>CM077316.1:51455249-54216053 GCA_039655065.1 Glossophaga mutica
GCAAACCCGAGTAAGAGCTGACGGCACCAGGGACACACCTGCAGGTTCGGTGACCACCAGGGAAAGAGGGTGGGCTCCGGCCACGACGCAGCTGCCCCGCCACCCTTCCCCTCCTCCGGGACACCCGCCGCCACCTCCCGCCAACACCACCCCTCCCTCCCGGGCACAGCACTCTGAGGGACGGGTGCTGCGTGCTTTCAGGCCAGCTCCTTAACCTCTCTGAGCTTCCGCGTGCAGGCGCGCCCGCCGGGACTGTCGGAACAGCTCAACGAGGCCACGGACGAAAGGTGCTCATCACAGGGCCTGGCGCTGCACGGCCACGGCTGTCACTGAGTTCTGTGTGGCTGTCACCCCTCCCTGCAGTAACCACGCCCCTTTCCACTGGGGTGTCTGCAATCCAGGAGACCAAGAGCCTTTAAGCCCAAACAATTCGGTTCCTAGTGTGGGGACGTCAGGCCAAGAGAAAAGGAGTGGGCGGGGTCCTCCACGGCACCCTTGGTCTCCCCCAGGGGGACACCCACCCGGGGCTCACGGAGCCTCCTGCCCGAGGCGACGGCATCCCTGCTCTGCGCTGAGGCCCGAGGCCCTGCTGCTCAGGAACCCGGGCTGAGCCCAGGCACCTCACTTGGAGCAGAGCCAGCAGGGCCAAGGGCGCCTGCCCTCCACCAGGGAAGGGCCCCTCCGGCCCCAGAGAGGCCAAGGTCAAGCCCCCAGGGCCCCATCCAAGCGTTCTAATGAGGCCTGCAGAGCAGACAGCCGAGGTGAGTCAGCACAAAGCTGCCTTTCGGCCTGGGCAGGCCGCTGTGACTCAGCATCCTGGCCCCCCTCCTAACCAAGTCCTCCTCCCCGGGGCGCCTTCACTCCAGCTGCTGCCTCAGCCAGGGCTCGGGTCCTCTCCCCGCCCCACCTGCCCCCCTGCCCCACCCCCAGGTAAACTACCGAACAGCGACCACCTACTAGGTGCTTGTTCCATGTCAGGCGACACACACTGAAGTTTTTGCACGTCATTTCTCATCAACCCTCAGAATAATCATACGAGACAGAAATCATTTCCCCATGGCACAGATGCAGAGAATGGAGGCTGTTCGCAGAAATGACCTTGACTGCACACTGGCCCTCCTCCCCCACCTGCGGCCTCCGGGCCGCTGCCCTCTCCCCGGGCCCGTGGCTATCCACGGCCAGCCAGGGTCACTGCCCCGAGCGCCGCTCCTGAAACATGCATCTGCCCACGTCACTCGAGCACTGGATATCCTACCGAGACTTTAGCCCCAAATCAAGTCAAGGCCCCCTACCCTGGCGCTGCGCCCCGTCCCAACCTTTTCCAACCCCACCCCTGCCCCTCCCACACGTCTGGCTCCTTTAGTCACCCCCAGTCCTCAAGCTCTGCTTTCACCCCTCCGTCCCCCCGCCCCCACACACACAGGGTCCTCGGTCCTCGGGGTAGCGGCTCTCCCTGCTTGAAGACACAGCTCGGAGGTCACATCCCCTAGGCAGCCCTCCCAGACTTCACTCCGCCCGCCTCTCTGGGGGCCCCCAGCCCTGCCCTCTCGTTTCAGGAACCTGTTCCCCCAGGAAGTCGTAACTGGGTGCTGGGGGACAGCCACCCTGACCAGGCTGGGAGCTGTCCCTGGCACGGACCGGCGTCTCCACTTTGAGGGCTAGTCCCTTCCACGGGGAGTGTTACTGAACTCTGTTGCGCAGATGGAGAAATCATTTATTTACGCATTCAGATAGGTGCCCCATTGTCGACTGTGGGCCAGGCGCCACGCTGGGGCGCTTGGGAGGCGGAGACGGAGAACAGACTCCCTGGGGGAGCGAGCCCCGCTCTGCTGCGAAGCTGGAGGCACCGAGGGCTTTTCTCGCTCTTGCCCCCGACTCCCTTCCCAGAAAACAAAGTGAACGGCAGGTCCTGCGACGAGCCACGTAAGCCCACGCTGTTTCACCCGAACACACGCGCCCTCCATTTAACGGCTGCCCTCACGGAGGGGCCCGTACGGGACTCTCGCTCTTCCTCCCAAAGGTCATCACTGAACAGGTTCCCGCGTTCACGAACGACGGCCGCTTGCCCGATTTGGGAAAAGCGGCACAACTGATTCGACCTGAGTCTCCCGAGCAAGTATTTCAACAGTCAGCCCCCCGAGGCGGAAGCCCCACTTCCAGGAAGTTACTCAACAGAAACACCCCCGTTTTCCGAGAAACTGGAGAGGTGTTTGAGTCGGCAGGATGCGTGAACTTCAGTGCTGTCGTCCCTGCGAGATTCTGTCGCTCGGTGACAAGAAACGTTCGCCTCTGAGAGGAGACTGCTTAGGATTCGGGATGTCCTCCGACCTCGGAAAGGAGCCAAGGCCTGGCATCCTGTCCTTGGTCTCAAAGCCCATCTCCACCCATCTCCACAAGTGACTACAAAAAACCGTCACACTGCCTTCAGTTTTCCTTCTGCAAACTTTTTATACAATGTTCCAAAGTGATACAGTTGAAAGGGATATTTATTGCAATACCAGGCTGGAAGCTGACCTTGACACTGCTGTGCACCCTCACAAAGTAAGGAAAGGTGTTTTCTGACTTTGCAAAACACTAAGGGGGGGGGGGGCTCGGAATAGCTCGGTGATGAACAAACTGAAGAGTTAAGACGTCGCCTCCCACGACTCACCCACCACGCAGCCTTCTGGCCTCTCTGTCCTCAGTGTCCTCCCCTATAAAACGAGGGCTTCACGTCACACTCCGTAAGGACTCTGCCAACTAAAACTACTCCAGTGCATTCCACTGTTGACCATGACCCAATTCCTGCCACGGCATTGCTCCGTGGCAAACGTCGTCTGCGGCCCCCCTCCGCCCTTGGAATCAAACACCCACGTGACACCGGCCAGCAGGAGGGTGTGCTCTGGCTTCGGCCTGCTCCCACCTCCCGCCCGTCTCCTCGTTCCGTGGACACTCCCCCTTTCCCAGCTGCACACTCCCTGCTCCCCCTTTACTGGTTCAGCTCCTACCCGAGGAGCCCCTCCCCTCTTCCCAAGAACCAACTCAAACCCGAACTGCTGCACGTGACTTTCCCAGCCCACCCCCACCCCCGACATGGGGGCTCCCCGGGCCCCCAGTTCCAGTCTGCGGACACGGCATGCTAATGTGCAGCTCACCGTCCCAGACCCTGGCTTCTCCGGACAGAATGGCAAAGGACGGTGCTGCAGACAAAGGGTGGCAGGAGCCTGGACGGGGGACGCGAGGGGCCACGATGGGGGACAGGCAGACAGCCGAACCCCAAGGACCCAAGTGGTTATCGGCCAGCGGCGATGACAGGGTCCATTTCGAAACCTGTCTCTCCCTCCTGGGGTGTCGCTTCCCGCCGGGGGTCTTCCCGGTGCCCCGGTGAGGTCGGGCGCGGGAGCGCACGCCGAGAGCAGCACTTCCTTCCCCGGAACAGGAGATGGTGCCAGATCCAGACGTCACTGTCACGTGAACACGCCGACCTCGCGGTTGGGAGCGACCCCCTCCCCACGAAGCTCCCCCTGCAGGGGACGGGGCTCCAGGGTGCGCAGGCCGCCGGTCAGGGACTCACAAGGCACGCCCCCACGGAATAATCTTCATGCGAGGTGCTGCGGTTCCAAAACCACCCGCAAAAATGCACTTCCACCCAAATGGAGCGGAAGCAGCGCACGTTTGCAAACAGAAAAGCCGTTTAGCGGAGGGCCGATGAGACTGATAGGTGAGCAAATACCAGAAAACGACTTCCAATAAGGAGTAAAATTAGACTGCGCATTCCAGCCGGGCTCCCACCTGCAAGTCAGGCCGGCCCCTCCAGCTGCCCCGCGAGCTGCAAGCCCCAGAGTCTGTCTCTGCTACGCACACTGAAACGAGCCCTCGCCGGTCAGTGCATCCAGCAGGCGCTCAGCTGCGCTCCTTGCCCGGTGGCGACCTTTGCCACGTCAGCTGCCCTACTCGGAAGCTGCAGAGCACCTTGCAGACCCACCATCCCACCCCAGGCACAGATGCCCTGGGTCCCACCCCTAAACCCAGGGCCTCCGCCCCACACTCCCTGGACATCTTGGGCGCCTGAAGCCGTGGCCCCTCCAACAGCCTTTCTGCTCTCAACGAGCTCCGGTCTGGGCCAGGTTCCCATTACGACAGAACGGTATCTGGCTGCTCGAAACTTCCACCCACTAAACCAGCTCTTCGGGGAGCACCGATTCCATCCCGGGCTTGAACCAAGCAGAGATCCCGCCTTGCTCACGGAGGCCGCGTTCTGGGGCGGTGACACCGATGAGAGCAGAGGACAGTCACCGAGTGCGCAGGCGGTCAGGCTCCTCACTCATTTGTGGTCACACCCGCATCCCCAACCCCTCGCAACGTGGGTACGATTATCACCCCCCACTTTACGGATGAGCGGGCGGTGCTCGGAGAGACCAACAACCATGTCCAAACTTACACACCAAGGAGGCGGCGGGGCCAGGACTTGAACCTGGGCTGTCGGGATCCGCAGCCGGCATCGCACCCCGAGTCACCCTGCCTCTCAAAGACTACCACGAAACAAGTACACGCGGCTGGTCGTGGCTGGCATGTGCTGTGCGGAAAAACACCGTCGGGAACAGACCACGAAAGGCAAGGGCTGCCACTTCGGTCGGACACTCGGGGGAGGCCGGGGAGGGACAGGTGCTGAGACGACTTCCGGCCTTCGATCCCCCGAACCTGGTCGGTTCCACTTCTAGTAAAATCTCTTACCTAAAAGTAACCCCCACGGGCCCCCTACTCTCTCTGCTCCCCCTCAAAGCCCCCCATTCCGTGTGTCCTGTTGGCGGAGGCCTGTGGGGTGACTCGACGCCGTCCTGACACGGCAGGCCCGCAGGCAGACAGACGTCCCCACGTCATCCAGACCCCGCACATGTGTCCCTGGACCCGAGCTGCCCCCCGAGCTGCTGTCTCTCATCACCCCCAGGTCTTTCCCAGGCATGGCGCCCGAGCTATACTTGGACAACTGATTTTTCTTTAATCTGTGACATTTTAACTTCATCGTGTTCGATTCAGCCTATTATTCCGGAACGCTAAATGTACTTTTCAATCTCTGCCTGCCATCGTGGCCACTTGGTTCCTCTGAGCTTTGTCTCATCTGCTGGGTGAGAAAACGCTTCCTTCAATCGAGTTGGGAGGAAAGTTCCTGACGGGGACAAAGCCAAGGTCAAGGAGAGAGAGCCCATCCCACAGACGGAGAAAGGGTCCTGTTTGCCCCAGTGGGACTGGGTGCATCTGACAACGGCGTCCAGACCCGCGTTGCACGCTGCCCACCAGAGGGCAGGGAACGCACTTCCCAACCACTGGGCCCAAACAGAGACAGCCGGCACCCACAGCGCCCCCTGGCCTTGCCCAGTAACGGCCCTTTCTGAAAAAGCAGGATGATGCTCATTTCTTACATTCTCTTCCCGTAGGAAGTGACGGCCGCACCCATTTCAAAACACTCAGAGACCCTAAGAAGCGGGGCCCCTGCCTGCAGCTCCCTGTGACTTCTGCGTTTTCTGCAAAGCCTTGAAGTCGCCGCTACGCATTTCTCCAGCGAAGCGCGCCACGGCCTGGCCCTTCGTGCGTCCCCACGCTCCCCTCTGGGGGAAAGGAAAGTTGCACCAGACCCTTTCGAAACACATTGGGAAAGAAATAACTGAATGAGAGACGCAGGAGAAGATTCATTTTTTAACCTTGAATCCACTTCTCTACGGAGTAAGGAT
Organism: Glossophaga mutica; assembly: GCA_039655065.1. NCBI lineage: Eukaryota > Metazoa > Chordata > Mammalia > Chiroptera > Phyllostomidae > Glossophaga > Glossophaga mutica. Next base: position 51,460,958 of record CM077316.1, read on the forward strand.
TTCTGGGTCCAAACGAGATTTCGAAACCTTTTCTGGCATGGTCAGCAGTGTTTAGAAGCCTGCCCCGCCCCAGGCCTCTCCCCCAACACACCTTCCCGCAGGGCTCAGGTGTAGTGTTCTTCCTTTCTCTTTCACAGCGCCCCCTGCAGGCAGCACCCTGAGTGGGCAGGCCGTGAGGAGCAGGCACATCAGGTGGCAGAGGTGGCCTCTCCCTGACCTGGCGGGGTCTGTCTGGAGTCACTCTCCAGCTTCATGCCACCGCTGCACACCCTGCACCAGCTCACCACCCCCCCCACACACGTGGTCTGTCTTCCAGGAACTCGTCGGAGGTGTTAAAGCGAAGAGATGATATGAATCTGAACCAATGGCTGAAAATTTCCCCCCAACTTAGGGGGAAAAAGATGCCTCAGGCGCGGAAGGAACAAAAGACAGTGCAGTTACCTGATTAAGGGCACCCCCTGTCCACACACCCCCCCCTCCCCGGCCCCGGCCTCATCATGTCAGCACAGCCTGAGCCCTGGTGACCAACCCTGGTTTCTCCCAAGCCACTTGAGAGTTTTGTGGGAAATGAAATGATGCCTTTGGGGGGCGGGGGTACAAAAAAACAATAAAAAGTGGTAACACAACGCTAGGGGGCATGTGGCACAATGAACGCACTCATTTCTTTCCTGACACCAGACGGACCGGTACAATCATTTTGGGTGGTTAATGCAAAGCCAGGGTCGATACGAAACGCGTAATTTTGGGTCCAACTGTCCACTCCAGGGAAGTGACCCCGAAGAAACAAGGAGCAGAAAAAAATCAGGGGCACAGGAAGCCGTTCACCGCAGCACGAATGTCACGGCCTTGTGCCCCTGTCCCGGGTAACCTGTCGCGCGCTCAGCAGAGCTACCGAAAGCTACGTAAGCCCGACAGCCTGGAAACAGCTTAATACATGTCGGTCCATGCACGAGATGAAATTTTACGCAGAAATTAAAATGATAACAGTCTCTAGAAAGATGGGGAACAGTGCCCGGTATAAAATTAAATAAATATACTCCAGTTCACGATGTTCAAACTGCCTGCAGCAGCCACGTGCACGGAGACAAGGAAAATAAAACACTGAAGTGAAAAGATGCACAAGGCGAGGCCTGAAAGCAGGGTTTGTAACTCCAGTACATGTTCTGTGACCCTGTCGGACTTTCTTCGCCTCTTCAGAAGGAAGATGCACCGCTTGCCGAGGCGAGGAAGTGCCAAGACCTGTGGGGTGCGATGTAAACGAGCAGGTGAAAAGCCACTTCGCGTGACTCTGGGGGGACTAACCTGCCTGTCAAGGGTGGGAGCTGCCCGCGAGGGAGGCGCGTAAGCATCACGGCGAACTGCCGGGACTACATTCCTCCTCCTTCGAGCTGAAAGCTACTGGAGTTGACGTGCGCGTAAAAATGGGCGCTGAGTGTCTGCTTTGCCCCTGGCTTATCACACTGTCTTGGAACACGCAGTCACGCTCTTTTCCTAACGCTGCCACCTGCCTTCCCGGGTTAGTTTTGCAAGTGCTTAGCAGCACGCCTCTCCCGTCCAGGTGACAGGAAGGTGCGGCCCTGTCCACACCTCCCGGAGGCAGGGGCAGGGCCGGGGAGCCTGCAATCACGTGCCTCTTGGAAGCCCGGAGATGCCTTCTTCTTTTCCCCAAAACACGTGCAAAAAAAAAAAAAAAAAACCATTTTTAAACAGGCAACAACCAGGCTTAAGTTAAATGTGGAGGGTGGCAGGTCCGGGGGTAGGCAGGGGGGCGGCAGGAGATAAATACAGACCTTGGAGCTGGGGAAGAGTGTGGAAGGGGGAAGGGACTTCTTCCCAGTTCGGCCTAGCGCTGCTGGGGGGGCGGGTGAGGAGGTGATTGCGTGTCCGTGAACCACCGGTACTAGAGGAAGCCCCTTCTCCTGCCCAAGTGCTGAGACGATCCGGTTGAAGGCTGCAGCGATTCACCCTAAAACACCGCAGGGCAGGGCGAGGCAGCTGTATCATATCCTAGCAACTCTTCTGATATGGGAGGGCGGGGATTGGGCCCACCTGTTCCTGTTTGAGCCCCGCCGCCTGCAAAGTGCCAGGCATGTGACAGGTGCCATCTCCCTCTAGCCTCGCAGCAGCCCTGCAAATTAAGTATCATTATCCACCCGCCTCTGCAGACGAGGGGGGAAGGCTCGGCAAGCTTTAAAAATCCCGCCCGGCGCTCGTCACCGCCATGGAGGGACACAGGCTCACACTCGGTGTTCCCAGCTCCTGCTGCGGGGGTGCCTTTTGCACTCCAACCCCCATCCCCCCTTCCCAACAAGATCCAGCAGTGGGAATAATGGGTGGAAGAAGACTTGGATCCTCAGCAGCACCCCGCCGTTTGCTCAGAGTCCCAGAAATAAAAAACGCGCCCCCTGGCTTGTGCTCAAGTCTCACTCTTCCCTGACTTGCCGGTCACTTTCGCGGTCACTTTCATTGTCTCCTCTGATGGTGGACGCCATTTGTATGGCTCTCCATAAATCTGCTTCCCATTCCTCTACAACGAGTATGCTAAGTTGGGGGGGTGGATTACTAAAACTACGTTTCAAAATCAGGGAACAGAGGAGACACAGAAAATATGAGGGCAATTAACCAACACACAGCGCAATCTCGAACTTGGTTTCTGTCTTAACAAGCTCACCACCTCTCTGTCCACGAGCGTCATGAACGTGTCGTCTCCAGGACCTGAGCGGGTTAACCTCGAACAGTTTACACCAGCCAACCCCGGCTTGGACTTCGGCGCCCAAGCACCTGGGAGTAGGCGGACGCCTGTTCCCCGAGACCCGCTCCCATGCCAGGGCTTTCCGAGGCCCTCACCTAGTTCCAGAACGCTGACTCCTATCCACTGGACCGTACGCGCGGGCAGTATGCCCCCCACTGGCTTTGGGGTGGCCCCACCATAAACCACGCGCAAGGCCTCCAGGGAGGGGGGCGCCCACTGCCACCACCCCCCTCCCCCACAGCTCTGAGGCAGCAGCTGCAAACTGGCCACAGCCGGACCCTGTCCGGAGCCGATGCTTCTCCAGAACCAAGGTTCCAGGTGTCTATTAAGTGAGGGTTCACCTGCAGGCCCCCAACACCCCTGTGGGTCAACCCTCGGGGAAGTAAGCGGCCCTGAGGAGGTGAGGTTGCAATCCGGAGATGCCAGTGTTCAACGAAGAGCCCGCCCCGAAGGCCGGGCCTCTGCCGACCTTGACCAGCTCCACCTGGTTCCGCAGCGACCCCGACTTGGCAGCACGCGCAAGCGCAGTACTCACCCTGCCCGCGGGCCTGTGAAGCAGGCAGCAGCCTAGTCCCCAAACCGCCTCCGTCCCTGGGACGAAGTGAGCCCACACCCGCATATGGCTCCGAGGCGGCAGCTGCAAACGGGAACAGCGGGTTCCCAGGTGGACATGAGGCCTGAGAGGGGCTCCCAGGTGCCTAGAGCGGAGGACACGGCACCAGGGTCCCTGCCTGGGCCGGCAAGGCGTTGCGTTCTCTCCCCGGCGCCTCTGTGGGCACGTGCACATGGGGTAGTTCCCAGCTGGGCATTGGTGCTGCCGGTCCCCTGACAGCGGCTCCTGTGACGCCAGCTGCTTTAACCGCGCTTTTCCCACACAGCGAGTCCCAACCTCCTGGCCACCGTCGCCGCTGCGCACTGCGCCACATGCGCATGCGCCCTGTGCGCGCCGCGGGCCTGCACGTGCGGCCTCCGGGCGCTCCAGCTCCGGCTCATCCAGACTCCCTGCCTGGCCACGCGCCGGAGGGAGCCCCGCCCGCTAAGGTCTCTCCCTCAGAGGCTGTGAATCGACCACCGTGGGCTGCCTCGTGGCCTTGATAGGCGATGGGACCCGGGGTTTCTCTAGCAGCCATGCCCCCAGGTGCCTCTGATCGAAGCTGCTCAGACCAGCCCACGTGGTACCCCACCCCCCGCCTGCGGCAGCCCTGCCTTTGGTGGTTGCACGTACCTTTGGGTAGGTTAGGACTTGGACTTCCACAGAGCCCTTGTTCCCCCAAGAGCCCGAAATCATAACCAACACCCCCACGGCCCTTTGCGGGTTCAGTCCTGGCCGCCCTAAACTGCGCGGAACCCATCAGTGGAACCCAACGAGGAACTGGGCCCCGGTGACCACCTGCATAGCGCCCAGCATGCAGGGGCTCAGCTCCGTGCCCTCCTCTGGCAGACAGAAACCTAGGAACGCTGCACAGCAATTCTCGAAACACGGAGAAAGTGCCAACTATGAGCAAAGCTAGCAAAACTCCACAAATTTACCAGGCAATCCTTCCCATTGGAAGCAGAGAAATTAATTTTGCTCAGGTCATATGTGCAAATGGAGCTGTAGAATTTGAGCAGGGGCGTCATTACCGGCCCACTCTCGTTTGTTCATCAAGGAGGGCCTTCTGGAAAAGGAGGGATCTCAGGCGATATATATATATATATATATATATATATATATATATATATATATATATCATCAGAAAAAATGAGCCTAAAATGCACTCGTGTGGGTTAAGGGGTCCACTGACCCAGGACGGCAAGTAAATTAATCTCACGCCATCGCCCAGGCTTCTAAGAGAAGACACGGGGTACATGTGCCTTGTCCCCATTTCACGGAAGTCACAGGGACTCCTGGGAAGGTGAGGAAGTCAACAGCCACACAGACGGCAAAATCGGGATTTCTTATTCCCTATAAACTTACAGCTCTCAACTGCCCTTGAAATTCAGGGCTGCGGAGATGACGATGACGGAGAAAGAAAAACAGGAGGGGGCTGACCCCCACCCCCACCCCGGACTCTGGCCTCCTCTTGGTGGCCTGTCAACCCCTGGTCCTCCTTGCCGTCTCTAGAGCCACAGACACAGCTTTCAAGCAAGCCGAAAACTGGCCTTCAGCAAGGTGATTGCTTCTGCAAGTGTAACAGCTTCAGCTGAAAGAGGGTGCCTTCTTACAGGGCTTGGACAGCGCTCTGCCACGTTGAGGAACGGAGTATGCCAGCAGGAGTAGGGAGTGGGGTGGTGGGGTGGGCTCACTGAGAACTGGGTGGTCCCAGGGAGACTCAGCTGGGGTGTGCTGGGCCCCAGCAGAGCGCTGTTGTTTTCACGGCCTCCCCTGTACGCCTGGGCCCTTTCCCTGCCCCTGCGATGCAGCGTGCCCACCGCCGACATCGAACCGTCAGCTCGGAAGCATCAGGACCAAATGGCACTGCGTTCTCAGAGACGTTTCATAAACCATGGTGCGCCTGGGGTGGGGGTTGTGTGTTTGTTTTGTTTGCCTGTTCTATCCAGAAAGCAGCCTTCGTCCTGGTGACGTCTCAGTTATCGCCATGGCTGTCGTGAGAGCCGCCAGGCTTGCATGGGTAGCTCTTTCTGCAAAAGAAAAATCTGCAGAATCACTTCTTTTTTGATGTTCCGCCAGGATGCAGTGGGGAGGTGGGTGAACCAGCGCTTTGCTGCCACCTAGCGTCAGCCTGCGGGATTGGTGCGGCCGAGAGGCCAACTTTCCCAGTGGGTGGTCCATAGAGGCAGACTCGCAGGCTGGGAGCTGGGGACAGACCCTGGGTCACACGGTGGGCTCTGACCTTCAGCTGCTACGCCCGGCACACGCACGCACAGGCCGGCACCTGCCCTCACTCCCCCCCACCTCCAGGCTCTTCAATCCTCTCTTTCCCCACAGAGCTCTGAGCGCTGATGCCAGGACTTTTGCGAGAGGAGCAGGGATTTCAAATGCATGCCCCGAGCTCTCTGGGGGATGCAAACCATGGAGGTGTGGCCTGCATGACTTTCCAAGAAGTTGGATAGGGGCTGGGGTGGGCATTTAAACTAATGACTAAGGTGAGGTTTGGGAATTAATTTCTAAAATTCTCCCATTCCCCCCTTTTGCATGGAAAATCCAATCATGCTCATGAGAACCAATGGGAAACATTTTGAGGGGTGGAGAGACCCACAGAAAGAGAAATGACGCAAAGGGGAAGACTCTCCCATAAACAATGGCGAGTCTATCCTCAGGGGCTATCAAGTTTTACATTAACTACACTTTCTGTGTTGCCCATTCCTCCTAACTTCGTTTGTCTCTCGCTCTTGACTTTGGAGAGCCTCAGGCTGCATCACACGGGGACCCACAGCTCAGCTGAAATAGTAGGAGATAGTGCTCAGCCAGGATTGAGGGAGACAGCGCTGAACCCCTAAACTGAGCACGTTACGGAGGCCACACCTTTGGAAAGGACTTTCAGGGTCCGTACGGGGTAAACTGGAGGCAGGGGAGAGGGAGTTTTATTTGCTTCCGTGGTTGGGTAGAAACAAGCATGGAGGCATCCCCCAAAGCGGGCTCAGGACCAAGGAGCACTTTCCCATCCTGCACCTTCCTAAGTGCATTGCTCTGAAATATTTATGCTCGGTGCCTTGCAAAAACTCGGAATCAGATACATGCTAACCCCTAACATTATTAATTTATCTAGCTCGATAGCCAGCTACCTTCAGGAATCCCAGGGGGTCTTTAAACAACAAACGACTTTTTAAAAAAATATATCAAGATAAAATAAGTCAGCAGGAATGAGTGGACACAATGAAGCAGGGGGTCAAAATGGGGGGAAATAATTCAGAAACAGTCTGGAGCCTCTCCTATGTCACGGGTATTTGTGTCAGTTGCTAGAAAGACAAAAATGGAGGCAAGGCTGCCAGGTTCCTGGGGAGCCTCCCCCAGGGAGGGAGAAAGACGCCCGAGGAAACAAAACAGACACAATTACAGGAATCCACGACCTTCAAAAGGCTGTATTGTCGATAAAAAAGGAACTTGGGAAAGTCCACCCCTGGCACAGGAAGAATTACCCAGAAGATTCTCCATCTTTGTCTGGGGGGAGAAAACTTCTCCCTTCGTAGTTTAAAACTTTGAACTGGGATGCATGATAATTTGGGGTTGGTTGAACTTTGGGGAACAAGAGGACCCCAAGTTGAGCAGTTAGCATTAAAATTGGACCTGGACTGACATGGCGGATGTTTTTTTCCCCCTCCAAAAAATGGCTACAAAAGCATTGCTCCTCTTGCAGTGGGGCTTTGGCACACCTGCTCTCCCAGGTGAAGCCTGCGTTCTGCACAGCTGTGGGGCCCAGCGAGCAGGGTGTAGGAGGAAGGCCCCAGCGCAGAGCTGGCCAAGCCGCTGAAGGGGCCCCGCCTCTTCAACAACCTGCTAGGACCTAATGGGTCCTGGGCGGATTTCCTTACTGTGGGGCACAGCCTGGGGTGTGAGCTGGGGATGAAGCCTACGTCTGCCCTCGGGAGTGCTCTGAGCCTGAGGGACTCGCAATTCCCGTCCTGGGTCCCTGTGGGAAACCTCACCAGCTCTGGGCCTTGCTCCAGGCCTGCAGCTTGGCAGCAACTTTGAGAGAAGAACACCTTAAGCTCACAGACAGTGTCTCTAGGTCTCAGACCGCATCCAGCCCGTGGCAGGGAGACGCTCGACAGAGCCGGACAGATGGACAAGGTTGTCTTGTCATGAAACAAGCAGCTGCTTTAACGGCACCCAGGCACCCAACACTTCGGGTGGCTCCAAGCAGCCGCTGCCTTCTGCGCGGCATTGTGCTAAGCAACAGAGCCCCCTACAGGATGCTGGGAAGAGTGCAGCCGTGGGAAGTCAAGCCACCAAGGAGCGTGGGTGGAGCCCAGCTTTCACTCCCCCGCTCCTCTCTGCCCCTCCCCTTATCGGGAACATTGTCACTCCCCAGGCAGGCAAAACGGCAGGACCCCTAGCTCCCCACCACCCCTCAGCCCACAGCAGGGTTCCTTCCTTGATGCCGGTTGGCCAGCTCAACCTGGGCAAACCCATGCTGGCTGACTTCAGGTTGGAACTTCCCCCCCCCAGTTCCAGGAAACCCCTCTGTCCCAGGCAAGCCACGGCGGTCACCGTGGGTGCTGGCCACTTCTGGATCCCAGGGACCCACTGAACCCTCTGGGGCAAGAGATGTGGGGGCAGGGGCAAACACCTACCAGGCTTCGCATATGTTTTATCGAGACTTTCATCTTAATAGCTGAAGCGTTTCCACTCTCCTGGGATTACCGCCTGCCACCCCCCAGTTCCAGAGGGGCCATCAGCAGCATCCTGTGAGCCCCTGGCTTCAGCCTGGGGGCAGGGGTCAAAGGTGTTTGAGCTTCACAGGGGGGAGGGCTGGGGAGGCCAGCAGACCCAAATCCAGGCCCCTCCAAGGGAGGCTTCTGGCTGGACCACCCGGCCTCGGGGAGAGTGCAGACCTCCACCACCTGCCTGAAGGAAGCGTGTTAACTCGCTCTGCGCAGGTGGGGTTTACGTTCCTCTTGGATCTCACGCGACCGGCCTGAGCCCCGACGTGGCGCCAGTCCTGTTGTGTGGCGGTGAGCTGGGTGCCGAAGATGCTCCAGAGTTTCTCTAAAATCTCAGGGACTCTGTCTGATTTTTAAACCAACTCAAGCGTGTTCCTCCCAGATGCGCCCGGGACTCTGGAGAAAACCCCAGAAAGCAGGTGGCTGCCTCCGGCTTCGTGGCGCACGCCAGGGACCCTCCACGCAGAGCAGCTGTCAGTCTGTGTCACCTGCGTCACCGCAGGTTCCCAGCCGAGCGACCTGTAAGACTGATGAGACGCATGCGCCCCCACCCCCAGCGCCCCTAAGGCTGCGTCATCCTCAGTGGAGGACCCCATCCACCTGAACGAGAGAGGTGAGGAAGGAATGGAGGCACCGGCTTCCCCTGCTCGGTGCCTCTGGGCGTCTTCCGTCTGCTCCAGGCTGGGGGAGGGGCAGGAAGGGCGAGACTAAGGCAGGTGTGCACAGGCCAGGCCGCATTTGCTAAGCACTGGCTGCTTGTCCCCCCCTGCTCGGGGACAAGCCTGACCTGCATGGGCAACGGGAGGCCGAGACAGTCTCGACTTCTAACTGAACGAGAAGTGGCCACTTTTGACAACCTACCGAAATAGCACCTTGCAGAGAAGCGAATACAGTAATCCCTTAATGGCCTCTAATGGCATCGCAGAGGGACGGGGAACCGGAGAGCCCCGTCTGAAGGCCCGCTGAGCAGGCAGCTCCGCAAAGGGCAGTGGTGTGAGTGTACCGTGACCCGGTGACCCCATCATTCACACACGGGGAACCCGGAGCTCCGGCCAGGCAGTCCTGAGTGCACTCACCGGGTGGCTGGGTGCCCTGGTTTCCAGAGATCGGAGCCCCAAAACAGGAACGGCCTGTTAAAGGAGCCTCTTCTGCAGACGGAACGAGGACTCATAGGGGCCATGTTTGCACACGCAGAGTACGGCTCGGGGCGGGGCGGGTTTGAGCAGACTCCACGGGGGAGTAACAGTGGGGGCAGCTGACGGATGCCAGGCTCCGAGTGGACACTCAGACCCCCTCTGTGAGGCCCTGAGGGATGGCTCCGTCAGCACAGCGCCTCACCACCCGGGTCTGGAAACCTCACTCCCGGGGCTATCGGCACACCCAGTAGTGGGGCAGTGGAGACAAAGGGGAACCAACGGAGCAGTGATTTTGCTCATTGGCTACGGCAATGACCTCGGCCAAGGCACAGGCTACAGCAGTGACCTTGGCTGGGGCATGGGCTACAGCAGTGACCTTGGCTGAGGTCAAAGCTTTTCTCTGAACTTGGGTTCCTAGAGTATTTATCATTCTACTTCTCTATGCTAAGCAAGTGTGGTCCAAACTTGACTCTGTGGCTGTTCCCTGGAGCCCGTGTTTGACATGCAGATTCCTGGGTTCTGGCCCCGTGATCTGGGTCCCATCGGTGTGGCGTGCGCCCAGGGATCTGTATTTCTAGCAGGTGCCCCGAGTGCTCCCAGCGCAGGCGAGCCAAGCACCAGTGCCTGGGAATGGCCGCTCTGGCCAGCACCTTCTCCATGTCTCAGCAATCCTGGGGGCTGGTGCCCCGCCCGGCGTGTTCCCGGGCCCCCACCCCGAGAAGCCACCCCAACCCCAAGGCGCGTCTCTGAGCTCCGCCTCAGCAAACACGACGCTTCACACCAGTTCAGCTCAGCCAGTGTTTATTGGGCACCTACGACAGGCAAGGCACAAACCAGGGTGTGGGTACAAAGACAGGGTGAGGCCTCTCCCCGAGGGGCTTGCAGTCTGGGGGGGAGGGGCACACCCGCAGGCAAGAAGAGCGGAGGCAGAATGGGGCGGGCTCCCTGAGGGAGGCAAGGCAGTGGCGGAGGGCGGGGGTGGGGGTGGGGCCACAGGGAGAGCCCAAGTGCACCCGGGCGGGGCATCCGCAGCGGCACTGGCCCAGGAGAGGGGTGGCATCCGCACGGTGGGGCCGGACAGAGGACAGCTCAGGCACAGGAGAAGGTACCGCGGCGTGAAAGCCCACCAAACGCACAGACGACCGAGGCAGACGTCTCCCTCGACTGAAACGCGGGGCGCTACCGGGTCCCGGGGAGCCCCGGCTGCGGAAGCGGCGAGGCGGGATGGCAGAGGACCTCCCGGTGGTGAGGGGGTGCGACTCCAGTCAGCAGGCATGGGCGAGCCACGGGAGGTTCCTGAGCAAGGGGGCCACGCGGCCTCGAGTCCTCAGTCCGGGCTCCCTGCTGGACGCCATGGTTAGCGCTGTCTCTGTGAACTTCACTCTGAGTGTCGGCCTCTCTCACGCTCAGGGGAGAACCCTTGTAGGCACGCACCCCTTCCAGGGCTGCGCAAAGCTACCCAGTGGTGTGGCCTCGGGTAGGCCGACCTGGAGCTCCCTTAACAGCTTTGCACCCTGTCACCGAAGAGGAGCATGGCCTTCTGGGACCGTGTGGGAGGAAGGGCGAGGCACGAGCAAGGTGCTCATCGACCTGCCATTCCTAAGCACAGCGTGGACGCGCTGCAGAGGGAATGAGAATGCAGGAAAACTGGGTAGAAAGATCCGAGGACATAACCAGCATCATCCACACTGAACAACCTGCGAGTCGGCTGATGGGAGAACCCACCGCATCCCGCAGCTCGCCGGGGAGGGGGAGGGCCCGCGGCTCACTCACCGGAATCGGTGGGCGGGGTTTCTAAGTGCCGGACACGAGAAGGCCCTCTGCAGACACCCGCCCTTGGACCCCCCCTAGCTGTCCAAGGAGGACGGAGAATGGCGCCCGCCCCCACCCGCGCCTCCCCAGCCGGAGAACGGGTGTGAGGCCACGGCTGTCCAGGTGGACACGGCGATGCTGGTCAGCGAGGGCTCCCCCAGAACCTCCACACCCGCCGAAGCAGGTGCCTGGGTGGAGAGGGGCGCAGTCACCGCGGGGTTGCCCAGGAGAAAGGCTCCCGGGGACCCGGCGTGCACCTCTGGGCCCGACCCAGCAGGGCCCCCGCCGCCGTTGCTGATGGTCCACAGGCACGGGTAGGGGCTGCAGAGACAGAGAGAGAGAGAGACGGGGGACGTGGGTGGCATTCCCGGGAGGGACCTCCCCGGAGGAGCACACGGCGTTGAGAGGGCCGCGGGCCTGGGAGGGGTCTCCTGGCCACGACCTGATTTCCAGCTCTGACACCGACAGGCCCTGTTTCTGCAGAGAAGCCCCGGGAAGCGGCCAGTTGTGGCCGGATAAGCCTACGATCGGCGTCCCGAGACCTGAGTGTTGAGGCTGGCCCTGCCGCTGGCAAGCCGCTAGCTTGTGACCACAGCGTTGCTTCGTCTCTGCGCCTCGCTCCTCGCGGCCTGTGCAGAGGGCAGGCGGGGTGAAAGGGGCATCTGGACGGGCTGACCTGTGAGCGAGATGCCTCACTGGCCGGGAGAGGCCAGGTAGCATCATCACCGGACACACTGGGGCCGGAAAGCCTGGGGCAGAATCCCACCCCTCCCACTACTAGCTCCGCGACCTCCGTCAGAGCACTTAACATCTCTGAGCCTCAGTGTCCCCATCTTCCAGGCTGGGAGTGATGGTTACACGTACGCCCGGATACCGCTGTGAGGGCTCGATAAGACGAGAAGGCCATGGCCTGCGCACGGCGCTCACCGCCAGTGAATTTTCCCGTTGCCGGCCTCTGGCCCCCGCAGAAAGGCCAGCAGCTGGACCGCTTTCGGGGATTCTCTCATCCACAGGCTTGGCTGCACCGCAAGGCCCCCAGCGAGTGTTTTAAAGGCAGCTGCCGGGGCCCCACCCCCGGGCTCTAACTTGCCCGGTTGGGCACGAGGCCCAGGTATCAGGATTTTTCAAAGCGATGCAGCCGACTGTCAGGTGGGGCCGATTTTGCACCTTGACGTAGAACTCAGGCGGGAAGGGCAGCGGTTGGCACCCACAGAGTGAGCTCCGGTGCTCCGAGCCTCTCGTCGGAGCTGTGTTCTGACTTGAGAACAGACTCATTACCCAGTGACGGTTCTGATTCGTGACTTTTCCTCGAGCAAAATCTTTACAGGGCGGAATGGGTTAAATACAGCACGGAGGAGCGCAGAGGGGGGAGTGCCGCCTGGCACCCCGCCATATTTTGGGCATCGCTGGCCCCCATAAAACCTGCAGAAGCCGCCCTGGACTCTTCTTTCCCTGCCAGCTCAGCTTGCGGGGACCCTGGCCCCAGTTTCCTCTGCGACATTGCTCGGGGCCCCCTTTCTGACAGCTGTGCGACTCCATGGCCTGTGAGTCACATAACTCCCTGTGGGACCTTCCGGAAGTTTCTAACGCTGCTCAGCTTCAGTTCCTCCACCAGTAAAACTGGCGTTTTGATACCAGCTTTGCGGCTCCTTTGAGCACGCCAAGTGACTCCCATAAAGTATCCAGTACAGGGCTTGGCCGGTGATTGCTTAATATCCCTAAGGACATTCCTTCCCACTTCCTGGCGCAGCCCACACCAGTGTGCTTCCCTGGGACTCCCCCCGCCCCATCACGCGCTCATTGAAACAGAACATGAGCCCCAAATGCCAGGCCACATTTCCCAGGGGCCACATTTTTGAAGAGTCCTGATTGTTAATACTATTTCAGGTAACTGAAAATATTTCATATGTCCTTTGATGTAAAAAAAAAAAAAAAAAAAAAAAAAAAACCACTGATTTTTTAAAAATTCTTTGCTTTGTACTAAGTCTTCCCAACTTGGACAAGCTGTATTTCAAAGGTTCAGTGGCCCCAGACGGCTGGTGGCAGCTGCATTGGGCAGCCTGGCGCTGGACCCCTGTGGCCACAGCAACGCCGAGGTCACGTTTACAGCCATATCAGCGCCACCTGGAAGTCTGTGGCAAAAACAAGCTCTTGGGCCCCCACCGTGCATTTGATCGACATCCCAGGCGATTTTCAAGCACGGGAAAGCAGCAGAAGCACGGCTGCGGTCCAAGGCCCTGCATCCCCCTAACTTTCTCCGGGCCCACGAACTCACATGCCCTCCTGGGCCCCCAGTCCCGTCCTTGAACCCTGAATCCCTTTCTGGGCCCCCTCAGGATTCTGCGTCCTCCTGTCGAGCACGGCAGCGGACACGGATGCACAGCTTACTGCTCACACAGCATGGTGATGCATTTTCTCTTGGTCTCACCGTAGCTCCCCAGAGTAGCTTGTCTTATCACAGACAGGAGGGCCGAAGCTCCGGGCGGGAGGCTCAGAAAGTTGCCCAAGCCCACCACGTCGATGCAGGGAGAACTGGGACTCGCACCCACGTCCGTCCGACCCCAGGCCCCCTTCGCTCGCTTCCCACCCCCGGTTCCAGAAGTCGGAACCGACGCAGGTCTGCGGTGTGAGAGTTGTGTGATGCGCCCCCCCTGCTCCACGGCACCCTAATACCTGCATCGTGAGCCAGACACCTCACATTAAGGGTGGGTGGCACCTACAATACGGATGGCCAAAGTCTTGGATTCTCGGCCCGAATTTACACCTTTCCCCTTCAGTTCCCCTATACTTGTCATCTGCCTGCTCCCACCACAATCCACAGTATTTCTGACTGGTTTGAGACAAACGATCCCGGGCCGTTCCAAAGTAAAATACCAAGGGTCCCCCAAAACTGGCACAGGGCTGGGCAGCTGCTTCCCCGCCCCCTTCCTGCAGGAGCGAAAGTGCATCCTGTTGGCCTTTCGGGCCCAGTGGCTTAGAAGTCGGCACAAGAGGCGCCCACGGCAGCAGCATCCCCGGTGCTGACGTACGCCGCGCTGCCCCGCCCCGCCCCGCCCCCTCCCGGGACGGATGCGCAGGTTGCAGGTGTGGGTCTTACCTGGGCCCTGGGTTCATGGGGCCGCTGGTGTGGGGCACAGACAGGATGCTGGTGTGCGGTGTGGGGGGCATGGACGTCCAGCTGTCGGCTCCGGAGAAAACTGGCAGATTATTGCCGGGGCTTTCTATCAAACTCACTTGGGAGAAATAACAACGGTTCAGTGGGCGGAGCATGCAGACCTTGCAAAGACGGTGACCAGCGGTATCGTCCTGGGGTCACACACAGCTGCGGCTGCGCTACAGGTGCCAGTGAGCAGTCGCCTCTCGCACGTGCCGCGTCCAGACAGGACCCGCAACCCTGGCACACATGTGCCCTGACGGGGAATCGAACTGGCGACCCTCAGAGCCATCACGCCCCTTAGAACCAGGAGACTTGGTGTCTTTTGAAAAAGTTACAGAAGCGCCAGCATGTTACAACTGCGCAATCGACCATCAGGAAGTGAAAGAAAACACTGAAGTGATAACGTCCGGTGGAGCCGGACCTGTGTTAGGCGACAGGGGCTCCGTCTCCAGACGCTTCTTTCTACCTCCTGTTCATCCATCTCTCGCCTGCCCACCCTCACACCCCCAGCCCGGCCCCCAAGGTGTCACCGAGGACAGAGCCACCCACCTGAGGCGGCGTGGTTTCTGTGCATGTACGCAGAAGGGTAGGGGGTCTGCCGGTGTCCCCGGAGGCCAGGGTGGTGCTCGCAGCCGCGGTGGGTGTGGGGCGCGGACAGAGGCAGAGCGGTCGAGTACTGGTAACCGGCGTTTCCCGCGGCGCACGCGCCGTCCGGGCTGGAGAAGATCCAGCCTCCCCCTGGACCGACAAGGGGGAGACAGAGGCTGACACCCAGAATCGAACCCGGGCCACTTGGCAAACGGCACTGCGCGCCTGCCTTGTGGACAGAGGTACCACCCCCCACCACGCCCCTTCCGTTGGTCTCTCTGGAGATGGATGACTGACAGGTCCTACCCAAGTTTGCAACCCTGGAACCACAGCGACAGAAAAGACTGCTTGGATAGATAAGTGGATGGAAATCCAAAGCTTAAGCTGCTTCTGACTTCACTGAGCAGAATTAAGAGTCAGTCTGAAGAGGGGGAGGCGTTAGCTGTGTGCGCAGCTCACTGACCTAGGAGGGCTGCTGTCCGGTGCGGTCAGGCACAGGGCGCGAAGGCCCTCAGCTTCCGCTCCGTGGGGAGGCCCTGGCCTCCCATCACCCCCACCGAGAGGATCCCAGAGCTAAAAGGGAGCTGGCTGGCCTGCCTTCACTGCAAGGATCTGGCAAGGTATTTTGGAAGGCTGCAAAGTGTTTCATAGAAACTCACACGTGAATGTCGCCTCAATCGATGCAGAAGATGTATCTGACAAAATTTAACATGCTTTCATGATTTAAAAAACACACACACACAACAAACTAAGAATAAGAGGAAATTGCCTCAACGTAACTGAGGCCACAAGCCCACAACTAATAGCAAATGCAACAGTCAGAAATGGGAAGCTTTTCCTCCAAGAACAGGAGCAAGACAAGGGGACCCATTCTTGCCACTTCTGTTCAACATAGCACCGGAGGTCCTGGCCACGGTCACCAGGCAAAACAAACAAATAATACCAAGAAAGAAAATGGGTCTGAATTGGAAAGGGAGAAATAAAATCATCCCTGTTCGCTGCTGACAAGATCTTACAGGGAGGAAACCCTGGAGCTTACACACACACACACACACACACACACACGTGTTAGAACCAACAAATTCGGCAAAGTCGCAGGACACAAATCAACACAGAAAATCGGCTGCATTTCCATATACCAACAAAGAACAGCCCAGAAAGTGTAAATCAGGAAAACAGTTCCATTTGCAAGAGCTTCAGAAAGAATAAAATAATTAGGAACAAACTCCCAAGGAGGCAAAAGATACGCCAAGGGGGAAACTACAAGACATGTGCCGAAAGACACTGAAGAAGATGCAGAGGCGACAAAGAAAACCCTCCGTGTTCATGAATCGCAGGACCTAATATTACGGAAATGTTCACGTCACCCAAAGCGACGGACAGATTTCTCAGCGCCCCTGTCAGAGTCCCGGAGGCATTTGGGGCAGAATTAGAAAAAAGCAGCTGACGTCCATATGAACTCTCGAAAGACCCCGAAGAGCCAAAACAAGCTGAAAAGGAAGAACAAAGACAATAATCGTACAAAGACAAGGACTGCGTGCTCCCCAATATCCGGCGTCGGGAGGGGACAGCGCGAGGTGGGGGCAGCGGCAGGGGTAGAGGGCAGAACTGCGGTTTGCCGGGGAGAACAGAGTTGTCTGCCGGATTCGTTTCGGGGGTTGGTTCTGGGGATCATTTGCGCTACAATGTGCTGACAGTCAACAATGTTTAGCGTGCACTTGGAAATTGTCGGAAGGGTGCATTTTCTGTCACGTGTCTTTTTGCTATGATAAGAAAAAATGAGCGAGGATTCTCATAGAAGGCTCTGCTCCCACCGAGCCACGGGCAAAGACAGAGAGACCGGTAATGCCACCTGGGAACTCGAAGCACACCCTCTCACCGGGCAGCCTCTCCACGGAGACCCTCGTGAGGACTCGGACAGGACCGGAGCTGTTCCTTGCTGTTGACTAAGGGTTATCACAGAGTTGCAGAAATAAGGAAGTGGATCTTTCATTACAGACCACGGTCTTTGCTGAATGCTTGCTACGGATAAGTAAGCAAAGTGTACAAGTTCATCTTACAAAATGCAGTGAGTCATCCCCCGCAAACTCCGGGGTCCTCTCCCTGTTCCGATGTTGCCTAGACATGGGATCCACAGGGTCCCCACCTGCCTTTGGGATGAAATTCAAGGGTCTGGTTGGGCAAAGCCAGGCAAGCGGCTCCCCAGAACCAGACCTCGGGGTGCTCAGTTTGCCACACCCTAGGCATGTAGCTCAAGACCGTTGCTCCGAAGCCTGCAATGCGTGAACGTTGAAAACACACAGTTCTGCACATGGTCCTATCTTTACAAAACCCTTTTATTCCTGGTCACTCTAAAGAGTGCTTTCCTGGGGGCCGTGTCTCTTTTTGTGGCTCCTCTGGAACATCTGCAATGGGCGGAGACGCATCAGGGTTTCGGGGGGCTAGGGAGGAAGGAAGGGACCCCCTAGCTGGGAAACTGCGGAAGACACCTCAGCAAACACTACAATCTGAGTTAAAGAGCGGGTCTCAGACACCAGGGCCAGCTTTCCATGCCGACGTCCCTGACCTTGGGTCACTGTTGCAGCTTCAGAGGGCCGGCCGTGGTGACCGACACGAAAGCAATCAAGTAGGAAGAACAGGATATGAAGGACAGAGAGGCCGAGCGCAGAGGGTGAGGGTGGAGACACGCCCCAGTGCACATCCGAGGGCTTTCTGCCTCACTGACAAGAAGCTGGAGTCCAAGAAACTCATCCTTCCCATTCTTGTCTGTTGCCTAAGGCTTGCTGACGCCCCTAGGAACACTGGCCCCCTCTAGGAACTCTTGCAAGGGCAGAGACTTGTCTAGAGCAGAAGGAATAACCCACTGGGTGTGGATGGAAGACTTGGGGTGGGTAGGGAGCAGTCACCACAGGTGACGGGTCAGATGTGTAGGGGAGATGGCCCAGGACCTCCCACCCCACGCCCCCCACCCTGCCCCAACTCACAGCGGGAACAGGCCGAGTGCTGGCTCTCAGAGATGGCTTCCGGAACATCTTTTAGGTGGTTCCTGAAAGAGGAGCGAAACGCACCATCCAGCTTCCCACACCAGTCGGCCCCAAGTCGGCCCTCGAGTCTCTCCAGAGAGCCGCATGTTTCTTGAAAACCAAACACCCTTTTTTCTTGAAGCGACTACCTTGCCCCCACTCCCCTTTCTCCAGGGCGCTCTACGGACCTGGGCAGTTGCTCCCTGCATTGCAATCGTGTGGTTCTCCAAGCTGCCACATTTATGACTGTCCCCGATTAGTTATCTTGCCGACCCCTGGCCATTGCTCCCGCCTGACAAAATCCACACACTAACGACAGCTGAGGTTTGCGGAGGACTTCAAGGCGCAACCGCACCTGCGCTAGGCTGGACCCACCAACCAGCCTTCGAGGGAAATATTACTACACCCATTTTGCAGATTTAAAAAGTGGATCTCAGAGGTAAACTGAGGTCGGCCAGATCAGACAGCCAGGAAATGGCAAAGCGCAGACTCCAAGTCAGGGCCTCTGACTCCACGTCCTGAATTCTCCTGATCATACCCCGTTACTACCATTGGAACCTGGGTTCTGTCATCTCACCTACGAGATTTTCTTTAGGCCCTTACTTATCTGGAAAAGTCATAAGTATGTCTTTGACGTCACTGAGGTTAAGTCAAACACTGCCAGGACAGATCCATGGGGCATTGTTATAAATGGCTGTCCATGAACCTCGAGCCTTTAAGACAAAAAGGGGAAACTGGGCAGTTATGGGAGGTATAAAAAAGGCTTGGAACTCAGGCAATAAAATCAGTGGTGATCGAATCCACACTCCAGGCCTTGTGGACAGACGTCAGTGACAAGCACCATTACTTTTTCATTTTTTCCTAGAATGGAGAGATGCGGAGACTGGAGTCACTGGCCCAAAGTGGTAGAATTATCACGTACGTCCCGGAAGTCTCTCACTTCTCTCAGAGCTGCAAGAGATGAACCTTGTACTTTTGTGAATTACTCACCTTTCCTAGCTAAATGTAGTGTTTAAAAAAATCCAGCCTATTGAAACCATAGGAATCAGACATTGTGGGGAGTGACAGAGTGAACTAGGTAAAATCTAAACACTCAATTCTTTTTAAATGCGGTCATGCTCCTTTCAAGAATCTAGAGCAAAACAGCTGACCAAACATCGCCAGCTAGAGATTCTTCTCCTGCACCTCTTTTATAAGGAACAGATAATCACGAGTTTGTTGAGTCTTATTGACTTTGTTAGATGTTAACTTAAATGGTAAAAGCCTAGTTCTCTCAAAGGTAAAGCAACTGCTAGGAGCCCAGCCCCTCCTGGATGACCTCACATTTCACACCTGCAGATTCGACGGCAGCGTCCCGACTCACCTTTCCTTGGCGTCCAGGAAGGCCTTGGCGAAGGGGTTGTACTTGATTTTGAGAGCTGTTATCTTCGTTCACAAAGACAAGAAGGGTCAGTGAAAGTGGAACACGCACGAGCAGAGAGAACCCGCTACCTTCACCTGGGACCTCCTGCGAAGTCGGAGTCATCGCTCTCCCTCTCTCTGTGTCCCCCCCGCCCCCCGCACGTCGCTTTGCTTGCTTCCGCGTGAGCCACTCCGCCTCTGCCAAAGGCCGTTTTACGGCGGCCGGTGGCGAGCGTGCGGCCGTGGGGAGCGTGAGCAGAGGCGGGACGAAGCCTCGGGAGTGAGTAAAGCCTCCTGCGCGAACGAGCCCTAGCGTGCTGTCTGTGATCTATTCGTTCACTGTTCTCAGCAGTTACGGATCGCCTACCCCAAGTCCGCTGCGTTTCCGGTCGCTGGGGACACGCGGCAGGGCAGGGCAGGGAGACCCGCCTCCCGGAGAGAGCGGTCCAGCATCAGCTCCCGCACCCCTAAATAATGGCCGACATGGGGCCCTGGTGGCTCGGAATGCCAACTCTCACTGCCACCGACACTCCGTCCCCGCCCCCCGCCCCCCACCTCAGTCCGCTCCATTTTTCTTCAGGGCCACGTGACATGCATGTGTCATGTGTCGGACATAGGCTACACGTGACACATTATATTTGGTCTTCGTCTCTCCCCATGGGGACCTGAGCACACATCTGTTTTATTCACTGCTGTGTTCCTAGCACAGGGAGCACCCAGTGGGTGGTCGCCCTCATCAAGTATCTGCTGAATGAACGATATTGAAAAGAATGTTTCCGTCAGCCAGGGCCTGAGACCTGCCGCTCTCCTTCTGGCCCTGGAGTCGGGGGGAGCCCAGGAGGAAGGGAGGACCTTTCTGGGTCACACGGGCACGTCCTCGTCTTTGTCCTGGCCCCATGTCCAAGGTGATACATGTGACTTTTCAAACGCCCACTCAGTAAACGAATAGTACAGGAGAATGCAGTGGAAGTGAAAGACGAAAGGTAGAAAAGCACCCTCTCCCTCCTGCCCCTGGTCCCATCCCCCAGGGTCAGGACAAGTCCCGGCTCCGGTGTCTTCCCCACACGTGCTCTGCACCTGTGTACGTCTACAGTCACGTCTACATTTAAAGGTTGTTTTAAGTAAAGTCCCAAAGAATCCACGCCTCTGCAGGTGCTGGGACCCCCGAGGACAAGGGTGGACCCAAACCGCCCGCCCCATCCCGTTCATTGGTGACTCTCAGGGGACCCGGCTCTCACGGCCGGAGGGGCTCAAGCCAGGCAGGGAAAGCCCCGGATGTGCTCAGAGATCGGCCGGCCGGCAGCGCAGAGGACAGGACAGCACCGACGGAGGCACAGGTTTGGCTCAGTGACCACGGACCAGCCTCCGGAGCAGGGGAGACCCCCGGCTCTGTGCAGGCCAAGAGCGCAGATTTGTGGGGGGTCTCTCACGACGCTCCGCCTGCCCAGTGCCGCCAGGACAGGACGTGCTGGCGGTCCTCCGGCCAACGGGCAAGAAGGAGCCGCAAGCTGAGCGCACCTGACCCCTGGGAAGCCTGCCCGGGATCCCAGGTCGGTGGTGGCAATGAAAGCACCCGCCCCCTCCCCCCAGGCTCTCCGGGGTCACACGCACGCACACGCACACACACGCCCACACACGCCCTCACCTCCTCGTTCTGATAAGCTGTCACAGCTATGAACTGGGTTTCCGGGAAGGAGCAGTTCATGACCATGCGGTGGGCGCCCCCCACCCGCACTATGTGCACCTGGGGCTCGTACTTGTGCAGAGAGCTCAGCATTATCTGTGGGGAAGCAAGAGGAGGAGAGAGACAAGGCGGGCAAAGCCCCGCTCTCCAGGGGCTGGACAGGCTGCTCCCCGTGGCTGGCTGGGCCCACCCCACCCCACCCAGTCAGGGCCGCCCACGGGGAAACCTCGGTCGCCTGAGGTGGCACCACACCTTCTGCCGAATGAAGGGGGGATTTTCCCAGAAGGTCCAGGCACCGTAACATGGGTGCTTATAGGAGGTCGGGGGCGGGGCCGGGGGCGGGGCCCGGGGCGGGCGGGTGTGCCAGGGAGTCGTTGCAAAGAACATTCAGTTTTCTGCTGAAATTCTGACTCCCCTCCTTTCCTTTCCCCGTTTTCAGCACGGCCCTGCAGATTTTGACCACTTAAAACACAGGGGTTTCCTTCACTGGCCTGGAGGAATCCCGCAGCTGAACCCCTGACCAGGGCTCCTCCCACCAGGGACGGCCCAAAGAGGCGCGCTCCCTGACCCCCGCTGGTGCCTCCAGCGAAAGATCGGGTGAAAGTCTCCCGTGGTGAAATCTGGGAGGCAATACAGTTTACTTTTCAATTTCCTGCTTTCGCAAAGAACTAGAACCTTCCAAAAATGGCAAAGACGAGGGTGGATGACCTTCCCCTCCGGGCTGAGACCTAGGAAGGGCAGACGGACGGAGGGCTAACAGGCTGGCCAGGAGACATATGGGGAGAACAGACCTTTCCCTCTACCCACCCCCAAATTCTACATCTTATAAAGGGAAGAACAACCCTTTATAGGGTTACGAGTCTCCATAACCCTACGGGAGAAAACAAGAGAGAAAAAGCCCCCAAATCTTGTTTGCTCTAATTGAAGACCTTAAGTAAACCCTTCCTAATTTGGGGTTTGTTTGTCTCTGTGTTCTGCAAACCCCAAGCTGATTCCGTATTCTATTGATAATTATCCTAATGCCCAAGTAGAGGGAGCAATTATTTCATTAGGAGCAGCTTTCGATGAAGTCCTTTGTCCACTGCCAACACGCCACTCTTGCCAAAAAAGAGGGAGAGGGAATAACAAAACCTCCCCCCACCCCCCCCCTCCCGGCTGGAAGGACTGTGAAAGGGCCCAGGATTTTAAGTAAGCTCTCTCTCCACATCAGGGAGTCCATTAAAAACTGAGAGCACCAATTAAGAGCTGTTTATTCCTGTTTACATTTGGACTCGGGGGAATAATTGGCTCCCCGTGGGAGAAGAGGCCCGTGAGGACCCCTCTAATTGACTAAATGCACACTTGTTTTTCTTGATTGGTGCTGGGGGGCGGCCGGCGGCCAGGCCAGCCAAGATCGTACCTGCCCACCTCCGTTGAACTTGTTGGTGAGCTTGACTTTGCTGAAGGAGATAGGCGCCTTCATCCAGTGCGCCCCGAAGTTGGGCGAGTCCGGGTGGATGTAGACGCAGCTGTGGCTGGAGGCCTCCGGCTTGCCCGCGGGCACCCACTCCCCGTTGACGTACTTCCAGCGGTGGCCGTCGGTGGGGACGAAGTCCAGCAGGAGGGAGTACATGGCGCTGGGGTCCAGCCCCGTGACGCTGATCTTTAGAACGGGGAACATCCGTCTGAAAGGGAAGGCGGAAACTGAGTCACAGAAGGGGCGTTCGAGTGTCAGGGACACCGGCCCCCTTGTCCAGCCGTCTGTCCACTCTGAGCTCAGCCATGGGGGGCCAGAACGCCCACGGGGAGGCCAAGGAAAGAGGGGCTGAGTCGGCAGCCCGATTCCACCAGAGGCTCTGTTCACAGACGCATTTCATTCATTTTGGGTTTCCCTCCAAACCGATGCTCTCCATGTCCAAGTCTGGAAAGCACTGATCTAGCCATCTGATAGAGGAACCTGAAGCCCAAGGTCAAGGGTGGGACTCCCACACCACAGGGCCGTCCTTCCCAGCCTCACAAGAGCACACTCTCCGAACAACAGTCAGAGCCCCGAGGGCAGGAATGTGGTTTCAAAGGCAAGCAGGAGAGGGCGGCTCCCGGCTGGACAGAGCTGGGCCGGTGCCCTTCGTGCAGGAACCCTCGGGGCCTTTACAACCCTGCAGAGCACCACGGACCTGCCAGCGCACACTCTGACCTTGAATGCCAGTGAAGCCAACTTCTCCTGTGCTCGAGGGACGAACCCTGGTCTGGACTCACGGGTCCTTCCTCCGCCCCCTCGAACACGCAGCAAGTTTGCTCGTGGGAACTTCTGCAGAAGCTCCCTCGCCGCCCGGCTCCTGACTCCCTTTGGTTCATTTTTCCTTCACCAAACACCTGGAGCTGCTCCAATCGGCCCGGTCCTCCGAAGGTCTGGTTTCCAGGCGCGCATCCCCCTTCCACCTGATGGCCCCCAGTGCTATCTGACTGGTCAACGCCGCATTTCACATCTGCATCCCCCGATGGAGAAGCTCACCCTCTAGGGGTCCAGACGCTCCCTGCCCAAAGTGGTCCATGAACCAGTGCGTCAGTGTGGCAGAAGCTCGCAGAAACGCAGATCCGCAGACTTCAGTCCGCACCACTCAGTCCCAATCTGCTTTCCCAAACCCCCAGGTGAGCCGGGAACACGAAAAAGCCTCAGACTGCTGGCCTAGAGCACCCTCGGCTTTAAGACAATCACACAGCGGATGTGCGAGGGAGTGGTCCACGGGCTGGCGCTTCTGATGAGCTGGGAGGAGAGTGAAACGGGAAAAGGGAGGGACCCACTGCTAGGAGAAGGGGTCCGAGGAGGCAGGGGTGGGCACAGGTGAGGGTGAGGGTCCCCGAGCACACCCGACTCTGCGGCTGTGCCCAGCTTTGAGACAAGGTGGAAAGGCGATGGTTACATGTGGAAAAGGGAGGAAATGACTGACAGATGAGAGCGTGGGTCTAGGAAGGACTTGGGCCATCGAGGCTCCTGCGTGCCAAGTACACGGGCTCCCAGAGCTGGCTGGACACTGATAGGACCTGTCCCCTTGGCTCGACCACCTCAGCGACATTGCCTTTCCAGCTCCTTTGCTGGCCCCTCTTCCAACCTAGTCCTGCAACTGTGGGTTGGGCCGAGGGGTCCCGGCTTCTCAGCGCCCTGCCTTAGGGCCGCATCTCAGCTCCTCTCGGCGGGATGCAAAGAGCCCGGGCACTTCAACCATCACACCGACCGAGGTCCCCATCTCTGCCCGGCACTGACTTAGCAGTAGCCGCTAGAACCCACCACAGGAAGGGTGAGTCCGAGTGTCGGTTCTGGTTCCCTTGGCCTGGTCCCCACCCCCACCCTTGCTGAACACATGGCCATAAGCGGCCTCTCCGAACCTGTCCAAACTTCACCACCTCACTCGCCCAGCCTCAAAGCTGCTGCAAGAACTCAAAGAGAGCACAAAAAAAGTTTTTTTTTTTTCATTAAACAAAGAACTCAAGGAGCTAATTCGTGCCAAGTGCCTCTCCCAACGCCCAGCACCTAGTGAGTGCTCTGGGCCCGGCAGCCGTGTTGCCCTCCCGCCCGAGGCTTCAGCCGGCCAGGCCCTGCTCTGGGATCTCACCTCGGGCAGTGACCCGGGGAGCCGGAAACCCGAAGGACATGGACGCTGCCTCCCTCCTGCCCTCTGCTTTCCTCTCTGGAGGTAAGAAGTCCGGCTGGGAAGGGGAGTGGCTGCTAATGGGGTTTCTATGTAGGGGAGCCTGCGGGGGGGGGGTGGCGGGGGAGCCAATGATGGAAATGTTCTGAAATCAGGTCTTCGGGACCAAGGCACAACTTTGTGGATATTCTAACACCACTGAACTGGGCACGTACAAAGGGTGAACCTGACTGCATGTGAATTACTTCTCAAACAACCGTGAATTGATAATTCCCCCCCCCCCCACTGCCTCTGGCTCACCGTCATCAGCACACAGGCCCCAGGCTTTGGGGTCACCTGTGGGTCACGGAGGGTCCTGCCGGCTTCCTCCTCCCTGGACTCCCCGCGGGAGGGTCTCCCCCTCCCGGAATGGGGGGCTCACAGGGAGAAAATGAACGTAAATGGGTTAGGACGCGGCGTACGGGAAGTAACACAATTTCTAAGGAGAGCAACGCCTCAGAGGACGCACCCCCGATCCAGGGCTCCCCTGAGCGTCACCGTGCTTCAGCGCACCCCTCCCTTAATGACATGAGTCAGTCTTTCTTTTCTGTTTGTTTTTATCCTCCCCCAAGGACATTTTTCTTTCATCGATCGCTTTTAGAGAGACAGAGAGAAACATCCGTGTGAGAGAGAAACATTGGTTGGTTGCCTTCTCGTCCAGGCACCAACTGGGGATCGAACCTGCAGACTGGGTATGTGCCCTGACCGGGAATCGAACCCACAATGCTTCGGTCTCCAGGACCACGCCCCATCCAGCGGAGCGCACCGGCCAGGGCTCTATCCGCACGCTACCCGAAACGATGACGCCCCCGTGAGGACGCTGCCTGTGCCGGCGGGGCTCGTCCAGGGGCGCACTCTCTCACTCTTGCCTCAACAGAAGGAGTTTTACCTACTCTTTCCTCTTCGCGTCTGACCGCACCGTTCCCTCGGACAATATATCTTCACACGTCCACTTATTTTAGCAACACTGGCCGAGCGTGGGCCCAGAGCCCCTGACCGCACAAGCATCACTTGTAAAGAGTCCCAAACGTGGGGTCAGAGGGGAAAGGGATCGGGGGTCGGGCAGGGTCATTCGACGGCCGGCCAGCAGCCGGGCACGTCTCTCCGAGGACCCCAGAGAAGGTCTGATTCTGGTCCAGGGCTTTTCTGAAATGCGCGATCTCTTTTTTCTTTTCTTTTCTTTTCTTTTTTTTAAAGAAAAAAGAGGGGTGGAACGTGCGTGCCTGCCACTCCACACGTCAGAGTTGAAAAGGGGCGAACGTTCCCTGGGCACGAACGCCCCGGGCGTGGACGTGCGGGCAAAGCAAAGAAAGCTGACGGGTCCTCTCCACGCGCGGGGCTGCCAGGGCGGTGCTGCCCGCCGGCAGACGGGAGGGAGCTCGGGGCAGCTCTGACGACTGAATGCAACGCAGCAGCTCGCCGAGGCCTTATGTTGCCCCGGGAGGTCCCTGCTGTTACGCCCATTTTACAGATGAGGAGACTGAGGCTCATCAGGAAGCACCAGCCTGGGCCCTTTCTCTCTCGCCACACCCCTTCTCGCTCTCCTTTCTCCCTCTTCTAGAAGGCCAACGTGGGTGGGCCACGAAGGACAGAGGACAGCCCCTCTGTGTTTTCCTACATCTGGACACTTGTCCGAGGCTTATTTACTCATCGACCGAATGGCGCCAAGGGCCGGCTCCACGCTGGGAGCTGCTGGAGGCAGGCCCTCGGTGGCAGAAAGCGCAGGCCCTGCGTCACGGTCACGAAGCTTATGTGCAGGCGGAAATGGCAGGCCGTGGAAACGTAAACAGGTTTTTATTTTTTTCCATGTGTGAAATGACTGCAGATTGTCCACCTGCCACCAAGCAAGGGCCTCGAGTGGGTGATGTCAGCAGGGAGCCTGGGGCGGAGGAGGGAGGTACGGAGCTGTTCCGCTGCGCCTCAGTGGCTCCACGCTGACCCCGGAGCTAAGACCCCCATCGTGAGAGGTGCGGATGCCGGAAACGAGTGACCGAATCGCGCCCGCACACACGGGAGCCGAGAGCCCAGCGGCCCGAGGTCCGAGCAAGCCTGGGCTGTGGAGGACATGGAAGGACCACACTCCATTCTCGCTGGTGCCGCCACCAGGCTGGAGGGCCCTCCTCCCTCCCTCCCTCCCTCTCCCTGCCCCCACCTCTCTCTCAGCTCCATCGCGCCAGGCCTCCCCAAGCAAGGAGCAGGGCCGTTCACGCAGCGGAAGGCCCAGTGCCGGCTCTGCTTCTCTCACGCTCCGGTCAGCAGGGCTACCTGACGTTCCAGGGAAACCGCGACCACGTGGGAAAGTCTCAGCGTCACCGGCCAGCGGGGAAATGCAAACAGGAACCGAGGTGAGGCGCTGCTCCCCATTCACGGGGATGGACGGCTACAAGCCTGGGGAGGACGCAGGGAAATCGGCGCCCTCCCACACTGCCTTGTCCCTGGGAGGGGAACGGGGCCACCCACCGCCTTGGAAACCAGTCTGGCAGCCCCCCCACCAGTCGCGTGCAGAACTGCCGCACGACCCAGCAATTCCGTTCCTGGGTGCACGTGCAAGAGAGAGGAAACCACGTGTGCTCCTAGCGGCATCGGTCAACAGGGGAAACCACACGCGTGATGGATGGATGAACAAAGCAGGGTCTGTTCCCACAAAGGGATGTTGGTCAGCAACAAAAACGCTGCAACGGGCCTGAGCCTGAAGACCCTACGCTCCGGGAACAAGAGCCAGTCCCCAAAGGCCCACGCGCGGCCTGACTCCCTCAGCCTGAAGTGCCCGGGGCGGGCGTCTCTGCGCAGAGAGAGAGAGCAAGTGGATGAGACGGGGAGAGACGGGGGACCAGGGGGTGACAGCTAAGGATGCAGTGCTTCCCCGGGGCACGAGGGAACTGTTCTGAAATTATTTGCGGGACTACATGCACACTTCTGTGAATGTACCCAACACCCTGGAATATCACACATTAAACAGGCGAACCGCACGGTGTGTGGTGACGGCAAAGCTATTAACGAGCAAGTAAAGGAGAGGCCACCGAGCCCCGGTGTCCGGGAAGGACACCGGAAAGGCGATGGCTTGTTGCTTTATAATTATTCTTTATCACTGCTCTAAGGAACTTAAGGGATGCTGTGTCTTTTTCATCTCCATTATGCAAAGAGGATTAAATGTAAGTCAGTCCTCTGGCCACAAAAGTGCTGGGGACTGGAGCTCACCCTGCGGCTGAGCTCCTCCGGCCTCACAGGGGCCAGGACGCGACCGGTGTCCGCCTGCGGGCAGCGCCCATGGCCACACTTGTTTCCAGGGCTGAGCTACCCTTCTCCTTGGGTTGATTTTTCCGCCTTTGCTTCTCACAGTGCCGCTCACCACAGAGATGCCCAGGAGTCTCCGAGGAGCTGAGAAACATACAGGTCAGTCCCCGGCTTAGGGAGAGGGAGCGGGAGGGGGCGGAGAGACAGACGGACAGACAGACAGACAGTGTGGCAAGTGAATAATAAGCGCTCCCCAAACCTGGCTGGAGGAACCAGGGGCGGCGGGGCTGCCCATGAACTCCGTTGCTTGGCTATGAGGCTCGTTTTCCTTTCCTTTCCCTGACGGGGGACCTTGGAGGCCGCAGGGTGGAAGAAGGCGTGAGGAGGGAGGTCCGCGGAGGAGCAGGGCACAGGCACAGCGGATGCTGTGGGCGGCGGAGCGGCAGAAGGGAGCAAAGGCCCCCCTCAGGAGGTGCGGCTTGCAAACTCCTTCCTCCGCCTCCCCACCAAACCTACTGTCTGTGCAACCGCCATCACCCTCGTGTGTGTGTACGTGTGTGGGTGTGTGTTAGGGACGACTACACAGGCACATGCACTCCTCATGAACCACAACGGCACACTTCGGGGAGGCACGTCTGCGGCGGAGGGGCTCGCGGACACCGATTCGCCTGCTGAGCAGCCTGGGCGTCCTGCGCTCCTGCACGGGGCTCCCTGGAAACCGTGCGCGTGGGCTGCCTGCGCCGACCGCCCGTCCGCACGGGCAGGTTCCGTTCCGGATCCCCCACTCCTATTTCATCCTAGCGAACGGACGTGCCTGCCCAAGGCCGACTGAGTCCGAACGAAGTCGAAGTTGTTGAGTTGGGTGAAAGCACACCCGAAGGGTGGCATTCCCCCCGGAGGGGAGAAAGGTACAGCAAGGAAAACAAGAGGCACACGGGATTGCATTTACTTGCCTGGGAAAGCGGAAATGCGTCTCTCTTTTCTGCAGCTACCATAGAGTCCCGCGCTGGACCGGTGCAGAGGGGGCGGGTCAAAGGAGCTCTGGGAGGCAGAGCTGTGCGCCAAAAAGGGCCTCCGGGAAGCACCGGGGAAAGGGGAGGGTGAAGCGGAACGAGGGGGGGCGGAGGGAGGGAGGGAGGGATGAAGGGCATCGGATCCCAGGTCCGGGGGGCAGCTCGGTGTTCTCCGGGAAAATCCTCCCCCTTTACTACGTCTCATCCATGTCAGAGGGGAGCCTCCCGTGTACGCAAATAAAGAGCTCTCCACTTGAAAACGAGGCTTCTCCTTCTCTCATCGCTCGGTCCTGTGCTATTTCAAAACTCGCTGTTACTCAGCCCAACGAGAGCTCCCCTGCCCCCCCCCCCCCACACACACACAGGAGCGCACCGGACAGGGGCTTTTGGAAAAGTCAGACCGTCCGCTGCCGACAGGGGTCGCGCATAATGTGAACGAAGAGTCCACGCTGGGTGCTGAATGGCCACGGGGAAGGGCCACACACCCACCCACCCACCCACCTCGGGCTCGGGAGTTGGCGTGGGAGACGGGGGAGGGGAGGGCATTTGGAGGGGACGCAGTCCGAGGACGTGGGTACGAAGGACGCCCTGAAACAGGCGGTTGGAGAGAGGGGGCAAACGGAGATGAAGAAGGCGGGAAAAGAGAGGGCGTGTCCCTGCCGGGGACTGCGAAGCGCCGCCAGCCGTGGGGTCCAGGAAGCTGGGAGGTTCCGTCCCTCCCGAGGAAGCTCACTCACCGTCACCCACACCGATCTCCCAGAGACCGGCTCCCAACTTTATCTGAAGGGGCGTTCGGCTCTCCTGGCAGAATTCTGACCCAGAAACCTTAAGAGAGTCTAAGGAAAGACTCCGTTCACGGAGGAGGAAGGACCTCCCCAGAGAGTAAGAAAACCAAGCTGACCGCAGTCGGATTTTTTTCCTGCATGAAACAGTTCATCTCAGATGACTCAAACCGGGAAAGAATTCTAAATGGTAAACACGGAGAAAAAAAATGTGTAGGTAAAAAACGGCAAGAGAAAGTGCGGGCCAATATGACTAATATTAGTAACATTTAAGTTGAATTTTATAACGGTATCAGAAACTTTTCTTTCGTCCTTATTGAAGGAGATGGGATATATTTTTTACTTGGTGGCTGTGCTCATTGTACGTTTCCAAATGGCCACTCTGATAGACAGACAGACAGACAGACAGGCAGGCAGACAGTGGGAGGCTCGGCGGCAGTGTAACCACCACCCTGTACGCACAGGGAACGAGCAGAAAGCCCACCTGTGATCACACACCCTGTTTTCACAATTGTGCCATCACTCACGTCTGCCCAGAGAGCAAACCCAACCAGGGATCTGGGGTGACGCCTTCGAATGAAAAACATGTTTCTTATTTCTTTCTACCCAAAACAATGTGTAGCTACCGACTGAGAGTAGGAACAACTACAGACATTAAACGAACGCCTCCTCTACAAGGAAGAAGTGGGGCGCGCTCAGAGAGGGAACATGCGGGCATCCAACAAGTCTGCTGCTCTTCCTGGCACTGGGGGGGCGGCAGTCACAGCGGATCGCGGCGCCCTCGGTTCTGGCCGGCCTATCCCTGACAAAGCACTTCAGGGTCACGGGGCAGCAGGCACTGCGCCCCGGAGTTCTCCCAGATCGACAAGGCATGGCTCACTTCGTGCCCTGAGCGTTTCGTTCTCACAAAACGGGACAGCGAGACCTCGGGCATGGAGGCACTTTGCACAAGGACAAAAGCTGTCCCGAAGTTCAGGGGCCTTGGCTTCCCTCTGCTGGAGAGCGGGGCGTCCCCTTCGGGGTGGCCGCTACAGCCCTGCCGGTCCTCACCCACCGCGTGAACCCAAAGGTGAGTGGACGTCGGCTGAACGCCGGGGGCTTGTCCGGCCAGGCAGGGAGCCGCAAAATCACCTTTCAAAACAGTCCTGTCTCTTCCCTTAAGCAAAAGCTTCTAAAATTACCTGGCCAGCCCCTCAGCGGATGCAATTCAATAGAACACAAGAGATGCCAACAGACACCAGGTTCAGTTAATCCCTCACCTGTCAAAAGGAAAAAAAAAGACACCTTCCCCTCTCTCAGGAGGCACGTTTGTTTCCTTACCTTTGACTACAAGGGCTCGCATCTCTCTCTCTCACACACGCATGCACACACACACACTCAGCCAAGCACGCGCCACAAATGCCCCGGAAGCAGAGGTGGTGACGGGCAATGATTAAAATGTGCCCTTTGGCTCACAGCTCCAACTGGTCAGCAATCTCCAGCAAGCGTGTCTCACGCAAGCAGAAACCACCCGGCCCCCACGTAAACTTGGCTTTCACCTTGTCTGCACCGAGTGAGGGCTCGGGTCGCCCCAGGACAGGCGTCCGCCCGGACCTGCCCTTGCTTTCTAACAGGGGAGCGCAACTCGCCGACCCGGGGCCGTGCCCCGCTTTAAAGCGGTTTCCCAGAATCTCCCCGCCACAGATGCACGCAACGCCGGTGGCTTCGCCCTCCACCTCTCCAGTGGCCTCCGAGACATTAATTAAGTTGGCGGGAGCAGTGTGCGAGAGGGCTCTCGGGAACGTGTTTCTCCAGACCCCACGGCGGCCTCCTCACTACCCCAGGGGTCCCACCGCCCACCGGAGCCCAGGCAGCCCCCGCAGGGCCGCAGACCGAGTCACCTGCCGTTCTTGGTCACAATCATCTCATTGGTGACCTCCTTGAACCTCTGCCAGAGAGGGGCGTCCTCCAGGATGATCCGAAGCTGCTTCTCCGTGGGGTCGCCTTTCTCCCTGCCAGCCTGCAGCTCGCTCTCCACCACGGTGAGCAGGCGGGAGACGGAGCCCTCGCCCGCCTTCGGCGTGCCCAGCTCGCTCATGGCCCCGGGCCGCTCTGGGGCAGAGAACGCGGGGCCCAGCGGCATGCCCCGGGGCCCGGCCCGCTGCCACCGCCCACCTCCTTCGCCTCTCGGTCCGCCGTGAGAGGCCGGGGCCTGGGGAACTGGAGACGAGACGCCTGGCTCTTGCCTGAGCTCCTAGCATGACACCCCTTAAAGTCTCCGAATTATACACCAACCTGTTAAGCCTCAGTGGGGGGGGGCAGTACAGGGAGGGGAGAGGGGGGAAGAAAAAGCCCTCTCTTAATTACTCATTGGATCAGGTGGAGGAGAGCTCAGCTCTGCCATTGGCTGCCGAGCACAGAGGAACCGTTTAAGAAGAGTACTCCATCCAAATTACCAGGCTTTTATCTTGTTGTACCTGAAGAGGTCTAATCAGTGTATTGAGGACCATTTTCCCATTAATTAAAATCGCTCCGGGCCCAGACTGCCACAATCAGGCAAATCCTGCGTGTGTGCAAACCACGGCATGTGGCACCTATAGGAATGGACAAGCTTGAGGCCGACGCAGACCCGGGAGACAAGAGTGCAAGTGGAGGCGGAAGGCCCCACGCCAGGGCGTGTGACCGCCGCGCCAGGGGGCGAGGGCGGGCTGCGTGCCGCGGCGGCTCGGGGTCAGAGGTCAGAGATCAGGACAAAGGAGCAGAGGACCCCTTCCCCCCAGGGGTCCCCGACAGGTCACCTTTCTCCCAAGGGACCCTACGCGCACCCACGCCCCACTCACCTCCCGCAGAGGGACCCACTGTGAACCTCCCCCTTCCGCCCCGGGATCTGGAGCCCCAGGGTTCTTTGTCCTCATCCCGAGGGAGGAAAGGCCCCTCGACATCACCTTCGTCTCCCTGGCAGAGGAAGCCGGGCTCTGCCTCCAGCGGGCGAGAACGAGCTTCTGGCGTCACTGTGCACTGCCCTGCGGTCCTGGGCCCAGAGAGGCGCTCCTGGGCTTTCCTTACTGCAGGGGTGCCAAACTCACTCCCACCGGGGGCCCCATCAGCCTCGAGGTTGCCTTCGAAGGGCCGAGATAATTTCAGGACTGCGTACATGTGACTACTCCTTCACTGCTAAGGAGCTGAAGTTACACTCGGCCACTGAAGGTAACTCAGGGCCCTGAATGACGTGGCCCCGGTGAACATGAGTTTGACACCCCTGCCTAAGACAGGCCATGGCACTGGGGGAGGGGGACCCCACAGCCCCTGGGAAGATGCTAGCGGCAGTGTTCCCGTCTCGCCCTGGACACCCAGCACCAACCACGGACAGGCAGAGCCCACACTTCCTCCTCCACCCTGAGTGGGCCCTGCGGGGTGTGGGTTCTTCTTGCTACAACAGAGAGTTGGCAGGTCAAACTGAAGGAAAATAAAGGCAAAAAGGGAAGATGAAGTCAGGGTGAGGACGATACGCAAAATACATTCAGTGCCTGCTAGGGGCTGAGGCCCGGTGGCGCGTCACACCCTGTGACGGATGGAACAGCAGTGGCCGCACCTCCCGGGAGAGAGACAGGTGAACCACACAGACCAGCAAACCGTCGGGCAGTGGAGGGGGGGGAGGAGGGGGCGGCACATGGGTGCCAGGCGGGTGGGGAGGGCCGAGTGAGAGGGGGCCTCAGGGGAAGGCTTCTCTGGGGAGGAGACAGCGCGGCTGAGATGGTAAAGGAGCGTGCACTCGGTCGGGGGGAGGGGGGGCCGGCGGGGGGGGGCCACATGCGAGAATTGAGGAGCCCGGGCCAGCGAGAAGACATGGCGTGAGGAGACAGCGGGGCAGGCTGCCCCGACGGGGGCCTGATCAGTGGCCGTAAGGACCTGGGATTTCGTCACCGTGGAACAGGAGACCGGCAGAGAGGGCTACGCCGGAAGATGGGATGACTTGCTCTGTGTCTTTAAAAAGCTGGCTGGGTTGGGGACAGCAGGCTAACAAAAGGCAAGAGCTGAAGTAGAGAGACAGAGGAGGAGGCTGGTGTCACGGCTCAGGAAAAATGGTGGCATCTGCGCCTGGTGTGGTGGCCGTGGCACAAAGACTCTAGATCTTTGTGATGGACTCTAGATCCATCCCAGAAGCAGCTGTGAGAGAGCGACATGAGGGACTTGGCGTGGGGGTGACAGGGAGTTACCGGGTGGTAGGGCCACCTACTGGGACGGGGAGGGCCACGCGGTGTTTGTTACGGAAGCCGCCAGAAATTAACACGAACACCAGGAGATACCGAAGTGGGTATTTCAAAAAGGCTCAGAACCAGGACACAAGGGTGGCTCTGAGCTTCTTGGCAGCCAGGGCAAAAAGGGAAACACAATCTGACACACGTTACTCTGTGTTCCTAAAATGAAAACAAGCCATGTGCCCGAGAGAAACTTCTCCTGTGAATCTTTGTAACGAAAAGACCGTGATACAGGGACCAAGGTTTCCCCGAACAGTCCAGCAACGCCGGTAGGGTGCGGTCCCAGTCTTTACGCAGTCTAACAATCTGGGAGAGCGGAAAAGGCACGTGCCCAGAGAATTCCAACATGGACACGTGTCAGGTGTGTTGGAGGAAAGAAGGAAATACCACTTTTCCTTAGTTGTATCCGAAACAGTGTGCTCCTGAAAACTCGGTTAGCACCCGAGTCTCGTCAGCCAGCGGACCCGGGGAGCGGCTGTGGGGAACCCCTGGCAGCAGAGGCGGCCCAAACCCTCGTGACCTTGAGTTTCTTCTGCCTAGTCAACAGCTCCCCTTGCCAGGCTGTGTCACCTCTGAGGTCTGGGTTATATTAGTTTATTTTTTACTTGATCAATTGTTAGAGAGAGAGAGAAACATCGATTTGTTGTTCTACTTATTGATGCATCATCGGTTGATTCTTGTGTGTGCCCTGACCGGGGATCGAACCTACAACCTTGGCACATCGTGACGATGCTCTGACCAACTGAGCTACCCAGCCAGGGCCATATAGTAGATATTTTAGATTGAACCATATGGGATTGGTGATATTCAACCTTTGTTTTCCCTGAAAAAAAAAAACCCACAAATTTTTGGCATATTATGCTTTTTTTTTTAATATATTTTATTGATTATGCTATTACAGTTGTCCCATTTTTCCCTCCTTCACTCCCCTCCACCCTGCACCCCCTCCCACCCACATTCCCTGCCTTTAGTTCATGTCCATGTGTCATAAGTTCTTTAGCTTCTACATTTCCCACACTATTCTTGCCCTCCCCCTGTCTATTTTCTACCCACCGTCTATGCTACTCATTCTCTGTACCTTTTCCCCCTCTCTCCTCCTCCCACTCCCCTGTTGCTAACCCTCCACGTGATCTCCATTTCTGTGGTTCTGTTCCTGTTCTAGTTGTTTGCTTAGTTTGCTTTTGTTTTTGTTTTAGGTGTGGTTGTTAATGATTGTGAGTTTGCTGTCATTCTACTGTACGTGTTTTTTATCTTCTTTTTCTTAGATAAGTCCCTTTAACATTTCATATAATAAGGGCTTAGTGACAATGAACTCCTTTAACTTGACCTTATCTGAGGAGCACTTTATCTGCCCTTCCATTCTAAATGAAAGCTTTGCTGGATAGAGCAATGTTGGATGTAGGTCCTTGCCTTTCATGACTTGGAATACTTCTTTCCAGCCCCTTCTTGCCTGGAAGGTCTCTTTTGAGAAATCAGCTGACAGTCTGATGGGAACTCCTTTGTAGGTGACCGTCCCCTTATCTCTTGCTGCTTCTAGAATTCTCTCCTTCATTTTAATCTTGGCTAACGTAATTACGATGTGCCTTGGCGTGTTCCTCCTTGGGTCCAACTTCTTTGGGACGCTCTGAGCTTCCTGGACTTCCTGGTAGTCTATTTCCTTTGCCAGATTGGAGACGTTCTCCTTTATTATTTGTTCAAATAAGTTTTCCACTTGTTGCTCTTCCTCTTCTCCTTCTGGTACCCCTATAATTCGGATGTTGGAACATTTAAAAATGTCCTGGAGGTTCCTAAGCCTCTCATTTTTTTGAATTCTGGTTTCTTCCTTCTGTTTGGTTGTTTCTTTCTTCCTTCTGGTCCACACTGTTGATTTGAGTCCCAGTTTTCTTCCCATTACTATTGGTTCCCTGTGCATTTTCCTTCATTTCACTTAGGGTAGCCTTCATTTGTTCATCTAATTTGAAACCAAATTCAAACAATTCTATGAGCATCCTGATTATCTATGAGCTTTGAACTGTGCATCTGATAAATTGGCTATCTCTTCGTTGCTTAGTTGTATTTGCTCTGAACTTTGCTCTTTTCTTCCATTTGGGCCTTTTTTGTTGTCTTGTCGCGCCTGTTACGTATGATGGGCGGAGCCTTAGGTGTTCACCAGGGCGGGGCAACCCGCGTCGCTGGGTTGTGACGCTGTATGTGGGGGCGGGGTCTGAGAGGGAACGATGGCACTTGCTTAGCTCTCTGCCGAATTTCAATCCCTTCCCCTGCTTCCCCCAAGCAAACGGGGCCCCTCTGGTGCTGATTCCCAGGTGGGTGGGCTTGTGTACATTCTAGGCCCCTGTGGGTCTCTCCAACGAACTCTCCTGTGAGGCTGGGAGTCTCTCCCGGCACCTCAACCCCCACAGGTGTTTTCAATCGGTGTTTTAAAGCTTTATTTCCCTGCGCCGGGGCCCTGCGTTGTGCCGTTCGCCCTGCTCCCCAGTTTCACCTTGTTTATCTGAGCGCGAATGTGGGACCGCCCGGTCAGCCAGCCGCCTTGTGTGCTGCGGCCCTGCTTCACAGTGGCTGCCTCGCTCGGTCTGCCAGCCACCGCCTTCGTGCCCAGGGACCGCCCGCTGCCATCTTGCTTGCCCGGGGTTTGTCAGCGGCTGCCTTGCACGCCTGGTGCCACCGCTTTTTTTGCCACGACCCCTCTCCGCCCAGCCACCGGACTCTGCCCCTCCTGCCGGTCTGGATGCATGCGTCTATTTTAACCCCTCGGTTGTCGGACTTCATACAGTTCAATTTTCTGTTCAGTTCTGGTTGTTATTTTGTTTCTAAACTGTTGTTGTCCTTATTTTGGTTGTGTGAGGAGACACAGTGTGTCTACCTACGCCTCCATCTTGGCTGGAAGTAAAAAAAAAAAAAAAACTCAATTTTATAGGTTCAACGTAAGTGTTGGATTTGAAAGTAATAGAGAATGCTTTGATGGACACGTGTATGTAACCGTATTGTTTTACTTGCATAGTTGTTTTCTAGTTACTAAGTATCTTATTCTAGACAATTTTGGAAAAACACGAAAAATTCTCGCAATCTCAACACCCAGAGCTGACCTCTACTAACAAGCTTGGCATATTTTTTCCTTTAAAAAGACGGGGCTTGGAAATGGCGCTGAGTGGGCCTGGCGGATGGACACACGCCTTTCTGGCTGCTCCCCAGCACACCCCCCCAACACGGCGCCAAGGCCGAATCGGATGTGCGCCCACGAAGTTGGGAAGGATGGAAGAGGCGAAGAACAAGAGGGGGTGTCGGGAAAACTTTGGAGGCTGACCACGCATGTGGCCGAGTGCTCACTGATGGAGCAGATCGGAGAATGCCGAGATCCAAGGCTCGGGAGACCGCGAGGGGAAGGCCGGTCTGTGCACAGGACGGCGGCATCTCGGGCACCGGCCCGTCGCTCACCTCTGAAAGGGGGACCGTGGGTGGTTCTGCCCCGGAGGGGGCAGTAGCTTGAACGGTTATGTAAGAAACAGTCCCACTTGAGGCCCCCAGCCATCAGCCAGGCAGTGGTCCCTCCCCTGCTGCGTCAGAAAACGAGAGACTGACTTTAGGAAGAGAGGGGATTAGAAAGGCTTTGTCCTCGGAGCCAGGAGTCACTGATGGTGGCAGGCCTGAGGACCACCCTGAAGACGAGACTGAAGGCACAGTCCTCAGGTTAAGAGACTTGATTCCTCCGTGAAATGACCGGTCCCCGTCACCGCCGGCCCCCATCGGATGGGAAAGCCCACCGCGGTCCTGCTCTGTCCTTACTCATAGGTGTTCTGTCATCACAGATGTGTCTCAACCTTAAATATGACCGAGCCCACAGTCAGGGACCATCTGACACAGAAGTGGAACCAAAGCAAGACAACAAGTTAATAAAGGAACTCTGAGGAGACAGAGGCTCTGCGGGGAGCAGACCAGAGCGAGAGTGAGCCCCAACTGTTCACGTACAGAGTCCTTGCGAAGCCCACCTGGGCTGTCGGCGGCATTCGGTGCCCTGGTTGCGGGACCGAGGCCCCTGCTCCTGCAGGCCGCCGCTCCCTGGGGGCAGAACGTGGCCCTTGGCGCAGGGGGACCGCTGCCACCACTTCTTTCCTCGGTTGAGGGTCTGCCTGCCTGGGAGGGACCACCTACGGACTCTCCCTTTCGCTGAGTCAGCCAACTGATGAGGAAGCCTGATTCCACCTGGAGATCAGTCCTTTGTGCCATACAGTGATATAACCACAGGACTGAGGTCCCTTTATACTCAGAGGTCCGGCCACCCTCAAGGAAGGGGAACATGGGGCACGTCCACCAGGGGACAGAGTCTTGGGACATTAAAAACAAATGAGCAAGAAAACCGATGTAAAAACCGGAGGCAACGACCCACTACAAGGGGTAAAACAAGTTGTCCCAGAAAGGAAGTACAGGTCCCGCCGGAGGAAGGCCTGCCGGAGTGTGGGTGCTGGAGGGTGATAACGTGGCTGTGACAATTCATAGCTTTAGTTTGAACTTTTCACCTACAATGCCACAGGGTGTGCTTGAGTGGGACACTGTCGTGTCACAGAATTACGTGCTAATGATTTTGTAATGAACAAGTCTGTAATAAAAGAGGGGCGTTGTGTGTGCCGGACCGTCTAATCAATATAATCCCAGTATTAGCATACTAGACTTCGGCTAGAAATACAATAGCAAAAATATACGTGTTGGTTTCTGAAAAACTTAGGGCATTAGGATGATGAGAGAAGGGGAAGCTTGTATTGCAGGGGGCAGGGGGACACTAAATTCTCATCTCCTATGGCAGGAAGACGGTAAGTAACAACGGACACTGAAAAACCAACACAGAGCAGCATCCGCACCATGTCCGGGAGACTGGAGAGAAACGGCAGGGTTAACCGTACGGAGAACAGAAAATGCAGACAGCTGTAACTGAACGATGACGTAATCTGCGAAAAGGACAGAGAACAGCGGCTGCCTCTGGGCAGAGGGACAGGTGAGTGCGGGTTTTTTCCTGTGTTTAACCACAGGAGTAAAGGAAACACTAGTAAGATTTATTATTTGTAATCTAATTCCTTAACGTAACAATCTTTAAAGATCATTCTCCCATGTTATCACATCACGTTCTACATTCCTACTTTAACGTTTGCGAATTACTCCATTTTATGAATGGGTCATGTTTCATTTGCCCGAACTTCTATCCTTTTACTCGTTCACTCACTGTTTCCCTTTTGTCAGTTTAACAATTCTGTACACACAGGAATAGCTGTGATTGTTTTCTTACGCTGTGTTTTTATGAGTGGCGCTAGTTGACAAGCACGAGACACGCTAAGCGCTCTAACGCATTCTCTCACCGAATCCTTGTAACAGTGCTATACGGTAGGAGGTCTGGTTGCACCCATTTTCTAGGTGAGAAAGGTGAAGCTCAGAAAGTTGGTGAAGTACCCAGCCCGTGGGCATCGAGCCACTGAGCAGGACGGTCACGGAAAACCGTGTCCTGGACGATGAACTTCATCGTTCCTCGTTTCATGTGCCAGGAGGGGCTGAGGTCTCTGAGTTCCCCCAGTGTCCCTCGACTTCGTGAATGGGACTCGTGACGGGAGGATGGGTGTGCTTCCCTGGTACCAGCTCACACCCGTGTCCCACCCACATCGTGAAGCTCCGCTCGGGGCTGCACGTCACCCTCAGGAGGGAGGAGACGGACAGGCTGGCTGCAGCGGCAGCTTGGGAGTGAAGCTGCTTGAGGAGGCCCGACACCGGAGAGCCTGGGTGTGGCAGGGGTAGGAGTGTGCCCTGGGCAGGGGACGAACTGCACTTGAGGAAGAGAGAATATCCCCAGAGAAGGCACCAAAACACCGAGTGTGCAGTGACGCAGAGGAGTTCAGCCCGCATGGGACGTGGGACGAGAGGAAATCGAACGGGGACTGGACGTTGGGTTTCCTTCCCACAAGCAAGCCCCGCCGAGCGGCCCAGGGACCGACACCGTGACAGTAACATTTACACCTGAGAAACGGAGCTCGCGTGTGAAACCTGCGTCTCCCGGGACGGAACGTCTTGGGACAAGGACAAAGCACAACTAGAGAAATATCGAAGTGTGACTACGAATGAGGCAGCAGTGAAGTGTGAACACACAGCTCGCCCCCAGGGGACTGGCGTTTGGCCCCGGCTGCCCTGGGTGATCGGGGCGACCGAGTCACTGAGGCGAGTAGCGGCCCTGATGGGACCGGCGTTTCAGGAGCCAGGCAGGCCGGCGAGGGCGCAGCAGCCGCGAGAGCTCTCCCGGAGGCGGGATCCACGGAGACAGGTCGCCCCGGACGTGGCTGTCAGGAGAGGAGGCACGTCGATGGTGCTCCAGGGTGCGCTGGAGACGGGCAGGCGGTGGGACCGCTCCTCCAGGACGAGGACACAGAGCAGCGCCAGCAGGAAGGGCCTCCTCGCCCACCACGAGCAGAGGCGTGACTTCCCAGCTCACAGGCTGCGAGCCCCCTGCTGACCGCCCGGAGTATCTGGAACTGGGGAGAACTGATGCCCAGCTCTGGGACCTCTGGCCTTGACCGCTGCTGAAGGGGGGAGGGAACTCAATGTTCTTCTGCCGGATGACCTGGTGAAGTTTTGTCTTACAGGTCCGGCAGCTGCCCCGCTGCTTTCGACCTGGGGGTGGGTGGGGGGTATTAATTAAGACATGTCTCGGACACAAAGGGCAGAAATTGAAAGTCACGCAACCTGAGCTCCCGGCACACACCAGGGAGAATCCACGTCTGCACATCGAGTCCCCGAGGCAACCTGACACCTGTTCCCCCACCTCCAGTGCCACCAGGAAATTAACACTGGCCCAGGTACCTGGTCGTAATTAAACGGAACAAAAAGACAGCTGCTTTGCCTTTCTTGCCTAATCGCCGACCTGCAGCCAGGGGATTACTAGCTTCGGGGCAATTTAGGGAGGATTACTCTTTCCTCAGAGTCCGGGTGTCAGTACCAGCACAATGTCGCAAGAGCCCGGTCAGACACCTCCCCTGCGGAGAGCCCAGGCTGCCCCGTGTCCGAAAGGTTGGCCGGTACACAGCCGCTGGCAACCGCTCGCCTGAGCCCAGTCAACTGCGATTTTTCACTTGACATGTCACCCAAATGAATTCTGCCTCCAGTTCCCAGGTGTCTGTGAGAATATCATTCCAAATCTCCATTTAAGTCTCTGACAGCGACGAGAAGGAACAGCACTTGGGGAGGGACAGGACTGGGACTGTCCACCAGGGTGACAAAGCTAAATGACTCTCGACCTCCGCACAGCTACACGCCGTACACCCACTTGATCGAGAAATGGGATGTGACCGGCACCCAGAGCCCTCGGGCACACGGTCCCATCCCAACCACCGACCCATCCCGCCCTCCCCAGGTCAACACTGTCCTCACTTTTATGCAAGTAACTTGCTGGTCGTTACAGTTTTACCGCCTAAGCATGCACCTACCTTTAGGTCTAGAACGGAGCTTTACCTGGTTTGTAATCTTCACACAATCATAGTATCAGATGTGTTCACTGGCCATTCGTGTATCGTCCTTTGTTAAGTTTCTGCTCAAATCTCTGAGTATTCTTTGCAACGTTCAACAAAACTCATGAACCTCAAGCTAATCAAAATAAAGAGGAGAGGCCCAAAGAGCCAGCACCTGCAAGAAAGGAATGCAACTACAAATCCTGCAGACATGAAAAGTACTTTTAAAAAATTATCCATTTTATGCTAATGAATCTGGCAATCCTAGCTTACACAATGTGACCAAACAAGCCAGCTGTGTGGGAATATCCCAAAATAAACACTTGAGATTTCTTACCTTTCATCAGCCCCTGGCTGAAATAATTCCAGGAGTATATAAATGTGACAACTCCGTAACTGCTGAGGAGTTGAGATTGCAGCCGGCCCGTTGAAGGCCATGGCGAGGCCGCGGGGAGATGCGTCTGACACCCCTGCCCGAGGTCATCTGAAAGAAGGACTGCGCATCGACTCGGCCCAGAAAACACGGGTGCACGCCCCCAGGGACCCACACTGAAGACGCAGGCTTTCCTGACGGCCACACGCCGCTGCATTTGGTGTGGTGGCCCCAGAAGGACAACCCCGAGAAACAGACGACACTGGCTTCATTGAAGATTGTAGTGCAGTCATTTATTAAAGGGGAAGAGCAAAGAAAAAAGCAAGTGTTTTGTGATGTTTCGGGGGAAAATAGCTTGATTATCAGCAATATTCTTTCTCTTTGAAATGAGCTAGTAAAAAGCACAATCTTTGTTGTATGAAATAGTCTCAAAGTAGGAAAAGTAGCACGCATGAATATATTTTTGGATAGAAAAAATTCAGTGACGCAATCAGTAGCATTCAAAATTGTTGACACTGTCTACACAATTATAAAAATTGACTCGTTGTAACAAAGTGTTTTAAAAGCTCATCAGAGTGGAACAGGCACAATGTTCTGAAGGCATCAAAGTTCCCCACGGGCTTCCGAGGGTCCCCACCCCCGGCTTCACAAGCAGAACTTTTGCGTTTCCCTTCCGTGTTCGGAGGGGCCGAGTCAAGCACGCGCACCGAGGGACACAGACCTCAGCGGGAGGTGTGTGAGCTTTGCAAAAAATGCTGCCCGCCAAGGAACTACCGCCCATCTCAAACACCAAAAACATCTCAGATTTGGAAGCAAACCGTACCCCACACCTCGCGCGGTGGCTTTGAAAGCCCGAACTCGGACTCCCTGTGGTGCACATGCTGAAAGCGAGGCCTGAGGACAGGCTGTGGGTGTGCAGGGGTCTGTGCCCTGCGGCCGACCCCCGGCAGCGGTTACGAGGGGCAGAGGCAGGCCCAGCGCAGGCTGCACCCCGACCCCAGAGGGATCCCCAGCCACAGGGCTGAGACAAGCTCTTTCCACCAAGTCCAGTCGGTCACGCAGCATCACGAGCCAGCGAGCCAGCACCGCACCCCCTCTTTGTGAGGGAGGGTCCACGTCTTCGCTGGTCTCCGACGGAAGTCCCCACCGTCCCTCTCACCCGGGGGCGTTCTGTGCCCTTGGTTCGCGCCCCCTGCGCCCGGCTGCCTGCGGTGGGAGGTGGCGCGCAGGGACGTAGTCCACAGGTCGCCCCACCAGGGACCGCTGGAAGCTCCCCAGGAACACACTCAGCTGGGGACGGCTTGGCCCTGCCGAGACGAGGAGCCACAGCGCGTGGGGGCCGCGGTGGCCGGGGGCACAGCCGCACTGAGGAGCTGGGACCACCAGCCCAGAGTCACTGCCAGCACCGCGAGAGACCACGCACGGCAGGACCTGCAGCGCCGCACGCGGAGCCGCAGGGGGTTTGCTCTGGGTGGGTCCACGGCCAGCGATAAGACTCACCCTGTCACCTTCCACGGCCACCAGCCACTTCCGGATTGACTACCGTCACCTTCCACTCACTGAGACGCCACTCACCCGCGCTGGGCCACGTGCTAACTCTCGGCATGCACCTCGCCTGGGTCCTGCCAACACCCGCCGGGCTGACTTGTCCCGTGTTTTTAACCAGATGAGCGATCCGAGGACCGGAGGGGAAGTGGCGTGTCCACCACGACACTAGCGCGGGACAGAGCCACAACTCACACCCACATGCTTGACGTCCAAGCCCACATGCTCTGTCACCGTGTGGCACACGCTGGTGACATCCTGAAAGGCAGCTCGGAGCCCGCTGGGGAGTCGCACTGTCGTCAAGAGACACCCGGCACGGGAAAGAACCCCCAGACACCGGGGCAAGGGTGGCATCTCGTGTCCCTCCCTGGGAGGCAGGCCGGCCTCTCACGCGGGCCCCATCCGTCCGGCTTGCTCACCCCTCCCCATCGGAGGGGAAGGCTGGACGGTCTGAGGCCTCCACGCACAGGGGTCAGTCCAGCACCGCCTTCGGTGCGGAGGCTCCCGGAGCAGGAGCCCGGGGGCGGCCAGGGCTGCGGAAGGACAGAAAGGCGCCACAGGGACCTCACTCGCAGGGTGACTCCGGGGTGCCGCAAGCCCAGAGGTCTAGCGGCTGAGACAGGACACTTGGAGGTCAGGCAGCAAGGGCTACAATGACGTGCAAAGAACAAGGGGGATGCCACAGGCCCAGGACGCTCCCCACGGGGAGACAGGGCAGGAGACTCCGCAGGGACATCAAGAGACCGGGGCCAGGAGTCACGGGCCTGGCTGGTGAGCACAGGGACCCAGCTCCAGCCGGTGCCCTGGAGCCACACCTGGACACACGGGGTCAGAGAGACTGACGCTGGGGCACCAGGCTCCGGGCCCAGCTCTGCCGCCCACGATGGCTTCGGGTACATCTGGCAACCTCCTCGAGCCTTGGTTTCCTCCAGCACTCGGAGGGACAACCCTGCCTGCCTCGTCACGAGGCTCCTGCGAGGACAAGCTCGGGGACACAAAAGCCCTCTGTCCGGGGTTCCACGGCCCACGGTGTCCTCTCCCCCAGTGTTTCAGCACGGGCTCGCGTGCCAACGTGGGGCTCTGCCTTCGCTCCCCAACGCTGGCCCCACTCCAGGAGAACGGAAGACATCACCGACCGTTCACAAGCAATGAAAAAAACACAGCAGAGAACAGCAAGCACGGTCCCCTCCCGCCGGCGCTTGCCCAAAAGCAAAAGCAGCCTCTTCTCTGCGGCCTTGCTCTCTCTCGAGCTAGTTCCCAGAAGCCACGAGGAAAGGAAGACAGGACACCCAGGGAGAAGGAGCGCGTGCGGCTGTCCAAACCCGGCCCACAGCCCGGGCGGCCCGCGAGGGCCGAGGTGCCGCTGCGACAGCACCTCTCACCGCCGAGTGCCCTGCGGGCGGGCGCGGCGGTCAGGAGGGCCCAGCCCCAGGCCCCAGACCCAGGGAACAGCGTGCCCGCGCCGCACGGGGCAGGGGCCACGGTCTTCAAGCTGAGGGACGAGTCCACAAAGTCCCTGCGGCCCCCCGAACGCTGTCCCCTACTGCTGCGCCCCTGCCGTC
The DNA here is from genome assembly GCA_039655065.1 of Glossophaga mutica. Lineage (NCBI taxonomy): Eukaryota > Metazoa > Chordata > Mammalia > Chiroptera > Phyllostomidae > Glossophaga > Glossophaga mutica. Next base: position 51,505,723 of record CM077316.1, read on the forward strand.
CCCGACGGGGCTGCCTGACGATCCCCGGCTCCCAAGGCTTGTCTGCTGCTTAATGCGGTTTTTATTCATGAGAATTCGGGGAACCACACCCGACGAGGAAAGGGGTGATGAGGCCGATGCCTCTCTGGAGGGTACGGAGCCCGCACCTCCTACTGTGCTACAAGACGTCTGGGACTGGGGGCACGCTGCCGCCCCCAAAAGCAAACGTCTGGGTCACCCGGGCCCGCCGCGGCCAGAGGCAAGGCCCAGGTCTGTGAGCGAGAGGGTCAGAAGGTATTTACAAAAGTGTCCGCCGGAGGCTTGCGTCCACCACGCCTCCCGAAGCTTCGCGAAGCCGGCCAGGTGCTATGTAAGACACGCCGCGAAACACTTCTTCACGGCGTCCCTGCGAGGAAAAACACGAGGGGAAACGGGACACTGTCAGCCCAGATTCCTAAAGAGGTCAAGACCCCCTTGCAGACTTCCTGGCACCCAAGGGGCATGCTGCAGCAAAGACAGCGCCCCGACTGTGGGGCTGGGCCCCGGGCAGGTCACCTGTCTTGTCTGAGTGGCCAACGTCTCATCTGTACAAGGGCATGTCCCCGCCCACCCGACAGGCCAGTGGTGGGGACGAGCACACGGCACAAAGTAGCTGGTCACTAGTGACCGTGGTCGCGATGCGCAGAGGAGAAGTCAGAAGAGCAGAGACCAGGGAACGGGCCCGGACGGCGCACTTCCCAGCAACCAGAACCACGACCGCGCTCACTGCATTGAGTGACACGGCCGCCTGGGGACGTCCCGTCAGCAAGCAGCCGGCAGCGGAAGCCGAGGGACATCTTCCAGGGGCCCCCGAGCACAGGGGACCTCGCCACAGCCCAGAGCCCAGCAGGTGCGGGGAGCCACCCGAGGGAGGGGCTGCAAGCCCACGCACCCACGGGAGCAGGCACTATGCTTTAACGTCAAGGTAATTCTAGAACGTTTCTTCAGGTGCGCGCCACCCTGTGGTCCCTCCTAGGGGTGTTCCGAGCAAGAAAGGGTCTCATGGCCGAGTGAGATCCCTCCTGAGCGCCCGCAGCACTCAGCGCCCCGCAGGGGATCTGACCGCGAGGGCCGTTCGCAGCGCCCCTCAGCATCCGTGAACGTGACGGGCTGTTTGAAGTTCTCGTCCAGCCAGTCACCCCCAGCACCTTCCAACCCCGGTCAGCAACAGGTGTGGGACGGGCAGGACGCAGGCCTGCGCCTGCTCCTCCGCAGCTCGCGCACCCGTTTCCATATTCTCAACAACGTTTAGGAAAAGCTTCCGTTGCGTTAACAAGAACGGAAACTACGCGTTAGCATCAGAACACAGTCAGAGGCGAAGATCGCCGAACGTGCTCACTTCAGGGGACCTGCAGGGTCAGAACCTTAGCGCTGGAGGGGCCGGCCCAGGGCAGGGGGGCCAGCGAGGCCTCCGCCCCCACCAGAGGGGTCGGGTGGGCCGCCCAAGGTCCCCTGCGCGCTGCGAGACCCTGGCCCTGCTTGCTTCCCCTCTACAAACCAGTCCTGTCCTCAGGGTGCTGCTGGAAAACAGGCGCGGGCAGGGATGCCTCCACCTCGTGCTCAGCGATGTGGGAGGGGGCCCCGCCTTTGAGAAGAGCTCCCCCAGGCTGCAGGCTGAACGAGCGGGAACGTGCACCTGCGCGCCGCAGGTCCCCGCTGAAGGCTGCCGGCAGCAGCTCCGTGTGGGCCCCGGGTCGGCGCCCAGCACTGGTGTGCGATGGGGCGGGGGTGGGGGGCAGGGGCGGGGGAAGATGGCGTGACACCTGCCTGTCTGTCTCAAAGGACCGCAGCACAGGCGAGACAACAGGCAGTCTCTGCAAGCAGTCCAAACCCACAGGCCCCCAGCAGACACAGGCCACCCCAGCCAACAGACACCACAGGCCTACGTGCACCCAGTCTTACCTTGCAAACGGTATGAAGGAGAGGCTGTACCTGCAAGGAGAAACACACACGAAAGGTCAGATCACGCGGAGGGCGCGGAGGAACGGCCGTCTGAGCTGCCAGCGCGTCTGCAGTGACTCCCGGGGCCCTCGGCCCTCAGGCGGGGCGCACACATGCACAGGGGCACAGGGCCACAGGGGCACAGGCATCTGTGGCGAAGGAGGACCGCCTGGAACGGGCAGACCAGCGCAGAAGCCGCGTCCCGAGAAAACAGCAAACCGCCCCAGGCCAGCTGTCCTCTGACGTTTCCAAGTCCTCGACAGGATGCAGCGTCTCCCCACTGGGATAAGCTGTCTGCTCTGCTCCAGGTAATTTTTAAAAACACAGAAAACCCCAGTCCCTACTCTATGGATGAAAGTACAAGCAAGCTTTGACTCTTCTGGAACCCTGGTCCAGAGCTCTCTCGGCGGCCCCAGTGGGAGCCTTGCAGGGAGGAGGCCGCCCGCCCCCCTCGGGACCAGCCCGGGGCGTCAGGTGGGAGGGTTTCAGGCATCCACGGGGTCTTGGATTACGTCCCTATGGGGGGGAGGGGTGACCGTGTAAGCAAAGGAAGGCATGACTATTCGGGCACTGATTTCTGCCCCCGGAAATGAAAATACACACAGAAGCAGCCACACCAGGACGCGCGCCACATTAAAATCGGGCCAGCCCTCTCCTCCCTACCAACCCTCGCCAGGTTCACCCTCCTGTGGGCACAGCCTATCCCCAAAAGCCAACACCGGGAAAGCACAGCTACCTGACAGTCCAAAACTGCCAACGCGAGGGTGGGTGCCAAGCTCGCGGTCTCCGGATCCCTTTCTAGCAGAGCAGTGTAACTGATCCTTGGACACTTAAAAAGTCCACCCTGCCTGGTGTGGCTCAGTGGATTAAACGCAGGATGTGAACCAAAGGGTCGCCAGTTGGATTCCCAGTCAGGGCGCAGGCCTGGGTTGTGGGCCAGGTCCCCAGTAGGGGGCGTGTGAGAGGCAACCACACATTGATGTTTCTCACCCTTTCTCCCTTCCTTCCCCTCTCTCTAAAAATAAATAAATAAATTCTTTTAAAAAAATTCCCACAATCCTCTTTTCTCTGCAACAGACTTTTTTCCCCAAAGCAGATCAGTCACATCTTTCTTGAAACTGTCTGCCAAGTATCATCCCTGGATAAACTCAAAGTACTGGGTTGGCCAAAAAGTCCGAATGTAGGATGTAGCTCTTAGTTGTCTTCAACTTCATTCAAAACAATTTTGTTACACTGTAGTGTGACAGCTGTCATATCAGCGTGCATTTTTTTAAAAAACTTATCTAAATCGGTGGATTTTTGTATAGCCATGTTAATATTGAAGCTGGAAGAAAATACACAACATCTTTAGCATATTATACTTCATTATTTTAAGAAAGGTAAAAACACAACTGAAAAGCAAAAAAGATTTGTTCAGTGTATGAAGGTGCTGTGACTGATCGAACGTGTCAGAAGTGGTTTGCAAAGGTTCTTGGTCCTGTTGACATTTTGGCCAAATAATTCTCTGCTGTGGGGCTGTCTCATGCACTGGAAGATGTTCAGCAGCCCCCCTGGCCTCTGCCCACTAGAAGCCGACAGCGGGAGAGAGCCAACATACTCAACATACCCAAATCAATACAATTATTGGTGAAAAAAAAATGTGTGCGTTTGTGTGCTTCTGCCCTGGCTGGTGTGGCTCCGTGGATGGAGCACCAGCCTGCAAACCAAAGGGTCACTGGTTCAGTTTCCAGCCAGGGCACACGCCTGGGTTGCAGGTCAGGCCCCCGGGAGGGGGTAGCACGAGAGGGAACCACACACTGATATTTCTCTCCCTTTCTCCTTCCTTTCCTCTCTCTCTAAAACTTAATAAGTAAAATCTTTTTTAAAAAATGTGTTTTTTATTTTAGGGAAAAAACCTAACGGACTTTTTGACCAACCCATTATTACAGACAGGGCTCAGAAGCTGCAGATCCCATAGGTGCCAGCCCGACCCTCCCGCTGACGCTGGACCAGTCTGGACGGGCCGAGACCCCGCAGCCCCACCCAAGGTGTCACACAACGGAGCTCTTTCCCTGTGCGTGGCCCTCGAGTGGCAGTCCCCTCGTCCCGCCAACAGGCCTCCAGCGCGGAGGCCGATCCTGCAGCCTCGGGGTTTCCAGCCTCCTCGCCTCCTGCCTCCTCCTTGTTCTTCCAATAGGGGTCCCTCCACCCCAAATGCAACGCTCACTCTTCTCCTTCCCACTCTCCTCTCTCTCTGACGGCTTTCTGGCCCACAGCCTCCTTCCACCTGCCCCCGCAGACTTCAGTACCCTTGCTCTTACTGCGTGTGAGCGGGTAACACTGATAACCTCTCAGAATCAACCGCGAGCCCTGCGAGAATGCCGCAGTGGGCCACGGCCCTTTACGCCGCCTACTGGCAGTGGGCCCGGTCGACAGGCTTCGCTCTGCAGCCTGACTTCGTCCGCATCACCGAGAATTCTCCGGCTGAACATCGTCCGCGCTTCCTGCCCGCTCCCCACCGCCCCCGGGAGTTTATCACCGTCGACGCAGTGGTCGGAGATGGACGCAGAAGGGGACACTTACCACGTCAGGGCCAAAGACTGCAGAATGCAGAAGATGAGGGCAAGCCCCTTGTTATGCCACTGAAAGGGAAACGACAGGGTGCCGTGAACGGCGGGGGCAGGCGCGTGAGCCAACGCGGCGAAGGAAGACGCAAAGCCCAACTTACCCAGAAGGCGGAACACAGGGTGAGCGCGAAACACAACTGCGGAGAGAAAGGGGACACCACCAAGTTAACGCAGCGACGGCGACGACGACGACAGCGAGGGAAGAACGAACCGTAGGTCAGGGCTGCTCGCTCTCGGCGAACTTACACCAACACGTGTCGGGCTGCGGTGACCGCACGCGGTGGCAGCCGCCGCCGCCGCCACCAGACGCCTCCCCCATTCCAGAGCACTCCGCCCGCCTGAGTGCCCGTGTTTGGCAGAGGCGTTAAAATCGCAGTGAGATTAAACTGGCCAGTAAGAACTCGAGTAGGGTTAAAAGAGAAGGATCGCTTCTATTCCAAATTCTCCCATAATCTCCACCCGGCAAACAAAGGCGCCTCTCCCGCCCACCCCTGTGCGCCGGTCTTTCTGTCCAGGCGCAGCACACCGCAGGTTCCGCACGCAGCGCCGTGCCCTAACTCCTGCCGACCACTGGGCTTCAGGGTGGAAGGAGCCGCACGGGGACACGGGTGCACATGAGACGCCTCTCTCTCACCCAGCGACAGAGATCGGTTTCCCTGTCACCTGACACTTTCCCTAGGTCCTTTCTTAGAGAGTCCTTGCTACGAGACGCTGCCCAGGCCGACCACGGACAGCAGGCTCTCGGGCGTCCGCCATGCCTGTCGTCTCCACCCGTCCCTGACGGCGCCTTCGCCAGAAACCTGTCCTAAGTGTTTCCTCTGAGCTCGGCTCTGTGCACGAGGCTCTGAAGGACACGAAGTGAACAGCAAACATGGACAGGGCCTTAGGAAACTTACCTGTCTGACCAAGTGAGAGGCACACAAAACGAAAGTAAAATACAAGGATGCCGCCCACGTTCCGAATGCTGCAACGCTGATAAGTAAGTAGAAGGCTAAAGAACGCAGTCGGGAACGCTTCTGATGGCCACATGGGAGCGTACGGCCCAGAGAAAGGGCATTCTGGGTTCACGGGATGGGGAGACGGGATAAGACTGAAGGCACCATCGTCAGAGCAGGGAACGGGGGCAGGGCACCACAAGGGAGAACAGGTACGACCCCAAAGTCACAGGATGGTGAGGGGCAAGCGCCCCCCTTTAGAGAACGAGCCCAGTGTCTCTGTGTTACTGCCTCTGAGTGTGTCCACGTGGCTTCATCCATCACCAAGAGGGCATCCAGCTTACTCACTGCCCTGTCTCTTCGGCAGATTAGACAAGCAGCGCCCTCTGGAGGTGCTTTCTAGAACTGCAATACCTTAACCCCAATGGAAACCCAAAGCGGGGGGTGTCGTTGTTAGAAGCCCACTCCCAGGGCTTCGGGTACAAGTCACGATAAAAGGAAAAAGGTCTGAGAAGACAAAACGCCCCACAGCAGCCACAGAACTGCCGCCCCACGAGCGCAGGACAGACAGACTCACCAGCACCATGACGGTTGCGATCAGACGTGTGGGCTCGAACATCCTCTTCAGCTGCTTCATCGGCCCCATGAGGAAGACCGTGCTGCGGGGAGACGCACGCAAGCCATGAGGCCGGGACAGGCCACTCTGGGCGCAAGCTGCCCCCACTGCCCCCTGCGTGACCGGCTCACGGCCAGGAGGCTCTCACTCTGCCGGGCGCTGCGCTCAAGGGCCCTGGTGCATCATTCTCGCTTCCCCCACCAACACGTACGGGGTCGGCCGCAGGAACGCTTACCCCCCCTCCGCGTCTTACAGACGGAGAGACCGCAGCCCAGAGGGCGGGTTACTTCGTCCAGGCCGCCCGACTAGCACGCGCACTGGGTCTGATTCTAAGGCCACCTTCGTCCTTCCCCACGGAAACCAACCCACCAACCAACCGACGAGAGTCAGGAAACTTTTAAAACAGAAAACCACACCTTACAGGCTTAGGCTGTTCACGTTACAAAGCAGAGCGTCTCATTTGCCTTCACAACCTGCACAGGACACTTCTAGCCGTGGTGACACCCGCTCTGAGCCGCTGAGAGTCTGCTCAGCGCCACGTACGGGGCCTCGTTTCGCCCCTCCACTACTCAGTGAGGCGGCGTTAAGACACTTACTTTGGAGATGAAGAAATGAGGCTGAGACGGCTAACTGACGTAGCCAGGGCCCCGCAGCCGGGAGCTAAGGAGCTGGCATGCAAACCCACAACCGCCAGGTTCCAAAGCCCCGTTTAAAGGCCTCGCGGGTGTGCCTTCTGTGCGAATGGCACCTGAGAGGCGGCAGGAGGGACAGAGCGGAGCCTCACGCCCACCGCCCGGGGGCCAGCCTCCTGTCGGTTCCTGACTCATCAAGAAGGGCTCGCGTGGAATCAGCTGAGCAGCTGCCTCTTACAACCAGGGTCTAATACAAGCCAACCCGCTGGTGACGCTGGGGCGGCGTTCCACGCGGGAATGAAGCCTGGGCAGAGGCACAAGGTCCAGCACTCCGGGTGACACTGGGGACGAGTGGGAGAGGCAAAGGCAGATCTCGAGGGCCTGGGCTCAGACGCCACATGCAGAGAGGGACCTCCTGTCCCTCCGACCTAAGCAAGCTCAGCGGGGACAGTAATGAATGGCCAGTAGGGGGCAGGGGACCCCTGCAGCAGTTCCAATGAGCGCCACCATGGGCTGAGCTGAGAGCAGCTCCCAGGTCACCCACTCCAGGAAGCCCTCCTGGTCCCAGGCCGGGTCAGACCAGGCCAGCCGCCCCTCCCTGAGCCTCTCTCCCTCCCCGTCCTACTCCGCTGTCAGGTTGAGTCTGTCTGCCTGGCTGACCCGTGAGCTCCCTCACGGCAGGAACCCGACCACATTGGTCTTTGAATGCTCAGAGCCCAGCAGGGTGTGATCGAGGCTCCTCAGGGGGGGACAGCAGCCACGAGGACAGAGGAAGGAGCCGGCAAGAAGGCAACACCAGGCCCTGGGACCGGCGGCGGCACGCAGGTGTGGCTGAAGCGTCAGCGTGCATGAGCCTAGCCCGGGACGTCTGCGCGGCCAGCAGCACAGGGGGCGGGCGGGCTGGCGCTCCGCCCCGGGGAGCAGGTCTGCCGCGGTCCTGTGCTGAGTAATAACGGGTTTCGCCTGCAGCCGCCAGCCCGGCGAGGCTCCTGAAAGCCTGGGCTCAGTCCCCTCCGGCCGCCGTGCGAGCAGAGCAGGCTGAGGGCTGTGCTGTTGGCGTGCTCTGGGCTGCAGCGCCCTCCTGTGGCCACCACAGCGGTGAGGCATCGCCCCCCGCCATCTCCGGGCCATTTCAGGTATAAATACATCGTGCGGTGACAGGACGGGGACTGGAACCACAGAGGCCCTCTCCTTCCACCGCCCCCCCCAACCGCAATCCACTCCCACTCCCCCCTCTAATAACTGGCCAAGGATAGATTAAAAACTGTTACCTCCCAATCGATGCGATGTTACCAAAGGTGTAGAACACTGCAAACAGGTACAGCCCCTTCCTCGGCACCCAGAGCAGAAAAGTACCCTGTAAGAGAGCGCAGAGGGTGTCCTCCCGCCGCCGCCCCCCCAAGGACGCAACAGACACCTGTTCCGCTCCCCACCCTCATCTCCCGCTCCACCACCTCCTCCCTCCCCCCTTACCCATGAAGGGACAGAGGGAAGGAGGCGGGCGGCATGGGAAAGACAGAGGAGGGAGGGAAGCCTTACCAGCAGCGAGCAGAGAATTCCCGTGACAAAACACGCCGCGAAGCCTTTGATTCTGGTGTCCCAGCTTAATGAAGACGTGTCGGTCACCTGGAATTTTGGAACACAGGTTGCAGACCTCCCCCAGGACAAGGCCGCCCAGGGCGATGGTCAGAAGGTCCGAAGTGGTGCGAGACTTTGTTCCGAGGAAGGCGGGAGCACAGAATGCCGCACACTCAGAGCTATGAGAGCCCTCCCGAGTCACGGTGCCCGGTGCCTTCTGCACCCGTGGGTCTCCTGTCCTGCGCCGCTAACACCTCCGGCAACGGACACCCTGCCTCAAGCACACCCGCTTCACAGACTGGAAGGCGGGACACAGATCCATAAGCGGCCAAGCCTCACAGCAGCCCGGGCTGGACCGGGCCCATCATGGGCAAGGTGTGTGAGCTCCGCCTGGCAGGGGCCCAGCAGATGGGGGTGTGTCCCCTGGGCACGGTCCCCTATGCCCACTGGCCAAGCTTCAGCAGCTGCTGCTGTCTGAGACCTGGGGTGGGGGTGGGGGTGGGGGTGGGGGAGGCTTGGGCTCCGGCCCTCCTCAGGACACACATGAAGCCATTCACCGTCGTCGTGCTGTCCTTCGGGATGGGCGGCGGCTGGACCACGTGCGTGTGAGGCAGGTCCCAGTTAATGAGTTACCACCCCACTCATCCCGATGCTCTGCCACCAGGACTACTGTCTCCCAAGAGCAAAGTTCAGAGGCAGCCGAGTTTCCAGAGACACTCTGCTGACACAGGAGAACGTGGAAGTAGCCCCCAAGGTTTCTCCCCATGTCAGAGACGGCGACCAAGTGTCTGCGTCGGAGACCCGCCCAGTCTGTCCTCCTGAGGCAAGGGCCACGGCTGCTCCAGCTGGGCGCAGGCAGCCGACGCTGAGACCGAGGGCCTCCCCTGCACGGCCAAGGCAGGAGGCCAGGCCGGGGTCCCCTCACACAGGGGCACACACGTGGTGGCCACCTGGCAATGGGGTGGACGCTGCCCAGCACATTCCCAGTGGCTGGTGGAGGACGGTAGGTGGTGGCAGAGGCTGCTGGGGTCACTAGACTGGCAACTCCTCAGCCTCGAGGGCTCCCAGCTCAAGACTTGTTTTCCAAGGAGGACCTGTCTCCAAACACCCTGTCAAACCAGAAGCTTGAAGGGGAGGCCCAGCGGCTCCCCCAGGTGTGGCAGGCGTTGCTACAGAATGGCTTCACCTCCGCCCAGGAGACAGGCATCTCGGGCAGGTTATCAAACAGGGTTCTCCCCACCCCCGATATATTCACACGTATTGAAAGTGGGCTCATGAGACTGCAATACCCCCCGACACACACACACACACACACACACACACACACACACGGCACCCACATATGGCAACACAGGACCCCGCACGGAAAGGCGCACTCGAGGCTGGTGACATGCAGCAGGGGCGGGGCGTTAGCACCAGCGATGTGGGCCACCTGGCGCCATGGCAAGAAACCTGGCCTCCAACGCGAGCAGGCAGGGCTCTGCCCTCCGGCTGCCCCGGCGCCCACCCAACCAGGCCCAGCCCCTGCTGCCGGACCTGCTCGGCCTCCCACCAAGAACAGAGTCAAACCAAAAGCCACAACTCCTCCTACTCACGCGAGAACCAGAGAACTTACCTTGCCGAGGTGGAAGAAAACGCCGGGCTGCGTGTAGGGAGAAACGTGGTACGGGTTGGACAGGATCTGCTACCTGAGCACCCCTGGGCCCCAGCAGGGATATTTTTAAAGACTCAACCTTTTTTCCTCCTTGAAGAGGATACACCGTAAGGCAAAGTATCAAACTCGAACTGACGATGGCCTGGGGGGTACTAAACAGTCCCAACAGCAGGCCCGTGAGATCCCAGCCCTCGCAAAGATCGAAATCAATCACTGGCCACAGGAAGCGGTCTGCTTTCTGCCTTCAGAAGGAAAGTGACGTGTTGGCTCTACAAGTCTCTCCAGCTGAATTCCACCCCGGTGTCGCCCTGTTTAGCAAAGTGGGGGGAGCTCACTTCTCACCACTGTTGTTCCACTCCACGTGGTCGCGAGTTCTTGGTCACAGGCAGGGGAAGCTGCTGTTCCCTTTCCTCTAACCGGACTCAGGGAAAACCAAACACTTATCACACTTTTGTAAACCAGAGTCGCTACACCAGTATCCTGTGCAGAACCTGGAGGTGACGTGCTCACACGCTGTCTGTCTGACGGGCAGTGGGGCACAAAGGTCCCTTTGACTCCGGGCTGTGGACAGGAGAGGGGCTCTTGCCAAAGAGAGGAAAGCTGAGAACTGTTCAGGGAACGGCAGGGAACGAGGAGAAGCTGAGAAAGGAACACTGCCCCCGTCCTGCGCTGGGCAACCAGGAACCATTTATACCTTCCTTGTCCCGGCAGGCCTTCGTAAACACATAAAGCCCATCCTTTCAGAAAGAAGGCCAGGGACCTGCAGACTGAAGGGGTAGCTGTGAAGACGAAGGACCAGGAAACTCATCGTGAGGCTACCTGTGATCACTCATGGCCACGGAGTTTTTATAATCACCTGGCTGGTTCCCTATGCAGGAGAAACGGAACCACTCATCCTTCTACTGTCTGCATTACAAGGAGGAAAGTTTTAAAAGTACTCTCTTCGGGTGACTTCTGACAGCTGACTGGGTGCTGAATTCGCAGAGACTGTAAAACCACCCGTCCAAGGAGCCACAAAGATGGAACCCGGCCCCCTCCAGAATCCTGCGGTTCCTCCAGCTGTAAAACCACGGGAAGCGGGAAGCGTCAGCCAACCAAGTCAGGGCCCACATTTCACAGGTGGCCCTGACCTACCACGTAAGAATGAAGCCAAAGCTAACCCTGAAGAGGAATTCTGCTGGTTCAGAAATGCGTCCCAGGAGCCTGGACTTGGGAGGTGCGGATCAACGACTGAGTGAACAGGACCGCGCGCTGGGAAAGCATCTCTGGGAAATGCTCGCAAGAGCCTGTTGGCAGTGTGCAGGGCATGGAACTCCCGATGCGCAGGACTGTCGCAGCCTGAGTTTCCTTCGCCCCCCACCGAGGTTCCACTTGAGAGTTCCCAACAGAAGCCAGAACCAGAACACAGAACTCGGGAAAGTACCGCTGAGCCCTGGCCAATTAATGAAGGCAAGAAATGGAAAAGAACCCACAGAGCTGTTTTGAAATGGCAATAAAATATGAAAATTAAAATAAAATAAAGCAAATCTCAAATCCTAGCATACTCGATTCCTTCGGTGTTACTTCCAGGTGACGTTGGCGGGCTGAGATTTCAGATAGGTGGAGGCACCCGTCTCACAAAAAAAAACTCAGTGACGTCAGCAACCCCAAGGTGGGTGACAGGGGCGTGGGAGAAAACCACGGGAGATGCTGACCAAACTGAGAGCAAAAATGGGTTTTTAGTTGAAAGCTGGGGAAACTGAGGCGTACGAGATACACGCCAAAAGTAAAGAGATGTTCATTTGTTATCCAGAAAGAAAAACAAAAACCAAAGCAAAAAAGCTCCCAAGAGAGGAAACGGACATTCTGTGGGGCTCTACAACCTAGGGCATCAGTGCCCAGAGTTCCGCTCGACCAAAAACCTGTCTAACCAAACAGCAGACGGACAGCCCCGGGAGTCCGCGGAGTCCTTGTGCACACCGGGAAACCGGATGCGGCCCCGCCCTCAGGAGTCCAGGGTTTCGCGGTGGAGACACCTTACACAACACGAGAGGAGCTGGGGCCGGGCGTGAGTGTCACACCCACAACCTCCACCGGGCGGGAAGGTGGCCAGGAGCCCCCGCCGCGGCCCCGGACCGCCGCGCCGGGCACGAAGGGCCCCCGGCCCAGGCCAGCGAGGTCGCCCCTCCCCCGGATGTGTCCTCCCCCTGCCGGGTTTCTGGGTTTCGCTACAGCGCGGCCCTTCCCCGAGAGTGGGGGATGGGGCGCAGGACTCAAGTAAACAGACGCCAACAGCCGGAGCCCGGAGCCCGGAGCCCGGAGCCCAGGCCGCCCCATGGGAGCGCCGGCAAAGAGGGGAGCGGGGCTCCGTGCGGGGCCCGGCCGGGGATGGGAAACGGTGGTGGGGGTAGGAGGGGAAAGCTGCTTCCCAGGAAATCCTGGAAGTCCTGCTCCTTCCCACAGCCAGCAGCCCCGCTCCCTCCAGGCCCCTGCGAGCCCGCGCCACGGCCGCGCGGGGGGCACTCACCTCGGCCAGGCCGCCCCGGTCCTCGGTGTCCTGGCCGCTCAGCACTTTCTTCAGCTTGTCCATCCCGGGCCGGTGCGCGCCGCCGCCGCAGCCCCTGGCCGGCCGCCGCCTGTTGCGCTGCTCCTTGCGGGGCCCTTCCGGGTGCGCGCCCCGCCCAGCTGCCCGCCCACCTGGCCGCGGCCGGCGCAAGCGCCCACCCCCGCCCCGCCCTCCCGACCAGCCGGGTTTGGACGAGGGCACCCGAACGGGCTGGGAGAGCGGGGTCGCCGCCCCGGAGCCTGCCGCACTCCCTCGGCGACCCCAGCGAGCAAAGCCGCGGCCCTGTGAGCGCGGTCGCGCCCGCTCCGGCGGCGGCGGGCTGGGACCATGCTGTTGGAGGTCGGGAGGCCACCTGGAGGCTGTGCCGTCTACCCGAGCTTGGTGGAAACGGGAGCAGGAAAGGCGCCACTTCCCGGCGGACGTGCGCCGTGAGCGTGATTTGGCGGAAACCTTGGGGACCAGATGGGACTTAGGTGAGACGTTGGGGGAGGAATGCTAGGTGGCTGGTTCCTTTCACCGACCCCAAACTGGACGCCGGTGCTCATGAGGCCATGCCAGAGAACCCCTAATCCGCGGGACAGAGGCTCGCTGGGTAGGCTGCTCGCTGGGTAGGGTCAGCAAAGCTAACTTCCAGACCAAAACGCTCAGAAAAGCAAACAAACCCACGGACAGCTTCCCCGGAGCGTCCCCGAGTCTCCCCTCACCACACCCCCCCGCCTCCCTCACACACGGACACTGAATGGACATAATTTATAGGTTACCAAGGTCAACAAAAGGTCGCTGTCCCCAGTCACAGGTGGGGTAAAAGAGACCGATTACGCAAGTCAAGTTTGCTAACCCAAAACACACGGACCCGAGCGGAAACCCAAAATGTGCTGTTCCGAGACAAAAAGACCTGCTTTTATAAGGTTCCCGCCCTGGTCCCTGATTGGCCCATTTTTATGCAAATGAGGGAATCCAAATTTGATATTTGATTGGCTGGTTATGGAGATGCAGCTGCTCTGATTAGTCAGTAGAAATGCAAATGAAGCTAGAGCTCCACAATTCCGATTGGACAGAGCAGGTCTCAGCCCATTGGTTGCAAGACGATTCCAGGAATTCCTTTATAAAGGTGGGTTCAGGTGGCAGGAGCTCTACTACCTCTACCCGGAGAAGCTGGCTGTGTGGTATGCGCTTGGTGGCAATGGCTGCGTGACCCTAATCTGTGCCCAGTTAGTCGCCAGGGGTCGTTACTGGTAGATAGATTCCTTATCAATGCCCACACCAAGAATTTAGGCCTGTTAGAAATTATCACACATCAACCCAGCAAGAGTTTGCACAGGATCCTATTCAAAGCAGTCAAATGGTTGTAATTACACCCCTGTGATTTTATCTTCATGGGTATTCAGACATGCTTTGCTTCGTAATTTTAGTTTACACCTCTGAACTGGAAAAGCAAACGCCTCTTACCCCCTCCTTACACTCGGGTCAATTCCTGCCTCAGTTCCCTGTGACGGCAGAATCCACTTTTGCCTCGTTCCCCGGAGGGAGCATGCCTGTTTCGTTACCCCTGCAGGGCCCTGGGCCCAGGATTTTCTGCCCCTGGCGCTCCAGGGGCAGGGGCATTTGCGTGGACTCCCCTCGCAACAACCCATGTTTGCTTGTGCCCTGTGGCAGAGCATTTCCGACCACCACCCCGTCCCCTGCCAGGCAGAGGGTTTTGCCTTCATCCCTCCCCCAGAAATCAAGCATTTTGCCTGGGCCTGGGCTGATGTGATTTGTTGCACCTCCCTCCAGCAGCCTAAGACTTTTGCATCCTTCAAGGGAAGGGTCTGCAGGAAGTGGGCAGGGTTTCACACCTCTGCCTCCTAGGTCCTGTCTGCCTGAGCCGGCCTCCCTGTGCCATCCCAGCACACTTAGGGCACCTGGTGTAGACAACTTGCTGTTCCCAGTCCTCTTACTTGAGACTCTCAGCTCCTCCACGCTAAGGTGCTAGCCCACACTCAGCCTTTTAAAAGCGTTAAAATTTTAACTGAATTTTTTTCCTCACTTACGTGTAGAGTAGCCACCTGTCTCAAATTCTTTCTGAGACGAAGCAATTGGTATGTCTTATCTCTTGTCCAAGATCTCGTCACTCTTTAGGGTTCAGTTTACTTTGTCTTCCAACCTTAACTCTCTGATACACTCAAAAGGAAAAGAAAAGCAAGCAAGCTATACTTCTGTGGACTACCCAGACGTTTCTCTTGTTGAATTAGGAGTGACATTCTCTTGAGGCTTTCTTTCTCCATTCTCTTCAGAAGCAGAACCTCTACTAAAGGTGATACTGTTACTCTTAAATCAGTGATATTTCCACCATTGCACTTTCTAAAATGTGTCATTATTTTTACTTTGTCTCCTCTGTTGGACTTTAACCCCATGAAGACCTAAACTCCATCTCTTCATTACTGGGATCCCCTCCCCACACAGGGTACCCAGTACTCAAAGCTAAATGGAATGATACATGTCGCGGGTATTTACATGTTCAGAAACAGAAAACATTAACCCAACACCCAGAGAAAACTGGACAATTGCAACATCCACAGAGTACTGGGGGACAGAAGGAGCGGAAGAAGAGCCCCTTTAAAGGCTAAACTGGGAATATATTCAGAACTATCTGTTAGATTTTCATTTATAATCTGTCCGGAGATTCGGGCCACTGCGCTGACCAAATTCAAAACATAAAGCACAAACAAGAAAGGTACTCCAAACCATTCTTTTAATGAAGCTTCAAGAAAAACTGAAGTAAATGAAATAGCAAAACATCAATAATTCTTTATTGTTTATTCTCCTTTTACAAAAGACACTTGGGACAAATAAATATAAAATGGTATGTGCCTTATTTAGCAATGAGCAAACAGGTTTTCTTGGTATTTTCTGCAGGAATAAACTCATGACATTTTCAGAAGTACATTCTCCTATGCACCACCCACCTTCTATTAAAAAAAAAAGTCAATTCTTTTAATTCCCTACAATTTTTAACAATAGAGCAAAATAAGCAATCTAAGGCTGACTCAAGAACTAAGACATCTGAATCAAGTTTAAAAATATATATATATGATGTTGCTCAGAAACTTCAACTAATGAATATTCTCACAAGTTTTTCATTTATAACTTGTATGAATAAGATATCCATTCTGTTTAAACCTGCATGGCAAATAATATAAAACAGAAAGCTGAGTACAGTGTGTACACTTTCCCGTCCTAAGAGAAATCATTAAATACAGGAGGTATATTTAATATACAGTGAACATGCCATGTGTTTTTCTAAAGTCAACGGAATCCTGATTTCCTATGCCGTACAGGTGATGCGGCAGATGACAAACACCATCTGTGACCAAACCCAACTGATACGGTTAGCTCGACAGCCACACGCACAGCGGCGCGCCAGGGTCGGAGCGATGAATGACTGTCCAATTATCTTGTCGCACTAAAACATTTCATCAGGGTAACACCTGAAAAGCTTTGCTAATACTTCTTTTTAAATATTCTTATTTAATGATTTATCCATCAAGTGGAAATATGTATAATAGTTATTTTAAACCAAGAAAAAGGGGATGATATTAGTTTTAAAAATCCATTTCAAGTAATTCCTTACTTGGTGCTTTACAGCCACTTTCCACTTCATGAAGATCACTCAGAAAGGCAGAAAAGAATATAAAATGATTAAAGGGTTGTCATCAAAAGAACCAAACAGATTTTAAATTTACTTCTGTACTAGCCAGGCCTCGTACTAACGACATCTTACCAGAGTCCCTGTAATGTTAACAACATGCATGTTGAAATAGAAAAAACTGGCTTTTATATTTAAAAATAAGCTCCCCCACCTCCTCCATGGCTACCTCTCAACTAGGTTAGGCCGACAATCAATGTGGTTACTTAGGGGCTGATGTAGTGTGTTGCACTGTGTGCTAAAAACAATCCGTACGAACTCCTCAAACGTTTCAGGGCCAACACCAACCTAACACTCGGCGTGTTCACTCACTCTGCGGCTGCGTGGGAGACGGAAGTAAAAAGTGGCAGGACAAGGAGAAGCAGGTCAGAAATAGCACCTAGGACGGAGGACTGGCCACTCTGACACGATGGGCGGCAGGGCCCAACCACGTTCGCGTGCTTCCGTGGGCACAACGGCTTATGTTCACGGAGAATTAGGTTATCTGGTTCTGTGTCTGAACGAGCCCATTTAAATTTAGGGGGAAATATGTCTTCCTTTAATTAGTGGGTGAAGATTATTAAAATATGAGGTCAGTTTCCTGGGAGGCAAGTCACAACCCTCCGGAAGTGCGGAGCAGAGCCACCACGCCCAGGGCGAAAGGCCAGCGCAGTGACGTGCACGCCCAGCAAACCGCGAGTTGCAGGAGCTGTGACCCGGGGACTTCCACTGACCTTGTCACAGAAGACAGTGTTTCATGAAGGGTACAGATCATGCCCGCTGCTCCTGAGACACACACACACATCACTACTAGTGACCGCCCACGTTGTGACAACTTAGAAGTCCAAGTTTAATTCCAGGAAACATAAATCTGGAATATGAATTTGAAGACAGACAGTACGAACAGCAATTGTGTGGAACCTGCCTGCAACAATCTTTTATTTTTTTCCTTTCAGGCTACTGAAACTCTGCACATAGACAAGGCAATTAATTCTCCTAATAAAAATACCCCCGTCCACGCAGCCAAGGTCTCCATCAGATTCCACGGCGAGCATGTGGTGCGTCATGTTCTACTCCACAGGTGCGTTTTCCTGTGAGCCCGTGGGGTTCTGATCCGTTCGTTCGGGAAACGCTAGCTTCTCGCAGACGGCCTCCTTGATGGGTAAGTACTGCGCTACTTCATTGGGCTCGGTGAAGAAGGACGGCGGGACGTGCTGGGAAACACAGACACCCCGTCAGCACAGGTTCGGGTGCTGCCCTGACCCTCTTTAGAAGCGCTCGGATATAAAGCCGGCTGACTTCGGACTGAAGCGTGACACAGGCAGATAAGGAGCATCACGGAGTGTTCCTGGCGATACCAGGCATCCTAGCTACTACTGACCCTTCGGCTCTGTTACTCCCATCCAGTACCAACCAGGCCGGACCCTGCCTGGCTTCCGAGACCAGACAAGATCGGGCAGGTTCGGGGGGGGTGGCCACAGACCAGCTCTGCTACTGAATGACCTCCAAGATCACACGGACACGGGGTTCGCGATGCTCCTTAAATGTCCTAAGAATTTAATATCTCTCTCTTATTTTACTGAAATCTGTGCTGTTTGAATTTAACACCTCTCAGTCCAGCCCCCCTGCCCCTGACGCCCCCAGCCCCTGAAAGCACCAGTCTTTGCCCAGAGCCCGTGTGCGGCGGCTCTTCCAACCCACGTGCGATCTCCACCCCGGCAGCAGTAGTGCCGGGGGTGAAGAAAGAATGTCAAGTTGGCAGGAAGGCGTCACTTTTTAAACAACTTAGTAGAGAATCGTAAGTTCCACGGAAGCCCTACACGAGTCCCAGGGGAGCGAAGACTGGAGAGAAACTGCGCCCAAACCAACAAGCCCTGGTGCGGAATTACCACACTTTGGGGGGAAAGCGGGGACTGGGTAGAAAGAAATCAGGGTAGCAAGTGGAAAGCTCATCCAGTTGGTGCCAACCAGCCCGGGGTGTGACTCAGGGTAATTCACACCTCCGGGTCTTCACTTTTTCAGGACGAAACGTGGAAATCAGACTGGATGGCGGCTACCACACCTCACGACTCTACCTGGCCTTGTATTTGAGGTTAGTTCAAAGTTCCGTCGAGTGGGATTTATCTTGTAGAGCCCTTAGGTGATGAATGGATGCAGGGAATATATGTGGATTTGGGTGGATGGATGGGGGCATGGGGGATGCCATAGTTAAAGTGAAACATAAAAATTCAACATCTAAAAAGTCGATGTTTAAATACTGTACCGTTAAATTAGCAACTTTGCTCTCTCGTGATGTGTATTCCCGCAACATGTAGGTCTTGTCGGCCTATGTTTAAAAATAAAAAACATGCAATAAGTTTACTTCTGTTGGTTTTGTAATCCCTTCTGCTACCCAGAACTGCTTGCACCGCAGTGCAGGTGAGAAAGTGGTGAGCCCACCTCACTCTCCAGCAAGCAAACAGCTGGCTGCCTCTCACCAAGAACCCTGAGCTGTCCATCCCACCCCCGCAAACCGCAGCAACGTCAGGTATGACTGCGCGAACAGATTGCATAATTCCCATGTCAGAGGTCACAAGCAAAGGCTCCGCCTTCAAGTTCGGAACCACGGCTTTTCCATAAGCTGCCAATGTCACCGCCTACCTACATAACAGTGGCAGCTTTTATGATCCAAAAAGAACTAAAGATGCCATTTTCTCCCATTTCCACAAAAGTCCTGCCAAATCGCTCATGTAAAATCACTTTCTTTGTACTTCAATTTTTCTCATTTAATTTTTCTTTAAGCTGGGTTTTAAAACAGCAATTGCCCATAATTTTTTTTGGGCAGGGGTACTTTCTAATATAAGAAAACCACAAGATTAAATTAAGGTTTTAATCTTTTTTATCAATAAAGACAGATTAGTGCTCATTGTAAAAAACAAAAACAAATAATAACAAAGTATTTGAAGTACAGCCAGCCTGGCCGCGAGGGCTCAGGAAAAAAGCCACCGAGCGGAAGAAGGGCCAAGGCAGCTCAGGGCGGGGGAGGGCAGAGGTCACGCGCCTGGGGAAGGAGGGGCCGGGAAGGCGCAGGCGTGCTCCGAGAGGGAGACCCCACCAAGGGACAGTTTTCTTGAGCACAGATTAAAGTGGATACATACGAGGTTTTTTAAAAAAAATCATAACCCCCCTCCCACAGCAGGGAGTGTCTTGTGGAACAAACGTTCAGCCACGAGAACTTCTGGCAAAGCAGATGGACAGTCTCGGTCACTGCAGCCCACACAGCACGTGACACAGGCCACACCGCACACAGCAGGATTTCCCGTCACCTCTCCCGCGAGGAAACGCCACAGACAGACCCGATCGCCCATGAGCACATTCACGGAACAGGAACGGGTACCTCGTGGTACAGTCTCGTGTCGTTCATTCGGATGAGCACGCCGTCAATTCTCAGAAAAAACCGCAAGAGCAGGAAAAAGCTGGAGGGCATTACTCTCTGAGAGAGAAAAAGGACATTAATATTTTAATGAAAACGAAATATTGTTACTGTGCTAAATGAAACTTTTTCAAGCACCAAAGGGGGCCTGAATGAGTACTACACAGAAAGCGCTGGGCCAGAGGTTCTTAGTTTCAGGGCCGACTAAGGCTCAAAACCCTGTTTACATGACGCCACATCCTGGTTCCAGTTTCCTACAACAGAAATACGTTTCTCCTAGGTCAAAAGGTACTGCTGTTCAAAAGGCTTCTCAACACCTACCTAAGTAATGAGAAAACGGTAACGTTCACTTTAAAGAAGGCAGCACTTGTAGTGAGTGTCACCACCAGCGATGCCAAAGTGGAAGGACCACCCAGCCCTGCGTGGATGCTTGTCCTCCACCCCTCACTTTGCGGAAAAGGAAGACCAGAGGCCCTGGGCGGAATGCTCCGGGTAGGGGCAGCCGACGAGGCGCTGTGTCATGCCGCTGAAGCCTGGTTGGTCGGGCGTCAGAGCACGCTCCTAACCTCTTCTGCCTGTGGCACACCCACCCAGCTCTGAGATGTACACGTCCCAAGTACAACCAGGGAAGGGGCCCCAGTTAGTGAAGAGGTGGGTCCTCCGCATCAGACAGTGGTTCATCTCTCCGCGGGGCACCTGGAAATGTGTGGGGAGCAGCACGGACGGGCAACCACACTCAGAGCCAGGGATGCTCGCCGCCCCGCAGCACACGGGGGACCCGCACGGCCAAGTCCCGCCCTGCAGCCCTTGGAACTTCCAAACGCCACCCCCGGCATGCCGCAGGGACACAACCATGGGTCGATATTTGACCGTAGAACTAATTCCGCTTTACGTATAAATACATGACTCAATTACCCAGAAAGGCAAGGACCTCGTAAACCTCTCAAGGAGGAAGTACACTTTGTGTTATTCGGAATTTTACTGAGTTCACCACTGTGAAACATTCATCACCAAGGCAGCGCCAGACGGAGTTATCTGAGTCACTGCCTGGGAGCTGGCATCTGTCAGCCTCCGTCTGTGTAAGGGTCACATGCACAGCAACCCGGAGCGCGAACGCGGGCACCTGGCGCCCTCCTCAGGTCTGCCAGTGCAGCTGCAGGGCGCTTGCACCGAACCGCATCCCATTTCATTGCAAGTCCGCGGCCTGTCCTAGTTCGGACGGTATGCTGATGGGCCGCGGGACACCATCTGTGAATTGGGTTTCAGGGTAATAAAAGGAGGAGGGGTACCTAAAGTACTTGTTAAAAACACAAGATGGAGCGATGGGTCTGACGAGGTGGAGACGCAGGAACTTAGAGCAAGTCGCTGGGCCACCCACGGCCCCTCCTTCGTAGGCAGCCGCAGGGGTGGGCGGGGCCACCCCGGCCTGCCAGCTCTGCGGGAGCGCGCTCTGCGGCACTGCCCCTCCATGAGGTTTCCGCTCCCTAGGCCTCCGGGGCACCCTCCTCCCGGGTTCTCGCCTCTGTGCCGACTTCTCAGGCCGGCCTCTGCTCCGGACAAGGGAACTTCATTTGTCCACACTCATTACCGCTGAGCCAGGAACTATGGCAACTATTTTACTTAGAGCTGTGTCTGCTGTGTGGTTAGGAAGATACTCACCCAGAAAAAAACACTATTTCAGTGAAATCCTTCCAGGCTTTCTTAAAATGCAACCCTATCACCACCTAGCTGGTGAAGTCACACTAGGTGACAAGCAGAAAACACCTGACGATGATGACGTTACTCTTCGGTTAGAGACTATTTATCTGGTACACGCTTACTACCCGGATGCCCATACCCTCCCCAGCACCTTTGTCCACACAATTGTGTGTGCCCCCACACGCCCACCCGCTGGATATGCGTGCACACCCACACACACTCATAACGGACACCCCCCATCGTCAGCTCCGTGGGCGGGCAGACAGTGGAAAGGTACAGGACTGGGCGAGTTGGAGTGGACAGACCTAAGTGACAAAAGGTAAGCTGGGGGAGAGGTACAGGTGAACAGCAGGTAAAATGCTGGAATAGTAGACATATTGGTTCGAAGCAAACCTTTGCTCATCAGTTACACCAACTTAGATAAACTAGTCTTTTGGGGCCTCGTCTACGAAACACGGAGGCTAAGCTAACTGACTCTCTAAAAATTCATTACAGTTCCCAAGGCCTAAGATGCTACAGAGAAACACGACTTTAAAACAAATTCATTGCTGCTTCTGGCGCACGGCTTCCCTCCTTCACGACCGCGAGCTCCTCCCCGTGCTCACTGTTGCTGAGCTCCGAGCACAGCGTCCGGCCCTGGGCCGCCGCTGACGGGCGCTGGGATGGTCATGGTCACGGAGGGAGAAAGTAAAGTGCTTCCGAGTATGGACGAAGGATGTTTAACGCAGCTGCGGAGGGCCTCATGGAGGAGGGGGCACTTCAGCTGGGTCTTAAAGGGTAAGGCATTCAATAAAAAGGTGCAGCTGACACTCTTCTGGACCATGTCGAGAAGCCCACTCCAAACTAACAGCAAATGAGCGTGAGTGACTGCCAGGGGCCTGTTCACTGCTCTTCCGAACACGCCGCTCCAGCAACGGCGCTGCTCACGGAGCGGCCTGTCCTCCGGAAGGGTCCCCACTTCTGTGCTGGACACTGAAGTGCAGTTCCCTGGGGCACAGAGCCCTGACACATGGGTCCCTTCGTTAAGTGACACCCGTCTTGCCGTCTGCACAGCCTGGTTTCCACATCATTTTTAATTCAAAATGTAAAAATGAAGCCACAGCTTTCATTCAAATTAAATAAGCAAAGAAAGTACACAGTGCCCCGCTGGTGTGGCTCAGTGGATTGAGCGCCTGCCTTTGAAACAAGGGTCGCCGGTTCGATTCTCAGTCAGGGCGCATGCCTGGGTTGCGGGCCGGGTCCCTGGTGTGGAGTGTGCGAGAGGCAGCCACACACTGATGTTTCTCTCCCTTTCTCCCTCCCTTCCCCTTTCTCTAAAAATAAATAAAATCTTTTAAAAAAAAGAAAGTAAGTAAGTAAGTAAGTACACAGTGGTCAGGTCCTTAAAAAATGCTTTGCTAAATTCTTCACAACGGACTAAGACTGTGAATTTTACAGTGGCGATCGGTGAGATGTACTTGGGACCCCAGTGAAACGTCACATGACACCGTGTAAAGACAGTGTGATTCAGAGTGAGCCTCACGTTTCCGACCAATGGTAGGAGAGAAGACAGAAAACTTTTAAACAAAAATCACAATACTCACAATTTTCACACTTAGACTTGAAACTCCATGATCATGAAGCTCATCCTCAAACAGCAGAACTTCTTCGAAAAACTTAATCTGTTCTCTGGCTTTCAGTTTCTCTGTATCTATGTGATCTGTTGTGGGCACGACCTGAAGGAAACACGGGAGAAAGGGCACGTGAAAGTGTCTCCAGGAGCCGGAGACACGGGGGGAGCCGAGGCCCCTCCACGGCCTCCGGGAGGGTTTCCGCAAGTCAGCGCCATCACCACGGTGTCCAGGTAAGGGACTCCTGACGGACTGCGGTGGCTCAGCTGTCTGGCATCTCGTCCTGCAAGCCTAAAGGTCACTGGTTCGATTTCCGGTCAGGACACGTGTCTAGGTTGCAGGTTCAGTCCCGGGTCAGGTCAGGTACGAGAGGAAACTGACTGCTGTTTCTCTCTCGCATCAATATTTCTCTTCCTCCCTCCCTTCTCTGTCTAAAAATACAGAAATAAAACCTTTAAAGAACAGAAAGTCCCCACGTCCTCACTCTGGCAACGATGTGTCAAACGGCCTCTGCGGTTCACAGAGGTTTCAACCAGGAGCGGGGAGAGAGGCCACCGACTTGTGTGGCACTACAGGGTCTAAGGAGCCTTCCTCCCCACCAGACCGTGAAGGAGGACGTGGGCTCCTAGGAGTAGCTGGCACACAGTCAGAGCTCAAGAATGAACGAATGGCTGTCCTCTTAAAAACTGTGTGTTTTGTCTTGGAAGCGGCACAGAAAAAGAGTTAAAGCTTGGAATACAGACAGGCATGGCAGCAACTGAAGGCAAGAATTAAGTCCCACTGTGACCCCCAGTCCCCAGGCCCTAAGAATCCCGGCGGAGACAGGGGCCCATCCACAGGCCCCGAGCGCCAACCTGTGACATGGGGTCTCCCGTAACAACTGCCACTGTAGAAATGACAGTGAAATAGGATGTGACACTGAGAGGCTGCAATCTAAGCCACGTTTCCCTCCCTTCAGTCACTCTATCATTTCTCAAAATACAACCAAGCCCCCAACGTAAGACCCACCGACTCCACCCTCCTACAGGGCAGGGCGCGGACAGGTGCCGCCCCGGGCACCGCCCCAGGCACACGGGGCGTGCGAGCCACCGAGCTTTCCCACCGAGCTTTCCCACAGCTCCTCTCCCGCCAAAGCCCTGCAAGGAGGCAGTGGTTTCTGTTCACCCGAGTGGCTGATGAAGCTGAGACTCAGATAAGGAAATGAAGCTGCTCCCCTACAGTCACCCGAGTTCAGGTGTACATACTGTTCACACACAGTACCGGCAGGACAAGGTCCTATTCGCCCACCTTCTGTTCAGCCATAAAACTGGGAGCCACCAGCTAGCAGGTTCTGTCCAAATCACCTAGCATCCCAAAAGGACAGACGCACGTCCTCACGCTTCTTGATGGTGATAGCATCAAGGCAGCTCCTTGCCCCCGGCCATACTTTTAATAGAAACTGCTCCATTTACTATGGCCTTCTTTTATTTCCTGCTGATAATCAATAAGCAAAATCCCCTCGCATGAGGTTCTGAAGCCTCCCACAACAGAAATAAGTAGATGAAAGTAGTAGCAAAAATAAGCCATTACTAGAAAGTTCTAACGCCAAGACTGCCCAAGACAACTGATGGCTCGTAAAAGCAAAAAACAAGCTTTACCTTCAGCTTGAGCGATTCTCCGAGCAACGTCCCCTTATAGTCCGTTGTGTAGGTCCAGTCGTACGGCCTCACCACCTCCTTGGAGTGCTCGCCCTCCGTCCTCCAACACCAAAGTGAGAGGGGTCAGACTCAGCGAGGCGGAACACAGACCATCTGCACCCACATATCACACCGAATCACACTCGACAGGTGAGTAAAATACCCCACTGCGCACACACCCGTCACAGCTCCCTGACACAACATCCGCCCTCTGTCCAGCGCATTCGCTGGGTCGAGCTCGTCGCCTGCGCATGCGCACCGCCTGGGCCGCGGCTGAACAGCTCACGCCGCACCTTCCAGGTACCGAGCGCGCAGCAGGCTCGAGGTGAGGAACCACTGGCTTGGCCAGCACGGAAAATACACTTTTCTTAATTCCAAAGGTCCTCAATTTTTCAGTCCAAATCAGACCATTTTTGTTCAAAAACAGGGACATTAAAGTACAGTGCAAGCCACCCCTTCACTAGAGAACAGTGAAAGCTCGTAAAAGTGAACCCTCAACGCTCAGCTCAGGTGTGATTCAATTGAACTCAACAAGTATTCAAGCGGAAGGGCAACTGGTCTCCATTGTATAGACGAGAAAAATTAACTTTAGACTAATCCTACTACCGAGTTTAAGAATACGCCTTCGCTCGAACAAAATTCACCCATCAGGACCGACCGTCTCTTCCAGCCTCCCCTGCCCCCGCGCGCCCACCACCGCGTGGCTCTCACCTGCTCTCCTGCCACTCCTCCGCACAGGCTACTTTCAGCATTCCTTGGTAGTTGTTTACACATCTTAAAGCATCTGTGGCATTGAACTCGATCCCAAAGCCAGAACAGTGCTGGATCCTTAGAACGTTGTCTCCGAACATCATTTCGGGGAGGGATGGCATGTGCAGCTCATCCGCCAGCCTGCAACCGGAAGTCGGGGCGTCACTGGTGTCGCTGTCGGCGCTGCGCTCCGTTCCATCCCTGCGCTGCTGAGCGAGCTAACTAACCGACGGGACGCGTTTATCAAGTCTATAAATGTTTCCGTCCTCCATTCCCTCTCTGCACGTTGTTACGACACTGGACTAGAGAGTGCGCTAATAAGACAGGTAACAAATAAGAACTATACACATGCTATATCATCAGCTAGTGATCAGTTTTACAAAAAATAAAGCGAGGTAATGGGGGGCCTATTTAGGTAGGAAGAGCAGAAATTGCTTCCGACAGAGTGGAATTTGAGCCTCAGAACTACTCCGTGAGCTGGGAAGCGCTCTAGGTACCTGACAGTCACCGAGCCGCAAAGTGGGAACACCTGGCCTCCTCCATCTACCAGCCCGCCCTACAAACACCTGGCCCCCAGGCCGGCCTCGGGAGAGAAGAGCTGTAGTCGACGTCTTATAAAGCAGGATCACAAATTACTGATCCACGGATGTGTTCTGATCAGCCCGAACAATATTTGAAATAGATGCCAACAATTCCTGAGAGATAGTTGCCAACAAAACGAGAGACTTTGGAAAAATCTGGACCTCTGGTCCCTCCGTTGCGGACCACAGTGGAAGAGCCGGCAATGCACATGGCAGCGACAGGCGGAGCTGCGTAGGGGGGCCCCTGCCACTGGCGCCCTTTAGAAAGCTGAGCTTGTAATCCCGGTTAGAAAGTGTTTCAGTGGAACAGTCACTTGCTTCTGAAAACAGGAGCTGTGTGAACAAATGACCATGCCCATGACCCATCACCTCATCCAAAACCAGGACTTTCGACTTCGGGATCGGGGTGAAAGTTCCACTTCTCAACCACAGGCAATTATCTGTGGGCTGGCACGAACCCCTACGTTCCAGCCTGGGAGCTCTGCCCAACACACTCACGCTGAACTGAAAAAGGGCCCAGTGAGCACCTCTGAGCGCTCCTTCCCAAATAAGAATGACAGCCAGGTGAGGCCAGGGCAGGACAGGAGCCATGAGGAGGAGAGGTGGGAGAGTGAGGGCACCAGGTATTAGCAGGGGCAAAGCAGTGGCAGAGAAATGACAGGAACAGGGGCAGAGGCTTGTGTGTGGCTGTGGGCGGGACTGCCGCCCGTCTGCTGAGACAGTCCCTGGTGCTCAGACTTTTCCTCGTGAACTATTGCCCCTCCAGCGACCTGGCTCTCTGGTCCTTGGAACTGGAAAGCAGAGGTTCCGTGGAAGTGAATTTCCTAGCTACCTTACATACCAAGTGTATTTTATTGATTTTGAAAATTTTTCAAAATGTATTACAGACTTTTCTGTGATCTTAGAAAACATAAAATATTATTTAACTTTTTCTTGGTTATCCAAGATCCTCCCACGGAACAATCTTATAAGGCAACATGTCCAGTTCAGCTGAGTGCGTGCACCCCGGGCAGCCCTGTGAAGTAGCCCGGTGATGTGTAAAAGAATTGTGTCACTAACGTGCACTGTCTCAGACGTCCCCAATTCAGACCACCTTAAACACCAGCAAACACAGAGTATCTGAACACCATTCCCAATGCCAAGCTTCAGTGGGTCTCACCATTAAGGGTGCAGAAAGACAGGAAGCCTCTGTGGGATTAAGATGCCTTAATTCATTAAAGGCCGCCTCCTTAACCCGGCAGCTCCCCTGATCTTTACTGAGCATCCTTCCGGCTTGTACGCCCTGGGCCAAGTGTCACAGAAACTTCAGGGTGGGTGAGGGCAAGCCTCTCTTTTGTCATAGGAGGATGGACTAAATAGACTCTGCCAGGCCTGTTTCAGACAGAACAAAGAGAGTGAAGACCTGGAATCCGACTCTCCGTACAACTCACCACGCACCTCTCAGAGAGTCTGTAAGTAAACTGCCTGGAAGCACAGCTGGACCCGACTGCTCTAAGTGCGGCGCAAGCACGCGGTGCCAGCACGCGGTGCCAGCACGCGGTGCCACCGTGTGCCGGAGAAAGTCAGGTGGAGAGGGACGCCCAGACCGCAACCCAGTCTGTGGTGGGTGGTGGGCGAAGGGAGTTCTTTTTCCTAGTGAAGCGGCAAGAGTGCTTATTTATTTATTTATTTATTTATAACTAGGCAGCTAACACCCTTTCATGCCTTTCCTCTCTTCCCTGCTCACCTCTCTGGGCCTGACTCCTTCCTTCTCTTCTAGAAGACTTTTAGGTGACTCTCACCCGCCCCCAGGGTCCCAGGCACCGACACTAAGGCCATAATCCCCAAACTGGAACCCTCGGACAAGTCCTTTTTAAGCTCCAAGGTAAATAGGGGGTCAGGCACAAGTAACGCCCCTCGTTTGTGACAAAATCATTAGCATGTAGTCCTCTAACATAACACTGTCACATTCAAGCACGCCATATGATGTTTTAGGTGAGATGTTCAACTTAAACCTATAAATTATCGAACCCACATTATTGCCCAACCCACCACACTCACTCGGGCCTCACTTTGGCCAGGCCCTGCACATCCAAACGCCTGCTTTAAGAGCCTCGCACAACTCACAACTAACTAAACTCACCCTCCCCCTGACATCCACCCCACGCTGGTGTCCTTCCCCCTGTTCAGGGGCAATGACTGCCACCCAAGGGCTCCAGCCAGCGACCTTGCCATATCCTACAGATTCTTCCTTTTCCCTTCCTCCTCCCGGCCGCTGGCCATCAAATGCAGGGGCGTGACCTCCCAAAACCTCTCCTATCCTCGCCCCTCTAACTGGTCCCCAATCCATCCTCCACATCGCCCCCCGAGAAATCTTTCTGAGCAGCAATTTTCAACCTTTGTCATCTCACAGCACACAGAAACGAACGAGTAAAGTTCTGCAGCACACCAAAAATATTTTGTATGCCAATCTGGCAAAGATGGGCATAATTTTGATTCCTTCACAACAATGTTTACTGTCGTGTTGGCTGCTGCCAGTTTTCTGACAATGTAAGGGGAAAGAGGTCAGTGTCCCTGACTAAATTTTAGTCAGGTATTGAAGATTTTAAAAATTCTTGAGGCACAAATCACTGTTTCGGAGTGTACATCTGATAATGTCACCACTTTGTATAAAATCACATCCGGTGTAGTAGTCAGATGTCAAACTGCCTCTAATTTCTCCACTCCCTCCGGCCACCTCTCACTTCTCGGTCCTGCCCCCCGGGCTCCCCAGCTCCCACCCCACAGACGCGGTTCTTCCGACCCATCCGTGCCTGCCCTCTCCCTGACCCCTCCACTACCCGGCCCCCACCGCTTGGCCGAGACACAATATACAGATGATGTATTATAGAACTGTATCCCTTAATCCTATATAGTTTTACTAGCTAATGTAACCCCAATAAATTCAATTTAGTGAAAAAAAATTTAACGATTCAGTTAGTGCAAGCATCACAACTGCATCGAGGCTGTCGCTCTCTCTGACCCCGGCTACACACGAGCCCCCACCCCCACCCCGTCCCACCAACTTGATCAAGATTCAGTTCGGGCGTCCCAGCCTCCTGGAAGCCTCAACGACCTCACGTAACCCCGCGGAGACATCTCTCTGCATCAGTTATTCTCACTGCATTGTAATCGTCCTGTCATTTGACCGTGGACGCCTTGAGGCAGAGGCTGTCTTTCCCCTGCCCTATCTCAAGTGCCGGGCACACCTGACGCGCCAGAAACCAAGCGTACGTTTCATCCCCGTTACCAACGCCAGGAAAACGGGTCACAGCTACCCGGAGCTACCCATGGTGCAAAGGTGGCGCGGGCTAGGGTAGGTAGGGGCAGGTAGAGAGCGCTCCTCAACAGTGACAGCTTCACCCAGGCGGCTCCCGACGAACCCCACCCGAGGGACGGGAGGGGCGACACGAGTATTTACCGAGGCTGTCATTCAAGGGCCCCACCTCAGGGTCCCGCCTCCGCCCCAGGGAGCGTGGGGGTAGCGCAGAGCCGCCCTGCCCCCAGCCCGGGCCCAGCTCCCGGCCCGCGCCCCAACTCGGCCCGGAACCTCACTTCTCCACGTCCGCCGACTTCATGATGTGCGTTTTGACGGCCGTCAGCTTCCAGGGCCCGAAGGAGAAGTCCCGGTGGCTGCTCTGGAAGCCGTGGATCATCATGGCCGAGGCGGGGCCCGCGTGGGCAGCGCGGGACGGGCTGGAGCGGCGGCGGCGGCAGCGGACACCGGTTCCCCCGCCTCGCTGCGGCCCAGCCCGGTCGGCTGCGGAGCCGTTACCATGCCCCGCCCCGCCCCTGCCGCCCGCCCGGACGCCCGCCCTCCTTTCCGCCTCCTTCTCCGCCCCTTCGCCTTTTGCTTCCGGGACCAGTTGCCAATGTTGCGTGACCCATGTCTTACGTCATGACGCACCGGAAAAAGGGAAGAGAAGAAACAAGTGAGGGGCGGGGCTCAGCAGCAAGGGGCGTGGTCAAGGCCGCACTGCCTCCCTGAACTCAGTGAGTGACGTCCCTGGGCGATTTTACAGGACAGGTGATCTAGTGTCCACGGTGTGAAGGGCCAGACGCTACCTGACCAGCTAGCCCAGCCAGGATACATCAAGCGCCCTCAGGATACTCCAAGATTGTTGGTTGGATCCCCGGTCAGAACACATAAAATAATCAACCAATGATTGCATCAATAAGTGGAACAACAAACTGCTCTCTCCCTCTCCCTCTCCCTCTCCCTCTCTCTCTCTCTCTCCCCCCTCCCTCCCTCCCTCCCTCTCGCTCTCTCGCTCTCTCCAATAAATAAGGTTAAAAAGGGGGCGGGGAGCAAGGCAGGAGTTGGGCTGGATCCCAGAGGTGGTTGGTGGGAGGAAGCCCAGAGACACAGTGGAGCCCGCAGAACTCCCGCAGCAGGCAGGCAGAGACACTCCTGTTCAGCTGGGGAAGCACACCCTGGAGAGAGGGAAGGAGCTATCTGGGCGGAAGATCCAGCCGCCCATCCGAGGACCAAGAAGAGAAGGACTCTGGTTGCACAGCAGTAAGAGAGGAAGGCAGAACCTCAGCCACAGAAAATTACTGCGGCAGGCGGGGGATGGTGTCAAAGCATCAGGCATAGAGGAAGGAAAGAGGGTCCATTGCTCAGAAGGCTCAGTCGCGGAGAAACAGTTCCTGCGCTGGGAGTGCTCTTTCCTTTATCTCCTGTGTGAGGTTAGAGCAAGCACCCCCCCCCCAACCCTGCCCCCGCCACCAGCTTGAAAAACCTGGGGCGGGGGGGGGGGGGCAGGCGCCAGGTGGCTCAGTTTGTTAGAGCATCATCCCCATATGTTAAGGTGGTGGGTTCCATCCCCAGTCAGAGCACATACAAGAATTAACCAATGAATGCATCAGTAAGTGGAACAACAAATCGATGGCTCTCTCTCTCCCCGCTTCCTCTTTCCCTAAAATCAATAAATCAATCACTAAATAAATAGAAAGAAAAACTTCGGAGAGTCTCTGTTCCATCTAACCAAAGAGCTCAGTGGCAACAAGGAGCTATTTGCAACATCTCCTTGAGCTGCCCTATCCACAACCCTTGATGCCCCAAATGTGCACATTAAATATAGAGGGGAGGCCAGGTGCTGTGAAAGGGAGGGAACAGCGAGAACAAGAGAATTTAGACTGTGGGGGAATTTCATAGGAGGAGAGGGGCATGCCAGAGAGGAGAATATAAATATTTCAGCAGCGTAATGCTGTGGGGGGAGAGGGTGCAGAAGACCCGTGGGATCTGAGATGAGAGAGGAGCAGACTTGATTGCATCCAAGTTTTTTTCCCAAGTTTATTTTTAAAAAAGAAGCATTGCCTACTCTGAACTTGTGGCGTAACTTGGAAATAAAAGCAATCCATTAGTGAAGGAGAAATAAAAGCCAGCCATTGTAAACTCTCAGAGACCTTCAGAGAAATATTGCGCTGACTTAAGCTCCTGAACATACTTTTTACAATATATAGTTTTATATACTTCCAAAAAAATTGTTCCCACTGGTATATTTGCTTTACAATATACATGGTGAAAAATACTTCCTGGTCAATTGATATAACTTTAACTCTTTTTTATTCAATAATATAATCCATAAGATGGCTATTCTGGTTTATTCTACCTTTCCCTTGTGGATGGGTGTTTACTTTGTTTATACTTTTTGCCATAACAAATAATGATCTTGCAACAAACTTTTTGGTATATGCGTATTTTATATTGGTGCTTTTATTTCCATGGGATGGATCCCCAGAAGTAGGGCTCCTGGGGTCACAGGGCATAGATTTAGCCTAATAGATATTGTCAGATTGCTTTTTCAAGTGGCTATATAAGCACGAGGTGGGGCGAAATGAGGTTGACTGTTGTTCGTCTGGAAAATAATACAATAATGGATAAATAAGAACAAGGATAAGCCCTGTTCCTCATACTCACAGCTACAGACTTACTTTGCCCCGCCCTGTGCACGCTTTTTACCAGCGGTGGGCGAGAGTTCAGGGCCGTGGTCCCGAATGCCAGTGCGAGGACATCCCACCTCCAGGAACGTCCAACAAGCAGCTGTTGGGAAGCACCCAGGAATCTGAATTTTTTCAAAGTTCTCTGTGTAATTTGATAGAAAGTAAGATTCGGGAGCCACAGGCCCACCTTCCTGCAGGACTTACCACGAGGAAGGACTAAGGGGCAGAGATCAGGAAAGGCATTTGACGGAACCCCCTTCTGCAAATGGCCTCAGATTTAAACTTTCCACGTTACCCCCAAATAACATTATGAGTAACGGACATCCTAACCAGGCTGCAAAAAGAAAGTATTAATAATTCAACCTGAAGTTCATGTCTCTGTCATTACCTGTCCACACCACTGGTAATGTTTATTGTTTAACACATTTTTGTCGCTAGCACAGTTAC
The DNA here is from genome assembly GCA_039655065.1 of Glossophaga mutica. Classification (NCBI taxonomy): domain Eukaryota; kingdom Metazoa; phylum Chordata; class Mammalia; order Chiroptera; family Phyllostomidae; genus Glossophaga; species Glossophaga mutica. The sequence continues at coordinate 51,538,053 of CM077316.1, forward strand.
ATGGTAGAACACTGCCATCCATGATGGAATAGCTTAAATTCGATTCAGTCTATAGCTTACATATAACATGCGGCCACGTTCAAACAGTGATTGCAACAGTTCTTCCATCAATATTATTTTCCCGTAAAAAGTCCACCCTTTATATCCATCAAAAATGCTTGAATGTTCTAATCTTTCTGGGTAGAGAAATTGTTGCATCGTACAGGATAAAACTATGAGGAGTATTTGTCTGTGAAAAGTGACTGTTGAAAACACTGTATGTTTTATAACGCTGTGTTGGCATGTCCGCATTCTCGTCTTTCCTATGCTTGCCTCCCTCCCTCGCTCCCTCCCTTTCCCTCTCTCTTTCAGTCTCTTTCTCCTCTCTCTCTCCCTCCTTGTCTCCCCAGCCCACCGCCCCTTCCTCAGCCTCTAGTGCACCAGGTCCGCCTCCCAGACTCACCGGATCGTGCGCAGGGACTGCTGCAGTTCCAACATTGGCCACTAGGGGCCCTCTGCTCTCCAGGCCTAAGAGGAGATAAGTCTTTTTCCCTTTTCCAACATTAACAGAAATAATACCCTTAATTCTCCTGGGTATTTTCAAAAGACGATCCCCAAGCAAACCGAGGGGAAATAATAAGAAATGAAGAAAAGATGCTCTCAACAGAAAGCAGTGGTTCCCACGTTTAAGAGAACTAAACCCTCCCAGCGTCTCCCTAATAAAACTCTCAGGGAGTTTGATTCCTGATCAACGCCCGGCCGACTCCTCAGCCCTTGGGGAACTACGGACATTCCAATGTCACTTGTCTCCGCGCGTCACAGCCCTGGTTTGTTCCCTTGTCCCTGCCCATAGCTGGGCTCATCTCTTTATCGGGACCCTTTGGGTGTGAATTGGATTCCTGCCAGGATCCAAATGGTCACATATTTCTTTGTGCCATGTTGCAAATATTTTTCTCAGTCTATTAATTTTTTTTTGGACTTTGCTTAGGGTGATTGTCATGAAATTATGTTTAATTGTGTAATCAAATTAATGTTCTATTATCATTACTTCTGGGCATGGTGTCTAGTTAGGAAAGTTTTCCCAGCTTCCAGGTTATACAGGAATTAATCTTCATTTAGATCTCTGACGTATTTGGGATTTGCCTTTTACGCAAACTCTTAAATCACCACCTGGGCACAAATTCTATTGCTTTGGGATATGTTATTTTCTCGGAGGAGTCGTGCTAATGGTGAAATGACCATAATTGCTTATATTCCTATTCAGTGCATTACAGTTTAAGACAGATTCTGATAATAGTAATAATAAAAATGGATGATAATAGCTAACTTTAACTACAGCTTGCTAAGTTCTAGGCATTTGAAAAGTATTATGTCATTTAATCCTCATACTTATGGTTAAAAAAACAAAATTCAACTAAGTAACTATGAAGAGCTAATTAATTGGCTTTATTAAGCGATTTGTGAGCCAGGGAGCTACCAGAAGGTGCTCCGAGGGGTGTCCACAACAGAAGATTTTCATAGCAAGAAGCATGGTCAGGAGAGCTATTAACAAAGAAAAGAAAGGATTGTTTGGGGGCCAGGACATCTTTGGGGGAGGAGGACAGGGAGAGATTTTATTGTCCAGGTGACCTCTTCTTTCCATGGCGTGTAGAGAGGGCCCATGTGACTGGTTGCCTTCCTGGGGGTTGACCAGAGAATTCCAGATCGGTTGATTATGTTCCTGGGAGAATGTGATGGAGTCCCCTCATTTGGTAAATCCGACACCATGAGTGGCACTGGTCACAGTGATGAGATATTTTTCCCAGAATGATGAACAACGCTTGGTGAGGTTTGGACAAATCCAAGTACACTTTCCCCCAGTTTACATGGTAACACCGGTGTGTGACCGAACCACGCAAAAGAATTGCAGCTGTTTGGGGTCCTTCGAAAGTCACATGTGAGTGGAACTGTTTTTTGTCTTGGACTGTCCCATGCACTGTGCAATGTCTGGTGCCCGGGGTCCCCACCCACGAGGTGTCAGGAGTGCCCTATAATCATTATGACAACCCCAAAGCACCCTCAGATTTCCAAAATGTCATATCGAGAAACTAGATAGAGTCTTTCTGTCCCAAATAACAGAAATAAACCCATCTACACCTTGAACAGACAAATATGTATTGGCTCCTGCAACTTACCCCACCTGGGGTACAACTTCTGGGAAGGCATCATCCAGGATCACACAGGTTAGCCAGCACCTAATTTCTCCATTTCCTAAATTTTGGTTTCACCCAGTATTCTCAGCAAAATATCCTTGACCTTGCACTCTGAGCCGTCTCCATCCCTGAACTAACCGTGTGGCTGCAAAGGATGCGAAACGCTGACCATCAGAGCCCACCCCGGGAACTGGGGAGACTCAGTGCTATTTAAACCTCATGACTGACCCTCAGAGGGAAGCAACGTTTTTCCCAAAGAAAACCTGAAGGCGCGCCCCCTGCAGGCCAGGGAATGGATGCTGAGCAGCCCGCAGTGGCGAAACACAGCTTCCGCCCTCAGGGTCTCTGGGAACGGGCCCTGAACCTCAGCATTCTAGCAAACTTCCCAAGAGAGTCTCTGAATTGTAAAACAGATTTATGGAGACGTAATTTAAATCGCAACCAGGGCTCTAAATTCTCCACACCTTCTTCCCCCGTACTCGTCGTGACGCTTTATTGTGGTGTCCTGCAGCTCGTCCTGGGCTCACTTGTGTGTCTTCTTTGGAGAAATGTCTGTTCAGATCTTTTGCCCATTTTTAAAATGGGTGGTTTATCTTTTCATTATGGAGTTGTAGGAGTTCTTTATACATTCTGGATGCCAGTCCTTCAGCAAATACATGATTCGCAAACATTTTATGCCATTTTGTGAGTTGTCTTTTCATTATCCTCATGGTGTCCTTTAAAATTAGAGGCAGGAAAGCCTTTAATTTTAATAAAAATCTATACATCAAACTTCTCTTTAATCAATTGTGCTTTTGTTGCTGTGGCTAAGAAATTCCAAGAGATCTTTATGTATCCCAAAGTTTGAGACCTTTGAAGATATACTTTTATCTATTATTATTTTTTGTTTAATTTATTTAAAAAGTTGCCCTGGCTGGTGTGGCTCAGTGGATTGAGCACAGGCCAGCAAACCAAAGGGTCACTGGTTCGAATCCCAGTCAGGGAACATGCCTGGGTTATAAGCCAGGTCCCCAGTAGGGGGCGTGCAAGAGGCAACCACACATTGATGTTTCTTGCCCTCTCTTTCTCTCTCCCTTCCCATCTGTCTAAAAATAAATAAATAAAATCTTTTAAAAATGTTTTATCGTGTTAGGCCCTCATCCTATAGCGGTGAATAAAACAGACAGGGGTCCTGTCCTCGGGGAGCCCGATGCCTGTTGCTGGAGGCATAGCAAACACAGATGAATAGGAGAAACAGACACACATCATAACTTGGGTAGCAGAGGGGAGAGAATCCCTTTCGGACTGGTCAGGAAAGACTTCTCTCCACGGTGACATTTAAGCTCAGATGTGAAGGGCAGGAAGGATTCAGCCTGTGAATAGTGAGGGACAATATTCCGTCCGGAAGAGACAAGAGTACTTCACCATTTTGTTTTGACTGGTTTTATGTGGACTGCTGGATTGAAAAGATATTTTACACCAGAGCTGTCTCCTCATATGTCAATTCCTCAATCAGCATTTAGGGACAACTTGGACGAGCCCTCTCGTTATTTTAGTTCAGAAATCTTTGGGCGGAGGAACCCCAGGGGGAATGGCCTATGAAATTGATCTGGGAAAGGAGAATTATTATATATCTTTCTCCTGGGTTTTTTGACACAAAAATTGCTCTTGCTCAAATCAATCTAGTTTTTCACACAATGGTACAGCAATGTATAGTGAAATCATTACTTTAATAATTTTCGTTTTCTCTCCATTTGACTGAACACTGTTTGCAGGTCAATATTAGCTCTGGAGGAGAGAAAACCCAACCTTGAGAACAACCAAAAGGATGCATTTGTCGGTGGCAGTCTCTATTCTGAATGCACAGCAAGTTCTGAACTCACAAGGGATGGGAAGAAAAATCTTTGTGATAAATAATATATGTGATAATGAGCGGTAGGAGAAACGAATGTTTCCGGAAGAAGAGCTCACCATGGACTAGAGTTAAGTACAGGACGGGCAGTTTCTGAGTTAGGGGGGTTCTGGAGCCTGAAGAGCCACATCGCAGGTTTTCATTCTTGCCATGCCAGTATGGCATACACTTTCAGAACTTTCGTGAACACCAGCTTTCAAAGGAGCTTAGCCCTCAGGGTCTGTGACGCTAGGTGACTTATTTGCCTTATCTCATTGCATCTTTTTAACTCTGCACAGAGGCAGCTACGAGTCTGCCTACATTCTATATGACTAAGCCAGAGTTCAGAAAGACGAAATAGCTCCCCCAGGGTCACAGCGCTTAGCTGGTGTGAGAGCCAATTCAAACTGTAAAAATTAAGTAAATAACTAGGGATTTCAGAGTAAAAGCAAAAACTTCCCTGGAGAACAGATGGCTCTAGGCTCCTTGGGCACCTGGCTTGCTGGCCACCTAGACTCGGAGGAGCAAGGAGCTTCAGCTTCCAGGTTTTGGCCGCACTAAACACCTGTCCTACAGGAATATTAAGCCATCCATTCACTCTTTTTCTCCCCCATTATCCCGTGTCCCTGAAGACAAGCTGGGTGTTTGGCAGGTGCTAGATAGTCAATTATGGTTCTAAATGCTGCCTCCGTGGCCCAGTAACAATAAGAAAGCCGTTCCCACAGTGCCAATCTGCAGACAAGGGAATAATCGATGCAGTTGGGTTCCTGGGGAATTTGAATCAGGCTCCAGGGACAGGATCAGTTCTTGCTGGAGTTGGGTGAACTTAACTTCTACCTGATTCTTTCCTGCCCTGTTTCTTCCTCCCTCTCTCCCTCCCTCCCTCCCTCCCTTTTTAAATTAGTTTTACTGTTTGCTTCAACTTTTCGTCCCCTGGGTAGCTTGGCTGCACAGACAACGAAGGAGACGGGAAACAAACCTCCCGAGCAGGCTCCGTTCCGCCCTGCGAACTCGCAGCGCCGGTCTGTGTGTGCCTGGCGCTGACCGCTCCCGGCCTCTCGGTTGAGGGAGGGAATGGCAGGCTGGTAAAAGTCTTTATATCCACCCCGCCACCCCCACGGGCCGTGGGGTCCTCCCAGACCGCCTTCGCGGAGGGTCCCCCGGGATCCCGCGGCCCCGGGCAGTGCCTGGCACCCCGCGGACGCTCACGCGTCGGTCGGATGAATGAACGGTGAGCAGAGAAGACGATGCCAGGAGCCCAGGCGAGACCGGGGGAGGAGATGCGGCTGGGCGCGGCCTCCGGGAAGAATCCGAAAGTATGAGTGTGATGCAGAGAGACATGGAGAGGGGACGTCCCAGCGGCTGGAAGTGGGATGGAGGGACAGGACCTGGAAGGCCCGGGCAGGGACCGCGGGGGTTTGCGGGAGCCGAGTGGGGCGAGCCGACAGGGTAAGGGCGAGACAAAGAGCCAGCCGCTGCCGAGGCCGATCGTGGGAAGAAATGGAAGAGGGGTGGCGGGGCGGGGGGAGGGCGCCGCGCAGGAAGGGGCGTGAGGACCGAGGGGGCCAGCGCCGGGCGGGGCGCGGGGGGCGGAGGCGCGGGCGGCGCGAAGTTCCCGGCCTGCGCCCGGCGGTCCGCGTGCTGGCGGCCGGGCGGGAGGAGCGAGCGGGCTCGGGGCTGAAACCCGAAACCTCCGGTCCCCGCGCGGCCCGAGGAAGGAAGCGGCGGCGGCCAGGCGGGCGGTGGCCGGTCGGGCCCTGCGCTGCCGCGCGGCGGCCCCTGGGTGAGCAGAAGGGGCGCGGGGTGGGGGGCGCGGGCGGGGATGGAGCGCGGCCGAGCTGGGGGTGCAGGGCGGGGGCGAGGCCTGCGCCGGGGGTCTCCGCGCCCCTGCCCCGCGCCTCACCGCCCCCTCGGAAGTACCCTCAGCCGCACCCAGCCTGGCTTTTGCAGCCGGAGCTCTTTGTGGTGTATCTTGGGGGCGCGCCCCTCCCCGGCGGCCAGGGGTTTCCGAGTGGCCCTGCTCGCAGCCTCGCCCAGTTTCTCGGGCGCCGCCGGAGCCCCTGCCAAGACCCCGGGGGAAGGAGGACGCGGTGCGTGCCGGGGACTGGCTGATGGGGGTCGCGGGCCCACAGGCTGAGGGGCTGCAGGTGGGCTCGGGGACAGTTGTGGGGGGCAGAGCGACCTCACCTCTGGGCTGGAACCCGTGAGCACCAGGTGAGCAGCAGCATCCCACGCGGTTCAGGGCGCTGTCTCGCCACACCGGGCGCGGGGGGTGGGGTGGGCGCCCAGAAGTCGCGGGGCAGCTGTGGCGCCTCTGCCCCTGGATCTGCGAGGGGGAGGTCTGGTTAGCTTTGGGCGGGGGGCGGGGGTGGGGGCGGCCAGCCTTCGGCGCCTCTGGGTCAGACGATAACCCCGCGGAACCTTTGACAAAGGCCTGAGGGATGAGAATGTCGGCGGGATAACCGTGGTGTCTGGGCGCACTTCCGAGAGGTCTGCGCTCCAGCAACCGCGCAGCCGGGCACTGGCCTCGCTATAGGTCACATCTTTGAGGATATTTTGGGGCCGTATTGTACCTTTGATCAGCTGTTGCGAAATGCTTTCAAGAGCAGGCGGTTTGTCGTCGGGAGGTGGTGTGGTTTTGGAGGGAAAGGACCTTAGCTACTGGACGTGTCCAATGGGGACGACGTAAGTAACACGGGGCCTGCCTGTGTCAGCGCGCCGGCCCCTTCCCCTCGGACCTGGACCTGGACCATCCTCGGAAGAGCCACTGCATCCAAAATAGGTGGCTGTCCCTTAGAATCGTCTCACTGCAGCCCTTGGTGAGACAGGAGAGGAGAGGCGGTTCGCAGGCCCCAAGAGCAGGGAGGAAAGGGTGGGAGGGACCCTACATCACACAGTCCAGGCGCTTTCTTCAACTCTGACCGAGATTCAGATTCGCACCACCCTGTTTGGGTGGCTTCCTCCAGAGCACCCTCTCCTCCTGTCCCAGGCCACAACCACATTATTTTCTACTTGTGAGATGATGCTTCCTCTACTTCTTTGCTGTATTCAGTAACAGCCCTGTGAAGAGCTGTGGACTGAAGGTGGGGGGAGGGGGTCTGCCCTGGCTGGTGGCTCAGTCGTCCTGTAACTGGAGGGTTGCAGGTTCAATTCCAGGTCAGGGCGCATGCCTAGGTGGCAGGTTCAATCCCCCGGCTGGGCGCCTGTGATTCCCAGTCCCAGCGCTTATGGAAGGCAACTGATTGATGCCTGTTTCTTGCATCTTTTGCCGTGGCTCCATCACGAGTGGAGCCCTGAACTCCCAGCACTTGTCCACACCTTGCTGCTTCAACACCCCACAGGGAGATTAGGGGTCTGTCATCCATTGGCCCGCTCAGCATGTTAGAACTAAAAATCCAAGGTCTCAGGTACTCAAACCGTCCTCTTGGCTGTGGCCCTGTGCAGTGGGAGTCGGAGAGACCAAGGAGGGGCCAAGGAGGGGCTGTGTGGTCCGAGGCTGAGCTCTTCGTTTGCGCTGGGGGAAGGCAGAACGGGCTGAACCGAAACGGACCTAAATGTCAGCCACAGGAGGTTCACTTGTGTGGGGTAAACTGTGTGCCAGCCGGGGCCCGTCAGGAGGCCTGCCTGCAGGGGGGAGGCCCGCAGGAGGGCGGGGGGGGGGGTCTGCCCACAGGGCAGGCCTCCCTCCTGCAAAGAAGCAGGAGCAGGTGCACCAAGGCCCCAGCACAATGCTGCCTGATCCGAACTTGAAGGGGGTGGGGGCGGGGAGCTGTACATTTTTATGGGGGGGAAAGCTCCATATTTTGAAAGTTGGCAACTAATTGAGAACGTTTTTCAGAATGTGAGGCGGGTTGTGGCCTGCAGACTGCCCTCGGCATTAGCCCTCAGGCCGCGCTTGTCCTCGTGAGAGGCAGTCAGCCGTGCCCAGAGGGGAGATGCGGCGTCTTCTCGAGGTTGTTCTTTGACAACAGTCGACAGAACTGGAGATAGCTGTTCACGGGACCTGGAATTTAGAGGAAGGACTGACTTTGGGACTCAGTCCCACCATGACATCCGCCCCCCCGCAATTTTTCATTGAAGCGTTTGTGGTTTCATCAGTTTGTGAGGCTCTTTGTAAATTCTGCACTGTAATCCTTTTCTTCCTAGTGAGTCAGATATCTTGCCTTGTACGTCTTCTCCATCTTTGCTTATTGTACCTTTGTGCAGAAATGTTTAATTTTTATGTGGTTAAATCTATATTGATTTTCTTCGTGGCTTCAAGGTCTGTTGCTTAGAAAGTCCTTGACGTCTTACGATGAAATTGTCCTAAATTTTCTCTTTCGTCTCCATTCTCTTTGCTATTTATTATTTAAAAATATTTTAAATGACTCTTTCTTGACGTTTTTTCAATTTCTCTCCTCTCTGGCACCGGGGAGGCCGGGCCTGAGTTGGTCAGCAAGCCCCTTTAAGACAATGCAGCGGCGATAATTTCGTTCATTTTCATAGTGACTTTTCACCAAGTGTTTTTTTGTTATTTTTACTTTTGCATCCTTCCTTCAATTTAATGTTTAAAGAAATGTCAGTGTCATCTGTTACATGAACGACTAAACTGAGGAAAGATGGATTTACCTGAGGAACAAAGGAAGTCCGCAGAAAGAACCTTCTGTTCACAGAAATAATTATCAGGCCAGGTGAGGGTGCAGTACCAAGACAATTCTCACCTGATGCTCATGCTGGTGTGATTCTCCGCATCTCAGGGACGAGCTCTTCTGCAGGTGGGAGGAGAGGTGAAAGGACACGTGGACATGGGCGCATTATCAGGTGCAAAGCCATGGAACCCGAGCACAGCGTGAGTGACCCGGGACAGCTGAAGTGGAGGGTACCACGAATGGTTACATTCTGCGGGTGCCAGAGGGTGACATGGCGTGATGGGGCTCGCCTAGGGGACCCTCATCGTGGCAGCAGATTGGAGTGGGGTGGGGGAGATCAAAAACACAGAGATGAGGTAGAAATGTCTGGTAGTCGTCGGGGGAAGATGGTGAGGATGAAGTTTTGAGTGAGACCCGTGTGCGGGACCCATCAACACTGGCTGCTTTGCAGGCATGGTCTCATTGAGAAAGTCAGGATGGGAGCCCCAGGCTCAGATGTGTTTGTTCACCGACCCAGGGCCTCACTCGGTCCGATTCCCTGGTGAGAGTCGTCTAGGGCGTCCAGAGTTCCCACTTGAGAGAGGGGGTGCGTGGCGGTGTTTTTTTCTTCCAGGGTAGAGAAAACACAGGGAACACCATATGGAGCCGCTGGGGCAGAGATGACTGACGGGCTCCGTCTTGCCCTGGTTATATCCGAGGTTCCCGGTGTGATAAACGGGACAAACATCCTCTAGGTGGGCGGCCACGAATCTGGAGCTCCAGAGAGTTGTCTAGGCCACAGGTGGAGATTTTGGAATGATCGATGTTTAAGTGGGTACACGGAGGGAGCTTCCGGAGAGGGGGGAGATACCCAATAGGACTGGTTTTATTTTTCAGTTACGGTTTACACTTAGTATTATTTTTTATTTATTTCAGGTGTACAGCCTAGCGGTTAGGTAATCACGCACTTTACAAAGTGGAAATAGGACTCTCTTTTTTTGCAAGGGGTACAAAATCCAGTTGAAATTGACCTCAGGAAGAAGGAAAGTTATTGGCTCCCGGCACTGAGGAAGGAGCTCAGGAGTGTGTTTGGCTGCAGGCGTGGGCCCAGCATGGAAATCATTTCCTCTCCTCTCTCACCTACTCGTGTCTCAGGCTGCCCCCCTGTCGTGGGTTGGGGAAGCTGCCCTCCACATCCGAAGGGAGCAGGGAGCTCTCTTTCTCCCAGCTACCCCAGCCACAGTCCCCTTTCCGTCTCAGAAGCTGATTGGGTGGAGGGAGTTGGGATGTGATTGGCGTAAGTCGTGTGCACCTCTGTGAGCTCAGACTATGAAAGGGGAAGAGACTCGGGGGCACCCGCCAGTGCGAGGGCCAGGGATGTAGAGGCGGCAGCCGGTTGCTTTCCTTTGCAGCCGGGAAAGGAAGGAGCGCCCTGACGGCATCTTGGGGAACAGTAACACAGGGCAGCATGGTGACAGGTACCGGAGACCGGGAAGGGACGAAGGAGGGAGGCGCAGGAGGGGACAGGGTCTGGGAGCCCAGGGAAGAGGCAGAAACGGAAGCAGTCGAAGGTGCCTGGGGCAGCAGAGAGCTCAGGGAAGGGCGCGCTGGGTTCAGGGTCCTTAGCGACCTAGCCCAAAGCGAAGACCATTTCCAGTGGACTTGCTGAGACTCCCTGCTGGAGTGGTCGCAGTCCCACCGGCCGGCCAGCCAGCCGTGGGGACGGCCAGGTCAGGGCCGTGCTGCGGTGATGGCCAAACCAGGAAATCTGGGCTTTGTCAGCGACCAGGTGCGTGAGGGGTGTAACTCGCCTCCCCCTCGGGCTTCAGTTTCGTCTGAAAAGCGAGACGAGAAGGAGTTACCTCTTGGGTCTGTCTTTGGTCTCAGATGTTGGAGAGTGATGAATCTGATCCCTTCACACATTAAAAAAAAAAAGTTTACTTCTGTTGTCTGTCAGATGGAGTAGATACTCACCAAGGGGGGCTATAAAGTATCTTCCCCTGCATACAAAGTGCTTTTGGGAGGTCAGAGGGGAAACCGAGGAAGACTTTCTCAGCCACCTGGAGGGGAAAGCATCCTCCCCTGAATAAAAACGTGTAAGGAAACGCATGTCCGAAAGGACGACTAAAACGGAAAAGGGACGTTGTAATAGGAAGTGCTGGTAAGCGTCACCGTGGGGGCGGAAGGTTCCAGAAAGATGTCTTCAGAATTTTGCTCTTAAGGTGGCCCTTGAACTAGCTGTTACATAAAGCGGCAACAGGGATGGCTGAGGCTGGCAACCCCCTGACCTTTCCCGCCCCGCTGGGGTCACTTCAGCTGGAGAAAATGCTGAGTGACCACAAGTGTAAGGGGAACAGTGAGGAAGCCACGTGGGTGACGCAGCCCGACCGGAGCGGTGGTCGGGGAGGTGGGGAGACCCGGCCGAATCCTAGATGCGTGTGGACCGACCGGAGAACCAGCAGCTTTGCTGACGGGCCAGAGAGGCGGCGTGAGAGACACGAAGGAGGCAGGAAACCCCGGCATTTAGGGTCTGAGCAACGGGAAGGGTGGGGGGTGGGGTAGCAGGAGCGGAAGGGAGCGGGAGGTACGAGACACGAAAAGCGTGAAGTTGGTTTTGGACGCGTTTGGCTCGCGAGCCGGTGACACCCAAGCGCCATGCTGAGCAGCAGTCGGAAGGGCCGCTGGGAGCTCCTGGAACTGCGTGGGCTTCTGATGCCTGGTCCCGGCCTCCTCGCCACACCCGAGGTCCAGCTGCCTGGTGACTCACCGCAGTGACCCTGGCAGCTGCCACAGGTAGACGTGGAAGGGCCTGGGCAGCTCTGACCCGGCCTGACCCAGCCCCGCCTCCGGGATTTGCTGGGATCCCCGATCCAGGCCGGTGGCCGGGGGCCAGTGTCTGGAGGCTTCCGTGAGCTGCTCCGGAAAAGCCGGCGTTGCGGCTCCGCTCCCGCCCGGGAAACAGCCAGTGCAGGCGGGGCTGTCCAGCGCCTGGACGCCACTTCTGCCGTCGGGTCTTGCTCTCCTTCCGATGGCTAAAGGCTCCCTGGGAGGTGTGGTCCGTCCGCCGCCACTTTCATCCCCTTTCCCTAAAGCTCTCTCTCTCGTGGCCCAAGACTCTCCCTCCCCGGCGGTCGCGTCTTTGCCGTGACTTCAGCCGGTTGTTTGTGGACTTTCTGGGAGGCCCGCACGGCCCTCCCCCGTCCGTGTTGACCGGGAAACCGGAGGGCGAGGATGCGGCTTTCAGCATCGCTGGGGGAGGCCTGGGAGAGAGGCCAGCTGCCCTTTGAAGACGTTCAGCTGACAGCCCGCGGCCCGGAGGCCCACTTGGCTTAGGGCTGAGTGTCCCTCTCGCTCTCCCACATGCTCGAGAAGAACTTGGGCAGAGCAGTCGGATGGACAGGAAGCTGGGTTTGGCTCACCACCGACCCTGGGAGGGTGCGGCCGCCTCGGGGGCTGCGTTCAGGGGCTCCGCCTTGGACGGGTCCCTGGCGGGGAATGCTGTGTGCCCATCACGGCCCACGTGCCCTCACCTGCGACAGCAGCGGTTTACTCCAGGGGCTTGCTGTGGCTCAGCTCTGCCTGCCGACGCGCAGCCTCGGCGATCGCTGCTGCCATCTGAGGGTGCCCCGCACCCAGTGGGGGGGGACAGCAAAGGAAGAGCAGGTGGTCCCCTGGACTTACTTTGTTTTGAAAATTTTTTTATTATGGTGAAATACATACAACGTAAAACTTGCCATCGTAGCCGTATTTAAGGGCACAGTCCGCTGGTCTCCAGTGCACTCACGCAGTGCAGCCATCACCACCATGCTCCGTCTCCAGAACTCCTGCAGAACCAAAACTCTGTGCCCAGTGAGTGGCAGCTCCGTCCCCTCCCCCCGCCCCAGACCCTGGCAGCCATTCTGCTCTCTGTCTCTGCGGTAGTGACTGTTCCAAGGGCCTCCTCCCGTAAGTGGAATCATACAGTGTTTGCCTTTTGTGTCTGGCTTATTTCCCTCGGCGCCGTGTTCTCAGGGTTCGCCTATGTTGTGGCGTGCGCCGAATCCCCTTTTTAAGGCTGAGTAGTATTCCGCCGTGTGCCTATGCCGTATGTCGCTACTGACCCAGCCATCGGCGGAGGGACGGTTGGCTTGCTGCCGTGCGGCGGCCGTTGCAAATGATGCTTCTGTGAACGTGAGTCGCAGCTCTTCCTTCAAGACCTCGCATTCTGTTATTTGGGGCATAAACCAGGAATGGCATTGCTAGGTCAGGTGGCAATTGTTTAATCTTCTGAGGGACACCCGCACTGGTTTCTACCTCCGGGGCTCCGTTTTGCCCTCCCACCAGCAGTGCACAAGGGTTCCGATTTCTCCGCGTCCTCGCCAGCGCTTGTCCTTTGCTGTTTTCTTTCTTTTTTTTCAGTCGCCATCGTCATGGGTGTGAGGTGGTGTCCTGTAGTTTCGATTTGCTTTTCCTGATGAGGAGTGATGTTCGGCATCTTTTTATGTGCTTATCAGCTATGATATGATAATTAACCAACTTCTTGGGGATTCCCACGCAAACTGGTTCATAAAACAGCAGATGCCCGCTGTTGCCTGGTGTTTCAACCCCAAACAATTTTGATCTCTCGCTTAAGGTGTGGCTTTGAACTTGAGGTGTGCCTTTGAACGCCCTGAGGCTGTTACCCAGTGCTTTGCTCCAGCAGACAGTTCTCTCTCTCTGGGTCGGGCCCAGAAGACTGAAGGCGCTTCCAAGAGAGGACTGACCGGACCACACTGACGCAGGACGGTGGTGACAAGTAGAGGCTCGGCCGGCCCTGGGACCTGTCTGGGACGGACGCGCTGCCGATGTGTGCATTAAGCCCCAGCTGTGTTGCAGCTGCGCTGTTTCTGGACACTGGAGCGCGGGGGGATTTGTCTGGTCCGGGCAGGACGCACAAGTGAGTGTGGGAGTGGAACAACCTTGTGTCTGGCGGCAGAACTGGCCAGGACAGTGGAAATGTGAGTCACACTTGAATTTGCTTCTTTCGATGGGCCCTGGCTTGTCAGGCCCTCGGGGAGCTGGCTGCCTGCCCGGAAGCCTTGGCGGGCTGGGGCATTCCAAACCTTCTGTCTTGCTCTTTAAAAGTACACCCCCTGGGGATTTGCTGGGGCTGCTGCCCTCCGCCCCCCAGGCTCCAGGCAGAGGCTGGGGCTGTGGATTTCCCGTGGTGGGCAGACCTTCGACCTGCATTGTGCCCTGCCTCTGGGGGGCGGTGGGACCAGAGGACTTAGGGACTGCAGCCAACCAGCCACCCCTGGGCTCTGACTTTGCAGGTGACTAGTGTCCCTGGTCATGTGGCCCCTGGAGAGTGACCGGATCAAGGAGTACTTTATCCCTTTTTCTAAAATAACGGTTTGCATCCCATTTTTATTCTTTCAGTGGCCACCTTTATAATGTTCACAGTCCGGTTTGACTTCATGGGGACACCGTTTTGAAGGCTAGCCATTCACCAACAGGGAATTCTTGAGCTGCCTACCGGGTGCCAGGCCCTTGGGCCAGCACCGGGCAAACAGCCGTAGCCCCGGTCTCTGCCCCAGGATGACCTCGGACGCTCTCGCTCCAAGCGCACCTCCGAGAGCTTCCGTGTTGCCTAGTGTTTTAATTTCAGCTGGCTTTCAAAGCTCCCGGATGAGCTGTGTGTGTGACATTTGTTGTTGCTGTGAAACTTTTCCGATTTACGTGTGATAGTGTTTTTGCAGTTCTTATTTAGATTCATCCCAATATTTGCCACTTTCTTCTCTAACACTTGATCTGGCGCCCTCCCCCAACCCCAGGCTCTGGGCTTGGTTTCCTTCGTGAATGGAGATCGTTCCGTGAGGGGTTCCTAGTAAACACTCGGGGCTGGTTTGTCTTGAAAGTCTGTCATGCCCTCTCTTGAACGGTACTGTGGGACTTCAGAGCAAGAGCTCTTTACATGTATCACATGTTGTGAAATGATTGTCCCGATGTGTAGCTGACCCCCAGCCCCTCACACAGTTGCAAGTTGATGTCATTTATCCATTTTTCAATCTTTTTTCATTCTTTTCCTTGTTTTTTGGGGGAATTCTTTATAAAGCAGAACGATCAGGCCTTTTTCTGTTGTGTAAATTGTAAGCATTTTCTCTCATTTTGCCCTTTGTCCAAACACTCAAGTTCCGTTTCCTTGGATAATCGTGCTGTCCTCACTTACGGGGTGAAAGGAACAGGCTTATGCAGGACCGTGTTTCGAGACCCCGATGCACAACTTACTCACAAGAGTTAACAAAATCTAGAACCCACAAAGTAAAGACAGAGCCCCAAGCACCCTTCTGAAGGTGCAGGCATGCAGGCCTTATCGGGAAAGCATATTCACGGCACGAAGCTGGAGGAACTTAACATATTGCATAACTGAATCAAAATTCAGAATATTTTAGCAGCCTGGAAATACGGGCCAACATGCACAGGATACCAGATGTAGCAGAAATAACATTTTGTATTTAGGCTTCACACATTCATTTCGCAAGTTCAAGACCTGGAGCGCCTGCCTGCACAGAAGTTCACGGGTGTGTAGACTTCGGGTTTTAGTTGACCACACGCTTACTCGTCTGTAAGCCTGGCAGGGGGCTCTCCTTGCTAATAGAAAATGCGTTCTCAGGGTGAAGAGTAGCAGCTCACCCTGATCTGGGAGGAAATGACCCCTCTGTCTTTGACACTTGCCGGACCGCATCCAGAACGGTGCGTTCCGTTTTGGGGACGAGTCGGGAGGGGAACAGACATCCAGGAGCAAGCCCAAAGCAGGGAGTCTGAGTTAGAGGCCGGCTTGGAAGGCATCTCAGGAACTGGGAGATTTTCTCTGGAGAAGGGAAAGCATTTCGAGACCACGGGGTGGAGGAGGGGTTAGGATTATCTGGTCCTGCCCCAGAGAGCCAGCCTGGGACCCAGAGGTCAGGCTCCCTCTGAAGGGAACCCTGTTATTAGTGCCGCAGGTGAGGGCAAGGGCTGCTCCGTGACCTGCCAGCTCCCTGTGGCCCAAGGAGTTTCGGGAGAAGCGTCGGGTCTGGGGGAAGGTTTTCAGAGAAGCGTCAGGTCAGCCGGCGGAAGGCTGCACCCGTGCGCAGCATTGTAAGTGCCTGGGTCTTCTCGCCTCGCTCGCGCAAAAGCAATCTCTGCTTTCTTTCCGGCGTCTTCTGTTTGTGAGGAACAAGAGCAGGTGGGATTCTTTGGCTGGTTGGAGCCGACAACAATTTTGGAGAACCGTTCATCTGTCGCCTGTCACGTTAACATGCATCAGCCTGGGGGTTCAGCCTGGGGGTTCAGCCAGGACACCGAGCAGCTTCCTGAGAGCAGGAGCCGCACCGTACAGAGATCGGGCTCTGTGGCCCCGGACCTGTGGCCCGCCCCCCCGCCCCGTCCCCCTGGGCGATTAGCACAGGGACCTCCGAATAGCCCCCACAGTGATCCTACTGTCAGACTCGAGTGGGCACGCGAGTCAGAACCACGCCGAGTCTGGTCCTGCCCATCAGAGGGGCACCGAGGTGCTGCCTGGCCAGTGAGTGAGCAGGGTGCGGGGTTGGGGTTGAGGGGGTGAGGCAGCAGCCATCAGGGACCCCATGGAGTTGCCGGGTCTAAGAGCAGCAGTCCCAGTGTGCGGCCCATTAACCGTTTGGAACGGAACCACTGCCCCGGCCTGCCTGTTTCAAATGCAGATTCCTAGGCCACGCCTCTGACCTCAGAGGTCAGAGTCGAGCAGCGGGGCCCAAGCGGCAGCCCTTTGAGCTGGCACGGCAGGGGATTCCGTGGTACATTCCAGGTTTGAGCTGCCGGCCCTGGCAGAATTGTTAGGGTCGTTTAGAACGGAGGAACGCCTCGTTCGAGGGCCCGGGCGAGTCGCACACACCGCCGCCTACGTCGAGCTCGGTCGGGGAAGATGGCAGAGGGGCTCTGGGCGAGCCGGGCGAGCCGGGCGGCCTGGGGACCTCTCTGCTCTCCTGTCCAGGAGAGAGGACCCCACCCGATGAACCACCTTCTGTCCCCTGCTCTTCGCTGTCCTTCCAGACGCCCAGCATGCTGCGCCCGCCCCACGCCCAGGCGCGCTGACCATGAGCCTCAACTCCTCGCTGGGCCACCGGAAGGAGCTGAGCAACCTCACGGAGGCGGCGGCGGCGGCTGGCGGCGGGGGCATCGTCGTTGCCGAGTTCATCGCCATCGTTGTCATCACCATCTTCGTCTGCCTGGGCAACCTGGTGGTCGTGGTCACCTTGTACAGGAAGTCCTACCTCCTCACCCTCAGCAACAAGTTCGTCTTCAGCCTGACCCTCTCCAACTTCCTGCTGTCCCTGCTGGTGCTGCCGTTCGTGGTGACGAGCTCCGTCCGGCGGCGATGGGTCTTCGGGGTGGTCTGGTGCAACTTCTCCGCCCTCCTGTACCTGCTCATCAGCTCGGCCAGCATGCTCACCCTCGGGGTCATCGCCATCGACCGGTGAGCTGGCCTCGCGGCAGGGAGCGGAAGAATTAAGGACGGCGTGGGGGGGGGGGCAGGTGGCTGGCCCCCGGGACTGTCACACTGTCTCTGCGGGAGGACGAGGTGTCAGAGCAGAGCTCCGCCTTTGCTCCGGTCCCCGCAGCCAGAGGCCTTCGGGTTGTAGCTCCTCTGTCCTGCACGGAGTTTTATTTTTGTTTTTATTGCACATTTCTGTGCCACCACCTTCTGTTCGGTGCCACGGAACGCAGCCTGGAGCCCTCTTCGGGCCGAGAGAGGCCGGCAGCGGGCGTTCGAGCCCCAAGCCCACGTGTAGATAGTTTGTGATACTTGTGCGTATTCCATGTAACTCACTCTGTCGTTCTGTTTTTCAAACGAGGTTCCGTGGCTTAAAGAAAGTCCCAGGGACCTTTGATTCGCAGCTCATAGCAGGCTGAGGAAGGCACTGTGTCGGGAGGCGTTAGACTTGCTGCGGGCTCTCTACTGCTTTGGCCTGGGCCGGAGCTGGGCTGATGGGGGTTGGGGGCCCCAAAGAGGAAACACTGTCCCCTGTCCACAGCAAAGGGACCCCAGTGGTCAGCTCCGTCCAGGAAGGCGGGGGAGCAGGGGAGGGAGACGACCCAGGGAATGAAGACGGCGGCACCCGGGAGAGATGGCGTGCGCTTGTTACAGTCTGGGTTGTCCCTTCTCGTGGGGAGGCGGACGCAGTCGGTCCGAAGGGGCCCTGCTGAGGCCGCTCGGCGGCCCCTGGCAGGTGCCTCAGGCTCCCTTGTTGCGCTGGCTGTCGAGTGGCTTCTGCAGGCTCGCCTTGCGAGGCTCCGCCCTCCAGCTTCAGCTTGCAGGTTGGCGTTTTGCTGACGGTCACTTCGTTCAGCCCAGGCAAGGGTGCACTCCCTGGGGGCGGGGGGCGGGGAGCGATCCAGGTCCGGCGCCACCTGCAGAATCGGGGAGGACGCTGGCAGGGAAATGCAGAGGGGACGAGCCAGTGATGTTGTCACCAAAGGACCCAAATCCCCGGGCTCTCTTGGGACCACCGGGGTTTTAGCTGGACTGTCCACCCAGGGCCCAAGGCCACACTCCTGCTGGCTGTCCGCAGTGCGGAGGACGCAGAGTGAGGGAAGCGATGGGTCACAGCCCGGTGGGGCGGGTGGAACTCCGGGGCTCGGACCGCGGGCTGGTTGGTTAGAGAGAGGAGGACCCGGGTTCCGTATGTCTCTGTGCTCGCCGGGGTGGCCGCCGCCGTTGGAGGAGGCTGGTTCTCTGCAGGCGAGCTGTCCCCTTAACACCAAAGTTGTCACCACAGGTGTGGGGGACAGAGCGACGCAGGGGAGCCCGTCCGTGCGTGCAGGACGGCGCTCTGGTTGCACCTGACGTCAGGAAAGCTCCTCTGGGGACCAGGGGCCGTGCTCGGGCCTCCAGCTGAAAGCCAGCTGCTGGAGGACAGGTGCAGACCTTCCGCAGACAGTCGGGGCAGGAAGCAAAGGGACCCCCTTGACTTCGGCCCCACCCCGTTCCCCTGCAGGGCCGGGGGAGTTGCTCTTTTCTCTGTTTCCCTTTGAATCTGCAGCGAGGCCTGCATGAGGCTTAAATGTAAAGCGTGAAGTTTCCGATCTGTGGAACCCACTTTCTCTGGGCAGACGAGGAAATGCCCTCTGTCTACCTTGATGGCGGTGTGGATTTGTGCACTTCAGTGTACGGGCATTTTACCCCCCATGTCCCTCTAACACGGGTCACGCTCTGGCCTGCCTAGCGGACTCCCTCGGGCGGGTGGGCCCCTGGGGCTCGGGCGCAGCTGGGAGACATCACTGTCAGGTCCACTGGGCTTGCTCACGCCAGAACCCTCGTCGGCCAGTGATATAAACACCATTTGTTACCGCGAAGCAGAAGTCTGGCCATAAAATACTAGTCGTCACGGGGTCTGGAGACGAGCCAGAGGCCGAATTGCAAAGGGCGGCTTATCCATCCTCATTCTTTCACGGCGGCCAGGCAGGGCTGGTCCACGGAGAAGGGGCCGGTCGGTGTGGGCCAGTCACTGTGCTGCCACCCTGAGGCGTCTGAGGCCAGGGGCCTGCCCGTCCTGTCCCGGGGCAGAGAAAGTAGAGAGTAGCCTTGGTTCTCCTTGGAAGTGAAGGACACCTTCCCAGAAGCGCCCGCAGGCAACTCGCCTCACATTTCATTCGTCAGGGTGCTGTCACAAAGGTCAGTGTCTTAACCGGTCGCCTGGCAAGGGGACCACCAGAATGGTCCGATTCGTCCCCCAGGCCTCAGACAGGCCGGTGTCCCCTAAGGCCACGGCGGTTTTGCAGGAGCACGGACAAGAGGGGGCCCCGTCCTCCAGAAGGAAGGGGAGCGGAGGGTGGCCTGGCAAAGCCCGGGCCATGCACACTGCTGCCGTGTGCCGGGCGGCGCAGGGCAGGCCTGTCCCTCGCTGTCCGATCGTCCTCGGGGCCGACCTGTGGCAGAGGCCCCCTGGCCGAGTTTCTCATCCAGAGAGGGCACAGCGGCTCCCCCAGGTGCCGCCACCGCCCACAGACGGCAGATCGCGCTCCTGGGGGGACGCCCTCCTCGCTGTCGGGCCCTTCCCTTGGGTCCAGTGTCGGGCGGAGGGCGCGCGACGCCTGGGAAGCCAGCGGGGGCCCCTCCCGGTGTGTTTCTGTGCCGACGCCTCCCTCGCCTCCCTCTGCCCCTTTCCAGCTACTATGCCGTGCTGTACCCCATGGTGTACCCCACGAAGATCACGGGGAACCGCGCCGTCATGGCGCTCGTCTACATCTGGCTTCACTCCCTCGTTGGCTGCCTGCCGCCTCTGTTCGGCTGGTCGTCGGTGGAGTTTGACGAGTTCAAGTGGATGTGCGTGGCCGCCTGGCACCGGGAGCCCGGCTACACCGCCTTCTGGCAGATCTGGTGCGCCCTGTTCCCCTTCCTGGTCATGCTCGTGTGCTACGGCTTCATCTTCCGCGTGGCCAGGCTCAAGGCCCGCAAGGTGCACTGCGGCACCGTGGTCGCGGTGGAGGGCGACGCCCAGAGGCCCGGGAGGAAGAACTCCAGCACCTCCACGTCCTCCTCGGGCAGCCGCCGGAACGCCTTCCAGGGCGTCGTGTACTCGGCCAACCAGTGCAAAGCCCTCGTCACCATCCTGGTGGTCATCGGGGCCTTCATGGCCACCTGGGGCCCCTACCTGGGGGTCATCACCTCGGAGGCCCTCTGGGGGGAGAACTGCGTCTCCCCGAGCCTGGAGACCTGGGCCACGTGGCTGAGCTTCACCAGCGCCGTCTGCCACCCCCTCATCTACGGGCTCTGGAACAAGACCGTGCGCAAGGAGCTGCTGGGCATGTGCTTCGGGGACCGGTATTACCGGGAGCCGTTTGTGCAGCGGCAGAGGACCTCCCGGCTGTTCAGCATTTCCAACAGGATCACAGGTAACGGGGGCGCCCGGCAGGGGAGGGCCGCCCCCCGGTGGCCAGGGGCGGCCCTCGGTCCCCTCGGCCTCGTGGGCAGGGAGAGAGCGGGGGTCTTGCGTTGACTGCAGCCTCGAGGCACGACGCACAGGTTTCCTTTGGGGGTGTCCTGGAGGGGAGGGGTCCCCTGTGATTCCTGCAGCTTCCCTGAGCAGCTCACGGCAGGGGACACCCGAGGGCAGACATCTGTCTTCTCCTGCCCCAGCTGTGGCCCGCTCGAGGCTCTAGCCCCTTCTGCCTGCGAGAACAGCACCCGAGCATCGGACCAGCCGCCGTCGCCGGTCAGCCCTGTCCTCCTGATGTTCTCAGAGCAGAGCCCCCCCCCCCCACCTCAGGGCTCCCCCTGCACATGCTCGTCCTTGGGTCCTTCGTCCCGGGTCACTGGTGTCCTTGATTGTCCCTCATAACTCAGGACACGTCAGAGCCTGGCTTCAGCCTTCCACCCCCCACACACGGCAACGTCACTGCCGTGTGCACAGGTGACACTCGCTCAGATAATCGATTCAGAACGAACAAGTTTCCGGGGGCAACCCGTCACCTTCGAGGAGACCCGAAGGAGTCGCTCTAGGGGTCCTAGACTCGGGGAGGAGTTGGAGTAAGAGGGGATCCCGGTCCCCCCGACGTCCGCTAGAGCACGCCTCTTAGACAACAGACGTTTGTTTTCCTGCCGTTTGGGAGGCTGGGAGTTCAGGATCCGAGTGCTGGGTGGGAGGGCGCTGGTGAGCACCTCTTCCTGCCCGTCACCTTGCTGCGTCCTCACGTGGGGGCAGGGATGGGACAGAGCAAGCTCTCTGCTCTCTCCTTACGAGAACCCACCCTCCTGACCAGCGTCCCCATCTGGCAATCCCGCCGCACGGGGGGTTGGGGTGGGAGGCGCATTCGGTCCGTACAGTCAGGTCAGGTCAGGTCTGCCCGGCTTCTCCAGGGTCAGGTCACCGTTTCTCGGGTGGCAGTTACTCAGTGCCACAGAGGGGCCGCTTCGAGGCTGTTCCTCGAACGTCCCGTCTCTCCTCCGGCCGCCACCCGCACCCGGTACTGCCTTGTTGTCCCAGGGGAGATGTCCCAGGGGAGAAGCAGCGGGATTTTTAGGGTCATGTCAGAGGGGGACCATCACCTGGACGCGTTGTCGGAAGAGATGAGTTAAGGGCGTTTATCGGACAGGCCCGGAAAGAGCCCGTTCAGGCCACAGGCCTTCCCTCTGGCTGACGACTCTGGGCAGCGCGGCCCCTCGAGTTGACCTTTCCTCTTCCGGAAATAGAGGGCCGGCCCCCTCCCCTCTCGGGAGGGTGCAGAGAAAGAACAATCCTGATCGCCGCCAACGCTCAGTGACGGTGACGCTGGGACGTCCTCTGTGCAGCGGTCACGTGAGCCGATGACGTCCCTGGCTTGTTTCCTGGGTTGATGGGGAGGTACTTTCTGAGAGACGAAGGAATCCTGGGACTTTTTGTTGTGACCAAAGGAGGAACTCGGTCTCCCCGAACCCCGGTATTTCAACCACGGAAACGCCCGCTCCCCTGACACGGGCCAGACCGTGTTGTCCCGTGCGACTTGCGGGGTGTGGTTTTGTTTCACTGATTGACTTACCACTGCAGAGTTCGTAATCTATCTTCCAGGCCAAAAGCTAATGATAATTAATGTTTGCTAGTCGGATGATGTTAAGAATGAGGGAGGGAGGAGAATGGCGGGGAAGCGGGTAGACGGAACGAAAAGAAACGTCTGCTGTTCGGGCCACGACCTGCCGGGTCAGCGGCCTGGGCTCTCCCTGGAAGGGTCCGCGAGGCTCTGGGGACGGGCGGGGAGCACCGGCTGCGGCTGGGTCGGCAGGTTCAAGGCAGCTGGCGGCCTGCGACTCGTGGAGCGACGGGCAAGCTCGTGGGCTGACCGGGGGTTGAAGGGTGTGTGGGGTGAAGCTGCCGGCCTTCCGCAGGAGCGGGGGCCGCTGTTGCCTCCTCCCTGGAGGTTCCCGGGAGGCGGAACGGAGCGGAACGCAGCGCCCACCAGCTCCACTCCCCTCTCTGGTCCCTCTGGCCCAGCCAAAGCTGGGCAGACCCTGCTCTAGCGCCCTCCGCAGGCACGACTTAGAAGTGCAGGAGGCTCCTCCTCCCCTGTCCCAGGCCTACCCTGGGCCGCCCCCTCACCCTGGGGAGTGTGTGTCCTCTGGGTGTCATCCAGGGCCCAGACGGACGATCAGATCCATTCCAAAGCCAGCAAGAAAGGACTGGGAGGCCCGGCCTTGCCTTCGAGCCTCTCCATTTGCATGGGCACCTGCAAAGCCGTGACCCAAGGAATCCGGACATGGAACGACCATCCTCCCAGATGGGGCCTGTGAGCAGAGGCAGAGTGCAGTTCCAGAAGTACCCGGAGCTCCCCAGCTGACCCCAGGAAGCCAGGAGGTTTACAAACACGTTGTCATGTTTGTTTCAGACACAGATTTCAGCCACAATCCACGGATTTTGGTTTCCTCATTCTGTCAGCCCCCAAAGAAGTGCCAAAGGTTCGGTTTTCCTTGGGTTGCCCGCTGTCCCTGGGCCACCAAAGTACCTCCTGCTTGTGAGGTCTGGTCAGCAGACTCCCATGGGCTCCCCCAGGAATTTGGAGCGTGGCCTGGACAGCGGGGGAGGGCAGCCTCTCCAAAAGCCACTTGCCCAGCGCTCGAAGCTCCTGGAACGGGGCAGAGCCTTTGTCCCCGGGGGACAGGGACACTGACTGACATTCTCTCAGAGGCCGTGCTGTGCTCCTAGGCCGGCGTTGAGGGGCCTGGGCTGGAGGGATGGAGGGGCCATCCTGGAGCCTTTGAATTGAATTTCCCCACCCTGCTCTCCCAAGTTCCTTCCCTGGGGGCCCCAGGAGGCCGCCCCCCCCCCCCCCCCCCCCCCCCCGCCCAGGATGGGATGAGGCTCCTAATCTTTCAGCCTCCAGCGCTACTGGTGATTTTTCTAGCTGCCCCGGGCTCTGATCCCTGCAGCCTGGCCTGGCCCGTCGCTTTATGCTTTAAAAAAGGAAAAAAGAAAACCTTTGTACCAGGGATTGGATAGGTTCTTTCAGGTGAAAACCTCAGGGTCACTGCACCCGCCCTGGCGCTAAGTGACAGACAGACACCGGGCGGGAGGCCACCTGGCTGCACGCTCGGGGCCGTCCAGCCGGGCCACGCTGGTCGGGCTGCCGCGCTCCCTCCCGCTGGCGCTGGCGGAGACCAGGGCTTGTTCCTGGCTTTTGCCGCAGCCTCAGAGACGGTGTCCAAACCCCACTGCGGCCTCGGCCTGCCCAGCTGGCTGAGGATGGTCCCCGCCGGCTCCTCCCCAAGCCGGGCTCCTTGCTGGGACATGGGCCTGTTCGGGGCCCAAGACCCTGGAGGGGGTGGTCGTGTGGGGTCTTCTCCCATCTCAGCCGACCACACCGACCCCGGGCAAGGGGGCAGTCAATTCCCAAGTGTCACGAAGGGGACGGTCTCGAGGAGCCTGCCCTTCCCCTCCCCCATCGTGGTGCCCCCCTTGGCTCCAGAGAACGGGGGGGGGGAGGGCTGTCACTGGTGCCCTCAGGAACTTCAGTTTAAAAGTGAAGGCCCGTGCGCCCACCTCTCTGTGCGTGCTCAGCGGCGGCCCGTCCGCCAGGACGCAGGTCCCCCTCCGGAGAGGGGGCTCGGACGTCCGAGCCCAGATTCCCACCCCTCGGAGCTCCCCGGTGTTCCCCCCACGCTCCGCCGCTCACGGGTTCAGTTCTCTCAGCGTCCCGAGGGTTCCCTGCATGGCCTCCTCTGAGGTCCGGTTTTTTTCCCTTTCTTTTTTATTCCTCCGTCTTTCGAGTGGCGCCTTTCCTCCCACGCCTGGTGGTCTGGGCCACCCCTTCGTCATGCGTAACGAGGCCCTGGGCAGGCAGCCCGTTGGCTGGAGGGGTCTGGCTGCAGTGTCCGCAGGGACCGTGTCCTCCGTCCCCGAGGCCAGGCCTCCTATCCCCTTCCCTCCACTCCCCCCGACACCAGGGACCCACTGCTCCCACAGAGACTTTCTGTCGAGCCCCATCTGCCTGCAGAGACTGCGGGCCCCTCCCCCCCGAGCTTCAGGGCCCGGGGTGAGAACCAGCCTCCCCTGGACCCCCAGCGCCCCGCTGGCAAACCTTCTCTCCCGCTCGGGGGTTACACCTCCTTCAAGACACTCCCTGTTGGTATTTGAGTGGGATTTCAGGAGGCCAGCGCACACCCACGTTCCACATCGAACTGGACATTCGCCCAGGACGGTCACCTGTTCCCTCTCCCGCTGGCCTCGCTGGTGCGACGTTGTCGTGGGGGACCCGCTGGGGGGCCCGTTCACCATGTCACAAATGTCCACCGTGTCACAATGCAGACTGCCTGGGCCAAGGGCAGGAGCCCAGCGGGGAAGGTGGCCTCGGAGGGCTCCCTGCCTGTCGATGGGTTGAGAGCACTTCTGGCAGGGAGGGCAGGGGACAGGAGCACGAGGTGAGGCCGGTGGGAGGGCCACGCCGCGTGGGACGGCCGCGTGGTGCGTCCAGTCAGTGCCGACTTTGCCTTTCAGACCTGGGCCTGTCCCCACACCTCACGGCACTGATGGCTGGCGGCCAGCCCCTGGGGAACAGCAGCAGCACGGGAGACACCGGCTTCGGCTGCTCTCAGGACTCAGGTAGGCCTCGGGTGGGGGCGTCTCCCCCGTCCTGTGTGCCCTGGCGCAGGGGGAGGCGCAGGCGGCGGGCACCCGCTGTGCCGCGTGGAAGGAACGTGGGGGCTGGAGTTGGGAGGGTCATGGCGTTCCTTCTGTGCCTCAGTTTCCTCCTGTGTGAAGCAGGGACCTCGGTTCCGTTCTCTTGGACACACGGGGTTGTCACGAGATTCAAATTAAGCGGGAGCCTTGGAAGCGCAGAAACGCCAGTGACTCTGGGCAGGTTGCCGGGGCAGTCTCTGGAGTCGGCTCCTTAGGAGCTGCGTACCCTAGGCAAGGTGCTTCCGCTCCTCCTAAGCCTCTGCGTCTCCGCATCTGCGCATCAGGGAAAGCGGTCACGGTGTCAGCGGTAGCCCTGGCCAGGTCAGATACCCTCCCTGTCACCGTTGTGATGTGCCCTGCGCCCCGTCCCCTGGGAGAGACACATCTCCGCCACAAAGCCTCCAACTCCTCGAGGAAGAGCACGCACCCCAGGGCTCCGTGGAGCCAGGGCCTCTCTCCCGGCTGCCCGTGGGGAGCTGGGTGCCACCCTGTGCCCACCACGCGTGTTGCGGGGCTCTCGCCAGGCCCCAGGTGGGGGGCGAGAGGGCAGAGGCTGACAGAGTCTCCACCAGCCATCCGTGGGTCCATGTGGCTGGAGAAACGCCAGATGTTACTGGCCTAGGGCTCTTGCGTGAAGGGAGCCATGCGGAGTCCCGGATCACGAAGCACCAGGCTGGGCGGTGGGTGCTTTGCTCTGGGCTCCTGGTGCTGCCGCTGGCAGCTTTAGAAAAATCGCCTTTGCCTTGAGCCGTGTTTCTTGCCTGAGTCTGTGTCGTGGCACTCTGGGGGCAGGCCGTGGGCCGGCACCAGGATAGGCCTTCTGTCCCGGAATTTTCCGAGAACCTTCCCTCACCTGGCAGCATGCAGGGTTGACCCACTGGTCACACCATCCCCTGGAGCCTCGAGTCCCTCGTGTGATTTGAAGGGAGGGAAGGCTCTCTGTCACTCATCAGGTTAGTCCCCCGTTCTCAGACAACCAGCAGGAATCCAGAGACATTGTGATGTTCATTCATGCAACAAATATTTGCCAAGCCCCTACTTTGACCGGACACCACTGTGCTGGGTTCCGGGGACACCATAGTGAGCTGCCCTCCTGGGACTTGAAGTCTGGTGGGCAGACAGACGTCCCACACCCTTGGAATGGGTGAGTGGTGGGAGATGGGGACGATACCTCAATAATTCTGCTGTTCAAAGGTTGAGAGAGACTTCTGGTCAAGATGGCAGAGTAGGAAAACAGTGTTCTCACCTCATCCCCCAACCACATGAAAATTATGACTAAATTATAGAACAAGCATCATTAAGAGCATCTGAAGATAGTGGACTAGAACTCCTACAACTAAGGATGTAAAGAGGAAGCCACGACGAGACTGGTAGGAGGGACTGAGACCCCACACGGGAGGGTCTCACACCCACATGTGGCGATTAAGAATCAGGAGGGACATCGAGGCTGCACAGGAGCCTCAGCCCCATGCTGGGCTCCCTCGCTCACAGCACCAGTCCCAGGAAGAGGAGTCCCCACGACATCAGGCTGTAGAAATCGCCAGGGACTCTATTCGGGTGACACAGAAGGCTGTTGCCAACCCAGGCATCCTCTTTAAGGGCCTGAGCTCACAGACCCTCACCCTGAGCTCCAGCAAAGGGACAGCAGCTCAGAAAGCACCAGGGACATACTGGGAGAAACTGAATTATCTGGCTTCAGGGTGACGGCTGGAGGGGCAGCTCTCCCTGGGACAGAAGGGCTGGCAGCTGCCATTGCTCCACTGTGGAACCCTCCCCCCACCCAGCCTACAGCAACCTGGCTCACACCTCTCACCACCCCCAGGCGATTCCCTGAGGCCCCCATCTCCCACCCATCTTGTGCACCAGCTGAACCTCCTTCAGTGGCTTTTCCTCACAAGTGGCCAGCCTCTGCCCATGCTACAGACTTTTCTAAAATCTCTCCAAGGTCCACAAACCCCCCAAAAGCAGCATCTGGCCTGCCTATGGCCTGTGCCTCTTGCTAAGTGGCCCCCAGCCCAGCAGGAGTGGCAGCCGGCCTCAGGTCACAGCACAGGCTCTCCCAGCATCTCCATTTGCAGCGCAGGCAATGTCCACCTGCACATCACTCTGCAGCTCCTACCAGGTGGCCCCGGAGTGAGCCACCTGTGCCCCGGGCACCGGCACAGGCAGCAGATGACCTTGGCCTGCTCTGAAGTCCTCCTCAGAGGCGCCAAAGCCAACGCACCCAGTGGTCAAATTCAGACCACACCACAGCACCACCTAACCAGCTCCACAGGCAACACACCCTCTGGTGCGTTGGACTCAGCTGGGGCCTGGGTCCCACTACAGTGAGTCCCACTCGTGGGGTCCACCCTGCGCAACAGCTCATCCGCTGCAGTCACGGCCAAACAGCCTGAGGACCCTCCCGCCCTCAGGAGCAATCAAGGCTCAACTACCACAGGAGGGTGCACACAGCACACAAATGGGACACCTACAGAGCACCCGGCTCAGGTGACCAGGGCAGCTGCACCGCTGGGCCTCACAGGACACCTCCTACGTAAGGTCCCTCTGTGAAGACCCGGAGATGTAGCAGCTCTACCTAATGCACAGAACAAACACAGGGAGTCAGCCGGAAAGAGGAGACGAATAATTATGTCCCAAATGAAAGACCAGGAGAAAACTTCAGAGGAAGAACTAGATGAACTGGAGGCCAACACTCTAGCAGGTGCAGAGGTCAGAGCTCTGGGTATAAGGATGCTCCGTAACTTAGGCAGAGAACAGGTGGACTCAGCGAGAACCGACACAGAGACAGAAACCACAAAAAGGAGTGAGTCAGAAATGAAGACCACAGTGTCTGAAATGAAGAGTACATTGGCGGGAATCCACAGGAGATCAGATGAAGCAAAGGATTGTGGAATCGGTGCTTTGGAAGGCAAGGCAGCGGAAAACACCTACTCAGAGCAGCAATAAGGAAAACGAATTTTAAAAAGTGAGGACAGTTTAAGGGACCTCTGGGACAACATCCAGTGTAACAACATTTGCATCACAGGTGTGCTGGGAGGAGAGCTCAGGGATTGAAATCTATTTGATGAAATGATGACTGGAAAGCTTTCCCAACCTCATGAAGGAAACAGACATGCAAGTCGGGGAAGCGCTGAGAGTCCCAAACAAGATGGAGCCAAAGAGACCCACCTAAGACACATCACGATTAAAATGGCAAAGGTTACGAACAAAGAATCGTAAAGGCAGCAACAGAAAAAGCAGTTGGTTACCCTGAAGACCTCCAGCTGATTTCTCAACAGAAACATTTCAGGCCGGAGGGACTGGTGTGAAAAATACCCAAAATGATGAAAAGCACCCAAAATGTTGAAAAGCAAGGGCCTACAACCAAGATTGCTCCGCCCAGCAAAGCTGTCATTTGGAATGGAAGGACAGATAAAGACCTTCCCAGACCAGAAAAGGCTAAAGGATTTCATCACCATCAAACCAGTATTAAAAGAAATGTTAAAGGGACCTCTCTAAGCAAAAGAAGAAAAAACATATCTAAAATAGGAATAATAAGCCCTGGCTGGTGCGGCTCAGTGGACTGAGCGCCAGCCTGCACACCAGAAGGTTCGATTCCCGGTCAGGGCACACGCCTGAGTTTCAGGCCAGGTCCCAGTAGGGGGCGTGTGAGAGGCAATCGATTGATGTTATCTCTCACATCGATGTTTCTGTCCCTCTCCCCCTCCCTCCCTTCCCCTCTCTCTAAAAATAAATAAATAATTTAAAAATAAAATACGAATAATAAAACGGTAATAATTACATTACTTATCAATAATTACTTGAAATGTAAATGGATTACACCACATACAATAACAAACTCAAAATGGATTAAAGGCTTAATGTAAGGCGCGAAACCATAAAACTCCTAGAAGAAAAAATAGGCAGTAAATGCTTTGATATGCTCATAATAATATCTTTTTGGATATATCTCCTTGAGCAAGGGAAACAAAAGAAAAAATAAACAAATGGGACTACATTAAACTAAAAAGTGTTTGCACAGCAAAGGAAACCATCAACAAAATGAAAAGACCACCGACCAAATGGAAGAAGGTATTCACCACTAACACATATGGCAAAGGTTCATATGCAAAGTATGTAAGGAACTTATATAACTTACCAAAAAAAAAAAAAAAACCCCACACAAAAAATTTGATTGAACAGTGGGCAGAGGACCTGAATAGACACTTCTCCGAAGAGGGCCTACGGCTGGCCCACAGACTCACGAAAAGACGTTCAGCATGACTAATCATCCGCGAAACGCACCTCAACACCACAGTGGGATAACCCCCCACACCTGTCAGAGTGGCCGTCGTCATGAATCAACAAACAACAAGTGTCGCTGAGGATGTGGAGAAAAGGGAGCCCTTGGGCACGGTTGGTGCGGTTATCAACTGGTGCGGCCTCTGTGGAACACAGTGTGGAGAGTTCCCAAAAAGTAAAAGCAGAGCTGCCATATGATCCAGCGATCCCACTTCTGGGTACGCATCCAAAAAAAACCCCAAACCAACCCCAAAACAGAAACGCTGACTTGCAAAGACACACGCACCCCCATGCCCCTTGCAGCGCTACACGCAATGGCCAGGACGTGGGAGCAGCCCGGGGGCCGTGACGGATGAGCGGAGAAACGGGTGGGACGTACGTGCCCTGCGTACGACTCGGCCGCAGAAAAGAACGAAATCGTACTGTTGGCAACGACAGGGATGCACCTGGAGGGCATTGCACTGAAGTAGGTCGGACAGAGGAAGACATACCATCTGACTCCACCTGTGTGTGGGTTCCACCTGTGTGTGGACTCTAAAACCCCAACCAAACACACACAAACTCACGGAGGCAGAGGTCAAACTGAAGGCTGCGGACGGGGAGGGGGGTTGGGCTGAGGGAAAACGGTGACGGGAGTAAGAAGTACAAACTAGCCGTTAGAGCTGCGGGGCCGTGGCGGGCAGCACGGTGAATATAGTCAGTAACATCGCCACAGCTGTATGATGGCGGGTGGGGACCACGCTGTGAGGCCCACACAGGTGCAACCGTGATGCTGTACGTGAGGAACTAAGACATTTTACTGAACGTCAACTGTAATCGAAAAAAACATTTAGTGCTTGCTTAGTGCGACACGCTTTAACCGCAATGACAGAAATTCAGCCTGTAAGAGGACTCCCTCAAATCACACAGCTCTTTTTCCGGGCCCCGTCCTCCCCGCAGCCCTCCTCCCCGCCCCCAGTCCAGGCCCGGCCCGCTTGACACCCCGCGTGTGCCCGCGGTGGGTGGCTCAGAGCCCACCACTCTGCGTGCGTCACACGGCCTCAGCTTTGCGTGTCCGAAGCGGCCCCGACGGCTGGCCGCACCCTCCTCAGAAGAGGGTGACACAGTGTTGATTTCCTGGGCACCTGCCGCGGGGCAGCTCGGTGCGCTTGACCACGGGCTGGCACCCGTGGGAGAGCGCGATCCCAGGTGGGCGAGGCGGGGGCGGAGAGGAGGACGCAGTCGGCCGGTCCCCTGCGCTCACCCCGACCTTGGTTTTAGGGACGGATGCGATGCTGCTGGAGGACTGCCTGTCCGACGACCAGCCTCCCTCCCACTGCACTTGCCCCCCGAGGAGGAGGAGCTCGGTGACCTTCGAGGACGAAGTGGAACAGATCAAAGGTCAGTCTGTGTGGGGGGAAGGGGAGGATCTTAGCAAACGCTCTTCCCTGTCCAGCCCCAGCACACCCGGGCTCCGCCTTCGCGCCCCCTGCAGGGTCCTCCCCGCCCGAGTCCTCGGCTCCCCAGCTGACCGATCAGGCAGCCGCCAGACTGGGCGGGCCTGGGCTGCCGAGCTCTACGCAGGCACACCTGTCCTCAGAGCGACTCTGTCCTCCCCAGAGTGAGGGGCAGGGCAGGGACAGGCCACGGACAGGCCACGGCCCTCCCCGTCTTCTCATCATTCCAGACGTCGACCCCTCATCCTGGGGGTGGAGTGGGGTGGGGGTGGGGGCGCGCCTGAACCTTCAGTGTCACTTCCGACGCTGAAGTTGTCCAGGACTTTGGGGACCTGAGCCAATGCAGAGCAGACAGAGAGCCCTGGGGCTTGTGGGAGCTTAGCGCCGGGGCAGGGAGCCCAGACCCCAGAGAACTCCCCCAAAGATGCAACATTCCAGTGCCGTCGGCAGGAAATATTTACCACCCCTTTGCCGTGAGCCAGACCTTGGGAGGAGCAGTGTGATGATCACGGAGAACCTGTGTAGTGAGAGGTCCGCACGGGTCCTCGCTTTACAGAGGAGAAACCGAGGTCAGGTTCGATCCTGCAAAGACTTCGCAGGCAGGAAGGAGGGGAATCACGGATGCTGGCCGAGGGGCTCCGACTTCGAAACCCTCTCCCCTCGCCGGGGCCCGCCTCCCCTCTCGAGGCAGCCAGCGAGGCGGCAGGCAGCAGGCAGCAGGCAGGTCGCGGGAGAGCCACAGGTCCCTCGCTCACCCGGTGCCCTCCCCCTCCCGCAGACGCTGCCAGGAACCCCGTCCTCCACGTGAAGGCCGACGTGCACAAGTCCCTGGACAGCTACGCAGACAGCCTGGCCAAAGCCATAGAGGCGGAGGCCAAAGTCAACTTATTCGGAGAGGAGGCTCTGCCCGGGGTCTTGCTCGTGGCCAGGACTGTCCCGGGGGCCGGCTTCGGGGGCCGCCAGGGCAGCCGAGTGCCCGTGAGTCAGAGGCACCAGCTGCAGAGTATTGAGGAAGGGAACATTCTCACCTCGAAACAGAAATGAGAGCCTCAGGGTGGCCTGCCCCCCGAGACGGACGCCCACGGCCAACTCCCCGAGCCAGGGACTGGGAGCACCCAGTGCACAGGCACCTGAAAACACGCGAGAACTGTGTCCACGGCCAGAGACTTCAGGGTCAGTGTGAGCCCCCACGTGGGCTTCTCGCAGACCCCATGACGGGACCAAAGGCATCAAAAGCACAAAGAAAAGCAGACGGAGGCGTGGCCGTGCCTTTCTGGGGGGTGGGGCGTGGGGCGTGGAGCGGGGACAGGAGACCAGGCTGGGAATGGGAAGGAAGCTCCAGGTGGGTCCTGTTCTCCCGTTTACGACCTGCATCCGCATGCCCACGCACTGACCCGGAGACAGAGGCTCGGGAGGCGAGCCCTTCCCAGGGCACCCAGGCTTCCTCGGGGTCCCTAGAGGAGAACCCAGCAGCAGAGCCCCCACGACCAGTTCCCCCGCCTCAGCGCTGGTTGTGACCGCGCCTCGGTAGAGCCACCTGCTGGTGATCCTGGGCGGTCACAGGCCTCCTCCCTGCTCACTGATTCTTTGCTCTTTCAAAGGAAGGGAGAAACCACTATCAAAGACCGGAGGAAGGAACAGGTACCAGGTGCTTCCTTTCCAGAATTTAAAAAAGAAAATGTATTTGGTTAGGACACGCCCCGGACTTACCAAGCCTGGACGCGGCTGCAGTGCCAGCCAGTCAGGAGGTGCGGACACTGTGGTCTTAGAGGAACCCCCTTTTCCTCGGAAAACCTCATCCGAGGGACTCTGTGCGTGATGCTTGATTGACAGGAGATAAGGCAGAATAGCAGC
This sequence comes from Glossophaga mutica, assembly GCA_039655065.1. Taxonomy (NCBI): domain Eukaryota; kingdom Metazoa; phylum Chordata; class Mammalia; order Chiroptera; family Phyllostomidae; genus Glossophaga; species Glossophaga mutica. The sequence continues at coordinate 51,570,900 of CM077316.1, forward strand.
GGTGCTGGGCCTGGAGCCACCAGCTACGCTCCGCCCCTTTCTCACTCCCGTCACCTGGGCCTTATCACCTCTGTGGGCGGGAAGATGGGATATGGGAGTGGGGCATCAGACCGAATGGTCTCCAAGGTCATTTTCAACTGTGACCTTTGATGTTCTTTGTCAGGTAGAGATCGGGGTGGGGGGTGGGGACCCACAGACCAACACTGCACAGCTCCCGAGTGTGGTTCCTGAGGGGTGTTTAGAGGCCGCAGGCCCCACTGCGCAGACTCCCCAGCTGGTCTTTTCAGATGCCGCCCTTCAAGACGCAACAGTGAAGGAAGAGACACCCCCTCCCAGGTGGAGTGCATTTGTGGGGTTAGACCTCTACCCCCTCCCTTTGGAGCTGGGACAGCAGCGGAGTGGGGCCCAGAGTGGTGGCCAGGTGACATGGGGAAACCACCCCCATCGGCCCCGCCGCCTGGGCGGCCAAGTGGGCCCAGGTTGGTCAGCAAGGGGACCGGCTGTGTGTGCCTGGCAGCTGCTGCTGAGTGTGGGGTGCGGGTCGGGGTCAGCCAGCTCCCGGAGAGGCGGTTTCTTTTTTGCTGAGTGAGCACGGTGGTCGGCTGGCCCCTGGTCTGCAGCGTGCAAAGACCTTGGCCGAGACCTGGGGGCTCTCCGCCTTCATGGTGGTCAGGCTCCCTGACAACTTCTCAGGGCCAGCCAGGTGCCAGGCACTGGGCAGACTCTGGGTGGGAGGGGGAAGGAGCAGAGGGCTCTTCTAGAGCAGAGGTGGCTTCACTGGCAAGTTCTGCTCCGTCGGGGGGCATTTTACACTGTGTGTGTGTGTGTGTGTGTGTGTGTGTGTGTGTGTGTGTGTGTCCCCAGCACCTGTGCAGGTCATGAAGGAGCCCTATGCCCGCTCCGCTGGCATGCGTGCGGGTGGGCCCTGGTGGAGGCCTCCGCCTGTAGGTGGGAATAACCCGGGGCACCTGTGAGGCCTTTCTGAGGGCAGCCAGTGGGCTCGGAAGCCCAGGGTTGGAGAGTGCGTCCCCTGGGCCGGGCCGGGCTTTCTAGGAAGGGTCCTGAGACCCCAGGTCCCCCCAGGTGTGGCCCAGACAGGCTGGGACTGACTAGATCAGATCTGAGCTTACCTAGAAAGACCGCACCTCGCCAGAGGACTGGCTGCCTCCTTTTCTCCTGCTGAGGTCCAGCCACTCACTCGCCCGTCAGCCCCTGCCCCTGCCCCGTGCAGAGCACCAAGGCTGGCCTGTGAGCGGTGACGGGACATGTGTCCACTTCATTCAGGGAGAGCCCGGGGACACTGGTGCTGTACCGATGACAGACAGGACTGTGGGCTGCGGGGGAGGGGACTGCCTCCAGCTGGGGGGCGGTGAGAGGGGTGCCTCCTCGGAGGTGGCAGTTCGAGCCAAGCCTTGGAGGATGTTTGGCAGCGAGACTCACGTTTTGCATAATTGGGAACGCAAAGTTGCCAGTTCCATCTGGGAAGGGGGGCGAGGGAGGGAGGGAGCAGGAGGGGGCTGGGAGGAGGAGTGGGGGAGATCTCACACATCCTGAAGCTTCTGAGAGGCATTTTTGAGGACACCTGCCCTTGGTGCAGGTCACAACCCCACTGTCCCCACGAAACCCAGGCCCACACCTGCTGCTGACACCTCCCTGAGGGACTGCACGCGCCGTGGCGGGTGGGACGCTGGCCACTTGTCCACTTAGAAACCTTCCTGTGTGTCCTGGTTTTGACAGGACCGCGTTTAGGACTGTCACCCCCCTCGGCTGCTTTGACTGAGATTGCCACCTGACTGGTCCCTGTGCTGGGCTCCCCGGTCCCAGGGCTGGGGGCTCTTGTGACACAGAGGCCTGGGAACCCCACGGCAGGCAGGGGAGCCTTCCCCCCTCCCCCGCCCGGCCTGGGAAGGCTGCAGTTCAGCACCCTAGACACTAGGTGGCAGTAGTGGGAAGCATGAAGGAGGCCCCTGACGTTCTTGCTGGGAACTTGCCTCCGCTCAGACCACCCCGCCGGCTGACGTGGGGCTCTGCCCCTGCTCAGCTATGAGACGCTTGGTGACTACCATGAGGTGGGGCTGAGGACCGAGACCAGGGCCATCAGGCGCCAGCACTGCTTGTCACTGACGGGCGGGGCTGCAGTGTGGTCTCTGCACCTTTGCAGTGGGCCAGGGGAGTGGGGCTGGGCGACCCGAGGGGGCCGGATGCAGCGAGCGGTCTTAGCCTGCTCTGCGTACCTGCAGGAGTATCTTCCCATCCGACTGCGCCCCTGCTCACGGGAGACGAGTGTCTGCACGGGCCCAGGATATGCCACCCCCAGTGCCCCGCCCTGGGCCCGCCGCCCTGAGAGTGAGGTGGCTGCAGGAGGGTGCGGCAGGGGCCAGCGTGTCCCGCGCGCCTGCCGTGTGCCGGAGTGCTGACACATCCGCGTGCCTGCTGCACTCGTGCTTCAGGTTCACGCAGGGTTCCCGGGAGCAGGGCGGGCTTTGCTGGGCTGAGTTCCCCGTTCGTACCGTCGCTGCTGGGCTAGGGGTTCCTGGGTCAGTGCATCCCCCCGAGCTGGTTTTCACGTTTGTACGATGAGGTTTCGTCCCGTTTCCATGTGGGGACTCGGGATGCAGGGCCTCCCCTTAGGAGGCCACGTGGGCTCCCACGCCCAGTACTGCGCGTGGACGCCGTGGTGCCGAGCCCCTGCAGTCTCCTGCGTGAGTGTAGGTGGGTGTCTTACCCCTGTGTCCCTGGGACCCGAGACAGTTATCCCAGGGGACAGGTGTTGAGGGCTGGTGGGAACGAAGGGGTGTGGGGAGGATGGGGGAAGGTGAGAGCGAGGAGGGGAGGGCGGCCTGGCATTGGGGGCTCCCGTGGGCTGAAGGGGCACAAAGCATCCGTCGCAGACGCCGGGCCCCGGGGGGTGGGGGGTGTTCCACGGTCCGGCAGGAGCTCGGCTTCCCAGCCCGGAAGGGGCGTGCTCCACGGCGCAGCCTGGGTCCTGCGGGGACAGGGACCGCAGATTCTCCAACCCTCCGCCCTGAGGAAGCAGCAGTGTGGGGACCACGGTCCATGCCGCTGTCCCCGGCGTACGTGAAATCTCAGGTGAACTGTGGGGGACAGGAGGAGCAAAGGGAAGTGGCTCACCTGTGAGCACAGTGGTACGTTGACAAGAGGGGGCGGAGCCCGACATGCCTTCTGGGCTGGGGACAGACACACAGAGTCCAGGGAGCCTCCGAAGTGAAGGGGTTGCCCGACACCCTGTCTTGGCCACGTGATGGAGAAGGAAACAGCCACCTTTGCAGCCGCGGACGACAGACGAGGACGGGTGCAAAGTCCTCATTGTCAGAGGCTGGGCCAGCTGGGCTTTCGCGGGCAGGAAGCGCTACTGCTTCGTAAACTGAGGCGCTTGGGAGACCGGAGGGCCCGCTTCCCAGCCCTACGAAACCGCAGGCCCGAGGAGCACGGTCGGACTCCCTGGGCAGAACCCAAGGCACAGGCTGCAGCCAGCGTCACAGCCACAGGGGCGCCGTTCTGCTCAGCGCGGGTTCGGGGACATGGGACACCAGGGCGGGTTGGTTCCCCCCGAGAGCAGGTTCCTGGACCCCATCAGCAGCTTGGGAATCAGAGGCCACTTGTTTTTCCTTTTGACACCACCGTTTCAATGTCACTAGTCACAGGACGTCCCTGGGATCCTGATCCTGCACCAGGGACAGTCCCCTGCTGTGTCCTGGCGATGGGGCCCCGGAGACAAAAGCAGTTACAGACCCACCTTCCAACAAAACAAGGACAAGCTAACCCTGAAACACATTTCACTTAAGTTTCTGGATTTTTCTGAAGCTAAGAAAAATGTTTAGGATTACTCTAGGTCAGTATTTATAAACAGAAGTGTGTTTAGAATAGTTTTGTTTACCTGATTAAATATCTGGTCTGTGGAAATTGTGCCTCTGTCCTGGGCCTTGTGGACTTTCTGGTCCCCCCCCACGTCACCTCGTAGCTCCGTTTCCCAAAGCCCCTACAGCGGAAGGGGACGGAGGAGGGAGCGCCGACCGCTGCACAGCTGGGGGGCCCGAGCCACAGCCGCCCGGGCGCTTCCATCCATGCGTTTTCAACCCCCCCCCAAGACGGCGAGACTCGCAGCAGGTTGTGGAACACAGAGCAGACGCGTCCGCCCCAATGCCGAAGTCAAGGGCGTGTGGGGGTCATCACTGAGTCGCCGAAGCCCACCCTCTCCCTGAGCCCCCTCACCCGCCACCACTGAAGTTCACTGGCCTTTGGCAGGGAGTAGAGGCGCGCTCCAGGGTCCAGACTTTGACTTCCTGAGGCGCCCCCACAACACCCTCGGGACCACAGCCAGGACCTGTTAACCTGCCCCTAAAACGCTTTCTCTTTCTGCCCCTCGGTTCCTCCGTAACACACAGCCCCAGGCTCTGCAAAATCGCTAAGAGGAGGCCATTTTGACAAATACCGTTTAAAAGAGGAATGACAGCTTTAGAGAAGTTTTTGGTTCCAAGCAAAACTGAGCAGGAAACGCACAGTTCCCGCAGGCCTTCTGCCCGCCCCTCCCTGCCGCACCCTGCCCCGAGGGTGCACATACCGACGGGTGGGTCTCCGGTCGCTTCTCCCGACCCCACGGAGCCCTCTGGTGGCCTCTGTGCCGTGGGCTTCCTAACACCTCTCCACAGCACCCGGGACCGCCTGGTTTCGGCGGAAGAGACCGCGTTGCACGGTGCGCCCGCTGCGCTGTTTCTGGTTGCCCAGCGAAGCGCTTCCTCCTCTGGGGTGTCACGGGCCCTCACGCAGCCCCTGGGGACGTGGGTGCTGCAAGTGGGAATGGCGGGCAGCCTGACTCCCACCCACAGGCGGGGAGGGTCCACAGGCACTGAGGTGACGGGGAGGGGAAAGGACTTTGCAATGAGACGGGAAAAAGCTTCTCTACACGATTCCATCACACACAAGTCAGAACAGAAACGATTCTTAAATCTAAAAAAGAATAGAGAGTCTCGGGTCACAGAACAGGCGGGAAAACACGGGTCTGGGTAACAAGGCATCGAATACAAAGTCAAATTCAGGAGATCTTAAAACAACCAGCTTCTTTAATCAGAAAGCAACAAACATGCAAATGGCAAGTGTAGAAATTTATTTGGACCAACATTGTCACTACACGAGAACTGCTCTCCAATGCCGATCCGGCTCCCCCACCTGGAGGTGGGGGGTATTGCACTTCGCGGCTAGCGCGGCTCACACACGGCACCTAGGGCTGAGACACCTGCTGGGTCTGTCTGACACGCTCTCCAAGTTCATGCACACAATCATTCCACACCAACGCCAGGCTGTCCCCCAAAAGGGAACACTCCAAAAACCATAACCTTAAAATTGCACTGAAGCTCTGTAAAGAAAAAATATAATAACGTCTTATACAAATTTCAACACGTGTTCATTAAGTGCCGGCCACTGGGAGCTGCTTATTCCTCGTCTTCGTTGTCATTCTCCTGCCCGGAGCCCTCCGATCGGTCGCCCTCCAGCCGGTCTGGAAAACACGGGGTGGGAGGGGGGGGGAGACTCACGGAAGACGCACCGACCGGGTCACGACCCAGGTGATCGCCGATGCCTTCCTTTCCCTCAAAGCGCGCGTCACCCCACGGGTGTGGTGGGGGTGCGGGCGCTGGAGGAGCGCGAGGAGCAGCTCCCGTGCGCGGCCTGAAGGTGTCCCCACCGCCCCGCCCCCGGTCAAGGGGCTCCAAGGCCCGGAAGCTCGTTTCAAATCCAGGCTCCACCCAGATCCGCAGCGTGGCCTGGGGTAAGTCACCACAAGCCCACGTGGTGGGGGTCGGAGCCCAGTGAGGCTGGACCTGTGACGTGACGGGTCCGCGCCTGGGGCCGGACGGGAAGGCTCCCAGTGCTCGTCGCCGTCCTGCCTGACTGGGAGGTGACACCACGTGTGCGGACGTTCGATTTATGAACTCAGTGGGCAGCGACGAACACCTGTTCAGCAAACGCGTTTTGTTCATAAAGGACACTGGAACTTTTTTGCTGTTGGGGCCACAGGTTATTGAATTCCTTCTTGAGTATTAACTAGAATGTTTGCATTCCGTGTTACCAGCGGCACTGGACCCCAGTTTATCATTCAGAACAAAAGAGTACGGGGTAGACACAGGGGTGCCCGTTTCAACCCCAGTACGCCGCGTTTCTTTTCGTGGGGGCCACGCCTGATTTGGAGCACAGGGACCACACACTCTCAAGGGCACCGGCGGTGACACCAGGGTTCCTGGCAGGAGCCTCCACTCGGACAGGAAAAGCGGAGCCGTTGAAAGTTTCCGGTGAAAGCCGCCTCCGTGCCACCACGCCGATCCCCACCCGCAGCGCGTTCCCCACCCAGGACCGCCGCCCCGGCGCCGGCACGGCCCTCACCGGCTCGGATGTGGTTCAGCGAGGCCAGCATCCTCAGCATGAAGGAGGCGGGCACCGTGATGGTGTTGCGGGTCTCCTCCAGCATCAGCTCGTTGCGGGTGATGACCTGGGGGCGAGTGCAGCCGCGCGTCAAAGGCCTGGAGTGCCGGCCAGAGCAGCCCCCGCCTCGGCTCAGCCTCCACCCCCCTTCTCTCCCCCGCCCCCCCCCCCGCCCCCCCGCCTGCTGAGGCTCCTCGGTGCCAAACAGTCACGCTCACGCACAGAGAGGAGCGGGCAAGAACGCCCCTCCTCGGGGCAGGAGGACGGGGCCCCGTCCTGCCGTTGACACATCCGAGAGCCCAATTTATCTTTGCATCGTGCCTGGTCATCATTCCCCCAACAGCAGAACTGACACCTTCAGGGCACAGGAGGGTTTTAAACGGTTGTCCCTGGGTCCCTGGGGTCCCTGACTGAGGCAAAGGAACCTTGAAAAATGGCCTTTGGACGCGAGCTACCAATGACTGCTGGTCAGTGACTGGTGTCTCGAGAACAAGAACAGGACTAAACGGACACCTGAGACACCAGGGGTCCAGGGTACAACGGCGGGCGAAGGGGCGAGGGCAGGCAGTGAGGAGCGGAGGGCGCGGGGAGGGGCGGGGAAGCCTGGCCGATGGTCCGCTTTCCCATCCCGATTCCGCAGAGAACCAGAACCTCACAGAGCTCAGCTGGAGAACCGCTCACTTAGACGGGGGAAAGGCTTCCCCTGTCTGCGCCCCGCTGGCCGCGGTGACGGAGGACGGCCGCGGGAGACGACGGGGCTGGAACCCGCACCCAGCCTTTATCCCAAAGTCGTAAGCACGTAGCTCTGTAACACGGTACCGCACTCAGGCACGCCGTGTGACATTTCAGGTGACGTGGTCCGAGTGCTGTCCGTCTCGTGGGAGACTTCCACACACCCGACCAGCCGCGTCGTGTAGGTGTCCCTTCGGCCGGGGCCCGCCCTCTTTCTCGGGGCAGAGTGCTTTTTTAATGACTCTCCCTGCGACAGTAGAGAGTCGACCGTTTCTCCGAAACTACAAACCCATCCGGTATTACTAACGCTCAGCCCTCGAGTGCGCCGAACGCTAGCTTGAGGTCTACCTCCAGTGTCGGAGGTGCGTGTCTGCCTCGGGTTTTACTTTCTTAAAGCCGGCCCTCGAGCAGCAGGACCTTGCTTGGGGCGCCCACCACCGAGGGGCGGCGCCAAGGCCTCTCGGGAAAGCCCGCCGGCGGCAACGCCGCCCGGGCTCTGACGCGGGGGACACCCGGCTTACTTCGTCGGCCAGTTTCCGGTTGAAGATCCTCGACTCCTCCAGCGGGGACCAGATCTTGATGTCGTAGTCGATGCCGGACGAGGCCAGGACTGCAAGGGAGATGCGCGGTCAGCCCCAACTCAGCGCGCGTGCCCTGTCCTCAAGGCGTGCATGTGCACACGCGTGTGCGTACGGGTGTGCGCGTGTGCACAGCAGGGCCTCCAGCCCGTCATGTCGCTTCAACGTGACACCAACCAGACGCCGCAGGCACTAAGTCCTGACTGTGACAATTCGCTCGTGGTAAAACTGGTTTTGAATACACTGTTTCGCTTCACGTCGCTGAACCTATCCCCAGCGTCCAGTGAGGACCTACTGTGTGTACATGTTTGGCGAGAGTGAACTGAAGTTGAAACTGTACTGATGCATCTGTTAACCGAGAACGTTACTTTGAAGATTTCCTAAAAGTGACCCTAGCACACAATTTTAGGACCATCTCAAAGGACTCAAAGTTCTTGCGCATTCACTGCTGTTTTACGAGAAACACGAGCACTCTCCGGCGGAGGGCAAGAGCCAGCCAGCGCACCCGTGGCAGTGCCCTTTGGGTAAGATGGGTAAGCAGTGAGAGGGGCGCCCAGCTTAGAGGGAACACCGGGAGAACACACCGTTCAGCTGACCGCCCCATGCGTCCGGCCAAAAGCAGGCCGCGTCTGTTTTGAACCCGGTGGAGCCGGGACTGACGCCGGCGGCTGCCCACCAGGGCGATTCGGACTACGCCCATACGTGTTAACGGCTAGAACCCCGCGGAGCTGGTGGGTCGCGCTCACGGTGCCTAGCCCGGGCCGTGCACAAGGTCCTCTTACTTGGGTCGAACGGGTGTGGCTGCAGGCAGTTCACCACGTGATTGTCGGCTTCCAGCAGCATCAGGTGCTCGGCGGTGTGCCGGTCCCAGATGAAGATGTGGCCACAGTCGGAACCGCTCATCACGAAGTTAGCACCCCAGAAATTGGCTTCTTTTATCTGAGGGGTTACAAAGAGGAAAGTACAAGGAAACTCAAGTCCGAGTCATTTACATGAACGTTTATTGTAAATATGCATTACTGGTTTAGGAGATGAGAACTAAAGAGCCTCCCGTCTTCTAGCATCTTCGAGCCACAGCAGGGGCCTGCGGGCAGGGGGACACGACTCTCGGCAGCAGCGAGCCCCCGGCGAGCACAGGGGGTCGGTTTTGTTCCCTGCTGTTGCGTCTGTGTGCCCGACACAGGTCTTAGCACGCAGCAGGCGCTAAATTAGTAACTGCTGAACGAATGAAGGGGACTTCTGGGCTTTGGACAGTGTAACAGAAAGCCCCGATCGCTTTCTTAGCTGTCTGACGCTCCCAGGGTCGAGGAGGAAAGTGACAGAAAGCGACAGACACGCTGGCTTTTCTGAGGCAGCGCGACGGGGGCGGCGGACCCGAGTGGCTGTGATGGCACCGCCAACAGGCGCGCGGAGACGACCCTCCACGTCTTCGGACCTCAGGCCCGCCCTTTCTCGGTCACGTCCTCTGCAGCTGCTGCTTTGCTCTTTCTTTGGCAAAGCCAAAAAAGGGGGGCCGGTTTTGTTACTTGGAGCTATCATTTTATTTACTCAACTTCTTTTCATTTCATTCCAGCCCTAATCATTTTCCTCCAAAGTTTTAACCAACAAAATGCAAGCAATGGAAACTGGTTACTTCTAGTGACAACAGTAGTCTCTCTTGAATGATGAAATCGCTACTACCAGTGGTTTCTACAGGGAGCTTATTATTTCCCGGAAGTAACTGTTCGCCTAACCCTCGACGCGAGCAGAGGAAGGCCGGTTCTGGAGACACGTTCTGACACTCAGTGATGGCTGTGGGAGCGCAGCCCTGGGTGGATGTGAGTGGTTCAGAGCGACAGTCACAGCGCACTAATCCCCCCGCTGGGTCCCCTTAGTATACCACCCACCCTGGGCGTGCGGACCCGTGGGCTGTCAGAGCCCGGGCAGGTCTCAGACCCCATCGGGCCTGCTCTGCTCATCTCATCCCGGGACGCTCCAGTCCGGAGAGCATGGCGACTACCCCAGACCTGCGCTAGTCCGTCTCTGCGGGGCGGGGGGCACCCCGGCTGCGCTTCTCAGCGAGTCTGGGTCTCATGCCGCCACACCTCTCTCTCCAGAAAGAGCCAGAGCTGCTGTGACTTAAAACTGCCTACTGGGAAGGCACACAGCAAGTGTGCAAGGGCGAGCGAGAAGCACTGGTCGCTCGCACAAGCTGAAACGCTGACAATTCCACGCCCGCCCCTGTAGTAACTAACGGTCCTCACGCCCCATCACAGGACTAGAAGAGCCGTGTTTGGATCAAGGGCCAGCTGTGGGGGCGCCCCAGGGTAATGCTGGGACCACACTGTGGACTCGGGAGCGAGACGGCTTTGCAAAAACACAGGCGTGGGGAAACCGCGCTCTCCGCAGAGCATGCCAAGGGCACCGGGTACCATTGTCCTGGAGTTGCGGTGGCCCTTGTACACCATCTTCACCAGTGGCCTCCTGATGTTCAAAGTATCCAGCTCTTCCATTTCCTTCCTCTCTTTCCTCCGCCGGAAGAACTCCTGAATGCGGGCCACAGCAGAGCGTCTGTGAATTCCACATGCAAAGAAAGAACACAAACAAGTGAACGCCACTCACAGGCCACCGCACGATGAAATGATGCACATTCGAGTCAGAGGTCTAGGCGCTAGTTCAAGTGCATGGGGTCTCGGTGAGGCACCCCGCTGGCAGCAACCCGAGGCAGACACAGCAGTGGGGCCCCGTCGAGCTAGTCGAGTTACGAGAACACGGGGTTTTAGTGAGGAGGTCACGGAGAGCTCCGCTCCCGGGGGACACAGTGGAGGGGCGGCATGCGGCGCGCTGAGTTTCCAAGGGCGGTGCGGGCACGCCGTGATTCAGACAGGCTCGCGTGCAGGTCACCACAAAGGGAACAGGCCCCAGCCACGCTGTCTCTCCCCCTCTCCACACCAGGAAACGTAAAGGCATCGGGAGAAGCCGGAGGAAACGAAGGGCCATGTGTACGAGCAACGGACAAACTCGTGTTTTGATTAAAGGTGTCCCCAGCGAAGGACCGACGGGTCAAGAACAGGAGACTGCGTGTTCTTAGCGTGCGGTGGGCGACGGCCTTCCGAGAGAGTCTGGCCGCACCGGCTCCCCGGCGGGGAGCGGATGGGCCGCCGGGAGGCAGCTGCCCTCTCGGGACAACGGCAGGGGCGGGGGCAGGGGGCGCTGAGGGGTACGGAAGGGGCTCCGTGCGGACTGCTGTCCTGACCAGCAGAAACGTGTCCTGCCCCGTGAGAGTGCGTAGTAAGTCCGTGAGCTTGGATATTTAAAACACCGCATTCTGACGTGTAAGTGAGAAATCCAAAATGCGCAAAAAGGCTATAAGTCAGGAAGAACAACAAACACTGTCACAGAAAATCCCAGGACCAGAAGACTCACGTTCTTCCAGACACGGGCAGAAGTCACAGGAGAAAGGAACAGTGGATGATCACGTAAGAGGAGGCCCGGCCTCCCCGAGGAGGAGACAGACCCCGGCTGCACGCAGAGCGCAGCGAGCGCCCCCTCTCTCCACGGCGAGCTGCCCGTCGCTGCGCTCGGGACCTTCGCCGCAAGAGCAGATGCTCGCGCACTTGGGGTACTGGGAGAATCCGGTATAAGTAATCCGGAACGTCAAAAAGCCCTGAAACGAACTCCATGTTTCTGTTGCTTAACTAGAAAGTGGTAACTGGTGATAGACCCATTGGCAGAAAGATACTTCAAACACACCTTCATGTTAAAACAGCCTGAAAACACGGCATAAAAGCAAAAACGACCTGGAGGCGTTTACAGGGGAACCATCCTGGGAGCGGGCCGGCTAAAGGGGTTTCTTCTCCAGCCGCTGCCTCACTCCTGTGCTCCCCGGGACGGGGGAGGGGGGGGCGCACCACGGCGGCATTCGCTGGGCATGGTGCTTTGCATCCCGCTGTGTTTCAGAAACTAACGGTACGTGACGGGCACTCGCCACCAGAATCCGGTCCCAGGCTGGCTCTGGCCGTGCGCCGGGCGTCGCGCAGGTGAAAAGGGGACGGAGGGCCACCTGAATGTTGTATGTAATTAATAATGTGCCTGTATTAGTCTCCAGGTGACAGTGTTTCGGAGTTATGTATCATCTTGATATGAGGCCTTGATAATTAAGGCATTTATAAGAATACGGCTTTCTTTTTAAAAAAATCAGAATCTTACATCTATGCACAGAACTAGACTCGAGTCCATTTTTAATTACTGATCTCAAGGAAAAGGAGTCTATTTGAACAACAACAAAAAGGTAATGCCATCCCACTCAAGTTTTAAAAAACCCTAAGTTTCATTCTTCAACAAAATATCCAAAGCAAGGCACCGGCATCTAAAGCATCTCACTTCGGGTCGTGGCTGCTTCTTCATGTGACACACTCGACGTGAACACGCGTTGCACACGCACGCAGGAAGCTGCTTTCGGCCCAGTCCCATGCACGCACGCATGCAGCACGAGACGGTTTGTGCGGGGTGACCCACTTTGCAACGCGGAGCGCTTAAGAGTCCGGGCAGCCCCGGGGAGTAGTAACTGTTAATAGGAAAGGTGGTTAGCTGCGGGCAACAGCGCCTGGCAAAGTCGTCATAAAAAACAAAAAACAACAAGAAGGAAGGAGCACACTGAATTACCTCTTTATTCTATCACCTACTGTGGTTCCTCTGACATTAAATCTAGTGAAGGGAACACAACATAGTCACTCACAGACGCCACGGACGCAGGCACCGGGAGCTGCCCCGGCCAGCGCCGCCTCACCCCCACCGAATACCTTTAAAAGTCCTCAGCGGGCAATATGGCTTTATATCTTGAATCCTTGAGTCTGCAACTGAAAGTATTCAAGACTACGTGAGGACGTCTTCAGGAATCTTACTCGGATGCCTGTCTTTTTTCAGAGCAAAGCACCTCTGGGGTTTGCCAGGAGGAGGAGCGGCCCGCTGGGCCCTGCACCGGCTCTCCCACGACGCATCTGGCGCCCTGGAAACCCGTGCACGAAGGCCACCCTTGCCTTCCACCCCGTCCCCGGGCCTGTGTGCGTTTCTAAACCCAGCACCGAGAACTACCGGGGGACCGCATACTACTGCTGTGCCTTGGAGTTTCTAGTGCCACGCTTAGAAAGTGTGCGTTAGATTATTCCTCCTTCAATTCAGTCTCCCTTTCGCGTTCTGTGTTCTCGCCCTAGACCGAGTTCAAGGGGACCTAATACGTGGGGATCATAGATTTCACGTTTTAAACTTGGGATGTCTGCCAGGCGAGGCCTTTTACCGTAGACGCGAGCTCGGTTTCCCTAAGCCTGGCCGACTAGAGAGGGGGGGAACAGCAAGCTGCGGCTCGTGGGCCTGACCCTGCCGCCCGCCACCTGGTCGTCACGGCCCACGGACTGAGACCAGTTCTCACGCTTGTAAATGGGGACATCGCCAACGGTTATAAAGGCACCTACACAACAGGAAGTCCCAGTCCTGTCCGTGCGGAGACGAGCTGGAGTCAGGGAGAAGAGCGTCCCAGGTACAAACAGCTGCGTTAGGTGTTAAGGCCTTTATTTTCCAAGACGTTTCCATCTCATGCTCAACCTCGGCGCCAGAGAGAAAGCCCCGGCACACTCACCCAATCAAGTTACCGGGGTGCAGATCGTGAGAGAGAAATCATTATTCCGCACTGCGAAAAACCGCTTTGGTGTTTTTATTGAATGCATGTCCAAAACGCCTCAGCTATGAAGTTTTATTTTTTAAAATTAAAGTTGGGGAAAAAATGTGTGAGATCCACTATATAATTCTTTATACAAATTCAAGTGCAGATCTAAGCCCGTACTTCCACCATTTTTAATTTCCGGGCCATTCTCCAGCCCTAACCACACTAACCTTGACTGACTCCTCGCTGAGACGGGAGCCCTTCAGCGGGGCCTTTCGCCCCAGTGTGAAATGTGTCCTGAGACTCTGAGAGCCAGAAGGTGGGGCCTTCACGGTGGGGCTTTGGGATCCTTTGTCCCTTCATATGCAAATTCTCGAAGATTATACGCCTATTTACAAGGATTCTTTTCATGCTCCTAAAAAGCAAAACTTCTTAAACTTCCTCTAGACTGAAAGACAACACAGCTATTTTTCCAAACTTAGAAGTAAAATAAATGGGCCGTGGTCTCAAGGCACAGAGCCCCCAGGAAGGGGCAGAAGTACAAGTGTATTTTATACATGTGGTTCAAGATTTAACTCTGCCCCTCAAGGCAGGCACTTTTAAAATCACTCAGATGAAAGCCAGAAGGAAGGCTTCTCCACCGACGAATTTTTGGGAAACGGCTAGGAAAGACGCGCACAAAGCAAGGCCGGAGCGACCGCAACACCGACTACGGCTGCCTCAGCGTCGCACCCGTGTGGGTGTCTGTGTGTGGGCGGAACGTGGCGTTTAATCTGGGAAATTCAGTCGGACTGTCTTCCAGGTTCTTAGAGGTGGCGTTCGTGCTGCCCTCTGTTCATCGGTAAATTGAGTCTTCGACTACCCTGTCACTCACTAAATTTACCACTGCGCCCTACAGACTGAAACAAAGTCACACACGGGCCAAACCGGGCGAACTACCTCGGCTGAGCACACACACTACCGTTTGGTGCTTAGTGTAGAGCAAAGGCGGGCAGGCGGGCGGGCGGGCGCAGGCAGCCTGGAGTCTGGGGTCCGTGCGAGGGCGTGAGTTCAGGAGAGCACGCGGGCGGGGCCTGCCCAGGCTCTCGCCCCTGACCGTCTGTCTGCCCCCCAACACTCTGCACGTCTCGTTCAGCGCCTGGGTTTCTGGGGTCTGCGAGGCCTGCGATGGCCCAGTTAGAGGCAGATCCGAACCCCAGGAGAACCCCTCACCCGTGTAAATCATCCAAATACTCTGAAGATGATACAGAGATGACACAGCACAGCAGGAAGGTAGTTCCCGTAACCCAACAACTCCCAAGTAAGGCCAACACGCCCTCAAGAAGTTCTGGATTCTCGGAGACCCACCCTTTCCCCGCGTCCTCCTTTCTCAATGATGCTGTACTACGGTGCTTAAAAACAAAACCACCGCCTCACCTGAGGTCTGGAATGCACAAACCCCTGCTCAGTGCCTCCGTTTTCGCGGTCACCAAGCAGGATCGGCATGCAAGTGTTGTGACTAGCCTGGCCAGAAGGTACCAAATAATTACAACTTCCCACTAGTGTCTGTTAGCTACTGAAAACACAACTTCTCATTTAAACAAACGAATCTGGAAAGTGACATGGTACATTTGTTAAAAAGTAGATACTTAAGTTTCACTTTCAACTACGACCTTTGTACCGTTCTTGTCACGTCAGCACAGAACAAACAAGGGCGTGTGTCTGCTCGACAACAGTTGGTGGAGGCCGAACACACATTGGACGCCAGCCCTGCGCCTGGGTTCTGGAAACCATCCATCCGAGCTCCAAGATGCACCACGCGCGTCACCTCGCGTGCAGGTGCTGAGGGCCCACCTCGGGGTGCGCAGAGAAGGGGAGCCGAGCTCTCCCTGTCGAAATACACGCTGAGAATGCTGAGGACGAACGGGTGTGGGCAGGGAGAGGGTGCGTGACTGAGCTCCGAGTGCAACCCCCGGGAAGGAGAATGCCTCTCCGTCCGCAAACGGCGCCACCGCAGAGCGAACCCTCGGCCCACGGCTGAAGGGGACCGTCCTTCGACAGAGAGGGAAAGGCGGCCCCGAGAGCTGCAGGGGCCACTCGGCCACTCCTGTCGAGACCGAGACCGCTGTGCGAGAAGCCACGCAGCGTCCTGGAGGTTCAGTGCCGCTGTCATCTACTTGGCGCTTCCCGTGTGAGACCGGGCCTGTGACTGGCTGGCTGGCAGATCCTTAAAGAACTCGGACAATCCAAATAAACTCCACCCTGTTTTATAAACAAGGGCACTGAAGCTTGCACGAGAAAACCGGGACTCAACCCGAGCCACAGTGCCCGGGACCACCGCGCAGCCCTGTCACCGTCCGACGGGAAGTCAGTCCTTCCGCTGGAGTTCCCGCTGGCAGAGTCAGCAGGCGAGTCTGCCGATGGCGGCCTACCGAGC
Source organism: Glossophaga mutica (assembly GCA_039655065.1). Taxonomy (NCBI): domain Eukaryota; kingdom Metazoa; phylum Chordata; class Mammalia; order Chiroptera; family Phyllostomidae; genus Glossophaga; species Glossophaga mutica. The sequence continues at coordinate 51,586,699 of CM077316.1, forward strand.
ACAGAGGAGGGGAAATGCTCCTTCCCTCCCACGTGAGCCAGAACTGTATTTTTTAATCCTTTAGAAAGATATATATGATCTTTACTGTGTTTCTTCCCTTACCATTTAGTCCCTTTAAGCGCCCCCTGCCCTCAGCAATCACGGCACTGTTGTCCGTGCCCATGAGTCCTTTTCCTGTTTTGAGCTAGGATTTTACAGGGACGATGGGATTCTCTGAAGGAGGGCGGAGCTTGCATGAGGTCTGGTGGCACTAACTGTAGAAACAGGTTTTGAAAAGTATGGAATGCAGTATACTTTCGAAGACTTACTTTAGCTACTAAAAAATAAAATACGGCCCTGGCTGGTGTAGCTCAGTGGATTGAGCGCGGGCCTGCGAACTAAAGGATCGCAGTTCGATTCCCAGTCAGGGCACATGCCTGGGCTGCAGGACAGTTCCCAGAGACAGTTCCCAGCAGGGGACGCACGAAAAGCAACCATACATTGATATTTCTCTCCATCTCGCCTTCCCTTTCCCTCTAAAGATAAATAAATATAAATAAATAAATAAATAAATAAAAAATAAAAAAAATAAAACACGTCCCGTGACCATCTAAAATGAAAACTGGAGAAAGTAGGTGACCATGTTAGCAATTCAGTTCGTTATTGTGGTTGTATCTGTCATTTGCTGTAATTTTTCATTTTCTAACTTAAATGACTAAAGTTCAGTAGAAATCAAAGAAGAACGTAAAGTTCTCAGCATGAGAACTACGACCCCACCACCACCCTGATCCAGGCCCAACAGGAAAGCAGAAACACTGCACAGCGGAGACACCCAAGAACCCGACCAAGGCCAGGCTGCGCACAGGGCGGTGTGACGGCTTCGCCGCAACCCGGGGGCCGCCCTGCACGCTCCCCGCCCCCGACCTGCAAGCTGAGCGGCGGCCTCAGCGCGGGGGAAACAGAGCCGCGAGACTCGACTCCCCGCCAACCGCGCGCTCTGCTCGCAGGCCCCATGCCATCTGCGGCGTGACTTCCCGTCCGGAGAGGTCTGCACATTCACACGACTGAGGCGCCCCCAGAAGAAGCCACCGTCCAAAGGGCAGAGACTCCTTTAGGAGACTTCAGAGCAAGCCTTGCGCACTGTATTTTTACAGTGCGTGTAAATTAAAAATGTACTCACCTATCACCAGGTCCTGCGCGATACCTGGCCCCGGGGATCAGGACTGGGTCGTCGTCACTGTCATCTGTGTCCTGGAGAGCAGAGTCCGTGGCCGAGGCCTCCTCGGGCAGCGTGGGCCCGATGACCGCCGCCTGACACAGAGGCTCAGGGCTGGGGCTGCCACACCGGGCAGCGGCTGCGGCGCCGGTTCCATCAGGCGTTGCGGGCCCCCGGCCCCTCTCCGACAAAGAGGCATTTTCCGGAGCCCCGCCCGGGCTCTGGGGGTCGAAGTCGTCCCTCTCGCCTGTGCCGGAGTCCGCGGGCTCAGGCGTGAGCCAGTCTGACGGTGCTGTCAGAACAGAAAGCAGCCCGGGGTCACCTGCGGCCTTAGTGACGGACTCTAGCTGCACAGCGGACACGGTCCTTCTCTAACGCGAAGTCGCATTTCCCTGAACGGAGAGGGACTTCCGCAGCACACCTGCCGGGAGAGGAGCGCTAGCTCCGCAGACCTTCACCGGGCTGCAGGCTCCCCGTCTTCCCACGCGCAGCAGCTCTCCACGGCGGGGGCGACTCACCTCCGCCCGTCCGGCTCTGCACCGCGGCTTCCGCAGACGCACCTTCCTGCCGCGCTGTCCCCCTCTCCGAGGACTCTTCGGGAGCTCCTGGGAGATAAACCCGATGATCGTTAGTACAATTTTTTTTTAGAAAAACAGCCACTAACTTAACACTCCAGCTTTCTTACGTGTCAGTAGTTCTTAACCCTTTTGGGGTCGCAGAAACCGCCACTGGGATGAAGCTCCCTTCGGCAGGGTGCCAGTCCCGACACCCTGGGGAGCGAGTGGCCGCCCCTCCCCGAAGCCCAGCCTTTCGGGCACTGGCTCCGCATGACCATCTCTGGAGTGTGTGTTGCACGCGATGCCTCACAGCTGACACACTTGCTCTTGCTAGTCTTCTAAACTTCACAAAGTCTACACGTAAAACCAAGTGTTCTCCTGCCCCTTGAGCATGCATCTGGTGTCATCTGAACCATCCTGAAGAGCCAGGCAAGCTGGGCCTACTTTAAGTTCTGTTTTGTCCACTGAAAATACTTAATTCTGGGACTTCACTCCAAGGCCCCCGAGGGACCAGTGCTTTGCGCCGAACTGACATCTGCGTGCTTGAGTGGACGGCGGTCTCCCACACGTTTGATTCCTATAACTGTTACACCGTGAAATACCTGCAGTGTTTTACAACGGCATCCCTTCACGCGTTCATTCACCGAGCATTTACGGAGAACCTACTCTGTTTCAGACTTTCATACAATGGTTACCTCAGCACATTCTAGAAAAAGGTTCTGAAAAGTCCCCTGTGAGAAGGAGGGTCCAGTCAGAGCCCGGTCCGCTGCGCCTCTGCCTCCTCTCCCTCCCCCAGCCCCCAGGCCCTGGAGAATCGCAGACGGACACGTGGAACCCCACTGCGGACTGGCGCCGACAGCGCGCACGCCGTCGCGGGTGTGGCAGCCACGTCTCCTGGCCGCTGTGTCTGCAGATGGGCCCGAGGGGCACCGTGACGCCCGTCTGCAAGCGACGGCCCCCGCCCGCTGCGCCTGTTACTGTTTATCAACAGCAACAGCTGGACTAGAGGCAGAGGCATCTGTTTAGAGCAAGAAACCAGAGGGCACCACTGAGGGCGCGGGCAAGGAGGGGGACGCCCCACGCTGGGCTGCGATGACAAAGCTCGGTCACAGCTTACCCGTCTCACTGTCTCCTGCCGCAGGCAGCTCCGAGCTCTGGGGGACGGGGACCGGGGCCCCCTCCGGCCCCTCAGCCTTGCTGTGGGTCCCGCTCCCTCTTGAGCTGGAGGAAGTGCTGCTCCTGTCACCAAAACAAGGCAAGTGGCCCCGCAGGGAGTTACCAAGAGTGAGCCTGTAGGGTCATTTCATATTTAACAACTACAAAAAAAATGTAGGACTCACTATTTCAACAGTATCTATAGAACATCACTTTTAATAATCAAGGTGATGATTCTAATCCACTTCAATCTTAAAAAGGAGACGTAAAAACACAGAAGGACCACTCCTGCGCTGTTTCAGTGCTTCTGTGGCTGTCCGTGTATTTCTACACGTCCCTCTCTTGAATTTCATAGAGATGACATGGTCTCCATTCTCATCCTCACCAGGGCTGTCCGGCCCCATCCAAAGCCCCAGGGATTCTACAGCTGTGGATCGGACGCCCCTTCAGCCTCTACAGCACTACTCTGGAAGGGCCGCTACTTCGAAGTGGTGCTGCAGAAAGGGCCCGGCACGCCTCTGGCCCCGGAGCTGTACTCTGTGGACCACTCCCAGCTCTGGGCTGCCCCCAAGCGTGGCGGGTGACCGGGCACCGCAGTCTGCAGACGCCCAGGAGGGCTTCTGGTTTAGTTTCGATGCCCACCGGCCGACGGCCACAGTTAGCACTCTGCTGTGAGCAGAGCGCTCGGCCAGCTTAAACCAACAAGTTCCGGTGCGCATTCTCAGACATGTCATGGTATCTCAGATTGTCAGGGGGGAATTGAGTGGGAGAGAAAACAGAGGAAAATGTGTAACACTCTGACTCGCATTAAAATCACATTCACAGAAATGCAACAGTTTCTCAAATCTGGAATAAATGTGGACAAGGAAATGAAACTTAAGAGATAGGATAACTTAAAGAACAGTAATTATAGACAAATAGCAGTGACTCGGTAAACTGCAAATTATCATGAATTTTTTGGCCAAGATTTCAGGCTAATTGCAAAAGTGAATTTGATTTTTTAAAAAGGGCATCCACGCAGACATGGCGCTCTAAAAGAGGACGTCTGTCCAACCGGGCCTGCGTGCAGAGAAGAGTGCCAGGCGGCGCCGTCTCAGAAGTGCTGGTGCCAGCGCTTCTTTTGTACTTTTCTGTGGATTCCACATTTTTTTGCAATTAACCTGCATTTCTTTTTAACCAGAAATAAACATACAGCCATTTTAGTAAAGAGAAATTAGCGTGATATAGAAATCTTATTTTTTCCATTGAGAAAGCTATGACATAGGCGTAAATAAATGCTCACGTGTAACAGTTATGGGAATCAGAACACTGTGGCACTAACACAGGAATCGAGCAGTTAGTTGGAAAGACAAAGTAACCAAGTAAATGTATTCCAGCGAATGTTAATGTGGCATTTAAGTCACAGAGAAATGAGGAGACTGTTCAATAAATGGTCCTGGGACAGAGGGACAGCCATGGATCAAAATTAAACTGTAGCTCTACAGCACACTTTATGGTGAAAAAAGTCACAGAAGAATTAGATGTATAATTTTTGACATAAAATCATAGAACTGTAAGAGGAAAACAAGAAAAAACCTCCCCCTAATCCTGGGAAGGATAAGGTTTTTCTAAGCGTGAGCTCACAGGCTGCAACCATGAAGCGAAACTACCATAAAACCGAAAGACAGACGACAAACTGGGAAAATATTTGCAAAAAATGGAAGTTGAATGGTATTGCCCTCCCTTAGCCCTACAGTAAACAACAGTCTCTCCTAACTCAGCACGAACAAGGCCAGCGCTGCGGCGGGAACCGGTGCCGAGGACACGAAAGGCAATGTGCAAAAGGCGGCACCAGCAGCCGGCAGCCTCCAGGGTGTCGGCCGCTGAGAGCAATGTGCTTCTCCTGCATCGTCTTGCGAAGCCTGCAACAGCTTCTCCAGTAGGTTCTCTCGAATGTGCCGTCTGCAGGCGAGAAAACTGGGACTTGGGTTCACCAACTGTCAAGTTCAGGGTCTAAGCCCTTAGTGGGCTCTACTGCCTCATCTGTCATCAAAGAAACAACACCGGGGGCAAGACACCGTGGCGGCAGAGGGGGAAAACAGGGCATCCTTCGCTGAACTTTTTAAGGCTGAGTATCGAATCCTCTCCTAATCAGGAAAGAACACTAATTCCTTCTTTGATGAAGAAACAAGAAACTGGTGAATGGGGGAATATAATTCATGGTCAGTTTCTAGAGAAGGAAAAGCAGTATTCGGAGGAGAGTGGGACTACAAGTTCTTTTCTAAAAGCAGTGCTTCCATGAGATTCTTTGTGAGAAATCCACCCCCTCGGTCCAGAATGATGAGAACAGACGAAAAGAATAAGGACGACAATCTCCCGTGAGCCTAAATCACACATTAAGAGAAAGGGCCACGAACACCCTGACTTTAAAAAGCAGAGGTCAAACGCTCGGGCTCACAAGGAAATCCTATCGACCGCGCCTTCCAACACGCATCCAGAACCCAGTCTCTCCTCACTACTTCCCTTGCTCCCGACCTGGTCCAAGACAGCGCCACCTCTAGCCCTGCTGACGCCTCAGCTGGCCATCTGATGCCCTGGCTCCTACCCACGGCCTCTGTCTGCCCAGCCGCCGGATGTCCCTCGTCCCTTCAAACACACTCCTCACTTTCGAGGCTGACCGCACCTGCCCCTGCTCTCTCCTTTGGGCGCCCCCTCCGGCTACACGGGACTGCTTCTCTTGCAGACCCTGGCACGCGCAGGCCTGCCCCGGCACGGCCCACGCTGACTCTTTCCACTCCTCCCCCGACTGCGGCTGCGCACGCAGCCCCTCCTCCTCGCCCTCCAGGGATGCTGCCGCTCCCCGAGGCCCACCGGCCACCCTCCCCTGCCCTGCTTCCTCCCACAGCCCTTAGTGCCCCCTAACCCGCCGCACAGTTCACGTAGTTACCATGCGCGCATCCGTCTCCCCGACCTAGACCGTGAGCTCCTGTGAGGCAGAGACGTTTTGCCTCTCTTTTCACTGACTCAGTCCCCACGTCTACAAGCCTCTGAAACATGGAAGGCATTCTGTATTTGGAAAGGCTACTTAATCAAAGATTTTAGTACAAAATGCGTACATACGTAAACACAAATGGAAACCAGTGAACTGGAATACGTAAATATTAATATGACCATATATGAACAGGTAATTATATATTAATAAACAATATATAACTGCATTATATATTATTTATACACATTATGTATTATACTAACACAACATAATTATATTAATACATAATTGTGCTGATATATTAATTATACAGAATAATTAATATATTGGTTATTAAATGATTACTATAATTAATATATAGTATGTGATTGTAGTACTATATATTTGATCGTATCATATATTAAGAAAAACAATATTATCTTTGCATTAATTAATATTAATATAGCAACAGTAACACATTTAAATTAACGATGTTGGAGGCAACCTGAAGCAGAAGTCCATGAGGCAGTGGAAAGGATACAAAAAGCCCACAAGACCTGAATGGTCTTCGAGAGTAAGATCTAACTAGATTAACGACCAATCAATAAAATCAGAAACATCATTAAAGAGAACCTATTCAACCATTAAATAAGTAGAAACAAATGCTGCTTTAAAATCAAACACACAGTTGAAAAGAAACGAGCCCACTGGACGTCGGCCCGGAGACGGCAAAAGCGTGCTCTCTCCCGCCGCTGCCGACAGGGTGAGACGAGGCCCTTGGAAGCCAGCTCGGCAGTGTCTTTGACCGAGACACAGCCCGCTGCTGGAAGTGCCCCTCAAGTCAACAATCTCAGAGGCAGGGGGAGAGCCTGTAAACAAAGATCTTCATTACGGCCATACTGGGTTAGATTAAAAAAAAAGGCAGGCAAAGGTGCCGCCCGGTTAAAGAGAAGTGGTTAAGTGAACTGCGGTGCCTCTACCTGATGGCTTGATACAGCTCGTACAACAGCATTTGCGGGAGCTAACTAGTAGCCTGGGAGTATTTACCATCAAGTTAAGTCAAATAAATGCAGGGAGAATCGAGTATATTCAGCATGATTAAAATTGTATTTTACAGCTCAAAACAAAAATCATACACACATAATATACATGTATCTCTACACAGAAGCAAGACAGCGAAAAGCTCTAAACCGTCAGTTAGGCTTGTTATTCTACACTAGTGCTCTACGGCTGGAGAGTCCTTTGGTCCTCTGCATTTTCTATCAGGAGGACTCTCCCAGACCTGCACCGTCAGCATCACCTGGGAAGCTCCTAGAAGTGCCAACGCCCGACGGCTCCTCCAGCCGCAGCGTGTCCGCGAGCTCTCCGAGCGATGCTGAGGCGCACGGGGCAGCAGACGAGACAGAGAGACGGTGAGATGCTACACAGAGAATCTGACACAGTCCTACAACATGGCCAAGAACAGCTCACAAAAGCGCGCACTTACCATTCGTCTGTAAAGTCCAGTTTTATTGTGCTCGCGGTTGTCCCTTCTGTGCTGTAGTGCAAACTTAAAACGGGTTCACCTGTCCCTGGTTTGGGGCTCAGCTTTTCATTACTGTTATCTGAAAATTGCGTTTAAAACATTTGAAAAAGTCTCTGACACCAGTAAAAAGATGACATTTCCTACAATTTCTAAAACTTAAATTAGGTCGGCCTGGTCATAATTCTCACACCTGCCAAGGTTCCCCCGTCAAGTGCAAGGGCAAGCGCTACAGAGACACTCACACTCCAAAGCGGCACTGCATCACGCTCTAGCTCTGGGCACGAGCCGTCCCTGGATGTGGGTGGGCACCGAGCACATTTGAGAACCACTACCTCAACACTGGGGAATCGGAGAGCATCAGCATGCGGTGGCCTACATTATCCACTGGTACTTTGACTTAACAGACATGCTCAGGATTTTCTACTGCGGTTGCTACGGCACCAAGAGTAACCACCCCAGGCTCCTTCAGAAAGGCCGAGAAGACGCAAGGGCTCCGAAAGAAAAGTCTTTCAAATGCACACTTATTATAATCCAGGGGAGGGTGGCAGGATTTCGTGCACTTTGTAATTTCCTGAAACTCTGTTATGATCATATTTTGGTATACTTCACCTCCTCCTCCTGGCTGATCTTGCGAGGAATTTGACTACTAAGTTTTAAGAATCTATAGGCGATTTCCATGACATACACCTATTTCAAGGAATAAAATTTTTGTAAAATGGCAAATAAAATCCAGAAACCCTACAGGAATTGAAACATAACACTTCAAAGCCACCCGCCCCAAGAGGACATGGATATTCAAGGGCAAAATTACATAGGGCTTTAAAGTTTTTCTGTTTATGGTGAAGACCAGCTTGGGGAGCATTGAAATACACAGGGAACTCAAACTGCTGTATAATCAGGCATGTCATTTCTGACAGCGCCTTGAGCAAAGAAAGCTCTTCTGTGATGTAACTGTTCCTTGATATCAGTTCAAGAAATGATACAGTAGCACTAAAAATAAGCTTTGTCCTGAAACATACCAAAAGCAGTAACGACTTAATAAAACCCGAACACCTCCGTCTTCGTGGTTCTCAGGCGCACCTTACAATGAAGGGCCTCCACCTTCCCGCCTTCCGCCGGCAGATGCGGGCGCACTTGCTACAAGGGGACCTCAGAGAACCTGGGCTCCAGCGTCCGCCCTGAGACAGGGCACCTCACAAGACTCCAAAGCGGAACTGCGGAAGCACGGAAAAGGGTTCTCTCTAGAAGGCGAGAAGCCCGGCTGATGATAACACTGTCTCTACTTCGCCCTTGGGAGGAGCCCTCTCCGGTAACACAGAAAATAAAAATGTGAATGAAGCCTAAAGCTCCTCCCCCAAATGGTGCAGATGCGGTTTCTGTACCGAGTTTGTGGTGGCCAGGTCCTCAATACACCGCTGCAGGAATAAATGAACCACTTACAACTTTCAAAGATTTGTTATTATAGTGTTTTGGAGGAGGCATTTTACCAAATGGCATTCTGATAAAATAATTAACAGACCTTTAGCTTACGTAAAATGATCAAAAACGGGACTTTTAAAACCTCTATCCTCTCCTGGACCATCTTGGAAAACTTTGTTGTTTCTTAATCATTTGTCCACATAGTTTTCCCTTACTCTTCAGTTACGGGGCTGAAATTCTGGCCCCGCTGCTGCCAAAGCCATGGTCACCTTCAGGCATCTGGAGCTGGGGGGGAGGCGGGGAACGGCGAAGACTAGAGGCTCAAGGAAACTCAGAGGCGGGGCTGAGATGACTTCTTTCGTTACCTGGCGGCAGTGCACACAGTGCTCTGCTGGGTGCACTGTAGGGGAAGAAGGAAAAGCAGACTGAACCAGCACTGATTTCCTAGATCCACCTCAGTTACCAAAGGAGGAGTTATGAGAAGCCTTGTGAGGTGTAACTGCTACATCAAAACTGTCCTTTGGAAGGAAATGACAGAGACAAGTTGCAGACACCTGCATGCTGTGACTACAGAAAAGGAGAAAACAGAGCCATCGAGAGATGAGAATGGGATAGAAATGATCTTCTTTAAATATACAGGACCCCACACCGCCCCAAAGCAACAGCTTCCTGAGATGGTCAACGTCAATCACAACCTTCTTCCTTATGGTATGTATCTACTATAAAGTTACCACTTAATCTCTCATGGATATAATCTATGCATTGCAAATCATGTCAAACGTAGTGGTATTCAGCCCTGGCTGGTGTGTCTCAGTGGACTGGGCATCAGCCTGCGAACCAAAAGTTTGCGGGTTCGTTTCCCAGTCAGGGCACGTGCCTGGGTTGTGGGCCAGGTCCCCAGTAGGGGGTGCGTGAGAGGCAACCACATATGGATGTTTCTCTTCCACTCTTTCTCCCTCCCCTCCCACCTCTCTAAAAAAAAATGAATAAAATGTAAAAAAAAGCTCCACACTAGAATTCATTTAATTCATAAAACGAATTCTGCGATTAAGTTGTTAGGAGCTCACCAGCCTTGTGTAAAATGGGCTCATCAGTGTCTAAGTAAAAGGCACTGCTTTCGTCAGCTACAAGAACCCCGGGCCCCCAAGTCCGGTTTCCCTGCAGGCTGCACGTAAACAGGTCTCTGTGAGCAGCGCAGAGCACAGCCCTCTCTCCCACCGAGGGACCAGGGGACCGGCGGCGGGGGGGGGGGGGGGGGGGGGGGGGGCTCCCGGAGGTCTCCAACCCAGGCCCTGGCCTTGCTCCCGCCCGCTCTCCCTGGGTCAGTGCCCCTCCCCTCGTGCGTTCCAACCCCTCACACTGGGTCTTCTCAGAGCGAGAGCCCTGGCTTACTCATGAGTTAATTCACAACCTGCTTCTGATAAAATGCATACTGTAAGTGGCAAATATCTAAGAAAAATCTACTTTGAAGAATGAAATTACATGTTTCATTTCTACTGAATGTGGAAAAAAAAATTGTAACCATACCGACTTTCCCCGATTCGGTCTATTTAGCGGTTGGATCAGCGAACACAGTCCAGAAACTTCACTGCTGAAAGCCTCACTTACGCAATGCGGGAGTGCACGGCACTGCTTCCAGACTTCCCTTAACAAGCGGAGGCTCTGACTTGAGAGTTGGAAGGGTCAGAACTCGCCTCGGCGCGCAGAGGCCGACACAGAAAGCCCCACGTGCGAGCAACTGCAAGGCACTGGGCACCCGGGGGCCGTGTGCGTCCCCCCCCCCCACCTTGTATCACCTGTTAGCGCCTCCGCTTTTCGGAGGACGGAACCGCTGGGCTGGGCTTCTCTTCTCAGTTACCCAGGTTGCCTGCAATGTGAAGTTCCCACGGACCACACTGACCTGCACGTAACTTGAGCGCGAAGGAGAAAGTAAGCCCGCTTGAGTCAGTAACTGTTTCGATTAAGGAGTCCCCGCTGTCACTGCTGCCACTCCTCAGAAGTGGTCGTGCGCTCCTGCAGCAGCAGGACTGGAACCGACCAAGTTCCGGCAGCCGGACGTGGCCCTGGCCTCAGAGCACCTCGAGGCCGTGCTGCGTTCTCCCAGGACAGCCCAAGTGCAACCTGTTTCCCCCTCGGAAGGCGTAGGAGAGGGGAATCGCCGTGCACCCAGCACGGTGGGGGGAGATCGCGCGAGCTTGCCCGACACCGCCAAGTTTCCGGATGGCCACCCTGCACGGCCTGATGACCGCGGCCATCAAAGACAACCGGGGAGGGTAGCAGGGCCGAGGGCTCTCCGTCAGGGTGAACGGCCCGGAATTAAAGCACGCGCTCCAGAACCCGGTGAGAGCCACAGAAAAATCAAGACACTCTCCTGCACCGGAAAAGACGTCGTTTTCCCGGGTGAAAATGAATGGTCAAGGACGTAAGATTCCTGGCTGCGGACTGTTACTGTTATTAACATAATGGCCAGGAATACACTTAAAAGACCCTTTCCAGAAATGACACAAAAGCCCTTTCGTCAGGTGACAGCAGTGGCTCAGAAATTTCAACAGGGGCTGGAATGTAGTCTGAAAGCAACTCCTTCTAACTTTACTGGTTTAATTAGGTATCTATCTCCCTAGCCTTCAGGGAAGGGCCGCAGATTGATTTTTTTCGGTAACGCACACTTTCACGCCATCTTATCTGGGCCTTTCCACTATGAAATCACATTCATCTGTGGTTCTAAGAGACACGCTCAGAGACGCACAGGAAATGAAGTGCGCCCGCAGCGGCGCAGGACACGCTGCCTGGGCAGCCAGGCTCGCACACTGGCTCCCTCCACACCCGGCCCATCTCCCGGGCCTCCACGTCTCGCCTGGCGTACCCCCGGGCCCACGTCTGCACCACCAGGACAGGCTCCCGCGGGAGCTGGTGTCCAGTCAAGTCCCCACCACCCTCTGTGCGGACGACCCAGGCCGGGCTGCACCCCCGAATTCACGCCCTCCGCCCGCCTCCCGAAGTCTCGATGGAAAATCCAGAAGCGCCTCCTCAACCGGGCCCCCACCCCAAGGTCTCTCAACGGCGTGGCACTCTGCAGCCGCTGGACTCCGCCAGCCACTCAAACGTGGCCGCCTCTGGCCTCGGCCCACGCTGCCCACACCCCCTTCCCCTGGCGTGGCCTGCCCAGCCTTCGGATCGCCTCCGGTATGTCTTATTTCCGGGGATGCCTCACGTGGGCCCCACCCCAGACGTGGCACGCCGAGGAAATCGCACCCCCTCTTCCCCTCGGAACAGGCTCCCCCTCCTGAAATCTCGACCCTGGCGGACGGCAGCACCGCCTGCCGCCCTGTCAAAACGTCTGCATGCCGTCCTTTCGGTCCCTTGTGACTAAATCAGAGTCCCGTTCTTCTGTTTCTTACACATTTAAGAACTCTGTCCCTCCTCCTGGTTTCCCACCACCGACTGCCGCCTGGGCCCGGGCCCTCCCTCGTCACCTGTCACCTGGACCAGAGCGGCAGCCTCCTGCCCTCCCTTCTCCTCAATCTCTTAGAAAGCTGCCAAAATGGTCTTTCCAACACACAAGCCTGGTCAGCTTCCTCCCAGGCTGGCACAATTCCTGTAACATCCCACTGCTTACAGAACTCATTCACTCACTCGCTCGACAAACAGTTACCGCTAACGCAGAACAGAGGTGGCGTTAAGGCACCGAGTACATTACGGTGACTAAACAACACTCAGAGAACACGCAGAAAGATGGGCGTTGGACAGACACCCCCTTCAGGGCGCGGTGACAGACGCAATGAAGGGGAGCAGGGCAAAAAGGGAGAGACGAGGGGAGAGCTGCTTCAGCCCCTTCACACGGTCCTGTCCCCTCCCAGAGGGCGCTGTCTCCGTGAGACCTGGTACGGGGCGGAAGGGCAAGCTTTTCTGGTAGTGGGCGCAACGGAAAGAGGGAGACTAAGGGGAAAAAAGCCGAGAGTCAGAAGAACTGAAAGCAGGCCTCCTTGGCCAGCGCCCGGTGGGTGAGCAAGTGCAGCCTGAAATGGGGGCCGGGGCAGGTTGCAGAGGGGCGCTCAGTCCGGATCCAGGAGGCTCCGAAGGGCAGAGGAACACAATGGAGAAGTCGGAGGCAGGTGGACACCATGCTCAGATGTACACTTTCGAAAGTGCACTCTGGCTGGGGGTGCGGACCAGTCTGCAGCCTCAGTGGAGGGCAGGGGACCCACCGAGAGGCCCCTGCGTCCGTCCCGCGTAGGAGGACAGTCGAGGGGGGCTGCTCTCGACTCTCACAGCAAAAGCTCCCTATGCGGGGACTCAGCCTGGAGTGTGGGAGTCCGGCACTTTTGCAGGGCGATCAGGCTGACCAAAGGGAACCCACAGGCCTGGCCCGTGCCCTGGGCCCTGCTGTCCGTCAGCAGCTCCCTGCTGCTCAGGGGACTCACAGAGTTACACTGGCGACGGTCCATCCGGACATAGCTCCTGCGACCTTTCATGTAACATCTCCACTTACGGGACTAAAGGACGGCCCCAAACCCAAAGGACCTCCTGACTTCTGCCTCCAAGTCAGTCTACTGAGTAAATGCTTCATTGCTGATGCTCAAAATCTGGTGTCATCCTTGTCTCTTTAGGTCACATCCCGTATCATATGCAAATTAGCTACCAACTTATATCGCATGTAATATTTAAGTCCATGGAAATTACGCTACATGACTCTATAGACTATGAATCTGGCTACAAACTCTCTGGTAGTAACGTATTCTTTTCATTCATATGTCCTTACAAAAAGTTATTTGATTAGAGAGCAGTTTTAAACAGCAGTAAAATATAATATGCACTGCTACTATCATTGTGTTCTATCGTGCAGTGATTACTCACAGTTACTACCACTACAGTAAATGTACAGAGATAAAACTTTCTTGGTCCTCAAATTCATTTACCAACTCACTCGTTCATTCTCGAGAACAGAAAAACCTACTGCACTACCTGTATGAGCAATAACCTAAGATGGGAAGTGCAAACGAAGTTCTCTAATTTGCTTTAAAATCAGTTTCTGAACCCTTTTCCCAAGAGTTAAAATTGGACTTCACGCCAAACAGGTGCTTCGGCAACAGTCCATCGCCCGAACTGCGCTGAGCGAGTCACCCTGTGTGTGCACACGCCGGGCCACGCCGGGCCACCCCGAGCCCGCGGCTGTAGTGCTCTTTGGTTTTTTGGAAAACATCTGTAAGATCTCTCTCACCGGGCTTTGCTCGAGGCTCCAAGGCCGACTCTACGTCTCCTGCTTCGAAAGGGCGGGCGGGAGGCAGGCGCCGCCTCCCTCTCTGACTGGCGGCGTGGGGCCACGGGCGCCGCGCTCCTGGCGGCCGAAGCGCCGTCGCTACAGCAGTGTGGCTGGCACTAGAGTCGCCCCGCCCACGCATGCTTTTCTGAGTGGCCCACCAGGTAACGTGCTGACCTCACACCCACAGTTCTACACGGTTTTATGACCGACACCTAGAACTTAAAAAGTGGGTGTCGTTTCTATCCATGACAGCACCGGCACAGGGAGAGAATCCCAAATTGGCCTACAGGGCCGAAGGCAGGGTTAGCTTACATACAAAGTAATCTGTACAGGTCAAGAGGGCCCTCCACGCAATACCACCTCGGGGAACTCAGCCCGCAAGACACCGCCCCTCAGCCCGCCGCGGCAGCGACACTTGGCTGCGGGAGAGGAGAGGGCTGGTCTGGGCGCCGCCTCAGAGCTGGGGGTGGCGGCGGGGTGGCGGCAGAGCACCGCTCCTGGGCACGCACCCTGTTGCGCATCAAGTGACAGGGGTCCGAGCTGTGTGTTAGCCACAGAAGGAGGAGAATCTGAAACAAAAACGAGATTTCCACTTAAAAGCAAGAAGCAGACAGCTGCACAGCAAGGTCAAGATCATGTCTATGCTTACGAAACCGAAGTGCGGGGTGGGGACGGAAGTAAGTAAGTACTGCGGTGGAGCGGCTCCCAAGCAGTGAGGAGGCAGGGCCACGCACGTGCTCAGGACACGTCACTCCAGGCGAGCCGTTAGCACTGTGAGAAGGAGCGGGGACTGCCGTCTTCCACGCCCATGCACACACCCTTGGTCACGTCCAGGTAGCACAGGCACCAAGTGCAAGGCGGACGGGCTAGAACGCAGATGAGGGGGCCTTGACTAAACAAAGGCTCTTCCTCCTTCTCGAGCCCCTTGCCAGCCCCCAAAGGCGAGCTCATCCTGGGCGGAGTGTCCAGGCAGCGAACGTGCTCCCTGTGCTTTGCTAGCCGTGGTTTGCTACGCCTGGGGCTGAGAAAGGAGCTCAGAAAGGAGCTCGGGGGAGGCATGGGACAGAGAAAACGCCTGCAAAGTAAGTATTCACTGCAGCAATTACCGTCAGAGAGACACAGGTGACCTTACAACCCTAAGACACGCTGTGCACATTAGATCTGTGTCCCAGGAAGTCCTAGGTTTCCATCAGCGCCTGGTCAGGGAGAGGCAGGCAGGAGAAGGCCTGGTGTCCCCTGGGGCCGTGGGAAAAGGGGGAGCGTGGACGACGAGCACAGCACTCCCCTAGATGCACACCTGTCCCCTAGCTTCTGAGGGCCATGCTCTGGTTCTGGGCAAGCGCTGTGTCCACACACGACACCCGGCCTTCTGGCTGATCGCCGGTCGCCATGCTCAGTGGCATCTGACTCCCCCAGAGGTAAGTATTTTCAGTTGAGTGTCCTCAACTCAACGGCTGAGAGTTTTCAAATGTATCCTGGTTCCCTGCAATTCTGGGCCACGTGACAGCTTCCCTTTGTTCGCCTACAGGTCTGAACCCCACTCCTGGGACCGCCCGGGGCCAGCCTGCCACCGTCTGCCTTCTGATCCAGCCAGTGGGCGCCTGGAGGCGGCACTGCTGGGCGGGGCTGCAGCCTGCCCCTCATCTCCACGAAGGCTCTGCACGCCCCGCCCCCGGCGGACTATCAGTCCCACCGGCCGGCCCCGCCCAAGGAGGACGGTGCGGACGCCAGCACTCCGACCCGGCCCCTGCTCTCCCTGCCTCTGCACGGCCTGTCTGTCCACTGCGGAGTCAGACGCAACGAGCCCACGCTGCTTTGGAAGAACAGGTACGTTCACTTCCACAGAAAATCAAGGTTATATTCTTTAAAGAAAAACATAACAAAAATGAGTTCCAGGGAAATAAATATTGGAAAAGCCTCCCAGAAAGTCCCCTATGAAACGGGTTTCACCCCTTAGGACACACTACGCACTTCCCTGTGCTCTCGCTTAATGACGGAGAGCTCCATAAACCCTGCCAGCAGCCTTTTTCCCATAAATACACAGAATGCACAAGTCTTGTTAAATGAAGTATGTCTAACTTAACTATTAAAATGAAATTTAGGAAACAATAACTCTCTTTTAGTAAAAAACCCTGAGAAAGGACTTTGACTGTCATTTCCACAGAACTGTAGTTTTCACTCTTACAGGGTTGACACCATGAAGGAAGTTGAAGTTCACGTTAAGACAGAAAGCGACTATTTAACTGAAAGTTCGGCCCCCCAGCCGCCGCGGACTCTGGGGAACCCAGGGAACTTGCGCTGCCCTCCCGCCACGAAGGCCCGCGGTCGGAAGCCCTGCCTGGCCGCCACACGAACACCTGAAGCGGGGGGCTTCTCTACCGGTGGGTACCCACACATACCATACCCACCGACTTCTAACTTACGGAAACATCTCTAAATATTAACAAAGCAACCATCAGAAAAGCGAATACTAAAAAAATATATATATATATATTAACTCAATACTGATCGCTTCATTTGGGTACTGACTCCGCCTCTCCGTGGAACTCCTTCTGTAACGCTCCACCGCAAAATAAAACTCCGACCAAGTGGTTCAGTGGTCACTTATTACAAAGTGCAATGGCTTGTCAGCTCGTTGGAAGTGTCTAGAACTATAACACCATTTTTAGGGTCAAAACAAACTTTAAGCAAAGCTCATTCAATTACAGCTCGAGGTGTCTCAGGCCAATTACTGTATGTTTCTGAAAAGTTTGTGCTTTGGTCTTGAGAAAGTTCTGTAGCCCTTTGACATCAGAATTTTCTCAACTGCAGGGAAAAAAAATAAGGAATTACAGCCTGACAGGTAAGTCACAAGGACTCTTCAGCCAGGCTCTCTGGGCTGAAATGTGGCTTTCCTCCTCAGTAATACTGTAGCCCTGGGCAGGTTCTTTAACTTCTCTAAGTCTCAGCGTGTCCGCCTGTAAAGTGGACACAACCGAGATGGCTACCGCACACCGTTCTTAGGCAGAGTTAACAAGCTGACCCACGCAAACTGCCGGTGGCTCGCAGGAAAGGGGCACCTCATGACATCGTCGCTTGCCTGGTGTTCAGAAACATGGTACGGAATGGAAAATAACGACAGGAAGCTCTTTTGAAAAATATGGAGCATGCCTTCCTATCTAAAGTTCTAAGAGAATCCCCACTGCTCCGCTCAGGACTCAAGGTCAGGAAGGAGCGCATGCAGAACAAGGTCAACGCCACACTGGGTGTGAACAGAGACTCCGGGCGGAGCGCGTCCCTCTGAGGGGCACTGCCCATGACTGTCACCAGGGACCCGGTGGTTCTGAGGTTGTGAACGAAGAGCCTGCTGCACAAGGCCTGGGAAGTGCTGATGTTTTCCAACATGGCTCCGTTTTGAAAAGCCCTTTTACGAAAATAATCACCAATGTTCTATACCCTTCGGGGGTATAAAAAATTCCTTTTCCCAACGGCAAGACTGTGCCATACAGTGAAAAAAAGTTCCTACCTGCCCCCCTCCTCTAGGCTGGCTCCCCGCTCTAGTGGGGTGCTCTGGCGGTTGGGCCAGTACCTGCAGGCTCCGCCGGTGGCGCCCCTCTGAGCAGGAGCCAGCACCCTGTGACCTGCTTAAAATCGGCCGCTGGCCAAGTGTCCCTGCCGCGGCTGCTCCGGCACCATCTGAGGGAGAAACTCGCAGCTCCTTCTACAACCCCAGGGGTCACAGCCCACAGGCCCCAGGAGGGGCGCGTGTTGAGGCAGGAAGTGAAGCCTCTAACTGGGAGAGTGCGCTGCTGTGCACGCTGCTCTTCCTAAGAGTGCAAACACTTGTCTACATCCCACGGGCTACCCCACCCTCCGCCGTCCCTGTAAATGAGCTCGGGCCACGCAGGCCACGCCGCTCGCACGGGACAGGAACTGGGCCCTGAGGCACGAAGCAGCCGGCCGACCTGCCCGAGGGACGAGGCCTCGGCCGCGTGCACGCCCAGGCTGCTGCAGTCCAAGGCAGGCGAACGCACCTCTGTGATGAGAACACCGCCACACTGCTGGGAGGCTGGAGGCGAGTTACGGCGTGTTTCCTAAAAGCCGGGGCAGGGAGAACTGCTGCTTTTTAAACTAAATAAAGTGGAAGTATTTTTAAAGTAATCTATCCTGACTGAAGAATAAAATTTTTTGAAGCTATGAAAAATTCCTTCATAGGTGTCGCATTCTTCCAGAGCAGTAGTTTCAAAATGCACGTCCAGGAGCAGAGGCGCCGGGGGGCAGGCGCGCGGACACGCGGGCGGACACGGGCCGTCCCGCCCTCCCTCTACGCTGACACCCCCAGGGTCCCTTCTGCGAGTTTGCGCTGTGCTTCCGTGCGGCTGGAAGGGGCACGCAGTTGAACACTGCTGTTCAAACACCTCCGATCATCCACCTCCAGTGGCTCATTTTAAACAGCAACTTGGCACTGCAGGTGATGCCACTGGGTGCCTTGGAATGCTGTTTTAGTCTTCAGCTGCCAAGAAACACCAGCGACTAAACAGATGTATTCCTTCCGGGCACTGACTAGCATCAGGTCCCATCCCATCAAAATGCAGGTTCTTTCTACAAAATGAGGAGTCCCACTCCCCTCCAGGAACTAGGGACTTAGATCCATCTTACACTCAGCCTCTCACAGAAAACTATCATCTGTCCTGTATTTTGAAAAGAGAATAAAATGTTTGCTAGACAGTCTAACAACTCAGAAATTCAACAGTTGTGAAAACTGCCTGGTTTCCAAATTACATTAGTATCTCCTTTGAGTATCTTATATCTGAAAGATTTAAATAGGCGAGAAGATAATAGAAATATTGTTAACGGACAGTGTTACCACTTACTGTAAACCTATCCAGGTGTTGATGAGAAAATACAGTTTTTATTTATTGGAAACGCACATTCTTTTATTGGTAGTAAGTTAAAACCTAGAATGTTAACTCTGATACCTTCTCTACTGATGGATGACTTCGTAGTGACATCTAGCATGAGAGAACGGGACTACTTACTGTCCACAATACACGCACACAGACTGTATCTAATCATTAAGTGTAGTAAGATGTTTTAATCATTGTTTTTCAAATAAAACTAACTCCCTGTTGACTTGTGTAAACTTAATTCCTATTCTTTATATCTGTGATTTGTATATTTCTATAATTTGCATTCTAAAGTGAAGAATTTTATATTTTTTCCCCTCAGCCAGAATTCACTAAATGGACAAAATGCATAGGTTGTGCCAGCTGTCCTTCGGAACCAACTGACGACCCGCTGTGTTTCCTGACCCTTGCGGCTCTTCATCGCCCCAGGGCGCCCTGGGACTCGGGGAAGGAGCACTGTGGAAGGAGCCCAGGGGCGCCGCAGAGCGGACGGTGCTGTGACCAACGCCTGCGATGCAGATGCAGGGCCCGCCTGTGCCTGCGAGCGAGGGGAGCACGCAGCGCACAGCGCCCGGGGCGACAGCGCCCGGGGCCTCTGGTCGCGTCCACGTGGGCAGCCACGGGGACCCACGCGCGTTGCTCGCTCACGACGAGGCGGTAACACGGTTCGCACCTTCGAATCCAGCAGGGTGTCTCCTCAGCTCCAGCTTTTTAAAGATTCCCACAAACCGACTGGTGACCCTCCTGGATACCACTTACTAAAAATGATGCGTAGAGGTGGGAAAAGAGCATCTGACTTCAGAGACTATATAACGACCCTAAGGTTTTCTGATTCTAAAAAGAGCCTACTTTGAATTGGCCAACTAGATATGCACACCTGAGTCTCAGAGTATTTTTCTAATGTCTCTAATATACACTGCTTCCCTGCTAATGTAGACAGCTTTGTTTTACACTCAAAGTCACATAAATTTCAGTATTTTAAAATTATTTATATACGTAAGGGACACATTTTATCTTCTTTTTTACTGGTTCCTAGGTTGCATATTTTTTGCTTTTGAAATAATTTAGCTCAAGTTTTATATACAGCACAGTCGTAACCAATGTCTTATTATGTGCCAGAAGTATCATCGAAACACACTTTCTCTATAGTTTCATGAACAGGACAAGACTTCTCTACAGTAAGACAAGATCGGGGACCGCTTGCTCGGCCGCATTAAAAATCAGCCCCGAGTTCACTGCAAACACCACACCAGCAGCGCAGTCATTTAACGCCGCTGTATCTCACCACGGCATCGCACCCTGCGCTTGTGTTATGGTGCTGCTCACCGGAGCAGGGAGAGTACGGGCTGGCTGGTTCCGCCACCACACCGGTAATGAGCTCCCAGTAACACATCAGAGCCCTCCGATTACTCCCCACGCTCACCACTCAGAGTAGTGGACTGAAGTACAGCAGTCGCGTTGGTATGAGAACGCAGACACCTTCCAGGTCCTAAGCTGAGATACAGCACCTAACAAAGCACCTACGATATAGGATGCACACGACCCACGGTCCATCTGCACAGAGTGAAGTGGACACGGTACTTACGGTATAGCTTTCATGAGTCCTTTCAACAAATGCTCACAAACGAGCATCAGGAGCTTTCTGACCAAGAAAGAACTGGGCCAGTAAAATACTCCAAGGCAAAGAGAGAGGCGCAGATAACTGCAGCCTCAGCGTTTCGCAGCATCGGAACAGGAACACAAGACTGGGGAGCGCTCCTGCTGTCCTACAGACTAGAAAGGTGATTGTGGTAGAAAAACAAGCAGATACTGGGAGTGTTCAAATAATTACAGAAGGGGATGACTGAGTCAGTAGGCTAGTATGGCCAAACAACACTGTAATTCTAAATCTAGAATAACTGCATTTATATGGGAACAGGAATACTGGTTAACTTTTAAAGCAAAAAAAAAAAAAAAAGAAGAAAGAAGAAAAAAGAAAAGGAGGAAAAAAGAAAACAGAAAAGAAAGGAAAGAGGAAAGAAAAGAAAAAAGGAAAAGAGTAGGAGGAGTCAGGAGCCCTACACATACAAATCGTTTAAGGGTACAGGAAGTTTCAATAAAAGTATCAGTGCAGGCTCAAAACTGACTAGATAATTGTCAGAAAGCTGTTCATTGTCTATAAGCCTATATCTGACCCTCCCCAAATAGGAATAAAACTGGATTATTTCATATTCCCCTGTGGCAAGCGCTGCTGCCACCCACCCGCCTGGCTAGGGGAGGACGCCCACCCCCGGGGAAAGAAGCCGCAAGCACCCGCTCACCACCACCCTCCCTTCCCCCGCCCGCCCCCAGCAGCCCCAGCAGCAGCCGCAGCAGCAGCTTCGCCCGCAGCGCCCGCACAAGCACACCGGACGGACGCGGTAACCTGTGGCTCCCGGGTCCTGGGCCCGTGCGGCCAGCTCCTGCTGCCTCTGCTGCTCGGCCTTCTTAAGCCTCAGTTGCTGCAGCCGCTTACGGAGCAAAGCTATCTCGGGCCCCCTTAAAAATTCTGACACAGACAGGAAAGAAAGGTGAAAGGATAGTAATCAAAGGGATACCGGCAAGACTTTGATTATACACTGGATTACACACGAAAATACAAGAATCTGGTTATAGAAGAGAGAAGGGTGCAAGTTAAACACGCCTCGCAGAGGACACTCGTAACAAATTACGTACTCGTAAATAAAGGAATTACTGGTCATTAAGAGAAAAACTATACGCTCTCCTATACCCAAATGCTTGTTTACCTTGATGAATTAGACACTTGCAGTTTTGTAACAACCTGTAATAGACAGAATGAAAACCAAATCCTCCGTAAGCAAAACATTTTAAAATAAATATACCTAATTTCAGCTCTTTTTACAACAAAATGATACTAAGAAATGAAAAGGTGAGAAATATTAGTTATCTGATCTATACACAAATTACTAATTTTAATCAATAAGTAAAATTCAATTAAAACAATGAAAAAGTTGTGCGTTTGGAAACAATTCTTGGAATCTATTAGCGGAGAGCTCTTTAAAAAGTGTAAGTTCTATATTTTTCAGCTAAAATATTTCTTTTTATGTTGGAATTGCCATTTGTTCTTTCTTTAATGCGCAAATATGTTTACACAATCTTTAATTTCTCTTAAACTTTATCTGAAGCAGCGATCACAGGTAGAAAGTAGAAATACAACACAAGGTTCTGCATGGACACTAGGTGCCTACTATGTGTTTTAAGCTCTGCAGATAATGAAATAACGAACACACTAAAATAGTCCCTCCTCATGCGGAGTTGGTGTTCTGAGAGGAAAAGAGACCTCAGTGAGCGTACACACGTAAGAAGCACACTCGTAAGTAGCGCACACGTATGTCTGCAAGTGTCAGGTGTGGATGCCGCCTGGACTGGGCAGGGAAAGGTCGGGGGGCAGAGGCAGTGGGGTGGGCTGTCCCGAGGGAGGGCTCGCTCGCAGGGCGGTTTTGAACCAAGACCTCAAGCACGTGCTGTGTGGAGGCAGGGCTTCCGGGTGGAGGGGACAGCGGGAGCAAACGCCGGGGACGGCTGCAGTCGTCCCGGGAAGAGGAGACCCGGCGCTGCCCTCCACTGCGGAAGGGACGGAGAGAGGAGGGGCAGGCAGCGTCAGAAGGAAGAGAAGAACGGACCGACGTCCATGGGGGGGAACTGCGCAGGGACTGACGACCACTGTCTAAGATGCACCGGTAAGCCCGATCGATGTCCCTGGTGACGCCGCTGCCCGCCCCCTAGGGAGCAAGTGATCACGGAGAAGTGGGAGAAGTGGGAGGAGTGACGGCCTGATCTCTGGGCACTCCAGAGCGTGCAGGAGGAGGGGCAAGAGGGAGGGAGAAGGCGCGCGGACTTCTGGGGAAGAGGGGCGGGACGTGTCAACAAGGCCGGAGTCGGCAGCGTGTCAAACGCTGCTGATGTAATGGAAATGGTCCCGAGAACTGACTGCTGCACGTGCACCTGAGAAGCTACTGATGGCCGTGACCACAGGTGTTTCAGCGAAATCCCGGGGCCCGCTAGACTGGCACAGGTTCAAGGGGAAGAGGAGGTCGTGGAGTCAAATTGGAGGTGCACGTGCTCTCTGAGTCTCGCCGCTAATGGGGAGAGAGAAACCAGCAGGCAGCTGGCGGACCACAGCGCCGGGGAGACCGGTCCGGGTTAGTCCAGGAGGTAGTGCCCGGTGTGCGCCGACGGACCACGCTGAACGGGAGGAGAGAGCGGTGACGTGTGGGAAGGACGCCGGAGTCCGCCAAAGGGGGCGGGCTGCGCGGGTAAGAGTGGGGCTGGTTTTAGACGCACACCCATAACTGAAGCGGCAGCTGCGCATTTCAGGGTGGGGGACCCCTAATTTCTCTCAGCGACCGTGGCAGCAAGTCACACCAACTGCCAGAGAGCTTCCTGCCCTTGTACCTACGTCACAAGGCTGCAAAGGCTGGTTTACTGCCTTGGGAACCCACCACGCCAGAGACGCTGACCTCGCGTTACCGTGGCATCTCTGTAGGAAGGGTTGTACTGGATTAGCCAGCAGGCAGCGAAGACTCCAGGAGCAACCGACAAGTCATCGGAGCCGTGCACTGCTAGCTCTTTCGGCCGGCCGTCTAGTGCGGAGGCGGGCAGCCTTCACCGAGGCCCGCACTGCACGCTCAGGGGCACGGAGGCAGACACGCAGGCCTGATTCACCGGCCACACGGCAGCAATGCTTCCGCACCATGAAACGGCGTCGTCACGCAGCCATCGAGTCTAACTTTCTACACTTCAAAAGAAATGACCATACACAGAGAGATCACACCTGTGCCAAATTTTGCTAAGAAAGCAGAAAAATCACCGAAAACATCTGCTCAATTTCACTGCCGTTTCCAGCACTCCGTCTTGCGTGGCCTGATGCGGTGGGAGAGGAAGAGCCCCATCCCCAGGCCCACAGGGTGCTGCCGCACACCCAGTGGGCTCCACGAGCAAGCGGTGATGCTCTCAACTGGGAAACACCGAGACTTACTCAGCGCCTCCAGCTTCATAAAGAAGAATTTATTTGCCTGCATTTGAGGCTGGTTGTGTGGCGGCTCTTCCCCAGCCTTGGGTTTAAAAAAAAAAAAAGCCTAGGAAGAGAGGACACCACTGGGCTGACCAGGAGAGGCCGATGCTGAAGCCGAAGCCCCACCACACCCACAGACTGACCGGACGGTTCTGCGAGCGGGAGGACGGGCTACAAGTCGGGAAGTCCACCCATAGTGCATCCTTTTTAAGATGTACACACCAACGTGTATGACTTATAGTGCGAACAAATGCTTAGAGAATGAGTTGTGCTAACATACACCAAGTTGGAAAGTAAATAAAATGAATACCTTTGGGCTGAATTAAGGAAAGAAAACAAAAAGCCCTCAGCAGTGTGTCAGGAGCTGCTCAAGGGAGACGAGTGCCTCCATCTCCTGAAGACACCAGCTTGGTCTGTTTCCTCCCGAAGGCCCTGGGCTGGTCTCCCCGAGGCTTCGGCTCCCCCGGGGGGGCGCAAGCAGCGACGGCTCTACGCCAGGTCCCACTCCTCCCGCACACAGGGTCTCCGGTCCTGGACACCGAGCAACTTCTCCATCCAATTCGGCAGAACCTCACCTGCCTCCTCTCCACTTGTCTCCAGTCCAGGGGACCCCTGCTCTTTCCTCCTCTGGGGGCTGGTCACTCCTGTTCCGACTCCCCAGTTCCTCTAGCCTCCGCCTCAGTTTCCCCAAAGCGGCCACTAGCCTGCTGGCTCCACTTGTCTCCAACCTGTACTCGGCCTCACCTGGTCCGAGGAGACCCGGGCCCCTCGGCGGACACCTCCGGGCTCTGAAAGGCCCGCGCTGTCTGGCGCAGCGCACGACAGAGCACCACCCCTCCCCACCCCCCCACCCCCCAGACGCCTGCTTTTCGGCAGAGCTCGACACGGCTTGTAAGGATGCCGGCGAGACCTAAGGAAGTGTGCAGACCTGAGCGGACACAGCTGTGCGCACACAAGCAGGCATCCACACAGCGGCCACACCCCACTGACTAGACATCTGACTAGACTACATCTTCCTGGGCTAGGTGGCCCGTGCGGTTAGAAAAGGTGCCCTTCAGGGCACGCTGTTCTTGAAGCAAGCCTCCCCAACTGTACTCGGTGTGTGCTGGCATCCCCACCCCCCTTTCCTGACTCTCCTCTTTGAGTTAGCTCCAAACCAAAGGAAAAGGCAACACCCCGCTGGAGTGATGGCCTCATTTAATCCTCCTTCATTAGCACAGAGAGAAATTACAAGTAACACGGGAAGTGAAGATGTTTTCAGGCTTAGTTTAGAGACAACTAAGAGTAAAGTCTAATGGCCACTACTGAGAAAAGAAGAAAATATCTTACAGTTACTTTGAAACAGTTTGTATAAATAAAATTGTGAAGACTTCACTTTAACCTATATCATTTCAACTCATAGTCAGACCTTTGTGACTTTTAAGTAGGTAATTGTGTAACCACAGCCTTTTGTGAAGTATTCAAGAAAAAACCATGTGTAATACAAGAATCAAAATGTCTCACTAAATTCTGGGTTACGTATATAGAATTTGGTTTCAAATGGTCTGGCTACTTGGATTAAAAGAAAAGTCAAGAATACAAAGAGCAAAGAAGTCAAAAAAGAAAAACAAAGATCCACCAGCTGATTTCGAATTGCATTTGAGCATATCAATGTAACTTAGACACAAAGCCCAGAGTCGACCCTGGCCCCCCAGACTCTTCCTCAGGTGGTGGTCCGGCACTTGGTACATTCACCTCGTTCCCAGCTTCAGTGTGCTTTTTTCCTATTCATATTCTGTCTTAACTCCATCATTTATAAAAATGACTTAGAATATTTCTGCCCTGGCTGGTGTGGCTCAGTTGGTTGGAGCATCATCCCATGGACCGAAATGTTGCAGGTGAGTCCCGGTCAGGACACATACCTGGGTTGCAGGTTTGATCCCCACTTGGGGTGCGTACAAGAGGCAACCAATCAATGTTCCTCACTCACATCAATGTTTCTCTCCCTCTTTCTCTCCCTAAAAGCAATGAAAACAAAAATGTCCTCAGGTGAGCATAAAATAACTTTTTTTTTTTTAATTCCTGTAAGTTACCGTAAAGTGTTTTGAACACAGTAGGAAAGAATGTATACCCAGTCTTATGTGTCCTGAATAACCCAGGACAAACAAGGGATCCAAAACCAAGCACGACCAGATCCCATTCCCAGCACCGCCCCTAGGCAGCATGACCGCTGGGAGCCCACGGGGAACACCCAGAGTGAGTGAAGTGGGCTGACGCGGTAAGACCACAATATAGCTGAGTACACCCTCTCAAGCTCCACTAGCTGAAAGGTAACAGGCAGTCCTAATAGTCTCTTTAGAGAAGGACTATTCTGGGGGGAAAGGCTTACACAGAACATGACAGGTAATATCTCCATCCTCGTGAGAGTGCAGTCTAGTAAGAAATGTAAGTCATAAATCAACCAAAAATGAACAAAAGTGCCTTTGAGGAACAGAAAGAGAGCTACTCAAGGAGAATAAGGGTGTAGGCAGGGCAGGAGAAGAAAAGGAACCGAGTCCAGAGTTCCGAAAGGCCTCCCTTGGGTGACTGTGAGCTGAGACCCGTGAGACGAGGGGCTGAGAAGCCGGCGGGGAGGGCTCCTCGGCTCAGGCACGGCCGGCTCTCTAACTGCGGGACAGAGGCTGCGAGTCTGGAAGAAAGCGGCACTCTGGGGCCCTGGGAAAGAGCGTGGCGCACCGGGCCCTGTCGGCTCTTACAGGTCCACAGAGAGGAACTCCGTTTTCTTCTTTTGTAGTTGGATTTCCAAATGCAATTAGGAACCTGAGACGTTTCCTACAGCAAAGTTACATCACCTGACTTAACGTTTTGAAACACTTTACGACACACAGCTGCTGCCTGGAGAATGAAGGGTAAGGGAGGGAGCGAGGCAGCGGCAGGGAGGCCAGTCCGCAGACGAGAGAGGCAGTGATGCAGGAGGCAGCGGAGCAACGGCGCTTGCTGGTGGCCTGGGCCTGCGACGGGAGGGCGAGGGGACAGACAGGAACGACTCACAGGCTGTTGAACACAAGCCGGCGGGCAGTGGTGTTTACGTTTACGGAGATGAAGAAACAACCGACGTGTAAGACATCAGGGGATGGGAAGGACAGGAGGCTACGTGAAGTTCTAGTCTGGACACGGGACACCGAAGATGTCCCAAGACAGCCCGAAAGAGGGTCCCATGGGACACAGGGGCCTGGCGGAGCCACCGCAAGCTGCAGGAACTGACGCAGTCCCCAGGGACAGACCTCCGACAGAGCAGACAGCAGGGACTGGGGGTTCTGCTTCAACACTCACAAGGGAACGAACAAGACCCATCAACAGTGGTCACCAAAAGCCACCAAGAGTTGGTAGTCAGGGCACAGAGGCAAAGGGGTGTCGGACATGCCAAGAAAGGGAAGTTTTAAGGAAGGAGCGGCCGACTTAACAAGATGCTAACAGAGAAGCGGACTATAAACTGGGCAATATGGAAGTCACTGGGTAACTGTGACAAAGGTCTCCGTGGAAACGGGTAGAAAGGCAGATTGGAACTGGTGGATAAATAAATGGAAAATGGTAAGAAAATGGAGATAATGTACGTGACTTTTTTGAAGACTCTGATTAAAAGGAGCAAAAATATAAGGCCGGAGAGGAATTGGGATAATTAAGAAAAAAATTTTAAAGATGGGATAATAATAGAGCATGTCAGAGCCAAAAGAACAATTCCGTAGAAAAGGCCAGGAGGGCGCAGGAGGAGGGGCAGTCCCGGAGATGCTGAGAGGGGTGGGCACAGCACCGGCCAGCCCTTCCAGGAGGAGCAGACGGCTCCTGCCTAAATGTGCCCGCTCCCAGCTGCACGCATCTCAGACGAGGAAGTGGGAGGCTGCCGTGGGAGAAGGCGCCCAGCCGGGGGGGGGGCGGGCCGGGCCTGGCTGCAAGGAGTAGAGGCAGCAGCAGGGCCGGACGCCTGCCCCAGCCCAGCGGGGAGCCCCCTCCCGGCCACGCAGTGGCTCGGCTGCGGACGAAGAGAAGGCAAAGCACTAGGTCCATCAGAGACGGAGTCCCGCCGGGCGGGTTTTCACACTCCCAACGTCCCTTTCCTTCACCCCAGCAAACGTGACAGGAAATGCAGGGGACACGAAGGAAGAGCATAAACGCTTACAGAAAGGGCATCCGCAGCGGGGCAAGAAGGATGCTTTCCGTTTTCTCTGCGTCCGTGCAAGCCAGGAAAGGACAGCCTGGCTGGAAGAGGACATGCCACCCACTGCACAGACAAGCCTGCCACCACGCGCCGTTCCGGACTTAAAAGCCCTCAAGAGGTTGGGAAACAAAGCAAAACGTTCAGGCCTTACTGCTAAAGTGCTGGGCTCTGGGATAATGAAAGGCCTACTGTCAAAACCAAACAGACACAATCTTTAGATGTCACATCTAACATCAAATCACTTTCCTCAACAGCAAAACTATCTAGGTAACATGGAAATATTCAAACTGCCTATGGTTTTCTCAACCAAAATTCTTTTAATAACCTACCAGTTAAAAGTTTCCTTACCTTCTTTGAAATTTATAGGCAAGGCGCCACGTAATGTTCAAACAGTGATCACATGATCACCGCAGCATTTTTCTATTTCAACGGGCCACGTGACTACAGTATTTAATTCTTAATTAAATATTGAAAGGGACTTAGCAGTTTGAAATGTGGTATTGCAATGTGTTGATTTCTGTAACAAAAAAGACAAATGGAATTCCAAACTAGGAACCGCACTCAGGAATGTGTTTTGGAGGTGATATAAGAGCTGAGATGCGGTGGAGTGTGAGCACAGTCCGGGGGTCTCCTTGCTCCGTTCTCCTGATAACTTACAACTGATCAAAATCTTCAAGAACATTTCCAGGAACGCTATTGCTTTAAAGATTCTTGTTTTTACCAACTTTACCTGCTTTGAAAAGCAATCTTTCAACTGATTCTGTCCCTACTTCACAAACCCACCAAAATATTTTCCCCATAAGCTAAACACTAACTATGTTGATTAGAGAATAAAAAGCCCGATTTTTTTTAGCTTATATATAAATTGTACACAAGTGTTAACAGTTATGTAAGTGACTCTGGCTTTCATTCCCATAGAAACTGAAAACGAATGATTAAAAATGGGACAAACTAATTAAAGCTGTGCTTAATTTCAAACACCCCCCCCCCGCCCCCCACCCCGCCCCTGGCTTTGGGGTCTGGTGTCACACTGCGGAGAAGCAGCAACGAAGGGAGAGCAGGGCAGGTGGGCTGCTGGGAATTTTATTGGCTTTACTCGGGCCTACCAGCTGTACCTCTAGTTGCTAACATTTCTGGTTATATGTCAAGTAAAATGTTTCCTTAGAAAAACCCAAGAAAAAATATGGAAAACACCTTACTGGTTATTATAATTACATGTACACAGTTAAAATGCCAAGTACACTACAGACATAGCTGCTGAAAATTACTGTTATAAACAGTACAATCCATAGTTTGCAGGGAAAAAAGTGGAACATGAGGAACTACAGTACTAGGAAAAATAGTACTTTAACAGAATTTAGGAATTGTCTTATTAGCATCAAGTAACAAAAAGTCAAAGATTTGTTCAAACAATTCTTTTTCATGTAAATATAGAAGAAATATTCTTTGAGTTAACTATACTGTATACATTGTTGACAAATGACCATATCAAATGGACCATACAGAATATAGTAAAAGGGCTTCATGGGCCCTGCCTGGTGTGGCTCAGTGGATTGAGCACTGGCCTGCGAAACAAAGAGTCACCGGTTCAATTCCCAGTCAGGGCACACGCCTGGGCTGTGGGCCAGGTCCCCAGTAGTGGGGGCACAAGAAGCAACCACACATTGATTGGTTGCTTCTCTCCCTGTCTTTCTCCCTTCTACTTTCTCTAAAAATAAATAAATAAAAAGTCTTTTAAAAGAAAAGAAAAAAAGTGCTTCATGATTTGAGCAAAAATGATCAAAAATATAAATTAAAAATGTTCAAAAAAAATGTTCAAAAATATAAATCAGATGGAACCAGTAATCAGGGCTATATTTTCACCATTACTTTCATACAGACTTAAACTAAGTAAGTTTAGAAAGGTATCTGGTCTATAATGGCCCATAAAAATAATCTTTAAGTGAAGTGCATTGAACTAAGTCCAGTGCCGCAAACCATTGGCTGGCACCCAATCTTTAACGACCTGTCTTCCATTCACGGAAGATCTCTGCTACTTGCTAAAATCCATGCAGGTCGGGCCACCTGAGTCTCACGTTTCCGTGACGTGTTCACTTAGGACGTGCCATTCAGATCACCTGCTCTAGCGGGAACTAGTCGATGTGACTTGGTATCTTCCCAAACAGCCCCCGGGGAAGCTTCCGTGACAGGAAACTGTCAGAGGACCCACAGCCCGCTGAAAGGGTAACGCCCTCACCAGACTGACGCTGGGCGTGCTGTCCAGACGCTGCGGCGGACGGCCTGGGCTCCCGGCCTGGGGAGGGCTGCAGAGGCGGCGGCGGCGGGGGGCTCTCAGTCGCAGGCTCCGGGGAGGACATGGAAGGCTGCAGAAGCTGCTCGGCTGGAGTGTCTATGTCCATCACAGCGTCACCCATGTCCACGCCAGTGCCTGACGAGGCCGCAGGAAGGGTCGACACGTCTGCCAGACTTGCCCCACCTCGAGAAAGTACACGTCAGCGCAAGTCCAA
The DNA here is from genome assembly GCA_039655065.1 of Glossophaga mutica. Classification (NCBI taxonomy): domain Eukaryota; kingdom Metazoa; phylum Chordata; class Mammalia; order Chiroptera; family Phyllostomidae; genus Glossophaga; species Glossophaga mutica. The sequence continues at coordinate 51,617,401 of CM077316.1, forward strand.
CCACGCAAAAAGAGGCATGTTCAGGGAACGCAGACACGCTTGCACACATGCCCCCACACACACGTCTGTACACGCACAGTAGTATGTAACGTACAGGAAATCAGAAGCGCCCACTGGTGGTCTGGTCTACTTGAGTAAATAAGCTAATTAATAGGAGTAAACATCTACCTACAGCATATTCTCATTAAAATAATTGATCTTTTAAGTAAAATGTTCAACACGGCAGCTTTAGACAAAGCTAAATAACATTTTGTGGGATGCTTATAAGCACTGCCTAGTCCTTAAATTTAATGATGATTTTGATGTAATAACTAAATAGAATAATCGATTCATAGTGATCTAGTTCCACTCTATAACGTCACGTGCTTTGTGAAATATTTAATGAAAATTTGATTAGCAAGAGTAAAACAACAAATAGGCCAGAATAGGGTTAAGGCTCTCATTCCCATTTCATTGGCCACAATGTTTTAGCCACTGAATTAACATGATGCAGGCACGATTTTATTAAAAGGCTTGAGGGTCCATGATGAACCACCCCAGGCTTTCTGCTGTCTGCAAAGGAATAATCAATACTCAATAAGAAACAAAAAGGATAAACTGAACTTCATCAAAATTAAAAACTCTTTGCCCTGGCTAGTATGGCTCAGTGGATTGAGTGCCGGCCTGTAAACCAAAGGGTCACTGGTTCGATCCCCAGTCAGGACACATGCCTGGGTTGTGGGCCAGGTCCCCAATAAGGGGAGTGCGAGAGGCAACCACATAGATGTTTCTCTCCCTTTCTCCCCCCCAAAAAATAAATAAATAAAATCTTTTTTAAAAAAGTTAACTGATATTCATGAATTAACCAAATCTATTTATAGATAAAATTCAATAGAAATCTTGGGACTTAAAATATTTAGGAGTTAACTTTTACAGTCCTCATTTTGACAGAGGTAAGTAACTTGCCAAAGACCATGGGCTGGAAAGCAGTGAACGAAGCATGAGAGCAGGTCCGCTGACATCAGAAACAGCAACTAATGACCAATGTATACAAGAAACCAAAAGGAGAAACCATTCAATTATATAAAACTGGTTTACCTACAGAGTTTTATATATTTCTACGCTAACACAAAAAGGACTTTAAGTGGGGAATATCAGATGCTCTTACTTTTTTTTGAGAAAAGCAAAAGTAAGGGCTAGAACTAGGGGGCCCTGCAGGACAAGTTGTATCCGCAACGGGCTCTATCATCTGCTGGCTCACGCGACAGGGAGGACCTTGCGTCACCGCAGACCTAGAGCGCGGTGGGAGCCGCGCGGTGTGGAAGGCCGACTCCAGCAGAGTCAGCAGCAGAGTCGCCAGCTTTCTGGCAACTCTAGTGCACAGGACACGTACCTGCAGGCCGAGCCCTTCCTCGTCCTCTACTGCTCTGTGCGACCTCACTGGCTTCTTCAAACCACCTCGACAACATGTCGGACATTCTCTGCATCAGCGACACATTGGGGCTTTGCTCTCCTGCGACAACACAGGTCTTATCAGTGACCTAGTCATGAGTCAGCATCTTTCATTAACGCAAAACCCAGGTTTGAAAGCAACTGAAATGAAAGCCTCAAATTGCCCAAATGAAGCCTGAGAAGGTGCACAGGCCCGCCCGAGCCACCCTTGCGCGAGTGCGTGTCAAAGGACTCCGTCCCCCATCACCGCCTATGACCCCACTCATCCCCTCCGAGCCCAGAGCGCACAGCGCACAAGGGCCCTCGCACCTCACACAGAGCAGACTGAAAGAGAGGGCCGCCCTCTCTCTTAAACCCCTTACACGCTGAATGTGCCTCCATCATCCCCTCCTGTGAGCAAATGGCACATCTCTGGGACGAGCTGAAACCAGACCTCCCGCCCTGCGTTTCTTCCTTCGAACGCGTGAGTTTTTGCTTAAGGGCATTTCCAAATGAAGTATGACACGCACTGTGGCCGTTCACTTCCACTCTACAATCGTGTAATTTAAAATGGAAATGGTTCCTGAATTTTCTGTGAAAACTATTCATTTTACACGTTATTGCCTTTCTGTAATGTAGCTTTATATTTAAATATATATTATGAAATAATACCAAGGATAACATACTGGGAAATGTGATTTTTGACCTAGAAAGGTTTCCGAAGCTATTAGAACAGCATGCTCGCTTGTTACAACCCACACAGACCAGCTGTAAAGTGCCACCTTGAAGTTCCCAAGGTCGTTTCCTACGCTTGTCAAAGGCGCCTGACAGGGGGCAGAACACCTACGTGCTTCATAAAACTCTCTGGATGGAACTGAGAGTTTTCATTCCGTGTAACTCTAACGGAAAGGCACTGACAATGCCCAGTGTGTTACGGGACAACAAGCATTCTTAAACTCTCCTGCAAAACACTGTTTAAAATTTTTATTGTATTCTTCCATTACCACTTAGTCCCCTCATACAATTGCCCCCCCCACAATTGCCCCACTGTGGTCCACAGCCATGAGTCCTTTTCCCTTTTTGCTCTATCACTCCACCCCTTCCCCTCCCCTTCTCAGCTGTCATCTGCTCTCCAGCATTCGTCACTTTCAGCGGGAGTGTAAAGCAGTGCTTTTTGGGGAAGGAAACGTGAGAACTATCAAAACTGAAACGCACTACCCGGTGACCACGCCAGCCCCCTCCTAGGAACGTGCCCGCAGATGCACACAGGTGCACAAGCGAGCTAGGAGCCTCACTCACAACAGTGAGAACAACGGGAACCAGTTAAAACACCAACTTTTAGACACCATGTAAAAATAAAAAGGCTGACCAAAGTACAGTTACCATCTCGCTCTCGTTCACTCTCTGGCCTCGCTCGGGGTCCAGTATCTGACCAGTCGCCACGAAGTCTCAAGCGCTTCACTGGAGGCTGTCGTAACTGCAAGGTGAGTAGGAAACTCATTTTCTCAGCTTTTAAAGCACACTTTAACTCTAATAGATTCTTTCCACCTCCCTGCTCTCGGATTCTTTCCACCTCCCTGCTCTCTGTACCGAGTACTCGAGGGAGGTGCCAGATCAAAACAGGGAGAGAGCTGAGGAAGCCTTGCAGAGGAAGCCCACGGCCCCCAGGCAGCGTGCGCGGCTGGTGCCGGGAAGACCGCAGAGGGCCGAGGAAGTGGGGGTGTTGGGTGGCGGAAGGTCTCGAAGCCATGATAAGGACCTCGGCTGGGCTCTGAGAGAAGTGGGCGGCCCTCGGAGAGCTGGTCAGAAGAGTGGCATGATCTGATGAGGGGGCTGCGGGCGTGCGGCAGGGGGACTGGTTAGGAAGCCCCCACGATGACAGAGGAGAGCTGCGGACACCCGGCACCCGGTCGAGGGGGCAGCCAGAGCGGTCAGCGGTACTGCAGAGCGGGGTCTGCATTTCAGAGACCAAGTGCCGGGGCCAGGAGAAAGTGCGAGGCTGGACACGATGCAGCGGCCCAGTGATGAGACGGGGCAGGGGCCACCCCAGTAAATGCAGTAACCAAATTAGAGGAAAAGGAAAAAAGAAAGAAAAAGAATTTAAAAAAGGAAAATGAGAAGTAAAAAACAATCGAATAAGACAAAAGAATATACTAAATAAAAAATTATTAGAGGATATGAGGACATAAAAAGAGGCCTCCCCAAATTAAGGAAACATAAAAATATAGAGAAAACATAAGGAAAAAACCACATATATTCTATAGTGAACTTCTGTTCATACTTTAAAACCTTGCTAAGCTCCTCTCATGTTCCCAGTGAAGATCAGTCATTCCTCTTCTGGTCCTACTTACACAGAACGTAACTCTTATACATCACTCGCTTCGGTTTTACACGTTGATTGAGTTGTGGCGCTACTGCCACCGAACCGTGAACTCCTGCGTGCGAGGCCGTGCACCACCACGGCACCTGGGTTTTCTCAAGTTCGGTATCGGACTTAGTGGGCAGCAGGCGCCCAGTAGGGACCCTGCGGTCAAGGGCTCAGCACAAAGCACGGACGGAAAAGGTGCGGGATGAAGATGGAGACAGATTCTCAGTTTCTTCCTCTACGTGCACCTGAACTGTTGGGTTGAGCACAACGCGCATAATCCATTCTTATCATTCGAATCCTTTTTAGAATTACTTTTCTTAACTTAGTTACTCTGACAAAGTGCTGAGAAACACACACCCAGAAAACAGGCCCAAAGCAGCTGTTCTGGGCTGGCTCCGCCTCACTCGCCGCGGCGCAAGCACCTCTGGCTGAGCACAGCACGGTGGGAACGCTAGTGGGCCCCCCGAGACTGCTTCTGCACTTCCCGCTCGTCACCACGGGGCGGTCCGAAAGCTCCCCTCTGACGTACTGAAGTATGAGTCTCAGGGGGACATTCCACGGCCACGCAAACCTCAGAGACAATCTCCTGTCTGCGACAGACTGACATGCTCAGAGCTTCGCCGGCCACTGGGCTCTCTTCCTTGTCAACTTACCAAGTCACTTAAGCCCGCTGCCACATTTAAAATCCCAAATATATTTATGGAGTAATACTACTTCCTCTAACTTTGCAGCCCTTGGAGCCTGTAGTTCTAACAGCTGCACGTGGTTTAGCATCTCGCGATTGCACGAACGCGCTCTTCAGCGCCTTTACAATGTGCTCACTTGCAGGGCTTGGGCCAAAGCCAAAAACTCACTACTAATTAATAAGAAGCAATGGCTATTTCAAAGGTCATTTCACAAGCCACAATATAGTGACTAAGCAAAGAACAGTGTAAAACAGAAAGGCCGAAGTGAAAAACAGGCCGGGGAAAGCAGCTCAGCAGGTGAAAGCAAACATTGTTTTCTACTGCTGTGTACTGGCAAGGATGTGGGATTCCTAGTTTTTGCCTTTTACAAAGAGGAAAACAGGTACCCCGATTCTGTGTGCCTGTATACCTACGCACTTTCACTTACCTTCTCGCTCATCTGTATTTTGTGACAGGTCCCTGGAGATAATGTTACACGCTCGTAATTGTGAAGGAGAGGCAGATGTGGGCGCGGAAGGGGCTGCTGTCTGCACCCGAGGAGTGACCGGTAACGGGTAAAACCCCTCTCGGCGCGTGAGCACCGACACTCAGTCCCCCACAAATCTGCGCGCCACACTTTTTACCACTGCAGCTGCCTTTTCCGCGACCGCTCGACCCGCTGCGGCTGTGCGTCCCCACCGTCAGCGAGCCATTCTGCCACTGAGTACTTTCTCCTGAAACCGCCACAGCACTTTTTCAGAGCCTTTCTTAATTATCAGCCCTTTTCTTTCGTGTATGCTTCAGGTCCTCGTTTCCCCAACTGGAAATGTCCTGCAAATTACCTCTGTTTTTTAAAGCCCTCCAGGCCCCGAAGTCCCTGAAGCGTGTTTACCGAATCGACCAAAGCGGACGGCGTGGGGCCAACGCACCTCTTCCCTTCTCTCCTCCGCAGAGGGCGTCCGAAGCTCCCGCGCGGCGTCGTCTTTGGGGTCGAACAGGTAGATGTAGTCCGAAGAGTAGCTGACGAGGATCTCCTGGCCGTCCTCGCTGTAGCACAGGGACGTCACCCTGCAGGACTTGTTGTTAAGGTGCGGCGGGAGAAAGCGGGCCACCATGCCGGCCGTCCCCCGGCCCGCGTAATTCCCTGAAGGAGGAAACGGGACAGCGTCTAAAATTCACGTTTTTGAAGAAAAACATTTTAAAAGCTCTTAACTTGAAATAGGGAGACACGAGATTTAAGGTAGCAATAAAAATCCAAGCTATCATATTCTACAGGGTCCGGCACAAACGATGCCCCTTTTTTATTACAAAATCATAAGCATGCAATTCTGTAACATAACTCTCACACTCGAGCACACCACATGACATTCTCGGTGAAATGTTCAAATTAGAACCATAAATTATTATACCCATATTGTCCTACCGACCACAATCAAGCAGGCCTCACTTTGGCCAGACCCTGTATTTCTAGAAAAGGCTCCTTTTTCTATAACCGGATTTTATAAGAAAATTTTAGAAACTACGGTACAGCGGAAACACACCTTTAAAAAAATTCGTGACTGTCTGGAATCCCAGATTATATAAACATTTTATTGGAAAAGAGTTATTTAATCAATTAATTTATGATTATAGTTACCCTAAATGATCTTCCAAAAGTTCTCAAATTAATAAAATTTTTATAATAGGAAAACTGGTCTTTATCAGCAAAGAAACAAAATAATGCAGTATCCTTTGAAAGTGATTCACCTTTTACTTTATACTCTTAAAAAATCTCTGACTGCTGGGAAACGTCTCTCTTACAAGGTCATGGGGGGGTAAGGTCCACGGGGGGGGGGTAAGGTCACACATGGCAAGGGGACACTACTCCAGCTCTAACTTGGGCGGTCGTCAATGCAGCGCGCGGTGACAGAAAGGGGCGCAGGGGGCACCGGTGTGCTGGGGGCCAGGCAACGCTGAACTCGAAGAATCGAAATCAGTCACCAAGCAGTGCGCGCAATCCTGCACAACGAGGGCTTGCCCAGAATGTCAACCGCATCCCATCTGATGAGGAACAATAACTAAGCCTATGGTTTAATGTTACATTAATACCGTTTTCCCAAATGTGCATATCCAAACAGATAAGACTCCACAATCACCATTCAAAAAAAACACTCCCCCCGGCCTTCCCGTTTCAATAACCTGTTTAGTGGACATGAGCTGATGACGAGATTGACACTGCGTTCATTTGGGGCCAAGTCTGCTTCTATTTTTAACAACAACAGAACGCATGTGCGTGTACAGAAATGTGCACGTAGAGTTGATCTTCGTGGTGTGGGGGTGTGTAAGTGCCCCTGGCTTCCTTCACGGAGAAAACGCGACTGGAGGCTGGCAGTGAAGGGGAACTTGCGGGAGTGGCTGGGCCCCACGGTGGGTGCAGGAAGCTGGGGGCCAGGAGTTCAGGGCACAACTGGAGTCAGTGCCACAGCCTCACTGACAGCACTTGGCCTTGGCCGCTACATGCTAACAACACAGGCTACATGCTAACACACGCCCAAGTCACTGTTCTTTCTTAACTCTTCTCTCCACCATGCTTGCTGGTACCCCCTTAATTTAAAAAAAATGGCAAAGAGAAATTAGGAAAGCCAAGTACTGAGGGCCAAACAGCGCCCCCACCACCACAAATTCACATCCATCCAGGACCTCCGGGCACGTCCCTGTTCGGAAAAAAGGTCTCCGCAGATGTAATTAATCAGTGCGATGAGGTCATCGTGGGTTAGGGGCCCTAAAGCCACTGGGACCGGGACCAGGACCGGGACCGGGACCGGGACCGGTGCTCTCCTCACAGGAGAGCACACACACACACACACACAGAGGGGAGGAGGTGGGGAGCGGAGCAGAGGCTGAAGGGAGGTGTCTAACAGCAGGGGAGGCCGAGGACTGCGCGGCACCACAGGCAGCCAGGGGGGGAACCGGAACCAGGTTCTCCCCGATCTTCCAGCACAAAACCACCCCGCCCAACCTTCGCTGCGGCCTCTGAGTTAGGAGACAGTAAGCTCCTGTCCTGTTAAGCCACCCTGTGTACAGCCCTAGGAAGCCAATACATTTGACCCCCGAGCTCTGTGGGTTTCGAACCTGTGGACTCAATCTCCCAGGGAAGGAAAACAGTACTTTCCACCCGCGGAGGGCTCAATGTACGCACTCTTCTGAGCCATCTCACAAGGGACTTAAGCATCTGGGGATTTGGGCACCCCAGGGGTCCTGGAACCATCCCTTGAGGATACTTAGGGCTGACTGTACATCAAGTGTGGTAACTTTTTAAAGTGATAAACCGCAAAAGTATCACCCCGATAGGATCATAAAACTTGGTGAAATGCTGGTTTTTATAATTCATATTATCTAAATCCATCTACTTACTAAATTCTATAATGAACTCATCAAATTTGAAAATTGTAAACATATTTATTCTCTGAATAGACGGAATCTTATATTTCCTTCACATGTAGCTTTGTACCTGTAGCTCTTGTGCCCAGCATTCTCCGATCATATATTCGGACCGAGCTATCAGAACAACCCACGGCCAGATAATACGGTACTGGTGGACAAATCGCTACGGAAGTGGCGGCCCGCCGGCAGTTAATCAAAATATCCTGCAAGATAAAACAGCAGCAGTTTCACGGAGCTTTCAGTAGAGATGACACCATGTTGAAAAGTGTTCTCTTCGGTGAGAAGAAAATAACCTTTCTCAGAAATCCCATTCAATCAGTGTGACCGTGAAGGGGAAACCATGGTTTTCTTGGACTCTGCAGATTTCTATTAGGGGGTGTTTCTAACTTGCAGCCAATGTGCAAGGAGATAAACGTGCACAGCCACCGTCCCTCCTCAGCGGTCTACCCCCCCAGGGAGAACGCGGTCTTCTCCACACTTGGCCGTACAGTCCCCAAACGGACTTCTAATACAAACCGTACGCTCTCCTCACGGACCGAACCCAGTAGGATACTATATATGGAAATACGAAATTTAATTCAAAGATTTTAAAACCAGCAATAACTGAGTGATGCCAAATACATTCTGAAAAGAAAAAAAAAATTGTTCTCAGATTTAAGACTCAAATGGCAGCTAAATCAAGAGCAGCTACAAAAACAGCCAGTGATAATGCAAGAAACCCATTATTTGTATTATCGCAGTTTAAACCCTTTTTCAAAACTAGCTGCATTTCAAATAATGACATAACACAACTGGAATTATCCCTCAGAAACGCCTCCGCATCCTCATATGCAGGAACAGTGAACACCTTTAAAGATGTGAAGCACTCACCCATGCAGCGTGTAAGCCGTTAACCCCGTTGCAAACGCCTGCTGCTCTTGGCCCCCTGGACAGTACAGACGGGGGCACAGTCTGCCTTTGTCTATGACAAGTACTCAGGGGACTGTATGTGGTGCTCATAACACTTTAGTTAGAGCTGTTACTACTAATATAAAACAATTCGTAGTTGATTTTAAACTTTTATACTTTTCTTCACTTGTAAAATCTTCCTCCCTACCAGTTCAAAAACAAAGTACACACGCACACGCCAACCCTGTAGAAGACAGGGTTTACCAGGGCCCCTGCTTACACCTTTATATAAGCATTAGAAAATGTAAGAGCTGTAGCCCTGAATGTACACCTGTAAGGTATTCTGTTAATTTTACACTATTTTGCCTGTGACTCAGCTCCTCACTCTTAGGTTTTATTTAGCTTAATTATTGACTTAGGACATTATTCCTAATACATGGAACTGGTTCACCAAGTGCCTTTTATAATTCTGTTTTAGTGGTTCAGGACTGCTTTAGTTGCCAGTTTTCTTCATACTTTACCTTTCCATTTTTATATATAAAGAAGTGAAAAAAGTTTTCTTAAGGGAAAATTTTAAGATTTCATTTTTGTTTATTTTTAGAGAGGTGATGGGAAGGAGAGAGGGAGAGGAACATCCATGTGTGGTCACCTCTCACATGCGCCCCCTAGTGGGGTACTGGCCTGCAACCCAGGCATGAGTCCTGATTGAGAATCGAACCACCGACCCTTTGGTTTGCAGGTCATTGGTCAATCCACTAAGCCACACCAGCTAGGGCTGAAATTTTGACAGTATTTTCACTTATTAGCCTTGCTTTCATCTTTATTTTTACTGGGTATTTTGTTATAAAAGCACAATTAAATCCTACCACATCATACACTAAAATACTGCTTATGAGAATTTGGCATAACGAATTTTAATACCTCCATTTCCTAAGAAACAGGCATACCAAATACCCCCAATACACAACCTCATATTTTAAACTTATTCTGCCTTTTACTTAATTTAACTCTTTCCTAGCTGTATGTATGTACGTGTGTGTGTAAATATGTAACATAAAAACTGACTTAAAAACTTAATTTCTATTCTTTTTTCTTTCAATATAGAAAATAATCTCCCCCCCAAGAATGTTAATAGTAACGTTATTAGCAAGCACTTAACCTCATTACTTTCAGTAAAAAATATATTTAGCAATACTTTCTTACTTTATTTCATACTTCAAAATGATCTGAGAAAAAAAGCCACACTCTTTAAATAACATTTGGGATTAGCTGTCTGGGGCCACTGGATGACTGCTCAGGTTGTCTCAGGTTTAAAACAGTATTAAAATACGACATCGGTAGTGAAGCTATGTCTTTAGAGAAGTGAGCTGAGTGACAAGCACATTGGTAGAATGGCATCTTACTATCTTTTAAAAAAGATAACACAATTGTTGTTTTAAAAGTCAGGGTTAAATCAAAAGGAAAGTATTAAACTTTCATTATGGCTATTGGTAAGCCAAAATTATCTCCATAAGTAAATGAGATACACTGATAAATTCTTCAACTTTTTATAATGCCAGAGCATATACTGAGTAATTATATACATTTTCATTTGTATATTTGAAATGTACTATCTAAATACAAGTTCCCTAACTTCACTATTAACATTTGAATTTTTAAAATTTGACTACATAACACTCATATTTGCTATTGAAGATTTTAGCAAAACACAGACAGTAAAACTGACCCGTAATCTCGTAACCTAGAGATAATTTACCGTTCCAATTTGAACGATAATCTCAAGTATCTTGCACCATTCACCCAGAAAAGCGACCCTTACGTCTTTGCAGTCTTCCTTTGCGCAGCTGGTTTTGATGCGCGTGTCGAACCACCTGACGGTCCCGTCCTCACCGCAGGAGAGGAAGGTGTGCGGGTCACTGGGCACAGTCATAATCTGGGGGCGAGAACGAGGCCCAGACACGGTTAGCGACCACTCGGAGAGGTGGCTGCGAGGGGCCCGGCCACCGGTTTCGGAAAACGAGGCTGGCAAAGGCCACCGAGAGCCACTCATCTCAGTTCTCCATGAATTACCCGCCCCACAATTCAAAGTGGCGCAGCGCACACAGAAACATGCAAGTAGTGCTTGTTGCATTAACACGATTCACTACCTTGAAGTTTGAAATGAACGTTCCTGCAGGTAGAAAGTTCTTTAAAACAGAAAACTTCTAACAACTGTGATAAGAAAAATTCTGCCCTTGAAAACTTCAACTGGTCAAAGGCTAATTTTTATTTTCTGGATGTAAGTTTACACTTATAAAAACATTATCATTTTTTCTTCTATGATAATGTTTAAGAAAACTGTAAGATGCTGAGAATTGATTAAAACACTTAAACTGCCCTCTCAAAAACTTTAACCAAATTTCATGATTAAGATACTCAAGAAACTAGGAACGGGAGGAAATCACCTCAACGAAATACAGGCCACACATGAGAAGCTCACAGCTGACACCACAACTCAGGGGTGAGAAACTGAGAGCTCCCCTCTACGGTCAGGAACAAGACAAGGATGCCTGCGCACATCACTTCTATTCAACGCCGTACTGGACGTTCTGGCTAGGGCAATCAGGCAAGAAAAAAGAAATGAAAGTCGCAGAAATTGGAAAAGAAGCAGCGAAATTATCTCTGATTGAAGACAACATGATCTAATATGCAGAAAATTCTAAAGATTCCACAAAAAAACCCATTAAGACAAACAAATGAATACAACAAAATTTCAGGTTAACAAACACAAAAATCACTTGTGTTTTTCCTATGTACTTACAATAAGCAATCTGAAAAGGACATTAAGCAAACAATTACAATAGTAGCAAAAAAATGAAACACTTAGGATAAACTTATTCAAAGAGGTGAAAGACCTGTACACAGGAAACTGTAAGACGTTGCTGAGAGGAAGCAGACACAAATGAAAAACATCTGTATTGGTGAACTGGGGGACGGGACACTGTTGAAATGTCCACACCACTCAAGGTGATCATCTGGGGGGGTGGGGTGTGTTTGTGTGTGTGTAGAAAAATATTAGGGCAATCTAAGTTTAATGCAATTTCTATCAAAATCCCAGTGGCATTTTTTTCTTTCCTGAAATCAGAAAAAATCTTAAAATTCACATGAAAGCACAAAGGACACGAAATAGCAGATACAACCTGGACAAAGAAGAACAAAGTGGGAGGCCTCACACGTGCTGACTTCAAAGCACCTGACAAGGCCACGGTCTTTAAAGCACCATGGCACTGGTACGAAGACGGACACGCAGACCAACGGAAGGGACGGACTTCGCAGAAGACAGTGCAACACGGTGCTGAAGCGGGTAAGCCCGGGAGAGAGCCCTGAGGCACGACCCAGGAGCATCTTTTAAAAGACTGACATTTGTGCTTGGAGGGCGGCTGCTCACGTCACTGCAAACTCGTAATAATGAGTACCACTGATACTCAGTTCTTATTTATTAACTGCATTCGCAAGCTCATCAAGACTCGTTTCCTCAAATACTTGACAGAAATCTAGACATTCCGCCAATAACTTCGTTGCCTGCACACGCGTGGATGTGTATGCACACACATCCACAAATCTACACACATGAGCATACACACGGGGGCACAGCCACACGCTTCACACAAAAGCACCGGTGCGCGGGCCGCACCTCGTAGGCGGTCCCGTAATGGCACGTGAACTGGCACTGCCTGTTGGTCTCCGCGTCCTGCTCGACGTTGGTGTAGAATATCACGCCGTCCCCAGAGCAGGACACAATCTGCCTGTCGTTTGTGCACGGCAAGAACTTCGCGCTGAAGATATTGGCTCGGTGCCCCGAGCGGATTGTTGTCAAAACCTGAAACACACAAAAAAGAGAAAGCAGCTCTTGGTAGTTTATTATTTCCTAGAAAGAAACATTCATATTTAACATAATCATGGCCAGGAACACATTCTTATTAACATTCTCATCTCGATGAAAATTATCATTTCATTCTACACCATTATAATTAGGGAAAAAAGAAATCAGAATCAATCATATTTTCTTTTCTTCATCTGAGATGTGAAGATAACTCCTCATTACCAAGGCAGTTATTTGTTACTTTTAGGATTTCAGAAGTACCTCATCAAGCACTTCTCAGTTGTCTTCAGTGGGAGGACTGGTCCAATTTAAGCTAGCCCATAATTTTTGGAAAATGAAACTTCTCCTTTTTATATATTTGAGATTAATGATAAATGATTAAAAAAGCCCCTTAATAAGAAACACCTCTAATCTCTTAAATCTATGTGGAGTGCTCTGAAACTCTCACTTGCAATAAATTAATCTTCTCATGAATTCACAGGATCTAAAACAGAGTGAAACTATAAGAACAGATTTGACTCAGGATCAAAAAACTATTTTCTTGTATAATGAATCACAGTGTTTTACAATCAAAAAATATTCCTATATGATACCAAATTGGGAACTATCAAAACAACTGTGTGAAAAAGATCGTCATTATACTTAAAATCTCTAAAATTATTATCTGATTAGTCATTTCTCAAACTGGAAGTGAGGATGGGTAATTAATTGCTTGTTGAATACACAAAATCTACTGGGAATCATGTATAAAGCAAATGTCATTTTTTTAAATAAGCAACTAAAGGAGAAGCATGGTCTTTTAAAAACTACGCCATTGGGCCCTTTCACAGAAGAACGGAAAGCAAGGATCTGAAGAGCTGTCTGCACGGCTGCGTTCCCGGCGACATCACTCGCAAGGGACAGGAAGCAGATGCACCCGAGGGTCCACGCCCGATGAAGGGGCACACAAAACGGGGCGCGCGGTGGGACGTCAGCCAGCTCCCAAAAGGAGGAAGCCCAGACACACGCTACCACCGGCGTGAGCCCCGAGGACGGGCCGAGGGGCCAGGAGCCGTCACAACAGCGCGAGCGCTGTCCAAACACACACTTGCCGGGAGTTCATCAGCTGTCGGGCCGAGAACCCGATGCGGCGGCTCTTAGAGTGGTCCCCTTCTCGGAGACAGAGGCAGGGTGGTGGCTGCCGGGGGCTGCAGGGACCAGGGAGGGGGCCGTGGTTCACGGGGCAGGGTTTCAGTTCTGCAGGACGAGAGGAGCTCTGTGGCCGGAGGGCGGTGACGGCATGACAGGAAGGTGAATGTATACGTAATGTCACGGAACTGAACTTCTAAACATGGCCGAGATGGTTCATTTTATGGTATGTATATTTTATTACCACGTTTAAAAAAAAAAACAATAGAGCTCTGCATCTTTAAAACAATTCTGTTGGTACCTAGATGAATGCTTTGCGTATTATGAGCATTATAATTCCGACAGTGCAATCAAACAGCATTTCCATACATAATTTCAGGGAATTTCTCCAGTCGGAAGGCTGCCCTAGTAATTACAGACCTAAGAGAAGCAGAATTTGAAAACATTGAGTTTCCCTCTGCTAAGTCAGGACAATTAAGTAAAGCTGTGTGTGAAATAAAATTATGACCTATCTTTTAATCATGGGCAGCCTCAACATGACCTCCTTTTAGGCTAAAGGACCACAAACACTTATTTAAAAATCTTAACTGTCTGTAGAGATATGAGAAACACGTGAACCGTCTAGTCCGTAAGACTGCTAGTAGTGAATCAGACTGCCCACCTACCACGTGCTCACTGACGCAAAAATAGCAGCACACTTCTGTATACAAAGTCAGAGGAAGGGCCAATAAAAATCAGAACACAATCCTAATTAAAACTTGGCGTGACAGGATACCCAGCTTGTTGAACGAACGCCACGAGGCGTCACTAGGACCCGGCCCCTGACAAAATCCAGTTTTTTAAACTGCTTGGCTTAAGATTAGATTCTGTGAGCATAAAAGAAAAAAAAAAATCACATTGTCTTCCCTCCTCCCCACCGAAGAATGCTCTTTTCAGATCAGGTCAGTTGGGGCAATTTTACCCACTTGGATAGCACGAAGCACGCTTACAGATTCCGGAGTCAAAGGGCCGAGGGAAACCTGCCCTTCTCCTGCAGAAGGTAGGGGACCTGACTGGAGCAACTTCCAAGTTACACAACGGAGTTTAGCAAGTTAAGAATATTCTTCCACAAATGCCCGTTCTACAGTTATTTACAATTTCTGGATTTCTTTTTCTCGTTAAGTTGTAGATTTTTTAAAGCACTAACCTTTCTGCTATAAGGATTACTAATTACTAACTTGGTGTCATCTGAGCCAGATAAAATATACTCTCCAGTTTCATTCCAACAGATTGTATTAACCTAAAAAAAGAAAAGGAAAAAAGAAATTTCAGCAAACTGAACATGAAAACAGGTGTGCCATCTTTTACTTAACTGATGGTTCAATTTTTATACCACTAATGAGGTTACATCTACGGTAAATAGTATTTACCAGTTTACTTACTGAAAGTACGCACTGACCACCATATAGCAAACACAATGTTCTGAAAATTCACAATGAAATGTCTGTCTCCGTTAAGTTTTATTATTTAAATTTGCTTTAATTAACTCCTTTTCTATCCAGAGACACAGGACCGGATCCCTAGAAAGGAATCAGGACACTCACTGCACAGCCCCAGGGGGTGAGGCTGCACTGCCCCCATGTTCACGGTCAGGGGCCCGCCTGTCAAGGAAAAGGCCTGAGGGTACCGAAGCAGACCTGTGCATTAACGGTGGGGACTTTTAGTCAAGGGGTCTAAGACCACTCAATGGAGAAAGAACAGTCTTTTCAACAAATGGCGCTGGAACAACTGGATTACACACAAGCCACAGAATGAATTTAGACCCCTGTTTCACACCATGTACAAAAATTAACTGAAGACTATCAAATACCTAGAGCCAAAACTATGAAACACTTAGAAGAAAACACAGGTGTAAAGCTTCACAAAAACTAAAACCACGATGAATTACCGCTTCACACCTGCTAGGATGGCTATAATAATTTTAAAAAAGGAAAAAACAGAAGTTGGGAGCATGTCACGTGGAGAAACTGGAGCCCCCCCACAGCGCTGGCAGGGACCCCAAGTATTGCAGCTCTCTGGAACACAGCCCGGCAGCGCCTCCAAAGCACAGCTACGCTGGGACCCAGTGACTCCACAGCCAGGCCCACGCCCGAGAGAAGAAAAAACACGCCACACAGAAACTCGTACACAAACATCCACAGCCGCATGATTCATAACAGCCCAAAGGGAAACCAACCCAAACATCATACATGAAATGCTACTGCCTGTGTGCACATAAAAAAAGACCCACACAACACAACGTCCTTCAGCCACACGAAGGAGGGACAGGCTGCAACGTGGACGAGCCTGGAAAATATTAACGAAACGGAGAAGCCAGTCCGAAAGGCCGTGAACTCTCCCACATATCTGCGGCGTCCAGAAGGGGCCTATCTACAGGGACGGGGGGGGGGGGGGTGGGGCAGCGGCCAGCAGCCAGGTGGAGAGGGCGGGCAGGGACTGATAAGCGGCGCGCACGCACGCACGCGCTTCTGCAGACGCTGGAGACGCGGGGAACCAGGCAGTGGTGCTGGCCGGGCCCCGGCACGATTGCATTTTAACGACACCAAGTTCCAGGGAGATAAACGGTGACGGAGGACGCTTGACCGGGGGTAGTGAACACACAATACAGTGCACAGTTGATGTGTTGTAGAAGCGTATCCCTGAAACGTACGTAATTTTATTAACTAATGGCATCCCCAATAAGTTCAATAAAAATAAATAAATAATAATGTAAAAAAATAAAAAACCACCTAATTTCAAGTTAAATGGTATATGAGCTATATCTACATTAAAAAAAGAATCAGGCTTCCACTTTCAGTCAAGATGGAGTAACAGGGACAAACTGTACTTCAAAAAAACAACATACTTTTCTAAATTCAAAATTACTTTAATGTCTTCATGCAAAGGTGGACTCCCCCATTCACTGCGGTCAGGCACAATCTGCTGGGGGGGGGCAGCCTGGGGCCTGCGTCGAACATCGGAACACTGGGTTTTAAAGTCCTTCAAGGAGGAAAATTAACTCTTACTTACACAGCCATCGTGCACATTCAGGGTTGCTTCAAGTTTTAATCTTTGGATAAATTCTCTTCTTCCTGTTTAAAAAGAGGGAGAGAACTAAGTAAATCCTTCCTTGTATTGCCTAGGGAAGCACAACGCTGAGGTCGAGAGCCTTCGACCCGGCACCCGTGGGTTCAAGCTCTAACTGCAGCTCCTCTCCTTACTCGCCCTGCGACCCTGGACAGGTTAAGCCCACCTGCGCCCGGGCCTGCTCACCGAGTCCCCACCCACCTCCCGCAGCTGCTGCAAGCAGTGCGCGATTCCAGGACAGAAAGCCTGGGTGCAGGGTCTGGATCACAGCGAAGACCAAGGGCTCCCGTCCTCCGCCCATTCACCCTGCGGACTCACTGAGGGCTCACTCCCCTCCCAGAGGTGCTCTAGGAGCTGGGGATACAGTGGAGCGAGGCAGGCAGATGCAGCTCCCTGTGTCCAGCCGGTGGGGGGCACCTGGTGAAGGTGCTACTCGGGAAAAGCAAGCAGCGAAAGGGGTAAGGCAGGCCTGGGGCGGAGCACAGGGTTTTCCGTTTTACGCTGGGCGGCGGTGAGCACCGATCATCAGATGCCACCTACACTCACACACACCCCGGTTTCCAGAGTGTGAGAATGTTTCCCAGCCCATTTCACAATGATGAAATGTGGCGGCAGAAAGTAAATAAAATCAACCTAGATGTCCAGCGATATCGGACAGTTATAATACTACAAAAGTAGAACATGTCCTTTCTTTGAAAAAGAGGAATGTTCCCCTTTAAGAAATGAATCAGCTTTACCAAAGGAGGACCAAAAAGCTTTGTGTTTATTCAGCACTGTAAGAAAGGAAGCGCAGTACATGACAAAGGGTGACAATTAGCTAAGTAATCAGGCTGATGAGGGCTCGAATACAATCACTTTTGCCGGTGTTCTCTGCCTCCTGCGCAGGGAGGGACACACTTCTCCGTTATGATTTCTTGCCAGTCCACGTGAGGATCAGCATCTTTTTAAGCCAAATTGGTTTTTTTTTTTTTTTCACCTTGCTTATAGATGTCACTATGGCTAGGTAGAGGATGAGCACAAGGGTTAAAAAACAATTTTATTTTGGGGGAGGGGATGTTCTATGGTTCCGAAACTTATTGGAATAAAACAATTTACAGAAACTCAGTAAAGTATTTCTACAAACTATGTTGTACTTTAACTCTTCAGATCTTACAATTATAAAAAGATGCTAATAGTAAATGGATACATTTTTAAAAATCTTTTCCCCTTTGAACAACTGACAGGCTTGGCAATTCTACTCAGTAATAAATTAACAGTTAAGAAATAAAGCAGTCAAATTAACAATGTGGTAACACTTCATTAAAATGCTTTTTAAAAACTACTGGAAATGTTTCCAAGCTTTAAAAATCTGTTTTTTTTAAACACAGCTCTAGCCGCTGCTGTGTACAGGAAGCCGTTGTGGCACGTGAGAGAAAGGACAACAGCTAAATACCTGGCTCCTGGGTGATGTTTTTGAACGTGACTTTGGAGATCGAGACTGTCAGCCACCCACGCGTCCCCTAAATTGTGCTTCTGAACGAACGAGTGTCCACGCCCTGCACCCTTTTCAGTAGCGGCGAGTGCACTGCCCAGAACGGGAACTGAACGCCCCCAGAAAATAAGAACCCGACCCCCCCCCCAAATCAGAGTAAAAATAAACCATGTCCATTACAGAGGCTGCGAAGCCCGGCCTGCTGGCGAGCTAACAAATGACCTGCCATTTCATGGGTGCTGGCAGGAGCCTCGAGACTCCCAAGTCAGAAGCAAAGCACTTCACCACTCACGACACTGCAAGTGGTGTGGGCTTCAGGTTCACAGGGGCTCCCCTCGTCCCCCAGTTCCCACTGGGCCACATGGAGCAAGCGCCCTGGGAGCGCCCTGGGAGCGACAGCGTGCAAGCAAGCAGTGGGTCTGAATCACGGAGGGGACCCAGATCTTACACCCAGCAAACCTGCCTGACACAATGGACACATTATTCTCATTACAATGGACAATAAATAAACGTGCCTTCTGCCCCAGAGGGAGATAGCGTATCTCCCAAGGCTGCTCACCACAGAAACATTCTTGGAAAGACAGCGGAACACAGCGGCCAGTGCCTCTGCTCAGGAGACACCAGAAATGCCGCAGCGTCACTGAGAACCCTTCCACAACGACACTCTGGTTAGGTTATGGAGGAATTCGCCTCTCACCGGGGCCTGCCACTCAAGTCTCTGCCTCCGCATTCCGTTCAGTAGTAAGAGACTGTACGCTCCGTAAAAAGAGGAACACCCTCTGTTCGCCCGGGTACCCCAAGTGCCTAGCACAGAGCAGGCGCTCAGCCTGCACCTGCTGAATCAGTGGATAAACGAGCGGGACCCGAGTCTGCACTCGGTAGGTGGGTGTTCCACTCGGTTGTGCGCACACCCAGCTCCCTGATCAGACCAGGAGACGCTCGGGACAAGAAAGGCCAGAGCAGGGTTTAAACATCTGACCTGGGCTATCCCACACACACGCTGGGCAAAACTCAACCTCTCGGAACCTATTTCCACACTGGGGAGCGTTTCGCATGTGATGGGAACACCACCATCGACTCTGCAGGCTCACTGTCCGGAGCAGGTAATCGGCACATGCAAACTCGGCGGACCTGTGGGACTGTTCGAAGTTAACGCTGCCCGGAAAGAGAGAGAAAGCGGTTTGTCAAAGGAGCCGAGGTCGTGGCAGCTGGTGACGAGAGAGCAAGGCGAGTGACCTGAGGAGGAGGCGCCACCACAGAAACGCTCCCTTTTCTTGACGCTGTTGTCCCTCTGAGCTGCTTCTTAAGGCCGAGTCTCCCGTCGCCTCCATTCGCTGCCCTCCCTGGCTCACGGCCAGGTCTCCCTTTCCCTGCGCTGGCCTTCTGGGCCCCCCCACTCATCGGTCTGGCTCTCGGAAATCACGGGTTATCAGTGAATCTAGTGGTCTCTTTCAGGACTCGTTCTTCGTGACCTCAGAGTCTGACCCGTCACTGCTGACGGCTGTCTGCCGTTAGTTGTCTCCTGCAGAACATCACCCCCCGCCCCGGCATCTTACCACACAACCAGGACTGAAAACCAAAGGGCGGCAGCACCCCAGGGAGACAGAACGCAGATCAACACGGGGAACGGGACCGAACATGTTTAAGATCTGTACACTGAAAAATATAAAAACATAACCCACTGCTGAGGGAAATGGAAGAACACCTAAAAAGGAGGAAGAAAAGCCCCCTCCATGGCCTGGAAGAGCTGCTACCGTGAGCACGCCAGCGCCCCTGAAATAACGTGCAGGTTCAACGCAGGGCCAGCCAAGACCCCGGGAGTCTTTCATGCAGAAATTGGCACGGTGATTCTAAACTTTATATGAAAATGCAAAGGCCCCACAATAGCCAAAAAAAAATTCTTTTAAGAACCAAGTTCAAAATCTCGCCCTAGCTGATTTCGGCACCACGACGCAGACAGGGCCCACTGTCGGAAAGACAGACGCTGAAACCAGCAGCACACGGCACCGAACCTGAGCTCCACGTCCACGGTCGATCCCTTCCCGCAAAGGGAAAAGGCGGTCCCTTCGGAAGCGCTGCCGGGCCGGTGCCCTTCTCGCCGCAGGCCGAGAAGTGAAACGGGACCCCTGACCTCATAGCACAATTGACTCCAAATTGTTCAAAGACCTAAATGTAAGAGTTAAAAACACAAAGCATCTAGAAAAAAATGCATAGTGGAAATCACCGTGACCTCGGATTAGGTGAAGATTCTTAACTAGGACACAAAAAGCACGCACCACTAAAGACCCTGTTACAAAAAATAAAGGACAAGACAAACTGGGAGAACATGCTTGCAAACGCCTATCTGATTAAGGACTCGCATCAAGACCATGTAAAGAATCCTTACAGCATTAAGAAGGTAAATTTGAACATTTAACCAAAGCGTAGGGATGGCGAATAAGCCATGAGAAAGACCGCCAGCCCCACCCATCAGGAGGAGTAAATCAAACGCAAAGTGAAACGACGCCGCCCCACCCCCCATACCTAGGAGAAAGGCTAAAATTAGGAGGGCCCACGACGCCAGCAGGCGCTGACCGACGAGAACGTGGAACTGGACGCTGCCGCACTGCTGGCTGGCAGTTCCGGGTCAAGCCACGCACACTCCTCCCACGCGGCCGCCCCACTGTGGGTGCTTACCCGGGAAAGGAGCGTTTCACAGTGTCCTGCTCTAGCTCTAGTTTCCAACGTGTAAATGAAAAGTCTCATTATTTCTAGCTCCCGGATAAGCCATCAGCAGTGTTTTACATTTTTTTAATCTGCTGCAAGTACTTGGGAACCCAAGCCACGCTCACCTTGAAGTCAATAACATTCAATTACAATA
The DNA here is from genome assembly GCA_039655065.1 of Glossophaga mutica. Taxonomy (NCBI): domain Eukaryota; kingdom Metazoa; phylum Chordata; class Mammalia; order Chiroptera; family Phyllostomidae; genus Glossophaga; species Glossophaga mutica. The sequence goes on from CM077316.1 coordinate 51,638,581, forward strand.
TTAAAAAAATACACACCATCTAGTAGACTTTTGCAAACCTCAAGCCGAGGCTCACTAGTGGACTTTCTACTGGATCAACGCCAACATTTTCAACATGATCATACACAGAAATGAGAACATACCCCACCTAGTAAGACTAAATCATGTTTGTAGAACCTTTTATTTTAGCTGTGGGTCACAAGCTGCCGTGTGTATGTATTTGTACTGTGGACTGTGGTCACAGCATTTTCGAAACACCGACCTGAAGTGTAAGAGAGTCCTGCGCTGCCGGAGGCTGTCCTCCCCCCTAAGCACGTCCCCCCACCTCCCCGCCCCCGGAGCCAGGGAAGGACCAGACCCTCCGCAGGGCGATCCTGTCCTGTCGGCTGCACTTTGATCGACAATATTGCCTTTGGTGCTCTTATTTTCAACAATCGGCATATTCTATTTTATATGGTTTTCACAGTTGACGTCTTCATTACTAAAATCAGACATTTTTCAATTTTCACTGAGACTTCAAAACTCAAGAAACAAAACACAAATTTCCACTAACTCTTCCCTAGTAGCTAACGTAGAGGCCAAAGTCAGAATTTACTGACCTCATAACATATTATAACTTGGCAATACATTGTAAGTTTGGTAAATCTGAATGTAGATGTCATCCAGGATATGGCAAAAAGAGTAATCTAAATGCAAAATCAATTTCAATACATACTGACCTTAATAATATTCACACACTGTATTTCTAATCTCCTTACAGAAAAGATTTCAGTCCACCACGAAGCTGTCTGGGCTGCCTGCTACGGTCTGAATGCCTGTGTGCCCCCCCAAACCCGTCTGTTGGAACTGAGCCCCACAGTGATGGCATCAGGAGGGGAGATGGTGTCAGGATGGCTCCTGGGGCGGTGAGCGGAACTGGATTCGGCTTTTCTAAGAGTCTCTGCGGCCGGGAGCTCACAGCGAAGGGGGCGGGGGGGGGGGGGCTGCGCACCAGCAAGCAGGCCTCACGGGACTTAGAACCTGACCGAGTGGACAGCAAATCTCAGTCTTCCAGCCTCCAGGTTTGTTCAAAATAAATTTCTCGTTTATAAGCCCAGTTTATGGCATATAAACTGGGCTTATAAACTGTTACAGCTGCCCACACTGACCAAGACACTGCCTCATCATAATTTGAACATTTTACATTAAGCATTTTATGCATTATAGTGAACAGTTCCCTCAGAAAGTTCCTTAAAACTGACGTTTGTCAATTACCATTGATTAATTTAGAGGAGTTAGGAAGTGTTCATTCAACCTGTAGACAAGTCTGTCTACAATGAGAGACAGATGGAAAGAGGCGATGCACAGAAATGATAGTTTCCTTTATAAGCAATGCTTATCTTTATAAACCTGTATCTCCTAAACCACATGTGGCTAATAAGTCATTGTAACAATCACTGAACCCCAAAAACACGACCTAGAGCTGTATACAGTACACTGAGAAATTCTGAAACACCCGCACACTAATCAGGACTTTGACAATTAGTGTTTAAAAAAAAAACCCCACACTGAAATTTACGTCAGGTTCATAAAAATGACCATCCCTGGCTTACTGTCCAAATCCACGCTGGTTCAGGTGAATTTGAGGGCTGTGAGTAAACACAGACTTTTCCTCCTAAATAACATACGACAAATTATCTTCATTCCCACGTGTAAAAGTATGTTTTGTGAACTGTAATTTTATGGAAGGAAAAGAGATAACCAAACTTAAATAAAATCAATGACAAAGCTTGAATACTACTGGTGAAAAGATACATTCTATGGTGCAATAATTGAAAATGTAAATGTCACAAGAAAAATCTTTCAATTCGTTCTATCCCAGTTTCACTGTTATTTAGCAATAATTCAGTATTAGAGATATAAGTAATAGAAATAAATTAGAAATATAATTAACCTACAACACTATAGATAATCAGAATGTTTAAATGTTGAAATCTCAAAAAAGGGATCTATTTACTTTCTAAAACAACTGGACTCAAACTGTTTAAAAGGAAGGCTTTATAAGAGTACTTCAAAATACCATTTTTTAAAATTCCCATCAATCCACATGCTGCTGACGTGGATTTTGCTGTTTCCTGAACGCTAACCCAGGAACAGCGCTGTCCTGTTGAAGAGCTGGGTAAACCCCATGGTGTAAGGTATACAAAGGCCAATCAATTGCAAGCTATTTTCAAACACTTAGGAAACCACTTTTAAAGGAAGCTGTTCTGAGAATGTGCTAATTATAAAGTATTTATTATTAGCACACTTCAAGTGTTATTTAAGAGAAGGAACTCCCTGTATACATACACATATATTTGAAAAATCTATCATTTAGACTTTCTACTAAAGACAGGAGACTCCTATCCTACTTGTCCATTTCCCTTCACCCAACACACACTCCACTCCATTAGGGAGTCAGAGTAGGAAGGGAAAAAAATACAGGGTTTTGATTTTAATCGACTGTTGTGGACACAGCTGAACTAACGGAACCAGGAGAAAACATTCACGTCTAAACCTACATGTGTTTCTACAGAATGAGCAGCTCTATTTTCCCTGCCATGGAAAGGTCCCCCAGATGTAGGGCAGAAAAAGCAGGCTGCACAACAGCGTTTGCAGTAAGACACCGTGTCTGCAGGTCACAAACACACACACACACACACAACTGCAGCGTCTCGGTGTGTATGTACCCGCTGGTAAGAAGGCAAAGAACGGTCTGGACAGATATTCAGGAAACAGATAACGCTGCTACCTCCAGGATGCGTGTGTGAAACTGGAATGGGAGGGGTCCCAGGGGTTTTCGCTTCATTTGTATTAAGTTCTTACCGGGACTATATTCATGTTATTTAAGACGCTAAAAACATAAGAATAAGAAAAATGCTTCCAACTTCTCCTATTTTATAAACCAGAACTGTTAGCTGTAATGAGATTTCATCTTCTTTTACTGACTTGAAGTCAAAACCAAATGACACCCACAAAGACTTATCCAGCAAAAAGAGACAAAATTGGAAAGAAAAAAATTAATGTTGTCTTTAAATAAAAGAGAAAGAATACAGAGAAATGAAAAGATTGCACAAGAAGAAAAGAACAGACCCATACTCAATAATGGACTTTTTAGTTAGCTCAGGCATGACCCAGAATCCTAAAAAAACAACAACAAAAAAAAAACCCCACCAAAAAAAACTCCACTCTGTCCAAAACGAATAAAAAAGTGGAATGCGTTTCCCTCAAGCCTTGAAGACTGTTTTTAGAAAGGTGAACTAAGAAACAGAAAATGCCAAGTGTGTGTGCTGCAGGACTGGGAATGGGGACGCGAAACCCTACACCTCCTTAAGGCGGTCAGACCCAACCGAACAGCGGGTCGCCCCGGAACGCTCGCGGGGGTGGGGACAGCTCAGCCATCACTTCCAGGCTTTGACTCCGAGCCGCGGGACACTACGCGGAGTCAGTTCGGAGCGTGAAGTCCCCGAGGGTGGTCGCCGCCGACCCCTAAACCCTCCGGGGATCCAAGGGGAGTGGGTGTCAGCAAAAACTCAGGTCCTCAGCTAAGCGGGGTGAGCGCTGGAGTAGAGCAAGAGCTCCAACTTGTGCTCCAAACGCTCCGGGAGGCCGGGCAAGTCTTCTCCCGAGTCCCACTCCAGAAGCGACCCTAACCCCTTTCCTGGCCGGTGCCGTCTGCCCCCGGTCCGGCGCCGCGAGGAAACCTCAGCCACGGCGGCGGCTGGCAGCGCGCAGAGAGACACGGCCGCGCAAGGCAGGGCGCGGGGTCCGTCCAGAGGTATCCACTCAGCGCCCCAGAGCCTCTGGGGCGGCCCGGCCAAGGCGCTGTCCCACCGCCACCAACAGCCCCCGACCGCGGCCCCCTCCCCCACCTCTGGGCGGCGACCTCAGCGCCTCCGGCCCCGGGCCCCGGCTCACCCAGGTAGCGGCTCCGCAGCCGGGACGGGTCCTCCAGCCCGAGGGACCTTTTCCTCACGTCCCACAACAGGTGTGGACAGGACCCACCCCGAGACATGGCTCCACCGGGCCGGGTGGGAGGGGAGCCCACCGCGTGGGGGAGGGGGCAGGGGAGGGGACACGCGATCAGCCCCCGAGCCGCACCGGCACCATCCGCGCGCCGGGCCTCGCGGGCGGGCGCAGCGACTTAGATGGCGGCGACGCCTTCGCCCCCGAAGCCCGGCCGCACCCGGGCCAGAGCTCGCCTCATACTCTCCTCACACTACCCAGAACATCTAGAGATCAGCAACAGTCTCCTCCCTCCGCCCCTCCAACGGGAGGAGGAGGTGGCGGAGGCGGAGGCGACCGCGACTCCGCCCCACTCCGACCCCGTTCTCAACACCCTCCCTCCCAGGCCGTTCTCGCGAGATGACGACCATCCGGGGGACTGAAGCCGCCGGTCGTCACAGCTGCCCTCATCCTAGAAAAGCGGACTCAAGCCACTGTAGCCAGATCCTTCGTTCTCTATGGATAAACGAGGAAGATAGAGCGAAGAGGCTGAGGTCTGAAGTCTCTCTCTCACGAGTCTCATTCCAAAGGAGACGTGAGAGTTGTGGGCTGCCATCTTTGGTCAGGGCACGGAAGGCCTGACGAGCCCATTTTAACTACGGGCCTCCTTAATCAGGGCATCAGAGCAGGTGCAACTTCACTTTCCCTTCTCCAACATGGCCTCGAGGGCAGGGAGGAGAAATGGGAGGTCCGCGCTGGGCCCCGCCCACCCCGGCGGGCAGGCCAATCCTCGTGGGCAGCTGCTCCTGCGCAGGCGTGCTGCCGCAGGGCTCCGCAAGGACTCGCTGAGGCAATTTTTCTGGCACCTGTTGCCATGACTCCTCCTCTCTGTTGGCTGTTGTAGGGCTGGAGGCCGGCCGGGGGCGGGCCGTCGCAGAGCCTCCGCCCCCTCGGCGTTCTCCCGGCCGGGCCCCTGGGTAATCCGCAGGGGGGCTGGTGAGCGGTGGCGGGAAGAGCACCCGAGGGGAGAGCAGGACGCGAGGCCCTGAGACAGGGGAACGAGAAGCGCCGATCTTCGTGGTCAGCCCGCCGAGTACGCGACCACCCTCCCGCCCGCCGGGCCGCGATCCCCCGTCCGCAGAGATGTCAGCCGCCGGAGTCCGGGGCCTGAGGGCCACCTACCACCGGCTCCTCGATAAAGTGGAGCTCATTCTGCCTGAGAAACTGAGGCCGCTGTACAACCACCCGGCAGGTAATGGCCCCGGAATGGCTAACTGCCCCCACTCCCCGAGACCTGCCCTCCGGCTTCCTCCAAAGGAGACCTTCCGAGGCCCGCTGCCACCTCGGTCTCTACAGGCGTCACCTACACCCCAGCCCAACCCCCTCCCGGCTTTTCGCTTTGCTTCCGTCCACCCTCTGTCGCCAACCTTCGCGACCTTTGTCGCACCCCATCCCGTAGGACCGCTGGACTTTGTCCTGCTCCATTTCTGCGACCCCCCCCCCCAGGCGGTGCGGGCCGCCGGGACACCTTCGTCCTCTCCGCCGTCGCTCCCCCAGCGCTTGTCGCGTGGGAGGCTTTGGAGGAAAGGTCACGCCGCCTCCAGGTCCCGCTGGCACCGGCCGGCTCCGGGGTCACTGGCCTCCCCTGCCCCGTGGTCCAGCTTGTTTCAGTGCGCCCTGTCTGTGAAGTTTCTTAGCGCGCTCCCCGGTCACCGTTTTGCATGGGCACACCTGGATGCCGGTCCCTTACTGCAGGTGTGACCTTGGGCGAAACGGCACATCTCTGAGGTTTTGTGAAAGTGGTCAAGGTGAGAAGTAAATGTATAGCGTGTGCGTTTGGCTCTTCGTGTTCTGCACGTCCTGGCTCTCGGTCCTGTGCCGTCGGAGCCCACAGGGCTGAAGAAATAAGTATATTTCAGGAGGCAAGTGGAAGACCCCACTTCCCCCCACTCTGTAAGATCTGCGGTTCTCCATAAAACGGGCAGCAATAACACTTACTTGGCTGGGAGCTAAAAGCAGGTCTCTTGCAAGCCTCAGAGTCTGCAAGCGAGAGCAGTCTGCTACACGTCGAAGGACTCAAGTGCAACCCCAACAGGGGCCCTTTTGGCCAAACCTGAGCTCCCCGAGCGCTGGTTATTTTCCCCACGGATGGCGGCTCCCCGGAGACTGCGCTGGTTACCCCTCAATCTCCTTTCCAGTTGGCTAATGGAATGAGCTGTATTTGGGGATTATGCTTGAGTGTAATGTTATTTACTGCAGTATTGTGCCCATTATAAAATCGACCTTTAAAGAGAAGTTTATTTTTTTGCTTTTTTTACTTTTTAAAAAAAAATTTAAAAATCTTCATTGTGTTTTTTCCATTACCATTTCATCCCCTTATACCCCCTCCCCCCCACAATCATCTCACCCTTGCCCATGCCCATGAGTCCTTTTCCCTTTTTGCTCCATCCCTCCACCCCCTAACCGCCCCCACTAGCTGTCATCCTGCTCTCCATCTATGAGTCTGTCCCCATTGTCCTTGCTAGTTCACTTTGCTCAGAGAGGTTTTTATTGCCGAGGAAGTTTATGTAGGTTGCCCTTTAGTTCTTTTAACACTCACATTTTGGGGATTGCGCTGCATTTCATGGTGAAGACGCCAGGAGGGAGGCTGGGCAGTGCTCCTGTAAGAAGCCGGGCTGCAGAGCAACTGAATCCTGTAGTCAGTCCAGCCCCCCAGCCTTGCGCTTGGGCTGCGGGGCGAGGGCAGGGCGCAGGGGCGGTCGTTTCAAACTACGTGAATAACAGGGTAGCTTTGTAGTGGTCTCCTCCCAGGCCTTGGCTTTAACCACCCATTTCCATTGCTTATGATACCTTATTCAACTCTCGGAAGGAAGAGGAGGCCCTTTTCATTCGTCCATCGTGCATTTCATCTTGGAGTGGATGAGTTGCAATCCCTCCTCTCTACAGTGGGCAGAGCCTGGGCTTTGCAGCCAGATGGGGAGATTTGAATCTTGCCTGTGTGACCTTGGCCTTAAATGCCCCCAGCCTTGGTTGTCTAGTCCATAATATGGGGATAATAATGATCACCATGTAGGGATGGTTATGAAAATTAAGTGAGTGTCTGTAAAACAGGTAGCACTTAAACTCTCAGCAAATATTAGTTTTCTCCCATCTAAGCTTTGACCCAACATGCAGGGCAAAGAATATTGGGTCAACTATACCTATCACTGCAGAATTGTTTGTGATTAGACAGCTGTAGGCACACCAATGTGGAAATGGAGAAGCATGAAAAATAAAGCTGTTGACTCATTAGCATTGAATAAAATCTGAGGAAACACTGACTCTTGTTCCAAGAGTTATCTGGCTGACTATTCAAACTTTTGCATACTATTCTGCATAATGGTATGTGATTGATTCATCATTTAAGTACTAGGCTAGATTCACATACCTGAGATTTTCATAAATCTGTGCAAAGCCAGGATGTAACAGTTGGGTAGCATACATTATTGATTCTACATTTTTGAGATTTACTGTTATCAGTGACAAGTTATAGTCTTACTGTAAAATCAGTTTTGGCACAAACAGAAATAAGTAGTTTTTGGCAGTCAATATTTGTGCCAACCTTTACAAAACCTAAGGACATGTGAGTGGTCTGTCACACGACAGTGAGCAGGTCGTCTGGCTGAGCATAAAGAAGGAAGAGGAGTGTCAGGGCTGGGGACGGTGAGCGGCCGCAGAGAAGGGTGTCGAGGAGGGTCAGGAAGGAGGTGGGGGGACGCGTTCAGTTAGGAGCTTACTTTTCGCAGCGGGGCGTGGCAAGCGCCTCCGCTCAGTCCTTGTACTTGTGTGCATTTGCCTGTTTGTAAACCTTACTCACTCTGTTCCCACAAGAAAGTCTTTCCTTAGGGAGGGCCTCATACATACCATACGTGACATACTTTCTGGGTAGAGTTCACTTATTAACGGTAGTGTCTCTCAGATAAGGAAATTAGGAGGTGAATTTATATCCGTTTATCAGCAGTTTCATCAAAGTTTATCACGGCAACCAGATTTGTTAACTTGTTTGAAAATGTGTATCTGTTACATACTCTCTTGCAGAATTTCTCAAATTCTTCTATGAAAGTTTGAACTTAAAAAAGTTTCACTTTAAAAATAAGAGAAACCCATAACAACACAAAAGAAAATGACCATTATATCATTCTCTGTATTTTTGTTATGCTTGAAAATAATTTATGTTTTTAAATAAATGTATACATTTTAAATATTGTTCCATATTTTCAGCATTCGAGGCCTTTTCAGCTCCAGGAGTGGACTGCTAAGAAACGAGATGAAAATGTGTTAATTTATTGTTAGTTAATTTCTTGTCTAATAGAACGGGCATTTATATCTGATGGAGATACATTCCCCTGGTTTTGGACTCCGTTAGATTCCTTACGAGATGATTTGTAGTCAGTGTACTTCCGCAGTTCAAATTACCTGCCCAGTCAAGTTTCTCCATTCCCCGTAATGAATGTTGGCCAGTTACTCTGCTGGTTTATACTTCCGCTTCTCTTGACTTTAAGGTATTATAATCATTTCCGGCATCATAATTGTTTAATTGTCTGATTTTTTAAGTGAATTACTATGTGTTAATGAGCAGCTGTGAGACCAGTGGTGTCCTTATGTAGACAGTAAAGCTGGTGTTCTCAGGTCCAGAATGATCCGCGCGACCTAGCGTCGGCGTTATTTGACCGTATCTGTAGTATTTTCAAATGCTTTGTTTTATCAGAACTTTGCTTTGAAGTGTGCAGGAAGTTGGAATATTTTCTCATTACCGTATCTACTATTGGCTGAGGGCTTCTTTCAGGAAGACAGCCTCTGTACCTGGATTCTTACACGTTTAAATTTATTCATCACTATTAGGGTAGAAAATGATTAGGTAAGATAAACTGGAGGGGCGAACTAAAATGATTTTATTGAAATTTTTGTTGACCCATTGTATGATTGCAGATATAGCTAGCCATTTTTCCCTTTTTAAAAAACAATAAGAAAACTATTGATTAGCATTCATAGATACGTAATTCTGATTATTTTTGGCCCTTGTCAGGATCCTCTCAAATTTCAGAAAACTTAGAAATTTGGAATGTCTTGTATATATTTGCAACTGGTATTTTTTTAATTCAGTACTTAGCAGTTGTTAAACTAATTTAGGATTTGTTTTGTAGTTTAAAATTATTTACCAACTAAAATATTTATACTGCTCTTAGTCCAAGTTCTAGCAACCATAAAATCATGCTTGAGGTTTTTTTTTTTCCGTTAGATTTGGTTGTAGGGAGAGGGACAGTTAATACGATATTTTAAGACCATCACCTAGCTTGGCGAAAACCTACTGAAAAGCTTGACTGTTCATTAACTGTGAAGCATCAACCATTGAAGCTGGAAAAGAAACCGGAATCTGGAGGCATTGCTCAGGGAACAGTCAGTCTTTGGGCGGCAGGGGAAGACTCATCAGTTTGAAACAGGAGGGGAGGAGTCTGCTGAAGAGTTCAAAGCCAGAGACTGAGACAGGGTGCCGAATTACTACCCCGAGTGAGGAAGCCAAGGGTAATTCATTCAGGGGTAACAAGGGAACCTAGTAATCGAGCCTGCCGAAGGCCCCAGACTTTGTATACAACAAAGAAAAGTGAACCGGGTGTGGTGGTAGGAATCCCAGCAGCTCAAGCTGAATAAAATCACCAGCGTTCGGAAGACTGACGTACAGGATCAGTAAGCACTTCGTGGGGTCGGTCCTCTGGGAAGACTGTCGGGCGCCACACAGGGGTGCGCAGCAGTCCGGGAGGAGGGTAACCAGTGGGTGCAAGTCTAACACGGCTCCGGGGTCCCTAATGATGGGTGAAGACCAGGGTCTGGCCTTGGGCAGGAAACAGTCAGGGCGAGCCTAATGTCCCCAACCTGAAGGCACCTGCAAGGGAGCAAACGTTAATTCCATGTTCAAGGCAAAGCATTGGGAATGGTTTCCAAAACCATCTCCATTACACTTTAGTTAATTTAGAACAGGTAACAAAAATACAAATAATCGACAAGGAGATCAAAGCAACTTGTATGAAAGGCTGATACTGCGGTGACGGTCTAAATGTTATTATATACAAAGTATGCACAAAACAGTAAAAATGGTAGAAATGGGTTGAGAAATCGGAATAGTTGGTTTATTCCTAAATTTTTCTTTTTTTTTCCCTTTTAGGTCCCAGAACAGTTTTTTTCTGGGCTCCAGTTATGAAATGGGTAAGTCTTGAATTTTTATAGAAGCTACTGAAAAAAAAAATTCTCTAATGGGAACTTACTAATTTGAAGTAACTGTTATGAAGGATGTACTTTTAAGTGTTCATGGTATGCATCTGAATGATCTCATGCAAATATTCTTAGATGCATCATTCTTTACTACATAAAGCACACTAGTTTTTTCAGAACTCCATAGATGAAGAAGCCTGGGAACACATTTGTTAAACATGCTGACAGTTGCGAGCCCTAGGAATGTGAAATTTCATTCTAAAATTTTATGACCGAGTAAAACCTTAGTTAGAATGCCCCTCCCCAAATTAACTGTTACTGTTAATTTAGTATGAGAACTGAAGATACACCCAAATAAAGGCAAGGAAAGTTAGTCTCCAAAAGTAGTGGGATTATCCAAGAGCGTATAGTAATTAGCATCTGGTAAGTGACAGTGTCCAGGGTCTCTGACTCCAAGACCAGGGCTTCGTCTGCTCTGTGCCGGCGTCTCCACTCCCACGGTTCTTATGCGGCTGAAAAGAAACCCTGTGGCAGCTGTTTGTAGCAAAGCATTGATTTCGTGTTGAAAGGGTCGGTTCTGGCCAATGGCAGCGCTGCTTAGAGTGTCATCTGTGGGTGTGCAGTGTGGACATCACGCAGGAACGTCTCAGAAATGCCCATCTTCAGGCCTCGGCACAGCCTCAGTGAGCCTGAACCTCGGGGGACAGTGCCCAGTAATCCATGCTTTACTGAGCCCTCCAGGGGACTCTGATGCCTTCTAAGGCTTGCGAACTGGTCTGCAGGCTTTATAGAATGAAATCACATAAAATTTACCGAATCAACCATTTTTATAGCGTTAAGTACCTTTACATCGTTGCACAACCGATCTCCAGAACCCTTTGATCTTGCAGAGACTCTGTCCTCATTGAACAGTAACTCTTGCCCTTTCCCCCACCGTTCTGGTTTCTGTTTCCATGAGTGTGACTCCCCGGGGACCTCAGAGCAGTGGAGTCACACTGCTTACTGTCCTTTGGCGCCTGCTCATGTCCCCGAACACGATGCCCTCAGGGTTCCCCCGGGTTGTGGCAGGTGTCAGAATGTCCTTTTCAAGGCTGAACAATATTCCACTGTCTGTATCTGTCCCCTTTTGTTTATCCATTCACCTGTGGGGACACTTGGGTGGCTTCCACCTTGTGGCTGTTAATAATGCCGCTCTGGACAGTGGTGGACAGACGTCCGTCCTAGTTCCTGCTTTCCACTCTGGGATTATACCTTGAAGTGGAACTGTCGGACCTTACGGTAATTCCATATTTAATATTTTGAAGAACTGACATATTATTGTATATTCCACAGTGGGCTACACTACTTTATAGCCCCACCAGCAATTAACAAGGTTCCAACTTCTCTAAATTCCTCCCAAGAATTACTTTTGTTGTTGTTTTATAACAGTCATCCTAATGGGTGTGAAGTGATATCTCATTGCCATTTTGATTTGCATTCCCTGATGTGATTAGCTGTGCTGAGCATCTTTTCATATGCTCATGGACCATTTCTACATCATCTTTGAAGAAATGCTTGTTAAAACCCTTTGCTCATTGTTTTTTGTATCAAGTGTGTTTGTTGTTGAGTTGTAGGCTATTTTAATTCTCTTAAATGTTAGAACAATCAGAAACTCAGTTGTAAATCTAAGTAGTTGAGTCTTTTAGAGCTGGAAGTAGCTGTCCCTTAATCCTTAGCCTTAGGCAAGTGGCCGCTGCCATGTCACCCCCTCAGCTGGAAAGTGACCAGAGTGAACGAGTGGGTGGGGGCTGCCTTTGGAGAGAACTAGAGAGCGGCTCTTCTTTTATGTTTACACACTGGGAAAAGGTTCCGTCCATTTTTTTAAAAGTTTTAATAAAATCATCACCTTTGATGATTTTGCTCTCACTCTGAGCATTCAAACACAGTGTTATATGCCAAAAAACAACAAACAAAACCCTCATACTAATGGAAGGTGTATTAATATTTCCTTTCTCTTCTCTCCCTATCACACTTAAAATTGTGTAGTAATTACATATCTATAAAGTGGAGTTGATTACTGAAGTACGGTTTCTAGCGCCATTATTTAAAAGCATAGGAATGATTTAATCTATCTACCATAAATTTGGCATCCTGTTTGACCTCAGATTTCTCACAACTTGGGAGTTTATTGATTTTACCAGTAGCTGTTGTGTGTGTTTGAGCTGGTTCATCGGTGTTTTGAAACACCGTCAGTATTAGATTTTCACAAGGGCCTTCCTGTCTCCTTTGAAAGCATCTATTTTAAGTTCGTGTTGAAATCAAACATACTCTCCTGATGACCACATGGCAACAGGAACTTCTGTGTCTTGTTCTCTTGTGGGGACACTTCTCTTGACAGATACTTACTTTACGTACATGTGTTCTTCTCTCAGAGCGTTTGATAATCCATGGCAGTCTGTACATGACGTAAAATTGCTGCTGCCAGCCCTATACAAGGTCTGTCCAGAAGGTATCCAGCCATGTACTATGAAACAGAGAGACATTTATTGAAGAAGATACTGGATACTTAACATTGTACATAGGACAGTGACACCTCAGTCCCCTTCAAAGTAGGCACCTTGGGACCTCACACAGTTCTCCCAGTCACCATCAGCTGCCCTGTCATATTTTCCTGAATCTCACTGAAGTTCTGAAATCTCTCCCCTTTCAAAGGTGATTTTAGCTTGGGGAAAAGTCAGAAGTCACAGGGCGCCAAATCTGGGCTGTAGGAGGGCTGAGTTACCTGGGTGATTTGATGTTTCACCAAAAAACTCTGCGTGAGACGTGATACATGCGCGGGTGCGTTGTCGTGATGAAACCGCCAATCACCAGTCGCCCACAGATGTGGCCTTCTGAGTCATCCCAATCTTCCACGGAGGAATGTTCAGGTTTAATGCAAAATTTGATGCAGTTTTGTTGCTCTACTCACTCAACCATTTTGAATGCGATGGCCACACAGTACACACGCTCACTCCGCTGTGTCTGCCGCCCCCAGTGACTAGTACAGTGAAGTCGTCATTGTTCACGCACGTGCATTCCAGTCCACTCTTTTTGGCTGCCAGGTGACATCGATGTCGCACAAACTGTTCTTCTTGTATTAGCAATGGCTGGACTTTTTCCTGACCTTGTATGTGTTCTAGCAAAAACCCTTTGCTGATTTATAGTTTCCATGCAAGAGCATCTTTGAGTAACTCAGTAAAACCTGCAAGTAATTTCTTAAAAACATAATGACATATTTAGGGTTTGATTTAAAAATATAGGAAAGGGAGGAAAAGAGGTGAAGTCAGTGTGGCAAAATCTCAGTAACTGTCGACTCTGGGCGGCGGGAATGCAGGGGTTCTTTGTACCAGTCTCTCCTGTTTTGTGCAAGTTTGGATTTTTCATCAGTACAACTTGTTTCAGTGCACACTCTGATCTCCTCAATAGAGTAGCATAACTAAGACCGTGTTTTGCCATTTATAATGCACAATTTTTTGCCCAAATTTTTGAGGGAAAAATAAGGATGTGCATTGTGCATGGGTACAATGATGACAATACCATGGGTAGAATAATGGTTATACTAATCCCACGTATAATGCGCACAGAACCATGGGAGCACGTTTGCACATGGGAGTGCATTAGGCGCAGCAAAACGCGGTATTCCGGCGGAGAGGCACACCAGATTTTGTGAGCGGTGCTTGTGGTGGGCTACGAATGGGTGACTCCATGAGAGACTGTGAGAAACACCGCAGCAAAGAAACGACCGTCTGTGCTTTGACATGAAAAGAAATTCTCTAAACAAGAAACTGAAATTCCAAGAGAGCTTTTCTAATATTTTTAAAAAAGAAGAACGTTGACAAAAAGCATGAAAGGAGGAATCTATGCCAATCACCTTAGTTTTCAGGCATTCTCCATACCAGTAGTTCCTGACATGTACAGAGAACATACAAACTCATACGTGGAAGAAGTATCATTTGTAGAGCAAATACACACACATACACACTCTGTCGTGATTTTTACATACGTCGCTGTGCTTCCTATAGTTGACAAAATACAAGCTAGTTCCCAAAGCGTTCCCGAATTCGTCGCGGCCGTTTGTCCTGCTGCACGCTTCCTGAGTGCTGCCGTCCTGTGGATGCCCCTGGCGTGGCGCTAGGCTGTGTTTGAAGGGACTTGCTGCTACTCGGCTCTTAGGACGCATCTTTCTTCTCTGTGTGTTCCCAGGGGCTGGTGTGCGCCGGGCTGGCCGACATGGCCAGGCCCGCGGAGAAGCTCAGCACGGCCCAGTCCGCAGTGCTGATGGCTACAGGTAAGCCAAACCAGTGCCCGTCACACCCCACGGTGGAGAGTCAGCATTCCTAGGGTGTTGACCGTCACTGCAGTTAACAGTGTAATGTTTGCAGTACGTGTGCACACACAAGCGAGAACTCGTGGTGCGTCTCCCGGAGGCTCCCGGATGGAGAAGGCAGAGGAGGGCTACAGCGAATAGGGGCCTGCGGGGTTTCGTTTGGTGCGCTTTTGTCACGAACGTAATTTCATAAGTAGGAAAGAGTTCCAGTTCCTCTCCCTGCCCTACAGATATTTCCCCTGGATGTAAGCCCTGAGTGTTTTGCGTAACGCTGAAGTACAGTTTTTCTGTCCTTTATCCTACACTATGTTGTCATAGTCTTATTTGTAAGTGGCTTCCTCTAATATTGAATGTTCAGATGAGATACTGCAACAGTACCTGTGCTTTAAAAAAAAATTTCTTCTCAACAGGGCTTATTTGGTCAAGATACTCACTTGTAATTATTCCAAAAAACTGGAATCTGTTTGCCGTTAATTTCTTTGTTGGGGCAGCAGGAGCCTCTCAGCTCTTCCGTATTTGGAGGTAAGCCTACCAAGGTCTAAAACATAAAGAGAAGATAATTGAGTTATAATTTACACTCCTTTCAGAAGGCACTCCATTCGGTAGAGTATAGTACATTTTATTTCATTCACCTTCACCACCCCTAGGTTAATGAGTATCTCCATAATTTCATCTTTGCATAACCCTCTAGCACATAAGGGATAGATGAGTAAACTCAGGCATTCTACAGCAGGCATCACAGCCACCTGTAGGGCTGGCTTACATCAGTGTAAGCCAAGATTTGTACGGTGACTTTACTCACAGAGCATTTTTCTCATGTGCCATCTCGTTTTAACCTTGTATTAACTCATCATAGTAGAGCTAGGAGAATGCTAAGTGCCGCATTCAGAACAATTATTTCCCCTTTTAAAATTAATTAATTAATTTTTAGAGATAGGGGAAGGGAGGGAGACAGAGAGGGAAAGAAACATCGATATGAGAGAGAAACATCAATCGGTGGGCCTCTCTCATGTGCCCGACTGGGGACTGAATCTGCAGCCCAGGCATGTGCCCTGACTGGGAATTGAACCGGCGACCTTTTGGTTTGTGGGATGACTCCCAGCCAACTGTGCCACACTGGTCAGGGCCAGTGTGAACTATTATTTCTAATGTCAGAAATTCAGATACAGTTTGACAAAGGGGTTTTTGGCACCTTTTAGTTCCAATAGCGGATTGGGAGAGTTCGTTAGAAATACAGATGTTGGACTCTGGAGCATTTAGGAAGATGCTATCGAATATTCGAAGCAGGGCTTTTTGAGAGACCGAGGAGGGATGTGCTCCCAGCGTCACAGAGGAAGTTCCTTCCAGTGCACGGGCTGATCCCCACTCCACTGTAAGCTGGGAGAAGAGTCCTCAAAGGTGCTCACAGGTTTTGTCCTGCTCTTGCGTGTTTCAAGAATGAGAATATTCGTTAAAATGATACTGTTGTACAGGCAACTGTATGTCAGTTAAGTTGTTAAAACTTTTTTGGCAGCTGGAAGCCAGATGCACATAAAGTCTCGAGCATTTTCCCTTCTGCCCGTTTCTACCCATAAGGCCTTGGGAAGGTTGTATTGACAACTACGTAGCCTCTGGACTAGCGAGAAGGAAGAAATGGAATATGTTTTTCCTTCCCTTATGTATATTTATCTGTTGTGATTCATGATTATTTCTCTTTGTTTTCTCCATAGATATAACCAAGAACTAAAAGCTAAAGAAAACAATTAAAGAGTCCTTGAGCATCCCCACAGCCCTGATGTGGACATAACCACTGGGACCTAGTTTGATTTATTATTTGGTTATTGGTAAGGTGATGCTAACTGTGCTAACCATTGGAACACATAAAATAATTTAACTGGGAGCTAGTACCTGATTCGGCAGAAAAATAAAGAAAATTTTAATAACTGTCTGTCTACATACGACTTAAGGAACTTACCTATGGACATTAGTGACATTTTTCCTACTCTTCGCCCGTAATAAATCATACTTGCTCATACATGCCCCTGGCCTCCTTCTGTTCTAGTCAGCCAAAGTGCGTGTGTGTGAGAGCACACACATCCCTGTAAGTCGGAAGAGAGTTGAAAGGTTAAGTGACATGTTTTCAGTGGAAGATGGCGACGCAGCTAAAAGTGAAAGGACGTAGAGCTGGAGAGGGTAAGAAATGGGCAGTAGAACGGCCAGCAAGACGACTTCAAACTATTTTAAAATATTTTAACTTGAAGTGAAGAATCTTGGAGAATTACATTTTGCATATTGTGTGAAACTCTTTTACAGCTACAGAGTGATGAAGGATTTCGCAGTGTTTCAGTTGCATTCAGTATCTGATACGACGGCTCGCAGAAAGGGCCCTGGAGTCAGACTGACCCGGGTCCGTCTCCCATCCCTGTGATTTACAATCTGGGACTTGGAGCAAGTTAAGAAAGTGTCTAGCAGAGCACCAGGGGCGTAAGTCAGCTCTCTGGAAACGCTTGGTAACTTTGTCCCCATTATGAGGAAAGACTGGACACAGATTACTACACCCTAGAAATCATTAACAGCCCATGGGACTTGAGCTCCAGTTTGGATGTGGAGTTTTTTCATAAATATCGCAGTAAAGCCAGGCCTGGTTAGAACTGCAGTCAGAGGAGTCAGCCAAGCGAGTTCTTCCTTCCTTTCTTTTTCTTTTTTTAAAGATTTTATTTATTTATTTTCAGAGACAGGGGAAGGGAGGGAGAAAGAGGGGAAGAGAACTATCCATGTGTGGTTGCCTCTCACACGCCCCCTACCGGGGGGGACCCGACCCACAACCCAGGCACGTGCCCCGACCGGGGACCCAACTGGCAACCCCCCCTTGGCTCGCAGCCCGCACTGAATCCGCTGAGCCCCACCAGCCAGGGCAGTTCTTTCTCAATATAAAGAAGCACCTCACAAAAGAACTTTTTGAATAATGTAACGATCCAAATTTGGGCATTAGCAATTGAACACCTTGCAGGCCTTTACGTGTCCCTTCGCCGCAGCCCCCCTTGGAGGAGGAACCGGACGCTGGCAGAACGAAGCGGTCCCGAAGAGCCGCGTCACCACTGCCGTCCTTTTATGAGCCACGCCACTACCGTAGTTGGGCGTGTGTGTGCACTCTTGTGTTTGGGCTGCCTGAGGTTGCATGTTTCGGAAAAACATCAATCATAGAATAGAGCAGGACACAAATTATTGAAATGCATCTTTTAAGTTGATGTTTCACTTTTTTTTCCTTTTTAATGAAAATCTGCTCTGCCCTGGCCAGTGTGGCTCAGTGGGTTTGGCATCGGCCTGAAGCGAAAGGCCGCTGGTCTGATTCCCCGTCAGGGCGCCTGCGTGGGTTGCAGGCGTGCAGGAGGTGGCGGATCAATGTTTCTCTAACAGTGTTTCTCTCCTTCTCTTCCCCTCTCTCTAAAAATAAATAAAATCTTTAAAAAAAAAAAAAAACAGCCCTGCACCTACATAGCTTCTTGTGAGCCCACTGGCCAGTCGTGTCCATTGTGGCATTTGGATGCGGTCGCAGGTGACCCGCGTGGTTCTCAGAAGTTCCACTGACAGATCATCTCAGGCGTCTTTTCTGCTCCCAAACTCTCATCCGTCCTGTTACTGAACTTTGAAAATTAAATGACTCCAGTACGGGTCCAGCCAAAAACTCTCACTGCCCCTTGGAACGCCTAGTTCAGTGATCAGTTTCACAACTATCTTTTGAAACTTAGCAAGCAGAATTTATATACTTGGAGTCCTGGCTACCAATGCAGGTACTGAACTCCATAAAAATGCCTTTCGTAATGGCAGCATCACTCGATGGGTCCAGTTGAGTTGAACTCTATATCAAAATTCCCTAAGGAGCCCTTACTGATGACTTCGTTAGGTATGATTTCTCAACACCAGGTCCGACAGGCCTGGGCTTCACCTCAGGTCAGCCGCGTGTTAATGGAGAGACCTCGCTGACCTTCACCTCTGAGCCGCAGTCTTTTCGGAAGTCGGATGGGCATGATAGCAGCCCATGCTCTATGGGACTGTGGTGAAGACGTCTCGAGGTGATGTCTTAACACGGTGCCTGGTCCGTGATGGGTGTTGAAGAAATGTAGGAAGTTTCAGAAAATGGTGTGGTTATTAATTACAGCTAGACCCAAAAAGCACTTTCTTACACAAAGGAAGTTTTAATATAGCTGCAAAAATACACACACACACACACACACACACACACACACATACTGTGTTAAGAGGTGGCAACAGCATGGGTCTCTTGAAGCTTCCTGAGGTCAGAGCAGGAAACCAGCTGCTGGGATGGGGCCAGAGGCGGTGGGGGGCGGGGGGGCGGCGCTCCGCGAGAGGAAATTCCTACCCCAACCTCCTGGGGCGGGGATTGGCATTCGTCTCAAAGAACATGGGCCCCAAGTTATGTCGATGCTGCTGTTTCTCCATAGTGAACCGATGGCCTTTTTTCAGTTGGTGAAATGATCATGAAAAGTTGAACCTTGACAGGATTTGCCTTCAAAGCCCAGGTTCCTCTACAAAGCAAACCAGTCTCTCCTGGAGCTTGTTGACATGATGACACAGAAATGGAAAGGCTGGTTCTTGGAAGACCAGCTCTCTCCCTAAGGGTCTGTTTGATCGCATGAGATCAGAGCCCCGCTGTATTCAGACTGGTTTCCCCAACACCAGAAAGTTCACGCGAGAAGCGTGACTAAATACACCCTTCCCCCTCCCTTAAGGGCAGCCGTCGCGCTGCATCTGAAACGCGCGGTAAGTCTTGGCCTTTCCTTGAGAATGTCTGCTTGCCTTTCCAGTTCAGCAGCCTTCCTAAACCCCGTCTTACACGCGTCAGCAGCAGTGGCCGTGTACATGTGAACAGCCAGGAACCAGCGTGTGGTCTCTCTCAGCTGTTGGAAACATTTCGCCAGGGTCACACTGGGTTGAGAAATGCAGTCCCAGGGCCACACGGCGTTGCAAGTTCTCCTAGGGCCGAGCCGGGTTAGAAGTATGCGCTGGGTCAGCCCAAACGGACAAGTCAACAATTTCCCTCACAAAAACCCCTGAAGATAAGTACCGAATGCGCCGGAACTGGTCAAATTCAGGGACCCGCTAAAAGCCATAAAACCATTATTGACCAAAACCTGGTGTCGGCTCACTCAGAAGACACTTGTCTTTGGGGTGGTCACCTACCAACTGCTGCCCGATTTCACTGACCCTTTCCCCGCCCACCCGGATGGGGCACCTGAGACTGCCAGTCCAGGTACCAGCATCAGGCCCCCTGGGCTGGCGGGGGAGGGGGCCGGGCAGTGCCAGCCAATCGGAAGCAAGTCTGCACATGAAACAATGAGATTCCGAGGAGGGTGTGGCCAGGAAAACGGCTTTTAGACAAAACTGCCATTTTACGGGCCAGCTATGGACAGACATGGCACTTCTGCTGTCGTCAGAATAATGTCGCCCCGTTCCCTTCCCGTTCTCTGTACTCCTGAAAGATCTCAGCCCTAATCCGGGCCCTGGCCTCTCTCAGCCTTGGAGGAGGAGGAGGAGGTATGTGGACGGGGGCGGCTCAGCAGCAGGGAGACTGGCTGCAGGGTGACCCTGCGGGCAGGTGGCAGGTGGCAGAGCTCAGAGGAAGAGGCAAAGCCTCAGGCTAGGAGTGGAAGCTCCCCGACATCCGTGCCCAGCGTCTGTGTTAGTCCCCGAAGTGAGGCTGGAGCCCGAGGCGCGCTCGGTGCCTGAGCAGCTCGTCACGATGCGCCGCCGTGCCCACGGACGTCCTCCCCCCGCTTCCGCAGCTTCGCCCCGTGTCCTCGGTCAGCACAGGGCAAATGCCCACCCTGTGGGGGGCGCCGGGAAGGCGCCGTGCGGGAGGCAGGTGTAGAGCCTGACCCGTAAAACAGAAGCCGAGGGAGGCGAACACAGACCCGCCGACAATCAGAGACGCTGAAACGGAAAATACGGCGCGGAAGTCTGCAGGCACTCCGTGCGCCCCAAGCCCCGAGGAAAGTGGCCGCGCGCGGGTTGGAGCGCTCTGGCCAGGTCTCCTGACCGGTGGCCTTCCCCCTTTCAGTTCAGATACATACCTCCTGGTGTGGACGCTCACAAAACCTTGTTTTACACGTCGATGGAAAATGGGTGAAACTGAAATCTGTTAGAAGTTTCTAGAAGTGGCTATCATGGAACTTTCGTTTCGTTTTCATTTGGGGGTCCTGCTGAGTTCTCTTTAAGCAGGACGGAACTGCACACTCTGTGCAGAGACCGGATACCCATCTCCATCCCAGAAACGGTTGTCCGTCTTTGGAGCCGCACTCACCTGTGTGTTCTTTCACCCTCTCCGGTGCCTCTGTGCTTCCTCAGCGCACGCGCTGTTCACGCGAGGTCCCCGGCTGTGCGTGCGTTGGCCACACAGCGGAGAAGGCCGCCATCGACCGCACTGAGAGTGCTCCAAAAGGAAGCGTGCGTGCTCTCGAGGTCATTGACGTCCCCAGAGTGTCATAAGGTGCACAGACGGGATGTCACGTGGAACGGCAGACAGCACGTGGGCTTCCACGTCGCGCAGGCCTGGGCTCTCCCGCTGCGTGACCTGCAGCAATGATTCCGAGTCTGCGTTTCCGCAGCTCGGAAATGCACGGGTATCTGTCTGTCCAGATCGGGCCCGCCTCACAAAACACTTCACGTAAAAAGGTCTCAGTAGACTAGAGTGACGGTGTGGAATGGGCCACATCACTCCTCATTTTCCGATGTTGCGGAATTCAAAGCAGAGGGCGGTCTCCCAAAATAGGACATTTCTATCATCTCCGGATGGGTGTTCCTAAGACAAACTCTCAGGCACTCACTTCAGATGTCTTTGCCTCTTCAGCCTGTACCAAATAATTTTATGATTCTAGTTTCCCATCTACATTTGTCGCTGTTCTGTCCTAATGCATCTACTTTTCTCGCCTAGTGATCTTACACGAAAAAAATCTGTCGATGTTCTCAGATCGCCTTATTTAAACCCATGGGGTCTTAGCAAGCATTTAATTCGTCTCCCCACCAAACCGCCTCTTCAGCCCGGCGGGCCGTGAGGTGTGCAGGCTCTCCCCTGGGGAGCCGATGCTTCCTGGGACTGACTGCCCCCTTCGACCACTCCCCCTCACATTAACCTGGCCTCCCAGCGCTGGGTGGCCATGGATCCGAGCTGATCCTTCTGGAGAAAACGCGAACCTGCTCTCCACCAGGGCTGAAAACTAAAGCCAAACACGCCCCGCCGTGCGTGTGAGGAGGGGCAGTACTGCCGGGATCCGGGGGGCTGCTAGCCAGGTTGCTAGACGAAGGGCAGTATTTGGGAGGCCATGTTTCTCCTAAACTATTATTTATTTAAAATTCAAATTTAACCAGATGGACCACGTTTTCATTTGCGAACCCGGGCAGTCTCGCAGTGGTGGCCAAAGAGAACGGGTGGAGACGGTCAGGACCAGGAGCGGGCGAGGGAGGTGGAGAACTCCATCCTGCTCAGTTCTGCGGGGCCCCGTCTCGGTGCTGTGGCCCCTCAGCACCTCCGAGGCCGCCTCTTCCGAGCACCCACTCCTGCAGAAACCGTACTATTTGAGGTCACCTTCGGTCAATGAGCTCCCTCCTCTGAGGAAAACAAATACCAACTTTCCTCATCAGCCCTGCCCCCGTGAACCTGATGCTCAGCTCTCGTGCTGATAGTAGGCGCCCACATTGGACTTTGCACAGGGACCTGTATCTCCTAACTTTCCCCTTTCAGGCTAAACACTTGAGGACAACTACTTTTTTTGCCCAAATGCCATCACCTGACAACATCTCCAGTCTCTCCCATCATTCCTCATGTGCAGTAATAGTCAGTGAACTTCACATAAAGCAGGCAGAACTGAGCCCAATGCTCTGGATCAGATCTGAACACCACCACGCACCCTAGAATTGCACTGCATCAAACAGCCCATAAACGCATGAAAGGTGCTTAATTTCCTCAATGCCACCAGGGAAACGAAACCACAGACCACCACGCACCTGCCAAGATGGCTGCGATTGAAAAAGACTGACATCAGCGAGTGCTAGCTGGGGTACAGAGCTCTGAACGCCCAGGTCTTACATGTGGGGTGTCAACTGGTACAACCTCTTGGGGAAATTGGCAGGACCTACAAAAGTTCGCTATATGTATATCCTACGCGCCAGTAATTCCACTCAGGTGTATGCCCAAGCAAAATGCGTACATACGTTCACCAACAAGCACGTGCAAGAATGTCCTTAGCAGCCTTAATCCTGATAGCCTACAACTGGAAACAATCCAGAGGTCAGTAGTAGAATGGATAAATGCTTGACGTACAGTCGGTGGAGGAATACTACGCAGCACTGAAAAGGGACAGGCCTTGATATACACGCACAACAGCATGGATGGGGGTCGCAAATGCTTGAGGGAAAAAAGAAAACCAAAAGAATCTATAGAGTACAACCCCATTCACATAAAGTTTAAAAGCTGACGAAGGTGGTCCCTAGTGTGAGAAATTGAGAGCGGATACCTTTGGGGACAGCGAGGGGGAACTGGGAGATGGCACGAAGGGAACGCCGCAGTGTGGGAAGGGCTCCCCTCCTTGACCCAAGGAGGGGCGACGTGGTCCTGTTCACCTGAGAGTCACTCGCCGAGCCGCGCACTTTGAATTGTGCGTTTTCTGCAGGTTATGCTTCGATAGAAGAGTTTCCTAAAAGGTAGCATTGACTTTGCAGGGAATCTAGTTTTCCGTACCACGTGCTCATGCGTTTGATTTTGTTAAAATTCTAAATGCAGCACTTGGCGTTCGTCCTTCTGAAATTTGATTAGTTCTGCTAGTTACGCTAGTTTGAGGTCCTGACTGTGTCCTTTGCCACATCAGCTCTCCTGGTTTTATCATTACCTGCACCCCCCAGCATGCCCGGGGGCGGGGGGGGGGCTTCCCTTCCCTCTGAGTGGACGGCAGAACAGAAAAACCGATACCCTTCCGGCCTGGCTGGTAACCAGCTAACTATATTTTCATCACTCTTATAATTTGTATCTTACCCACAAGGGTGTGAGAAATTTAGCCAGATGCCTTGTTAAAGTCAAGTTGTGTAGCATTCTCTTAAGTTTCATGGCTCTCCAAAATAAGAAATTACGCTAGTTTGCTCTTTCCTCTGAATCCACTTTGACCCCTGTTAATCACCTCTTGCTGAGCTCAATGCTCACCTGGGGCCAGGTATGCTAACAGTCGAGGCTGTTCACAGTGCTCTCCCCCGCTGCACACACAGTAGGACTGCACTTCCCCACCCACCTGAAATTAGCTGCATCTGTGTAACTTGCTTTGGCCAATGCCATGTGAGTGGCTGTGAACTATGTCGCTTCTGGGAGAACACTTCAGGAATGAGTCTGCCCCACTGAACCTTCTTTCCCCAGTCTTGGCAGCCAAAATGTCCCGGCCTGGGTCCCAAAGTGAAGGCAGCAGCACAGCGGGACCTCAGCCAACCTGCAATAGACACCTAGCATGAGCAGAAGATGAATAAGCCTTTGCCATTTCAAGTCACTGCGGTTTCGGCATTACTTGTTAATGAAGCCAAACCAGGCCCATGCTGACTGATACATCATGTTTACCAGTCCGTGTTTTCCGGAATCCACAGAGAGCCTCATCTTTCAAAATTCGGGACACCTCCAGCTTTTCAGCCCAGCTTTCCTTCTCCGTTATCATTCGCGATGACTGGCAGGATTGCTGTCCTTTAGGTGATTGTGGGTGTAAGTTTTCCGGGCCTGGCTACTAGAATGCGTGTTAAATGACTGAGTACTGTATCATTGCTTTCTTCTCTTGGACGTCCATTCTTTCTCAGCAGTATTTATTATGCTTTTCAATTCTCCATAGGGGAGAAGGCAGCGACACAAGAGGAACTGTGTAGCCCGTCGTAGTCAAGCTTTGTCCTTTTTCCTCTTCTATTAATTAGTGTCCATAAAGCCTAAACGTCCCTCTGGCTTCTCTTAACTTCATCGTTTTCCCTCAGTCTCGGTCCATTCTGGCCCTTCTGTTTTCTCACACCTTTCTTATAAGTTCACACAGCCCTTGTCAAATTCTCTGTCTGAAATCCTTTGATTTACTCCTTATCTATTGGCTGTTCCTGGTACATGCTGTGGCTTAATGCCGCTTTAGAAACAAAAACAAAACAACTTAGCTCTATGCTTTTCTTTCTATCTTTTTTTCACTTCTTACATTTGAGTTCACCAGAGCTTTTCCTTTGAAAGGTTATGCAACACCTAGTGTTTAATGCTCATTTTTAGAGGCCGCTACACATTTTAAAGTTTGTGCATTAACTATACTGATTTCCCTGATTTAAAGCCAAGAAAAAAGTGCTTTTCTTCACTCTAAGATACCCCTTCACGCTCCACTCCTTCCCCCCAGCCCCTCTGTCACGGTGCCTGTCACCTGTCAGCTGTTCAGGGACAGCGCCTGGCTCTCCTGGAGAAAGCTGGCCCTTCCGAAGTGCAACTGCACAGCTCAGGCCCCCTCGCCGCTGCTCCATAGCTTAAACAAGTTACGCGTGGTGTAGACTGAAGCCAAGGAGGGAAATGAAATACGAACCTGACAGAATGAGTTCCCATCAGATCTCCTCCATTCTCAGCCTCTCTCTCCGGAAGGTCTGTTTGGGGACAGTTCGCCGCACCCTTGAGACCTGCGTGTTGCCTTGAACATGAACCCTCAGCAAGATGAGCTGCAGGACCGGACCATCATCCGAATAGCCGCCCACCTGCCGGACCTCATTGTCTACGGAGACTTCTCCCCAGCGCGGCCCTCCGTGGACTATTTCGATGGAGTCTTGATGTTTGTGGATATTTCAGGCAAGCGCTAGAGGGATGTTGAAGGTGGGGGACCAGTGGCAGAGCTGGGTGGCAGAGCGGGGCTGTGTTGTCGAGCTTTCCGTGATGTTGACAGCAGACACTCCCCTGAGAAAGCATCTCCCCCGCTGAGCCTGCCGCTCACGGGCAGCCTTTGCTTCCTTACGAGGCCCAAGTCCCACCCCTGGAACTTCAGGCTCCAGTGTCCCTGCCCTGGCGTCACTGAGTCAACCCCCACGATTCACACACATCCCAGGCAAAAGGGTCCTCAAGAAACAGAGGATGCTCAGCATGTTGCTTCTGTCGCACCAGTAACGGGGCCACGGCTTCCAAAGCATTTGTGTGCGTTTTCATCACCAAGGGTTGGAAGCTCTAGACCTGCCGAAGGCAGCGTAGCCCTTCCTGTGCAAGTTGAGAAATTTAGAGGGAGGAGGTGCCTGGTGCTTGTCCCAGACCCGTCAGTCATAAGCAGAGATGGCAGAGATTGCGTGGCTGGCACTGGACCGGCCACACCGACCTTTAAGAAGCAGCCCTGCCCACTGCCCGCCAGGGCGCCCTCTTCACTTGCCTCTGTCCGGCCGCAGCAGCCAGGGCGACCACCTGCCCTTCTGTTTCAGGTTTCACGGCCATGACTGAGAAGTTCAGCACAGCCATGTACATGGACCGCGGGGCTGAGCAGCTGGTGGAGATCCTCAACTACTACATAAGTGCCATAGTGGAGAGTGAGTGTCCCCGCGCCCTGGCAAGGACGCCGTCCGTTCCCCGTCTGTCTGTGTGTGTTGGTGATGACCCGACGGTGCGCCATTGCTTAGCCCTGGTACCTTCCTCCAGGACATGTGCATGGAGCCAGTATTTCTGCGTATAGTACAGTACAGGTGGAGGAGTGTAACCCTCACTAATACGAGGTATCCGAGGGAAAGACTGCTTTGCATTCGTTAAAGGATGAACCAGAGACTGCTTTAAAAAGCGCTGTAGTAGGGATACCCTTAGCTGTATTCAATAACCCCAAGAAGCTAGCAATAGCATAATCCAAAAGTAGCCATGAGGAGGATGCTAAGTGAACAGGGGAGTGATCCGTCGGAAGGTCCTCAGTAATTTGTGTCCTAACGATGGATTCTAAGGCATGTGGGGCTGAGAAGCTGGGTCTCCCTTCCCACCTCTGCCCGCTGTCGTGCGGGCATTATTCGTATGAACTGTTCGCGGAGAGCAGGACTGACTCTCTCATGGCACACCCTGGGCCTCTCATCTTTGCTCGGGGTCTCAGCGCCTTAGTCCTACCTTCCTCTCAGCCACCGGACGAAACGTAATGCTCCGAACACACAGAGGCTCCATCTCATTCTTCTTCGATCCCGCTCAGCACCCCAGTCTTCAGCAAATTTGTGATGAAGCCTAAATACGAGGGAAAAAAACCATCCATGGATGTCATCAACCCTAAGTAAAGAAACGCGCGTCGGCAACACCCAGAGCCCGACCTGCCGGGAGCTGAGGCTTCCCCGCTCTCCGGCTGTCAGCTCTGCAGACCCGAGGCCCGCGTCCGCTGGCCCCGGGCCACCCGAGCCCCAGCTCCTGGCGCGTGTCTTGATCAGCAAAGAGCCGTCCAAAACCACAGGAGTAGGGTGGGCGCCCCCTCCTTTCCCACCTTTTCTCCCCATTCACAGAAACAGGGCCTGTCTGCCATCTGGTTCGACGCACTTACGGAGGAAACCCCCAAGTGGCTTTGAATGACTTGTCTGAGAGGACAGCTTGGGGGTCGGTCTCCTCTCTGAATGGCTGTCCCCTTGACCGAAATTCTGCTCTGTGGAGGAAGAACAGATTCCTTCTGTTAGTCAGCTTGGTCACTTACTTTCTTTTTTCTTTTTTTCTTCCCCCGCTTAGAGGTGTTGCTTTTCGGAGGAGACATCTTAAAATTCGCAGGTACGGGGGCTTCCTGAGCTGAGAGGGGTGGGACCAGGTGGCAGAGGGGCCTGGCGCCCCGGCACAGGAGGCGCCTCCGAGGCAGCGGTGGCTGGGGACGGGGCTGCGGGAGGTGTGCGCGCGGCCGCCAGGCACAGCCCACGGGCTCCAGGGCAGGCCACGAGCCCCGGTGCGTCTGCCCCTCAAGGGGACGCGCTCCTGGCCCTGTGGAAGGTGGAGCGGAGGCAGCTGAAGAACATCATCACGGTCGTGGTCAAGTGCAGCCTGGAGATCCACCAGCTGTTCGGCACCCAGGAGTCGGAGGGCCTGGACATCCGGGTCAAGATCGGTGAGCTGCCGGCGGGGGGGGCAAAAGGGGGCGAACGTCCCAGGGAGGCGGAAACACGTAGCTGGCGCCCCAGCTCTGGGACAGGGGCCGGCGGGAAGGCCTGCGCCCGGCGGGGGCGCGCTCCGACCGCAGCGTGGAGTGGCGGGAGCTGCGTGTCGCTCTCAGGTGGCACGGCCACGCCGAGAGTCTGATGTGTCCCCGAGACCCCGTGCTGCCGGGGAGCCGCCCGGCGCCTCGGCCAGCCTCTCGTTCGCCTCCTCGCCAGGTCTGGCCGCCGGCCACATCACCATGCTGGTCTTCGGAGACGAGACGCGCAACTTCTTCCTGGTGACCGGCCACGCGGTGGACGACGTGCGCCAGGCACAGAACATGGCGCAGATGAACGACGTCATTCTGTCGCCAAACTGCTGGCAGCTCTGCGACCGGAACATGATTGAGATCGAGAGGATTCCAGATCAGCGAGCGGTTAAGGTGGGTGGGATGCCGTCCCCCGCAGGAAGGTCTGCTGGCCTGTGCCAGGGGTGGCCACTCGGAGAGGTCCCCGGAATGGCAGGTTCCGTGACGGCACGGGAGTGCAGCCTCGGGGTTGGGGGGTTGGGGGGTTGGGGGGTGCTCAGTCTGGGGTAGACTTCCAGGGCTTTAGTCCGAAGGCACCTGCTCTGTGGGGAGCCAAGGCAGCTGCGTGCCGGGGGACGTGACCCGGCCTCTCATGGTAACTGGGGACTCGGAGGCCTCCTGGGGGACTAGCGCCCGCTTCGGGAAGAGGAAATGTCCTCTGGCCAGTCCCTAGGAGCAGAGGGTCCTCATCTGGAAGGCTGCCATTGGCCCCCTCCCGCAGCACTCAGCTCCCTCCTAGCTCAGGGCCGGGATCACGGGGCGACGAGGCTGCTCGGATGGCCCTGCCTGGCGGGAACACCCAGAAGCTCCCTGGAAGACCGACTGGGCGCGGGGCTGGCCTGGGACACGGCCGTGAGAGAACCGCGCTCAGAGCCTGCGCGGGGGAGGGGCGGCGCGAGGCGGAGGAAGGACGCTGGCGAGGGTAAGAGGGTAAGAGGCGCCCCGCTGCGCCTCAGTGCGCAGCCCTGACACCCCCCCCCCCCCCGCTCGCCCGGGCGCACGCCTGTCGCCTCGCCCTGTTCCCCATCTGCAGCCATTCCTTAGGCCTTTCAGGGTGGCAGGGATGGTTAATTCCTTTTAGACTCACAGAAAAGGTTCAAAAATCACAGAGTTCCCCTGTGTCCTTTGCCCAGCTTCCCCGAATGCTACCGTCCTTCCCAGCCAGCGTGCAGGAGGCAAACCCAGGGCATCAGCGTTGGCGCAGGGATACTCGCTAACCAGAGCCGTGTGTGGGCTCTGCCGGCTTTCCCGCCGGTGTCGATGTTGGGGTGTTCCCGATCCTAGCCGCCGTCGGGCCCTGCAGCCGCTGCTGTTCTCACCTAGTCCCCTGCGGCCGGCAACAGCCGGGCTGCCGTGTCCCATCCACGCCTCCCCCCCCCCCGCCCGGCTTTTCGGACCTGGGCCCCTAAGAGGACTGCCGGTCAGTCACTTGGTCGGCGGCCCCTCCCTTCGGTGTTTCCTGGCCTTTTCTCCTATCGGACCAAGGCTGTCCGTTTGGGGGCAAGACTACCACAGAAATGCGGTCGTGCCATTCTCTGCGTGTCCTGCCGTGGGGTTCATGTGAGTCATGTGACTGGCGACGTTTCCAATACCTTTTTGGACATCAGCCCCTTTCTCAAGAAACAAGTGGTGTACAGTTTAACCAGGTTTCACTTGAACTAAAATGTTATGAAAGGCCAAAAAAAAAAAGTTCCCATGGGGGAAAAGTACACAGGTCACCCCATTTGGCCCCGGGGATGGCCCTCTGCGAGTGCACTTCAGGTCGCCGTCCTAACCACGGACTGGGGCGGCGCTCGTGTGACCGCCTCAGGTCAGGGACCCGCACTGTCCCAGTGCCGTTCCCGTCCCCCATGTCCCGGGCATGGGGAAGCGCGCTCCCCGCCTTTCTGCTGAGCGAGTGCCTCCCGAGGGCCAGGCCACCCTCGGAATAACCAGAACCTTCTCTCCTTTTTAATTTAGGTTAATTTCTTAAAACTGCCCCCTACTTTCAACTTCGATGAGTTTTTCACAAAGTGCATGACTTTCATGGATTATTACCCTTCCGGTGACCACAAAAGTGAGTGCCCTCCGTGGACGAGAGCCCCGCCTCGCTCTGCTCCTCACCCCAGACTCTCACCAGGGGGCCTGGGGCCCGGGTCCCCTCTGCTCCCCAGACTCCCCAGTCTTAGCTCACCCAGTGAACACGGGCCGTGGGCGCACCTGGGCTTCCAGCGCGAGCCCCTGACACCCAGCTTCTCGTCCCTCTCCCCTCCCGTCCGCTGGGACTGCTTACTCCAGAGCGCTGAGGACCGACCCAGGCGCCTCTCCTCGGGCCTCGTCCTAGGTGGCTGGCCCTGGGTCACTCTCTCTGGACGCTGCCTTCGCTGCTTCGCTCGGGTTCAAGAATATCTTCCCTGGTTTTGCTTTTCCCCGTCAAAGCTTTAGATGGTGGTGACTCCAGAATCTGCCCTTGACCCTCTAGTTTCCCCTGCTCACCTCTTGGAGAACGTGCATCCATGCTTAACGCCCTGTGACCCCCAGCAGGGCGGGGGCGAGGGCGAGGGAAGCAGGAGCCAGGGACACAGAATGTAAGGGCACCCTGCTCTCCGTCCGGCAAGTTGCCTGCCTCCCCCGCATCCCTGCCCTGACTTTCTGGAACACAGCCCGCACCTCTGACCTGCGCCGTGGACTCGTACAGTAACTCGTACAGTAACTGCCTACAGGCGGGCCAGCCCCGCTGGAGGGCAAACAGGCGCTCCGACAGGAATGTGCTGTTGAGAAAACAGTGAAAGAAGATGATTTCGGCGGCATGAACAAACTTTACGTGACAAAGTGGGCAGTTTATTTAACACAACAGCCAGTTTCCTTTCAAAGAACTGCAAAATAGGGCAGAGGTGAAGACGCAGGAACAGGGTGGAGAGTGAAGAGCAGGGAGAGACACCTGGGGCCGGGACGACCTGCCTGGCCAGGACGGCACAGGACGCCCGGCCTGGGGTGAGAAGGCCCGGAGCTGGTTTGGAACCGGGGGCTCCGCGCCCTGGGCGGACTTCTCGGCCAAGCAGAGCCTCCCTCCTGCGATGAGCAGCCAGCCTCCTGACCACTCCTCCTGCTCTCCCTCAGCCCCATCGCCTCCTTCACTCCGTCACCGTTGCCCGCTCCCGTCGTCCCCTCATCTGTCCATTCCCATCGCCCGCGGCGGCAGCGTAGGCCCAGTGTGGAGGGGGAGACCTCCCCAAGCCCCGGCACGGGACGGTTGGGACGGGGCTCTGAGCCCCACGCCGTGGAGTTCTGAGAAGACCCACAACCTCCGGGAACTTCTCATTGGATTTCCCTTGGTCCTAGTTAGCCACTAGGTGTCCCCCGGCTGACCTGTGAGGACGCCACCCCGGGGAGCGGGGGCTGGGAGGCGCCCCTCTCTGCACCCCGGAGCCAGGCCTCCCTTTGTGAGCCCGCCCCTCCTCCTCTGCCCTCCCAGACCTCCTGAGGCTCGCGTGCATGTTGGAGACGGACCCTCAGCTGGAGCTGTCCCTGCAGAAGTACTTGATGGAAAGCATACTGAAGCAGGTATTTTCTTCATTCAGTTTACCGGGTGTTGGGGCCCTTGGACAGCTGGAAAGAGCTAGTCGTCCGTCACGCTGAAATAAGAGGTGGACTTGGCATTCTCCAAGCGTTGGGAGCTGTGACATGTATCGTCCATGTCAGGACACTTTTCAGAGTCCCTGATTACACTGTGACAGCAGAGGAACACTAGGATGGGCTGCCTTCCACACCTAAGGCCACCCTTTTAATGCACCACCCAGTGGAGAGATACCAAGCCGGTGAACAGTGGTACACCACTTCTCCAAGTCGCCCGCATTAGATCTTAAGCTTTGAAAGTTAACAACACAGATAATTAAAACTCCCAGAACTAGCCCTGGCTGGTGTAGCTCAGTGGATTGAGCGCGGGCCTGCGAACCGAAAGATCGCGGTTCGATTCCCAGTCAGGGCACATGCCTGGGTTGCCAGGCCAGTTCCCGTCAGGGGACATACAAGAGGCAACCGCACATTGATGTTTCTCTCCCTCTCTCCTTCCCTTCCCCTCTAAAGATAAATAAATAAAATCTAAAAGGGAAAAAAAAAAAAAACTCCCAGAACTACCTCCAACGCCCAAGACTTCCCCTTTGTGTTCTGAAGAAAAGAGAAAGTTGAGAGCTCTCAGAGTGAAAAGAAGGCACATTCTTGAACCAAAGCAATCCTGCATTCTCAGCCTCTGCATTGGTCCAAGATCATGATCTTCCAGGGGTCAGGGGTCTGGGCAGCGAACGATCCTAACAGGACCTTCAGAGGGCTATCTGTAGGATTTACGCTATGTCTCCGGGGATTGGTGCGCACCTCTCAAGTTCAAGTCCTCAGGCTGGTGAAGGTAAAATAGAGCCTATTCCTCAACTTTCATCCCGTCCTGAGTTAAGGAGTTTTGCTGGCTTGGTTGTGGTGACTCCATCTTGTTTCGTCACCCTGTCCTCAGGGAGCTGAAGGGATGCGCCCTTGCCCGAGGCCGCCCGCCCCCAGAGCACCGAGGGCCTGAGGGACCTGTGCCTGCCTATTCCAAACCAAAACCCAGGGCACGGGGTCCAATAGAGAAATCTCTCTTTTTGTAATCATTTTGTTCGATAGATTTTAATATTTGGCAATTAATGTTGCCCATGTGTTTAATATGGATCATGTAATAAATTTGTTTGAAACACCATCATCACATTGGTTAGCTGGAAATAATTGTGTTGTCTTTGACGAGCGCAGGACCGCCCCAGCTAGTTGGGAAGTGTGGCTGCAGGCTGTCCTTCCCTACCCCCTCCCACCTCCCGCCCGCTGCCCCCGCCCCCCACCCCCACCCCTGCAGTCCCCTTTTCCAGCTGGAAGATGTGTTTCCATCGTCCGTGGGTAACCTGACCTTTTCGTGCTGTTTGGGGAAGGGGGAAAATGCGATGGTTTTCCTCCATCGATTTGCCATGCACTTAATTCCACGCAATTCTAGAATGAAGACGGGCGGGAATGACTTGGGGACCCTGTCTCCGGAGGGCAGGGGGAGCTGAATGAAACTCACCACGCCGGCGAGGCACGGTGCCGAGCTTCGGCAGGTGGAACACTGGGCTAGGCGTCTGGAGGCTTGGGTTCCGGGCTGCAGCTGTCTCCCCAGGTGACCCTGGAACCTGCGGTATCCGTCCCTGCCTCAGCTATCTAGTCAGGAAGAGGGGGCTGACAGCGCTGGTTTTATTTCACTGGAGGATGAAGCAGGACAGGCTATGAAAATATGTCAGAAGGCACCAGGCTGTGAAAATCTGAGGTTGAGTTACATAGTCATGGTGGTCTCATCCTTAAGCCGCAAAGCAGCCCGAAGGAATGGTGGTTCTCTCTTGTTGGGAGGGCTCCAGGCGGCCTGGAGGAGCAGGCGGCAGGGCCCAGAGGGCTGTCGCTTTCCAGAAATCAGCAGATGTGTGCGTTCTGTTGCAAGGGGTTTCGAGAGTAAGTTCATTTCTGCGTGCTCCACTTCGGGCCGGCTCTGCCCTGCTGCGCCTCACTCGCACAGCCTGGCAGCTTCCGCTTCCCCAGAGAACCCCCACAGGCTCCTTCCCACCCAGCGATCGTTTCTCGTGTGGGGTGGGGTGAGGCTGAGAGGCAAGACCCCCGCCCCCCCAGCCAAGGACAGAGGCTAAGGAAAGTCTCTCTCTACTTGGCAGATTGACGACAAACAGCTTCGGGGTTATTTGTCTGAGCTGCGCCCAGTCACCATTGTGTTCGTGAACCTGATATTTAAGGACCAAAACAAAGCCGAAGTCCTAGGCCCGGCCATCCAGGAGGCCTCCGTGCACATCAACTCTGTCGTGAGGTTCTTCCGAGGCCAAATCAACAAAGTCTTCATGTTCGACAAGGTAAGTGGGCACGAGGGCTGGGGACCTGTCCATGGCTTGAAGTCTGCACTCGTGCCCAGGGTCACTGGTGGGAGGAGGGAGTGCCCGCTGTAACCTCGGAGCATCAGTCGTCACTATGCGGACGGGAGCCCCGCCTGCGGTGGGTGAGGCCCTGTGGCCCGGGCGCTGTTCCCAACGCATGCCATCCTCACGGCCCCCCTGAGAGGCGGGCGCTCTTACTATCAGCCCCACTTTACGGACAAGGACGTTGAGTCAGAGATGAGGGTACCCAGACCAGACAAGATTCAGTTTTGCGCAGGGCCATCAGCTTGTAAGCGGCGGGCTGGGCTTCCGACCCAGGCACGTGCCTTTCCAGTCTGGGCTCGGCCGGCTCACCCTGCGTGTCGCCCTCCAGCCCAGCGCAGGATGCGTCCCCCGGAGATTCGGGGCAGTCGCCCCGTCACTCTCACACCCCGCGGATCCGCCCACGCTTACAGCCAGCCCCCTGTCCGTCCCGTCAGGGGCCTGGGGGCCGGGGCAAGGGTGGGGGTGGGTAGGTGGGAGGGGCACCTGTAATAAGCACAGATGAGACCGGAAGTGGTCAGCAAAGTATCGCAGAATTGCTGGTGGCGGTGGGTGCTCCTTCTCAGGCGTTTTTTGCGTCTTGGGACCAGAGCATTCAGTGACTGTGCCACGCTAATTCATTAATAAACACTGGCTGAGCCTTTGCAGAAGGCTGACAGCCGGGACTGGGCAGCCACGGGAGGTGGCTGGCATGCACGGCCACACAGAGAGGGCCGGTCCCTGTAGGGACAGGGACCGTGGCGCCAGGAGGGTTCTGGGGCAGCGGCGACACCAGCCTGCTGCCCCCCAGCGCGTCCTCCCGCGCTCGCCCGTTCCCTTCGTGAGACAGACAGGGCCTGAGGCTGGCCTTTCATTTCTGGCTCCCGCGGCTCCCGCAATTCCTGGCTACGTGACCTTCACAAGTCCTTGAACGTCCCCGAGCCTTGGTTGGTTCGTGAATGGTCACAGGGATATTATTGGGATGGGGACAGCATTTGCCTCGGGCGATGATGGTTGCGAGTGTTGAAATGCACTCGGAGCCCTTGCAGCAACACCCAGCTCAGCCGTGACCGGCTGGCCCCGTGGCCGGGCCACAAGACGAAATCTCAGGTGAGGCAGACCACCGGTGCCCCCCAAACGGTGCCCTCCGGTCCCTGTGCAGGCCTGGAATTAGGACCAGAGCCGCTCACATTGTTTATCCTCTCTGCACGTACTATAAAGTGTGCGTGGCATATAAAAATGTACACTGTATG
The DNA here is from genome assembly GCA_039655065.1 of Glossophaga mutica. NCBI lineage: Eukaryota > Metazoa > Chordata > Mammalia > Chiroptera > Phyllostomidae > Glossophaga > Glossophaga mutica. The sequence continues at coordinate 51,673,472 of CM077316.1, forward strand.
CTAAACATACTATATCAAGCGCACGTGTACCTTAGAGTAGTTTACAAAGTGTGTGTTCACTTTGTGCATTTATTACCTGTAGCAGGATAACGACTGTTTTCAATACATGACGTCACTCGCTTCAGTGGCCAAAGCAGCCTCCGCAGGCCCCTGTTCCACCCGCTTTCAGGCCGATAAACTGGCTTGTCCCGGGGGCTGCGCTGGGGGCGTGGCCTGAGAACACAGATTTTCTGGCTCAGGCTGGTGTCTCTTGCCCTGCTCTGTGCTGTTTCTTAGACTCACTCTCAGCACCGTGCCGCCCATGACCTTGGCCGCCAGAGAGAGAGGCACGAGACAGGAGCATGCACACAAATAGCTCGGCACAGCCCCTTATCTCTGGAGCCAAAGCAGCCCTTCTTGGGCTGGAGTCCTGCTGTAGATGCTGTGCTAGAAGTCACCGGAAGTTTGCTAAAAATAAAGCGAGGGCGAGGGAGCTCCTGGGGGAGCCGATGCGGAACGGGGGCGGCGTCCACCTGCGTGTGCTGTCTCTGTCCCCTCGCAGGGCTGCTCCTTCCTCTGCGTCTTCGGGTTCCCTGGGGAAAAGGCGCCCGACGAGGTCACTCACGCCTTGGAAAGCGCTGTGGACATATTCGACTTCTGCTCTCAGGTCCACAAAATCTAGTGAGTGCGGACCCTGCCCCCACCTGCCGGTCCCTGACCCTTCTGCGGGAGACAGGGAGACAGGACAGGGGTCAGGAGAGCAGGAGAGGGCTGTGTGGACCAGCGGAGCGGGCACCCCCGGCTCTGCCACGGTAGGATGGGGGTGGGGAAGGCAAGGTGGAGAAAGGACACACCTCGACAGCCGGCGTGCGCCAGGTTTGCAGAGAGGGTGACTGGGTGTCTCTGCACCTCCGGCTTGCTGCTTGGGAGAGTCCGAACTCCTCACACCTTGCTGGAGTCCTGAGCTGATTTTTAACAACCGGGAGAGGAAACGAGTCCTGGGGTTGGAAATTTATAGACTGACGGGGCCTGAGATGGGTCCACTCACAGCACAGCTGGGACTGTCAGGTTTGCCATCCGCAGCCCTGGCCGCCCCCGCCCGGGGCTGGTGCCCTCGGGCTTCCCCAGTCTCAGCAGCCCCATGACCCCACCCCACGGCCCTGCCCTGGCCAGCTCTAAAGGGCCAGCCCTGCCCTGAGTATTTCAGCCCCTAGTCATCGCTCTGTGCGGGTGGGTGCGTTTGCAAGGGCGGATCTTGGTGCCGCACACCGCTCCTGAACTACAACGGCTGGTTCTTTCCAATGATAGCAGAGAGTTACGTTGTCTCCAGCTAGTCCTTTCCAGTGATGAGAAGTTACTTGCCAGAGGAATAGCTCAGATGAATACTTAAAAACAGCAGAAAAGTGAACCGAGTTACCACTTCTGAGAACCCAGCTCCTGGTCTCAAACTCTTCGTCCCTCCAGGCCACGTGCAAACTGCCCAGACCTGAGTCCAAAGGGAAGGGAGTAATCCATGGAACACCCTTTCCCACTCCCCCCCGCCCCCACTACCAGGCTGCCCCGCCCTCCCCTCCGCTGCTCACCGCCTCTCTTTCCCCGCGACCCTCCGCCAGCACCGTTTCCGTGGGCGTGACCAGCGGGACCGTCTTCTGTGGCATCGTGGGGCACGCCGTGAGACATGAGTACACAGGTGAGCTGAGCCGGCCTCGCCCCCGGGCTTGGGGGAAGGACAGAAGAAGTGGGACGCGGGCCCTGCCCTCAGCGAGTTCGCCGCCTTCCGGCCGGAGCCAAGCCGTGTGGCTCTGCGCACGGACTCGGTGGCTGCACCGTGCTCACGCTGGGGCTTCTCATGAGACAGAGGGAGTCGAGAGAGCGAGGGGAGTGAGGGGCCTTCCTAGGCAATGTCCCGTTGGCGCGGAACCCCGAGTCTTCCTAGCGCCTGGGATGGGCGAGGCCTGCTACTAGGAGATTGTGACTGCTGGCGTGACTGGCAGATGGCGCCAATCGAAAGGGAACAGTGAGGACGCGTCATCTCAGGATGTCACTGCTCTGTCTACCGCGTCCTTCTGCGGTCCTACTAGGGGTGTCAGATGCTCAGAGATGACACATCTGAAACGCTGAAATAGTTACGTCTGGCATGGTGCCAGTCCTGAGATCTCCTTCAAACGGCTGCAGCGTGGGGGGTGGGAGGGGCCGCGGCCAGGGCAGGTCGGCTGGGGGCTAACGGCTTGGGCCTGGGCGGCGGGCCCACGGAGGTTCACGGGACTGTGTGGCCGCACTTCTCCGTGATACACGGGCCTTTTTAAGGAGTACCTTGATCAGAAGTATTTGAGTTCGCGTTGCAGTTAACACCTCATTGGTGGTACTGGTGATTGAGGGCGTGCGGGCGGCCAGGCCCTGCTCGAAGCAGTGCGTGCTCGTTAACTCAGGAATCTTCACCAGCTCCCGGCTGAGGTCGGCACTGTGGCCCTCATCTCACAGGGCAGGGGACTGAGGCGTGGAAGGGTTCAAGGACTTTGCTAGCGCGCCAGGAAGAGGCAGAGCTGGGGGCCAACGCCGCCGCGAAGCTTGGCTTCCGTATCTGTGCGCACACACCCCAGTGCACACCCCAGCGCACACCCCGCTGAAATGGCCCCGAACCCACCTGACCCACACACCCTTTCCAGCCCCTCACTCACTCTTAAGGAATCACCGAATGGAGGGGGCTCATTTCGAAAATGAAATGAAATGACAATGTTCACGCCCAGACACACACAGACGCACACTTGTGCCTCACTTGGAGGTCAGGGGCCCAGGCCTGAGCTTGTGCCTGCCCATCTTGTCGCCGAAGACTGAGGACACCCCACCTGAGGGCCCTCGGGCCTGTGGTGACCCCAGCGCAGAGCTGTCTCCGTATATGGGCCCTCCTCCTCTCAGCAGACCCCCCCTACCCCCCGCCCAGGACCCGCATCGCGCCGGACAGCTGAGTGGGTTAACCGCCTGCGGAGTCTCAATAGCCGTTGGCTGAGTAGGGTAGTTGGAGGTGAGGCTCACGTCATCCCTGAGAAGCAGAGGGAGTAGAGGGCTGAAGTGCCCCTCGGAGACAGTGTGTCTCAGGTCGCAGTCAGTCCAGCGGCCGTGTCTCCCCGCCCTCTGCTGTCCTCCCCTGCTCCAGTCATTGGTCAGAAAGTCAACATCGCGGCCAGAATGATGATGTACTACCCGGGCATCGTGACCTGCGACTCCGTCACCTACAACAACAGCAACCTGCCGGCCTACTTCTTCAAAGAGCTCCCAAAGAAGATCATGAAGGGCGTTGCGGACCCCGGGCCCGTCTACCAGTGCTTGGGCCTGAACGAGAAAGTGTGAGTGTGGGCGCTGCCCGCTCGGGGCTCCTCGGGAGGGGAGGGGGCGACGGCCAGAGCGGCCCAGCCAGCCGTCTCGGCCTCGGACCCTGGAGACTGCTCCTGCCCAGACCCAGTCGAGGTCCCACACTCCTCCCCTCTCTGCATCCTGCTGCCACGGTAGCACGTGGGAGGCCCTGTCCGGTCCTCGGGTCTGAGAGCCTGAGGGGGACCCCTCAGAGGCCGCGCACGCAGAACAGGGCCCCCGCCCCACCCACTGAGCTTCTCTGTGGGCCTCGTGGCCCAGCCGTGAATTTTTGTTCGCTGCACCCACTTCGTGCCAGTACTGCCAGGGCTCACAGAGTGCAGGACGCTGGGCCTCCTCGGGGCCTTCCCCACAGTGCACCCCCCAAAGCCCAGCCCGGCCCCAAGGGCGTCCCTGTGGGGCTTAACGTCCTGCAGTGGCTTCCAGTCATTTTCATGATGGTGTTTCAGTTCTGTGCAATGATACACAGGGTCACCACCCCCCTGTCCCACCTCCCCGCCCACGGCCCCCGCCCCCAGCCCGGCCAGCCCCGCTCTTCCCTCCCGTCACACCTGTGCTACCCACCCGGTCAGCTCTTTGAGGGCCGCGGCGATTTCCTGGTCGTTCTCGTGTCCCGGTGCTTGGCACGCAGCAGACACTCCGTGGTGATGAGGGACTGAATGGCTGGCTGGTGTGGAGTGTGCGGAGGTGCTGTCCCTTCTCTTGGCGAGCCGGAGTCCAGGCCTGGAAGGGTCAGAGAGGGAGTCAGGACGGCAGCCGGGCCAGGGCGTCTCTGTCACTCACCTTCGTTTTCCAGGGCTCGGCTCGTATTCACCGCCAGGGAAATGCTGTTCGAATAAATGAATGAGTAGTTGTAAGTTTTGTGAGCCCTTATTAGACACTGGGTACTTTATCTCAAAATATGTAATGTATGCTTAATATCAACCGTATCAGGTAGAAATTGGTATTATCTTTGGTTTACAAATGTAACAGCTGAGGCTCGAAGACGTTAAATGCCTTGTCCATGGTCACGAGTCTAGTAAGCAAGAGAGGCGAGGCCCAGCATGCTGCCTCGTTACAACCACCAGACCTCAGCTGTTCCCAGCAGACATCACTCATCTCACAGGCAATGGGGGTTCAGCTGGTCTTGGCTGGATTTGGCTGTGCTTGCCTCAGCTCACTCACCCGCCTCGGGTTCAGCAGGTCGTTGGCAGACCCAGGATGACCCCTGGTGGGATAAGTGGGCAGTTTGATTGGCGTAAGTGGGGCAGCGTGTCATCCTCCATCAGGACGCTTTCCCGGCCACATCAGCAGAGCAAGAGGGAGCAAGCCCAATGCACAAGCCTTGGTGTTGTGTTTGCTGGCATCCCATTGGCCGAAGCCTTCACACGGCCACGCCCACAGAGGGAGGGCACTGCCAGTTACCTAGCAAAGGGTGCAGACACTAGTGGAGGCCAACCTGCCCTGGAAACCCAGACTGCCTGGTCCCAAAGCCTGCCCTCCTCGTGGTGTCTATGCCATCGCCGCAAATGGGAGAGTGCAGAAACGCACGTACAAACGTGAGCAGGGCTTGGTTCCTGCCCTGAGAGCTCACAGCGCAGCGGGGGAGACCGACGTGCACACAGTCAGCCGTGCGTGACTCGGGAGACTTCGCTATGTGCTGTGACAGAGGCAGAACGATAGCGCAGACAAGGGAAGGAGCCATTTGGCCAAAAAGCCTCCTTCAAGAGAGATGATGCGGTGGGCCAAGCAGATGTATATCCATGTCCACCCTGAGCCAGGCAAACTCTCTGTGCCTCAGTTTCCTCACTTGTACCGTGAACATCATAAGAGTATCTTCCGAATAAGGTTATGCCGGAAGTTAAGGAAATGATACTATGCACTCGAAGCTGTGCCGGGCACAGGGCGTGCGCTCCGCAAAGGCGAGCTGGGATCGTGGGCGCGTCCCGGGATGTGAGACCATACGCCACATGCAGGTCGGTGGGGTCCTCTGGCGGGTACCTGGTTTCCCCGGGAAGCGGTCAGGTCTACCAGTGCAGACTCAGCGAGCATTTACTGAACGCTGTACGGGTGCTGAGGAGAAGGCCGCCCCGCGAGTCATTTGGACTCCCTGTTACCAGGCAAGCATGCCGCCTCCCCTCCGCCTGGCTCTGGCCGCCCTGGAGTCAGGGCGCACTCCTGTTAGAGACTGGAAAGGCGGCGTCCTGGGGCCTCTCCGGCCGGCCGGCTCTCACTCCGCATCTTCTCCCCTTCCTCCCGCCAGCATGTTCGGGATGGCGTACCTCGTCTGCAACAGGAACGAGTGCTACCCTCTGCTGGGTAGGTATGGGCCCCGACTTTCAGACCCCTCCCTTGATCTGTAACAAAACACACAGAAACGTGCACCAGTGAGAAGTCCGCAGCTTCGCGAGCTATCACCAACGAACCTACGGACACCATTCGGGCCAGCGAGTATGGGGGTGCTCAGGGAGCCCCCACATGCTGATCTTTCCCCCCTTTCCAAACAGATGGCAGGATAACATCCTATAGTTACACATGCCTTCCATTAATCAATGGCGAACGGCCTGGGCCCTCCACAGTGATCTGTCCAGAAGACAAGGTTCGGCCCCAAATGAGTCTCCAGCTGTTTTGACAGAATTGCTGAGAGATTATGGCTAGCTCTCAGGTTTTAATCTGGGCGTCCTGCGGCATGATTTTTTTAAAAGATTTTATTTATTTATTTTTAGAGAGGGGAAGGAGGAGAAAGAGAGAGAGGGAGAGAAACATCAGTGTGTGGTTGTATCTTGCGGGCCCCCTACTGGGGACCTAGCCCGCAACCCAGGCATGTGCCCTCACTGGGAATTGAACCGGCAACTGCTTGGTTCCCAAGCCAGCACTCAATCCACTGAGCCACACCAGCCAGGGCCCTGTGGCATAATTTAAATGCACACAAAATAACAGCGACAGGGCTGCAATGTCAGCTGACTTTTATTTTCCTCTCTGCCTTTTCTACATTTACCATATTTTTCTATAGTTTGTGTATGTTCTTTTTAATTTTTAAAAGATTTTATTTATTTATTTTTAGAGAAAGGGGAAGGGAGGGAGAAAGAGAAGGAGAAACATTGGTCAGCTGCCTCTCACACACCCCCAACTGGGGACCTGGCCCACAACCCAGGTGTGCACCTTGACTGGGAATTGAACCGGTGACCCTTCAGTTTGCAGGCCGGTGCTGAATCCACTGAGCCACACTGGCCAGGGTATGCAGTTTCTCACGTATAGCCAGCAAGTTTCCTTCACAGACTCAGAAGTAAAATAATTACAAATAAAATATTCTATCTGTGATTGTTCAATATAGGAGCCCTAACTCTAATAAATGTATTTCCTAACAAAGTAATCTATACATGACTTCTATGTTATAGAAAAAAACAACAACAAGAATTAGAGTCAGCCCTGGTTTAATTCCTGGCTATGCAATCCGGGCAAACTCCAATTTTCTGCATGAAAATTCAGTGGAAATTCTAGTGCACATTATAAGAGCACTTTCCCTCACAACATGTGGGGATCGGAGCTGGGGGAAAAACCATGCTGTTAACTGGCAAGCTCTGGAGGAAGGTTCTAGAACATTTCCAAGTGCGGAGTGCTTGGCAGACGTCCGTGAACGGCGCCGAGGGAGGGAAGTCCGCAGGTGGTCTTAGGTGCGCTGTCCCTGCACTTTGTAACATCCCCGGACTATTTGGTGTTGACTGAGTTTGCTCCCTTTTAAAACCACAAAAACGGCAGGACGAGACAGGGAGATCAACTACTTCAGGAACACCATGAAGGAATTTCTGACGTCCAACTGCAGCCAGGTCCTCATGTACGAAGGGCTGTCGGGCTACGGAAAGAGCCAGATACTCATGGGCCTCGAGTACCTGTCCCAAGGTGAGAACCACAGGTGAGTGGCTTGCGACGGCCCTTTCTTTCCCGCCAGCCCGGAGAATCCCGACACCCTGAAAAGCTTGCTCTGTCTTGGTGCTCCTCCCCTTTACGTAATCGGCCTTCCGTGAACTCCGCGCAATCTCTCCACCATGGGGTGCCCTGCACCCTTGTCCTAAGTAAACAAAGAAGGATACACATAAGGAGCCCAGGAAATGGGAAGCCAGGCTCACCCCAGGGAGCCTCATTTAACGGCAGACAGGGCTTGGGTATCAATGCGGTAAAGCTTCCTACGTAACCAGCGTGCGGACAGGTGGAGGTCAACTGGCAAAGAGGTGGAGACCAGACTGGGTTGCGGAACAAGCCCATGAAGTGAGGGGCCCCCCGCCCATCACTGGCCCAACACCTTCAGCCCTCTCTGGGAGCAGGAGTGGGGAATGACAGGTCCCCGAGTTCCCTCCGGGACACACAGCTGGGGGCCGTGCTCACACCGATCTGTGAGTCCACAGCACGCGTGTCCCCAGGGCTCTCTTTGGGACAACCTGTCTAGCACCTTCATGGGCTGGTCAGCCTGGTACGTAGTCACGGTGACAGGAACCAAGGGGATGATGGCGCTGGCTCCCACACTCCTACCGCCTGGCCTGAAGCCTGGGAGGGGAAAACGCTTTTTAGCCCTATGCTATTTTTAGCTGCATTTGTACTCTTTCTAAATGTCAGGGCTGAAAGAGGCCAGGTTTAAAAAGTACCTTTAACGTTGTGAAGGAGATGCTTGGTAATAACCAGAAGACACCCAGGCCTCCCTTTGCTCCATCACTTAGGGAGTTAACTCCGTGCCCCGGGACCTGTGAAGTTCTGTGTTCATTCGCTGGAGTTGCTGTAAGCGGGTGGGTTCGTCAACAGAACTGCGTTGTCTCTGAGTGCTGGGGGCTGGAAGTCCAAGAGCACGGTGTCGGCAGGGTGGGTTCCCTCTGACAGCCACAGGGGACAACCTGTCCCGGGCTCTTCCCCCGGCTCCTGGGGCTTTGCTGGCCACACTGGTGCTCCCGGCGTGCAGAAGCCCCACTCCAGGCTCTGCCTTTCCTCACGTGGTGTCCTCCCTGAGTGTTGTCCAGGCTTCCCCTCGTGAAGACACTGTCACAGGGGACTAGGGCCCCGCCCTGCTCCTCGCCGTAACTTCACCACATCTACAGTGACCCTGCGCCCGGATAGGGGCCCATTCTGCAGTCCGGGGGGGGCGGGTTAAGGCTACAACACACAGGTTCCAGGGCTTAGGGGGAGGACGTGAGTCCCCGCTCCGGACAGTCTTCACGTCCGGACAGAGAACATCTGGTTCCTGCCCTGTAGGAACTCTTGCAGGAGGGAGAGCGGGCAGTGACGGAGGCTTGCGTAGAGTAGGGCGAAGGCGGGGAGAGAGGGCGTGTGACCCGACCTTGGGGCAACAGGGAAGGTTGCCGGAGGCCGCCCCTGAACTGAGGTGGACAGGTCGGGGGTGGGGGGGCACTGCGAGTGGGTGTGATAACGTCCCAGGCGGGGGAGGCAGCCGCAGCAGAGGCCTGGACACAGTCCACAGCTCTGGGCGCGCTCATTGCCGGGGGTGGAAGGCAGGCTGCTGGGCAGAGACTGCCAGAAATGACACCGCGAGGCCTTGGAAAGTCTTGGATGCCACACAAAGGAGTCCAGGCTGACACCTTTAGGGAGCGGGAGCCCCTGAAAAACTGGGACGGGCGAGAAGATTTGCGCCTCTCTCTCGATACATCGGCCCTGTGAAGGCAACGCGCTCGGCGTGAGGACGCCAGGCAGGGGTAGGGGCCTGTCCCTCGGCAGCATAGGCCAGAGCTCGAGGGCTTGCAGCAAGGTGGCGGCAGCCAGGTGAGCTGTCCCAGCTCCCGATCCCAGTGGAGCGAGGCTGTGTGGAGAGGAAGCAGGAGAGAAGAAGGGCTTCCAGGTCGTGTGGGGAGTTTCTGTTGTAACAGCCGCACACGAGGCATCCGAGCTTCCCTTCAACCTCTGTCACTTGCAAAAAGTAGGTTTAAGAACTCGCTTGCGGTTCTTCTCTCTGCACCCTCCTGATTCTTGGCTCTCTTGTAAACAGGACCATTGCTATCGCACTGACTAAGGTCAGCTTCCACCAAAATTTTTATACCATCCAGATACTCATGGCCAACGTCTTAGGTCTGGACACCTGCAAACACTACAAAGAGCGACAGAGCAACCTTCAGACTAAAGTCAAGGCGCTGCTGGACGAGAAGTTCTACTGCATTTTCAATGACATTTTCCACGTGCAGGTAACTGCCCAGTGCCGGACTTCCGCAAGAAACAGCTTTGTGCCTTGGCGTCCCCTCCCCGCTGTGACCCTTCTCTTCTCTCACCTGGAGGGCCTGGGTGGTGAGGAAAGGGCTCCCAACCTCCCTCACACGAGCGCCCCCTTCCTGAGACCTACTGAAAGTGCCCAGAAATGTCACACTCAAGAAATGTCACACCGAGCGTCACCCGCTGGCTCCTTCTTCCTCACCTTTCCCTCATTGCTGCACGATGCTCACTGGCCTGCAGCGCAGAGTCCCCCAGCTCCGCAGGTGACAGCCGGCGCAGAGACGGAGTGTCCCCCGCCCCTCCCGTCTCTATTAGGTTCAGTCACTTCGGGGAGAAGAGCCGGGAAGGGCTTTCTGGGTTGTCTGACACGCGAGGGGCTCCGGGCACAGAACCGTCCCACAGCCAGTGGCTCCCGTGGCGGTCTTCCCGTACTTGGGACTCTCCTTCCTCTTCCCACAGTTCCCGATCTCACGCGAGGTCTCCAAGATGAGCACCTCGAAGAAGCAAAAGCAGCTGGAGGCCCTGTTTATGAAGATCTTGGAGAAAGTAAGCGTGCCTGTCGAGGGCCAAGCAATGGGGGAGGGAGCCTGGGCGGCTCGGTCCAGAGCCAGGGCCTCGGGGGTCCGGGCCCCACTGGCCGGAAGCTCTCAAGTGTTTCACTCTCCTCCATCCTCCAGACCTCGGGTGGACAGTCTGTTCAGGACGTAGCTGGGCTTGGCCAGAGTCCTGTGGTATGCCTCCTGGGAGTGTCCCCCCGCCCGAAAGCCGAAAGCCACCCTCTGTACGAGACGCCGCATGTCTAAGGGGCCGTGCGGGTAGGCTCTGTGGTCAGCCGGAACCCGTGGGCCTGTTCCTTGCCACCTGAGCAACCTTGAGCAGGCGACCTAGCCTGTCTGTGTTTCCGTTGCATCACCTACAAAATGCGCAGCGGTGGCACCCGGCTCACAGGGCTGCGGGGCTTGAAGGAAACAGTGTGGGGGGGGGGCACCTCCCTCTGCACGGCGACGTCTCGGCTCTCTGAGGAGCACCGGAGGCCCACGTCCAGCAGCCAGGCGCCCCGCCCCTCCGCCTGGCGAGCAGGAGCCCCCACCCACTTCAGCATCCGATAGTGCTTTTACCTGCCCCCACGCCAGCGCCCTTTCTTCCTCGCTCCGACCGATCCTGGGCTTAGGTGACGGGAACTCACTCACCCGCCATTCACAGTTCTCTCCGCTCCCCTCCCCGCCAGCTGCCACGCCGCCAGGCCCTCCTGTGTCTCCCTTGGGCGGTCCCAGAGTCACCCATCCTCTGCTCCCCGCTGTCACTCGGGCTCCGCCTCCTTCTGGACAGCCGTCTTAGCTTTCCCACCAGCCCCAGCACCCCACACTCCTTCTCCCGTTCATCCCCCGCGGAACTGCCAGGGTGCCCGCAAACGCGTGACGCACCTGTGCTACCCCCCTGTCTGAGTAATTCCCTTTGCTGAAGAGACAAAAGCCACGAGATTTTCTTTTTGTCCTGGAGAAATGCTCCTCGTCCTTCGATGTCACCTCTTTGGTGAGGACTCCCCAGATCACTGTGTAGTCCTTTGTGATACTTTGTAACGATGGCTTTAGGAGAGCTGATGTTTTAAAGTAGCCTTTGCTGCTTTTCTTTATAAAAACACAGAGGGGAAGAATGGGCATTCCAGCCTCTTCCCCGAGTGACCCCAAGGGAGGCGAGCCCAGCCTGGAGCAGGGGCAGTGGGCAGGTCTGTCCTGCTGGACAAGGGCCGACTCTGAGGTACAAGGACACTGTGGCCCCAGCACCCAGACAGCGCCTGACCCTCACGGAGGCCCCGTCGACCCTTAAGGAGTGAACAATAATTCAGACCTGGCAGGGACAGGCAGTGTACACAAGAAAAGGGATGCGGGACCTGTTTTAAGTGGAACAGACGCCAGAGGTACCGCGGGCAGGGGCTGGTTCCGCCTCCTTGAGCCCCGTTGTCCCCAGCACCAGCCCGGTGCTGCCCTGTCCCTCTGTGCTGGATAAGCACTGGGTGACTAAATGGTACATAGCTCTCCCTAGGAGGCCTCTGTTTGCCCATAGGTTAAAATGACATGTAGTATCCCTGGCTGGTGTGCCTCAGTGGATTGAGCGCCAGCCTGTGAACCGAAAGGTCACCAGTTCAGTTCCCAGTCAGGGCACATGCCTGGGTTGCGGGCCAGGTCCCCAGCAGGGGGCGCATGAAGGGCAACCGATCAGTGTTTCTCTCACACATTGATGTTTCTCTCCCTCTCTTTCTCCCTCTCGTCCCCTCTCTCTGAAAGTAAATAAATAAAACCTTAAAAAAATTTTTTTTTGAAAACCACATGTAGTAAACATCCGTTATTGTATATAATGGTGATTTACAGGGCCGCAATCCCATCTGTCCTACGGATTTGCATTCCCTTCGCGCACAGATCTGACCGAGTAAGAGTCCGTCCCCACCGGCTCTGCCAAGCTGCCACAAACCCCAGGTCGGGGGAATCTAAATCCGCACGGGTTCACCAGGAAGGGAGTACCTAACGCCAGCCCACGCGCCCCACGGGTGCACAGGCAGACCCACACGGGGACGCGATCCCCCGTCCCACGGCCGCGTTCGTCCTCTTTCTGTACCCCTTCCAGACCGTGAAACAGGAGAGAATTATCTTCATCATCGACGAGGGCCAGTTTGTCGACCCGGCCTCCTGGGCCTTTCTGGAGAAGCTGATCCAGACTCTCCCCATCTTCATCATCATGTCCCTGTCCCCGTTCCCCGAAGCACCCTGTCCGTCTGCCGGCACCATAATAAAGAACAGGAACACCACCTACATCACCCTCGGCGCCGTGCAGCCCAGTGACATCCGCAACAAGGTCTGCCTGGACCTCAACGTCAAGGGCATCCCCAAAGACCTGGACTTGTGAGTGACCTGCTTCCGTCCACAGGGCGCGATGTCTGCGTCCGCTGCCCAGGGCCTGGCCCCATCGGATTCCTTCAGCGGTGGCTTAAAGTGCCTCTTTCAGGATTCTTGCCGGGCCCGCCCGTCTTCCCATGGGGCCACTTCTCAGGCTGGGCGGGAGGGGTGTGCTCTCTTCCTCTTTGCCGTGGTCTTGGTTGTGCCCGCTCAGACGGCCTGGCGGCTTCCACTTTGCTTCCCTTCCCTCCCTCGGGGCGCAGGTGCACTCCAATCAGTTCTTAGTCAGGACGTTGTGTGAGCGAGTGCTGGGAGAGGCAAACTGGAAAACGTGGACGACCACGACCCGTCACTGAGCATGGTCCTGCTCGGCGGACAGTGGCGTGGCGTGGCCTGGTGTCCGCAGGTCTGTCTGCACATGTTGAAGGCTGGCTGTCCAGTCGGTGCCTCAGGAGCTGCTCAGTCACCCCCTCCAGGACTGGACGGGGCCCCCTGAAGCAGCCCCTCCCCCTTAGCTGGCTGCTCACAGCCCACCTGGTATCTGCCTGGCTTCTCTCTGTTGAGGTTGGTTGCCTAGCTTCTGGAAGAAACATTTAAAGTACAAACTGGAAAATTTAAATGGTCACTTATTAAGTGAGGAAGGGGAAGCCAGACTGAGAATGTACCTTATTATATAGATTTGGCTTTGGAAAGAACGAAATGGTTTGTGTAATTAGAAAAATGAAAGAAAGAAAAAAAAAGAGAAAAAAAAAAAAGCAATTCCTAAACATGGCAAATGAGCCGAGACCTGTGCAGAATGAGAAGAGATGATTTTCCGGCCATCAGAAGACTCAGTTTCCCTTCCCGAAAGGCAGCCCTTCCAGGTTCACAGGCCGCCTCGCCCTCCCGGCAGGTACCTGGTGGAGGGCAGCTGCGGGATCCCCTTTTACTGCGAGGAGCTGCTCAAGAACCTGGACCTGCACAGGGTGCTCGTCTTCCAGCCGGTGGAGTCCGAGGAAAAGGCCAACGTGACCTGGAAGAACCTGTTCAGTGAGTCCCCACAGCGCAGCCTGCTGTCCAGCTTGGAGCGGGGCGGGGGGGCGGGGTGGGCTCTGCCGTGGGCTGCTTCCCGTCCGGGTCAGAGGGCTTGGGGGCTCGGAGACTGAGGGACCTGACACCCCGGATGCTGAGGCAGCGTGGCGCTTGGGCGTCCCGGGAGACGACGAGACCAGGCAGGTTTACTGTCCGAACCTTGCCGTTTCTGATGTCCCTTTCTGATGCTCACCGCGTCATAAGCAGCAGACCCCTCCCCATGAATGTGTTTGCGTCGGAGCATGAGCATCTCAACGTGCGTGAGAGTGTATGTTGTTGTGTGGGAGTGTATGTCTTATCAGGTACATCCGGGGAATCCTTGAACCTAATTGTCATAAAACTGCACGTACTATGGAAGACTGACGTTCGTTTTGCTTATTTATTTGTATTTTTGGAGGGAGGAACAAAACATCTTTTGAGTAAATGTAGATTTTCATAGATCAGTTTTACTTAAAACACGGTGTTCCACACTCTTTGGGGAGCCGACCTGCCTCTCTGCCTGCTCTTCCTGGCGTGAGGACCCCCCCAAGTTGATCGGAAAATCCAGAAAATGCCAGACCACTGATTGCGCCCTTTTCTTCCCCATTGTCTCCCAATAGAGAACGTCGCTAAGCCAACAGAGGAATTGAAGAAATTTTCTCTCAGCGGCGACGAGGGGAGCGAAGAAGTCTGCAAGCTCGCCCGAGGCGTCCGATTGAAGAACCTGTCCCCGCCAGCATCGCTGAAAGGTACGGAGAGCCTGCCCAGCGGCCTTCGGTGTCCAGGGCCGAGACACCCCTTTGCTTCCGCTGGGATAAACGTCTGAGAAGGAAAACGGAAGGTCGTGACCCCTGGGGTTGTTTGTTTTGTGTCGCTCTGGCGGGGGGGGGGGGGCTTCTGATCAGCAGCCGCCTCCCCCTGTACACGTGGTAGAGTCCGATCTGAACAAAGTTTTCTTCAACGGCGTAAAAGGAGGGACAGTATGTTTTCAACTAAACCGAAACCAAGTAACGAGAGAGGAACTGGAATACTGGAACGTTTTCTGCCATCTACTTTGATAAGAAATGACAAAGAAGGGAATTTGTATCAGAGATGTACCATCCTTCTTTTAAAGACAAGTGACTTCCAAGCCACGTTCTTGTCCACCGTCGGCCCCCATTCCCGCCGTCCGTGAAGAACTGCCCACCTTTGAAAGGATGGCCGAGGGAGGCCTTGGGCGCCTGGTCTCCAGAAAAGCATCCGGCTCCCTCCTGTGTTTTCACTCACTGTGTCTGTGGACGCAGCAAGGTGGACTGGCTTGGCTTCTAGAGCGTTCTGTGGACGAGCTGAAAAGTGCTCCTTTGGTCCCTGATGAGGGTGACACAGTGGCATTCTGGTCAAGGAGCCAGGACCCGTGGGAGCTACGTCGGGGAGTTTCGAGGAGGAGTCGGGATTGGTGCCGGGGGCCCTCTGACTCTTGGTCTTGAGCACAGAGAGGCGAATGGGCTGTCACAAGGAGGAAGGAGCCTCGGGAGGAGGTCGCAGGCAGGCTGGTGGCTTGGAGGGTCCAGGAGAAAGAGTCCCCGGGGAAGAAGACAGAAAAGGAGCAGCTACTAGCGGGTCGGCGGGGGATGCGGACGGCAGGCCCAGCTCCTCCGGCCCCTGCGGCCCCCCGCAGCCCCTCCTCCCCTCGAGAACCCTGTCGCACTTCCACGCAGCTCCAGAGCACCTCGACCTCGGCCTGGTTCCCGCCTGGCTGCGGTGCCGGGTGCACTTGCGGACCGCGCGCGGCTCCCGCGTATCTGGTGCTCTCGGCGCGAGCGCTCTCTGGGAAGCGGGTGCTGAGCGAAGCCTCCTTTTGGCTTCGCTGGGCCGGGTTTCTGTGCAGAAGAGCCCCGGGGCAGGGCAGCTGCCCGTCTCCAGGACGCACCCGATAGAGACGGTGACCGGCCCCCTGCTGTGCGGCTTTGCCCCCGCAGAGATCTCCCTGGTCCAGCTGGACAGCATGAGCCTCTCGCACCAGATGCTGGTGCGCTGCGCGGCCATCATCGGCCTGACCTTCACCACGGAGCTGCTGTTCGAGATCCTCCCCTGCTGGAACATGAAGATGATGATCAAGGCCCTGGCCGCCCTGGTGCGGTGCAACATCTTCGACTGCTTCCGGAGCGGCAAGGAGCTCTGCAGGTCTCTGAAGCAGAACACCACCTCTTTCAAGGTGAACTTCCGCTCCCTGTCTCTGAGGCCCACCGAAGGAATGGGTGAGTAGGGCTGGAAGGAGCCCGCCCTTCCCCTTGGGTGAGGGCGCGGCTCACTCAAACGCCGAGCCCCACGGGGCGGCGGGAGCTGGCCCCGCCCCCAGCCCCGCCCCCAGCCCCGCCCCCGGTTGACGAGCCCCGTCTGCCCTCTCCAGCCTACCAGGTGGACGAGGAGCTCCGCGAGCTGGAGAACAAGGTCATCGAGTACCACATCATCCGCTTCTGCAGGCCCATGATGCAGAAGACCGCCTACGAGCTGTGGCTGAAGGACCAGAAGAAGGATATGCACCTGAAATGCGCCCACTTCTTAGAAGACAGGGCGCACAAGTGCGACCACTGCCACGGCGGCGACTTCATTCCCTATCACCACTTCACGGTGGACATTCGGCTCAACTCTTTGGACATGGACTCCATCAGGAAGATGGCTAACTTTCAGCAATTCAAAAGTAAACGTAATTAGTCTTCTTTCGTAATTAGTCCTAGCCATTCCTGCGGGTGCGAGGGTGTCACGTCCCCCGAGGGCTTGGGCGCAGGGAGGGACCAGACGTCAGCGGCAGAGCCGGCGGGCAGGGGAGGGCTGGGGTCTTCACGGGGGGAGCCTGGCAGCAGCGGGGGTTTAGGGATAAAGACTCCGGCCAAATGGGGTGTGGCCGCAGCTCACAGTGAACCGTGCAAAGGGGTCAAACAGAGCCAGCCGAATTCCCACCCGGCATGGGGGTGGGGTCTGCCCTGGGGAAGTGGGAGCGAGACCAGGGTCCTCGAGGAGATGAGGAGGTTGCTTTGTCGGTGTGCTTGGACGTGAGGCTCGG
The DNA here is from genome assembly GCA_039655065.1 of Glossophaga mutica. Taxonomy (NCBI): domain Eukaryota; kingdom Metazoa; phylum Chordata; class Mammalia; order Chiroptera; family Phyllostomidae; genus Glossophaga; species Glossophaga mutica. The sequence continues at coordinate 51,689,987 of CM077316.1, forward strand.
CAGAGAGGGACACGGGACCTGTGTGGGGGAGAACTGCACGGGGCCAAGCAGGTCAGGGCCGCAGGGGACAGGCACCGGGCTCAGGGCAGGAGTCCAAGGCCACCCATGAGGCGAAAGTCACAAAGTGACAAACCGGCAACACAAGCCTCCAGCCAGCTGACCTGGGGAAACCCAGTGGAGGATTCAGGGGCGCAGGATTCAAGGACCCAGGGACTCAGTCCCCACAGGCCTGAAGGACAGCAGACTTCGAGGCCAGCCACCCCCACTCCAGCCCTGGCTTGTGCGCAGCCCTAGCCGATGGCCTCGGGGATTACAGCTGGAGCTGCTCGGGGAAGTAGAGGCTACAAGTCGAGGAGTGCGTGTTACAAGGACATTAAAAATTGGGGAGAACTTTATGTGCCTTAAGTGCCTGGCACATAGAAGGTACAAAAGAAATCCTGATTCATTCTCTGGTTTACACACGTCGCCACTTGATCCGCTTGAAAGTGGAAGGTTTCATTTTGTACATGAGGAAACTGAGGTTCCGGAAGATTAAAGAACTTGTGAGATGCCATAGAACAGGTGACAGAGTTCATTCAGTCCCGGGTGGATTCGTTGCCCGGTTGATGGATGCTGTGCCCCTTACACCTGAGGTCCCCGATGCACAGGGCTGGCCTCGAGGGGCGTCCTGGCTGAGGAGACCGGCGGTGGCGGTGCGCAGGGGCCACGGCAGGGGTGACTCCGAGAGCGAGGGGGCGGCTCCCGTTCCGTGCTCCTCCAGGACTTGATCGGAGAGGAAGCAGCCTCGCCCGCCCTGTGGTCCACGCCGGCCATTGCTCCTGCGCTCGCCCTGGCCACGCTCCCTTTTTAAAACAGAGGGATCTGGTTGAGAGCCTCCGGGTATGTGCATGGAGTCTGCCCGTGAGGGTTTCCAGTCCCTCTTGGGCACAAAGATGACCAGACATGAGCTGCGGTCTCGTCTCCTTGGGGCAGGGAAGCTGTCTAAAGGACGTATCGTCCTTGTCACTGAGTCTAGTGCTTATTACTGCTACTTACTGCATCTCCCCTCGTGCGCTACAGCTTTGAGAAACTGGAAGTATGTTTTTAATTATTGTTATAAAAGCAGCGTGTGTGTAACGTGAGGTTGACACTGAAAGTTATACCAAGCCTTAAAGTGCCACGGATGCTGCAAACCAAAGGGAGGCGAATAGGCGGGTAACCAGATTCACAGAGAAAACAGCCGAGAATCAGTTCCAGTCTCGGAGCCTCCCTGCAGCCTGGAGACGTGACCGTGAGGAAGGGCGGGGAGAGGGCCAGGACGCGGGGAGGGGCTGCTCTGGTGAGAACCCGCGAGGTCCCCAGGGTGGCTGCTGCCTTCCTTGTCTCGGCTCGGCCCTAGTTGGGTGTGTTCCTGGGACTGGGCTCGAGCGCAGAGAAGACGGGGCCTTCCTCCCCCTTGAGGGCCCGTGACCGCCCCCAGGAGTGGGGTCGAGGATGCGAGGGCGGGTTCACAGAGCCACGGTTAAGGGTACAGGGCAGGCCTTCCAGGAAAACAACCGAAAGTCACGGGCACCCGGATGGAATTTAACGTCAAGGGCAGATGAAATTCCCAAGGAAAAAATGCAGATGGAGAAGGGAGTCCAGGACAAAACTGAGGCTTCCTGGCATTTGGAATGTTGGCGGAGGAGTGGGAGCCAGGGAGGGAAGGCCCTGCGGAGGTGGGTGTCGCGGAGGCCAGTTAGGGACCAGGTAGCCGTAGTAAAGGGGTCACGGAGACGGAACCTTTGGATTTAGCAACATGGTGGCCACAGGTAACCCTGACAGGAGCGGTGTTAGTAGGAGGGTGGAGGCCTAATCAATGGCTTCCACTCCCGGTCACTTGAGATGTACTAGGTGGCAGTTTGGGGCGGCCGGTGGAGGGTGATTCAATCCTTTCACCGTCCGATAAGGATGACAAGACGAGACAGGCGAGTGTGGAGGTCAGTGGGCAGGCGTTCCATGGGAGTGCAGGGCGCAGAAGCCCTTTGGGAGAAGGTGATAACGAGGCACGTACACTGTCCCTTTTCAAAGTAAACAATCTTCGCAGTGATGCTTTCGCCTCGCAGCCAGGGGACCGAGGCTCTGGCCCTGTCTCCCTCCCTAACAGATAGGTGATGCAAACAAGCCCCTTCCCTGCCCTGGATTCCTCCTCCTCCCTCCCTGGAGGGGGCGCCAGAGGGCACCACCCTTATTTATTTCTTATTTTAAGACCTTTATGGAATTTTCTAACATATTGAAGTAAGGATTGGACTGGAGGTTTTAAATCCAAGGTTGTCCGCCCTTCCTCACCCAACACCAGACATCGGTGCCAGGCAGACTATTTCAATGGCCCATTCAACTCATTTGTTTGTTTTCTAGCTGAAGAACAGATCAACCTTTCCAGCACAGGGATTCTGAGAAAGTTGGAGATCTTCCGGGAAAATTCCAGGTACAGCACGTACGATGGCCGGAGGCCAGAGTGCACGCTCGGGTCTCTCAGTTCCCAAGGCGGCTAGAACCCGCGCTCGGGCCGGTGCCGCTGGCCCCTCGGGCACACGCTGAGAGCTGCTCGGGGTGTGCGCTCGGTGGCGTCCGCGTTACGTCGTCCTGCCTCGCTCTTGTCTCCGTCTTCCAAGACGTTCCCACGCCCAGAGCACAGCTGCATCTGCCCGTCCCTACTCCCGTTTCTCTTTGCCTTCGGACAGCTCCAAGGAGATAACGGAAGAGATCCTGAGCTTCTTCGACGTCATCATAACCCAGATGACCCCGTCGCAGGCGGACGTGGTCCCACTGGGGTCGTGCCAGTGTGAGGAGGTCCTGGAGGTGGTCATCATGCCCCTGGCCTACCACTTCTTGGCCCTGGGCGAGAACAGCAAGGCCTTGTACTACTTCCTGGAGACGGCGTCCGAGTACCTCGTCCTGAAGGACAACTACAGGGTGAGCGCCTCTGCCCAGCCGTCCTGCCTGGGCGGGGCCTGGGTGCGCCTTTCACCCCCTCGGGCCCTCGCTTCCCGCCAGCACCCCTTCCCTTTGGAGATCGGGTTTCTCAGAAAGGAAAGGACCTGAGGTTGAGGGGGAAAAGTCTGAGCAAGTTGCAAATAGCATTCCGTGTCGTTGAAAATACTGCCCCCTAGAGAGACTTGCCGTGAATTGTCTACCGGTATGGAGGGCGGGGGGCAGAGTACAGAGGTCATCCCCAAAATGATGCAGAGAAGACGCTTGGCGTCGGTGCTCCAGTGCCCCCGGAGTCTTCCTCAGCAGCGTCACGTGGCCTTTGCCCTCTGTCCTCCCCAAATACTGGTAGGTCTTTGGATAAGTGCAGATCTGGTCTGTGCCTTCCAAAGAGGCTCGCCCACTTAGGTCTTGGGCACTGAGTTCTCACGCGCACCCCCCGCCTGCCAGCGCCCTGGTGCACGTTTCTCCAGGGCGAGGCGACAACCCCTCAGATGCACGGGGTCTCGACACGCCGCAGGGAGTGCGGGGGAACCCGGGTGGGGCCCGCTGGGGAGCACCGAGCCGAGTGAGGCTACATGGGCTTCTCGACCGCAGACGTGTCAAGGCCTTAAGGTGCTCAGCTGCAGGTCCCCCTCCCGGAGGGTCAGGCTAGGGCGGGGGGGCTGCTGTGGTTCTCTCACTAGTTTGGCCTTCGGCCAGCTTTCAGGGAGCAGCTGGCTGGACTCCGCCTCCAGGCGCTCCCCTGAGGAAGTGCTCCCCCACCCCGCCCCCCCCGCCCCCAGCAGGAGCCCAGGCCACAGCCCTTCACCCGCCCCAGCTGTATTTTACAGTTCCTGTCTCTCCCAGCAGCCTAACCCACCCTCACACCTTAGACAGACATAGCATTTAAAATTCAGACCACGACAATGCCCGCAAGCCCCGGTCCTCTCACGAAGTTGTGTCCAGAATGAAAGTCTCCCAGGCACATTATCCTCCGGCGTGTGAGGCATGGGCCGGTGGGGGGGGTAGTGGGCAAGGCCAGGGAGTCCCAGGAAGAAAAGGTGTGGGGAGCCCGGGGCTACCTGGCCAGCCCTGCAGGGAGCGATGTGCTCAGGAAAGTGGTGACTGGAAGCCGAGCTCAGAGCAAGGTTCCAGAACGTGCCATTGGCACCCGTCTCCCTCCAGAGAAAACCTGGAGGGACCGGGCCGGCTGCAGACTCGCTTCTCCCTCCTGCCCCCCCACCCCCGTGCACGCCCCTTGGGCTAAACGCTTGGGGATGGGGCTTCCCCTTATTGCACGCTTCAAGTCGGACTGTGCCTCGGTGGTCCCAGTGCCCGGACCCTCCTATCTGACACCAACATAGGAGGTTGGGGGTGAAGGCAGAGAGGGCTCAGGGCCTTACCCTCCTCCCCCATTTCCCAAAGATGGCCCTTGGGGGGTAGGGGAAGGGTTCCACCTCACCCCGCCACAGAGGCCCGCTGCTCCCTGCCGATGTCGGGGTGCGTCAGGCGCCGCCAACGCGGGGCTGGAAATCAGGCAGGCTGGGGATGCCATCACGCAAAGGCGGCATTGGCCCGGGAACGATTTCAGGCACAGCGACCGATGTGACAGGGGAAAGAACAGAGAGGTTTCTGGGTTCACCGTCCACAGTGAGTGGGCAGCGATGGACGTGAAGGCCGCCTGTGTCTTCCGCAGAGCCGTTTCCATCCGGGGTTTAGAGGCCCTTTCTCACCAGGGGCGGGGCAGAGGCCGTGGGGGCACCCGGAGCAGCTCCGGCTCTCGCCCTTCGGTGGGGTCGGGGGTGGTGGGCCCTGTGGGCCTGACCCCTGCTGACCGCACACCTGCGATCTCTTCAGGCGTACATCTACCTGAATGAGGGGGAGAGGCTGCTGAAAACGCTCAAGAACAATAAGTCTCGGGGTCACAATTTTGAGTCCGCCACCTTCTACAGCCTCAAAGGTCAGGTAAGAGCCCATGAACAGCGTGCGTGTTCTGCGATGTGCCATCGGGGCTGCACACGGAAGCAGCAGGCACCGGCCCTGCACTTTGTCCCTGCTCCCCCAACCGCACTCCCCACCCCAGACCCTATCCAAGACTCCAGAACCCCAGGCGCTGGGGGGCAAACCCCCTCCCAGCCCTGGCCAGCAGCGAGACCTTCCTCGTCTGGGCGTCTTCATGAAATGTTTTTCTAACATCCCCCCAAATGGACACGGATGGGTAGACGTTTGCCAGAGGTCGAGGATGCACCGGAGATGCTAAATGCTAGCCATCCCACCCTCCTCCTGCATATGCACAAGCAGGCAGCCCTGCCGGGAATGCCCAGGGGCCGCTCGTCCCGGAGGAGGTGTCTCGGAACGCACCACCTGAGCCCGGAACCGGGGGCTCCTCCCGCCCCCTGCAGGTCTGTTTCAACATGGGCCAGATGGTGCTGGCCAAGAAAATGCTGAGGAAGGCCCTGAAGTTCCTCAACCGACCCTTTCCGTACAACATGGTCTCCGTGCTGTTCCACACCCACGTTGAGAAAAACAAACGCTTTTATTACATGAATCAACAGGCCAAACGGAGCTCACCGCCAGGGTAAGGGGAGGGGCTGGCGGAGCGGGGTTCTCACTGCCCTGAGGGGAGACCCCAAGGCAGTTCTGGAGGCCGGGCAGCCGAGAGGAGGGGTCGCGCTCGGTGCGGGCCCTCTGGGGGCAGCAGACCTCTCGCTGTGTCCCCGCGTGGTGGAAGGGGCGGGACTTTGTGGGTCTCTCACAAGAGTACTAACCGCGCTCCTGGAGGCCCCACCCCCAGAGCTGAGCGCTCCCCACAGGCCTCCCCCGTTGACACCCCCATTCTCGGTCTCGGGGTCCGGATCCCACACACAGATGCGGGGGAGGCGCCGCAGAGCGCAGCTGTCGGGAATGGCCAGCGCCTCCGCTGAGCCGGGGCCGAGGCGCTGGAGCCGGGGCCCTTCCTTTTTTTTTTTTTTAAAGATTTATTTATTTATTTATTTATCTATCTTTAGAGGGGAAGGATTTATTTATCTATCTTTAGAGGGGAAGGGTAGGAGAGAGGGAGAGGGAGAAATATCAATGTGTGGTTGCCTCTCATGCGTCCCCTGCTGGGAACTGGCCTGGGGCATGTGCCCTGACTGGGAATCGAACTGCGATCCTCTGGTTCGCAGGCCCGCGCTCAATCCACTGAGCTACACCAGCCAGGGCTTGGCCCTTCCTTACTGGGCTGTTATCAGACTCAGATGTGGTTGAACAATAAAAAGGTGCTTTTTAAGTCGCTTCGTGTAAATACCCACGACCGGACGGCTGAGGCCCGTCAATTCTCTTCATTCGCCCTCCCCCCGTCGGTAGCACGGTCCCCGTTTTGCAGTGGAGAGAATGTGCTTCGTGAACCTCGATGCGCGTGTTAGGAAAGGCGATGATGGGCCCACAACCTGCGCCCCGCGGCCGCGCGGGTGCCGTCCCCGGCCTCTGTGACCCACGTCCCCTGCGCACCTACACTGTCTCTCACAGGAAGAAGAGGCTGGCGGAACTGTACCAGCAAACCATCTGCTTCTCCTTGCTGTGGAAGATCTACAACCTCAATTACTTTTTTCACTGCAAGTACTACGCGTACCTGGCGGCTCTGATGGGCATGAACGCTGCGCTGGAGATGCAAGACAGTCTCCAGGTAGGGCGCCCCTGTGGCTGCCTCCTAAGTGCCTGCGCCTCGTTTGGAGAGAAGAGCCTAGCAAGCGCCCGCTGGGACGCACGGAGGACCCGTGGGCGGAGGCCAGCCGTCCTCCTGCTCGCTGTCCCCAGGGTCCCTTTCCGTGCTCAGTGATTGTCGGGGACCTCCGCCAGCTTTCACTCCTATGGGTTGTATCTGTGGATACTATTAGGTAAAAAAACCCAAAACCACATATTTAAAAATATTTTTAAAAAGTGGTGAATCTATTACATATTAACGTGATCAACATTTTCATAGGAAAAAAGCTGTATTTCTCCAAACAAAAGCTGCAGTGAGAAGAGGGGCCCATCGCAGGTTTCCGCAGGGGTCCTAATGCCGATTTTGCAGGAGGCGGAGTCTCTGTCTGCTCCTGCCCCTCCCCCCCACATCGCTCCGCCCCCTAAGGCTTCTGGATCCATCCCAGGGAGAAAGCGAGGGTGGGAAGGAAGATGGTAAAGGGGAACTCTTTTCAAAGAGCTAAAGGCATGACCTGCGGGTCGAAGGTTTTACCAGATTGTCCCCCGAGGGAACCACCGGTCCCAAAGAGAATGGCGTGTTTGCGTCGGTGCAAAGTCCTCTCGTCCAAGGGCGGTGGTCACGTGAGTTCCCCCGGGGCGTTTCCATGTCTATGGGAAAGATCACTGACTGCATTGCCAGTTTCCGCCACAGCCAGACGGTGCCGTAGCACGGCCCAGGGACAGCGAAAGGCCCGGGTGATGATGGTGACGCCCACTCGGTTGTCGGGGTTTTTTCTTTTGGCCCATTCTGATCTTTCACTATTTTTCCCGACACAAATGATGCCTTGATATTATGCAACGAGCTTTGACCTCTGTCCATGTGTCCTTTCCGAAAGTGTCCCAGCAACCACACTGGGAGACCCGCTCGTCTGGGCCGTGGGCTGGGCGGTCTTTGATTAGATGAGGAAAACTCCGGGAGACAAGATCAAGATATTGTAACTGCCCTGACCCTGACCGGTGCGGCTCAGTGGGTCGGGGCTCACCCTGCAGAGTGAAAGGTCATGGGTTCGATTCCCAGAGGGGGCACAGGCCAGGGTTGCGGGTTCGGTCCCCGGATGGGGTGTGTACGAGAGGCAGCTGACCAGGGCTGCTCTCTCACATCGATGTTTGTCTACTTCTCTTCTTCCCCTCTCTCTAAAATGAACTAACAAAATAAAAACCTCTTTTTTAAAAAAGTCAAGCAATTATTAAGCTAAATCCAGCTCATCTAGTCAGTGGCCCGGTTCCTTTGTAAAAGTCCACCAAGCCTGGGTTTCTCCTGGGAAAGGGGCTCTTCCCCGGAGCCCTCGGTGGGGAGCGGTGTGTTTGGGGAGCATCGTGCCTCTCGGAGGCATGAATTCCCACTGCAAAGTCCCTTCCGCAGACCAGGGCATGCGGGCATCTGTGAGGCTCGTCATGCTGGACCCCTGCCTAGGTCCGGCCAGCCTCTCCTAGCCCCTGGAGCCACCCACGGGCCCTTCGCCTTCCTTAGACACCTGCGTGCCTTCCTGTCGAAGGTCTCCGCCCTGGGAGTCCTCTCTGCCCGGGGCGGCATCTCCTGACCTTGACTGGGCTCTGTGCTCGCCAGCTGGAGGGCCACCTGCTCAGCGACGCCTTTCCCGGCCGCCTCACCCCTTCACGGTCTAGCCTGTCACCCTGTCCGAGGGGCTGATGCCCGTCGGACGTTTTCCGAGTTGGCCCCTTTGTCCGTGGGCGGTCTGTACACCCCGTGAGGGCCGGTGCCTTGTCCTCTGGGCCGCAGGCTGAGCTCCCAGAGCGACGCCTGTCACCGGTCATCCAACGTTTTCTGAACGCGTCGCTTTCCTTCCCCTGGGCATGGAGGCTTCTCTCCTTGCAAAGCATGGCGGGGGGGGGGGGGGGGGGGGCGGGGCCGGACGTCAGAACCGGAAGGTGAACGAGAAGACACGGTGGAGGAGACGGCTGTGATGAGGGCGGAAGAGCAGGGCTCCCCGGGGTGTCCTCCCGTGGCTGAGGCCGTTGGTGCGGCAGAGCGGAAAGGGCAAACGTGAGAGGTTTCCGCCCTGCGTGGCTGTGACTGCCAGCAAGGCCAGACCTCCCGGTGTTCCGCCAGCGCCCCCTACCCACAGGGGACGCGGGCCACGCGCCCTCGGTCCCAGTCCAGGCTGCGACACGCCACCGGTTTGCACTGCTCGCTTGCCCGCAAGCCTCTCCCATCCTCCACTGCCTCCGGCTCTCCTGCCCTTCTGGGAGCATTACTGGGCTGTGCTCTTAAAAAGCGGCCGGCCCTCTTGGTTTGGTCAAGCTGCCAAAGCAACACGCGCCTGTGAGGACAAATTACACATCGCAGAGGCGCCGGGGGGGGGGGGGGGCGGTGAAGAGCGCAGCCCTCCGCCCCCCGCCCTCTCGTGAGTAGGCGCTTAGTGCCTCCACCTGGGGGCGGTTCCCTCCTGGCTTCCCCCCACACACCCACACATTTTGTTTTGTTGTTCAAGTAGAGTTGTCTCCATTTTCCCCACCACTCCCCCGGTTCCAGGCTTTTTGCTATGTGGTCACATATCTGCATCTATAAGCTCTCGCTTTTGTATTTTTCACAAAAATTAAAATTCTTGTCTAAGGCTTCTGTGGGCAAGAGGGGCCCTCAAGCCTGTCCTGGGTGATTCGGTGAACCGGTGCCGCAGCCCACGGCTCAGCCAGCTGGCCGGCCCTGCTCCCCAGCGGGCACCGGGCGACATCGCCCGGGGTCCCGTCTCAGTCTTGCCCCTTCTCTCCCCGACCGGCCGTTGCAGATTATCAAGGCCTACCTGGAGTACTCCATGTACTGCCAGCTGGCCGGCCAGGAGGAGGTGTGGCTCAAGTACGAGGTCATGGCCATAGAGCGGGTCTTCAGCCTCCGCATGACAGACCTGGGCAGTGAGATCGCGGCGCACGTGGCCGACACGCTGGGCTACACCAAGCTCATAATGGGTCACTTGGATTTGGCCATCGACTTAGGTAAGGGCTGGCTGGGCGGGAGGGGACACACAGGTACGAGCCACACCCAGAGATGCTCCGGCCTTGCCTTCCCCTCAGGCTCTCGTGCCCAGAAGATGTGGGCGCTGCTCCGGAACCCCAACAAGCAGTATCAGGTCCTCTGCTGGCTCAGTAAATGTCTCCTGCTGAAAACCAGGTATTTGTTTGCAAGCCTTTTCCCAAATCGGGGGAGGGAGCCGTAGGAATGAGTACTCTGGCCTCACCTGACACTGGCCGCAGTGGGCTGGGAAGGGGGGTGCACAGCAGGACGACGATGTCGCTGGTCATCAGTCGTCCCTTGGAAGCCGTGCTCTTTTCCCAGGACTTGCCTTTCTCACTGACCCCGCTGAGCCTTTCTCATCCGATGGTTCTGGCCATGGGACTGGAGAAGGTCAAACTGCTGTCCCCACTGTGGGAATCGGGCCTCCGCCCCTGCCCGGGGGAGGGGAACGGGGCAAGTCTCGTGGGGGAAGCAATGCCCGGAGACTGGCAGCCAGTCCTAGCATCCCAGCGTGGCCTGACCCTGGTCACGCTGACGTGGAGGCCCCTGAAGCACAGCGTGGACAGAGAGCCACCTGGAGACTTCGGGGTGGGCTTGATGTTTCAGGGTCGCACTCGGTCCTGAATTACGGGGCGGGACCAAGACAGGACCAGGGCCCACCCTGACGCTCCCCTCCGGCCCCTGTGAACCCGACCGCAGGTACAAGTCGCTGATCCAGGTGCTGGGGTGGCTGTGGGACCTGTCCCTGGCCGAGGACCAGGTCTTCAGCAAGGCGTTCTTCTATCTGGTCTGCCTGGACATCATGCTGTACGCCGGTGGGTGCAGCTCTGGGGCCTGTGAGCCCCTGGGCGGCGGCGCTGCTGCAGGGTGGCCGGGCAGTGGCCGGGGCTGGGGTCCGGCTGCCACGAGGCTCCTGGCTGGCAGGAGGCATGGGGCGGGGGAGGAGCCAGCCGGCGTTGTGAGCTGAGGGGCGTCTGCAGGGCGCAGCAACCGTGAGACCCTCCAGGAGTCTCAGGAACGTAGTCTGGGGCGAGCTGCCAGCCGTGAGCTGCCGGTCAGAGCGTCCCGTCGACGTGCACACACGTGACAGGGACCGACAGTGCCACCGCGTGTCCCGGACCAGGGCGTTCACTCACTCAGCTACGCTGAGTGATGTCGCGTTTGAGAAGAAAAGACTGCGGTGCTGATGGGGGCAGCCTGGGCCCTGGTGCTTCTTGGGGACTCAGAAGACAAACCCTTGGGACTCCCTCAGGCCGCCCTGGGCAGGCAGCCCTCAGCGTGTGCGTTAAACCGCAGGGGCCACGCGGGGCCTGCCCACCGCTGCGTGACTTGGGAAGGGGCTGCAGGGGTTGCTGCGGGGGGGGGGGGGGAGCGGGGCTGGGAAGACGGAGAAGTCCTGGGTAGCGCAGGGCCTGCCCCCTCGGGCTCGACAGGGAGGGCTGGTTGGAACACTGTTCCTGCCTGGGCGCCACGACCGAAGTGCGGCCTGGCTGCACACACGTCCGCAAAAGCTGGGCGGGGCCGCCACGGGCAGAGCAGCCACGTGGCCACGGCAGAGCTCGGGACGGGAGAGTGGAGGCCCCCCAGCAGGGCAGTCCTCCTTGGAGCCGCCCCCCCCCGCCCCCCGCCAGCAGCAGCCCTGTCTCTCGTTCCCAGGCTTCACTTACAGGACCTTCGATGAGTGCGTGGACTTCATGCGCCTCAACGAGGACCACCGGCTCCTCAAGTTCCAAAGCGGGATCCTCCTGGGGCTCTACTCGTGTGTGGCTATCTGGTAACGGTGGCGGCCTGTCCCCTCACCCCCAACTCTGAAAACGCTGAAGCCCGAGATTTAAAAAAAAAAAGAGAGAGAAAGTAAAAGTAAAAATCCTGCCCAAGGCAGACTGAAGGCGTCAGGGTGGACTGATGCTGAGGCACCTGGGGGACCACTAACCAGTTCAAGCCCCTCCCTTAGACAGGCGGGAGACGCCGGCCCAACCGTATCCAGGGCAACCGGCGTCCTTTCCGCCTGGGCCCCGCTGTGGTGCCCCAGGGATGGCACGGAGAGAGAGCGCTGGCCTCTGAGGAGGGTGGAGGTCTGGGGGAGACTAAGAAATAGGTCCACTTGTCCCCCCCCGGCCCCCAAGACCTGATCGTACTGCAAAGCATTGCTGGTAGGGCTGGTGCGGAAGGGTTACATGGCTGGTATCTGAGGGCAAGCGGGCTTCCTGGCATTGAACCCCAGGCTTGGACGGGCCCACTCAGCAGCAGGCGGTTTGGAAAGCTGCGTCCTGCCCTGTGGGGACGGAGGGGCCGTGGTGCCAGGCCCGGTGCTCAGGCGCACCCGCCCGACTCCTCTCCCAGTCTCCAACCACCCAAGTGCCTGCTCCGCAGCAGGGGAGGCAGGGCGGCCGGGGGAGGGTGGGGCGGTGGGCAGCTGCGGAGGGCCCTGGCCTCAAAGGCAAGTTCAGGGCCGAGGAAGGAGCAGTCGCGTACCCCACGCCCCGGGGAGCCTGAGGCTTCATCCTTCACCCCGTTCCGTGTCTCACTCAGCGAGCCCACAGCCGGGGCCTCAACCTCCCGAGGCGGGCCGGGAGGTTCGGGGCGCTCACTGCGTGTCTTCCGCAGCCAGACCGCAGGCCGGGGGTCATGCCCTTTCCCACTTCCCGCCTCTAATCGAGCATACGGTGTTGCCCGGTACTCAGGGGTTTCGTGAAGAGGTTAGACAACAATGTGGGGACACTCCCCCGTGAAGGGCCACAAGATAGCACCGCTCCAAATTTGAATAGAGGTCTCTCATGATCCAAATTCCTTGGGAGAAGTCAAATTCCCAAATTTCATTATCCTTGCCAGTTCAAGGGCAGAGATTCAAGTTCAAAGTACAATTCGCTTGCCTGTGTGAGTTAAAGTTCAAGGAAGTCCAGCAGTCATCCTGATTTCTTAGTCTACCCCGTTGCTCCTGCGACGTCCGTCCCACAGCCCTGGACCAGGCCACTGCTTCTCGCACTGGGGCGGGGCGGGGGGGTGGGGACCAGAACCACTGGGCGGGCTTATCAGCGCTGATCCTGGCCCCACCCCCGCCCCAGAGTCCATCGGACCGGCGTGCCTGGGTCGCACCAGAGAACTTGCATGCCTCAGGGGCGTCCACGCGGTGCTGGCGGCACCAGGCCGAGGCCCACACTTTGAGCGGCGCTGGCCAGGGGTTCCCACGGGTTCCATTCATCCCAAACCATCGACACGTTCTGCCCAGCCCTCGCTCCCTGCCACTCGCTGTCCACCTGCATTCGGGGACTACCCCCAGAGGCCGGTCTCGGAGCGCCCGCCCTCGCCAGGGCGCTGCCGACTGCTTTTGTTCTTCTGCGGCGGCGCAGGTACGCCAGACTTCAGGATTGGGGCATGTTCCAGATATTTTTCAACAAAGCTAAGAACCTGGTGCCGAGAAGGACGCCCTCGGCGCTGTACTTCCGGGGCATCTGCGGGTTCATGGAGTGCCAGGTCCTGCATCTGCAGAAGGAAATTGAAGAGGGCGCCGAGAACGCCCAGGACAGCGGCGTGCAGCTGCTCAAGGTGAGGCCGCCTGCCAGGTGCCGGGGTCAGGCGCGCCCTGGACCGGGCTCTGCGCCCCCTGGTGAGCAGGGCCGAGGCCGCCTGGACACCGTGCGGCCCTCTCGTAGACCGTGTGCAGAGCGTTCGGGCCCATGCGCCCACGTCTTCACAGCGTGGGCTCCCCTGGTCCCAGGGGTGCTCCTCCGGGGAGTCGTCCTGGGGAAACAGGACGCACGGAAGTGTATCAGCGAAGGTGCTGGTCTCAGCTTTGTATCATCGAAACACTAGGAGAAAAAATTTTAAGGTTTTTTTATTTGTTCATTTTTAGACAGAGGGGAAGGAGGGAGAAAGAAACAGAGAAACAGCCACGTGTGGTTGCCTCTCACGCGCCCCCTGCTGGAGACCTGGCCCACAACCCAGGCCTGTGTCCTGATTGGGAATCGAACTGGCGACCATGTGGTTTGCAGGCCGGCGCTCAGTCCACAGAGCTACACCAGCCAGGCCAAGATAATGTATATAAAAACTAAATGACCCTCACAAAGAAGATTGGTAAAGTCAGGAGTGACACATTTAAACACTGGGATATTTCCTGCTTTAAAACCTTGAGTTTCTGACACTTCTTCCATCAACTGGAGTAGCTGGCCACCCGAGGCCTCACTCCCGAAGGGCAGTGACAGGCTCCAGTTGACACGATGACACTGGGGGCACACTCTCCCTGGCGTGGCCCGGCCCCGGTACTTCTTGCTGCACCCGGCCTCCTCTCCGAGTCACTGCCGCTCTCCGCCAACACTGGGACTCATGAGCCCGGACGTGAAAGAAGCCAGTCATTGAAAAGCATTCACCAAAGGGTGTGAAATGGGAAAAAAATGTGCCCTGCCATGTGACCAGTATGATCCCAGCTGTGGTGGTGTGAGTGAGTGTCAGTGTGAGTGTATGACTGCGTGTGAGTATGTGTGAGACTGTGAGGGTGTGTCCGTGTGTGTATGTGAGTGTGCATGCAAGAGTGTGTGAGAGAATGTATGTGAGTTTGTAAGTGTGTGTTTGTGCATCGTTATGAGTGTACAAGTGTGTGTGTGAGGGTGTGTGAATGTGAGTATAGGAATGTGAGTATGGGAACGTGTAAAGGATGAGAAATAAAATAGTGGGAAAGGATGTGACCAAAATTAGAAATATTTTCTTCTGGGTGCTGGAGTTGTAGGTGATTTTCAGATCTCTTGCTGTTCTTTTCATTTTTCCCCTACATTCTGAACAATCAAGTTCCATTTGTAATCACAGGAAAACATACGGATTTTCCAGAGCGGTTGCTGGGGGGGGCTGAAGCACCCGCCCGCTGGGCACCTAGGCCCCGGCCCCCCACCTGGCTGGCACCCTCTGGTCTCCCCTCCTCCCCTGCTCCGTCCCGGCGACGCACGGCCCCACCTGCCGGCGTGCGCCCTGCGCGCGCACCCAGACCCTCCGCAGAGCAGGCGCCGCCATCTGGGCCCCGCCCACCGACTCCCGGTGCCGTGTTCTCTGCAGAACCTGGAGAACCTGGTGTCTCAGAACATCTCGGGCCCCGTCTTCTACCCGCGGCTCTACCACCTGATGGCCTACGTGTGCCTCCTCATGGGCGACGGGCAGAACTGCGACCTCTTCCTGGACGCCGCCCTGCAGTTCTCCGAGTCCCAGGGGAACATGCTGGAGCGGGACTGGCTGAGCATGAGCAGGGTGAGCCAGTGCCCCGGTCAGCGGTCAGCGGCGGGCTCTGAGCCCGGGCTGGAGAGGCCTCCCGACTCCTCCTGGGGTCGGGGGTGGGGGGGGGGGACGTGTCCCTAGCTCAGGTGTGCGCACCTCGTCTTCCTCCTGAGATGTCACGGGGCCCCCTCCCCACTTCACAGTGTGCATTGCACTCGTGCGTGCACCTTTTCTCCCCTCTCGGAGGGCGAGCCCGCACTCAGCACCTAGCACAGTGCCTGAGACTGGGGATCTGGGGAGCGAGGGCACGGAAGTGCTCGTTCCAGGTGCGCATTCACAGTCGCGTGTCCCGAGTCTGGGTTCGCACGGGTTTACAAGCCGACGAGGCGTGACCGCTTCTGGTTGGGCCAGCCTGGACCGCTGCGGCCGAGGAGCGCCGACCGGGCCTGTGTCCCCTCTGCCCCTCGCAGGAGTGGTGGTACTCCAGCTCCGAGCCGACCGAGAACCTGTGGCCGCTGACGCTGCAGCGTCTCCCGTCATGGCGCGCGGTCGTGTCCGGCCACGTGAGCGCGCAGGAGATTCAAAAGAACAAATTCCTCATGAGAGTGAACATCCTGGACAACCCTTTCTAACGCTTCCTGAAGGGGCAGAGAGTCTAGGAAGCCGCGTCCGTGACTAACCTTTCCCTGCAGCCGGCACCCTCCGGGGGCGCCTGTTTGCACGCGGACCCGGCGGGCGGCCCGGCCTGGCCGAGGGTCCCCCCCGGGCCGCGGCGCCCAGCTTGCCTTCTCCCTCGCTCCACACGGGCAGGGTCACGGCCTGCGGGGAAAGAGCAACGTCACCACGCAGATACTGTGACAGAGACCTGTCCAGTCAACCTATTAAACTGACAATGTTTGTTCTTAAATGTCCAGTTGTTCCATCTTTTCCACGTAGCAAGGGGTTGCAAACTGTGACTTCTCCTCGTGGTTGTCGGCGAGGCAAGACGTGAGCAGACGCGTCTTTGTCAGTCCCGGCTGCGGCTCCAGAGCCCTCGGGCCTCCCGCGCCCGCTCCCTGCGGAAGGAAGTGACATGTAGAAAGTGGGGACCGTGATTTTGATGAGCGGAGGGTCTCTTTTCCATGCACAGACTCTGTGTTTGCATCCTTAACGAGGTGGAAGTGTTCTTTCCTGGATGGAGCGGCTGCCCAGAGCCGTCCTCCGTCATAGCCGCCCCCTGTTGTGTGTGTGTGGGGGGCTGCTCTCGCTGGAGGTCTGCACCTCTGAGGGCCAAGGGCCCTGCTGCCACGGCCCCGCGCACCACAGCCCCAGGCGGCCGCCTCTGGCAGGGCCTACGGGTTTCTGTTTGTTGATTCCCGTTGTGTCCTGGCCCTGGAAGGGGGCCCCTGTGACATGCACCCCCGAATCACAGTGACTTCCGGGGGCAGGGCCCACACAGGCACACCTTCGATAGGGCCAGGGTGTCATCGTCCTTCTGGGAAGGGGACAGCTGCGTGTTTCTCTTCCGTGAAGGAGGTTGGACATCCAGGCAGCACCAGGAGGCTGGCCTGGAGGCCTGGGCCCCAGGCACCGTGGAGGGACGCCAGCCAGGAGAGCCGAGGGTTGGGTCCCCCACCTCGAGCTGCGCAAGGCAGACTCGGCAGCTGTGCCTGGCCCCCCGAACTCTCTAGTTCTGAACTCGGGCGGGCGAGGGGCATGACCCTTTCTCCCCCACAACTTCACAGACACCTTTCACTTCGTGTGACCAAGCCAAAGCCAGAGCAGGCAAGGCTGGAGGCAGAGGGTGGGGAGGCCGGGGGTCATTGGAAGTGGGGTGATGTGACTCCCAAACTCTGGTAGCAATGCCGAGGACAGAGGCAGAGGGGAGCCAAGCTTGAAGGCAGGTGAAAGATTTTACCTTCCATGTGCCTGAATCCAGACACACGTACATCGCGCTTTATAGGAACCCTGACTATGCCACTGGCCAGTCACAGGATGGCTGCGTCAGTTTCCTTGGGCGTAAACTAAGTAAGGTGAGGAGGTCCCTTCCCTCCCCATCGGGCTGGGATTCCAAGGCACAGCCTCGGGTGCATCCTCTTTCCGGCCAGCAGATGGCAGCACCCGCTCTGTGCAGAGGCCGCCGCCTAGGGAGGAGCTTCTGGTCAACCTCTCCAAGCCTCTGCCTGCAGACCCCCAGCCTCAGCCAGGAGCACTTGGAACTGCTCCGGCTTCCCCAGCCGCTCCCCTCATTCCTGCAGGAGGTGCCCGGCATCAGGTTCTCAGGAGCGTCACTAGAGAAGGTAGATCCCGGCTGCAGGCCTTTATAGAAGGCAGATAATCCATGAAGGCTGCACGATGATCTACCTTTCGTTTCCCCCCCAAATGGGAGCCTTTGGGCACGTCTAGCAATGCGCAGGGGCCCGGGGGCTCTGTCTCCAGCACTACGCCAAGTAAGTGCTCAGAGAGGGATCATGAATTAACGAGTCCACTAAAGAACAGTTTCAACTGATGATCTCAAGCTAATTCCTCGTTCCCACGGCTGCTGAACGCCCCGTTCCACCCCCACCCTGAGCTCTGCAGGAACCACATAATTACATCGCCTCTCGGTTTCAGAGGTGCACCCCGCACAGCGGGCAGACGGAGCTGGCTAACGTGTGACCCCTGGTGGTGCCTCCACTTAAAATCCTGCCGTTTGCCTTCAGGACGCCCAGTTTCCAAACCGGAGTGTGAAGCTTCCCAGGCCTGGCTTCCCCGCCAGGTTCAGTCCTGCAACCACCCCAGCCATTGGTCCCTCCAACTGAAGATCTCTCCTGGAGTCTTTTGGGTTTCCCCCAAACCCGTGGGCCCCGAAGCACCTTCTCCCAGCATGCCGCGCCGGTGGAGTCCATCAGTCCATCCTTGTCATTCCCCAGCTGTCATCTGTCCTTCCCCATCCAGCTGCCCTCACGTGACTGCAGGGCACTGTCTGTCTGGGGCTGCCTCCTCCCTGAGCTCCTCAAGGGCAGGGTCTGCGCCCTCAGCTCTGCCTCCCTGGAGCGTGGCGTGGGGAAAGCCTAGGAAGGCCGCGCCAGCTCTGCGTGGTTCTCGGTGGCGCCCGGCACTTCGAGGTGTGAGGGACATGGCAGCAATGAACACACGAGTGACAGGGTGACGGGACATGTGCTCCCCACCCCCTGGATGGTGGCAGTCCCCTGGACCACCCTGGGAGGGGTACCCCATCCCACCCTCCACGCCCCCGAAGCGAGGGGAGCGGGGTGTGAGGAGGTTCTGGGAGCGTGTGCGTGTACCCTGGCTCATGCCTACCCCCGTGCTGTCCGACAGAGCTTCCCGTGACGAGGGCGTGGTCCCTCTCCACACTGTCCACGCCCCAGGTCCCTGCTGGCCCTTGAGATGTGGTCCGTGTGGCCGAGGGTCCCCATGTCACATGTGATGTGATTTTAACGAAAATGAGTTGTAATGGCTGCGTGGGGCCCGGGCGGTGGGTGCTATGACTGCAGCAGCCCTGAAGCGCCGCCGTGAAGCCCGGCACGTCGGCCAGGGCCCGTTCTGCGGCAGGGGCTGAGACAGCTGGAAGCGGAGAGGGGCTGGCGGTGGAGCAGAAACCGCATCCTCCGCGTTCCTGCCGCCACCGTGCTCCCAGGGCGCCCGACGGAGACCAGCGCGTGCTTCACAGAGAACCGCGGTGAACCCGGCGCCTCCCCGCCCGGCGGCTGGGCTGCTCCCTGATTTCGGTCCCTCTGCCTCCGCAGGAAAGGATGCATGTTGCACGGACTTGAATGCCTGCCCACGGCCAGGGAGGAGGCCCGAGCGCGGCCTAGGAAGGGCCATCCTCCAAAAGCCGGAATTGAAACTGACGTACAGTTTGCAGCAGGGACCGGAACCTGGCATTTTCTCCCTGGGGCTTGTCAGAGGACACGGAAGGATGCCCGTCATTTCCAGCCAAGCCGTTCTGCTCCAAAGTAACTTCTCTCCCTCGGGCTTTTCCTCTGCGGCCCCGCCTCAGTGAGCCAGCGTGAGATCATCGGCTCGGCCCCCTCTTCCCGAGCCTGACGTGTCCTGAGGTGTCCTGTGTCAGGGGGACACCCACGGCATCAGGACACAGAGCAGGGGGCCCCTCGCTGGCGGCCTCACCTGTGTGTTGGCCAGAGATCCTACATGCTCAGCGACCGAGATGCTCGAGCCAGCTTCTCAGAAACACGTCCCCCTCTGCTGGGGCCGCTCCCTGTGACGACGGCCGCCGTGTGGGGCAGAAAGACTGGGCTTTGACTCGGGCGCATCCAGAAACGTTCAGAGCAAACCGTCTGGCCCACTGCTCCGACCGCAAGCGCAAGGGCGGGGCTTTGCAAGATGTCCCACATTCCTCTGGGCCCAAGTGCACATTCTAAGAGATTCCCTACAAAATAAATTTAGATTTTATGTGCCTTCTTATCTAGTTGAAAGAAACTCTGTGATGAAAAAAAAAAACACACACCACCACAAAAACTCTCTCCAAAGCCAGAGAAAGCAAGGAGGATGGACCTGGCTTCAAAACTCCAGGTCCTTGGAGTCCTTCCCTATCAGGCGAGGGACACCTCAGCTGGCGCTGACCCCACTCCCACAGGTACAGACGCCTGAGGTCACTTAATGCCCTGAAGGGCCAGGAAACCAGGGCTGTGGCCGCCACACACTCTGGAGCGAGTGCAAGGCTGGCTCCAAAGCAAGTGTGGCAAATGCGACCTGGCAGGCTTCCTCTTCCCAGATGCAAGGAGATCAAAAAAAAAAAAAAAACAAAACCCAGCCCAGCCCTCCCTCACATCCTGGAACGCTGGCGGCCTGCTCCACGAGGCCCACCGCAGGGCGAGGACAATGGTTTCCACATCCTGTTTGCAGGCAGAACTGAAGCGGGAAGCGTTCTCCGGGGGACTCCCCGAGGCCCAGAGAGGTGGGTTTCCTTCCTCGTAGACACAGCCAAGGCCCCAGCAGGTGCCAGAGCACCCCCGGGCCCCGGGCCCCGGCCCCCCAGCCCCCCGGCCCCAGTTGTTTTTCACAAACCAAGTCTCAGCCAGGCTTAGGGCCTCGGCTCCTCCCCCCACACCCCACACCCCACGGCCTCAGGAAGGACGTGAGTGAGAGCATGGGGCTTGGTGGCTGCTGCCCCTGCCCCTGCCCCTGCCCCAGACAGGGGGCCGAGCATTTCCAAGGCACCAGAAAGCTTGTCTCCTCCTGGGCCACCTCTGACTTGCATTTGGCCTTTGCTTCTTTAATAGTCCATAAGGTCAGATGACTGACTGTTCCAGCGTCCCTTGTGGCACACAAAAACGACAGACCTGGAAGCCACCTGAATGCCCAGGGATTCCCACCTGGTTGCAGACGGGATGGTCCATCCGTGTAAGAGAAGACCCTGTGGGGGGAGGGGTGGCTACGGCCAAGGGCCGGTCCCTCCCGAGCACTGGCATGCTAAGGGGAGAAGCAAACTGCCGGGCACCTCGACCCCACCTTCGTGTTTCAAACAGGCACCCCCGCTTTCCAGGAACCCCACTGCAGTCCTGACTTGAAGAAACCATTTGTAAAACGCCATTTTTGAGACAAGGAAATTCGAGTCTGAGCTGGGTATTAGAGGACATGAAGGCATGGTTTACATGTTTTTAACATGTTTCCCCTAAGTGTGACGGGACGTCATGGTTACGTACAAGAACACCTATTCTTTAGAAGATGCGCCCCAAAGAACGTGGCGGGAAACGGTCACGATTTGGGGTTTGGTGTGAAAAGCATCCGAACAGAGGAACGGGACAAGAAGCATGGGTGACGTCACTGAGGTGGGTACGGAGAGGTCGACCGCACTGCCTTCTCTTCTTTTGTGCGCGTTTAAAGTTCTTCGTAGTAACAGATCTGCGATGCACGGGAAGAAGCGGGGGGAAGGGCGCCATGAAGCGGACGGTCAGCTCCTGACGCCACCTGGCTCTTTGGTCCGCCCCTCCATCCGCACCGCCATCACCCAGAGGGCTCAGAGGCCAGCCAGGGCCCCGAGCGGGCAAGCGCTCCCTGGGCAGGAAGCCGCCCTCACAAGTAAGAGGGTGTCGTCGGCGGGCGCGGTCGCCGGGCGGCTTGGAAACAGCCCCAGCAGCAGCAGGAAGCTCCCTGAGACCTGGCCCCCGCGTGGGGGGGCGTGCGCAGACGGCAGAGCCCGCAGAGCCCCTGGCGGGTGCGGTCACGGGAGCCCACTCCCCGGGGGCCTGCCAGCGGTCACTCTTTCTCTCCCGGCGGAGGAGGCGACACAAGCCGGGAGCTCGTCCGGCAGGCGCAGCAGTCCCTACAGATCACCGGGGAGCTCCAGCGCGTTCTTAGGAAGACGTTCCTGGTGGCGCAGCTCTCAGCAGACGGAGACCCCGTGGTGTCCTCGGGCCTGCGAATAAGGGCCACACGCAGGCTCCCGTCTCTCTGCCGCCTCCCGTACCCCGGGGCCCAGGGAGGAGCCGCAGGCAGGCACCCCGCCCGCCGCCCGTCACCCCTGAGTGCCGATGATGCAGTGAGGCCCCTCTCTGGGGCGGGAGGGTAAGAACAAGGCCTCCGGCACCGGCCGCACCTCCCTGCAAGTCCTGCACCCTAAGCCTGGCACCGTCTGCCCAAAAGTGGGTTTGAGGTCAGAGCTGGCGTTACCCCCGTGCTGCAGAGAGCAAGAACCGCCAGGTGCCGGCACACAAGTATTCAGTCGTTACGAGGGCCCCTTCCGTCACCCGCTGCTCCCTGGGAAGCCCCCTGGAAAGCACGCCTCGTGCACTGGTCCCTAACGCTTAGCCCCGGACGGCCCTCGACACAGCTCTGCTGGGCAGCCGACCCGGACCCAGCTCCGGGAGCCGTTCTCCGCACAGAGGACGGAGCAGCCGGCCAAGGAGCGGAGCGCCGGCCTCTCGGCGCTGATGCTCCAGGAGGGGCGGGTGTGGGATGAATGCAAGGAGGGGCCTTTAGCTCTTTTTCTACTTCAAAATGAGCACACAACACAATTCAGTCCTTGAAAAAGATGTATTACAATATTCACAAAAGTACAAAGACTGACAGAGGAAACAACAAATAGTGGACCTGGTGAGTTCCCTGGCGAGACGCAGCCCCACTGAGCCGCTACACAGGGTCTGCAATTTAATCTCTAAGTCGTCGCTTTCGGGTGCCGCCTCACAGAAGTCACGTGTAGTTTTACGAGGTCTCGTTCTGCCAGTGAGACAGGGAAAGGACTCTCCCATTCAGAAGCAGCCCCACTGTTGCCATCTGCGGCCAGGGCCAGGACCTCGGGGACACAGGAGGAAGGGCCCCAAGACCCACAGCAGGTGGTGTGCCGTGAGGAGGAAGCGCTACCAAGTGTGAGCCGCTCCGGGACAGAGGAGCCTGTCCCGGAGCCGGGGAGGGCGGTTGGGGGCCCCTCTGCCCAGTGCGGACCCATGGGCGGGGCGGTGGGGGGCTGGCCGGGTGGGGAGGTCACAGTCGGGCAGGAGGCAGCACCGGGAGCTGAGGGCAGAGAGGCAGCCAGGGTCGGTGCGCGGTGTGCGAGTGCCCGAGGGTGCCGGGGGTGGGGGCAGCCCTTGGTCCTCGCCATGTGTAAGAGGAGAAGCGGGCACTCTCGCTGTCGGGGCCACCAGGAGTGCACAGCATGCTCACAGGGCCTGGGGCGGAAGGGGGAGGGGAGCGCGCCCCGTTCTCTGTAAGAAGCGGCTGTCGGGCAGCATCCCACGGAAACCGCACACCTGGCCTCGAGACCAGGTGTGTCCTCTCTGCCTGAAAGACAGAGGCTCACCGGAGCACTGTCTGCATCCGTTTGGAGGGAGCAGACGGTGCCACATCCCGCCCTTCCCCTCCCCTCCCCCCACCCCAGCGCGCACACACAGGAGAGGGCTTCCGAGGGCTCCTGTTTTCCAACTGGATGCAGGAAGTTCCCGGGGGCGAGGGGGACCGGATCCAGGGCGTGCAGACACATCTCAGGACAAGCACCCCAGGTCCCTCGCTGGCACCGGGCCGTGAGCCAGGAGGAGGGCGCAGGGCCCGCAGCAGCCGGTCCCCAGCTGCAGGACGCGGCCCGCACGGAGTGTGACTACGGAGCCCCATCCCGTGCGTGTAGAGGGAGGGTCGGCCGGAGCAGGACGGCAAGGACCAGCGGCCCCTCGGAAAACGGAAGACCGCGGTCTGCAGGGGGCTGGGAAGCTCTGGCGCCCTGGCTGTTCTATATCCGCACGGCAGCTTGAACTCTAACTCCCGCTTCAGTCCCCTGAGAGTCCCCTCGGAGCCCGCCCCCAGGCTCCCTCGCAGGTGGCAGCCGCCCGCAAGGAAAAGGAAGCAGCTGTGGCAGACCTCAATCTGAAGGGGAGAACGACGAACGAATGTCCCTACGCGCCCCAACCTGCCCTGTGACCTCCCCGGAACTGCGGGCTTTGGGAGCATTTTAAATTAAAATGATGCTTTTCCTACAGAGTAATCCCGCAAAGGGAGGAACGGCCAATATAAATAAGGATTTAGTGATCTCGCTTGGCTTGTCCTTCCCGGGAAAAAGAGAAATTTCAGGTTTGAGGTGGGGTGGGAGTTGCCAGCGGGACAAAACGAGCTTCTGGGGGGGACACCCGAGCTGGCGAGAGAGTCCCTGGTCTCGTTGTCCACCGCTTCCCCCCATGGGGACAAACGTGGAAAACAAAAACAAAAAATCAAACAGGAAGAGAGAAGATTCCCAAAGCGGAAGTACGAGCTCTGTGTGCTGACCTAAAAATCGAGCTGGTCTTTAACCTCAGGGGTCCGGAGGCGGCATGAGGCTACGACTGACCTGACGCTTTGGGAAGAAGAGGGATCCCCAGGGGGCCCCCTCTGGACCCCGTTTCTGCCAACGTAGGAGGAAAGGAACCTCCGCTGCTCGGCGGTGCGGGGACCCTGGTCTCCAGCAGGACTCTGGAGAGAACCTAGCAGGCACCGGCCCTGCTCCTCAGGCGAGGCCTGCGTCCCTCCCCAAGGACGGGTAGATGGCATTGGCCTGAAGCACTGAGGAGGACCCGACCTCTGACTGTCACCTACGCTACTCTCGCTGCGATGATGCAGATGCTGACGCGGAAGGGGAGAAGCGTTCAAGTCCAAGTGCACAGCGGAGAGAGCGAAAATGCTCTGTGTTTCAGAGAGAAAAAACATCAACGAAAACTTCTCAAATTGTCCCCCAAGGGCATAGCTCACGGGTGTCCCCTAAAAACTACCACCCAACAGTCGGAGCGGGCAGTGGGCGACAGACCACCCTGAGCGTGTGTCCCTCAGAGTGTCTTCGCTCTCCGACCACGGTAACAGCTAAGACTGGTTCAGCCCTTGGGTCAAAGGGCCATGTCTGTCAGGACGCGAAGAGGTCGCCGCGTCTCCGTGGAGGCAAACCACACCCAAGCGACGGAGACCGGGGCGCTGCTGAGCACGACCCCGAACGCAAGGAAGCACGGCAGGCAGCCAGACAGCGTGCAGGTGCGTGCGCTCCGACCGTCTCCTCCGCACGCACCGTGGGCTCCGCGCTCCGGAAGATTAAATAGAATATTCACACATGTCCTCTGTACCCGTCCTCCGCTCCCTCCACGTGCTTGTCCTCGTCCAAGGCCCCAGGCGGTGACGGGCGACGTTCCCACACCAGAGTCCAGCGTGACTTTGTCTCTTGCCTGGGACGCGGCCTGGGTCCTGTCTCAATTTTTCCGGATGTCCGCGTACACCACGGACTCGGACTTGTTGACCTTGTCGCTGTGAGGCCCGCCGGAGTGGTCTAGCTGCGCGTAGATGACGGGGCCCTGGGGGAGAGAAGGCAGGTCAGGGCTCTGGGAACCTGGTGGCCCCGTCGGGGGCTGGGGTCTGGGGGGAGGGGCAGCATCGGGCGGGGTTCCAGAGTGAGATCCCTCTTTGGAAGGCTTTCGGGAGGCCTTCTTGGGAACGCCCCCGTCCAGGACTGACTTGAAAACGAGAGTGTCGGTAACTGAAATTTCCATTTGGAAATTTCCGTAACAATGCTGTATTCCTTCTCTGGAAACTGCCCTTGTCTTAGATGACCTGGCACCGAGCTGCCCGCCCCGTGTCATCGGGCACTTCCGCCAGCCTGAGACCCACGGGCACAGGAGATCAGAGCGGCGCCCCGAGGAACCCCCACACCCGCTGCCACCCCAGAGACATGGTCTGAACCGGTCACTTCGCACAGACAGGCCCCTGAAAAGATTTCAAACACCCTTCCATGTGCCTACTTACAGTGCGATTCTTTTGGTCTGATCCTATCGTAACTAATGAGAACGCTGCTTCTTTGACATCTAAGGTCACTTAACTGTTTTTCCCATTTTAAAGTAAAACACGGGGCGGCAGGCTCTGTGGACCCGGGAGGGAACCCCTGCATGGACTGGAGTGGGAGAGGCGGGAGGCGAGCTGCCAGGTGCCGGGGGCGGGGGGAGGGGGCGCGGAGGTCGGGGTGAGGCCGGGGCTTCAAACACCTGACAGGCGGCTGCACATCGCGACCCTACAGTCAGTCCCTCGGACTCTAAGATTACAAAGGGCAACAAGAAAAAGAGAAAGAGCCCGAAGTCAACGTTTCTCCTTGTGACGCTAACACTGTGCTTAAGCGTTCAGTTCTGAAGTCATAAGCTCCGCAGCTGAAAGCATGTGGTTGGCCATCAATGCCCTTTCTGGCCGGGGCCCCAGGACCCCATCCTTCCTTCAGTGTGCGAGGTGGGGGGGACCCCGTGGGGTCTGGGCACCAGCTCAGCTGTAAGGGCTTTGCACTGGTGCCTCCGAGCCTGGAGGTGTAAACGGGGTAACACTGGGGCTACACCCAGGAGGGGAGAGGCCGCCACACCCGCAGCCCCGTGCCTCCCGGCGGGCTTGTAACCGCCAAATCAGTCTCCCAAACGGCAGTTAACAGTGGCATTGCCCCTCCCGGGGCTGTGGCGAGAATTCAGCAAGACGCAGTCTGTGAATCGAGCCGTGCCTGACACTATGACCATGGACACCTCGTTACATAAGCGCACTTAACATACACCGAGGTAGCTGATGACCGGAAGCAAGCGGCCGGGCTCTGTGCGCGTCTTTGGTCTGTCAGTGACGGACGCGCCTTGTCTGTCGTGGGCGGGTAGCCTCACACCACTCCTGCGGACCCAGAGAGCCTCCGTGTGCGTCTCGGAGGGAAAGTCCAAGAGGAAAAGAGGTTTGAGATAAAGCGACTGGCTCCTACTGCAGCTGGCTCTCGGACAGCACAGGTCCGACCGAAGTCGTCCAAACATTTTGTTCAACAAATATATTGGAAAGGGTTTTTTTTTTTTTTTTTTGAGATTCGCAACAATTTGGAGAAAAACAACAGATAAACTGCGCAGTCTAGAAACATCACAAAAAATTAAGGAAAAGGTACGCCCTAAAGGCACGGCGTAGGGGCAGGTGCTGGTCTATTCTGCCACTTCCCGCCACAAAACACGCGCAACAGCACGCAGGCAGCTGGACGCAGTTAAGTTGCGGGGGAACGAGGGCGACCCGAGAGTTTTCGACGGCACGGAGCGTCGGAGCCCCTCCCCACTCCCCCACCCGTTCACGGCCAAGTGCACTAGGAAGACCAGAATGAAACAACACGTTCTCTAGCTGACTGGTCCCGGCTGCAGTCTCTTCCGAGAACAGGACAGACCCTGAAATTACGTTAACCGACTCCCTAGATAGCACCGCCCCTGTGGTGTCATAGCTCATCCAGACCCCTCGGGGTGCCGGGGCGCCGGGGTGGGGATGGGGGGATGGGGAGGAGGAGCTCGTTCCCTGAGACAGGCCCCACAAATGGCCGCGGGCCCTCTCTGAGGGCTGACCTGGTTACAGGTGCTGAAACAGGACGATAAATGGACACAATGGTTGAATGATCCTCCAGAAAGTGCCCGAGTGTGGGCTGGGCGGGGCCCTAGGAGTTCCTCTTGGGGCATGGCTCCTGAGGGGCGGCAAGGTGGGGTGTCCGCTCTAAGGATGGGTGCAGTGGGCCCCTTCACTCCTCTGCTCCGCTGCCTCTGGAGAAACCGACCAGCTCACAAGAAAGGACCCTCAGCAAGAGAAGGATCCCCCACCGAAACCAGCCGCCACTTCAGACAGTCAGCGCAGCCCGCTGCCCGGGGCCTGGGGGGGCAGGGGGTGCACTACCTCCGTGCAAGGAGCTCCGACCGGGTCGGAGAGCCTTAGGTGTGAATGGAGAACTGGGGCCCCCAGGCGTTGAAGGAAAGCTTCCAGCGTGAGACAAAGAAACTACATGGGAAAAGGGGAATTCGAGAGAAACAGAGCCAAATCAAGTATCAGAAGACAACCTTAAAAAAACACATCTTGCAAAACGAGAAAGAATGATAGGCTCCCGGAGATGGGGCTGTGCACCCGGGAAACGGAGGCAGGCTATTCCGATCGGAGAGTAAGAGATGGCTCTCAAGAGCCCGCTGGGTGCGGGCCTGTGAACCAAGGGATCTCGATTCGATTCCCAGTCAGGGCACATGCCTGGGTTGCAGGCCAGTTCCCAGCATGGGACACATAGGAGGCAACCATACATTGATATTTCTCTCCTTCTCCCTCTCTCCTACCCTTCCCCTCTAAAAATAAATAAATAAATAAATATTTAAAAAAAAAAAAGAAAAAAAAAAAAAAAGAGCCCGCTGGGGCCAGGCCCAGCGTCCGGGGGGTCACAGGAGAGGTGCCGTCCTTGCCAGCGTGCCTGCCGGGCATGTCGCTCTCCCTGCCAGTCGTCCCCAAGGGGCAGGAATGGAAGGGGCCCTTTCTCCGCCCCAGGTCCCCCTGGACGTAGACGGAGGGCGAGGCCAGTGGGAGGGGCCTTTCACACGCCACCTCCTTCCTTCCACCCTTCGCAGCGCCTGCAGCAGCTGCGCCCGGATCTCCCCAAACGACTGGGGCTTCCTCAGAGTCTTCCTTAACCCCCACGGGACGAGAAGCTGCGGCGGAGGAGGGCCTGGCACAGGTGCTGCTTTCTTTCCACCTCCCTCCCCTGAGGACGCAAATACAGATTTTTTTGTGCGCGGTCCTCCTCAAAAAAGAGAGATAGCTCTTGAAAATTTTCTTAAAAGACAGCCGATAATAAACGCTCAATAAAAATTGGAGAACTCTTCTAGAATAAGCAAAAAGAGCAAAACGGAAACAAATGAAAACATGAAAGGAGTGATCTAGGACATGGTCCAGTTCCTATTAGGAATTTTAAAAAGAGAGAAAATGAAAGGGGGAAATGTCCAAAGGAAAACGGAAGGAAATACCCTAAAACTGAAGGACGTGGTTCTCGAATTAAAAGAACCCAGCGAGTAGCCAGCCCAGTGAGGGGAAAAAAAATGCCACAGTCTCGTGAGATTTCAGAACAGGAGGAATAAAAACCATCCGGAGAAAAGGGCGACAAACCCAGCCCCACCCGAAGGGGCCGGAGGCAGGGCCGCCGCTCAGCACCGGAAGCGGGAAAGCCAGCAGCGCCCAGACGCTGAAGGAAAGGGATTTGCAGCCCGGAACCCTCGCTAACCAGATCCCCATCGGAGCTCGAGGGAGGAGACCGCGACCTCCAAAGGGCTGAGAGCCACCGTACGCCCTCATAGCGCCAGAGGGCAGGGGCTGGCCCCAGCCTCCCAGGCTGGCCCGAGGTTCCCGCTGGGGCTGCAGGGCCAACCGCGACCGGGCCTTCCCAGCTCGCCGAGGCTGCTGCCGCGTTCCGGGCTCCTGGCGCAGCCTGTCCTGTCCAGACGGCCCTGATTCTGACCCCGTGGCGCCCCCGTGCTGCCACTGGGCCCACACCAGCCATTCAGGGCACTCCCCCCATCTCAGGCCCGTTTACCCAGCTGCAAGGCCCCTTGTGACTGGCGAGGTCCCCTCTCCCACCGGGCCCACGGGCGAGGGTGTGGGCATCTTCGGAGGTCGTTACTTTGCCTCGAAACTTGTGTCGCCCGTGCCCCCTTTCTCAAGAAGTTGTGGAGGACACCTTCCACTGCAATATGGGGGTACACTGAACAGGTACGGACTGGCAGCCCCACGGCAGAGGGGTGAGAAAAGTTCTTGGAGGGGAGGCCCGGGACGGCCGCTACCCGGCAGCGCGGAGGGCGGCAGAGCCCCAGACTCGGACAGGCGGGGCTCCAGGAACACAGCGCCACCCGCGGCCGAAGGGAGCGACGTGCGGGGGTGTGCTCAGAACTTTTCATCGGGGAGCTCTGAGCCGGAATGCAAACACGTACTCGGAAAACAAATTCAAACACGGGGCGAACATGAGCTCCACAGACACAAGAAGACTGCACGAGAAAGCAACCGTACGCGGAACAACGGCGAAGGAGAACAGGCACACGCCACGTGGACAGAGAGCTGCCTACAGGCAGAGAGACGGGCCTCCGGGGAAGGGGCAGGTGTGCGCATCGCAGGTGTGCGAGCGCTGGGGGGACGGGCTGGGGAGGAAAGGACTAGATTCTTATTTCCATGATATGGAGTCAACGAATAATATGAAAAAGTCTAGAAAAAAATAACATGAAGCTAAATACCAGGAGACATGGCTGGAAGAACGGAAAGTGATTGGCGAGTATTTCTGTAAAATTCTTTTCTCTCTCCTTCTCAGACCCCAGTCGGGTCGCTGGAAACGGCAGAGTTACAGCCGCACAGCCAAACACAGCATCAACCACAACCCGCAACCCACAACCCGCAACGAGGGCCTGCGCCCCGCGCCCCCAGGGCGAGGGACTGCTCCTTGGCACCTCCTCCAAGCAGAATCTAACCCTCTCCGGGTTCGCCAGGCCTGCCAATCACTCAGCTACAGGCTGACTTTGGATTTCTTCTAAGGAATTCACGGGAAAGAATTTTCCTGTTTTATCACCAATACCCAGACCCGCCCGTTCTCGCTGATTCTCGTCAGATAAAGCACCTCAGTGGGTTTCTCTCCCTGAGCAGCTGAAGGAGGCTCCCTCACGTCTGACGGAGCCGTCCCCCGATGCCACGTGGGAAAAGGGGCATCAGGGGTGAGCAGTCCGCTAGTGGCGCTTTACTCGGGGCAGGTTCTTCTCTACATATTTGCGTGGGGCCCTCCTAACGCAGCCCTCTTTCTGTGTCCATCCGTCTGCCTGTCTGTCAATCTGTCCCGCTCCCGGGGTAGCGGCCATGCCCCGCTGCGGAGCGCAGCCCGGGGGTGGTCGCCCGTTACCTGGTGAGATCCAGAAGGCAGGCTCTTTACTAGACCCTCAGTGTCGGAGGGGGACTTCCGCGGAGCCTGCTTAACCGATGACACACTCTCTGAGGTGCTGCAGCTGACAGGGTGGCAATTTGGAGAACAAATGTAAAACAAAAAATGTTTTTAAATAAACGGAAACGAAAATATGGAAAGGCAGGCGATGACAAGGCGAAGGGGCAGATGCGTAAGAACAAAACACAACGAGACAACGGCATTGCAGCAACCACGTGTCTTGACGCTTGACCCCTGACGCTTGTTGGGCGAGGGTAGGCCCTTTGCCTGTCTCCAGCAATGACGTCTGTCGGGCGGGACTCTGGCTACGACGAACGATGAACCTGAGCGTGTACACTTGGTGCTCTGCCCTTCCCCCCAATCCACCCGCCTTTGGGGTAGGGGTTTCAGGGAACAGGCTATCCCTTCTCGTGTGATCATCGAAAGGGAACCTCTCCCGAATGCATTTCAGAAGTTACAGCTGCCCCGCCCCTCATCCCTTCCATTCCCAGCTTCCTCATGTCTTGTTTTCCCACCGATAACCGGGCTGAGGACCCGCCCCCGGGGGGTATGAGTGACAGGAGGCTGAACGCCAGGTCCCAGGGCTGAGCTTCCTCAGGGCACAAGCCCGATGCCATAAATAAATCCGGGGAAGTGGGGCCAGGAGGTGACTCCTTAGGGGTTCCCCAGGGAGATGCGTCCTCAGCAGAGCTCAGGGGCCTGGGGAGGATCCCACTGAAAGTGTCCCGGCGAAGACCGAAGTGTGCGGTGCACCCCACTAACTGTGCCTTCTCTGAAGTGGGAGGTTAAAGGGCCCAAACCGAAACGGTCTGGCTATTCTAACACAAGGAGGGGCTTGGTCATTCACAGTACAATTCACGGATGAAAAGAAAGGAAGAAAACCAAAACACACACGCACACACAAAGGCATTTCACATGGAGAACACACGTGATCACGGTCGTAAACCTCTGTGTGCCTGACAGCCCCACTTCACTGGGGCGGCGTGCTTGGTGTGTTTCTGACACACACACACACATACACACACGTTGACGTGCTGGCGGACAGGCCACGGGGGCTGTGGGGTTAGCTCGGAGCTAGCCGGGTAGTTAGTTGCCAGCCAGGGAGACGGCTGAACACACACACGAATATTAACAGCGACGGGCAACGGGATTAGTTACCATGTGTCTAGTGGGGTGGAGGGAGACCCAGCCCCGCTACAGGCTCAGGGTGGCGTCTGTGTCAGCTTTTCTCAACAAGTGGAGGAGAAGCAGGCTCTGATCCCGGCGCACCGAGGCGGAAAGGCGGGGGAGGGAGAAACAAAGTGAGAACAGCCGCATCCACAGCGCCAGCGCCGTGCAGGGGTCTCAGGCCCGCGCTCTGCGTGAACCCGAAAGCAAGAACTTCGGCGAGCAGCGCCTCGCCACCCAGGTTAGTCTCACGCCGGAAACCAACGCACCAGTTATTTGTGATCAGGAAGCACTCACCATGCAAGAACAGGGGCATTCCAAGCAAGTGCTATCTGAGCCGGGCCATTCAAGCTCGTTCAAACACAGCACGCCTCCTAGAAACTAGAACCGCAGAGCCCCGAGAGAGAGAGAGAGAGAGAGAGAGAGAGAGAGAGAGAGAGAGAGAGAAGGTGGGGGGCGGGGCTCCCACCGTCCACCAGCCAGGCCACCGGGCATGCAGGCCTCAGAGCGCAGTGGCCGCAGGATGGCGAAGGTCAGCCGTGCACCTGCCGCCCAGCCCGCGCCCGCAGCGGGAGGCGGCCTTCACCCTGCCTAGCCCCGGGAGGCCTACTCGGTCAGCTCCCCCCCGGAGCGGGCCCTGCGTCAGACACACCTGGGCTCGGGTGTGCTGTCTTGGCGAAGGCGTGAACGGAAGGCCTGCTCTGCTCTACCGCTGGTACAAGTCGGTGCCCAGCCCCGGCCACCCCCGTGTCGGTGAGTCCCGCCATGCGCTCCAGACAGATCAAAGCAATTCAGCTGCCAACCAAGCCATAAAAAAAAGAACCTGTGTCATCGCCTCAGGTGGGGGGGGGGCCGTCTGTTAGCACAACTGTCCTTGACTCGTTTGAGATCTGCCTGAGAAAAAGAGCCTGCTGAGATTACTGCCAAAGGATGAACATGACTCTTGGAAATTGGGTAGGTGATGTCTGTGTGGCTTTGACCGCCGGGGGCGGGCCGGGTGGTATTGCAGCCAGAGCCCAGGCTGCCGAGTGGCCGGCGGCAGAGCCGGTGCGGCAGCAGCTCGGGTCATAGTCTGTCCACAGTGGGCCACTGGCTTCTGCTTGCCCGAGTCCGCACACCTCCTGCGGAGACTGCCTGATTCCGGCAGGAAAGCACATAGTTGCCAATTCTACACAATTCTTTTTCCATAAAAAAACACAGGGGCTTTTATAAACCCCTCCCCGCCCCCATCCCTCCAGAAGCAGCGTCTCTCACCCAGTGTAACCCCGCTTAGCGCTTTTCCTTCGGTAGAGGACGGCCAGGACCACGCTGGTGAGCAGGGAGAGGCCCAGGACCACAGCGGTCACTATGCCCACCACCACCCAAACCGGAAACACGGGCAGCACCGCTGGGGAGAGAGAACAGAATCGTGTTACGGTCAGTCGTGACGCGGACGAGAAGTGGACTTTATGGCGTGCACAAGCAAGCGTCTTCCTTTCGCGGTTACCATGCCCTTTACCATTACCCGGCCCGTGAGACCTCAGGGTCTAAGCCTCGGCCCAGGAACAGCAGCTGGTGAAGGACGAGATACGGCGAACTGAGCATCGCCGCACACACCGGCCCTCTCAACGTGCCGAAGTAAAAACAAAACAAAAAAACTGGGATGCCAGTTCACCTCCGTCTCCTCGCCAACGGAGCAGCCGATGTCTCGGAACGAGACCCCGGAACCTGCGTTCCTGCTGCTTCTCCAAAAAGGGAGGAAACAGCGGTCGAGTTTTTGCACATGTTGAAACTTTCTCCCAGAAACATCGGAAGAGCATTAACCTCCTTCTTTCCCACCCCTCGGCCCATCAGCCACAGTGAGTGTGGTCTGACTTCTAATCAGCACTGGGGGACGGATACCCCAGACGTGGGTCCGAGGGCTTCAGACGGCAGGTGTGTAGGTGGAGAGACTGGCTGCTCGGCTGGCGCGGCCCCCGGCCCCCAGAAAAGGGGCGCATCCCTGCAAAATGCCCCTTTCACACACACCCTGGGGCGTCCGTCTCATTTTCCACCCCAACACGCGACAAAGGGGACCGAGCCGTTCCTGCGGACGTGCCCCGGAAGTACCTTTCTCCACAACGTAGAGCCGAATGTGTCCCGGCTGGGCAACGATGTCAGGAGGGTTCTTGACGTCGCAGATGTAGGTGCCGTTGTGGATGAACTGCATGTTCTCTATGCTGATGGAGGCGTCCTTCTTGTCCAGGTCTCCAGCCCAGCTGATCCTGTCCTTGAAGGGCGGGTAATTCCCGGGGTACTCCTGCCCCTGGGAGTAGTGGAAGAACTGCAACCGGAAGAACAGGGCGCGTGAGCTCGCCCCGAAGGCGGAGGGCCCGTCCCACAGACTCCCTACGGGGAGACGCCTGCTGCCTCGTAAGTCTCCTGCGGAATCTAAGCCAGGCAGGGGCTCGGGAACCAAGGGGTTCGGTCCTGTTCCAGCTGCAGAAATACACTCGGGTGTCGTGTCGCACCCTCTCGATACCCCAGTGACAGAAAGATTAACACCTGTGTTTTTATGAATGAGAGAATGGAGACTCGAAGAAGCCCTGGGCCCCGTCAGGGCCGTCTTCAAAGCCAGCGCTCCTGGGGCGACATCAGTGAATTCAAAGCATTCGGTCTTCATCACAGTTCACCGTTAAGACACAGAAGGAAGCCTAACTGTAGGTTAATCCGATGGGTTTCTCCCTCTTTTTTATCAGTTTCCCACGGAACCAGGGAACAAAGCCCAGGCAACCGAAAAAGTTCTCGCCTGCCTCCCAGGCTCGGTCTTCGGCCCCTTTCTTTTCCACGCTCACTCTCATTTTGCAAAGGAACGTGGTCAAACCCAGCCCGCGGGAAGCCAGGTGAGGCCTGGCAGGTGGGGACCTCGCCCGACACTGGCTTCACTGGGGCGGCTCAGCTGCAGGCTTCCCGCTGGGGCCGTGGTCGGGGGTGGGGTGGCGGCGGGGTGGGAATCTGCCCTCGAGTCCCGCTGGGGTCCCAGCCAGGGCACTTTCGGCACCTCTGAGTGCATGCAAGCCCCTGTGCCACCTACTGACCCTGCACTTCCTTACGTCCGGAGCCCCCCTCTCCCTGCAGCGTTCCGAGCTCTAGGGCCTCCCCGGATGGGGCTCACACCGCCGCCCAGCTGCCCCGCCCTCCAAGCCTGTCACTCTCTCCCACGAGCTTCTCCCACCTGGGAGTCTCAACCTGGCTGGCGGTCCATGCGACCTCCCGAGGGTCTCAGCTCTGCTGAGCTGTAGGCTCTCATTGTCTCAGACGTGGCCTCTTCCCCAGTCTCACACTCCTCTAACCTGCCCTCCCGATGCCTCAATGCCCACCTAAAGCAACGCTGACGACCACAACCATTTAAACTTGTGCCCTGCGCTCACTGTCACCCCCTCCTCAGGCAGAACCGTGAAGGCTCATGCTTTGCCCTCCTTGCACGTCTGCGACAGGTTCACAGACCCTGACAGAAGACACAGGACTCCTGAAAAGGCTCCTCTCCAGGGAAGACGCACAGACGAAGGACCCTGTTACACAGGACACCGCACGCAGCATGCTATCATCTGTGGCCCTCGCCCCCCGAGGCCCACAGGGACGGCCTCCTGGAGGGGCTCAGGTGCATGCTGGTCCCCAGAGGCTGTGATTGCAGCTAAGGAGCCCCAAGCTGAGGGACCTCAGATCTTCCATAATGGGCAGCACGGGCACCTGCC
The DNA here is from genome assembly GCA_039655065.1 of Glossophaga mutica. Classification (NCBI taxonomy): domain Eukaryota; kingdom Metazoa; phylum Chordata; class Mammalia; order Chiroptera; family Phyllostomidae; genus Glossophaga; species Glossophaga mutica. The sequence goes on from CM077316.1 coordinate 51,724,839, forward strand.
CTTTGCCCCACAGGGAGACACTACCTCTCCCGTACGGGACAGTAAGCCAACCTGTCCTCTGCTCCAGAGACACCGCCGCTGTCTTGCTAGGCTAGTGTCACTGTGCAAGAAAGGCCACCGCTGCCTCTGCTGGCCAGGTGTGCGGAAACGTGAAGCACCTAACGGAGCGTCGAAAATGACGCTCCTAATGGCCCTGCCAGGTGAGACCCGCCTGCCAGACACTCCCAGAGGACAAAGGCAGACTCAGGACTTCAGTGACTTGCCCAAGAGAAAGGTCTCAGTCCCGCTTTATCCCCACGACACCCTGTGTGGGAAGCTCCTCCTCCCCATCATACAGGCCAGGGTCAGGACGTCAGCCCCGCTTAACGAGCACCCAGCTTCTAGCTGTTGACGCGCCCGCCCTCCGGCCCTCCGGCCCTCCGGCCCTGCATTTCTGTTTGGCCATTTACCCCGAGGTGACGTCCCCGACATGCCACTCTGACTTCTAAGGACTCCCCGAGGGAGAGCACAGATTGTTTCCCCGTTTCTGAGGGCCGAGCCCCCGATGCAGGCTGCTGAACCAGACGGACCACCAGGTGCACGTCAAGAAACTCATAATTGAATCAGAAAGACTGTGTGCGAGCGCGCATGCGTGTAAACAAATACCAACGAAAATGGGGCGAATGGACGCTCCTAGGGCGCAGGGTGAGTCTGACCAGCGTCAGCAGGCCCACCAGCAGCCACTCTGTGGGAAATGTGGGAAAGACACATTCCAAAACGGGCCGCTGTGGTGGAGGAGGTGGGGGGACCGCAGGGTGACGGTGACCCACAGGGACGAGAAAACAAGCTGCCTCTAAGGGAAGCCGAGCTGACTTTTTCTTTCCCCGGACAGCCCGGAGCAAGAGAAGGGCCCTGCGGTCCGACCGACGGCGGACACACTGGTTTGGGGAGTGACCGCTCAGAAGGACGGGTCCCCGATGGCACTGCAGCAGAGAGGACCTCCGAGAGGCGGGGCCGGGGCGCTCCTACCGACATGGAGTTGTCCGTCCCCTCCGGCTGGAAGCTCCAGGAGACTGTGGTCAACATGCTGGTGGTGTTCACGGACTTGAACGTGCAGGTCAGCTTCCCCTGCGTCCCGTTGGCCACGTACATCTCCTTCGGGGTGTACACCTCCAGGGCAGACACGCCGGCGGTCACTGGGGAGACAGGTGGGGCAGGGAGGCTCAGGAGCGGGGTTTGGCACCAGCGCCGTGGAGCACGCGTATCAGAGAAGAGGACGCAGGTGCGAGGACATGACAGGACACACAGACGCACCTGCCGCCATTGTGCGGGCGCGTCTTACGCACGGGACCCCTCGCCGTCGGCCTGGGCACGTTGGGTTGCTGTGTCTTAGTGACGAGACGTTTTTACTAGTCCTGTCACTTGTCCACTCACCTGCTGAAGGACATCCCGGCTGCTTCTCGGACGGTCCGATTTTAACGGCATGGAGGCTATAGTTTTACTACTTTTAAAAAAGATTTTCTTGCCCTGGCTGGTGTAGCTCAGTGGATTGAGCGCGGGCCTGCGAACCAGAGGATCGCGGTTCGATTCCCAGTCAGGGCACATGCCTGGGTTGCAGGCCAGTTCCCAGCAGGGAACACACAAGAGGCAACCGTACATTGATATTTCTCTCCCTCTCCCTCTCCCCTACCCCTCTAAAGACAAAATAAAAAAAAAAAGTGTGGAAAAAAAAAAAGATTTTCTTTACTTATGAGCGGAAGGGAGGGAAAAAAGGAGAGAAACATATCGATATGTGGTTGCCTCTCGTGCACCCCACACAGGGGACCTGGCCTGCAACCCAGGCATGTGCCCTGACAGGGAATCAAACCAGCGACCCCTTGGTTTATAGTCCGGCACTAATCCACTGAGCCACACCAGCCAGGGCAGTTTTACCACTTTACATGGTTCTCACACTTGCCTGTTACATTTCACTGGCTAGCACATGGAACTTTTCTCATCCTCCACATTTAAAGCCATTAAAAATATTCTAGTTGGGCCCTGGCTGGTGTAGCTCAGTGGATTGAGCGCGGGCCTGCGAACCAAAGGTTCGATTCCCAGTCAGGGCACATGCCTGGGTTGCCAGGCCAGTTCCCGGCAGGGGACATACAAGAGGCAACCGCACATTGATGTTTCTCTCCCTCTCTCTTTCCCTTCCCCTCTAAAGATAAAAAAAAATATTCTAGTTGGGCCATGTGTCATTTTAAAGCCATGCCTATTATTCAACCGACCCCTTTCCTACAAAGGATTTAAGGCAAAGAAAATCAGACAACAGGGCACGCTTTCCTTATGGAAATCTTACTGCCCGTCCGATTTCACTGGGGTCCGTGCCCCCTCAAAAACAGAGGACCACACGGGTCACGCTTCCGTCCACCCCATTACAGTTTCCCAGGTCGCCCACGCCCAGGGAATAGCGTCGGAAAGGCCTATCACTTGGAATGTAAAAGTAGCTCTTGGTCACAAGACGCGCCCTCAGAGGCAGCCGCGGGAATTACGGAGGGTGGCTGCTCAAATCACCTGCACTCAGAGAGAGACACGTCGCGGACGCAGTGAGGGTCAGCAAGAACGAATCTGGCCTCGGACGGGAAACAATGAGAACGAATGCGGAAAAGACGGAAAACACCCGTCTTCGAAAGAAGGTATTTCAAAGAGGAATCGTTCAGAGAGAATCCACATCTGCCGTGTTCCGGTGACTCTTAGAATGTCACAGATGAGCAGAATAAGGGGGGGTGTGGTGGCCGGGGACTGAGGGGCGCACTCACAAGGACACGGGCCTTCTGACTACAGGCCAAGGAGAGGAAGAGCTCCCCGGCCTCCCGAACGTCTCCCAAATGTTTGTTCTCAGGACACAAAGTGCGCTTGTGGCTGCTCTTTCAAATAAACTGATAGCTGCACTGCATCGGGCAAATTTTTTTTCTGCTAAAGAGGGTGGATTATTATTCCAGGGAACAATGGGTTATTATTTGTGGTCCAAACCTCAAAACAAGCCCTTCTTTCACCCGAGAGGCAAACAAAAGGCGCTGCTGGCTATTGTCGGCAGACAGAGAAGCAGCCCCCCCGCACTCAGTTCCAAGGGAGGCCAGGGCCCCAGCCAGGACCACCTGACCCCTTAGTCCGGGACGCAGCTCGGCTCGGAGCCCCTGGCTGCGTGTGAGTCCCGCCGGTTTCGTCCTCAGTGATGGGCGCTGTGAGGACAGCCAGGCTGGACTGTCGCCAACAGCGAGGGCTCTCGGGGGGCCTTCCCACCCCACATCTCTGCCCCAAGCCCTGGCCCCAAGACCGGTGCCCTGTGACGCGACAGTCAGACGGAATGAGGCCGAGGGTCCAAGTTTCCGCTGGGAGTCTTCACTAAAGAGACTAGCCAACCCCCTGCGAGACTCTCAGTCAGTCTGTTTACAGCAGACTTAATGGCACCGCGGCCTCGGTCTGAGCCGCCACCGTCTCCCACCTGGGATCTTCGGCGGTTTCCTGCGCTGGTGGCTTTTCTGCCATCCCCCGCCCACCTGCAGCCTGTCCGGGGAGAGGCCAGAGACATCCCGTCAAAATGCCCGTCAGACCTTATGCTGCTTCTGCCCCAAACCCTGCGGGGTTCTTCCCCTCAGCCTGGGCCATGGTCCTCACGGGCCACAAAGTCCACGGCGTGAGCAGGCTCCCGGCCACCTCCCAGACCTCTCCAACAACGCGTCCCCCTCCACACGCTGCTGCAGCAGTATAGAGACTGGAGGTGTCCCTGGGACACGAGGGGAGAGGGATGGACTGTGGGAAGCGCTGAGTCTGCACCGCTGATCCCAGCGAGGAGGGTCAGGGGACAACCTCGCTTAAAACTCGCCACGCACAGGACAGAAGTGCTTCCACCAAGCACAGCGCGGTGGCGGCCGTTTCTGACCAACTGCCCAAGTAACAGGGTCGGTCCGAGGGCTTCTCCCACGAGGGTAACGTGAGGAACCAAGCACGGACTCCCCTCGGCCGAGCCCGGGAGGACTCGCTGTCCCCTAACAAAGGGGAATGGCGCACTTTGTCCAGACCGAGTGACTGGGAGGGTTGTGGAAAAGCACAGGGAAACCCTTGTGGGACCCAGATGGCTCGTCTCCAGAGTCGTATGAGAGAGGGGCTAGAGGGGCTCAAAATGCAACTGTAAGGGACAAGGGGACAGTAGGGAGACTGTGGTTCTAATCCACGCCGCGCCTGTCACTGCCGCCGGGATCCAGCCCGAACAGGATACTGAATGGGCTTCTCTTAGGCCTGAGATGCACACTGAGGGCACAGTGGTGTGGGTCGCTGAGCCAAGTGTGGAAGCTTCCGGTTAAAAACGCATCGATGGGAGAAAAAGTGGTGAGTCCCGGAAAAAACCGATGGCTCCGGAGCACAACCACAGAAAGGAGACGACGTAAAAGGATGAAGTGGTCCCCGACGTGTCCCTCTCCTGCCAGCTCTGGATTCTGAGGACACGCCACCTCCCACGGGCCTTCCACCCGGGCGCAGGAGCCGAGCTGGTTTCCCTCCTGAGGAAGGAACCCTGCCTTGGAGTTCAAAGGCAGGAAAACAGACAAAAACAGCCCGTCTTGGAGGAGACCCGTTCAAAAGAGAAGAGCCCGAAAAATCATGTGGATACAAAAAAAAAGGGGGGGATACAAAACAAGTAGATACAAAACAACATTCATCACAGCCACGAAGAAAAAAGCAAATTCAAGAATGGTTTGCCCAAGAGGCTGTTTCCAGACGGGATCTATTTTGATACTTTAAAGTAGTGCATTGATATAACCTAAGTGGCCTGGCCGCTGTGGCTTCTTGGCTGGGCGTCATCCCGAAAAGCGGTGCGTCGCTGGTTCTAGGTGCCCGGTGGGGGCACGGGCCTGGGCTGCGGGTTTGGTCCCTGATTGGGACACGCACGCACGAGAGCAACCGATCTGTGTTTCTCTGACATCGATGCTTCTCTCCCTCTTTCTCCCTCCCCTCCCCTCTCTCTAAAAATAAATGCACTCTTTCAAAGCAATGCGCCCCAACGAACTTGTCAGTCAGTACGATGCTACCCCGAGTGAACCCCAGCTCTCGTACCACAAAGTCACTCGCAATCACCCTACACACTCTCCCGACCCAGATGGGGGTTTTGAAACTGGCACTGTGGAGACAATTCCTGGTCGGTGCCTGCTGGGGCCAGTGTCGTGCCCTGGTTGTCAAAACCTCGGCCTTTCAACAAACCATGTTAGGGCTCTGCTTAAAATGGGAGAAAAAAAAAAAAAAAAAGAAGGCTTTTGTTTTGAAAACTTTTGGAAGCACTTTGAAGTCACCAGTATATTCTCCAGCTTCAAAGAGTACAACCAAGGAATTCATTTAAAAACAGCCCTCTGGCCTGTTTGCTGTGGGTACACAGCGATAGTCTCTCCTAGCAGAACCATAAATAGGACCTTTTAAATCATGCTAAATGAGAGGAACTAGAGAGAGCGCAACAGACTTCAGACGCGTGGTTACGGCTGGGACGGAGCGGAGGGGGCGGGGCGGAAAGGCCCCCCGCCGAGGGCCGTGTTCGGACTTGTTTTCTGTGTGTTTTATTTTTGAACATATTGGATCTTTCCTAACACAAACTGCTTTTGTGAAGATGGGAAAGGAGACATCGATAAAGTGATGAGAGTCGCCTCTTGACTTCCAGTGACAGCAGCAGCAGGGGACAGGGCTGGGGAAGCGTGGCCAGTGGGGGAGGGGCAGCGGGGGGAGCGGGGGAGCCGCGCAGTTTGGAGGGGAGAGCGCGTGCATAAACGCGGGGCTGAGTTTTAAACACACACACTTTGAGGCAGAGAGGTGAGGCTCCGTGGCTTGGTCCACGGTCCTGCCTCCGAGTCCAGCACGGTGACAGCCACTCAGTTACAATGATTCGTGCTGGGTCCTGTGAGCCACGACAGTGAAAAGCTAGGAAAATTCCTTGGCAGCCGGAACAGGAAAACGGAAGCAGATCGCTGAACATACTGGCTGAGCAACTGACAGCCGGGTGCAGATGGTCCCCGGGGCGGGAGGAAGGCCGGGCAGGGCAAACCTGGGAGCACACGGACCTCGCCCCCGGGGTGACCTCTACCCCCGCCCCTTTCCTCCCTGGAGGCTCGGCATCCGGGCCCCAGTGGTGGTTCAGCTCCAGGCCCAGAAAAGCAGCAGAACCTGGAGGGCAAGGCCAGGACCAGCTGCAATGACTAAGGGCTCCCTGCTGCCCCTGACCAATCAGGGGAGCCCGTGACCCTTAAAGGACACACCTGGGGAACTGAGAATGTTCTGCTGAGGCCCTTCCCTGAGACCACCCCCAGGATCCCCGCCTGCAGGAGAGGGACCAAGGCTGGAGGTGCTAGTCCCTTCCTTCCCTTCTCCCCCCACTTCTCTCTCCCCAGGCAGGCGCCCCCTGAACTCTGAGGGTGCTGACCCAGGCTGATCTCCTGAACCTATCCCCAAAGCCCCCTTTTCTCCGACTTCCCAGTGAGCTCAGGCAGCCCAGCCTGGGCTCTCCTGCTGCTGCTCCCTCTGGGCCGAGCCCTCCCTCGTTTCACTGTCCCCGCTCCAGTGGACAGACCCTCATGGTCACATGGACCCGTGCTGGAAAACCTTTCCCACACGAGGGCCAGAACCAGCCCTGCTCTGGGCCAGGCCCCTGTCTAGTGACGTAATAGGTAGAGCCCAGGTAGGACTGTGGCTTTCTCTCCTGGGCCTGTGCTGCCCCACTGGCAGGGACCCAGACTGTCTCGTCGTAGGTAGAATGGCGGGATTCCAGACAGGAGGCCACCAGGACCACCTCACAGACCGGGACCGCGTGAGGTACCAGCAGAAACCCATCGGGCCTGCCCGGCTCCTCCAGGTGCCCCAGGTGAGCGTGGGTGCGTTCCCTTGGGAATTCCAGACTCCCCTGTAGTTCTAAGGTCAGACAGAGGCTGAATGTCTCTGCTCTGTTTTTTAAAACTCCTCGAGGCAAGAGCTACAGGTTAAGGTTTCAGAGGAACCCAGGCTAAGGCGTGAGTGGAGGAGAAAAATGGACGGCTCATTGTTAATGTCGGCTTTTCAATTGCTTTCTGGTGGCCTTAACACAACTGGGTACAGCAGGCGAAACTCATCCAGCTCTGAGGATGAGGGCCGAGCTCCCTCCAAGCGTTCTTAGGGGACTGAGAAGCTTTGCGGAGGGGGAAGGGCGGGCTTGAGACGCGCACCTACAGTCGCTGCAAAGCCTTCACTCACTGGCAAGGACTTACAGAATTGGGGAGCTTTAACTAGAAGTGATCAATTTAACGTGGCCAGAATGTGTCTCTTTTAACACCTGAATTAATTTTTGCATGTAAAATGAGAAAGATGCCGGCCCTACGTTAAACTGAACGAATGGGAAGCTTCTCTTGATTGCAAAGGAGGAGCCCCTGGGAGGAGCCCCTGGGAGGAGCCCCGGTCAGCGGACACTAGCCTGGAAGACCAGAAAGGCCCGTGTTTAAGACTCGGCTCCGGGAAGCCGCTGCCCTGGACACTGTTTTCTCGAGTGACAGGCAAGCTGTTGTTCGGGCAACTCGCCCACTTCCGGGCTCTCCCCAGGCCTGGGTTGGACCTGCCAGGGTTCCAGGCGCCCCGTCTGGTCGGGCCCTTTTCCTGGGTGTTCCCGGGCTGGGCTCTGCCCTTCTCACGGCTATTTCGGCTTTTCCTCCCCCTCCTCTTCTTCCGGTCCTGGTGCCAGGCCCCTCGGCGGAGCCCCAGGGAAAGGCCTCGTGCCCGCCGGGAGGGTTCAGCCCCCAGGACAGAGGACAGGGCAGCGCCCCTGAGTGTGCGTGGTTTCCTAGGAAACCAGGCCTGGGGGAGCGTAGTGGCTCCCGAGGAAGCAGGCAGGGTGTCTGGTTCAGCTCCCCCGTTTGCTGGGCTGAGCGTCTGCCTCAACGGGATGACTCCACAGGGTTTGCTGGGAAGCTCTCGTGGGTGAGGACAGCCGGGTCCCCAGGAGGGACTGGGCCGTAGGAGGCTGAGCGGGATTTGGAAAGGGAAGGCAGGCATGGATGGGGTTGCTCAGGGGCATCCCCCTTCTCGCTGATGACTCGGGAGGGGCTCGAATTCTCATGGAGGGGGAAACGACGAGGGCCCTGATACCTCCTTTATCTGTCCTTTTAAACAACCGCAGCGTACATTCAGCGTGGCTGCACGGCACTCCCCGGTACCCAGCAGAGTGGCAGGACAGCCACCCCTGTGTTTTATAAACCAACCCCCCAATACTTCAGGTACCCGCCCAGCGCCGTACACAGCTACCGCAGTATCACCAAGTTTAATATCACTGCTGCACGATTTCCGCCCCCGTCACTGCTTGGGGACTACCGATCGGTCCCTCTCCAACCCTTCACCTCTCTCGCCGGATCCGCCCTTGTGCCGGGACAACTGTCCGGCAGAGCAGGCTTCCACCCAAGTGATAGAGATCATTAGGCAACACCTACTTCAAAACTGGAACCTACTCCCCCCCAACAGAGTGTTGTCACCGCTCAGATCTGCCCCAGCGCACCTGGTAGGGCGAGACTTTGCTCGAAACCAACGATGCCCAAGTTCTCTTTTTCCAGGAGGGTGAAAAGCTTTTAGAGCCAATTAACCAGATACTGGACCAAATGAGAAAATAATAATGATTTTAAAGGCACCTCCTAGGAGGAAACGAATCTTGGGACTGACTGAATGTTGCTGACCATCTTTCCTTCATTACTAAGGTCCACGAGAGCCTCGGGGACAGCCTCACAGGGGGCCCACCCGCCTCAGAATGGCCCCGAACAGCCCAGAGTCTTACAGGGGGGCCTCCCTTGGCTTGCTACGTATTTGTCTCTCCAAACTGGTCCCCAGGGCCACGAGGGCCCCCTTTTGGGGTATATTCTCGCCAGCTGGGAGAAATTTGATCCTGAGTCCCTCAAAAAAAAAAAAAAAAAAAAAAAAAAAAAAGGCTGACCTCCTTTTGTAACACAGCCTGGTCCCAACGTACAGTGGGCAACAGGGAGGTCTGGCCAGGCAACGGCGCCATGAACTTGACTGCTGTCCCGAAGCTGGGCCTGCTGCACTGTCCCCACGGGAAATGGGCACAGGGTCCCCACGCCGGCGCCTTCATAGCTCTAAGCTGTGTGCTATCTGTAAACCGGAAGACTGCAGCCAGGTGGGAGAAACAGTTCAAAAATGGGTGACTGCGTCAGTCAGTCCTTTACAAACACCTGAGTGGCAACCCAACTGTTCAGGTATTTAGCTGTCTTCTTAAAAAATATATTTTATTGATTATGCTATTACAGTTGTCCCTAATTTTACCCTTTTACCCCCCTCCACCTGGTACCCCCATTCCCTCCAGCAATCCTCCTCTTAGTTCATGTCCATGGGTAGCACATTTAGGTTCTTTGGCTTCTCCGTTTCCTATACTATCCTTAACATCACCCTGTCTATTTTGTACCTACCAGTTTATGCTTAACCCCTGCACCTCTTCCCCCATTCTCCCACTTCCCCCTCCCAACTGATAATCCTCCAAATGATCTCCACGTCCATGACTCTGCTCCTGTTCTGCTCATTTGCTTAGTTTGGTTTTTAGAGTAGATCGTTAGTGGCTGTGAATTTATTGTCATTTTAATGCTCATAGCTTTGATCTTCCTTTTCTTAAATAAGTCCCTCTAACATTTCATGTAATAAAGGCTTGGTGATGATAAACCTCTTTAGCTTTACCTGGCCTGAGAAGCACTTTATCTGCCCTTCCATTCTGAACGATAGCTTTGCTGGGCACAGTAATGTAGGTTGTAGCTCCTTGCCTTTCATCACTTTGAATACTTCTTTCCAGTCCCTTCTAGCCTGCAAAGTTTCTTTTGAGGCATCAGCTGACAGTCTTACGGGAATTCCTTTGTAGGTAACTCTCTGCTTTTCTCTTGCTGCTTTTAAGTTTCTCTCTTTATGTTTAACCTTTGCATTTTAATTATGATGTGAGTTGGTGTGGTCCTCTTGTTTGGGACTCTCTGTGGTTCCTGGACTTGTATGTCTATTTCCTTCACCAAGTTAGGGACATTTTCTTTCATTATTTTTTCAAATAAGTTTTCAATTTCTTGCTCTTTCTCTTCCCCTTCTCGCACACCTGTGACTCGAATGTTGGTGTTTTTGAAGATGTCCCAGTGGCTCCTTAGCCTATCCCCATTTTTGTTTGGATTCTTTTTTCTTCTTGCTGCTCTGATTCAATGTTTCCTTCCTTATGTTCCAAATCATTGATTTGATTCTCAGCTTCATCCCCTCCACTGTTGGTTCCCTGTACATTTTTCTTTATTTCACTTAGTATACCCTTCATTTCTGCCTGGGTCTTTTTTAAGCCACTGCAGTACCCAGTGAGATCCTCGAGCATCCTAATAACCAGTGTTTTGAACTCAGCACCTGACAGATTGCTTATCTCCATTTGTTTCGTTCTTTTTCTGCAGTTTTGTTCTGTTCTTTCCTTCAGGCCATGTTTGTCTCCTCGTTTTGGTAGCCTCCCTGTGTTTGTTTCTGTGTATAAGATAGAGCTGCTTTGACTCCGTCTTAGTAGTGTGGCCTATTGTAGAAAAGCGCACTGGTTAGATGTCGCCAGGTGGCGCTCTGTGTGGGGGAGGGCTTGGAGAGAAGACAGGGCTGCTGACTGGCCTCTGGGGTTCTGTCTGGGAGAAGGTTGTCTCCCAGGACGCACCCTGATGACAGTCACTTCAATTTTCCCCAGTAGGCCACTGGTGCCCTTCTGGCTGTTGCCCTGGTACTGAAGCCCAGAGGGAGTGAGTCTGCATAAGCTCTAACTCCATTGCGGGCCTCCTGAGAATCCTGCAGTTTCTTCCACTGCCCCACCCCCCACTGGTGTTTATAGCCAGCAGTTATGGAAACTTATCCTCCTGGTGCTTGCACCCTGGAGGTGGGGCTGGGATCCTTCACTCCTGAGGTTTTTCTCCCAATTTTTATCCACCACATGGGTGTGGGACTGTCCATTCTGCATCTCCACACCATCTCCACCCCTCCTACCCATCCGGATGAATATGGCTTCTTTTATTCCTTGGTTGTTGGACTTCTGGGAGGCGAGGGGGCGTTCCGCCCACAGACCAGCCCCCCCCTCCACCACCATCTGCAAGGAATGAGAATGAGTCTACCAAGACATGATCTGCTTGGGGAGGAAAGGTGGCTGATCTCTCAGAAGGGAAGGGCCAGGAGCCTGTTCCTCATTGGGCTTTTATTGGGTTTAATCTGCATAGGAATACAGGTAAAGCTCATCAATCATTGTCAGGCAGTAAGGATCAAACAATAGATAACATTCAAAGAACTATGAGGGCTTACTCTGAGTCAGGGTCAGTTAGCTAAAGGGCTATAAAACTTTGGAGAAACAAGCTCATTCTATGCTTGGACCCTTATCACTTAAATTGAGGGCATGATCGAAGCAGGTTTCACAAGATTCTATGCATCCTTTCTTAGGCCTGATCGCCCTGGGGAACTGCTCATTCCTGCCCAGGGATGCACCACCCTCCTGCATTGTTTCAGCCTTAAGTCAGGCAAGGGAAGTAAGGCAGCCAAGAGATTAGGAGACTTCTTGCACACAGATTGAGGACTCAGGCTATGTCAAAGCCCAGGGTTGAGGGTCCATCACCCCTTTTCTCCATAGCCCCCCAAGTCCTTCCCTGAGGGCCCCTCATGACCATGCCTGTCTTAGGTTGTCCCCACCTTGAGGAATCTTACCCATCATTGGCTAACCAGTCATCAGCCCAGGGCCAAGCAGGGTGAGGTAAAAGGTGGCAGAGGCCATGCCCCTACCAGGAAGATAAACTTTGTCTCCTTAGTGGCTTATGGTCCCAAGGTCCTTTATCAGCCTTAGCCATGGGGTGTTACAGCTTCTGAAACCAGGCAGGGCGGTTCCCAACAGACTTCTATACATTTTCTTGCACAATTTTCTGACAATTCTGGGTGATATTTGTTCTGTAGTCTAGTTATAATTTTTGTTATGATTGTGTAAGGAGGTGACCCGTGTTTGCCTATGCCTCCATCTTGACTGGCAGTCTGAACAGTTTGCTTGTCTTACCCCTCAAGTTTAAAGAAAACCAGGTATCTGCATTTCAAATACAAATTTCAGGGGAGATAATTCTTATCAAAAAGGGAAAAACCTGAACTATAGCTGAGCAAATCATTTTAACTTATTTCAGATATTATTTTCTAAATTAGTAAATTCTGGTAAAAGCCATAGACTATCTACACATTTTGAAACAACATGAGACACTGAAACATTAATTGCTGGACAACTTTAAGCTCACCTGCTTTTGGCTTTTTATTCAAGGAGGCTGTAAAGTGGATTTGGAGCTGTTGATGAATGTCTTGTGCTTTGTTGGAGGTGTTTTTCTTGGAAGTGCGAGCGTGTTTGCCAGTAGAGGAGCCTCTGTTTCTAAAGATCACCAATGTGTCCATGTAAGTCAGTCTAAAGGATGCTGGCTGCTTAATTTTTGTTTTTCATATGCTTGAAGTTACATGGGAAGCTTTGCCAAACAAAATAATAATAACTATATTCCATTTGTATACATATATTTTTTAATTAAAATAGGTGTTCTAGAGATTTTAGCCTGCGCTAGGAAGAAACTTGCAAAAATTCAAAGCCAAGTTCAAACAGGAAACTCGGGTAGCAGGTGTCGCATCAGGGAGTTCATACATTATTTCCAATGCTCCATGCACACTTCAAATAAGTCATGTATAGTGTTTTGAAATCTTGCGTGTTATTTGTTCTTTATATTTCGAAGTTGTGTGTTAAGTCTAAAATTATGGGCTTTGTACTGTTCTTTTACGTAATTTCATAGTAATTATTACTTACCAAGAAACTATTGTCTTGGAATATTATATCTGATAAAGAAGTACTTTATCAATTGCATTATAATCAGGACTATAGCCAAGTCCTTTTAAATTCTGTCATTTATAAACAGTCATTGTTTTACTCGGATACATTTGGAAATAATGTTACATCTTTGGAAAGGCTCATGTAAGGACTCTGACCTACTCTAACTTTTAGGTATCCAAGCAAGTCATATCTTTGAAGTAGGTGAAGGTTTATAGAATCCTAAGGAATAATTGGATTCATGGAAAAACTGACAAATAATCAAGACAAACAAATTGGTTATATGGACTGAAGGGACTAAAGATCACTATTATTCTTATGACTTTGTCAAAATATTGCTAGTTTTAAATCTTTTTGTTTTCCTGACATAAGGAAACTTATTTTTCCCCTAGAGCAGCTTGATAAATTATACCCTCATAAGAAATTTCGAAGCATTTATGTTTTTTCCCTACCTAACCCCTCCAGAATTTGACAGCTCTTAATAATTATTATTTTTTTCATGGCAATATATTCGTCTGCACAAATCCAGTAAGAATCTGTTCTCTTTATAATAGAACACATAGAACCATTTTCCAGTTGTGGTTTTATTAATGAAGTCTTTGTCTGGAATGTCATGATTGAAAAGACATGCCTGGACTCTGGGTGTCACCAGAAAGCCTAAAGGAACTGAGATTGACTTTGGAAGCCAACGAAAGCCCACTGCAGAAATGGCCTGGCACCTTGCTCGGTCATTTGGTTCATGGCAGTCTTTCCAGGTAAGGAATGAAGGTTGCTTTCCTGAAAGATGGCAAGGAAAGAAACTCAAGACATTTTGGGGACCTCAAGAACTTGAGGAATCCACCCAAGCCTGTAGGTACTGCAGGCAAAGCCAAATGGCAACTGTGTGGTTTGGCTTCTGTGCTTTGAGGGACTGAATAAAGCTCACTCTGAAGATTCCTGGAATTTCACAAGGAAATTTGAAAATAACCTATATAATCGATTACTATTTTTGTTGGATTTGTGCTCATAACCAGGCCAAATGAAACTAGACTTAATTCAGCCTCATGAACTATGAGGGTAATTTTAGGGACAGAAATTATGTTTCAATGGAAATCGCAACGCACAGTTGTCACCCACAAACTACACTGAATCCTAATTTTTCTAGTTTTCTTTCAAGCTAATGTTTCATTTTTTTCCTCCCATCCTTTGACTCAAAATTATTAACTACTGATGCAGTGTAAGCTATACAGAATTTACCCGACTACTTGTTAACATCACCAGATATATTTAAACTACAGAAAAGGAGGGTCTACTAGACTGTCCCTGCCTAATTTCACTCCCACAAAAGCCTTGCATTTGGAAGTCTTCTCAACTGGCAGTCTCGGAGACTCAGACACTGGTTTATGATTTGCCGTGTTCATTAATCTTTGTATTCCTGCTGTTTTCATACAGTGTACGCCTACGATATTTTCTACCTGGTTGCTTGTTAACACAGTATAGGCCACACTTTAGAAGCCCACCTGCATCACCACCTCCGGAAACGAGCCTCGATGGTTTGGCTGGATGGACTTGGTGCCAGGACTGCACAGTTACATTGCACACAACAGTTCCACATCAAGATGATGATGATGCTTTGGGGGTTCCATGCTATCCCTGCTCTGGAAGAAGCAGCTCCCAGCCTCTCTGTTTCAGACTCAGATCCTGTTCCCTTGTCTCTTAGACTAGACAGGAAGAGACTTCCATACCCTATGGGGGCGGGGGCCATGGCCGACCCTCATCAGCAGGAAGCGGTTATTGAAGAGAAAGAAACCTTCCTCCTTCCTCACCCCTACAAGATTCTAGGGATGGAAGTCTCTGAGGTGAGAATGAGTCAGTATAGTAAAAAGCTAGGAAGGCAAGTGGAATAGGCAAACTGAGACTCACAGCTGAACTGGCCAAGGAATTTCCAGCCGGGTACAGATGGTCCTGGCAGGGGGCAAAACTGGGAAAACAGGAATCTTGTCCCCAGGGCAGACTTTTCTCCCTGGAGATAACTTCTAGGCCTCAGGTGTATTTCAGCTCCAGGCCCAGAAAAGCAGCATAGCTGGGTCACTGCCCCTGTCTTTGACCAATCAGTGGAGACCATGACCTTGAAATGACACACCTGGAGAACTTATGGGCATTCTGCTGAAACCTTTCCCTGAGACCTCCCCAAAGATTCCTGCCAGAGAGAGAGGGAGAGGGAGAGAGAGGAGCCTCAGGATGAAGGACCTGCGCCAGCTCCTGCCTCTTCTTGCCCACTTCTTCCTTCACTGGTAGGCGTCTCCTCAACTCTAAGTCAGTGGGCAGCTGGCAGCTGGTCCCAGGCGAACCCGCTGAACCTGTCCCCAAAGCTGCCTTTTTTTGGACTTCCAGTGAAACAAGGCAGCCCAGTCCGGGCTCTCTTGTTCCTTCCTCTATGCTAAGCCCTTCCTTGTTTCACTGTCCCCAGCTTTAATAAATGTGCTGTCATAATCTTTCACACAGGAAGTCAAGAACCCGCACACTACAGCTGGCCCTAGGCAGACCCACTCAGGGCCAGGCCCTTGTCTGGTGACCCTAGCTAGGAAGAGCAGTTGGAGAATGAGAAGAAGCAACAAGAACCACACCATCAAAAGTCCCAAGGACCGGTCGGAGCGCTGGTGGTGTGGATTCTGCACCCTCAGTGGGGATGGCTTCAACGTGGTGGCTACGCCCCCCTTGGGGCATCAACAGCATCAGGCCACCAGGGTTCCTGGCACAAAGGTCACCACACAAAGGTGCTGCGGGGCAGTTCGAGGCCTCTATAAGCAGTTAGGGCACCCTGAAGCTGAAGCTTCCCCCCAAAGTGGTCGGAGACTTTGAAGACAGAGTCTCCAGTACAGCAGAGTGGTTGCAAACAAGGCTTTGCAGGGGGAGGTCCCACTCTACCCCACATTAGCTGTGTGACCTCGGACAAGCTACCGAACCTGTCTGACTCTTAATTTCCTCATCTGCGAAGTTGATAAAGATAACGGTCACACTCATAGTAAGCACTCAAATAAGGCAAGAGGAAAAGATACAGCACGAACCTAGTCTTGTGTCCAAATTCCTACGGGCTGAAAAAAGAAGTCTAGATGCGTCATCTGTATCTATATATTTAGCTGTCCGGAAGGAGCTCATGATTTTGTTAAATTTACATAACTCCACACTGCCATCTTTAATATTTAAAGAGAAAAATGCATCCCTTCATTTTGATCAAAGCGTTTTTAAAAATGGCTTTAACTGGCACCAAATCAACTCCCCAGGTTCCGAAGTGTAGCGTGTTAAGAGTTCCTGGACAGGGAATGTTCCTTGCCAATTCAGCAATGCGTTTGTTCATTCGGTTACAGCACAGGACTAAGAGAGCTCGGGTCCTGAGTCCGTTCGACGGGGCAGCCTTCTGGACTGGCGGCACGCGCCCCAGGCTCGGCAAAGGCATGGTGTATTTCTCACCCCAACCAGTTACGCTAAAGCCAGGGCACGATGGGTCACGGTTGCTAGAAAACTAATCACGCTACAGGCCCAGACGGAAGTCAGAGGCCTTACCACGTCTCCCCCATTTCTAAAGAGACTCCGTGTGGGAGGAGAAAGAAAGAAATTGGTGAAGGAGGATCCATCTATCTGTGAAGCCATCCTTCCGTTCTTGGACCGGAGCCTAATGGAACCAAGGGAAACTTATAAGTGAATAAAATAGTACAGTGGCCACGGTGCATTCAAAAAGATAATAAAGAAGTTTAAGGGCAAAGATACGAATGTGCCAGGAGATAATGGAGATAATGACCACGTCTCAGTTCAGGCACCACGAATGGTCACAGAGCCAAGAGACTGGCTTCAGCCGGCAGCCAAAATTCCAAGGGCTTTGGCTTGGTCTCTGGGCCAAAGCTAATGTCAAGTGCTAGGCGAAATAAGTGGGAAAAGCCCTGGCTGGTGTAGCCCAGTGGATTGAGCGTGGGCCTGTGAACCACAGGGTCACTGGTTCAATTCCGAGTCAGGGCACATGCGTGGGTTGCACGCCAGGTCCCCATGAGGGGTGTGTGGGAGGCAACCACACACTGATGTTTCTCTCTCTCTCTCTCCTTTCCTTTCCCTCTTTCTAAAAATAAATAAAATATTTAAAAAAGAAACCACATTAAAAAAAGAAATAAGTGGGAAAGGCAGAAAGGAGTATCGCTCAGGTTATTCCTCTCACACCAGTCTGACAGACCAAGACCCAGAGCCAGCTGATACTTGAGACCTCAAAGAGGTGCTTCTAGTTCTTATAATTAAATTCCCTGGGATGGGGCTTAAAGACCAAACTGATTGGTAATGAGTTCTGTGCCAAAGCAAACCATTTACATTCTTCTAAAGGACACCAGTGGTCTTAGAAGCCAGAGTAAAAAAACCATTCCGAGGTTCAGGTACACATCAGGTGCTTGTACTTACACGGAGTTTCAAATTCTAGGGAGATGCAGGTTAAACGCACCCTTGGGCTCTGGCTGCAAGGTTCTAATCGCCCGGGAGAAATGCGCCTGACTTCAGGGCACTAGCCCGGGGCGGCGTGGGGCGGGGCGGAGGGACGGAAAGGAAGGTGCGGCATTTAGCAGGTGGACAACACTTACCTCATGGGGAGGCAGAAATGCAAGGTGGGGCAGAGGCAGGTTTACAGTTCGTGTGGAAAATACCAGAATGAACGATCTAGGAGTAAACTCATACTGAACTGTAGACCTACTTTTGCCCTACCCTGGATTTGTCAAAAACTGCCTATCAAGTTTTTCCCAGCTAAATCACATTTTAAAAACTTGGTAGAAAAGATCATTGATGAAATTCCCACAATGGAGCCTTTGTACACTGAAAAAACAGCTACTCTGTCATGCAAGTAAATATTCTTTTTCTTTTTTTTTAATGACTGCACATTTTCACAAGAGGTGCATCCTACTTGCTTCAAGGCGGTGACTGTGAGCGCGGCCCCTGCCCCTGGGTTCTCCGTGGCTGTGCGCATGCCGTCTGCTACCTCCCACGGGGCCCCGCTCCCTGCTGCACCCTCAGCCTCCCTCGGTGCCTGGCACCCAGGAGGCACTCACTGGCTGAGCGGCGACCAAAGACTTCGTGAAAACACAAATGGCATTTTCCGTACTTTTTTCATGAGCCTCTCATCGTAACATCTGTTCTCACCTCGGCAGGACTGGAGCCCAGTGACTGTCCTGGAGATAGCGTAGAAACAAGTGGCAGAATTGTTTTTTTAATCTAGGCTTTTGTTTTATTGTCCCAAGTGGTAACTAAGTAAAAGGCTGAGGGGCTGATAGTGAGATGTGTGGCCTTTCTACTGCAGCGGTGCCTCAAGTTTAAGTTTTGTCCAAAGTCCTACTGATAAAACACTTCGGTGTTGCAAGTGTGATGAAATAGTTTAAATACACAATGACTAGCAGTTCCAAAGCTACGGTGTTTAAAGGAGGCAAAGAATCTTCATTCATTCCGTACATCTCGGAAGAAATGAGAAATGGTACTTAAAGAATGAAAACAATGACCCTGGTTGGTATGGCCCAGTTGGTTAGAGAATCGCCTGTAAACCAAGAGGTCGTGGGTGTGATTCCCAGCCTAGGTGGCAGGTTCAGTCCCCAACCGGGGCACAAGAACAACAGATTGATGTTTCTCTCCCTCCCATCCTTGTCCTCTCCCTAAAAATCAATAAACATGTCTCCTAGGGTACGGATAAATCAGACAATGCACGAAATTACACTTGGGAACAATAGCCCACCCAACAAACGTTCGTTGAGTGCGGACAACGTGCCAGCTGAACCCTGAATACATACTGCAAACTAACGAACTTACTCAAACATGTCTACGCCTCCCCGCCATGTAACAAATACTTATTATCATGATTCAGATGCAAAGCATTGCAGATACCTCTATGAAGAAGACAAACACTGCCCTGGGTTCTAGTGGAGGAAAAAGGAAAAACCAAGTAAGAAATGACAGTAAGAGGAAGTAAAGGGTGGGGATTCCTGGACAAGGTGGTTGGAAAAGTCCCCTCTGAAAAAGTGGCATGCTAAGGATAAAAAGGGGACAGCTCTGGGCAGTCCTAGGGAAAGTCCAGGGGCAAAGGGCCCGCGGTGGGAATGGGCTGAAGCACAGGAAGGGGGTGAGGGGCACCGGCCGAAGCCGGAGGAGAAGGCAGACAGGATGGCATGGCCATGGGGAAGTCGGCCGGCAGCCTCCATGCACTGGAAAACCCCTGAGGATTCTGACCAGGAGACGCACGTGGCTGATCTGCATTTTTAATCCAAATCATTCTTGCAGTTGTGTGAAGAATGGATTAAAAGGAGGCAAGAGGGGGAAATGGGGACACCAGCTGGGAGTTTAGCACAGTCATATAAACAACAGCAGCAGTGAGTTTGCCTGAAACGCTCGGAGGGGACCACTGATGGAGAAGAAGTGGGAGAGGAGAGCTCGTCGTCGTCGGATGTGGAGGATGAGGCGTGGGGAGGGACCCGGGATGGATGGGCGAGCAAGCGGGCGGTGCTGCCGCTGACTGGCGTGGGCGGTGCGGGGAGGCCGAGATCGGCTCCCACTCTGAGTTCCTTCCTACCTCACGGTTACCAAAGACATCCCGACGGCCAGCCAAATGCAAGGAACCCTTACTGTATCCAATCTCCACCCGACGCGAAGAGCCACTTCCTCTCCCCTAAGACTCCATTCTTGCTTGGTTCGCAAGGCGCCACATTTCCTGGGTTCTTCTCTTAGCCCTTAGGCCGCCTCCTCTCCAGGCTCCTTGCACCCCACAACCCTGTCCTTGGCCCCTGCTCCTTCCTTCACTACGCTGCTCCTTGGTGACTTCATCTGTGATAATTGTAACTGTGATCCACTTAAAACTCCCAACCAGGACATTTTCCTCCCCTCCAGAACCCTCTACCCACCTGTCTGTGGCTCATATCTATTGGAATGTCTCTGCAGCACCTTAAACTCAACTTATCCAAAAGAAACTTCCCATTCTCCTTCCACCAACACGCCTATCCCCTCCTCCCATGTTCTTCCTTTGTGAAAAGCCCCACTTCACAAACATGGGCCCCGCTCCCCAAGCCCCACACCTCAGGATCATCTCCCGCTCCCTAGTCAATCTCCAAGCCCTATCAAATTTGCTCTCTAACCGGCTCTCGAAGGCGTCCTTTCCTTGTACCCGGCTGCTTTAATTCAGGTCTTTATCCTCTCCTGGATTAGGCAATCGCCCTCTGGGGAGCCTCACCCCACTGCACCCCAGCCTTCACATCTCAACAGAGAGAAACCCTTCCCCGCCCCCCCCCACACCAACACACACACACCGCCTTCAGGATAAAACCCAGCCTTTGGAGAGGCAAAAAAGGTCCTTTGTGAGTTAGCGCCTCTGGCTGGCTCCCCTGCCTTACTCCCGGCAGCTCCTTACACGCTGCAGCCTCCCCGCGCACCGCCCTGCCGACTGGTTCATTCACCACCGCCCGCGCCCTGTCCCTCCCCACGGCCCACTCAACTTCCGCATCCCTTCTTCCAAAGATGGCCTGCACTTTGGTCCGAGCTGATGACTCTCCCCTAGTTCCCAGCAGCACACCATTATCAAAAGACTTCTGTCGCTTCTCCCGCTGAACCGTAAATTATGTGAGGGCAGGAGCCTCCTTCCTAGAATACTTTTGGTACTTCGTATTGAAAAGGTGCATGAGGGAGGTTTGCTGAATAGCTGTACCTGGATCAAACTCCAAAAATTTTTCCATAAAACATGAACTGTTATACACACTCGCCTTTCCCTGTTACATCCGTGATCAGGAAAAGGTGGTTTGGCAAGGAGAAATACGCCCTATTTTTCTACAATCAACTAGTAACATCAGCTGCTGACTTTCGCAGTCTGGTGCTCACCTTTCTTCACTGAAGAGCTAGGCATGTCCCCTTTTTGTGATTAATACCCATTAATTACAGCGTGGTTGTTCAGTCCTGCCACTGTTAACACCCCGAGTTTAATCAAGCTCGACCTGACGGCCTTGCCCTCTGAAGCAATGTCCAACCTCTCCTGCGGGACAATTCTGACTGAGGCATGCAAGATTTCTGATAAACCTTAGATTAAAGCCATTTCCCACTTGTTTGCTTAAAACACAAATATTACCACCACACCACCCCCCAAACCTTTTTAACCTGTTTAACCTGTTTAACCTACATGTTTAACCTTTTTTCCCAGAAGAGACATTTATAAAAAATGAATTACATCTTCATCTGTCAACCTCCAGAAAGGGGGGGGAGGGTGGTGCTTTCCCATTTATACTTCATAGTCCCTGGAATCATTGGTTTAATTATATTTTTCCTGGTTCCAAATATAACATTAAGGACTTTTCCGGGAAAGAAATTTATGAGTAAACTCGTATTCAGATACTGTGATGCAACCGATGTTTTTGGAAAACATCAAGAAATGAAAAAGCCTACGTGCGTGTTAGGAGTTGGCTGGCTTTGTAATCGTTACTCAACCATCGCTGAGGGAGCCACAAGCCCTCGGCTGCTGGGAACCACACGGAGAAGTCCGACAGCAGGCGCCACCTCCGAGGTCCCTAAAGCAATTCACCCAATTCAGTAAATCGGGCCTGAGGTTCACCTTAAGTTTGACCCATGACATTTGGCAAGAAAAAAAATGGTTTTTTAAAATGTGCTTTTTAGTGTCTTGTGTATTGTCACATCGGGGCGTCTGTGTCTGGGAATATCACGGCTTTGACCAATTTCTTTTCAGCCAGGCCATTTCCATGGCATTCCCAGGTCTCCGCGTCCTAACCCGGAATAATGTGAGTTTCTTCCCGGGCTCTGCAGACTCCAGAGACAAGACGGGAGACTGCAGGGCTCTTCCTTCGCGGAGGCTTATAAAAGGGACTGGAGAGCCCTGGGAATGGAATTTACGAGGCAAAACAAAACAGTCGCTGAAAACATGGAAACAACCAACAAAGGCCCCATCGATGAGAAGAAGCCTGCCTCCTCCCAGAGTTGCAGAACGCAGAACCCGGGTTCCTGACCCGGATCCCGAGGCGGGCCTGGGCGCCCCGGGTCGCCGCACGGGGAGCCCAGGGGCATCGGCGGTAGCGCAGAGCAGGGCCGCTCACCCACGCCCCCCGGGACCGAGCAGGTAGGGCTCCTCGCCTCCCCCACACTCGGGGACCCGCGAAGGAGGAGGGAGAGGCACCGCGCCTCCCGGGTTGCCTAGGGCCGCGCTCCCGCCCGCTGGGTCCCTGGCCCCGTGCGCGCAGGCCGCGCTGGGTCCCCGCCTCCGCGCCAGCGCACAGGGCCCGTTCCCCACGAGGGGCGAATGCAGCCCGGAGTCCCCGGAGCCCCGCCCGGCTGCACTTACAGAACCAGAGCACCGCCGCCAGCACCGACCACAGACAGCGCCTGCGGTCTGGGGCCGCAATCACCGCCCTGGCCCCGGCGGGCGCAGCCATCGTCCTCCGCTGCAGCCCCACCGCCGCGCACCGGGCCCGGCCCCGCTGCAGTTCGCTCGGCTCTGGACCGGGGCGCCACCTCGCAGCCGCCGCCGCCTAGCCCGGTGGCACCTCCGCGCCGCGCCCCGACTCGCGGCCCCGCCACTGCAGCCCGCCCTCGGCCCGGCCCCGCCCAGCGACCCGCTCATTGGCCGGCCCCTTGGCCCTTGAAGTACACTATTGGGAGGTGCCTACTGTCCATCACCCCCTCTCCTCAGGCGAGGTCACGCCTCCCAGGTCCCACCCTAGCTACGATCACTACGCTGGAGGCCAGGACCTCAGCTCCACTGCTGCCGCCCAGCCCTCTGCCTGCGTGGCTGTCCGCCTGCCTGTCCCTGCCACCCAAGCGCCTGCCAGTGTCCCCTCTGCCTCTCCTAGGGTCCCACCCCACAGATTCCTCCATTGTGTCTCCTTGTCACGGGTCTTTGCCTGGGTGTCCTGCTTCTGTGTCAGCTCTTCTCTTTCTGTGAGCCTCATCTAAAGAAACGGTAGTTTATTTACAAAAATAATCAAGGGGTACGGTGAGCCTTCTCCATCAGTGGCCCAGATACAACACATCCCCCGCTTGCCCTGCGCCCAAGGCCTACCCTTTGCACGGACTGAGTAATTTATGGGCTGCAATTTGAGAAATATGCTAGTTTAAGAAGTCTCCATCTTGTCTGAATCTCCTCGTAGGAAACCCCCTTTTGGTTTAAGAAGGGGTGGGAACTGGGAACGCTTTCCTACTGCCTGGAACAAAAAGGAAGGTGCTTTTGATTTGGTTTGCTTTTGCAAATAAAACGTCCCTCCATTTGTCAATAAAAACTGGGATGGGGAAGTTCCCCACCCTGCCTCTGAAGCGCCTAGGCTGACCCTGCCCAGCTTGGCCACCTTGGCCCAGAACCGAGTCTGCTACTCACTGATTTCCCAGTAAGTAGTGGATAGTGTTTGGAAGGGTCCCGATGAGAATAGCTTACAAACGGGAACACCAGAGCGACAGGAGGAGAAAGACGAGGGTGGAATCCAGGGGGGAGGCCGACAGAGTGAGCCAGGAAACGAGTTTCAGACCATTACGCTGAGCAGGGGAGCAGTGTAGTGACAGAAACCTAGCGCACACTCGCATTCCAGGGTTTAGTCTCAGTTAATCTGATGAACGCCCTTCCTGGTGTTTTGGCTGTTTTCGCCCACAAGCCTCGTGGGACAGCAAACGCACACAACACAGTCATTCACTGCTGAACGCTGGGGATGGGGAGGCCCGAGAGATGCTTCGTTAGGCGAGTCCACGGTGCGCGGCACCATAGCACACCCACACACACCTGGGGGGTGCAGCCCCTCCGTCCTGGGCAGCAGAGCAACAGCCTGCACCGCGTGTCCCGGCGTGGAACGCCACGACAGCACACCACCCCACGAGAGGGGGAGGCCACAGGAGACTCGGGCCACTGCAGACCGCCGCCACCGGCACGCTGCCCCACGGCAAGCCTTCTTCGCAGACGGAAAAGGCACACTCCACGGGCATGATAAAAAGCGCATATCGTAGACACGCACCCCGGGAACGTCATCGTTTATTACCCAGTACGACGCACTGACGTAACTGGACGTGCTGCGCTTCCGCGGGCCTGGCCGCCAGGAGGTTTGGGCGCACCAGTGTCTCCCCTAGCAGCACTGGGGGGAGGCAGTGCTTTACGACATCTCCGTGGCAACGACGTCACGCCGGCTGGCTACGACGTCACGCCGCTGGCTTGACGTGTCGCCGGCTCCTCACGACAGGGACTACGTCACTAGGGCGGCTACGGTGTCCCTAGGCGATGGAAACACAGGCTTAGGGCCCTACCCTCCGTTCCACGGCCTGTGATTGGCTGGAAGACGGTCGTGGGCGGAGACTGCACCTGGCGGGTGAGTAGCCCAGGGGCTCCTGGCCCTCTCCGTTGCTGGCGTTTAGCCGGGCCCGTGTTGGCTAGTTTTAGCGGTGGTGAAGCAGAACCGCAGAAGCCGTCTCGCCCTGTTTCCCTGAGCAGGAGGAACCTTGGCCGTGTCTCCGGCCTGTCGTAGGCGGGAGAGACCCCGAGCGCCGCCTTAAGGGAGTGACTTCTAAGTGCTGTAGGTGTAGGACGGCCCAGGCGTGACTGCGGAGAAGCACGTGGTCCACCAGTGCTGACGAGCGAGCGCTGAACTGTGGAAGATGCTTGGAAGACAAGGGCGGATAACGGAGAAACCCAAGGCCGCCGGGGTCCTCAAAGACACCTGTGCTGTGACAAGCTTCTTTGCTGCCTGGGAGGCCCCTGGACACACGTTCCTGCCCCTTCCGAGAACCACTGGCTCGAGAGGGGTCGGGAAAGACGCACAGAGGAGGCGGCCCCGAGGTGCACTTCAGAGGAGGAACACGAGTTCCCCAATAGACGCAGGAGAAGCAAACTCAGACCTGGGAAAGCAGTGCTAGGGGCAAGACACGGGGTGGCTTGGAACTTCAGGGCGATGAGGGGACACGGGGAAGGAGAGGACGCTGGAAAAGAAGGCACTGGTCCGAGGGGCCTTGGTGGTCTCCATTCTGCAGGCGGTGGGGAGCGATGACAGACGAGGGCATGGGAAGAGCGCGTGGAATACGATGTCGGCAGCGCGGGGTGGAGAGAAAGGCGGGACCGGAGAACCATCTCGGAAAAAGAACGGCAGAGCCAGATGCGCATTGGGCGGTAAATTTGGTCCAGAGAAAAGCATCCAGAACACTGTGGCCGCCGCTTCCTAGCCGGAGCGGAGAATGAGGCTGCCAGTTCCCCAAGACTCAGATCCCAGGTGGACCTGGTCTGTGAGGAAGGTGAAAGAATGAGCTGGGCCCTGGCCCTGGCCCTGGCCCTGGCTTAGGGTGCTGAGGACCCCCAGAGGGCCAGCGGAAGGCAGTCAGGCACGTCCGTCTGCGGGGGCGAGGGGTGGTGGTGAGGAAGCAGAAGGGCACAGGCTACCTGAGCAAGGTGTTCCGGCAGGACAGCCCGCCCGACCATCGGTAGGTAGTGAACATTTGTTGAATGAATAGACAAATGTTTCCCAATTAGTCTGGAGAGGTGACAAAGGAAAAGTACCGCCAAGGTTGTTTTCCTCATCATCCTTGCACTGTAATTTCTGACCCTCTGTCCAGACAGTAAGGGTGGGGAGAAACCCCTTCAATTCCCATCATTATCGTTAGCCTGAGGATCTCATTCAACAAACCTTCTCCTTTTCAGATACCTCCTGGAAACTCCTCTTTCCAGTTCAAGTACCCTGGGCAGTACAATCGAATCAATGGAAGACTTCCAATCAGGTCAGAAAGGTCTTTTTTAAAGGAGCTGCGGCCTCTGAAAGGAAGGGGCTCCTTGGGGGAGATTAACTCAGTGCAGTGGCTTGGGGACAGTAGCTGGCTGTGCCCTGGCCCGTTGGCCGCTCTGAGTGCCTGCTCCTTACTGTGCACAGGAAACGCACTCACAAGAAGGGCCCTACCTTGAGAACCCCTCAGCACTTTCTGCCTTCTTAGAGATAACATAAGGGACACTCAGGGTCATCTGGTGTTGACAAATACATTGGAGCAGAATTTTCTAGAGCTGGGATTAGTGGGAGATGGTCGGAAGAGGAGGATGGGCTCCCACGTTTCCAGCAGATCCTGCTGAGTGTGGTAGAAGCTGCTCCACTTCCCTGTTCTCCCTGGCTTCCCTCCCTCCTTGTGTTTGGAGACCTGTCGCCAGAGGACAGGCGGAATGCTGTGGTGAGTGGGGGTGAGCAGAGGTTCCTGGAACACCGCGAGAATTTGCCTGTTCATGGGTGAGCATCAGACAGAGTCAAGGGCGAATCCCAAGCCACATGGGGAAATTTGCCTGAAGTTAAATCAGTTTCGCCGACATTTCTATAGAAAGAACATCTTAATCCAGGAGGAGGGTTACATTTTTTACTAGAACTTTATGGAAAATCTGAGCGTTCTGCTGTCTGCAATGTCCCTGGGCACAGCGGCACCAACTTGGAATAATAAGAGTAATGGGGCCCTTGGGAGGGGTTCATTGTTATGGGCTTCTTCAGTCACAGTGACCAGGCCCAATGTTCCAGAAGGCCCTCTGTGTCCTGATGCTCTGCAACCACCTCTGCTCCCCTGTGTCACTGGGGAGCAGGTGCCCTGCAGAGGGTTGAGCATGCCTCTTACCAGGAGAGATGCTTCTCTGCGTGGGCCAGGCAACTGACAGCGTGAGTTTGTTACTGTTAGTCCTTCTGCATCCTGGTTGCAAGGGGCAGATGGGACGCTCCGTTCGAGCCTGCAGAGTGTAAGACAAACTGTTTTTCAATCATCAGCGGGAGGTAGGAGGAAGGGGAAAAAAACCCTGAAACTGCTCACCACTCTAGTAAATTCAAGTGGAAAACGGGGGCGGGAGTATCTTTAACAGGTGCAGAGACTGAGGTTTTCAGAAATCTGAAAGGGTTACATTATTTTACCGAACCAGTTACATTTTGTAGTTTCCTCACTCTGGGGAAACCCAAACTTCTTAAGTTTTCAGGGCACAGCTTTTCCCCCCAGTTAGGTTTGATGAGCAAACTCTCTTGGCATCCAGAACTAGTAAACATTTTAAAGCGTATTCTCACCCTCTTCGCCTTGAGCTCTGAGCGGAACTTAAGGACAGTTGCAGATCAAACAAGGGTGGGTTTGAACGCGAGAGCCCCCCAGCTGTGACTTGCTGGGGTCGAACTGTAGGGAGGAAGCTGACAGCTCGCCGTCCGGCAGGCAGTGCTTCTGCGTGCTTGTTGAATGAAGGGACCTTTCGAACAAATGAATAAACAGACGAATGAATGGCATATGGAATAAAATAAATGCATAGTTCTGTTTAAGAGAAGCCCCCGATTTGTTATTTCCTGTTTGGTTATGTATTTGCCCAAGTGACAGTTCGCAATTACTGATTGTGTCCAAGTACCGACATTTGTATAGTGAGGGAATTTGGAACAAATTGCAGTCATTCGGCAATTACTCACTGAGTGTCGGCTTTGCTAGCATACGCCTCAATACTATTTAAACGTGTAAAATGTAGTAAATAAGCCATGCCTTAAAGACGTTGGGACAATTGGGCACCAATTATAACCAATTATAAAATTGGTTGCCAATTATACAGTAGAATTTAGTGTTGGTGTCTGGTCCTCCAGCAATTATGATGAAAAAGATATATACAATTAGTGTTAATGTGTTAGAAGGTCTTCTGGGAAGGTACGAGTTTGGGATGTGTGAAGAAGGAAAGAGATTTTCCAGCTGAAGGGAACAGTTTGAGTGAAAACGCAGAGTTGGGAATTCACACGGCTGGACAGGCGGGGCCTTGAACGCTGGGGCAACGGAGGCCAGAAGCCGACAATCGCCAATCGCCCTGTGGCTGGAAAGCCCACCCACCAGGACCCGGGAGCCTGGAATCTGGCTGCCACAGGGACAGCGCCCAAACTCACTGCACTTCCGTTAGCCATGAATGTACGTAGAATTGTGGTCTTCGAAATAAGAGGTAAATGTCACAGTGTTACGGCACAGTTGTTTTCTTTCGTGTCACTGATTTGCAAAGATCAAAAGTGAAATGAAGGAACATGCACAGGGAGCCAATAGTGCTGGGAAGGAAACTGGGACTCAAGTCAATGGAGTGGACCAGAAGGAAGAAAGAAACAACCAAACAGAAAAGAAGGAAGAAACAAGAATTCAGAAAAATTAGAAGTTTAGGAACCTCCAGGACATCTTTAAACGTCCCAACATCCGAATTATAGGGGTCCCAGAAGGGGAAGAGGAAGAGCAACAAGCGGAAAACTTATTTGAACAAATAATAAAGGAGAACTTCTCCAATCTGGCAAAGGAAAGAGACTTCCAGGAAGTCCAGGAAGCTCAGAGAGTCTCAAGGAAGTTGGACCCAAGGAGGAACATGCCAAGGCACATCATAATTACATTAGCCAAGATTAAAATGAAGCGGAGAATCTTAAAAGCAGCAAGAGAAAAGGAGAAAGTTACCTACAAAGGAGTTCCCATCAGACTGTCAGCTGATTTCTCAAAAGAGACCTTCCAGGCAAGAAGGGTCTGGAAAGAAGTATTTCAAGTCTTGAAAGGCAGGGACCTACATCCAAGACTGCTCTATCCAGCAAAGCTTTCATTTAGAATGGAAGGGCAGATAAAGTGCTTCTCAGATAAGGTCAAGTTCAAGGAGTTCATATCACCAAGCCCTTATTATATGAAATATTAAAGGGACTTATCTAAGAAAAAGAAGATAAAAAATATAAACAGTAAAAAGACAGCAAATTCACAGTTATTAACAGCCACATCTGAAACAAAAGCAAACCAAGCAAACAAGTAGAACAGGAACAGAACCACAGAAATGGAGATCACATGGAGGGTTAGCAACAGGGGAATGGGAGGAGGAGAGAGGGAGAAAAGGTAAAGAGAATAAGAAGCATAGACGATGGATAGAAAATAGGGGGAGGGCAAGGTAGTGTGAGAAATGTAGAAGCTAAAGAACTTAGGACACATGGACATGAACTAAAGGGGGGAATGTGGGTGGGAGGGGGTGCAGGGTAGAGGGGAATGATGGGGGAGAAATGGGACAACTGTAATAACATAATCAATAAAATAGAAAAAAAGAACGCAGAAAAGTAACTACAGAACGGTAAGAAAGGGTAAAAAAGGTAGATACATTTATAAAAGTAACCACTTGGGGGCGCGGGAATAAGTAACTTCACGTTCCTCTGTCATGGCGGTGAAGCCGAAGCACGTCGGCTCGTTGGTCTAGGGGTATGATTCTCGCTTAGGGTGCGAGAGGTCCCGGGTTCAAATCCCGGACGAGCCCACTTTTCCTTCCTTCCAATTATACATTTCTAAATAAATTTTAGAGCACATCAAGAAATGTCATAAGTACCTGTTGTTGCAAAACACAAAATCGAGACTTTCTGAACTGAGAGAGCGCCTTATATTTAAATACCATTAAGAGGTGTCACGTGAAAACGTAGAAAGCTTGCAGACAATGTAACGCTCTGCAGACGCGGTCCCCACCCAGGCGAGTTCCAGAGTGGAGTGTGTGCGCCGGGGACCCAAAGTTCCGTTCTGGGTCGCCTGCAGGTGGGTGCGCTTTACACACGCCCACACCGGACGCGTCCCCCGCCCGCGGGGCTGGGCATCCGCTGCGGGAGCTCCGCACTCCACCGCCTGGGATCCGCTAATCCAGGCGCCTCTGCTCCAGCTGAGAGGGGCTGGGGGTGCCCCGGATTCCGCACGAGGCGACCCTTTTGCAAGCATGTGTGTTTTAAGGGGTACGAGCAATGGCCTCGCATTCGGGCACACAGGAACCATATATTGTACGAATTGATCTCATTCGATGCATTGCTTCGCCAAGTTAAGGAGATCAACATTCGAGCTCAAGTGAGGAAGAAAATGCCTTTTTTCAATTGTTAAAAAGAGAAGGGAAAAAAAAGTAAAGAGCCTGGGCTCGTCCGGGATTTGAACCCGGGACCTCTCGCACCCGAAGCGAGAATCATACCCCTAGACCAACGAGCCGCTCTCGGCAAAGGCTGTCCTGGCGACTTCCTTCAGCCTCGCCCCGCCTCTCGCCTTGCTTCCCCCGCACCCCGACCCGGCCGCGACCCTCCTCACCTCCCTGACCGCTCCTCCCCAGGTCTCGGGTGCCGGGGAGGAGCCGCGGGAGCGCGCACTTCCTCGACCCGGCGGGTGGTTGCACCGGCTCCCGGGCTCCGCGCCTCCGCCCGCGCCGCCCGCACACCTCCCGGAAAGCCGCCCTCCCCGGGCGGGGGTCGCGCTGCCTTTCCACCCCCGGGGCGGCCGCGCGCTGGGACCCCGGGCCGGGAGGGTGCGGGCCCGGCCTCTCCGACGCGCCGGAGGCCGCCGAAGGCACGCCGCCTGGCGTCTCCGGCCGCCGGCTTTCGCTCCCTGCGGGGAGCGCCCCCCTCTCCGCTGAGACTGCCCTTCGTGCGCCGGATATGTGCCCTGTCCCCACCGGGCGCCCCCTGCTCTCCGCCGCTCGGACCCCCACAGCGCGCCCCCGAACGAGCGCCCCGGGCCCAGCCGCGCCCTGCACCCCCAGCCGACGCCCACTGGCGGGTGGGTCTGGGAAGGACGGCGGGAGGAGCGGGCGAGAGCAGGGTACGCCTGGTCCCGGCGGGAAGCTGATGGGCAGAAACAGTCTCCAAGGAGGGAGCAGAACAGCCGACCTCCCCTAACGTGCACGACGGCCCGTGCCCTCTTTAAGAGCTTTGCACGCTTGGAACTCACGGGCCATTCCTGACAGCGTGCCCTTAGGTGCCACTGCTGTCCTCATTCTGCAATGAGGACATCCAGGCCCAGAGACGTTTAAGCAGCTCACTGAGGCCACACGACAAGAAGCGGTGGCTCCAGGTTAGGAACCGCCGAGATCTCGGAAGGTGAGCTGAAGGGGGCGGACGAGGGAGCAGAGGTGGCTGCCTCGGTAGCGTGGAGGACGGAGGAGGCAGCGGCAGTGGGCAGGACCTTCGCTCCGGCGCCTCCCGCCGCACAGCGACGACGCTCAGGCCCTGGGCCCAGCCCTGCGGGAGCGCAGGTCTCGGCTTGCAGGCTCTGGCCCCGGCTCCCGCGTAGCGCCGCCCGCCTTAGCCCTGCGCTGCTCCTCCTTCCCCGGCCCCCCTCCTCCCTCCTCCTGCCTGCGGCGAGTGGTCGGATGCAGGAGGCCCCTCATTTCTGAAGCCCTCCTCCATCCTCAGCTACCTTTCGTTCGAGGTCGCGGAGCCCGCAGCTGGCAGCCTGGTCACGCTGCTCTCTGAGGCCCAGGTGGTGCTTTTGCCCTCTCGCCTTTTGAGAGCTCTCGCTTGCCCCGCCTTCTCCGCTCTTCCCCTCCCCCCCTTCCTATCTCCCCGGGGCAGGTGGCCCCTGGGCGGCCACTCAGTGATAGAATGTCAGGAGCAGACCTCATGCCCTTGGGGAGGGTGACAGGGAAACCCAAGACACCTCACAACAAGGAGCAGCAGCTGAAACGCCTCTCCCCCATTCTGGCCGTGTAGCATCTCGGAGCCCGCGGCTCCCCAAGCGGGCAGGAGCGCGGGAGCAGCTGGGGCCGGCTCTTTGCTTCGATGGTGCCTGAAAATTGTGTGGATACCCCCTCCTTCCGGCCCGAGGCCACTGGTCTCCCTTCTACTGTGCTAAGGATTGGGAGCTACCAGGTAGAGGGTGGGTTCAGGGTGTGTCGGCGGGGAAGCAGGCGCTGTCAGTCACCAGGGCCAGTCCTGAGCTGTGTCCCCCGCTGTCAAACGGGGGCCCTGGGAGGCTCCCTCTGCGCTGCCTGGGCGGCAGTGTCCTGCCCCTGGGGCTGCGGGGGCTCATCCCCCCCACTTACTGCCCTGCGTGAGCGATGATGGCAAGGCCAGGGACCGCTGCTCCCGTTGTCAGGGTCCCCTTGCAAGGTTTTTGTTGTCAGTTGTTTACACATCCCCTGTGCCTGCATTCCCGTTGTTCGTATTGATTGCGGACTATTCTATCCATGCGACGCAGGGTGATTTTCTTAATTAGTGGCGTCCAGCATTTCACTGGCATAAATGTTGTTTGAGTGACCCATTAGTATACGTACTTCCCCATGTTTTGCAGGGTTTCCTTAGGACAGGGTCCCGGAGCAGGCATGCCCAGAGGCCTGTCCGAGCGACTCCGTGCCAAGGCGCTCAGCTTGGCTGCTGAGCATGTACTATGGAAACCCACGTGGAGGAAGAGGCTCTCAGAGAGCTTGGAAGCCCATTTGACTTAAGGGGTTTGGTGGCGTCAAAGCTTTGGAGAGCGGTGGCAACGTTCAAAGTCCCACTGCATGTAACAGGTTGGACGTGGGGTCAGATGCATGGGGCGGCAAAGGTGAAGTAAGAACAGACCGGTCCGTTAAGGGATGATTAGAATACCTCTGGGGCAACATCACGGCGGATGCCGTGAACCCATGAGTGGTTTTTTAAATCACTTACGGTGAGGGATTGGGGACTGCCTCAGAACCTGTATGGCTTGCTGCTGAGCTCTGACCCAGTTTGGAGTACATGGTGCGGCCGTGGCTCTGACGTGGAAGGGCCAGTCCTTGGAAGTGAGAACACACTTTTGTCCCATGGGTCTGCCGTTCAAGGGAAGCTTCCTGGGAACCCGGCACCCAGCCGGCCTGTGGCTGTGCTGAGCCGTATTTGCTGCCTGGGCATGCGCGCTGACTGACCCTCAGGCCACGGCAAGTCAGGGAGCAGAGACGTGTTTCGCCCCCTGCAAGCCAGGTCTGATTGAAAAGTTGTTTCTTTTTCCAGACTCCAGTCTACTGTCCTGCCAGAGCTTCAGCTACTTCTTACTAAAAACATTTCTATGTGGTTCCCCTCGACGATCCTGTTTTCCTAAGGTTTATTGCATGCCTCCCTCTGAGTATTTCAATCCCTAAATCATCGGGAAGGAGCTGGGAGTTGCCTCAACCCGTTCCTTTGCCATTCAAAAACTGTCCCTTGATTTAGATTTCGAGAGTGTGAGAGGTCATGGAGGTGACGGGAATCTGCAGTCCAGAGCATGGAAAGAACTGTTTCCCACCAGAACACGGACACTTTCCCCAGGATCTCATTGCCCATGTTTTCTGCAGATTTGGTTTCCTCTGAGTGTCCCGTGGTGAGCGGAAGAAGACACGTTGTATACACATTGTATAGTTTCCATGATCAAAGCTGCGATGGTTTCATGCAGACAGGCTGAGGGTAGTATGTTACAAAAAAAAGAAAGATACATAATTACATAGAGTAAGATCCCAGTTTTGTATCAGCCAAGAATTAAAAAGAAAAACAAAACATGGATACATGCATGAAAAACTACAAGAAAATTCATAAGATGTTAACAGGAGTTATCTCTGGGTACTGGAATGATGAATAATTTTTTCGTTACTTATACTATTTTCTTGTTCACAAATTTTCTAAAATAAAAATGTATTGCTTTTATAATGCGAAAAGTAAGATAATTGATCTTTATTTATTTTTAATTTTCATTTTTTGGTATTAGGTGACATGCAATATTATATTAGTTTCAAGTGTACAACGTAAGTGCTTAGACATTTATAGACTCTATGAAGTGATCCCCCCAATAAGTCCAGAGCCCATCGGGCACCAAACACTTTTAAATCACAAAGAAAACAGGGTCCTTAAAACTCTGTGTCGTCCCCTTGTGTTGGTGGAATGAAAGCAGGCACAGAGGAGAGGCCACGCCGGCCGTCCTGTGTTCTCCTAGTGTGACCGCTCCCGAGGCTGTCTTTCGGGCTGCGCAGACCCCCCTGAGGGGCGGTTGCCTGGCACCAGCCAGCCCCCAGGGCCCCTGAGAGAGCCCAGCAGCAGTGGTGCCTCTGGTACCCCGTATGGGAGGAGGCGCGTCAGCCTCCGGCAACACCCACCCTTCGGGTACCAGCCGGGTATCATTCCAGAATCTTGTTTCTGAATGCTGGTTAAAGAGCAATCCAGGCCCGCCGTCTTTAGCGCAGAAGCCGTTGGTGAGTGTGATAGCTGACACTCTGGGTTTGTCTAAGCCCAAGTGGTTTTCTTAATTTTTATGCAGAATGACCGCGTGAAGGGCCCGAGTCGGTGCTTGTGGAAGTAGCCAGGGGACATCCTAGCCTGTTTCCCCGGCTCCCTGCTGGGCCCTGTTTCCCTCATGGCCTCTCCGTGGCCGTGCCCGGACCTGGGAGTGGGCTGCTCCCGCCGAGAAGCCCACACCTTTCCAGGATGAGGAGGAGGAGTGACAAGTTTCTTTGCCACTGTTCCCGAGGCTGGTGGCTTTATGCTACGACCCCCTTTTCCCTGGGGGGCATGTACCGCATTCGTCGTCTGGAAAGTCTCAAACGACCACAGTTTCCTGCCCGTCTGCCCACAGCAGGGCTCCTGGGGCACTTCCCCCCTCCCCCCGGCTCTTCTGGGGTCCTGCTCTTCTCAGGCCACAGCCACCCTGGCCAGGACACCCTTGAGCGGCCTGGGAGCCCGGGCCGCCTCACACAAGACTGGGAAATCAGCGAGTGTGTCTCCTGCCCCTAACCCATGTTTTGCACACTTAGCTCCTCTCTCACACCCTCGGGGAAGGGTTTCAACCACCAACCCAACTCGAGGCGCGATGGCAGAGGAGGCCTAGCCTGTGACGGCTCTCAGGACCTGCGCTCTGAGTTCTGACGGGGAAGGAGGACGTGAGCCCCAGGCGCCAGGTGTTTGGTATCAGGGGAGGGAGGTGCTGGGCGGCAGTGAGTGAGTGTTGGAAACGATCCTGCCCTGAAGTCCCAGCCGTCGCTCACTGCTGAGCGGACGTGCACGAGACTGTGCGCACCGCACCGCGATGAACAGGGGCCTTGTCACAGAGAAGAATGGGCTGGCGCGCTTGGGTGGCTGATGAAGGCTAATTGTTTTATCTGGGTAGCCTTGAACTTGGCTCCATGCTCTCGGCTTCTTCAGGAGACCCCTGGTCACGCATCATAGAGACATTCTGTTCCTACTGTTTTTACTCGGGGCGCATACTTCACTAGAACTAATGAGAGTCAAACAAAATTTGTTTTTTTAGCAAACGGTGGAATAGTAGTTTAGTAGTTCGGTGTCTCAGGTATTGCCCTGTTGGAGACTTTTGTTATTTTGGCCTATCCGGCGTCATTTCTCTGGGTAACAGCACGCCAATTCCACCCTGAGGCACCCCCGGCCTCCCTTCAGTCCGTGAAGACGAGTCGGGATTGACTCACCTAGCCCCTGGCGCCGGGGGAGGGAGCGGGCACGGGACCTAGGCCTGGCCAGTCCTACCCCTGCCTCTTCTCGGTCCCACCAATCGGCTCTGACGCAGCCGTACGTGGTCCACAGGGGGCCACAGAAGACCTCTGCGGGATTTCCTCCCACGGTTATCAGCGAAAAATAAGCTCGCTCCGTCGGTTTGCGGGCTGGGAGGGAAGAGCCTGCTTGGGAACACGGCCAACCCTGAGTAAAGCAGAGACCAAGCCCCCAGAGCTGTTTCTTGTGCTGCTGAGGGACTGTATTTAGTCCATCTGTGGACTTTAAATTTATATTATCCAGTGTGCAGGCAGAGAGAGGGGGAGAGAGGGGGAGGGGGGAGAGAGGGGGAGGTACCGATCAGTCACCCCCTGAGCGCGCCCTGACTGGACACAGCACTCCAACCACAGAGCCGCCCGGCCAGGGTTCAAGGTTTTCCTTTAAAGAAACTTATAGGCCAACCCTCCTGATGAACATAGAGGCAAAACTCCTCAAGGAAATATTAGCAGACTGAATTCAGCAATACAGCAGAAAGATCACACACGCCACGACCAAGTGGGATTTATTCCTGGGATGCGAGAATAAAGCTGCAGCATTTTTGTAATTAAAAAAAAAAAAAAAGACATTACCTTCAAAAGAGCAATAATTAAACATATTGCTGGTTTCTCAAGAGAGGACAAACGGAGTATTTTACAGTGCTGTAAGAAAGTGACGGACAATCTGGAATTCCATACCCAGCAAAAAACGGTCTTCGAAATTCGAAGGGAACTAAAGGCATCTCTGGACACGGAGACAGAGAGTTCCCCCAGCAGGCCCGCATTGAAGGCAGTGCTCAGCACAGGTGTTCAGGCAGAAGCCAGGTGAGCCTCGGCGGAAAATCAGAGGGACAAGAGGAAAAGACTGACGACAGGGATAAAATATACGGATAAATCTGTGTGTGTGTGTGTGTGTGTGTGTGTGTGTGTGTGTGTATACGAATGACAGAGAGAGAGTCGGTGTTCTCCTTCAGGCCCACAAAGGAAGCCTGAATGAATAGTCTTCCTGCCGGGCGGCCGCCTGGGACACGGACGGATTTCTTTCATGCCCCGTTTTGAAACTCCAGCATCAACCACGCAAAGGGGGGACCTTTCGGGGAGGAGGCAGCCAGGCTGGAGCACCTCATGAACCCCCCAACGCTGTAGCAGCCCCTGGGAACGCGGCCTTGGGCTTTATTTTTATTTTATTTTATTTTATTTTTTTTACAAAATAGATCCAACACTATGATGCACAGGGCGCGGGGCGACGGGAAGGGATTTTGACACATCACACACACTCCTTTGACGTCACATTCTCGTCCATTTTTATTGCTCCTCCCTCATCTGCTACTATAAGGTGCAGACCCTCCAGGGGAAAACAGGGTTTTATTTGCACATCCGTATCCCACGCCTTCTGCTCTGCTTCTTTTTCAAGTCGGGGAAGCGGCCGTGCTCTCCTTTTTATCACGCAATCTCCCGATCGTGCGTGCACTCAGAGAACGCCCGCCTGGCCGCGGGAGCGGGAACCGCCCAGAGAGGCACATAAATAAAACCTTGTATTGTTCGGGGCTGTGCGTCTCCGTCAACAGCTGGATAGATAGGTGAGAGGGTACAGATCGATATTAAGTAGACCTCAAAGTAACTGACACTGCATGTCTCCGAGACGCCGATAAAATACAAAGCTCATTATAGCATCAGTCTTCACTAGGTTACACATTCTAGAAGGTGCATACATTTTTTAAAAATTTGAAAAAATATATATCCCAAATATGAACACTACTCTGGAGCTAGGAGGACTGTAAACGGGATGAGAAAATCGAGGTACCGGTGGTGAGAGAAGGCCTTGCAGCCCGAGAGACGGCTTCCT
This sequence comes from Glossophaga mutica, assembly GCA_039655065.1. NCBI lineage: Eukaryota > Metazoa > Chordata > Mammalia > Chiroptera > Phyllostomidae > Glossophaga > Glossophaga mutica. Next base: position 51,761,703 of record CM077316.1, read on the forward strand.
GAGGCTGGAGTAGAGTGGGGGTCTCACAGACCCCCCAGAAGAACCACCACGCCGACTGTCACGTCAGCACGTGGGGACCCTGAACTCTTGAGGCCCGACCCTAAAGATGAACCCCGGGTTTGGGTTAACAGCTTCCAGCAGGAGTGTGCGCGCTGGGGAGCGGCTGTGAGTCCGGGAATGGGCGGTTGGGCCCCCGCGCCTTGCAAAGCCTCCTGTCCCCTCCGCCGGAACATAAAAGTGAGAGAGGCTCGGGAAGGGACGAAGACCCCCACCCACTCCTCCTGAGTCGGGAAGGAGAGCCTGGGCTTCCTTCAAGAGCAGCTGCCCAGGGAAGCTGCAGAGGGTGTTTTTAGAACGCGGTCTGCACACAGCTACACTCAAAGCACCTCTCGGGGAAACTTGGGATCTGTGCCCACGGGCGCCTCCTGGGCCGGCGCACCTCACTGTCCCGGGATGCATCCAGCGAGGACCGGCGCCGGTCCGCAGCGCACCCCGGCCTTCCTCCTTCCTGCCTGGCCCTGGGGGTCCATGGAGCGGGGCTGGGGCTGGGGCTGAGGGTGGCTGCCCCTCCTCCTCCTCCCTGGCAGAAGTGGGGGAGCTGAGTCCATCACCTCCTGGGGTGCCACCCACCAGGAAACCGAGGGGCCAGAAAACCGCCTGCTGCTGGAACAGATGCACCATTTTTTCCTGTTTCTGTAATTCCCTCTCCTAGTCCAACACCTTAGAAACTGGTCGGCCAGTTCGAACCAGGGGTCTCTTGGGCCACACCGAACGGGGGTCTCAGGGACCCAAGGCAGTGTGAGCCCGGCGGGGGTGTCCAGCCTCCCGGCGGCTCTGGGCCGCACTGGAGGAAGGAGAGTTGCCTTGGGCCTCACGTTAAGGACAGAAACACCGATGAAAACGGAGGAGCAAACACAGGTGTTAAGTACATTTACGACCTTGGGTCGGGCCCATTCACATTCCCTGGGCCGAGTGCGGCCCGCAGGCCGCCCCTGAGTATGGTCTGCGGCCTTTTGGAGCTCACGACGGGGTTCATGTTCTCAGCGGTCAGTGCCGTTTGCTTTCGCGCCTGGCCGCCTGGAACCAGCTGTCGCTTACACTAGAGCACAGGAAATCCCCAGGACAGGGCGAAGGCGACCCCTTCACACAGCACCTGGTCAGCCGGATCGGAGTCCGGGCCGAGGTCAGCCGCAGGGACGGGCAGGCGCCCGCCGGCTCCAGACCCCAGAGGGGGACTGGGGTCCCTGGGGCATTGCCCCCTGGGGACAATTTACTGCAGTAAGTTGTTTTACATAAGTTTTTTTTTTTTTTTTAACCAAGTCCAGCAAATAACACAAACTCAAGCTGATAAAAGTCTGCTGCCCTCAGATCCAGTCTTCGCCTGGGGCGGGGCGGGGCGGGCGGGGGCGGGGGCAGGAAACACTGACCCCTGCACCGTCTAGCGCGGTGTGGCTTCACTTGCTGCTGCCCTCGTGGCCACCAGTTCCAAGGAGACGTCTCCAGCCGCTTCAACACCAGGCCCAGGGGCTCATCTCTACACGTCAGTGTGCTAGGCAGAGGTGCCATCCTGTGAACAGAGGAGGAAGAGATGGGTTGGGAACAGACTGGGGACGCCCTGACCGGCAGGCTAGACCAGGCAACCGCAGCAATCGCGGTGGCGACGGTAATAACCACGCCAGGTGCCTGGCGTCGCTTTCACAGGCATCGACGCGTTCGCTCTTCACAAAGGCATTCTGGCCTAGGTGCTTCTGTGAGCTCCGCTGCGCAGACGGGGCAGTTAAGGCACAGAGAGGGCAGGTGACTTCCCCCAGGTCACACAGCTAGCCGGCGGTGGAGTCGGGATTTGAACCCAGACACCAGAGTGTCCGCCCCGCACAACGAACGAGCGGACGCTCACTGCCTGTTCTTCGCTGTCTGCCTTCCCACGCGCTCCCCCTGTCCTGGCTTCTTACCTACTCACTCCTTCCCACTCAAGTTCGTCGTTCGGAAACAGCGCTCCGAAACCTTTGTCGGGATAACAGTGGAAAAGAGGAGAAAGAATTGACCATAGAGGAGCGGTCCTTGAGTGGGAAAAGTGTGAGGGCCCCTGGGGAGCCCCCCCACAAACGCAGCCACGCGGCTTATACCCATGCTGGTGTGTTTAGGGATCATTCCTTTTGGGTCACGTGATTTTCTCTCCTTTTGAAGTTCATTCACTCACTCCACAGAATGGTTTTAAAGGGCCTACAGTGGCCCAGGTGCTGCAGCAGGTGCTGGAGATGCCGTGGGGGTTGGGGGCGGGGAGGAGAATTTCAGACGGTGGGTGACGCGCACCCTCAGGATCCAGGAGAACGGGGGAAGGAGGAGCCAAGCAGGGACTTGAGGGGGGAACTCAGGAGTTGGAGAATTTTTAGGTTCGTGTCACAGTTAAAAAGCTTAGTAACTGATGCGTGCAGCAAGCTATGAGTCCTTCAACTGGGATGATGGGACCCTCTCTGGCGCCAGGACACCACCCGCAGTGTGGCCTTGGTGCCCCAGGTGGACTGCAAGCCGCCCGGACGGTATGCGAGCCAGGCGCCCCAGGCCAGGACGCAGAGGCAGAGTCACCGGCAGGCAGATGAAAGGGTGCCGGGCGGCTGTATCTGATCGCCTTTGCCCTGAATTCCTGGCCCCTCGGCCGCTTTTCCCCTGAGTTCCCAGGCCTGTGCCTGCGTGTTTCTTCATATAAAAAGGGTCGGTTTGACATGAGACGTAAGGCCGACTGTAGGGTGCGTAACCCGCCGTCTTCTCAGATCGGTGGCCCTCTGCATAACGTGCCCATGAAGACGCCATCCCTGTCTCTACTGATGGGTTCTGGTGGTGCCAGGCCGCAGGGTCTCCAACTTGTCCGATGGGGGAACGAGCCTCGAGCACTCGAGCACAAAACACAGGCGTGCCTGGGGCACGGCAAGGGGGGGGCCGAGGGGGAGCGTGGGTGGGGCCCACCCTGCAGAGCCTCCTGATGGTTTGGATTTTATTTCGAGGGTGCTAGGAAGCCACGGGACAAGGGGTGGGGACGTGTAATGGGTTGTGTCCCCCAAAAGGTATGTCTGGCAATCCCAAACCCCAGTCCTGGGAGTGCAGCCTTGTCTGCAGAGGTGATTAAGAATGTGAAGGTGAGAGCATTCTGGAAAGAGGGTGGGTCCTACCGCCCATGCCCGGGGTCCTCAAAAGAGAAAGGAGGGGGAGTTTGGAGACAGCAGGCCCAGGGAAAGACCCGGTGGAGACAGGGGCAGAGGCTGGAGTGCCAGGGGGTGCTGACACCTCCGGAAGTCGGGGGCAGGCCTGGGGCAGGTTCCGCCTTTGAGCCTGGGTTGGGGGGCGGGGCGCCAGCGCCCCACTTTTGGAACTGTGGCCTCCGGAACTGGGAGAAGTCCGTTTCTTTGTTCCGAGCCACCACGGTGGTGCTGATGGGGTGCGGATCTGTTACAGCAGCCCCGGGGCACTTTCCCGGCCATTTTAGCAATGGCTCGATCACACACACACACACACACACACACACACACACACACACACACACACACACACCCCTGCCTCTGGCAGGCCGCTGTGCGGAGAGCGGGCTCTCCAGGTAGGAACGATGGAGGCAGAAAGCCGGGTAAGAGGCTGATGCCGCCAGTGAGTGAAGGAAAGAACCAATGAGGCGGGAGGGGAAGCGTGGGGGTTGACTGAGTTTATGGGAGTGTCAGGCTCGGTGGTAGCGGGTGCGGCCCGGAGCTTTCCCGGTGACCCTTGGGTCCCTGCGGGGCTGGCCTGCTCCTGGGCAGCCCAGGGAGTGCAGGCGGGGAGTGGCGGGGTCGCACACAGACGAAGGGCCCGTCAGGCTGGTCCCAGACGGGAGGGCAGGGCCCGAGTCACCTGTCTCCTCACGGGAGCCAGCTGTCCAGCTCCTGAGTGTGGACGCAGGTGACGGAAAGCCTCCGTCTTCGAAGGCCCGACTCGGAGGCGCCTTGGCCCCGAGCCAAACGCACACACCGCCTCTGCCCCCTGTGCAGAGGAAGACCCCGGGCCCCGCGGCCTGTTCTACCTTCCTTCCTTCCCGCGCCCCTCGGAGGGGCTGCGCGCCGCTGGACTGGGTCTTCGTGGAAAGGGGCACACCCCTTCCCTCCCCGAGCCCCACGGCGGGGGCTGGCCTCCCCCGACCTCCGGAGAAGTCACGGCCCTGGGCCACTGAGCTGGGGGGTGCGTCTCCCCCATCCACCAGAACTCCGGGTCAGCGAGAAGCCTGAGAGGCCATGAGACTCGCTCCCCTTTCTTGTCCCTCTGTCCCCGCACCCTCAGGGACAGCCTGTCTCCACGCTGTGCCTTTGTGACCCTGCCCTGAGCCGACCTGTGATGGACTGACCCTAAGGAGCAGCGCAGGCGACAGGCCTGCGAGGCCCCCCCCCCGCCCCCCCAGGACCATGAGCAGAGCCCCTACCTCTGTCTCAGGGGCCTCACTGCCGGTCCTGGGCTGGCAGCCGGGCTCCGGGGCGGTGTCCTCCTCCTGCTTTTCCTGGCCTTTCCCCTCTTCTGGGGTGAGGCCGCTCTCCACGCCTCCAGGGGGGGTTGGGGGGGTCTCCTGCGCCGCAGCCCCATCCTCCGGCTGCTTCGCGTCTCCGCTGGGCGGTGCGGGCTCCCCCTCACTGCCGGCCCCCTCCTCCTTCGTCTCCAACGCGGACCCTTCCTGCTGCGCGGCTGGTCTTCCCTTCGAGGGGCTCCCGCCCCGGTTCTCCGCCTCTGTGCTGGTTGCGGGGCGGGGCTCTGCCACTCCCTCCTTGGCACCCCCCGGAGCCTCCTCAGGCTGCGGGGCCTCCTCCGGGGCCTGGGCCTTCCCCTCCTGCTTCTCTGCCCTGCTGGACGTCCTCCTCAGAGGGGGCTTCTCGGGGGACCCCAGGGTCGCCCCCTGGCCGGGCGGAGGCGAGCCTGGGGCCTTGCTCTTGGGCGGGAACACCTCGTCCCCGGCGTCTTCCTGGGCGCCATTCTCCTGGGACGGCTCTGGCGCCCTGAAATCCCCCAGCTCCCCGCAGTCCGACTGCGACCTCCGGAACCGCCGGGAGGGTGGGCGCCTCTTGATGGAGCCCCGTGTCCGCACCTGGAAGAAGGTGTGATTAACATCACCCCCAGCCTGTAGCAAAGGCCAAGCAACAGGAAAACTGCGGGTTCCTTCGATGCCTGCCCTCTCGCCCCGCGGGTCCGCCCGAGGACCCCCGGTTTCCTGGGGATTGGGCCGTCACTGCCTCCCGGCGACAGGCCAGAGCCCGGGGACACGGAGACTCCAGGGTAGCCTGCAGATTTTGTCTCGTGAAGGTGCCACGATTCCCACCCAGTCGAGAAGGTAACCTGTGATCTTGCTGCCCCGTGAACAGTACTCTGGCATCTACTTCAGCAATTTTATTGGAACTTCTCTTTTTCAAATTGCCAATAAATAGCCTGTGCTCCTAATGCTCTCTGCATGAGCATCACCATCTCGCAGGTTCCCTTATAAACTGACAAGCTGAATAAAGCCTAGCTCTGTGTGGCATGAGAGGCATATTGGAACAGTTTGAAAATTACGCCTTGACGAAGGCGACCGCAATGAAGACGAGGGTTAGGGGCCTGATGAGGCAGAGCTGGACAGCTGGGGGCCACCTTCCTCCCTCGCCCCCCCATTCCCACCAAGCTAACCCATCCCGGGAAAGCCAGGCAGCCGGGGCCCTTGCCTTTCTGGGAGTCGTGCGCCCCATTATCAGAAGCCGGCCCAAGGTGCGCCCAGCAGAGCTGGTCGAAGGTGCTTTCCCCCTGGGGGAGTGTGAGTCCAAGGGTCGGGGCCCGCCTTGGCCCTGCAGACTCCGGCGGGAGTCCGGTGGAAACGCTTATCTCCGATGCCCGACTTCACTCAAGGGACGCGCCCTTTAATAACGTGTGTGCCCATGAGCCCTGGTTTTCATGAGTTTTATTTCCCCACTGGCTGATGTTTGGCTGGTGGTCCAGCCCGACCCCATCTCAGAGGTTTAGAAGGCTCCAGGCCCTTTCTGAGACCACGGGGCGGTCAGCCCCGCAGGGAGTCAGGGCCCCGGCCCCCCGGCCAGCACGGTCAGTCCCCGCCCCCCACCCCGTTCCCTTGCTACTGTCGGAACGCTAAAGCCCTGGTAGGACGACCAGGAGCCCGCACCTCCCTCCGCGCCCCCACTCCCTGTCAACCCCCTGCGAGAGGCAAGGCGTCCCCTCGCCCCTCTCTCTGTCACCCTCGGCTCCCGGATCTCCCCTTAGTCCCCAGCCAAGAGGCACCCATCACCTCTGCACCCCAGTTTGCTTCTCTTTGGTCCCCAACTGCTTCCACACACATGGCCTTTCTTTCCCAGATGGATTTTCCGCAATGGCCCAGAGGGTGCCACTTTCTCCAGCTGTCGTGACAAAGCCACACCCATTTGCCATTCCCGGGCAAATGGGTCTAATGACCCCCTTAAAGGTCTGGCCCCTGCTGGGCGCTGCCCCCATTTGTTGGGCAGCTGCTCGGACCGGACTGGACCGTGTCTCTGGTCCCCACTTCACCCCGGCAGGGCCAGGCGGCCGAGGGAGGAAGGCGCCCGGAGCCCCGGGCAGCGACTCCAGAAGCCAGTCCTGGCCGGCAGCTTTCTGCAAAGGGGCCGGCCTGGACTCGCACTGACTGCGGCGGCAATGCCTTCAGCTGTCCTGGGGCGCTCAGGAGTGCACCCACCGGGCCAGATCAGGGCGTCTGAAGTTCTGGGGACCCTGCCCACTCTTCCGCATGAGTCACTGCCCAGGCCTTCAGCCCGCGTTTTCAGCTTCGACCTGACTGCGAGGGTGGGCTCAGGCCTGAGCTCCCACCCCTCCTCCCACCAGGGACAGACGGCCCTCTCCACCCGCAATGCCCGCCTTTCTGCGGACAGGTGCAGGGGCCGGGGAGGAGACGGCCAGCGAGGGAGAGGGCTCGTCTCAGCGCAGGGGCCGCTTGCCGAGAAGAGGGGACGTTTCCGCGTGGTGGACAGCCGCTCCGGCTGCAGCCCAGACGTGCCCCCCTCTCCCGGGAACTCGCGGACAGACCGCAGACCCCACCCCGGCGTCACCTTGTTGTAGCAGGGCAGGTGGCTGCCCTCCGGGGGCTGGTCGAAGCTGAGGGGCGCCCCCTCCGGCTCGCCTGACCGCGGCCGCCCGCCGGGGCTGCTGGGCGTGGAAGGCGGGCTGTGGAACGGAGACACCACGGCTTTGAGCCCCGGGCTCTTGGGCGAGGCCCCCGGCAGCAGGGCAGCCGGGGCGAAGGCTAAATTGGCCTGTGGGGAGAAGAGGGGCGTTTCAAACAGGGGCAGGGGAAGAGGAGACGCCCGGCCGAGGAACGCCTCCAGCCTTCGGGACAGGGCATCACCGGGGGTGCGGGCGAGTTGGCTCCCAGGAGAGAGCTGGCAACGGCTGGAGACAGTTTTTGTTGTCACAGCTTGCTGGGAAGTGCTACTGGCATCTCGTGGGGAGGGACCGGGGGTGCTGCTCAGCACCTTTCAACCCACGGGCAGCCCCGCGGCGGGGGAAAGGCCCGGCCGCACTGAAGCTCAGGTGCGGGAGCCCTGGCGTGGAGCGGAGGGAGCCGGGCCGTCACAGCTCAGGACTCTGGGCTTCCTCTCTTTTTCGGCCTCTGCGGCAGCACCAGCACCGGCGGAGATCTTGTCTCCCCCACGAGAGCGGGAGCCAGCAGCCCCGCCCCTGCACGCTGGCCATCTGACCCGGGCAGGGTCGGGCGGGGCGCTGGCCGACCGGGGGTTCAGCCGGAGCAGCAGGAGGTCGGGCTGCTGAATTGGAGCCCCTCGTGAGGCTGGCATGGCCAGCGGCTGCCCTCAGGCCTCAGGGGTGCGGGGAGGGCCTGGCTATTTCTGGAGTGTCCCCTGCACCGCGACGTCCTTTTCCCGTCCGACGGCGGAGGCTGTTGGGTGTGAGCTACGTGAGCCCGTGCTTGGCAGGGGCCTGGCTTGGCCCGGTGTCTCCAGGGAGAGTCCTCACCTTTCAGGGCCGTTGGGCCACTCGCTGGTGTCAGAGGTCAGCTCTCCAGGGGACACAAAGACGTGCCTGTGTGGGACGGGAGGCGGGGTCTGGGGAGAGGTAGCGACGGGCGCTGTTCCGTCCTTACCTGGAGCTTCTCGATCAGAGGCGAGCTCTTCACCTTGACTTTGGGGAGGTGGCCCGAGTTGGGTGGTGACTTCTGCAGGGCAAATGGACCGGAAGAGCCAGGTGAGGGAGGCGGGGCGCCGGCCAGAGCCCAGAAGCCACGGGTGGCTGAGAAGTTGGTGTCACCACCCAGCTGGGTGGCCCGCAGCCGGCCCAGGCCTCCCGCTGCCCCCGTCTCTCCACTGGCTAGACCGCTGAGTCTGCGAGTCAGAGCAGGTGGGACAGACGTCCGGAATGCAGGCCTCCCGCCCCAGGAAGCTGGCTTCAGGGCTGCCCTGGGGGAGCGGACGGCGTCTGAGAGGGGACGTCTGGCCGCCCCATGGCCTTCAACAACAGGATCCCACTCCTGGAGGGAATTTCGGAGAGGAAGGGCAGAATCACCCCCTTCGGTGGGTCACAAACAAAATAGGAAACCACAGACCAGGAGTGAAACCTGACAGAGGTATTTTGGAACTTCTCCCCTGGAACTAACGATATGCTGGGAAATTATCATTTTCTAAAGCGTCAAATATTCGTTTTGATTGGGCAGACATTTATTGAATGTCAACCGCAGTCCAGGCCTTGTGCTGGTTACATAAAGACGCGCTCTGTGGGTTGCAGATATTTTTGGGGATGAATGTCTTAGAAATCTGCTCTGTCTTTGATTTTACATTATCTAGGAAACAGAGGGGTTCCTTTCTGTTTTGTGCAAAATCCCCACAATCGAGTGGTTCCCCAGGTACATTGATGCTCATGTGTAGGACTGAAGGTGGTGATGATGAGGAGGAGGAAGAGGAGGAGGAGGAAGAAGAGGAGGAGGAGGAAGAAACATCATGTTTTGGGGCAAGAAGCAGCAGCAGCTCCATGCTGTGGACAGAGGCCGAGGCAGAAGAGGGACCTTCCTGTGGCTGGGAGACCCACCACGAGCCTCTGCCCCTGGCCACCACGTACCGACTGATCTGAGCCCCAGGAAGGGGAACAGCACGAACCCCTCAGAACATGTCGTCAGAGGACAAGTCAGTGACGGGAGGACGAGGCTGACTCGACGGAACCCCCATGACCTGCGTGAGGCGCCAGCCTTGCAGGAGGGAGGCGCAGGGGACAGTCCCTGCCTGGGGCCTGGGAGGGGGACCCCTGCTAATTCCATCTCAGCTCCCCTACCAAGACCCCGGCAGGCAGGCTGGAATCGGGGACCCCAGGACAGACCCAGCTCCTGCTCCTGCTCTCAGGTGCCTCCGGCCCCGAGCTCCCACCGCCAGGTGTGCTCCCCGAGCAACCTTTCAAGGGGCCTGTGTCGGTGGGGAGTACCGGGAGCTTCCAGCCCAGACTGGGTCATCATCCTTCATCGCTGTGTCTGAAGGTGAAAGGTCACAGGAGCCGGTGTTTCTGAAGAGGCTGTTTTATTGCTGACCAACCTCTTCCCTAGTACTGCAAACTCTTCTCCTCCCCCCCGACAACTGCCTTCTGAAGAGAGTGGAAATTTAGTGAGCACGGCCCCGTCACCCCAGGACGGGTCTGGGAACCCCGTTCAGGCTCCCCAAGTCCTGGCAGATTGGAATTGAACTGCAAAGCAGAATTCAGAAGGGCCGCTCATGCAGTTCCCAAGCCTGCCAGCAGGTGGCAGCATCTCCTTTGCCGTTTAACACCGGCTCCAGATCTGCAGCTGGGAGCGAGGCGAAAAGCTAGCCCTCTGTCCTCTGTGGCCGGATCTTTGTCCAGATAGGACGTCCCAGTAATCTCTCCAAGTTATGGACCTGACTTGCAGATGGGGGAGGGGTTTCAGGCCCTCTCAGGGCAGATGAGGCAGGATCTGTGGCCACATTAAACAGCCCTCTCGCCTGGTCTGCAGGGGCCGAGCCACCTGCCCCTCAGGCCTGCGCAGGTGCAGCAGAGGCAGGGAAGAACATGGGGTGGGAAAACCCTCTCCAGCATTAGGAACCGAGGGGTCTCCTCCCCAGGGTCCTGCCTCCCAGCCCCCCAGGATTTGGGTTCCTGCTGGCGCCAGGAACTAGGGCCACCGCTCGTCCAGCCTGGTCAGGCGAGGCCGGCCACTCCCTCCATGTGAATTCCAAAGGGACAAGAAGTCAGTGCGCGCAGGAGTGATGTCCTTCCTGCACACAGGCAGCCTGTCTCTCCCCAAGGGACTTTCCCTCTAGCGTCCAGCCTGCCGTTGACCCGGCCCTTGGCTGCCCGGTGCGGTTTCAGTGCCGGCTGGCTCCCGGGGGGTGGCACCTGCTAGCCCGACTCTCCCAGAGCCCCTGAAGGAACCTGACTCCCTCCACTTTTGTCCAGCAACCAGAATGCCCCCATCGGGGCCCCGTCCTCGGTGAGGTGGGTGTTCCTGTCGCACTTGACAAAAAAGGAGGCAGGTGCAGGGACTCTCGGGGGTCCTGGGGGCAGCCTCAGCCTGTCCCGGCACAGACCCCAGGCCCAGACGGTGGGGGTCACAAGGAGGAGTGAGCCCTCAGCAAAGGGGCATGTCAGTGTGTGTCTGGCCATAGCCGGGGCCGAGCCCCCCGTGAAGCCCCAGAGTCCAGATGTTAGTGCAGAGGAGGCCCCACCACAAAGCGTAGTGTTGCCGCACCTGCGCTTCTTGGCGGCCCCTGTTCGGTGTGTGTGTGAGGTATTTTCAGAGCAGAATGCACCTCGCTCCCCACCTGGCCAGGAGCTGCCTGGGCGTCTACCTCCTCTGATGGGCTTCCGCCTGTAGCCCTTGGGCTGACGACAAGGTTTGGAAACCACCCACCTGCTCCAGTGAGGCCTTCTGGGTGTGGACACGGAGGCTCCCAGAGGTGGCCCCAGTTCACACAGGGGCCCACTGTCTATCGCCAGACACTGGTCCCAGATGGGAAGGGGGCAGCAGGGGCGGAGTGGCGTCTGGGCACCGTCCCTGGCTTGTGGGCATCCCAGGCTGGACAAGAAAACAGGCACGTTCCTTTCCAGCAGGGAGCACGGCCACAGTGAAGGATCACGGGCCGCGGGGACAGGGCATGGAGAGGTGGCTCTTACAGCCAAGCGAAGTGATAAGCGTCAGTGAGCCTGCAGCCTGGGCTCCATCTCGGGCTGTGACGAGGACACCAGCGCCCTTCCCCCGTGGGCCACGCGCCGCTGTCTCTCTCTGAGGGCCTCGGGGCGGCTCCCCGTTCCTGGCTGTCACATCGCCGTTCTGCCCGAGACCAGGGGGGCCCCCTCTCGGGGTGCTGTTCTACACGGAATAACGTTAGGTCGGGCCCGGGAGGAAGCATAACTTTCACTCGCGGCCCCCAGATCGGGGGCAAGGCCTGTCCTCCGAGCTGAAGTCCCCAGGCTCGAACGCCAGCGTTCCCTCCCTGACCGCTCGGTCACCGAGGAGGCTCAGAAAGGCAGCGTGGAGGGGGCCTGGCGGTCAGCGCCGAGGACGCAGCAGGGTTCATCCCTGAATCCGAAACGGGGACGTGGCCCGCCCCGGTGCCGAGGGCCAAGTGTTCGAACCCTGTGCCCTCCGCCGGGGGAGGGAGGAGGACCGCTGAGCAGCAGCACTTACCGCCTCTCCGTTCTGGCCCAGCTCCACCCTGGGGGGGAGCAGGGGGAGGGAGCAGGGCGGTTTCCTTCTGGCTGGTTTGCCGGCTGGGATCTGGAGGGGGGCAGAGTGACGGACGGACACGGAGAGACAGAGAGCGGGTCAGGCGACAGGGAGGAAGAGGGAGGAAGCGGAGATGGTCTGAGGGATGAGGAGGGGGTCTGGCAGGGGAGGGAGCGCAGGGAGGGGCGGCGTGTCCCTGAGGTGCGCCATGAACCGTGGACGTGGACTCCCGGTCCGCGGCCCCGCATCTGGACGGCGGCCTCTCGGCTGCTGGCCCACCCACACCGCGTCGCGGGACGTGCCTCCCTGCCTTCCTTGCGGGCGTTCCTGGGCTCCGGCAAGAGCTGGACAAGCCCAGGCCTCCATCAGCGGGAGATGGGGTGGCACTGGACACAGGCATGCGGCTCTGGTGGGCAGGCGGGTGGTGGCCTTCGGACCTGAAGCCTCGCTCAGCTCAGCTGGGCAGGAGCCGGCGGGGGCCCAGCAGCGGTGACATTCCTCACCTGCAGGGGGACCCCTCCGGGGCTTCTCTTCCTAATTTGGTAATGACCAAGCTTCCTCCCTCCCTCCGCTCTGGCCTGACCCAGACTTCCCCTTCCCCCAGGCCCCCCAACCCCCTTCCCCGAAGCAGGGCTGCGAGGCCGCCTGGCTCACCTCCTTGGCAGCGGCCGCCTGCTCCCTAAACCGCCCGGCCAGCTGGGCCACCGACGGGGGCGCTGAGGTGTCCACATTGGCGTTGGCCTCCGCGTGTCTTTCCTGGCAAACCGAGGGAAGCAACAGTGAACAGAAGCTGCGCACTCGGCTCCGTGTCCACACCGTGGCCACACCGGCCACTCGTCCGTGACCTTGAGCTGGGTGCCATGATGATGGGGTCTTCGAGCTGCGTTTTGCAATTGGCTCCTACCTGCAAAGTGTTTTGGTTAAAAACCATTCAGTCAAGAGCATGCAGTGGATGTCGAGGGGGTGCTGGCCTCGGCTGTGGCTCTGGGGAGCTGGAGGGCGCCCAGGGGTCCGGGAGGCACACGAGCCCCAGCTCCTCAGGCCACAGGAAAGGGGTGCCCATCGTGGCCGAGGTCACCATGTGTCCAAGGTCCCGTCCCCTCCACTTCATGGGGTACCTCGCAGGGGGAGTGTTCACCTGTTCAACTGCCTGGCGAATTAACAAATGCCCGGCACGAGGGGCAGGCAGCCTGGCGAGGAGGACCGGACGGCCCGGTCCATCTGTCCCGAGCTCGGTGACCTCAGGCAAATGACCTTAGTGCCTCTTCCTGGGCCCTCATTTTTGTACTAAACGTGTCTCCATGCTTTCTGATTTCAGTCCCCCTCCAAAGTAAGAGTGAGCAGTCCTGCTGGGGGCGGTCCCCACCCCCACTAACCGCCCTCGGTGACAGTGAGTGCACAGGATGGCCCTGGCTGGGTTGCTCAGTGGGTTGGAGCATCGTCCCATGAAGTGAAACGTTGCAGGTTCGGTTCCCGGTCAGGGCACATGCCTAGGTCGCAGGTCCAGTTCCCGGTCAGGGCGCGTGGGATAGACAACCGATAGGTGTTTCTCCCTCGCACGCCTGTCTCTCCCTCTCTCTGTTTCTCTCTCCCCTTTCCTCTCCCTCCAAAATCAGTAAGCGTGTCCTCGCGTGAGGTTTTCAAAAAATGTACACAGGGCGAAGCTCTGTGGGGAAGGCTTGCTTAGAGATCGGGAAATGAAGGCCCTGGGCCTTCAGATCTGGGAACAGACTCTGGAGGAAAAGACAGGTCCCCTCTCCTGTTTCCCACCGTAGTTCAAGTTCATCCCAGTCCCTGCCTGAACACCAAATGCTGACTCCACGTAAAGACGTGAACGGATTCACCCCAAGTCACGACCCGGGAGTTCCCCGAACACCCTGAAAGCAGGGAGTCGGAGCCCCAGGGGTGGGGTTCGTGCTGGTGGGCGAAGCTACGGGACCCACCTTCCGAGCTCACTTATCGAGTTAGGGGAGCTGAGAGGCAAGCACTGCTTCCCTCTGGATCGGCGGGGGCTGGGGGTGGGGGGAGGGTGGTGTGACCAGAGAGCTGAAGGGTTCAACTTCCATCTAGCTTCCTGCCCACAGGGCCGATCGGCCTCTCTGTCCGCTGCTATTTATCGCTCGGTCCTGCTGACCACGCACTTCACCGCGGCTCCAAAGGCGCCGGTCGCTGGCGTCGCCGGAAGAGCATGCCAGATAAAAATAGCGCGTGCAGGAATCAGAAATCTCTCCGAAAGCCCCGCCCCCCGCCCCGGCTCCCGCCGGTCCAGAAACGGGGCGTGGCTAGGGCTCAGGGACCAGGGAGTGAACTGGCTTCTGGAAGCCTTCAGGGCCTAAAAGCTGGGTTGAAGGGAAGATAACAACTCCTCTGGGTGTGCTCTCCCGGAGCCCAGCGAACGGGCTTCCTGCCGAGCATCCGTGGACTCCAGAGCTTGCTGAAGCCTGCAGGTCCGCCCTCCAGACGCCCCTCGCTCCCCGTGGAGGGCTGGTCACTGCCTTCTCACAGCTGCGCCCCCTGCAGCCCAGAGAGGGCAAGCAAGTGAGGCAGAGTCACGCAGGAAAAGCGACCCAGGATAGTCTGGGAAACGCTCGATTCCACACCCCCTGCTCCGCCCGCAATGGCACCAGATAAGTACCATCGTTTCTGAAGGTGCTTTGCAAACTGTAAAGTGATCTATAAATAGCGAGGCACCGCGAAGACAGGCCGTGGGGAGGGGCAAGGGCCAGTGGCTCGGGCTGCCCAGGGCCCCGCCTGCCGCTCTGCCCCGCAGTTCCGGCGGCACAGCATCTGACCTCCCCCAGGGCTCCACAGCCCAGCACCCCAGCCGCAGGCCGGGGGGCGCCGGCGACAGTGGGAGCTCCCTCAGTCCTGCTAAGGCCACGCTCTGGCCACGCTCTGGCCTGGACTGTGTTCTCAGTTCTGGAAACGACTTCCGTGGCCCCGAGTTGCCCCAGGTTTCCCGAGGACCCCTCAGCCCCCCGGGGGACGACGCGTTCTTTCCCTGCTCTGAGAGGGGCATGAAGTATTTAACACCGAGGGAGGGTGCAGAAAGGCCTCGTGAAAGGGCGCTCTCCGCCCAGCCTGCAGTGCCCGGGGCTGGACACCATCCCCCAGAGCCCGGCACCGCTCTCAGCCCTCGGGCCACGCCCGCCGCAGCCCCTCCCTGCCTGCACCCCACCCCTGTGCGGGTCACGCCTCTGCCCTCAGCTTGGCCTTTCTTCCGGGGCCAAGCCTCCGTGCCTCCGGCCTGCTTTCTGGGCCACGTCCCTCTGGGTCCCGCTTTAGCTGACGCCGTCTTCGCAGACGGCAGGCCCCCAGTCCGCCTGCCTGGGCCCAGGTACTGCCTCCCAGGCCCGGCCTGCCCAGCTCGGCCGGTCGGCCTGGCGACCCCGCGTGCGGCGGCTGTGACTTGGCCGAGGCCGCAGCCACCAGCTCTGGTGCCGACTTTCTGTCTGTCCGGGCCTTTCTTCTGAGGACCGGGCAGCCCTGGGTCTGGGTGCCCGCCCCCCCCCCCCACGCCATTGCCGTGCTGCGTGAATGCACTTGGGGTGCTGCCGGCCATCCGCGCGGTGGAGCCTGGGCGCCCAGCCCGGTCCGGCCCCCCCCTGCCTCCCTGCTCTGCCTTCTGTCCATCCTCCTCCTGGGCCAGCGTCTGCGTGGCTCACCGCCTCCACGCCATGGTCCGGGGGAACAAGGCAGGGTTGGGGGGCTCCTTACTGCAGCTTGGGAGGGGGAGCAATAGGAGGCTCCGCCTGGGGCCCCCCTCCTGGCAAAAAGGGGGTTTCTCTCGCTCAGCAGAAGCAGACCAGACAACCACTAGCCTTGGAGTACAAGGCATGCTTGCTTCTTTTTCTTTCCTTTTTTTTTAAGTGTTTACTTTTTGGAGAGGGGGTAGAATCGGGGAAGAGAAACATTGATCTGTCGCCTCTCCTGAGCCCTAACCACACATGTCCTCACCGGGGACCAGACTGAGACCCAGGCCTGTGCCCTGACCGTGAATCGAACCCGCCACCTTCGCTTTGCAGGAGGACGCCCAAGCCACACCGGTCAGGGCCGTGCTTGCTTCTCTGTTCCCCTAGAACTGGGAGGCGTCTCAGGGTGTGTGCCCCCTCCCAGGGTGACCATGCCTAGACCATCCCGTCCCCTCTGGGATGCTACACTGGTTCCAGAACCTTCTTCTTACGCTCTCACCTCATCCTGACTCTTCAGCCCCCGCAACGTTCCGCAACGTCCCGCAACGTCCCGCATCGCCGCCCCGGGGGTGGGACGCACAGGGCTGGGAGGCAGCCGGCCCACAGAGCCGCTGCTCCATGGGGGCCCCGTCCCCAGGGCGCCTGGTGGGGCTCTGTCTCGCTCAGAACAGACCCGCCGCCGCAGGAGGAAACGCCTAGCTTTGCTCGGTAACTTGCTCTGCAACCTAGTGCCACCCTGAGGACCTGTGTCCCAGAGCTCCGCCTCTGTCCGCAGCAACGGGCCCTCCACGCTGCCCCCAGACCTGCCCCCAGACCGCCTCTGGAGGAGCGGCGCCCCCCCTCGCCCGGGGCAGCGCGGCGGACGGGACAGGGCACTCGCCGCCCCTGCACGGGAAGCCGGCAGTGGACGTGGGCACAGAGGAATGAACGGTAACTTGTGAAATGCCGTGGCAAGGGTGGCAGGGGCCCTTTGTGTCTGTGGGGTGTGGGGAGGGGTGGGCGGGAACCGTTAGGAGCAAACGGAAGGGTCGCCGGGGCGCGGTGGGTGCAGGACTGCTGGGGGGGGCGGGGGGGGAGGAGACCGACCCCCAGACGAGGCGAGGAGCAGAGCGGGCACGTGGGAACACGGGCGCCCAGTTTCCCACGAGACCGAGGCAGCACCGAACACCCCTCCCCACCGTGCGGAGACCCCGAGGATCTGGAAATGGCAGGTCCTCGCCTCTGAGACCGTCTTGGGGAAAGAACCCAGGCCACTGCTCTGCTCACGCAAAGGACCCACGGGCGCCCGACTGGGGTGGCTGTCCCTCCTCGGGGTCTGCGGGGCCCCCTTCCTCCCGGGCCGAGGAGCTGCAGCCAGTGGCCTGGGCAGGGGCAGCGGCCTCGGGGCTGATGGGGGTTTTGGAGTCAGGGGAGCTGGGGGTGCGGAGGGTCGGCCGGGTGCTGTCGGCAGGGTCCCCGGTGGTGGGGCGGGCAGGGTTACTGTGAGGTGCATTTCCAGGGAACAGCAGGGACCACAGAGGGACAGGAAGGAAGTGTGCATTTCGAACGTCACTGTGGCGATAGGACCTTATCTGTGTAACTGGGGAGAGAATGTGCTGGGCTGGCCAAAAAGTTCGTTCGTTTTTCCCTGTACGCCGGCTCTAGTAGTGCTCAGTGGTCTTTAACCTCGTTCGAAGCAGTTACGTTAGATTGCATTGTGACAGCTGTCCTATCAGCGTGCACTTAAAAAAACTTACCAGAATTGGAGGATTTTTGTGCAGCTGTTTTAATATTAAAGACGGAAGAAAATATGCAACATTTTTGGCATACTATGCTTTCTTATTTCGAGAAAGGTAAAAATGCAACTGAAACACAAGAAAGGTTTGTGCGGCGTATGGAGAAGGTGCTGTGACGGATCGAACACGTCAAAAGTGGTTTGTGAAGTTTCACGCTGGAGATTTCTCTCTGGACGATGCTCCACAGTCGGGTGGACCAGCTGAAGTTGACAGCGATCAAATTATGACATTAACTGAGAACAATCAGCGTTATATCAGACAGAAGGCAGATCAATAAAGATATTGGTGAAAATGAAGTGTGTCTTTTATTTTACAGAAAAAAACATACAGAACTTTTGGCCAACCCAACAGGTAAAACTTCTATGTAAAACCTGTTAACTGCTCTACGAGCATCAGGAAGAATTTCATTTTGAGTCTGGTGGGGTTGGGGACAATGACAGAAGTGGAGGGGACACCTAGTTCAGAGCCTTTCTCCATCCCGTGGGGCCAGAGCGGGGAGGGCCCGCTCCCCGCGGTCCGTTCTGAGGGTCACGCAAAGTCATCGGAGGGTGTGAAGCCAAAGAGCAAAATCATCTGACTGATGGCGATGACCCCCCTGGTGGCAGGGTGAGAAATGGGTGGGCCGGGTGCGGGGACGCCGAGGGTCCGGAAGGTGGGTGGCTCCGTCCAGGGGAGTAAGGCGAGCCCCCACCGCCTGCTGCAGAGGGCGGGCCTGGCCCCAGAGGCCCTCCCCATTTTGCTGGGTCTGGATATCTCCCAAGGGAGGCGGGGGCTGCCCTGGGGAGGAGTGAGCATGGGGGGCAGTGGGAGGAGGGACTGAGACCCCGAAAGGCAACAGGCACACGAGGGCCGGCCACTTTCTGGGGGGGGCGGTGGGGAGGGAGAACGAGAGAGACCTCCGGGCACGGGCGAGGCAGGGTTTCGAGACCAGGACTCTCTCGCCTTTGCTCCGCCGCTGCCAGCAACGCACGTCGGCCCGACCCGCAAACCTGCAAGCTGCTCCCCCGCGCAGCCTTCTACGGGGGTGCTGCGAAGGGGCAGGCAGGAGCCTGTGGTGTCTGTGCCCGCAGTGAGCAGGGTGTCGAAGGACGGCGTCTTGCCTTGCCCCTCCCTCGATGTCTGTGAACCGCGAGCGGCTGTGCCCGGGCTTCACAGGTGAGCAGACTCACCGTGTCAGGCGGAGTCTGGGGAGGGTGGGGACCGAGGACTAACTGGGCCCTAGGCGGCGACCAGGTAAGTCCACCTGGGAATTAGTCGCTGTCTCGAGGATGGGTTTGGACGTAGGGATGGGGCCAGAGTTCTATGGGTCTCAGGCAGGACGGCGGCCTGACCTGGGCAGGCCGTGGGGGTGGACATCTCGAAGGGGCCAGGTTAGGAGAACTGGCGGCTGGCCAGGGAGGCGCGGGCAGGAGTCGAGACGCAGCCCAGATTTCCTGCACTGGCTGCTGGCCGGACAGGGTGCTGTTCACAGAGACGGGACCCCAGGGGGGTGCAGGGCAGGGAGGCACAGGGGGCAGATGGCGAGGGAGGGGGAATGTTCCGAAAGGGCGAGTGGACAGAGCCAAGGGCCCGGCACAGACCCCGAGGCATCTGCTCGGGATGGAAACCCAGGTGAACCTGGGTTTGAGACGTGGCTCCTGTGGCAGGTGACAGCCGCACCTGAGGACAGGCAGCTGTCGAGGCTGGCCCGGAGCGGGAGGGCATGCCAGACACGCCGCCCTCCGTGCAGGCTGGGGCCACGCACCCCACTTTCCCGTCCCCTCCCTCCTCCCAGCAGTGGGCGGGCGCAGAGGCCGGGGCGGATCAGGTCAGCCCGGCAGCCCGGTAGGCTCTGACCAGCCCGGCTTTTTTTTTCTTTTTAGGGCAAAGTGGAGGGCGTGTGACGAGTGTCACTGTGTGGTGGCGGGCGGCGGAGAGGGGCCCACTCACTCCGGGGCCAGTGAGCACAGCCACCTTCCACCGCCCTTCGAGTGAGATTGGAGCTGCCTGTCAGCTGCTCCCCTCGCCTGGGTCGGCCCCGTAGGAGACCTGGTGTCCCTGAGGGTCCCTCCCTGTCTGGGGGTGCGCCGTGCCCCAGGGAGCCCCGGGGACTTCGGCCACCTGGAGGCCCCGCAGGAATCCCCGTCACTAGGGGCCGTTTCTGCTTCCTGAGCCGGAGTGGCTGTGTGGGTCCCGAGGTCGGGGACATTTGTCCTTCAGGCCGCAGCGGAAAGCTGAGGCATAACTTCTAAGATTAGAACAAGTCGCCCAAGGACCCGGCCGGCATCCCAGGCAGCTGCAGCCTCTCCGGTTACAATGGCTCCCCGCCCTCCCCCGCCCTCCCTGGAATCCACGCTCCGATGGTCTACCGAAGCCTGCGTTCCTGACCAGCACCACGCCGCCTTCGGAAGCCAGAGCGCTTGGGAGATCACATTTGGGGGTTAAAGGCACCCATCGAACTCAGTAACAGTCAGGCAAACAGCCCAAGAAAAAACGGGCAAAGGATTTGAGCCGACGCTTCACCAGAGAAGATGATACAGGAATGGCTAATAAGCACAGTGGTCATTAGGTACCTGAAATTACCAGTAACACTGCAAAGGGACGCCGCTGCGCCCCCACAAGAATGGCAGCGGTGAAATACACTGACACCACCAAGTGCTGGCGAGCCCGCAAGGCACCGGAGCGCGCCCGCATCGTTGGCGGGGGTGCTGCGTGGAACGGCCCCTTGGCCAAGCACTTGGCAGCTTCTCATCGGGTTAAACACACACCACCCAGACGACCCAGTGAGCCCACCCTTGGGTGTCTGCCCGGGAGACGCAGACCTATGTCTCCGTGACGACTCGCACGCACAGACGCAGAGTGGCTTTGCTCCTAGTCCCGACCGAGGAACAGCCCCACGCCCACCCGCTGGTGAGCGAATGCACACGCCATGTCACACGCACCGTGCTGTTTGCATGCCACGGAGCGCCACTCAGCAACAGAAAGGAACGGACCAGTGCGACGCCCAGCACGATGGGTCGGACAGCACCGTGCCCTGAGCAAAAGACAGACGGGAAAGACCACGGCAGGATCCAGCGGCACGAGGTCCCTGCAGAGGCAGACCCGGGATGACAGGCAGCAGATCGCGGGGTCCCTGGGGCCGGGCTGGGGCAGGGAGCTGCGGCGGAGGGTCCCGGGGAACTTCCGGGTGGGGGAGGCCTCCCCCATTCTCACTGCGATCTGGAGCTCCCGGCGGTCACGGGACCGGGCACCGTCGTCAACACACAGCACATCGCACGCGGGTCAAGGTGGGTTTTACTGTATGTAGGTTTTCTGATAAAGTGCTCATCACAGATCGGAAAGAAAGGTCGGGCACGCTCCATCTGCACGCGCTCTCCTTCATCCTGCCCGGGGGCCCGGGCAGAAGCAGGCACCGTGGCCCAGGAGGTTGGCAGCTGCTGGGATCCGGCCACGCCAAGGGCAGCCGGCCGCCCGCGCTCAGGGAACGAGAACTGTGAAGCCCAAGCAGGACTCGAACTCGACGCGCCAGGGTTTGAATTCCGCTCTACGGTTTACAGGGGGTGGGATCTCAAGCAATGGACGTAGGTGCTTAGTGTCCCATCTGTCAGACGAGGCCAGTGACACCCTCTTAGACGCCATCATGGGGACGCTCAGAAATAGTGTTCAATTGGCGGGCAGGTCGGGTCCAAGTGCAAACCCTGCCTCTTACTGGACGTGTGCCCTCAGGCAAGACGTTGGCCTCTGCTGCACCTCAGTTTCCCCACTTGCAAAACGAAGCCCTGCCTCCTCTGCTGGTCACAAAGACGGAACCAGACGGGTGCCCATGAGGCCCCCAGGTGACAAGCTGTCACCCACGACGCTGACCGCCACACCGCAGGTGCCAGGTGGGACGAGGGCTCCCCTGCACCTCACGGAGACGGCCGGCCGTTGCCAGCTGGTCTCGAGGAATCACCAGCAAGCGGGTGCAGGGTCTCTCCTGCCCCATCCTGCGGAGCAAGCCTCGGGGGCAAAGGACTTGACAAAGGCAAGCCTTCGGGTCACACAAAAGGGCGGACTGGCCAGTGGGGGTGTGAGTCTGGACTCCAGTTATGGGTCACCTGACTTGTCCCTGCGCTGGAGTCCTTTGTCCATCTCGGGACTGCTGGGGGGCAGGGGTCCAGGACCAGGCCCAGCCGTCGGAGGGGAGGCCGCTTTTGGCTTCCGTAGATGGGGAGGGGCCTTGCCCTTCACCCCAGGCCCCGTACGGTGGAGGGGACACGAGAGGACTCGCCCATGGCCGTGTGAGAGTTGCGCCTGCCCCTGCCGCCCAAGCCTGACCAGGCCCGTTTCTCCAGCTGGGGCAGGGGCCCGCCCTCGGAGTCCTTGGCGGGTGAACTTTTGAGCAGCCAGCACCCCAGGGAGCATGCGTGGGCCCAGGCAGTGGGGGTAAGGGGTTAAGTCTCTGGACGAACATGCTCTGTCCTGCAGAGTCAGAAGGGAAGACCCAGATGAGTTATTTCAAGAGCTGCGGGGCCGGGTCGGGGAGGCCACTGACCCAGCAGCGGGTGGAGCTGCATGAACTCCCGCCCCTCTCAGCCCTTCCTGTGAAGTTCAAGTTTGGGGCTTTCGAAGCCGCCTCCCGGGCCCCTTCCGGCTGCCCCCCCCCAGTTTTGACTCTAACATCCTGGTGGAGAAAACTGGGAGGGGAGGTTGTCGCACTCATGTCCACGAGCACGGAGGTGGATCACTAAGTTGGGGCAGAATGGGGAAGTTCTGACCAGAAGCTCAGGAACCCCAAGAAAACATGCACCAACCCCCCTACATGTTCATACACAGCTCTGCAAGGTACAGGACCCAGCCCTGCCCGCTCCTCCCCGAGCAGCCTCTCCCAGGGGAACCCTGACCATCCTCCCACCGGCTCCGATGAGCGCTCACCCCAAGTGAGCCACGGGCTCAGCGTGCTTTTGGGAGAAGTTCCGGGCGAGCAGACGGCGCAGCCCCCCGCCCCCGCCCCGGCCCAAGAGGCCGGTGGCCGGGAAGGCGGCAGGAAAGGGCGCGCGGCCCTCGGGGCCGTGGCGTGCTTACGCCAGCAGCCGGCCCGTACCCGTCAGAGTGTCTAGTGTACCCCTGAAAATGCAACAGCCTATTGCACACCGACCGCACTTCGAAAAGAAAGAAAATACCCAGGACTACGCTGCGCGGAGGGATTCGGGGCCGAGGGCAGTGTAACTGGAACGGGAACGCAAGCGGTGCGGGAGGCCGAGGGAGTGTGGGTGCTTCCCCCGGCCCTGCGGCGCAGCGTGGGAACAGCGCCCTCACTCGGGCTTCCTTGGGTGGGTCACACGGAGAGGGAACGGCTGCAGGGTTTTTCTCTCGTCCGCACCTGTGGGCATGGCGGGACAGCAGGGTCATCGAGGGCACGGGCTCAGCTCGGGCCAGCCTTGAGAGATCATGGCTGTGCGGCGGGAAGGCTCTCGGGGACCCAGGGCTGAGACTGGTGAGACCAGGACCCTGGCGGGACTGGACTGGGCCCTGAGGCACAGCAGGGCTGGTCACTAACCCCAGGGCGAGGCCTCTCTGGGGACAGTGGGGCTCCCGGCTGGGAGAGGAAGTTCCTTCCAGGAAGCCCAGAAAGGTCCTCCTGGTGGGGGATGGAAATGTCCAGGCCCGGGCCCGCGAAGAGTCGAGCACAAGGCCCAAGACACAATGCCCAGCCTCCCCTCGCCGGGGGCCTGGCAGCCTCCGCCCCTGCGCCCCTGCGCCCGGGAAAGCTCTCCTGGGACGCCACCCAGCCTGCTCCCAGGGAGATGCTTGGCGGATGACTCACGAGGTGATTGGTTTTCTTATCGGTGGGGAGGCCCGGCCGCACTCTCTCCCATCATTCCCACAGCACAGCACAGCACAGGTTGGGGAGGCCCCCCACCCCCCTGGGGGACCCTGGCAGGGTGGCTGCTGGGCCTTTCTCAGGGGAGGGGGCTCCACGCCCCCTGCCTCCTGGTCAGTTCACACAGAGAGGACCTGGGACAGCAAAAGGACCACATTCACCCCACGGAGGTGCGGCTCCTGTGCACCCCCCCCTCCCCGGGACAGCGCAGGGCTGGTGGGGAGGCCTGTCTGCAACCGGCCTGAGGTCCAATCACAGCGGGAGGAGGACTCAGAGTCCGAACTAGCGACCCCACCTTTCAGGGGCCTCGTCTGAGAAGGGGGGACGGCGACACTTATGTCACAGGCCGGTGCCAGGCTCCCTGAGAGCGGCACTGAGCGAGCGCCCAGCCAACCCGCAGGTGGTTGGCAGCCAGGAAGACGAGGTGTCTGGAACTGGTTCCGAAGCGGGTAAAGCCGGCAGGGCGTGTGAAGGAAAACATTCGTCCTGAATTCCACCCGTGCAGAGAGGCACTGAGGCAGCCCCGCAGGGATGCACCGTCCTTTTAGGGAGAGGGCTGGGCGTTCAGGAAAGGGTGGGCAACCTGGCTCCGATGGCACGAAAGGGCCCCATGACCCTGCGAGGCCCTGGAGCTGGGCAGGGGGGTCAGGGACACGCTATGTCTATCCTGCCAGGGAGCAGGACAAAACAGGAGAACTTCCATTTAAGGAGCAAATCGAGGAGGGGGCTGCGGGGGAGGGAAGGGAGGGCGGGGGAGGCTCCGGGATGTGGCAGAGAAGGGGCACGCGGTCTGAGGGGCGCCAGCCATGGCAGGGCCCATCAGGCTGCGCTGAGTCCCCACGCCTGGCTCGGGGCCCATGACATGTTGCAGGCTGACTGCGATCGGCCGCGGCACAGATGCAACAGCAGCGTGCAGGAAGAAAGAACGCTGGCATGAGATGTTTCCCTCTTAACTAAGAGAGAAATCCCAGAAGCTATGTATTGAAAACAAAACAAAACAAACAAAAAAAAACACCCTTAAAACTTTTCTGGAAAAAATACCAATACTGAAGGAAAGGGGAACAATAGGTCTGAAAAGCTATTTGTAACACAGATGAAAAGGAGATCATATCCTCTGCGTCAAGCGCTCTCACAAAAAGGCACGGACGACATATAGCAAAGGTTGTAAAGAAATGATTCATAGGAAAGCAAATTCAAAAAGCCAGTTAACACAAAAAGACGCTGAAACTCACTAGGTTGTCGGGGAAATGCAAATGAAATTAACACGGAGACTTCTCCTTCTGCTGACCGGAGGGGCCGGGAGGGAGCGGGGAGTGGGGGAGACAGCCCTTGCTGCTTGGGAAGGGGGACGAAGGAGCCGCCGGACGTTGCCGAGGGCGATGGGAGCCGCCACAGCCTTTCGGGAAAGTGCGCGGAACATTTATCAAATGAGGTGGCACAAACCTTTGGACTCAGCCCCACCCTCCTGAGAACCTGCTCCCCAGACACAAAGCCCCAGCACAGGAGGACAGGGAGGCTGAAGGCAGCCCCGGGCGCAGGAGCCAAAGCCGGGACACCCAGGGAGGGCCCAGCAAAAGGGAGAGGTTTTGTGGTCCATCTGCAGAAAGGGTGAGTGAGCGCACTCCAAGTGTCCACGAGAAGCGGCCGAGTCAGAACCGCAAGAGGCAGAGAAGCGAGTGTAAAACCGGATAATTTTATAAAGCAACACGTAACCCCCCACCCCTCCGCGTGCGCGTGTATCTCCGTGTACGTGTGCACGGTGCACCGGGAACGTGTACGCAGTTCTAGGCTATGACGTGTACTACAGAAGGGTGCACAGGAGGGATAAATACGGCGGCGGGGGGGGCAAACCCGAAGGCTCTGGCACGCCGGTGGAGCCCGGCGCCGGGCTCCGCTCTCGGTTCTGTGAAATTGCGCGTGTGTATTGGAGTGAGCTGATTAGAAGTGATTTGTGGGGCTGTCGGGACGTGTTTTCATGGAAAAGCAAGCAAGGCGCCACGATACATAACATGGAAAACACTGAATAAAGAACCTCGAAAGCACTGAAATGAGAGCTTCAAGCCCTACCTCCCCAAATCCTGCTCACTGCTCAAGGCCAAAACGTCCCCTTCTGTCTCAGCACAACTCGGGAAGAGCACGTGACTAGACAGGAGGAAGAGACAGGTGCTCTCCTGGGGGCCCCACACCCCGGGTTTCTGCAGAGCTCGGACATCTCGGCAGCGTTATCACGGGTCCCTGGTGATACACGGGCCAAGTCCCCAGAGGAGGCAGGGACTCATCACTTTGGGGAAGGAAGAGGAGGACAGGAAGCCACGCGGATGGACGGCTTGCTACGTGCCAGGCCCGTGGCAGACGCAGCTGGCTTGGCCCTCCCCGCGGCCCCGGGAAGGCGGCGAAGGCACAGGACTGGGCCTGTTTTACGGGGAGGCGGGCAGCCGGGGCAGCTCGCCCCCAGGCGCCCACTGGTGTCCCGGAGGTGACCAGCCCGTCAGACTCGGGACCGGACACCACCTTCCTCCTTCCAAGTAAAACCTGTTTCTACTCGGGACGGCGACAAGGAAATTCGGAGCCGAAGCGCCATTCTGAGAACGCAGCCCAATGCTTGGGGGCAGTGACCCCTCTCAGGGTCCAGATGGGAAACAGAGGGTTTCCCCGTGGGCCAGGCTGCGACCCTGGGGGTGCCCTGCACCCTGAGTCCAGGCGCATCAGCCTCATCATCTCAGAGCGGGCGGGTGGGGCGGGGAGAAACTGCCCAGGTCATGTGAGGTAGTTTCCTAAAGGTCCCTCAAGGCCCAGCATCGCCAAACGGTCTGGTTTTTCAAGAGAAGATTATAATCCAGATTTTAAAGTATAATCTATTGATTTTGCTTGGAACACCAGCTCAGTTTTTTGGTTTTCTTTTTCTATTCTTTTTTTTTTTTTTCTTAAGACAAATCTCAGTGTGGGGAGGAAAAGTCTGCTTGCAGCCACCTGGTCCCGAAGGCTCGCGGCTGGCTACTTGTGATTTACGCAAGAATGTTTTTGTCTCCTTCTCCCTGTTTTTCTGGATAATCCTGGGAGGCATCTTTCGGTTTGAGAGATGAATTTGTATTTTAATTATTGTATGTACATCACCAAATCACTGTTCCGAAGATTCAGTAATATCAAAAGGGTTATCACCTCCTCGTTGAGTTGTCATGGGGGGTTCCAGGGTAGAACTCCAGACAGAATGGGAGGACCCGGGGTCAAGGTCAGCTCCCGCTGCTCCGCAGCCGCTAGACCCCTCACCTGTTCCGAGCCTTAGTCTCCCGCCCCGTAAAACGGCCAGGAATTTCCCCGCTCACAGAACGGGAGGCTTGAGCGTTTAAAAGGGAAGCTGTGAAACAAGAGTATCCAATGAACACTTGTTCCATTCCTTCTAGAAGACACCTGCAAGGCTCCATAGATTCACGTGGATTGTCAGGTATGCTGAGAGGGGTTACGTGGCCTTCCCGGCGTCTTTATCTTCTAAAAGGGTCTCCCACCGGGGGCTTCTCTGGGACACGCGGAACACAGTGTTCCCCTGGAGCCTTAGCTTGTGAGTCGCCTTGTGGAGTAAAAATAAGCAAGCCGTGTGCCTTTGGGGCAGCCAGACCGTCCCCACCCGTCCCACAACGCTGTCACACCGGGCTGGGAGGAGGGTCCTTGGGGACGAAAGTAAAGAACATGTGCGTTGGAGCTGCCCAGCGGTTCTGTCCCTACCGTCCCTCAGCGAGGGACTCAGCCCCCAGAGTGTTCTCGCTGCAGGCCACAGCCCCCCGCCCCTGCACGGCCCCCGTGGGTACCACGTGCCGACTGTATTCAGGAGCAAGCCCCCCGCACCACGGGTGGACGTGGGGAACCCAGGGCAGGGGAGGGCAGGGACCCGAGGGGGCACACGGGGGGGGGCAGGGACACTCTTCGGCAGCCTCAGGAACGAGGCTGATGATGTCACGGCTCTGCCCCATCGGACGGCGACTCCCTAGGAAACACCTGCAGACAGCAGGAAACAAGGAATTAAAAATACCGGCCCGACCCCTAAAAAATTAGTCAAATGGCCTTTTTTCTGCACTGGGAAAGCAAACAAAGTGATATCTGCCTCGAGCCACTTCCTCCCTGCAGAGCGCGCTGTCCTCCGGGCCACACTCGGCCATGGACGCCCGAGGTGGTGGCCACGAAGGGCCCCCCGGCAGGTGCCAGGTTTAGCGTGCAGGCGGAGGGTGTGAGGAAGCTGAGCTCGTTCCCGGGGGGCCAGGGGTCGCCTCCCTCTGGTTTTGGCAACAAGGGGCCCTTGGGCTCCTCCCCACAGTCTCCGGGTCCCAGGAAGTCAGGCCCTGGGGCGCCCCAGGCCAGGGGTGAGAGGCCCCTGGGGGGAGGACGTGACCGCCCGTCTGCGGGACCTGGCTGGGCCCAGGGGCAGATGTGAAGGTGGCAGAATGAGGACCCTTCCGCGTCCCCTCTCTCCCCTGCCTTCTAGCCTCTGACGGGTCGCCCAGCCCTGTCGCTCCAGCCTCTGCCTGTCCGGCTCCTTCGTCCTCACTGTGGTCCCTGCACTTGAAGAGAGATTTCTTGGCCTCTGCGCCTCCCCCCCGTCTTATTCATTCTCCCCGCTGTTGCCCGAACCATGTCTGCAATCAGTCTGGCCACGACTTTGCGCGGCTGACCTGCTGTGGGTAGGACCGACTGCACAACCCAACAATTTCGTCTAGAATAAGAGGCCCTCGTCTGTGTCTCCTTCCTAACGATTACACTGTCCCAGTCGGACCGGCCTGCGGTCACTGGACATTCACCGTTGGTGCTTAATGAAGAGAACGCCTCGTCCTGAGCACCAGCCAGACGAGCGCTGCGATCAGGCGTGTGCGTGGGCAGTGGAACCAGCGCCCAGACCTCAGCGACTTGCCTGCAGCGACGACCCTGCGGCAGAGCCGGGCCCCAACCTGGCGGCCGGGTTCCATGCCCCGCTCTTCCCACGAGCCCCCCACCGCCCTTCAGACACGCTCTGCATGCTCCTGCCTCGCCAGCTCTGCCTGCGCAGCTGCTCTGCATCAAACGCTTGATCTCATTCGCTTCACCTGGATAGTTCTTCGTCCTCTGAGAACCAGCTGCTTGCTACCTCCTCCAGGAAGCCTTCAGGGGCTCCTCCCCTGGGTGGGGTCCTGGCAGCCACCTGCACAGCCTCTCTCGCAGCAGTTCCCTTGCCATACTGAGCTGTCTGTCCTTCTCACCAGAGGGAGAACCCCTTGCAGGCGTGTGCCATAGGCTTTGCCTCCCTGGTCCCCTATTCTGAGCAGAGTGGCCAACATGTAGTAGGTGTGCCAAAATACTCATTGGTTGAAAAACACCCACCATCGGATAAAGCCTAAGGCTCTGGCGTCCAGACCAAGGCTCGGGGCCTCGGGGCCTCGGGGTCCCCATCTGTCAGGGGAGCCCGGACGCCGGCTCAGCTCCTTCATTTCCAACGAGGCGCAGGTTTCGTGGTTTAGAAACCCACGCCCCATATGAATGCTCACATTTGTCCGGGGCTCCAACCCCGGGCGGGTGGGGGGCGCTGCTGGGGAGCAGCTCGCTAAGGGGCATCACGCGGCCCGTGCACCCCTAGGAGCTCCGTGCCAGAGAAAGCCCATCGAGCCGACGCCCTTCCGCGGCAAGGGGAGAAGAGGCTGCCCCCAGGTCACCACCGGGAGGACACGGGGCCTTCGTGGTCCTCGACGAAATGCGACGGGCCTCGCGGTTACACGGCGCGCCCATCAGACGCCCAGAATCGGTCCTGGTGACAGGAAAACCCGAGCTGCCCGGATTTCGGGGGACCACGTTCCCAAGAACCGCTGCGAGCATTGCCCGGTTTGACGGGTCCCGCCCGCGCCCGGCGATGCCCTGCGGCCGTGTAACAGGAGCTCGGAACCGCTTCGCTCTATTTTTAGAGTGCGCACGCGGGACGCGAGGAAGGAAAACGCGGCTCACACGAAGCCGTCTGCAGCATCGCCATCCGCATCGAGGCGGAAAGTCAGAAACCGCCCGAGCGTTCCGTCGGAGAGAGCGGTGTGGAGCCAACTACCGGCCACGAAGGCGGTCAGTGCCCCCGGGACACACGACAAACGTTCCCAGCCCACGGAGGGGACCCGCAGAGACGCTCAGCGCCGACGCCAGGCCGTGCGGCCGGGAAGGCCGGCGGGCGCTGTCAGCAGACCACGGGGGTGCCCAGCCGGGCGGCCACTGGCCGGCCCCTCTCTCCGGGCCGCAGGCCTGGTTCCAACCGCTTGTATTTTTACCTCTTGGCTGAAAACCCCTGCCAGTGTCTGACACGGTGAGGTTTCGCCTTTAAAGGGGCCTGTTCCTGTTTGGCTCCAAGGCTCTCGGGTCCAGATAAGACGGGAATCACAGGCTCCGTGGGAAGGGCCGAGTCAGGGGGGTGGGAGCGGGGGTGGGAAACCTCCCAGGGCCTGGCGTCAGGGCACCGCCCTCCTGGGGGAGAGGGTGGCTGTCTGGGTGAGAGGAAACATCTGGGCCACCCCCCAGATAAGGGGGGGGAGGAGCGAGTGCAATGGCTCTCAGGAATAACGGCGGGGCAGGGTGGGGCGGGGCGGGGTGGGGGGGGAGAAGCCTGGCGCAGGTTCAGCCTCCCTCCCCCCACCACTGCGTGCCCGTGACAGACGGCAGAGGGGGAGGGGCTGGTCCCTGCCAGGCCTCACCCCTTCGTCTTGGCTGGGCAGACAGGGACCCCCGAATGGAACAGTGATGGGGGAGTAGGGCCTCCACAGCCACAGAACTCCCCGCAGGACAGCAGGAAGAGAGGGCAGGTCCAGGCAGGCGGACCCACCGGAGCCGCGGCCTCCAGGACGGAGGCTGCTCTGGGTGGGCAGGACAGGGGGCCGTGCGTTTATCTGCGCAGAGGCGGGGGGTGGGGGGGAGCTGTGCCGGGGTGGGGGGTGCAGGGCAGGGAGGACAGCCGTGTGGGAAGCTGCGCCCGCGATGGCACATGCCTGGTGCCCAGGTGCTCTGTCTGGGACGTGGCCTGGGGACCGGCATGACAGGGACAGCCAGGGCAGAGCAACAGGCAGGCGCTTCCTGCTCTCTCCTACGGCTGGACGCGAGGCTCGGACCTGGGGCTTGTCGCATGCCGCACCGTGTCCCCCAGACGTGTCCCTGTCCTCGCCCCCACACCTCTGAATGAGGCTGTACTTGGAGATCAGGTCCGTGAAGCGGTGATTCAGCTAAATGAGGTCCCGGGGGCCCTGACCCCATGCACCTGGCGTCCTCGTCGGACGAGGAGATCAGGACGCAGGGAAGACCCTGCGGAGACGCCCATCTGAGCACCAAGAGGAGACGCCCACCCCACCGACAGACACCCTGATCCGGGAGGTCGCCCCCAGATCCGCGAGGACCGGCGTCTCTGTGGTTGAAGCCCCTTTGTCACGGCAGCCCGGGCCCACCGGAGTGGGCGCTGAGCCAGCCCAGGGAGGCCGCCTCCGGGCTGCCCCCACGTCCCCGCACCCCGTCGTACCAGGTGCACTCAAAGTCCGTGGCACGGGGTCAAGGTGAAAGCGCCTCGCATCCTCTGCCCTCCTCTATGGACGTGTCCAAGGTCACCGTGGAGCCGCAGGCTGGGCCGGCAAGCTGGCCTCCCCGCTCCGTTCTCAACTGGCGCTTTTGTTTCTGAAACTGCAACCCCTCCCTGGGCAGACGCGGAGCCCCTCTAGCTCCTGAGTGCTGCCCTTGACTGTGGCCGGAACAGTCAGGCCCCAGGCTGGAGGGACAGGGCCGGGCTCTCCCTGGTGTGGATGGCAGGCCCCTCCTCCCGGCCCCGGGGCCGCCCGGTGGGCCCCTGGGGGGTCAGGCCAGACCCGAACACTAGGGCGTCAGGAAGTCCTGCCCGCCCCACACTGGTTTCCTCTTTGTGGCTTCAAACGGGCCTCGGCGCAGGGCGATCGGGCCGGCCCAACCTGGCCGGTCCTCAGCAGCAGCTGCTCCGAGCTTCAAAGGGAAGCCACAGCAAGAGGAGGAAGCAGAGGCCCCGGCGAGGGTGCCCGCCCCGCGGCCCCCCCACCCCCCCACGCCCAGGCTCCAGAGCGCCGGCCGGCTTCTCTGTAAGGGACCAAGTCGCTGCCAGACAGTTCCCTGCGTTTTCCAAAACACAGAGGTGACAAGGCCTTGCATCTGGGGAGCCCTTTATTCCTTTTCCAGGCCCTTGACCGGGAACCTCATCTCACTTAATCCTCCCAATAAGCCCAGCACGGATGGAATTACTACCCAGCGAGGGCCCCGAATCCTGGGCTGCTGAGGCCAGGTCCCGCCGCAGCGGAGCGACGGGATTTGGTCCGGGGCCCTGGCCTCCCAGAGCGGCTATGCCTGGCTTCTTCCAGGGACACTTGACTGTCCCCCAACACACCCCACACCCACGAGGCGCCTGCACAGGCACCCAGGAGGCTCGGGGAGCTGCTCTTCGTTATGGATGTGAAGCCCAGTCCCAGGTCTGCCTCCCCTTTAGATGCTACAGCCATGCCCGGGCATGCCCCCACCCCGGAACCAGGCCCCCCAGAACCACGCTGCCCCTTCCCTTAGTCCCCAGCCAGGCCTCAGGGAGAGAGCACCCAGCGTCCAAGGAAGGGCGCCCCCATCACACGCCCCTCCCTGACCTGCGGCAGCGTCCCCCCCCCCCCACCCCCGGCAGCCCAGCCTGCCTGGCCTGGCCTCTCCAGGACACGCCTCTCCAGTCCACTCTCTGAGCCACAGCCCCCGCGAACTTTCTGAAGGGGGATCTGATCACATCTTCCCCCTCCCCCGACCCTGGCCCGATGCTCTGAGAATAAAATGAGTGGTGACACAGAGAGGTGGCTTTCCCGAGTTTTGGCTTCCCTGTCATCTCACGGCCGAATGCCTCTCCAGCCGGAGGTGGAACTGTGTTTGTGGACAGACGCAGCTTCCAGGTCGGCCCCTTAGGTCCCACCCCTGCTGTGGGGTCAAGCCCCGGAGCTGAGCTGGGCCGGAGCCGCATCCGGAGCCGCATCCGGAGCTCAGGTGCGGTAGGACGCTGGCTCCAGCCGCGGTCCTCGCCTGTCCCCCTCCGGACGCCCTCACTGCACTGCGGGGTCCCCTTTCCTGCCCAGACTTCCAGCACAGACCCGGACACAGTGGGCCCAGCGAGCCCGTGAGGGAGCAGGGACGCCTTCTCCTTCCCAACCCGGACCCCTCCTGCCCAGGACAGGGGACAGCCCAGGAGCCCGCCCGGGGCTCCCTAGAAGCAGGGCCACCACTGCGGGGGCTCCGCCTCCACCTGCGAGGCCTTGGGGAGGCCCCCCCCGCCCGGTGTCCCAAGGCCCACTCTGCCCTGCACCCCCACCCCACCCCACATGTCAGTTCCCCTCTCAGCATCTGCTCCCGCAGGAAGTACCCGATGATTGCTTCATTTCCCAGGGTGTCCACACCCTTTTCCTGCCCGCCTTCCCCTTCCCTGCTGGTGGGGGGGCGCCCACGGTGGGGGGGGTCCACGGTGGCTGTCGCCCCGCACTCCCTTCCAGGCACGTCTGCACGCGGTGCGCACCAGGTAGAGCGGGGCTCTGCGGAAGCAAGGCCGGAAGGCCGGGGCCAATTTGGCAGCCTTCACCGAGAGCCGTAACGGCATCCACATCCTTTGGCCTAATAATTCCACTCCTGGGAATTGCTGCCAAAGGCATACTTCGAAAGAAGAAGAAGGGGGAGAAAAACGCCTGGACTGTTTATAGCTAAGTTATTTATAATAAGGAGAAAGTGGAAACAAATGCCGTGCCCCCAAATAGAAAAACGATTAAGGAAACGGTGGTACGGCCCTGGCTGGGGAGCATCATCGTTCGATGCGCCAAGGTCGCAGGTTCAATTCCTGGTCGGGGCACGTAACAAGAGACAACCAATGAGTGCATCGGTAAGGAGAACAGAAACAAAGCAATATTTTCCTCTCTCTGTCTTCCCCCCTGCCCCTCTTTCTCTAAAAATCAATCAGTAAAAAAAAAAAAAAAAAGAAAATTGTGGTACGCGGGTCGTTGTGTAACGGAGTATCGGGCAGACGTGTATCATGAAAACACAACTGTGAAGTACAAGGGTTCTGTCCTGGAAACCGCAGCAAGTGAGGAGGCCGTGGGCCGAGTGGCACGGACGTTACGATTACAGTTTGATAAGAATTACATCTGCGGCTACAAATAATAAGGACACAAAGAAATGAGGTAGTTCCATGAAGTGGAATTGTCTTTTTCTCCAGTTTTTTTTTTTAAGGGGATAAAACTGAGGATCACAAGTGAGAGAGAAAGAAAACAGTTGTTGTGTTAGGATGACACATTTTCAAAATTTTACCTTCAGACACTCACTCTTAGCCGCACCACAGACTGACATTTGAAAACGCTGGCAGACGCCCACAAAGCGGGGAATGCGCCTCGCTCGGGCCGTCCCCGGGGTGTGGCTGTGGCTCCATGAAGGGTCGGGTCTGACGAGGCTCCCAGAGCCGACGAGGCTCTCAAAAGGCCTCTGCCTGTTGGGTCGATGATTCCGTCCCCTCTCCTTTCATTCCTTCCTCCGGGGCTGCGGTCCCCGCCTCCAGGTGACCGCCCAGAGGTCAGGCCCATTTCCCCAAGGCCCCGTTCCTGGCGCTTGAGGGAGGGTTGGGGGACAGGGATGCGGGCACCTGCCCAGGAGAGTCCTGGGGAGGGCGATGGGGCAGGAGAGAAAATGCTAGTCCCAGGTCTGTGCCCTACAGAGACAAGGCCTGAGGCGGGGCTTGCTTGCTTCCTTCCTTCCTTCCTTCCCTTCTTAAATATGCGGTCAGGTAAACATCCAACCCTCTGCATGTAAACTGAAGTGCTCCTGTGCCGTCCTTAGCTGCCCGGGGGTTCCGAGAACGTCCACAGCATCGTCCTCCCCTGCTTTCTGTCTCTGCGGTCGCCTCACAGCCCCTGTCTCGGACGGAGACCACGTCTCAGCCCAACACCCTCAGTTCCGAATTCCCAAGTCGGAAGGTCCTGCAAGGCCTCATCCCAAACTCAGGCCCTCCTGGTCGCAAACCAGCAAAACTCCTCCTCCAGCCCCCTTCTGAAAATGCGGTCCTGCTGTCTCCTTCTGACTCAGCCCCACCCACGGGGCAGCCCCCAGCCAACTGCCGGGGCCCCCTCCCTCCATTCATCCCGCAGCTTCTTTGCCTTTCCCGCCTGAAGACCACCTCTGAGCTGCCGCCAGCTCACCACTCCGGACGCCCTGTGCCCCGCATGCATTTGGAGATGTCAGATCACCCCATCACCGCCACCAACCCTCCAGCTACGGAGATGCCACCTCTCTATCCGACTTCCTCCAAGAACCCATCCGGTAGACCCGTAGGTATTTGTGGAGCAACCGGGCAAGCGGCTGTGCTTGTCCAGCCAGGTCTGTCCTACGCCGGTGTGGGACTTTACACTCGTCCCTCTTTAATTTCATGACGTTAGCTTTGGCCCAGCGCCCCTTCCTATACAAATCACTTGAACTTGGATATGTCATGGAGCGCATTAACTGTCCCAGCTGTGGGTCGTCTGGAGTTTTTCTCTTTTTCAACCAAGTCATTAACAAACGTGTTCAGCAAGCCCCGGCTGATGTGTGGCTCAGTGGATTGAGTACTGGCCTATGAAACAAGGGGGTTCGCCAGTTCGATTCCCAGTCAGGGCACACAGGCCAGGGTTGCGGGCCAGGTCCCCAGTAGGGGGGCGCTCAAGAGGCAACCACACTTTGATGTTTCTCTCCCTCTCTTTCTCCCTCCCTTCCCCTCTCTCTAGGAATAAGTAAATAAAATGTTTAAAAAAATGTTTAGCAAGCCAAGGCCAAGGACAGAGCCCTGTGGCTGCCCCTGGAGACTCCCCTCAAGAAAGACCTGGGGCCTGAACTGCCCAGAGCTACCTGTGGGCAAGGCGCCTTCACCTGCTGAGTTCACCTCGCCAAAACATCCTCCGTCACACAAATAAGCTGACTGAGAGATCAGAATGGCCCTCCTGGCAAATGAAAGCGCTCAGCGCGAAAGCCTGGCCAGAAGCTCGGGGTGGGGTCAGCGGAGAAGGCCTCCACTCCCGCCGCTGTCTCAGAATCCCCCCAGCCCAGGCCTCCCTGCGGGCGTGAAGGACAAGGACGGGTCACAGAAGAATTCATCCAGCTCCGGGGAGAGAGACTCGGGGAGGCCAGCGCTTGGTCAGGGTAGGCTTGGTCGGATGCCGTCCTTCCCCTTCCCCACCCGCTCCTGCCGTGGCCCCAGGGGGAGAAGCCACACAGCTCATCGGCGTCCGCTCTCCTGCCTGTCTGCCTTTCTTGGACGTGCGTGGATGGGGCCAGGCCGTGGCTGCCTGGGAGCTACCCCTCGGATTTGCTGCTCCCGTGTCCCAGGCCCCAGTCTAGACTCGGGTGGGTCCGGTCCCAGCCCCGCCCCCAGGGACCAGCCTCAAAGATGCTCCAGCACCAACCTCGCCCACCCCACACACTCCTGGGTGGAAGAGAGCTCCAGACACCCCCACGTCCACCCCGCGTCCCAGTCCAAGCGGCACCCTAAGCAAGGGAAGGTGCTCTCCTCTGTCAGTCCCACTTATTCTACGAAAACCACCCCACCTAGTGTGTGCCCGGCACTGCTCTAAGCCCTGGACACAAACGAGCTCGTTCACTCCTCCCGATGCGCCCCCCCCCCCCGACCCATGGTGTAGGTGCTGCTGTTTCCATTGTACAGACCCGAAACCGGGGCCCCAGGGGGTCACAGGCTGGTCGTCCGCAAGGTCAGGAGGCAGCCCCAGCGGCCTGGCCCCCGGGTCCGTGCTCACTGCTCCCACCTCCTGCAGCTTCTCCCGCCGCAGCCTGGGGGGCCTTCACCGGAGGGCCGGTGGGGCTCGGGTGGTCGGAGCGTCGTCGGGTACATGGAAAGGACCTAACGGCTTCTGGTCATGTTTCGCCGGTACGTTCCCTACAGAAATGGGGCGTACCTGCACCCCCGGGCTTCCCCCGCAACCTACCCGCCCTTCCTGATCACGGCCCAGAGCACGGAGAGCTGCCAAGTCACCGAAAGCACTGCCACTGCTTGTGGGCCCTCCAGCCACACGGGGTGCGAGCGGCCAGCGAGGAGCCCTGAGCGGCCCGGCCTCACACCTGCCCCCTCTGCCGAAGGTCCCAGTCCACCCTCCAGACCAGCTCCCAGGTCGGCTGCTGGGCGACATCTCCGAAGGCTCCCCCCAGGGCGCCAGCGATGCCCATGAAGTATTCCTGGCTGCCTCCAGGGAGCCGGCCTGGCTCCCTCATCCCTGTGGTTGAGGGGAGCGCGTGGCTAGTGCTGACTGTCCTGGGTGCGAGCCACGGCCTCCGGAACTTTCCTTCCCTCCGCCATGACGGCCGACGACGCTGCACAGGCACCTGCTCGACACCTGGGTCCCAGAGGGAGGTGCGGTGGCGTGCCGCAGAGCCCCCAGCCAGCCCGTGACGGACGTGTGGCCTGGGTGAGAAGCAACCCTGTGCCGCGTCGGCCACCGCGCGCCACAGCGACACACCAGCCTGACCTGTTACAGCCGCCTGACCGTGTTTCTTAAAAAAAAAAAAATCCTCACCCGAAGATATGCTCATTGAGTGAGAAGAGAAGCATCGATGTGAGACAGGAACCGCTCAGCTGCCCGCCCGTACGCGCCCTGACCTGGGATCCAGCCCGGGACCTAGGCACATGCCCTGACTAGGGATCGAACCCCTGGTCTTTGGTATAGGAGACAGTGCTCCAACTGACCGAGCCACTGGCCAGGGCTCACCTGTCCTCATCTGAGAAACGAGACGGGTTTGCACGGATTGCTCCCGGCCCTGACGGAGCCAGCTGCGTCGTTCCTACAGCATCCCCTCCTCCGTGTGTGCGCCCCTCCAGCCCAGGTGAGAGGGCCTCCAGGGCAGGCTTCCCTCGCGGTGCGGACTCTCCCCTGGGGGCGCACAGTGCCTGTGAGTGGGGGCGGGGCGGGGCGGGGCCGCAAGCGCAGGCAATCTCCGCGCGTGCGCTATTCCCGCCCCGCCTCTCCTGGGGGAGCAGGCTGTGGGGGTGTCTTTGGAGAGCTGGACAGCGGGCATTCCCTTGGGGCCTGGGGCGTGTCTCCACGGATTCCTCAGCAGCTGCCGGTAGGTAGGTGCTGGCCCTGAGCAGAGCGCCCCACATCCCCGGGGCTGGACTCCAGCTGAGATCGGGCTGGGCGCCTCCCCGGGAGGCCACACAAGCCATCGGGGAGTCCCCAGCAGGGGACGCACGCTTTCTGTCCCGCCGATCAGAGGCTGAGGTGGAACTCCCACCTACCTGCGCGATTATCGAGATACTCTTCGCGTGTTTTCTGTCATGCCATGTGTGTCTACCCTGTCCCCCCAAACAGAAGAGAGCTCCTTGGACGGCGGAGGGTCCGTGGGCGCGGCGTCCCTTTCTCCGCAGGCGCGTCTGGTCCCCGCCCCTCAGGAACCTCTGCCCCGCTTCGTCCGCGGGAAGGAGCTGCGCGCAGACCCCGCCCCCACGCCAGGCTGTTTCTGGCGCCCGCACCTCTGCCCGCGTCATTTCTCGGACTGGAATGCGCCTCTGGACTTTCCGTGCTTGGTCAACTCCTGCTCACCCTTGGGACTCAGCTGAGGAATCCTCTCTGACTTAGGAAACCCCTCCTGAGGCCCAGCTGGGCACGGGGCCGCCTGTCTCCGGGTGAGCTCCGCCCTGATCGGCGCTGGCCCCCTAACCCCGAGTTCTTCCTGGAGGGTGACCCGTGCACCTTTGCGGCCCCAGGGCCCGGCAGGCAGTAGGCCCTCTGTGCACATCTACAGAACCGAAACACTAGCGTGGTGGCCTGTGAATGGTCGCTGATCCAGCCTGGGAGAGGGCAGTGACTGATGGCCAGAGGGTCGGTCAGCCCACGAGGGCCGCCTCCATGCCCGGCAAGCAGGTTCAAACCCCGGGCGGGGGGGCCCAAAGGGCAATATAGGCGTTTTGCTCTCTGGCTGGAGAGAACGTCCAGCTCGACGTCTGAACTTCTCAGTGGTTCCAGCCTGGGGGCCCCTGTGATCCACTAAGGAGGGGCACTCCCAGGATCGGGGGGCCAGCGTGCCCACTTCAGCTCTCCGGGGCAGCCCCTGTCCTTAGAGTAGAATGAGGCCCATCCAGCGGGACTTGGCAGGTGAGCTTCCGCAGCCATTCCCGGCAGTTCCCGGGAGAAAGGTGCCCAGGAAGCCCAGAAGGGAAAGATGGGGGATCACTGCCCAGAAGATGGGGCTCTGAGGGCGGTGTCCCCTCTGGTCTGGCTCGGGAGGACCCCGGAGCAACAGCGTTGGGAGTGGTGTATCCTCTTTCGGCAGGGAGATAGAAATGTCTCCAGAACACCCTGAAGGCCCCACAGGCGGTGGCTACTGGCTTTTGTGACGCAAATGAAAATTTTACGCCTCAGGGCTTAGGCTGGGCTAGTGTCCAGAGGAGAGTCACATTAGAGCTCTTTTCCCCCAGGCAGCCCCCTCCCTCCCTCCCACCCGGAGCCTTGCGCCCCTCCCCGTCGGTGAGTCCAGTACCGTGGGTCACCGGGTCACCGGGCCCTACGGGGCGGGGGGGGGGGTGGAGGTGGGGTGCCCTACAGCTATTCCTGGAGGGAGGCAGCGCTGCCTTGGACTTTCTCGGGAGTCCAGCCTTTCTCCCGAGTCCCTGATAAGATTACGGCGCTGCCGGGTCTCTGTGTGCAGGCTCCCACGGACGCAGCTCGAGGGGCCGCGCTGGGGCTCAGGCTCTGCAACCCGACTCCCTCCTCGAAGTGGGCCCGTGGGCCTCCGGTGACAGGGCCCCCCAACGCCCCTGCCACTGCGTCCAGCCAAAGTGGAAGCCGGTGCTGCTCTGAGGGTCCCGCAGAGTGCCTGGGAGCCGGGCGGGGATCTGGGGGTACTTGGCCGTGCCCGCAGACTCCAGGCCGGGGGCCAGACCCTCCCTAATTATGTAGGACCCGTGGGCTCCCGCCAGCAGCTGCGACCCAGCGAGAGGGTGGCGCCCAGGACAGCACAGGTAGGAAATGTTTAATGAGGCAAAAATGAACACATCGTACATGGCGATATATAGTCCCCCCTCTCTTTCTCTCATCAATAACACCGACAGTCTGTGGGGACAAAAGGGTAGGAGAGCCCCGGAATTTTTCAGTGACGTTAACACACAAAGTCTAAGAGGTAATGAATAAACCCTGGATGAACGGGTGGGTGACAAGTAATTTCCGGGGAGGACCTGGAGGTCCCTCAGGGGAGAAAAGGGCTCACTAACCCTCTGCTTCTAAACTGGAAATTCGTGGTCTGAGCCGCAGCAACAAAGTGTCACTGTCACCGACCGAATCCTTCACCCGTGGGCCCAGACAGGAGCCTACTTCCCGCGTCTGCCGCTTGGCCGGACAAACAAAGGACTCCGGCCACGGCCACGAGAAGGAGGCTTCTCGGGTGCGCGCTCAGGCCCCGGGGTCGGCGGAGGAAGTGAGTGTCCTTGGGCAGAGCCTCCATCTCTTCCTTTGCCCTCTCTCTTCGGGTTCCCGCCCAGAGCGAGTTCGCCCATCGCCTCCCCCCAGAGAGGGGCCCTACTGTGTGCGTTTTCCATGGACATTTCTGCCGGGAGCAGTCGACACCGACGTGTCTAAACCTGGTTTGGAAAACAAATCTGACCTTTCCCCCACCTTCGCTCCCCGAGCCCTCGCGGAGGGCCCATCAGGCCACAGGTGCTTAAGTCAAGGCCGCCATCCTCTAGGAAGCTTCTGGGGAGAGGCAGACCGTGCTGCTGGGCTCTCTGACTCCCTCTGAACCCCGTGCCCGAGGGGGCCGTGGGGGCCGAGGGGGCCCGGAGGGCTTCCCGAGGCGGAGGCGTGTCTGAGCTCCCCCCGCCCCCCGCCATCAGCCCGTTCATTTGTGAAGCAAGCTCGCGTGAGAAATTAGACGGCTACCTTCTACGCACCGCACTAATTAATGTCTGGAGACCTAACGACCCGTGAGCTGGCCCTTCTAGAGCCGGCGGCGCCGCGCCCTGGTTCTCCCTGCGCCCTGAGAACGAACGCCCTGGCGCGCCCGCCCGGAGGTCAGGCCTGACCGCCCCGACAGCACGGACACCGGGGCTCGACGGCCCCACCTCTCCATCCTCGAGCGCTCCCTCTCGGGGTCAGGACTTGCCTGGACTCTCCCGGAGCTCTTCCGCCCGGTCCCCTCCCCTCGCTCACTCTCTGAACTGGCGTTTCCGCCACGTCCTTCTTGCTCCACCATGGCCCCCTCTTACTCAACACCTCTCAGCATCGCCCGCTCTCCAGGCAGGGGGGCCCAGGGCCACCCGCTGTCTGGCCTCGGAGGGCTCCCGCTGGCCTCTGTCTGGATTCGAAAAAGCCCCACTTTGGGGCCCGGTGAGGCAAGGGGGCGTCGCAGGAAGAAGAACTAGCGCGTTCCTCCGGGAGGTGCGGGCTCCAGCCCTGGGGTTCCCGCGTCACTGCTGTCATTCTCCCTTCCCTCCTCACTGCTTCCTGCCTCCCTCCCCAGCGCCCTGTCCTGTCCTGCTCCCCTGCACACAGTGGGTGCTTTCCCCACACCCGCGCTGCGCCTTCTCCTCGCCGCCCACCTTTCTCTCGAGGTTCTGCAACGCTGCAGAACTCAGGGGCTGACCAGCCGTTCACCTGGCCCTGAACACATTTGCAAATCATGTATGTGACCGGATGTTGTAAGTCTCACTTCCCCCGTGGGAGGAAGGGCTTTGGGGGGGGGGTGCGGCCCAATTGCTAGTGTTGATAACGATCACAGGGACTTAGAAAAAGAAAAGATTCCCCAAAGACCCCCCAGTGGGTCCGTGGGTTCTGGAGGAGGAATGTTGAGTGAGCCTCTCGGTCTGGTTTGGGTTCCTAATCCCGGGAAATAGTATGACTCGGTTTCCCCCCAAGCGTCATGGCCCCTTCTCGTCTGCAGGCGCCTCGCCGCTCCCAAGGCGGCCGTCCTCCGAGACTGTTCAGAACCCCCAAGTCCCGAACTCCTGCGTTTCTGGCCCCACTGTAAGAAGTCCACTTCCTGGCTACGCGGCGTCACGTCCCGGGCCTCTCGGGCGGCTTCCTCTTTCCTTCCCTCGCCAGCGCTCGCTGCGGCGGCTGCTCTACGGGCGGGCGTTCCGACAAAGCAGTTTCGAAAGCCGTCCCTGCACCTGCGCGTCGGTGCCCTGTGGCTCGGGCGGGTGCCCGGGCGGGGACAACCCCACCAGTTCCTACGCATGTGCTTGTTGCTGTGCAGACCCGACAGCCCTCTCTTTCCATTCCCCCCACCCCTGCCCCCCACAGGAAGTAGCTCAGGTGACAGTTCCCACCGAGGGAGAAGGACGTGCCTGCGAGGAGGATCTCCTTGTGCCTTCCCAGAACGAGGCTCGAACTTGCCCTGGCCCCGAAGCAGCAAGCGGCTTGGGAGCCGAAGACTCGCCCGGCACTTGCTCCCCCCACCCCGCCACCACCCCCTCCCCCGGTGCATTTCTGCACGAGATCAGACAGGGGCCAGGTCCAACCGAACCCCGGCCCAGGGCCGGAGGCCCCTGCACTCTCCCCGTGGACAGGACCCACCTCCCAGGGCCCTTCTCAGGCCCCTGCCCCAAAGCTGAGGCAGCCAGTGGGGACTCTGGTGCTCTGTGCTGGAGGCCCTCAAGTAGACTCGTGACCACACCTGCCCCATGTGGCTGTGAGATACACCCCACTCCACCCGCAGCCCCACGCTGCCTCAGTCTCCCTGATTTACCAAAGTGTCTCTGGAAGGTCTGTCTCAGACTCCGGAGGACCCCACGGTCCCCATGTTTTATAAAGCCTCCCTGAAGGCAGCCCCT
Source organism: Glossophaga mutica (assembly GCA_039655065.1). Taxonomy (NCBI): domain Eukaryota; kingdom Metazoa; phylum Chordata; class Mammalia; order Chiroptera; family Phyllostomidae; genus Glossophaga; species Glossophaga mutica. The sequence continues at coordinate 51,803,509 of CM077316.1, forward strand.
GTCCCTTGGAGACAGCTGGTTGGGCCGGGCGTCCAAATGCAGGACGTCTGCCCAGGGCGGACTGGTGCCCCCTACGAAGGAGCCGCAGAGCCTCGGCGGGGGGCGGGGTAGGGAGTAACCCAGGGAGGGCCAAGGCAGAGCCAGCCAGGGCTCCGGGGCAGCGCCTGGAGTGGGAAGGGCAGCAGCGATCTGCCGGAGGTGAGCACTGCCTGGGGTTCTCCTTTTGAAAAGGGTGGGAATCACCTTAGAGACGACCTGGCATCTGTACTTTCTCTTTTCTTCTCCTCAAAAGCCCCGGGTGGGACTGAGGGTTAAATGTCAGGTCTCAGTTTCAAGGCAGAAATGTGGGGAAGCCTCGGGACGGGACGTGGAGAAGGGGGGGCGGGGAGCGGAGATACGCCCAGCCACCCCTCCACTCCAGGGTGGTTTCCGAACCCCCTGAGGTTGGAACGGTACCAGAAAAATCCCAGGCTGAGAAGCAGGGGAGGGGGCTCGCCCTGGTGCACCCCCACAGAGATGGCCGGCGTACCCCATACACCCAGGGACGTGCAAGGGAGTATAAAGTTTTATCAGAAATAGTGCCATCTGCCCGCAAGGGGAGCTTTGCCGAGAGTTCCGAACGGGGTGAGAGCCGGTGGGACTTGAGGCGCAAGGGGACCGCCAGACCGTCTACGGGGCCAGCCTGGGCGGGGGGGGGGGGGGAAGGGGCACTGCCGCCCTGCCCCGTTCCCCGTCCAGTGCCCGGTTCCAGACACAGGGGCTTCTGCTTTCTGGAGGTCTGCGCTCCCACAGTGCCCACGTACAAAGCTGGCTGCACCCAACTGTTTTGTCCCAAGCTTGTAAGTCCCTCTCCCAAGTACCTGGACCCTAGAAAGTCCCCCTGTCCCTTTGCGGAACTCCCCCCCACCTCCCCACCTGCCCCAGGGGTCTCCCAGGTGGGATGGGCGTGCTCCAGGTTGGCCAGACCAGCCGGCATCGCCCTGGTTCCGGGCAGCAGCGGGGCCAGCCCGTGCTCCGGGCTCCCCTGCGTGGAGGGCAGCGGCCCGGCCCCCTCCCGCCCACCCTTGCCAGCCAGGCCGTACCTCCATGTCCCCCAGGTGCCCCTCGGCTCCTCCACCCGGGCTCTCGGTCCTGCCGTTCTCGCTTCCTGCCCGCCTGCCTGCCCGGTCCCCGGCTGTGGCCGGCGGCGCAGGGTGAGTGGGCGCCGGCTGGTTGCTGCGGGACAGCCGGCCTCTGGGCGAGGACAGGAGGGAGGGGGAGGGGAAAGGGGGAGGAGGAGGAGGTGGAGAGAGAGGGAGGGAGGGAGGAGGAGGAGGAGGAGCAGGGGAGGGAGGCCAGCCACCAGGGTTTAAATTTAGACACAAATCTAAACAGATACCGTCCCCTCCCAGGCAGGACTGAGCGAGGGAGCCGCCTCGCTCCTTAACGCGCCCAAACATGGGATGGGACAGCCGCCTGGCGCCGCTCCCTGCAGAAGCGCGTCCAGGACCCCGTCCTCGCCGCCACCGCGTCCTGCCGGCCCTTCTCCGCCTCTCCCTCCTGCAATGCACCTTCTTTCCTTTCCCTCCGTAGGGTCAGCGTTGCGATTTCGCTCTCTCCACGTCCCCTCGTTCTCGGACATCCTCGCTGCTTCCTTTCCATCTCCCTCCCTCCCTCCCTGCCCGCCTCCCCCTTTAGTCACACTCAGTTCCCACCTGGTTTCCCGGTGTCCTGGCTGGAGGAGAGCAGGACCCCGCCCCTCCCGCCCCTCAGATGCCTGAGATAACTCCCCGCCCAGAAGCCGAGCTGTGCGAGCGCTCTGCCCTCAGGGACCAGGCCCTTTGCCCTTTCACCCTTTGCCGCTCCACCTCCCTGTGTCTCAGCTTCACAATCAACCTGCCCATCCCTCATCTGCAGGTTGGGAGGAGGAGGAGGAGAAAAGCAAAGCATCCAAGCAAAGCTTTGTAAGCTCCCTGCAGCAGTAAACCTCCCCCCGCACCCCTACCCCCTTGAGTGATGCACTATTCCGACGGAATTTCAGCTCCCACCAGCTGCTGGTTAAGGGGCTTCTTCTCCGTCCCCGTGAACTAGAGTGGAGAGTACGTTCCAGCGGTCCAGTCCTGGAAGGCCCCGCCTAGCTGCCCTCCCCCGGGGCCATCCCGGCCCCCAGGCTGCAAAGAGGCTGAAGAACAGGCTGCGAGCGAGCGAGCGAGCGAGCGAGGGAGGGAGTCAGCCTGGAATCTGGAGCAGCCTCTTTCTCTGCTTCCAGTTCGCAGACTGGCCGCCAGCCCCAGGCAGGGAGGAGGCAGGGACCTGCCTTCCGAGACCAGTGGGTGGAAACCTCTGCGTGGCCCTGCGGCAATCTCGTGCCCCCATCCCCAAGCCCTAGCCCGCCCCCCCTATGCAGACAAAGGGAGAGCCACCCCAGATGCGGATGGGGACCAGGGGACTGGGGTACCAGGGGAGGGTGAGCACTGGGCTGAGAGTGGCTCGTGTCACGTGTCACCGAGCACTGCCGGAGTCAGCTCCCTTGGCTGTGTTTCCTTAGGCAAGTGGGCTGACCTCTCTGATCCTTGTTTTCCTCACTGTGCAGTTCAGTGGGTGCTCTGAAGAGTAAGCTTTTCGTCATGCTTAGCCCCATGCCCAAGCCCAAATGAATGGGGGTCCGATATTTCTTGTATTAAGAGCTAGGTACTCAGGGCCCTGCCCCCAGGAATGACTGGCGAGCCCCCCACGACCCCTCCCCCCACCGCCAGGCCAGCCACACAGCTGCAGAGGGGCGGGCGCAGGGGCAGAGTGGGCAGCGGGCAGGGGGTTCTCCTGGAGCGTGGCGGTGCATGATCCTGCTAGAGATGTGTTTCCCTTCTCTTGCGAAGGTGCAGGACTGAGCTGGTGGGGGCCCCTCGCCTCCCACCCTGCCTCCCACCCCAGCTCACGGGGCCTTTCCCTCCCCGCCTGTGTGGGGCCCTCTGCTCCAAGCAGGGCTGCCCCAGCCGAGGTTCCTGGCCTCACCCCCAGGAGGGCGGAAGTGCCAAGCCAGAGGAAACCGTTAGGCCCAGATAACATCGCGGGCACCCCAGGTGACTCGAAGCTGCGGCCCACGCCCTGCTCAGCCAGGCGTCGGCCACAGAACAGGGACCCGCCCCGTGCAGGCCCGCCTGGCCTCCGCCAGGCTCCCATCTGCCTGCTCCTCCGGGGCTGCTCGATGGGGAGACAGGCCACGAGTGGGTGCGGGGGGCTTCCTGCCCCTCCAGGGGATCCCCGGAAGCCAGAATGCAGAGAGCACGTCTGGGAAACGCCCTCTTTTTGCCGGGTCACTCATGGCTCTGCGGGCGGCAGGAGCTGACAACCCAGGGGGGAGGGAATGTGCCTCTGGGGGTGGCCCACTCCCTCTCTGGGGGGTTGGGGGGCTTCACTACCCCCTTCAGAACCCCTGGTAGTGAGGACCAGCCAAGCAGGTGGGGGCACCTGCCGGGCCGGGCAGGCCCCCGTGCCCCGACGCCCCAGACCGGCCACCGGCCTGTGGTCACTGTTGGGTGAGCGAGCGGCTGCGTGAATGAAGCCCGTCGGTGGGGCCGCCGCTGTCGAATCCAAGGCAGAGGCTTCGCCCAGACGGGAGAAAAGGCCCAGCGTAGGTCGGGCAGGGACGTGCTCCGTGTGCCCGAGGTCTGCCCCGGGCTCCAGCCAGCTCTCCGCAAGTGTGCGCACTGGAAACCGGACGCCCTGAACCAACCCTGAGAACGTGGCCCAGATAAAGCAAAGCAACTCCTTCCTCTGCAAGCGGCCGTGGCTGAGGGACCGCTGAGACCCGGGAAGGCGGGCGCCAGGCTCGGGGCTGTTCCATGGTTAAGGATTGGAGGCGGGAGGGCGTCTTCGATGTTCTGGCCCAAGTGAACCTGAACCTGACCATGCAGAGGCCCTGGGTAGGCCCCGTAGGAAGGCAGTCCTCCAAGTGACTGGTCTGTAATCTCCAAAAGCATTAGGTCACAGAGGTCAAGGGCAGGCTGAGGAAGGGTCACAGGACAGAGACGGGCGCCCTGGGTCCACCGTGTGGCCCTGGCCGGCTTCTTCCACTCGAGTTACAATAAAGGAATTACGTGTTATACGTCCATGCATCAAATCCTCAAGGGTACGCTGCACCCTACAAGTTTGTCTGCCAGCTATACCTTAATAAAACAGGAAAAAAGGAGAAATTATTGCGAACTGGCAAAACTAAGGAATCCTGGGTGAAGGGGACGTGGAGTTCTTTGTACGAATCTTACAACTTTTCTCAGCGTTCAAAGTTATTTCAAACTAAAAGGTTAAGAACAAAGATGGGGGGTAAGAATTGAACTCCCCATTTCTTTGATTCCAGACTGACCCCCCCCCCCGCAACCTGGTCCCTTCGTCCCACATGTTACTCCCGCCCCCCTCCCCCACTGGAGATCCACAGGATGGGTTGGGGCCTGGTGACGCTGGTGACCGAGGGGGACGACAGGCAGGGAGAGGGCCCAGTCTGCTGGGATGCTTGAGAATGGAGACAGGAAGGGCAGAGGATTCAAACCTTTCCCTGCGTAAATGTCTTTGTGTTGTCGCATCGGGTGCCGAAAACACATGTATTTTCATAAGTTTGGAGGGGAATTTCAGCTTAGAAAGAAAGAGAAAGAAAAGAAAAAGGGAGGGAGGGAGAGAGAGAGAGAGAGAAAGAAGGAAGGAAGGAAGGAGGGAGGGAGGGAGGGAGGGAGAAGGACACTGTGCTTGGCCAGGTCCTCGTGGGAGAAGCTCGTGTCCACAGCTGAGCGAGGCCAGCCCAGGGTTTCCCGGGACAGCTGGAGGTGGGGAAGGCCTGGTCAGGAGGGACACTGGTCAGTCACCGAGGATTAGGGATAGCATTGATGACAAATCCAAAGGGGATGGCATAGAGACCCCCCTCCGCTTCTGAGGGTGCCCCAGATTTAGGAGGAATTAGCTGCAGCCACAAGGAAATTCAAACCTTTTCTAACCCCCGAAAGCGTATCGCACAGCACTCGGGAGCCTGTCTTGATTCTGCCGTGAATTGGAACAGCCCAGGGAGCTCTGAGGAAAAGGCCGATGCCGGGGCCCCACCATAGACCCGTAGGGAGCGACCCCCAGACCCTGGGGCTGTTCCAATTCACGGGGGCTTTTTCTCAGCTTCAGGGACGTGGGCAATCCAGAATAGTCTAAGCCAGTTGTGGAGGGACTATTCCTCTTGCCAAGAACCGGTTTAGGGAGGGATAAGGATTTGAACTCCTTTCCTTACTGTTCCCACCTATCGGCAGTCGACACGCCCTCCCCCACTGGGCACCCTCCCGGCTCCCAGTGCCCAAGTCCCTTCCGTGGTGCCACAGTGCCAGGGTGCCCCGGTGCCAGGGTGCCGTGGTGTCAGGGTGCCACCGTGCAACATCGTTAATTTCCACATAGACGCCTTCATTCCCCTCTTCTGCTTTCTGACCGAGGGTTGGGCTTGAGACTTGGGAACCTTTTCCTCCTCTTGGTGCACCTCACACCGTCCCGGACCCACAGAGACAGGGGTTTCTGTCTTAGAAGAGCCCACTTATCCGAGAAGGCAATCGATAAACCATGGACCCTTGAACGTTTGGATCCCATGGCGGAGTAAATGCTGGATGTGAGACCGGGCGGGCTGGGTCCTGGCCGGAGTGGGGGGCTCAGGGAAGGGCTGGGGACACGGCGGGGAGGAAGCTGACCTCGTGTGCTGGGTGGAGACCGGCCGGCGGGGCGAGCAAAGGGCGGGGTGGGAGGGGAGGGCGGCCGGAGGCCCTCCTAGATGCCCTGCTGCAGCCCGGCCCACGTTCGCCCGTGGAGTGGGCGTTCGGCGCGGACTCCGTCCTGGCCGCCTGGTGCGGGAGTGCTGTTCCGGGGATGTTTTAGGCTCGGGACTTGCCTCTGAAAACACGGACAGCGTCTGAGTGTTCGCAGATGATGGAACTGGGGCGGAGCTGCTTCTGGTTTGTATTTTCTGTTTCTGTTTCCTTCGTGGCACGTGGCGGGGGCTTTCAAACAGCAGCAGAGGGACACAGGTGGGCTGGGAATGACCAGGGGAGGAGACGAGGCAACGGCTCCTGACCTGCAGAGACGCTGCAGGCGAAGCGGCCCCGGTGAGCGCCGGGACGCCAGGACCTGCGCCGCAGAGACGCTCTCCGCGGGGCCAAGTCACTCCAGCGTTCCTAGTTCCTGATCTGACTCGGATTCTCCTCCGTCCCCCGGGGGTGTGGGTGTGGTAGGGAGCTCCTCATCAAAACGACCATAAATCTAAAACCATCATGAAGTGGGCGAGGCACTAGATCTGACCTTGAACAGCCCAGCTGGCCGTGAAGCTAGGCTTGGACGGCCCCGGCGGAGGTCAGGCGGGGAGGTCACGCAGGGAGGTGCTGGGGCAAGGCGGGTGGCCTGGGTGGCAGCGGTGGGGAGCAGGGTGGGGTGGGGTGGGGAAGGGGTTTGCATCCCATGGCTTACTGGATCGGAACGCTAACATCCTGTTTTGTTTTGTTTTTCCGGTGGAGTCGGGCACGTGGGTAACAGAAAGCGGCCCCTGACCGTGGCGGGTCTCAGGAAGTGAGGCACGGGAGCCCGGCTCCCACGCACAGTCCCCCCACAGCCCTGCCCCCCCCCCCCCCCCGCACCAGTTCTGGAACTCCAGACCTCACCCCCTGCCTAGAGACCCGTCAACAGGAAGCTCAGTAGCCGGAACACTCCGTTCCCTCGACCTTCTTGTTTTCATTCTGCAGCTGTGCACTCAAGGCGTCTCCAGTTCTCTCTGACCCTGTGGCTGGGGTCCGTCCGTGTGTCCGTCTGGCTGCCTGGGGCTCCCGCTGCGCCTGCGTACCGCGTCGCGCTCGCCCCGGGGCCAGTGGGCCAGGAGGAGACGGTGGGCAGTAAGAAAGAAGGCGGGGGGGGGGGTGCAGAGAAAGCGCTTCAGCCGCGGCCGCGCCGAGGACGGTGACCGTGCGCCCTGCACCCTCGGACCAGGGTGACCGGGGCCCGGCTCTCTGCCCCGGGCGGCCAGGGCGCCTGCCCTGCAGGTGCCTCGTTCGCACAGGTTCTCTCTCTCTGAGGGAGCAGCGGGTGCAGGAATGAATGGAGCGCCTCTCCTGCCTTGTAACCATGTCGGCTTCGCAGTTAGGAAACCAAGGCGCGGCCCCCACGGGCAGCTCAGCCCCGCGCGGGGCGGCCCACCCTCGTCTCTGCAGCCGGGACCCCCGGCCGCACTCGCGGCGCCTGGCTCTGCGTCAGTCGCTTCACCTCTCTTTCGAGTCTAGAAGGAGCAGGCCTCCGAACACCCCGAGACCCTCCGGCCGGGCACGTGGGGGCTGGGAGGAAAGTGGCGGCCGTTCTCGCTCTGAGTTCCTCTGCCTCAGCGGCCCGAGAACTGTGTCCCCGGTTCCGGAGAGCAGCTGGCCCATCCAAGTCCCAGGGGCGCACTGCCAGGGTTGGTTCCAAAGGCCACCCGAGGCGAAGGACCTACAGCACACGGGTCGGACAGGCTGTGCAAGCAGCGCGCTGGAGGCCTAAGGCGGAGCTGGCAGACGGCGGGGTCGCGTGTGTCTCCGTGAAGCCACGTCTAGAACACACACACAGACAGACAGACACACACACACACACACACACGCACACACAGACCTCCCGCTGCCTGTCGCTGATCCTGGGCTCTCATTTCAAATGCCTGCTGGTGTCTGTTTCCCCGAATTTTACTGTTCAAAATTAGTTCAAGAAGCCTATATAGTTTTATTGATTTTAGAGAGAGAGAAAAGGAGGTGAGAAAGCGGGGGAGAGAAAGAGAGAGAGAGAGAGAAACATTGATTCCTTGTGCCACTTACTGCTGCGTTCCTTGGTGCCCGGACTGAGGCTGATTCTGGTGGGTGCCCTGACTGAGGATCACGCCTGCAAGCTTGTCGTATGGGGACGATGCTCCAGCCAACCGAGCTACCCGGCCAAGGCTGCAGAATTCTATGTTTAAAAGGTAAACTATATAGAGCGCACAGTGAACAGCGTACTCAGCAACGGACAACTTACAGCCTCTCCTGCAGGATCAGGAGCGGCGCAAGTTTGCCCACTCTGGCCACGTGCTTTCAGCGCAGAGCCGAAAATTCTAGCCAGAGCACCGAGGCAAGGAACAGCAAGACAAGGCATCCAAATTGGAAAGGAAGAAAATTACCTTTGCAGATGAGATACCTGGTATGCAGAAAACCATAAAGATCCCCCCACACTCTGAGAACTAATAAATAACTAAAATGCAGCAAAGCTGTAGGGTACCAAGTCGACACACAGAGTGGCTGCATTTCTGTGCACTGACAACGAATGATCCAAGACGGAGAGTAAGACAACACTCTCACTCACAGTAGTGTCGAAAAGAATGAAATGCTCTGCAGTGAACGTCACTGAGGAGGTGAAAGACCTATACACTGAACCTACGACACATCCCTAAAAGAAACCAAAGAAGCCCTGGCTGGCGTGGCTCAGTGGATTGCGTGCGGGCTGGGAACCAAAGGGTCTCCAGTTCAGTTCCCAGTCAGGGCACGCGCCTGGGTTTCGGGCCAGGTCCCCAGTAGGGGGCGTGTGAGAGGCAGCCACACACTGATGTTTCTCTCCCTCTCTTTCTCCTTCCCTTTCCCTCTCTCCAGAAATAAATAAATACAATCTTTTAAAAAATGAACTCAAAATGAATTGCAGACCTGACATAAGACTTAAAGTGATAAAAACTCCTAGAATAAATCCGCCCCAACATCCATCGACAAGCAAATGGATAAAGATAATGTGTCACAAGTCTGCCGTGGAATACTATTCAGCCTTTAAAAAGGAAGTCCTGTCCCAGGCGACTTGCACGAACATTGAGGGCATCGTGCTGAGCAAACAAGGCCGCCACGGAAGGACACACAGAGCATCCTCCCTCTCTTACGTGGAATGAGTGGCCAGATTCATAGAAACAGGAAGTCCATCGGGTTGCAGGGCTGTGGGGAGGGGAAGGAGCGTGCACACAGAGTTTCTGTTTTGCAGGACAAAAACGTCCCAGCTACCGGTTACCCAACCACGTGCAGGCAGTTAACACTCCTGAGCCGTGCACTTAGAGATGGTTACGAGGGGAATTTCACAGCCTGTGTGCATTTTCCCACAATTAAAACTAAAAAAGGGAGAAAAAGGTAAAAGTGCAAACTCTTGATTATGCCATTCCCCCACTGGTGCCTCTCCCCTGGGCTTACTTCAAAGCCTAAGCCTACGACTTAGAGTGAAAACGTCCCAAGAAGCCGCTTTGGCGTCAGCGGAGAGAGCGCTGGATGCCTGAGCGGGAGCTCAGGCTCTCGCCCCGGGGATGCTACGGCGGCTCCCCGCTCTCCTGGAGCTGAGCTGCTCCGCTCTCCAGGGAGTTTCCAACCTGGAGACGCTAAGATTGGAAACCACGACTCGGGCTGCGGACTGGCTGATGCGCCTTATCTGACTGTCTGCGATGAGGCCTCGAGATGACCTGCCGAAGCCACAGATGGAAGCCCCGTTTGAGTGGGCGAGGGTCACATAGCTTTCGCAAGGAGAGTCTGGTGGGTGCGGGGGCAGCGCGCAGTCCTCAGGTGGAAGGAGCGTGGTGGGGGGGCAGCAAAGAGCAGAAGCCAGCAGAGCCCGGAGCAGGAGGGTGGCGGGGGGCAGACTGTCCGTCTCAGCGTCTTTCGAAGTGGGAAGCGAGACATCGCACACCCGATAAGATACAATAAGGAGCACCCAGGGCCACCTGTGTTGTGATATTTGCAAAAAATACAAAAATAGATCAGTTAAACCAGAGTCTAATCAAGACTCCGGTTCTAACTCCCACTTTACAGGAAACACGGCCTATGGCCCCCGGATGACTCGTGAGGATTTAATCAGCAAAGCCTGGAATGTGGAAACTTTCTGGAGATCAAAGGAGCTGGTTTCTCCAACTAAATGACCCGAAAAACATAAAGAAAGAGAAAGAAGGAAGTGTTATAAATTTAAATAGACCTAAGAGATGGATGAACACGATTCAATAGGAGGGCCTTCGGCAGGCCCTTGAGCAAATGCCGAGGTTGTCGAGAGACCTGGGAAAACTGGACACACAGTTAGAGTAAAGTTTAGGCTGCTGTAACAAAGAGACCCAAAATACAATAGCTTAAACTTAAATTTATTTCTCTCTCACATACAATTCTAGCTGAGTAGTTCAGAGGCGGCGCATGCCAGAATGGCTTCCTGAGCTCCTACCATTACGTTCTGTATCCCTGGCATCAGGGATACAAAATGGCATGCCTTCATTTTTTTTTAATCCTCACCTGAGCATATGTTTGTTGATTTGAGAGAGAGAGAGAGAGAGAGATCAACGTGACAGAAACATCGATCAGCTGCCCCCCGTATGCTCCCTGACTGGGGATTGAACCCACAAATTTTGGTGCACAGGATGGTGCTCCCACCAACTGAACCACTTTCTCAGGGCTTTCCTTCATTTTAACTGACCTGGAAAAGTGCACACATCTCCTACTGGCCCAGATATAATTGCATGAATAACGATAGCTGCAAGGGAAGTTGGGAAATGTGGTTTTTAGCGGCGTTGCCCTTGTTCAGTAAAAAGCTCTGTTGCTGTAGAAAAAGAGAGTCGGTGTGAAGAGAACAGAGCCACCACCACACTCGTGTGGGAAGCTCTCGCGTGGATTGGAAGGCCATTTGTGCTTTCTTTAAGAAGTCTGGATTCAGAGTCACATTCCCTGGCCTTAGGTGTGCTTTTGGCAAGTGGCATGACTTCTCCGAACCTCAGTTTCCCCCTCTGCACAATTAAGTAACTGTAATTAGTCTGCCTGCCCCCAGCATCTGGGGAGGCCCGAACTTTGCCTTTGAGAGCCCAGGGGAGGCGGCAAGTTTGGCAGAAGTGGGTTTTGGTTTTTAAAAAAAGATTTTTAAATATTTTATTTATTTATTTTTAGGGAAAGGGAGGGAGAAAGAGAGGAAGAGAAATATAAATGTGCGGTTGCCTCTTGTCCGCCCCCAGCTGCAGATCTGGCCTGCAGCCCAGCCATGTGCCCTGACTAGGAATCGAACCGGTGACCTTTTGGTTCACAGGCTAGCTCTCAACACACTGAGCCACACCAGCCAGGGTTGTCTTTGGAATTCTTTTAACATTGGGAGCTCTTGGCTCCAATTCCCCAGCTTGGGTTAGGGTGAGGACCGCATGCCTGAAATTTCTCTGCATTGTACTTCCGCTCACAGGGGAAGACCGGGGTGGGGGGTGGGGGGAATCCTACCTCTTCCCCTGTCAGCCTGCTGTGACCAAGCACCTGTCCCCAGGATCTTTGGGGGTGGAAGGAGGTCACTGGCAACCCGCCCACTTGATCTTTCTGCGCTCCAGCCGAGTGTGGCTGACAAAGGCCCTGAAACTCACTCCTCGCAAGGTGGGTTGGGTGGAGCCCAGGAGGGACTGGCAGGAAGGAAACCGGCCGGGGGGCCTCAGCGATGCTGGTCGGCGCGTTCGGCCGCACCCGGAGGCAGCAAACCGCGGCAGGCGGCCTCAGCACCCTGCGCACCCCAGGTGGAGCCCGTAAGGCCGTGTTCAGTGTGTGTGAGTTGCAGCAGAAGCTGCTTGGAACGACCAGCCTCTCAGCTCCTTAAGGGAGAGAGGAAGGAAGGAAGGAAATCCTTTCTCGGCATCTGTTACGCCACACCGACAACCCGCCAGCATTTACCCCTCGCCCAGGCTCACGGGCAGGTGTTATGACTTCCTCACTGAGAGGTGAAGAGCAGGAAGTTGACCGATGATGACCTTGCTCGGTGCCAAGCAGCCTGCAAGGAGGGGCAGCAAGATGAGAACCCAGCCCCTTGAAGCCAAGCTGCCTCTCTCTGATGCCACGACTCCTTTTGTTAGCGTTGAGTGTGGAAGGGTCAAGACCACGAGTTCAGTCACTGGATCCTCTCCTGAGCACTTCCTCGTGTCGTGCCCACGGTAGGGGCTCAAACACGTGAGAGGGAGTGGCGTTTTTCATCATTTTCTCTCTGGCAGGACACAGCACCGTCCCTGACGTGTGAGACAGGTCACTACCGTATTTATTGGATAAACTTAAGTTGTTGGATTGATGTTTGGAAAAAGACGCAACGTTTAAAAAAAAAACACAACAACATAGGAGCGGGAGCCCCTGGCAAAGGCTTCACGGGGCAGGGTCTTCACGGAGATAACACAAGCGGGAAAAGTCGAAGGAGGAGGATTCCCGGATGCCAGCGCTTGTGCCCCGCTCCCCGGTGGCTGGTGGTCGGTGTCCGAGCCACGTCCCAGCCCCGCATTGGCGGCAGGTGCAGCAGGTGGCAGCTGGGGCAGACATCCCCCAGAGGAGGCCGTGCCTGGTGGCCGGCCACCCACCCTGGCAGGGGCCAGCTTCGCGCCTTGTGTCCGAAAGGCCTCAGAAAGGCTGGCGTCCCGGTTGGGTGCTGTGTCCTGCTTTTGACTTTGGAAAACACGGTTCCAGCAGGCACGTGGACCGTGCCTTTTATTGCTTCCTGCTGGCGGTTCACTAGCCCGGGGCTGGGGCGGCCCAGGGCGGCCTGTGCTGTCAGGGGAGGGGGGGTCCTTGGGCTCAGGGGTCTGGATCAGGAGGCGGGCGAAGCTGCTGACACGAAAGCCAGCGAGGGCGGGGCGGGGCTGCGTCCCGGAAAACACAGAGCAAGTGGGGACAGGGAAGCACAGGAGCAGAAGCAGAAAGTGTGCTTTGCTTTTGCTGCTCAGAGGAAGGAGGTGACCCAAGGTCCCTTGTGACACCGGAAGAGGCACATTTGGGGAAGTGGGGCTTCTCCCTGCAGAGCCGTTCGGCTTCAAGGCCACGCGCGGGTGGCCTCAGGTCAGGCCAAGAGGCTCTTCTGTGGTTCTGGCTCTTTCCACACCGGGGCGGGGTCACCCCCGGGTGAGGGTGCCCCGCACAAGCCAGATTGGGCAAACCGGACAGGGAGCCTGTTTGTTTTCGGGGCTCAGTCCTCTGAGGTTCCCCCCTCATTCCTCCACCCTTCAGATCCCAGCCTCTGGGGGCGGGGGTGCCTGAGGGCCCAGCTCCGAGCCAGCACTCCCGAGACTGAGACCGGGGGCTCACCCCGACTCTCGGGCAGCTCTGAAGCCTTGGGCTCAGCACCTTTCCCTCTGACCTCAGCTTCCTCTTGGGGCAGTTGATGAGCAGGACGGACGGACAGACGCGCAGGGCGCTCACAGCAGGCAGACCGGACGCTCCCTTGCCAGGTGACTCGGCCAGCCAGCTGCACACCCACAGGGCTTGGAAATGTCAGTTTTCCTCCATCCAGTAAAACCTGGTCTATGTCACACACCCCATCCACCCACCCACTGAAATGTATGCTGGGCCCCACTATGTGTCGGCATTGCCAAGTCACCAACAGTGTTCGTGGCTATTTATTGAGTCCCTACTATGTGTCCCGTGCTGCGTTAGATGCTTGAAAAAGAACATCGATGTACTGCCCCTGCAGTCCTATGAGACAATGCTTTTTTTAGCAAGAATTTTTATTTTTTAAAGATTTCATTTATTTATTTTTAGAGAGAGGGGAAGAGAGGGAGAAGGAGGGAAACATCAATGTGTGGCTGCCTCTCATGCGCCCCCTACTGGGGACCTGGCCCACAACCGAGGCATGTGCCCTGACTGGGAACTGAACCTGTGAGCCTTTGGTTTGCGGGCTGGCACTCACTGCACTGAGCTACACCAGCCAGGCTGAGATAGTACTTCTGCTTTAGATCAAGTTTAAGCATCTTGCTCCAGGTCGTATCTCTGATTTGAGGTCAGACTCCAAAGCTGGGTTTCCACTAGTTTCGTCCCGCAGAGATAAATGAGATGCATTGTTCTGATCTCCCGGAGGTCCCGCCCAGCAGCCCTGCGGCCAGGCCAGCTTGCAGACTCTGACACCCTTGTCATTGTTCCTTTGGTACATAGAACATGTCCCATTGATGGCAGAAAACCCACCCCACCTAGCGTACATGGCGACCCCCGTTCACGCCCCAGCCAGAGTCCCACAGGGCTTCCCCGAGAATTTCTGAGCCACGACCATTATAAACTGCAGGAACAGCGCCCCCGTGTGTCAGCAGTGCGACCCACACCTGAACTCAGGAGAAAGGCACATTTTAAACAACCCGCCACTGCAGAACACGGTAGTTTTGCTTCCTCTGTCTTCAAAACCTGCTGGGGAGAAGTGATGAAACGTGCCTCCAGCATCCTCTGCCCACACCCCGGCTTAGTCACATAATGGGCAGCTGCGGACTCAGGCCCGGCCATCCGCCACTGGCACGGTCCATCCCCTCCTTGGGGGTGGGGGAGGGGACTGAGCCTGAGGACACCGCAGGAACCAGCCCAGCCAGGCAGGCCTCGGCAGGCAGGCGGAGCCTCCCTGGGCACCTTCAGTGACCCCACGCTTACGTCCCCCTCGCTGAGTGTGTTTCAGCGTCACTCTGAGTGGGCGTTTGCCGGCCCGCGGCCCAGTGTCCTCACAGGCGGCACCGTCCGAAAGGACGGGAACAAATGGGCTCCGGCGTCACCGCTGACGGCAGAAGCCCCAGCCAGGAATCGGGGGTCTGCCGCAGTGGCCCCCCCGCAGATGCCTCGGCGGAAGCGGAGGTCCCCCTGGAAAAACAGGGGTGTCAGGGTGCCGAGGGGCTCGAGCAGGAGAAGGGGGAGGCGGTGGACAGTGGGGTGCAGCAGGACGCCGACTGTGGGTTTATTTCCCATGTCAACCAGTTCCCTGCAGACGCTCCAGCTCCAGTGGGGTGTCCACCACCCAGTTCCGATGCCAACTACTGGAGTTAGCACAGACCCCCCGGGTTCGGGGCTCCCACAGGACGGCCCCCCCACCTCGAGTGCCAGTCTAAAAGAACGGGTGCCCCGAGTACCCACCCTTCTGTCCAGCTCGGCTCCCGATCAAGGGCTCCCAGGAGCCCTCCTCCGTTTGATGATTGGTTACATCGGGTCAGGACTCAGAGAGACACTTTTGTCTCCAGGTTTATTATAAAGGATACATCTGGGGACAGAGAGGCACAGAGGACGAGGTCCGGGAGGCAGGGGGCTCTGTCCCCATGGGGTGACAGGAGGGCGTGTCACCCAGCTTGTCAGGTTGGCTCCACAGGCCCTCACTTTCATTCTCAACGTGAAACGCTGGCTTCTCGTTAAATCATTTCTTCTGACTCATGATTAACTTCCGTTTCCTGCTTCATATCACTGAATCGTTGACACACTAGGAAGACTCCGATTCTAGAGCTTCGTGGATATGTTTCCGTTGACACGTATTTAATCCCCAATTGTCAGCGTGTCCCTTTCTGTGCCAAAGACTCTCCGGGAATGTGGAAGCCGTGTGCTCCAGGCGAAGAGGGTGAGCACCGTCCCCCAAACCTCTGGACAGTGGCTGTTTGTCGGGTGTCAGCGTGCACGAA
The DNA here is from genome assembly GCA_039655065.1 of Glossophaga mutica. NCBI lineage: Eukaryota > Metazoa > Chordata > Mammalia > Chiroptera > Phyllostomidae > Glossophaga > Glossophaga mutica. The sequence continues at coordinate 51,818,897 of CM077316.1, forward strand.
GCTCAGCGCGGCCAACAAACGGGCAGGTTTCCACGACGGCTACAACTGGGGACGGTCCAACCAGGTGAGGCTGGTGATACGGCGCGTGGGGGAACCGGCTGTGCGCAGGCGTTTGCTCCCTCCAAACAAGGCGCTCCTCCTCGGAGCTGCTGGGGGGATTCCAGACGGTTGCAGCTGTTTTTTCAGGAGGCGTTGTTTTGTTTTTGTTTTGCTTTGTGTTTACGGAGGTCCCAGTGGAAAGCACGCACTCTCGGAAAGAGATCAAGTGAAGCGATCGAAGGGGGAACAGACAGAGTGAAGCCACCAATGTCCCAGCTGCGGTCCCTGCGCTTCCCAGGCCACATTCCAGGCACCGGGCCGCCACGTTGGTGGCGTTTTCTCATTCAATCCCCACAAAAGTCCCTGGAGGTGGGAGCTGGTATTTTACAACGTCTAACGATGCGGAGCTCTTCCTCCCCAAGTCGTGCTGAAGTGGCTGGCTCAAAAGACTCCAAAGCCAGCTTTTTTAAATAAGAAAATTATTCATCTTTAGAGAGAGGAAGGGAGAAAGAGAGGAAGGGGGAGAGAGAGAAAGATTTCAATTTGCTGTTCCACTTACTGATGCATCAGTGGTTGGCTCTTGTATGTGCCCTGACCAGGGATCAAACCCACAACCTTGGCGTACCAGGATGATGCTCTAACCAATGGAGCTAACCAGCCAGCTCTCATCACCACACAGCAGCGACCTGCTATTTGAAACATGTGTGCCTGCTGCAGGCAGAAAGTCCCCGAGCCACAGAAGACAGCCTGAGCACCATCAGTGGCTGGTGTGACTGTCCCAGTACAATTCATTTTGTTAGCAGTGTGTCCCGAGTGCCTGCTAGACACCTGGCATGTGGACACACCCAAGTCACTGCTCCTGGCCTCGATGACACCACAGTTGGTAGGGACCCAGACACATGAGCAAGGGTCACACCACGTGAAAGGGGAGCCTACCAGGTGGGTTTTTGACCAAGACCGCACCTCGTGAAAGGAGACGATCCTTATTCCCGGTGGGGAAGGGGCTCAGTCCAGGCCATTCAGACACAGACAGAAAGCCCAGGGGAGAAGCAGCAGGACCCGGTGAGGGGCTCCCCACAATTCTCCAATGAGGAGACCTTGCTAATTGAGAGCCAGAGCACCCCATTGTTATTCCTGAGTGCCTCCACCCCCACTGTTGATTTTACAAGAATTTCATCAGCTGTTTATTAAGCCAGGCAGTCATTCTGTAAGCATCTATTGAGTGCCTGCTCTGTGTATTGGGACACAGAACAGAGGTGGACAAGACAGACGACATTCCTGCTCTTTTGAAGTTCCCACTCTTGAAGACACCCAGCCAGGGACCGAGTAGCATGTCACTAAATAAATACACACGGTGACTGAGCTGTGTGATGATTGTGGTGACAAAAACAGGCAGGGGTGTCCATGGAGAGGAAGCCCCCTTAGAAACGGTGACATCTGAGTGGAGATCCAGACGGATAGGAGGTGGCCATATCCGTAGCCAAAGGAACAGCATTTGGGGCACCGGGAACAGCCAGTGCAAAGACAGACCCTGCAGGGAGGTGCTTTACTCTGGTGGGGGGTGAGCGGCGTGTAGACCCCAGTGTCCTGCTCCGATGCAGGAGACCAAGCCCCAGGCACTGGTTCAGCAATGCAACTAAGACAGGGCCCATTGTGGGTCTGTACACCAGCGCCAAGTGCTACAGCAATACACAGAACAAGCATCTTTTAAATCTGCTTGCAAAATAATGATTCACGTTATCGAAACTTGCAAAACTTGTGTTAACAGAAAAATAGAATATAGAGCCAGAGAAGGTGCCCAATCATCCAACCCAACCAGCTCCTCATTTTCGATGAGAAAACCGAGGCCCAGAAAGGTGACACAAAAGCCCCGTGGCCACGTGGCTCCACAATGGCCACGCAGAGACTGGAACTCCGACTTGGAAATCATGGATCTCTCTTAGCGGGTGTGGGATGCACTGTTCATCATTGGCAGGCACCCCCGCTATTTGGATGAAGTATTTGTTTTGAAAACCATACACCTGATTTTCCTCCTCTTCAATTTCTCCCCCGTAGTTTCCCTTCCACATTCGGCTGTTCAAAAGGAAGCCAACTTTGGGTAAGGGTGGTTCACACGTGCCGCATCCAGGCCCCCACTAGAGACTCACGCTTCCATATCCAAGTTCCGACCCCGGAACCTGGGAATCTTGGCTGCATCGAGGGAGCTGAGTTTGAATCAGGAAGCAGAGACAGGCTCACCCACGTGTCTCCCACGCTGCTCATGTGACTGGCCCCAGCTGCCGAGTGAAATGACTTCACCTGTGTCGCACAACAGCCTCCGAGGGCCGGCCGGAACCACACTCACAACGGACAGCATTCGGGACACCTGTGATGGGGCACGAGGCCCAAAAGGTTAGGACTCACTCTGAGGAGAGGGGACCACAGCTTGCGATGATAAAAGACGCGATCCGGCGGGAGGAGCTCGTTGACCCGTTCCCAGAACGTCAGAATGAGGAGGCACCCTGAATGCAGGGGACCTTGCTGGGAGGAGCCAGGGGACATGCTGCCTAGGTGGGCTGAGAGGGGTCGGTAAGGACAACAACTAAACCATTGACCCCCACGCCTGATGACCGAACGGCTCCCCAAACGGGTTCGAGGAGTTCAAATTCGCGCACGGAAGGAACACCGAGGACTAACCACGCCTTGGCCTCTGCCTCGAGAGAGTCCTGGGCCAGAGGTAGTGCACAGGTCCTAACTTTTGGGGCCCTTGTTGCACTTTGGTGCAGGGCGTGAAGGAAACAGAAAGGGGAACTTGTGTAGAAAATGCAGCGTTTCCTCTCCGATGCCACAGACTCGCGTCCAAAAGTATTCGAGGAAGGCGCCCGCGCGTGCGCGTGCGCGCGTGCAATGGCTGGTCCTTCCCCAGAAGGATGACTTAGGCAAGCAGCTTAATTTCTCCGGGCCTCCGTTCCTCCACCTGTCAAACAAAACAAAGTCCCACTGGGGACCGTTTCGCAATCCCTACAGATCCGCGGGTGGAGCTGCAGGCAGGCAAACAGACTGGGCTCGCAGGTTGCTTGGTGACCCGAAACCCGCCCCTCCGCCCTCGGCTCCGATTGGCTCTTCTCGGAAGGGGCGGACCTGCCCCGCGGGGGGCGGGACCCGGGCGCTCTGCTAACATCAGGCCGCTGGAGGACGCGGGGCCCCCACTGTTGCCGGAGTCACCGCCATGGCCCGACCTGGCCGCGGGTCCGCGCGTCCGCTGCTCGCCGCCCTGCTGGCGCCGGTGCTGGTGGCGCTGCTGGTGGCACCGGCGCGGGGCCGGGGCGGCCGGGGCCACGGGGATTGGGACGCCGACGGGCTGTTGCCGCCGCTGCCGCCCCGCGAGGACGCAGCGCGGGTGGCCCGCTTCGTGACGCACTTCTCCGACTGGGGCGCGCTGGCCACCATCTCCACGCAGGAGGGGGTGCGCGGCCTGCCCTTCGCCGACGTCCTGTCGCTCAGCGATGGGCTTCCGGGCAAGGGCAGCGGCGTGCCCTACTTCTACCTGAGCCCCCTGCAGCAGTTGGCGGGCGACCTGCAGGTGAGCGTGGGGCACCCCGGCCTTTCCAGGGCCGTCCGCACCTGGCCCGGGGTGACTGTGCTCACACCCCTGACTCTGCGCTTCTGCGCGGGCAGGCGGGCGGGCGGGCTCTGCAGCGTCCCAAGTGGTGGGCAGCTGACTACGGGGAAGGCTTTACACGGTGTCAACATCCTTGGGAACTTCAGCACTTAGGTTGCGCGGCCTAAGCCTAAGGGGTTGCTCTTTCTGACCCCGCTTTTGAACTGCGAGTTTTCCCTTCTGCACCAGGAAGCCGATGTCCAACACGGGGACGATGACAGCGATTATTGCCATCTTTAGGCGCCCGCCCCCGCCCCCCGTGCACACTGGCTACTTCGACAGGAGGCAGAACCGATGGGAAATCCATCTCCTCCTCACCCTTGGCCCACCTTTTGTGGGCAGGCGCCAGGTTCACAGCTATGCTGGACCCTTGCTGTCCCACGAGAGGTGTCTCAGACCCCTTGGTAGGCCAGAGCCACCAAGGGTCTGGGACTGAAGCCGGATTGGGTGGAGGGTCTTTTTGATGAAGATCTGGGATTTCAGGTTACCTGGGAAGGTACAACATCATTGTCGAAGATCCGGTGAAAGGGAAAGTGGTATTTGATTCAGCGCCTGTGCTGCGCCAGGTCCGGTCATCCTGTCTTTCGCTAACCCTTTGAGGAGGTTTTCCTCGCCTCATTCAAAGGCCGGGGCAGGGCAAGGAACTTCCCCAAGGCCACCGCCCAAGCTGGAGTTTCACCCCAGTCCATCTGCCTCCAAAATCTGCAGGGCGCAGATGGGGCTGGTGGCTCGGAAACTGAGTAGGTCAACCAGCCAGCTTTCTGTGGCCCACCCAGAGTTCTGTTTTATTATTATTATTACTACTACTATTATTAATTTATTTATTTCGAATTAGTTGCCATCCTTTAAAAATTGAGAGTTCAATTAAAAATCTGAGTTTGTAAACTTCCTGAAAAATTGGAAGACCTGGTGATGGGCGGGGCACCTTCTCTGAGCAAAAACAGCAGCCGCTGCCTCCTCAGCCCGGGCAACCTGCCTGTTCGTTCACTGACCTCCCCCTCCCAGCCCACCCCGCTGCTGAGTGGGAGCTCGAAGCAGGCTCATTCTGCCGCCGCCGTTGGGGCTCGGCCTGGGCTGCAAATACACACGCCCGGGGAGACTGTGAAAAATGCCATGCGAAAGCATCGTATGGAAATACATTTTGCTAAACTTCTGCCCCCAAACCTCTTCGGATGGGGGGCCGTGATCGAGAACCACCGCTGTACACAATGGACTTAAACCGAAAGGGGCAGGCACTCTGCAGTGACCAGTGGCTGGCAGGTGGGGCTGCAGCCCAGGTCTGACTAACCGAGGAAGAGGCAGCAGGGAGGGCCCCACCCAGGACTTCAGGTCTCCGAGAGGAGATGGGCGAAAAGGTGTGGCCGAGTCAGAATTCGTCTGAGTCCACCCGTTAACCAGTTGGGGTTGGCTTCCAATTTCACTTTTCTTCCCCCTTCTGACCTCTGCCCCCCAGGTCAACATGAACCACCCACCCTCTCCCCTTAGAAAGCCCATCCTTCAAGCAAATTGGGTTCCTCACCGCTCTCGGTCATGTCTGACACGGTCCCAGTTTTGTCTTTTTGCAGTCACAGGCCCCTCGACCTTTGAAGCCTAGTTTTGGATGCCTTAGAGGCTCCCTAGGCTTCCGTATCGCTCCAGGCTGTGCTGACGGCCCTTGACACTGAACTTGAAAACCACTGAACTGTACTGGTCACTTGGCAATCTGTTAGGTGCTTGCTGCCTTTTGATGTCTTCCGTGTCGTTGTTTTGCATTATTTAAATCTTCTGTCTGACTTTCCAACCAGCCTGTCAACTCACAGAAGGGAGAGACTTTGTCCCCGTGCCCTGCCCCCTCCTTTGCGGCCTCCCCAGGGGCCATGCCGAATAATGTGTCAACGGCAAACACTTGGCTCATGGTTTTCAGGAGACCTCTTTCTGACTTGCTGTGCGGATGGGTCACCGTGACATGGCAGAAGCCCCCACTCGGGACCCTGTGAGTCTGAGGATCGAAGCATTCTCAAGCCCATGGGTGCGCTTTGCTGCAATCTGTGAGCAGTGATGCCTTTGGTGACGCTGACTTCTGAACAAGAAAGAACTAGGAAGGGGGCTTGCCTCACTCTCTGAGCCTAAGCATCCCCCTCTCAGCGTCAGGGCGAGAGGGAACGGCTTCTCCGGTTTTGAGATCCCGTGACCAGTCGGGCGGCACGAGATAACCAGGAAGCGTGACTCAGCGGCTTTCCTTGCGGAGGCTGTGCGATTAGCTAGTGGAGCAGCGGGTGTTTACAGGAACTAGTTTCTGGTTAATGTCTAACCCTTGAGACGTGTCAGCAAAGGGATAGACCAGCCTTGTACTTGAGTGGTACTGTCATTATAATTCCTCCGGGGAATACAGGACACGTGGAGTTGCAGAGGTGTTAAAATAACTCTCACTTAGTTAATTTAAAACATGAATGTCCCTCCCCCTCTTTGGAGAGACGGCCAAGAATATTCTCTACTCAAAGAGGCATCGCCCTGAGTGGCAGGTGGTGTTTTACGACTCACTGTTTTACGGACAACTGCTCAAGCTGGGGGACAGTGTGTACTCGACTCGTGAGATCGGGTACATCTGCGGAGACACTATTTCACGAGAGGGCCTTCATTTCTGCCCTGCAGGCGAATCCGTATGCCACGCTGACCATGTCTTTGGCTCAGACCGACTTCTGCAGGAAGCACGGGTACGACCCCCAAAGTCCCCTCTGTGCGCACGTCATCCTTGCCGGGACCGTCACCAAGGTGCGTGATCACCCGCAGACCGGAGGACTGGCTGCGGAGGAGTCTGGTCTTGCTGACTGTGAGGGAAGGGACACTTTGGGGACAGGGCAAAATGGATTGGTGGTTGAGGTGCAGAGGCAGAGTGCGTTCTAATGTGTGAAGTGATTTCACAAGCAGTAAACGTTTTTTAAAGATTTTATGTATTTATTTTTAGAGAGGGGGAGAGGGAGAGAAACATCAGTGTGCGGTTGCCTCTCACGCGCCCCCTACCGGGGACCTGGCCTGCAACCCAGGCCCGCGCCCTGAGTGGGACTCAAACCAGCCACCCTTTGGTTTACAGGCCGGCACTCAGCCACGGAGCCGCACCAGCCAGGGCACAGCAGTAATCACTTGCGTTCATATTGCTGTTCAATAGGACATTTGTGAGCAGAATGAACTATTTTGGGGGGGGGAGGCAAACAGAGCTAATGGCTATAAAGCCCCTGAGTAAGGACCGGCCGGCCGCCCGCCGAAGCTCACTCCGTGGCCCCGTGTGCACTGCACCCCGTCTGCCGCGGTGGGGTTCCCGCCTCCCTGTTGTGGGGGTCGCTTAGAGCAGCGAGCACCCCCCGCAGGTTAGAAGGGGAGAATTTGTCTGTACAGTGAGTGAGTCCTGGGTGTGCATCTCCACAGTTTGGGGTGAGTGCTGCCAGGAAGAGGCTCAGTGGGACCTTGGGAAGGGCGGAGAGCAAGGTGTTCTGAGCCCTCCCCCAGCTGATGGCTGAGCCAGCAGATTGGCTTCTTGGCCTGTCAATCACAGAAGTTCCCCCTGTTGGCCTCTCTGCAGGTACCTGTCCTTCCCCAGCAGGGGGCAGCAGGGAGCCAACGGTCCTGACTTCCACTGTGTGTCTTTTAAAGCTTTCCCCCTGCGTGTGTCTGCCTCTCGTGTTTGACTCGTGCTGGCCCTGGGACAACTGTGCTAACGGAGCACGTCCTGAGCCTGGGGACAGTTTGTTCTGGGACCTTGTGCCAGTCAGTCTGATGGCTCAGAATTACCGCTTAGCCCTGAAAACTGGGACTCGGGATGGCGCCCGCCTCCTCCCGTCTGTTCTCACCAGGAAGTTTCTAAAACCTTCCTCGTGGTCCGCGTTTGTCCAAGCTTCCTTCATCTCCTCCTGATTCCTTAACTGTATGATCAGGATGGACAGTAGATCTTAACAGTTCTCAGCACAAAAAAACACAAAACAGCGCAAAGAGAAACCCCGAGGACAGCATTTTGTGGAAGCGTGTGTGGTGATGGATAGTAACCGGACTTGCGGTGGCGGCCGGTCCGCAGTTTTGACAGGTGCGGGCCAGAGCAGGTTTGCCGTTGTGAGCACGGGAAACAGAGTTTGTTCGTGTATTATTATTAATTATTATTCACCAATTATTGTGTTGCTTTCCATACAAACAATTGTAAACCTACTTTTGCCCACCCGGGACAGGTATCAGAGCATCATGCTGTCGGACACCAGAAACAAATGAGGCTGTCTCAAGGGGAGAGCATCCCGACCCTTGCCTGGACAGGCTTTTATTGGGTTCAATTTGCACAGGAATAAAGCTCATCAATCATTGTCAGGCAGTAAGGATCAAACAATAGAGAACATTCAGAGAACTCTGAGGGCTTATTCTGAGTCAGGGTCAGTTAGCTAAAGGGCCATAAAACTTTGGGGAACAAACTCACTTCATGCTTGGACCCTTATCATCTAAATTGAGGACATTCTTAGCACAGCAGGTTTCACAGGATTTTATGCATTCTTTCTTAGGCCTGATCGCCCCAGGGAACCCACCTGTTCCTGCTCAGGGCTGCACCGCCCTCCGGCATTGTTTCAGGTTTAAGGCATTGTTTCAGGCTTAAGTCAGGCAGGGGAAGTAAGGCAGCCAAGAGATTAGGAGACTTCTTGCAGACAGAATGAGGACTCAGGCTATGTCAAAGCCCAGGGGTGAGGGTCCATCACCCCCTTTCTCCATAACCCCCTACGTCCTTCCCTGGGGCCCCCTCATGACCATGCCTGTCTTAGGTCATCCCTCCCTGGAGGAATCTTACCCATCATTGGCTAACCAGTCATCTGCCCAGGGCCAGGCAGGGTGAAGTGAAAGGAGGCAGAGGTGGTCCCCTTGCCAGGGGGTGGGGGATAAGCTTTGTCTCTTAAGTAGCTAATGGTCCCAAGGTCTTTCCACTCAGGCTTAGCCACGGGGGGTTACAGCTTCCGAAACCAGGCAGGGCGGTTCCCAACAAATATAATGTCATAATTATATATTAACTGTTAAAAAGTAAAAAGGAAATAAAAGATCGACATCTGTAACTAAATAAACACCATAGGATTTGAAGGACTCTAGAATTGTGCATGGTTAGCAGACAAGGAAAGACCATGTCCCCGCTGGAAGGACATTCATCTTGCATGTGTCCTTTAGGTGAACGAGACAGAAAGGGACGTGGCGAAGCAGGCGCTGTTCACCCGGCACCCGGAGATGACGTCCTGGCCTTCCAGCCACGACTGGTTCTTTGCCAAGTTGGACATAACCAACATCTGGGTCCTGGACTACTTCGGCGGGCCCAAGACAGTGACGCCCGAGGAGTATTACAACGTCACCTTCCAGTAAGTAGCTGTCGGCCCATCGTCTGCCTTATTGTGCAGCCCTCGTCGGTGGTCCTTAGGCCAGGGGGGTGTGACCTCTTCAGGTGCCGGGGACCCCTGCGACCAGCCTCACAAGGGCATTTTTTAAATGCATAAAGTACGTAGCATTACGAAGGCAACCATCGTGCTGGGCCGCGCTCGTAAGATGCGACATCGCGCCCACCCGGATTGCCACCAGAACTGTCCCGTAGCCCGGGGAGTGGACGGTCTTGTGTGTTGGGGCCAAGGGCCTGCACGTTCTCGGGGAACCCCTCCAGGGGCCTCCTGGAGCTTCCCCAGACAGCAGCCATCTTGAGGGCTCGCCCGCATTAGATTTGGGGGACGTTCTCTCTAAATACCAGAGAGCCGTCTACACCGGCTCTGTCACACCCGGGAATCTGTAACACTCAGAGGCCTCTGTTGTGGAAGCTTCAGCACAAACGCCACTGGGCGGAGCAAATGAGGGCCCAAGGGAGTGTGCTTTGCCTCACCAGACTGCCAGGTCAAGACCCCGTGGGTGTATCTGCACATGGAATGAGGTGGTAGTGTTCACAGAAGTGTTTGCTGATGCCCTTCCGTAAGCAGGTCTCACCTCCGCTCCTGGTTGAGTCCCAGGACCAGGTCCGTCCCACCGGGCCCCTTGTAAGGACGGAGATAGGGAGAGGTCACGGTTACAAGCGTGACCGGTCTCCCGTGCCTGCAGATGGCGTCTCTGACAGCCGTGGTCAAGGCCGCAACAGGAAAGTGGGTCACGGTCTCCTCCCCCGGCGGATCCAGCGTCACCGGGCACTGGCAGATGAAGGCTCTTTTGCCCTGATGTTCGGGACCCCTTCTTCTCAGCTGTTTTTGCCTTTTAAACCTTCAGATAGTCCAGAGCGCGGGAACCACACAGCCCGAATGACGGGCGTCACATCCTCGGCCCGGAGGGACGCTGGCTGCTCGGGGCTTTCCGGGCACGTCGGTGGCAGACGGCAGGGGTCTCGGGCGATGCCGCGTCAGCACGCGGCAGTGGCTGCAATTAGCTCGGAAGCCCCAACCGTTAGACCAGAAGCTCCTCTGGTCCTTCCCCAGAGCGAATGAACTTGTAAGATTTGTCAGCTCGGTTCGGTGAGATAACTCGTCTTTCTCTGTCTCCCCCTGTGTAGGTGAAGCGGAATCGGGTGACCGGAACCACACGGGTGGCGTTTTTAGGACGTCGCGAACAGACTCGAAGGGCGGCGGGGCTCTCGGTGGGCCGAGCCCCGGAAGACCCGCCCGCTCGCGTTCCCCCGGGGGCTGGAGGGCTCGCTGGTTTAGAGAATCAAGTTGAACTGCTGCTGGGTCTCCTGGAAGATGAGGTTGCTGACTTTTATAAAAGTGAACGTGTAGTTTCAGTCCCATACACGTGGTTTCGGCAGATGAGATAAGATCCCTCGTAAAGAGGTGTGGCAGGAACCACGCCCCTGAGCCCTCCCGAGGCTCAGACACAGGACTCCACCCTCACCCTCCTGTTTGCAAACAGCAAGGAAACCCAGCAAGCAGCTTCTGGTTCAGAAAAATGAGTTGCATTACACTTGGCAAAATAGGTTTCTTTCCTGTTCAGAGCTGCGGGGATTAAAAGCATTGTTTTAATGGTGCGAGTTGGAGTTGTTTTTTAAACACAGATGTTCTCACTCACACCCTCTCGCCCGGGCCGCTGCTGGGAGCCTCTGCCTTTATGCTGTTTCAAAGCTTCCCGTGAGTCATTCGACTCTTTCCCTTTGTCCTAAAACTGGGCCCCGGCCCTGGCTGGGTCGCTCAGTGGGTTGGAGCGCTGTCCCCTACACTAAAAAGTTTCAGGTTCGCTCCCCAGTCGGGGTGCCTACGGGAGGCAGCTGATGGATATTTCCTTCTCCCCTTCCTCTAAAATCAATGAGCATGTCCTCAGTTAGGACTAAAAAAATTCTTTTAAGCATATTTACATTTAGGTCAGGTTCAGTTACTACAGAGGGAAGCCAACTCCCATGTCCCAGCAGGTGGTACAGCTCGAGGGGCAGAATGTGTTCCTGTCATGTCCCGATGGACCACCAGAGGGCAGGCTAGGCCACTTTTTGGGCCGACGAGCGTTCCTTTTTCCAGCAGAGCTGGTCAAGCAGGTGAGAGTGACATCATGGTTGAGGTTGGGAGTGCATGGCCTCGATGACACCAAGGCAAAGGCAGCTCCTCAGGGGCAGGAGGAGACACCAAGGCCTCCATGTCACATGCTCCCGTCTTCCTGCACCCCACCTCCTCCAGAAGAGGGACAGCCCTGGCCCTCACCGGCAAGGCCATGCGGGTCTTGGAGGGGGACTGGCTTGGCCCGGAGGGCAAGGCAAGCTCTCCCGAAGGAAAGAGAAAATGCAAAGCGGGGGGGGGGGGGGGGGGGGGGGCTGACAGAGGAGCCCAGTTTGGTGGAAACTAGCTTGGCCTTGGATCTGTGCCAACCGCCCAAGGCCGTTGTCTTTGCCAGACCACAGCCAACGATCGCAGTTGGCTCCGTCTTCCAGTCCAGCGTCCTTGCAGGTCCTCGGTGGGGTGGAGAAAATCCTGCATGAACCGGGGCGGGACTCAGCGAAACCCACGCACGGACATCCTGGCTCCACGCTGTCAGAGCCGAGTCCGCCTTCTTAGTAATAGCCAGACTGAAGACGCAGCGCCGTCGAAGAGGGGACTGCTTTCCTGTAACCGGGAGCATTTTCGGTTTTACTACTGAAAAAAAAAACAAAAACAGTGTGCTCAGCATCGAGCTGGTAGGGCAACACGTTCTAGGGAAATTCCGAATCGTCGCTTCAGACCCGGCTGCCCTGCACGGTGGCCGTCTGCGAGGACCATTCCGACTTAAGTCCTTTGGGCACCTGAGGGGGGTGCACACCAGCCAATGAAAGTTCATCCTTTTCTTAGTTTTCCCTTCGTGTTTATTATAAGATGCGTGGAAAATACAACAAGCTTTAAAAATGTATAATCTCAGCAGCCAGCGAAGCGGCTGACTTTGTCACGTGTCTCCTTCCGATCGTTGCTTCCGAGTTTGAATATCGTGTTTGAATATCATGATGTTACATAAGGAGACCGGGCTTCGCGTGGAGCGCACGTCACGCTTCTTTCGCTTAGTCACCAGCTGATGTCACTAGAAGCTGTCAGGGCGGCTTAGGGTGGCTGCCGACTATCTCATCAGACCCACCCTCTCTGGCCTGTGTTAGCGCCCTTGTGCCGGACACAGAAACGCTCGTCAAAGCTGTGTAAGCAACCCGAGGAATTCACAGACGTTAAAATATCCTTCAGGACTCGTCTTCCCTGCACTGCTGGGTTTTCCTTCTGCCGCTCGGGCTGTGATTGCAGGGAAGAGGGGCAGCCTTCTGGCCGGGGGGGGGGGGGGGCGCCATTCCTGAACGGTCGCTCTCTCAGCGGTGGTGGGGGCGTCTCGCGGGCCCAGCCTGGGTTTCATTCGGATGCTGCCCTGCAGCTGGGGGTTCGGCTCAGCGGTTCAGAATCACGGGGTCAGGATCAGGGGGCGCTGGAGAGGCTCTGCTGATGGGAGGGACACTGGCCAGGCCGAGCCAAGTGCCGCCACCACCCTGCCTGGTGCTTTAACATGTCATAAGTCATTTCCAGGTTTTCCCTGTTGTGAGAGACAGGACCTTTCCATACGTGAAGTACTGAGTCGGCCAAACAGACCACAAAATAAAAGACGCACTTTTCATCTTCACCAGTGACTTCGTTGATTTGGGCATGTCGGCCCTCTCCCGCTGTCGGCTTCTCGTGGGCACAGGCCGGGGGGGCTGCTGAACACCTTCCAGTGCGTGAGACAGCCCCACAGCAAAGGATTGTTCGGCCAAAATGCCAACAGGACCAGGAAAGTTCACGAACCGCTTCCGACACGTGCCATCGGTCACAGCACCTTCTCCACACACTGCACAAATATATATTTTTGCATTTCAGTTGCGTTTTTACCTTTCTTGAAATAATAAAGCATAATACGCCCAAAATGTTGCTTTTTTTATTGTGTCTTCAATATTAAAATGGCCACACAAAAATTCATCCATTTCTATGAGTTTTCTAAAAGTGCACGCTGATAGGACAGCTGCCACAATGCGATCTAACAAAATCGTTTCGGATGAAGTTGGAGACAACTCAGCGCTCTGAGAGCCGTCGGAGGAAATAACCAATCGGACTTTTTGGCCCACACAATATTTTCTACATCTGTGTTTATTTCCTTAGAGGGATTCCCAACAGCGGTAAAAAGCTACTGGCGTACACGACAAACTGCTCTGAAGAATTTCTGTCACTTAGTCCTGTGGGGCATGAGTGCTCACCCAGCGCCCCAGACTTGACGGGTAAAAATGGGACTAACTTCAGGTTACTGGTGACTTTGGACACCTAAAAACCCAATACATACTAGGGACTTTTCTTCCCTTTACTTCAAATATCGGTCGGTAACCTATAATTTGAGTTTTGTCAAAAGTAAGAGTTACAGCCCTGGCCAGGTAGCTCAGCTGGTTAGAGCGTCATCCTGATACACCCAGCTTCCAGGTTCGATCCCCAGTCAGGGCACACACAAGAATCAACCAATGGCCCTGGCTGGTGGGGCACAGTGGACTGAGCGCAAGCCCGTGAACCAGAGTCGATGGTTCGATTTCCAGTCAGGGCACACGCCTGGGTTGTGGGCCAGGTCCCCAGTAGGGGGCTTGCGCTACTGGGGATGTTTTTTCCCTCCCTCTCTTTCTCCTTCCCTTTCCCTCTCTCTAAAAATAAATAAATAAAATCTTAAAAAAAAAAAAAAAAGAATCGACCAATGAATGAATAAGTGCAATGGTGTTTCTCTCCACCCCCCACCCATCTCTCTAAAAATCAATCAATAAAAATTTAAAAAACGTTATAATTGTTGTAGGACTTAATTTTATGAAGTGTGCTCATACATTACTCTCCTCACTCCAGGAAGGAAGTTGGGGTCCCCAGATGGCCCCCGGATGGGGGGAGTTCACAGACGGTGCGGCAGACCTGGTCCCTAAGCCTGACTCTGTCTCCGAGAACGCAGTGACCGCCCGAGAGCTGCTGGTGGCACGCAGGGCCTTGGGAGAGAGGTCTGGCCCCTCCTATCCAAGGCGTGTGGGGGTAGACGGCAGAAAGGAAGTCTCCGGAACCGTGTTCACGGAGCCCCAGACCATGAGCAGGAGACAGGGAGCAGGGTGCTCCCCGCCTTGTACGGCTTGCCCAGGGTTTCAGTGCTGGGGAGAAAGCCGCCGACGGACCAACGGCCTCGCCGAGACGGAGGGTCTGACATAAACGATGGGGTGGTGTCAGCCATACAGCTCAAGAAGAAGTCCCTTGCTCCTGGCCCACCCTCAGCAACGACAAACTTGGCATGCATCCGGGGACAAAGTGCCTTTGTGGGACCCCTGGGGCCCAGCACCGTAGGCCCAGGGGCGCAGGATGAGTCTTGCGCACCACCTAGTGGGGTGATGAGCACAGACCTCAGGCCCGGCTGGGGACCCGATGGCGGCTGGAACCAGCTCCAGCCCCTCTCAGCCAGGGTCTGGGAGCCTCTGGGAACCCCTCGCATCCATGCCCAGGTGTGGGGTGCAGGGGTAGGTGGGAGTAGGGAGGTGGGAGAAGCCCCAGCATCCCACTGGGACGAGAGGTCAGAGCATCGGAGCTTCGTTCGGAGCAGGAAGAGGAACAGACCAAATTTCCTGCGACACCCTTGCCTGGGGCCACACATGCAGCTGAGGCCCAGAGCGGCCTTCCCGGCCCTGGGCCCACGACCTCTCCCTCGGGGGCAGGGAGGCCACGGTTCCCCAGCCCGTGGACGCAGCTGAAGGCACTCACTCACGCCTCTCTCCCTCCACCCAGACCACTGAGTCTCCCGCTGCAGGCCTGGGGGGCCGGCGGACGGGCAGAGTGGCAGCCGGCACTCCGAGGGCGTCGAAGGGATTGGGTCCTGCCAATGGCCCCCCCGAGAAGCCCACTCAGGAGCCCCTGGTGGGGATCTCGTCTGCAGATCCCTGACTGGCCCGGGGGCACCCCAGTGCGCTGCATGCCAGGCCCCTCACACCTGGCTCCCCCGGCGCCCCCGATGGCGCGGGGACAGCGAGCAGATGGCTGGCGATCGCGCCCAGGAAGCCCACCAAGCCTGCGGGCCAAGGAGAGGCTGGAAGACGAGGTAGGTCAGAACAACTCCTGCCACACAGACTCGCCCGTCTGGAGAACCTCGAGGTTCCACGTCTCGTACTGGAGTCTCTCATGCCGCGTGTGCACGTTTGGTCGGCCCCCCGCACCTCGCCCTCGAGGGTGGCCTGACGTACTTTTCTGGGAGGTACGGCTTGCTGGCTGTCAGCCGAGCCAGTGAATGCGGGGCTCGGAGCAGCAGCCGGAAGCTCCAGTGAGCAGGTGCTGCTCAGACCTTTGAGAGATGTTTAAAAGGCGCTTGCGTACTGATCAGAGCGATCCGACTTAGAAGAGAAAATAGTAATATTCCAGAGAAAATTTCTGGAACGATGCCCTTGGGAGGCAAGAGAGGATGGAAGCCAGGGGAGGGTGGATCCAATATTTAGGTGAAAAAAAAAAAGGTACGTGCGTGGATGTTGTAAAGTGGGTGGGTCTTACTCCGAGGGATGCTGAGGGTTTTCCATTCATGTAAAAGCCATTCACTACTCCCTCTTCCGTGGATTTCCTGGTCCGGCCCTTGGCCCAGTTTCCCGATTTGTTTTTATATCTTCAGCACCAAGTACTGGCTGTGACTGAAACTGTCTAGACGCCCTTGCAGCGTAAGGGGACGAAGCCCCGGCCACGGCGCCTGGGTTTCACGTACGTGGAGTCACTCGACGCGCAGCCTGCCGGGCTCCTTTCACTGGGTGCAACGACTTTGAGGCTTCGCCACGCTGTTGAGTTGCTGGTTGCTGGTGGTTGTTCGTTTTTTTTTTTTTTAAGATTTTTATTTATTTATCTTTAGAGGGGAAGGGTAGGAGAGAGGGAGAGGGAGAGAAACATCAATGTACGGTTGCCTCTTGTGTGTCCCCTGCTGGGAACTGGCCTGGCAACCCAGGCATGTGCCCTGACTGGGAATCGAACCGCGATCCTCTGGTTCGCAGGCCCGCGCTCAATCCACTGAGCTACACCAGCCAGGGCTCATTTCTCTTCTTAATGGTGTTTTCCAATGAACAAAGTTTCTAGTTTCGATTCAGGCAAATATATCAATTATTCTCATATGTTTTGTGCTTCCTGTGTTATATCATAAGGGTTTTTCTCCTGGGCTTTATTTCAGAAGATGTATAGTTTCACGTTTTGCACTTAGGTCTGTGAACCGTTTCGACTAATTTTGGTGTGTGGTGTAAAATAAGGGTCGATATTTGCTGGGGTTTTGTCCAAACTGATATCCGGTCGGTCCAGCACCATCTATTTGAAAGACTGTCATTTGCCCATTCATGCTCCCTCGTGCCCTTATCGGAAACCAGCCGACAGCACGTGTCTGCGCCTGCAGCACCGCACGTCCGGATGGCGGTCGTGTCTGTTTGCAAGGTCTGATGTCGGGCCGTTTCACCCTCCTTACCCTTGTCCACCGTTTTCCTGGCTGTCCTTTGGCCGGTGCGTTTCAGCATTATTTCTGCACTGAGCTATAACTCCCTGAACACGCAGCTCACCGTTTTAAGGTGGCTCCCGGTGCACTCACCGTGTCGCGCGCTGTCCCCATGCCCCGGTTCTCAACGTTTCCATCGCTCCCCGAAGAAACGCCACACCCGTTAGCGTCGCTAATTTCATACAAAGGCGATCAGACAATGCGTGGCCTTTTGGGTCTGGCTTCTTTCACTTCGTAGGATGTTTTCAGAGCTCGTCCATGTTGTAGGACATCACGACGCTTCCTTTCCCCCTTTTTACGGTGGAACCCTATTCCGTTGCTTGGAGAGACTCCCCTCCTTGGATGCTGGGTGTTGGTGCTGTTCCCAGTGCGGGGCTCTTAGGAATGACGCTGCCGCAAACATTCGCATACGAGCTGAGGGGGACATGCGTCTTGGCTGCATGCCTTGGAGTGGGATAGCTGGGTTCCACGACAGCTCCGCTCAGGCGTTTGAGGACACGCCAAGCTGCTTCTCGGGGTGGGGGGGCTGCACCGCTTCCCCTGCCCGCCAGCAACGCGAGAGCTCCCATCTCTTCCGTCCTCGCCGACACCTGCCCTCTGTTCTGTGGGAGCCATTGTAGCGTTTGTGTGGTAACAGCTCACTGTACCTTTTATCTGCATTTCCCTTATGGCTGATGATGTTGAGCATCTTTTCCTGTGCTTTTCAGCTCTTTGTGCATCTTTGGAGAAACATCTGTTCAGATCTTTGGCTGATTTTTTATTGGGTTATTTATTTATTTATTTATTTATTTAGGCCTGTGGAGTTGTAGGAGTTATTTAAGTATTCTGAATACTACATCCTGATCAGTATATGATCTGCAGTATTTTCTCCCAACTGTAGACTGCCTTTTCAGTTTCTTGATAGACGTCCTTTATATTTAAAAGTTTTAAAAATTTCGATCAAGTCCAACTTGCCTATTTTTTTTCTTTGATTGTTGCCCTTTCGGTGTCCCAGCTGTTATTACATGTTACTTTTTTAACGGTAACTTTGGAATCACCTTAGCTTGTTCTAAAGCTTCTGCACATATATTTAGAGGGACGGGTTGACTAATTTAGGGAGAATTGTGGTATTTTTTAGGCGGAAATTTTTATCCAAGACCCGGCTGTCTTCCGTTGTTCAGACACGTTTCCCGTATTGTTGAGGAATGGTTTAAAGTTCGTTTCACATGGATTTTATACTTTTTACTCCCAGGTATTTATCGTTTTTATTATTTGAAACGATGCCAGTGCTTAAATGTTGACAAGTAACAGAAGGGTTTGACGTCGTATTTCCAACTACCCCCCGGTTCAAATTCAGGTCAAGTTCAGGACTGCAGGCTCAGATCTGCTCCATCAGTTCCCTTTGTAGGTCAGGGCGCCGAGCTCTAGCGAAGCTCAAGGCCACCCTCAAGGCCACGCAGCCAGCAGGCAGCGGAGACGGCCTGGAAGCCCGGGCCATCCGTCTCTGCGTCCGGCCTCACTGAACCGGGGCTCTGCCGCCTGCCCGGCCCCCGTAAACCCCCGAGTCCAGGAACACGGCAAGTGCCTCGGGACCGATGCCCCAGCCCAGGCGGGCATTGGGCAAAAGGACACCGACATCAGGGGCGGGCAAAGGAGGAGGAGGCAGCGGTTGAAGGGGAGGAAAGCGAACTGCAGGCAGGCAGGCGGGCGGACACACCCCGAACCCTCAAAGCCCCAGCGCTTCCTGCCTGCGAGCCGAGAGGGGGTGTGAGGTCGGGCCTGCCGGCTGCCGCCCGCCCGCCGAGGCCCCGAGTCCCCACTTCCTGAGGAGGCCGCGCCGAGCACACTCGCCGTCTCGCCTTCTCGCCTTCGTCCCCGCACGCACGCTGTCCCCCGGGGGTAAGGACACCATGAAGTGGGAGGCGCTCGTCCTGGCGACCCTCCTGCAGGCTCAGCTCCCAACGGCAGGTAAGGCCGCCGCAGCCACGGCCAGGGACTGGGGGGTCCGTGTGCGTGCCCGCGGCTGGGGCGTGAGGGCGCCGCGGAGGGCTGGCGCGGACCCGGCGTCCCCCCCCCGAAGCCCGGCCTTCTACGGCCGGCCGGTGGGCAGCCGGGCGGGGCGGGTCCGGCTCCGTGCTGCCGTTGGCGTCTTGACAGCAAGTGGGGTGTGGGTTCAGAGGCAGCGGCTTCAGAACACCAGCGATCGGGGGGAGGGCGAGGGCGAGGGGGAAGGACGCAGGTGGGCGCCTGGGACGGGCTCAGGGCTGGACGGATGCTGGGCAGCGTCACGAAATGCCAGCCGGGCCGGGTGTCCCGACATTGCCGTCATCCCTGCGTCCCCTTGGACCCCCTGGCGGCTCCGTCGCTCGGTCCCTCGCCTTCCTCCTTTCCCCACAGAGAACATTGCACCCGTCGGCCAGGCAAGGTCACGGCCGTGGCCCTGAAATGCCTCCCTGGGCCAGGGACTGAGCGGGGTTGACAAGGGGGGGACGTGGCCTTCTGGGGGTGGGGGGTTCCGTGTCTAGGCTCAGCTCCGCACCCCACAACTGCGGCTGCCCGGTGACGCACTCGTCCCAGGCTCAGGGCTGCCCACCCTCACCCGAGGCCACAAAGCCAGACATGCTGCCAGAACACAGGGGGACAGAGGAGAGGATGTGACTTGTCACGTTACCGCCATGAGTGACAAACCAACCAGCCAAGAGCCCTTGCTCCTCGCCTCATTCCACTTCACGGAGGGAAGCCGTTCTAGAATCTTTCACCCCTGTGATGAGGAGGAGGCAGGGTGGGCCGTCCTGGGGGGCTGGCGCCGTGCCTTCACCAGGAACGGGACAGGCTGTGTTTGTAGCTAAAGAGACGGGGCGGGTTGTCCCAAACGTCCTCCCTCACCTCGCTGTGGGACAGTGGGGGGGGGGGGGCAGGAGACCATTGGCACTTCCGCTCCGCCCCGAGGACCTGGCGCAGGCCTGGCCCAGGGCCTGGGGTTTCAAGGTCTGAGTACTTGTGGGTTTTCTGCAACATCCCCTCTCTGTTCTCAGAAAGGCCTGGCTGGGCAGGACTCACACGGGGCCGTGGGCGAGGAGGTCGGAGCCAGCCCGGCGCAGCCCCCCTGGCGTGCAGGGGACGAGAGGACCCACGATGCCGAGCGGCTGGGAAGTCAGGGCCCAGCCGACGGCCGTGGGTACAGGCCGGGGCCTCGGGCGTGGGGGACGGCCCTCGGGAGCTAAGTCACCGTGTGGCCTTTCCTCATGGGCCCACGGAGGACAAGGTTGGGGCAAACCGGGCTTAGAAGGGACAGAGGAAAGCTGCTTGAGTGCTGGCGGCCTCCAAGTACAGAGAGTAAAGCCCGCCCAGCAGACGAGCTGGGGCCGCGGCACCCGGGGCAGCAGGACCGTTCACACTCAGCTGGCCACGCGTCTGGCCAGTGCGCGGGGGGAAGTTTCAGCCCCTTGTAGACCCAGTTCAGGGACCCACATTTTTCTGGGTCCTTGCCCCACTGCGGTGAGGGGACGGGAAGCTCTAAAGCCCAGGGCCCTGAGCGCCCCATGCTGCCCCGACGTTCTCTGCGACTGTCCCCGGAGGGCAGGCCGCTGGCGCAGTTAGGCACCGGGTTTCCGTCTGTTCTTGCTCGGTGAGGTGACTCCCCCCAAACCCTTCACCGCGTCTACCTTTCACTAAGCCGTCGCCATTCACATTTGCTTGGAAACACCTGGGTCACTGGGGTCCAGGCAGAGAATGACCTCGCGTGTCTGTGTGAGGCCTCCCTGGGTGAAGGGCTGCCAGGCGGCCACCGTCCCCGGGGCCCGAGGCTGGCGGGGACAGGGATGACGTGTCCGGTGCCCAGTGCCGACGTTTGCCTGCAGAGCCCTCAGCTGCTCGGTGCCTCTAACTCCCTGCGCCACAGCTGCCCTGGTCCCTTTGCCAGGTGAGGACAGGCAGCTGTGACACCAAGCCTCAGGAAACGCAGGCTCCCAGGCTTGCGGCCGGCTCTGCTTTGGGAGGGGCAGCTGGATGTGGTTGCTGGGGAGAGTCAGGCCGATGACAGCGCTGCTGCCCCGCCGTCCTGGCTGTGCAGCCTCAGGCAAGTTACTTAACCTCTCTGGGCCTCAGTTTCCCCACCTCTAGAAAAGGATAACTTTCACTGCAGAACTGCGGGAAGAGAAGTGACCGTGACGTGCCTGATAACATGCTGGACAGCCCGTCAGTGGCCATGCACCCATTGTCACAATTGTCACCTCTTGGCCTGTTTCCTTGCTCTCCGTGCCTGGGAACAGGAAACGGAAGCCCACGGTTGGGATGGCTGCTCTGCTCTCGACCGTGTGCCGAGACAGCTGGGGCACTTTCTCCATCCCCTTCTTTGGATTCTCGGCACGCCCCCAGTGGCACGGGACTCTGGCGGCCTCCACCCCGGCCAGGCCGAGAGCCCGGGGCCACAGCTTCGGCCGCTCTCAGTGGGGCCTCCCAGTTTTGTTCTTTAAGACACTTACTCTGTAGGGGATGCTCCCCAACCCCCACTGCCCCAAAACCACGCCTGGACAATGTGCGCCATCAGCAGTTGGTTAGCAGGTGGGCAGGACAGACAGAGCCCACCTGGCCGCCCCGGGTCAGGGCGGCCCCCGGGGTTGGAGGCCGCGGTTCCTGTGAGTGCAGTTTGGCTGGAGATGCAGCTTCCGGAACAGCAGGTCCCTGCAGAAACTTGGAGCTGGACAGGAGGGGCGCTTTTAAGCGATGCTGGGACAGGTTTTCTCCGTCGATGGCATTTTTACCAATGTCCTATTTCCACCTCCAGTCCCCTGGCTCTGCTCACGGAGGCGAGGGGCTTCGCTTTCTGAACGGCCACCAGTGCATTTACTGTCACCTCTTTCTCGTGTTTGCCTTTGCCTTTCAAAAATAGATTGAATCTGTGTTGGACGCTCGCTTTCACCGTCGAGCCCCCCGGTGTCTTCTGTTGTGGTCAGAAGGTTCGGGCGCTCCGGGCACGGCCTGGCGTGAGACACCCCCGAATGCACATTCAGGGCGCACCGGCTCTCCTGAGCCTCTTCACCTGCGGCTCCGCCGGTCGGTCAGACAAACTTCGGGGGCAGTTGCAAACAAACTTCTCTCTGCTCGGGCCGGGGCTAGTTCTTCTCCACGCCACCGTGATGGCGGGCCATCCGTTGGAGCAGGCGTTCGGTCAGTGGGGTGAAAAAATAATCAGACCGCTCACGGGACCTGTTCCTGGAGACAGGATGGTCACCTGAGTCACACTGGTACTCAGCCGTTCCTTCCGGTCTGGAAACCCAAGGACACGCTCCCCGAGGACACGGCCACCCCGGCCTCACTCCTCCCTGAGCCCCAGCCCTCAGCCGGGCGCCTGGAACAGGGTCCCCGGCCCGTAAATGCAGGAAACCTGGGCGTTTCCATGGCATCAACTTTATAATGGCTTACTTGGGAGGAGGGCAGATTGGGGGGCCTTATTCGGACCTTTCCTCTAGAGGAGGTGGGATTAAACCAAGTTTTTTCCACATGAGAGGCTCAGCTGCCGGAGGAGACAGAGCAGCGTGCGTGCGGACAGCGCGGCTGGAAATAGTCGTGAGGACGGCGCGCGGTACCATCCCACGGTGGTGAAAATTTCCTGGGCGGATCGTGTGACACGCCCCGCGCTCACTAATTCTGGGCCTGTGAAAATCGTAATTCCGTGCGATGCAACCGATACGCCTGGAAAACAAATAAATGAGGAAAGGCGCCCCTTTTTCTGATTTGGCTTCAAAACAAGGGCCAAGCAGGAAAAAAAGAAAGCTAGCATTGTTGGAGATAGTGAGTTAATGCACTAAAAAGCTGGTGAAAGGAACTCAGGAGAAAAACAAGAGTTTGTGGATTGTAGTATAAATCACATTACATAGGTTTATCCAGTTGCCGAATTGCCCCCAAAAGCGGGGGGAACCCCCCCATCATATTCAGTTTGGTCTAGGTTACTACATAAATATTCCACGTAGCCATTGCCATTTTTGTGTGTGTGTTAATTTGAAGTATTTTAACAAAAATGCCATAAAATCATTAGAGGAAGTTACAAAATTTTAAAAAGCCATAATCTTGCCAGGCTAGCCTAATAACGTTTTACTTTCACTTCTTTGCGTTCCATTCCAATATTTTTTAACAGCCACATGCATATCTTTATATAGTTGCTGTTATAAAAGTGGTTTCACATGCTTGTTAAAAAATTCTATGACGACCGTTTTTCATGCTCGGCCTTCCTTCCCGATCACTTTTAATTGCTCTGTAAACTTTCCTAATTCACGCATCGCATTTCTCCGCTATTTCCTTGTCATTGGGCATCTGGGCCGGCTTCTAATTGTTGTTATTGTAGCTAATCCTGCAAGAAAGGCTTTGTGTACGCAGCTTAAAAAATTTCTTTTCGGTCACTCCTGGGGCTAATTCCTCCAGGACTCACAAGGGAAAGGCTGAATTCAAAGAACATTCCGCAGGGTGCTTTGGGCTGCGGAGGCAAACGATCCCGTCCAGGAAAGAGAGTTTGTTTTCTTTCCTCTGTGCCCGTCCAGGCGCTGTTCTGTCCTCCCTGGAGCAGGGGGACCCTGGTTTGCCCCCAGGTGGTCACCGCCACCAGTCGCCCCCCCCTCCCCGAGCTTCTGTTGGGGGGTGGCCACGCCGTGTGGCTCAGGGGGGGTGTCGTGGGCTGGAGGCACTGTGGGATGTGCCTCCACACGGTGCTCGGAAAGCAGCGTCCATTACCACGTGTGCCTCGGTTTCCCTCCCCGCAGGAGAGAAAGCCCGTCGCTTTCCCCACGCAGCGATGGGAGAGCCCAGCCCTAACCTGCCTTCTTTTCCTTCCCTGTCACTCGGTCGCAGTGCATGTAGGTGTGGTCAGAGACCTCCTTCGGGCCTGTAGTTTCCTCACCTGGGAGCAGGCAAAGGAGGGCTTTGCACGTCCCTTTCAGCTACCAGAAGAACGGGGGACGGCCTGGCGGTGGCAGAGGTTGAAGGGACATTTAGCGCCCCAGCCCCCGACCCTCTGGTACTGGTGCACAGCCCTCGGAACCTGAACCTCCTCCTTTCCCGTAACTCCATATATATATATACATACACACACACACACACACACGTATATATATGTATGTATATGGAGTATATGGAGTAACTCCGTGTGTGTGTGTGTGTGTGTGTATGTATATGGAGTTTTGCTTTGTTTTTTTCAGTTGGGATTCCCACCTGATCACAATGGTTTCCCAAGTGTCCTCTGGCTTCTTCACCACACGCCTGCGCCGGCTGCAGATTCGCCGAGGCCCCCCCAGGGACTCTGTTGGTGGGTCTGGCTTGGAGACGGGGCCCCCCCGTGGTCTGAGGCGCTCCCCCCGCCCCGCTGCCGCCGTGGCAGAAACGCCGTCCACTGCGCTGGCCTGCGAGGGTCTGTGCTGCTCAGCAACTACTTGTCGGGCTCAGGGGGTAGAAAATGAGGAGGAAGCCTTGGAGCAAGGACAGGCGCAGGCGCCCGCCCCGTCCAGCCTGGCGTCCCCTGGGCACGGCCACGGCCTCTGTTCGCCAGGTGCTGCCGACGCCTTCTTGGACCGGGTCCTCGTGGCCGTCCTCTGGCGAGCAGCAGGAAGGCTGCAGGATTCTCCTCCCGCGAGCGAAGGGAAGGAGGCTCTGAGGCTTGGTGACGCGCCAGAGAGGGGAGCGCGGCCCAGACCGGTTCCTCCAGCTCCGGTTCAGGGTGCCCTCGCATCCTTGTGCCAAATCGCCACCCGGTTGGCAAAATCGCACGCCCGGCGACTGAACTCTGAGGCAGGCTTCGGAAGGTATTCCCCTCCGTAAGCGCTGAGCGCTCTTTCCCTCTCCATTTTTACAGCAAGAAACACTGACGTTGACGCCAAGTAACCTCACCGAACGTACATCTTCTGCTGAGCATGACATACGCGGTTGTTAGCACAGAGTTGTTTTTCTCTGGCGCATTGTTACGGTTCTGAACTCAGGGTTCCCCCTAAACCTGGTAAAAGTCCGTATTTTCCGTTTTGGGCTTCATAAGTAAGTCTATTTTGGAGCTTTTTCTGTGCGCCGGTCAACCTGTTTCCATGAGCGCGTGCCCACCCCCACCACTTCCACTTTCTGCCTGGGTGGAAATTAAACGCGCCGGTCAAAATGAACTCTGCGTCAGAGGCTCTGATCCCAAACAACACTGTGATCGGCCTGTCCGAGGGGACTGCGTCCTCACACGGTGGGGACGGTTTGGCCCGTGTGAGGTTTTCTGAAAGCACAGCACTCACGGGGCTGGGGCTGGGTTATTACCGGTGCCCGGAGGAGCCAAGGGCCCCCTCTGAGGGTCGGGGGCCTGTAATCCCGTCTCAGCGCTCCTGTCCACCTCGGCCTCGTGTCCACGTGCACCCGCCTGGGCTGAGCTCGGGGGGCCCAAACCCTGTGCTGGGGACTGGAGCGAAGGCAGCTGAGATGCATCTGCTGCTGACAAAACACAGGAGGCATCCGAGAGCCAGGTACCGGGTGGGGCCAAAGGAGGCTTCCCGCCGTTCGAGTGCACCTGGTACGATAATTGATCAAGAATCCGAGAATAAACTGTGTCTCGCGTACTTGCAGCTGTAAACCTCCTTTTGCCTCGCCCTGTCTGTCGGCCACTCCTGAAGCTGGCGGGGTGGGGGGTCCAGGGAAAGGGGATGGTCAGGGCCTTCTGTGGGCCATCAGCAGGGGCATGGGCCTGTTTGCAGGGCCGTCACCTGCGGGAGACCTTGGGGCTGGGGGGTGACCGGCATGCCACCTGACACCCCACTGAGAGTCGAACGAGCCCCTTGGTCTCTACGGCCACAGACCTTAGGAAGTCTGCTGCGTGTGGGCACATGGGCCACTCGCCCCCCGTGGCCCCGTGCTGGCTCTACGATGTGACCCGAGCAGCTGTCCTGAGGGAGGACGTCCTTTGTCCTGGAGGGAGGCGGCCCAGCCAGGGGGTGCCGTCTTGGGAAGCGCTGGTGCTCAGTCTGTCCCACGGGTTCCAGCTCGGGGGGGGGGGGGTGCTGGCGAACACGTGTGTCAGTGCGTGTTTGCCTGTGTGCTCTGGGGGGGGTGCGGTGTCTATGCCCCGGTGGGCACGTCCCAGTGTGCTCTGTGTGTGTGCATGTTTGGCGTGCTCTGCATGTGTGCATGTTTGTGTGCTCTGCATGTGTGCATGTTTGTGTGCTCTGTGCGTGTGCATGTTGGGTGTGCTCTGTGCATGTGTATGTTTGGTGTGCTCTGTGTATGTTTGGTGTGCTCTGTGTGTGCATGTTTGTGTGCTCTGTGTGTGCATGTTTGTGTGCTCTGTGCATGTTGGGTGTGCTCTGTGCATGTGCATGTTGGGTGTGCTCTGTGTGTGCATGTTGGGTGTGCTCTGTGCGTGTGCATGTTGGGTGTGCTCTGCTGTGTGTGCGTGCCCTGGTGTGCCTGGTGCATGTGTGCACTCGCCTGGATGCCCTGGGGCACATCCAGCACCTGCAGGTGTGTGTTTCCATGAGCACAGGCAAGTGTGTGTGTCACAGGAGGTTGGCGGCAGCAGCTGCTCTAGAGCCGGAAGGGCAGGCGTTGCTTCAGCTCAGAGCAGGCGATCGGGGTAGGTGCACAGTGGGGCCACGAGGTCACCGGGCACCTTCCAGGGACTCCGCGTGGAAGGGAGGCAGGAAAACCTCTGTCCGAGTTCCAGCCTCCAGCGTCCGGGGCGGTGGGCGCACCTCTCTCACGGCCTCAGAAGCCTCCCCATGTCTGGACGCGGGCCCCGCGGAGCACCCCCACATTTCAAGCGAGCGGGTGTCCTCCCTTCTTTGCATCTTCCTTCCTCCCAGTCCCCTCCACCTAAGATCTGACTCTGCCCCCACCCCCCGCTGTGGAAACCCTGCCCACCCCTCCGACTCGGGCCCAGATGTGTGGGGATCTCCCGGGGCTGCTGTTGACACTGTTAGCAGAGTCTGGCTGACACAAGACGGTGGAAAATCGTTGTTCTCGGAATTCAGGCCTAAAAACCCGACGCAAACAGTTCCCCGGGGAGGGAGGGGCTTTTTCTCACGGGGCCCAGCTGGCACGTAAGCAGCCTCAGGGACCCTCGCCCCTCAGCAGAAAGCATCACCGGCCCCCCACGTCCCCCCGGCGGCCAGCCGGCGAGCTCTGACTGGCGCGGTCGGAACGCACCGGGCGCATTTCCCTCTCTCTGCCCTCGCAGCAGACCGGCAGGGGATCCGCTCTCGCGGCTCCAGGCGCCCTACTGAGGCCGTCGCGTGGGTGTGGCCGGACCGAGAGTCGTTTTTCATATCTGATCACGCGGAGCCTCCGGTCAGCCGCTCGGCTCCCCACTGAGTAAGTGTCAGTCCGGCACCACCGCGCGCCCCAAGTCAGACGCGCCGTTCTGCCGAAGCCCGGCCGCCCGGCCCGTGGGCCCGGCCAGCGTCCTGGACGTCACGTGAGCGAGCACCCACAAAGTCACGGAAATCCTCCCTGGTCCTGTAGGGCGCCTTCTTGGGTTTCAGGAAAAAGTCTTCGTTTGCCCAGAGGCTTGCTTCTCTGCGGTCCGGTTTAATTGTCATCGTTTTTGGAGCCTGTGCTAATTTCCACGCTGGGTTTCGTGGCAAAGGAGTGTGTAACGGGAGAAAACCACCCAGCGCTGTTTTGTGTTCGGCTAGAGAGCGGCAGAAATCTCCCCCCCGCCCAACCCCTTTGATTTCCTCAGATTAAACAGACATTTTTGTCTTTTCTGCCACTTAACTCGGGACGCTTCAAAGCCCAGACCCCTACGAAATACACAAATGCTTTCTGGACAAAATGAATCTAGTCCGTTTTCCTTGGATTGCGGCGGGAACAATAAAGATGGAGCCACAAAAGGTTGGCCAAGAGGATTATTCTCTTTCTTCCTATTAAGTGTGGAGGCTTCAAAAGAGCAGCTCGGAAAGTCAAATAATTGTGCAGCTCATCCAGCGTCTCCCCGCTGACCCGGCCTGTGAAGTCCTCTTTGAAAACCTGGCCGGCCCCCACCTGCCCGCTGCAGACGCTGCATTGTTGCAGACGCTGCATTGTTCCCCGTTCCCTTCCACGATTCCACGAGCACAGGGCGCTGGCTCGGAAGCAAATTCCTCCCCTTTCAACAGAGCGCCTCCTCCGCGTCGCGCTTCTCGGGGGGGCGAGGGGGGGCGCGCCTGACTTTCAGAGCTTTGTAATCTCATCTTGGACAGGGAGCTACTTGGCAACCAGAAGTGGACCTCGAGGGAACAAAGTTATAACCGTGGGCCCTCGCCGCCCAAAGGGACCCTCGGGGAGGACGCGGAAGGGGCAACCTGGAGAGTGGTTTCGGATTTGTACGGCCACGGTTCGACTTGGTTGGTTTGGGGGGAAAAGCCCCTCTGCTAATGTCCAGCTGTGGCTCCGAATGCAGAGTCTCAGGCTCTAGGCTGACCTGAATCCTGGTTCGGTTTCAGGCCGCAGGTTCCCCCGAAAGTTCCCGCCAGCCCTTCCGGCGAGCGCAGAATGGCTCCTCTGGGCTGAGAGCCGGAGAGAGGATTTGGCCGTTTAGGCCTTTGTTTAAGTCAGGGTTGAACATTTCCGGGCAGCTTTCAAGCCTGGGATGATTTCAACTTAAAAAAAAGAAGAAGAAATCTAACCCTCCAAATTAGCATCTCAAGTGGAGCGTGGAGCGGCCACCCCGGGGAGGTGCTGGCCCTCTCTATGGTCCTGGGGGCCCCCTGGGGGGCCCCTCCACCCGGGCTCTTCCTCCATCAAGTCCAGTGCTGCATCTTCATCTCTCCCTCCCGTCACCTCTGTCCCCTTGTGTTCGAAGGTTTAAGAAAAAGCCTTTCAGAGGGAATGTGCCAGTCACATTTAATGGGCTTTGCAGTTATGCAAATTCAAAATAATAACACGATATAAAAAATTAGCACGGCCCCAATCCACACGCCCTATTTAAAACTCGGTGGCTGTTATTCCACGCACATGCCTGCGACACGCTAACCGGGATGTGCCGAGTTGTGGGAAATGCACCTCTCAGGCCGCGTGACGGGCTGGTCATTACCCGCGGCCGAGGTGCCCCCCTGATTAGCATGGGTGAGGGGGCTGGGGGTACTGCCGGTGAATTCCATAGGAGGCGGAGCCCCTTGGGGGGATTCTCTCTGATGGAAGCGGGGCTGGCCCCACAAAGCAGAATCGCAGACCACTTGAGGGGGAGAGGACAGATTTAGCTCCAAATTCCACTCCAGATTTTACCAGGGCCAAAGTGCTGGTCCCTGACCTGATCAAACCCCACCCCCGCCATCCCCCCACCACCGCCCCCACCATGGCACAGAGCAAGCAGGGGGCAGAGTCAGCAGGGACTGAGCTCAGAGTTGAGCTCAGGACTGTTGATTCTTGCTGCAGCCATCTGTCCCCTGGACCACCAGGTCACCGGTTGTTAAGTGGCACTTCCTGAGCTGGCCACCTGGGTCTCAGGGGCACGTGAGGAGGCCTCTCAGTGAAATGGCGACCACAGCTCGTGCGAGTGGCTGGGCCCTGTTAGCTCGGCCTGCCCTTGAGGCCTGGAGGTGGCAGACCAGCCGGGGCCCCGCCCCAAGCAGAAAGTACTCCTATGCTTAAGAGAGGGTGTTAGATCATTTAGGAGGCAAGGATTCGTGGTCTAATTTGGCGGTTTTCGGGAGGTACTGGATTTTCATAGAGTGGACAGACACAGATATTTTTTTCTGAAAGAGAGACAAGTCCAGATTTTCTTGTCATTGTTCACAGGCAGATGGCCGCCCCCGGGCAGGCAGGGGTGGCTCCTGGGATTTGGGAGCATTTCCGTTTAAGGCCTTTCTGTGATAGGACCCCCTGCCTGGTGGGCTGTCCCAGACGTCCATGGCCTCTCTGACTTGCCTGCCGAGCCTGTCCGGGACCATGGTGACCACAAGGGCGGTGACCTGCCGATCCAGGGCCCTCACAGCCGAACATGCTTCTAATAATAACAGGGCATCTGCTGGGTTCACCTGTTGGGGAGGGAAGGCTGAGCCGGCGAGAGGAAATCAGGAACTCTCCTCCGTTCCAACAACACACGGCACCGGCAGAATCATCACCGGTGTGACGGGGGCAAGACTCAGCGTGTGGCCCCACTTCATTCCCCCTCGGCGTGTTTGCTCGGCCCAGGGGCCATGCTCAGAGAAGTCGAGTTTTTGTGGCCTGGGCGGTGGCCGGCCTGGGCGGTGGCCGTTGCCGCGTGTCCAGAGGAGTGTGACCTGTACGCTGTGCTGTGCACTGGGCCAGCTCCTCCTGGGGCGCTCCGGTCGGTGTCTGCAGTTTGCCGGTGGGGCCCTGAGGCCCAGGGTACAGGCCAGCAGGAGCCAGAGCTGGGCTTTGACCGCCACAGCCCGGCCCCCTCCACGAACCCCCTTGCTTCTGGGTGGGGGTGAGAGGCGGACATTGGTCATAAACTTTGGGAAAGGGGTTGAGGTGTGTCTGCCACGTGGAGAAGGAGGGGGCGGCAAAGGGCAGACCCGGGGGAGGGGGCAGTGTCTCACCCCCGAAAACCAGGAAACGCTGGCTAGGGCTCCTGGGATCCCGCCACCCCACCACTGGATGTCACCGCCCACCCTCAGGGGTGTTTTGGGATGGAGAGCCCGAGGGCGTCTCCCACCCACGGCCCTTGGCACCAGCATGGGGCCCCATGCTCCTCCAGGCCTGGTTCTGACCTGACTCCCGGGCCGGCTGCTCACGGAAGCCGCCCTTCCCTGTCCAAAGGCCCCAGCTCCCAAAGGACCCGTTCGCTACCGCTGATAACCAAGACACCGGTCCCCACTCTGTTCTGCAAGGTGGGGACACCTTGGGGGCTGGGGGGAGGCGGGCCTTTCAGGAGCACTGAGCGAGGAAGGTTTGCCTGCTGTCTGGCCGCAGGGCTTCTCAGGACCGTCTGCCCTTGCGAAGCTGTGCACAGTGGTTCGGTCCGGGCTGGCGTCTGTTTGTTTGGTTTTAGAAAGCACCTGTCGAATGGCCCGCAGAACACGGTGTGAGGAAGGGGCTCAGTCGAGAGCCGTACGGAGTGGTCGGAAAGGAGACGGCCTCACTGGGGGTTCTAAGAAGGCCGCTGGAGGCGTGACGGGTGCATCATGGGGGACCGAGCAGGATGAGTGGCAGTTGGGGCGAAGAGGAGGGGAGGACGCCCAGGAAGGGGAAGCTCCGCGGGCAGAGGCCCGGCA
Source organism: Glossophaga mutica (assembly GCA_039655065.1). Taxonomy (NCBI): domain Eukaryota; kingdom Metazoa; phylum Chordata; class Mammalia; order Chiroptera; family Phyllostomidae; genus Glossophaga; species Glossophaga mutica. The sequence goes on from CM077316.1 coordinate 51,849,656, forward strand.
GCCGCGTGCGCATGCGGGCGGTCGGCCCTGGGAAGGGGCCTTCTGAGCCACGTGCCTTTTCAGTGTCTCCCACGTCTTTCTCTTGCCTCCATGGCCATCAGGACGGACACGCGACTGGGGGTTCCTTCAGAGGTGCCGAGGGGCAGGAATGTCCCCCAAACAGAGGGGTCAGCGGTACCTCACCCTTCTCAGGTTGCCCACGTGTAACTCTCTGCCACCAAACCTCCCCGTGGCCTGGGGAAGGTGTGGTGTGGCCTCTCTGGCGGAGACCTCAGGGCGCTCATCCCCGTGGTCTGCCCGCCACCTGCCACCCGAGGGAGGCCTGGCTCTGGCCTGTGTACCTGCAGGTGGGACGCGCGGGGTGGGGACGCCAGGGGCAGAACTCGAGAGCAGCTCCGGGCCCTCCCGGGCAGCCTGCCCCTCGGGTGCGGAGCACCTGGCTCACACCTTCCCTCGGAATTCGCTGGCACGAGGCGGCGCCCGGGGTAACTGGCTGCTAACGGTCCTTATGGACTTCCTCCTGTTTCCAGGACTGTCCCTCATGTCTGCTGTCACTGGTAACACCTGCTGCTGTCTGGGAGGCTTGAAAAGAGATCATTACTCGCTTCAGCTCTGGAGGCTAGAAGTCCAGGATCGAGGGGTCAGCGGGGCTCGTTCCTGCTGCGGGAGAACCTGCTCCCGGCCTCTGCCCGGCCTCTGGGGGTCTGCCGGCAATTTCCGGCACCCTCGACTGGTGAAAGCAGCACCCCGATCTGTGCCGCCATCCTCACGTGGTTCTCCCCGGTGTGTGCAGCTGTCTGTCTCGGGGTCCAAACTCCCCCTTCCCGAAGGACACGGTCATGCTGGAGCAGGGCCCCCCTCACCAGCTCATCTGCACACCCTACGGCCAGAGGCCGCCTGCCCGGGTGCGGGGGACTTCAGCCTCTGCCCACAGCCCACCCTCCCGCCCATGCCCCCCACCCATGCATCCAGGGTCATCTCCCAAGTAAACGCCCCCTCGTCTCAGGGTCCGCTTCAGGCAGAACCCAAACGGAGACACCCTTTCGGAGATGACCCCCAGAGGCAGAGAGAGACTGGGCAAGCATCCCGGCTTCCTGCAGAAACTGTGATTTGAGTCGACGCGTTGATTTGTTATCTACGAACGCACTTCTCCACATTTCCTCTCGCCATCTGGCAAAGCTGCTTCTTCGGTGGCTCAGTCAGCTTGCTTTGCCTGCTGCCAGTCCCCACGACGACGGGGCTCAGTGACGAAAGGAGAGCGACGTGTTGACATCCGTAAACGCACAGGGGGCTTTGTTGCGGGGGAGGGGACACTTCCAGCTGAGGCAGGGATAACATCACCCAGCACCCGGGTGAGGACTGAGGCCCTGCTGTGACCACAGGCCTGGACCCGCCCTGCCCCCTCCCTGCCCTCGCAGGGGGGAATAAGTATGTCACAAGCGAGGGGCCGCCCAGCTCGGGAACACCAGGGTTCCCCTCCACAAACACGTCGCCAGCACATTCTGTGATCTCGAAATGAGTCTGAACGGCGATGTGAGCAGCAGGGCTGGCTCTGGATTCTCGATGGTTCCCCGCCTGCTCAGAGCCCCCTCCCCTGCTCCAGCTGGCCCAGCAGGTCTGCCCTGGTGAGGGACTCTGCGGCGGGGGTGATGGTGGGGGGTGGTGGGGGGGAGCCGAGTAGCAGCTGCGGGCCCCTCCTGCCTTCTGCAGGTCCTCTCGGCTGCTGAGGAGGAAAAGTCGGTTTCCAGGTCACAGCTGCCAGGGGCCCCAGCGGGGAGGAGGGGTGGTCCCAGCGCTGGGTTGAAAGTTTCACACAGGTTCCCCTTGGGAAGAGTCTGGAGGGAGGGGCCGCTGCCCTCTGGAGATTTCTGGGGTCAGTGAGCATTCGGGAAACTGGACGAGGGTGCGGCCGGGTCTTGCAGAGAAAGGCTGCGTGAGTGAGTCTGCATCGAGAATAAAATTTAATTCCAGCGGGGCCTGCGTGCTCACACACAGGTGTGCCGTCGGGACTAGGGGTGACCTCGATTTTCCTGCCGTTGCAAGGGCATGTGTGTGAAAGAGGGAGAGAGGAAGGGAGGCGGGCGGGACAGGAAGGGGCACCGAGGGGCGTCCTGGGGAAGAATGCGGTTTCCACGGCTCCTTTGCTCCCTCAGGCGGACTCTGCCTGTGGCTGGGGGAGGTCATGTTGACCGGAAGGGACACTGCGTTTGCCCCACTGTGAGCCAACGGCCCCTCCTTCTGGGGAGAGGGCCACCTGGTATTTCCACATCTGAGCCTCTCCTCTGGGAGACCAGGGTGCCCCTGACCACCCGTCTCCCCATGGGGCTCTCGGGCAGACCAGACTCAGGCCCTTGCCCAGGGACCCGGGGGTCCCCGCCAAGCCCCCTGCAGCCAGCACCACTGAGGTCTGGTGGCCGCAGGCTGCCTGCCAACACAGGACACTCTGAACTGTCCGAGGAGCGAGCGGTCAGTCCTAGGAAATCCCGGTCCTCCGGCCACTCCTGCCCCCGTCTGGCCGGCCAGGCTCACCTGGGGGGCTTGCCTCTCAGCCCCCGCCACCCCCCCCCACGGGCCCTGTGTGGTGCAGCCCCCGCCTCTGCGGCTCCGCCTTCAGCGCCCACCCCAGCCCTCAGCGATCCCCACCAGGGAGCCCCTCACCGCCTGCCCCTCTCAGGGGATGGTGAGAACAGGGGCTCCCATCCCACCCTCAGAGCCTCAGGGCACAGAGGTGCTGCCTGCGGGGCCGGGCTCCTCCCTGTGTCCCGTGGGTGGTCTCCCGCTCCTCGGACGCCTGAGGAGGGTGGGCTTGGGGCCCAGCACGGCAGCGCCTGGCCGGCGGGGCTCATGGGGCCTCGGTGTGTGCTGCCACGGACGGCCAGCTCACGTCCCCCCCCCCCCGCCGCCGCCCTTGTTGCCTTAACTGACTTCCCGGTAGCTGCACTCGGCTCCCCTCTGGGGAGGCTCTAGCAGCAAGGACCCCGAGAACTGTTTCTGGTGCTTTCTCCGTGCCTGAAGTGCTCACCACCGGGGCCCTGGCCAGGGGGCCCAGTGGGTTACAGTGTCGTCCCGATACACCCAGGTTGTGAGTTCGATCCCCGGTCAGGGCGAGCACAAGAAGCAACCAACGAATGCATCAGAAAGTGGAACAACAAACTGTTGTCTCTTTCCCCCTCCCCGTCCTCCCCCTCCCCCTTCTTTTCTCTAGCTAGATCAATAAATAAAAAATTTAAAAAAATAAGCATTCACCCCTGGGCTCCCTCCGGCGAAACCCAGGGGGTAAGCAGGGGTCAGCAAACTTTTACCCCAGAGGCGCAGAGAGTAAGCATCTCGCAACCACCCAGCTGTGCTGAGGCGGCTGGAAAAGCTGCCCTGGGTTATATGGAGCCAGTGAGCCTGGTGGCGTTCCAACGAAACTTTGTTCACGAAACAGGCAGCTGACCAGGTGGGGGCCGAGGGCCGACCCCTGGTTCACAGCAACAGGCTCAGAGGGCAGCCGCTTGGGTCCAGCCAGACCCACCTCCCCTTCCCTCACACCCGGTTTTCCCTCTCTGCGTTTGAAGGGAGGCCCCGACCCTCCGTGTCTGCGTGCCCCTGCCTGTTGCCACCCCACAGCCCCCCGGGGGGCCACCTGGCCTGCCCTCCTTAGGGCGCCGCACGGCCGGGGGGAGGGCTTGGCTTCGCTGCGCCGAGAGCGCAGGTGCCCAGCCGAAAACGAAACCGACGATGCAGGGGGAGCTCCTTTGGGGTGGAGCCCGCCCCCTGCAGGGCGGTGCGGCCGGGGTGAACCGAGAAAGCGGCTGCTGCCAGTCTCCGCCTGGCTCTGCTCTCGGGGAGGTTCGTCACGCAGTTTCTGTTCTCGGGAACTCACAGCCCGTCATCACCACACAGCGCGTCGGTCCCCAAAGTGCCTGCCGCACGGCCGGCCTTTCCAGGCAGGGGTGGCGGTTACGGGAAACCGAGGGTCCGAGGGCCAGCCGGGCTCGAGACCAGCAGAAGCTCGGGCGGCGAGGAGGCGGTGGCGTTTTCTAGTTTCAGCTTTGTAAATCACCCTGAAACGGTGCTGACTTTGCGAGCGAACACCCAGCAGCATCCTGACCGCTCAGGGGAGACACGCGCAGTTGGTTGAGCAGGAAAGGGCCGTGAGTCCGGCTCCAAGGGGCAGGTTACTGGAGGACATTAAAGCATCGGGCGATGTCACCGCCCTGTCACCTGTGAGAAGGTGCAAAGGTGTGTCATGGACCTTGTCTGCATACTCCTGGTGACAGGAGGCACTGTCCTCCCAGAAGCAACTGTCCCCTTTGGGTCCTGTGCAAAGGAAGTCAGGTCCAACACGTCCACCTCGAGAGACAGCGTGTTTCTGCCATGCAGCCTGAGAGACAGGGTGTCACCCAGGGGTGGGACCGTCTGAGGCAGGGGACCCTGCGTGTGTGGAGCGGGGACACCACACTTTGTGGTCTGGCCAAGTGCTTGTAAGTCTATCGCTTCTTGCGAATGCGCAGCACTCGGGGGTGGGCAGGTGCGGCCCCGCGGACTGGGGGACCACGGGAGCTCACAGAGGGTCAGCAGTTCCCTCCAGGTTGGTTGCCGGTGGCGCTGGGATTTTAATTCCACTCTTCCAGATCCCGATCCTGTGACACGTGGGTGACTGCCGTGCGGGGAGCCGGGGGCGGGGGGTTGGTGAGCAGCCTCGAAAATTGGCATGTGGCTTCCAGTATCACACATACTCTTTCGTTTTCTGCTTGGTTTCCACTTAGAAGTTAGATTTTCCATTCCTGATTTTAACCCGAAGAAAGGCTAAGTAAGTTCCAGGGGCCACTCTCAAATAAGGCAAACCGGAAAAAAAGACACGCACTGCGTCCACAGGCCAGTCCAACAGGATGCGGACACCTTTGCTCTCGGCCACCCGCTCTCAGACGGCGGCAGCCTGGGGACGGTGTCCTTAGAACAGCAGCTGCTCTTTCTGGTGCCGGGCTGGTCTCTAGTCGCGTCAAACCCCCTTCGGCTGCGTGCTCGGGGCGGGGTTTTAACCTCTGCACTCTGACCCAGGCTGATGGTATTCTGGCCATCGCGTTGACCAGCACACCACCGACCCATTGCCGATCACGCCCCCCTGGGTTATTTGGGGTGATGGCCCCGGGGCTGCCCCGTGAGCACGGCTTTCAGAATGGCCCTTCCCAGGGGAGCAGCCCTCCACCCTGGGAGGCAGCCCCTTGACGCGGTTGGCGGGACCCCCACAGTGGCCGGCGGGGCCCACAGTGGTGGCTCGCACCCCCTCTTGTCCTCTGGCTGCGTTCCTGCCTAGATGGTGCTGCTGGGGGTCAGTTTCAGCAGGAAATGGAAAGAGTGTAGATTTATGAGCCCACAGGCCCTAAAGTGACGTTCTGGCGGTGTCACTACCTAGCTGTGTCACCTTGGGCAGGGGACAGACCTGCCCGAAACTCCCATCTCCTTTGTGAAATGGAGGGAGCGCTCTGTGCCTGGAAGCGCTGGGAGAAGGGACCCTGGTGTGTGTGAGAGCCGGGCGGGGCTCAGCAGAGCGGCCCCGTAAGAAACGTGATAACAGAGGGATGGCGTGGCCGAGGCTTCTCTGGGGGCGATGCCAGCGGCCATGCCCTCCGCGCGGCCTCAAGGGTCTTCCGATGATCCCAGAAACAGGTGCTTCTCTCCCTCCGGCTCCTTCTCCGCCCAGGCCACCTGGCCTCCCTCCAGCTCCTCTGGCGCTCGAGGGACCCGAGCCTGCCCCCCGGAGCAGCAGCTGGGAAGGAAAGACGCCAGAGCACTGTTGTAGCGGCTGATCTCGTCTGGGGTGTGGAAAACAACCACAGTCCCCGGCCGCAGAGGCCTAGGGACCGACGGTGGGAAGGAAGGCCGCTCTTGACCCGAGTGGCACGGGAGCTGCTCGGAGGAGAGGCCGAAGGACGGGAAGGGTGGCAGGGAGCCACCACGGCCGGGACGGCCACGGCTGAGGCCCAGGCCCCCACTGCCCACCTGTGCTGGCTCCCATCTCCCCTCTGCAGCGCGGGCTGCACTGGGCACCGGGAAGAGAGGGCCAGGCCCTCGGGAGGATACGGGGCCGGGGCGGCCCTGGGTGAAAGGCGAAGGGCGAGTTTTCGGCAGCGCCGGTCTGTGCCGCGTAAAGGACCTAGGAGGTCCCTTTTGCCCCAGTTTCTTTACTGTGCCGACTCTGAGAAAGGAGGCGGCAGAAGCACGAGGCTCCGCAGGCTGAGCCGGAAGGTCCTGTCAGCGGCATTCAGGATGGGTCCCCCTTCAACAGGGGCCTCTCAGCTTGCGGCAGCGGAGGGTGGGTGACTCCCGCCTGCACCCCAGGACGGGCCCCCAGCCCCCGGCTCCTTCTGCTGGGCCAGGCCAGCGCTGTCCCGTGTCTTATTTGGGCTCGGAGTTCTAGAAAAAGGTCAGTGCTGTTTCCAAACCAAATGGCAGCCGCCTCCACCGCCCGCGTGCCCGTATTTATTCCGTGCTGCCCCCGAAAGTGGTGCTTCACCGCCGAGAAGGGCTCCCCGGGCGCGGACACCGAGGCGAGGGAGAAGCACGCGGAGGAGGCCGCCAGCAGTTCCCACCCCGACCGACGGGCCGCACTTCCCACCGAAAGCACACGCACTTAGGATCCTATTTCTCGTATTTTAATGACTACAAGGTCAAAGCGCGCCTCTTGTGGAGAACTTGGAATATGTGAGAAAGAACAGAGAAAAACAAAACTCGTTTTTAAGTCCTTTGCCGCCCAGGCTCATCGGCTCTGGGGTCAGGGCGACAAGGCCGCCCGCTCCGCCCTGTAATGAACTCTCCCACCCAGGCTGAGCCCGCCCCGCCCACTGTGGCACTCACGCCCCGCAGAAGCCCATCAGGGGGCAGCCCTGCTGGGTCCCCACTTCTCGGACGCGGCAACTCGGGCTCCGAAGCCCGCACCGCTCTCCTCGATGTTGCCGGAAAACTTTCCGGACCCCGGACTTGGGCAGCAGCTGTGAGATGGTGCGGGAGTCCGCGGAGGGCCCCCCGGCAGCCCTGGGCCCAGCCCTGTCTGCTCGGGGCCTGTCCGGAGTGGCAGGACCCCACGCTGCTCTGAGGACCCGAGAACCAGCGGGGAAGAACTGGACTGCAGCCCGCCGGGGCAAGCCGCCAAGCTCTCTGGACCCCAGCGTCTCTGCCGAGTGAAGCCAGGCCCGGGACCGGGTCTCTACCGCCCTCACCTTCAGCGCCGCAGGCCAGTGAGCACAGGGTCTGTCTGACCTGGTCGCAGCCTGGCCCCTCACGTGCGGGTCTGGACGCGACCTCCACCCTGGACGCTGGTGGCCTCCGTCACTGCGTCTCTGCGAGACGGCGCTCCTGCCTTCCGGGAAACACGCGGTTCGTTCCTGAGTCCAGGGCCACAGGCGGGCGAAGCTCCGCGAGGAATTAACCTGGGACATCGCCGCGCCCGGGGACAGCGCTCCCCACCGGTCACCGCCGCCCCGCACAGAGCCGAGGGGGGGTGGCAGGTCGAGGAGATGGCGCCGTGTCCAGCGCGGCCCGGGGAGCGGCGCGGTCTCTCCCGTTGCATTCGCCGAACTCCAGATCCTCCAGCCAACCCGGCACAGTCGCCAGAACATTCCGAACACCCGCCATTCACCAGGCGGCAAGGGAACACCTGGCCCTTCTGGAAGCGAAACCCAGCCAATGAGGCCCAGCACCTAAGGCCCCTCGTCCCGCTTGCCTGGCCACGTCACGTGCCGTCCCCAGCCCGCACTCAGCCCTTCAGGAACGGGGCCTGCACGCAAGCCGGGGACAGAGCGTGCGTCCCCCGCGCGCAGCCAGGCTTCTCCCCTGCTCCCCGCTGGCACGTCCTAGCCGGGCCCCCTGTGGTGGGGAGGGGAAGGGGAAAGAGAGGCCCGGACGAGGAACGGGGAGAGGGGCAGGAGGGAAGAGAACTTGCAGAAAATATAGCAACCGTGCTGTATCGCCGGGCTGGGCTCTGAAGGCCGATGGTCAAGGTTCAAATCCCCGCTCTGCTGTAGTCTTGCCGTGTGACCTTGGACAAGGGACTTAACCTCTCTTGGCCTCAGTATCTCCAGCTGTAAAAGGAGCCCCTGGGACCTATCTCCTGATGGCTGTTGGGAGGATGCAAAGAGACAACCCAGGGTCGCCACCCAAACACGGGCAGCCCTGAGCCGGGCTAAGTGGCCTTCTGTGAGGCAGGAACCGGGAGGGAGAGAAGGGAGGGGAGGGAGAGAAAGAGGAGACGAATAATGAAGATGGGGTGGGGTGGGGTGGGGGAGGCAGGGGGTCCTGTTTCCCGGCCCCGAAGCAGAACGACATGTACCTTGTCCAAAAACCACCAGCCCCTCCCTGCCACCTCCCTCTCGGTCCCTGCAGACCCCAGCAGCCTGTAAAGAACCCTAGCACAATGGCGGGGCGGGCTCCTCCTGGCTGACGCCTGGGCCAGGCCACCGTCCCACACACCCGATGCCCCCCCGGGGGGTTCCCTTTGAGACAGAGCTGGGTGGTTACCACCTCCCACCAGGGATGAGCTGTCAGTTCAGGAAGGAGGTTTGGGGGCGCAGAGGCTCCCCGACCCGGGGCTCGCCCTGGACCGGGAGGTTGTTTATGACTTGAAGCAGAAGCCAGCGGTCCCCGCCCCGGGAGAGGAACGCTCCCCTCCCAGTCTGGCGGGGGCTTTGCGGCCACTCGCTGGCCGCTTGAGTTTTCCTGTTTCCCTTCGTGCACATCGGCCTCTGAGGCGTGCAGGCTGTTGCCTGCCCTCACCGCTGAAACCCGTGGGAAAACGCTGGACTCGCAAAGATAAGTCGAGGCCAGCCGAAGGCAGGAGGAAAACAGATGGCGGCCGGGGCGGCTTCCTCGGCCGCGCTCAGAGGTTGAGCCTCCCCCAGCCCCTCCCCGGCTCCCGCTCCCTCCTCCCCCTGCGCGGAGGCGCAGGGAAGCCTGTGCAGCAGACGGTCCCCCTGGCTAAGGCCATTCCAATAGTGTGTGCTTCTACCCGCCCCCCCCCCCCAATCTTCACTGTGGTGACCTGCACGCAGAAGGCACCGCCTTGGCCGCCGTCGTGTGAGCGGCCCCAGCGCCTTCGCACGGTCCCCAGGACGCTTTCATCTCGCACAACCGAGACCTTCCCCTTACACACCGAGTCCCCCACCTCCGCCCAGCGCCCGCCCCCACCGTTCTGGTTTCTGTTTCCATGAGTGTGACTCCCCGGGGACCTCAGAGCGGTGGAGTCACACTGCTCACTGTCCTTTGGCGCCTGCTCATGTCCCCGAACACGATGCCCTCAGGGTTCCCCCGGGTTGTGGCAGGTGTCAGAATGTCCTTTTCAAGGCTGAACAATATTCCACTGTCTGTATCTGTCCCCTTTTGTTGATCCACTCACCTGTGGGGACACTTGGGTGGCTTCCACCGTGTGGCTGTTAATAACGCCGCTCTGGACGGTGGTGGACAGACGTCCGTCCTCGTTCCTGCCTTCCGTTCGCAGGGGTCACACCTGGAGAAAGCCGTTTTCCGCTCGGCTGCCCATCTGTCTGTTTCCGCCCCCCCCCCGCCCCCCCAGCAGCGCACAGGGACTCGTTTTCTGTTTTTTCACAAGAGCTGTTTTAATGGCATCACGTAAGGTTTTTACGAGGAAGAAATGACCAAACCAGGAGGATTTCAGAATGTATACACGCAGCGTCGAATGTGCCATTTTAAGTGGGAGAAATTAATTCAACAAATTAATGGTGTTCATACACACACACAAGAAAATACAGCCGCTTCTCTACTCGCCTTCAGAGACGTCCGCAGGAAGCAAGGGCGGGGGGGGGGGACGTAGAGAGAGAGGGGGAAGACAAATTAAGTGAAATGGGGCGGGAGGGGGGAACCTAACAGCTGGGAGGGCCGGTGGGAATCGGTGTTTGGAATTCTGGGGGCCAGTCGGCCTCCCACGGCGCTGGGGGGGCGGAGGGGGAAGGCACAAAGATTCAAAAGCCACTATTTCTTACTTGGGCCAGCAGGTCGGAAAAAGGGGTGGAGTCGGGGGCCTCTGGCAGCTAAACTAGGCAGCGAAGCCCCTCTCTCCCTGGGCCTGGCAGGGCTGGGAAGTATTCCATATTCGGGTGCATTTTAAAAGCCCCTTTGAGGAAGCGACGGCCTCCCAGGTCTTCCTTTGTAGGGGAACCGGCCTGGGACACGGGGATGGGGGGTCCCAGGGTGGGCTGCCCTGGGCTTTGGGCCTGCGAATCCCCTCTCGTCCGCAGCTGCAAACCTCCTGCCCAGGAGGCCCTCGGCCCCTTCGTGCCATTTTACAGCCCCCCCCCCCAGAGGGACGCCCTCTGGGTCTGCAGCCCCGGGTCCTCGTGCGTCCCGCACACCCTTTCATTCCCTGGGCAGACGGGGCCGGGAGGGGAACGGCGGCGTATCCCGCTCCTCTGGCCCCTGAGTGGGGTGAGACCCCCGGGGAAGCGGGGGCGCCCCTCGGACCCAGATGAATGCTAACAGAGCCACCAAGCAGCCGCGGCCCGGCCCGCATCTCGGCGGGAATGTCGCCTCTCACAAAGCAGGCAGGAAACCTTTAATTAACCTTGTTTCCAGACACAAAAGCCGTGAGAACCTTCCACCCCATTTGAATTCGCATCTTCAAAGAAGGCGAAAAACTTGTATTTTCGGGACTGCAGCGTGTGTTGTAAACTGTCCCACAGGATCGGGGAAACCTGTCCCCCAAAACACAGAGCTGGGGGGAGGTCCTTCTGGAAACTTCCCTTTATCTCTTGGTTTTCATTCTGCAGGGACCCGTCTGCCTGGGGAAACCCTGTCCTGGATTTTACCGGGCTTTGTGGGCCATCCGGTATTGAAACCTCTCAAATCCACTCTGGCTTCTCAGCCGGTGCCTTGGAAGTCGCCTGAAAGTGGGGGACTGGTGGGGAGGAAGGGGGGCAGCTGGCCTCCGGGGACCCCGGCCTGCCCGCTCCCTGCCCCGGGTTTTTGGTCAGAGCTTCCCCGTGCGGCCCGTGCGTGCGGGAAGGAGGGGTTTGTTTTGTTCATCAGTCGGGGCCTCGGTTCTGTCTCCTTAAAAGTCTCAGCACCGCCATGATGCCGGTCAGCGAGAAGCTCACGTTCGAATTCTCGGAGAACAGCGGAGCATGAGGCCTCAGGGCCGCGTCCCAACGACGCGCTTGTCACAGAGTGCTGCTCTCAGAGCGCTCACGCCTTTGGCCTCGTCCCCAGTCCTCTGAAAGTGACGGTTGTCCCCATTCGACAGGCGGGAACTCGGGTCCCGGGGGACCTCAGCTAGGGAGGAGTGCTGGGGGTCCCGGGCCACACCTTCTACCACCCAGGCCAGCGCTCCCTCCCTGTGCACGCTGCCTGTCCCGAAAAGGCACGGTGGCCCCGGGGGTCAGCCCTGCCAAGGGTGGCGACCAGGCTGACCGATGTGCGGGGTCGCCAGGCTGGGCGCGCCCGGGAGAGGGGCTTTCTCGAACGCCCTTGGGGGGCGGGGGACCTCAAGCGGCTCGCAGTGCCTGGCGTGGTGGCCAGAGCTCCTCACAGGGTGGGCGAGGCGTCACTCTGGCCCCGCAAGCCAGAGCGGGAGGAAGTGGCTGCCCGAGCCCGGCCTGGCTGCGTGGGAACCGGGGCTCCCGCCCCAGGCGTGCTCGCCGCCTTGGGGGCTCTGCCCCCAGCCGGAGCGGGCGCAGGCAGGCCTGGGCCCCGGGAGGTCTGGGCTCCGGTCCCCGCTCGGCCACTGACCCCTTCGCTCCGTGCCTGTGTTCAGTTGACACGAAACTTCACGTAAGCCGTCTCTGTGGGTCCCTGGCGCGACCCTCTGGTGTTGGCCCCGCCGGTTTTGGTGCCCTGCTGGGGTGCCCAGCGCTTCTGTCCCCAGAGTTACCTCTCTGGGGTTGCGGGGACCAGGGCAGGTGTCCCTTCTGAGTCTGCTTTCTCAGGTGAGGGGGCTGGTGCGAGGACCAAACCCATCTCTCGATCTTGCTGGATGAAAACCTGTTTTCTTTCCGCTGACTTTGCACAGTTCCAACTAAGATGTGTGTGCCCCTTCTCCTGCTACGTTTCGGAGCCGCAGAGCTGAGGCCACTGCCCGGGAGCTCGGGGGTGCCCCGGCAGGGGGCCCTCGGGGCAGTGTGGACAGCAAGGGGCAGACGCTCGGGGAGGTGGTCGAGAACGGCCCTCACCCCACCCACCCCAGTCCTCCCATTAGTCCTCCTTCTTTTCTGTTAGGGACCGGCTCGCTCAGCCTTGTGGTCAGGGCCTGGCCCCCTCCTTCCCTGTCCACCCCCGGCCACCCTGGCCCCCTCTGGAGCTCAGCTGAGGCGAGCAACTGCAAAACTCCTACTGCTCTCAGTGCGAAATGATTAATAAGAGGAACCACGGCCACCCAGGGGGTCCGTGAGACTGGGGACTGGAGACGGGACCGAGGGGAGGGCTCCCCGGGCTCGGGTCCTCACGTCCCCACCCCTGCCGAGGGGTCCTCCCCGTCGATGGGTGGCCCCGCCGGAGCGGCCCTGGCCCTGACCGCAGGGAGCGCACAGGGGCTCGGAGAAGGAGGCGTGCGTCTTAATGGGTCACGTCCCGGGTCCCCCAACACTCCTCGCCCTGGGCCGAGTCCCTGCCGCTGCCGAGCTGGGAGGCGAGGGGCCGCAGGCGGACGGGGCAGGGCCGGCAGCAGCACCCTGGGCCTCTCTCCTCAGACTCAGTCTGCACCCCACATGCAGGGACCAGGCCGCCAAGCGCTCCGAGGATGTGGAACACTTTCCTTGTCGCGACCGGTCACACTATGTCCCCATGCTGGCCTCCGGGTCAGGGGCTCTACGGCAGCGATGTGGGCCTCGCCACCTCCCAGAGCAGCTCCCCCGCCTTCTAGCTGGGCGACCTTGGGCAAGGAACTCGCCCTCTCTGAGCCCCTGCCTCCCGTCTGTCGCACGGGAGAGCGTGGCCCATCTCCAGCGGAACAGGATTCACCTGAGGCCTGTCTGCCTCCCCCGACCCCTCCCGGCTCCATTTTAGCTCCTCAGCACCTTTGGGCTCTGTCCTGGGGGCCTGAGGAGTGTGAGCCAGATACACGGTCCCCTTCCCGGGTGGGGGGCTGCGCAAGGCTCTCTCCCAGCGGGGAGGGCAGGCGGTGCGGGGGCACGTGCACAGCAGAGGGGAGGGGTGCCGACCTCAGGTGCGGAGGGCGTTTGGGAGGCGCTTGGAGGGGACAGAGGCTGGAAGTCAGGGCGGACGGGAGGGCTTGCCCGCCTCTCTCTGCGCCATCAGAAGCTGCCAGAGCGCAACGTTCTGTGAGCCCCGGGCTCTGGGGGGGTCACGAGAGAGAGAGCTTGACCCCTGCGTCCCCGAGTGGTGGGGGGCCGGCTGTCCGAGTGGGGCGGGGTCGGGGACTCCCCCCGAGGAGCTCCCTCTGCAGAGTGGTCCAGCAGGTGAGGAGAGCAGGCCCCCAGGAAGGGAAGGGAGGGGGCGGGGAGCTTAGGCGGAGAGCACACTGATGTCAGGGACAGGCGGCGGCTGCACAAGACCCGAACCAGCGTCCACAGAGGCCGGGGGCCCCTCCCACACCTGCGCTGGGCTTCGTCCCCCCTCCCCCCCCCCCGCCCTGTGCCTCAGCGTGTGCCCTGGGCCCCGGGCAGACGGGAACTCCCTCCTGGAGGAGGCTGGGACGACGGTGTCGTGTGCCCTCGGACACATTGCCGGCAACAACAGAGCAGCTGTTTCTTAAGGCCCAGTGCTCTGTGCTGGGTTGTCCCACAGACTTATGCATCCTTGTCCTTGAGAAAGGCAGGTTTCAGAAAGGGACAGGGCGCTCCACACGCCCCAGGGATGGCCGGGGCAGGGGTTCTAACTTTCCCCTCCAACCTCCGCCCACAGCGGGGGTGGCACCACACCGCACGCCCCCCTGCGATCGCCAAGTCCCGACCTCCGGCCACACCCCGCGGCCTCCCCGAGCCCAGGGACCTCCGGGACAGCGAAGGAGCCACCACAGCTCTACCAGAGGAGGCGCTTCCACCCGTTTAAGTTGTTCACGAGACGTGAGTTGTCCCCACGTCCCCGCGGTCTCGCTGTTACAAGTCACACTTCTGTTGGGACAGCGGCCCTCTGGGTCAGCCTCACCGTGCCCGAAACAGTCACGTACGTTTTACAGGTGACAACAAGCGTGGGAGTCTGCCCCGTTGCAAAAATGCCCGACGTCGTCCCATAAAAGACAAGAGATTATTGCCAATCTCATGTTAAATCCATTTCTCATAACGGAATAATCTCAGGAGCAGAAGCAGAAAGACACTTTTGGACCTTTGATAGCCAATAACGCTATGCTTATTGTTATCTTAGCCATATCACGTGGAACGTGCGTGCCTCTTCGCGCTCGATCCCAAGCAGGGCAGGCCGAGGAGTCCCCAGGGTTCCGGGGGCCCTGCCGACGCGTCCTCCGAGATGCGTGTCCATTTCCTTCCCAGCCCCCGAGGAGGCCGGTCCGCAGCCCCTCGGTTCCGCCCCCCGAAGCCGCAGCCCGAGCTTCCCCAGGTTCCGAGCTGAACCCCTGGAGCTGGGAGGCACCTCACGTCGACCTGAGGGCTGGTCGAGTGGGGGGGCTGGGGACAGGACCGGGGACAAAGGTGGTCTCTGAAAGCCGCCACGGCCCGTGGCCACCGAGGTCTTTACTGTGTATAAAGGCTGAGCGAGGGCCCTGGCTGGTCTTTTCCTTCGCTTTTCATCCCGCTTTCTAGGCCGTTGCTTATCTTCACGGTCCCACCGAGACCCGCCCCGGTCGTCTGTGGTCGGCACGGGCCGAGCATGCCACACCGAACACGTGTGTTCAGATCAGAGAGAGAACCGCGTCTTCGCGGCAGGGCCTCCCTGACCGGGCGCCTTCGGCCCCCCGGTCCACTGCCTTCCCAGACCCTCGGCCAGGCGTCTGTCTGCCCAGCGGGGTCTGGGCCACGGCCGGGCCTGGGTGTCCGACCGCGGGCAGGGGCCGTCGAGTCACCCAGTCCAGCCGTGGCGCTTTGCGGGCTGAGGACCCACGGTGCGCGGGGCTCGCCGCTGCGGTTTGGGGCTCGGGAGACAAAGAGAGGCAGGGAAGGAGGCCCCGTGCCCAAGGAGCTCACCCCCAAGTGAGAGAGAGGCAAGACTCGGTCAAGAGGCGCCGGTGGAGAGAGCGCCGTCCCAACGGGCGGGGCAGGAAAACACGGCGTTTGCAGGGGGCGCTCGGCGCGCTGGAGGTGGAAGAGGCGGCGGAGTGTGCTTGGTGGGGGGAGGGGGCGCCAGAGGGGGATCGGTGGCCGTCCAGGCGTGGCGGGGGGTGGGCGGGTGTCAGCGAGGCCGCACGGAGTGCGCCCGGCCGGCTGGGAGAGCCGTGGACAGGGGCCCGGCGGAAAGGTGGGCGACTGAATACGAGACCCTGAAGACGCACGCAGGGTCGGCGGGGGGGTGGGGGACAGAGGTTGGAAATGCGACGCAAAGGTGCTGGAGCTGGCGGGCCGCCTCGGAAGGCGGGGGGTGGGGGCAGGGGGCGGCCTGACCGCGGCGGGCCGGCGAGTGCGGCCTCGCGGCAGGTGTGCTGTGACCGAGCGGCTGCCCCCATCCTGCGGGCCCAGAATCAAGGTCGCGGAAACTAGGCCGGCGCCCCGCGGGCCTTCGAGCCCACCTAGGCTGACCTCCTTTTCCTTCGGGGCTACCCCCCCCCCCCGGTTACTTTACAGTCCGGTGAATTCTGAACCCCTCCCACCCCCAATTTCAGAGTAGAGCACATTGCACTTAGAAAATGTAACAAGTGCAGAGAAGAGAAAAGACGCCGGCCAACGCTCTCCACTGCCCGTCCCCTCAGAGCGGCTCCTGCCACCAGTGTCCTCGGCCACCTCCGGCCTGAACTCCTCCGGGCCGGCTCCGTGACCCGGTCGGGGTCTGTCAGCCACACGGGTTGAGTATTTTTAGTGGCAGAGTGGCTGAAATCCTTCTTGTGACCAGGATCTCACTACGTTTTCAAGCATACGATGCTTTTGAAAAATGGAGATAGCGTTGGAAAAAAAAAAAAACAAGAGTTTTCCCATTTACGACGTAATACTTGCCTCAGAACCAGGCAATGTTTTTACATGTAAAAATCAAAAGCATTCCAAATCCGACTGTGCGGAAATCACCCGACCCCATGGCTGGTACTTTCCTGGTAATTTCCTCTGCTAAGACTTCCAAACGAGCGTGCGCTTTGACAAGGAAGTTACGGGCCCACCGCGCACGGCGTGGGTCCCGCTCCCCGGGCTTCCCTGGCACAGGTGTTTCCGTTCCCGGGCGGCGTGAACGCCACGTCCACGTCGACTGAGGCCACTGAAAGCACTTCGCACGTGCCGACTCCCTTGCTCTCCACGGCAGCCCTGGGACAGGGCGCTGCGCTTTAGTCCCACTTCACAGACACCCTAACCGAGGCACCGACGGTGGGCCTGGGAGCCGGAAGCCGCCTCTGCTGATCTCTCTCGCTCTCTCTCACACACGCACACGCACACACGCATACATGCACATGCGTGCACGCACGTCCCAGCTCCTTCCCACGAGCCAGCCTTTCCCGTCCTGAGAGCCTCTCCGAGGTCCCCCAGTCTGGCCTTTTCCGGGGCGGACGCCTCGCCCGGTCACTGTCTGCAGCTCGGAGGCCCTTGGCCACGCAGGTCCTTTCCCGAGCGGCTAGAAACAAGGCATGCGGAAACTCGCCCCAGGACGGCTGTCCCCGGCCTGGCCCCCTGTGTACCCCGGACTGCGGACCCCCACCTGCACCATCGGTGATGCGTCGGCGTCCACGTATAACAGCTCGACTGCTGCAAACACAGAGTTCTTCCCAAGGCTCGCGGCCCCTCCCAGCTCCACGGCCTGGCCCCTCCGGCCTGCGAGTCCTCTCCTGGCTTCACCCAGCACAGCCCTCAGGGGAAGTTACGGGCTTCCTGGGCCTTCGTGCGGCCGGGCCGAGAACTTCCTGGTGGGGACCCAAATGACGGCATCGGGCCTGCCTGGGCCAGCAGGGGCGGGGAAGCACCCAATGTGGCGGCAGTGCTGACGGCTGCCCTGGGGGTCTGCAGAGGACAGCTCAGGTTGGCACCAAGAAGTCAGGGGCAGTCTCAGGGGCCAGCTGCAAGGGAAGGAGCGGGCGGGAGGGGTCGGCCAGGAAAGGGTCGCTGGGTGCCCCTGGGAGGACCCTCCCTTCCCTGCCTCCGAGAGACCACAAGGAAGGCGGCTTTGTTGGCCGTTCTTGGGGCAGGGACCACTGGAGGTTGGGGTCAAGGCAGGCTCCGGGTCAAATCGACAAGGTCGCGCACTGTGTCCCTTTGGGTGTCTCCTGACCCGAGCAGTCCTGCTGTCTCTTTCTTGGGGTCCCCAAGGAGGAGGGAGAGTCCTCTGAAAACTAATTCCATGCCACGGCCGTAGTGGCGCGCAGAAGCTCGATGCATCTGTCTCTACAGGTGGCTGCCACGCCACCTGCCACTGAGGCCACCTGGAGAGGGACAGGCCCCCTCCAGCGGGGGGGGGGGTGTTTCAGCGCAGGGAGCACTCTGCTTCCCTCAGGTGGCCTTGGGGCGGCCAGGGGCCCCTTCTCGGGGAGCAGGGAGGACAAACACGAGGCACCCGGCCAGTGAGAGGAGCCGGGGACAGCACAGGCCCCGTGGGCCTCTGTGACGCTTCCCTGAGATGGCGCCGCCGTAGAGCTCGCTGGGTGAGGTCGGGACATGGTGCGAGCGCCACAGGAACCCGGAGCGTCTCCACCCGTGTAAGCTGTTCCAGGTAAGGCAGGAACTCGGCCGCCTTCCGCACAAGCCGTCCCAGCCCATGGCGCCGCCGCCCCCGCGGGACCTGCTTCTCGGCCATTCCCTGTCTTCCCAAGGGGACGCCCAGGGGGCCTTTCTGTTCCAGACGCGGAAGAGAAGATAAAACACGCATGCGATGAATATGATACACTGACTGTAAGTCTGTTATAAAATGAAAAGTGTGGCAAGAAGCACATGTATCTCTGAAAGAAAGGGACTCTTTTTTTTTTAACATAACCACAACGCCATTATTGTACCTGCACTTTTTTACAGTAATTCCTTAATATCATCCAATATCCAGTGGGAGTTTAAAGATTTTTTATTTATTTATCTTTAGAGGGGAAGGGTAGGAGAGAGGGAGAGGAGAGAAACATCAATGTGCGGTTGCCTCTCGTGTGTCCCCCGCTGGGAACTGGCCTGCAACCCAGGCATGTGCCCTGACTGGGAATCGAACCTCGATCCTCTGGTTCACAGGCCCGAGCTCAATCCACTGAGCTACACCAGCCAGGGCCCAGTGGGAGTTTAGATTTCTCCAGCCGTCTCGTTTCTTAAAACGTCGCAGGGGGTGTGTTTGAACTAGGAGCCGTCGGGCTGACCCACTTGTGAGCGTCTGGCGTCTGCAGCTTCCTCCCTGCACCCCCCACCCGCCCCACCCCCACCACCTCGTTTCCTTGAGCTGTGTCCGTTGAGGAAGTCAGGTTGTTTGTCCCCCCAGAAGTCCCCAGGGTCTGGACCTCGCCAGTCGCACCCCTGCGTGGCTGAGTGATGTGCGCCGCCCCCATTTTCACGACGGGGCCGCCGGAGCTGGAGGTCCGGGGGGCTGGCCTGGACACCGCAGCCAGAACGCTCCAGGGGCCTGACGGGGTCCCCGGCGCTTCCTTTGTGACGTTGGGAAACTAGGGGTCAGCTCTTTCTCCATCGATTTGGTGGCGTGTTTCTGTCAGGAGAAACCTCCTCCCTCATCGATGATTTATTTGGTGACCCCGATAAACACCCGGGCCCCACGCTCGATCCCTTCCCCTTATTTGCAGTGATTTGTGATTTTCAGGTGTCACGACGATGCCTGTGATGGGATTCCACAATCAAGGGCTGGGGTTACGGGGTGGGGGCGTGGAAGGGCCACAAGCCGGTCACGGCGGAGGCCCCGTGGCGGGTACGTGGAGGCCCGTCCGCTTCTGTGCGCATCTGACACGTTTTCTAGCAGAAAGCAGCTTTTGTTTTTACAGTAAAACGTTAAGTAACCATCTGCTCCCCGGAGCCTCCCACAGGGCGGGGGGCCGAGTTGGCTGGCTTCGGCGCCGTGGGCCCGCGTGGACTGGGCCCCGCGTGGACTGGGCCCCGAGTGGACTGGGCCCCAAGTGGACAGGGCCCCGCCGCAGCGGCCTCACTCGCCGTGGGTGCCGTCCCTTCCAGCTGGCGCCCCTCCGCGCTGGCTCCTGTCAGAAGCCCAGCGGCCTGTGGGGGTGCCCTCACTCTCGGCGACGAGAGTCCCGTCTGTGCTGGCCATTTCCTGCCCAGACCCCGGCCGTTTTCCAGGGCAGGGCTGGCCGCGGTCTGGCGCTCAGGGTCCTCTCATGCTGTGACGCAGGAGCTCTCTGGGACTCCAGCCAGACTCTGCAGCGAGAGCAGAGCCGTCCGCCCCCAAACAAGGCTGCCTCGGCTCCCCCCCCTCACCCCGGCAGAGCAGCACCCCCCCCATCCGCCCACCCGCCCCGAGGAGCAGGTGAGCAGGTGTCTCCGCCAGTTGACGAGCTGGCGGGTGGGTGGAGGGGAAGGAGATTAACATCTGACTCTGAAGGCCCCACAGCCCCTCTGGGGGCTGGCTCCCCCTCTCAGCGCCGCCGCCAGGCCCAGACTCCGAGCCAGGGCGAGGGGAAGGGGGGCCGTGACAGGGCCAGTATCGCTGTCCATCTGCACTTGGGCAGGTGTAGGTGGCGGAGGAAATCGGAGAAGGGGAGGGGCCCGGGGGTGCCTCCGGTGGCGCTGCGTTGTCTGGTCTGCTGGGCACAGGGCGGGGTGGGGCGGGGTGCGCGGGGAGGGCAGAGCCCTCCGGAGACCAGCGTGCGGCGGACAAAAGTGGGTGCGGGAGACGGAAGGGGTGCCGGCCCGGAACGGCCCTCGGCTTTGCGCGGTGACAGGGAGAAGACAGGGCCTGTTGGGTGACACCCGAGGGCGGAGCTGGACCCCCTGCCCCCGTGAGACTATCGAGCAGGCCGGTGACCAGTGAGACGCCCAGCAACGCAGCGGTGGGGGGCTGTCGTGGGAATCAGGGGTTCCCCCTCGCAGGGGGGAGCGTGCCACAACATCTGGGAGACCCGGTCAGGAAGGCTGGGCAAGGGGGTCCCGGTGTGACGGCCAGGCACTCACTCACGGAGGGGCACGGGCCTCCCGCGGCAGAGGAGGGAGACCAGGGGCTCCCGGGTGACGCCCCGCAGGGACGCGGTCAGGGCAGGTCCCCTGCACTCGTTTACAGTGGGCGCAGGAGGGCCGCCCGCCGCCTGGTCCTGGGGTTAAAGGAGCGGTGAGCTGGCAGCCTGTGACTCACCGTCACCTCCTCTGTGGTCCTGGAGCACGGTGATCGCTGAGCAGGAAGCAGCCGCGCTCGCTTCCGAAACAAGGTCCAGGCTGAGCTGCTGTCCGGCAGGAGTCAGGGCGCAGGGGGAGGGAGGGAGGGAGGGAGCCCCGGGCCGTCCCAGGCTGTGGTTGGAGGCTCTGGGCACTGCGGCGGTGAGACGCACCCGGAGGCCCACTAGAGATCTGACCGGAGAACCACCCTCCTCAAGGGAAGTTTCCAGAAAAGACGTCTCAGGAGGGGGGGGGGGCGTGTGTGTGTGTGTGCATGTGTGTTTAGTGATGACACCCAGGGTTGGTGGGAAGCGATAATAACAGTCTCTTCAAGCCAGTTGGGTATAAATTGGCACCGTCCTTCTGGAAAATAACTCAGCCCTAAGTTTAAAGAGCCTCAAAAAATGTATTTCTTTTGGGTACGAATTCCTATGTGTCTTAATTTATTTGTTAAGATGGAATTAGAGGGCTAAAAACTCCTGTGTCCGAGGATGTGTATTGCAACACGATAATACTGAAAATCGACAGTAATCTGTAGTTCTAACTAAATACCTAAAAAGAGAAAAAAAAGTTGCCCTAAGTAAAAAACTAATAAACAAAACCTTAAGACTACAACCCCAATTTTGAAAAAAATGAAATTAGAATAAACATTGAAATGTAACAAATATTAACAGTGATTATGCTTGAGTGCTGGGGTTGTAATTTTTTTCTTTTTCATGCTTTTCTATATTTTCCAGTTTTTCTATTAACAACACTTTTACTCCTGTAATCAGAAGAATTGTATAGAATATAAAAATTCTTTCCCCGTTTTGAACTGAAAGGTCAAATCCCTCCCCACATCTCCCAAAGGCCCCAGAAAGAGCAGGCTTGGGGGGGGCGGAGAAAGGACCTCCACTCAGGACAGGCTGGGGCCGCGCGGCCCACTGGCCGTCGGAGCGGATGCTTGAGTTGGGATCCCAGAGGCCCCGGGGGCCGTGGGTACGAATGTCAGGGTCAGCAGCAGGTGGACTGCACTGGACAGCCCTGAGCACGACTGGAGGAGGTCTCAGGAGGCACGAGGTTAAGGTCAGAAAGGAGAGACAAGGCCTGACCCTCAAGTCTCTCTGTGAGACAGAGACGTCAGCAAAGGAGCCACTGCCCCAGCAGCCACCAGGGTGTCCCTGTGACCACCACGGTGTCCCACTGACCATCACAGTGTTTTAGTAGCAACCACAGTGTCCCGGTGACCACCATGATGTTTTAGTGGCCACCATGGTGTCCCAGTGGCCACCACGGTGTTTTAGTGGCCACTACAGTGTCCCAGTGGTCACCACGGTGTCCCAGTGACCACCACAGTGTTTTATTGGCCACTACCGTGTCCCAGTGGTCACCACGGTGTCCCAGTGACCACCACGGTGTCCCAGTGGCCACCACAGTGTTTTATTGGCCACTACCGTGTCCCAGTGGTCACCACGGTGTCCCAGTGGTCACCACGGTGTCCCAGTGACCACCACGGTGTCCCAGTGACCACCACAGTGTTTTATTGGCCACTACCGTGTCCCAGTGGTCACCACGGTGTCCCAGTGACCACCACGGTGTCCCAGTGGCCACCACGGTGCCCACGGCAGGCACCGAGTACACACAGCTGCGCGAACTACGCACGGTGACCTCGGAGGGGGGTTTGTTCTGAGCAACGTGGGTGGTAAGCAGGCAGCACGACCCGCAGACGGTGCCTTACGGAGCTGTGCGCCCCTGAACCCACGTCACGTTATTAACCAGAGTCACCCCGATAAAGTCAGTAAAGATTGAACCCACACGTCATTTGCAGCACGCTTTCCCCTCTCCTTTTTTAAAGAAAAGGGGCGGGTGGGGTGGGTGGGGATACGCGTCCTCTTCGGAATGAAGTCGCGTCTGAGCAACAAAAATGCCAGAGCAGAAAAGGCAGCTTGACCCTTGGCGACCATCTTCATGAGCCTATCAGCAGCAAGGGCGGCCACTGAGCTGAGCTGAGGGGTCACCCCGGCCTGGAGGACGGGCCAGACGTGCGCCCCTCCTCTGGTGAACCCCCAGATCTTACAGCTGAAAGCGGGTCGGTGGCCACCCTCCGATTCAGCCGGTCGGTCCTGCGGGCCTGGGCTTCCGGCCAGCACATTTCGAACACACTGAAGCAGACACATCTCACTTGCCAGACCTTTTAAAGACCGATGCCAAAACAGATGGCACCGTCTGGGCGTTAGGCGCCCCTGGTTCCGTCTGGGCGTTAGGCGCCCCTGGTTTCGAGGGCCGCCTGCTTCATGCCTGGAGGGGACTTCACGTTTCGACACCTCCATGCACCGGGTGAGGGCGAGAGGGTCGGCTGGGTACAGGGGTGGGGCGGGGGTCAGCCCCTGTAGCCGGTGGGATGCGATGTAGCGGAAGGCAGGGCTGGGAGGACGAAAGTGAGAGGGTCCCACAGCCTTGGTTTCCCCCTCTTGGAAGCTGGGAAGGTCTCGAGGGTGGCAATGCCCAGGTGAGGCCCTGACGCGGTGTCCCCAGCTAAGTCACTGGGCACGGTGGAGGGACAGCAGCTAGGATGGTCCTGCTGGGGCCCCAGGCGGCTGGCTGTCCAGCAGTCACCATCCCGTTAACATGACTGGTGGCCTCTGCGTGTCGGGAGGGGTGTTTCGGCTCTGCGTCGGAGCTCCCGAGACGGCCCTGTTCGGAGAGGTTTGAAAAACGATGCGGGTGAAAAAGTGCACCCTGTTCAGCAGTACATTGTAATAATGCTTTGTATTTTTATAGCGCCTCCTTCAGCCGAGGGAGCTCCGCGTGCTGTATGGTGTCCGCTCACCCCTCTTGCAACCCAGAAAGGAAAACTTTGTTGGTTCAGTGTTCGCGCTACCCTGGTTTTGTGGGGCTGGGAGCGGGGGCTCGCTACCGCAGGGGGGCTTCTTGATGTTCATTCGGAGGCTATACGTTTTCCTGTTATTCCCCCCACTGGATAGCTTTCGTTACTGGACATCACATAAGAAATTAAAAATGAGCCGTGAGGCCTAAACTGTGTGTATGTGCATTTATGTCTACGTGGATGTGGTGTCTGTATAAATATTTAATTTTTATGGTCTAAGCCTTCGCCCGTGGTTTACACGGGCTGGAAATTATTAGCTGCGGTGGCGTGGGGCTATTATTATTTGCTTTTCCACCTAAATGATTTAAAAGTCAGTTAGGAATTGGCGAAGGGGGTTGGAGAACAGTGGCGTGTGATGCGGCTCCAGGGACTTGTAGGTGTTACGGGCCGTCTGGAGCGAGGAAGCGGGGTGGGGGGCACAGCCCACACGCGGGCGCCCCAGTCATGAAACGGGCCAGGCAGAGGCCCTGGGTCGGGGGCAGGGGCGTGAGGGCTCTGCTGTGTTTCATCTGGGTGGGTTAGGGGTGGGGGCAGAGGGTGCTGGGGGTGTACAGGCAGGCACATTACTCTGGGAATAAAGCGGGACCCCAGGATGGGCCACAAACGTCACTGAAAAATCAGACAGAGCCAGGGAGAGGCGGGTCACGCGCTCGGTCTGCGCTGCGCGCCCCGGCAATAATGACAGCAAGCTCCAGGGTCCGCAAGACCGGTGTAAACAGGCCCCCAGCCCCTCCACCTGGTCCTCTGAGTCTGCGCGGCCGAGCAGCAGGCTGGCGGTGGGAATGACCCTAATGCAAAAGGCGTGTGTGTCCAAGGGAACGTTCCCTGATGAACTCACGTCCTTTGAACATTCCAGAGGGGACATGGGAGTGTTCGGGGGGCAAGGACAGGCGGACAGAGCCAGGGGCACCCCGCTGCCGGGCGCTCGGCCGGCTCTGGGCCTGCTTCGTGCGGGGCTGCCGAGATCACACCAGGTCCGGCCTCAGTCAGCCGGCCGTGGAGGGCGGTCTCCGTTCACCGCGCGCGGCGTGCGCAGCGCGTCTTAGCAGGTGGGAGCGCACCTCCGTGGGCGGTCCTGGGGCAGCTCCCGGAGCCTCCAGGTGCTGGCCTGGCGCTGAGGGGGATGACGTCAGCGCTTCTAACAAGAGCCAGGTTGTCCGGTGCTCCTTAACTTGCTCACCAAGACGCCCCACCCGCTGGGCCGCACCTGAGAACCGAAATTCCTGGCCCTGGCAGGTGTAGCTCAGTGGATTGAGAGCCGGCCTGCAAACCCAAGGGTAGCAGGTTCGATTCCCAGTCAGGGCACAGGCCTGGGTTTCGGGCCAGGTTCCCAGTAGGGGGCGCATGAGAGGCAACCACACATGGATGTTTCTCTCCCTCTCTTTCTCCCTCCCTTCCCCTCTAAAAATAAATAAATAAGATCTTAAAAAAAAAAAAAAAGAAAACCGAAATTCCTGCACAGCATGTATACATATATGTACCTGGATGCGTGTACACACCCACATGTAGCTACGGGTATATGTGTATGTACATACCTACACACACATTTCCCTTGTAAATAAACTTTATTTTTCAGGAGCTGGGTGACCCTAAGGGAGGAAGTTGGGGCTGAAAAAGCAGGGCAGGAAACAGTTATTCTGTAGGTGATAGCTACATGAACATTTCCCCCAAAATCATTAGTTCCAAAGTCCAACACTGAGGAAAAAATCTGAAGTACCGCCAACGCAGAGGGGGACTTCCGTTAATACACAAGCCTGCGGAGCACCTCAGGTCGGTGCAAAGGCAAACGCGGTTTTCCTTCCCGAAACGGGGTCGGAGCTGGGTGGGCGCAGGGCCCGAGCAGCGGCGGCCGAGGCAGCAGGCTCCTCCTTGGCGTCCGCCCCGTGCCGATCTCGGGCTCCGGGGCGGCGGAATCCATCTCCCGCAGAGGCGGCCGGTGGGGCCAGTAGCGCAGCACTCTGGCGAGGCGTGAGGGCAGTAAATATCCCTTACATTCACTCACGGCTGGAGCTGGTGTCCAAAAAAAAAAAAAGCAATATTCCCCGGCAAGGCTGTGCGGGGAGCGAGCCCGGCCCGGCCATGCATCATCCGAACTCGGAAACTAGCAGAGAGGACAGACAGCGCGCTGATATTGCCCGGCTGGCCGCTCCGAGGACAGCCTCACTGTCACCGGAGAAATACGGCGAGGGCGCGGCTGGCCGTCCGGGCGGCCCCCACCCCACCCCACGCCACCCCACCCCACCCCACCCCGCGCCGGGCGGCCCCGAGTCTTTGGCAGCCAGAGCTGGATAAATCATTCCCTCTGTGACAGAAGGAAAGCTCCTGAAATGTTTCAGGGGGGCCCACTTGAGCAGCGGCAGGGGAGGAAAGCCGGTCGGGGTCTCCGAGGGGCCCCCTACCTTGGGCACACCCCCCACCCCCCGTGGGTGAGAGGCCGGCCACCCCAGGGCAAGTGGGGGCTGGGGGCTGGGGTTCTTCCAGGACTCCTGATGAAACTGGGGAGCACTCGACTCTCCGTGTGCGTGCGGGCTGCTCCGAAGAGAAGGAGGGAGAGAGGAGAGGTGCGGAGAGGGAGAGGCGCTGAAGAAGGGGGACAGGCGGGGGGTGGGGAGAGCTGGTGGAATCGATAAAAGGGAAATAAAAGAAAGACGGGGAGAGAGGGAGGGAAACCTTTTATCCAGAGCCCACACTGAAGATAAATATTGCCATCTTGGAGCCTTTTAACACTCTTGAAACTGTCCTTCTATTATTCTTCCCTTTTGCTTTTTTCCCCCTTTAAATGTTTTGCCTTTAAACCAGGGACGATTGAAGTTTCGAGTTAGCCCAGTCAGCCTCCACTTCAGGTTTTTCAGAGCTGGGCCAACTCCGGGCAAAACCGTTCCCTTTGTCCCGTCCCCCTTCCCTCTCCCTGCACCCCGGCCCCCGGCTTCCTGGACAGGGACTCGGCCCCAGAGAACAGGGGCTTGCAGGGGTCCCAGGGATTCGGACCCCTGGCGGCCTCGGGAGCCAGTGCCTGGGCCCCAAGCCTCGAGGAACTAACTGCTCCTGGGGTTGGCTAAGGGGACTCTGTCTGAGCCACTCTTGCAGGAAGCCTCGCCTGGCAGCGCTCAGCACTAGAAGTTTCTCTTGGCCTGGAGAAAACGAGGGGCGTTTAAGAGCCCACCTCTGGGTTTGGGGCTCGGCGGCCGTGAAAAGCCAGGCCGACAGGCGGGCTGCGGCGAGGCACCAGCGGCCCGGGGGGCATCCTCAACGCGATGTTTCCGTGTGTAAATGAAGCGTCTCCTGGGAAGGGAACGTGAAAACAGTTTTATGACTGCCCAGTGAACGACAGTCGCTACGGGCCCCAGCAGGAGCATCCTGGAGGAGGCAACCCGGCACACCCACACGCGCGTGCAAGCACGCGCACACCCACCCGACGGAGCCTGCCACGGGGGTTCATTCCCGGCCGTTCCGGAAGGCACGTGCGGGGTCTCTGGGGCGCTCTGCTGTCTTGTGCAGCGAGGAGGCCGCCTTGCGTCCCGAGTCAGGGAACAAGACATGACAGACAGACA
This sequence comes from Glossophaga mutica, assembly GCA_039655065.1. Taxonomy (NCBI): domain Eukaryota; kingdom Metazoa; phylum Chordata; class Mammalia; order Chiroptera; family Phyllostomidae; genus Glossophaga; species Glossophaga mutica. Next base: position 51,876,400 of record CM077316.1, read on the forward strand.
GACAGACCGTCCTCTCTTCTGGGGTGTCTCCCGGAGCGCCCCTTCACACGCGCAGGACACGGCGTTCTCTGAAAAGGGGACGGACACTTGGTCCGCTGAAACGCACCCCCAGTTTTTTTTTTAATTTATTTATTTATCTTTAGAGGGGAAGGGTAGGAGAGAGGGAGAGAAATATCAATGTGCGGTTGCCTCTCGTGTGTCCCCTGCCAGGAACTGGCCCGCAACCCAGGCATGTGCCCTGACTGGGAATCGAACCGAGATCCTTTGATTCGCAGGCCCGCGCTCAATCCACTGAGCTACACCAGCCAGGGCTGCACCCCCAGTTTTGCATCACAACCCGTAACAGGTCCACGGCGGCTCCTTCACTCAATGACGTTAGGGGGTCAGCGGAAGGGAGACTCTGGTCAAATTCCAACCCTTGGTTCCGCCGGGATCGACTTTGGTTGGTTTGTTGTTGTTGTTGTTTTAAGTTTGATTTCGTTTCAAAACCGATAATGACCCTCTGGATTTGGTGTGCAGCTAACAGACGAGTCCCCGCCTCGCCGGGGCCGACCAGGAGGCGAGGCCGGCGCGTCGGAAGCCTGGATTCCGAACGTCCCGCCGACCCGCGCTGCGCTGCGGCGGCTTCCATTTTCGGTGAATGCCTGTGTGCGCAGCTGCCCTCCCTTCCCCCTTCTCCTTTTAGAAAAGAAGTGGTGGCTTTTTCGGGCCTCTGCTTCCAGATGGGAAGGCAGCGGCTGTTTGAAGTCGGGAGGGGGCGGGCCGAGCCCTGCTAATTGGGCGCACCTGGCGGCCTAGCCCGCGGGGCTCCGGCCTTGGGCCGGCCCTCTGCACCTGGCCGGGCTGGAGGGAGAGGGGCCTGGGGGCCCAGGTCACAGGTCACGGGGCCTGTCCCGATTCCCAGGAGGCCGCTGGCGCCAGAGTGGACGGTGTCACCCTGCACTAAATAGCAGCTCGCACGGGGTGGGCGCACGGGAAAGCCGCACACAGACGTCAGGAAGGACGGTTGGGATGGCGGTGACCACCCATCCCCCAGGCGGAGCTGGGGTGGGGGCCGTGTCCTTGGGGCCGGGGCTGCCGGGCCCCATGTCACCAAGGCCACTGAGGTGACAGGCAATGACGCCCGGGGAAGGGGCCATTTGGGCCAAGGAGACCAGTGCTCTCATCTGCCTCCAGGGCTTGAAAAGGACCGGGTGGGGGAGGGGACGGGGGGGTCTGTGCAGGCTCCTTGCCGACTGGCCTGTGACGGTGGCCAGGTGACTCACTCCTGCGGGTTTCTGCTATGCTGTGACTGGTGGGAACCCACTTTGAAGTCCAGCACCCCCCCCAGCAACCCCCCTCCTGCTGCTGTGCGCCGAAGAGCGCAGACCAACTCGATGCTCACAAACCTCAGATGCGACAGGGTGGGGGGAGGTGAGGCTGACACCAGGCATCAAAAACGAACCTGGGCTTATTTCTGTCAACTGCAGAAGCTGGAAAATAGGGAAAGATGGAAAAGGCTGGAATCGCCCTGACTTCACACACCAGAGATGCAAACACTTGGCTGTGTTTTCTTCCGGTAGCTTTTCCAGCGTGACGTCGCTGTCCCCATCTGTCCCTGCTCACAGATCTAGGTTTGGAATCAAACAGGGACATCAGGGGGGCTCTGTGGAACTCTCTGACCCGGGGGCCGTCCTGGTGTGAGTCTCCAGGACCCAAATTATGGGGCCACTGCGAGGGGAGGGGCACGCTCACTCCCTCCCCCTCCTGGGAAGGGGCCCAGGCTGAATCTGGAAGCTGCAGGGTGACCCCCTCCCGGGGAGCCGGCGGCAGCCCACCGGGCTGGCTCTCAGCCCACCGTCGCCCACGTCCCCCGCGCGTCCCCGGCACCGCAGCTGCAGGGGTGGCGGGCTTGCGGCGCCTTTGATCCAAGCAAACCAAGTACGTCACAGGCGAGCGCCGGCGGGCGTGGGCTGGGCACACGGAGGGCTGCCAAACTGACAAACACCTCTCCAGGAAAGCCTCCCAGCTCCTGCGGGCCCCCGCCGGCTGGCAGCCCCGCCCGCTCCCCCATGACCTGCAGGGGAGGTGTGGACGGGCTGGGGGCCCTTCCCCAGCGCGGAGCTCAGAAGGAACCGTCCTGCACGCTCGGGGCAGATGTCCCTCACGCGCACTCGCACCCCCTTGCGCAATCTGAGGTGTGAAGTGCCCAGTCTTGCTAGTCTTTCTCCTTGCCGAACTTCTGGGGGGACTGGGCGGGGGGGCTGAAAGCACAGGGAGGAGGGAGGCAGCCCCCTCTAGGCTCGGCCCCAGAGGGTTCGGGAGGAAGCCACAGGACGGTCACTTATTCACTCGTCAACCCCTTCGCGCCGACACTGGCTGGGGGCGGCAGAGTCAGAGCCGAACGAGACATCGTCCAGACCTCGTGGGGCCCCACTTTTAATGGGGGAGTGGACCCATCATCAAATAATTGGAGAAAAACCTGTCAAGAATGACGGTGCGTGAAAAGTCTGAAACATCACCACACGCTCAGCTGCGTTTCCAAACCGGACGCCCCGTGTGGCTGCCTCGAACCCGAGGACGGCTCCTCAGGAAGTTCTCCCAAACTTCCAGGAGCCCCACGCAGACGTGCCCATCACGGGGCGCGGGACGCCGCACTCAGGGCGCCGTGCGCTGGGCACGCCTGGCACCGCCTGCTCGCGGGGCTCCCGAGAGAGAGAGCAGCAGCAGCTTTGACGACATGTGGGGTCCCCCATGCGAGAGCAGAGAGACCCCCGTGCTTCCTTCCTGTTGGCGGCGGCGGAAGGAGGGCTGGGGGGAGGGGCTGGCCTTCCGATGGGGAGGCAGGGCCTGTGTGCGGGTGCCCGCTGACCCTGGGTCCCCAGTCCCTGTCCCCTCCCCAGGCAGGCCCTGGGGCCTCGAGAGGGGCCCCTTGAGGAAAAGTCCCTTGAACCCCAGGCCCCCAGCCCGGCTGCAGCTCCACGCGGCTCCGAGCTCTGGGCCGGCAGAGCTGCCCAGCGGGGGCCGGGGGCGTGCAGTTCGGGGAAGGGGACCGCAAGTGGGGGCGGGCGCCTGACTGTGTGTGAGCGGCGCAGATGGGAGATCTCGGGGCACAGATAACCCGGGCCCTGGATGGCAGAGTGACAGGAAACCTCCAGCGGGGAGACAGCTGTGGGCCGGAGGGAGGGGCCTCGGCCCCCGTAACCGCACCCAGGGGGCGGCGGGGCAGTGCGACAGCCTGGAGCCCCCCCGCGGTGTGGGGGGGACGGCCTCAAGGCCCTTTCTCTGGGCGCGCCTGGCCCCTCCTGGGCGGGGGGAGGGCTGTCCTTCCTGAATCTGCTCCGTGACTGGGGGCTTCGGTGGGGCAGCAGAGCAGGGCAGCCTCCCCACATCTTTGCTCTCTGCGCACGGACGCCACCCGCAGCCCGAGGTCCACCCAGGGGTCTCGGGGAGCTGCCCCCAGAAGCGCCCACGAGACTCTCTCTGCGTTGTGTCTGAGCGTGGCCGCTCTGCGTGGGTGTGCCCACAGTGACCGGTCGGGCTCCCTGCTGGGACAAATCTACGCTTTCTTTTTTCTTTCTTTCTTTTTTCGCCCCTGCGGCTAATGGTGGGATAAACGTCTCTGGGCTTGCCCGTCTGCACGCCGTGAGGGTGTGTCCGCAGAGCAGACACGGCCTCCGAGAAACAGCAAAACCCTGCCTGAGAGTGGTCCCTGAAGGGGGTTAGGCCTGGGGTGGATTTCTCTTAAATGGTGCTTGGGCTCAGCAGCCGCCACGGGAGGGCCGCAGGCTGGGCTGTGCCGGGGAGCGCAAAGGCCTAGGGAGACCCCCCCCAGGCCCCACCAGCAGGCACCTGGGATCCCGGGGGGCGGGGGGGGGTCACGTCACTGCCCGACCTCTGGCTTCTTCATCTGCCAAGTGGGACAGACGCCACGCGCCTGGCTCCCTGCAGCCACTGCCATCAGGACCCAGTGACACCAGGAGCACAGGAGGGTTTTGCGGACGGAAAGCGGGGAGGCTGTGCTTGGCGGCCAGGACTCGCTGAGGTCGGACCCCGGGGCCAAGCCAGAAAGCCACGCGTCTGAGCTGGCCTCGCGGGGCTGCTGGGAAGGCGGGTGGAGGGCAAGGGGTCTCCTCCCCGGGGTGACCGCTGACTTGCCCCCCTGGGCCCAGTCCGGAGGTGGACGCTGTGACGCGCGCTCGCTCCCTGGTGCCCAGACCGGGGCCGGCACCGTCTGCCGGTCACGAAGGCCCCGCCGGGTCCCGGGCACCGCGCCGGGCTCCTCCTGCCGTGGCCCGCGCCTGCTTCCTGACAGGCCCCAGGGGTGCGGCCCTGTGGGGGCCGTTTCAGGAGGGGGCAACTGGCAGTGTGCTCGGGCTGCCCTGGCGGGGGCCGCGGGCAGCGAAGCCCCAACAGCAGACACCTGTTTTCTCCCAGTTCCGGTGGCGGGAAGCCGAGATCCAGGTGCTGGTGGGGGGTTGGTTTCTTCCGGGGCCTCTCCCCTGGGCTCGGGGACGACCCTCTGCTCCCTGTGTCCTCGCGTGGTCGTCACCGTGCTTGTCTGTGGCCTGATCTCTTCTTACGAGGACAGCCATCGATCGTACGGGGCGGGGGCCCGCCCTGACCACCTCGCTGTAACTGGGTCGCCGCTTCAAAGACCCCACGTCCAACTAGAGGCACATTTTGAGGTCCTGGGGGTTAGAATGACAGCCTAGGAATTTTTTTGGGGGGGGGGGACACAGTTCAGCCCATGACAGAAACAAAGGCGTGGGGACCGACGTGCGTTTGTGAAGGTTGTTCGTGCCACCGCAGCAGAAAGAGACCCGCCTTCCGCGTGGAGACCTGGCTGGCGCGGGGGCGCCGCAGGACCGCACACACGGGCTCTGCTCCATCCGTGGGAGTGCGGCCAGGCCGTGGGGGGCGGGGGGGGCCCCCGGTGCCCTGGCCTTGCAGCATGGCCGGACCCGGGCCTGTCCTGCAGCTCACAGGCCTCTCGGACAAGCCAGCAGCCCCGGGCAACCGGGAGCCACCTGTATTCCAACGGCCTTTAGGGTTTTTTCTTCTATATTTTATGTACGTTTCTTAAACGACAGAAGTCCGGTGGATTGGTTGTTAAAACAACTGCTCCCATCTTTTCAGGGTGAAACCCACCGGCGAGGAGGCGCTAACCTGTGTCCTACCCTCTGGTCCCCTTCATCCTGCCACCTCCCTGCTGTTCACACACAGCAGGCCGGGCCTCCCCACGGGCCCTTGGCCTCTGCTGCCCCCCGCCCGCCCTTCCCCCCCATGAAAATGCCACCGGCTCCTTGTTGCTTGGGGCTTTCCTTCCCCTGCCCGCCGGCTATGGATGGTGTCTTTTTAGGTGTTTACAGGCAGTTTGCTTTCCCGCCTCTTCTTCTTCCCCACTTGTCTTGGCTTTCGTTTTTCTAAGCGTGACGGAACGAACTCTTACCCTGGAAAAAGCTCTAGGAGTGAAGCGGTCCCTCGCAGAATTATTCACTGCAGTGAGAAGCTGGAAGCCAATGAGCGCCGTGGGTTAAGGGCGGGAGGGTCCTCGCGCGGGCGTTAAGGACGACTGTCAGCAAAGCCGTGACAGAGCGTGAAAATGGGGTACTGGATTGTAACATAATGTAAGTAAAAGTGATCTCGTAGGGACAATTTCTGTGTGGAATGGCTACAATTTATTTAAAAAAACACCTTGAAATGCCATCACATCCGCAGTGGCTGTGTTTGAAGGCCATATTATAAGGTGATTTTGATTTTTTTCTACTTGTCTGCACTTTTATAATGAGTTGATTTACTTGAAAATAACATACAACCACAGGAAGTTTTATACAGTTATTGCACAAGCCCTGGCTGGCGTGGCTCAGTGGGTCGAGCGTGGGCTGCAAACCAGAGGGTCGTCAGATCGATTCCCAGTCAGGGCACAGGCCTGGGTTGCAGGCCAGGTCCCCAGTAGGGGGCTCATGAAAGGCAACCACACACTGATGTTTCTCTCTCTCCCTCTCTCCCTCCCTTCCTCTCTGTCTAAAAATAAATAAATAAAATCTTTTTAAAAATTATGGCACAAACCACGTATGTTTAGTGGAAATAAAAATATAGGCAGGGAAGTATTGGCCCAGCGTTCTGTAGAGAGCTCCCTTTCTTTCTGTTTTCATTTTCCTTTGAAATTTTTATGTGTGGATATTGGGGGGGAGAGAGAGAGAGAGAGGTTGATTTGTTGTTCTAGTTATCGGGGCTCTCATTGGTTGAGTCTTGCACGTGCCCTCACCGGGAATCGAACCTGCAACCTTGGTGTAGCCAGCTGACGCTCTGACCGGCTGAGCTCCCTGGCCAGGGCCTGGACAGCTAGCTCCCTTTCTGGCCGGGCAACCCTTGTCCGTGGGAATTTAGAGAATCAGACATGAGTATCTGGACCCCAGCACGGTGGAGGGGCTGAGGGGACGTGTTCCCCGAGGAGCCGGGGTTCCGTGGACGTGCCCCGCAGGCTGTGGTGATTGAAGGGCTCCAGGTAGGTCCGTCTCCGAGGGCCCTGTCCTCGCACGCCGTAGCAGCCCAGCTGTCCCTGTCCCGCCAACCAACGGCAGAGTCCGGACGTTATCTGCTAATATGGTTCGGCCCCTGGAGAAGGAAGGACCCCACAGCCTGGCAAGGAGCCCCTCTCCCCAGCCCTGAGGACACTCAAGGATGGGACCCAGGGGTGTCTGGCCTGGGCTCAGCCCTGGCTCTCGAGCTTGGGCCTGTTACTGGCCCCAAGTCTCAGTTTCCCCAGATGGGAGGCCACAGTCGCTGTAAGGACCGAGGGAGAAAACTCCCAGGTGCCTCCCGGCACAAAACACCCCTCGGAGAGTGGTTAGCATCCCGGCCCGTGGGTCCAGCCTCCGTCTTTCCCGCTGCAGAGAGAGCTGGCTGCCCACCGGAGGGGTCGCCGCCCCGCAGGGAGGCCCAGGCCGCTCTGCCGAGGGTGCTCGATCAGTGGGCGGGCCTCACACCCAGCTCGGCGCCCAGAGCCGCTGCCACTGCCTGGCTGGGCACACGTGACTTCCTGTTTTCTAAAGTCGGGCAGCAACACCATCACCTGTGGTGCCTGAGCCCGGGGTGGGGGCGGGGCAGCGGCGGGGCAGCAGCAGGACGCTGGCCTTGAGGTCGGGGCGCAAGAGGAGGTGGGGGGCTCGGAAGCTGGCCATCGCCACCTGCATGGTGGGCGCTGTGATTGAGAGTGACGCCACGAGGGCCTGCGTGCTGAGCATGCCAGGTGGCCAGCCCATCCCGCGGCTGCGTCCCCCCGAGGAGGCCACCCTGCGGTCACACCGCTGGTCCCGTAGCAGAGCCCTTCGAAGGATCTGCTCTCCCGTTGATCCTGAAGTGCTTCCTGAGAAGGGGAGGGGAACAGGAGCCGGTGGGGCTGGAAGGCTGCCGTGGAAATGGGAGAGTCTATGCCCTGTGCGCAGAATCAGAACCACAGCTGATGAGTGATGAGCTCCCCGTCGCCCGGGGTATTCAAGCAGAGGCTGGAGGTGCCAGAGAAGACATTCTTTCAAGAGGCGCGCTGCCCGCTGGGTGGAAGCAAGGCTGGGCGGAGCAGGGGGATGAAGTGCAGAAACGAGCCCGGTCCCTGCCTGCTGCTGGCACCCAGAGCCCTCGGGTGGCAAAGAGGGCCACCTGGGGCCAGTGGGCTCATCAGGTGCCACTGAGCAGGGCACCTCCCACACACCGTCCCCTCGAGTCTCTGCATAACTAACCACCCCGCTAAGTTGGTCTCGTTAAACGCCCTTTGCAGAGGGGAAACCGAGGCTCAGCGGGGTGAAGGAAGTTGTCCAGGACACAAAGTCAGGAAGAGGCCGGGCTGGAATCTGCATCCTGGTCTTTCTGGCTCTTGGGCCTCTCTGTTCCTTGCTCCTCTCGGGCATCCCGGGGGCCTGGCCAGTGAGGAGGGAAAGAAGCCAGTGAAACCCAAAGGCATCCTCTGTGCTTTTCGGGTCTTGGGGGGGGGGCGGGGTGCACTCTAGAGAAAATTCCACCAGAGGCTGCTGTGAATTCAGGGCCGAGTGAGAGCTCTGTGCCCTGTCCCCAAAGGGGAGGGGCACCTGGAGTCAGGAGACCCCATAATACCATCCGGCTCCGCCGCTTGGGGCAGGGGTCCTGAGGGGCAGCTGTGCTTCCGTTTATCAACCAGCGGAGAAGCTCCCTAAGGATCCCCCGCCTGCCCTCTGGGGTCCCGCGGGAGTCACGTTTGACCGGGCACAGGAAGTAATTCAGAAAGGACAAATCGGGGTTCTACCGAGAGGAGCTCTTACCGGTTGGGTGAGTGGGTGTGAAGGAGGCCATCCTGGCAGCGGGGGCACCGGCAGGACCAGGCTGAGGGAGACCCGTCCTCCCTGTTCTGGAAGCTCGCAGTCTGGCTGGGAGACAGACAGACAACCCAGCTCACTGCCCGCCCGCCTGCCCAGAGAGCCCAGATGCCCCCGGGGCAGTGCCCGCACCCCCCCCCCACCCCCCTGTACAGGCTGCCCTGGGGTGCCAGGACCTCGCTGGGATGAGGTCAGCGCCGTGAGGACAGCCAGAAGGCGTCACGCAGACAGGGCTCGGCTGCTCTCGCTAATAGACCCGACGTTTAGGACGGGATGAACCGTGGGGAGAGATGCTCAGATGCTCTGATCCTCTGTGGTTGCCCCTGTCGGGTCCTCTGGGCATCTCCCAGCTTACTAGGCTGAAAGTAACAATCCAGGCCACAGCGAGGGAGCTTTGGACCCGGATGGTACACCCTGGGCTCGGGGCAGGGAGGCGGGGGGTGTTGAGGCTGAGGCCAAGCTGCTTGGACAGGGCCAGGGCCAGTGGGGGGGGGGGGGGGGGCTGGGCTCCAGCGACGGTATCCAGGCAGCGTGCTGGTTTCCTCGGGGTGATGCGCGGCCCTTGGGAGGAGAGTGGGGAAGGAGAGCCCTGCAGGTCCCCCACAGCTGCACGCCTGACCCTCCAAGCCCAGCACGGTCCAGTGTGTGGGACGGGAGGCCAAGCACAGCCCAGGCTGCACCCCGCTGGGAAGATTTTCACAGATGGGGTGTGGCTGGGTTTCTTTGTCGCCTTATCCTGCATCTCTTGGGAGGAAAGTTTTCCTTTGGGGGCTGCGGCCTGCCCCAACCCTCGCAGTGTGAGGGGCACTCCCAGGGGCGGGGCTGGGAAAGGGTCAGAACCCAGGTTCCCTGTTCTGCCAGGCAGCGGCCATTGGAGCTCCCCCAGATTTGTGAGGTGGGTCGCAGGTGAGCGTGCTGGCCGGGGGTCTCAGGGCTGCGAACCACTGTGGGTGCAGGCAGGGCCCCTTCCTTCCCAGATTGCAAATCCTGCTCCGCTGTGCAAGTGCCCGTGTGCAAATCCCACTCCACTGTGCATGTGCCTGAGTGTGCAAATCCCACGCCACGGCTGGCAGCCCCTGAGTGCGCAGACCAGCCCCTCTGCAGCGGGACCCTGCTTTCCCGGCAGGGCCATCAGGGCTGTGCTCCACCCTGGACTCACCCGAATCACCTGCAGAAACACGCTGTCTCAGCTGGTGTCCTCGCCGTGGGCGAGGCCTGCCCCCCGGCTGCCCGCACGAGGATGCCAGCCCAGCACACTGACACCTCCCAGCCCAGAGAGGCTCCGTGTCCTTACTTGCAATCTGTCCGTCCAGATGTGGGGGGTCCCTGGGAGGCAGGGCTGCGCCCGGGAGACGGGTCCCTGAGGAGAGCAGGGTGAGACGGAGTGGGGCAGGGAGTCAGGCTGAATCCTCCGACTTCCAGGTTTGCCGAGTCTGCCCCGTGTGGGGGGCGTGGAGGCCCAGCTTGCAGGGGCACAGGCCCCTGGGGCCGGACCTCACCCCACAGCTCAGCTGGGAGTAGGGCAGCCTTGAAACAGATGACCTCAGGTTCTCACCCAGCCCTGAGGGTAGACGTGATTGCCCTCCATTTTACAGATGGAGAAACTGAGGCCCCGAGATGTGAGGTGACTCGCCCACACGGCTGCCTAGTGGGAGGCGAAGGGGTAAAACCCACCTGACGCCCAGCCCAGGTTTTCTAAGTCAACATCCCCTGACGTCCAGCAGAGGCTCAATGAATATTCAATCAGTGACATAACTGAACTTGGCCCTGGGCTCCTCATGAAACTTTCTGGGCTCCCCCTGCCTTGCTCAGGCCCATCGCCCCCAGCACAGGCACAGCTGGACCAGGCAGAGGGAGGTCCCTACCCCCACCCCCCGGGCATGCCCCACCTGTCATTGATCACGAAATGAAGCTGCTCTTTGGACGGACAAAAGACAACGGCCCCCACCGCTCATCTCGGGGGAGGCACCCAGGTCCCCTCCCGCACCGCGCAGCTCTGCGCAACCCGAAGAGACACTGCTTCTCACTTGTTCTGAATGTACTGTCCTGTAAGTTTTCTGTTCTCATTTTATGTGACAGACAGCCAAGCGATTTTTCTCCCAGCCCTCCCTCTGAATCCCAACCACCCCCATAAATTGCCGCAGCACCTCCTCTCCCGTCTTGACAGGAGCGATCACCGGGCTTTGGTGGCCTCTGCAGGGAGGGGGCGTCTGCTAAGGAGGGGGCAGGAGGATGGGCGGGTGGAGAGGAGGCAGCCCCCCCCACCCCGATCATCTGCAGCACTAACAGCGGGGGTGGGGGCATTGGAGGGCCGGTAGACCTCCCGACCTGGTCGAGTTTTGTCTGTGGGGCGCTTTGCAGGACCCAGACCCCTGCCCTGAATGTCCATGAGGGGCACGGCAGCTGGACCAGCTCCGCTGGGCAGACGCAGGGTGCAGGGGCGGGGCCCGCCCTGGAGGCGGGGCGGGAAGGACCCGGGGCCCAGAGTGGGAGTCGGGGAGGCAGGTGAGTCTGGGCCCTGGTGTGGCCTGGACGAGGGGTCTGGGCTTCGCTCACAGGAAAGGGGTCGCCGGTGGCTTCTGAGCAGGGACTTCGGCGAGTCTACAGGGCTACCAGCTGCCCTGGTCGGGAGGGGCCTGAATTTGGGAGGGAGTCAAAGGTTTGGGGACAGAGTGATTCAGGGGAAAGGGTGCGGCTCTGGGGGTGGCCTGTGGGAGAAACCAGCATCGCCCCTGTGGGGGGGGGCAGGGCCCCGCGAAGGAGGAAGGAGTGGGGGACGCCCCACGGGGGCATCTCAGGCACCCCCCACTGGCTGTGTGCGCTGCTGGGTAACCCTGAAGTTCCCTGGGCCTCGGTCCCCGTGGGGTGCTGCTGCGGGGGTCTCACCAGTGACTGCACTAAAGTGGGGTCTGGGACAGAGTGAACACGGAAGAAATGTTGACGTTTCCACCACGTTTAACACGAGAAACCGCTGAAGAGGGTGAATAACCTGCCCCAAGTCAGTCTGTAGGGATAAGACGGCGGCGCTCCAGGGCACGATAGCCACTCCCGCAGCGGCCACCAGAGGGCGCCCCGGCCTCGGGACCGACCCGGGCCGGGGCGCACTTGGCACCTGCGCGCCCGTAACAGCAGGCGGGGTGGCGGGAGGCGGCCAGACGCTGCGCGGTGGTGCGGGGTGAGTCGCCGCACACGTCCCCAGTAGCAAGGACTGTCTAGGCTCCAGTCCGCGCCCCCTCACTCACAGTTCGGTGAGCGTTCACATTCTTTAACTTGAATGCCCACGGTGCCCCCTTCCCCAGCCGCCCTGCACTCCAGCGCCAGGGCCAACCAAACCCGCCCTCCCGCGGCCGCACAGGGTTGATGCGGGGCAGGGGCCCCGCAGGAGCTCGCGGAGGGACCTCTGAGCGGCTGCCTTGGTTGGTCACCGGATGGCAGCGGGGGTGCAGGGGCGGAAAAGGAGAGACTGCAGAGGGAACAGAGGCAACAGTTAGGGAGAGCCGGCGCGTCCTGGCGCAAGGTGCGGGGCTGAGGCCTTGAACCACCACTGTGTGCAAGCGGCCGGTGGGGAGGGCTCCTCGCTCTGCTGCTCATGAGACCGCTCGGGCCGGGAGGGGAGCCAGCACCGGACCCCACTGCCCTGGGCGGTGGTGGGGGTCAAGGGGGGCTGCTCGGTCCCTGGCACAGAGGTCGCTGGAGTCAGGAAGGGAGGAGAGTTACCCAGATCCTCACAGTTCCAGTGAAGGCAGAGGCTGAAAAGACTTCCCCTGATCTTCAGTCCTGTCCCTGCCGGGGGTGGGGGGCGCTCAGGGAGCCACACCCCTAAACTGAGGGGGCACCGCTCATCCAGATGTGGGGGCGCAGAGGCTTCCAGAGTCCGTGGTGCAGATGGGGCTCAGGTACAGCCGGCCCGTGGCCCCCAGGCAGCTGTCCTGAGCACATGGATAGCTTCACTTGCCCCACCCCCCATTTCCACCTTCCTCCCGGCTCTGCGGCCCCACCAGGGGTCACAGTGCTGCGGGCGCAGGTGAGGTTTCCCCAGGAGTTAGTCCAAGGGGGTGGGAGGGGGGCTGGGGTCAGAGAGGGGCTGGGGATACGCCTGTCACCGGGGTGTGGCTAACGGGCCTCTTCTCCTGGCACAGACGCACAGAGCTTCGGCTTGCTGGACCCCAAACTCTGCTACTTGTTGGACGGGATCCTCTTCATCTACGGCATCATCGTCACCGCCCTGTTCCTGAGAGCAAAGGTGGGCGCCCCTGATTCTGGGGGGAGGGTGCGGTTCCCCCTCGGTGGCTGTTCAGAGTGGCCTTGGTCTTGCTAAGTCTCAAGCGTGGGTTGTACCTATGGCTTGGCACCCACGGGCTGAGCAGGGACCAGCCCAGTGGGCACGTTGGGTGGGCTGGGGAGGTGGGCAGGGACCCCGGTACTGGCCAGCTTAGTGAGGAGCGTTGACATGTGACACCAAGGTTTGGGGGGGGGCAGGAACGGCTGGAAGAAAATGGCCTTATACGTCGGTCTCTCCCCAAGTCCACTGGCTGGCTGCCCACACAGGGCCCTGGCGGGAAGTGGGAAGTGTAGCCCCAGCTGGGTTTCCATGGTGCCTCCCAGGGCCTGGGTTCCTTGGAGGGGCAGGGGCTGGGGAGGCCCTGGTGGGCAGAGGATGAGGGAGGTCCAGTGGGGAAGGGGGTTCCGCCCCCGTTCTCACTGCGGCGCCCCGACCCAGGCTGTGTGGGCGTCGAGACTTGGACATTTTATCGGACAAGCAGAGTTGCTCGGACTTCCTTTTTAACGTCTGAACGAGCCGCCCCAGGTCCCTTGGGTGGGCCCCGGCTCGGACCTTCGGGGCCTGGCAGAGTCTCTGGCTGAGCGGGGAGCGGGAAAGGGGCGGCTCGGGCGCGCCCTGTGCAAGGTCCTCAGGACGCTCCGCCAGCCCCAGGCAGGACGAGGGCAGCACAGGAGCGGGGCCTTGCACAGCCACGGGCCACTGTGGGGCTGTCCCCCGAGGTGCTGGGGGACAGGGGCTGAGAGTCTTCTGCTGGACCTGGAACGGGTCCCGGGCACCGTGCAGGGCGGCCCGAAGTCTGCCAGGGCCAGCGCGGGGCTGCTTGTGTCTCTGCCGGGGCGGGGGGCGGGGGCAGCGGGGCTCAGACTGGGCCGGGGCACTAACGCCATGCCGCCCCCTCCCTTCCAGTTCGGCCAGAGTGCGGACGCCGTGGCGCAGGCGCAGGGGCAGGGCCCTGGTCAGCTCTACAACGTGAGTCTGCTCCGCCGCGCAGCCCGCGGGGATGAGGGGGCCTTGGGCGGGGCACGGCCGCTAGGGAGAAGGGGCGCCCTCCGCTGCACCCCAGAAAACCCGGGCGGTGATGCACCTGCGTTAAGGGGGGGGGGCGTGCTGCGAGGCCGACAGGCTCTCAGGACCAGGTGCTGGAGAGGCCCGCTTAACACGCCGCCGGTGCGCGCAAGGCTGGGCTGGCGGGCTCCTCCCGCGCGGCGGAACCGGCGCAGTCGAATTGACCGCCGCCCCCCACCCGTGGTAACATGACCCCGAGGGGTGCTCTGAGATGCTGGGACCCGAGGGACCAGTTACTGCCGCCCCAAGTCCCCGCTGCTCTCTCTGAGAGCCCCCAGGGCCCCCCGGAGGTACCCCCCGCTCCCCGTCCCTGACACGTCCCTGTTTCAGGAGCTCAACCTGGGGCGGAGAGAGGAGTATGACGTGTTGGATAAGAGACGCGGTCGGGACCCTGAGATGGGAGGAAAGCAGGTAGGACTTCCTCCTCTCTGCCTGTGCCAGCGTGCGTGTGTGCGGGCGGGGGTGGGAGGGGCAGAGCGTGGAGGGAGGACCCTTCAGAGCCACCAGCACACGCTGTCACTGCCCCAGCCCCTGCCCTCGAGGGGCCTGGGACCAGGACAGCTGGAGGCCCCTCTCCAGCTACCCCCAGCCCCGCCCTCGGGGCTGCAACAGTGCGCCCACTGGGTGAGAGCAGCACTGCCCTCCTGCCCAAGCTCCCCGAGCCCCCAGGCTGCTCCTTGGGCCCCTGAGACACGCTCACAGTGGCACTGTCTGCCCCAGGGAGAAGGACCAAGGAAGCCACTCGGGAAGGGGTGCTGGGTACCCCTGAGAGTGTGGTCACCAGGTGGCTCTGTCCCCCTGCTGTGCCCGGGCAGCAGCTGGATGAGGCCAGGACCATCATGCTGCCTGACACCAGCGGGGACCCTGACGTTCCCCCCAGCACCCGCCCACCCGCCCTCCCTCTGTCTGAGCTCTGTGTAGGGTGTGCTGGTAGAGAGAATGGGAAGGACCCCATCCATCCCCTTGACGCCCTGCCCCCCAACCCCAGTCCTTCTCTCCTTACTCGGACCAGGAGGGGTGAGCGGGTGGGGACAGATGAGGCGGTGGGTCCTGCCAAGCAGCGGCTGGCCGTGCTCCCAATGGGGCAATCGGTGCTTTTCACCTTCAGTGAAAGCCTCACTTGTGAGCTTGTGCTTCAAGGGCCAGTATGCCGGCCAGGGGACCGACAGGCTACCAGCAGACACCCTGCCTGCCCAGGCAGGGCTGGGCTGTGTGCAGGGGACTGGGAGGGGCACCCGGGGGCCCAGCGTGCGGGGACAAGGCTGCGGAGCCCACAGAGGGCAGGGGGAGGGGGGGCAGCTGTCCGGGGTGGGACGGTCCCACGCCTGACCCTTGCTTTCTCTGCCAGCAGAGGAGGAAGAACCCGCAGGAAGGCGTCTACAACGTGAGTGGGGCTGCGGGAGGGTCCCCTCCTGCCATCCCTGGGCCTCCTGTCCCTCAGCCCCAGCCCCTGCTGCAGGTCCTGGGGGCAGTGGGGGCGGGGCCCCGCAGGTCAGGCTGGGCTGGCCCTTCAGGCCTTTCACAGGGAGGCCGACAACCCGGTGGGCCTGACGCTGTTTACAGACCTCGGTCCGGGCCTGCCACGAAGCAGGGGCCTGGTGGGGGGGCCTGTGAAGAGGTGTCCCTGTCCCTGTCCCCTCTGCAGTTGGTTGACAACTTGCTCAAAGGCATGATTCGGGGCCCAGTGAGCCCTGCGTGGTCCACTGCCCGAGGCCTTTGGCCAGAACGCCACATCTCGTCCTTCCGAGCCTTGCCTGGGCTGCTCAGCTCCGGGCAAAGGGCTGGCGGCCAGAGCCCTAAGGGCTGAGGAGGAGGAGGGCGGGCGGGAGCTGGCTCTTGGCGGACGTGAAGAAGGACCCCCCCAACTCGGGAACAGAGAGGCCTGGTGTTGGAGGGGCCTTGTGTCTGCCGCAGTGGGGGACCTGTGTGCTGTGCTCCCCCCTCCAGGCGCTGCAGCGGGAGAAGATGGCCGAGGCCTACAGCGAGATCGGGACGAAGGCCGAGGTGGGTGCCCCTCGCTCCTGAACCCGAGGACTGGGGGGCGGGGGGACAAGCTCCGAGGAGAAGCCTCCCGGTCTCCCCCGCCCATCCGCGCGGCCTGCTGAAGCCAAGTGGTGACCGCGGGGGCGAAGGTTAGCCGCCCCTCCCCACGTGGCGCACGGAGGACTCGGAACCGGGCCCCGATGCCAGGGTGGCCTAGGCCTGGCCCCGGCAGCGCAGGTCTGTCACCACTGACGCCTGCGGCACCTCGGGCCCTGGTCACAGAGGACCCAGAGCTTGGACAGACTCTGCGGTCGGGGCTCGTGACCCCACGGAGCTGCTGCTCCCGGCGGCTTCAGTGACCGGCCAGGAGCCACGAGGGCTGCGTGGGGAGACCTGTGTACCCCGGCGGCAGGCAGCGCGGCCCGGACCCCAGGAACCGGGCGTCTGCGTGGATCAGAGTGGGCAGGGCAGACCCGGGCCCGCCCTCGCTCCCTCCCTCCGCAGAGGCCCAGGCCTGACCCGTCGGTCCCCGGGCAGGGTGCTGGGACGGTGCCTTCGGCTCTCTGGGGCCCTTGAGGGGGCGGAAGCCATGGCCGACAGCCTGACGCGCCCTCTCTCTCGTCTCCCCCGCAGAACCAGCGCCGCAGAGGCAAGGGGCATGATGGTCTCTACCAGGTAAGGGCGCATCTGCGCACCTCAAGGTCTGCCGGTGCCTCCTTCCCCGCTGGTGCCACCTGGCCAGGGTGTGGCCAGGGTGTGGCCAGGCTCCCACATGCTCTTGCCAACAACCGGGCAGGGCGAGTGCTGGGGGCGGGGTGGGGTGGGGGCTGGGGTCCCATTATTCAGGCAGCTGACTGGGTTCCCCCTGGGGCTGGGGGCGTTCGGGGCACTGATCCCTGCAGCCGAGCAGCCACTGCCTGGGGCTGTGCCATCCAGCCCCCGGCCACCATGTGGCCCGTGAGGCCTCTCCGCCTTGGAGCTGCAGAGCTGGGAGGATGGCAGGGAGGGCGGGGAGGCTGAAGGGAGAAACCCAAAGACAGCAATGAGTTGGAAAAGGAGGTGCTGCAGGCAGGTGGCCGGTTTATGCGAATCAGGGGAGGTGACCAGGCAGACGTCACCCCAGGGGTCTCCCCTCGCTGCTGGCTGCCGCTGGCTGCCCTGGCCAGGCCCCAGCTTGGTCCCCCCACTGACTCCGACCTGGCAGGCTGGCCCCAGTCACTGTGATGTCACGGGGGCCCCGGGACGTGGCTGAGACCAGCCTGCCTGTGGCCTGGCGGAGGGAGCTGTGGCGGCGTGGCCTGGGAAGAGGCGGCAGGGGCCGGCCGGGCACGGCGCTGCGGGGTGCCGTACGGGGTCAGCGGGCGAGGAGCTGCCCCTGGCCGTGCCCAGCGGGGACGCCGCCGTCTCCCCCGGGCGCGAGGGGCTGGTCCCCAGGCCTCTGGACGCGGGTGGACACTTCCTGTCGGCCTGCTGGGCTCGTGCCTAGACAGCCTCCGGCCCACTGTCTGTTCTGGCTTCCTGTCCCCAGGGGCTCAGCTCGGCCACCAAGGACACCTACGACGCCCTCCACATGCAGGCGCTGCCCCCTCGCTAGCGGCCGGGCCCACGCTCACAGGCCAGCCCTGCAGACGCGGAGACTGTAAGGCCCAGGACAAGCCGCTCACGACCCGGCTCACACCCCTCGCCACCGAAGTCTTCCTCTTCCGGGTCCCTTCCAGTCCCAGCCCTTCACTCGCAGGACGTCACCGGGCGCGCCGTGAGAGACTGACCCTGGGCTGTGACCTGCCCTCCAGGAGCCCGGGGAGTCCTCAGTCTTCTGTTTGGGGACTTCGGCTCTTGCCTGGGGGGCGGGGGGGCAGGGCCCCCACAGCCACGCTGTCAGTTAAAGCCCCGGCGGAGCCCCACACGTCCGCCCCCGCCTAACAGTCCGTCTGTGCTGTCCGTTTGCACTGCTGTAAATCCGGCTTCTGTGCCCGCCGTCCGCCCCCCAACCCTGCTCGGCAGCTTGTAACGGGGCCAGGGGCCGCGGCCTCCTGCGAAGGTCCGGCTGCGGGGCTGGGCCGGCGGAGGCACCGCCACAGGGAGCCTCCCGCAGCCGGCACCCCTCCCACACCGTGGTCTGGGGCCAGACACCCTGGGGCCGAAGGAGGAACGCGCCCGCCGCCTTCACGGGGGAGCGTGCCGGAGCGAACTGGTGTGACACCCCGTGCTGGCGCCGGGCGAGACCGAGCGGGGGGGCCGGAGGGGGGCCCAGGCACCGGTGCCCGTCGCGCTGAGTTCAGGGCACGCCCGTCGCCGTGCAGGCCTGCAGGGGACAGTGCCCTCCACCTGGACCCACAGAGACCCCGGAGGACGGGGGCTGGATGGACGCCCGTCGGCTCGGCCGGGCTGAACTGACGCCGGTTTGCTAAAGCCGCCTCTTTGCCTAATAAACGCTTTGGTGAAATCGCTGCTCTAGGCCGGGCTTCATGTCGGCAGTTCCCAGGGAACCGGCCTGCCACCAGCATGGGGGGCAGACGGCGAGGGAAGAGGGGCCCGGCGGGCAGGGCCCGGCGGGGGGCTGGCTGTGGGCTGTGAGACAAGCCCGAGGGGCTGCCCAGCACTCGGGCGCTGGGGACACGCAGCACGGCCCTCAGAGGGTGTCGGGGACGTGCGGCCAGCGCCGATGACACGGCGCACGCCTCTGGCCCCAGGGGTCCGGGGGGACCGAGGGCAGGAGGTCGGTCTCCCACCACCGGCGGCCCGCCCCTCTCGGCAGTGGCTGTGGGTCAGCCGAACCCGTCAGCCCAGCAGCGGGGGCGGGGAAAGGATTGGGGTCCGCGCCTGCACGTGTTCGAAGAAGGCGCCGGTCCGGGCTGCTGGCCGTTCCCGCGTCGCCACTCCCGGCAGCTCCTCCGTCCCGGCAGCCGGCGAACCGCTGGGGAGGAGAGAGAAGTATCAGGAATCATCGCAGGCTTAGGAACGGGGCTCACACTTTGTCCCCGACCTCAGCCCCATCCTCCCAAAGGACGCAGCACCCTCAGCAGCATCAGGACACCGGCGGGGGGGGGGGGTGCGGGGGCGGGGGGCGAGAGCCGCTACCAGGGAGCGCCGAGGGGCTGGGAAGGCTGGGGGGGGGGGGGCGCGACCTCCCAGGGGCAGGAAGACCTCAGACGTGCTTCGCCCACTCGAGCTCGGCGAGGCTGCGTCTTCCACTCACGGGCCTTCGAAAGGCAGGCAGGGGGCTCGCCCGCCGGTCCAGCCGAGCAAGCCTCACGCCGCGCTGCAGTTTCCCGGTGCGCGGAGCCGGGCGGCTGGCGCGGCTTCCTTGACGAAAGAGTCCGATCCACCGTGTCAAGACCTTGGAGGCGCGGTGGGGGGCGGGCAGGGCCGGGGCAGGGTGCTGCCTGCGGACGACCGCAGAGAGGCCCCCTGGGAAGGTGCGGGGTGACAGGCCGACACACAGAGCCCCCGAGCCGAGGTGAGGGGGGCCCTCGCATTTGGAGAGAAAAGGCGGCAGCGAGAGAACTCCCCTCTCGTGGGCAGGTCCCCGGGGCCGCAGGCCACTGCGAGCGGGGCAGGACACACCCACCTTCCAGGAAGGGCGAGGGGATCCCAGAATCGCACCGGCCCTTGCCCTCCCTCCCGAGGGTGTGGCCGGTGGGCTCTGCCTCTCAAGGTCCCCGTCGCCCTGGTGAGCACACCACCGTCTGCCCCGAGCAGGGTTCCTGTCAAACACTTGGAACAGTTTTAAGGGAATGACGTCGCCCACGTAACTGCCAGCTGCAAACACAAGAAGTGGGGCTGGAGGACGGGGGGCAGAGGACCCCAGCACCCCCCACAGAGCCCGACGGCGGGTGGCCGCCCCCTAATTCGACGAGTGTGCACGCCGCATCCAGTGGGCGTGCCAGTGAGACAGCCCCCTCCGAGAGGCGTCATGCGGAGGGCACGGTCCTCCTTGTCCGTCCTGCGGTCCACAGCAGCCCGGGGACACTGCGGGCCGAGCAGAACCAGCGAGGGGGCTCCGCTGGGGGCTGGACGGGCCGGGGGCGCACGAGCAAGGCAGCTGAAACAGTGACACTGGCAAAGTCGAGGTCAGCCTCAGTTCTGTGGTCACGTCCCCAGGGAAGAGGGGTCTTTGGGGAGCCCCCTTGCGGGGTCCATCAGGGGCCTGCTGTCTGACGGCAGTGAGCCCTGGGGTCCGAGAAGCCCCCTACCGCTGGCTCCCGCCCCCCAGCACTCGGGCTGGGGAGGAGGGGGGGAGGGGGCCGCACCCAGGTCTGGACCCCGCACTATCAAAGAACGCCAGACAACACCCAACACTTGGAAAACGGTTTAATGATGTGGCACAACAGAAAGGAACTGTACAGTTACAGTCGGGTTTCCTATACGTACAAATCACAGCAGACAAACCCACCTACGCAGAAGCTGGCCCTTCCCGCGGCTCACGGCACCTGCACAGCGCCTCCCGAGCCCGCGGCCCCGCAGGCAGCCTGGGGAAGGGGGGGCACGGGAGGGGAACTTTCAAGGAGACAGCACCACTCATACCCTGCCCACCCCCCGACTCCTCAGGCCTAGGGAGGGGTCAGCGAATCCCCTCACATGAGAAGCTGCTTGTGTTTCTGGGGGCCTGGATAACGAAGCTCCCGATCCCAAGTTATCCGCTGACTTTTATCGAATATTCCTCCTCGGGGCAAAGAGCTACTGGGGTGTGGCGGGGCCGCAGTGAGGGGCCGCGGGACGGCCACGGGGCAGCAAAGTCGCTCTGGGGAGACGTGGGAGGACTCCCAGCCCGGGACTCGGGGGCTGCCGCCCGGCAGCGCCGGGAAGAACCGTTTCCGCCACATCGGGAGTTCCCACCCGCGGGAGCGCAAACTCACGTCGTCAAGTCAAGTGCATGAAACCAGAGGCCCTGTGTCCTCCCCCTGACGACGGGGGAAGCACCCCTGAATCAACATTTAAACAAAAAGAGCAAGGAAAGAAAAAGGTGGGGAAGTCATTTAAAGGCAGAGAGGAGAAGGTCGTCAGAAAAACACGATCACTGTGGCTTTAAAGCAGAACAAAGCCCCAGCCGGGAGCAGGAATCAGCGAACCAGCACTGCGGGTTGAACGGTGGAAGTTTATTACGGAACAGTATGTACACTCAGAGGCTTTCATTGTCTTTGTTACTGTGAACACCCAGGCAGTGAAAACTGTTATGTTAACACGTACATAGACACACCCCAAACATACAAAAATACTATCGTTTCAAACTACTAAGAATAGGACAGTTCAGTTACCTCCATGCTATGACTTTACACTAAACAAATGACAAGTTAACGACATTTTTTTAATATCCCAGAAATATACCAAAATATACATCTAAGCTTTGGAATTACTGAGGTTAGACTAACGCGAGTGCTGGGTAATCGTACTTGACACACGAGTCTAAGGTTCTGCAGGACAGAAATTATCTTTGGTATTTGCATCAGGCTAACATTACTTATTAACATTTGGATTTTGCTTTGGGATAGAGCTTGTATGACCCTAGAACCAACCCCCCCAACCAACCGAGAGTAAAAAGGTCTGTGTAAAAAGCCCCTTCACTCGCCCCCCCGCCCCCCGGTAAAAAGCCGCAGGCAGCTACTCAGCACAGAAGGTCGTGACAGGTGATGCATAGTTGCGCAGTGCAGAGAGGGGGCCAGCTACGTGGGGGGTGACAGCTCAGTGAGCGCCTGCACGCTTCTCACACCCGGGGTGGCCGCCTCCAAGCGTCCCGGGGAAGGGACAGGGACAGAGGGCTCCAGGGCCCTGGGCACACACCCGGCCAGCGCCCAGAGGTTAGCACCCGGCGGAGTGGCCGGGCCTGCGCCGGAGTCTCCAGCCCGCCACCCCCACTCTGCGGGGCCCTGGGGCCGCAGTGCCCGCCCTGCCCGTCCCGGGCCCGGCCCTGCCGTGGCCGTGGCGGTTGTGAGTGGACGGCCACGCGGCGGGTTTGCCTGCTGAAACGCCAGTCTGCTCCGAGGCTCGGTCACGAGGCGGCCAGGGCCCGAGCGCGCACCTCTGCCGACCCGGTGGGGAGGGCCGCCGCCTGCGGCCTCGCTGCGCGGCGGGCCGGGACGCCACAGCCCGGGTCGGCGCCGAGGACTGCCCTTCTCTTTGGTTTTTTTGTTTGTTTTGAGTTTATACAATCATTAAGAAATCTTTGGTTTTGGCTGGAAATTTAAAAAACAAAACAAAACCAAACAAAGAAACCGCCCTCCCTGGCGAACGGCGGCGGCGCGGAGACCTGGCGGCGCCCTCCGACGCGGCATCGGGCCGAGGCTGAGCTACATTCAAAGGAAAGGTGACCGGGCGCGGGGCGCAGCTCCCGAGAGCCGTGGGACGCAAGATTGTCAACTCATAACGACGACGACGACAACAACTTAAACATTTGGATCTCCTTCCGTCGTGCCGCAGGAACGACACGAGATGCGTGTGCAGCGGTCCGCACGCAGGGGCCTCTTTGGTGCTGTCCCTCCCACCCGAGGTCCTGGAACGGGGCGGAGCGGGAAGGCAAGGGCGGGAGCTGGTGTGTGGCCAGCGGTGAGAAAGGGGGCGGGGCTGGCCAGCCCCCGAAGGCGGTGGGGGCAGCAGGTGCAGACCTGCGCAGACCCCTTGCAACGAAGAGAAACGGAAGATTGCAATTTGCCCTCAGTTTGCAGTAGCTTTCAAGCAGCGACATCAGAGGTGTCAGGAGGTCCCACCCCCGGCCACAGGTCCCCTGGTGCCACAGGCCCGAGTCCGGCAGGACTCCAGGCGGAAGAGCAGGCCTGGCAACTCTGCGGGGTTGAAAGAGAGTTAAAGCGAGCTGCTCAGTCACGACTCGGAATGAGGTATACGGCGGCCCTGGGCTGCAGCGGGGAGAGGCCTGCGCTCGCTCACCCAGCCTTGACCGCCACCACGGAGGAGGGGCCAGATGGACAGTCCACTGCGGGAGGCGGCGGCGCCGTGGAGGGTGAGGGGTGCACACAGGCCTGCCCCCCAGAGGTAAGAAGCTGTAAGTCCGTCCATGTCCCGAGGACCTAGCCTCGGGGCGGCCGGCACAGGCTGCAGAACGGCCGTGTCGCGGAGGCGGCGGGTCTCCAGCTTGCGGCACACGGGGCCCGCGCAGGTCAGAACGCGACAGGGCACCTGGCCCGCTGCACGTCTGCCCCTCGCCAACAAAACCACCACCCTCTGAAAGTGCATTGGTTTCCTGCCCCGTGGCACCCACGGTGATGCGGGGGGGCCCCGGGGAGCACAGGGCCCTGTCCACACCGGGCTCTTTCCTGTCCCTCCGAGGCCCCAGCCGTGTGGAAGCATCGGAACGCCTCCCCGGAACAGCGCCGTGGCCGGCCGTCTGCCTGCAGGCTTCGGGGCACACAGTCTGAACCCGGGGTCCCTCGGCAGCACTCAGCTGAGCGGACGTGGCCCACTCAGCACAGCGACGCGCAAGTGACAAAGGAAAGCCAGGGGGACTTCGCGGCCAACCTCGATGTTTCTTCACGGGGAACCAGGTGTGGGGTCTGAACTGTCTGAGGGTGCCCCGCCTCCGAGCCGGAAGGTGGCGCAAGGTGGCGGAGCGAGCAGACCCGGGGACCCAGAGGGTCCCGGAGGGCACGCACCACCCTCTCCGAGCCCGGGGGTCTCATTCGGCCATCGGAGTGGTGTCCACTGAGCATGCTGGCTTCCCCTTCGCCCCGTTTCAAGCGCTCCGAGCGCCCACGCCCCACGGCCTGCCCGCAGCCTGCCCAGAGGTCGGGGAGGTCACACGGCGCGGACGCGCTGCCATGTCACGTCCCGACAGGCCCATCAGAAAGGCTTTCGTGCAGCTCGACAGCCTGACAGTCTTGCACGAGAACTGAAAGAGCGATGCGTTTCTCGTCCCTCCCTCCCGGTCTGGGTCCCGGCAACGGCGCGCAGGACAACAGGCTCGAGGCCCGGAGCCCGGCTGTCCGAACGCCCTGGAGCGGCACCCGGGAGAGCCGAGGGAGGCCCCGTGGTCTCCCACGTCGCCCTGCTCTGGAGAACGCTCACCCTCTACAAGCGGCAGAGCAGAGACAGCGTACCAAAACATCGCCTGAACGCAAGCCAGCCGTCCTGGCTCTACAGATGTTAGAGGAAGGGAAATGAAGCGCCCTGTCCTCCCCGACCCCCACAACTTCCCACAACCCCGAGAACCTCACGGTGGCCCCGAGCAGCCCGCCTGCCTGCAGACCAGCGGAGTGGGACGGAGGATGCTCTTCCGGAGCCGGGTGGCCACCCAGACTCCCTGCAGGACACGGGGAAGCGGGTGTGGAGAGGACGAAAGGGAAGTGGTTCCGAGCGTCGGCTCTTTGCTCCTGACCCGCTGCCTGTCCAGAAAGGGCGTGGAAGAACAAGGACCGGCAGTGTCTGTGGTGGCCACACCGGACCCCTGACATCCTGTGAGGTGCCGGGTCCCTTTGCAAATGGCCTTCCCGGGACACAGTCCAGGGAGCCAAGCCGGCCTGCCCGCCGCTTGGGCTGAAAGTCCCTTCATTTCTCCTGAATGTGCACCCCCCCCAAGAACAACACACCCCTCAGTCTCACCTGCCAACCATCCCCACAGGCCGCCACCCCCCAAAGGTGGGAGGAAGCAGGTCGGCGCCCACCTCTCGGTTTGGTGTTCGTTTGCGTTTGTGGCGTGGACTGGCCTTGGCCCGAGAACAGGAAGCCCAGGCTGGCGGTGCTGGCCGCTCGCACGACGCCCACCAACATGACACAGGGCGGCGAGGAGAACCTGCTCCGCTCCCACCGCCCCGAAGCCCCACGCACCACCTGCCCCTCTCTGCCCGCCCCTCCAGGTGAACAGGCGCCTGCGGCCGCTCGCACGCACGCACGCATCTCTGCCCGCGCGTCTGCTGCGCAGGGGTAAGAGCCCTTGGGGGAGGCTGGCAAGGTCAGTCTGGGGGCACAGGCAGGCAAAGCAAGGGGCGCTGATGCCCAAGGGGACCCTGAACCTGCTGGACGACCCTGCAGGCCAGGCCGCAGAGGGGCCAGAGAACCCTCAACCCAGTCAGAGGGAGGGCACCGTCTCCTTTGGCAAGTCAGACACAGGAAAACAGACACCACGAGCAACAGTTTCCTCCTCACGAAGTCACCTCGCCCCCCACCCCCGAACCCTACACGCTGTCACCTACAGACAGGACCCCAACACACATGTGGCATCGGTCGTAACACACACTAGTTACCTAAGTGCTACAGCTAGAGTTCCTTCCACTATTTATAAGGTTTTTTTCTTCTCATCTATTTGGTTTTGAGTTTAAAACCAGTTCTGCAACGATGCTAACCTACGCTGAGGTATTTTCCGAAGGTGCCGGAGCCCACTGCCACCCCCCAGCAGCACCCTCGCGGACCAGGGTGCCGCCACTCCGAGAGAGAAGGGGGTGGCGGGAGAGGAGGGCAGACTCCAGCTCGCGAGCCAAGCGGGAATCTGGGTGTGCCGGGGACAGCTCAGAGAAACAGCCCTGCCCGAGGACGGAACCGTTCCAAACAGCTGCCCAGGAAGCCCAGGGTGCCCCCCCGCAGCATCTTTGGGTGAAGAGAAGGTGAGGCGGACGGGCCGGGCCCAGCCGCCGCGACTCGGCCGGCCCGAGCGCCTCCTGAACGGCCGTGGAGAGCTCGCTTTCCTTCTCCAAAGTAAGGTGAGCACTAAGGGAGATGGACCGTTTCATACAGTGTTGTCCTCAAGACGGCCAGGGCCACGAACAATGTCACACGCCGAATGCTCTTCGCACGCGCACAACGGTGCACTCACAACGGTCACCACCAGACCGACCCTCCTGTCTCACTGGAGTGCCTTTGAACTCCGGATCTTTGGTCTGTTAACCCTCTCAGCTCTCTTAAACGTGGGGGGAAGGGTGCAGCTTCAGAGGCGCCCACTCCCAAGCCGCCTGAACAGAAAGCACCGGCCCAGCCCTCACGCCGCGGCCCCCGCTGAGGCCCCACTGCAGCCCCAGGCCCTCAAGTCACAGACCGACCTCTGGGCCTCCCGGGCCGGTATGCGCGGCCGCCCTCTTCCCCGCCGGACGCCCGAGGCCCCAGCCTTTCCCTGCCTGCCCTTGCCCCTCATCTTCCTGGCCCGACACCCCCCACCGTCCACCTGGCGAGGAAAGAGTTCTGCGAGGGAGCCGGGGCTCGGGGACGACGCTGGACCACGACCACGACGAGTGTCCTCGGTGAGTCTGCGGTTAGCACACACCAATTGCCATGTTTACTATCAGCGTGTACAACTCTAGAAGTCTACATCGATGTAACATGTTTGCAAATGTAGCCAGCTTCCCCAGCAACTTAAGTAGAAAATTTAATGTTAAAGATTGGGTTGGATTTAAATATTGTGTCCAGCAAATATCTGTGCTTCTGGGTAATATAGACACGGTTTTCTCTGCCTTCACAAATGAATGAAGAAAATTGGGCAAAATAATATTTTTTTAAAAAAGGTGTAATTGTGCTTCTTCCCCCCCGACAATGAATCATGTAGAACCAACCGGCAAGATAAACTCACTAAAACTTTTAAATGAATCTCGTTTTTCCTTTAGAGAAAGATCTGTAATCCTAGCAGTGCTGCCACGGAGCGCACGCAGGCGCAACCCCACGCGAACGGCCGCGGGGCCGCGGGCTCCGCTCTGCGATGACAAGCGGCCTGAGCGGGGGCGGGACCGAGCTCTCCTGTGAAGCACGTACAGGCAGTGCGTACGAGACCACGCATGGACACGGACTGCTGGAACTCCTCACAGGGAGCTGCGCTGAAACGCGCGTGGCACTCGGCTTACTTCCGCAGCCAGGAACCCGACCAGGGTCCCCAGGCCTCGCGGCCGCCACTGCTCAAACCTGCACAGGACACAGCTGCAGCTCGTGACCAAACGCGCTGCTGTGAGCGGCCGGAGCGGACAGTCCACTCGCCACCCCGCAGGGAGGGCCCAGCCCCACGGGTCAGCACAGGGCCACGGCGCATGCACTGGATTTAGTCTTTGGTTTGCTGCGCTAACCAGCCCAGGCGCGAGGCGAAACTGGCACAAACACGGGGGGACCAGGAGACGGATGTGCTGAGCCGCGACGGCCCATCTGGCCCTTCCTCCCAGAAGTACAAGGACTCGGACCGACACCTCTTTTGGTCAAATGCCCCCCTTAATTTCCAGACCCCCCCACAAGGAGTCTAACAGCTACATCCGGGCAGCTAGCTTCAGAGGTCCATTCTACGCAGAAAGCTCTTCTCGAGACGACAGAAGACGAGGCGGAGGGGGCGAGGGTACAGGCGGCACGGCGAGGGCGCGGCCCGCGGCCGCCTAGGGACCGGGCGGGAGTCCGTTTTGAGCCAACGGCCACAACACGCGGACGGACGTGTGTGAGTGTATCTTTCACCTTGCAGCTTGGTTTTAAATAACAGAAAAGACTCGGTTAGCTTTGTCTAAGAATTTACTTCCTTTAAACGCAGGTTTCCAAGCTGGTTTCAGGCTTGTGTGCCCTCATGGGGATCCCTGGCAGAAGCCCTTCTCCCAAACTGACCGGAGGGGGCGGACAGGGCTGGGGACAGAGGGCCATCGCCCTGGCGGCTGAAGCTGAGTGTCTTTACAGACGCTCCAGCTGCGGGGGAACCCGGTTGGGAGGGGGGTTGGGAGGGGGAGCACCTTCTGAGCCACACAGGGAAACAAAAGAACCGGCCGGCCCCTGCCCTCCTCCTAGCCTTTGGGCTTCCGTCCCTCGGGGCTCGACGCTTCCTTTGGTAGCCACTTTGGGAAATTAATGCTATAGCCTCTAACCCAGTATTGGGGGCACCCGCACCCCCTCCCTGAACGCTGCCTCTGAAGCCGCCCCCTGCAGGGAGCCCCCCCGCCCCCCGACAGGCGGCGGCAGGAGGACCGACAGTCCTACAACCACGCACGCAGCCTGGGCGAGAGACGCCGAGTCGGGAAAGGACCGCCCTAAACTACGTCGGAGGGGCAGCGGGCGCGGGAGGAAAGTGTGTCACTGTTCACACACCACACAAACTAAACTAGCGAGAACTCAAGTTCACGTCTGCCCAGAGGATAGTACAATTTACCAACATAAAAGATTAAAAGCAGCAACTCTTACATAAAATTAATAAAGACAATGAAAAAGAAATTGTCAGTAGCATCTAACTCCTCAATGGGTCTGAACCACACGACATAAACTGGTCCATCAGTACAGCAGCTTGCGAAAGTTGACTTTGGTTCAAGCTTAGTTAAAAAAAAACACAACATAAAAACACACCACACGTCGAGAAGGCGGACGGACGTCTGCTGGTCTCCCAGCTTGCGGGTCGCGGACTCGGGAGGCGCCTGAGGGTGGGTGAGGGAGAGAGGAGGGCGCCGCGGGTGGGAGGTAAATACTTCGTGAAGTACAACGGGAAGACAGCGGAACAAAGAAAACCAACGAGGGACGAAAGTGTTTCGGGCCTTCGAACTTCAGCCACCCCGACCTGGACGATCGCAAACGAACATGCGCACCGTGTCTGCTTGCCGGGGCCCCTCCCCACGCCACGGAGACCCCAGCGCGCAGAACCGAGCTCCCCGCTCCCCAGCCCAACAACAGGAACGGAGCAACCGCAAGCCCGCGACCCGCGGCCGGAGAGGGGGCAGTGCGGGCTCGGACGGGCGAGGTCAGCAAGAGCGGCGGCCGCTGGCCGGCCTGGGCGCAGGGGTGCAGGGGTGCAGGGCGGCGCGTGAGCCCTGCGGGGCTGGTGCAGATGCTACGATTGTACCAGGTCAGGGACGGGGCGGGGATCCAGCTCCCTTTCACCCTCGCTCCCCTTCACCTGCTGCGTGAACGCTTCCTTTTCTTGGGCTCAGTCACACAGTCCAGGAACACGCGCAAACGGTGCCAGAAGCTCGCCTCCGCCCCCCCCCCAGACGTCACTGACATCAGACCCGCCTCACAGGGTGTCACGGACCCGCCCGGGTGAGCCCTGCGGCGACACCCGCAGGGTGTGCAGAGGCTCTGAGACCCACGGCGGCCAGCACCGCCTAGTCCATCGAGGGCAGGGACCGTCTCGGGGACAGATCTACAAGCCACCTGGGGAACAGGAAGTCTGTGGCCAGAGGAGAAGGTGGCCGCGACCTCGGACCCCGCTCCCCAGCCCTTTCGGAGGTCGGCCACCGAGGGAGAACAACAGTCCAGCAGGGCTCCTTCGGAAGCCAGAGGCGGGAAGCGGTCCCAGCCTCAGCGAGCCAGCCTGTTCCTGGCCAGGTCGGCCAGGGGAGTCTGGACGCGACCGCCCCCACAGTGGGACAGACACACACACAGCAACAGCAGGAGCACTTCTCAGGGGACAGGGGTCGGGGAGCCACCCAGTCAGGTGTCTGCAGTAGTCTTTGCCCTCGGGGCCGCGTCCCGCCCGCACCGCGAGCGCCCCGTGGGAGGCGGGAGAGGCCCCGGTGCACCCGGGGCCCCGGCCTGGGGTCCTTCAAGATCCGAGTGAGAGCCACAGTCCAGCAGGCGCCCCTCCCCACACAGAGTGCTCCGAAGGCACCGCCTGATGGGGGCGTGGGGAGCGGGGCGTCCCCACACGCCGCCCTCAGCTTCTGCGCCGAGCCTCTTGCATAAGTGGCAAAAGAACATAACTTTCTAGGACCTCTGTACGAGTCATCGGGGATAAGGAAACCAGCAAGAACATTCCGCAGTTGAGAACGCAAGTTCCCCCGCCCCCAGAGCCCCGCCCCACAGCGCGGGAGGGGGGGGGCTCGCCGACACAGGATCCGGGAGCGAGAGACAAACACGCCCAAACTATATACATGTAAAAACCAGCACAGCAGTGATAACAGAGACACAGTGACACGGGCCTGCCTAAGCTGTACCAGTTAGGAAAGGAACCCCCAACACGATCGACACTACTATAAACACCTCGTTAGGGCTTAACGGCCTATACAACAGACCCATAAAAATGATTTTTTTAAGAAAAAAAGGAATTGAGACAAACAAGAACCCCTTCCTACACTGGAATGGTAACCCACCTTCGCTGCCGCCCTGACTGCTGCAAATGATAAGTAGTGAGTAGTCCTTTCACTTATTTTTTGTTTGTTTTTGATTTTCTTGTTTCTGCTTTTTTTTTTTTTTTTAATGTTTTCGTTAGAAAGTTCTCCAGTCCATGAAGCAATCCTGAAAAGACAGTGTTTTATTACAAAATTAGGCAATGTTGTCCGATCTCCATCCTTTCTTCCCGGCACGTGTCTCTCCTCTCCTCGCCCTCGCCCTCGCCCCGAGGCCGGAGGGAGCCGCCGCACTCGCGGCCCGGGCCTGGCTGGCAGCCCGATCGCACTGCGTGTGGAAGAGGCGGGCGGCAGCCGCTCACTGCGCCTTGGAGGCGGTCGTGGTGGTGGACGCGGCCCCGCTGGCGGAGGCCGCTGTGAAGAGAGAGTTCTGGATGGACTCGGCGGAGGTGGAGGCGGCGTGAAGGCTGGCGACGGGCCCGGAGCTCCCCGCGGAGGCGGCGGCGGCGGAGACCAGGCTAACTGGGTTGCTGGTGAGCAGAGAGAGGTTCTGGGGGTTCAGGAACAGAGGGGCAGTCACGATGTTGGGGGCTCCTCCCGCATTGGCAAAGACCAGGTTCCCCGTCGCGTCCAGTGATGTTATTGGAAGAGAGCCACCGGACGCCAGAGCTGCGGACAGAGCCCGCCAGGCGGAAGCAGAGCGTTAATACCGTCCCCGGGAGGCCCGAGGCCGCGCCCGGCGGCCCAGAACCCCCACGGCCCGGCGGGAGGAGGGCAGCCCTCCACTGACCGCTGGCCTTAACGGAGTGCTGTCTCGCCACCAGCGGAAGTTCTGTCTCGGGTTTGGAAGAGCCTCCGGGACCGACCGGTCTAATGACCATGAGCTGGGCGCGGGGCGGGGGGCACTGTCTAACCCAGAGTCACGTCTCTAGCAGGGGGCGTCACCCGATGTCACCCGCCTCGAAGCACCTGGCCAGTCCAGCACCTGTCTCAGTGCAGGTGGCCGACTTCCAACTACCGCCACGCGGACTAGCTCCAGGGAGCGAGGCGCTGAACGCCGGCCAGCTTTCCTCAGCCCAACGGGCACTGTTAGAAATGTGAGCACTCGATGGTTTCACACACCGGGTAGAGAGCCATCTTTCGAAAGGCTTCAGTTGTCAAACAAGCCACACGTTGCTGGTCAAGTGTAACGAGCGACTGAGTTCTCCCTTCCGGAGGCACAGCACCGGGAGGCGGCGGAGGGCCGCGGGGGCCGCGGCGTGCGCCCGGGGGAGCACCTGCTCTGACGCCCGAGGACTGTCTGTGACGACAGCGCCAGCAAGGTTTTCTTTAAAACGATCGGGTGCTCTCATTTACTAAGTTTTCTTGTTACGTGACAATCCCCCGAAATCTCCCGGACCCGTAAAACCATGGAGATTCGAAGGTTTCTCCGGACTTTAAAAATTCGGTTCGCTTCCTATGTGACGTATAAAGAAACCCAGAGGGACTGAGGGGGTGTCCCTGACGCGGCCACCATCACACGCAGAGTCCACGGTGACAAGACCTGGTGCATCTCGATGTTGTCTGAGACCCCAGGCTTAGGGTCACAGACCGGTCTGAGTCTGCCGGAGAGTGCTGTCCCCACCCTGCGGTGACAGGAGGGCACCCCGCCTCTGGCACCCCGCTACAGCCCAGAGGCACCCGACTGCGGGAGAACAGGGGTCTCTCACGAATCTGAGTCCAACGAGAGCCCTGACTCACAAAAGCCCACCGGCCTCACCACCGCCTCTGTGCCGTCGGGCTCGCGTGGGGCTCGCCTGCGGCTAACGTCTTCCACAGGGCGCTGCGGAAACCTCGCCCCGGCAGCGCGGCCCCCCGACCTGGCTGACAGCTCGCTTTCCGTCCCGGGAGCTCTCGCTCAAGCACAAACCACCTTAACTCCGAGAAGAAAACACTCTCTGATCAACACCGAGAAGCCTCTCAAAGTGCTTCCCGGAACCGTGTCAGGGCGCGCGTGCTTGGACGCGAGTCAGACGCCGCACCAGGCGCGCCCTGCAGGACGGGCCAGGCGAGGGGTTCAGACACGCTCGCTCGGGACGGGCCGCACGTTAAGGCCCGTGGGCAGGGCAACCCGTTACAGCCCAAGGGCGTGCGTGCTCCAAAAAGCCAGGGCTCCCAAGCAGTCACCGCCTCAGGTGTGGCTCTCTTAGGGTGGGGGTGAGGACGGGGAGTTTCACGTGGTCCAGTGTGCCTGGGGGTGGGTCTTGGATAAACTTCTCAGGGGGAAATTCTGCCCCCAAGTCTAGGCACCTAAGAAAATGAATACCAGCATCGAAGTCCTCGCTTCTTACAATGCGCCAAGCCAGCGTGCCTCCTGTCTGAACTCGCGAACCGGCACCCCCAGCTCTCCCCACAGCTGGGTCACAAGGGCACCTTCTCGGGCCTCACTTAGTCTGCCGATCCACTTCGGCCCCCCCTCCGTGCCCCCCACGGTGACCTCCCACAGAAGAGCCATACTGACCTTGAATAGTCGCCAGCGTGCTGTTGCTCATCAGAGCCGGGCTGAGCGCGCCGCCCAGGGTCCCTGGGTTGAGGCTGAGTAAGGCACCTCTGCAAGCGAAAGGGGCAGACAGGCTGTCAGCGCGCGCCGCGCCGCACCCAGGGGGCGAGGGGGCGGCCAGAGGGCCGGGGGCTCATCTGCCGCCCCCACGACATGTGGCACACGAAGCAAACCACTGACGGCCCCAGTGTCACCTCTCAGTCCCTCTGACCCTTCTTTGCAGCATCTCGTTCTCTCTTTCCAAAACGAAAGGAGAGGTCAGAGAAGAGAACGTGTTTGCAGAGCAGTTCTTGATGGTTCATGTGCTACGAAAGCGGGAACCTACTGCAACAGCGCCTCCGTCTGCCAGAGAATCAGGAAGCAGCCAGCTCAGCAGGCGCCTCCCAAGGACAGGAGCGGGGAGCTTGGGCTCTGTCCCGGGCCCCACCCTCCAGGCAGGCCAGTGCCTGCTGCTTGGTGTCTCCCCTGAAATGCAGGTGTGCCTCCTGCCCTTCCAGACACACGTCCACGATGATCAACACCCCTGGGCCGCCACAGAGCAGCCCACTGCAGAGAGCGCAAGGCGGGAATAGTGTTGCTTTGACCTCTGCGTTGAGGACCCCGACGGAAAGTCACCCCACCCTCCCAGGGGCCTCTCAGGTGCAACAGCAGAACAGCAGGAGTGAAGCCCTTACCCAGCTGCGAACTGCGACGGGGCCATGAGGCCAGGGCTCAGCCCCGCGGCGGCGGCCATGGCGGCGAGGCTGGCGTTGGCCGGCAGCTGTGCGGCTCCAGGCAGGGCGGTGGCTGTGGCTGTCTGGAGCCCCGCCGCCGTCACCGTCACCTGACCTGTCCCGAGGGCAGAGGGCAGAGGGGTGGAGGCCGTCTGCGTCGTGCTGGTCTCACCGGCGCTGGAGGCCTCAGAGGCTGAGGCGGATGGGGAGGGGCTCAGACAGGGGGGCGTGACGGCGGGGGCGGCCGCGGGGGCGGTGGCAATCACAGTCGCCGTCGCTGTGCTGTTGGCGGAGGCGTCGGTGGTGCCTGCAGAGACGGCCAGGTCAGTACCCGCACAGTCCTTTCTGCGGCCCTGGTCAGTGCTGCTATGGCAATGACCCGCAAAAACGCTTCCGGACCACAGCTCAGGAAAGCATGAGTACACGCAGGGTGCTGGGCAGCTGGACGAAGAAAACGGACATAGGAGTGTGCGTGGGTGAACACGTGTGCCTGCGTGGACAGCTGTGCACCTTACACACGCCCACATACGGGTGTGCCCACTTAGTCTGCTGAGATGCCCTAAGACAGGGTCCCCCACCTCCAGGCCAAGGACCCGTACCACTCTGGGCCTGTTAGGAACCGGGCCATGCAGCAGGAGGTGAACTTGAATGTGATGTACTTGAATCATCTGGAAACCATCCCCCACCTGCAGGTCTATGGAAAATCGTCTTCCACGAAACCAGCTGCTGGCGCCCCGAAGGCTGGGGACCGCTGCCCTCGGAGCGACACCGCAGCCTTGGTGAGCGTGTCCGATGCCCTCATCGGGGCCTCGGAGTGCCCTCCTCACCAAGAACTCGGAACTCTTGGAGAAGCCTGAAGGTGAACCCGAGCACCCGGTGTCGGAGAGAAAGGAACCACTCGACGAGGGGCAGGGACGCGCTAACGAGCACAGGAGCCGGCCCGAGGGACTCTCGCGGGACGGGTCTGGGGCAGTTCCCACACTGACACGAAGAGGGGTGCCCCCCTAACTTCCTGCGGGCTGTGGGAGAGTGTCGGAGTCCGTCCCGACAGAGAGAAATAGGGGAAGTCCACCCTTAAACTCCACGGCAGCCCAAGGACACCTGTGCCCTTTCTGTGGCACGGTTAGGTCGCGGGGCCAGAGAGGCGTTACGACGTTCGCCGTGCGTGCGGATCCCGTGCCGCCAGGGGCTCGGCAGCACGTGGCCCACCGGAGAGAGTAACGCCTCGCGCCCCACGCGTCCTCGCAGAGCTCCCGAGGACGACGCTGCTGGCTTTAAATGTGTTCGGGAAATCTGCTATTTAAAAGGAGGCCACAGGGGGGAAAAGTGTTTGTTTGTAGTGAGCGTGTCAGGCACTAAGCAAGAAACAGGGATTTTTTAAAAATCCAGATCTTTTGTGAAGTACAAAATCTACTGCTGGCGAAGACAGAATAAATTCTAAAACTACAAATTTATGACACCGGCGGGCAGGAATGACTAGTTCCAGCGGGAGCCGGAAGGTCCTTGCAGGAGGAACAGGCACCCCAGCAGGGTCACTCCGGGGCCCACTCCGGGGCCCCCAGGAAGACGAGTGGGCCGTGCGGGCCCACCTCCGAGGCTGCCACCCCCGCCGGCGTGCTGAGGGCGGGTGCGGGAGGCGAGTGGAAGCCAGGGCCCACGGGAGACCACCCTCAGTGAGTGGAAGGCGGATGTGGACGTTGTCCTGGATGCAAAAGGCCGCAGTCAGTCAAGGTTTTTAAGAGGAGTTACTTGAAAAGAAGTGGGTGTTTTGAGAGAGAACTGCGGGCGTAATGTAGAAGACCAAGTAAAGGGAGAAAGAACAAAAAAAAAATGATGTTTTCATGCGCCTGATTTTTCTGGAGTTCGGGGTTTCGCGTGTGACTTGAAAAAAAGAAGCCCTTTGGAGCTGCACGCCACCATGTCACGGCAGAGTCTCACAGGCACCTCTCACGGGCCACCACCTGTCTAAGCACCGCAAAGCCGGCCGCCGCGCACCTGGGACAGAGAGGCTGGTCACCGCGGCACTGGTCAGAGGGAGGACGGGGTTCACAGCGAGGGTGGTGGCTGCGCTGCTGGTCACAAGGCTTGGTGTGGTTGCCACCTAGAGGTCAGAAATGAAAATATGCAAGAGCATTTAAAAATGAAACCGTAACAATTATTAAGTTCATCTTGTAGACTTACTTTGCCTATAAACTTTTGAACTGGCAATATGTTAAGAAGTCGCTTCCTTGATGGCACATGGCTTTGCCCAGGTTTTAGGAAGAAACGATTTAAAAATCTCTCAATTTTAATACTGGTGACTCCGGTGTAACCTAAGTCAATAAGAGAGATTACACTAATTGTCACTTTACCCTAAACAAGGAAACTATTCAACGAGACCAGCGGATCTCAGCTCCTCATTTCCTCTCAGTTTTGCCCTGGGGGTGGGGCAAGCCTGTCCTGTTTTTGTTCTGATGAAATGATGACATGGAACGAATGTGAAACGAACGTTTACAAACCGAGAGTTTCTCTTCGGAACAACACAGGGTATTTCTATAGTGCTGTAAGAGATACTGTCTTCGTTCCAGTGCAAACAAGTCCCAATACACCTGCGCAGCCGCCTGCGCAGAGCGATGGGGCACCTGCAACCCTGGCCCCCAACTGCCGCTCAGCTGCCCTGAGACCGCAGCCTGCCCTCTGACCCCTGTGTGCTCACGCTGCAGACCTGCTTCCGAAAAGCTCACCAGTGCAGAGCAACACGCACACGAAATGAAGCCAGCGCACAAGGAAGGGTCAGGGACGCGCCCTCAGTCTCCCCACTGCTGGTCCGACGTGCGGAGTCACCTTTGTGGCACCCTGAAGGTCAAAGGCGCTGCACGGGCACCGTGTCCCTTCTGTCTGGGAAGATGGCCCTAAGATTCCGAACAGGGAGGCTCTGAATGCGAGGCCAGGGGTCTGAGAGCGAAGACCCGAGGGGACCGTTTTAATACAAGTTCGTAGCTCTTCTTGAACAAAGGCCACCCGGGCACTGACCGTCCCCTCGTCAGGCAAGTGGAAGTTTAGTACATTGGGCTTCAGAACGCAACCTGAATGAAGAGCAATGAATGGCTTTCAGACAGTGACGAGCGGCAGCAAACTTCCGCAACGAGAGTAACCTAGAAAGCTACGCAGAAGAGAGCAGTGGAAATGCCCGAGAAATGGGGAAGAGCCGACGCCGCCCCCTTCAAAGAGGAGAGAGCGATGCGCTCCCGGATTGACAGCACGCGGCTGAGTTCACGGCCCTGATACCATCTACAGCACGAAGGCGCGGGTGTGCCTTCGGCACGCAGAGACGCGCCACACACCCCGGGAGGGACTCCATGCCGCGCACAGGTCGCTCGTGAGCCCGCGCCCGCCCGCGCGGCGCCCGCTCACCAGTGAGGTCGGGCTGGGGAAGACCGCCTTGATGGGCGAGCTGCTGGTGCCGCCGCTGCTGGGCGGGTTGATCCGCTTCTCCTTCTGGCGGCGGTTGCAGAACCACACGCGGATCACCTCCTTCTCCATGTTGAGCTGCTCAGCGATCATGGTGATCTCCTCCGAGGTAGGCTTTTGATTCTGCAAAGGAGAGGCACCTTGGACCCGCCCTTGGAACTCCGGGGTCAGGGCCCCCGTCACAAAGCCTCCACCGAACGAGCCCAGGCGCATGACATGTTGACATGTTAGACATGCTGGCGTGGTGATCGGTCATTCCTGTTCACTTAGAATAAGTCACTCCCCAACGTCTGCATCTCCTCCTTGGAAGGGCTATTGCTCTGGACTGGAATGAGTGGTCTCCACAGCCTGCTGTGTGGGCAGGAACGCGAGGGCTTTCTCAGGGCCTGAGGCGCTCCACCTCGGCTGGGCCGCCTCGGGCACGCCGCCTGTGGGTGTGGCAGCACGAGTCTCCCAGGGCAGGGGCCCACAGCCTAAGGACCTGGGGGCTGGCCAGTGACACACGGGCCCCAAGTGGCAGACACCCGGACTCCGGCCTCAGTGTTCCCTCCCCTGCGCTCAAGCCCCTCGGGATCCGAGTCAAAACTGTGTTGGAAGCACTGATTGTACTCCCTGGCACGAAACAAAGCCGCACGGCTGCTGAATGAACGTGAGCGACAGCCTGCCACCCTCGGCCCGCGGGGCTCTGCCCCGAGGCGCCACCGTAAGCACCAGCACGGGGAACGCGGCCAGAGGGAGCCAGCGCGCTCGCCGAGGGGAGCCTCTGCGCCTGCGCCGCCTGTCCGCAGAGCTCCTCCTGCATGACCGGCAGCGGCCGCCTGTCACTCGGAGGGCTCCGGGGACACGAGCCTGCTCTCTCCTGAGCCCCGGGGCACCCTCGTTCTATTGGTGTGTCTCCTTTCCTCCAGCAGCCCCCGCGGGTCAGGGCCGGGGCTGGCAGCGCCAGCGCCACGCCGATAACCGCACGCACGCAAGCAGGGGGAAGCCCCACTGACCTCCAGGAAACTCTTCTCTAAGGCCACACGAATGTTGGTCTCTATGCTGGTGCGTTTCTTCCTCCGGCGGTTCAAGCCCTCGATCCCCTGCCCCGGAGAATTCAGGGCACTGGGGCTGGAGAGAGCGGAGTCGGACGAGAGGTTCTCTGTGAGGAAGCAGAGAAAGGCGGTCGGAGGGGCAGAGCACACGCGCCTCTTGCGTGCAACACGCACACTAACACCACGACAAAGCTGACCCCGCCGTTTCGAGCTGCAGGCAAGTGTGCACAGGCTCTCGCGGCCTGCGAGGAAACCCGGCTGCTTCCAGGCTCCCCGTGCGGCTCGGGCGGGCGCCTGCCACCGCGCCCTCTGACTCCTGCTCCAGAGAAGACGGGACGGGCCCTTTCTGCTCTGGGCCTCGGCTCGACCTCTGCTAAGTTCTGCTCTCCTGTTCTGGTTTTGCTTGCTCGCTTGATTTACTAGCTCCAGAGATCAAAGAAAGCTTGTTGGAAATGACTGAACATTTACTATTTATCTTACCAGTGACCTCTCGTTTTATTAGGAAAATCTAGGGCATCACCCCTCTAAAAACCAACCAATGCAACACTTCTGAATCCTTGGAAGCTGGAAGGCGGCTTTGCCATGTAGTAGTGGAGCGGCTCTGGGCCTCCTTCCGCTCCGTGAAAGCGGAAGGAGGGGCAGAGCGGTGCTCTCGCCAGGGGGCTCAGCGAGGTCTCAGAGCCGCGGACCCAGACGTGAGGGCCACAGGAACGTCTTCTCCAAATAGCTGGTTGTGTCCACAGCTAAGTGAGAGCCATCATCTGGGATTTCCATGCTTCCTCACAGCCTGTGACTCTGTGCCTCAAACTCCAGATTTTCCAAAAGGAAACCTCAGCACAAAACACTCAAGTTAAAACCAGCCCTGGCTGGTGTGGCTCAGTGGATTGAGCGCTGGCCTGGGAACCGAAGGTTGCTGGTTCGATTCCCAGTCAGGGCACATGCCTGGGTTGGGGGCCAGGTCCCCAGTTGGGGGTGCACGAGAGGCAACCACACATTGATGTTTCCCTCTGTCCCTCCCTTCCCCTCTCTCTAAAAATAAATAAAATATTCAAAAAAGAAAAAAAACGAGCTGCTCAACTTATGCATGAAATATGAGGTCATTTTTAGTAACAAGCAGAAATATTATCAAAAGCACATTTATTATAATTCATTGAGGAAAAATCAATAAACTTGATTTTCGAGTTTATCTAAATGCACAGGCCTTCTCTCCTCTTCATTCCACCATCCCCAACCCTGGCTCAAATGCGAGAACTATTATAAGGCTGGGAATCGTCAGTGACCGTGTGCACTGCAACCACTATTTAAACAAATCAGCGCTCCGATTTATGGAGCATCATTTACACAGATCTTCCCGAGACTGGCTGCGTGCTTACTGATTGCGTAGCACCAATAATGCAATACAAAATATAAAGCCCAACTACACAACAACCCCCTTAAAGATGCCCACGGACAACGGGGCTATTCTCACCTGCATCATTGAGCCACTTCTCCAAGAGGGGCTTTAACTTGCACATGTTCTTAAAGCTGAGGTTCAAGGCTTCAAAGCGAGAGATGGTGGTCTGGCTGAAGTCATTCCCGTACAGTTTGCCCATAGCGAGCCCAACATCGCCCTGCACAGGGACACGGAGCAGGGGGAGGGGACGAGGGAGGAGGGAGTCAGCTTGCTGACACTGAGGCCTTCCCTCCGCAGCGCCCCTCCAGGTAAAGACACCCCACTGACCCCTCTGTGGGCTCCCACAGCGACACCCATCCCTGAGCGGGTCACTGCAGCCAGGGAGGACGTCAGGCCCCGATTCTAACGACAATCAAAACTGCTCTGGACTCTCTCCACATTGAATCTCTTCTTGCCACCTTGTGCAATAGTCAAGATTATCAAATATTGTACTAAGTCTCAAAAAATGGTGCTGACATTCTAAGAAGCCCCTTACTTGATGTAACCAAAGTGACTTAAGTAATCTGTAAATTCAGTTTACCTGCCTCGCCTACAGGGCTAACAGAGGAAACCGCCTCCATAACTTCAGATGTTCCTGCACTAACCAAACCTCCCGTAAATCACTTTAAAATCTAGAAATGATGCCTAGCTCTTTCTTCCCCCTGTAAAGTATTTCTGGGAGCACTGAAAAAATCTATTTTCCACCCTTAGTTAGGATTTCAAAGTTGGTTACAAAAACAGGTATTCTAAAGGACTACTTTTATAACTGTTATGGAGATAGACATTCACAGTAGAGAAGTTTGACCCACTTAGTCAGACCTTCATGGGGCATGGAAGCTCAGTCACCTCCCGGCACCGGAACAATGATACCCTGAATATATTACAAAGACGCCTTTCTCCACAAGCCTATAACCTTTGAATGTACACAGTGCTTTTCTTCCAGCTGACTCTCTTGTTAAAGCTGGAAAAAGCCACATCTCACTAGTTATTTTTTGCACAGGGGACAGAAGCTCCTGGAGTCTACCCGATTCGCCCTCTCGCTCCCACTAGGTCAGTGACGGGTCGGGAGGCGGCGTCTCTGGCCCAGGGCGCTGGAGCGCTGACTCCACCGCGGGACAGCCTGCGCCGAGCTACCGCCGGCTCTCACTGCGACGGGGCTGTCCCGGGCCCCTGGTTCCCCTACGAGCCCCCCTTCGGACACTACACTGTTCGTTAGCACCTGTGCTAGGTGGTGGTCAGGGCAAGGAAAGGCCATTTTAACTCCATTTTCTTACTGGGAAAGCAACTTCCAACGGAGAGTTTCACAGAGGAGAAACGGTGGACCTTCAGGTGGCCCTGAAGGCGGAAACGAGGCACTGGGAACACGAGAGCCTCCCCTGATCTACAACCTGGGCCTTCCCGCAGGACAGCCGCCGGCCACAGGTGGCGACTCGATGTCCAATAATTCAGATCAAGTACAGGAAGCCCTTCGTGGGCAGGGGCTGTCCTGTGGATGACAGACCCACGGGACGGGCCGCCCCCACGCCCGCCAGCACACCAGACAGCACTCTACACCAGACACTAGACTACGCTCGAGTCTCACAGACAGTCGTGTCACTTCGTTCACATTGGAGCCTTCTAGAAAACGGGGTCAACCAGACCTCGCAGCGCTCTGACCGCCAGCCCGCTCTAGCACCTGAGACGGCCAGGACCGTCTCTGACGTCGCAGCGCAACTCCAGGGCTCACCGGGGAGTCTTGCACAAGCATCTCTAATGTCTCTATGAAAAGCACCAATGCTGACAAGCACACAAAACTCAAAGACCTGCTCAGAAACCACATCGCAGTGGGAGCAGACCCTAACTAAGCTGGTGGCCACGCCATGGACTAAGTAAAACCACGGTGACAGACGACCACTACCTGGACAAGACTTACAGCCCAGTCTCCCCTCGCGTTCAAATTACTTAGCTGAGTAAGACAGCAGGGGAGGGGTGCGGCGCTCGGGGCGCACAGCAGCGGCGTGTGCGGCCGCCGGCCCGTGCGTACATCATCGGAACTACCGCGCATGCCTGGTGTGTTTTAAAAGGCAAAAGGAAAAAGGAAGAAGACCAGGGGTGGGAAGTGAGGAGGGGTCCCATGGGCGACAGCATTGCCTTCGGGCGTCCTGAGCAGGTGATGGTGCCCACAGTGACCCTTCTGTAGCCAGCGAGGGAGTCAGAAACACCCAGCAACCTGAGTGTTTGCTCAGGGAATGGGGACTTTTTTGTTTCACCCAGTAACATGCACACTGCGTGTGAATAAAATGAACACACGGCAGGCTTTGAACACCTAGGACTGGGTGCCGGACCGAAAACCAAGGCGACTCTCCCGTGCTGCGCCCGCAGCGTGCACGTCAGTCTGCACGCTGGAAGCTGGTGGGACAGCCACTGCCGGGCAAAGTCACCTTAGAAATGTGGACAGTCCTGCCAAGGCACAGGGCAAAACCAAGAAGCAGAACACCAGGCCACGGGGAAGCTCTCTCACGAGAGAGAGACGGACGGACAGACGCAACACTGGCAACACGCTGGGCCAGGCGCCACGGAACGGCAAGCCACTAGCTGGGCGAACTAGTAGGGGTTTTAAAGCCTTAACACCCCGGGCACATCGCGTCAGCAACCGTCCCCCAGGGAACGCGCGGGCACGCTGTGCTAATGGCTGCGAGCCCGGGCACCGAGAACCCCCCAGCCCGACCCTTCACTTAGGCTCGTTAACGAGCGCCGAGCCATCTCGCTGTGTCTTCCCTTTCATTTTAAGAATGAGCCGGATTGTTAGATGTTTCGATCTTTCTCACGGCTGTAATTTCTTTCTTCATGGCTGAAATGCCTCCCAAATATACAACTGCATTCTATCTAAAACTGTACCTATTTAAAAAATCATTTTATGTTCCTAATATGTAATTCACTTCTTTGAGCAAAAATAAACTACCCAAGAAATGTAAGAATAAAGAGTCTGCTCCCAACAACACCCAGAGCACGGCCGGGAGTTCACCGCTGGCTTCCGACCCACCCGAGCGGGTGCACCTCACTGCACTTGCAACACGAAGGAAGGGGGACGGTGTCCAAGGGGCGGCTGAAGCCCCCAGCAGTGACGGCCCTCTCTGGTTCTTCCTGATCCCCCAAAAACACCCGATCCAGTTTGCACTTCAGCAATTTTTTCACCACTGATCGACCATCTTACGGAAATACTCAGTTTACTTCTTTTCCCGCTCTATGAGTAGTGTTTGTGACAGGTCAGTCAACAAGCAACTAGG
The DNA here is from genome assembly GCA_039655065.1 of Glossophaga mutica. Taxonomy (NCBI): domain Eukaryota; kingdom Metazoa; phylum Chordata; class Mammalia; order Chiroptera; family Phyllostomidae; genus Glossophaga; species Glossophaga mutica. The sequence goes on from CM077316.1 coordinate 51,918,440, forward strand.
TCAGTGGCGGTGCTGCGCACTGAGACTCCGGTTAAATCGCTCCACGTGCTCCACTTGAAACGCCCTCTGTCACGTGACACTGACCAGGTTAGCTTGGGCTCCGATGCGGACTTTTCATCTCCCGATTCTCATGTCGTGAGTCAGTTTCAGTTCGGGCGTACTGTGGGCACGCGTCTGCCTGTGCCCGTGCGAGTCCCCACCCACCCTCCGCTCCCCAAAACGACGGCGAGCGCTTCTCCCAACCCCCGTCAGCTCCTATGCGAGACCCTGCAAGCTGCGGCCTCTCGGCCTCACCCACACAGCAGCGAGGTCCAGAACCAGACCTCCTTCCAGGGACAGAACCCTCAGCAGAGCCACACGGTCCCCTAACGTGACCTTCCAAATCCGCACCTGCTTGTTGGTATAGGGGTAGTTTCGGAGGCCTGTGTTCTCAGAGAGAGCTAAAGGTTTTCACCTAACTGAAACCGCAAATCCACAGCCACGCAGACACACGGGTCTCTTCTCACACACGCAGGAGAAAATCGCAGCCTGACAGACACGCGAGGCCGAGGAGGGAGACCTGCGTCGAGGGTGGGCTCATCCTACCTGAGTGAATCCCAGTTTGATTCGTCTTTGTTTGAAGGTCTTGGCAAACTGCTCGAGCTCCTCCAGGTCACTGGGCTCCTCCAAGCTGGGGGTGTCGATGCGCTTTGGTGTCGCCTGGCTCTGTGGAAGGGTCTGAATCGGAGTCGCGGCTATTGTGCGTGTCGGGGTTGCTGGCTGTTCGGGAAGGAGCGGGGGTCAGAGCAGACACGGAGAAAGGGGTTTAGGGTGCAGCTGGCACGTGTGGCACGGGCCCAGCCGAAGGTCACAGCTGCAGCAGGGGAGGCCCAACGTCACGCTCGTCGGGGAAAGCAGAGGGTGCAGTCGTGTCCACCACAGTCCCCGGTCAGGTCGCACTGCACGTGTACGTAAGGGACTCGACTCCCCAGAGACGAAGCCCAGTATGTTCAGGTTTTCAAATGGTGTGAATACACGTACTTTATGCCTTTTAGTATGCGTCATTTTTTTTTTTAAGATTTAATTTATTTTTAGAGACAGGAAGGAAGGGAGAAAGAGAGAAGGAGAACCATCCATGTGTGGTTGCCTCTTACTGCCCCCTACTGGGAACCTGGCCTGCAACCCAGCCATGTGCCCTGACTGGGAATCGAACCGGCAACCCTTCGGTTCACAAGCCGAGTCCACCGAACCACACCAGCCAGGGCTCAGTCTTGGTAATTATTTCCGAAGGCTGGCGGAGGTAATGCTATCATAATTCCTTGGACGATTCCTTCACCGCTGGACACTTCTTGTCCTTGCGAACACAAGCAACACCACAAGGAGCAACGCCACGTGGGCGGCTCTCCCCGCGCCTCTGGACTCGGCTCTTTGAGGCAGAGTCGCAGCGCACTCCCCGGAGCAGGGGAGGGCAGAGCAGGGACTGGCTCGCCCCTTCCGACCCGCCGCACCGGCCCCCCAGCAGCTCCCCGAACAGCTGCCCATCAGGGAGGGAACAGTCTTCACCGTTACCCTCGCTCCTGGTTCTCTCCTCACACGAAGTCGCCGTTTTCCCACATGTGAATTTTCATCTGTACCTCCTTTGAAGTGAGTTTTACATCTGAACCCATTTATATATTAACGATATTCTAATTTTTATCCTTCAAGAGCTCATCAAATGTTGACTCTGTGTTGTATCAATGCAAATTTCTCCAATCTGCTTTTCCCTTTTACTTTCAACGTATGTAAGTTTTAAATTATCGAAACAAAAAAGGTTCACTTTTTTCCTTTCTGGTATCATCTGTTCTTTCAAATCTGGAAAAACTTCCACTGATTTCTAACTGGGATCAAATCTCTCCCGAATACTTCGCCGTTGGAATCCATCTAAAGCTCATCTGGAAATGTGCCATGTCCTTGCTGAGCGAACACAAGCCCTGAGCAGATGCCCTGCTGAGTGTCGCTAGCGTCACTAGCGGCAGCATCTTGATGGCTCCACTGACCTTTCCTACGCATGATGTCCACCCGCTGATGGGCATTTCGGCCGTTTCCAGTTTGGAGAGGCCATGAACAAGACTGCTACAAGCATTTCTATGCAAGGTCTGATGGACACGGATGGTTTCATTCCCAGGAGCAGAACCGCTGGGTCAGAAGGTACATAGATATTTATTTAACTTGATAAGAGACTGCCAAGCAGCCCTGGCTGGTGTAGCTCAGTGGACTGAGCTCCAGCCTGAGAACCAAAGGGCTGTCATTCGATTCCCAGTCAGGGCACAGGCCTGGGTTGCGGGCCAGGTCCCCAGTAGGGGGCGCGTGAGAGGCAACCACACATCAATGTTTCCCTCTCTCTCCCTCCTCTCTAAAAATAAATTAAAAAGGAAGAAAGGAAGAAAGGAAGAAAGGAAGGAAGGAAGGAAGGAAGGAAGGAACCAACCTCCGCCTTCCCAAGCGCCCGTACTGTTCTACAGCCCCTGGCTGTACAAACCCTCCGGCGGCTCTGCCTCCCCGCCGGCCGCGCCTTGTGACAGCCTTCCCCGCTCCACCCGTGCTGATGGGTGTGTGGTCACAGGGTCACTCCCCTGACAACGAACAACTGGGGCGCCTGTTCACACACTTACCGGGCATTCGTACCCCTTCTTTGGGGAAGGCCCTTCCAATATTTTTTATACTCCCTTTCAAAATATGTTATCATATTACTGAGCTGTATGAGTTCATTATATATTCCGGAAACGAGTCTTTTAGCAGATATAAGGTTTGAGAATATATTCTTCCAGCCTGTAGCTTTTTTCTTTTAACAAAAGCTTTTGCTTTTTGCAAGATTAAATTTATCAACAGTTTTCTTTGACGATTAGTGCTTTTTGAGCCCTACATAAGAAGTTATCTCTTTACCCAAGGACACGAAGACCCTCCCTAAGTTCTCTTCCGGAAGCTCGTCCCTTCTGCCCACTCCAAACCAGTCTGCACTGTGAGGAGCAGGCAGGGCTCCTGCCTGCACCGACCGGCGGCTGACGGGCTCAGCACCACGTGTCGGGAAGACTTTGCTTTGCCCACTGAGACCATGACCGCTGCGTGGACAGTCGGTCGGCCACAGATGTGGGGGCCCTGGGCCTTCGCTCCGCTCCGTTTCTGCGCACGTGTCGGGGTCAGTCTTCCTCACCGCCGTTCATAATAAACAGTTCTTCACACCAGGGGGTCCTTCCACTGTCTACTTTCAAACGGCCTGGCTAGTCTGCGCCCTCCGTAATTCCGTACCAGCGTCAGAAATGGTGTGTCCCTTTCCAACAGCAGAGTCAGCTGGGTACTGACTGGAACTGTGTGGGACCTACCGGTCAATCTGGAGAGAACTCGTACTTTCGCCACCCAAGTCTCCTGATTCGTGAACACGTTAGGTCTCTCCATTAATTTGGGTCTCCTTGAATTTCACTCAGCGATATTTTGTAGTTTTCAGTGTAAAGGTCTGACGAATATTTGTTAAATTTATCCCTAGGTACTGTAAATATTTTTTCGTAATTTCCATTTCCAAACGGCCTGGAGAGCACGCGGATTTGTCTGCGTATCAGCTTCGGACCCTACGTACCTACGAAAACCACACTGACTCCAGCAGCCCTTGTGTGCCTTCCCTGGGGTTCTCTGCACTACCGTCATGTCGTCCGCCAACCAAGAGCGTTGCTCCTTCTCTCTCATCTGCATCCTTTATTCCCTTTCCTTGCCTCACTCGCCCTGCTGGGGCCTTCGGGACAAGGGTGAGCGGGCAGCACGCCCTCTTCACGACGCTGGGTTTGCGGGAGGGGCCTTTCACCAGGTTAAGAAAGTCCCCGTCTGTTCCTAGTGTGCAGGTGCTCGTATCCTCAACGGATGCTGAGTTATGTACGGCCTGGTGACGTGCTGGTAGGAAGCGGACACTCCATGACTGCAGACAGAGTCGGAGCTGGAGGGGCTCCAGGGCCACCGGTTCACAGCGCCACCTCATGGGCAGGCGCGGACGTGCAGACCGAGAAGGGAACCAGGCTCAGTCACAGCGGGTGAGGAGCACACCTGGTCTAGCGTGCCGCTGTGCGAGGCCCAGACCGGTGCTCTTCTGCGGCTACACTTGGGGAGAAGTGAGCTAAAGCAACACTGGAACATCGAGAGGAAAGACAACGCGGGGCTCAGAGCTTCTCTGCGGCTTCACCGGCTCTCCCAGAGGCAGCGGGCCTCCGGGTCAGGGGGCAGTCTCTGGGGCAGCATGGGGGCAGGGGTCAAACAGCTGGAACTCAGTACTCACTTGCCACTGACACTGTCGCTCTTTACAAACACGTACCAAAACAGACTCCTTGAAGATTTTCAAAGACTACATCAATTTGGTGGCGTCGCTTTATCAAGCTGAGAAGCCCAGCTTTGAATTTTTTTATCAGGTTTTGAATACCAGGATTATTTTAATTAGGATGCTGTGGGGTTCAAAAGTGTGTGTTCAAATGAACAAAGTCCAAAAGTCCCTTAAAACCACAGGACGAGGGGAAGCGGCGCCCCGGGAGGAAGCTGACCTGGGAGGTGAGCGCGATGCTGGGCTGTGACTGCAGGAGGTTGGCTTGGCTTTGCTGAGGTAGTTGCGTTAAAAGGTTCTGCGCTTGCAGGAGACCTGTTAAAACACAACACGTCATGCGAGGAACATCAAGGACCGCTTTGAACATATGGTTAAAAAAAAAAAAGAATAAGATAGCAAAATGGAAATTTCCAGCGGACCCCCAGACAGTCTTATTGGCCTTAAAACTCTCAGTGTCTTACTTGCCTGAAGTTCAACCTCGTTAATATGACCTAGGCAGCAAGACACGACATGCTGGACTGAGACTGCTAGGTCCCTAGTGTGACCTGAGTAACCCTCTGACTGGCTGCGTCTTTGCTCGGGGAGGAACGGAGGGCGGTGAAGAAGCCTCCGGACATTCCCGAGAGCTCAGTCTCTCTCCCCGTAGCCTCCACAAACGGCCAGAGAGCTGTCTAGCTCACGAAGGGAGCGGGCTCCCCTGTAGGTGGAGCAGGCAGGCGCTTATACAGCAGCAGACTCTGGGGTGAACCATCAAGAAAGAAGGCTACAAAACAGACGACAAGGAACCGGAGAGAAGCTCTCGTGCCCCTTGGGGGGAAGCCTGGCCGTCCTGACACCCTCTTCACTGACTCCATTAACCAACTTTACAGACATGAGTGAACCTCATCGCTGACACAACCTTCCGTTTCTACAATTCGCAAAATGCACACTTCCAATGTAGGGCCTTCTCCTTCTCAAACGGCTGCTGGGAGCGTCGCTGCTCCGAGCTTGGCCCACACTCTTGAACACCCGCCCGTGGAGATGTACCGGAGCACCAGGAGCAGTCGCTCCGAGCACTCGCTGAGCGAGTCCACTCAGACCGGTGGCCAGACCCTTGGTTTCTCCTCGGTGATCACAGAGACGAGTGGCTGCGAGGGACTGCCTTCGATACTGCGGCACGCATGGCTAAGCACGTTTTTAACAAGAACACCGAGTGCAAAGGTCAGTGAAGTCCAGCGGAAACACCGTTCCCACGGCCGCGGCGGGCCGGGCGCAGGCTCACCCTGCTGGCCCTGGGGCGTCTGGGAGATGATGAACTGTGCGGGCTGCAGGTTGGTGGTCGGGTGCACCAGCACGAACTGCTGCAGGTTGAGGTTCTGCTGCTGGAGCTGCTGGAGCTGCTGCAGGTCCTACAACAGCAGAGGTACAGTGGGGGTTGGGGGCGTCGGGAGGAGAGGGAACGCTCCCCCCAGCTGGACGAGGCGGCGGCAGCAGCGCCCCGCCCCCACACGTGCAAAGAGGCCGGACCCCGGGGCCTGCGAGGGCCGTTTTTGTTGGTGCACGGTGTGTCGTGACTTAGCGCGAGCCTGATCTCCAACAGTTATTTAAAGTTCCCGCAGAAGAAATGGTTAGAGTTGTGTGTTTTCATGCGTAGAGACCAATATGGGTTGTAACAATCAAGTGAGAAAAGAATGTTGAGTTTTTAAATAGTTGACCGATTTTCCTCTGAAGTAAAAATTGAGAGTGCTCTCTAAATTTGCACTTATAAATTTAAAAATCTATAACGATTTATGAAATTCGGTACCAGCCTATTGAACTGAACTGAGAAATCATTGTAAAAAAATTTAAGTTATCCATCTAAAAATCTGATCCATAACCGGTCAGTACCCCTCACATTGGCCTAGGACTTGAAACTGTCAATGAGCGTCCACTTACCCTGCTGACAGGGTCGACTCGGGGGCTCACGGAGCGGGGGCTCGCAGCGCTCCCTCGGGGAGGAGAGAAGCGGCCACCTCGAGACGGACCGTCCGGAACAGTCCTCGAGACCGGTCCGACATCCACTCCTCACTCTCCTAGCTCATTGCTGCTCTCTGACGTCACACTGAGGTCCATGCCCGAGGCCGCCCGGCGGGTGAACACGAGAGTCCGGCACGAGGCTCGTAACAGCACCCCACGGGTGTTACTGGCGTGACTGCGCACTCTCTCTTCCTGTCCTTGAGGTGAAGGGTCACATACACCTTCCTCCCTGCTTGCACTGCCTAGGCCTCTTAAATACATTTTTATTATCTCTAGCTACTTCGCCCTAAAATGTGAAAACTGAAAGCAAACGACACCCTAACGCAGCTCTGCACCGGGCTCATCGCTCCGCCACGGGGACGACTGGCCGGCACTCACGTGGGGGCCGCCTTCCCCGCGGGCAGCGAGAGCACCCAAGGCTGCCTCGACGAGCTCATTAAAACCACTGCGGTAACCCCCCGCCTCAGAAATACGCCAGCTACTTATTCAAGAATCGTCACTGAATGTGAACGGTTGTTCAAATAATCCCCTACGTGTTTGTAATGTCACGCCTCGAATACGCGAATAAGCAAGCGAGCGCATCCCTTCTGGTTCAGCGGCAGGGAAGGCCGCCACTCGCCGCGCTCGTCTGGAGTTCCTCAGCCTGCAAGGCCCGAGCAGCGTTCAGAGAGTGGGCCTACTGCGCTACGGAAGCGGAGCGGCACCCCCCCGCCCCCCGGCCCACCCGGCTGCGGCGGCGAGCGCCCCCCGCTCACCTGTGCGATCTGTATGGGCTGCGACAGGGGGATCTGCGTCATGGGCGTGGCGGCGGAGGCGGAGATGGTGGCCCCCGCGGCGGCGCCGTGCTGCTGGCTGGCGGAGTGCTGCTGCACGGCGGCGGCGAGCAGCTGGGCCTGGGCCTGGGCCTGCTGCAGCAGCAGCTGTTGCTGGGCCGGCGTCAGAGCGAGCTGCGCAGAATCGGGACGAATGGTTGGAGGGGCCCCGGAAGTAAGCCCGCGGCTCTGAGGTAGGAAACTCAAGAGCCTGAGACCTTCGCCACGTCACGCGACGCGCCGAGGCTGAAATGGTCAGCAGAGATCGAGCTGCTGTTACTAGCGGGGTGCTCGCGGGAAGATGGTGGACCTCACTTTGGACTTAATCACTCAAGCTTGCGCAGGGCCCTAGGGTTCAGGTGGAAAAGTAACCAACTAGTAGACAAGAAGAAAAAAAGAATCACTGTGGACAGGATGTGAAAAGAAACTGACACCCAACAGAACAGCAGGTGATTAGTGAGATGAATGGGGACCACGGGAAGGACTGATAAGACCCAGCTGGTCCCCATCCCAGGAGTCACGCCACATCCCCGCGTGCCCGTTACGTCTGAAGAAGGGACCGAAGGACACGCGCTCCGTCTGTTTCTTCCCACGCCTCCTGCGGCGCCCTCCCCAACAGTCTTTCTGCTCCCGAAAGCCGTGGGTCTCTGCCACTTCACCTCCCCTTTCCGACACATCGTCTCTGAGAAACAGGTGGTGACAGCCGCTCTCTCCATAGGCAAATGAGCCCCCCTTATGCCCAGGTCTAACAGAGGTTCCAGCCACATAACCCGGAATCCCAAGTCTCTCACACTATCACAGACACTCGTCACCCAGAGCCAACTCCGGCAGTGACAAAGGGCGTGCATTCGGAGCAGATTTAAGCTGGCTCTCCGAATGCCCCTCACTTCGGGCACGTATCAAGTGATTGGTGGGCTCTCCCTCCCGTGCGGGGACGGGCCCTGCCCCAGCGAGGGGGGCCCTGCCCTGTCTGAAGAGCGAGCGCTGGGGCTCAGCGGCTCCGCCTCCTCCTACGGGTCCCGCGCAGCCGGGGCCTTCGAGTAGAACCAGAATCAAGCTACTCGAAACGCAGCACCCTTCAAGACGTGTCTACAGAGATTTTACACACTGTGCAAACATGTATTAATCTCTGCCAATGGGATTCTGTAAATGCTTTTGGAACAATACTTAGAAGAGCCTCCCACTGCCACATGAAAATGAAGGCTATAAAAAAATTTGTGGGTTGATGTGAAACTGGATAATAAATAGCTCTACCTTGCCACTCCCCAAACCCCTCCCCAAACGATAATTTAATAGAGGAATTTTCAGCACTGGAAAAATACTTTAAATGGTGTCTTAGAGAAAAGACAGTTGAAAAGTTCCAAGTTCAAGACACATAGCCATTTTAGGGCCAGTCAAAATAAATGGCACCTATTGAGTGTCAGTGCCACGGCCGGCCCTGCGCGAGCCTGACTCGTCGTCACCCTCGCTCCTCGCAACAACGCTGCGGCCGGGTGCCATTAACGCCCCCGGCGAACTGAATACCCAGGCACAGGGAGACAGACACCGATCAGCCCAGACAGCGAAGTGCGGAGCCAGAATTTGAGAGGGGAGGTTTCGTTTCAGAGCACCGCACAGTAACTTAAAACAGTTTCCTTTCGCAGGCTCTAATCTGGTCTTGAACTTCTGCTCCACAGTGATGTCGTAACTCAAACTGACAGCTACAATCTCATCCATGCGGGAGTCTCAATCATAGGATAGCGACTTCCCTGCGCGACAAAACCACAGTTGAAACACGGGCTTAAAAAATGCCCTTTGTTTCCCCAGAGCATCTGCACTTGTAAGAAAAGACACCCTGAAAACTAAAGAAAATCCGCTTTTCAAAGCTGCCTCCAGTGCAGGAAGTTCCCGGAAGCTGTGCGCATGCCCGGTGCAGCGGGGACCACTTGCCGCCTGCGCCTGCCAGACCCCAGCCAGGGACCGTCCCACCCGGAAAGGAGGAAGGCCAGCACAATGCCCTCAGGGACACTCACCCCGGTGATCTGCCCTCCGGCCAGCATGAGCTGGGTCTGGGGGAGGGCTGCCGGCACCGACGGCTGAGGGGAGGGCTGGCTGGGCTGCGGGGCATCCCCCGTCTCCTCGGCGGATTTAGACTGAAGGGGGAGAGTAAAGAGATCCCAGATCGTTCATTAAAAGAAGCGTGCTCAGTACCCCATACTTTGAGAATTCCTTAATACACGAACTTATTCAGTCATGAGTTTTCGGCTTTTGCTCTTTCCTTTTCTTAAAGTCCTCATAGTTTCCTAATTTTACACACTAAGTTTCTAGATTTTTTTTTGTTCCACTGCCAGCAAAACTGCAATTATAATTTTTAAGAACAGAAAATAATCTGTCCTCCACAAAGCAATGGAACTCGCCCACACCCCCCCTCTGGAAAAGGGGCGGTGGGAGCGCATCTCCAACCCTCCGTGTGCCGGCCCCTGCGGCCCAGCCTTCAGCCTTCGGCCTGCACTGGGCAGTGAGCCTGGGCCTTGCCACCCCATCCCCAAGGGACCACTGGGCCCCAGAAACTCCTCCTCCACTATTTGAACAGCCGCCACTCTGGTGTGGCTGTCGGGTAATGCCCAGGCGCAGGGAAGGACTCACTCCTGGAAGACCACCCAGACAGAGTTTCCTGGTAATTAACGCCGGTTACGGGGAGCACTGAAATTCTGCGTAGACCTGCGCATTTCCCACCACCTGTTTGGGGGCCCGCAGCAAGGCTAATTAACATGGAGGCTCTGATTAATTCTGCCAGTCAGTGAGAGATAATTACAGAGCAGGACTGTAAACACTCGGCACTGGAGACACAGCCTGTTTGCCAACATCTCTCGATGGGATGAAAGTTTACCATGGCAACCAGGGCAATTTTCCGCCTCCTCTCCTCAGGAAGGAAGGTCACATCATCTCCTTTTCTTTTCCCTCCTTGTTTCCATGTGTTACTAGGTCCACATTCCACGGGGTTTCATGGAATGCTCAACCCAAGGTCTTTAGTCATTAGCAACTCTGAAATCAAATCTTCCAGAACACTGTTTTCCCCCTTGACTGTTAGTTACCTAAACATGCAAATGAAAGGAAGCAGCAGGTCCGCTGAGATATTAAGGAGTCCAGGCCTAACACTTGAACTTGGCATGCCTTGCCATATGGTTCATAGAAGCAATGGAGCCGGATGTGTTTTGTTTTAAACTTGTGCCTGTCTGAAGCCACCCTCTACCGATGTATCTGTAAACAGGTTTCATCACAAGCCCGAGAGCCGAAACATTTTAGAGCAAAGAGGAACCCTCGGGAGCCCCCGGACTTTCCCACTGAAGCGCAGACAAAAACACGGGAGCCCTGCGCGGTGAGGTGATCAGCAAGGCCACGCAGCTGGCTAGCGGGCGCCGAGGAGGAGTCCGGCCGAGGGCCCGCCTCTCAGCCCCGCGCTGCTCCCCCACACCACAGGGCTCCCCGAGACACGAGGATGATGATGGCAAAGACACCTGGAAAGGGAGGGCATCGATGACACACTGGGCTCTGTGTTTCGGCATCTGTTACAGCCACGTAACTCAGAAACACGTGTCCTGCACTTGGGTATAGAACTTCGAAAGCTGACTTTTCTTGGTCACCTTCGGTCATTCATAGTGGCATAACGTAAAATTCATCTTCACCAATGGCAGTGATTATCATCATTTGGATCTTCATGAGAATCAGTAATAAAAAGGGGTAACACTCCTAAGTACTTCCTATTATAAAATTACTGCATACTCACTATATAAAATTGGAAAAATACAGGGAGAACAGAAGCCTTGCCGCCCCCTGCCCCGCCCCCCGCCCTGCCCCACCCCGCCCCGCCCCGCTCACCTGCACATTTAAAGACTGGGCAGCAGCCTGTAAGCCTGTCCCAGCGAGCTGGACCTGCAAGGAAGCACCGGGGGAGTCAGGGGCCCACCCACGGACACCACTGGCGTTATCGTCAGCACGGACCTCAAGAGCCTTAGTGAGTGCGTCGCTGAGCTGCTGGGTCTATCTTCTGGGGTCAGAACTGTGCGGACGAGCGCGTCTGCCCCCCACCGCGGGAAAGCGCTGCTCCCACTGCATGGAAGGCGGTGACTGGACCTGACGGGCGATCGCCCGGCCCGTGGCCGTGGCAGTGCAACATTGTACCACCTTCGCCTCAATTAAAAAACGCCCTGCAGTCCTATTAGCAGGTAAGATCCTCGAAAAATAAAACCCTGAACGAAAAAATCCAAGTTTGTAGAGAACACGTTGCAGACACAGGGCGACCGGGGAGGGCGCCCAGAAGGGTCCCAGACCCAGAGCCGCGAAGGAGGTGCCGCCCCAGCTCTCCGACCCGCGCGCGACGCAGGCCACGCCTGGCACCCGGCTGTCGTGTGCACGCCATGCTCGGACGGACTCCCCGGCCTGTCCCTGCCTCTCCCGCACGGGCGGTTTTGAGGGGCGCACACTGGCTGATTTACAGAGGGCCCTGGCCTGAGCGTGCCTGAGCCTGTCCCCACGGCCGAATTGCGCCCTGCGCCTCTGTCAGGAGGACCCAGAGAGCACGTGACAGCAGCCCCGGGCATCTGACCAGGGGGTTCAGGGGGTGCAGACCCGTCCACCGCAAGGGCAGCTGGTGTGGTCCGGGTGACGGGGAGCGGTCTGCGAGGAGACACCTGAAGGCTCGGGACAGCCTGTCCCTCACAGGCGTCTGCCCAGAGGCAACGTGACCAACACCCCTTAGCGACGACACCCCTTAGCGACACCCAGGTGCGGGCTTTGGCCCTGGGGCTCCAGTCCGCAAGGCGCCAGCATCTCAGGGGAGGGGCTGCACCCCTAGGTCGCAGGCGCTGGCGGCCACAGTGGGTGGGGGCAGAGCCGCAGACACACGCACCAAGAGACCGAAGCTCTGCTGGTGACACACGCCACTCACAGCAGGGAGCCGTCTGTCCCCACGCAGCTGCTGGCCGATTGCTGTACGGCCACCCGAGCTGCAGGACTGCGGACATGCCATTCAGAAAGGCACGGTGAGAAGTGAGGAGGGCCAGGCATGATCACCTCCCCCTCCCCTGGGGGGGGCCCCCTCCCCACGCCTGCCCACCCGCCCGCCCAAGCAGAACAGCCCACCTACCTGGTGGAGGTGCCCGAAGAAAGCCTGGGCCTGGGCTGTTGAGATGGCGCCTCCGACGGGCACCGGCTGCTTCTGGAAGTCCAGACCGTTCGTTTGTGTGCCTAGGACGCAAGCAGAAGAACGTACCACCGGTGCTCAGGCGTGCACTTTCTACAAGCCATGTTCTGATACCCCCGAGGAAGAGAGGCACGAGAGGAGGAGGAACGTGGGGAGGCGACTCCTCCTCTAGAGGGCAGACACGCGCGGGGCACAGGGAGAGCCCGAGACAGGAACAGAAATGTAAGTGATGGGTCACGGCCTAGACAGCGCCGAGAGCTCAGACGTGGACACGGCGTGTGGGAGAGGGGTCAGACGTGAGAGGCCACTGTCGCCCACTGCTGAAGGGCACAGCAGAGACGAGGCTCCCAGCGGGTGCCGGTTGGCCTGGGTGTCACCCCTCTCGGTGTGTGGGCAGCAGGAACGCAGGGGTGACTCTGACAAGACAGACTTACTCGCCACCACACTGATAAATGGCAACCTGGGGCAAAAGCAGCCATTCACACGACAGTCGCAAGGTCCAGATGGATGCCTGTAGCAGCCAGCGAGGGCGCTGCGGGGGAGACGATTCCATAAGCGACGCGGGACGAGGGCTAACCCACGGAAAGACGCGCCACCCCAAACCCTCCCTAAAGCGTGTAAGCGCGCTGCTTCCAACGACCGCATGCAGCCACGAACCAGGAGTCACCAGAATGCCCTCTACGGAACGAAGTGTCACAGGCTGCAGGAACCCGCAGGAATCATCAAGACACACGGTCGGTGCTGCCCTGCCATCTCCCGTCGCCGTGACACCCCATCTTCTCGTCCTCACCCCTCTACGGGCACACACAGCACAGCAGTCCGGACGGCACAAGCCAGAATCTTAAGCGGTATTTCTGAAAGGTGGAACTTGTGCCATTATACATCCTAATTTCTATCAAATGTCTCACTTTTCCTTGAGATAATTATAAGAGGAAGTGTGTGTGTGTGTGTGTTTCGCCCCCTTAAAATCTCACAGTGATTGTTCTTTTAGGGTTCCCCCCTAAAGTTCCCGCAAGTAGGAAGCGGCAGAACTACCTAGACACACGCAGCTGACAAAATGCGGTTAGGACAGTGCCTGCTGCGTCAGGCAGTGAGGAGCCAGTACGGGGTAAAATCCACAGTGACCAGGGTCGCTTGCGGAAGCCACGTACCAGAGAAGTCCCACCCTCTTAAAGTCACACACTCTGTTATTCGCTCCTGTCTCTACCTCTGTGCAGGAAATCACGACTTAGGTTAAGATTTTAAGCAGCATTATTTACAGCTGCTGAGACACGGAAGCAGCCCGAGGACCTATCACCAGATGAGTGGGTACAACAACTACGGGACTTTCACACAATGGAATCCTACTCAGCCGCAAAAAGAAGGAAATCTCACCCTTTGCGGCAGCGTGGATGGGCCCGGAGAACGTTATGCTAAGTGAAACAAGCCAGTCAGAGAAAGACAAGTACCCTGTGATCTCGGTCACGTGTGGAACCTGATGAACCACCCGAACTGACGAGCAAACAGAGACGGACTCAGAGAGGGAGAGCAGGCGGACGGCCTCGGGAGGCGGGCCGGGGGGCGGGGGGGGGAGCGGAAAGGAGAAAGGGCTCGTGGACCCACATGGACACCAGGGTGGTGACTGTGAGGGGGAGCAGGTGCAAGGGGGCTGAATGGTAAGGGGAAAATACAATAAAAATAAGTTAGTTAAAAAAAGTAAAAAGTTTAGGAAACAAACAAACAAGATGGCTCAGAGTTGGAGAGGCACACTCAAGGCATGCTGAAGAGCTCGCGGAGGCCAAGGAAGACGCGACCTGGACAAGCGGAGACCAGCCCTGGAGACGAGCGCGCTGCGTGGTCAGGGGACCAGGGAAGGTCTGCACGCCAGCTCCACTTCCACGTCCCCACGAAAACGGCTAACAAGACCGACGGAGGTCCGCCCAAAGCCGGTGGGGCCGGAAGGACACCCCTGGACGGCCGCCGCGGGAAAGAGACGTGAGACACGAAGGCCGGTCTTCTTTTAAGAAGGTGACGAGGCTCCGTCGGGAGGTGGGGGGCGGAAGGAAGCAGATGCGACACGGAAGTCAGCCTTATAAAACAGAAGGAGAGGAGAAGGGGACAGGGACACGCACACACACAACTGGAGTGTGAGGACCACGAGGGAGACGGGGATGCTGGGAGCCAAGACCGGTGCCTAGAGAACGTGGGAACGCCCACTTAACAAACACAGGCAACTGGCAGGTTGGTGGAGAAGGTGAGTGACGCAAGAAGGAGGGCTAGTTAGCATCAGAGAGAGTTCAGAGGCCCTGACGGCCATGGTAGGAAAGTGACCCTCCCGGGCGGCCTGATCCGCGTGCGTGTGGACCGCCCTACGGAATCGATCGAGCGGCCTGTCGTTAGAACCAGAAAGTTTAACAGGCCACAGCCCACAAACTCGACTGAAACTATCACACTACAGCAAGTTCCACGAGCCAAAAGTTGTTGCATTTCACTTAAAAATAATAAAGGCATAAATAAGCGCTCGTTTATCAGAGGTCTCCACGCTGCACGGATGCATGCTCTCCCCGAACCGGCAGATGGATTCAAAGCCGGGCCGTGTCCAACGTCACTCCATCGCAGCACGTTGCTCCCCCTCTCCTCCTCAGGGCGGAGGCGGGTAACCGACAGGCTGACGGGAAACGCAAGTACCGGGGCGAAGGGCGCAGACGTTCTCTGGAGCGGGGTCCCAAAAAAACAGATCTGGACTAACTCTATTCTCGCCTGTAGGAAAATGAGGGACCTGTGACCTGCCAGCTGCGGTGACCACGTCTTTTTCAAATCACTCACACATGTCACATAAAGGAAATACTTCGGGGACCAAGGAAAGCAGAAAGAAAGTCCTTATTGTAAAACTCTAACATCATATGAACAATTCTGTCGGCAGAAAGAACTCCCACCAAACATTCACGCTGCCCCTCACCTAGTCAAAGGCTGCTTCCCGGCTTCACCTGGAAGACGTGAGCCAGTCAAGTGGTGGCAGTTTCCCGCCAGCGTTAGAAACACGAGGAAGCCCCCGAAAAGCTGCAGTGAGACCCACACCCTCTGATTTTTCCCGGTGCCAGGGTCCTAGCTTAAATCATGACCCTCTGCCCCAACCCTGCCCGCACGGCCCACGTGCCCACGCAGCCGTCCTCACGGCACTCCAGCCCCCCCACCCCCCGCCCCCTTCCCCCACACCACAGGGACACCCCAGCGGCCTCTGCCCCTAACCCTGCCTGGAGGCCTGCTTATCAGCATGTGCTATCTGCATCTATCTTTGCCCCTCCCCTCTCCCACTTCCCTCCCTCAAAGGGCGCAGGCCCCTCCTACTCCACGCCGCCCCATCACCCAGTGCCCCGAAACGCGCAGCTGTTCCCCCGGGGGCCTTCACCCACCTTTCTTTACCACTCCTCGCCCCTCTTACCTTCCCTTTAGTTCACATTATTACCATTACTGAGCGACTACCGAGCATCCGGTCGCTTTCACGGATACCTCCGTTCTGCGCAATGGGTAGTTCTTATGTATCCCTCTCTGACAGCCACCGTGGAAACGGAGGCACAGAAGGAGAGAGTCTGCCCAAGGTAACCCCCTGCGAGCAAGAGAAGCAGGGCCTGAACCCAAGCGCTGTGGGCCCACGGCCCGCGCTCTGAACCACCGGCCGCACGGCTTCCCTTACAGAGTCCCCCGAGAGTGTCGCCCCCCTTCCGCCACCACTCACTCCTCTGTCCACAGCAACTTCTTCCCCTACCACCTACCTCACACCTTGTAAAAGGTCCCCGCTCACTACCAGCTGTCCGGTCCACAGCCACGTGTGAAGCTTCCCGTGTCCCGACCTCTCTGCAGGACCCGCCCCCCCGAATGCTAAGGCCGCGGGCCCCTGTCGGCCTCACTCCTACCTCCACGGCTGCCCTTGCCTGGTCACGTCTGTGACGATGGGGGTGCTTTAGGTCTGTGCTGACCCACACGGAAGCCACTGCCCACAGGCAGCTCCTGGGCACCGCGGTGTGGGCGGCATGACTGCGATCCGTGGCCTCCTACAGGACGGTGTGGGCACTGCGGGGGCCCCCCCCCACTAGTCCGCAGGAGAGCTCTGTCCTTGGTCCTTACCCCGCTCCTCCCAGCAGGCTGTCTCTGTGAACCCGTCCCCAGCTAGCGAGGGAGCCCGGATTTCCTTCCTCAGGAACATACCGCGACCTTCAGGAGACTGCTTCTTCACCCAGGGGCAAGTCCCCCAGGGCACCCCACATGCAACGCTTTCAGACCCGAACGTGCCGCTTCCTCGTGGAGTCTCCTCCCCCATCAGGCAGTCCCTACGCAGAGGGCAGAGGGCAGCGGCTGCCCCGGCCAGCCCGGCCCAGGGACAAGCGCAGGCACTCATTCCATGCCCCTCCCTTTCCGCTTTCTTTCTTCTCGACCCCCCAAAGCCCGCCCCCAGCCTCCACTGCCACTGCCGGAGCCTGGGCGGTCGGTGACACCAAGTTCCACGTGGCGGGAAAACTCCTTCGTGCTTGTTAGAGAAACGCCAGGCAAAGCGTGACAGGACCAGACACTGAGCTGCCGTCCAAGGAGGGGAGACAGGTGCAGGCAATCCCACACTCTGTGCGCACAGAGAAACACCCCTCCAGGAGGGCGCCCCACCTCTCCCGGTCGCCACTACAAATGAATGCACCCCCACCTTACAAAATCTAAATCTGTGGTCAGGTTACCTCCTGGTGAAAGTACCATTTGCTCAGTCGCTCATTTAACAAAGCATGCTCTTCCTGTGAGTGCCCCTGCGTATTCTCACAGACTGGGCAGCTGTGTGCCTCCCCATCCCAAACCCCTGAGAAACCCGCACGCGCACCACCGGCGGGGCCCCGCGAGTCCTCTCTGCGCCTCTCAGAACCTCCCAGAGGCCGCGCCCTGCAGCCGCAGCCGACGCTCCCAGACCAGCAGGGGCCGGGGCGGCCGTCCCCGACGCTCCTGGGGCTCCAGCTGGCGTCCGCACCCCTGCAGCCACTGCCACTCAGCCTCACTCCACGGGGCGCCACGGACACTTGGCACGGCATGCCCTCCCTTGGGCTTGCGAGCGCTCTGGCCGGCACAGAACGCAGTCCTCATGGTAAAATATGTCATAAACTTACATGACAAATCACGATAAAAGCAACAGAGCGTTAGGAATGGTCCTCAGATAAACACAAGTTCAAGGGGAAGCGGCCCTTCTGAGTCGGAAACCTGGACCGCTCCCGTTTCGGCGAGAGTGCGGTGTGCGGTCTACTCCCCAGCACGTCTCGGGGCTTCTCCCGCAAACGCCGGCACTTTACCCGGAAACGGCCTCCAGACCCAGCGCTGGCCGGGGGCGCCGCGATGCCCAGCCCCTCAGAGGACACACGGGAACACTCCTGGTGGCCGGGCTTTCCGGGTCCTTCTCTCACCTTGGCGACAAGGACGCCTGACCACGGCACGAATAAACCCCACAGAGCGACTCATCGCCGGTTGCCAGGAACTTCTGATAATAATTTCTGAATGTATCTCATAAATATATATTACGTTGTATTAATAAATGTCTTTGGCCCTCTCAGTTGCCAAAAAGATCTTGATATTATCTTGGGGACAAAAATAAGCTGAGTGAGAAATCAAGTGAACAGGAGAGCCTTACTCCATCAAAATTCAGGTGAAAAAAGACATTTCATTTAGTACAAACTCAACGAATCAACAGGTGAGTCAGTTGCTTTAAAATAAGTTGTAACCTTTCAAAACAATTATAAGAAAACACAGCATTTCATATTTAAAATGTTAAATTCAATGTCACTTTCTCCTTCGTTAGTTATGAAGTAACTAGCGCTCCTGCGCGACGGTCGTGGCAGCGGCCGCCCCGAACCCTGCAGCACCGGGGGCGTTGGGGTGGGCTCTCTCTGAGGGTGAGCGAGTAGTGCCGGGTCGAACCCCCAGACGCCTCGGAAGAGTCCCCTCGCTCGGTGACATAAGGGGCGCTGCAACTCCAACGGAGCTAAGGTCTCCAGGCGGGAGGCCCTTCTCAAGAGTCTGGGTGGGTCTGTAAGGGAAAGCGGGAGGCCGGAGGGGCAGGACCGTGTGGTCGCGGCGCGGGGTCAGAGGGAGGGAGCCCTGCAGACGCTGCACTTCTGTCTCCGAGGACGAAGAACGAGGCCACACACCCAGGAACGCAGACACTAGGACAGGGAAGGAGGTGGCTTCTCCCAAGAGCCTCCAGAAGGAACACGGCCCTTCCGAAACCTCGACGGTGGGATCCCGACCTCCAGGGCTGCACGATGATAAAGCTGCCTTGTTCCACCCAGAAATCTCACTGCCGGGCCTGGAGCCCGCAGGCGGGAAGAGGAACTAAGACACCTGTGCGCCGACGCTCGCTGCAGCGCCATTCCCCGCAGGTGGGCGGTGGAAGTTAGCCTTCCCACCCATGGACGGATGGACGGACAAACCGTGGTCTTGGCACGCCTCGGAATGCTAGTCAGCTGCAGGCGCTTCGACACAAATGGCCTTGATGCTATCACGCTAAGTGAAACAAGTCAGCCACGAAGAGACAAGTGCTGTGTGACCCCACTCACGCAAAACACCTAGAACAGGCAAACGCAGAGACCGCCCGCCCACGAGGGTCGCCATGGGCGGGGGGGGGAGAGGGGGGGTGACTGCTCCCCCAGGGGCCGCAGCCTTGTCCAAAGGACTGCGTTATGAGCAACGTCATCGCCACCCCTTTCCCAGATGGGGCATTTGTTGAGAGAACATTGATTTGGCAAAATACTCGTCTCCCACTCACTGCGCCCCCTCCTGACCTTGGGCTGCCTGAGCTGCTCCCGGAAAGGCCGTCTAACCTGGTGGGCAAGGTGGGCTGCACCTCCCTCCTGTCGTCTGAGTCTGGCCCTCACCACATGTACTTGCCCCTCCTGGTATTCACTTTAATCCGGTCCTTAAAAGCAGCAGCGTCCGAACGTGCTCACCCTGTGCTGCCCTGAGCCCACACCACTCGGCCTGAGGCAGTGTGCAGCCACCAGGCGCAGGGGAGGCCGCGGGTCACCTTCCCGAGCACTTGGGGTCACGGCCCTTGTCGGTGAGACACAGAACAGTGCTTCCCTCGTGGGACCTTTGACAGCCGCGGTGCGCAGTGCATGTGACGAAGCGGCCAGCCACGCACGGTCGCAGACTCCCACGAACGGGGAGAGCCACCCTCCCCAGGACTGGCACCCCGGCCTTCCCTGCAGACGGCCCCCCAGGATGTTGAGGGGAAATGGGAACGCGGATGAGATCTGAGGTGGGAATCGGTCCTCACTCTCCTTCCCCCTGCCGCCTCGGTTTTCTCTCATTGGCTCGTCTTACCCTCTTCTCCCCAGTTGGAGGAAAAAGGCCCACCTCTGTCCATCTCACAGCCAACCCTGCACTTGGTCCTTCTGACCCCGGCCCCTCTGCCCGCGGTGGCTCCGCCGCTGTTTTCCCGCCTCCAGCCCGCAAACACACGCGGTCTCAAAGACACACCGCCCCGCGCTTCCCTCCACGCCTCCCGCTCCGCCCGCTCCGCCCTGACCCGTCCCCTCGGATCTGCTCCCGCTCCCAGTGACAGCCAGCTCTTCCGAGACTGACGGCGTCTCTGACGACACAAGCGCACCACGCGGCACATGGGACAAGCCTGTGCTGAACGCGCGCGCACTGCCGACACTTCCGACGGCAGCACGGGCCCCTCCCCGCTCCGGAGGGGCACGGGAGTGTCGCCGAGAGGGGCAGGTGTCCTTCGGAGACCGGAGGACCAGCGAGTGCCCCGGAACAGGGCGGTCTAGAACGAAAGCTGCGCAGGCCGGGAGCCGCTGCGCCGGCCGGGCTCATCTGCTTCAAACCGAGAGGCCGTGGGGCGGGGGGTGTGGGGACCAGTTTCCTGAGTGACTCTCCCCTGGAGTCGGGCCTTTGGAAACGGCAGGTCACGGAGGCTGCAGCCCCTGCACCTGGAAAGCCTGGCTGACTTCGGAAACTACCAGTTTCGGTGTCCCCCTGCCCCTGGCCGCCACGTGGCTGAGCGCTCCGATTTCTGCCTTTACCCCTGGATCTCCTCTCGCAGGCCGACACTCTGAGGCCGCGGACGCGGTCCGCCCTCCAGGACTGAGCCTCCCTCCCCTGGGAGCTCGGCTTCCCCGTGCATCTATTAACTCTCTCCTGGGAGAGGGTCTGGCCAAGCCCCACTGCGTACAGACAACCGCCCCGGAGCGGGATGCGCCAGGAACAGGGCTCTCCCTCGGCGCGGACGCCACGGCGGCGCTGGCGGACCTCACTCCGCGCGCGGGTGCTCAGGGTCGCCGTTCTGGTAACGCCTGCAGCAAGGGTGACTGTCCACCCAACGGTCAGCGTGGGGCACCGCGCACGCTTACCGCTTCCTCCTCGGAAACACGCCGCCCCGCTTCACAGCTGCGTGACCACATCTCAAAAAGACCAGGAACCGCCTGGCACCACGCAGCTAGTCAGCAGCACCTCCGCCGTTCGCCCCCAGAACTGGGGGGCCGAGGACAAGGCCCCGAGCCGCTCCGCGCTTCGCCGACGAGCGGCAGCAGCAAGACCAGCCGTCCGCAGGAGTGGGCGGGCGCGGTGAGCAGAGACAGCCCGGCCCCGTGGCACGGAACTGCGTTCGACCGCCCAGCGCTCGCCCGGTCTCCGCGTGCGTGCCCGCCTGAGCCCGGCCGGACGGAAGGCACCCCCTTCCCGCGCTGCCTCCAGGTAAGGGGGCGCCCCGGCGGGGCGTCTTACCTGTGCTGCTGTCCCCGCTCTCCAGAGACGCTTTACCGTTTTCTGACGGGTTGTTCATCCTCGAGTCTGCAATAAATCAGAGGTGAATGAAGTTTTTAAAAACTGAGGATGCGGTGAGGGGGCAAAACCGTGGCAGAGGAAAAGTTTTGAGGATACTGACCAATGTCACAGCTCCTCAGGGTGAGGGGACGGAGCGCAAAAACACTGGAGATTCAAGAGTCCACCAATCCTGAAGTGACCCGCTCACGAGTAGTCTAATTTATTTTAAGATTCTCCCAAGAAAGACAGCAGAAATCTAACCTAAAAAGTTCCTAACAGTGTCTGATGCACAGAAGAGGTAGGTGCTTCATAATACAAACATAGAATATGTTAAAGAAACAAAATCCCTCACTAAGTAAACTATGTCATTACCAAATAAAGCTTCTTTTCCCACAAGCAGAGATGTTTGTTAATTACGACCAACACAACTGCTGGCAGCCCCGCCCACAGACTGGGCAGGACGCGCGGCAGAGTAACGCACAGCACAGCCGAGGAGGGTGTCCCCCCGTTTATGCCGGCCCCCGACGAACTCAGCACGCATCACAGTGACACTCCGAGTCCACGCCCCCGTCGTAAAGCAGGACGAGCCGTAGCGTAGCACAAGGCACGGCAGACGCATCTAATACTGTCCAGGCTGAGAGCGTGCCACACACAGCCACGCCCGCTCACAAACGGTGCTGCCCTCGTACCCCAAATGAACCTGCGGGTGGGGCTCCTATCTTTCAGGGTTGTTTGTTTCACGAAGATTTTCACGGTCAGAAGTTTTAATATTAGGTGCCCCAGAAGACAGGCAGCAGACGAGAACAAGCCTGCCCTTCTTCCACTTCCCCCCAAAGGGTAAGAACGCAGCATACATTAAACGTCACCTTGTTCTACGTCTCCTGCAAACTCGAACCCAGCACGTTTATTTACAAATCAAACAAGTGCACTCTCAACAGCGCTGCCTTCTCCCACCAGGTGAAGGGCCATCTAACTACCCGTTAGTAGAGAATGAACCCTTTAAGTATGTCATATTTGGTCTTTTGACCAAAGAGCACATTCTGTCATCTGTTGAATGTTTAAACCGGAGATCTAAGTGATCACCAGAGTCCCGCCCACACTGTCACAGTGGCATTGCCCACGCACACGAGGGACGGGAACACTGCAGAAGGAAGCCCCCTCTGTGACCTTCACACCCATTCAGAGGCTGTGGGCCCGCCGCTCCAATGCAGCTTTTGGAACAGACGCTTGTCCCAGGTGCTCACGTGGCTCTGTCACAGTTCGGTCTGTTCAGAAGTTCAAAGGGTTTGGATTCTTCCGTCTTGGGTCATAAACGAGGCTTGTTCTACAACTTCCTTCCCCACACCGTCCAGAAAAATGCAAATCTCCTCTGAAAGCACCCTAAGGTCTGAAAGAAACAGGTGTACGGCGTAGTGAGGATCGGCTTTCTGAATGACGTAGCCCAAACCTCATGAAAGTCAACGAAGACTGCGGCAACCCTAACGTAACGAGCCGTTCAGCACACGCACCGCTCAATGTGTCCTTCAGGCAGGGTCTACACCAGAGTGGGCAAGCGACGGGCCGCTGAGAAAGACGGTAATCGTCTGCACATACGAAATGGAGCAGGCGTAATTCCTAGTAAGTCATGAACCTAACCATGTACAATCCACATCCTAATTTTCACATTCATAAATTAAAGATTATGAAGATTACGTCATGGGTATCCTGTATGAATCTTCTAAGGATTTTCTATTGAATTGTCAAGAGCTTCAAAACTTTTGACAAAATTACTTCATGTACAAAATAATAAATAAAAATTCTGATTACCTGTACAACTATGGGAAGGCTGTTTAAACACTTATTGTTAACTAAAAAAAAAAAAAGAAAAAAGATATAATTTCTAATTATAAAATACAATACTAAAAATGTTTCAAAAAGGTATTTTCCTTTCCTTCCTTGAGTTCCCAACTCAGTAAATGTAAGAGTAAGTAAACACAGCAATTTCTTTTCTGATACTCTCTGGGCACTTCGAACCAACGGTACAATGAACCGAAAACGCACCCTGCAGGCTGCCCTGGGACTGACAGCTGCCAGCCTGCTGCTTCACTCATTCGCCATCATGCTGTGCAGACTTGGCTGCTACCCTGGGTTTAGGCCACGCCTTCTCCCTCAGACCGCAAACATTTTCAGAATTATCACTTTATTCTAGCCTTGGCAACTGCAAAGGTGACGGGGACAGCCTCAATTTTTCAAATGGGAAAGACAGCATACAGGAAAAAATCACTTGCCAAGGTCTGAAAGACAGCAAAGTCCTGGAGTTCTCGCCATCGATCTGACTCTGCTGGCGGCCAGACTGACCAAAGGGGCCACCGCCTTGCTTACGATCGGCAGACCTCAGCACAAACTACGGCCACCACGAGCCATCCTATGTCCAAAACCAAAGTGGCTCAGTGTCGTTTAGAGCTCTGTTACCAAAGACAGTTCACACAGTCCAGCCAGACAGTCCTCACCCCAACAGGCCTGTTGCTCAATAAGGAAAACTCTAAAACTAGTCTTTCCAGGACTTAAACTTGTTTTCCCGAAGAAGAGAAGTTAATTTTTGAACAAGGAAAAGGCTAATATCAGTCAAAATTCAGGAAGTCCTGCCTCCAGGGTCTGGAACTCGACCCTCCGCCTGGAGGCGTCACCAGGGCAGCCACCCTGAGCTGGCGCTGCTTGGGGGCCGTCCTGCGCGGGGCTCCTCATTTTCACCAAGTCCTCGGTTTTCACGTAAGACGCTCGAGCCAAGTATGCAAAACATTTTTATTAACATACATATTACTTAGACATACTTCAGACTTGGTTTCAGATCTAGAGTTTTCAGAACTATATGAAATGCTCTCAGAAGAAATTTCCAAAAAAAAAGGTAAAAATCTCCATTCAAGTTGAATTCCAAATCCTCACCATTCACTGGTACTGTCCTCTGAGCCAGAAGAGCTGGCGGCAGGCAGGGACCTGGGCTTCGCCAGCGCTCCCCGCTCCCCACGCCATCCGCCTCCCCCCTCCCCAGCAGAGGCCTGTGCCCCTGAGCCCTTCTGCACAGCCGGCCCAGGGCCGCTATTTCCATACCGCAGCCCGCCGGGTCGGGGACGGGGACGGGGAGAGCTGCGCGGTACCCACCTAGAGCCAAGGCACTGCGGTCCAGCATGGCTGAGAGGTCTTCTAGGGTCACACAGTCCGGGGCAGGGGAGAAACAGGTAGCGGTTTGGGTGGGGTCAGAAGGTGCCACTATTTCTAACAAACCGAAGAGCACAAGGGTGGGAGGTGGAAAGTGGACGGGGGAGAAGCAACTACTTCAGTCACACCACAGCCATCTTCAACTGAATAAGGAAACTTCAGTTGCTCAGAGGAGTTTTAGTCTCTCCTACCAGTGAGGACTGACATTGTCAAGGCAACTGAAGCATGAAAAGTTCCCCTTTTTGTAATAAAATAGAAACAAAGATTGCAGCTGGCAGTTTCCATAATGAAGCTTAATCAGTATGCAC
This sequence comes from Glossophaga mutica, assembly GCA_039655065.1. NCBI lineage: Eukaryota > Metazoa > Chordata > Mammalia > Chiroptera > Phyllostomidae > Glossophaga > Glossophaga mutica. Next base: position 51,943,022 of record CM077316.1, read on the forward strand.
GTGATTAGGGCCCTATGCAAATCTCTCCTCGTTAGCACAGCAGCCAGCACTTTGAAGTCCATGAACAATTCATTTACAGAATACACTGAAAGCACTCCCTGCATAATTTAAATCATTGCATAAATATTTATCAGTCCATTTGCATATTAATTGGCAGTGCATGAAGAGAGAAATTATCTCCCGAGTGCCAGCATAATAATTAGGAGGATAAAATGAGATTTCTGCCAATGGCCTGGCTTCTCGGCCCTAACTTGTGATGGTGTGGTGGGGAGGGGGGGACGGACACGGAGTTCTGTTCAAACGCCGCTGAAATGACACGTACAAATTAGAGACAACTCTACAGACTTAAGCACCTTTCATCTTATTCCTGCTGGCAACAATGACTTCGGTAATAAGGGGATTTGCAAAAGCCTGTCCACACCACCCAAATAACCCCAAGGAAACCACGAGCAAGGTGGAGGCGGCGCGCGGCGCGCAGCGGCGCTTGTCCGCTGATGGGGACTCGTCCAAATCTGACAGCACCCGCGGGGGAAGGCGCTCCTCACCACGCGGCCACGGCACCAGTCCGGAGGCAGGGCGGGACCCACAAAACTGCCTCGGGGGAGGGCAGCGCCAGGGCACCGCTCTTTCCACTCCGCGAGCGGGCGAGGGCGGACGAGGTCGGCCCAACTGCCACGCGGGTGTGCGGAGCCTTCCCCGTCGCTCGGTCTCAAGAGCAAGGCAATTGGTTCCGTACAACGACAGTCATCAGAAAACGGGCCCTGTAAATTGTGGGATTACTTAGTATTTCAAGTGAATTCTACTTAACAGATATGAATACATGCGTGTGTATGTATAAAACCCCACCAAACAATACATCTATTCAATTTTAACTGAATTTACAAGGTAAAACATCAATCACAATATGACAACATTCCACTTGAATCATTATGGGTGGTTCGGATTTATAAAACCACATGAAGTAGACATTATTACCTCTTTTAAAAATAAGGAAACTGTGCCCTGGCCAGTGTGGCTCAGTTGATTGGAGCATCATCCTACGCACCCAAAGGGTGCGGGTTCGATCCTCAGTCAAGGCACATGCCTAGGTTGTGGGCTCGACTCCTGGTTGGGGCGTGCAGAGAAGGAAACAGACGCCCCTGCCCCCGCTTCCTCCCTCTCTAAGACCAAGGGAAGTATCCTTCTGTGCAAGTGTTCTCGGGTGAGGACAAAAAATGACACCGAGCCACGGAGAGCGGGAGCACTCCACCCAACACCACACGAGTCGCCCACGTCGGACTGCAAGGGGGCCCGGCTGACACGAAAACCTGCACTCTTGGCTCTTACACGTGATGGGCGAGTTGCAGGTTAAGGACTCGTGGGCACGGGGACAGGGGCCTCAAATCAGGCAAGACTAAAATAGCCTGTTTTCAGTGCAGCGTGTGACGAGGAGACCAACAATGGGTGACAAGGACTTGTGTTTAAAAGTCAAGTGTGTGCAGACACACAGACGCAGGCAGCAGACTGAGGCGCACTCCCAGGAGTGTTATCCCATTAATAACTGCTTTGATTCTGAACCAGTCTTTGAGCACGCCAAGTGTCTGATTTCTAAAAATATGTCACTTTTGCCAACACGAGGGCTGAAACTGAACTTGACATGCATGTGAGAAAATGAAAGACAAGACTTTTATACAGGATTTTAAAAAGATTTCCTTGCAAGTCCAAACCAGCATGGAAGAGAACCAAACACCTCAACTTCCAGATCAGCACTCTGTCCGCGCAGCCGGCTTCCCTGGTGCAGAGGCGCAAGAGCCCACCAGGGGAGGGCGGGGGAGAGACGCAGCACTGCCCCTGGGACCCAGCGACCTCGGCTCCTTCCCCTCTCACCCCTGACCTCCTCATCTGCACCACGACGCCGGCGTCCTTCTCACGAGGTGGCCATCAGGACCAGGGCACTCCGGCCTCCCAGGGAGGCTGTGCGGGGAGCCCTCAAGGCATGAGACAGACACAGGGAGCTTCCAAGGGCAGCAACCGTATTCCTCCACAATTCGTACCGCTCCACATCCGAACAAGCGAGGCCAGAGTACGGAGCAGGAGGCAAGTCTCCAGCGAGGTTTAGGGCAGAAGGGACTGGGCTACACAAGCTCAGCTGGGCGGTGGGGAAAGATGGGCGCCATGATGGATGCGGCTGGAGCCCAGGAGACGCCCATCAGTGTCCCTTCCCCTCCCTGTCCGCCTCGTGGCGGTTCACACGCACCGCCCGCGCCTGCAGGGCACCTCTGTCCCTCCCCAGCCACCTCTCCCTGCCGTCTGCAGGGAGGCTCTGCCCACCGTCAGTCCTGAAGCGCCGCCAGACGGCCAGCGCCAACCCAGGAGGTCTGCTGACCGGCGCTGCGCAGGGCCAGGCCTGAGCAGTGCGATGACCACCTGCTCGGCCCAGGGTCCTGTGCGGGGAGGGGCGCTCTGCACAGCAGGGGGCCCGCTGCTCTCCGGGGGCTACCGTCCTGAGAAGGACCCCTGCACTCCACTGCGGAACTCACCTCTGCACTCCAGGAGCAGGGAGGGGCCAAAGGAGGAAGCAGCGCCGGTAAAGCGCGAAGGCCAACAAGACACCTCTGCAACAACGAACTGCGAGTAGCTGGGAGGTCGGAAAGGCAGGAAAGTAAGCTAGCACCCTAAGGGGAGCGCGCCACGCCCCGGGACAGGGACTGGCTGCCCCTGAGGGATGCTAACTGCCGGGGGCAGGGGTCCCTCTCCTGTCCACCTGCCTCTCCTACAACACAGGGACTGGCAGCTGCCCTTACTCAGGAATGTGAAGGCCAATTGGAAAAGTCCCTGGAATATGTACCCTCAGGTACTCTTTCACAAAGCTGGACAAAATGGCCTACTTTTGTTTTCTTTAAAGGGTCCATTTCTTTTTGTTTTTAAAGATTTTATTTATTTATTTTTAGGGAAAAGAAGGAAAAAGAGAGAAACATCAATGTGTGGTTGCCTCCTGAGTGCCCCCTACTGGGGGCATGGCCCACAACCCAGGCATGTGCCCTGACTGGGAATCAAACTGGTGACCCTTTGGTTCACAGGTTGGCACTCAATCACTGAGCCACACCAGCCAGGGCCAAATGGGCCTATTTTACTAACACACATACAACCCCCAATTCAACACGAATCTCCCTCCAATCTACAAGTATCTACTTCAATTAGCTTTGGCTATACAAGTCTGTCTGGAAAAAGTCCAGCTATTGTTAACATAATGAGAACAGGTTGTGGAACATCAATGTAGCCTGGCAACCACGAGAGTGGACTGGAATACACATGCGTGAACATGATGATTCCACTCTACTGGTTAGCAGGGGCAGTAGACGCGGCTGAGTGAGCATGTGTACCGTGTAGCCGTTGCATTCAAAATGACGGACAGAGCAGACAACAAATGTGCACCAAATTTTGCGTTAGGCTTGAACATTCCTCTGCAGAAAGTACTGGGATGATTCAGAAGGCCACATCGACGGGCAACCGGTGATTGGCAGCTTCATCACGACAACGTGCCTGCTCACGCATCATGTCTTATGCAGAGTTTTTGCAAAACATCGAATCACCCAGGTGACTCAGCCCCCCTACAGTCCAGGTTTGGTGCGCTGAGACTTCTGGTTTTCCCAAAACTAAAATCACCTTTGAAAGGGAAGAGATTTCAGATAGTCGGTGAGATTTAGGAAAATACAATGGGCAGCTGATGGCTATTGAGAGAACTGTGTGAGGTCCCAAGGTGCCTACTTTGAAGGGGATTGAGGCGTCATTGTCCTACGTACAATGTTCCTTGTATCTTGGATCTTCTTCAACAAACGTCTCTATTTTTCACAGTACACGGCTGGACACCTTCTGGACAGACCTTATATACCTACATAACAGGCACGGATGGACTGATGCAAGCTGCTATCACCGAAAAATATTCTGAGAAAAGGTACACGATCATTTTGTCTGGAGAAAATGAGGAAGGTCGAGTGTTGCTCTTCACTGTATTAAAAATTGTGATTAAAAAATAAAACTAAAAGAGAAAATAATGTTCCTTCTCCCCCTCTTCTATCTCTTCTGTCACCCCCAAACCCTACCGACAAACCACTTATTACCCAATTTCTGTGAAAGAATAAAAATAAATAAAACTATAGTCCAAACCTCCAATGATCAGCCCTGGCTAGCATGGCTCAGTGGACTGAGTGCCGGCCTGTGAACCAAAGGGCCACCAGTTCGATTCCCAGTCAGGGCGCAGGCCTGGGTTGCGGGCCAGGTCCCCAGTGCGGGGTGCGTGAGAGGCAACCACACACTGATGTTTCTCTCCTCTATCTCCCTCACTTCCCCTCTCTATAAGTAAATAAATAAAATCTTAAAAAACCACCACCAAATCCCCGCAGATCAGGCGTTTCGGCTTTGCAGTGCAGGTCTCTACCCGGCCAGTGTGGAGCCGGTCAACAGCAGCTGCAGCGAAGGGCCAGAGACGGGCGCAGCTCTGCCAACAGCCGCTGCTGCGGGCACAGCAGCGCGCTCTGCCGGAAGCAGGCTCATTTCAGGTGTGGGCACCGCGAAACTTCAATAGTTTTCTCCCCGGTTTTAAATTCGGTTCCACACAGGTTATCCTTTTCTTACTCGCCATTTAAGTCTTTTCTCCTGTCACTTCTCAGTCCCATCCGAACGAAAAGTAACGTAAGACGACACTCCTGTAGCCAAGCCACCCCACGGCAGCAGAGAGCCACCACCCGCGGGGACGCAGGGCAGCGGAGCCCTTTCCCGTTGCTGCGGGAACTGTGCTCGAGTCCGACCTCCTCCCCTGGGCCTGCTTGCTACCGAGAGGGGAAACCAGCTCATCGGTCTGCAGTGAAGGTAAACCCCAGTGGCTGTTTTTAAAACGCGGGGCATTGAAAGGCACAGAGCAGCAGGGGAGTGGCAGTGAGGTCTGCTTCCCGGCACCTGCCCAGGCTTCTTGGGCTAATCCCGTCTCCTTGCGGGCCTTCACTTGGTGCGCGCTGCTCCGGCTCCCATCTCCCCAGCGGCTTTCAAAGGAGCTAGAGCCACTCTCCGAGAAGGCCGGACACCAAAGCCCCGCGGCCGCCTGGCCGCGGGTGGCCTGCGAGGAGGAGGAGGAGGAGGAGGAGGAGGGAACGTGAGGTGAGGAGGCTCTGCGTGTTTACCTTCCGTGTGGGGCATGTGGATGGTGAGAGGGACCGGGCAGGGTTGGGGTTTGCTCAGAAAAGAACACGGCAGCCTAACGGGAGGGCTTTGTTCTCCAACAGGGTCTCCTTCCCCTTTTGTGCTCCACTTAATTCACGGCATCTGAGCTGCTCTTGAACTTGACAGACTGGGAGAAAGAAAGAGCAGAGGGGGGAGTCGGACACACACAGAGAAGGGGAAAGGGAAGATTTCAAAGAGAATTCATTTCAAAAAATTAGTTCTACTGCCAGTTTTGATGAAGTTCTGAAACTTTAAAGGAGTTTGAGAGTATCTTTCCTGTGTTGACAGAGATTCAATTTTCCCAGAGATTGCAACAAGTACCAAAACAGACAAATAAGGAATAAAATGTTGTAAGAACTTCTTACATGTTTTTCTGCCACACTGTGTTTCTTGAAACAACGGTAAGAAAGTATCTGATTCTCTCCACAGTACCGTGGAAGACATCCCACCGGACAGGATGGGTCGGGACATGACTTCCCGGCTTGGGGAACTTGGCTGGATGGACGCACCAAGAGCACCGCCAAGCCACCAACGCCACCTGCAGGACCAGCACAGAGGAGCATTCCACGGCACACTTCAGGCCTAAGGCTTTTGAAAAGAAGCTGTCACGACTGACCTTGGCGGGGATTACAACAGTTTTACGGCAGTGAATACCTTCCCATGAAGAGCAAAGCGGTCGGCGCCTGTGGACAATGCTAGGTATTCCCGACCTTGAACACAAAACTGCTGGAAGGGCCTCAGCAGTGTCACGTGTCACTACGAGAGGCTCCTTCGAAACAGTGGAAGAGCTGGCCCTAAAGCAAGATGACTGTCCCATGGCCTCAAAACAATGGATTCTCCTCTCCTGACTGTACACCCCACCGTCACTGAGAACACCGAACACGTCCGGGATGTGGGAGGGGTCCCCTACTGCCGCGGCTAGACTAGTATTTTCCTTCCAGGTCTTTCTTCTATGCCCATCTGACACATGTAACTTTGTCTTGGATGCCAAACGTACTAGTGTTTGGTGTTTTTTTCACCCCCCCATTTAGTGTATTTCCCACCCCCTTCTCCTGTCACCCACACATGTCCTGGCGGTGGGCAGCGCTCCGCCCTGAGAGTGCCCCGATGGCTGGGGACCAGCGTGCTGCCGACGGGCATCCGGACCGTCTCTCCCGCTTCGCGAAGCGTCAGGGAACGGCTCCGCGCATCTCTGCTGTAAGTGTTTCTGGAAATTGATGGCTACAGGTAGACCTCCTAAATGGAAAGGTACACTTTAAAATTTAAATGTTACCCAACTGCTCTCCAGACGCGTGCCGCACCACCTCCTCAGACTCCATGAGGGCGCCTGTGTCCCAGACCCTAGGTAACTACCTTTACAGGTGCAACTCTGATAAACTGCTTTCGTTTTAAATCATTTCACAACTTTCACATGCCAAGCCTCTCCTTCAAATGGAGTGCAGAAAACAACGGTTCCCAATATTTACTGATGAAAATACTTTACAGAAGCAGCATTAGTTTTAAACTGCCTGTAGAGCCAGGTGTCACCGTGCGGCCGCACTTAGCCTCATCGTACAACAGACTTGCTGCCCAACCTCGTTTCTCAGCGCCATGTATCCGGACGACCCTAGATGCCTCCAGTCTCCCCTTAGAATAAAATGTGCCACGATAAAACTCCAGGAATTTGCTGCAGGCCTCACAGGCAACTGTAAAAAAGGCAGGTCACATCGGCGAATGAATAACCTTTGCAAGGGAACTATTCCGCAGATGGAGCATTTAGTTAGGTTCACGTACACGAGCGTGCGCGCGTGCCGGGCAGTGTGCTCGTCTGCGAGTCAGTGCGACCGTTCCCATCGCACCTTGTGTGGACGCAGAGTTGTAAGGGTCTGTGGATGCCGACAGCGTAACTGGGTCTGAGTGTCAGCCCCCGGGTCCCCAGGCAGGCTTCCCCAGCCTCCTCGAAGGATGCTCAGCCCCGCCCGGGGAACTCTGCTGGGGAGGAAGGCTGGCCTGTGCACTGCGGTGCTTAGCAGCGTTCCTGGCCTCTAACGACTAGTGCCGTTAGCGCCACGCTACGAGTTGTGACGACCAAAGGTGTCCTCAGACATTGCCAAATGGGCCCTGTGGGGCGAAGCCACCCCCAGCTGAGAACCACTGCCCCAGGCTCACTGACGGGACCACCACATTCATTTCACCACTGCATGTACCGACGCGTAAGTTCAATTTTAAAAGTTTACAAATAGTTTAAATACGTAAAGTACTTGTCAAATTCTTGTACACCTTCACCACCCTCTGCACCATCAGTGAATACGGCAGCCCCAAAGACACAGACTGAAACCAAAACACTGACGCCTCTAATCACTAACGTATTTCTAACGATGATATGTCAAGACGGCCCCTAACTCTGGGAGGCAACCGCCAACTCTGCTCTAACCACTGTGAACGGTCCTGTTGTTCTGCATCCACGGTGGAGCCTCACCCACCGTCGCTCTGCGTCTCCCACAACTTTTACACCAGCCAACACCACTTCTCCTCCCAAGAGGCTTTAACGGCTCTCTCAGCTCCCACCCTAGACTCCCGGCCACTGCCTACAAACCACCCACACGTCCGTCCGTCCATCCACCAACTAGGAGTCGCTGAGAGTCTGCTCCGTGTCAGACGCTCCACACTGAGCACACATCAGCGCGCGGAACTCTCACAAACACCCTTCTGCTGCAGACACTGACATCCGGACAAAGTGTCAGGTGGTCCGTGAGTGCCCTGGAGAAAAAGAAAGGGGAGGACGGGCGGGGTCGCGTCTGGCGTCGTCACCCACGGTGGCCTGGGATGGGTTCGCCAGTGCCACGGAGACCTGAAGAAGTCGGAAGTGAGCTGCGAGGACACCGGGGGCAAGCGTCCTGGGCAGAGGGCAGCAGGCCGCCACGGCCCCTGCGTCAGGGGCCGGAGACTTAGACCAGCACGGGCAGTGAGGCAGGGGTGCTCGGATTTGGGGTGCAGCATTAACTACAGTGATATTTTCAAATTAGTACTGGATCGTGTCATTCCTTGACTCAGAAGCCCCTCAACTGACTCCTTCTTCCCATTGCACTTTGTGTGAAACGAGAAATCCTTAAGACGGCCAGCACAGCTCTGGCCAGAGATGAGCCGCGGAGCCGTCCCGCCTCACCTGACTCTGCAGGAGCCAAACGTGCAGAGCCCACCCTGCGGGTCCTCTGCACTAAACCCCTTTTCCCCCGGGCCCGGCACACACTGCTCGCTGTCTGGACGGGCCCTCTCTCCCCTGGCCTTGCCTGTCCGCCCCGGCGTACACACTTCAGTTCTCAGCTTGGAATTCTCTTCCTCAAAGGGACCTCCCCTGCCGCACCACTCAAGCTGCCCTCACGCGTGGCCCCCATTCATTTTCTCGCGTTCCCCGGAGTCCTTTTCCTTGATAGGACCCACCCATGTAGCGACTGCAACTTAGTTCTGCCAAATGATCGGTGTTCGTCCCTCGAGACCGCAGGCTGTAAAGAGAAGGGACCACTTCTGGCTCACTCCCTGTCACATCCTCGGGGTGCGGCACAGCACGGGAGCTGATGTGGTGAGAAACACGTTTCTAGAACTTTCGTCCCACCCCTATCAGACAGGAGCGAGTCGCTGGCACCCTCGGGCCCTGGCCGTACTTCTCGCCTCCCGACTCTGAGAAAGGCCACGGACACTGGAGTAAACAAGACAGAGAAGGGGACACCGCCAGGGGTCTTCGGGACAGTTTTTCCGAGGCAGGCAGGGCGCGCTGGGAGACAGAAATGAGAGAAGGTCTGGAGTATTCGGCCACAAGGTCCGGCCCCGTGCCAGCAGCCAAACGGAGGCCCGAGGAAGGCTTTCCGAGCAGCAGGGCGCCCAGTCGGATCCGTGTACTCGGAAGGGTCCTCCGCCTGTGATGTGCGACTGACTGAGGGAGACTCTGGACGCGAACACCGAATCAGGATCCAACGGGTAAGCAGGGCTGCGACTAGTTTTAAAGGGCGCTTGGAGATGAGGACGGGCGCACATATGCACATGTTTTCCTTTCGCGCTAGTTAAGGGATATTCTTACCATTAGTGTTTAATAACCAAATAAAGCCTCCATTTATTTTTTATTTATATTTATCCAGAAAACAAAAACATGACCCAACAGTGGAAAACACTTACATTTTCCCATTCATTCCTCGCAATTCAACCAGATTGATCTTCCAAAAGTGAGGCTCAGATCACACGACTCAAAAAACCCGAGCGGCTCCCTAGTGTCTACTGAACCACGCCCAGACACCTCGGCCTGCCACGTAAGACCCTGTGCAAACCGGCCCCAACTTACCCGCTTCTCCTCCCCCGAGCCCCAGCCGAGGTCAACCACTGCTCCCGGCACAGCCCGCGTCCCCTGCCCCTGCCGGCTGGGTGCGCACGGCCCCGTCTGTCGGCAATGCAGCGCCACCCTCCTCTCCCAGCCCGCCCCTCAAGATCCCACCTTCCTCAGGCCCGACCAGCCCCTCGCTCCGGTGCTCTCGTCTGCCCAGCCCTCCACGTGGACGCAACGGAGCTGTCCCCTCTCCGATGGCTGCCCTGCCAGCTCTGCGCCTTCCTGCAGTCCGTGAATGGCGTCTTCCTAGTCACATAGTTATAATAACATGATGGATCTCCCCAGTGAAAGCCAAGTATAAACAACCTCCAGCCCAGTTCGGTGAAACTAGATGGGCACATACGCACACGGAAACAACTGTACTCACAATCTGTAAACTGACCCAAGAGCCTATTCTTTTGGAGGGCAGGAACTGCTTCTGATTCACCTTCTGTTTCTGCAAATCTTTCAGTGAAGTGAAGTACATACTTAAACAACTCTGTTGAATAAAACAGTCAAAAATGAAGTTGAATTTGCCCTTGGCCTTGGCTGCTGTGGCTCAGTGGCTCTGGCTGGTGTGGCTCAGTGGATTGAGTGCCAGCCTGTGAACCAAAGGGCCGCTGGTTCAATTCCCGGTCAGGGCACTTGCCTGGGTTGCGGGACAGGTCCCCAGTAGGGAGCGTGCGAAAGGCAACCACACATTGATGTTTCTTTCCCTCGCTTCTCCTTCTCTTCCCCCCTCCCCAAAAATAAATAAATAAGCTTTAAAACGTGCCCTTGCTCAGGTCTTAGCCATCAAGCCGCATTAGAAGAAAGGAGCCCTCAAGCCCCGACACTGCATCGAGCCACCGTCTGCGAGACTGCGGGGGGCAGGGCGGGTTGGAGTGAGTGTGACGCACCACCCTACACTAAGAAGCTCACTATACGGTTAGGGCATGAGACACATTTCAAAAGCAATCAGAAAACAGTCAAAGCACAAAGAATCGAATTCTGAACCTGAATTTCACAAGAGCTGGCGCTGCGAACGAGTGCCGTGGGAGGTCCGGAGCGGAGGGGGCGACGTCGCTGGCCCGGATGAAGAGTGCTTCTGAGCGGCCTGGCTAGACGGCAAGGAGAGGCAGGGTGCCCAAACCACCGTGCTCCCCCGGCTGCTCCCAAGGCCATGTCCATCCCTTTTTAAAACCACATGCGTCTTGGTTTCCGCCCTGACCGGTGTGGCTCAGGTGGCTGGGCACTGTCCCACAAAGCAGAAGGTCGCCGGTTCCACTTCCAATCAGGGCACACGCCTGGGCTGCGGGCCGGGTCTCCACTGGGGGAGCACGTGTGAGAGGCAAGCGGCCCGTGCTTCCCCCTCACGGCGGTGGTGCTGTCCCTCTCTCTCCATCTTTCTCCCTCCGTCCCCTCTCTAAAAATAAAATCTTCTTAAAAAACCATATACATCTTGGTTTTAAAAAGGAAAACAATCTCTGCAGAGCACCTATGTCAGACCTATAAACGTCTGTGCTCACTGGCCCCATTTCCCGCACCGAGGTCCTCTACTGGTGTCGGAAGGAAACCCCCAGAAACCCCCAAATGGTCACTTTCTGTATGCCCTCACATGCAACGTGATGGGGGAGGGGCTCGAACACGACCCTTCCAGGAAGCCAAATTAAATTCTAAGAACGAACTACGTAAATCTGCATGGCCCCTGCATGACTCACTCCAACAACTGTGTCCTTAAGCGTAAGTAACAGGACAAATTTTCAATAGGTCACATTTGACTAGAAGCTGCTCTCACTTCTGTTCAAACATTTCAAGTTAGAAAAGTCACAAACTCATGCAAACGAAAGCAGAGTGGTTTTAAGTTGAGACCCTAAAGCCACCTGGCCTGGGTTCACGTTCCCAGCTCTAAGCAGGCTTCTGTACCTCAGTTCACTCATCTCTGAAACGAGAACAAAAATAGCTCGTATACTGTCCTGAGGTCCGGCTGAATTACTGCATCAAAGCGCTAAGTATACTGACCTAGCACACACAGTAAGCACCCAAAGACTGGCTTCTTGTTATCAGTATCCAAAGAAATTAAGGGCGCTAACTCAGCAATAATACAACAGTAAACAAAACGTGTTCCGAAAGTGAACACGGGACACCATCTCTGCATGTGAAACCAGCGTTGAAGGAGATGCGGAACCCAGGCACGCACGGAAACCCGACGCACGGCCAAGCTGGCGCTGCCTGAAAGTGGGGAAGAGGGACAAGGACCCCAACAGCGGCGGACGGGACTCCGCACACACAGAACGCTCCTGAGCTCACCCCGCACACCAGTGTCGTTTCCAGGAAGACTGACGACCGAAGTGCGGCAAACGAACTTTAAAGCTGTGAGAACATATAAGAGAATCTGAACACTGAAAAGAGAAAGATCTCTTTAATAAGTTCAAACCATTGAGGCGCGCAGGTACAGAACGGGCTGCTCCCACAGCCACGAGTGGTGATAAAAATTCGGGAGGGATATCTCGGGAGCGAGGAGCCCCAGCCCCCACCAGGCCCCCCCGTCCAGGGTTCCAGTGCCAGGAAGATAAGTCCCCACAACTTCTGGCTGCAAAAACCAGCAGGGATTGAGTCAGTGGAAGAAACTCCTGGAGACCCAAGCAGTTCCTCTTAAAGAACCCACACACAGACTCACCCACTCAGACGCACTCCCTCTGAGCGCCAGCAGCACAGTGGCAGCTGGAGGGCCACCAGTGGTGCACAGGGAGGGCCTGGCATCAAGGTGAGCAGAGGCCATTGTCCCCTATCTAAACCCTCCCTTCACAGACCACAGAGCCAGAAAGCTGGGATCATATCTGAGACTCCATCAACCTGGCTAACACTCTGACCGCTTTGGAGATCCCCTGACCTCCACACCACCCAAAACCAGGCCCACCCAAGCTGCTTCTCCATATGAATGGCTGGTCTTGGCTCATTCTGCACAACTTCCTACCTCCTTTTGAACAAGAAACAGCTGGCCTCAGTGAGCCCCAAGCCCAGCACTAGCAGCCTAGATTCACAGCTTGGCTTCGTCTGGGAATTTCCTAGCCCAGCACAAGTAGCAGCCATCTCAGAGTGCTTTATAACTCAGGCAGATGACCCTGGGGAAAAAAAAGGTGGGGGCTGACCTTGGCCTGCAACACCAGGGAAACCCCAGGGCCAGCACCCACAGTGGACAGCTACAGACCACACTGGAGCACCACCACCCTGCCCCTGCACAGCTGGTCCTCCAGGGAGGGTGGAGGCTGGTGGTCAGGGGTCACAGCCAGTCCCTGCAGCTGACTGGCCTGGGTGAACCCTTCCCAGTGATCTGCCAACAGCAACCAAGGCTCAACTGCAAGAGGAGGGTGTGCTCAGCCCACACGGAAGGTGCACCTTGAGTAGCCAGCTTGGGTGATGGGGAGGCTGGGCCACTGGGCCCTACAGGCCACCTACTGCATCAGGCCGCTCTACCAAGACAGAGTCAAAGGAGCTCCACCCGATACACAGAAAAACACAGGGAGGCTGCCAAAACAGGGAGACAAAGGAACATGTAAGAACAGATCAAAACCCCAGAAAAAAACTAAACAAAATGGAGACAAGCAATCTATCAGATGCAGCGTTCAAAACACTGGTCATAAGGATGCTCAAGGAACTTAGCGAGGACCTCAGCAGCATAAAAAAGATCCAGTCAGAAATGAAGGACACACTAATTGAAATGAAGAACTCACAGAGAAACAACGGTGAAGTGGATAAAGCCAAGAACCAAATCGATGACTTGGAACATAAGGAAGAAAAAAACAACCAATCAGAACAAGAAGAAAAGAGAATCCAAAAAAAAATGAAGACAGTATAAGCCGCCTCTGGGGCAACTTCAGGTGGTTCGACATTCACATCACAGAGGTGCCGGAAGGAGAAGAGAAAAAGCAAAATATTGGAAATCTATTTGAAAAAATAGTGAAAGAAAACTTCCCTAATTTGGTGAAGGAAACAGACACGCAAGTCCAGGAAGCACAGAGAGTCCCAAAGAAGTTGGACCCAAGGAGGAACAAATCAAGGCACATCATAATTACCTTAGCCAAGATTCAAGTGAAGGAGAGAATTCTAGAAGCAGCAAGGGATAAGGGGACAGTCACCTACAAAGGAGTTCCCATCAGATTGTCAGCTGATTTCTCAAAAGAGACCTTCCAGGCAAGAAGGGGCTGGAAAGAAGTATTTGAAGTCTTGAAAGGCAGAGACCTACATCCAAAATTGCTCTATCCAGCAAAGCTGTCATTTAGAATGGAAGGGAAGATAAAGTGCTTCTCAGATAAGGTCAAGTTCAAGGAGTTCATCATCACCAAGCCCTTTTTATATGAAATTTTAAAGGGACTTATCTAAGAAAAAGAAGATAAAAATATGACAGTGAAAAGATAGCAAACTCACAGCTATTAACAACCACACCTAAAACAAAAGCAAACTAAGCCAACAGCTAGAACAGGAACAGAACCACAGAAATGGAGATCATATGGAGGGTTAGCAACAGCGGAGTGGGAGGAGGAGAGAGGGGGAAAAGGTACAGAGAATAAGTAGCATAGATGGTGGGTAGAAAATAGGGGGAGGGCAAGAATAGTGTGGGAACTGTAGAAGCTAAAGAACTTATGACACATGGACATGAACTCAAGGGGGGAATGTGGGTGGGAGGGGGTGTGCAGGGTGGAGGGGAATGATGGGGGAGAAATGGGACAACTGTAATAGCGTAATCAATAAAATATATTAAAAAAAGAAATTTCATCTTAAAAAAGTTCTCTATGGTTATGAATCAGACTCTAAATAGGACTGGCTGCATTTTAACAATGAAAAACATTCACATCACCTTCTGCATAAGCTTCCCGTGCAGCCAGAATGAAGACAGACAGGAGGAGCTCGGCTCTGGGGTGGATGCGACCTCGGCAGTGCAGGAAGAGACACAGCCACTGCTGGAGCACATCTGACCGAGGGAGTCCTTCCTGCCGACCTGCTCCCCGCAGGTCGCTGAGCAACAGGCTGCAGCACAGGCCCGTCCGCAGCGCTGCGGGACTTGCGCTTGGCAGCCTCGACACTGCCCAACAGCTTTCCGCACGTCCCACCAAACCTCAGCCTCAGGTCGATGTTCGTACCACAAACGTTTAAAAGAATAGTGAGGCATTTCCTGGTCTGAAGCAGCATTAGCAGAAGTTTTCTTCTTCAAAAACCAACTAAGGTGTGAACAGGCTTTAAAAATTCCAGTGCCACCGAGACAGCATCACTCACCAATCATCCCACAGGCGCCTGGAACACTCTGCCTGAGGGCATCGCCCAGGCAGAAGAGATTCCATCCTACACTCCAGTCAAAAACCGAACTGACGGAACTTCCCCGGGGCAGCCCCGTCTGGCAGCCCGGTCTGAGTGGTCCTGAGTCGCCTTTTCCCCCTAGTTGCATTACAAAAGGAGCAGAGAGAAGAAATGAAATAGTATAGCAAAGACATCAACCAACTTTTCTCTCCTTCTCCTCATAGAGACAGGCAAACCAAGCATCAAGTCAAGAAGAAAAATAATCTGAGTCCTTAAATTTAAAAAAAAAACCTTTAAATTCCTTTAAATTGAAAAAACCTTAAACAAATATAGTTTCAAGTTTTACCAAAAAAAAAAAAAAAAAAAAAAAAACATAAAAATACGGGATAGCAGAAAACAACAATACCTCCCTTCTATACAAGAGAGTTGGCAAATCATTCCATAACTCACAGAGGCTAAAGTTCTGTTTCTGACCCTCAAGCACAAACTCTTGGGCTGGTGAGAGCAAAAAGCATAATCATCCAAATCATCGAAAGCAAGTGTTGCGAGGCTTTTCTTCGAAGTGCGGCTCTTTCGGCCTCGGAAGTGAACTCGCCCCTGGACAGTCAAGTGCGTCTCCAGTTTCAGAGGAATCTCATGAGCAAAGTCCTCCTAACGTGCTCTTTGCACTGGCCCGTTTTAAACGTGCACAGCACTGCAGTAAAGCCAGGCCGTTTCTCAACCACCCGAAGGCCCAGTAGAGTATATAAATGTGAACTAAGTGTACACGCAAACCAGTCAGCACCCAACGCCCCCGGTCAAGTGCCTGCCGGCAGCGTCCCAGGCGCCACGGCCGAGGAGCGCGGCAGCCCTCCCGCGCCAACAGGCTCTTCTTGGAGCAGGGGACCGTCACGCTCGGTGGCGCTTCCCAAGATTTTTCAAGTTTCTCTATTGGCCAGAAATACTCTGATTCATTTTGCATTTGTGCTCAGTTATGAACATTCTTTGGTTTAAAGTTTGCAAGAAAGTAAAAAACCAGATCTAACAAAAGCTGTAACTTAACACACAAGTACACAGAATATGGATAACAATCTGGTGTGTGCGCTTGAATGATCAACAATGGAGTTTATAATGGTGCTGATTGCTCTTCATAGTAGAGAAAAAACTAACACTGGCAACAGATGTGGGGTCTCAGACCCCCCCAGAAGTTCCGATCGGTGACTCCTGCTGGGGCCTCTCCTGCGTGGAAAACTGCAGGAGCCTGCTCGGACAGCACTCTGGCAGAGCCCACTCTGAACCCTTGAACGACGGCCAGCGAGGGATGGCAGGGCCGCAGCGTGGCAGGCATGCTCTAGAGAGAAAAACCTCTGTGCTTCTCCGCACTGGCAAAGGCGCAGCGCGTGAAACCCCGCTGCGGGTCCTAAACACACTCCCTCCAGAGGTCTGGGCGGACTCTCTGAACCGCAGACCAGGCGGCCTGCGTCTGTAAGAAGCTTCTGAAGGGACCCTGGACAAAATAAAAGGTAAGAAAACACTTGAAAACGTGGGGAAAATCGCCAACCCTTATAGAAAAGGTACATTTGACTTAAATAATATAGAAAGAAGAAACAAGAAAAATATTAATATTATCTTGTATCATATCTCTTGCCTCTACATTCTCAACCACAGAATACGATTAGTGTTTCCCATCAGGCACTGCGAGGTCTCCAAGGCCACACACTCAGTGATGACAACACAACCTGGTGTCCCCACCTGTGCTGCAAACCCTACTCCGTCAAGCAAAAGCCATGCCCTTAGACCAACGAGCAGCAGGCTCTCAAACCAGGAGAATTTCCAAGAAGTATGACCTTTTAATGAAAAAATGTATTTCCCTAGTACCCAATACAAAGAGACATGAAAGAAAAGCAAACCGACAATTTCCCACTGATACACTGAAACTATCCCCTACGCTCGGTTTCTCTTCCCACTCAGCAAAATATTGGCAGGTATCGGGCCAAATCTCCTAAAGTACAAACGAATGCAAGACTAGTTTTAAAGCCGAAAACCTCCCTGTCCAGTAGTGAGGTTCTCTCATAACACCTTTCGTGTGCACACACGTGCGCACACACACAAATCTCACTATTATTACCTGAAACTGCTATTGGTTAAGTCTGTACTGACTTTCTGAGGAACACACTCTGAAATCACTAATGTAACATATGAACTTGCTTTTAGAACCCCAGCAAAATAACCTGAAGTCTGTGTATGCACATTTATTTTTAATCTAGCCTAAACTGAACCTGATGAGGAAAGGTAACACAATTTGAAGAAGATAATCCACAATACAGAAAGCAGGGTGTTATCGGAATGTACTTTTAAGTAGTGCCCTAGTACACCAGAAGCTTGAAGCACGGGACACACTGTTGGCCCTCGGCTTCCTTCTGCTGGTGAGATCACTAGGAGCTGTTTTCCGAGTCCGGCTGACCCGCTCCGCGATTAAGAACAAGACCCCGATGCGCCGACGGTCTCTAGGCTGAGGTCTGTGCCAGGCCCGAAGGACCCGACCAGAGCCTCCGCCTTCGCTCCTCGTCCACGCGGCATTTCCACCCCAAGCAGATCTTCCGCAGGGGCGGGGGGCGAGGGCGGGGACACTAACGATAAACTAATTCCATCCAACACAAAGTCACATCTTTCCCTGATGGTCTTGTGGTCACATTCTTAAGAATAAAAATACCAGTAAGTATCACTTTCCATTCTTACCTAAAAATTAAACACCATACTTTAAATTCTGAGAAGCACCCACAACATTGTAACTATACCTAATTAAAACAAACACCAACAAAAATACTGTGTCCCAAGCCATGACTCCCGCTTCCTTTCCCCTTGACCCAGGGTGGACATGCCCTCCCCACACCATCAGGCCAAGGCCAACACCGGAACTAAAGACAAGTGTCCGTCCACTTACTCTTCATCCCAGATCCTTTTCTTTGTTTTCTGGAAAGAAAGTGCCAGAACAGATTGCCCAGAATGACAGCCAAGGGCAGAATACTGCTAACGTAAGCCGTTGCACTAGGAAATATACCAAAAAAGGTGATGCACACGAGAACGGGGCCACACAAACGATACCGCTTTTCACGGAAGCCTTTGCGTTATTCTACGCAAACCAGAACAAAATGCCAATCCCAAAGGTGAGTGAAACCTGCTAAAATGAGTGTCCACCGTCCGGCAGCAAGCGAGGGGCAAAGATGGGACGGAAGAGCACCCCGCAGATGATGGCGTCGCCCCTCGCGGCCCATCGAGTGTGCCCTGCGCCCGGCCCGTCCTCGCCCAGGGGCGTGGGCATCCGAGCCCCGATGACTGTCTCCGCGGTCTCTGCTCCGGAGGCCACGTCTTGCACTCCGTCATCGTCCAGGACTGGGCCTCCTCTAACACCTGAACTTTCTGCAACACCCCCTCCTGGGTCTCTTCCTTCACCCCACTTGTGACCGGCTCATCCAGACCTCCTGCCCCCCATCTTCCCCCGACCAGCAGTGCACTCCTGCCTTCGCTTCCTTCTCGGTCCACAGAGACCGCAGGGCCCGTTCGTGACTCCTGTCGGCACTTCCCGGTCCCTGGCCTCCTCGTCCCTCTGCTGCACAGCCCAGCCGCGCCCCGGCCCTGCAGGACCCCGCCTGGTGCCGGCCCCACAGCTGGGAAGACACCGAAAGGCACGGCCTGCAGGCTGGTCCTCCAGGGCCTGGCAAGTTGCTTCGTAAATCTCTTTAGAACCCGGAGTGGAATGGGCTGAGCGGGGAACCAGAGGTGTGCAGCGGAGGCAGGACATTTGGGAGTTTGCATTAAGTCCGGAGAAGCCTGGAGATGAGAGGAAGGACGAGGCTGGTGCACGGAGCGAGCGGACCGAGATGGAGGCGCGGCACGCCGGGGTTTAAGGGGCTGGTAAGTGGGGAACTAAGTAGGGGACATTTGGAGACACAGGCAGAAAGACATGTGTCGCAATTTCTGAAAATAATATATTTGCTTCGGCAATACCCGTTAACTGTCAAGGGTTTCTCTCCAGCACAACCCAGAGTTTAACTTCCTGCACAGCCCAAACCCTGAAACTGGACAGCGGGGGTCTGAGGCCCGGCCCCTCCAGTTCCTAGTTGCGGTGTCTCCCAGACAAGTCCATTCACCTCCCCCTGCCTCAGCCTCTCAGTGGTAAAAAGGGGACATTTTAGACCTGTTGGAATTTATCTGAAACATTTTAACAACCACTACCCCAAATCCCTTCACTTTCAAAGTTGTTTTAGAGTCTCCTAGGGAGTAACATACATATAAAGATCCTCCCCCAAGAAGTTTGAGTGTTTTGTTTTGTTTTGTTTTGTTTTGCGCTTTGCAGGAAAACATTCCTACTCTTCTCCCCTAGGCCACTCTCAACTACAGGCATCAAAGCTAAAGAAAATCTGGACACAAGAACCTATAATCGAGATCTGATAATCCTATTTTATAATAGAAAATATTTAAACAAACATTGTAGCAAAATGATTAAGCACGCTATCTTTATTTGAGTGGGTTCCCTGCGAGAAGAAAAAGAGGCGGCAGGAAAAGATAAGGGAGGATGGCGGAAAGGACGTTAAGAAACTTCACACATTTACTTCTGAAACTTCGCCTGAAGTCACCGCTCTCCATGGGCTTGGTTGTTCCTTTCCTTCCCAGGCCACCGGAAGGACCCTGGAGACACAGCCCACTGCACTCCACGCCCAGATGCGGATGTGCGAGGCCCGGTCCTGCTGCTTCTCTTTCGTCCCAGCGCCCGGAGCCACAGGTGCCGCGGGGCGCCGACTCTGCCCCAGACAGGCTGCACGACTCAGACTGGCGGCTTCAACTCGGGGGGCAAACAGCACTCAGCCAACGCTCCTCAGCTCGCCCACCGTTGGCATCGGCGAGACGTCACCGACGTGCAGCGGGACAGCAGCCCTTACCTGCACAACTGTCTCTAAAACTATTCCCCCACCCAACAGGCATCTTCATTGCTAAAGCCTTAAAAAAAGCAGTTGACAATAATGAAGAGTTTCTGAGTATCTTCCTGAACCAATCAAATATGGAGGTTAACTAAAGGTGGCTGAAAACTGGGATCAGTACCCTTAACTTATTTTAAACTGAGTACCCCACTTTCTAGTTATGTCACCTTTGGGAAATTAACTCCCCTGTGCCTCAGTTTCCACATCTACGAAATGGGTAACAATACCTCCATCACAGTGACGTGAGGATGAAATGATGTAGCTCAGGTACGACGCTGAAACCGCGCCCGGCATGTGACTTGTTACTGTGCAGCACCCAGGACCCAACAGTACTGTACTGCACCATCGTAAGCTGTGACCGCCGCTGAGAATGTCTGTTAATTAATTTCAGTTCAAGCAACAAACCTTGCTGTTGACTTACTTATCCACAGCACACTCTGCTTTCAAATTCTCGTAACGGTATCGCTTCATCTCCACAGGTAATGCTTGGCTGCCGTCACTACGTTCACAGCCCAGCACACCAAAAGCAAGGAGCTTTCTGATCCCCTTTTCAAACAAACATCTAGTTGTTTCACCTGGCACTGAGAGGCTCTGCAGAACACGAGGAGTCGTGCGTGCAAGAAGACAATGGGTGTCACGGGAGAGACGGACCTGAAAAGGTCGTGGCTTCACACTGGCCAACCAGAGGCAGGAGCCAACAAGAGAGGAGGCGGGCCGGCCGCCCACTATCCCCCGTGCCGAGTTCGCTGAGAAACAAGGAGTCGTACCACGGAAGCCCCCAAAGTGGATTCTGAACCACAGTGGGTACTCCCCCGGGTTACTGCCTACAAGTTCCAGGGAAGGGCTTCAGACACCACGAGGAAGGCCCTGCACCGGGGCGCAGGGCACCTCCCACGATGCGCGTGCGGGAGCACAAGAACAAGTGAGTTCCAGAGACAGCTGACTGTCAGTCACCTACCGGACACTTGTTGGGAACAAATCGGTGAGGCCCAGACGCAAGTGGTTTATCTGCTGCCCTGCACGTTAAGTCAGGGACCCCTTCTCTCCTTAA
Organism: Glossophaga mutica; assembly: GCA_039655065.1. NCBI lineage: Eukaryota > Metazoa > Chordata > Mammalia > Chiroptera > Phyllostomidae > Glossophaga > Glossophaga mutica. The sequence continues at coordinate 51,963,834 of CM077316.1, forward strand.
CTATTTCATGGTTTTAATAATTTCTTCCTCCCCGAAAGCAGTAAGATCACCAAGCATATAAAAACACTCCTAAACTGACCCTGGACCACGGCCCGTCTTCCTTTCGACTCTGCTCCTGTCCTTATCACGAGAACTCCCCCACGGCCCCACCAAAAGCACACACCTCCCACTTCTTCATCCTTTCTGGGGTTTGGTTTTGTTTTTTAATTTTACTTCTTTATTTTTAGACAGAGGGGGAGAAAGAAGAGAGAAACATCAATGGGTGGCTGCCTCTCACACACCCCCGACTGGAAACCCAGCCTGCAACCCAGGCATGGGCCCTGACTGGGGATTGAACTGGCCACCCTTTGGCTCTCAGGCTGGCGCTCAAGCCACTGAGCCATACCAGCCTAGGTGGGGGTTTCTTGTTTTTGTTTTTTAACCTTTCTGACATGAAAAGGTTTCTGTCTGCACAGTCGAGGCTGCTCTCAGGGTTCACCTGCTTATATTCCCACTCCACGTGAACTGCCGCTTCATACACTTCACCCACACTTCCACTGGGGGGCGTGTCACGCGGTGTTGATGTGTGAGAGTACTTACTGTATCAAGAATAACTTTAACTGCATCATTCATACAGGCTGCTACCCCTCTCTCCCACACATCCCCTAACGACTACACCCCTGGCATCTCTGGCACACAGAACCTTAAATATTTGGCAGTTAGTTAAATCTGCCCACCTCCTTTCATGGCATGAGTTGTGCATTGTGTCAAAATCCTTTCCACCCTAAAACTAAAAAAACTATTCATAATTTTGTCCAAGTACTTTTCCAAGTGTCTCTTTAAACATGCAAATCTTTAACCTCCCCAGAATGCATTTTTGCATATTGTATGAGGTATGGCCCTAACACACTTTTTTTTTTTCCCAAAAAATAAACAGCCACCTTCCTAACATGACCTGGTCCTCTACCCTAACGTAATTTAAACCACCCAGGCTCCTCAACTCCGTGCACTGCTGACAGGAGACGTTCGTGCCCGCATTCGAGCGATCGCTTTTCCGAGCGCCCTGCTGTTCAGGGGTTCTGTCCTCTGCTTCCAGCTCTCCCCACACCTGCTGGAACGACAACAAAAGGGAGGGCGGGGTGGGAGTATCAAATCTGACTGCAATGCCAAAGGAGAGGCAGCGCGCCGCCCAGGCACTTGGCCCTGGGCACGCACACCGGGGGTGTGCGCTAGGGTCCCCCCCTGAGCTGCTGCCCGGGACGGCACTGTCCGGGGCGGTCTCGGACTCTGGCAAGGTCGCGAAGGCACGCCAGGTGGCATCGCGCTCACGCTCGCCGCGGGCTGGCACTGCCTCTCAGCACCGCCAACAAACACGGCAGTGGGGGCTGAGAGTCTCAGAGTCCACAGGCCGACTCTCAACTTGCCCCTTTCTGCAGCAAGCTGGTTAGCCTCATGTTGTCCCCCTCGGTGGCAAGCAGTGTTTTTAGAGGACAGTGTGCCTGGGCCAAGAAAAGGGAAGCCCGGAGAAGAAAATGGTCAGGATGTGGCCGGCAGCTGACAAGGTGTGTCCTGGTGCATAACGAATGGATTTCCTTGGCCTCGACCAAGGAAGAGGCCTGAGCAGTAACTGTAATTACAGCTAGGCTCCCCCTAAAGCGAAACGAGACTGTGGAATGCCCAGAGCTCCGCCCACTCTCTAAGTGCGTGTCCCATCAGCAGGTGCACGGGTCAGCGTGGCAGGCGCAGTTCCCACTCCTCTCTGGCCCGTCCAGGACTTGCAGAGCAGGAGCCGGTTCCCTTGACCTCAGCCACAGCAGGTACGGCAACGAAGTCAGGGCGCTGAGAACCAGGCTGGCCTGCCCTGAGCCACCATCGCGTCAGCACCCTCTCGGTGCCGCCTGAGTGGCCAGCGGGGCTCCTTGCACAACAAGACCCTCTCTCCTCTCTACCTTCAGTGACAACGACCAATGTAATTTCGAACCCGATGCAGCGCAGTCTTTACGCTGAAAACACTCCTTAACAGCCCGCGCCGTGCCAGCAGCCCCGTACTCCTGTGACCCGAGGAACACACGCCCTGTCCTCAGGAAGCTCACAGCCCGCAAGGAGCTGAGAGAATATCCATGAGTGATCGATCGCCTAAGGGCGTGCGGCATCCCCACCCTTCATGCTCCCCCCAGGAGGCAGACGTCAGGAGCAGGTGTGAGCGCTGCTCGCCTCCCCACCCCATCCGTGTCCTCGGGGAGGCGCTCAGCACGGGCTGGCCGGGCGGGGCCCGCGGCGTGGGCCCGGGAGCCCACTGTTTGTGCCGTCACGGCGGCCCTGCTTATAAGGCCTCCGAGGAGGAGTTTCCTTCTGATCTTCAAGTCGGAAACTGCGCTTTTCTTTAAACATAAAAGTCTGCTTGCTTTCAAATGCCATGACATGAACTGACTGGGCTTCTCTTCCGTGCCGCCTACTTTGAAACTCAGACAGCGTGTGTGCCCCACTGAGAACCATCAGAGCACTGTGTTGGGCTCTTTGTTTTATTTTACATGTTTATTTTGCATTTCTTATTAGTTTACGAATTCCTGTAGGCCACCTTAAATTTGGGACAAAATGAAACAAATGAGTAAAATTTGCCTTAATGAATCATAAGCAAAATTTTCTTTTTAAATTTAAGGAGTCAGAAACTCCCATGAGAAGTCAAGAGAGAGAAAGGATTTCAAGTATATGATATGTGGATTTAAAATATAAAACCACTCAACTCTAATTAACTGGGAAAACAGGAAAGGGGAATTAGGAAGAGAAGGGGAACAGAGAAAAGATCAGAGAATTTCCCAAGTAATTTTTTTCTTTATAGAAATTAGACAAATGGTAGCAAAAAGATGACTTTGTGTAAACTTAAACTTATTTTCTGGTTTAAGTTATATACAAACAATATTTAGAGATATTTATTATTCCACTCACAATGATGAAAAAAACCAGCCACAGTTGATAAAGAAAACACGAAAACTGCTTTATAAAAATAGCCCAGAGGACACTGCCTGGGGGAAGCAGCAAACAGACAGGCCCTTGTGACCTGAGAACCCCGCCCCCGCAACATGCGGGAGAGCCCTGCGCGCTTGGATGCAGGGTCTACTGTCCTCTCGGCTCTCCGGGTAGCTGGGGTGGCCGGGGGGTGTTTCAGCTCCTCGACCTGCACAATCAGACCGTGTTTTTGTCAGCCTCCCACCTTCAACGTCACAGTCATCGTTCCTAGCCACCAAGGACTTCCAGGGCTGTCGCAGCTGTACAGCAAGCCTGGTTCACCCGTAGTAACCCTGCGGAGCCATGCCCCCTCAGAAAGTAAATCAGTCACCTTCCCCTTACTGTCATCTTCCTTCCATGTCTTGTTCCCCACGCCGCAGAGCACCCCTGGCTTGCTGAGAGGCCCAGCCCAGCTCGGCGCAGCACTGCGGAGACTCTGGTTGAGTCCTGCCAGCTGCAGGTCCGTAGGTGGTGAGTTCACTCCAGCCTCCCCCCGCCCCACTGGATTAGAAATGAAAATGTCTTAAGAGCAGGCAGAGTAAAAAAGCAAGTGCACGCTAGCTCCCCGCCGCTGAAAGCAAGCTCTATGCAGGGGTGGGCGCACTCCAGGACCACCATGCCACAGCCCGGCTGCCCCCTCCCCAGACCCTGCGGCCGCCCCGCTCTGTGCAAGAGCAGCTACCAGATGGCTGCGAGCACAGCACCTGACTGCCGAGGGGAGGTGCATGGAGCACCGATGGCTACCACGCAGGGTGGGGGGAGAGAGCACTCAGAACAGGGAGACGTGTTTGCCAGCCACTTTTTGTACTTCCAAAAGCGCACCACCTCTTTCAGACTGTGGTTAGTCTGCATACCCATTGATTCCAGATAAACAAGTCTTAACTGTGGCTGAAGTTCTGCTAAGTGGATGGGAAATGGGGGTCCAGGGAAAGGAGGGCAAACGTGTCCAGTCCCAGGGAGGGGCACCCCGGCATGCGGGCTAAGCCGCGGAAACCAGCACAGCGCCCACTCCAATCGCACACTCAGAACACAGAGCAGCAGGGCCTTGCGGACTGCAGGCATCGGTAGTATCTGCTGTGCGTCTGTGTGTCGGCTTACGGAACGAGACAGATCACTCTGTAAAGCAGTGCAAAGAAGCTCAGTAACAAGCCCACAGCCAGTAGGCGGCGAGGCCGGGGCTCCAGCCCAGGTCTGTCTGGTTCAGGAGTCGGTGCTCTCGCCAAGGCCCTGGTGGGGACCTGATGTCGCGAGAAAAACACGCTCCATCTCCCTGGAAAGTCAACTGTACTCAAGGTTGAATAATTCTAAGTATTTGATATGCACAACCAACACCAATATATTATGAAGAGAATACAGAATTCGTAGTCATTTTCGATTACCCGGGCCATCCCCTTCGTCATCTTGTGGCGGCGGGCTGGGCTCTCTGAGGGCCACCCGCGCACTTTCCCCCTAGACAGGCCTGGACAGAGGAAAGCCTGCGCATCGCAGCATCATTCCACAAATACCTGCTGAGCACCGAACGCACAGCATGCCTGTGGGACATGCCAGGAATACAATGTAGTCCCTGACCTCAGAGACCCCGAACTACTCTGAACAGAAGCAAGTCAACCAACAATTAAGGGCGCTAAGATGCATGTCTGCAGAGGACCTACAGACATGGAGAAAAGACATCTGCCTCAGAGCCCAAGAACTCCCGGGCGGGGGGGGGCGGCCAGGCTCCGTCCTCACCCCCACGCCGCTTCCTGAGGGAGACGCAGGGGTCAGCCTGCTGGGGGACTGGACCGGGGGCGGGCAGCGCTCCCAGAGAGAGAGGACGGGCGCGGCAACAGTAGGGCTGCAGCGGAGACTGCGCAGAACACAGCTTTTCTTTCGCACTGGTGTTATTTACTAACTATTGTATCATTTTTCCACACGAACAATGGTAAACCTACTCTCGCCCTACTCTGTATTTAACAAGTTATAAATTTTCTGGAAAACTACAGTATTCTAAAATGGCTCGAACTAGTACAACACAGTAAGAGAAAGAAATCACAGTACACTGGGAAAGTGTACAGAAAAAGAAATAAAAAATTAATAAGATGCCCAACTTACAGTGAAACTATGAAAATGAAAACAGATATTTCTCACCTATCGCCATAGCAAAAATTTAAAAGGGACGGAGGGGAAACTCTCAGATATCAAAGGTAAAATCTATTTTGTAGATAAAAAAAATACAGAATGCACGATACCTCTCTAGGGCAATCTGGCCAGAGACAAAATTTTCAAATGTAAATGGATACTTGCAACTATGGAAAAAACTGAACATCCATCGAAAGGGACGAAGTGACTAGGGTGGCCCGTCAGTACACACACCACCACACTGCGCAGCCACCACGAAGGGCGCGGCGCGGCGCGGCGCGGCGCGGCGCGGGAAGGACGGTCGGTAGGAGGCAGGCTCGTTTAGTATCGAGAGAGCGCACACCTGCAGACATGTCCGTCCACTCCAGCTTCACGGGACCGGACAAGGTGAAAAGCACCCCCTGCTGACCTCACTGGGCCTCTCGGGTCGACCTAAGAATCACCGGTGGTCAGCCACGGCCACCCCGAGTAATAACTCCACAACCAACTTATCATCCGTTATGCAAGCCAGCAGAAACCATTCAACTAAATGAAGTTCAGAGATCTTCAAAAAGTCAGCCTTGAAATTACCCAGAGATTATACCTAGCCAATAAAAAGGATTATTTACCTGGGAAAACCCCAAAGAATAAGGAGCCATGCAAAAAACGCGAGGGGCTGGGGGGCAGTTACGTACCAGGCTGCGCACCGAGACTCCTCCCCTAACCGATGTGCACCCCCAGGTGCGTGTCTGCACACATGGGGGGCGTGCTCTGGGAACGGGTTCGGAAACTGCGCCGGGAGCGCCCGCTCCTCACAGCAGGACGTGACCCTGCAGATGTGGCCCCGGCAGCAGGGGCTGCTCGGACCCCAGTCCAATCCCCGGGAATCACGCCATTGCTCCCAGCAAAGCTCACACCGGCCCACTCGCCTTCTCAGGCTGGAGGACGTTACCCTGCCCCCCACACCATCAGACTTCTCGCCCGCTCCTTCTCACTGAGTGACTGGCACACGCGTGGACGTACGTTACAGTCCATCAAAAGAGCATTTGTGCTGACTGCGCGAGGAGCGGGGCAGGGGAGCGGCTCAGCAAGGTAGAGTGGGGGAACACATTTCAGGCGCAGGCAGCCGACCGACGCCCAGCGACTCGGGGCGTGACCGAAGAGGGCGTCGGGGCGGGAGCACAGGTGCCATGGAATGACTGCCTTCTCCTCAGCATCATGATCAGCCGTCACGTTTCTGCGACTGAAACCTACACCCCCGTTTCAGCACAGCTTGGCAGGGGAGGGAGCGTGGGAAAGAAGGCCATCGCACTGCACATCACTGTTAAGTACCAGCTCATTTGGGAAGCATTAAAACATTTTAAGCACATGTTAATCAAAATAACATGTAGCCACAGCAAGCCTAATTCCCTATCTAGCCAACTGGGTCGTGAAAAATACAACACCCCAAATGAAATGGTCTGAATGTTAACATCTGCAGTTCAGTTTAAACAGCTTCAGTTTAAAACAGAATTCTTACAAGGGGTCCAAAAGGCTCAGGACTCTGGGTGCCTGGGCCAGCAATCCGCACACAAACCGCTACGGTCCGTGTCCACAGACGGCTGGAGGCCGGGTCAGCGTCGGGTCCGTGAGCACGTGCCAGTCTCCCCAAACTGCAGAGGGCAGCGTGCCAATGACTCTGGACCCTCGATCTGGCCCTGGGAACCGAGCCACCGGAGAGCGCTCCGGACGAGCTCGGAAACTGCTGCCGCCAATACTGACCCTCCCGCTGACTTGGAGCGGACGCTAAGGGCTAGGAGCATGACGATGCTCTACACACCTCGTGGGGTCATTGTGAAGAGCCACGTGAAACTGCTGTCACGCATGCGGCACAGGAACGGGCACAGAGCACTCGGGAGGTGTTCATCGCTGACATCCCCAGAAATGAACAACCAGCTGGGAGGTGTGGAATCTCTTCTGAATACCGGGCCACTGAGAAGGGCAAGCTCTGGAAAACCGTCTTCAGCTAAACCCCACTCTTCCTGGACCAGCCCAACCGAACTTCAGTTCCTCGAAAGTGCTGTGTTTCCGCCAGCGTCGAGGATCACATGCGTGTCGTTCCCTCTGCCTCGAACCCTTTCAGCCCCACGCCCTGCCCCGGCCTGGAGCGGGCGGCCCCACAGCGTCCTCCCCGTCTCTGGGCGCGCCACTTGCTCGGGAAGCCCTTCTCAACCCCCTTGTCGACGCAAAGGACCGGGCCACGTGGGCCATTACGATCCAGTTCACGTCCACACCAGGGACGAGGACAGTTCCTGACAAGCTTACCGCCCCTGTTCACTCACATTCTAGTAAGGTGTTTCAGGGTTAAAACCTAAATACCACCTTTCCAGAGAGGTGGGCCCGCTGCTAAAATAGGGGCAAGCCTGTCATGCTTTACACTCCAAACACGTCCGTTAAAATGGTGTCAGATGGAAGCCAACCTGCTCGAAGTAGCTGTTGTTCACTAGTCCTCGCCCAAGAGATGTTTTTGAAGAACGCCACAGCTTAGAAAGAAAAAAAGGGGGGGGATGGTGAAAACGACCCACAACTCACCGATGAGAACGCTGCGGGCCAGAACAGTTAAGTGATTCGTTCTGCCCGGACCGCTAGAGAAGGCTGCGGGCAGAGTGAGCAGCAGCCGGGGGCCCTGGGTCTGCGTCCGCCCAGCGCAGGCCTCTTCCGTGCGCGGAGGACCGTCCGAGAGTCTAGGCGGTGACCTCGGGATGCAGCAAGCACTGACTCAGTGCTGCTGATGCACCTGCAGAGCTTTTTACACTACGGACGGACGGCTTCTGCTGGAGCAGAAACTCGGGAGGGAAGGCCTTGGCCTGTGCACGTGAACAAAGTTTCATGGGTGAGTCTCGTCCCAGCAAAGATGGAGAACCCCCAATTTAATTAATCAAGCACCCTTTACTAAATGTCTACTGTCCCCAGCAGTGCGTTTCTGCTCTCAAGGCTCTTCGGAGGAGTCAAGAATTACTCATATAAACTAAATTAGAGAAAAATAGTAAGACTGTATAATTAAGCGCTGAATTCGCTAAATTCAGAGAAAGTAGGACAGGAGCAGAGGCTCGAGGGAGGGGCTGTTTGTGGAGCTGGAAGCCTGGACAGATAGGCCCCTTGCAGATAAACAGGGTGAGTTTTCCCCCAGGGCAGCGGGGGAGTCCCAAGGACCCCAGGAAGGAGCCGGGGGGGGGGGGGGGGAGGGGCGGGGGGGGGAGCCCAGCAGGGCAGCAGGACGGCTTTCCTGGCCCCGCACCCATACCAACGCCCGCAGCTGCAGCTCACCTTTCACACAGCAAGCTTGGCCTCACATTCATTGTAAAAGGAATTCCGATGGCTTGAAAAGTTTGAAAACTCTGGCGGGGCTGGGGCGGGGCGGGGGGTGGGGGTGGGGGGGTGTTGCCGTTGGTTGGAACCTCGTCCTGCGCACCAAAAGGTTGCAGGTTAGCCCCCAGTCCAGGTGTGAGTGTGCAGGAGGCACCGACCACTACTCCCCATTCACGCCGATGCTTTGGTCCCCCTTCCCCCTCTTCCCTCTCTAAAAAAAAAACACAACAAAAACATGTTCTGGGGGAGGACTAAAACAAACAAATAAATAACGTTTGAGAACTATCTTATTTACAAATGCAAAGGGAAAAGAAGAAAATCAGTGGAGAAGTAAGCTGCTCCAAAGCCACAGAGCTAATCGGTGGCTCAGCTCCCTGCGCCCCCCTCACTCCGCCACTCCACCACCGGACGTTCGGGGGTGAGGGCGGTACCACGGGCGCTCATCGGCCGGGTTCTCGCAGAACACCCCAAACACCAGCCTGACCCACACGGAGGGTTTACTAGCAGGTCCCGCGTCTCAAACGGGGACAGACAGGAGGGTGCAAGCAGCAGGACCAAACCCAGGCAACTCTCCCAAGACAGCAGCTGGTCAACACAGTTGTAGGGAGATTTTTTAAAAAATTAAAACCTGATTAAGAAAAAACCACCACTGTGTTTGCGGTGGGCCTGTCGGGGGACTTCCTGGGTGGAACTGCTCGGTCACGCTCCGCACGGAAGCAGTGGGAGATAAGAGTGCGCAGGCGGCTGGGGGCACACAGCAGAATGGTGCCCCCGAGTCCCGCTGGCGGCACAGCCTGGAGACCGCTGGTCTAACCCCTGCGGGGCCGGACAAGTGCGCAGGACTGGAAGGGGGCTGCTCTCCCTTCGCTGCTCCCGCAGCATCGCTCTACCTCGGGCGTCATCACCGCCACCGCCTGGCTGCTGGGAGACACAGCCACACAGTCAGCACCGAGGCCACAAGGAGAGGCCTGGAACTTAGTGTCCAGGCTCCACGCTCAGGCCACACAGTGGCAGGAGCGTAAGCCTCAGCCCTCACACTTCTACCTCGATCACACACGTAATTCAGGAAGAGTCCCCGGCTCTCCCAGCGAATGTAAAACCTAGCAACGACACGTCTGACGCTGTACTCTGCCTGGTCCCCAGACGGCTCCTCTATACAGCTCCCCCACTTCTGCTGCTCACAGTACTGCTCTCAAGCATCTGAGCTCAAAACCATTTCCCCTTTGACTCCAAGTAGGTGCTAAACACTTTACATTAAGGGCTTTGATCACAGCTCCCGAACAAAAGCATTCAGTGACTCCCTACCACCTTGAGAATGAAACCTGAACCAGCAGCCGGGAGTCAGAGCCCCCACCCCCACCCCACCCCACTCCCCTCCCCTGGAGGGCTATTCTGACCTGCCGGTTTGGCTATCCCCCAAAAGCGCTCAGTGCTTATTAAACACATGACCTTGGGAAAGTCACTTAACCTGGGCTTTACTTTACTCACCTATAAAATGGGTATAATAATACTTGCCTGAAAGGATCAACTGAGGTAATAAAAAAGAGAGTGCTGCTATAAATTTTAACATATTATAAAAACACACACATTATCATTATGTCACAGTTATGGTAATTTTATTTTACACCTGCCTTGCTCCAGAAAGGATAAAAAGTAACCCACATAAAACACAAAATAACAAGAGTTTAAGGAGGAAGCAATAAAAGAAATACAGAGCAAAATGGAACTGGGAATGAAGCTAAGAAAAACGCATGCCACAACCACCTATGTAATCTTTCAGGTTAATAATTTGGCCTAAACGCTGTAGTTGAATTTGGAAAGAAAACTAAGTCAAGGAGACAATTCGGTGTCCGGAAAACTGGAAACCAAACCACCGGTCGGAAAGAACACAGTTCCTGCCGTAAGACCAGGTCAGACTCCCCCCAGGTTCTCATTCTGCGATGTAAACGGACAGCGTCCCCAAACTCTTCCTCCTGGATTCTCTGTTTCATTACCTGTCATCAGACTGGAAGCCTTCTGAGGTCAGGTCCTTGTCTTCTTATGTTTGTATGTATCTCTAACAGCATGTAAAGCAATCAGTCAATAAACAACATAACTCAGCTTGCATGTAATGGTTGCCATGGCTCCAACCTCTCCCTGCCTACGTCAAACTATCTCGCACACCTTCTACCACAATTCCATACTTCAACAACCTCCACCGGCCTCCCTGCACTTGACCTTCACAGCACAGCCTAGGCCACCACCTGTATTCCCATTCCTCTACTGCCCTTTTGCCCCATTAAGCTCAGCTTTAAAATCTCACCTTCTACTGAAGCCTGACCAGCAGCAGCGTGGCAGAGGGAGACTGGGGTCTGGAAGGAGACTGGAAAGTCAGGTCCTGCGTTCTCCGTGGTCACTCACGGTTAGGAGAGTGTGAGCGCACCACTGAGCCACTGCGAACATTTCCTCATCTGTCTAGCCGTGGCTTTGGGACCGGTCCATCCAATCACCTGCCGGTCATACGGTTCTAGGGCGCGTGGGTCCCTACCCACTCGGACACACCCTGATCCCACCTCTGATCGCTATCGCCTGTTACATACCTTCCTATGTAACTGCACACACTGTCTTTCCAATTTCCCTGCTAAGTGAAATCAACTCTTCCACTGCAGACAACTTTTGTACGGAAAGAACTGTTTAAAAAACTATTTTTAAGAGACCGATTATAATATACTTGCTTACTGCAGTACGAATCAGCAAGAAAAGGGGGACATTTTTTTCATTAAGCAGACCATTGCAATAAGCGTAGTAAAACAAGAAAACAGTTAAGTTACGTTTCTCTAAAAAAGCATCTTCACTCTGTAGGTTATGAAACCAGGCAGCGTAACTCCATTACTTAAGGTGGCCACGCGCTGAACGCAACCGCGCCAACACGCACAACACGGCGTTCAGATCTTCCACTGCAAAAAGAACGCCCCCCGCAAAATAAGACCGACCGCAACTTCCATTATGTTACTAATTTCACTCACACACTATTCTATGATGCCAGCATTTTTATCCAGTGACACAGAGAACTACGAAGTGAGTCACCTGTGCTTGCAGCGACTTCCAATACGACACCGCAGGCCGCATGTGGCTACTGCCATCAACATTCACACCGGGCTCAGCTCTGTGCTTTCCCTATTGTCTTTTTAAAAAAATAATATTATGTATCCTTTTCTCGATGAACACTCAGGTTCCGGAACAGCACTTAAAAAAATAATCTGATAAATGGAGAGGCTGGCTGATTCTTCTTTTGCTCATTACTAGTCCTGTCAGCGAAATCGAAGCAACGCTAACAACCTGAGTGTTTGTTTCACTGGAAAAATAAGTCAGAAAGAAGAGACGAGGCATCTACATCGGTCACTGACCACAGACAGGACACCGATGCTCAGTAATGGTCGTCCTGCAGCAAGAACACCCCGGGCCCCACCGCGGACCACGCGCGGAGCGTGCCGGGCCTCCTCAAGCAGCGGGCCTGCAGCTCAGGACCGTTCCCACAGTCCAGCCCTAGGCACCCCGTCAGTGCACCGGCAAGTCGGGCCCTGGCTCCGCTGGGGCTATTTTTATTTTTGCTTCCATTGCTGTGACTGCTGAAAGAGTTTACAAGGGCTCGCCGCCAGCCGAGAGCACAGGCAGGAAGATGTCACCACAGAGTAAAACCGATCTGTTCCTGAGAAAAAATGCAAATCTACAGGGTTATCCAATTATCCTTATTCACAAAATGTCAACAACGGACAAACACGCCCAGCGAGAGCACGGAGAAGGAAACGGCCCTTCTCTGTGAGCCCTAATTACCACCTCTCCCAACCTTGATTCCGCTCCAGAAGTTATTTAGCTTATTTAAGCAACGCAAAAAGAGAAGAATAAAGAAAAATTCTGGTCCAAAGAACTGCCTTTAAAAAGGTAGAGAAGGAAAGACTTCATCCAGGAGAGACACGGAAACTCGAGCACGAATCAAACTGCTCCTGCAGTGTGGAGCGGTCCAATCCACATGCTACAGCCCAGTGTTAGATTTCCCCAAAGAAACACGTAAGCGTGTTTGCTCGGGCATTTAACAGCAACAAGAACAGGGCGATCGAAAGGGGGCATGTTTTGTCTGTGACTTGTTCTGTTCTGTAAACGGTAATTATTTTAATCGTTCTAAATGCAAGCACTTCCACTAGGGAAACACGTTGCTGCTTACCATTAGCCTCCACGGTCTTTATGAATTACGGAAACTGGGTAACTGAACACACAGTGCCATACAAAAGCAAACTAATGACAGCCACAAACCAGAATTTTAAAAGAAGGTTAACTTCAGTAGTGACCGGAAGGAGTCCAGTGCGCGAAGGCTGGGGCTGCGGGTCTCCAGTGCCAAACCCAAACGCAAAGACGCGGTCACCGGACGGCAGCGACTGCCACACAACGGTGCAGCCTTCCTGCGGCAAAGGCACCCGGTCACCAGCGTGAGTGGCCAATTTTCAAAACACAACTAAATTCAAGATCAAGTAATACAGACCCCAAAACTTCGAGTATTTCATTTTGAATGGAAAACACTATGAAAGACTACATTTAAATGCCCAGTTCTGTGATTTTAGAACCACCTGCTTAAGATGGTAAAGGCTCCATTAAACACCTTTGGTGGCCTGATAAGAGCGATTTAATTTAAGGTTCCGAGCCCGAACCTCCTTTCTGACTCCCCTGACCAGGTGAATAACAGATGAACAATGACTTCAACCTCGGCAGCAACGAAACATTCCATTCAGCTGCTTTATGCTGCCCACCGACGCAGAGAGTAAATTAAAAATACAGCGGAACACCGCACCATCTGAACCCGAACAGCAGTAGCTGTTTGTATTTCCCTTGGCTGCTGGAATTTCTGACAATGACAAAATGAAAGGAATTAGAAATTAGTTTGGGGAAGAAGTTAAAAATTACTTGTCTAGTAATGGCTTAGAAACAGAACAGTCCTTTTAAAAATTAAAAACGCTTGGTCAGCTGTGACACGAATTTTCAGGACCTGAATTCCAAAGCGCCATTATAATTACCAGACGGGACAAGGGAGGGAGGTGACCGCGGGCTCTCTGAAAGCCCCTGGGAAGCCGCCTGACCGATGCAAAGACGGACAGGCAGGTTCCAAGGCAGGGGCCTGCGCGGCTGTAACAGATGCACACGCCGTGGAGCCGGTCCCAAGTGAGGGTCAGGGGTGAAGCTCGCAGAGACACCGCGCTCCCAGGGCATTCCAATCATCACGAGAAGAAACTACTGGGATTAAAAAAAGTCTAATAGGAAATCTACTCGTACATCAAAAATCTAAGTGAAATCATCACCACCTCACAATGGGACGACTTTAAAAATCGCTTATCAATCAAAGTAAAATGCACAGACTTGTCCAGACTAATTTGAAACAAACCCACAAAGGTTTCCGAGTTATGATTTTAAAAGCGGTTTGCAAAGCCCGTGCCCTGCTGGGAGCAGTCTACCCCATCTTACACACCACGGTAGTTTCCACCTCGGAGACGGGAGAGACGGGAGAGCCGGCACTCTCTGCGGCTTCACTTCCTCCATGGGGACAGGCCGAGGCACGCCCGGCTCCTGCTTCGGCCAGGGCCGTGCTCCAGGTCAGTCACGGACCACACTCCTCCCGGGAGTCTGGGGGTCACAAAGGGCCCGGCCAGTAAAACAGGCATGCATATTATGGACCACTTCTAGGACGATCCATGTGAGAATCTGAGGAAATGAATTTTTACAATAGCATGGAAAGCCAACCAGAATAAAGGCCAGTTAATAATTCTCATCGTTTTCTGTATTACAAAAATTGCACCGTGAAATTTTGTTTGTAAAATGCAAGGTACATTTTCTCCTCTCGGATAAAATACCTACGGCCTCGGTGGTGGTTAAACTGCAGCTATAAAGGAAATTGTCCCGAGATAAATGGCTTCCCTATGAGAAGGTTTCACTGCTACACTTCACCTCCGGACAGTAAATCAAATTAACTGCACGTTGTCTTCTGTCAGTGACATCATCAGTCTGACCACATCTTGGGATCGGGTGTGAAAACATACGCTACTTCAGGCATAAAAGCATATTCCTACTCTTTGTTCGCCTGACCTCCTGCTTCGGGTCTGGGAAGCGGTCATTCACCCAAACATTCTCATGGAAGCTACAGATATTTTTCCCCTGCCGCATGTGGGGCCTGCCTACTGGAGGTTAAAGAAGAAAAACGGTGAAAAATGGTTATTTGAAATTGGCTTGCTTCTAGCCCATTAAACCTTGAATTTTGTTACAAATTAAGCTGAAGACCAACATCTCACCAAACCTGTAGCCAGCCAGTGACCGTGAAGTGCCTTAACAGAATTTCAGAGGTTTAACACATCAGCGTTAAACAATACTTCTTGATATTTTCCTCCACTGGCCACACCACCATGATGTGAGACACACGACGACTATACAAAATAAAAGCGTTCAAAGAAAACTTTACCAAAGGACAGGCCAAAACCCAAAATCGCTGTTTCTTCTACACGGCCAAAGTTAATCTGCCCTTCATAGACCAACTGTCCCAAGACCACGTAGAACATGAAATCAATGCTGACAACTCGGAGAAGCGGGCGGGCCTGCTGAGAGGGCGGTGAGCTCCGAGACCCAGGTGGACACCATGTTCGCATTTCTCCCTCCGTTTTAACCGGCTTCACCACGGCACAAACCCGCACAGAGGGCAGACCCCGGTGCCACACGGGAGTGCCACAGCCAGAATGCCCGAGTCCGCACCGGCACTGGCACAAAGTCAGCATAAGGCCCATTTCGGATTTCAGCAAAGAGGCGGAAAAGGCAGTGCAGCCCCGAGAAAGTTCTGAAAGTGCTGTTGATCGGGACTTCTAAAATACTGATCTATTCCACAACTCCTGGAAGAAGAAAGAAGACTGCATTTGGAAATCCTGCAGACCCACCTCCACAGAGTGTGCCAGCTTTTCATTTGGGGGCAGGGGCCCAGGGAGAGGGGGTACCTACCCCCAAAACAAAGTAAAACGCAAATAGGCTTCGCTTGGCCTCTGAGAATAGGACCGTTTCCCTCCCCCTCCCCCTCCCCACCCCTTAGGCCAAATATTACTGCAAACTATAAGAAAGTCTTTTTAAAGAGAAAACAAAACAGGGCAGAGTTGATGCTCAGCTCGAGGCTGTTTTAACGCTGGTGAGGCCCCGGGAGGGTCGCCTGTGCCCGCAGAGGAGGGGGTGCCCGTGGATTGGGTGGGGGGAGTCCTTTTAGTTATTAGTAAATAAATCAGGCGGCAGAGAACATGAGGCCTAGGCAACTGCAGGAGGAGCCAGGCCTCGCTCCCCCTTCTCTTCCCGGCACAGCCTGGGTTTGATCTCAGAGCCCTGTGGATTGCCAAGGAAAAAAAAAAAAAGAATCATATCGAACCACAAAAGCACATGGGGCGAATGTAAAATATAAACACGGCGTTGGGCTGTGAGTGGCTGTTATTAAAGGTCTGAATTACTAAACATGAGAGGCGGGGAAAGCCAGGCGGCCATTTCAATAATATAAACCTCCCCGAATTAGACATTATTCAAATGAGAGGATCGGCGCAGCGGCGAATGGGGAGGACCCAGCCCCCCGGCGAGGAGACGCGGCCGCAGACCCGGGAGGGGATCCCCGCCTCCTCACTCCCCGCAGGAGGGAGACCCGGACATTAGCAACTTGTCCGGCCGGGGGTCCAGGGGCCGGCCGGCCTCACCGCCGCGCTCTGGGGACCGAGGGGCGCGGGGCCTGACCCCAGCTCGGCGGTGCGGTCAGGGAGGGTTGTGGGGGCCACACCACGCCGGCGCCTCCCACACCGCTCCCCAGGGACTGTGCCCGACTGTGACCCACGGGGCTGCTGACGGCCGGCCCGAGGACATGCCCTCCGAGGGAGACTTCCGAGGGTTCCCCCCGAGGGCGCGAAGTGGCGCCCACCCGCCGCCCTGCGTACGTCGAGCGCGGGCCATCTCGGGTCGGGCTGCCCCCAGGGGGACTAGCGGGTGAGACTAGGTGCGGGGGCCGTGACCCCGGCTAGACCCCCTGGGCCCAGGGCGGCGGCAGGCGCTCCCCGCGGACGCCCCCCGCCGCCCCGCCCCGCCCGCGCCACTCCCGGGGGCACGCGTGCTCAGGTCCGGCCGCCAGTCCGCTCCGGGCCCGCCGACTCCCGGCATTGTGCCGCCGCCGCCCCGTCCTCCACGCCCCCCCCCCGCCCGCCCGGCCGGCCGGGCCGCCTGCCGCTATGAATATGTAAAACGTCTTCATTGTCCTCCTCGGCCCCGGCCCCGCCGCGGACCCGCTCGGGCTCGGGCGGGCGAGGCGGCGGCGGCGCAGGCCGGGCCGGGGAGCCGGCGGGCCGGGCCGCAGCCCCCGGTGCCCCGGGTGCCCCTCCGCCCGGCCGCTCCGAGCCTCTCTCCCCCTCCGCTCGGCGCCCGGCGGGGGCTCGGCGCTCTCCGGCCCCCCAGCTCCCCGCCGTTAATTATAATAATCCTGAGTACTAATAAATTATGCTAAGTCGCGGGGGGGCCGCGGGAGCCGGGCTCGAGTATGAATATGAATATGTAAAATGCCGTAATGATTACCTGCTGCTGCTGCCGCCGCGGCTGAACTCTCATCTTGACTCGCTGCTCCTCCGTCCGCCATTTTGAATATTTTAACCAAAATCGCCGGGTCGATAAGCCCTCCCTCGCTCCGGCTCCCCTCCCCCCGCCCGCCCTCCACACCGCCTCCTCCTCCCCGCCCCTCACGCGCCTTCCCGTCCCAGGGCGCGCGACAGGGGGCGCGCGAGGCCGACCCCGCAGAGGAGCCCCACCCCTTTGGGCGCTCTGCGCACGCGCCTCTCGGCCACGGCAGCTCCTCCGTCGCTAAAGCGCCCTCAGCCTGCCAGTCATCTCCGCGCTCCATTTTTTTTTTCCGTCTTGGCTTTGCACATGCGCGACTCTCTCCACGCGCCTGAAGCGCAGTCCGCGCCTGCGCGACCTCCGCGGGGCTCCCTCCTGCAGCGCAACCTGTGCAGTGGGGTAGTGGAGCGTCCGTTCCTCTCGCAACCCTTGTGCACCGCCTCGCTCCCTTTGCAGTTTTGCTTGGGTTCCCCCAGGGCCCAGGGGCTCTCTAAAGGAAGGACAGGGACCCCCGCGGCCCGGAGCGCGGAGAGGCGTGGCTGCACGTGGGCGCACACTTTCTCAGGCTTTCCGCGTGGTTGAAACACCGGCCACGAGGTGAGGCCGCGGCCCCGCTAGGTGACTTCCGGCCCTATGGGCAGGTAGGGCGGAAACGTCCGCCGCAGGGGCCGGGCGGAGGCACCTGCTGAGCCCTGCACCGGCGTCCCGCTCGAAATTTGAATCCGGTCAGTCCCCGCCTCCAGCTGTGCGGGAACCGTAGGCCGGAGGAGCGCCCTGTGTTAATTTAATTAGCCAAAATTCCTTCCGCTCCACTTGTCCGTAACACCCGCGGCTTCCGCGCGACCGGTACATCATACCCCGCTCATTCCCGCCAGCCCTCGGACTCGCACGCGAATCGTAACAGCGTGCACAGACTGGCTTCCTCCCCTTCCCTTCTCTTCGCTTCGGAACTTGTTAAAACCCAGCAGTAAAGTGGAAATTGATGACCTAATAAATAATGTCGAAATCAACAATAGCTTCGTGAATCTTTGCTGCGTTTCTCAGCGTAAATATGATAGGCGCTTTGCATTTTAAAAACTTTTATTTGTCACTAGCCATAATGTTCTAAGATTTCTGTAACTTGCATGGTAAATTCTCCTGGACAAGACCCAGGTGTAATTATTTTATTAATCCCTACTAAAGCCCTAAGATTATTTTTCCCGTTTTTTAATTTTTTAAATTACAGTTTACATCCAATATTATTTTGTATTCAGGTGTACAGCACAGTAGTTAGACAATCACAGAGCAAAAAGAAGAATGTATTCTATGGTCGGCAAAGAAAAATTTTTAAAAATCAGTCCAAGATCGTCTGGAAGAGAGAGATGACTGTTTTAAAACTTACATGGGGTAGAATTGCAGCTTCTACACTGAAGAGAAACTGATCTCTAAGAGACGGTCAGCAGTTGTTTTAACGGCTAAAGTTTTCATCATGGGTCTTAGTCTGCTCATTGAATGTCTTACACTGTGAACGTATAGTTAAAGCTGTTGTGAGTGACAGCCAAGGAATTTGGGGTGGGATTGATAGTCATGGTAATTAAGCGTTAGGGTGTGTGCATGCCTGTTTACAACAAATAATTGGGCCACCCTGTAATCTAATTATTTCAAGCTACACCAACCAACAGATACAGTAATGCAAAATTTAATCATGTTACAATTAATCTGGAAATATGGCCTAAGTTATATTGAGTAGCATTACTATAGGGAAAGCCTCAGAATGGTCAGTCAACCTGTTTGAAACAAAGTTAGGCACGTGCCTCTGCTTTAAAGGCAACACATTGAAATCATCTCCACTAAGAAAAAGCATTCAGGTACCCTATCACTTAAATTCCTATCTTCTATTTATTTGTTTTACTCTTTGGTTGACAAGTGAATTAATGCCCTGGCTGGTGTGACTCAGTGGATTGAGCACCGGCCTTTGAACCAAAAGGTTGCAGGTTTGAGTCCCAGTCAGGGCACATGCCTGGGTTTACAGGCCAAGTCCCCAGTTGGGGGCATGCAAGAGGCAACCAATCAGTGTTTTTTCCCCTCTTTCTCTCTCCTTTCCCTTCTCTCTAAAAATAAATAAATAAAATGCTTTAAAAAAAGAAAAGTGAATTAATATCATTCTTTATTATTTGGTTTCAATAAAAGGAAATTTTCATGGAATTGAATTTTTGTTTAAGAATTGTTCTGTGAGAAAAAATAGTTTGACACAGGCTGTATCAATGATTTATTTTCCTTTTAATGAAAATATTTATGTTTTCAAATACGTACCCAAAACCTAGCACAACGTCTGGGCATAGTAGGTACCCATAAATATTTGTTAGAATAATCTATGATACATTTATATATGTTAGGATTATTTTTAAAAACCGATGGTCATTTAACCAACATTTATGAATGTCCGCATTCTGCCATAAACTTCACTAGGTGCTAAGGACATAAAAATGTGTAAGACACTGATTTGACCTCAACAGACTCATGGGAATCAACTTTTTTTTTTTTAATCCTCACAACTCAGAGGGTAGGAAATCTGTTTATGACAATTTTCTAGGATGGGGAAATTGACACATAGAGATTGTACATCACTAGCCCAGATTAGCATTCTCCAGTGGAAAGAAACAATAGGAGATACAGAGATACATATGACTTTTATTTTATATATATAATGTGTTATAAGGAGTGGGCTCACAACAGTTATGGAGGCCGAGAAGTCCCATGATCTGCAGTCAGAGCCTTGATAAGTGGGAGAGGTGGGTGTGAGTTCCAGTCTGAGTCCAGAAGCCGGATCCAACATGGTGGTCCCACCGCCGTCATCCCACACACATACTCCTGGCTGTAGAAGTTAGAAAGCTCAAGCAGTTCTCATGGAGTGGAGTGTGCCTCCTCATGGGTCCATCAACACCCAGCTCTCGCTGGGAAGCCCAGGTCCCATGGCAACGTGCTGGCCCATGGTTAAGTATTCAGTCTCTGTTAAGGACCAGTAGCAGGCGGACAGCTATTTCTCAGAAGAGCAGTTTATTCCTAGAGGATGCAGGCCTTTGCTCTGACATCCTGCGGGTCTGAGCTGCCATTCACCTGTGAGGGGGGCCCATGGCTCCCAGCAGCACCTCTGTCAGCCAGGGACACTTCGAGCACCACCGGTCTGCTGGATCAGACGGCCCAAGGGCGGAGCAGTTCTCACAGCACTCTGGACCGACCCATATTTGCCATGTATAATGCCCACTTTCATGTCCAAATTTTTGAGGGACAAGTAAGGATGTGCATCATAAATGGGTATAATGATTACATACCATGGGTATAATGATTCCAAGTATAATGCGCACAGAAATGTGGATGCGCATCACACAGCAAAATACGGTATTTCAGAGCCTTCCTTTTCTCTGGGCATCATTCAAAACTGACAGCTTTGGGGGGCACTTGGTAAATGGGTCGGAGGAACGTGTTGCCTCCAAAATCCAAAGAGGCCCACTTACCCTTCACCGTGACACATGCAACATGGGGGTCTCCATCTCCTTTTCCTCGATGTCTTACAGGATACCCAGAAGCTTTTCCAGGAATGATTCTGATACTGCCTCAGATAGTTCCACGGTCTTCTTCCTGGAGTGGGTGGAGAGGGCGCCCATTAAATGAATGGATGTATCCTGGTCATATATCCTAACATTCCTAAAAGTATGTCATACCTACTGACTGTGGCTGACTGCTGCAATTGATGTGTCTACCGCTGATGTACAGTGTAGACTATTTGTACTTCCCAGAGAACGCACACTGAAATCTTCGCAAGCCATCACTTATCAAAAAGCTCAATATCATTGACAGAGGACTCTCTGATGGATACACAGCCCGTTTTTCCCTTGGGTTCAGGGTCAGCAAATTCATGAGCACTCTTCCTGCCATCCCTTCCAAGCCCCCAGCCAACTTCTCGAACCCACAGCCCTTTCTGATGCTGCACCCGGACTCTCTCTCGCTGCAACGAGACTCTCCCGGAGCAGGGCTGCAGGGCGTCATCGGCATCTCGTCAGCGTTGGCACGCCGGACGAAATCCATTTGTAATTGCGATACTCTTAAAAGCTGACTGTCAGAAAGCCGTGCACTTGAAATACATTATTTTGTCCCCTTGTAAGATTCTTTCCTAGAATTATGCTTTGGACCGATGTCATCAGCCTACATTAAAATCAAAAGAAGAAGAAGAAAAAAAAAAAACTCTGAGAAATGTCTCCTATTTACCGTAGGAGTGTTTTTGGAGTGTTTGTCTTCTTTCTGAGGATGCATTCTCAATATCTCACAGGCACAGGATAAGTAACTTGCCCAAGTTCATAGAGTAAGGGACAGAGCTGGGATTTGAACCAAAGACAGACCGAACTTGTATCCTCTCCGCCTGCCCTCCCCAGCCCCCCAGATGCGCTCCCTGCCTGGGCCGCCGCCCCCGCCCGCCTTCCTCTTGCATCCAGACACTCAGCCCTTTGCTTTGTTTCCCTGAGTGTGGGTGTCTGTTTGCTCCCCTGCTCCCTGTATTCATTGATTCCATTTCTGCCCTTCCTGGTTTTCTTCCTGCCTCTTCCTACCCTTTCTCTCAAGCTTTTTCTAGATAAACTCTTTCCGCGTTTACTCATCCATCCGTGACAGTCTGACATCGGCTCCAATCCCGCTCCCGAAGTGACTTCATTGGAAGTCCCCTCCCAAGTGCCACATCTGATAACATCTCCACTCCTCAGCTCGCCCCATCTCTCAGCAATGTGACCGTGGGGACCACTCCTTCCTTGTGAAAGCCCTCTCCCCAACTCAGGCTTCCCTTTCCTTCTTTCTCTAACCACGTCATGGCTTCCTTCGCCGGATCCTCTTCCTCCCACCTCACACAGGTACGCTGGGATCTGCTCCTGCTGCCAGTGCTACCTGCCCCCACAACTGCAACGGCTATCTCTCTGAAGACAACCCCCAAATCTACTCCTTGTCAGATTCGGTTCCCTGCCATTTGTCTTTTTCACTAAACTATACAAGCGCTGGGCTAGATCACCCTCCTTGCTTTGTGTTATCTTGTGGCGCATCATGTTACAGCACATGGTGTGGACATAGTCTATGCTCAGCAATGAAAACACAACATCTCGCACACTTCTCCCTGAACTTCGGTGGCTCTCCGACCTCGGGTCGGAAGGCCGGTTCTCTCAGAAGCTTTCGTCGAGTACCTACCACGGACGTGGTGCTGCTCTAGGGAGAGCATTTCCTCCTGGTTTGGGAACATCTGGGATTGGTACACATTTAATTCAATCTTTTTATCTTCCAAGTCTACATCTATAACTTTATATTTTCTCAACTCTAAGGTACACATTCCCCCCACCACCACTTTCATATCTTTGAAATCAAGATGCACCTTCCAAGGGATGTGATAAGAAAGTGTCATGTCATAACTGGAAACATTTTTCAATGACACGTAAAATAATGGTACATCCGAACGATCAATGGCGTTTTAAATTCTAGGAAATGTGATACTTTATATTTAAATTAAGGTTAAGAAGATTCATGCTCCTCTGTTTTATCATCTAAGAAATACTTAAATATTTTGAGTATACTAGACTTTCAAAAATCAGGAAAAGAAATATTTTTAAGGAATTTTCCATAATAAGGGTTTAAAAAAAAGGACTTCTGCAGGCACAGTAGGTTTACATATCCAAGCATTTCCTCTGCTGTAAATGTACAGCAGGGATAGAGGAGAAAAACAAAGGGAGCCCTGGCTGGTGTGGCTCAGTGGATTGAGCTCCTGGCTGCAAACCAAAGGGTCGCCGGTTCGATTCCCGGTCAGGGCACATGCCTGGGTTACGGGCCGGGTCCCCAGTGCGGGGTGCGCAAGAGGCAACCACACATTGATGTTTCTTTCCCTCCCTCCCTTCCTCCCTCTGTCTAAAATAAAATAAATAAAATATTTTTTTAAATAACCCTTGAAGTTGTAATCTAGTTAAATATCACTTTAAAAAGGAGCAAAATACATGATAACAAAAGGCTAATCCACGGAACAGCTATAACGGTTACAAAATTCGGACACCGCTAGTAGCCTACCTCAGAAGGCGGAGAATAAAACCTGGCTCTGCCGCACAGAGAGATCAGCAAGACCGCAGACGAGGGAGACTGCGATAGAAAAGAAGCTTCTCCCTGTTGTGACCGAACCAGAAACGTACACTGGCCGAGGTGACCCCTCCCCTCTCATTACAGCTGTGTGGGCTGAACCCCTCGGGCGGAGACCCAGCTGTGTGTGGCCCGGATGCTCAGCTGGGTCCAGCCACGGCTAGCAGAGTGACACAGCATAGCAGAGGTCTGTTTGCATGAAGGTCTAGAAGTTCCGGGAGAAAAACTGTCCTAACTCATCCTGGTACTGACCACACATCCAAATCCTTCTTGGTCTTTGAAGGGGACAGGCGACTGTGACTAGAGCCTGGTGTCCGTGACACAGGCTACATTTCCGCTCTGGCTCAGGGCCCCGAAACGTGCCTCGATGGACCCCTGCGGAGCGGAAGGTCTGGAAGCAGGGGTGATGTTCGAAATGCTTAACACCCAGAACAACACAAGCATCGACCAAACAGGACACACGACCGACCCTCACCAGGGCACACCGGATGAGCAGCGTAAGCCCCGCCTGCGACACCATCTCGTGAAACTTTGTATAGGACACCGAGGCTCCCGAGAGACAGTTTAATGCACAAGGTGGGGGAGAGAACTCAGATCAACCTTGGCAAATCAGGGACCTCCGTGCTTGGGGAGAGGGACCAGCAGCACCAACCCGAAGCAATAGCAGTGTTTGGAGGGGCATACATGATCTCCTTTAAATATAAAATGTGGGTTGCCGTGGTAACGATCCAATAAATTGAGGAGGGGCAAAGTGCGGTGTTAGGTGAGTCCTGGCATCAGCTGGACCTGAGCTGGATCCCATTCGGCCCCAACTCACTGTCTGACGTCAGGCAAGGGACCTGGTGCTTGAGGGTCCTCCCCTGTGAAGGGGATCGCCACGCTGTCTCAGGACTGCCTGGTTTTGCAGGGTGGTGGGACCCTGGGACACACCCAGAAGCTCCCACCAGGGACCAGTCCTGCACGGAGGGGCAGGGCCGGAGCCAGGGACATGAGAGCCACACACGTCCAAGGCTTGAGCGGGGACAGGGAGAGAGCCAGCTGGGGCTCCGGGAGCTCCGGCTCCGTCCTTCCGCTCCAGTTCCACAGATATGTATCCGGAGAAAGAAACTGCAACCCCTTCCCTCAACGAGGTGGCAGGGTATCGAGCCTTCGCCACGGCGGGTTAAGCACCCTCTAGGAACTGTGAGCAGGGCAGGTGATCTCAAGGCAGAAGCCGCTGGCTCCCAGCTCAGGACAGGAATAGCGGCGGGGAGGGCGTCAGGGTCTGCGGGACGCAGGAAAGAGAGAAGGCGTGCAGACTTGGCGGCTGGGGGCCCCTGTGCAGGCAAGACACAGCGAGGGGAGGCAGGGTGGGCGGGGAGGGCCAGCACGCTGGGGGTGCCACCCGGCCCTTTCCAATCGAGGGGATGTAGGGCGGGACGCCCATGTACACCGTCACATTTAAACATCAGGCCGCCCTTGGGGAGGAAGGCTCGCTTCCACAGCACGCTGCGCAGAGGCGCTGAGGTTCAGGGAAACTCAGCAACTTGCCCGAAGTCACACAGCACTGAGGTCTGACCCCAGGACCGCCTTCCATCGGCTTTTCTCTCGCAGGGAGGCCGCCCCAAGTCGGGAGAGGGAGAACCTCACATTTCTCACTCACTGCCAGAGAGTCCTGACTGCTATTTATTTTCTCATCTATTTCATATTATGGTAATGTTTTCCTGGAATTGGATGATATAATACTAGAAATTGAGGATGCCTATTCGCTACAAAGATTACACAGGCGGGCTTCCTGTCACGATCGGGGGGCACTGCTCACTCCACGCACGATTTCCAGTCTTCCCTGGGTATGATCAACGCTTGTTTTAGGAAATCTGTTCGCACCGCGCCTGCTGATCTTCAAGAGGAAAACAGGCAGCAGCAGCCTTTCGATATTTATCAAGTCTGGAGTCTCTGAAATTTGTTTTCTGGGAAGCAGGGCCTGTGAGGGACAGGTCAGTACTGAAATGACACTGTGGATGGTCTCCCTTGTAATGGAGCAAGTTACTCTAACGAAGCTGTGTTGTTCCATTTCTTCATACAAAATTCACCTGTGAGCCCTGGCTGGCGTGGCTCAGTGGATTGAGTGCCAGCCTGCAAACGAAAGGGTCGCCGGTTTGATTCCTGGTCAGGGCACTTGCCTAGGATGTGGGCCAAGTCCCCGGTAGGGAGTGCGTGAGAGGCAACCACACACTGATGCTTCTCTCCTTTTCTCCCTTCCTTCCTTTGTCTAAAAATAAATAAAATAAAATAACACAAAATTCACCTTTGAATGTTGTATAGGTCCCAACATTTTAAATTTCCTTCCCAAGCTGTTTGCATTATTCAGTTGTAGACACCACCGCATTCTGCGTAAGACCAAAGTTAATTTAAAATTCCTCCAAATAGACAAAATAACTCTCTTGAAGACTTCATTGCTAGGCAAAACTTCGCCACCCTCTGTCAGAAGTTAGAAACTAATTTTTTTTTTGCCTTTTTAAGGCAGAATTCTCACAAGAGTCATGGGACTTCTAGACCCAAAGCAAATTACATATCAAATTAAAAGCATAATGGGGGAGAGTCCTAGAAACGGCCTCCCCTCAAGAAGCAAGAAGTGTCTCCTGACAGCCCAGTAACCGTGGGAGAGGAAAAGCCCAGCATTCCGAGAGCGTGGCAGTCTGGGTGCAGTTTATCTCAGGACAGCATCGCCCTACCCACGCCACCAGATCTTGGGGGCGTCAGCATTCTGGGGCCCCACATCAGTGCCCGTGAGGACTTGGAGGCACCAAGGAGCAAATCAAGTTCACCTGGCATCTCTGTTTAAGAAAGTAGCAAAGGGCACAGTGTGTTTCTGCAGGCGTTCTGAAGCACAGATTCGAGTGTCGTAAATCATAAAGGGACTGCTTCACTCCTTCGGAAATGTGGTGCACTTGCTATCATCGTATTTCCTAACGATGCGAAATAAAAGAAATAAATAAGGGTCTTATTATAGAGCACAACCGAATTCTCTTCCTTCTGCTTAAAAGACGAACTGGGTAAACCACGCAAATTCCGTATAGCCCAGAAGTCTCAAGACCCCGCTGCCTACGGGTACGAATTATCACCAGTAATCCCCAGTTCCCCTTCCCAGCGTCCAACCCCGTGGCTGCAGGGTACCCCGCGTTTCCGATCCGGACCGGCCTGGCCCTGTATTTGGAGACCGTTCTCCTGGACAAGCTTGCTCCACCAGGCCAGGAGCATTTAGATGTGTTATTAGAGTAACACACAGAGGTGTTGTTGACAAGATACGAAACCCCCTCCTCACCCTGTATGTGCCGAGCACAACCCGCACCGGCCCACTCTGGAACAGGCGGATGTCAGGGCAACAGCTACCCCTTACACGGGTATGGCCCGGAGGCTGTGCGAAGCGCCTTCGCGGGTCATCTGCACAGACCGTAGAGGGTCCGCACCCAAACACCTACACAGATGTCGGCCCGAGCGCCACGTCCAACGATGGGCGGCAGCTGCCCGGAATTCTGTTCCGAGGAGGATCCCGAGGACCATTCGAGGATCGGTGAGAATCCAGCTACGACTGACCAGTCACGCCTTCCAGGGCGAAGGATCTGGGGGTGGGGAGGTGTCACACTAGTCCCAGTTGCCGCCTCTCCTCTGTTCTGGCCCACTCTGTACAAACAAAGAAGACATGTCTCCGTCACATGGCAAGTGCCTGAGCTGCACCCAAAGCTGAGGTTCCCTCCGCTCTGTCGTTGCTGCTGTTAAACCTCGTTCTCTCCAGGGGTGTCTGAGCTTTCGGCGTCTCTGGGCCACACGGGAAGAAGAGGAGTTGTCTCGGGCCACGCCTTAAACACACTGCAACACGTAATCTCACACACACACACAAATTCTCACAATGTTTTAAGTAAATTTACGATTTTCCGTTGGGCCACGTCCACAGCCATCCTGGGCCCCAGGCTGGACACCCCTGCTCACGCAGAGACATTTAAACACTCTGATGTTTAATAGTCAAAAGGACCGGAATTTATTATAGAGTTTTGAGCTCAATAACGTTTACTCTAGAGCAGAATTAGATGCTGCCTCCAGCAAAATGCACATGCCGTGTGCTCCAACTTAGGGCTCGTCATGGACGCTGTGTGTTGTCTGCCCGACAACATCCACAAAGTCCAAGAAGCTCCAAACCCCATTCGAAAGGCCAAGAACCTTTCGGGAGGGCAGTGGTAGGGTCAGCAGGACACCAACTGTCCCGTCAGGTCTCCCTGCTGACACGGCCGTAAGCGTGACCCAGCGCGGAGCTGCGGTGTTCCCACGGCATGGCATCAGAAGCAAAGAGGAGATTACTGACTACCCGTGTGCAAGTCGTGATACACGGATGACCTTTGGGAACAGCGGCGAAACCTCCAGGGGGTGGCGGCTCGTTCACAGCGGAAGTGGCCCCGGCTGGGCAACCATGGACGGCCGCCCTGAGGCTTGTCCAGAACAGCTAGACAGCAGGGAGACTGCCCGGTCCCCGCGGCAGGCCGCAGGCTCCGACGCTGCGGGCACGCTCCTCGCTGCCAGCCCTGTTATCTCTGAGTCCAGAAGACAAGGAGGCGCGTGTTACGCGGTCAGCGGTGGCCATCGAAGGCCACATGGCTTTTTTTTCCAGTCGGACCAGCCTGCCAGCCTGCGCACATGCCCCGAGTCCCAGGTCGGTCAGAGGCAGGGGACCCACCCCACTACATAGCCCCCGCCACCGCTCCGCGAGCAGACAGGGGCTCCTCACAGCTGCACACGGCCTTTGTTGGCTGTTTCCCGGGTGACAAAGTGTCCTGCCCTCTGCAGTAAACACAGGCAGGAGCAAGAGGAGGGACCCTTTCTCCTCCTCTGTTAGCTTCTGCCCACTCAGCTGCACACAGATGTCAAAGCCCCATTTCCCAGAGTCAGGCTGTCCTTCGGCGTGAGTTCGTGTGTCTGTGTGTTTGGTGCACACGGAACTTTGCTGTCACTCCCGTGGCCCGGGAGTCAGGACTCAAGGCCCTTGGGTGCCCCCTTTTACCACTACTCCCAACGTTTTCCCATCAGGAGAGAGATAAATCCAAATGCAGGTGGAAATTGCATTAGCTGTTCCCAATCAGCCGCTGAGCCTCCCCGTGGGAGGACCGTATTTTCCCGAACCGCCCTTGGTGACTTGCTCTGGCCAGCTGCGCTCCGGGAGGCCGCGGCCCAGCAGAGGGTTGAGAGCGCCTGGCGCTGCGTCCCCACCGTGTGGGAGAGAGGACTGGGAGACGGAAGGCCCGAGACTGGGGGAGTGCTTGTTTCCACAGCCGCCGCTCCCCCCACAGAAGAGGAAGTGGACAGACAGTAGCGCCTGGGTGGGGACGGCACCAGCGCAGCTGCCGCTCTGGGCTCAAGGGCGCGGTAGAGATTCAGCTCCCAGGGACTTTGAGGAATGCAGGCCCACTGCTGCCAGACTTCCTGAGTTTTCAAACAATCCTCACCCAGGGATATTTTTTTCATCGCATTTGTAGGGGAGAGAAGCATGGATGGAGCAGAGAAACATCGACTGGTTGCCTCTCTCAGGTCCCCCCGCCGGGGGGAACCCACAACCACGGCACATGCTCCGATTGAGTCACACCTGCCAGGGCAAGACTTTCTGATTTTTAAAAGGCTCTCAGGAATCTAGGTTTTGATGTGAAGCTACCAGTTTTTTAGTATTCAGACTACGCCCAGTCCAAGTAATTCACATTCCGCAGCCCGAAGTCAGGCCCCAGGCTCCGCTGGTAAACTGTGCTGGGCTCACCTCGCACCACGGTCCAACTGGTCTGACCACCGCTCTGGGACACCCTCACCCCTCCTCCCTGCCCTCACCCCCTCCTGGGCCTGAGAGCAGGAGCCTGGGCCTGCCCACCCCCCTCCCGCCCCTGCTGGAATTCCCCTCTGGGCCCAGGGCTCCCTCCCGTGTCCCCGACCAGATGCTCCGCCCCCTGCACTCAGAGTCTGCGTTCCACCCACCCAGCCTTTGCACACTCCTCCAACACTATCTGCAAACCCACGAGTCCCACCCTTTCTTTTCCTTGCGTGTCTACAACGCAGTGACGACCGAGACTGACCGACGCTGACACTTTCTGGCGTCCTTAGTGCCCCGCACACATGGCAGTGCAAAGTGCATGTTGCTGCACCGATAACAGCTTGCAGGGTTCGACAGACCCCCACTGTCGACAACGATCGGCTCTGGAGGGTCTTGAGAACCGAGCGGGGAGCTCAGGAGGAGCCTGATTCTACACACTCACTGCTCTCCTTGTCATCTACTAAAGGGTGCAGCTCATTAAAAACAAACAAACAAACAGAGACTCGGGTTTGAACACACACACACACCCCTGTGAATACCTGAGCTCCTTTGTCTGCAGTTAGGGATCTAAGATCGGGGTTAATCCAATGCAGCTGGGAGTGGGGTAGGGTTCGTGTTGGCCATCCCTCTAAGATCCCAGTTAGAGTTTGTTTTATGCCTCAACCACCAAAATAAGTTATGACATACAGTTCAGTTCTTTAATTTTTCAGCCTGCAGGCAGTGCCTTTCAAGCACTTTTTGGGGGGCCCTCCCCAATGACACAGCCGCTGCAGCATTTGTGGTGACCCCCGTGGAAGTAGGCTGAATGAGCAGAAGGACCCGAGAAATGCTTCCAGTGTTGCAGGTGTTATTCTCCAGCGCAGGAAGATTAAATTCCCGCCACTCTCCCCAGCTCCTTCGTGATGCAAACTGGCCGAGGCCCTGGACTCCTCATTGCTTTGGAAGCAATTCTGTGCGCCCTGCTCCTAATTTCCCCAAGAACCTAGCTTAAACAGTAGGAGAAGCTAGTTCTTTAATTAGCAAGTACTTAATAACAAGTGTTTTCTTAAAGGGAGTTGTTAGTGAAAAAAGGCCAAATAATACCCAAAGGCATTAAACCAATTACTAGAAGATACACGACCCCGGGCTGTGCTAGGAAAATGTATCAGAGGCAAAACAAATCACTTGGAAGTGAATCACTTCCCTTTGGCAACTGAAATTACCTTAGACAACCCCCCTCCCCCACTTCCCAACCCCCGCTGCCCCCCCTCCCCTGTGGTTTTGTCTGACATTTCTTTCAAATGCTACTGAGCACTCACTTCAGTCAACTTAGATGAATCCAGGATGTTGGTATTATGCGACTTCGTTTCAGAACACTCTGATGTCATGTAATTTTAATCTTTTTAATAAAGGCAATTTGTTAATACGTAACTAAATATGAAGGCATTTTACATAATTGTAAGACTCCACGCAATTTAATTCATAAGTAAGAAAACATCCTTTTTTTATCATTCAGTTCAAGTCAACCGATGGTTACTGACTACCCTGTGCCATGCAGTCCCCAAGTTAGATCTTGGGGACCTAGAGGCAAATACGACATCATCTCTGCCCTCAAGGGTCCTACAAAGTAGGCGGTAAATTACAGTTTGGTAATTTACGTATAACAAGCTAAAGATGTCCCAACCACAAGGCAGTGTATAACCTGATTTAGTCTGGAGGTGGGACAGTGGAGGCGAGGCTTCCCAGAAGGGGCGACGCCTGGGCCGGGTTTTGAAGAATGAATAGGAGTTCACTGGTTGCATCAGGTACAGGCCCCGGCGCTCCAAGTGGAGGACCAGCCTGTTTGACTCCTGATTTTTTTTTTTAGCTTTTTAAAAATTTTAATTGTTGTTCAAGTACAGTTTTCTGCCTTTTACTCCCATCCCAGCCCACCCACCTCCCTCCCATTTCCACCCCCCCTTGTTCTTGTCCATGTGTCCTTTATACTTGTTCCTGCAAACCCTTTCCCTTTTCTGCTGAAATGCCCCCTCCCCTCTGGTCACTGTCTTTCTTAGTAGGAATTTAGGATTATCCAGTAGAGATAACAGAACCAAGAGCCTAAAAGAGAGCTATCGGCTTAGTGATATTCATTGTCCTTCAGAAACCTCCCTGGAATTTTAACTTCAGCTTAAAATGTTCTCTCGCTAGCTTCCATTGGGGAGAAAATTTATCACTGGATACAGTTTCGTTTGTTTAAAAACGAAGTAAAAACCACTTCTTAGATTTTATCTTTGTGGGATGTGAACAAGAAAGATCACTGATACCTTATTCTTAAGAGAAAATATAGGCCCCGAACGATGAGTCAAAGGAGGCGACATCTCTCTGGGCATCTTCACTCGTTCATGTGCCATGTGGACCCCAGGTGGGGGGACCACCTACTCTGTGTGTGTCAGCCGGAACCCGAAATGCCTTGCTCCTTCCTGACACTAGTTCTGAAGGGAAAAAACAACTGATGGATGACAGTTTGACCTGCAAGAGAGTAGCTAGTATAGTAATGGAGCATGAAAAGATGTTTGAATAATGACCCAAAGACAAATACAGTTTAGTGAAGAGTCTGATAGTGATCTTCTTAAAGGTTTCCTGTGAAAGGCCTGGTTCACACAGATGTGCTCAGCACTGACCCAGCGTGTCACAGGGGAGCCCCGGGAGCCAGTCACAGAGCGCGATGCTCCCTCCTAGCAGGTGCGTGCAACTCCGTCTCGACGAGGCAGCTACTGTTCAGCAGGGAACTACCGACCCACACACACATGGGGAAGCGTTCAGGGTCCCCAAGTGCCAAAAGATGGCAAGAAGTTCAGGGGTTGTTCTCGCTGTGCCCCTCTGTATAGCTCTTGAGTGGCCAAACTTTTGGTTTTATTTAGCGAAAGAAATATATATATGTACATATGTATGAAATCTTGCTATTTGTGACATGGATGACCCTTGAGGACAGTATAGTGAGTGAGGTAAGTCAGACAGCGAAAGACAAACACTGTATGACCCCACTTCTGTGTGGAATCTAAAAACAAGACAAAAGAAGACCATAAAAACAACAACGACAAAACCCCTCGAACTCACAGACCCAGAGGAGAGATTGGCAGTTGCCAGAAGCGGGGTGAGGGGTGCGCACCACGGGGGAAGGGGGTCGGAGGGTACAAACTTCCAGTTATAAAATAAATCAGCGACGGGGATGTAACAGAGAGCACGGAGACTTTAGTGAGCGACACTGTCCTGCATGTTTGAAAGTTGCTAAGAGATACATCTTAAAAGTTTTCGTCACAAGAAAAATAATTTTTTGAAACTCTGTGCGGTGACAGATGTCAACCAGACTTGCTGTGAGGTCATTTCGCCACGTGCACGATACCGGACCATTGCACACTGGAAACTAACACGGAGAACGTGTCAATTACACCTCGATAAAAAAAGGAAAGGGACAGGCGAAATACTTTACTAATTTCCAAGATGTTATCAAATGCCCTAGACAGAGCTGTGTTAATCAGCTCTGACAAACGTAAAAAATATTTGTACAAAGAGTTTCAGATGTTTACATCGGTTAAGTGAAATAATCCTATTAAAAATGTCGCGTCTGATTCTGTACCAGCTCATTTTGGAAATGCTTAGGCCTCCTTTTTTTTTTTTTGTTTTTTTTTTTTTTTGAGGTTGAAATAAATACGTATAGCAAATAAAAAACGAAGAAGAAGAACAAGAAATGTCCCTGTGCTGGGGAAGTTCACATTGCCTCTAGGAAAGAACACAGGTGGCGTGGCCCGCAGCGACCTCTGCTAGGACGAAGCGCAGAGCCGGTTTAGCGCCGAAGAGAGTGGATTTTCCAGGGGCCGGCCGGCAGCCCGGCGCGGGGCGGGGTGGGCCCTGGGGACAGGGAGAAAGTCCAGCCAGGCCGGCCAGCCAGTGCGCAGGCCCCGAGGCAGCGTCTCCGACCCGGACACGCCCACCGGGAAAGAGGATCAGGACTATTGTTTCCACTTCTTCTTTTTACCTCTCTGCTTCTCCTGTTTCTTCCTTCTCTCCCTCTTCCTTTCGCCAGCCTCTGGCCGCGTTTCCTCCCTTCCTTCCCTGATGACCTCCACCTGCCTTTTGACGGCACCCCAAGCCAGCACACCCTGGGAGGGAGCCTGATGCCGCCCGTAAAACGCGGAATTTTGTGAAAGGTGGGGAAGAAGGGCAGAAGAGGAAGTCTGGGTCAGGGCGTGACACTCACGCGCCAGGCCGCCACCAGGGCTCCAGCGCCGTGCTGCTCAGAAAGCCCCTCCCTCGCCCTGGGCCGCCCCCGGAGCAAACCCTGCCCCCCGCCACCGCCCCTCCGCAGGAGCCTTCCGTTCCTCACCCCCATGGCCAGGTCTGACCCGGGCTGGGGACGAAGGGGCAGCAGAAGACACCTGTCTCGTCTGTCAGCAGCCACACGGAAACCCGCCCGGCTCCCTAACCCTGCTCAGCTCCTTCTGGGATAGAGGAAATCTATGCCGTTCAGCGTGCACGCGGTTTCGGAATCCGCTTGACATTTCACACGACAAAGTGAAGAGTCACTCAACAAGGGCACGTTTTCCACGCTCTCTTTAACCTCATCCCAAAACGCATGCGATGATTAGTCTCCCCACCCGCAAGGAAAAACTCCCACCCTAACGCACAGAGACCACCGCCGTCTCAGATGCGGCCCGGGGTGTCTTCAAAGACCCCCAGGGGGCGCTGCCTGGTGGCCGGGTGCCTGCCCGGGACGGGACTGCAGGGGGGTTGAGAAGCAGCCTCGCCAGAATGCGGCTGCTCTTCCCCGCGCTCCTGCCCGAGCTCCCCTCCGGACCTGCCCCCGCCCAAACTCCGCGCCGTCGGCACTTAACGTCTCTGCTGTGGCTCCTGCCGCCCTGTAGGGGGACGCTTCCTGACCACAGGGCCCCCCCTGCTGGCCCGCGGGCCCTCGGGTCTCACTCAGCTCTGCAGGGCCTGCCCACTTTGCGAGGGCAGACCTGCTAAATGATGGAGCGACAGAGAGCGCAGGGGGTTAACGCCCCAGGGGGACCTCGGGCCTTACAGGGTTTTTCGACTCCCCTTCTCCTGTCACCTGCAGGACGCTGCCTGAGGCACTTCTGGACCTGCGCGCCTGTGCCGGGGGCTGGTGCTCCTCCACCTCCGGGCCTCGGCCTTCTGGTAGACAAAGAGGCCCCTAGCTAGCACGCACGGGGCGCCTGAGGCATCTCAAATAGCAAAAGCCAACTCTGAGCGGACGCGGCGGGCAAGTTGTAAACTCTCAGCGCGTTGGCAACTCCTCTGCCGCCTGCCCTGGAGGGGTGCCCGGGAGGTCCTAGACTATTTGTGTGTCATAGAAAAAAAAGGGGGAAGGAAGGGTGGAAGGAAGGGAGGGAGGGAAACGATTGAAAAGGAATCAGACACCTGGAAAGCAATTTCCTGTGCTCACGCACGCACCGATCGCACGGGAGAGCGCGCTGGCCGAACGAGTGAACTGTTCGTGGGGCCCCGTCGGCGCGGGCACTGCTGTGTGTGGTCGTAGGCTTCGCGGTATCTACGGTCCTGCGCCCTTTGGGAGCCTGGGGACACGCAGGCCCAGGTCCTGCAGCTGGAATACCTAGCAGCTGCCCCCCGTTGCCATGGAGACCCCAGGGCCGGAGGCGGGAGGTCCTCTCCGGTGTCACCCGGAGGCTTCCAGAGTTCCCCGCTTCTAGCCGAGCCGCGGCCCTCTCTCCGGCTGTGGCCGCCCTGGGCCGCCCTCTGGGGCTGCGTCCGCGCGGAGGGCGCGCGGAGCCGGAGGAAACTGGCCCTGCCGCCGGCCTGGCCCCGCGGAGCTGCCAGGGAGAAAAATTATGAGGGGAATTAAACTTTCATTTGGCTTTTATTTGGTTTCCGCCACCAGGACAAAGGGACAGCAATTTTCCAAGTCTGGTCACTGGTTGGAGGATAGCTCTGAGAGCGTCTGCTTTATTAACAGCTGCGACAATAAAAGCCGGTCCCGTGTTTGTGGAGGGGCTGCCTTCCAAGCCCTGCGCGACCTTATCTGCTCCCCCGCGCGCGGCGGCCTGCACCGGCCGGGCGGGCGGGTAGGGGGGAGGGGTGTTGACGCTAATTAAGCTGAAAGCTGACCTCTCCGGCAGCCCCTCCCCCACCGCTGCCCGCTCGGCCACTTCCACCGAAGGAAGGTCAGCCCGGTGGAGCCGCGGAGGGGGCGGGGGGAGAGAGAGAAGGTGGTGGCTCCCTTCGCTCATCATTCATTCTTTATTTAGCGCTTACAGGGGTCTCAGCACCCAGCGGGGCCGCAGCGTGTGCTCTGAGTTTTCAGGGCCTGAGAAAGCGCAGAGATGCGCGAGCGCAAGAACGCGCGGAAGAACGTTTCTGGTCTGCAGAGCAGTCCATTCCCCTCCCCCCCCCCCAGAGAATAAAAAAAAATACAAAACTTCTCTATTTTTCCTCCAAATCTTTTCCCTTCCTTTGGCTGAGATGCCTAAATCATTTTTTTTAATAGATGTAATTTATTCTAATCACTCAGCAGGAAGTATATAATGCGATTTCAACATTGACTGTAGTTTAGGAGCTAGAAGTGGTGCCCTTGGAATCCCAGAGGCTCCACGAGAAACAAAATACCAGTAGTGACACGATGGAAGATTACTTAGCAGGAAAAAGGAATAACATTCTGATACTTTGTTTCATTGTGGGTGAATCCTGAATACATGCTAAGTGAAAGAAGCCAGTCACAAATCACCACATACTGTCTGATTCCATTTACACGAAATGTCCACAATATACAAATTCACGGAGGCAGAGTCGAGTAGGGACTGCCGGGGTCTGCGGGGCGGGGGAGGGAGAATAGTTGCGAAGGGTTTGGGTTTCTCTGGCGGTGGGGGGTGGGGGAGGGAAGGCAGGCATTCTGGGATTAGATATTGATCATCGTACAGCCTGGTGACCGCACTAAAAAGCACCCCATCGCACACTCTAAACATGTGACTCTTGTACCATGGGAGATGCATCTCGATAAAGCTACACAAAAACTCTGCAGAGTTCATGGCCGTGCCATCCCAGGATCCGCGCCCTCCCTCACAGCTTAGCTCCAGCCCCTTCGCAGCCTGGGAGAGGGGTGCGAGGTGCCCCGGTGTCCTCTGGGATACGAAACGAGGAGGGTCTCGTTCTAAGTCTTTGAGACACTGCGTCCATCGGCTGCCTGGCACAAAACAGGCCTGTACCCGTCGTGCGAGCGGGACCAGCGGTGGCCACGCGTCGTGCGGGACGCACGTTCCCGGACCTGCATCGAACGCAGGTCTCCAGGGGGCTGGGGTAGCAGGAGGGTCGGGGTGAGGGGAGGCATCTCACCTGGGTGGGGGTTGATATTCATGCTCCCCAACTGAAGCGCGTAATCACCCTCGAAGGTTTTTGTGATGCTGCAGAAAAGAATCCTGGGAAAAAGCTGGGAAACGAACCATCTAAAGAACAATGTGAGTGAAAAGGAAGTTGAGAGCGCTGTGTTGCTCAGGTTATAAGTCACTTGGGAGCTGCCGTCCCTTTGTAAACAATTAAAATCCTTGTCCCCGTTACAGAATGCTATGTAAATCACAATGAACCAAATGCGTTTCTTTCTGTTCCTCACTCTCAGTCTGTCCCAGAAGAGTCCACGCCCCACAGGCGTACACGCTGGTCTCAGGGAAGGAGCGGCCACCACCAGAAACCTGGACCCCAAGACGGTCACATCCACGTCCCACCTGTGCATTGGGGGGGGGGCGCAGGAGCCCCAAGCAGGAGATAGCCATGGGCTTCTTCCCGGCAGCTCCGTCCCAGCGTAGCTGTGATCTCTCCTCTGACTGTCCCCTCTCCCCTTCGACTCCAGCCCTCCCTCAGAGGGCAGGGGACAGGGGGCCCCCCTCTGGGGACAAGCATCCACATATCCCTACACACCCTGCTCCCTGAGAAAAGGACACTTTGGAAGGTTCACTTCTCGTGTGCGTGCACATCGGTGCCTGTGTGCGTATCTGCATGTGTGTCCCTGTGTCACGGAATGTGCATGCATCTGTATGTGTCTGTGTGTATACCTGCGTCTCTGCATGTGCTATGTCTGTGCGTCTGTACAGAACAAGCACCTGTGGCCTTTTTTACCCACGAAGGGACCGAGGGCAGCAGTTGAGACACTGAGAGTAACTGCGAAGCGTCGGTTTTCAGCCCGGGCATCCAGAATGTTTAAAACACGAAGCACCTGGCTGTTTAGTCAGGACACTGACCTCTTTTCCCTGAGATGGTCAAACAAAAAAAATGGCAGCGGCCCACACAACCATAGCCGTCCGGTGTGAATGACTGCAAATTACATCTATTTTTTGTCAGGTCGGCAGAAAGCGATGCACTTTTCCGTGGGCGGCAGAATGTTACTGATGCGTCTGTGAGCTCTGAGATGGGACGCGGTGACCTCGTGCTCTGCAGGAACAGGCCTGGCCCGAGGCAGGACCATGTGCTTCTCGGGCAGTTCAGAGTGCCAGCTGATGTAAATTAAGCCGAGACTGAGAGCAAGGACACTCAGCGTCACAACCCCTCCAGCGACCCCAAGCATAAAACAAAACAGAGGCCCAGAAAGAATTTTTTTATAGACCCGATCCCCAGCACACACTCTGCAGAGGGAATAAAAAATGTCCTTCCAGGAAGGACACCGTCGGAATTGATTTACAACCCGGTCCGGTGGGCGGCGGGGTGGGGAGCGAGTCCTTTCTCAAACCTTCCACATCGCAGGGTGAGGTCGTCCTGCCCTCCGGTGGCCAAGCTCCTCCCTCACGTGGTCTGAAGGAAAGGGGAGACCAGGCGGGCGAGAGACCCTGGGTTCAGGGAAAGGTGCCCCAGAAAGCGGATGCTGACACGGATTAGAGGGGCCTGCAGAGCGAGGATTCTGACCTCCCGCCGTGAAGCAGGCCAGGTGAGCCTCCCGGCAGGTGAGCTTTCAGGCCGTGCCGAAGCTCCGCCCCTCATGGCCCCAGGGCCCACCGGGGCGGTTCCCCGGGCTCCCACCGGGAGGCCTACGGAGCCGCTAGGGAACAGGAAGCCAGCCCCAGGGCTGGCGCGCAGCCTTGGAGACCACCTGGGGGGGGTGCACATGTGTGCACAAGTCGTTCACGGGGACACGGCGAGGGAGGTGGTGGCTAGGCCTGGGGATGGCCAATGCCACCGTGGCCCCATTACCCTGGCCCGCCCCCTCCGGTGGGTCTCAGATGCACCTATTAGTAAAAGGGTCCATTTGCATGTGGTATCTTTCTACGCCAGCCCATGAGTTTTGTCTACCAGTGACTTCATGTGATTCGGGCACATGTCCCTGCGACTGGGACTTTTTGCGGCAGCGTGTGTCTGTGACCGTGAGCACCAGACGAAACCGAGGAGCTGCTCCCTCCCCACAGTGACGGTTCCGAATGCTGTCTCCTCTCAAGGAGCGCTCCGCAGTGCTGCCAATTAACGGCCTGCTAATGAATCGCCAGATCTTATCTTCGCAGACCGGGGCCCTTGGGAGCGGACGGTTTACGCCTCTCCTCCCCAGCCGGAGGCGAGCAGCTTCAACCACCCGGGGCAGGGAGAGAGAACAGAGACCTGGTTAGTCCCTTGGTGCCTGCCAGACCCCAGCACAGGGCAAGTCAGGGGAATAGATAACAAACAAGCCAACAAACCAGTTAGAGTCAGACAAATCCACGATAAAAGCGAAGCGCGAACCCGCCGGAGAATGATCCCAAACGCCCCCACACGCCCATTCCAATGCGTCAGCGTACTGAAGAACACGCCCGGACAGCTGTTGAATAGTCTGTGGAGACCTTCCCTGGGGTCTCCCCTAAAAGTCCCGCCTTCGGAAAGCAGATAAGAACCCTCAAGACAAAGGACCTCATGTTCCCCCTTGAGCAGGCTCATGCCCTCCCGGCTCAGGCCTGCTCTTTCTCCTGAGCTCTAAGGGTCCCCTCGCGACCTGCGGCCAGGGGAGCAGTGGGCCGCGGCAGCTGTCCAGGGCTCACCCCCTGCACCCGTCTCCAAGGGCCCCCCTTTGGCCTCTCTAACGTCCTTTTCTGAGTCCAGCAGCCCAGCCTAGGCTCCCTCCTGCCGCTGGGACCTCGCCTCTTCTACCTTGAGCCCTTCTTTTGTTTCACTATCTGCAGCGTTAATACACGTGCTCTCAGAGTCACCCGGACTCCTGTCGTGAAATCTTCCTGCGCAAAGTCCAGAACCCACACCGGGCTGGGGCAGGTGTGACTCAGACCTGGTCCCTCCCCAGTGACAACGGCAAGCCTCGCCTTTCTCTCCCTTCCGGGCTGGCAGGATAGGTCAGGGGGAGCCCAGGGCGCCCTCTGCCTGCTGCTGATGGCCCTGCCCTTTCAGGCTGGGAGGTTCTGCATGGCTCCCAGAGCTGGTTGACACCCGCGCTCTGCCTAACAGTGCGTTGGGCACACCAGTCGGCAACGCAGGGTTCCGGGTCCCCTGAGACGCAAAGCAGCTGAGAGAGGCTCTCCCCATACACCCTCCAGTGCAGACGTGCCCAGGTCGGGGCTGAAGCCCGGCTGTGTGCCTGGAGGCCTCGGGAGTGCCTGCAAGCATACAGGACAACCAACGGCAGGGGGGGGGGGCCGAGGACCTCGTCAGCACACAGGCACTCCTTGGGGACGTTGTCAAGTAGCTGTGGGGGCTGTGGGGGCTGTGAGTGCTCTGGGGGAGGGGCTGAAG
Organism: Glossophaga mutica; assembly: GCA_039655065.1. Classification (NCBI taxonomy): domain Eukaryota; kingdom Metazoa; phylum Chordata; class Mammalia; order Chiroptera; family Phyllostomidae; genus Glossophaga; species Glossophaga mutica. The sequence continues at coordinate 52,003,540 of CM077316.1, forward strand.
CCCAGAAAGACGCAATGCCCACCGCCGTAGAGGTTGCAGCCAGACCCCAACAAGTCCTGTCCATTTCTGCTAATGTGGCTCCGCAGCAGACTCCCAGCTGACAGGGCTCCAGGCTGTTCATATAAAATATATCATGGACACATTTTATTCTCTCTGCTGTTGTTTTAGGTCCACTCCTCCAGTGTAGCCTTCTTCCACTGTGAGTTCGCAGATTATAGAACAAAAAACAGAGGTGCAGAGCCACCCGGGTGAGCTCAGGCAGACCCGGGTCCGGCCAGCACTCACAGACAGACCCCGGGGAAGCTCGGCTCACCAGGGCCCCGGGGCGATCAGGCTCACAGGCGTGGACCAGCACGCCCGAAGCTCAGGAAATGCTCATGAAATGCAGGCGTGCGAACAAAGATGCGCACTTGTTCAGGCACCTTGAGATTTATACCCACCCATGTGACTGGGGACCCCCCACTCCTGGCCGACAAATTCTCTCTCTGCAGGAAGACTCCCGGGAAACTCCTTTCTCACCAACCGGGGGCAGTCGCGTGAGCGTGGAAGCGGACGGAGAGTTGGTTGTGTGGCTTCCTGCTCCTGGCAGCGAGCCGGGGCCTCGGACGTCACAGGGGGTGCCTGGGCAGGTCAGAGTGGGGGAGGGGACCCATGTTAAGAGGGCGTGCTGAGATGGGCCCCGCCGCATGCCCCCCCGTCACTCGTCCACTTCAGACGCCCCTCCTGCTTATCATATCATTTCTTGTGCGAAGCGAACTACCTTCCCTGCGAAGCCAATACAGCAGCTATAAAAGGGGAAGGTGTGGACTGGGTCACCAACGTGTCCAACGGCTGATTTACCAGGCGGTCGCCTCGCTTCTGCTGACCACTCCGGGCGCGCGTGTCGCTCCCGGGGCGCGCCGTTGCTTCGGCAGACTCTGAGGAGCAGTTTTTGGTTCCCGTCCGGAGGGCGCTGGGCCTTCTGTTCTAGATGTTAGCCAAAGAGCGGCACGACAAGCCCGAGGAAAGCAGGAAGGAGGGATTAATAAAGATAAGGCAGACGTTTATTCGTTAGAAAACAAATGGTAAAATACAGTTGTTTTTTGACAACATGCAAGAAAGTAGATCATCTATTATCTAACCTAAAGCAAAAATGAATACACAGATATAAAACACTAGGAACAAGAAATAGAGTCCTAAGTACTGAAGAAATGTTCAAGTGTATAAGAGTATGCTTCACACAATACACTTTTAAAATTCGCATTACATAAACCATTTTCTAGGAAAATAGAGGCAATGAAGATGCCCTCAAAAAGATGTAAAAAATAATAAGCCCAAACCCATGGAAGGCCCACTTTTAATATTGCAGAAAAAACCTCAGTGGAAAATGACCACGGAGACAGAGAGGTTGAACCGAGCGTAAGCTCCCTAGATGGACGGGCCGAGCGCAGAACACCACGCCCAGCAGGAGCGGGGCACACGGCCTTCTCCGCAGCACAACCCCTGGACGGAGTACCAGCCGGGCCATGAACGAGACCCCAGGCCTCCGACAAAGCATGCCCTCTGACCAAGACGGAATTAAAGTAGACATCAACAACAGGTGGACACGGGAGGAAATGGAACAACACACTCCTAAGTAAGCACTCCACGGATCAAGAAGGAATCCAAAGAAAAACACGAAACACTCTGAGATGAATGCAAATGGAAAGATAACACACCCACGCAGATGGGATGCGGCCACAGCGGCGCTTGGAGGGGGTTTGTAACTGGAAACACGTGCATCGAAGAGGCGTGGCTGCGGGTCCATCGCCCTACCTTCCACCTGGAGAAACCAGGGGGAAAAAAAGAGCAAAGAAAACACAAAGCACATAGAAAGAAGGAAATAATAAATATTAGAACAGAAATAAATAGAATAGGAAAACACGAATCTATAAAACTCGGTTCTTCGAGGAGATAAACTAGAGTAACGAATCTCAGGCTGATTGGACAGGAGGCAAAAGGGAGAAGACAGAAATTACTAAAGTCGAGAATTAAAAAGGGGCATCATTACCAATATTACAAAAATGAAAAGGTTCTGAGGGAATACTTTGAACAGGGTGTATGTAAGCATATGTGTGACTGTATGTATAAACATAAATGGGAACTACTGAGTAGGAAAGGGTTTTCAAAGCAGAAGCCGTAGAGAAAAAGCCTGGAGTTTCTAACTGCACACGAACATTCTCGAGCAATAGGCATCACCGTTTGGAGTGTGCACCTACAAGTCCGAGGAGGCGCACCTGTACCCCCACAGCAAGCTTCGAGCCAAACCAGAAAGGCGTCCCAGAAAACAGCTGGTGCACTCAAAAATCTCCCTCTGGAAAGAAAAGGAACGAACAGAAGACCACCCAGCCCCAACATCGGTGTTGGAGACCATTCGATTTAAAATGTGTGCCCGGGCTTCCGTGATGACATTAGACTTTGACTGGGGGACCTGGGAACGGCAGATAAAATAAATTGGGAGCATCGGAAACGTCAGTGGACTTCCAAAGTCCCAGCCCACACCCACCGGGGCATTTTGTAACTGGGAGGCCACGTAAGGCATGGGAGGTGGTGCCGGCTCCAGACGGAGGCAGAAATGGGTGTGCAGCTCCAGCCCTGCCTGTGCGACCTCCGGCGACTGGTTAACCTTCTCCGAACTCCTCTCCGCATCGGTGCAAAGGGCGCAGAAACACCGATCTCGTCGGATGCTGCGGACAGGCAGTACGAGAACGTACAGCAAGGCTCCGGGGCAGGGCCTGCGACCCTCCACCAGTGAGGGTCCTGACCGCTGTGGGGGGGGGGCGTCCAGGGACCAATGCCCTAGAGAGAAGCAGAGTGGACTTTGAGAAACAGACAAACTCCAATGAGGGGTGCTTTGAAGAGGCACCCAGCTCCTCCCTGGAGAAAACACCGGAACGGTTCTTAGAGTAGTCGTGGAGTCCGACCCCTGGGTGACCGTGGGCAGCGGTCACATCCAATCGCGCCGACACTCTCGTTTTCGGGAATCTTCAGTTCCTCCCTTCCATGTCGAAGCCCACGCGCAAAATGTGGCAGAGAGAAATCGCCGTCCCCAAAAAGGGCTGGGGGAAGGGAGCGTGGCTTAGACATTTTAAAGATACCCTTGCAGAAAACCAGGATTTCCTTGAATGAGGAAATTCTAAGAATTTACCCCAAAGAAACTGATAATTTTCTAGAAAGTTGCTCATGGCTAGAAGGTGAAAAGAGAAGTGAAAAAATGTGGAAATGTATGTTGCTGACCCATAATACTAAAAAAAAAAAAAAAAAAAGCTGAAGATGTTGAAAGAGGCACATTTGCATTCTAATTATCGATCACGTGTTTAGTTACAAAACTGAAATGCCTTCGTGGCTTGCTTTGGGACTAGAACTAAAAACCAGTCAGAGGGCGCGGGGGAGCGGTTGTGGGTTCTGGGCTCCAAGTTTTAAGATGGATTTCCCACTCCGTGTTTCCGAGTTCTCTGACGGGGAGCAATTCATTTCCATGCGCCGGACGGCACTGGCGCTGAAGAGGCCTCCGTTTGGTCGCCGCCCACCACTGAGATTGCCCGTGGCGCAGAAGGGGCGGCTCCAGCCCCGGCCAGGCCTGGGAAGCTGGGGGAGTACCGGCTCTGGGGACTGTGCGGTGGGGAGGGGGTGCTGCAGGCACAGCTTGGGGTGCAGCCCTTGCCCCCGATGTCCCCGAGTCTTGGCGGGGAAGTCAAGGAAGGGGCTTCTGAAATTGGACTGAGAGCTTCAGACGAGGGGAAACGTCATTTTATTTAACAACAACACATATGAAAGTACAGCGTCTGATGTCATTCGACTGTGACATTTCCTTGATCGTTGGGCGACTTTATCATAATGAAATAAACACAGTGTGACTGTCACCGTGCATGGATGACAAGTTAGTGAGATGACGCTGTGTGGGCTAGGGGGAAGGGACGTCTGTGTGCTCTCCGTGGAACTGAATCGTCCCGCTCCCTTGCATTCGGTAGCTGGCTGCGCCTGGAGAGGAGAATGGGAGGAGGGGTCCCTGTGGGGACGTGGTGGCCGACTATCACTGGCACATGGCACTCACCTGGATGGAAGTCGGTCTACAGCTGAGATCTGATTGGCAGTCCGGCCAGCGAGGCCAGAGTTTAGAGTGTCTCATTCATATCATCAGTATCACAGGGTGGGGAAAATATTTCATTACAGTAACTGCAATTTTTAAAAAATCTCTCAGTGTACAATCATAGCGGAGTAGCTATTTTTGTGTCCGGTGAACGTATCACCTAAGACTCCGCAACCGTCACAGTCCAATAAAAAGCCTTGGTCAGCCTGGCCGAACCGCTGATCCTCGGCCTTTTACAATCCTGCAGCGGACGGACGGCCAGTGTGACCAACGGGGGCTGTGCTCTGTCTTGTGATTCACGGCTGCTCGGAGACGTAGATCTTGAGGCTTAAAATAATAGACAAGTGGGGGGGAGGGGGCCTCCCCTTGATTTGCAAACAGCCTCACCTTGCCACGGATCCTCCTTTGACACAAGTGACGGGTTCTGGGACCTTTTGATATCCCTCATCAAAACGCACTTTCTCGGTGTCTGTCTCATTTCAAAGGGGCATCGGCTAATCCGTGCCACCGAGTCCTGTCTCATTCACAGACCTTTTAACTGCGGCCGGTGCCTTAACTCAAAGGAAAGTGTCCAAGGCTGGGATTTCAAGCCAAAGGAGCTCCGGCTCTGAAGCGCCTTTCTTTGTTCCGGGACGCACGGGCCTGCATTCAGACTCCTCAGAGGGAGACATCGCCGCCTTTCATCCGAGTTTCCGTATCCAGCGCCCAGAGCGAGGCCCGTCCCCCAGGAAGGGCTCGGCAAATGCTCACGGAATGAAAGCAGAAACACGTGGACGGAGCCGAGGCGGGAGACCTTCCGTGGCAGGTCCCAACCGTCCTCGAGTATAAAGAGAGTGTAATGCGGGTCTGGAGAACTGGGCTGGTGTGAAACCGGCTTGTCTCCGCGTGGGCTGAAGTCCTCACTCATCCTGGCCGAAAGGCTATTAAACAGGGAGCAGTTTTCCTTCCATCTGAGAGACTGAGGGCGAGAGAATTGCCCAATCTCTGTCTCTCTCTCTCTCTCACACGCGCGCGCGCGCGCACACACACACACACACACACACACACACCCTCCAGCCCTGTGCCATCTCCCCAGCAGCCTTTATAATCCAGCAAGAGCCACGCGGCTCCACGTGCCTGGCAGTGCTGAAAGGGGGAAGCCGCCCAGAGACGCACAGACACTGTGACTCCCCAGGGTGAAGGCTTCCCCCCAGGAGTCAGGAAAAGAGTGTGCGGACACCTTCGCCGCTTTGAACATCCTGTCCTTTAAGAAAAGCTCGGATTTCATGCAGTCCCCAGGGGTCCTGGCTTGTCCCCCGCACTCTTGCCCTGGACTGTTTATTAGTGAGCAGCTAACTGAGCGGGCGGGGGGCGGGCAGGGCAGCCAGCCGGAGCCTGGCCTTATTCTGGCACCAGAGCTTCTGGATGGCCAATCCATCAGCAGCCCTGCAGCACCCCCCCCCCCCCCCGCCCACCGCCCCCAGGACAGATGGCTCTCAAAGGCAAGATGGCGCGGGGGAAAATGCGGCTCTAGACGCAGATACGCCCAGGTCCAGGTGCGTGTTCACCTGCTCCCTCTGCGATTCGGGACATGATATCTAAGTCTCAGTTCCCCCATCTGTAACATGGGGGTGTGGACCCTGGCTGTGCCGAGTTGCATCCGTCAGCAGGGCTGCAGGGAGCATGGCCGAGGGGCGGTCTGCGGCAGGGCTCCTGTGGCGCCGGCAGGCGGAGCGAGGGCTGGCCCCAGAAATGCCCCCAGAAAACCGATGCTGTGTTGAAACAGGAGTCCTGAATGCAAACCCCCAGGAGCAGCTGGTCCCACACTTGGGACTGAAGGTGTACGGAAGGGTTCTCTCGCACGAGCAACTCTGTGTAGAAGGCTTGAAGGCAGGCGGTGTCTGGGTTTGCTACTTACTGGCCCTTGGCTGATAACTCTCCCCAGCTGGCCCCGGGATGAGCATTTCAGGGAGTCTGGAGATGTTCCCTCCCCCGCTTCGGGTGGTGTTCCCTACGCCAACGGTCCCCAAACCCCGAGTCACCGATGGCATGTCACAGCTCTCTCGGTGCTGGCCTGAGATCTGGCCCTGGCTGCGGGGTCGCTTCCATGCGCCCTTGCGGAGCTGCGAGGCCATGGTCCCTGCCCTCCTCTGTGCCCATGGAGCTGACCCTGTGGGAGCCGGACAGGACGCCAGCGCGGGGCGACCGAGGTCTGCGGGTTCCGGTCCTATGTGGGCTCCGGTCCTCGGGCGGGCTCCCGGACCAGGGGCCTCAGCTCCCGCAGGATGGCCGAGCGCCCGCTCTGGCCTCTTCCTCGGAGGGAAGGAAGCCCTTCCCGGGGCACAGGCCGTGTCGCCCCACACCTCTGTGAAGGGCTCCCTTAGGAAACGCCCCTTTCGGTCACCCTCATTTGGATGGAATTGCCCTCACTTGGGTGGGCCCTGTTTCCTGCCGGCACCCTTCCGACGGCCTTGTGTCTCCCCAGCTGGCGTGTTTGGACTTTCCCTCTAGGATCTCACCTTTGAGGGCCTCCCCAGAAGGCTCTCACGCTCTCCTTACCTCTCTCTCTCACGCACATACACTCATGCACACGCACACACACCCCGCCTCACAATTCTGTACGCAACACCCGCTGTTGGGGGGCCCTTTCTGAAGCCATTCTCCCCTTGTTGGGGGAGTTTTCGCTGGGGAACACCTGGCATAACTCAGGAGTAGGCGAGTCCTGTTTCTTTCCTGTGAGACGAGGTCGCTGGCCCTACGCGTTGGTGCGGCGTAGCTAAAGCCCCACTGCAATCGTTAGTTAATCCCCGAGCGTGGACGGCCCTTGTGCTGGGCGCGCCATGTTCTCTGTCACTGGGAACGAGGTCGGAGGAGGGGCTCCGTGGCGCTGGCTCGCCCGCTTTACCGTGTCACCCTCGTGCTGGCCGTTCCCCCTCCAGATCCGCTCTCGGACCACAGGCTCTGCTACCCGCTGGAATGCGATCCGGTGTGGCCCAGGGAGTCCCCAGCATGAGACCGAAACCCCAGAGGAGAGAGCTCCCGGCCCTCGCCCCGCCCCCACACCCTGCCCAGTGCTCTGATTGGCCAGGACGTCTGGGAGCCGTGTAAGGACCGGGCCCTAGGATGCTCAAACCATGCTGCCTGCCCCAGCGACCCAGCCCGTGTTCTGGAGGGACAGACGAGGGTTGGGATTGACGGGCAGCGACTTCACAGCCTAGCCCACCCAGAGCACAGGGAGGGATTGAGCGAACGACCTGCCGCACTGGGGAGTGACCCCTGAAGGAACAAGCAAGGAGGACCACCAGGTCTCCCAAAACTCCGTGTCCCTCTCCTGGTAGGGGCTTCCTGTCTCTCTCCCCACGGCTTGCTCGTGCCTTTCCGGAGGGGCCCTCTCTTTACCTGTCTCGAAACACCATTGCCAAGATAAAATCCCGCTCTCGCCCTGGCCAGGTGGCTCAGCTGCTTGGAGCATCGTCCGGAAAGGTTGCGGGTTCAATCCCCAGTCGTGGTGTATACGGAGGCAACCAATCAATGTTTCTCTCTCTCTCTCTTTTTATCTCCCTCTCTCTAAAATCAATAAACATATTAAAAATAACCAAGATAAAATCCGTCCTTTCTTTCTCCAGTTCCCTCTGTTACTCTCAAGGGTCTTCCCACTGCCCTGGATCGAACACCAAAGGTGTCGCCCCTTGTAATGGCGCAATGAGGGCGGTGTCGTGTGGGACCAGGAGAAGCCGGCTCAGGACAACTCAGCCGTGGGTGTGTAACGGTTTGCCCTAACATCCCCAAAGCTAAAAGTGACCAGAATGCAGAAGACATGTTGGACAACACGCCAATTTAATACAGATCCAAAACATTAAAAAGAAGCAAGCAGGACGCAGCATCGCCCCACAGGGCGGGACTCGCCACGGGTGGGTTTCCGGGCCCCGTGAGAAAGCTCCTCCTCCCAGAGCGCACCCCGCACTCGCAGCCTCCGGGGCCTTTGCGAGCTCGTCGCTTCGTCCCACGACGCCCTGTTTGGTACGTCAGTGAGGCTAGGAAACCGTGTCAGCTGGCCCCACCTTTAGCACCCCCGCCCATGGCTCGCCTCCTTCTCTGCCCTCTGTCTGGGACCCCTTATTTCAGCTGCGCCCCTTCGATGAGCCTGTGTACGCCCTTGTGCCTCGGTGGGCGGTGGTGGCCCTGTGTGCCTGGTGCCCTGCGTCCTCAGTCCCCCCCGGGGCCACCTCCCTGCTGATCCTCCCTCCTCCGCTGCAGCTTGGTCCTGGTCTCCTCCTGCCGGCGCCTCCAGGCCTCGATGACGGCTTCGTCGTCCATTTCTTCCTCCTCCTCCCCGTCCGTGCTTCGCCGGTACCGGGCCCGCCGCCCCGAAGCGAACCTCCCTTCTTCTCGGCGCTCCGTCCTCTCTCTCTCCCCCTCCTCTTCGGACCTCACGAAGCTCTGCGTGAACTTCCTCTTGGCTCCAAACTCAGAGAAGTCCGCCCTGCTGGACTCTTCCACGTCCTCCCAGCCCCTGGGCCTGGCCCAGGGCGCACGCCGGGGCTCCGGGGACTCTTCCCCCGCGGAGGGCTCTGAGCTGGCCTCCTGGGAGCTCGAGGCCTCGCTGAACAGGGCCCTGGAGAACTGGCGTGTCTCCCTGCCCTCCCTGGTGGAGGAGGAAGAGAATCGAGACGTGCTTCTCACGGCGCCGCCGTCGGCGGCCTGGTAGGAGGTGTCTTGCTCCCCGGAGCGAGACTCGGAGAACTTGTACCGGGAGGATTTGGACTCAGTCTCCCGGAGCAGCGACGACCTGGTGTGCTTCCCCCGAGAGCTCCCAGACCAGTCGCTCTGGGGAGAAGACCGTCTCTCTGTCCCGAGGCCACTGAGCCACTTCGTGACACTGCTGTCCCTCTCGCGGCCGGCCCTGCTGCTGCTGCCATAGCGATCGGAGGCGTCCAGGGAGGAGTTGGCGTCCGTGTCAGGTCTTTGGGCGTCCCCGCGGGAAGAATGCTGGAAGCTCCCTATGGCGCTGTCCGTGTCCTCGTCTCCGTCACCCACGTGACCGTCCTCCTCTTCCCGGACCTTCTTCTTCTTCTTGAAGAGGTGGCTGCGTTTGTGGTCGCAGGCCAGCTTCTCTATCTTGTACTCGGACATCTTCTCCCTCAGCTCCGTCTGCATCTCCCTTTCCTTCTGGCCGAGCTCCTTCAGGTTGACATGGTCGGCAAAGAGGCTGTACGCGGGCTTGCTGGTCCCCCTCGCTCTGCTGCCCGCACCCCCCGCCCCGGAGCTCAGCACGCTGCGATCCGACAGCATGGACTGCGTGTCGGGGCTGGGTCGTGCGTGGCTCGGAGGCGGGGGGCCCAGGGTGGAGGCGCTCTGCGCGCTGAGCATGGACGCCTGGTCGTCCCCCAGGCGGCCGGCTTCAGGGGCCGCCCTGACGCTTGCCGCGGATGGGGCTCGGGACAGCAGCAGCAGCTCATTTTGCTTCTGGGCGAGAGTTTCGCTGACTACGTTGGCGATCCAGTTCTGGATGCTGGCGATGGAAATGGTGTCCCCGGGCCCCACGGGCAGATTGGGCAGCGGTGTGGCGGGGGCAGAGGCTGGGCACGCGCCCGAGCTGCTCACAGCCTGAGACGGGTACGAGCTGAGGCTCTGGGTGCTGAGCACCGAGGCTGTGTCCCCATCAGCACTGACCGAGGGGGCTGCGGACCAGAAGGCAGACAGGGGGATGCTCCCGGTGGCCGCCGAGCTGCTGGCCTCCCAGCTGCCCAGGGACTGGCTCTCCTCCAGCGTCTGCCTGCTTCTCTCCAGCAGCTCCAGCCTCCGCTGCCTCTTCTTGGCCAACAGAGAGGCCTCCCCCTGGCTGAGCTCCGCCACCTCCTCCTTGTTCTCACTGCCCACCTTCTGCTGGTGTTTCAGCTTCCAGGCCTGGTAAGCCGTCAGGTTGACGTCTGAGATGCGCTTCTCCCGGGCGGCCTCCTCTGCACCCTGCTCGCTGCCGCCGTCGGCCGCCTCCGAGTCCCTCTTGTGAAACCCAAACTGGATCCTCTTGACCTTCCACCGTTCCAGGGCGCTGAGCCGGTCCTTGTTCCTGCTGCAGAAGTTGTAGAAGGAGCTGGCCTCGGACAGCACGCTCTCCTCGTCGTCCTCTCGCGCCCTGCTCCCCGCCTCGGAGCTGGCGTCCACCTCCTCTCTCCTGCTCCGGGAGCGGTACCTCCGGGAAGCCTCCTCCTCAATCTCCAGCAGCCGCTGGTTCCACATGTCCCAGGTGCTCTCCGTGGATGCAGAGTCGCAGCGGCGTCTGCCACCCGGGGTCTGGCGGCTGCCCTCCAGCTGCTGCATCAGGACCCGCCTGTCATGGCTGCTCATGCTCTCCGAGGCGCTGCTCTCGCTCAGCGTCAGCCTGCGTCTGCTCCCCACCCGGGATCCGGCCTCTCCCTCCTGCGTCTCCGCCTCCTCCTTCTCGTCCTCCTCCCGCTCCCACCTCCGGTGCCCTTCTGCCTGGTACTTCTCGTTCCGGCTCTGCCACTCCCGGATGAGCCTCTCCACGCCCTCGTCCTCGGGCTCCTCCCCATCCTGGGCTGAGCACCTGCCGTCCCCACCCCGGGGGGCCGTGCCCGTGGGGAGGCCCTGCTCCTTCTTCCACTGCTCGTAGAGTTTCTCCTCCTCCTCTTCGTCGATGAGGGGGAGGGGCTTGGAGGCCAGGCTGGCCCTCCCCCCCAGGGAGGAGCCGCTCAGGTGGCTGGTGGCATCGTCCTCCTCCTCCACCGTGAGGCCCTGCACTCTGGCCCCGCGGGGGCTCCCCGGGTGTTCGCCCTCCTCCGCCCCGTGTGCGGCCCCCTCCCGGCCGAAGTCCTCGTCTCTCTCCTCCATCAGCTTCTCGTTGAGCTCCCGGAGCTGCCTCAGGAAGCCGTCGTTGGGGTAGATGGCCCGCTTCTTCCGCACGGTCAGCAAGGCCTCCAGGACGGCCATGTGGTGGAAGGTCATCAGGTAGGCCACCACGAGCACGGCCGAGCGGCTGACGCCCATCTCGCTGCTCACCAGGACTTTCCCTGCGGAGAGAACACGTGTCACTCGGCGGCCACCACAGGGCGGCCTGTGCATAGACGCTGTTTTGACGGCTGGGTGCCCCATGTCGACGCGGCCTCCGGTCTCCCTCCAGGCCCGGGCCCAGCCCTGCCCCGTCACAGATGTCAGACGGAGCGGTGGGGCGCCCTGCGCCCGCGGGGACGTCTCCTGTGCTGTCACAGCAGGGCGGGGCGTGGGGGGAGAGTAGGGGAGGGGGCGGACCACTGTCCCCCCCACTTTAGAAATGCTAGAGAGCACTTCTTGTTTCTCCCCGCCCGCCAAACGGGGCCTCAGAAGGAGGAGAAATAAAAGAATGGGGGCGGGCAGGGGGAGAAAGGGAAACCGAGGCCAGGGTGGGTGAATCACAGAGACGCGGAATCTCGAGGCTGGGAAGGGCGGAAATGCACAGGCAGAAAACAGAAGGATTCCCTTCACCGCATCCTCCGGGCTGGATCGTCCACCATCCGGGCTCTGCTGGGTGTTCCCAGCGACGGGGAGCTCAGTACCGTCCACACCGCACCCACCACGTACACTCAGGTATACGTGCACACACCCCCCCACACACACACACCACACACATGTACACATGCACCATGCACACACACCACATACACTCACATGTACACATGCACCACACCCCACACACACTCATCTCACTCCGTGTTTATTCAGATCACTCTAATTTTTTGAAAGCTTCTGCACCTGCTAGGACGGAGCATCGCGCTCTGTGACGGGCACTCGGGGCTCCCCTGTGACACGCTGGGTCAGTGCTGAGCACGTCTGTGTGAACCAGGCCTTTCACACAAACCTTTACGAAGATCACTATTACAGCCTTTGCTAAACTTTACTTTTATTTTCCTGGCTATTCCGAGTCTTCCAACCAACATTCAAACCTCTTTTAGTGTTCTCGCATGCCTCTTTAACATTTCAACGCTCACAGCAATTTTAGGAGGACCAGTCTCTTCCCTTTGGTCTCTAGATAAGGTCCCCGGGGTCCCAGGGATACAGGGCATGGCCCGGAGCGCCCTGTGGAACAGAGGGAGCGCAGCGAGTCCTGCCCCCCCCCCCAGGGTTCTGTGCGCCAACCCCGAGCCCTCCCTGCGCCCGGTGCCCGGAGAACGTGGGCGACACCCCGCAGACGAGCCTCCTGTCGGCTCCTTCTGGGCCCCAGCGCCGCTCTCCTCCCGCTCCCACCCACCCAGCCCCCCAAGGTGGAGTCTCCCGGCTCCCAGAGGCGAGCTTTGTCATGACGCTTTTCCAGCCCCTGGCCTCGGCCGTGACCTGCCTGCACGCCGGCGCCCCGCCCCCTCCCCCCCCACCTGGAGGGCGCAGCCCCGCTGCCCACGGCTCCTGAGCAAGCTCGCCCTCCTCGGGGCCTTTGCTCTGGCCCTGCGCTTGGCCAGGGGCTCCTCCCTGTCACTCGGCTCCCACGTCCCCCTCCACCTGCCGCTGCAGGAGCTGGCCTGTCACTCTGACACGTCACCCAGGCACGCGCTCTGCCCCACGAGGGTGTCCCATGTTCTTCTTTCCCTTTTCCTGTCCGTTTCTCCGCCCTCGCTGCCACGGGACAGGCAAAGGCCAGCAGCTCTGCGTGCGTCACCGCCCCCCACCCCCGTCCCCGGGCTGGGAGCAGCAGCCGACACCCACCGGCTCCTCCGTCAGCACCTCCTGGACCCACTGCGGTCCTTTCCTACCCCCTCTTCCTACAGCGAGACAACGACCTTCTTAGGACAGATGACCCCAGACGCCGCAGACAACCCAGCGGTCCTCTCACGTCACGCCCACCGTGCCTCTCCCGTCACCGGGCTGGGGGTCCAGCGGCTCAGCGCAGGCGCCCCCCGCCCCCAGCTCACCTCGGTAGGTCAGCAGCGCCTCGTCCAGGAACTCGGTGGCCTTCCGGAAGTGCCGGGAGATGTCCACCTCGGGGAAGTCGTCCACCTCCAGCCCCAGGTACTGGATGTCCAGGCCCGAGTAGAACTCAGGCCCCGTGTACACGCCGGTGCCGTGAGCGGCGTTCAGGATGTGGGTGATTCCCAGCCTCTTCAGCCGGCTCTTGTTCACAGCCACGCTCCTGAGGACAAAGAGGCGCGGGTTTTTTAATTTAATTTAATTTTTTTTGCCCGACTAGAACTAGAAAGGTGCATGGCACTGCGAGAGGGGGTCAGCTCGGCAGGGGCCCCGCGGCCACAGGGGTGAGGGCCGCCTTCCCCGCTCCCCCGTGTGCCGGGGCTCCCCGTGAGGACAGTTATAAAAAGGGACACGTGCCTTGGTCGCAGCAAAGGAGAGAAGACGAGGGGGCTGGCCGGGGAGGGCTGGGCTGGGTGAAGAAGAGAGCAGGGCGGGCGTGGAAGGAAACCTTCCAAAGGCCCGGGGCTGGCGAGGTTGTAACCCCAGGCCACGGGCAGAGACGCTCCCCGAGACCCGTGAGAGGCCGACAAAGGCAACCGCCCGCGAGGCGGCGTGCTTCAGGTCATCCAGACGCTCTGCCTCTCGAAGGCCTCTTGCCCGCGTTGTTTTATTTTATCCTAATAACACACGGACGAGGTAGACCAGACACTACTTCCGTTCCCGTTGGAAGGTTCTAACAATGCCCTGGACAGCTCTGGCCACTTCCCGAGGCTGCTCGGAGAAGGAGACACATGGCCCCGGGGACAGGGGCCCAGCTCAGAGCCCTCCTGGCTGCAGCGGAACAGGGAGCAGAGTCTGAGCGGGCCGCAGGACGGGCCGGCCCACGACGGAGCCGAGGTCTTCGGCCGGGGCCATCTGCGGACTCCTGGTGTCTGTCCCTGCAGCCCTCAACGCCAGCGGTCTGCGTCCACAGTGCCGATTACTGGTCCCCTGGGGCCCGGCACCCAGCTCTGGCCACCACGTTTTGGGCGACGGATCACCCCACCGTAAGGAACAAGACCCACCAGCCACAGCCAGTTTCCGGACCGTCCCCCGGGGCTCCGGGGCCCCTCCTTTGCTCCTAGATAGACGGCTAATTACTTGGGGAGAACCTCTCATCGAGGAGTCGGTCGATCAGCACAAATTAGGCCCACAAACCAGCCTTTGGTTCCACTCACGCCCCGGCAAGGCCCTGAAGGAGTGGGACCCGAACGAGCCGCCTCGGGGTGTGTTCTGGAAACCACGGATAAACGTCTTAAAGTGACGTTTTCCTCTGGTTATAGCCACAGTGCATGCTTACTCTAAGAAATCTGTGCCTTTCGAAAGAAACCTCAACGAGAAAATAGAAATCACTGGCGGGACCCCCTCCTGGCGAGAAGCCCCATTAACACGCTGTCCCATCGGGTGCGAATTCGTTCTCTCTGAGGAAGCGGCACACGCAGGCATGCACATGCACACGCACACGCAGGCACACGTGACTCAGCACTGCCCGGTGCCTGTGCTGCCTTGTACCCTAACTCTCTTCTGGCCACACTGTGAACCTTTTCGCCCGCTGGTAAATGCACGTACAAGTCACCATCGTCGATGGCTCTGAGTGGGTGTCGGGGACGACGGTGACCGGGGGTCGTGTTGGCAAGGCTCTGGGTGGGAAGGAGGCCCAGAGAAGGCACCTGGGGGGTAGAGCTACGACCGAGAGCCCTGGCGGGGGGCAGAGGGCCATTGTGCCAGCACGGCGCCCTGCGGGCGGACCCAGAGGTGAGGGCTCTCCGGGTGCAGGTCGGTGGGTTGGGGCCTTTCTCCAAGGCGGGGGCTGGGCGGGTGGCCAGGCAGCATCGGTTTCCTGGCTGGAGCTCCTGGGGCCGTGGGCGAACGTGGGGGACTGTCCCCTCGCCGGGCCACTCCCCAGAGGGCCAGGACAAAGGGCCAGGGCCCGGCCGTCAGACTCACTTCTCCGCTATGAAGACGCCGGGCCAGACCTCGTCCACCTCGTTCCAGGGCGCCTCCTGGCGGTCTCGGAGCAGCGCCCGCTGCAGGTCCAGGACGCAGGGCGTGTTGTACAGGCTGCGGTCGTCCATCTTCTCCCGCACGCGGTTGTACAGGTCCTCCACCAGCAGCTGCTCGGCCGACTCCAGCATGCCCGGGCACTCGGCCGAGGCCTTTGGCCCCCGAGGCTTCAGTTCTGGAGGGACAGGCGGTGTCCTCGTCAGAGAGGGGACACCACGGCCTCCCAGCCCCGGGGACCGCCTGCTCTCAGCCAGTGTGCCGCCAGGACTCGGGGTGTGGGCGGAGATGCCGGCAGAGTCTGCCGAAGGACGCCAGGACCCGTGCGGTGCGGACCAGCGGCCATGTAGCGGAGGGGACCCCGGCTTCCCTCGAGCCCCCCTGGTTCCCTAAAGCCGGCTGACGGTTTCCTAGACCGAGGTCCTCGGCCTAGGTCGAGTCGCCCTCGTACCTCCCACAGAGCCCCGTGCGGAGGAGAGGCGTCTGCTCTCCTGACGGCTCCCTCTGCGGCCGGCCTGGCCCCTTTCCTCACGAAGCGCAGCCCCCCTGGGAGAGCGGACCCTGCCTCGGTCATTTCCGCTCGGTCACGTGCCATTTACATGTTTACTCCGGGCACCGCCCCCTCCGAGCCCGGGCATCCAAGTCTGTGCTTCTTGGGCCTGTGCCTTGGCCGGGTGGCAGTCGCCGGGACAGCGCCCGGGCCTTTCGGACGACGGGCCAGCGGAGCTGGGGTTCCACCTAAACCGGCCCCCCTCTCCAGTGAGCCTTGGTCTCCTGGTTCCTCCCCCATTGGCTCCTGGTGCATCAAAGGAGGACTCCCGCCTGGCCTCTGATGGCATTACCTTCTCTGATGATGCGTTTGGCCGCCACGGCCGAGGACAGGTGGATGGGCTCCATGAAGATGCTCTCGGTGTCTGCCTCCGAGACCACGGAGCACCTGAGAAAAGAGATGAGATGACCCTGAGAAGGAGGGGCCTCCCTACGTGGGGAAACCCGGACCGGGCTCGGCCATAGGGAGCAGCAAGGGCGCCCGGAGGGAGCGCCTTCCAGGAGCCGGAGCGGGCGGAAGGCTAGGGGTGGGCTCAGCGGTCCAGCTGTGTTCAGACCGGAGATGTGGTCATCGAGGCCGTGGAAGGCACGTCTCTGGTTAAGGGGACTCTCCCTGACATGGCCTGGCCGTCTCTACTGTGCTCCCGCCCTTGGATGTCCTGCTGCCCCGGTTTTCCTCTCGTCCCCGGTTCTGTTCTGGGGGACAGAACAAAATCAATACTGAGCCTGTGTCAGCCCCCGCCCCTCCCGGGTTCCACTGGGCTGCTGGCTGGGTGCCCCGCAGCCTGGCCCTGCTTGTAAGGGAGGGCCCGAGAACGCAGGGCTGGCGCACCGCCGGGGAACGAGAAGGGGTGCTGCAGGGACCTCGGACCCCCAGGGCCAGGCTGGGCCGGGACGGGACGAAGCAGCTGAGGTGGACGTCGGGGCCGTTTCCCGGAAAGAGCTCAGCAGAGGCGACCCAGAGGGACGTGGGGGAACCTGGTGAGCCCAGGGTGGGACAGAGTTAGGACCACACTCTAGGGGTGGGTGTCCTCCCGCTGGTGGGGCCCCCTCTTTTCCAGTGCTGGGTGAGCTTTGGGTCTTTTTATGCTTAGCACTTCCTAGGTCTGGAGAGGTTAAAAAAAAAAAGTGAGAAGGTTTAATGGACACCATTTTTTTCCTATCACAAAACTTCCCTCAGTCTGCCCCTGTACAATCGACCCCTCCCTGCTCTTCGTCCCCGCGCCATTGCCGCCGGCTTTATGTCCCCACAGCGTACGTGACCTTCTCAGAATGTTATAGAAACGGAGTCACGTAGCAATGGAGTCTTTCGGAGATGGCTTATTTCACTCAGCAAAAGGCATCCAAGAGGCACCCATCCTACTGCATGAATCAATAACTTGTTTCTTTTTATTGCCCGATGCCGTTTTATTATTTAAGCACCTCCGGCTACTTCAGCCGCCACGGTCACGCTGCCTGGCCTCAAGGCTGAGGGCTCCAGCGGAGAAAACGGCACCCCGCCTCCGGTTCGGGGGCCCTCTGGATCCTGGTCCTCTTCCCCGCTCCGCCTGCTCCTGCTGACTTCCCACGGCCCTCGACCCCCTGCTGGGTCCCCCTGCCCAGGTGTGGCAGTGCCAAAGGCGGGGCGGGGCGGGGGCGGGGCGCTGTTGCTGCCACCCAGAGCTGGAACCTCTGCCCACCGTCATTTCGCTTTGAAACACTGAAAGTTAATGTGTTCCCCGATCTCCGTGACTGACCCACTTTGGGCAGGGGACCCATGGGGGCTGGTTTGCGCCGCCAGGGTTTAGCGGTTTGCTGACGGCGTTCCCCGGTCCACTTTCGTCCACTGCGTTGGGAACGGACACGATTTCTGAGGGCCTTCCATGAATTTAGTTCTGGCGCCACTCCCAGAAACAGGTAGTATTATTACCCTGCTCCACGATGAGAAACTGGAGCTCCGAGGTGTGGCAGCCCCGGGGGGGGGGGGGCGGGGGGCAGTCAGGGGCAGGGCTGAGTTACCAACACTGGGGGGCGCTGCTCTAACTCGGCCCTTCTCTGCCCAGCGACCCATTGGCACCCTGCCGACTGCGCAGGGGAGGCGAGCCGGTTGGTAGGCAACCCCGGCTGGGTCCCCTGTTCCAACACGGACTTGGGCACAGGGAAGCACTTAAAAACCACATGTGGCAGCCGTGGCGGGGTGGGCGTGGCGTGCTGAGTGCAGCTGAGCCGAACAGAGCGGGGACAAGTCGGGGCACTGAACGGATTTGCGGAGTAATGAGCTCGGACTCGGCATCCCTGCCAGGGTCCAGCTTCGGCAGAACGGTGGGCGCACTCGGCGCTGGCAAGGCTGCCGGGAAGGAAGCGTCTCTGCTGGGAGAAAGCGGCAGCCTGGACTCCACCCAGGACGTGGTCGGACCCGCCCCTGCTGCCCAGGGCCAGCCAAACGGGACGTCGCCACAGTAGTTCCTGAGGGACGGCCCTCTGCCTCGCTCCTACGAGACCGGGCTCCCGGCTTGACAGCCCCCCGAGTTCCTTTCTGCCCCTGCTCGCTGCCTGGATGCCCAGTGCTGCCCTCCTCACCCATCCCTGCTCTCAGGTCACGCTCCACCCCAGGCACCTGTCTCAGTCGCACGCTGACGTTTCCCCATGAAACCGTCTGGGCAGGGCCTGGCCCCTGGACCAGAGCCCCCACCTCCGCCGCCCGGTGAGGCAGGACCACGGCTGGGTCTCTGAGGACCGTGGGGTTCCCGCAGCTGCGCAGTGATGGGCACAGAGCGAAAATGTCACAGGCACTTTCTGATTCACTGACTGTAACCAAGTCAGGTGGACGGGTGTGGGTCACTGGCCCATCCCCCGACTGGGCCGCCCGGGGCAGCAGCAGGTCCTGGCTCCGGCCTGTCCCCGCTCACTCTGCCCTCGAGAGGCCCAGACATGCAGGGTCTCCGGGTCTGTGCGGGCAGCCTGCGAGTTTCTCACAGTGGACTAGAGGTGGCCCCTGACCTGTGGCCCTCCTCACTTAGAGAGGTCGGTCCACCCCCCTTGAATCTGGGTGGTCTCACGACTGTTTTCACCAGGAGAATATTCTGGAAGCGGCGCTGTTGCGGCGTCTGAAGGGCAGCCTCCCATGCTGGCTCCCGTCGCTCTTTCTGGAAGCCCCGGGCTGCTCGGTGAGAGTCCGTCCGACCACCGCTCTGGGAAGGCCACTGGTCCGCAGTCCCTGCTGGGCTCCCAGCGCACAGCCACCACGTGCCTGAGCCTCTTAGACGCGGAGCCTGCACCCGTCACCCCCCACCCCCGCTGACACCACGAGAGACACGGACAGGCTGCCCGGTTCGAATTGCTGACCCACAGGAAGGGGAGCGAAGCCACACCGCGGGCTTGCGTCACCACGTTCGGGGGCGACTTGCCAGTGATAAGCCACAACCAACGACGGAAACGGACTGTTCCGAGGACTGAGGAGTGAGGCTTGAGCGAACGCCGGGCCCCTTCTCCCTCTTGTCCCTCTTCTCCCTCATCGCCGTGGTCCAGAACCTCGTCGGGACCCGGGGCTGGCTCCCACCTCCACGGGGGGCAGAGACCACAAGCGACACCAGCCCGGGGACGTCTGGGCCCGGGGTTCGGGGCAGTCCTGAGTTTTAAATTCCAGCATCTCATAAAACCGCCATCAGAGCCTCGACGTCTATATAAACGTGAGTCCTGTCTCCATGTCGACGATATTTATTAAGGGGGAGTTATTCCTTTATTTATAATGATTAACATTATTTACACCACTGTTAACAGGTGTTTGGGTTGTTAAGGGTCAGTATTACGTCAGAAGAGGTCTGTGCGGACGATCAGACAGAACCCTGACAGGTACCGCGCTGAGAGTTCTTATTCCTGTGAGATGACCGGGCACTTCTTCCAGGCAGCCCCCCGGCTCCCACAGGTCAGCACCCTTCCCCTCCGCTGGCCTCTCGGGCTCTGCACCCTCGGGGGCTTTCTTGGGGTTGCAGTCCGAACTCTAAGCTGGGGGACTAAGGGAAAGGGGCAGGGAGAGCCCTCCCCTGTGGGGTATGCAGACGGGCCCTGGGGAGAGCTCGGCAGGTGGCGTCAGCGGGTGCCCGGCCTGGGCCTGTCCGCCCGTGAACCCACGACCCGACCGTTGCCCTTCACAGGGCTGGCCTCTGACGGTGTGGGTGCGGTTTTTAGTGACCAGCACTGGGAACTGAGCCTCTTTCCCGCGTACCCCTAAGTTTGGAGGCTGTGGGTTTGAGGGGGCGCATTGGAAACTAAATGACAGAGAAGCACCCTCCCTTCTTTTGCGTGGCACAGACGGAAGTTCAGCTCATTCCTCAGCAAATCCCGGGAACAGCAAGTGAAGATTCAGCCCAGGACGATTTCAGGAGGATCCCCTCCCTCGCCCCACAGCCCTGTGCTCCTGGCCGCTGACGCGACCTCGTGAGGCCCGTGAGCTCAGCCGGCCGCGCGCAGGGTGTGGGTTGTGGTGTTTTTGTGAGACCGGAGCTGAGATGGTACCTGGCAGCCGTACAACTGTTTTGCCGCCGACGCGGTTTACCAGTCTGGAAGGCAATGCAGGGGGGAGGACCTATCAGGCCCGGGGCGGGGGGGGGGGCACAAGGAGCAGGGGCATCGCCCAGAAAGAAAGGGGGAAGGAGGCCAGGCCTGAACACGGGCCCTGCTTCTACTACAAGGCCAGCGAGATGCGCCGGGAAGTTTGATTTATGACCACATCCAGGCCACACCCCCACCCCCGCATCCCTGAGATGGAGTGGACGGCACTCACGCCCTGAGGAGAAGCGGCGAGGGCAACAGGCGGGGACAGAGAGGACCTGGGATCGATACGCACCTCATCACAGGACCGGGAAGAAGCAGCTCGAAAGCCTGGAGGGTGAATTGAAAGAGCCCATAGAGCGAGCGGAGTTTGACAAACTTCCCGTCCAAGAGCGAAAGACGGGGGCAGCTTCCTTCGAACCTGCACTTTTCAAATCCTCGGGCCGTGGCCCACGAGTGAATCGTCAAACCAGTTCAAGGGTCGTGCCCAGCATCCGGAAGGAAACAAAGGAAAAAGAAAATAGAACAGCGCCATCCACTGGGAGGGTATCCCTACATACGTGTTCTGAGCTGAGACGTAAGTGGTGCGTCCCACCGAGGTCAGCAATCAGCAAGGCTGGACCCCCGCCGCGACCAGCGGATGGACGGCCGTCAGACGCAGAACGAAGTGGGACGGGGCCCTTCCACCCAGCGCCTCCTTTGCAGGGGGCCCCCTGGCCATGAAATGGAGGCAGAGGCCCGGGAGGGGGTGTCTTTCTTAATGTGGCTTTTGCAGGAAAGGAATAGGTTTCGGAGCTTCCGCTGAATGTTCATTCACGTCCGAGGAAAGGGACCGCACGCTGGCCAAGCTGAGGCTCCGAGGAAGGGGCGGGGCCCGGGAACTGAAGCAAATCAGTTTCTAGCCAGCCACGTGTGGCAGGCTTCGAGAAAGTGCAAAGTCATCACGGGAAGAGAACTATGGAAGGAAACGGAGAGACAGGACGAGCCGTGCCCTGAGGACGCCGGGCCTGACCCTCCGGGCCGGCCGCCCCCGCGAACGGCAGGCAGAGCCCAGCTAGGAAACCTCGCCGCTCGCTGACGGCGGACGGGACACGCCGCCAGGTGTCCCCAAACGCTGCGCAGGCTTGAAAAGTTCAGATCCGAAAAAGCCGAAGCGAGAAATGGACGTCAGCTTGGCAAGAAAGGACGGGCGACAGGAGAAGGAGACCCGCCCTCCTCCTCTGCCCCAGGGCCTCCCTGCGCCCCTTCCCCGGCCCGTACGCGGCGCTGCTCGGTCGCACCGAAGCGCCAGGCGCTGAACGAAATGCCTGTGCCCCACGGTAGTGATTAAAACCATACACACGGACTCGGTGTAGCCAGCTGGCTGTCAGTTGGCCAGTTCTCCTGCTGTGTACACACTCTACGCCCTCAGTCACCGCTAGCTGCTAAAACGTTCTTCAGGCGGGCGAAACACAGGTTCTCATCCCCGTTAACTGTGGGTCAGCAGCGAGCCCGCCGGGTCATCGGCCAGACACGTGTGTAGGTGTAGTCGATGCCATGTGACCGTTTTCCAGATGAACCCACTCACAGCAACGAGTGGGGTGCGCTGGCTTCGTATCCTCGTAACACTCACCATCGCGGGGCTTTGATTTTAGCCAGGGGGGTGAGTGGGCGGCGGTACTGAGTGGGAATCTTAATCTGAGTTTGTAGGATACGTTTTTTGTTTTTATCGGTTTCTAGCTCAAGTCTCAAATGGTCAGCAAACGCAATGTGCATAACTTTAAGCACTAAAAATGTGTCGATGTCGGCAATGCCCTGCACGTGACCTGTTTCGGGGAAGAGGCCACGTGCTCGGGATACAGGCGTGCATCCTGCCGTGTTGGGCGCGTGGCCTGGACACGCCAACTCGATGGATTTCGTTCGTTGTGTTGTTCGGACTCCCGTTGGCGTATTTCCACGTTTCCTTTTCCATCACAGCGGACACGCAACATGCCCTCGGTTTCGGGTGCACGGCCCGGCAATGAGGCCTTCGAGGACCTTACAGAGCGATCACCCCGGTGAGTCTGGCACCCCCCCCCCCCGCGCCATACGGCGTTGTCACCATACTGCCGACCGCATTCCCTCTGCTGCACCGCGCATCCCGTGACTACGAATCGCCAGTTCTAAAACTGCCCACATTTTTAGTAACGCTTTGCCTCCTTCTATCAGTTGCTGAGCTTGTTTTGTGAAAAGTGGACTTTGGCCCAAGATGGTACGCTTTCATTGCTCACGTCGTTCTGCCAGCGTTTTGCTTTCCGTATTCCGAGGCGACGTGATCGGATCACAGACGATCGAAGAGGATCACCTCTCCCTGGGGAACTGGACCTGCCGCCACCGTGGTGCTTCTCTCCTTGGTCTGATATCGGTGAACAGCGTCCGAGGCTGTTTTCTCCGGCAGGTCTGTGGCTGCGGCAGCGCGCCCCCCCCCCCCTTGCAGTGGGGCCCTGACCCTCCTCCGGTGTGGTGGCGGAGTAGATGGCCCTGCTCCAGAACCTCGTGGTCCCTTAGGAGCCTCTGAGGCTACATCACGGAAGCCAGCGCACTCCTGTCTTGTTCCCGTGGATGCTGAGCCTTGGACTTGAGCTGCTGGGCTCCGAGAAAGCCCACACGGAGGGGTCGTGCGTGGCCAACAGGAAGGTCCCAAAGGGAAGTGCCACACGTGTGAAGATGCCTCTTCCGTGCCAGCCCCACTGTGGGGTCACCCCCCACACCCCCCCTTCAACTCTTTTCAGCTGAGACCAGGCATCGTGGAGAGAAGACCAGCACCGCCACTGTCCCTTGTCCAGGTTCCTGATGGTGAATGTAGCAGGATGGCGGTCTTTGGTCACTAGGTCGTGAAGTCATGCGCAGTGGTAACTGCGACAATGTGGCATAAGCTTTCTGCCTTTTTAACCTTTGGGTGTCTTTATTTTTAGGGCGTGTCTCTTGTTAGCAGTATGTAGGCTATTAAAACATTGCGTCTGACAATCGCCTTTTAATTGGAGTATTTAGTCTCTTTGTATTTAGTAATTACTTACACATTTGCGTTTAAGTCTACCATTTTCTTATTTCGTATGCTTTTTCTTCTTATTATGCTTTTCCACATTGTTTCCTTATTATTTTGTTGTATTTCCTGTGTCTTTTTTCTTTCTTGCCTCCTTCCGCACTGATTATATTTTATTACTGTGTCTTCCCCTCATCAGACTGTTAACTACCATTCTGTTTTGACACTCGCAACAGTTACACTAGAAACGACAGCAAGCGTCCCGGGCTTCCCGCTCAAACTCACCGTTTCAGAAAGCCTCTCTCGGCAGCTTGGCCAAGCCGAGAGGCGAAGCAATAAATCGGGGTGGAAACAGGGCCAGGGAAGAACCTGGGGCGAGGCTCTGGCTCAGGGAGTTAGCTGGTCTGTGCAGCTCAGGAACCTGTTAAGGATCCTATTTCTAAGGAAACCAGGAGCCTCAGCAAAGCCCTCGGGTGTTGTAAGCCTCAAAACAGCAATACCTTGAACTCCACACAGCAGCTGGTGAAGGGGACTTGGGGTTTCCTCCCTCGGGAGGCCGCCAGTGTGTCCCCGGAGTGGGGACAAGGGCGCGTGAACTCTAGCTGCCTGGAGGGCGCACCGCGGCCGGGACGGCTCTGTATCGACGAGCCCACCGGCTCCTTCCTGAGCTCGGACTCCCGCGGTCCACCCTCCGTATGAGAAGTCACGGCCCCGCCGATCCATCCACAGAGGGAGAGCGGAAGCCAGAGAGCCAACTCAGGCCCGGCCCAGACACCCCCCGAGGGTCCCCGCTCTCCCCCACTTGCCTTGCTGCGGACCAGCACTAAGTTCAGAAGGCACGCCGTGAAATTGAGGGCCCGCGAGAGCAACAGGAGCCTCGGTTCCCGAGTCACGACGCCAGCCCCCGTGTGGGAAGTTTCTGAGCGTGGAAGAGATCGGCCTTCGCCGTGGCAGCTGGCATCACCCACCCGCCCGCTGACCCAGCCGCCTTGGGCAGGCCTGCAGGCGGGGCGGGCACCTTAACCCTCTCCATCCTGGTAGTTTCTCTACACGGGAACCCAAGGCTGGATTTCAAAGCACAAGTCCCCAAGCTCCACGTGGACACGTGCTCGGGGCCGAGAGTGACGGTGCCCGCCTTCACGCCCACGTCACTCCAGCGGGGAAGCCTCCCCAGGAAGCTGCATCAGGTTTATGAGCCCGGGGCTCACCGCCACTCGCCCCCAGGCAGACCTGTGTCCCAGTTGGAAAGACCCAGCCTTGTCACAGATCAGAGTATCTCTGTCCCCAGGCCTGGCCGCAGGGCCTCTGCCCTTCCCGCAGCCTCCTCTTACAGTCTGCGGTCACCAGCCACCCTGCGGGTTCGCCCTTCACGGTCCAGGTCCAGCGTCCCCTCCCCCAGGAAGCCCCCAGCGCCCTTTCCAAGTCCAGCGGTCCCTGCCCCCAGCCTGCCACACCCTGACCCCAGGCGCGGATTCTCACACCACACACCCCCTGGGGCAGCCTGTCCGGACGTTTCCACTCCAGGAGGGAGGACACGTAGAAAGGACTCCGGGTTTGCTGACTCGGTGAACGCAGCGGGGGCTGTGGGCCCCCTGGCCCGCGCCCCCAGGGCTCACTCACCGGCTGGGCGAGGGGCTGCGGAGGTACCGGGCCTGCACCGCCCTCACGTCCGCTTCATCCTCCTCCCTGGGGACGACCTGCTCCTCCTCCTCCTCGGGGTCCCGGCCGGTCGCCATGACGGCCTGTCAGTCTCTGCAAGTGAGAAAGGCCGTTCGGGAACCCCCAGGCTGGAGGCGTCCTGGGGGGAAGGACACGCTGGCAACGTCACCTCGGTAAATCCGGGGGGGGGACGGAGCGCCGCCGCATGCCAACACCCTCCTGGGGAGGGGACCCCCGGGGGAAACTAAGGCACACTCGGTGCAGCCACTGTCACCGGGACGCCCTGGCCAAGCAGAGCGCCCACCTCGGAGTCACAAGATTCAAGAAGTGACGACCTGGCTCCTCCTGCAGGTGCCAGTGAGGAGGGGCGGTGGGGGCACCCAGAGGTTGATATAGGGAGTTCAGAAAGACCCAGAAAGACCTTTCTGGGGCAACTCGAACACACCCCCCCACACGCCCCCACGCACACTGTGGTCCCCGCCGAGGCGGGGCAGCTGGCCCTCCACCCCTGCTCAGGACGGAGAAATTCCTGGAGCCGGTCCAGCCAGGGCCGGGCCCTGACCCCCAGGACAGAGCTGCTGCCCTTGGCCTCCCGCCCCGGGTCCTGGGCCCCCTGGACAAATGGAGAAAGCAGGGCACTCACTGTGGAACCGCCTGAGCCTCCACACCAAGGGGCAGCCTCCCGGGGACTGAGGGACCCGGAGGAAATGGCCAGAGGCCCCACCAGGGAGGGGGCCTGACTGTCTCCTCCGTGCCTCTTCCCTGAGGGGCAGGACAGCTGTCACCAGGAAACCCTAGCCACCTTCTAAGTTTAGCCTCCAGCCGGCAACTCCGGCAACTCCGGGAGGAAGGAATGCAGGCCCCGCTTAACCCTTTCCCTCTGGGTCAGCTCTCCCCTCGGACGGCTAGTGGCCCTGTGGGAGGGGGCGTCTGCGCTTTGTGGGTGGGGAGGCCTAGAGGAAGCCTTTGGGGGCCCTCTGTCCGTACCCTCCCACCTGGGGCAGCCTTGGCGAGGCCCAGAGGAATGAGACCAACTGCACCCCAGCCCATGCCAGCTTAGGGGGTCTGGGACGGGTACCTGCCAAGCAGCGTGAGGTGGGGCTCCCACAGGTGTGGGGTGCACCGGGGTGACTGACCTGGGTTACCTTCCTGTCAACACGGACGGCCCTGGAGAGGAAACTGGGCATTGGTATTCCCCTTCCAAAATCCCATCACCCCTCGGTGATGGTCAGCTGACAACCTGGACGATGTCAAAATTCCTCGAGCTTCATAAACGTCATATAAACTCACAAGCCACCCTGCTCCATGATGCCGCCTCCTGCCACCTCTGTGGTTGGAGCAGAGCCTAGTAATTCACCCCCTGGTCCCACACATTCCATGATTGCCCCTTCCTCCACCCCCTACCCACCCACCCACCCATCCATTCACCCACCCATCCATCCACCCACCCATCCATCCACCCACCCATCCATCCACCCACCCATATACCTATCCACCCATCCACCCACCCATCCATTCACCCACCCACCCACCCACCCATCCATCCACCCACCCATCCATTCACCCACCCATCCACCCATCCATCCACCCACCCATCCATTCACCCACCCATCCATTCACCCACCCATCCATTCACCCACCCATCCATCCATCCATCCACCCATCCATCCATCCACCCATGCACCCACCCACCCATATACCTATCCACCCACCCATCCATTCACCCACCCACCCATTTGCCTACCCATCCATAGATATCCACTGATCACCTACTGTGTGTCAGACACTGTACTTGACCCAAGTTAGCAACGACACAGTTGCATACTTAAAATGGCCTTTTCCCCGGCTAGGTGGAATGATCCCTGACACATACACACTATCGAGAAAAACTGGCTGAAGACATGAATGCGCTCATTGTTTTATCAGGAGGAATGAGACACGGGTCAAAAATAACTCAAGCACCAGGCAGAGCGCCGCCAGCGCCCTAAGAGACCCCGCGTGCGGCGGAGGCTGAGGGCGGGAGAGGTCTGAGCGCGCTCCCAGGAGCAGCGCTGGCTCTCAAAGGACAAGCTGGATTCCAACGGCAGACACGGTGGGGACAGGCGTCCCGGAGGGGACGCGCGACTCCTGCGTGGGCGGGGGTGTCCAGCTGGGTCGGGGTGCAGGTTACACGTTTTGGAAGAGACGCTTTGGGAGGCAGGCTGTGACGGAGAACACACACTGGAGCGCACGTTAGAGCGCACAGAAGAGCCGCGGAGAAACCGGTAACCGCGCGGCCCGGCCAAGGGGACCCGGCTGGCGAGAGACGGCCCTGGGAGAAGACTCGTGTTCGCTCTCTGTCGCCCCCACGAGGTCTGCGGGCGAATAAACGCTACAAGCAGTGCCTGCTGGCAGCGGACCTGGGCCCGGGCAGAGCCCCGGGCTGCTGGTCACCGGGGACACCCCCTCCTGCACTCCCTGCCCAAGGACCTCATCACACCTGGCATGTGCTGGGCTTCCATAATTTTTTTTTAGTGAATGAATTTCCTGGGGAATCCTCCTAAGACAAAGCATCAAGCGAAGCATGGATAATGTTAATTCCAAAATAAAAAGGCCTTTGAAAGTGAGAGACGACAAGCAGGATTTTGAGGTCGGGAAGAACGGCCGCTCGGGAAGCGCTGATCCAGGGGGATGCGCAGACGGGGCCCAGGGAGGAGGAAAGGCGGAGGGGGTACTTCTGGGAAGGGGAGGGGACAATGACGTCGAGGGAAGGGAGGCTCTGCTGTTGGCGCAGAGATCACGGCACGGCGATGTTCCTCTACACGGGTCTCAAACTCCCCGTCAGTAGTCGTAACAGCTGCTTCCTTGCTATCTTTGCAGACAGTTCTCGGGGCCACGCGGTCGCCCCAGGCCCCGTCCAAGGTCATTTTGCCCCGTTTTCATCCAATATTTGAGGCATCAGATGTGCAAGGCGGTTCCTCCGGGGCGGCAGCTCCGATGCCGTTTAGTGGCTCCGCTAGTATTATTTTTGCTAATAGTGGGGATGGGGCAGGGCGGGGCAGGGAGGGACGGCAGGGGGCCATCAGGCGGGGCCAGGCTCCAGGTGACCGCCCAGCATAGGGAAGGGGCGGTGGAAGGGAGGCGGGGGGGGGGGTGGTACATGGAGCGCTAACACAACAAGAGAGGCAACTGATAAGGAGGGGACCACTCGGGAGGAGAGGGGACTGAGGGCCACCCCGTTGAACCTGCAGAGTGACGTTGGGACCATGGACGTGGGGGACGAGGGAAAACACGAAACTGCTCTCGGGGGGAGCACCGGAAGAGCCCACTTCACTTCTCCAATAGGCAGGTCCCCACCTATAATGCAGAGAACCGCCCACCCATCCCCCCCATTCGCTCTAAGGAGGGGGCCCCGTACCTCCCAGGCGATGGTCCCCCCAGGACTCTTACTCTGTAGCCGATGACCAGCCATCCCAGTTTGCCGGACAGAGAAGTCCCAGCATCCTGGGACTTCGGGCTTAAAAGCGGGAGAGTCCCAAGCAAACGGAGACCAGGTGGCTGTGGTTTTTCAAAGGCTGTGTTCTGGGACTCCGGTGTCTCTCTGCCTCCCTGACCAGATGGCCAGCGCCTGAGGGGACAGACTTTCCGTCTCCTCGTGGTGGAAGCATTGTGGACGGGGAAGAAATTAGAGGGCAGACCGTATCGGGCCTGGAGGTGGTTCAGACCACGGGCGCCGCAACTCGTGCCCTGGTCTCAGACCCTTTTCGGAGATCCTTCCCTAGTTTATTACCAGCGGCAATTCCCTGTCCACTGTGGGCGGGGCCCCACCGGGGCGAGGCGCCGGGGACTTTGCACCTCTGACGAGTGGAGGAAAGGCAGGGAGAGGCTGGTTCGAGGGGAAGGTGGACAGGTTCCCGTTGGGGACCTTTGGTGGAGGAGGTACAATTTAAGTCCAGTCCCCCAGGTGAGCTCACCTGCGGATCCAGGTGAGCTCACCTGCGGATCCAGGTGAGGGCGGGGTATGCGGGCCAGGCTGGTCTGTGGGGAACGGAAAGAGGAAACCACAGGCAACTTCTGAGTCAGGCCAGAGGCTGGTGTAGCGCGAGGGAGTCAGCCCGACCTGTCTTTCGGCCACCAGCTCCAGGAGAGGCTCGGGGCCCCGAGGAAGCAAGAGCATGGCTGCGAAGGCGCAGCCTGTGCTGGGGGTGCTGTGTGCAGGTGAGTAGCCACTTCCCCGTCCGGGGCCCGGAGGGGGGGGTTCTCCCAGAGCCGCCCCGGGGAGACGGCTGTGCTCCTGCTGGGCGGAACGACTTTTCCTGTGGCTCAGAGGGCAGGATCCAGTCCAGAACCCAGACTTAGAATGGTGTTTCATGCACATATTAGTAAATTAAATGCCAGCCCATTCCGGAGGGAAGGATTCGCAAATTCTCAAAGACCGTATTTTCTGATCCCACATGGAACATAGGTTCAGACACAAGATCTGACAATGGGCTGAAGGATTTGAAATCAAGTGTGTCCTGCAAAATCCAGGACGCGTGGATTTGGACACGTCCCCTGCTTGGGGTTTTAACCTTTGCCTTAAAGCCAGAGAGAGAGGGGATGTTACAAGTGTTAACATTTGTGCCACATAGAGGGAAACTGAGGCAGAAAGACACTTCGACTCCCCAGCATCATTCCCAGAGCAAGACTCAGCCCTTCAACAGCAGTGACAGAAACCAGACGAGCGCTTTCCGGGGAAAGCCCACGCTCCTCAGCCTTCCGATGCTCTGGTCACTGGAACTCGCAAGACGGGGAGCCCCGCAAAACCAAAATCAGACAGCCGTCCGTAGCCGGCTAAATCCAGGTCAAGGGCTCAACAGCCAGGTCTCCGTGGGGGGCCCGTGCAGTTTCTGGGTTAGGACAGCAGGCTTGGCGCTGGGGACCTGGGCGCAGCGGGGAGGGGAGGGGGGAGGGGAAGCTGAGACACACGAGGGCGGGACCTGCAGGAGCAGGTTCCGTTGGGAGGGTTTGGGCCGCGGAGAAACGCCAGCAGCCTGCGGTTGGCAAGCTCCCGAGGCCCCAGGGGTCCGGGAAGGAAGGAGGGCGGGGCGGGGGGGGCTGCAGCCGGAGTCCCCAGCCTCAGCGCCGCACCCAGGAGGCTGGTGAGGCAGAGTCCACCTTTCAGCAGGTGCAGCCCCAGGACCCGCTGCTCCCCGCCACCCTGTCTGTCAGCGCCTGGCCACGGGGCCCTTGGGGGGCCCTTGCCTGGTGCTGGGGAAGGGCTGGGTCGGGGCTTGGAAACAGATCTGGAAAAGTCCGATTCGCTCAGGCTGGCTCAAGCCCACCAGGTGGTCCAGCTGAGTGGGGGCCACGGGGCCTGGAGACCAGGTTACGGGGTCCGAGTGGTCCGTGCCTTTGTCCAGACAGCCGTTCACCGAGCGCGCAGTTCGTGCAGGCGCCGCAGGGGTCAGGGTCTGGACGACACGCAGCCACCAGATCCGGACAGGAAAGGAAGTGACCGTCCGCCCGGCGCTGGGCTAGCAATGCCCGCCTTCCCCTCCCCCCACCCCCCACATTTGGTAGCCCCACGGCAGCCCTCGGGTGGGTAAAAAGAAAGGACTTCGGCCTAGAAAACAAACCCCGAGTGAAAGAAAGGGAACACTCCCCCAGCTCAGAGAGAAAAGGGGCCCCAGCCCTGCATTCCTGAGAGGGGTCCAGGCTGCCCCTCCTGTGAGCAGGCAGGTGACCCCGGAGCGGGGGGCCTCGGGCAGGGGAACCAGGCCTCAGGCTTGCGGTCAGAAGCAGCGGGTCTTCTGCTCCCACCCCCGCCCCTCCACCCCCCCCAGGCCACAGCCACGTGCCCCTACCTTTGCCTCCCCACCTTACCCTAGGGGGAGGGGCTGCTGGGACTCAGGGTTAGAGGGACCCAGGCCTGGTGGCCAGCTTGGGCGTAAGGCTAGTTGGCCGAGTGAAATCATTTCGGGCAGAAATAGCCATGGTCAGGTGCAAGTGAACAATGAAGGCCTTCAAAGGTCAACCCTAAAAGCAACCAGGTGGCCCTCCCCACCACGTGTCAGGAGAGGACACCAGCGGAAGGGGCTGGGACACGAGGGAGGGCTTCCTGGAGGAGGTGGAGCTTGAGCTGGGTTTGAGCAGACCTCCCGGCCTCCGCCCTCCTTCCTCGCTCCATCAGAACTTGCCCAGACGTGACTCAGGCGTTGCTGACATGCTGGGCAGAGCGACACCGAGCTGAGGAGCAGAGGCCTAGGGCCCCTCGGGCTCTGGGGAGGGAGAAGGTATCACATAAAATAATAAGGAGGGACGCGGACAAAAGGCAGCGCATCAGAGAACTTACAAACCACGCTGTGTGGGGTATCAGGCGTACCGATTAGCGAAAGTCGTGCCAGCCTTGCGCCCCCGGATTCAATCCCACTTGACCGCGGTGTCTGATCTTTTGCTGTGCTGCTGTGTTCGGTTTGCTAACATTTTGTTGAGGGTTTTAGCATCTGTGTTTACCAGGGATATTGGCCTCTAATTTTCTTTGTTTGTAGTGTCTCTATCTGGCTTGGGAATTAGGATAACGCTGGCCTCGTAAAATGAGCTTGGGCGTCTTCCCTCCTGCTGATCTTTTCGAGATGGTTTGGGAAGGAGAGGTGTTTGCTCTTCTTGGAATGTTTGGTAAAATTCACCCTGAAGCCATCCGGTCCAGGGCTTTGGTTTTGGGGGCGTTTTTTGATGGCTGCTTCCATTTCACTGGGTGCGATCTGCCTGTTCACATTCTCCGATTCCTGCGGTTTGGGTTTGGACGACTGTACGTTTCTAGGAATTCGTCCATTTCGTCCAGGTTGTCTGTCCGAGTGGCTGGCCTGCAGCTGTCCGTAGTATTTGCCTACAATCCCTTGTGTTCCTTTGGTGTAGGTTGTTATTTCTCCCCTTTCATTTCCGATTCTATTTATTTGGGTTCTCTCTCTCTTTTTCTTAATGAGTCTGGTTAAAGTTCTGTCAATCTTGTGCATCTTTTCAAAGCACCAGCTCCTTAGATTCATTGATCTTTTGTACCTTTTTTTTAAAGACTCTACTTCATTTATTTCTGCTCTGATCTTTATTATTTCCTTCCTCCTACTCACTGGGGGCTGCGTTTGCTGTTATTTGTCACGTTCCTTTAAGTGTGAAGGTAGATTGCTCATTTGAGATTTTTCTTGTTTCGTGAGACAGGCCAGTAACGCTGTCGATCCATTTCCCTCTTGGGGTCGCTCCCCAGCGTCCCCCAGATTGGGGGTCATTGTCCTCATTCCCGTGTGTTTCGAGGTGTCTTGATTTCTCCCTGGATCTCCTTGTTGACCTGTTTAACGATGTGCTATTTAGTGTCCGTGTCTTTGTATATTTTTCGGTTTTCTTCATGTGATTGATTTCTAGTCTCACAGCACTGTGGTCAGAGAAGATGCTTAATGTGATTCCAATGGCAACATTTTATCTGATATATCTCCTCGGGCAAGGGGAGCAAAAGAAAAAAATAATAAGTGGGACAACATTAAACTACAAAGTTTTTGCACAGCAGAGGAAAACCATCAACAGAATAAAAGGCAACCCACTGAATGGGAGAATATATTTGCCGATACATCTGATAAGGGGTTAATATACAAAATTTATACAGAACTTATAAAATTCAACATCAGAAAAACCCCAAACAATCCAATTTAAAAAATGGGCAAAGGACCGGAATAAACACTTCTCCAAAGAGGACATACAGACGGCCAACAGATGTATGAAAAGATGCTCAACATCACTAATCATCAGAGAGATGCAAACTAAAACCACAATGAGATAGCACTTCACACCTGTCAGAATGCCCATCATCAATAAACCCACAAGCAACAAGTGCTGGCGAGGACGTGGAGAAAAGGGGACCCCAGTGCACCGTGGGTGGGGATGCAGGCTGGCGCGGCCACTGTGGAGAGAGTGTGGAGAGACCTCAAAAAAATTAAAAATGAAACTGCCTTATGACCCAGCGGTTCTACTTCCAGGAATTTATCTGAAGGAACCCCAAACACTAATTTGAAAGAACATAAGCACCCCTGTGTTCACTGCGGCGTTATCGACGATGGTGAGGATTCGGAAGCAGCGCTGTGTCCATCACTAGATGAACGGATAGAACAACTAAGGGCCATTTACACAGGGGAATTCTTCTCGGCTATAGAAAATAAGAAAAGTTCACCCTTTGCCACAGCACCATCGGCCCTGGAGAGCATTATGCTCAGTGAAACGAGCCAGTCACAGGGAGACAAACACACGATCCCACTCCTGCGCGGAATCCGATGAACAAAGTGAGCTCACGAGCAAATCGCAGGCAGACTCAGAGATGGAGAGCAGGCTCTCTGATCGTGAAAGAGAGACCCGGGTGACTCCGGGTACAGCCGGTTTCCCGTCTCGGGTGGGAACTTGAGGCCGGTCCTCCGCAGGCGGCTGGCAGCTCAGGTCACACTGCCCCCCGGGTTAACGGTAAGTGGGGCGCTTGGCCCTCCGACCTAAGGCGACCGAAGGCGTCCGTGTGCCCTGGGGAACGGAGCCTGGGATTGGGGGGCGGGTAGACAGTGAAGTGGGGGCAGGGCCAGGGGCCCCCGTCTGGCCACGCTGGCAGAGGTGTGACTCCCAAGTCGCTTTGCAGGGGACTCTCGAGGGGGCCAGGGGAGGCACATGGCGGGATTTGTCCGAAACCCTCTGGATGGTTCAGGCGCTGTTTGGCCCGTTCACACGCTGGGCGCCACAGTCGGAGGCTCCGGGACATCGCACAGGGGGGGCCACCCCCCCAAACCCTCTGGGGCTGTGCCGGCTTCTGGAACTCGCCCCGCCCGCTCCTCCCCCAACTCGCCTCTCCTCCCGCCTCTCCTCCTCCCTCCCCCCCCCCCCCCCGCCTCAGCTCAGACGGCCCTTCCTCAGGACGGCCGCCCCGCCCCCACCCTCTGCTCTGTCCCGTCGGTCATCCGTGTGTCACACTTGCTGCCATAAAGGTTTTAGGGGCAGTGCCCGGTGGTTACTCATTTACCACCGGTCGCCTCACCCAGAGGACAGGACACCCTGAGCACAGAACTGCGCCCCTCCCCGCTGGCCGCGTCCCCGCCTCCAGCCCCGGGCCTGGCCCTCGGGCCCCCGGCTGGGTGGCCCCCAGGCTGCTGGCTGCTCTCAGGGGCTCCCCGTCCCCGTCCGCGTCCCCACGCTGCCCCTGCTTCTCTCCGAGCCTCTGTTCTCTAACTTCACTGGCTTCCACCGGAACGTCCCATCCGGAGTCCCTTCCTGGGGAGGACAGACAGGACCGACAGTTAGGGAAATGGATTTGTCCCGCAGGGTAAAGGACGAGCGTGTCCTCGGCCCCCGGGCATCGCCTTCCTCGATGGGTGGGCTGCAGTCTCGTGCGGGCGCAGCCAGCGGAGGGGCGGCTGGGCTTGGATGCTGGTGGCCCCCGACCTTGGCAGTGCTCGGGCTCTGTCCCCTCTCTGCCTGTGGAGCTTGGGGCTGTCCTCGGGTCCCCTGCCCAGGGCACCAGCTGTCAGCCTTGGAACCGGCTTCCTTCCCGAGGCGCCTGCCTGCCCGCGGCCACCCAGTGCCCTTTGGGCTGCTTTCTCGTTTTCGGCCCTGGTGAGTCAGCGATGCCATAAACACCTGGCCCGGCCTGGCGGCAGGGGGACGCCCCCCCCACCCCGAGGACCGTCACAAAGTTCACGGGAGTCCGGCCTGAAGGGTGGAGGGCAGGGCGCCCGCTGCCCGCACCTGCCCGCCGACTTATACCCCGGTCTGCGCGTGTGGGCGCAGGGGCCCGCCCACCCGCGGGGCCCTGCCCCACCCCCACCCCCGGGCCGGGGTCTCCTCCACCTCCTCCACTTCCAGTCTCTCGGTTCAGGAGCTCCAGCCCTCTGTCCCGCGAGCCCACTCATGCCTCCCCGCCTTCTGTCCCTGCGGGGGGCAGAGAGACCTCCTCAAGACACCGGGGTCTCCCCGTGGAAGGCCAGGGCCTTTTCGGAGCGGGCTGCACACGGCCTGCCTCACAGACTGGAGCCGGCGCTGCAGCCCCAGGGGCCCCTCGTGCACGTCGGGGGCACGAGGAAGGAACGCCACACTGCTCCTTGATCCCAGGACCCAGGGGTCTCTGCTACTCGTCCCTCCTGTTTTCTCCTGGAATCTGCTTTCTCTCAGTGATGACGTGGAGGCAGGCGGGGTTGTGTGCACGGTCTCGGGTCCTGATCCGGCCCCTCCTGTCCTCACGGCCGCTGTTGTGCACTGAATCGCTCGGGGACCACTTCCAGCCCACCCCCTCGGAGAGCCTGTCCCTTGCTGTCCTGGTCCCACACGGCCCCTGCCCTCTCCCCGCACACTCCACTCCTGGACACTTGGTTTAACACGCGATGCGTTTCCAGGTGGATGCTGGCGGACAGCCACCTCTGCGTGCTTCTGGGCGGGGACTGCGCGGTAAACCACTCGATCGACAGGGTCTCGTTACCGCCCAGCTCTGCGTCGGCACCTCGGGGCGGGAAGGAGCGCCACCTGGAGAGGGGAGGAGGCCTGCACCCCCCGCCCACCCTCCTCCGCACGGGAATCGGATGTGTGGGGGAGACACTGCCTCAGGTGGCCCCAGAAAGCCGGCAGGAGACGAAAAGACCAGCTCGAAAAGACACCTGGGCCCCTGTGTGCAGGCAGCATTTTCACAGCAGCCGCGCTGTGGAAGCCACACAGGTCTCCGCCGACAGACGATGGATAAAGAAGGTGTGTGCACGCGCGGAATGGAATATTACTCAGCCGTGAAAAAGAACGAGCTCCTGCCATTTGCGACAGCAGCGCTGGGCCTCCGGGGCATTACCCTCAGGGAAACGAGTCCTCGGGAGAAGGAGAGATACTGCATGACTTCACTCACACACAGAATCTCAGCACACACACCCCCCCCAAACAAACAAAACAAAACAAAACAAAACAAAAGCGGTCTCACAGACTCAGAGATCAAACTGAGGGTGGCCAGAGGGGCGGGTGAAGGGGTTTACAGTCAACGACACTGCGACAGCTTTGCACGGTGACAGATGACGACTGGGCCTGGGCAGCGATCACATCGACAGGTACCTAAGTTTCAAATCACTACGTTGTCCGCTGAAACTAATGTGATATCGCACGCCAACTCTACTTAAATTAAGTAACTAAACACAGTAAAAGCCCGCGCAGCGAGGGCCGGGATGCTGCTGGTGGGTTTCCGGAGGAGGCGGGGCACGAACACGCCAGGGGCCGGTCTCCCGGTGCCTTGCCCTAAACCAGGGCTGTAAAGAAAAGTCATCAAACTGATTGGCGTTGGTAGGCTCCTAAGATTCACGCTGAACAAAAAGTTCAGCAAATAAATACTTACTGATTTCTCGCCCCCCCCCTCCCTCAGGGGCCAGTCGGAGCTCCTACAGAGGCCACGTGCAAGGGTGGGGGTCAGGATAAACCCACCTGCGAGGGCGGGGCGCCCGGCCCCCGCCAGACCAGCGCTTTCCCAGCACCGGAGCACGCGTCCGGTCCGGGGGCAGGCGGGGCCCCTCTGGCCGGCGGCGCCCACCTCCGCCCTCACGGAGACTGCGGCTTCTCCCAGCAGATGGGCTTCCTAAGTGCCGCCGTTACCGCCCGTTCCCCGGGGTTCCCGCAAAGCGCTGAGCGCGCCTCGAGCAGCCAGGCCGCCAGAGCATTTCGTGACCCTCCGCGGTGCAGGTCACTTCCCCGTTAGCCTTAGTCACTCGCCAGCGATCACCCGGGCTTCCCCTCGCCGGGGCTCCTGGGGTCTCCGTTATTTGATTTGGGGGGGCATTTTCTAGCAATTTGTGGGTGGAGACTTCAACCGAGTGTTTTAAGCCTGAATTCTCTGTGGCTCGTGCATTTGGAGGCGAGTCCGGAGGACGCAAGCGCACACTCGGTGCGACTACGGCGCTGGGCGCTGACGACGGGCCAGCAACCGCGCCGTGCGGAGTGCAGGTCCCAGGCCACGCCCTCTTCACGCAGCCCACTTCTCAGGCCGGAACGCAGGCACAAGAGGGCTTGGGTGGGCGCGCCTCGGGGTCCTGAATTTAGTAAAGAAGGGAACCCCATTTAAACTTGTTTAAACGCCACGCGATGCTGCTTCCTCAAACGGCCACGGAGACTCTGTGTGTTAACGCGGAGACACAGGGATGCGGAAGGAAAGTACCAAAGGGACCGCTCTGCATCAGGAGAGTAGGAGCGGGGGAGGACGGGTGGGACGGGGTGGCCTGGGGCTGAAGCCAGGCCAGTCCGGTGCTGCGGGGAGTGGGGGGGTGTTGGGGGGGCCTGGTCGTGTGCTGGTCCTCCCCCAGCCCTGTGGGAGCACAGCAGTGGGGGGGGGGTGCGGCTGGGACCACAGGTGGAGTGCGTCAGCCGCAGCCGAGGAGGACGGATGTCACCAGGCATTCCCGCCGAGGTGTGCGCCCACGTCCCTCACCTCTCCCTCCCACTTCCCACTTCCCTTCCAGTCTGGGTGACGGTGGCGGCCATCTCCGTGGAAACCCCGAAGGAAGTCCTTCGCGCTGCCCGAGGAAAGAGCGTCACCCTGCCCTGCACCTACCGCACGTCCACCCTCTCCCGGCAAGGACTGATCCAATGGGACAAGCTCCTGTGGAGTTACACGGTAAGGGTCCTCAGAAAGTGCGGGTGTCCCAGGAAGGGGCGCGGGTGGCAGGTGGCAGAGCTGACCGAAGTGCTGAGTATGTTGGTGGGTAAATAAACGCCAAGGGCAAGGCTTCAGGAAACCAAGTGGCGTGGAGGCCGAGGGTGGCTGCCTGGCTCCAAGCCTGGCACAGAGTAGGTGCTCGATAAACACCGGCGGCCTGAGCGAGTGAGGACAGACAACGGGCTGAAACGGGACGGGCGGCGAGATGCAGGAGGCCACAGAGGCAGCCATGCCGGGATCCGAGGAAACCCATCTCCTGCACCTGCCCGCACTGCGGTCCACCTGCCCGCCCCAGTCTTCCCGCACGGCCATCAGACACCCAACGAAGGCAGACATTACAAGACGGTGCCCCCTGGGGGGAGCCGTTTCCTCCGGGGCTGGCGGCAGCGCTTCGGGGCTGGGCACGGGGGCCGAGGGCCCTCGGCACCCGCTGGAGGGAGCGCCGCACCAGGGCCTGAGGGTGAAGACCAAGGGGCGCCTCTTCTTCCTCCCAGGAAAAGGTGGCCATTCTGACATTTCCGGACCACAGCCTCACCTACGGTGACCGTTACCAGAACCGGGTCAACTTCTCGGGCAACGCCCAGCTGTCGGACGCCTCCATCACCATCGGCCAGCTCACCATGGACGACAACGGCACCTACGAGTGCTCGGTGTCGCTGCTGCAAGATGTAGGCGGCACCACCAAGGGACGCGCCCGCCTCCTGGTCCTCGGTGAGTGGCCCCCGGGGTCCCGCAGGGGCAGCAGGGAGGGCGTGTGGGGAGGACAGGTGGCCTGGCGGGGCGGGGGGGGACAGAGCCAGAGGCAGCGGTGCCTGACCAGGAGCTCAGGCTCTCCCGTCACCTGCGGGCTCCCCTGCAACAGCTCCCCTCTTCCCGCAATGAGCTGGCTGGGGAAGGCAGAGGACCCCACCTAGGTGTGACTGTCCAGCCCTCGCCCTCCCCCTCCCCGCCCCCCCTCCCACCCTCGGCCCCCCAGGGCTGCTGCATTTTAGTTAACCTGAGGGGCGAGGGCACGCGCTGCATCTGAGGTCATGGAACTCGGTGCAACCCAGGTTTTGCTCCAAAAAAAAGACCAAGAGAGATCATTCCGTACTATGCGTGAAGAAATCCAGCAAATTCTCTCTCAAAAAAGTTTTCTTTCCAAATGGCTGTTTTGCTTTTCAGGCAGAAGGGTTTTTGTTAGGTGTGGCCACCCACTCAGGCTGGGTGACCTCAGGACTGAAGTGGGGCACAGAGTCCCAAGTCACCACCCGGAAACCACCTGGCCCTGGGCCACCTGTGGCACTTGCGGGCTCGGCCGCCTCACGGCCTCTGGCGCCCCCTGGTGTCCACAGGAGGACTTGCAGGCTTTGCAAGGCCTGGAGCCCAGCACGTTCCTTGCCCATCACTCTGCCTGCAATAAGTATTCAGGTGGCATCTACCTCCTGCCCCAGCGGAGATCGGAGATCTCCGGGAGCCCCTGCAGCGGGTGTAAGGGCTGCTCTGAACAGCGTCACTGCACCACGGTCTGACCCTGCAGGACACGTAAAGAAAGAGGTTGGAGGGCCGGCCTGCCACTGACGGCTCCAGCACCGCCCTGTCCCCGCTGTGACCTCCCGCTCACCCACACGCACTCCTAAAAGTCTGAGGCGCACCTGGTGCTTCCCAGAGCCCGGAGGGACGCACCTCTCCCGGGCCCCCGCTGCAGCCTCCTTTTGGGCTCTCCCTCCTTCCCACCACGGCCCGTGCCGGGACCAGGTCCGCGTCCCTCGGCTGGGCCTTCCCTGCCCCCGAGCCCTGCCTCCTGCCCGCCATTGTCCAGTGACCCACGCGGTGCCTCCACGGGACTCCCGGAACCCAGGGACGCCCTCAGGGTGCCACCCCAGTCCCCAGCAGTGCCGCACGGAGAGGAGGGGCCCCACCTGGTTGGCGGAAGGAACCGCACCACACGGCTGGGGGCACGCGGTGCTGGGTGGGGGCCCCACCGGAGCTCTGCGGGAATTCTGGGAGGCCAGGTCAGGCACCGGCCGTGAGGGCCTGCCGGCTTTCGTGCCCTCCTCTCCGTGGGCCTGCCTGTTGCTATCTGTGTCCCCCGTCCCCTCCCAGCCCTTGGGCCCGCACTCCCACCCAGCACCTCTGCTGCCCCCGGGGTCTCTCCCATCCCCCCACCCCTCGGGACGATGGCATTTTACCAGCGAAGCATGAAAAGGGGGCAGCGCTCAACCCAAGGCCAACAGGGTGAGGGGCTTGAGAGAGGGGCTTGCCCTGGCCCCGGGGGCGGGCAGCCTGCCCGGGGAGAGCTGTGAGCTACGGTGGCTTCTGCGTTCCTAAAGGGTTCTTTAAAAGAAGCAGTGACTGAGAGTACAATGTGCTGTCCCCTCAGGGAATGGGCCCTGAAACCGCCCAGCTGAGTCCCTGAGCCTGTGGCTGGTGGGGGAGCCCTGGGCCTGGAGCCCCGCCCTGTACCCCATCTTTACAAGGTGATGATGACTCTACACTGGCCGTGGTGACACTGCCCTCGTGACAGGGCCAGGCCGCTGGGCCGGTGTTCTGGGTGGACGGACCTTGGAGCGTCACGCCTCACGTGTAGGCTGTGACTTTCTCTAACCGACAAGACGGGCGTGTGTGTCTGCAGGGGAGGGGAGGGCTGGCTGTCACCAAGGTCCCCCTGACGTGTGCCTTCCCCTCGGCCTCTCCCTGCACAGTGCCACCCTCCAAACCAGACTGCGGCATCCAGGGAGAGACGGTGATTGGGAACGACATCCAGCTGACCTGCCAATCAAAGGAGGGCTCCCCGGCCCCGCAGTACAGCTGGAAGAGCTTCGATCTCCAGAACCAGGAGCGGGTAGGCCCGCCAGGTAACCCCAGCCGGGTGCCGGAGGCGGGGGGCCTGGGCTGACCCGTCGGGACCCTGAAGGCTGCCCCCGCCCCCTCCCTGCAGCTGGCACAGCGACGTCCGGGTCACCTCCCCTAAGCACCTGTTTCTTGGGACCACACCTGCCCAGCTCTTGGGTGGCTGTGAGCAAGGCCAGTGACCCCATGGGAAGCACTGCGCGGAAGGAAGCGCGCAGGGCAGGTTTCCGGCCTTTGCTTCGGCCCCAGGACGCGGTCCTCTGGACTGGGCGCCATCAGCGGTCACTCCGGCTGCGGTCCCAGCTTGGACTGAGATTGCCCCCTCCACTGTGCGCACTCAGGGTGGCGGTTTCCCGTCCCCACGCACTCCCCGGGCCGGCCCATCTCGGACTCCCCCAAACCCGCCTCCCCAAACGCACCCCCCTTCCCTGGCCCCACACCACCAGCCCAGGGCTGCTGTGGGGGCCCCGCGTTCCCAGGGGTTCGGGGGCCACGACGGGAGGTTCGCTTACGGCTGCCAGGGGACCCATTCTGTCCTGGGCAGCGGGGTAGCTGGCCTTTGGTCACGAAACATACCAGAAAAACATGGGGCAACAAAACCAAACCCCCCCAAACTACATAAATATCCACTGGTTACCGTGGAGCCCCCAGTGTGGGAACCCCCCCACTGGAGCCCCGGGGGCCCTGCTGCCAGCCAGCCGCACCCAGAGCTCCCGGGACAAGGCCCGTCCAGAGAGGTGCCTGTGGGCTTAGTTGTGGGCGGTCCTCCAGCTCAGGGGGGCGGGAGGGCGCGGGTGCCCAGTGAGCACAGACTAGGGCGTCCAACGGCGTGAAGTGGCCGCTCCACCCTTCTTGACCACAAGGTGTCGCCACAGCAGCAGAAACATTAGTTTTAGCCTGATTTCTGAACTATTAGGACTTTTCCGAGAAAAGGGGTTGGGAGCCCCAACTTGGAACCAAAGCAGGTCTCGGGGTGCCGGTGGCACCGGCTCACCCCAGAGCAGCTTCCAACGCCCACTGTTTGGGTGAGGGGCGTGGGCAGGACGGTGCTGACCCTGGAGTGGGAAGCCCCACGTCCCGACCCTGAACAAGTCCCCCCCTCCACTCGCGGTGTTCCGCAGGGTAGACTGCGCGTCACCATTGAAATAGTGGGGGTCTGGTAAAGGCTATTCACCCCCAAAGTCTGTCCAGGGTCAGACAGCATTTCCCAAAGGGGGCTCCTTCCAGCTGCCTCTTGAAAAAATCCCATTAGTTTAGAACGTGAGACTATTACTCCCTGACTGCCCGGCGCTCGTTGGCATATTAGGACCTCTGACAGTTTTGTCTTTGCACCCT
This sequence comes from Glossophaga mutica, assembly GCA_039655065.1. NCBI lineage: Eukaryota > Metazoa > Chordata > Mammalia > Chiroptera > Phyllostomidae > Glossophaga > Glossophaga mutica. Next base: position 52,045,117 of record CM077316.1, read on the forward strand.
TGTCGAACGCTTCACTCGATCTCTAAACCATTCTGCTCACGGGCGCGCTTTCAGTGTGATGTGTTAATAATCACGTGTCCACAACGCTTCGGAAAGCGCGCCGCGGTGCGGGGCTCCAGGGTCTGGGGGAGACCGGCCCCCGGGGAGCAGCGCCCTGGGCTCCCGGGGCGGCGTCCGAGGGAAGGGCACCCGTGCGGAGCGACTGCCGGGATGAGCCCGATCGCCCGCTGTCACCTGGGCGGTGGGAGCCAGGCCGATTCTAACGGGTCCGGTTCTTCAGGGAGGCCCTCCCTGACCCTGCGCGGGAGAGGAAACTCGGTTACCGCAGAGCCGGACAGCACTTCCTGCGGGGCCCTCGGCCCCCTGCCATCACCCTGGGCCACGTCTGTCTTCCCTCGTAGACTGGGGACCGCTTGCCCCTGTTCAGAGCTAGGGTGATCGGCATGAATTTTCTGGATCGCGACGCATTGCCATAACCTTCATGTGTCACGCACACATTCTTATACCGAGCACGCATCGGCTTAATCGTGTCTCCAAAGACAGTTGTCAGCTGTTCCAGAAAGCCCGAGACCTCAAAACGGGGTTTGTGTGAACGCTTCCACGCGGCGTCACCGTGTCACTTTGGGCAAGTCCGCTGCCTGTGTGATGCTGGAGATGGAAATCTGTTCCGTCTACCAGATGCAGAGACTGCGGGCAGAATCGGGGAGCCCGCGGGTATGAAGGGGCCTGTTGTCCACGCAGGGGGACACGGTCTTGCAGGAGCGGAGGTGGGCAGGGTGGGAGGGGAAGCTGGAGGGCTGGCCGCGCCCCTGTGACCACACTCAGAGGCCTGGGCGTGTTGCTGAAGGTCCCCGGCTGCCCCTGAAATGTCAGGCCGGGGTGGCGGCGGGATGGACTGTGGCCGCCTGGTGGCGGCTGGGAGGGACCACAGGAGGCTTTTTGAGAGGACAGAGGTCTCATCCCTGGTCTCAGAACTGCAGTCACGACAAAGTGGCTTGGAGCGCAGGACACGGCGACACCTGCAGGCACCGAGCTCCCCTCCCAGGCGAGCAGGTCGCAGGGCCGTAGACTCGGCAGGGAGGGGGCTCGTGAGGACAATGGGACCACCGCCCTGGACGCAGGAGGGGCAGGGGCGACGCTGCCACCCCAGGTTCGCAGCTGCGGTTCCAGCAGCTCAAACGGCTCACGTGCGTGGTGGACGATGGAGCGTGTAGATGGACAGCTGCCCCCCCACACACACACACGCAGATACACACGCACGCAGCACACTCATATGTACACACACACACACACACACACACACACTCACACACACACTCACACACAATCACACACACACACAGCACCCAGGGCAGAAACCCCCGGAGATCAGAGACCGTGATTTCCAAAGTCTTCCTCCGTGTGAGTCGCAGCCGAGGTTCCGTTTCGGAAGAACGACACCTTCTCACCAGAAGGCGTTTCTGTGCGACACGCGCTGCGTATCTCGCATCCTGGGGGCGTGCGGCGTGGCGAGCCTTCTGTGTCAAGCTGACGGTGACTCGTGGCTCATCGGACGACCCTGGTGGGTGTCCTGGGAGCTAGGTGCTGCCATCACCGCCGTCACAACTAAGGAAACGGGCTCAGTGACACTGAGGGGCTTGGCCACTGTCCCACGGTGCACAAGCTGCAGACCCGGGCTTCAAACCCAGGGTGCCCGGCCACCCCGCACGCCCCTCAGAGTGGTACCTCCCACCCGTTTCCCACCCTGCGGCCTGGAGACGGGTCCTCTCCTTGGGACAGGTGGGGCCGCAGGTGGGCCGACCGGGGCGCTGCGGGCCCCGCCGCTCCGGCCCCGCCGTGCCGCCCTCTCCTCACCCGGAGGGCCTCCTTCCCAGGCATGGGGCAGACCTTGACCCTGAAGAACATCTCCGCAGACACGTCGGGCTTCTACGTCTGCACGTCCCGCAACGAGGTGGGGACGGAGTCCTGCAACATCACGGTGACCGCCAGGCTTCGTAAGAGCAGCCGAGGGTGGAGGGCGGGACGGGGGGGGGGGGGCGGCGCACAGAAAGGGGAGGGATCGCAGCCTCCTTCGGGCCCCTGCTGGCCCCGTGGCTCCCCTTGCCTGGGCTCTGGCAGCCATAGACCGGCCCCATCAGCAGGTGGGGCCACGCCCAGAGCCAGCTGGCGCAGCCTGGACCCCATCCTGTGGGTGGGACACTCCCCAGCTCAGGGACGAGCTGGAGCAGGAGCCGCCTGCTGACAGCTGAGGACTTTTCCGGAGCCTGGGGAAGCCAGGGCTGCAGGGACGCAAAGGCAGGGCCATCTGTCCTTGTCTGTGTCCCCACCGTAAGGAGCATCCCCAGGCCACAAGGCCACGCCTTTCCAAGCCAGGGGCTGGCTCCACGGGCTAGGGGAGGCCCGGGGTCCCGGGGGGCTGGGAGGGGCTGCCTGGGGCGCCGCGGCTGTGGGCGGCCCCGCCGGCTCTCAGCCCGGAGCCTGGGCTCGGCGGAGTCAGGGGTGCAGCCGCTCTGTCCGCCGCAGCCTCCATGAACGTGGCCCTGTACGCGGGCATCGCCGGCGGCGCGGTGGTGGCCCTCATCCTCATCGGCGTCCTGACCTACTGCTGCTGCTGCCGAGTGAAGGGCGAGGACGCATCCAGGCCGTGAGTGGGGGCGGCCGGGCGGCGCGGGGCCGGGCGGTTGGGAGGCTGCATCCGGCTCCTGGCGCCCAGGGACAGCGGTCAGTCCTCTCAGCCTGTCCTGAAGTGGCGTGGGCGTCTCAGGGCAGGGCTCCTGCGGGCACCGGGGCTTGTGGGCTGCGGCCTTTGTCACCGGCGGGTCCCTCCTGCCTGCTCCCTAATACCCTCGGCTCACGAGTGGAACAAGTCCGGGCCACTGCCTGTCCCCTCCGAGCCCCGCCCTTCAGCCCAGGGTCCCTCTGCAGGCGGAAGGGGGTGGACGGCGGGCCAGGAGCGGGGCTGGGCCCAGCTCCCCAGGGCAAACCGTCCCTCTGTCCTCACGGCCGCAGGAACCGGTCCATCTACCGGGAGCCCCAGGAGCAGCTGAGGGACCTTTCACAAGGGCGGCAAGAGGAGGATGACCCGGAGCACGGACACCCGGGGAGCCGCCGTCACTCCTGACCACGCTGGCCGAGGGCGGCCAGGGCCCTCCCCAGCCTCCCCGCCCCCACTCCGGCCCACCTTCCTGAGCCTCCCTCCCGGTATTGACAGTACTTCTGTCCCCTGGGTCGGCAGTGGGGGCCCAGCTTGGCCTGGCTGAGCTGCTCTCACCTGCCAAGTGACCCCTCCCTACGGCCAAGCCCACAGGGACCTCGGCGTGCCCAGCACCAGGGCAGTGCCCCGCAGAAGGTGTGCACAGAAAACATGTTTGTTGAATGAATCAATGAGCACCCAGAGGGTTCTCTATCATCATCCAGCCGAGGTGCCAACTGCCCGCTCCGGGCCCACCCCCCGCCCCCCATGGTCAGGCACTGCCCGCGAGGGCCACCACCAGCCCCGCGGCACCCTCCCGCGTGGCTGCCCACGTGGCGTCCATCACTGCCTGCCGACGTCCCAGCTGTCCCTCCAGGGCCATCTCAAACCCCTGTGAGTTCTCTGGCTCTGTCCGGATGTCCCACCTCCATCACTGGCCACAGGACACAGTTACCCGAGCCCCTGTCTCTCCGTGTTAGAGGCTGAGCTCCTTGGGGCCATGCCGGGCCTCACCCCTGCTTTGACAGGTGGGGCCTGCCCCTCGCTGGTCCCCCTGCCACGACTGCGGGCACCAAGGTGACTCCCACCCAAACTCATCTGCCCCTTTGGTGAATTACGGTGACTCGACTTAAATGAGCATGTGACAGTGACGCTCTCAAGGCCAGAGTAACCGCCGTGGCCACCCGGCTTCCCGACCCCTAACCCTCCCCCACCCACCCGCTCCTGGCAAGCTCCTGGTTCTGCCTTGCTGGTCGGGGGTGGTGCTGCCCCTCCAAGAGCCCCTCCCCCTTGGTCGGCTGTGTCCTCCCCGCAGGAGCCCAGGCTTAGGCCTGGGGTTGGGGGGTGCTGGCGGCCAGTCTCGTCCAAATGCTGTCAACTATTAAAGAAACCGTGTCTTTTCTGAATGATCAGAAAAGGAATCTTCTCTGATGTCCATTTGCGATTTAAAAAACATCTTTTATACATTTGTTGAACTCTTCGCTTCGTTCACGATGCTGCCAATAACGATAACAAAGTGGTCAGTGCAAATTCTTCCTTTTCTGACAAGGGCTTGGTTCCCACTGGGCGGAGACGCCTTCTCCTGCGCCTGCGTCTGCCTCCGGAAGCCGCTTCTGCCCCCTCGCCGAGGCCAGGGGACAAGGCTGAGTGCAGGGCGCAGGGGGACAGTACGCTGGCTTGTGTAGGGAGGCCGTCACGGAGAGAGGAGGTTTTGTCCCGGGGGGAAGCTCGCTCCTGGTTAGGAAAGCCATCCCCTCCCCAGGACAAGGCAAGGAAGGGGGCGACCCCCTCCAGAGCCAAGGAGAGCTAGAAGGGGGGCGGGGGTTCCGACAGGGAGAGATGCCCCCTCCAAAGCAGCAGGAGTGGGCGGGGGGAGGTGCCCCGGCGCCTTCTTCTCGGCTCTCCCACTGGGAGACCCCAAGGAGAGGCCAGCTGTGCCCTCTGGGGGGATCGGCCTCCTGCGGCGCCAGGTGGGGAAGGTGGGGGGGCAGAGGGCCGAGGGGCGGGCAGGAAGTCAGATGAGGATAACGGACACATCTGCCGTCACCTGTAACCACCTGTGAGCGCCCAGGGCCTGGGTCCCCCGCTCCGTCTACCTTCTAAAGGCCCGTCAGCTCATCCGCAGGCGACCTGGTCTATGGTGCCAACAAAGGAGTTCGGGAAACACCCCCACCATGTTGGGGGCCCAGAGAACAAGCGCCATTCAATGTCCTTCCGGTTCCAGAAAATGGGGGGTCGATTCCGCAGACGGCTGGGCCTGCGGCTGTGCCACAGGTGGCTGGGACGGCCCGGCCCGGCCACACACCTGCAGGAAGGCGGTGGATTCCACGGTGTCCCTCCACCAGATGTTTTCCCTTCTGCTTTTCTGGAAACGATCTCCAACTCCCATGCGCGACCAGCGCGACCCTAACCCCAACTGTTCGGGAATGAACTGTCAACGCAATGCCCGTCACCGTAACCGCGTCGCTCGTTACGCACTGTCCCGCGGGCAACAGGGCTCTTCTCCTACACGACGCCCACAGCCACCCACCGCAGGGAGTCGGCCCCACGGCCTCCAACCCCTTCGAGTTTCCCCGGTTTTCCCAGGAATGTGCATCAGAGCGAAAGCACCCAGCTCAGAATTGCTCCTCGCAGGGAGCTGCCTGCCGTGTGGATTTGGTCTCCTGCCACTGGAATCATTCCCCTGTCTTCCCTCGGTTCCCACGCGACTGGCGTGTCCGCGTGCCCAGCCCGCGGTTCTGGAGACGATCTCTCCAGCTGGGCTTGGTGGCGCCCCCTGGTGGAGCTCCGGCGTCTCTGTCAAGAACGCCCCCGGCATCCCGGTGTGGGGCGGGGCTCGGGGTTTGGGTTTTCCTGTGACAGGTGATGTAAGCACGGGCACTCCTGGGTTGAGCGGTCTGTGCCAGGTTACTCTGAAATTACTTGTTTTCCCGCTGCTGTTCCTAAGTGCCATGTTTTGTCGTGTATGATGAGCACTTTTTGCCCCAATTTCCAAGGGTAAAATGAGGATGCGCGTTATACATGGATATAATGATTACATGCCATGGGGATAATGATCTTGTGTATAATGTGCATGAAAACGTGGGTGCACATTACACACGGCAAAATACGGTACTTTTGTCGAGAGGTTCTTGGTGGCTAAACGTCCCATTTCTTTCTTTCTTTTTTTGAAGGAGTTAAAATACAAGTTTATTTTAAATTATCACAGTAAAATCTGCTTTCATTTTTTATTCATTCTTAACTCATGTTAACGAAGAGACTTTTCTCACCAGTCACGAAGGACCGCACCCAGCTGTTAATTTATTCATGAATTTATCAAGCCCCATGGCCTCACTCGTCGCTGTCGGACTCCCTGGGTGATAATCCAGGGTTGTCATCATTTATTTGGACGCTTAGACCGCGTCAGGTTCGGCAGCGGGAGCCCCTTTCCAGGTGGCTTCGTTCACCCCTGGCACGTCCCTATAATTCGGGGTACCCTTCCTCACTTTCTGGCATAAGGTACCGAGGGCTCATTTTGGCACCTTCTCAGCTCCAGCCTTGAAGTCGGCTGTGTTTCCAACGAGCACCTGACCCTTCCAGTGGAGGGAAGGTGCCGTCAGGTGCCCCCACTTATCCACGGGGAATACAGGCCAAGACCCCCGTGGATGCCTGAAACCGCGGGAAGTACCGAACCCTGGATATACTCGCTGTTTCCGACTCAAATACTTGTGATAAAGTTTAATTTATCCATGAGACGCTGTAAGAGATCACCTAGTAATAAAACAGAACTATAACCACAGACTGTGACCAACGTGAGGGGACGGGGCCTCTCTGACACGTGACTATGCTGCACTCACCGCTCCTGGTGACGTTCCGAGATGACGCAAGGCCCCGGTGACATCATGAAGGGAGGCGAGTGACGTAGGCCTGATGACGTCAGGCTTCTCCTGGGCTCATGGGAACCGCCGGCATCACCGCTCCAGCGCTCTGGGGCCCTGTGACCCCAGGTGACTGGGGCCGCGGTGAGGCCGCGGTGACTGGAGCCCGAGCCATGCGACGTGGCCACTGTCCAGCTGGGGCCAGAGACACCCGCTGACCGCAGGGCGGGGCGTCCGGAGCTGGAGCCGGATGGGGGAGGAGTCTCGTCCGGGCAGGTGCCGGACTCGCGAGAGTTCGCCTGCCACTCGCCGCACCGGACCTCCCCGCGTGTCCGGGGCTTTCCCTTCACGATTTCTGGGTGTCGGTGGCCGTGGGCAGTGGAGCGGGGCTGCTGTGTTTAATGTTTATCTTTTATGTGTTTTTGGAACCCACCTCAACCCTTTTGAAAACGAGACGGACTTGATTACCGCTGATTAAGAAGTGTAGCGAGAGGTGCAGGGTTTGGGGAGACCCAGCGCGTGCAGGGGGGTCAGGTCACAGGGCCCGGAGCAGGAGCCCCAGGGGAGCAAGGGCGCAGGGCTGTGGCGAGAGGAGCCAGCCGCAGGCGGGGGGGCGGGCAGGAGAGGGGCGCAGGGCGCCAGAGCCCCGCCGCCCGTCCCTCCACCAGCGGTGTCCAACCTTTCGGCGTCTCTGGGCCACGCATTGAACACATCGCGACGGTGACCACAAGAACATCCGATAATGCTTTAAGTGAGTTTACGATGTGGCGTCGGCCCGCGTTCGAAGCCGTCCTGGCCGGCATGCGGCCGCGGGCTGGACACCCAACAAACTCCGCAGGAGGCGCGGCCTCCTCCTCAGGTCCACACGCGGGTTCAGCAGTTAAAATGTCTTAACGCGGCGCTCGGGGTGCCCATCGTCAGGCGCTTCTCCTGAATGAAGAGCGACAAGCCCGTCTGCTTCCACCTGAAGGTCACCCCCCCCCATTGCCAGTGGCCTGGACAGACACCTATTCCCTCCCGCCTCCTCCCGGGTGGGGTGGGGGAGCCCCCAGGACTCTCCGGCTGGGAGCCGGCAGGTCGCACGCAACCTCCCGGTGCTGGAAGCCAGAGCTCAGGAGGCACGGGCGGCAGGCAGTGGTGTCTGCATTGCGGAGGCCGAAGTGATTTCCTGCAGGGAGACACCTGGACTCCAGTGGTGGCCCCTGTCCCTCCCTCCCCCACCTGGCAGTCGGGTGGGAGACACTTTTGAGTGTCCCCTGGTGCCCCAGGGAGGACTGTGCCAACGGCAATTATTTCATTTCGCTGCAGAAAGGGCACCGGCTCCACGCAGCTGCCCCTGAGCAGGGACCGGGGAGGTGGATCCCAGGCCTCCTCCCGCCCGAGGCCAGAAAGAGGCTTCAAAGAACCTGATCGAACACAAATGGAGCAACTGTCCAGAAAAATCAGCCCCGGCGAATCACAGCGCACGGAGCTCATGGTCTGTGCCCACGTGCTTGAGGTCCCGGGGCTCGGGATCCGACGTGCTGAGCTCGATGAAGCCACGCAGACACGGTCCGTTCGAGCCCTCGCAGCCCGGCCGCCTGGCCGCGCCAGTCTCGGCGCACAGGCGCAGAAACCGAGGTCAGGGGTGGGAGCGCCGTGTCGAGGCTTCAGGCGGCTGGTTTTAAGTGACGGCAGAAGCCCAGGCCGGTCTCACTGCTTCAGGCCGGGCTTCAGTGGGAACTTCTTTGAGAGAGGGAGCTCCGGACCCCCTCAATAAGCAGCAGTGGCCGAAGACGGCACCCCGCAGGCCTTAGTCCAGCCCTTCGGGAGCAGCCCGCTCGGGTTATCAGCCTGGGCAGCCTTCCCCCGCTACCACTCGGGGTCCTTTCATCTCCCCGCTCCCGCTCCTCTCTCATTGTCTCCCCCACGAACGAGAAAACATCCTGCCGTCCCTCCGAACCAGCTCCTCGACCCGTGAGCGCTCGGTGGGGCCACAGAGCGGCGGGCAGGAACAATGCCGCTCCTGGCGCTGCCCCGGGCCCCGCTGAGAGGACGGGGCCAGAGGGGGGTCAGTGTTGACGCGGCCTGGCAAGACTCCGGTTGTCCAGACAAAGAAGGGAAATGAGCAAAGGAGGCCAGAATGTCGGCGAGGGAGGGAGTTTCGCTCGCACTGGGTCGTGGACTTGGAACCCGGTAAGGAGCAGAGTGAAGACAGTGCCGTAGGAGACGGAAGTGGGGCTTGAATCAGCGGGTCGTGGGGCCTGAGGAAATGGAAGGACCAAACTTGGAGTGCAGAGGTCTGAGCTAAAACCCGAGGGGGGCGTGGAGCGTGGGAGCCTGAACTGGAAGGCGTGGGGGGTGCTCGTGGTCCTAACAAGAACCCGGGTACGTTTGGGAGAATGGGCTGTCACCGGGGGTGAAGGACAGCTCACTATGGCGAAGAAGCCAAAGATCTGAGACACCACCATTTGAAAGGACCATCGCCATGGAGACCGGAGTCACCAGGAGCCATGGCAGAAGTGGCATGGGAGAGGGTGACCGCCAGTCCGGAGCTAAAATCACCAAGGACAGAGTGGGTGTCCTCTGGGGGGTTAGTGGGGAGCACCATCTCCTCACGGGACACTCCCACCCGGAGGTTTTGAGGGGGGAGGCAGGGCCGATGGTGTTCAAGGGCACCCAAGAGCCAGGGGTGCCTGCCTCACCTGCGGGGCTGGGGGTCTCGGGGGGCAGCCAGCGCGGTGAGGACGCAGGGCATGAAGGTGGAGCCCCCAGAGAGGGTGTGCACAGGGGTCCCGCCACCCTGCCCTGGGGCTCTTGCCGGCCCGGAGGTGGGTTGGCAGGGGGTGCGGAGGGCTGGCGATGGGGCGGGAAAACCTGAGCCTGTGTACAGGGTGGGGGAGCGTGGAAACAGGTGTGCACAGCAAGTGGGGGTACGTGGGTGCCGCGGTGTCCTGGGCCCCCGTGACGCTTCCTCACTGGGGGGAGACGGCGGGGGAGGCCATTCGCCCCAGCGTTCAGAGACCCCCGGGGGCTGGGGGTCAGGGCCGGCTTGTCTGCCTAGAATTTATTGACCTGCCCTGGGGGGCCTGCGTTTGTCCTTGTCTCTCCCGCTCCTGGAGTACGGCCAGGCATTCGGGCGTTTCATGAGTGTTGGAATGACGGATGAGTGAGCGCATGGATCGAATGGAATGAAAAAGACGAACGTGTCTGACCTGGGGGAAGGCCGAAGCTGGGTTACAAACGAACTGTTCTTTGGCCACAGAGATGCACGTGGCGGGAACTCGCCGTAGTAACACGTGGCCTGAGAGCGCAGGCGTGGGGGACAGAAGGTCCGGTAGTGGGCCCAGGCAGGCGCAGGCACCCACCATCTGGGATCGGCATGTTGCAGTGCCTGTGGAAATGTGGCTTATCTGACGAGTGACTCGGGGAAGCCGGTCACCCATCTGGAAAAAGACACCGTCTGAATCCACACCCCACACAGTCAGCAGGACGCCATTCCGACGAGTCAACACTTAACATCTCAAACGGTGAAATCCTGGGAGTCTGCGAGGTGAGCGTGGGACACGATTTTCTCCGTCCCACGTGGGGGAGGCGTTTCCAAATGTGGCATCAAGCCCCCAGCCCTGAGAGAGCGAGCGATGGCTCTGGCCAGCTTAGAAACACGAGTTTCGGTGTGAAAGACCCCACGCGCAGCAATGCTAACGGGGGTGCGGGAGGCTGGGACGAAACGTGTGCGGCTCCGATGCAGAGCCTCTCCGAATCGGGACGGGTACAAACGGCACAGCAGACCCAGGACCGGAGCGCCGAGTGAACAGAAAAGGAAGCGGGAGTGGCCACCGGCAAGTCCGATAAAGCGGCCTTGGCCCCCCTCACACGGGGAAGGGAACCTAAGGGACGGGCCGGTGCTGCGCTGGCCGGGCGCCCTGGCGACACCCGACCCCTGGTGTGCCGCGCGGTGAGGCTGAGGAGCAGACCCTTCCACGCTCCAGCACGTGTGAAGCGAAGCGTGTTCGGGGACACGGGCTGCGGCGCGTGTTACGGGCGAGGGGGCACTCCCCGCCCCACCCAGGCACCCGGGGCTGCCCCGGCACCCGCACCTACAAGCGCCTGCCGCGAAGCAGCCGGAGACCCTGCGGAACGAGGGCGTCCCCTCCCGCTGTCCACGGTGCGGGGCAGCAGGCTGCCGTCCCGGCTTTGAGAGCGAGGCGAAGGGCACCTGAGTGGACCGCGTGTTCCGCACGGCTCGCCAGGTGCGCACACCTTGGCCACCACGGTTGCCTCCGTGGAAAGGAATCGAGAGCCCGGGGACAGGGTTGCCCGGGACCCTCTGCATCTTGTGGATTTGTGTGCAAATGCAGTACCTGCCTCAGATAAGGGTGGTGATAACGAAAAAGCCCGCCGTTCTGCCCTCCAGTGGGGGAGGCGGACACCCGAGGGGCGGGGGTGGCGGAGAGGCGGGCTGGCGGGACTTGGCGGCAGGACGGTGCTGCCTTGTAATGCTCAGCTCGCTTCACGGGGCCTGGGAGGCGTGAGCAAATCTCCAAGTTCAGGTCGCGCTCAGTGGCAGCATGCCGGCCTCTAACAAACTTTCTTTTTCTGGTTAAAAAGCAGGTGCCTGGAAATTAAAGCGTTCCTGAAGAGCATGGATAGGATGTGGTCAAAGTCAAGGGCCTCCCGCTGCTAGTCAAAGGCTTCTCAGGTGCTCCCCCCACCCCCCACCCCCCGCCGTGACCTGCTTTCGCCCAGTGACGCGCGGAGCACCGCTGAGAGCGGCGGCGGGAGGCAGAACGCAGCTGTCATTTTTAGCCAGTTCCAGAACAAATGGTGGCTGCGCTCCGGGTCCTGCAAAGCCGCGTTTATTTAAATTGCCCTCTGTGCCTGTGATCTCAAAGCAAGAACCGGCCTTTCCAGAGTCTTCCAACTGTGATGTGGTCGGTGAACAAATCCCCGGGGTGGCATCCAGCTGCAGCTGGACTGAAAGTTTTGTTTGTTCCCCTTGAAAGTAAGTGGCGACAGGAGGGGTCAGCTCAGCGCCGAATTCACTCGCCCAGCTCTCAGAAGGCTCCTGCCTTTTTCTAGAGTACAGGAGCATCTCAGGAATCCCTTAGCGCCGGCCCTTCCCTCGGCAACTGGTAGGAACTTCAAGAAAGATGAAGATGGAATTTGAGCTAAAGAAACTTTATTTCACTATGTATCACCCGATTTCCCAAAAAGCCTCGATTCACTTTGCTCATTGTTCCTGTAAACATAATGTTGGACACAGCGATTCCTCTTTTCTTTCTCCTGTTTCCCAGAGGCGCCCGCCTTCTGATGCTGGGCTTCGAGTTTCCTGTCTGAGTCTCCTTTTTTCACCTTCTCTGCACTTTTCTTTTTTGAGCGAACACGAGTTATGAGATTAATGTGATCACACAGGGCCAGAGTTTGATAGTGAGCTCTTTCCATACCAAGTCAAAAAATCCATACTGAGTTCAAAAAATCCTTAGGAACTCAGAGGAATATTATACATTTTTTCCTAAAAGTTTTAAAGAGCTTCCTTTTCACATTTACATCCTTAAGCCAGGTGGAGGCTTTTGGTGAATAAGGTGGGGAAGGGGTCCAATGTCAGTTTCCCCCCCTTCATGCATTTATAAGTTCCTGCACAATTTTCTAAACAGCCCCGTTGGTCTGAAACGTTGGTCGGAAACGTCCCATCATCCACCGCAGTTCTGAGTTGATTGTCTCATTTGTTAATCTGCCTGGCCTTACTTCAGAATCTCGCAATCTTAACTATCATTGTAGGCGTTAAAAATACATTGAAGATCTCGGAGGGGCGGGCAAGTCCCATCCACCTCCGATCACACTCTTCTCCTGAAGGTGTGTGCTGGCTTTTCTATGCCCTAATTCTTCCTAGAATAGCTTGTGAAGTCCCTCAGAAACTCGGATTTTTACAAAAAGATTTTACTTATTTTTAGAGAGAGGGGAAGGGAGGAGAAAGAGAAAGGTAGATGGGCCCCGAACCCGCAACCTGGGAATGTGCCCTGCCTGGGAATTGAACCGGGGACTTTTCACGCCACAGGGTGATTCCCAGCCGAGCCAGCTCAGTCAGGGCAAAAGAGCCCTCGGATTTTCATTGAAATTGCCTTCAATCTACAGATCAGTTGGGGAGAACCGAAATCTTTGATAAATCTTTGCAGTGGAGGAATTCCTGTTTATGTAGGTCTTTATTGTTTTTCACGGTTTTGTAATGTTCTGCCTATAGACCTTGTAACTTTTTTTGTCAGTTTTATTCCTAGGTACCTCAAAGGTTTTTGCTAATGTAAGTGCTGGGTTATTTTTCTTTTAAAACTTGTCAACGTATGGAAATGCCTTGTATCTTGTATCAATCTTACTATCTGGGTTTTGTTTTGTGTTTTTTTTTTAGCTTTTGTGTGGACAACCACCTCTGCGCACAGTGACAGTTTCATCGCTCCCTCCCCGAATCTTCGCTTTTATTTCGTGCCTCCTCCTGCGGCACTTGCTGGAACCCCCGCTCGGCGCCGAGCAGAAGTAGCAACAGGCGTTTCAGTCCTGTTCCTGGTCGTGGAGCAAGCTCTTGCCCCGTTTTCCCCGTGGAGGCCGTGGAATTTTTCCACTCCTTGCCGTCGAATTTTTCTAGATGCAGCTTTTCATCAGGCACGGGAAGCACTGATTCTAGTTCTGCTTTGCTTGGAATTTGTATCGCGAATGGGTGCCGGGTTTTGTCAAGGGCTTCTTTCTCCACCTGTTCTAATGCTAACATGCTGTCCCCCCTTGAATCTGTCGTGACAAGTGACATTTGTCGATTTTCTAAGGCTAAATCACTCTCGCTCTCCTCGATCAACCCAGTTTGGAGACACCCTGTTGTGTACTTGTATGCATGGGAACGATACGTTCCCCGAAAGTGGAGTGGAATTCGCCCGCTGGGCCACACGTCCTGGGGACGTTCGGTGCTCCCGCTCTCGTTACGGAGGCGGCGGGCTGGTGCGTCTCGAGGCCCTTCTGGGGGAGCTGCATCTCTCGGAGTGTCTCCAGTTCCTCTGGGTTTTCAGGGTTACTGGCAAGAACATTCACAGTATCACTTCATTTCCTTCCCCTCTGCTGGTCTGGCCTACGCCCCCTTTAACTCCCCGTTTAATGTGGTTGTGCCTTCTTTCTTTTTCGCTTGGCTCCTTGCGTTGCAGTTTTCGTCTGTTTTACAGTCTTTCCAAAGAGCCCGTGGGCTCTGTCCGGGGCCACGCTCGTTCTCCATTCTGCCGGTGCCTGCTCCTCATTCTCTGTCCTCGCACTTTTTAGAAGAGACCTGTTCAGAGAGGGGGAGGGGCGGAGACCTCGATCGCTGCCTTTTGCACTCGCCTCGACCGGGGGCTGAACCCTGTCCTTCCTTCCGTTTTTCATGGGTTTATTGTTCTTGTTCTAACTTAAAATTTATTATAGTTGGCAATGTTAGTTTCCCATGTTTTTTGTAACTTTCTAAAATGTTTATCTGGTGCTTAATTTTCAGCCCTTCCTTTTGTCCACTGTAACCATGTAAAGCTGTACTTTCCCTGTTAGAAGTCCTAACGGGTGTAGAACCTGCTATTCAATTGCTCTGCAGAACTTTCACTATCATTTAAAGTGGGTTTTTGATTCCATTGTGACTTCTATATACATGAGGTTTTTAAATTATTTTCAAATAACTGAACAGTAAAGGAAAAACATGACTTGATCCCACCCTGTGACTTACTGAGATGACCGTTAAAAAAATTCCACGTGTTTGAAATGGACGCAGTGCGCAAGCCGTCAGTCGAGCGTGTTGACTGGACCTCCCAGCGCTCTGTGCGCTCGCTGAGCGTCAGAACCCTGGACTCCTCAACGACGGACTTGGGGCAGAGCCTTCACCTCGGCGGCAGACCCACCGACTTCTCCCGGGGCTCCCGTACTTTTACTTCGCACTTTCGGGAACTATTACACGAGTGTACCAAAGGGAAAGTCACGGGTTTAACCAGGAACCAAGCAAACCTAACTGGATTTCCCCCAACACTTCCTTCCCGATTACCTCGGCTGGTCCGACAGAACCTCGGAAGCGCCTCGCGGCCCGTGCCGTTCTGGGAAGAGCGGCCAAGCGATGCGCCCAGGAGGCAGTCCGGGCGGCGCACGCGTGGGCCCCCGAGGCCTCGGGTGGGCCTTCTGACCTCAGGCCTCCTCCCTCCCACCTCCCCACCAGCCCAGTTACTGTCGTGCAGACTCTGAAGCCTAGATGTGAGAGTTTTACAAAATCTGCCAACAGGAATGCAGTGTATAGACTTACACCCTACAAATGTCCTCGCGCAAAAATCAGATGTCAAACGTACGAGCAGGAGCTGGAAGGGCGTGTGCTTTGCTAGCCAGCACGGTCTTCTCCGGAGTCGGGCCGGACTCACGGCCCCTAGTTGTGTGTGTGTGTGTGTGAGAAATGGAGGAGTGACAGGGACTTCACGGGATGACACACCTGTGCACAACCAGGCACTCGGCGGCCACTAACAGGGAAGACCGTGGGCAGAGGGGCCCGAGTCCATGGCAGACCCCGAGCGGCTCCCTGCGACCAGCAGTCGGGGTCCAGCAGACCTGAACTTGAGCGCAGTCTGCCACAGCCGCCACAGCCACCGCCACGTGTGGTCCTGGCCGTGGTCCAAGCTGGAGGATTACCGCGTCCCTTCTCCTCCTTCGGGGTTACCGACCAGCCCAGGCAGAGGACACGGGCCGGTGTCAGCCAGCCACCAGCAGGGCAGCCGCTGGGCTCGGCGTGACCTTGGTCGGCCTGGTGCGTGTGAGCAGCCCCGGTCGGGCCGCTGGAACCGGGTCCCTACCTGGCCACGTGACGGGGACGTTACCTGATCCCGCTTCAGCTTCTCACCCTCCCAACGACTCTGCCAAAGTCAGCGCGTTTCAAAGACTTTAGGTAACAAAACTCTGTTTTTTGTTAAAGGCTAATTTTCTCAGATATTTGCAATGAAAACAGCCAGCAGGACTGGAGAGCAAGGGTCTACACATCCTGATGGGAAAAGACACACTAACGCTGTGTAAGACCTTTCGTAACAGATACTCGATACCTTTATTGTGAGGAAAGCGGATGAAAACACAACACTCCCAAAAGCACCCTCGGAAGAAAATGCCGGCTTCGTTCTTGCGGGACTCGGACTGCGCAGGCACTTCCACGACGCAGTCAGGGAGGGGAGGTGCCCTGGGAGAAGCAAACGGCGCCCGAGCTCCCCCCTCCCCCGGCGGCGTTTCCTGGGTGAAACAGCGGTTCCTCACGGGCGCGGCGGTGTTCAGAGCAGTGGCCTCTGCCGCCCACGCGGACCGCTGGCCAGCAGACCGCGGTCGAAAGGGCAGCGGGGCCTGTTGTTTTTCCGGAAACTGAGAAAGTGCCATCATTGGGGCAGGGGTGGGAAAGGGCTGTACCCCTCCTTTGGGGCCACGGGGGGCGGGAAGGCAGCCTCGCAGCCGGCGGCGAACCGGGGCGCGTGGCCGGAGGGGCTGGAGCTGCTCTCGAGCAAGCGCGTGATCCCTCGTCCCCGCGCGTGGCTGGCGGGGCCCGCCATCTTCACCCCAGCAGAGCGGTCACCTGGGACACGGGGAGCATGGGAGGAGAAAAGCCACTGCTTCACGGCCTCATCAGAGAGCGGCCCCTTGGTGGGCCTGCGCGCTGCCCCTCCCCCACGGGCCTGCCCCGGGCCCCACGCCCCAGACGGGGCCGGGCGTCACAGCGGAGGCTGACAGGGCGCTTCTGCTCGTTTTGAGCCCTGGAAACCACAGCGGAAGTCCGTCGGGCACCGCGGGGTTTCGCGTCCCTGGGCTTTAGAGCTCCCCATCCCCCCGGCACCGTGGGGTCAGAACGGCAGAACCGGCTGCCGCAAGGGCAGCAGGGTTCCTTTCCAACGCTCTGAACGTGTCCGAACGGTGAGTTCAACTGCATCGAAGTGACACAAAAAACGTGCGTGTTGTTGAAGGTACTGATGGCAAACGAAACCCCCAGTTCGACCAGGTCCTTGGCTCCCAAGGCTGCTGCCGAGCCTCCGTTCAGGTGCGGGCAGCACCGGGGCCTCGCTGGGCGGGGAGCCCGGACCCCCGGAGCCTGGTCCGCACGGCACGGGGCCTCTTACCGGTGGCCGCGTGTGCTCTCGGCTCCTGATGAGAGGAGGTGAAATGAGAGAATCCTGGACTTTCGCACCTTAGCTTCTGTAAGACCAGGAAAAGAAAACCAGGGGGAGAAATGCTTATTTCTTGTCACCAGACCAGTGACTCCCATTTCAAACTGCTCTTTTCCAGCGTCTGACCGACGTGTGCAGAGCGCGGCTGTGGCAGCGACTCCGGCCGGTACGAAGTGAAGCCCGAGGGACACCCGGGAGCCCCGCCTGCGCGCCAGACTGGGGGGCGCGGTGCTCCCGGCACAGGGGCCAGCTGGCGGGTGGGGCGGGGAGGCAGGCGGCAGGGAGATGAAGGAGCTTTTACTCACTCCCCGAATCTAGCATCGCACACCTCTGCACACGTTTTAAAGTTGTGTTATTGTCGATGTCCAGGTATTTCTTAAGAATAAACGTCTGGACGTGTTTGGTGTAAGCACGTTGCCAGTTCCAATTTTCTTACCACTTCGTGACCGAGAGTGGGAAAATACACCAGGAAGGAAAAGGGGTTCGCGCACGACCCACCCGGGCTAAGAACCGCTGGGCGCTCCCTGACGCTCCGAACACGGCGTGCGGGAGGAGGGGGCGCCGAAGGCCTGCCCGGCGCCGCCCCGCCAGCCCCTCACCTGGTACCGCCCGGCGTCCAGGATGACCATTTTGGGCGTCACCCTGCTGCTGGCCTCGTAATCCTGCAGCGGCACGTGGGCCTCGGTGAGCTGGATGCCGAAGAGCGTGGCCAGGGAGTTGCTGATGCAGTACCTGCGGGGGCAGGGACGGGCCGCTCACGGACCGGCCCCCGACGGTCTCCCCGCATCAGAGGCTGGGCACACGCCCCACCGGGAGACCAGACTCACAGAGGTTCTGGGGAGCACGGAACGCCGCCGGCAGGGCTAAGCCAGCACCGCCGTGCACTTTCACCCCCCACGCTCTGACCACCGGACGGAACGGCGCTTCATGGGACGGGACCGCGCGTGAGGGCAGAGGAGGCAGGACTCCCCACCGTCGAGGGCTGGGGGGGGCGGCACCGGTGGGCGACAAGGCCGCGGCTTAGAACGTGGGTCTGCCCTCAGGTCCCCCGAGGGCAGCGTGGGAAGGACCCCCGAGCACCCGGAGGGAGGGGTCTGGGCGCCTCGGCCGCGGGCCGGGGGAAGGAGGCCGTGCACGCCCAGCACCGTCCGGGCCAGGGCTGGGCTCGGTGCCGGCGGCGGGTCACGCCTGCAGGAGCCCAGGGGCTCCCCGCACCACTCGGGCGGCGACCCTGCCAGACCCGGAGGGACGTGGCGGCACGACGCAAGGAAGGGGGGCCTGAACCCGCCTGGTTTCGACAGAGAGCCGTGGGGACGGAGGTGGCCAGCGAGCCGCCCCGACGCCCGCGCGCGACTTACGCGGCCTTCTTGCACACGGCCAGCGCGCAGCAGAGCGTGTCGTTCTCCTCGTGCCACCCGCACCTGCCGGAGGGAGGGAGAGGGAGGGGGAGAGCGTGAGCGTCCAGGCCGGCGTCTGCTTCGCCTCCGAGGGGCTGTCCGAGAAGCGCTGACGCGGCCGCGCTCAAACGCGGAGGCTCTAATTCAACGCGCGGAGGGCAGGCTGCTCGTTGCCTCCTCGGGTGCGAGTCCACGATGCTACGCGAGCCCCGCGGCACCGTGACGGGCCAGCTTCGCCCTGAACTGGAGCGCGCGCCTGAGACGCACGTTAGTGACCGGGGTCCACAGGCCCCCCTCCCCCAACACCGGCTGCGGCTGCGTCGGTCACCGGGCGCCGTCCCGGGCGCCGGGGGCGCAGAGACTCCTGCCCGCGCAAAGCCGTGTGGCGGGAGAGACCGAGGAAACGCCGTCCCAACAGAGAGTAAGTTCCCGGCGGGTCGGTGCTGAGGCAAGGACGCGGAGGACGGAACGACGCCGGACAGGCGCGACCGTCCGCTCAGGCGGCAGGAGAGTCTCGGCTGAGGAGGGCGCGCTGGACGGGGAGGGGCCCACGACGGGCTTTCCCAACGGAGCCGCGGCCCATGTGCATCTGTCCCCCGCGTGCGTGGTCTGCGTGGGACAGGCCTGCGCACACACAGCAGGCAGCTCCGCGTCACAGCGCAGACAGGCTGTTTCTGCTGCGGCGGCCGGAGCCGGCGACGCTCCGGCAGGGGCGAGCACGCCTGCGCCCACGGCCCACGCACCGTCCTCACCGCAGACACGGGGCTCCTGGAGCGGCGGCTGACCCACAGCCGGGGCACAGCAAGTGACAGGTGAGCCGGGACCCCGCGGGCCAGAAGGGAAGCAGCGCGAAGAAGGACGAGTCGATGGCCAAAGGACACAGAAACCACCGCTTTGGAGGGACGCCCACAGGCCGTAGCCTCAGCTGACAGTGACGTGACAGCCCACGGAACGAAGAGGAATCCGTGAGTCCACGTCCGTAAAACAAGCAAAATCGCGGGCGGAAGGAGCACCAGGAGACAGGAACGACGGGGCCAGAAACCACCACCTCGCCAACGGTCCTCCCGACTTCGCACACAGCCCGGCCACGGACGCCGGGGCTGGCAGGCTCGAGCTCCAGGAGCCGACTGCCCAGGCCTCTCCCAGGCACGCCGCCTTCCGCCGGCGACCGAAGTCCCCTCAGCAACGGGGCGGACGCCTCCCGGGCGGCACGGCGAGAAGACGCGGCCCTTTGCGCTGCCCCTCTCTCTCTCTCTCTCACACACACACACACGCACGCACCCACGTGCACACACGCACAGCCTGACCGCGTCTCGAGGACACGCAGGCAGCTCGCACCGGGAAACGCAACAGGCACGGGGCGCGCCGGCCCGCCGCCCGGACGCCAGGCCCTGAAAGCGCGCGAGGGGCTGGCACGGATCGGAGGAGCCCGGAGGGACGTGCGGTCCGGGGTGGACCCCCGAGTCTCTCTCGTCACCGTACAAGACGTTGCTGGAACAACCAGCGCAGCCTGAACGCGGCCTTCAGGCTGCGTGACGCGAGCCTGTCCCCGTCCCCGGGACACCTGCGCGACAGGCAGGGGGCGGGGCGTGCCGGCACCGCCCCTCCGGCGGCCCCCAGTCTCCAGAGAGAGCCGCAGAGGAGCGCCTCGGATGCCGGCGGCCAGCGATCTGAGACAGCGGCCCCGCAGCACTTCTTAGTCCTGCTCTCGCAACTTCAGGCCTGACGTTACTTCCAAACAAAGACGAGTCCTGCCGCCGTATCTCACTTCCGCGTGTCCTCCGTGCAAACGCAAGAATTCTGGTGATGAAACACCTACGCAAGCACAGTCTTCCACCCGGAGGGAAACTTTAGGGACGGTGCGCTGTGGCAGGTTCTCTGGGGGCTGGTCGCTGTCTCCAGTGGGAGGGCGCGCGACCACGCGTCCACCCGTCAGAATCAGCGGGGTCCTCCCCTCAGGGTTACGCAAGGGCTCCAGGGCCTCTCGGGAAAATCAGGCCCGGAGGGGCGGAGAGTGCCCCCCCACACCCCTCCCCCGCCCCTCCGCCCCCCGCCCCGCCCTGGCACCTCGTGTTGCTCGAGTAGTCCCACATGGCCACGTCCAGCAGGCTGCGCACCCAGGTCTTGGACGGCTCCTTGAGGAACTTCTGCTGGTAGATCCCCACCACGAGGTCCTCGACGGCAAGCAGCTCCAGGTCCTGCCTGGTCTCTTTCGCGGGCACACAGGGACACAGACGCGGTCAGCGCCTGGAGCCGCGCGGGCCGCGGACGTCCCCGGGGAGCGCAGGCGGGGCCGCCCACTCACCTGAGCCCCTCTCCATGTGCTTCAGACACCAGTTGACGCGGGCCCGGTCGTCCGACTGCAGGGGAGAGACGGCGCACCTGTACCTTCTCCCGGCTGGGGCCCGGCAGGTGCAGGGGGCGGGTTCTGGGGCGGGGAAGGGGGGGGACTGCAGAGGCCGTGACCACCAGGCAAGCGCTGAGGTGACAGGGAGAGCAACACGTGCCCGAGAGGACCGCTGCCGTCCACAGCAGGCACGCCCGTGGGCCGCGTGAGCACGCTTCGTGAGAGGCAGCGCGGCTCGGGCAGAGGAACAAGGAACTCCCCGTTCAGGGGAAGGTAAGAGGACCCGCCCCGGCCGCGCTCAGCAACAGCGAGGTGAACACCCCGGCCTGGAGCGCCCGGCCTGGACGGGCTCGGACGGGCAAGAGGAGGGAACTCCGAAGACTAGGGAGCGAGCCCAGGGACGGCTCTGAGCGAAGGGCGGTCCTGCTGAGGGGGGCACGGGCAGGGGGCACCCCGTTTTCAGGGGGAGGCACCCTGACGACGTCCCAGGAGGAGGCACCAGAAGCCAAGGCCTGCCAGAGCGGAAGCCCGCGCCGACCCCGCGACCCTCTGGAGCGAATCGAATCCCCTTAGAGGGCGCGCACGGGCCCGGCCCGGCCTGCACAGCCCGCACGCAGGCCCGGTGCTACCCCCCCCCCCCCCCGCGCCTGTCTGCGCCTTCGCGTCCACGGAGAGGCCCGAGCGGACACTCAGCCGCGCTCACCTTGCAGTAGATGGGCGGCCAGCTCCCCGGGTGCGGGCGGATGAACCGGTAGAGGTTCCGCAGCACAGTCGCTTGGTCACAGCTGCGCTCGAAGTTCGAGATGGGAATCTTGTGACTGGAGTCGCCTAAGGGAGTCGAGGAGCAGGCTGCAGCGCGAACTCGGACCGGCGTCGGGGAGCAGGGACCGGGCTGGGGACAGGGGGCGAGGCTGCCGCAGCCTCAGCAGCGCCCCCCTGCGGTCGCCACGGCGGCCTGTTACCTGCTTCGGCTGCGGTCTGTCGGTACTGAGAGGGCTCCCCCAAAGTCAGTCCGGGAGTCCGAGGGGCAGGCCGCCCCAGGTCGAGTGACGACATCTCAGCGCCCCACTCCGTCCCACCGGGACCGCAACACCCCTGGCCCGGCGTGCGCCCGCTGAGCACGAGAACTGCCCCGGGCCGTGGCCACGCGGGAGTTTACGTGACCAGACCCACCATCGCAGTGCCACGGCGCTGGCGTGCAAGTCGCCCTCGTTTCACCTACTCGCGGCCCCCAAGTGCAAGAGCGCCGACGCTGGCGATTCAGCTCTGCCACGGGGAAGCGCGAACGCGCTTCCTTCGAGCGGAAAGGTGAGAGTCCCAACTCGGTAAGAGACAGCTGCGTGGTGAGGCTGCCAAGTCGTAAGAGTGACCCCTCCGCCCGCAGAATCGGGGAGAAAGAACGATCGCGAAGACCGCCAGGCCCCGCAGGAGCAGGTCTGGGAGGGGCCCCGTGCGCGCGCACGTCAGCCGGGGCCGCGCGCTGCCCTGATGCTTCTACTCCGCGGTCGCCGCCGTTGCCCCCTCGCGCGCCTGCCCGACGCGTCGCGCTTCTTCGGCTCGGGTCTGCCCGGACCGGGAAAGCACGGGGCGTGCCCGCGGGGCCCGGAACGCACTCCCTGCGGACGAGGGGGCCGGCGGGCGAGAGCCGGCAGCCGGCGCACAGGGGAGTCGGCGCTGAAACCCAGGCTTCCGTGGCCGGGCCCGTGGCGCTCCCGCTGTTTCCACGGCGCGGCCTTTCACGCTCCTGCTGTGTCAGTGAGCCCGGGGAACTCGGCAACAAGGACAGCTTTTAAAGGTTTTACGATTTCCGCTTCCGGCAAAACCGGACCAGGAAGTTCAGGCCGACCTCACTCACAACAAAAATGGCACCTGCCCAGGGGTACCGAGAGCGCACAGGGTAACCGGGAGGCATTAGCTGAAAACGGAATGCACGCAAAATCCAGCGAGCAGGGCCTGGCACGGGGCAGCTGTGCCCGGGGTCACGGGCCAATTCCGGAGGAGGGCGGTGGCTGGGGGACAGGCGTGCGTTCACCAGCGCCGGGGCCTGGCGTGCCAGCTGGGCCTCGGGTGTCCCCTCTGTGAAAAGAGGGGACGGGGGACGGGGGTCCTGGCTGGGCAGCTGGTCTGGTGAGAGCACCGTCCAAACCCGGTCAGGACACGTGCAAGAACCAGCCAACGAAAAGAAGGAAACATCACCGTAAACCTCGAGTTGCCTTATAATAATTTTCCCAACACTCCACATGAATAAGCAGGTGCACAATGAAGCAAGGATGAAAACCAGATCCGAAGATGACCCTCCAGATACTGAAGGTACCGGGCAGACTCTAAACCATCACGTCTGTGTTGAAGACGATCAAATGGCAAATTTCAGCGTCAAACTGTAAACCGTGAAACGCGCTGCAGGGAGAGTTCGACCTCAGATGGCGGCAGGCGAGGGAGAAGCCGCGCCAGCCCGGCGCCCCCCCTTTAAACTTAAGCTCAACTAGCAACAGACTGACTTCCATCAGGCCTGCGCCCAGTTTTAGCCCAAGATCGGACTGAGCGACCCAGCGAGCCCAGCTGTGCACCAGAGCGATGCCGTCTCTGGGCAGGAAGGCACGTTTTCCCACGCGCTGCTTAGTGCTCCGTGAAAACCAGCCGGCCTCACGGAGGTGCCTGGAAACTGGCCTGGACCTCGAGACGACCAGGAGTCTGTAGCAACAGGCCCAGAAAGAAACCCTCCACCGGGGTTATCGGACATAGGACCCCAAAATACCGAGGGTCACTCTGTTCCAGAAGTAAGCAAATAATTTCAGAACTGTTAAAGAAGAACCAAATGTGAATCCAAAGATTGACCACACATTCCTCGGGACAACGAAGTAACCTTAACAGCAAACTTAGGCAAGCTGAACCAACCTCAGTCTTTTCATGGGAATGTGGTCATGAAGACAGTCTTTATTTTCTTCTGGAGTTTTATCTTTTTAACGACCAATTCTTCTTCCACCTGCAACTGACGGGCACCTGGAGCCGTCTCAGCCTCATTTGCTGAATGACCATCTCACTCCCCAAGAGCCCCCCCCCCGCACCGCACACGTGCACGCGTTCCGCTCTGCCGCCTGTCCGCTGTTCGGTGTCCGCCCCGCCCCCGCACGGAGCCCTCAAAGGCACGACCACAGCGAACCAGAACGGCACCTCGGCACTCCGAACGGGCGGCCACGGCAGACCCGAGGTGCTTGTCTCCAACTCCAAACATGTCTACACCCCAGGTGCCACCACGGTTAGGGAAAAGCGCTTTTAGTCAAACACTGACACTTCCAAATATAAACTTGAAAATGCACCTGTTACCACGGTTTTCATTCCAGTCAAACAGGAAGCTGGTTAAACTCCAGTTTCTATAAAAGACTTGGTTCAGTTCAAGAGCTTAGGTACACACAGTCATGTCCTTTGGTTGCAAAACTCTGAAAATGAAAGCCCGTTTTCCTCACCTAAAAAATTAATCCAGGGCTTCTTTAAATGTTTGAACTGTCATTTTTGCAGCATCATCTTTTTTTCTTAATTCTGAAAGGGCACCCCTGTAGACTGCCCTAAATCTAGATAATCTGACACCTCCTGCAAGACTTGCCTACGTACCTGGCCAGGAGAAGCGCCGATCTCGAAGCCAAAGGATGCGTGCGGAAAATAACTCCATCCCCACGAGGGAAACGGGGCACCGTCCCCGAGTCCGTACCATGTGGAAGGCTTCAGGGATCCTACGCACCACCCACCACACCCCCACGAACAGTCTCCAACAATGCGCTCAGGGCTGGTTTCCAGCAGGCTCTCCGAGCGTCGGGTTAGAGCAGCACCCTGACCCATTGCGCACACACTTAATGCCCACCATCTGTATACTTACTTGCAGCCTGACAGTGAAACCGAAACCCTCGTGGAATTTCCCCTGCAACACAAAACATTTTGTTGAGAGAGCAGAGCCCTGGCAGCCCTCTGGTCGCCCCTCAGCAACAACATCCCCCGCGATGACCACGTCGAAACAGGCAGGTCATTGTTACTGCCACATGGAAGTACACGCTACCAACCCTACTTCATAGCGTGTTTTAACCAAAGGTACGGCGACTACCAAAGAATTTTAGTGTGCTGTCTAAGCTACTGTAAAGGCAAGTTACCGCTGCAGAAAAAGAAATGCTGGGTACAGAACCTCTGTGCTAAAGGGGTCCCCGCTCGGGGTCCAGGAATGGGGCCCGCGGTCCTCACAGAGCAAGGTCTGCAGCAGAGGACTCTCTCAGCGGAAAAAGCCTCCGAACTCCGCCTTTCTAACCCTCACAAGCACACACAACAAGCGGCTCCTTGGCCGGTCCTGAGCTGCAGCCCTCCCGGCGGGAGCAGGGCGGGCTCTCCGTCACCTGGAAATGAGGAGGCACGCGGGGCCGGCTCCACGAGCCGTAAAGCCATGGCCAAACCCAGAGCAGCTCTTCCACACCCACCCGCTGGTCCTCCACTCCTCTCCAAACACGGGTAGGTCCCGTGTCCCCTTCCCTTCCGTGTGTCCTCACGGGAACCGACCCGCACCCCGGGTCTCTGTCATGGGCTGCCAGCGCTGAGCGCGGCAGCAGGAGGACGAGACGCTGGGACACCCGAGTCCGACAGCCTGCAGCTACGGGGCTCCCCGCTTTCTTGCCACTCCTCGGGCAGCTCCCCCATAGCATGAACCCCCTTTGCAGAGGAGCTAACAGGCCAGGAGGATTCAGCACTCTGCTTGGGCTTCCAGAGCAATGGCCGGTTGAAAACGCGGGATGGCCAAGGAGGGGACGGGATAAGGATGTCCCTGAGCGGAGCTCCGCAGAAGCAACTCTTAGGAAACTCCAGCGGGGCAGCCGGCGGGCAGGCTCCCGGCGGGCCGCGCCGTCTTGACGTGCTGCCCGCCCAGCGCGCATGCTCACTGGGGGTCCGGAGCCAGGCCCAGCGCCCTGCGGCAGCACCTAGTCCTCGGCAGCTTTCACTCCAGTGCCGAGCAGCCTGCAGAGCTCAGCGGAGCGTCAGCTCTGAGAAACGCGCGGCACCACCCATGCTCTCCGCGGCCCCGCCCCGGCCGGCAGGCCCTCACCGGGGTTGATGAAGCTGTGGAAGTCGGCCGTGATGCCCTCCTGCAGGGAGTACCTCACGCAGCCGATCTCGCAGGGCAGGAAGCGCTGTGCGCAGTGCGGGGGCAGCTCGCCGTGGCTGAAAATGTTCAAAAAATAAAAGACACCTCCAAGGAGAGCTAAAAAAGAATCACAACACGACGTGAGCAGGTGAGTTGTCTCCCGTCTACCCCTTCTCCAAAAGCAAACCCTTCAGAACCATTTCCCTTGTGTTCCTACAGTCTGCAAGGAGCTGCGAGAGAGAGGGCCACTCAGCTGTACGCAGTGAAGGAACCCAAAGTTTTCCAGTGACATCCACCAAGGATTAAAGCAGTAACTGCTCTTCGCGTGAAGCAACCAAATCGTTCAGACGTGCCGCCCACTCTACGTAAGTTAGCTGAACACATGCCCTGAACCTGAGGGTGCGGCAAGGAAAGCTGAGACCCAGGGCCCACAAACAGAAGGGTCTCGGAGACAAAGTCGAGTGGAATCGTGCAGAAAATCTCCGTGACATAAACTACGGACACTTTAGTTCACGCCTTACTTTTCACCAGTACACCCAAGACCATGTATAAATTATCTTAAGGGATAAAAACATGAGAAGGGCCTTGTTTACCAGGACTGGCTACATTTAAGACTGTTACGAGTTTATAGATCTTCAATAAAGTCAGACCACCATTAATAAAAACAGCCGGAGGGAAGAGGGTGGCTCTCACCAGCTCTGTTCTTCTCTGGGCTGAAGCACAAAATTCCTCTCTACCTTCGTAACTTAGACATGTTTAGGTCTCTGTGTGTTTAAGTACCTAGTTATAAACACCTAGATCCATAAAGCATGTTCAATAACACGCAAAGTGCTAGAAACCAACAGAATAGATTTTTGTTGGGAAAAAACCTCTCCAGGGCTACCCTGACGAAAGCGAATGACCTGACCTGTTACCACGTGGGCACCGCACCCCAACACCTGTAGTCAGGTACTCTGAAACGCGGGGTCACAGCAAACAGGACGCGTACTTACTGTTCGACGCATCCCAGTGTCTCGAGCCCCCAACGTACCCGAGCAAACGCGTCCGGGCCACTCTACCTTGGTCGCTCTTCAGAGACAAGCCTGACACATCCGGGGGTGAAACGCTTGGCTTCGGCACCAGCGGGCCTGGCTTCCGCAGCGGGGTGCACACAGGTTTCTGAAGGGGAAGAGAATGAAGGGCCACGCGCGCTCTTGCTGAGCTCTGTACCCCACACACCTAAATTCAGCAAAGCAGCGCTCAGCTTACTTCAGTCACATCTCCAGGCCAATGAACCCACTGAGTAAACACGCACACGCCTGTGGACAACAGGGACGGGACAGGCAGATAACGCGAAATCTATCAACACTCTGAGCGGCAGGGGAGTGGTAAATAACAAATGTGACCGTTGACGAATTCTACCGAGTCCATAGCCTGGGCCAGCCCAGTGGCCGAAAGAACAGCATCTGCGAAGTGTCTAACGCTGTCTGCTTTTCACTGGACGTGAAAACCAGATGGAGCCGACTCCGAGTGTCAGCGAGGTGCAGGGCCCACACGGCTTACTTTTCAAAGGGAAACATCTTAGCACAAATTGTAAGAAGGAGGAAAAATATCTAGGCTCGCAAGTATAAAAAAGTACAAATTACACTGATTAGAGCTTCTACTCAAACAAAGGCTCACAATAAAAATCTCTCAAAACAAGCGAACCTATCTAGAATTTCAATCCACGTTGGCAGTTGGAAGGAAAAATGAAATTTCTCTATGTAAGAATGGAAAGAACCCAGGAGGGAAAAATGCAATTACCCGGCACTTTCTCGACACAAATCAAGAAGGCCAATCTTATTTAGTACTTTTATGTTCCACCTCCACAAAAATCCCCCCAAACACACTTTATTCAATGCTTACCTGTAAGGCACTTATCTGCCAACACCTGCAAATCTTGTTATGTCAGTATTTTAGACAAAGCAGGGACCTGGTTCTGGGTGTCCTTTAAAAAGACGGACTGGTCCGAACTACTTTTAAACACCCGGGGAAAAAAGGTTCTTCGATCATAGAGTTGAAAGGGACACTTGGAGGTCCTCCGGTACAGGCCCTGGATGCCACCACGCCCGCTGCCCATCAGACTTCACTCACTGGGCGCGGGTCCCCCAAGGGGATCTCCCGGCCTTCGCTGCCACACGGCATCAGCGCACGCCCCAGTTTGGGCGCCCGCCGGGTTAGTAACAGGCAGGCCTCCCGGTACCATGGAGGAAAATGAAAACCGGCTTCGCACTAACCAACCCGGGCCGCCCGGTGGGCCGCCCTGACATGCCCCACTCGCTCATCCAACACCTGCTGAACGTGTCCCGGCGCCAAGCAGGTGGCTGCTCCTCCCCGGCGACCTTTACCTGCTGCTCCGGAGGCCCAGACTCCTTTCCCTGGGCAGCCCTCCACGCTCGAGCCATGTCTGCGTATTTTTCCTTTTCATCCTGGCCCAGGAGCTTGGGGACACGGCAAGGGAGACACAGAGAGAAGCAGCGGTGAGGCCCACATCGCGGGCTGGGGTTCAGGCGTCCGTTTGCCCCGGGCCGGGAGCAGGGGGCTCCCCCACCACCGCGGCAGGGGCCACGGGGTCGCTGTCCCTTCCGCCTCGCCCTCCCACTGCCCAACTGCCCAGCCCGCTGACGCCAGCCAGCCTCACCGCCCAGTCGGCAGAGCAGTAGGGGACGGCATCGGCCACGCGAGCCACAGGCAGGCCCCGCCGCCGCAGTTCGGGGATCTTCTCCTGCACGAAGAAGTAGTAGGCATTCCTGCTGGCCTTGCGGTTCGGCATGGCGAGTGCGGCCAGGCTTCGACCGACCTGGCCCAACACGCCTCCCCGGCGCCCTGGGCGCCCGCCCTTGGTAACCGAGGCGGTGCCTGCGCGCGCAGCCCCGCAGCTCTCAGCCAATCAGGACCCGGCGCGCAGCCGCATTGGCCGCGCTGGGTGAAAAAACAGCTCTGACCGGAAAGATCCCTCCGCGTGCGGCGGTGGGGTTGGAGCGCGGCCGCGGGTGTGAAGCATTCTGATTGGCTGGGATGAGTCGTGGGCGGGGGCGTTGTCACGTGGAAGTCATGGGGCGACTTGTGGGTATTATTGCGTAACATGGGTCCGAGGTGGGAGAGCAAAGAGGGCTGACGAGTGGTCCGGTCCCTACTGGTTTGTGATTGACTGTCAAAGGCCACTGTGTCCAGCACTGTGAATGGCATACTTGGGGACGGAGTGAGGAACGGTGCAAACAAGATGTTTTCCCTCAAGAAACTTACAAAAAAGAACAAGAAATACAAAAACAAGTGACTCGACCAATGTTTTGTTTTCCCCCCTTTCTTAAGTAACATCATTGTCGCAAAAAAAAAGTTTTTTTAATGTAGTTTTTAGTGTTAGGGAGGAAACAGTAAGAAGCTGAGATTTAAAATAATGTCCTTGAAACCCTGGCCGGGTGGTTCAGTTGGTTGGAGCATCATCCCATACCCCAAAAGGCTGCAGGTTCGATCCTGGGTAAGGGCACGTACCTATCTTGTGGGTTCCATCCCTGGTCAGCACACATCCGTGCAGGCAACCGACGTATGTTTCTCTCTCGTATTGATGTTTCTCTCTCTGTCAAATCAATAAACATATCCTTGGTGAGGATTGTAAAAAATCTAGGAACTCTAAAGTAATGTCTTTGAATATTGTAGATGCAGTCTTGAAGTTCTGGTTCATTTTTTGTTAGTTTTGTTCCTAGAGCATATCTGGAACTACTGTGAAAACTTCCTTGTTTCCGTTGTATTTTCTGATTGGTTACCGCAGGTATTGATCTTAGTGCAAGTCTTGTGTACTTAGCCACCCTGCTGGACTCTGTCCTTTCCCTTCCACTGGTTTCAAGTGCATTCAGTTTGCTTCGGTCAGTGGCTACCCATACTTGTTCTAATACATTTCTGTAACAAGCTATACAGTTAATAGGGATTCTTATCCTCTCTTCCCGAACATTAATACATAAACAGCTTAGAAAATTGTTGCTTCTCCCCACTTGGTCTCCCAACCTTCAGCAGGCAGTGAGACAGGCGTCGGCAGAGTGGGAATGACAGGCAGGTGTCGCGGTCACCAGACTGCAGAACCCTGGGTGCTTAGCAACAGGCAAAACTACCAGCCCTGGCAGGACTAGTCCCTTAAGCATTACCCTCTGGAGGTGACATCTAGGCCTCAGTGGTGTTTCGGCTCCAGGTCCACAGAGGCCCCCGAATCAGATAGAGCAGTGCCATTCTGCCATCAGGACCAGCTACACTGACCTGCTGGTGGCAACCAATCAGTAGAGACCCTGAGCAGGGGCACACCTGGAAAGCTCACGAATGCGCTGCCGGGATTCCCCCCCAAGGCCCGCAGAGAAAAGTCCTTGGTGTAGGGACCCAGCGTGGCTCTCTGCAGAGCTCACCTGTGCCTTTCCCAGCCCCTTCCCCCAGGTGTGTTGTCCTTGCCTCTCTCTTTCTCCCTAAGCTTCGAGGGCCTTTCTTTTGCCTCTTTAACTTGTTTCCTGAGCCCATGTCTTCCAGGTCTGTGACTTTCTAAGTCTTGTCTCCGAATTCTTTCTTATCCGGAACTCAAGTACTGAGATCGCTGAACCAAGGCCAAGTCTGTCTCCACAGAGGTCTAACACCTGGTGGCATTTTCCCGCTGCTAACAAACCCAGGCATCCACCACCTCACTTCCATCTCCCAGCTTGATCGTACCTGGGATTTTAGTTTCCCCTTACTTTTTCTTATAAGTGTTGAGACGTAATTGAAGTACAATAAATCGAACGTACCTAAAGCATACAACTTGGTCAGGTTTAACAGTAAGTGCACAACTGTGAAACCATCCACTGCCGTCGAGGTGACGAACACGTCCGCCCCTCCGAGTTTCCTTACCACTCCCTCAGGCGGCTCCAAGTCACCCACGTTCACTGAGGCTCTGTTCATTTTTCTCCTTCGGTCTCTTTATTCTGTTTCATTTTGCAGTTTCCATTTCTATTTCATGTGTAATAATCTTTATCCTGCCACATCTCATCTGCTATTAATCCCATCCAGTGTATTTCTAGATTCGATCATTTCATTTTCATCTCTAGAATTTCACTGGAGCCTTTTTTGTATCTTCCAGATTTCTACTTAGCAGGGTCTGTATTTCCTCTACTCGCACAGGATTAGAATGTTATATAACATAGTTATAATATGGAGTACAGTTATGATTATTTAACGTCTTTGTCTACTCATTCCGCCATCTGTGTCATTTTTGGATCTGTTTCTACTGATTGATTTTTCTGCTTATTATGGGTTGTATTCTCCTACTTCTTTACAAATTGGTGATATTTGGTGGGATGACCGCAGTAAATTTCACCATGTTGGATGCTGCGTATTTTTGTAGTCTCCTAAATATTCTTGGGCTTCGCTCCGGGCAGAGTTGCTTGGAAACAGTTTGTGTTTAGTTTTTCCTTCTTTTGCAGCTAGTTTTTCTGCTTTGTTCTTTGGAACCAGAGCAGCCTTTAGGACTAATTTTCTCCTCTCCTGATACAGCACCGTTCTGAGTACTCTGCCTGACAACCCTTGAATTTGGCTGATGGGAACAACCCTGTGTGAACGTCAAGGGTTGTCCTCTAACCCTCTCGGGTTGTTCTTCCCCTGGCACGGTGCGGTCTCCTCCCACACCCGTGCTCGTGGGTATTCAGCTGGAGATTGGAGGGAGCTCCTCACCCGATTTCCAGCGCTCTTTCCTTACGCTGCTCGCCCTGCTCTGGCACTCCGTCCTGCAAATGCGGGCCACTCTGGCCTGCCTAGACAGCCGACATCACTCTCTTGTCCCAGAAAGACCCTGGGGCTCTGTCCGGGTTCCCCCTCTTGGTGCTGCCTTCTGGATACTCTTTCCAGGCAGCAAGCTGGGCAATCACGGGGCTCACCTTTGTTGGTATCCGTCCTTTCAGGGATTACTCACCTCTGATCCCTCAAATCCAGTGGACAGAAAACATCGTTTCATGTATTTTGAGCAACTTTGTAGTTGTCTCAGGCTGCTGGATAGATGCATTCGGAACGGAGCTTGTCATGTGAAGAGCTGAAAGAAGAACATTTCAGACAGAGAGAGCAGCGTGGGTAAAGGCCTCAGGCAATGAAGAGCCCGGTGCACCCTGAGAATGGACAGGAGACCAGTGGTGTTGCTGCAATGCATCCTGTCGAGTGGAGAGCGGTCCCTGCCTGCCGAGGCTGGCGTGAGCAGGCTGTGGGCGTGGCCAGCGTCAGGGCTTACCTGTCACTCTGAGTGCCAGGCTGCTCATCTAAGAGTTTAAAAAGAACATGATGCGGTTTGCAGTTTAAGGAGGTCGGTCTGGATGCTGCCTGGAGAAGAGGTTCGAAGCTTCCCGAGTGACTCCGACGACGGAACAGGGGGACGCGGACAGAGGAGGAGCAGTGGATACGGAGCGAAGAGGGCGCCGTCCCATGTACCTTGTGGGGAAACACAACTATTGGACGGATTGGAAGTGGAAGCGAGAGAAAGTGCGAGTCCTAGGGTTTTGGTCTGCGTAACCCGGAGGCCAGTGGTGCCTATTTCCAAAACCGTGAGGACGGCGGGGAGGGGGGACAGTGCAGTGACAAAGAGGGTCCAACACGCCCAGTGACATCTGTGACCCGCTCCTCCCCTTGGATAACACTGGGTTCTTTTTCGGTCTTACTTAAAGCAAGTCCTGTAGGCACCGAACAGCTTTTCCGCCTGTCTAACCAGATCAAACTTCCCATTCAGGAAGTCTAGAGGGTCGCAGATTTGGGTTCGGGGTGCCTGATGGGCAGGGGGCGGGGGGATCAGGAATTCAGTTAGGACCAGGTTGATTTTGAAATACCTAGGGCCCGCGCCAACGGAGACGCCGAGCAGGCCGCTGGCCAGGTCTGGAGCGCTCGGCTAGATGGAGTTTGGAAGTCAGCTCCGCGAAGATGGTGAAGTCACGGAATTGGATGAGACCGTGGAGGGCGAGAGTGAAAAGGGGGAAAAAATAGAATCCAGGCTGGGGCCCCGAGAAGTCTGTGAGGAGAGGGAAGCCCAGTGAGGTGACTAAGAAGGAACGCCTGAAAGCAGGGAGAAGGCCAGGAAAACGAGAGAGTGCCGTCCGCTGAACATCGGGCTCTTCTGTAGGCACGATGATAAGTTGAATAGAAAAGAGCGTATACCATAGGGAGGAAGAAAGGCCGCGAAGATGTAAACAATTGTGCGTGCGTGTGTGTGTGTGTGTGTGTGATGTCTGAACACCCTCTTGGACGGTGTCCAGTGAGGGAAAACGATGCAAGTGAAGGGAACAGGAACCGAGGGAGGGTGCAATTTTAGGGAGGTCAGAAAAGGCCCTGCTGGAGGAAATGGAATTTAAGCAAACCCCGGAAGGAAGTGAGGAAGTAAACCAGGAAGATGTCGGGCAAAGAGCATGCCAGGCAGAAGGAAGAGCAAGTGCAAGTGCAAAGGCCGCGGTGGTGGGCAGGTGCAGGCGCGCTGTGGGCGTGGCCAAGCGCCCCCTGTGGGGTAAAGCGAGGGGAGGGGCGGGGAGAGAGGGAACTGGAGAGGGGGCCAGAGCCCAGTCGTGTGGGGCTCACAGGCCACGGGGAGGACTTCGGACTTGCCTCTAAATGGGTGACGTGCCACTGGAGATTGGGATGGCTTCTACTTTTTTAAAAATTTAATTTTCCCCATCGCCATTTATCCCCTCTACACCCTTCTCCACCTCCACCCGCCCCCGCCCCCTGCAATGACCACTCCGTTGTCTGTGTCCATGAATTCTGTCTCTTGTTTCTCAGTCCCTGCCCCCCAGCCCCCTCCCCCAGAGCTGCCAGCCTGCGCTCTCTCCGAGTCTGTCTGAAGGTGTGATTTTCAGCTGAGTGAGTGTTGTGAAAACCACCCAAGAAGACCCAGTATTTTAGGAACACGTTTTTTCCCTGATGCTAGTTTAACTGGAGGCCAGGACACTGTGCAGAAGGCGCCCTTGCACCTGGGCTAATTATAGCAGCGGTAACAGCCAACAGCCTTGAACGCGGCTGTGTCAGACTCCCCGCCAAACTCTGCGCCAGCGTTACCTCATCACTCCACAACCACCTGCCAGATAGGCTTATGACGCCCCCACTTTGCAGACTGGAACACTGAGTCTTAGCGGGGGAAGCGGCTTCCCTGGCAATGCTGCTCAAGGCCCAGGCTGGTCATTAGCAATGCTCTGGTGTGGTCAGCACGTGGCACTTCGCCAAAGTCGCAAGGGGCGTTTCCAAGCCCCCCGCCGTGTCTAAATAGGGCCTGAATGCCCACCCTCCTTCCCAAGTGACTCCCCCGGGTCTGGCTGGCCCTCCAGCGCTGCTCTGCGCACCTGCAGGCCCCGGGCAGGGGTTCGGATGCTGCCTCCTTGTCTCCCTGAGTTGTCTCTCTCGCTCGCTGTGGCCTTCCCCTCCTGCAGTCTCTCTGGCCCGCTCGTTTGTCCCTTCTGGTGCTCCTGTCATGAGCCCTGACCCGGGAAAGGTCTCTACTTGCCTCCCGCCCCACCCATACGTCCTCCACTCCCTGGGCAGCATTGCTTGGCTGCAACCCAGTCCGCTCTTGTTCTTCCACTGAAGTATCGGTGCGGGTGGCCCACTGCCTGCGGGACTAGGTCCGGTCGGGGTGGCCTGGCTCCCCATGACCTGCGGTCAGCCTCCCTTTCCCGCCTCGTTGCTGACGCTGCCCTTCGCCAGGCCGGGTTCCCGCAGAGACCCACCCCGCTGTCGCCTCTGCTGTTACCTGTTACCTGGGCGTCTGTGCTACTTCCAGATCCTCGTCTGCTTTTAGAAATTCTGCCTGGACCATGTTTACAACTTAGCCCAAGGCCCTTGCTGGACGGCTCAGTGGGTTGGAGTGTCATGCCCTACACCAAAAGGTTGCAGGTTCGTTCCCTGGTCAGGGCCTGTGTGGGAGGCAACCAATCGATGTTTCTCTCCTATCAACGTTTCTTTTTCCCTCCCTCTCGCAAATCAATGATCGTAGCCTTGGGTGAGGATTTAAAGGAACGAGACCTAGCTCAGGGACTGCCTTGGATGGAGGCATCTCCGAGCGGCACTCCTGAGGGGTAACGGACCCCTCCCTCGTTGTTCCCCCACCATTCCCGGTACCTGTCCTAACAGAGGCCCTGCGACATAGTCACATTTGAAGACCCCAAGCCTGTCTCTCCTCCCCCCTAACACACACATGACTCCCACTCAATGGGACCCTCTGTGACATGAGGGACTGTGACTAATGCATCTTTAAATTCCTATTCATCTTGAGTTTCTAGACAGCATAGATGCTGGAATATAGCAGGTGCTCATGAAACGTGAATAGAATAATGAATTCAGGGAAGAGAGGAGAAGAGATGAGGAGGAAACAGCAAGAACACCCCGGAATAGTTTGTAATCAGACAAATCCACACGGATCATCTCCGCAAGGAAGGCGCCCACTCAGCCCCGGGGGAGGCGGACAGTTAACGCTTTTGTGAGAGAGCCTTGCCCATGACCCCAACGCAAAGGTCAAGGCTGCCACTCCTTAACTCTAGCTTTGAGAGCCCACGAGACCCTTTTCTTGTTCCAGCTGCTTCCTCTCTGGCTCGAGACCCTTGTCTTGTTCGAGCTGCTTCCTCTCTGGCTCATTTTCCGTGGGTGAGGTCATCGGATGACATATTCGCTTTGGCTCATTTCCCTCCCTTTGGTCCGTCTTTGACCTGTGCTGGGTAGAAGGCCTCTAGGAGAATGCTTGGGGCCGAGACGCAGTCTCCCGGCTGAATCACTCACCCAGCGCCTAAGGCCTGGGTGAGGTACAGGAAGACAGGCCGCCTTTCACCTTTCCCCTCTGGGCTGAAGGATGCTGCCGGACCCCTGGAATGTGCTCTCTGGCTCAAGTTGGTCGATACTGTTCCGGTCTCCAAAGGATGGTAACAGTGAAACAAAAGCGAACACTGGAGACAGGGCTTCTCCGAGGGAGGCAGCCTCGCTCCCTCCCTGGCTCTGTAACTCAGGGAAGTGACAGGCCGCCCCACCATTCGGCTCCCGAGGAACTTGACTAACTGCGGCGACTGAGACGGAAGGAGAGCAGGCGTGCGTTTGGGGGCTCCGCACCTGGCTGAAGATACAGGCCTGTCCCCTGTCTCCTTTCTCCGGGGGTGTCCCGCAGGCTGAGCAAACTGTGGTGCAGCTTTCGTCCAGTGACTTTTCCTGGACGAAACACCAGAGCACAGAGACAAGTATAAAGGAGAAACCAGAGGCGAACACAGCCCTAATCAGCGATGACCATGGCCCTCTGATGCTGCTTCCACCGTCGCTTTCAGAGGCATTGCCCATATGCGAGACCGTGCCCTAAATAGAACTGCATGTTCGTCTGTGACTTTAGGCTCTTTTGTCCGCACAGTCTGCCTTGGCTGGACCTCTGCGGGGACAGCACGATCGGAGAGCTCACGCAGGGGTGGCCACTCGCCACTGGGGTCTGGCCTCGGGGTGGGGCCACCGGATGCCACCTAATTCAGCTCCAGTGCCACCGTGGTTTGATCTGAAGCCTGAGACAGCAGGCACCTGCTGTGAATCTGCTTGGAGAATGTGGAATTTTCAGCACTTCTCCCAGCCTTTTACTTATTATACGCTCTTGGCAGGACGGCTTTTAACATTTTTTTGGCACCCTGTCCTTCCCATTTGCATTTCCTTCCTGGGAGGCATTTTCTTAATGAAATCGCTTATTCCTCAGCAGGAAAAGCCTTCCAGGTTGAAACGCTTGCAGCTTGCCGGCCTCTGGTAGTTTGGATATTGTTGTTGGTTAATTTCTCGCTGCACTGTAGATTTTTCGAAATTTCTAACTCCCTGCAGGAGGTTGTGACGATGGAGGGGTGGGGAAGATAACCCAGCAAGGTGGCGCCAGCGAAGGGAAGGCGAACAAAACTTAGGCAAGAAACTTAAAAGCTAACATGAATAGATACCACGGCACAGAAACTCGGACTATGTTTAAAACCATCGAATCGTACTCTTTACACGGGCGAATGGCAGGATCCGGGAATGAGGCCTCAATCAACCTTTCCTTAGTGGTGCCGGAGGAAGGGGGACGGACGCCCCGCATCGGTTTGGGAGTGACGCGGCCGGCTCGCGGCTGGGGTCAGCGCGCAGCGGCAGAGGCGCCGGGGAGCTCTCCGCGGGCCTCACAAAGGCCTGCGGTAAGCAGCATTCGTGTGCGTGCACGCCCCGGCGCCGGCAGGGAAGTCATGAGTTGGCGAGGCTTCAGCTGCGTTATATTTATAACCAAGTGGTTGCTACCGGCTACCAGCAGGTCTCCTCGAGCCGGTTCACTTCTCTTTTTCTCCGTGTCCTCATTCTGTTCCGAAACGCCGCGTTGACAGAGAGGCCTGCGACTGCACGCGCCCGCCCGCCACGCAGGGGCTTCCCGGCCCGCTCGGGCCCCACGCGGGCGGGACTACATTCTCACCTGCCTGTCTCTGGCTGCAGCGCCCAGTCGGAAGGACTGGGGACCCAGAGCCTCCCCCCGCGCTGCGAGGGTGCATCTGCACCTGCGCGTCTGGGCCTGTGTCTCAGGATCGGTGAACACCTGGACTGGACTCTGAGGCTCCTTCGCAAACGACGCGACAGCTTCCCAGGCACACACGTGACGAGGTGACTGGGTTGTGCTTCGCGAACACCCGTGTTTCAGAAGCCCTTGAGGAAGGCAGTTGCGATGCAGATGCGCAGGGCGCCCCCAGAGTTTCGGACCTCGTAGCTTTAAGCAGAGCCTGGGAATCTGCACTCGGGATGCCCACTAATGTGATCCTGATGCTCAGCGTCCCCAAACCACCCTTGGAAGAGCACCCCGATCCTGGCGACACCCTGCCATCTCCGCCAAGGCAGCAAAAGAGTCCCCCTCCCCCGTCCCCCCCCTCCTGTCACCATCCCTTCGGTTCACGTTCAGAATCACTGGACGTGACCTTGCAGTCCCTCTGCACCCTGAGCCACCGTGCCAAAAGCATGTGTGTGATGGAGGGGCACGCGCTGAGACCCAGTCCTGCGCTGCCCCCCGCCCCCCGGGATGGGCCGGGCCCGTCCACTCGGGAGTGGCAGGCTAGACCAGCTGGACCTCCTGGCTAGAAGGGAGACGCGCGGAGTAGGTGCTACTCAGAAAACGAAACCCTGGGGCGGTGGGTGGGGGGGCGGTGGTGGACAGGGCCCTGCGTTCTGTGAGTCACTCGGGCTCCGTGTGGACGCACACATAGGCACACGCTGCGAGCACACGGTCACTGTCCGCTTCCCCACACAGCCGGTGTCCTTCGTCCCGGTCCATTTCCTCAGCTGTTAGGTCCAAGTTTTGCATAAAACGCCATTGTTACGTACGTTTAGATCCTTAAGGCTATTCAAGCTCTGCCGTGCGCTAGGCACATGTGCCCGCGCACACGTGTGCACGCGCACACACGGGAACACAATACCAATCCATCATCATGCCAGCCCTCCCGTCTAGATGTGCCCTTCAGGATGGGAAGGGCATATGCTTTGGAGTCAAAAGACCTCAGTTCAAACCCAACCTCCGCCCCTTCCTACCTACCTGATCTTAGGGAAGTCAATCAAATTCTCGGGGCCTGAGTTTCCTTGTGAGGATGAGATGAGAACGCTGGCAACACCGCTAGGCCTCGGACCAAACGGGAACCCTAGGACCTGCTTCGGTTTTATTTTCCATTTTATTTTTCTCATGTATGAAAGGAAAAGCCGGTGTTCTTTTTTAAGATTTTATTTATAGAGAGAGGGGAAGGGAGGGAGAGAAACATCAGTGTGTGGTTGCCTCTCACTCACCACCCCACTGGGGACCTGGCCCACAACCCAGGCATGTGCCCTGACTGGGAATCGAACTGGCGACCCTTTGGTTCGCAGGCCAGCGCTCGATCCCCTGAGCCACACAAGCCAGGGCATTAGCCGGTGTTCTTAATCGCAAACATCAGAAATCATCTCTGGCCGAAGCAAGCGAGGGAGAAATGTACGAGAGCGTCTCGCGAGCTCGCAGGGCTGCCAGGGCGCTGAGGAGCCAGGTGCAGGAGGTGGACTGGAACCTGGGGGGCTCACAGCCAAGACCGTGGCAAAGTCCCACCTGGAGCAGTCTGGTGGCCTGCCCTCCGCACTGCTGACCTGGGTCCTAGATGCCAGTGCCCGCTCCTGCAGTGGCCAAACCATTCATCTCACTTGCTCCAGGATTCAAAAGCTCAGAGAGGGGGGGGGGGGTCCCTGGCCACACAGGACTGGGCCTGTACTCGGGTTGTGGTGGTTGGGGATGACTGTAAACGTTTGGGCTTCCACAGTTGGTGCTCCTCAGAAATACGGGCATTCCAGAGGTCAAGCAGCCACAAAAGACCACCGTGCAGTCAATCGTCATCACTTCCGAGGGTCGCTTCTCCTCCCCCGTTCCCATCGTACAGTCCTCGTTAAGCTCCGAGGGCGCCTTCTCT
This sequence comes from Glossophaga mutica, assembly GCA_039655065.1. Classification (NCBI taxonomy): domain Eukaryota; kingdom Metazoa; phylum Chordata; class Mammalia; order Chiroptera; family Phyllostomidae; genus Glossophaga; species Glossophaga mutica. The sequence continues at coordinate 52,084,104 of CM077316.1, forward strand.
GTGTCTCCAGGAGCGCACCTGCTGGTTTTGCCACCCATGAGTTCCGCGGTTCAAGGACCCAGGACAGCAGGAGGTCCGTCTCCCGCATCCCTGGAGCCCAGGCTCCCAGCACCCAGGAGATGCTACACTATGTTTGTGAACGTACATTTCTCCGCACGCACAGGCTGCTTTCTCTCTCTCTCTCTCACACACAGACACGCACACTCGGCACAGATCCACTGATAACACGTAAATAAGCCGTGTGAACCCGCCCTGCAACCTGTAACATGTTCGGCTAACGCCCTTGATCTTGGCCAAAATGCTGAGAAGCTTCACATGTCGGGCCCCAGGAAGCCGACATATTGTTCCTTTCTTTCTAGTTTTACATATTTTCTGTTTAACAAGCTGCGTGCCCTTAGTGGTGTTTTAACAGGAGGAAGTCAGGACGCGGGATTCCCGGCCCCCTTTTCCAGTGCCCTGGGGCATCTTGTTTTACTGCTGATCAGAAGGGGACCCAGGCCAGACGAGACGAGACCAGACGGAGGGGTGGGGGTCCACCCCAACCACACCACCCCCTAGCCGAGGGGCCTCTCTGATAAGTCTCCGCAAGTCCCAGCGGGTCCCCGACCTGTCCCTCTCCCGCGGCCCACGTGGCCCGAGCCCTGCGCCCGCCCCGCCGCCCCCGCTCGCGTCCCCAACCGCGGTTCTGGCTCGCGCTCTGCGCAACCCGCGCGCCCTCCCCCGGTGCCCCCGGTGCACTTGGCGACTCGGCGCTGGCCGCTGGGCCGGCACGTGACCCAGAAACTTTGGAGGCCGCGGGGCGGGCAGCGGGCGGTGCTGCGGGGCGGGGAATCGCCGCCCGGCTCCTGGCGTGCGGGAGCTGGAGCCCGAGCAGGAGCGGGAGCCGGAGCCCGAGCGGGAGCGGGAGGCCGAACGGCAGCGCGCCCGGGCCCGTCCGCGCGGTCCGCCCGGGGCGGCGCCCAGGGACGCGGACAGCGGCTCGCGCCCGCCCGCCCGCCGCCGCCTCCGCCTCCCGGTCGCACAGACCGATCCCCGCGCCGGTGCCGCTTCCCACTTCGCGCCCTCGCTCGTCTGGATGGGAAGTTAGGGAAGATGGACAGGGTCTCGCTGGCGTGGATCGCTGTCCTCTGGCTGACCGGTAAGCGGCCTTTCCCGCCGGCGCCGGGAACTTTACCGGTATTCTCGCGGGGGCGGGGGGGTCTCAGCCCCCGCCACCCCCACGGCCCCCGCCTGTGGCCAAGGCCGCGGAGCAGGCGGGCGGCCAGTGGGGGAGGGGCTGTGTGTGTTAGCATGATGCGGGGGGCGAGGAAGGGAGACGATGGAGAGGCAGGTGTCTGACCCGTTGCCAACGGGGGACCGTCCTTCCTTCCGAGCGCGCATTTCCCCGTCCAGACAGCGGCGCTTCCTGAGTTTGCAGCGCTGGGGGAAGCCTGGCTGGACGAAACGGAAGCTCGGAGGAGATTGATCAATTAAGGAAACTGGTTTTCTGGGGGTGGGGGTGGAGGAGTGTCTCCTAATTCCTTCCCTGGAGAAGCCGGGAACCAGGGGCAGTCTCGGGGCGGGGTGGGGGTGGGGGGAAGAAGGGGGGTTGGGGGCCCCATGGGTTTGGAGTCTAGGGCCCTGCTGTCTCTTCCTTGGGCCATTTGGGGAGTGGCCTCCCAATTAGAGAGGACCCTCCCTCCCGTCAGTAAACATAATCTGCAGCATACTCAGGAGGCGGGGTTCTCCCAGCCTGTGGGACCCTCCGGCTGTGGGTCCAGTATTATGGGGGTCCCTCCTTCTCATGAACTTTCTCCCACCCTCTGGGGTCTGCAAAGGCCCTGACAAGTTGTCCCCACTGGGTGCTTCTGCACGTTTCAGGGCCAGGGGGCCCAGCCCTGAGTCTCAAAGCAGCCCCGCTTGGGCCAGGGTGTTTGGAAGGTTGGGGTAGCCTGCACCAGCCTGAGACAACGCCCATGGAGACCGAGTGAAGGAGGGAAGGGACAAGGGACCAGACAGGTTGTGAGGACGGGGTGAGGGCAGTGAAGGAGGGCAGGAGTGAAAAAGCAAAATAGCAGCCCCCCCCTCAAAAAAAAATGAAGGCTTGTCCCCTCTGGGGGCACGTACCGGAAGACTTGGGAGAAGTAAGTCAGTGGGAAAAGGGGGGCACGTTCAAAATATCTCAGGCAAGTCGGCAGAAGAGGGTAAGACACATGTCGGAAAGGCCAACCCTATGTCCCTGGGCGTCACAGTCAGGTCTGTGACTGCCTCCCGAGTTCCAGCCGCACACGGAGGGCCCCGGACTGGCCCGGGCCCCCCGCTGGGTCCAGTTGGGGGGGGCCCTGAGCTGACTGTCTCCCTCCCACAGTATTCAAATGTGAATCATCTCTAATTTCAGGGTTGGGTTGATCCACACCCCCCCCCCTCCCCTGGCCTCCCGGGACCTGCCACTCCCCCTCACTGATTCTGAATGTCCTCAACTTGCCTCCGCTTCTCCGTTATCAGATTCCAGGGCAGCCTTGGCCTTGAGCCTGCATCACACCCTCCCTGAAGTCAGCGAGGCACCTGGGAGGGGTCCCTGAGTCGGGTGGTCTCCCGCTCTGCAGGGAGCGGGGACGGAGGGAAAGAGCCCTGGCTGGATGGCTCACAGCTCCCGTCCACAAGCAGTGCCATGGCCGGCAGGCGCCCGGGCCGGCCCTGGGGCTTGATAGCCGTGGAGGCTCCTCGAGGACGCCCGCCAGCAAATGCCGCGGGCGCGGTCGGTCCGAGCCGGCTCTCTTAGCCCCAGGGCCAGTGGGATCGGCTGTCTTCTGAGCTGCCTCTCCGAGGTTCTCGTGGAAGGGGGTTTGTTCCGTTTGTGTTGTCAGGGCTGGGCCGCCTTGTCTGTGCCTTCCTCCTTTTGCACCTGGAGAGGCGGCCCCAGCCCGGATGCTGGCAACAGGTTAGCGAGCAGGGCCACCAGCTGTCAGACGCCTGGGCTTCTGCGCCCTGCAGGTGAGGCTGGCTCCCGGGGGTCTCACTTAGCACCTGCCCCATCCCCTGATCCCGGCTTCTGCCTCCCCCGACCCCCGGAGCGGAGCGGAGGCACCGACAATGGCGGTGGGGGAGGGGGCGGGGGAGGACAGACGGAGGGAATGGATTCAGACTCATCCTCCCCGGGAAACCATGGGAGGAAAGGTAAGACATTTCAGCCCAGCCCAATCAATGAATTCTCTCTTGTGGGGGTGGTGGAAGGGAGGGAGGAAAGGACAGATTAAAAATGAGTCAGAGAGCCAGGGGAAAAAAAAAACAAAAACCCTCGCACTCCCCCCATCCCTCGGTCTCCTCCCCCGGCTCCCCCCACCCTCCGTTAACGCAGGCTGAGTGATTTCTAATCAACACTCCAGCGTTTTCCTGGGCCCTCGCGCAGCTCCTTCCTGGTCTTTCATCGCTAACATGCTGGCTCTCCCTCCGCTGCGGATTCAGCCTGACGCTTCCTCATTGTCCTAGGGATGTCGCTTCCTGTCCGAGACTGTGTTCTGTTGTCGTCGTCCCTGTTGTTCCCGACAACGCCAGCTGTTAGTGTAGCAACAGGTGCGGCAGAGCAGGAAGACAGGGCAGGAGGCTCCCCGCTCTGTCTTTGTCCCCCAACGTGGATGGCATGGGCTGTGACCCTGGGGGGAACACGCTCTGAGGGCGGGGGGTGTGTTTTCCTGGTGGGCTCTTTTCGGTTCTGAGGAAGACTGCTTGTTGCTCTAGTAGCGTTTCTTCTGGGTCCCTCTTGGTTTCTTTCATTCATTCATTCATTCATTCATGCCTCCTGCAAGCATGTGTGAAGATTCTGGGGTTTCTAAGGATTGGGGTAGGCGCTGAGAATCAAGAGGTAAAAGACAGCCCTTGCCCTCAAAGAGTGTCAGTCTGCGCAGTGAGGAAGAGGACCTGTGACGGGAGCCAGGGAGCCACCCAGGTGCCAGGGATGCGTGGCCAGCCCACACCTGGGGGCGGTGCACAGCCAGGAGGGGCGATGGCCCGGTCCGGACGTTTATTCGTGCACATCAGCGGCTGAGTTCCTGCCACGTCCAGGCACCGTGTAGGGTGAACAGACGAAGCAGACGCGGTTCCTGCCTTCCGGGAGCTCACAGCCCGGTGGCGGACACGCCGGTGACGAAACTGTGATCAGCGTGTGCAGAGCAGTAACAGGGACCTGCAGGCATGCTGCGGGTTGGGGGGCGCTCCATAGGGCTGCTGACCCAGCCTGCAGCGGGCAGGGAGGCACCCAGACTGTTCCGTGGTCTGGCCGGCATTCAGGTGGATGCCTGGTGACCGGGTGGGGACCGACGTGGGTGGGGAGAGAGAAAGTGCCGTGAGCCCTGGAGAAGGAAGAGGCTGTCTCAGAGTCGGCCGGCACCTCGCGCCCGTGGTCTCCTTCCCCATCCTGCGTGCCTTTCCATCTCTCCCCCGCCTCTGTTCCGCGGTGCCCCCACGGAAGGGACCTTGTCCAGTCCCGAGCATCTTCCTTCCACAGCGTCTCACAGCTCTCCCCACTCCCCAGTCTCCCCCAGCCGGATGCTTCTCTCTGGACCAGGTCAGGGGGCTTCGCCCATCACTCCTTAGGTTCTGGACTCACCCGATCCTGCCGGCTGGCCTGTTTACCAGACCTATGCCAGGCTACAGCAGTCTTACTGCGGTGCTGGGCTAATGTTGGGCTGGCCAAAAAGTTAGTTTGTTGTTTTCCGTGAGATGGTTCTAGAAGTGCTTAGTTGTCTGTAACTTCATTCTATACAATTGTGTTAGATTGTATTGTGACAGCTGTCCTATCAGAACACATCCTAAAAAATACCTTTAAAATTGGTGAAGTTTTGTGTCACCGTTTTAATATTGAAGATGGAAGAAAATACACAACATTTTTGGCCTAGTATGCTTTATTATTTCAAGAAAGGTAAAAATGTAACTGAAATGCAAAAAAAGATTAGTGCAGTGTATGGAGAAGTTGGGTAGACCAGCTGAAGTTGACCGCGATCAAATCGAGACATTGACTGTGAACAATCAATGTTCTACCCCGTGGGAGATAGCCAACATACTCAAAATATCCAAATCAATAAGGTTATTGGTGAAAATGAAAAATGTGCCTTTTACGGAAAAAACTAAATGAAGAAGATCACCTTAAGAGACAGGACCCAAGAGCTTGGTCTTAAGGCCACAATTAGCTGCAAGAGAGGCGAGTACTTGGCAGGCCAGACTGAACCCTGGAAGTTCTGTTAGTGACAGAAGGGGACCGTTAGCATCTCCAGCTCCAGAGCGATGAGTCTGAAAAGCTTGTGCAACATTCGGATGGAGCATAAAATGGAGCTCAGGGGAGAGAGCTAGACTGGAAACACGGAGAAGTTAACCAAGGACCTCTCTTTCTCCCTCCCTTCTCCTCTCCCTAAAAGGAAATAAATAAAATCTCTTTTTAAAAAAAGTTAGCAAAGGTTAATGAGAGCTTCCTTCCGGGAGTTCTCTCTGTGCAAATGGCTGGCCCACCCTAGCAAGCCGGCCCACCTGAATGAACCGGGTAAGACAGTTTCCCCAGTGGCCCCGTCCTGCGGGGTAGAGACTGACCTCTTTGGGACGCTTGGGTCGCGCTGGAACAGCAGGTGAGCCCGCCGACGGGAGCTCACCTCAGGTCTCCGGGACAGGACGAGGCGCAGCCGCGGAGGATGGATGCCCCTCCCCGGCTTTCATCTGCACGGCGGCGGCAGAGAACCGGCACGCACAGCTCCCCGGACACGCACAGCATGTGCTTAATGAGTGGCGCCCTCTGTGCGCAGAGCGCCGGCGTCACTGGCTGGCTGCGAGTGACGCGTAGGCCGAGAGCGAAAGCGGGGGAGGCAAGGCCAGCGCTGGCATTGACCACAGCCCCGCGGGGAAGGGGAGGGGAGGGGCGCTGCGTGCGGGGGTCTCTGGGGGAGATGTGCGAGGATGCTGTCGTAGTTTCTTACATCTCCGCGGGGTACATCTGGTCACCCTAGCCCTAACGTGACCAAGCAGCCAGGTATCGGGGTGGCGAAGGAGAAGCTGCTTCCGGCCAGTGGGAGGAGGAAGGGAATGTGCCGGGAAGACGCCGATTGACTCACAGAGCTCGGGGAAAGCCGCAGGATCAGGCTCAGATCACTAGGCAAACGCCAAGGAGGGCCTGGCCGTCTTGGTCAGCCCCTTATTTCAGTTTATTTTTTCACCCATGTATGTCAGGAAGATGCATGGTTGCTATTTTGGGGGCGGGGGGGGCGGGTTCAAGCTGCACTTTCTTTGCCTTCACATCTCGAGCCCGGGCGCCCACCTGCGGTGGACAAGCTTTCTCTCCTTGTCTGGACTGTGGACCGAACGTGGTAGAGATGCTTGGACACGCCTTATCCATCGTCCGCTTAGAAAACCTGCCATCAGTCCCCCTCAAACGAGGTCTTAGGAAATCGGCACATATTAAACATGCGAAGGCAGAGGTTTGTATTGTCAGAGTCAATGGGCGGGGGGGGACCTTAGATGTCCGAAGATGAAGACATGCTAGGAACGGGAACTTCTCTCTCTCTCTTTTTTTTCTTTTCCCATTGATTTGGAGAGAGAGGGGTGGGGGAGGGGGGACATTGATGTGTTGTTCCACTCATCTGTGCATCCATTGGTTGATTCTAGTATGTGCCCTGACTGGGGATTGAACTCACGACTTGGGTGTATCGGGACAACACTCTCGCCCACTGAGCTCCTCAGCCAGGGCTTGGGGAACGGGCGGTTCTAAGGTCAGATCCCACTTCTGGGACTTCAGGGGTTCGGGGATGGGCGAGCTGTACACACGACCGCTAAAAATGCCCGCCTCCGACGACAGGGCTGATTCTCCGTGACCTTTCGCAGCGACCTTTGGTTCTGCACAGTGGGGCTGGGCTCTCAGCTCTGCCTCCCAAAGAAGCTGGCACGAATAGCTTAGTGCTTGCCGGGAAAAGGAACTTGCTTTGAAAAAATGAAAGTGCTAAAATAAGAACAGCATTGCCTCAGACACCGCTTTGGTTCACCTCCCAAAAACACAGCTTTCATGGACAGAGTCCTCCTCTGCCCACGAGAAGTGGGCCAGGGCCGCCTTTGGCCGTCCAGGGAGGCACTGCCCGCACTTGGAGCTGAGCTTGCCCGGCCTGGGGGGGATGCAGCTGGGGCACCGAGCTGAGACGGGGCTGCCTCTCTGAGCCGTCCTTCACCCCTCTCCTTTAGGCAGCTGTCCTGGGGAATGGCCAGAACCCATTCTCCGCGCTGGGGACACACCCTGTTATTGGTTCATTCTCTCCCTGATGCATTTCCACACGTGTGAGCTTCCGCCACATCCGTGCCCTTGCCGAGCTGAACGCGGGGGTCCGAGTCGGCCCCATCCGGATCCCTGGCCTCAGGGACCTTTGACCTAGAAACCCAGTTTATATGGAAGTTCTCAGGATCGAGGACTGGTCTTTTGTTACCTGTCTTTCCAGGACTTAACATAGGGTTTTAAAACATGTTTCTGGCCCTGGCCCGGTGGCTCGGTAGGAGCGTCGTTGGGACATACACCAGAAGGCTGTGGGTTCGATCCCTGCTCAGGGTGTGTATCGGAGGCAGCCAATCGATGTTTGTCTTTCACATCGATGTCTGTCTCCCTGTGTCTCTCTCTTCCTCCCTCCCTTCCTCTGTCCTTCCATCCCTCTCTCCCGTCCTGTCTCTAAAATAATTTAAATGATGAAAAAAACTTATCGTCGGGTGAGGATAGAAAGAAGTACGATTCCTGTGGAATCTGAATTAGGGCAGGTTTGCCGTGGGCGAGAGGCACAATAGAAACGGAGGGAACGGTCTGGGGGTCCCAGGACCCCGCGAAAGCAGAGCGCCGCCTGTAACGTGCGGCGCGCCCTCTCCTGCCGCTGCGCTCAGGGTCCTACCTGGACAGTCTGCGCCCCGCCCGCCCTACCTCGATTGGTTTCCTGTCCGCCGTCTCGCTTCCGCTTCCCAGAGCACGCACTTTAGCTTGTGGGACACAGATTTTTCCGCACCACTGTCAGTTTCTCTGTAAGAGTTGGCAGCAGAAGTCCCTGATGCTGTCACCGGTGCCTGGACCCAGAGCCCCGCCCTCGCGCTGCGCAGACGCATGCTCCTGTGCGTGCACCCCGCCCCCATGCCCCGCGCCTCTCCGCCTGCGCTCCCAGGACCTGCACGCTTGCAGGCCCCGACGCCTCCCCGGGTGCAGGGAGTAACGTGGTTATAGTTACGGGGTGAACCATATTTTCGTATGTCTGGAGCGTGCTCGGAGACAGATCAGGGAGAAGGTGTCAGGCGCCACGTCGAGGCATTCGGTTTTATCTCAGAACCCATGGGAATGAACGGAAGCCTTACAGCAGGGGACGGATGCGACGCGACGTGTCTTTAAAAGCGCTCTGGATAGAAAACAAGCGGAGCGAGTGCTGGGCCGGGCGCAGGGTTCCCGGAAGAGGCTGGTACAGAGGCGGGCGATGCGGGCCTGTGTGGGTGGTGGCCGGGAGCTGCGGAGCCACTCAGCCCTTGTCCCGGCCGACTGTCACTCGCTCCCTCGGAGATGTTGGGAAGAGACCTCTGTTCTCTAAGAATCAGTTTCTTCACCTCTAAACAGGGTACAATAATAACACCCACTGTATAGGCTTTTTTGAGAGACTTCTTTGAGATACTACATGGATAGTGCTCCACGCAATTTCTGACGCGTGGGAAGCCTTCTGTAACTATTACCTAGCAGCGGGGACGGCCATCTGACGTAAGGGATGACAGAGAAGGGGCAGGTTTGAGGGCGGTTTAGCCTTAGTGACCAGCCGAGGGTGGTCAGGGCCGGAGAGGAAATTCCCCAAGTTACGAACAGTCTCCAAGGCAGCAGGTGGGGGGCAGCCCAGCAGAGAGCTGGGAGAGGACGACCCCGCTCACAGGCAAGAGGTAGTAAGAAGGAGACGATGAGCGAGGCGCAGGCACACTTAATTCCAAGTAGCTGTTAAACGTGCGGCGGATGCGGCATTCAGGAGTTGGAGGCCTGGGGCGGAGCTGGTGGTGGGAACCGCACAGGACAGAGGACGCTTTCTCCGGCTGCACGCAAGATGAGTATGACTTCAGAGAGGCTGAAATTGCGCATTTATTTTCCTGGTGTTCAGAGACACCCTTCTGAGCCTGGATAGACTCCAGCCAGGGAAGCCCCAGGTTTTCGGTGAAACAGGAAAACAAAGAACGTATGAGAGGTGGGACCCAGGCTCAGGGCTGCTGAGCCCCAGGTGCACCCGCCGTGTCCACAGGGCCTTCCTGCCTCAGTCCTCTACCCCAGCGGGCTCCTGTCTCCAAGGCCCCGCTCTGGGGGCAGGGCGGGGGTCCCACGAGAATTGTTTTTCACACGGGGTGGGCGGGCAGCAGCATCACAGGGTCAGGTTCGGATCGGTGTCGCCTAAGGGACGGAGGAAACGATACCCAAGCCCCAGGACAGGGGCTGGCATCAGGGCCCAAGGCTCCTTCTCTCCGAGTGGGAGGAATGGTTACAAATCAGGTGGAAACACAGCGAGTCTAAGATACACACGGGTGCAGGGAGAGCAGGCTGCTCAGAGCGTGCAGGCGACCGAAGCTGTCACTTGGGATCCACGTGAAGCCCCTCCCCAGTGGGAATGGGGTCCCTAACAGACTTGGCCAGGCAGGCGTGGGAATCGGTGGCATCCGTCCCACGGTGGGACGCTCACGGAGCTCACGCAGGCCTCGTCGTTTTCAGCTTTCTCTGTAACGCTCCACTCCTGTCCCTCCCAGACCCAGCAAACGGACATGTCCTCGCAATTCCTAGTCCCGCCCCCTCCAGCTGTCCAGATCTGTCCTCAGCTTAGAGTCCCCAGGGTCCCGTTAGACTGCGCATGTGCACACAGACAGGCGCCCGGTCGCCCTCCGCCGCTGACTTCCGGGGGCGCCTGTGCGGCGGTGCCGGGAGGAGCACCCTCAGGACCGTCCCTGCGGAGCGTGGGCTCCCCAGTCCGGCTTTCCAGGGCACTTCTGCCGTTCTGCCCGCGCAGACTCGGCATCGCACACCCTGCTGGCTGCGCGCCCCTGGCTGCAGGTTCACGGCCGCACAGAGGTCAAGGCTGACCCTGGCAGCCAGCGGCACAGCGGTTACTGAGCGCCTGCTCTGTACCGTGTGACCCGAAGTGCTCAGGCTGAGATGGCGTGTCGCCCTCTGACAACTCCAGGCAGCAGTCACTGTGGTTCTGCTTTTACGGAGGGACCTGAAGCCCCTCCGCCGCGCATCATTCGCTGGGATCTGGAAGGGCGGAGCGGGTAGCGCTTGGATTCTAATTTAGGCCCGGCTCCAAGATCCGTGCCTCTGGCTGTCAGGCTGTTGCGGGGCAGATGCTTCTGAGAGCGTGCTCCTCTTTCTCGGGGGCGTGAGTCCATGTCCATGTCGTGGAAGACGTGAGAACCGAGTGACCGCTAGTAATAAGTAAAGGAGTCCAGCGGCCCGGTCGGTGGCTCGCCTCTCGTTAGCCGAGACCAGAGCTGGGAGGAGGTTGTCCTTGCTAATCATCTGACAAACAAAACGCCACGCTTCGCTCTCGGGGAAAACAAGCCTCCAACACTTCCGCGCGCCACCTGCCTCCTTGGCTGCTTTTATCCTACCTGGAAAGGCCAGCGCACCGAGCTCCCAGGTGCGCCTGAGTCCGTAGCAGAGCCCACAGGTGGTGGGTCCGGTGCACAGCACGGTGCCGGGAACAGTGCCTGTCACCGTCGCCCGACCTCAGCCCCTGCTAATCGAAGTCACTTGCCCTCTCTGCCCCGTTGCAGTTCCCCGGGAAACTGGGAGTTGAATAGGATTTGAAGAAGAATGACAAGGTTAAAAAGAACGAATGCGCTGGAATTTGAGGGGAGCTGTGAAGAGTGGGGGAGAATGCATCAGCCACGTCCCCACTTGGGGGGGCAGCAGGGCAGCCCAGGGATGAGGGTCCCCGAGGGAGCCCCTGGCTGGGCCTGGCTGCACAGTCTGGTCCCAGTCAGACCTGCTGGTGGTAGGTGGTCATCGAGAGGCCGGACGCTCAGAACTGCGGGCAGGGGACCGAGTAGTGTCTGAGATCCGCCCGCCTCACGTCACAGTCACAGGGCCACTCTAGGCAGGTGACCAACGAGGTAACGTTGGCTAGCAACCCAGCGAGCAAGAACTGCAAGGCTTGTTTCACAGGTGGGGAGGCCTCGCCCCACATGCTGTACAGCCAGATAAGATCCCAGGCCCTGTTTCCCTTTTTTTAATATTCTATTTATTTATTTCTAGAGAGAGGGGAAGGCAGGGAGAAAGAGAGGGAGAGAAACATCAGTTGGTTGCCTCTCGAGCACCCCCTACTGGGGGCCTGGCCCACAACCCAGGCATGCGCCCTGACTGGGAATCGAACCCCTGACCCTTTGGTTTGCAGGCCGGCACTCAGTCCACTGAGCCACCCAGCCAGGGCCCTACCTTCTGGCACCGATGCTATTTGGCTACATGCACCATGCCATTCACGACGACCGGTTTCCTCAGCAGAGCCCTAGAAATTCCCACGTGACGGGTCCCTGAGGTGCTGATCCGTTCCTCCAGTGACCCCGCAGGTGGTTACTGAGCGCTTGGTAGGCTCAGACACCTAGGGGAATCTCTAAACCTTAAGTACCCTGTCGTGTTCCCTTCCCAGACGGGCAGAGGGCAGAGAGCCTTTCCCCCGCCCCCACAGGCGTTCGAACCTAGTTCCTCAGAGCACTGTCGCCAAAGACAGGCCCTGGCCTAAACACCAGAAGACGGGGGTCCAGGTAGGGTGCCTTGCCCACGTCCAAGGTGCTTCTGTAAAGACATCCCTCACTAAGTGTGTGCTCGAGCTGCGACCGTGACTGCTTCGCAGGGTGTCGGGTGACACCCATGCACGAGACCGGTCCTCTCCCGCGTGGGCTCAAGTCCCCCTGCAGTTCCCAGGTGAACCTGCCCCAGGCGGCCTGAGGCGGACCTGGCGGGCTCCTGGATCCCTTTCCCACCCCTGTCTATCCATCTTCCTCTTTTCTGCTTCCCACCGTAGTTCTGTATCTGCTGCTAACCTCAGACCAAGCCAACCAGAAACTCTCGACTCTCCTCCCACTCACCTGAGGGCGTCGTGTCCTCTTTGCCTGGGATTTCTAGCTCTTACCATTGGGCTCACGGAGGTCCTCCGCCTCTCCAGCCCTCCCCCGGTCTTCCATTCGCTGAAGCGTTCCTCTCGGTCATGGGCAGGCAGCCTCGGGTGGCCACTTAAATGTCTCATGGTCTTTCCAGCCTCCCCCACCGTCCGGCTTGCCCTTCAGAGCTTTTGAACTTAGTCTGCTGCTTCTGATCGGAAATTCTCCGTGTCTCTCAAAGCCTTCCTTTCCCCTTCATCTCCGACCCCTTTGCTCAGTCGCCAGCTGCCAGGGAAGTCACTTCCCCCTGAAGTCACATGCCCTGGCTTCACCGTCTGTACGGATCAAACACGCGTGGAGCGCCTATGGGCTTCACAAGCCAGGGCAACAAGACGAGACGCGCTCCTCCCCGGACAGGCGCGATGGGCGTGCCGGGTGTGGAAACCGGTCCCTGCCAGGTCGTCATGGGGAACACCGACGGCGAGGGGAGGACGTGAACTGGGTTTGGAGAAGGGGAGACACGTTCCCTGGGAGGCGAGGCGTGCCCCAAGCTAGGGGCGCGAGGCTGTCCCGGGGGAGCCGGTATTTGGAGGCCGGTGCTCAGAGGCGCTGCGGGAAGTGAGGTGAGGGGGTAAGAGGGGCTGTAAGCGTTTTGCCGATAATGTGGAAGGCCATGGAGGAGCGGTGGTGGAGGTTTTTGTTTTCAGTCCTCACTCGAGGACACGCTGATTGATTTTAGGAAGGGAGGGAGGGAGAGGGGGAGAGAAACATTGATCGTCTGCCCCTCGTACGCATCCCGCCCAGGGACCAAACACACCACCCAGGCGTGTGTCCCAACCAGGAATCAAACCAGCGACCTTTCGGTTTACGGGGTGATGCCCAACCCACGGAGCCACGCCGGCCAGGGCGGGGTGAAGGGTTTTAAGGAGAACCTCAACGGTTCGATTAGAAAGACCGACTGAACTCGAGATAAGGTCCTGCCTGGGGCAGCTGCCGGCAGGAGACAGGACCAGTGGTCTGGCCGTGTTAGAAGAGATGAGGAGGAAGTTCTAGAAGAGGGAGGGCAGACGTATTAATGCTGTTTCGGGAGCACAGTGTTGGCGTAACTCAGTGACTGATTGGACACTGGGGACGATGGTGGGTTTCTGGAAAGGGCAGCCGGGTGGGTACCGGGGCCGTTCGCAGTGATGGAGAAAACGGGGAGGGGCAGGTGAGCGGGCGAGGCGGGACTGCCCGACCCCCGCAGCGAGTGGCGCATGGCGCGTGGCGCCGTCCGGGGTGCAGAAGCCGGCCGGCTGCACACGCTCATTCTGTGTTGCAGCCCTGGCGGAAGGCCTCCAGGTGACGGTGCCCGACAAGAAGAAGGTGGCCATGCTCTTCCAGCCCACACTGCTCCGCTGCCGCTTCTCCACGTCCTCCCACCAGCCCGCGGTCGTGCAGTGGAAGTTCAAGTCCTACTGCCAGGACCGCATGGGGGAGTCCTTGGCTCTGTCCTCTCCCCGGGCCCAGTCTCTCAGCAAAAGGAACCTGGAGTGGGACCCCTACTTGGACTGCTTGGACAGCAGGAGGACCGTCCGAGTGGTCGCTTCCAAACAGGGCTCGACCGTCACCCTGGGCGATTTCTACCGGGGCCGAGAGATCACCATCGTGCACGGTAAGGCCGCCTCCGAGTGGAGGCTGGGCAGCGGGGGGGCCCTCAGCGCTGTCCTTCCCAGACGTGGGGTGCTGGCCAGCCTCTCAGCCCTCCAGCCCCTCAAGATGTGGGTTTTATGGGGCGCAGGGGTGTCCCAAAGCCTGGCACGCGGCTTTGGTGGGAGGGCGAGGGGAGAGAGGGCAGGGTGGGGCGGGAATGTCTAGAGAGGAGCATCGAAAGAGCCCTTCCCACCCGGCCTCCAGTCCAAGGAGCGCGCCGTCAGAACTGAGAGGCAATGGGTTCTAGTGCAAGCACTTCCCCTGCAGCCTCCACCCCCTTGACATCTGTCTGGAGGGCCCTTCCCCAGCTCAGGAAGCACTTGCCCTCCCTGGGGGAAGGGATACTCGCCAGGGAATTCCGGAGCCAGGCAGCTGCTGGGCCCACACGCCAGGAGGTCTGGTCTCAGTTCCACCCTTTGCCCCCAAAGCACTGGCCAAGAGAGGTCCGGAGAGTCTGACCTAACCTGTGGGGTTATTTGAGTTTTGAAGATGTCCCGTGAAGCCTGCTCTTTTGCAGGAGTCCAGATTAATTCTCCAGTGTGCATGTCTCAGGGTCCCGTGCCGGCCTGCTTGGACCGGGCCGGGAGCAGGACCGGATTCTGCTGGGGCTCTGAGCCTCTGGCCTTAGGGATGCTAGGTTTTGTTCCTTCCTCTGTTTGTTTTGGATAAAGCAAACCTCTTGTCAGCCACCACCCAGGTAAAGAAACAGACAGCCGCAGGCACGCCCTGAGGGCCCCCTCCTGCCCCTCCCCTCGGGGCCCAGCGGTCCTCTCCGGCGGCCTGCTTCGGGACCGGGCTCTTCTTTCCCCGCTAACAGATGCAGACCTGCAAATCGGGAAGCTGTTGTGGGGCGACAGCGGGCTCTATTACTGCATCGTCACCACCCCCGACGACCTGGAGGGCAAGAACGAGGACTCGGTGGAGCTGCTGGTGCTGGGTAAGTGGAGACCGTCAGCCGCGGCCGGCTCGCGGCGGCCTCTCCTCCTCCCGGGTCCCGTGCACACGCGTGGGCCGGCAGGCTGCACACACAGCCCCTGTCTTGTTTCTCGAAGGCCGTGGCCCTCCTTTCAGCATCGCCCTGAGTGGCTTCTCTGCTTCCTTTAGTCGCATTGTCTTTTCCTTCCTTCCGTTTGCACCATTAACCCCGTTCCCTGGCTGCTCTAGCTCTCAGCTCTACTTATCCCTTCATCTGCCAATCGTGGAAGAAAGCGCCAGAAGCCTTTGAGGCAGGGGAGAGGCCGGGGAGAGCTAGGGACCCACCGGTGAGCCAGGACCGCCACAGAGAGAGACCTCGGGAGTCTTTCCCCGTTCGTTCGTCAGCGCCACGTAGGACGGTTACGGGAAGGACGGCCTCGAACCGAGGAGTGCGTGTGATATGAAGCGTGTGTGATGTTAAACGGGGCCGGTGGAAAGCGCTACCGAGGGTAGGTACGGCGGCGGCGTTTCGTCTGAAGGCCGATTTCTTGAAACCTTGACGTGTCTGAGTTACGCTCAAAGCCAAATACGTATCTGATCCTTATTAATATTCATGTCCCTCCCTCAAATGAAAACTCATCACTTTTGGGTACTGTTCCTCTCTCGTGGGTAGAGGGAATGTCAGTGGGAGATGGCCTCCTTCTGCGTGCTGGAAATTGAGCACATATTTCGTGCCCTGTAGAGGTTGGTTGAACAAGGAAATTAGAATAAAACGTGGGAATGAAAAGAGAAACCACAGGAATCGTAGGAGAAAAGGTAAACACTTGAAGCCCCTTTTTAAAAGAAATTACAGCGGTTTGTGGCTGTCAAGAGCCCACGTGATCACAGTTTGGGGGAAGATTTAAGGTGCTTTCTTTTAAAGGCAAATGAGGTTGAAAGTTAATTTTCACTTCCCTGGGAAACTCAGCACCCAGGGCAAAATAGGATTCGCTGCTTCGGAGTTCTCGTTCTACTCCACCAGGACTGTGCGACTTTGGCAAAGCCACGGTTCTGCTGCCTTTGTTTCATAGCTCCCACAGCGGATTGAGGTGATAATCGTTTATTAATAACTAAGTCTTTAGTCATTAATCACCCACCCTTATGAGGGCCTCGACTGCCGTCAGACACATATATTCCTTGTCTCCAACGTGGGTAAGCCCTCCCTGCCCGGGTCCGTGAGGGAACGGGGGATGTGACAGCCCGACAAGGAAGTAAATGGAGACGCAAAAACGGCTTCTCCCGACGCTGCGAAAGCACCCGGGGAGAGCCGATGCGGGGTCAGCTGTGACTTGGTGACTCGGAAGGGATCCCAAGATCAGTTCCGCCCGGTCGCACACTGCCAGCGGCCAGGTCTGAAACAAGTGGGCGCTCGGCCTGCAGCCCCCTGACCGCGGACGGTCACTCGGCCAGCGCAGGCGTCCGCGGGGGTCATCGCCCGGCCGGAGGAGAGGCCGCAGGTAAAACCCCCGTCGATCATTTGGCCCCGGCTCCGGGGTCCTGGGGGAATGAAGAGAGCGAGCTCCGTCGGCGGAGGCAGGGAGGAGTGTGGGAAGGATGTCCCCCTGAATCCGGCACACAGAGTAACACGGGCATGGACGCCGTCCGGGGACACGGAGGTGGAGAAGGGGAGGCTCCGGTGAACGTGGTCGCCAGCCTGGAGCGACACCATGGAGAACAGAAATCAGCGCGACTTAAACCCAGTGGGAGGGGAGGCGGGGAGGGTGGGGGCTGCGGAGCAGCTGAACGGAACGCAGAAGCGGCTAGAGAAAGGGGCGGGGCCCGGGCTGGGGCGGGGGACTTGCTCGCCCCCACGAACATCGGAGACTTTCAGAGCACCGGAGACTTTCAGAGCACGGGTGGGTCGTGGGCCGTGTAAACTTTCCCAGGCAACGCTAGCTGTGTGAGCTCTTTAAAGGGGTTAGTTTGCAATCTATGAGGAGGTTCGGCGTGCATCAAGGACCCGGTTTACTTCCCAAATGCAAAATTCTGAGTCTCCAGCATCTTGAATCCCTTTACAGAATGTTTCAAAACACCGTCACCGTTTTAGAAGTTCTAGGTACGGGGTGGTTTTGTCCGGTGGGCCTGTGTTAGGTGTTCTTTTCAGGTGAGCCCCAGGGAAGCTGATGTCTGAGGTCAGCCTCTCAGATGAAGACCTCGTTGGGTGGGGAGGGGGGACGGGGAAGGTGCCTGGGCCAGGTGTGCTGATTTCAGCCTCCTGGGCCCCTGGCTCAGCCCCTGAATGGTGCACGAGGCACACCCAGAGGGTCCACTCTAGTGAAAGAGGGCTGGGCACAGGGAGTGGGGGACAGTGCCTCCCAAAGAGAAGTCGAGGAGTGGCCGGGTAAAGCGAGGACAGGCGTGCAAGTGGCCGCGCAGGGCGTCCATTCCGGTCGGAGCGGGAGCCGTGAACGCGTGCAGACATGCGAAGGCAGACCCTCTTCCCGGGGCGGTGGAGTCTCTGCCCCGAAGCGGCCGGCAACTCCCCGGGCAGTGAGAGCCGGCCTCTCCGCACAGGGAAGGTCCGCGGCGGAGTTACCCTGCAGCTTCGTTTCAGGTCAGAAGTTCCCGCGTTGGAACGCAGGAGAGCGTGAGTGACGCGGCTCCCTTGGACAAACGAGGCCCTGGCCCCCCAGGGATTCGCCGCACGGAGCGGAGGGCTCCCAGGCCGGCTGCGAGGCCACGCGGGGTGCCGCTCGCGCCCGGGAAGCCAGGGGGCCATGGTGGTCGTTCGCACGCAGGTCCGGGCTGGACGGAGCGACCCCTCTGCTGACGGTCACTGAAACTTCAGCTGGTCTTGGGGATGATCTCGAAACCGGGAGCAGAGACTGGTGGGAAGGTCGGGTGGCCGGTTAGTAAGGACAGCGGAGTCGGAGGGTCGAATCAGAGGCCAGCTTAGGAGGAATTTCGTTCTCTCAGGACACGCAGAGGGGAGGATGGACAAGGGGACCGAGCGGGGCTCGGTGTCTCATCCAGAGGTCTGGGGAGTTGCGGCTTTGTCCCGAAGACTCTGGGGACCGGTGGAGAAACATCAGCAGGGGAATGAGACCAGACCTCAGGGCCGGAGCGGCGACTGGCCGCCGGGCAGACGGAGCCCTGGAGACGAAGTGCTGGAAGCGAGGGGTCCCTTGGGGGGGCTGCTGGGGTCACACGGGTGAAAGGTCGTGAGATCCTGAACCAAAGCGGGGGAAGGACGAGAGACGACACGTGACCAAAACGTTTCTGAGAAGGCAGTGTGGCTCTCGGTGACTAAGGGTTATTTAAGAGGAGATGACGGGGCTGAGGGGGACGGCGAGATGAGTCAGAAGGTCCCCATGCCTCCTGGCCCGCTGGGCAGCCACCTGCCCGCCAGCTCGGAGGGAACACAGGCTGGGGGCGGGGCCGGGAGAAAGTGCGGCTCTGATGTGCTGGCGGTGAGCGGTGTGAGGGGCACCAGGTGGAGTCCCAGGTAGAAATGTGTGACTCAGCGGAGCAACGAGGACCAGAGGCCAGGATGTTCGAACCACAGGGGACAGTGAGGACCGTGAAAGGGCAGGTGAGTCACCCGGGAGGATTCTACAAAGCGAAGAGGGCCCAGGGCAGCCCCCGTCGGTCCTGCGTTCTGGTTTCACTTCCTGAGGGCGCAAACGTGGCACCGCACGTGGACGTGTCTCGAAACCGCGGAAGCTTCTCAGCAGCGCCGGTCCGTGGGCACTTCAAGGTGAGGGCCCCCTCTCGTGGGTCTGCCTAGCCGGGCATCTGCTGTGCAGAGGCTGAAGGGCATGTGTTTTAAATGATAAGTGGGCGGAACGTGGAACTAGTCCTCGCTTTGTGCCTCTTCAATGTCCGTCGGGGCTGAGCCTGTGTTTGCTCACCGAAAAAGTGTCTACAAGTGTCTGTGGTTGCAGATGAGCTCACGTGGTTCAGTCTCGTTGGTCCTCATTCTCTCTCTGGGCATTTAAAGTATTACTCGCGGTGGAATCCGTCAGGGCCTCCGAAAGCAGCAGAGTTAGTTGCTGGTTAACTGAAGCAGAAAGGGACTCATTGGAAGGAAATCAGCATTGCAAGGAAGACCGGAAAATCAGTCTCTGGAAAGGATAGCAGTATGTTAGGGGACACGAAACCTCTAAGGACCCCAAACCTCAAGGACCAACCGTGGAAGCTGGTTACTGCGTCCCGTCCGAGATGTGGGTGGGAGGCCCATCCGGCCGCTCCCTCCCGGTGGTGGTCTAGGGCTCCGGGCTTCCACGCGGTTCAGCTCTGCTGGAGTGAGACCTTTGCCCCCAGCTGGGCGGACAGAGAGCACGGGGACTTTTTACAGGCCAGGTCTGGCACAGACGCAGGTGGCTTCTTGCTATTTGGTACACGCCCAGGATGTTTCGATGATCGCAGTGTGGTCCCCGTCCTGCCCGGGGTGCTCCAGGGTCCGTGCAGCGAGAATGGATGGGCAATGGATCGATTCAACCGTTTTTGTTTCGTTTTTCTGACCTTGCATTTTCCCACTTAAGAAGCAGTCTCAGGAGGGAGAGTCCGGTTGGCCCAGTTTGGAGGATCAAGGGCTCTTGGAGGCTGATCTCTCAGGCTGTGGCAGAGAGTTGATGTCCCGAGGTAGACGGGGGCGCTGTGACCCCCCCCCGCCCGGGTCAGAAGGCGAGATGTCCCAGATGAGTATATGGCCATGGCTGCGTCTGCTGCTCACAGGAATGTGCGCTGCTAACAACTCGTAGTCCCCAGAATGTCCCTATTTTAACCTTGCCAGGTGAGGCAGCAGGGATTATTTTCCTCGTTCTCCACGAGAAGAATTTAACACGCAGGTTTTCCAGCTCCTCTCCCAGTGAAGAAGCGGGGTCCACGATCGCACCCTGGTGTGTCGGTTCCTGGCCTCGCCCCTTCCCGCCAGGCCCCCGACCTGTCTGGGTTAAGAAGCCGCAGTGTGGCCGCTGTCGAAGTCCCAGGGAAGATGTTTACCTGTCCCGGCTCGGCTTTAGGACTTCACTTTGGTTTTCGGTAAAACTGCCGGCGACCGCTGACCGGGGCCCTCACTTCCAAGGCACAGTTGTTCCTGCCAGGATGGCTCCCTCCCCACCGAGCATGGGCTCCCTCCCCCAGACACCCGGGCCACCCACACACCCCTCCGGATGCCGCTCTCGGTGGGTTCGGGCGCGCGTCGGAGAAATGGAGGGCCGCTGCCGACTCGCCGCCAAACACTGCAACCGGAGGGAGCGCCTCTCCACGTCCTTGTGGCGATGCGGACGGTGCGGCCACCCTGGAGCTGGGCACGGCCGCGTTGATGTGGCTCCGGCACAAACCTCAGGAATGTTCAGACAGCCGCGTGGGACTGGAGGGCCGAGCCAGCACCGTCGCAGAAGGTGGGCGTGTGCACACACCTGCCACCCCGAGAGTAGACGTGGGTGCGGGACAGGCGGTGCGTCACCTGGCACCCTGCCACCGTTCGGGAAGAACAGAGTCCCCGCGGGCAGCTCCAGCTCACGGCGAGAGGCCGCGCTGCTGGCCGGGAAGGCTCAAGCCGGGAGGCTGTTATTTCAGACTCTAAAAGCAGCTCACCTGGCGCTTCCTTCTTTCCACGAGCAGGATGAGGGGCTGGTCTCTTCCGCCTGACGTCAGGGGGGGGTTGCTTTTTTTTTTTTTTTTTTTTTAAGGGCCTTTAAGCAGAAAAAGGAGGGAGAGGTACCGGCGGAAACATGGCCGGATGCACATTCTTGCCTCCGGCCCGGGAATAGACTAAGAGGCTGTGAACTGGGGCGTGTTCAGATCAAAGCTCAGGAAGACTCCGCTAACGCTGAGTGACAGGTTTTGGAAATTGTGGTCGGTTGAGGGGATTTATCGGCGCTCCCTCTCCAACGGGATTTCAACAAGGAGCAGGATATGAAGATAGTCAGGACGGCTTCAGACTCCCGCCTGGGCTTTTGACTTTATTTAAAAGTCCACCGGTTGCGGAATTAATTCTCCATAGAGGGCTATGTCTGCCTCAAATCCTGCTGTCTTGTTCTGTTTTAGAAGAGAATGATGCGTGTTTCTTGTAAAAATTTCAAACAAAACAGAAAAGAACAAAGGAAGAAAATAGCTCCTAAAATCTCACCAACCACAGCAGACGGCTGGGTTCTTCAGAACTCGATTGCAAGGGACAGATGTGGGCGGGGGAACTTTCGGGCTTAGGGAACCTAGAGGTCCTGAGGTCCTCCCAGCCTCAAGCCTGGCGCGTGCCAGTGTGCAGCATGCTTTAAAGACCCTCCGTCCCCTCTGTGTCCGCCATGTCCCCAGACACTCCGCGGCCTTCCTCACCTTCCACCTCGGGAGGCCGATTCCTCCCTGGGAAGGCCATGCCCCAGGACTGCCTCAGTTTCCCCAGCATGCGTCCCCATTTCCTTCCGTCTCCTGCTGCGACTCTCCCAGGAGTGCAGCATGTGGTACCTGGGGACAGGTGTGCATGAATTCCAGTCAGGCTGTTCTCCTTGCTGTGCCTGGGGTCCTTACTCTGGTTTAAAATGAAGCTTTCTGCCCACGCGCATTAAAAACACAGTAAGAAATCAGGGAATTCTTGGAGGGGACATCTCAGAACTGGTATAAGGGATTAAAAGGTCCCCCCCCCCGACCCTTGTCATACAGTATGATACCGGTTTCAGGTGTACGACATGGCGATCGGACATTTATATAACGTACGAAGCGATCGCCCCGATGAGCCAGGACCCACCTAACACCACATGTCATTCCGCAGTTATCACAGCGTCACTGGCCGAGCTCCGGGTCTGGAGGGGGGACGCATTTCCCAGGCCGTGCAGAAATGCTCCAGCGCTCGCCGTGTCAGCGCCTGCGTTGGGATCCACCGCCCTCCCCACATTTGTTCTGGCTGTTTAGAAGGGGCTACTTGTTGCCAAGGCTCCCCTCCCCCTGATCCTCTCTGCCAGCCCCGCCCCCCGCTGCTAACCGAGGCGGGTTGCCAATTAAAAGGCCTCCAGAGTTCCCATGGCAACAGCCTCCTGGCGGTCTTTGTCGCCTGCTCAAACTTTGATCTCTGAGAGCCGCTGCTGCTGGAAGATTTACAAGCAGAGAAATGGGGTTAGACTTGGCAGGGAAGAGAGAGAAAGCGCTCTCCCGGCGCAAGGAGAGGTGATCACGGAGGCGCGCTCTGGCCGCGAACCGGGGAGCCTTCAGCGGAGCCCCTGCGGAGCCGGCTGGGGCCCGTTCTCCTTTGCAGACGAGGCAGCGCTTCGGACGGCGGCCACCCACAAAAGACCAAAAGCGGGGTTGATCCCTGGAGGACGGTGGAAGCCCTCTCTCTCCACCTGGGCCTTCGGATTTCCACGAGAGCCGAGACGGTGGGGACAGACGGGAGGGAAACGGTCAGCCCCTCGCCTGCCCTCCCTGCCCTTTCTCTGGAGCCTGGCCTCGGCCTTGAGCTGACCCAGCTGCCTCCGTCCGCCTTGGTTTCGAGAAGAACCAGGGACGGAGTCGAAGGGATGGAGGAGAAGGAAGCGCTGGAACAGTGAGCCGGCGTCAACTGAAACCTGACTCTGTCCCTGACTGTCGGCAACGGGCCTGGACCGCGAGGCTGTGCCCGCCCCCTGCCCCGGGAGGCCGCCAGGCCCTGTGGACCCCCCACTGCTCACCAGCGGCTGCCTGGCTCTTTCACTTAAATTCAGCCCCGACTTCTGCCTGTTAAGTGCCCGGCACAGGGAGGGTTCAAAGTCAACAGATGACACTGTCTTGTCCCTCCAGAAAAACCCTATTTCCAAAGCAATTGGAGAACACAAGAAGAAGTGGAAAATGCATTCGCTATTACATACCCAGGGTCTCGCCTCTCAAAAGGGGGCTGCCTGGCCCCTGGGGGACGTTGGGAAATGTCTGGGAGCACCGCTGGCTGCCCCTTGGGGGGGGGGCACTTGCTGTTCAGCACCCCACAGCGCACGGGACAGACAGCCTCCTACGCCCTGCAAAGAAGTATCGGGCCCGAACCGTCCCCAGTGCCAGGGTCGAGAAATCCTGACCTGTCCAAACACAGGTCAGGCTGGGTACTGCGGGCAGCACCCCGCAAGGAGCGGGCTCTGGGGTGCGATGCCCCAGGGCTCCGTGCACGACGCGGCCGAGGACGGGTCAGTGTGCAGCCGGGTCTCCTTGTCCGTCGCAGCGGGCAGCGGGGCGGGAGTGGTTAACAGAAGTCTCGTGGGAGACCTGTCGTGAGGACGGACGGCGTGCAGAGCGCAGCAGGGATGCGTCAGTCCCCTCTCCCGCCCTCCCGTCCCCTGCTTCTCCTTGCCAGCGTGACACCTCTAATGCAAGGGAGCCTGCGCAGGGCACTCTGCGTCCAGGGCCGCTGCCAGCGAGCCCACTTCCCTTCAGCCGGTCCACGGGCAGGCCTTCCTGAGCCAGCCGTGAGCTGGCAATCCCACTGCTACCGGAGTCCCGTTTTCCCGGTGACCGCTGGGCAGCGCCCCGCCTTCGGGACCCTCGTCCGCCCCTGGGAATCGCCCTGCCCGCACGCAGGTTTTGGGACGTTCTGTCCCAGCACGCTGTGCTTCAGCTGCTGTGAGAAGCCCGCAGTTCTCACTCGGTGGATGGCCCTGTTAACTGCAGGGTGTTTACTACCTGAAGGCAAGGGGTGCCTGCGCGCAGGCCAGGCCGCTGGAGGGAATCTGCAGGGTGTTGGGGAGCACCTGAGACTGGGTTAGGATCAGCGCGGTCCTGGGAAGACGAGAGAGGGCAACTTTGTAATTTATGTCCGAACCAGGAGACTCGTGAGAGCAGGAAGGGGAGACACGTAACTAATCTACGTCAGGACAACGGGCATCAACTGGAACCATCTAGGCCAAGTGGTCTGGCTGTCACCCCATCTTTAGAGATGGCCACTGTGAAGGTTCCCCCTCGGATGGGCAAGAACTGAAGTTCCAGAGGCGCTGGGGGCAACTTGGGGTCCTCGCCATCCCTGGCCGGCCTTTCATCTTTTTCAGGAGAACCTGCCCTGTGCATGTCCCCAAGCCAGGGGCCAGCCAACACACGGCGGCTTGCGTATCTGCTCTCTGAGAAACGGGCGCTAAGATTTCTGCAGGGTGGGGGCCGTCCGTTGGGGCTCTTCCACGCCTGAGTTGTTAAGAGAACGAAGGGCGTCTGGCAGCGCCCTGTCCCCGTCCGGGTGCCCAGCCCCCGGGCGCACCGCAGTGCGCTCCGCCTCCCCGGCGCTGCAGCGGCAGCCTCAGCCTCAGCCTGCCTCACTTGTTGCTCATCGCGGTGGGAGGAAACTGGCCTTCAATTAGCGCGCATTCCTGCAGCCTTGGTTGCCGTGGTGACGCGCGGGCTGGAGCCGCTGGGTCAGCCGCCAGCCTCATTGTCGTCGGTGGACCGGGGGCAGACGCTGAAGGCCTGTGTGCGTGGGAGAGGGGGTGTCACCGAGAAATTGGCTCAGCCGTGCACAGAAAGAATGGCAGCCCTTGGAAGCCGGTCGGGGGACAGCCACCCCTTTTTTCTCCGAAGCCAGCTGCCGCTATTCAGGGTGCAGGTTTGCGTTCACACGGAGAGGGGGCTGGCCCCGGAGGCAAGGGGTGTGCTCTCCCTGTCTGCCCCTGGTGATCACGGGGGCTTTGTTGGTTAAGGAAAGTAGCCATTCTTGGCATCTTTGCATCCAAGGTGCCTGCACCAGCCTGACGTTGGAGCCCAGCCCGGCCCGGCGAGCTCAGGAAACCCCCTGGAATCACACCCAGCACTCAGCTCCCTCCTCCACGAGCCCCACCCTGCCGCACACCAGTTTGGGGGCAGATCTGGCTGTCCCCTGCGTTTCACCCCAGGCCACCCAGAGCTGTTACATTCCTGGTAACACTCTGCAAAGGCCGAGTAGTCTGCAGCTGGTGTTCGTCACCGTGTGTTAGTCCGTGGAGCGATGATGCCACAGACACATTTGAGGGGCTCGCGCTGCCAAGACGATGGGACGAGCAGCTGTTGCGGGTCCCAGTTAAGGACAAGCCAGTCTTGAGGGGGAGTGAGGTGTTGGGGGGAAAACCGCAGGAATGGGGTGAGTAGATCCCGGTTCTGTTCCCGGTTTGATCGTGAGTCAGCTGGGTGGGCTTGGGTCCAATTCGTAACCTCTCTGAGCCTCGGGTTCCTGAAACAGATCTGTCAAGCCCGATTCTAGAATTCTGCGCGAGTAGAAGTCGGTGACTTGTGCCAGCCTTACAGTCACGGCCCCAAAGCCCAGGGAGTTTATTAGCGGTTAACCGCAGATGGGCTAAGAGTGGTTCGTTAGTCCTTCGATGGAGAGAACGCAGCGTCAGAAGTACTCACGCAATTTAAAGCGAACTGAAATGTGAAGCACACAAAAAAAAACACGGCAGGAAGAACGTGCTTGACCTCAGCTAAGTCTCGGGACAAAAAGCAAATGGCCGGCACCGGGTTCTTACACTCACACGGCCAGACACAGGGCACAGGCTGGCCCGGCGCCTCTCCAGTCCGGGGGTCCCGTCCTGTTCCCCTCCAGGCCTCCGCCTGGCGCAACATGCGCATCTTTGTTGATGGATTGAATGAACGAATGAGTGAATGAAGGGTGAGTGAATGAATTGGAGACAATGGTCCCGAGGTGTATGAACACGTTCAGCAGCAGAACTTCAAGGGGCTGCAGCGGTAGGGGCGGTGGAGGGACGGAGGGTAAGTTGTTCGATCCGCGGTGCATGCTTCTGCCCCGATGGTGCAACCCACGGTCTGCGGACATGCTGGGCTGGGCTGTGACACGTGCGACACTTTGGTGTGACACTGGCTCACTGAGCTTGTACTAACGATTAGTATGCCTGCGTCGCTCGGTTGATTTCTGGGGAAATTTCTTTTTTTTTTTTAAGATTTTTTATTTATTTATTTTTTTAAGATTTTTTATTTATTTATCTTTAGAGGGGAAGGGTAGGAGAGAGGGAGAGGGAGAGAAACATCAATGTACAGTTGCCTCCCGTGTGTCCCCTGCCGGGAACTGGCCTGCAACCCAG
The DNA here is from genome assembly GCA_039655065.1 of Glossophaga mutica. Taxonomy (NCBI): domain Eukaryota; kingdom Metazoa; phylum Chordata; class Mammalia; order Chiroptera; family Phyllostomidae; genus Glossophaga; species Glossophaga mutica. The sequence continues at coordinate 52,109,792 of CM077316.1, forward strand.
GCATGTGCCCTGACTGGGAATCGAACCGCGATCCTCTGGTTCGCAGGCCCGAGCTCAATCCACTGAGCCACACCAGCCAGGTGATTCATGGGGAAATTTCTTAACAGCACTGGGTTCTGCAAGGTTCCGGGAAAACTGAGCGCCTGCACGAAAACTGTATTTTCCACTAGTAGCTCGAACTAGGAAAAGAGAAAGCGGGGCCTTCTGCCGGCGCGGCCTGTCTCCATCGCTCTCTCAGACGTTCAAGTGACGCGGAATCGCTGCTCTGACCTCAGACGCTGGAGGGACGAGCGTGCGTCACGGTGCTGGCGGAGCGCTGGTCAACGCAGGCGTGTGTCTGCTCCGATGGTTGGGACGCCCCCCGGGCCGGCCTCCAGTGGACGTGACCGGTTGGAACAGGAAGGAAGGAGAGCGCATTCCCAACGGAACCGCCGGGCAACAAGATGGAAGCAGGATGCTTTCCGGAAACGTGGGGTCCCAGCGGAAACCCGCGCTCTGAAATGCCCTTAGTCCAGGGGAGCGTAAGTCACGGCGTCAAGGCCCGAGACCTGCGCTCTGTCCGCTGTGGGCGTCATGGGGCAGCACGGTCCACTCTCCCCGAACTCCGACTGGTCTCGGTTCCAAAGACCTTTGACTTTCCCTCTGGACCGTGAGAGTGTGTCGCCAGGCCAGCCGCACCGGTGCACCGTGGGAACCCGCGGCGCCCTCTGAAACAGCTGTTGGCTGTGGCTTCCAGGAGAATGAGAAGCTTGACATCCGCCTTTCTGTTGGCGCCACGAGCTTTGTGAGTCCCCCGTCTACGCTCCTGACACCGCCCCTCCTTATTTTAGTTTCCTCAATGACAAATGTAAAAAAAAAAAAATCTGAAAAATGAAAGCCCCTCTGGCATGCTTTCCCTGTGCCCCTTCCGGCTCCCCGGAAGGAGGCGGAGCCAGCAGCGTGGGGTGCGATGCTTTCCGACTGGGGCCCCGGCGGGGGCGGGGGGGGGGCTAGAACTCAGGCACACTAATGTCCGGGTGTAGAAGCAGGATCAGAAGACCGTGGAGGTCACCAGAGAGCCTGTGGAGGAACCCCGCTTTGGGGTTTTGCGCGTGCTCGGTGGCGCGTGATCTCGGGGCTGCGGACAGCCCCAGACCCAGTTTGTATGGCTTATCTGGTGTTCTTCAAAAGTCTTGAGTCAGTCGCAAACATTCAGCCATCAGGATATTTCACATAAAAAATCGAGGGTCTGGTTAACCTGGAAGGCGCACTTGTCTGGGGCCACAGCTGGCCGGCCATGGGCCGTGGCAGCCCCTCCGGACGCCGTCGTCTGCCGTTTGCCACGCCCCCGGACTGCGTCCTCACTCACATTTGCATTCCCTGCTGGTCCCTACAGACGGAGGGCTGCGTCGGCCAATCTGGTCGCTGAGTACCGGATTTGAGAACTAAAAATGTCCCAGACGGGGTTGCCCATACCGAGAGTAAAAAGGGGTGCTGTGAATAATTACCCCAGGACGACCAGCGTACACCAGGACTGTCCCCGACAAACCCAGCCAAATGGTCTCCCCACGTGCAGCCCACTTCTTTGGCTCGGGAGAGCGTTGGCCCAGGAAGAGGAAGTGGTTTGCCTATAGTAATCACCATGGAAACGCGGGGCAGCGCTGTGCTGAGCCCCCGAACCCGGCCTGCCGCTCTCTCCAATAGGACACGCTCCGTAGGCCACGTCTGAGCGCCCTTCCCCCTGGCACGTCTGGGTTCTCACAGTGAATAACTATCATGGCTAGTTTCCTGTGGGAACGCACAGATCGGCAGCTTGCATCATCGATAACGTTTCCGTCGTGAGTGTGATTAATGAGTTGGGCTGTTTCATGTCCAGAGAGGCCTCGGCACTGGTAGGCCTGAGAACCAGACAGTGAAGGCAAGAGAAACTTCTTCTTTTACTAGATACAATAAGAGATATGCTTAGAAGTGCAAATTGTCTAGGATTTTTGTTTTTGTTTTTTATGTGATAACTGGCTTGCTCAAAACACCGTGTATTGATTCCCCGATCATGGGCTCTTGGCTGGAAATTAATATTAATTATGCCTTTAAGAGAGGTCCAAGATCCCAAGTTCCCGAATCGTTGGCCAGCCGTCGATTGCTTTGCTGAGTTTCCAAGAGATGTTTGTACGGAGACCGCTCCAGACGAGACTGAAGGATGCTCTTCATCGCTGCCCTGACTTCCGTCCCAAACCCCGTGGGGCCTCCGGTCCTAGAAAGCGGGACCAGATCCCTGTGAGCTCCTCTCAGCCTCTCCTGAAGGCTCAGGCCGAAGCCTGGGGGGGCCCACCCTGGGGATGCCTTTCCCAGCGCCTCCCGGAGGCAGCAGCTGCTCGCCGTTTCCTAAGGCACCTCGTTCACCAGCAAGACCGCGGCGTGGCGGAGGCATCTGGCACTGGCGCACGTCCCACCAGGGCCCGGACACTCGCCGTGATGGGAGGACGTGGCGAGCGCAGTTTCTATAGTCCCGAAAACTACAGGCTAGTTTCGGGAAGGACTAGCCTCCGTGCCCAGGTCTTCCAGGGACCGGTTTCCAGCAGGGCTCCTTGCCAGCGGGAGCCTCGGGCCACCTGTGCTGACGCCGGCCCCTGAAGCTTCTCTGCCGCGCCAGGTACAGGGCACCTGGGCCCACACGGCGCCCCCTGTGGGCGCCCTGTGGGAAAGCCCTACCGTAGACCGTGCGCAGAGGATTGTCGAAGCCTGAAGGAGCGCAGAGGCGTGCGCGACGGACCTAGCTGCCTTTCCTTGCCTTTGAAAATTTCAATCGTCGAACGATCTCTGGGCCATAAATAGACTCGTGTAGTGAGAAAACTGCGAGTGAAAATCGACCATGTACTTTGTTTTTATACGGACGCAGGGATGTCTGTGGATGTTTGGAAATGTAGGTTGAACGTCTGGGTGCAGATGGGATGGACTTCCCAAAAGAACGGGCCGAGAAGGAAGTGCAACGAGTGGAGACGGTGCGTGTGGGTCTGCTCCCGCAGGTTTTTCGTAGTTAAAGCAGAGGCTTCCTCCTCCTATAAATAGTCGGAGCGGAAGTTCTGTGACTGCCCCCACCTGCTGCGGGGCGCTGGGTTCACCCACATGGCTGCCAGAGACGCGCTGGGAAGGCCATTCTCTGGACCGAGCCCAGCCGCTGCTGCGATGGGCGGGCCCCACGAGCCAGGACAAGCGCGCCCGGCGTGGGGACGGCGCCCACCGCGGCCAGGCGTCGGGCTGTGTTTTCCTGGGGAGTAACCTCTTTCCTTCTCTTTCCCTTCCACCTCTTCTAGGCAGGACAGGGCTGCTTGCTGATCTCTTGCCCAGTTTTGCTGTGGAGATTATGCCAGGTATTCAGTCACTGAACTCTTGTATTTGCCTACTTTGCTGTCCCTCCATCTGTCTGGCTTCTGCGTTAGTCACTAACTGCTCCCTTTAATTTATGCACACAAGTGTCTCTACGTGTCTGTGGTCTTTTCCAGGATGAACAGCTAAGCCCGTTGGGAGACACTTTGAATTGCATACCTCCTGTTACTAGACCCTAAAAGAATAACGGGAATTTGAAACGGCCTGAGACGGGGACCCGGTTCCTCTGTGCCAGGCCCTCGGGTTCTTCCATCCCTCCCTGCTCACCTCGGTGTCTCAGCCTCACACAGCTCTAAACACCTTGACCGAGTCGTTACTTAGCCGAGTTCCTTATGCCCCAAGTTCTGTGTTTGCCCATTCATTTAGTCTGCAACCATGTTACTCTGAACTGCCGTTTATAACTTCAGCCATGCACCTCTCCCTGCTCTGTAGGGACCTGCTCTGCTTTGTACACCGTTTCAGGGCCCTCTGGGACCCCTACGTCCTGGGGGAGTGTCTGCGGACCGTAGGTCAAGGACACTTGTCCCAAATGCACACCTCTGACTTTTTACGTAGCTGGAGTTGAATGCACCAGCCTAGACAAGCTGACGTGAGTCCGGCGTGGCCAAGTAGTCAATGACGGAAGGAGGCTCAGAGAGAGATCAGAAGAGACCATGGGGGGAGGGCACAGCCAATCTCGGGGAGTAGGAACGGGTTCTGTCTTGCTGTGGAGGGTTTTGCCCAAGCTTTAGGAGCTGCCTGGTAGTTAAGAGCTTCAGAGAGACACAAAACATTCCTGGCCATTGCTTTCAACTCAATTCAAGGTTTAAGAAGCATCCAGAGTCTTCCCGGTAGAGCTTCACTCATTATTTTTCTAAGCATTCTTTTGGCCCTGTCCCCTTCGCTGACCAGCCCAAATATAGACATTCTCTTACTCATGCTGAGCGCAGGGACACAAAGAGCTGTGTCTCCGTGAGCCCCCTTCTCCAGAACTGGGTCAGTTTGTACCACTCGGTCCCCCCCAGACAAAAGAAACAATGTTGCCTTGCATTGCTTCTTCACATTAGACATCGCATACCCAGTCCCAGGAAAGAGTTACTGTACTTCTCGCATCTGGTCCTGGCTGCCGGGATGCCCCTCCCTCTGACCGGAGAACCCTTTCATGGGTAACGTTGTGTGTGGGGGGGGACCGGCCAGTCTTTTCTCCTTGACCCCCGGAGCCACACAGTCGCCCCCAGGCTCATCCCATGCGCAGGGCTCCTTCTATCTCAGGGTACGCACTGTGACTGTGTTACTTCTAAGACCCAGGCCAGAGCCCTCAGCCACCCATTGTCCTCTGCAGGACGCCCTCCGGCCACCCTAGCCACCACAAGTCCTTCTCATGCCCTCTCCAAAGGCAGTGTGGCCAGGTGAGTTTGAAGGCGGTTCAGGAGGAGGAGCGAGGAGGGACATTCAGGAAACAGAAGCTGCTTTCTTTCTGAGGAAATGACACTCTCGACGAAGGTCCCCTAACTTTACCCTCGGCACAAAACCCTTTATGTAACAAAAATGTCACCGAATGTCCTTTTAACTGAAGGAATATCGAATAACCCGCACTCAAGGAAAACATCACGTACTTGAAGTCCGTTGCAGAGGACTTTTTGTTAGATGATTTTCCATCAAAATAAGTGGCTCAAATCTTGTAGCTGTTAAGGGAGATCAGAGGTCTCTGCAGTCTCCCAGCCCCCGCCCCAGGGGGGTGGGCCCTAGAGCAAGTCCCAAAGGCGAGGGGTGGGGACTTTGTCTTCTCTGTTTAAAACCCCGGTCCCTTCGGGACAGGGACTCGCCCTGACGCTGAGCTCAGGACGGACATTCCAGGGGCGATGGGCAGGGAAACGGGCGACACCTGGGGACTGGCAGTCTGTTCTGATCTAGGCCAGGTAGACGAGGAGAAGTTTTTCTCAGGACTTACACTTCCGGTGACAAGATTAACATGACTCCCCAAAACATGTGTCCACAGAGCCCACCACTTCAGAGCCCAGCAAACGAAGCCCCCTTCTCCTGGGCACCAGTCCTTCTGCCCTTGTCACGTGCTCGTTCTGACATTGCGGTCAACAGGGCAAATCCGTTCCCCTGGAGGGGTCCCTGAAACCCCACCCGGTGGACTGCGCTGGTCCTTACGCGCTCTCCGTGGGGCCGAGGGGAGGTGACGGCCCTCTTCTCGGTGGGTGTGCATAAGTCAGTCCCCGAGGACCCCTCAGTTCCGGGGCTCGGGACCGGGGGCCGAGGTGCCTTCCTCGCCAGGCCCGGCCGCTCCCGCCCGTTCACGGGGAGACGCCGGTGCGCGTGCGCAGGCCCGTCCGTCCCGACGCGGCTCTCTCTGCGCGCCCTTCCAGAGTGGGTGTTCGTCGGCCTGGTGATCCTGGGAGTGCTCCTGCTCTTCGTCCTGGTGGGCATCTGCTGGTGCCAGTGCTGCCCGCACAGCTGCTGCTGCTACGTGCGCTGCCCGTGCTGCCCGGAGTCCTGCTGCTGCCCGCAGGCCTGTGAGTAGGGGGCCCAGGGGCGGCCGCCCACCCCCACGGTGGCCGTGCACCCCCACGCCCTCCTCCGCCCCCCCCCCGTGTCACTCATTCCAGGCCCCGCCCCCCCGCCGGGAGCCCCGCCTCCCAGAGCTGACCATCCTCATTTGCCTTTCGCCACCATTCACCTCTCCATGCTTCTTGTCCACACCGGTCACCCGGCGTTCGGAGTGCTCGTTGACCCTAGTGACGACAGGAAGGGCAGGTTCAGGACGGCGAGGTTGCGGGTGAGGCCTGTGCCCTCTCGCCGGGGCATTCCCACCCGAGGGAGCCGCCGCCGCCGGTCACGCCCCCAGGCAGAGCGTGCGGACCGCCGCTGTGGGCGCCATCCAGCCGCAGATGGGGTTCCCTCGCTCCCGTGCCAAAATGGTGCGTGGAGGGACCCGTCCTCCTTCGGGGAGTCCCGAGCTCACGTGACTGGCCACGCCCAGGTAGGCGTGGAGTTTGGAGCCCCCCCCACCTCTGGTAGGAGAGCGACAGCGTGTATGTTTAGCGCCCCCAGGAATAAAGCACTTTCCGGAGGAGTCAGGGCTCTGCTCTGCTCTCGGGCTCACCACGGGCCCTGCGCGAGGAGCCCCCCCCCCCGCTCGCCCCGCCTCTACGGAGGAGGCCCCGCCCCCCTGCGGGCAGCGCGGGCAGCCCCGCCAGAGGCCGCCTACGGGCAGTGCAGCTGGGAGTGGGCGGCTGCCACAGCTCCCAGTGCCGCCTGATGACGCGGTTGCCAGGTACAGAACACCGTAATTCCCGATGCCGTCGCCTCCCACGGAGCTGGAGGAGCCCCAGGGCGCGGGGAGAGTGCGTCTGTGAGGTGACTCAGGCCCAGGAGCACACACCCACGGGCGTCCACGTTGCATGCACAGGGCGCACACACGCAAACACGCGCCCACACATGCGCACACAAATACATGCCCACGTGTGCACACACGCAGGACAGGCACATGTGTGTACACACAAGTGTAGGCACACTCTGGTGCATGCCCCACATGTGTGCGCATGAAACATTCGTGTGCGCCTGCACGTGAGCGCAGGCACACGGTATGTGCATGTGCACACAGGTGCAGGCACACAAGTGCGGGCGCATGGCATGTACACATGCATGCAGGTGCACACGAGTACACAAGCACACGTGTGAGTGAGCACAGGCATGTGTGCGTGCACACACGCGAGCACACGCACCCACAGGCGCACACCCAGTAGCCCCCTGGAGTGCGCCCCCAGGGGCGTGTGGTGTGAGGGTTGTGGAGGGCGGGGCCGTGTAACCTCTCCCTCTTCCTCTCCCTCCACAGTGTACGCAGCAGGGAAAGCAGCAAAGGCCGGGTACCCCCCCTCTGTCTCCCGGGTCCCCGGCCCCTACTCCATCCCCCCCGTCCCCTTGGGAGGAGCCCCTCCGTCGGGCCTGCTGATGGACAAGCCGCACCCACCTCCCCTGGCTCCAAGTGACTCCACTGGAGGAAGCCGCAGTGGTAAATGTGGCCCTGGACCGCCCTGCCCCCGCCCCTCCGCAGCTTACCCTCCGGTCCCTAGCTGCGGACAGCCATGAGCTCGGGGACGCCTCTTCGGGGACAGTTGTCTCCTCTCTAGAAGTTAGTGAATCGTGTTCTCATCCCTGCCCAAGGCTCGGGGCTAACGGACACCGTGAGGAGCACTCAGACTCGTGGGACGAGGCTTGCGTCCTGGCAGTGTGGTCCAGGCAGGGGCAAAGGGTGGGCCTTCGTTAGGACCATTAGATGCTGATGAGCGCGGGACTGGGAGAGTCTAGGAGAGCGAGCTCCAATGGCCACCCGGTCTTCAGGGGAGAGGCGGGACCCGAGCTGGGCCCAGAGGAATGGGAGGATTGGGCGAGCTGAGCCGGGTGGGGTGTGGGGGGCGTGGAGCACCCCCAGGAGGCAGCAGGGCGGGAGCCGGAGCCGGGAGAACACGCCGTGTGTGTTGGACGGTGTCCAGCTCGTCTGTCTGGCCCCCCAGTACGGTGGAGCCCCGAACCCCCTTCCGCAAGAAGAGCTGGGCTTGGCGCAGTGGCAGGCGACCGTCACGGCAGACAGAGTCCTGAGGGGGGAGGTGACAGGCTGACGAGGCAGGTGGTCAGTTGGGGAGGGTGGAGTCAGAGCCCCGACTGAGACGTGGCTGAAGTCATTCAGGGGGACAGGGAGCCTCTGAACGGAGACACTGGGAGTTGAGACCAGTGGGCGGCCGGACAGACAGACACTCAGAGACAGGAAACGACACGACTTTGGGGAACGGACGGGAGGGGACCTCGAGACGCCCCGTGGCGTGTGAGACACACGGAGGCGACCTCGTTGGGAAGGCGCCCCCTTCAGGGCGCAGGGAATTGCGGTTACTGGCCAGGGCGGAGGGGTGGCGGGACGTTCAGGTGTCACCATCCCGGAGGTGCCCAAACAGGGTTACGGGGCGGTCGGGTTGGAACCGTGGGCAGTAGCGGATTTAGGTGACTTTCACGTCCGAGACGTGGACGGGCCACCGGGTGGGGAGAGTGGACACTTCTGCCCTGGGGGTGCCTGGTCCGGCCGGTTCCGGGAACCCTCGGTGCCACCCGTGGGAGGGGTGGGCGCCCTCGGGGAGCGGGCAGCACCCGTGTGTTTTCTCTTCCTGGACCCCCCCACCCCTGAGACTGGGAAGGGGCCACAGCTGAGGAGTAAAAGCTAACGGAACTGGGGGGACAAGACAACAAGCCCGCTTCCCCAAGGGCTGGGGTGGGCTCAAGGGACGCTGGTGCAACCGGCTCCTGCTCCGTCCCCCGCTTCCCTTCTCCCCGCAGGGCCGCCCCCCGCCCCCATCCTTTTTAGCTGGGGAGCCTCGTCGTCATAAAACTGCTCTTCTCCGGAGAACGGCGGACCCTCCCCTCCCCGTTCCCCGCCTCTCCCAGCGCCTGCTCACCGCAGGGCCGTCGTTTGGGCCCCCCCAGCCACCACTGACCAGCCGCAGTGAGAAGTGGCCTCAAAAACAGGGAAATCTATTATTCACATGGCGAGAAACCGCCGGGTAGGTGGCCCTGGGGCCAGGCAGCAGAACGGCTCGGGTGGCCTCGCTAAAGGACCTCGTTCCTTCCGGCCCGTCCTGTCCTCCCGAGCGTTCCCGTTACCCGGGGACCGCTGCCGCCTCCCAGGGATAGCGTGCGTTCTGAGACGGCAGACAGACACGTGTCTTCCTCGTGCTGCTTTTCTCAGGCGTCAGGGGATGGTTCCAGAAGCTCTCTCCTTCCCGAGGACTCCTCGCGGTCTTGTTGGCCAGAACCGAGTCCCGCGACCCTTCCTAAACCAGGCTGGCTTGGACTGGTCGGGACTCATCTCTTGGGCTGAAACGCCCGCCTATTGACCTTGGAAGTGAACACAGTTGAGGGCTCCATCAGGACACCGTGGAGCTGGACAGGTGTCTTGGGTGAGCTGCGTGCAGGGCAGCCAGTCGGTTACCGCGTGGGGGACAGGCGAGCGGCACCGGCCGCTCCTTCCCCCCTTCGTCGGGGCCGGGGGAGACCTCTCTTACCGTGACAGACCACCGCCTGCTCCTCCCCAGCTCTGGGTCCGACCCCTCCACTCCGTCACGGTTCTCTGCTTGCTGGACGTCCTCACTGACCCCAGTCCTCACCTCACGTCTGCAGCCCTCCTTGCTGAGCGGCTCCTTGCCGTCAGCATCCAAGGCAGCTCAGCCCCGACCGGTGTGGCTCAGCGGGTCGGGTGTCATCTTGCACACCGAAAGGTCGCCAGTTCAGTTCCCAGTCAGGGCACATGCCTGGGTTGTGGGCCAGGTCCCCAGGTGAGGGTGGTAGAGGGTGTTACTTCCAAGTGACCTCGAAGCCATCGACGGCCCTCCATCTCTGCGGCCACTCCCCTCGTGCCCGCTGCCCCCGCTGCCCCAGCTGCCCCCTGGACGGAGGGCGTCCTCTCCCGCCCCGTCTTCCACATCTACGCCTCCTTCGCTCGCCTCCGTTTTACGATCACATCCACCATCCTTCTCACAAAGGGAGAAAAGGAAAAAAGATTGAGTAGGCAGGTAGGGTTTTGAAATGTCATTTTCCGAACTAATACGGATGTGCATCTATATATATGCCTCCTGTGTGCACACAGGGAGCATGCGGATTTCCAGCATCGCCTCCTCTCACGGCGCCGCTGCGGGCGGCGGGAGGTGGCAGCTGTCCAGTCGCCCACAGACAGCCTCGCTCAGCCCGTCACGCTGGGGCGCGGGGGCAGGGCTGGCCCCGGGGGCGCTTGCCTGAGGGACGTTCTCGGCGCGTTCCGCAAGTTCCCTTTGGCTGGACTGGGGAAGTTCCCTGAGAAATAGTGGGCCCTTCACAGGGCCCAAAGGGTTAGCTCAAACCCTGGAACAAGACGAAACTTCTAAAAATTACACCGCGGCATAAACACGAACATCCCTACCTTCCCTCTCCGGGAAACCGGAGTTGGCAAGGTCAATAAATGAAGGGAAGCCGGCACAGGGGGCCGCTCCGTCCAGAGGTCTTGGGCCGGGCTGAATTTGAGAAGAGGCTAAATCCCCCAGCCACCCTAAACTGAAACAGTGCTGGGAAAGAGGAAAAAAAGTCATTTTCCAAAAAAAACGCTGGACTTGGGCCAGCAATCTAGGACATTTCTTATTGAAATCCCGCCGCACGTCAGAGTTCTCTGATCTTCAGACAAATTACCGATAAAAGTCAACCAGACACCACTCTGTTTATTTTTCAAATCAAGGGAAAAACTAACGAAGGCCTGTAGACTTCCCGGCAGGAACCCAGGGTCCAGCCACTTGGGCGCCGGGGGCTCGTCGTGAGGATACCTTGAGTACGAACTGCAAGGCAGCGTCGGGCCGCGCTGTGCTCCCGCGCCGGCGCAGGGAAGGGAAGGTCCCTCCGCTCCGGGGGACCGAGAAGGGCCTGCTGGTGTTCTATCAGCTCCCGGGCCTGTCGGGGACACGGCTCGTCCCCAGGGCGCTCAGCACGCACACTGGATTATCACAGCATGCCACGCGATGGGGCTGAGAGCTGGCGATTAAAAACAACCCCCCCGCCCCGTTTCGGGGGAGCGTCGCCTGGCCCTTTAGCTCCCGGAACCAAGCGGATGCTGCCTCTCAGGCCTCAAGATCGGCACTTTGCCTCCGTGCTGTTCAGACAGACGACACGGATGTAGGTTTCTGAAGTCACGGGCCTGTGTGGCCGAGCCGTCGAAGCGGAAGGTCCGTCGGGGAGTCTCGTCCCCAGCCGGGGTCGACGGGCGAACGGCCGTCTCCGTCTGAGGCTATAAACAGCGCCTGTGGCTTTTCAGGGACCAGAGAGCCTGTGCGTACATCGTCCAGTCCGTCTGGTGGCGGAGATTTGTTACAATGACGCAGAACCATCTAAACTCCAGGCCAAGCTGCTGTTAATAACCCAGAGGTTTCCAGCTGTTGCTCAGGGTGGCGGCCCCCCCCTCACCACCAGGGGGCAGTCGGTACATAACCTGTTCCGCAGGGCGACCCGCCCCCACCCCCGGTATCTCAGTGTTCATTCCTGACAGTTTACCGTAACGGCGCCTCACGTATTAAGAACACCTAGAGATAAAGCCACAGCTACAGGTAGAGTGTGGCCCCTTCCCTGAAGGCTACGAACGTGCTTCACGTAGGAAATCATCGTCGTTAATATTAATAATAATAATAATATGCACAATATACTGAACCCTTGCTGCTCCCTCAAGCTCCCAGCCGAGCCCTCTCCTTCCGGGTCAGAATTCTCCGACCGGCCACCGACCTGCACGGGTCCCCTCCCTCTGTGTGCAGTCGCTTGTGACACAGCTTCTGTTCCTGCTGCCTTCCCATCCGTTCGTTCCTTCATCCCCTCCCTCCCTTTTGAGTGTCTGCCGTGTGCCAAGCGCCGGGCCGGGCACTGGGGTCGCAGCGGTAAACACAGGACTGGTCCCTGTCCTCGGGCATCCACCGTCTAGAGAGGGAAACGCATCAGAAATGCTCTTTCTGAAGAACGCGTGGGCCCCCTTCACCCCCAGGCTGCAGCTCAGCTCCGCAAGCACCACGCCCTAGTGTGTCACTCGAGGGCCTAGGGTCTGGGTTTTTTCCCTCCAGAATGATGATTCCCTCATGAGTCTGTGGGAAGATCACGCAGTTACACAAACGAGTTGAAATGAACCAATATATAGTGAAGGACCGTGATAGGAACTCAGACGGAGTGATTTGTAAGTCAGGAGTGAGACGGGCAGAGAAGAGAGAGAACGTCTCTAGCGACGAAAATGGAAGCCCTTTAGAGGAGGCGACATTGGTGCTGCCCCCAGTAATCACAAAGAAGTCAGACGGTGCCGCTGGCTTGGACTTGGTTGTCTTCCCTCCTTTAAGAGATTGTTCAAAGGGCGGGAAGCGTTAGCTGCCGTTCGCAGGCCTAAAAACGGAGTCCTGGAGGGGTCACCATTGACGTGGGGTCCCCCGGGTCCACCAGCGGCCTGTCCACGGGGCCCCCAGCCCCCCACCTCCGCCTGCGCGGAGGCGGAAGGCCACGTGGCTCGGTGGATGAAATCGTTTCCGCAATAACTGCCCCCGTGGAAGGGTTCTGGACGTCACCTCGGGGGGGAGGAGGCGCTGACGGGCATGGGCAGAGATTCTTCGTTCATTCTGTTTGCTTTTAAGTAGCGCCGAACTCCGAGAGGAGCGTGGACGGCCCAGCCCGCTCCCACGTAGAAACCAGGCGCCGTGGGCGCCCCCATCTCCAGCGCCAGGGCTGCGAATGTTCCGTTTTAATCTTCCACTTTAATCTTCCGTTTTAATCTTGCTCGTGGCTCGTGCAGGAGGCTTCGTCCACGGCCGGGGCGCAGGCAGCCCTGTGGGTGGATTCTCTGCGTGTCCGCCTCGCGGTGGGGGCAGGGAGGGTGCAGTCGGGCCACCTGCTCCCCTCTCTGGGCACAGTCCCCGACGGGAGACGGGAAGGCGGGACCAGGCTGCCGGCCGCAGCGCCCTGGCCGCCCAAGGCCCCTTCCTGCTCTGGGCTCCTCTTTCTCGTCCTCTTCGTCTGTCCTTCCCGCAGTGACCCTGGACTTCCGGACAGGCCAGGCGTCCCGTCGGGGACACCTTCCGTCGGCGAGCGCCCGGCGTGTGTTCGGTGCCCCCAGATGTCGTCTGTCGCCATTGTTCCTCGCTCTGTCCCCTGTCCTCCCCTCTCTCCTGCCGCGGGGGCTCTCGTGGGACCGGACCGATATTCGAGTGCTGCGCGCGGGGCCCCGACGGCCCTTGTCCCTTGTCCCTTGTCCCTGACGGGCTGCGGGGCGGGAATGTACGGGAATGTGGGAGGGGGACTGTCTCCGGGGCTTTCAGGTTGCTGTTCAGTAAGTCCTGGAAATAACACCTGCTCGTGCCCAGGGCGCTCCCTTTCCTACAAGGAAAAGGCCGAAGGACACAGGAACCCCTGCCGAGCGCTCCCCCGGTTCGCATCTCCTTTTCGAATCTCCTTTCCGAACCGGTGCTCACAGAGCCTACGAGCTGATGTTACACTGTTAGCGCCTACGCACCCCGGTTACGGAACCTGTACCCCGTCTCCCAGGCCACCTCCAGAGGAGTTCGGGCCCCTTTGTCAAGGCCCCGAGGCTGAGGGGTCCGTGTTACCGAGGCAGGTGCTCCGGAGGGCAGGTGTCACGCCGAGTCAGGCAGGGACCCGGGTCCTCGGGCCGGAAGGCGCTCTTTCTCCAGTGTGTTTGCGTCACTGCGGAGTCCCGAGGTTCGAGGGGACGCGCTTTAAGCGGAGCTGCTGGAGGTGGAAGGCAGGAAGCGGGGGTTAACGGACGACGAGAGACGCCCCGTGATGGGACCTGGCTGGTGACCCGCTCGCCGGGCCGCCGTCCCACTGGGTGACAGAGAGCACCTCTGGGCACAAACGCAGGGTCCTGTTTCTGGGCGGCCGTTCGCATAGCAGCCATGTTTCCTCCTCGTGAAGTGAACCAGGGCCTCCGACCGCCCCCCCCCCCGCCCCCCGGCCGGCTCACCGTCTCGCCCTTCCCTCCACAGTCCGCAAAGGCTACCGGATCCAGGCCGACAAGGAGCGGGACTCCATGAAGGTGCTGTACTACGTGGAGAAGGAGCTGGCGCAGTTCGACCCCGCCCGAAGGCTGCGAGGCCGCTGTGAGCACCTCGGGGTTCCCGGCGTCTGGGCGTCGGGTGGGGATTCACAGCTAAAGGGGACGTCGGGGCAGGGGGGCGCTGGATGCGGGCAGCTTTTGACGGTCAGGGTCAGAAGGGGCAGGGCTGCGGGGGAGGCCCCTGAAGACAGGGGCTTCCAGTGTGCAGGAGGGAGGGACGAAGGGGCCCTGGCGGGAAGGACAGGGCCGGGGTGTCCCCCCCCACCCCGAGGTTCCTGCTGGGCCTCTGTGTCGCTGGGGTGGGCTCGGCCCTCCTGGGGGTGGAAGTGTCTCGTTGAAACGGGCTTTCCCCACCACCTCCTGTCGAGGGATCCAGGAGATGACCCACGCGAGGAAGCGGGGGGTCCAGTTTTTCCAGCAGGAAAGGCCCCCGCACCGAACGACTGGCCGAGCGGGGTGGCCCCAGGGAACTCGTGAGACAGAGGCCTTTGTCCCTGTGAGGCGCCCGGCAGCAGAGATGGACGGGCAAGCCGCGAGGCTGCCCCGCTTGTCAGAAACGCCTTTGAAGACGGAGCCCGCAGGGACAGGGCCCGCCCGTCACGCACCACGGCCTTTGCGGACCGGGCCGCTGACACGGCGGGCTCTCTGGGGCCGGTTCCCCGTGGCCAGCTGCGGGCACACGCAGCTGGGGCCAGGTCTGACGTGGACCGGCCCACCGCGGGCCAGGAGTGGCCGTGAAGCCGCCGGGCTTGTCACTGCGAACCCACGAGGGACGGGCTGGCGTTTCGGGGGCAACCGTGAGCCGCAGCCTCAAGCGGCTTCGTTCCGACGAAGGACGGCAGCTTCCGCCCGGGTTGCGGCGCTAAATCCATCCTGTCGGAGCCTCCTCCCACCGCGCCGGCTATAAAAAACTCTCTCCAGATTGGAATGTCAGGAATGCAGATGTCACCGCCCTTGACAAGCTGGTGGTAACCGTGTTGTCATGGATCCCTGGAGGGGGACAGGGAGCTGGCCGGTGACCGAGGAGAAGGGGCCTGTGGCTGTTGCCTGGCAGGGAAGACGTTAGACTAGGTGGCGTCTCCTGTCTGAATGGATGCAAATGGCCTCCAGGGCCTGGCGGGCCGTACGGTCGGGGAATCTCCGTGTCCGAGGGGACCTTGGCGATGGCCTGGACCAAAGATGAGGACACGGATGCCAGAGGGTGGACGTGACGGAATGGGACTAGAACCCCGCTCTGCCGACTCCCGTCCTGGACCCTTCCCGCGAGCAAGTGCCGAGCGGGTGGCTCTGTGGCACGCTCTGCTCCGAGAGCGCAGCCTGCCAGCTCCGAGGACCGCGGGGGGACGGAGCTGGAAGAGATTCTGAGTCTCCCTCCCTCGTTTTACAGAGGACGGAACGGAGGGAGGTGCAGGGGCGTCGCCAGCGCCGGGGCTCGGTGCCGACGCCAGAACTGCAGCCCCATCTCCTGGCACCGGCTGGTTGTCATGACAACAAAGGCACAGAGCTGAGGCCTGGCGACAGCTCCCCGGACTTGGAGAGGGTCTATTTCTGCAGAGCAAAGCAGCCCTGGGGCAGGGCACGGAAGGAGGACAGTCCCAGGGACCTCGTCCCAGAGCGGCCCTCCTGATGTCAGGCTGCGACGAGAGGGGGACCCATTCTGTGAGAAGTGGGGGTTCCAGGGTCAGGCTCACAGGTTCGCTAATCTGTGTGACCCCCAGTTGCCTCGCCCCTTGTGATTAGGGGTTGCTCTTGGGATGAGTTTAGTCCCGGGTCCCGGCGTACCCATGTCCTACCTCCCGTTCCAGTAAATTTTACTGGCGCACAGCCAAGAAGCCAATTCCCGAGCACAAGTACGTGATCTGGGACTCCGCCCACGCGACAGTCGTGACTGTACTGCTGGCGGGCCCTGACACACAGGCTGTGTGGCCCTTGGCAGAAAGCATGTGCCTGTCCCGTCCGAGACGCCTGGCGTCCACGTCTGTGAGGTGGTGGAGGCTGGTGTTCTTGTCCAGCGCGGCAGAGATGCCGGAGCCTCCACCCTGGACAGCCCACCCGTGGAGGGGGACGCGGAGAGCCCGCACTGTCTGGAGAGCAGAAGAGTCCCCACGATCCCCTGAAGTTTCAGGAGCGTTCTGAGCCCATTACTCGAATTTTCAGTAGCCACACGGGATGTGACCATCCTCACACTCACTTGGTCACCTCAAAGTTCTCTTCGTACGATCCCCAGGAGACTGGGCTCCGCTGGGATAGTGAGAGAAGAGAGGTTCGAGGTTTTCCTAAGCAGGAGTCTCTGGGAAGAAAGAAAGGTTGAAAATCAATGTAGAATTCAAAACCACGGATGACGCACTGCGGGACGTTCCTGGCCGGCCCCGTGCGCTGCCGGGACCCGAGAGGAGCCGCGTCTCTGCCGTGGGCAGGGCCATCCTCCCCCGAGTGGGTGGGAGGCAGCGGAACCCTCCCCTCCTCCCCGGACTGCCGCGGGGGGTGGGGTGGGGAGGAAGAGCGGGGAGGGAGGCTCGGGCCCACTCACTCCCTCGCCTCCCTCGTCCGCGCTTGGCTCACCTCTCACGCAACAGCCAGACCTTCTGTGTGCTAACTGTTGATTTTGATAATATTTTGAAGTTCTAACCGAGGGATTTTAGAAAACAAATGGCTTGAATTACATTACAAATAGAGTCACTAGATTTGTTTTTTAAGTAAAATGAAATTCAATCCATTTTGAAGTTCTATAAATAAATAGGGTTTTTTTTTTTTCTTTCTTTCCAGATCCCCATTCTGGTCCTTTTTCCCCATGTGCTTCTGCACAAGGCCCCCTAGGCCACCTTAGGAAATGAGAAAGCTGGGAACAGCCTAACCCCCTTACATTTGGGGGCTGGGGCCAGACCACAGCTGGAGGCTGGAGGCCAGGGTGCAGCCAGCCCCCCTCTTTCCCACACCTGCAAACAGCTGTCCCGGCCGCCATGGCCACAGACACCTGGAACATTCCCCGGGGAGGGGCGGGGGCTCCCTCGGCCCTGGAAGTGGACTTGGAGCCATTCGGAGAGGCCACTCCAGGCTCTCGGATGAGCTTTGAGCAGGGGTAGCCGGTCAGACCGGAGGCGTGCCCCTCCCCTGGCCCTGTGGACTGGGCCACAGTTGCAGGAGGCTGGCAGAGGCCCCTCCCCAGCCCGGGTGGCACTAGCCCTAAAGGCCCCATCTCGGGACTCGGCCGACAGTAGGGAAGGCATTGTGGGCTGGGGCTTCTGCCGCCTTCCACCCTGCGGCTCAACGCGCCTCGAGTCACCACGGCTCATACAGAGTCGCGCATGGAGAAGGCAGGCATCCGAACGAGGACGATGACGCCCCAGGAGGCGGCGGCTGCGGAGAGCCCGGGCCCTGGGCAGCCTGCCCTGGGCAGGGTGGCGACGGTTGTTTTCCGAGGGCAAGAACGGAGAAGCCTCCCCCCGGGCTGGAGCCAGCTCCTGCTGAGCTGAGCACACAAGCACCACTAGTTCAGGTCCCCGCCCACCCCGAGCAGGACCGGACCGGGGCCCTGGGGCGGCAGGGCCTCGAGGCTCCTGGTCTCAGCGGCCACCACCAGCACACGGAAAGCTCTGTCCCGCCTGGTTTTGTCCCCACAGATAACAACGCCATCTCGGAACTCAGCTCCCTGCACGAGGAGGACGGCAGCTTCCGCCAGTCCTACCATCAGATGCGGAGCAAGCAGTTCCCGGTGTCGGGGGACCTGGAGAGCAACGCGGACTACTGGTCGAGTGTCGTGGGGGGCGGCAGCGGGGCGAGCCGGGGGCCCTCGGCCGTGCAGTACAACAGGGAGGACCGGGACAGCTTCAGGCACAGGTGCGGGCGGCAGTGGGGGTGGGGCAGCGCGGGCTGGGCGCCAGGGGCAGGAGGCAGGGGGACCCAGGGCTGTCCTTGTCCGGTGGCACCTCTGTTACCCTGCCACCTCCCCTTTCTATGACAACACCCCCTTCCCATGTTTATTAAGCAAGGGACCACTTGTGAGGCTGTGTGCAGAAGCCACCGTTCCAGGCCCTTGGAGGTTAACCCTTAAATGAACCCTGTTATCCCTGCCCTGCCCCTGCCGTGCATTTTATCCCGTGGCCTCTAAAAATCCCACCCGCCACCGCCATCCTGTTGGACCCTTTACACGGGGAAGGTTAAAGGCCAAACACATCATACAGTAGCATTTGGTCGTCGTAACTCCACAGGCAGGCACTGTAAGTGTCCCCATTTTAAGCTGGGGACACTGAAGCTTGCAGGGAGGCCAAGGAGCTCACCCAGGACCACTGAGCCAGGGAATGTGGGAGGCCAAGGCGTGGGGCCACTTCTGGTGGCCGCTTCCCACCAGACAGCGCCTGCCCACTCCCCGGGCCTCTGCCTTGCAGGACGGCAGACACTGCCTTTCTCTCAGACCCTCCCGAGTCGGGGGTCCTCTGGCCAGCGCCCAAGAGGTAGTCTGGCGGTCAACTCAGAGAGAGGGAAAGGCCTGTCTGAGCATCACTAAGTGGCCCAGGGATTCCTTGGCCAAAGCCATGTGACTTGCAAGCCACGCCTCCCATGGGGGCCTGAGGGTGTGAGCGGTGACGCGGGGATCCCACCAGGGGTCGCAGATAACGCTCAGGCAGACGCCGGGTAGGGATCCCAAAACGTGTTCGTCCCCTCCATCCGGATGCCCAACACCCGTGAGGCGGCCGGTTGCCTCCCCCCACTATGGGAGACCCCGCGTGTGAGAGGTGCGGGTGGGCTGGAACTAGGCTTCGGGCCTAGGCAGGTGCTCGTCCCTCGCCTTTTCCGCGGCCACCTGACCCGTGTCCCCGGCTCCGCAGCCAGCAGCGCTCCAAGTCCGAGATGCTGTCGCGGAAGAGCTTCGCCACCGGCGTGCCGGCCGTGTCCATGGACGAGCTGGCCGCCTTCGCCGACTCCTATGGCGCACGGTCCCGCCGAGCAGACGGCAGCCTCGACACCCGGCCCGGGAGCCACTTCGAGCGCGCGGAGCCGCGGGCGCGCGGGGGTCTCTTCGGGGACGGCCCGCCCGAGGACTACTCGCCCGAGCGGTACTTCGGGGTGCGGAGCCACAGCCGCGAGGCCCCCGCCGACGCCGAGCGCGCCTGGACCCCCGAGGACACCCCGCTGCCACGGCTGGTGAGCCTGCCGGCCGCCTGCGAGCACCCGAGCCGCGGGGGCAGCCTGGAGACGCCCGCCCGGCGCGGCGCCCCCTACTACGCCTGGTCGCCGCCGGCCACGTACCGGGCGCGCGCTCCGCACAGCGACGACGAGGACGCGCCGGACGACGCGCTCCCGCCCTACAGCGAGCACGAGCTGAGCCGGGCGCCGTCCCACCGCGGCCGCGACCTGTCCGGCCACAGCACCTCGGAGAAGAGGCGGAAGAAGGAGCCCGCCAAGAAGCAGGTGGGGTTGCTCACGCCGCCGGACCAGGGGCTGGGTGGCCAGACGAGGGGAGCAGAGCAGGTGCCCCCCAGACGCCAGAGGGACCAGGGGAGGAGCCGGGGGCTTCGGGCAACGCGGGTGTCAGGCTGGTTCCCCGGCGCCCTCTACCGGGCACAGGCGAGGTGAGCAGGGCGCCGCCCGGTCTGGGGAGCAGCGAAAGGCAGGCGTCACAGGTGTGTAGGTGGCGAGCTGGATCCTTAGCGACCAGCTTTAAGGAGCATTTAGCATCAGGGATTCTAGGTGCGTCACCCCGGCAGCCCTTAGGTGGGCCCCGGAGGCCTGCAAGCAGAAGGTGCTGCGCACACCTGTGTGTGCGCCCTGCCCACCCTGGGGTGAGGGTGTATGACGTGCATCCCGCTCCCGAGAGAGTCCCCGTCCCAGAGAGGGTGAGCGGCTGCCGCCCTTGGACCCCTGGCCCTTTCTTTCCTCCTCTGACATTTCGCCGAGCGGAGACGGCCCAGCGCCCGTCTGTGGGAGGCAGGCCCAGTTCACGTGGGAGGGGCCTCTCGTGGGAGGGGCCTTACACAGACCCTGCTGCCTTCTCTCTAAAGGCCAAGGGGGGCCCCTGCCTCCCTCCCGCCCCAGATACAAGCTCTGGACCTCAGCGCAGCGTTGGGGACACACAGATGTCCACTGCGGGCTGCCAGGGGCCCCTGTGCCCGCTCTCCAAACCCCTCCTTCGTCCCCCGCCCCTCCCACCGTCCTGCTTCCCCGATTCCGGGCCAGATGTTTGCTTTCGGGGAGAGTTCGGGAGGGAACAGGAACAGGAAGAGGTGCGGATGCAATGATTAGTCCCTCCGAAACAGCCCGGGGTCTCCCATCGCCCTCTCTGGAGGAAGACGGGGTGGCCCACATGCTGTGAGCAGGGAGGGCGTCTCCTGGGTGCCAGGTCCACGGTGCCCGGTCCCCAGATCGAGTGTGACGCTGTAAGCTCTCGTTATTCTGCGTCCTCGGAACTCGGCTCTCCCGGACCAGCCGAGTAAAGTGCCGGCGTCGGGTGGGGCCCGACGGCTGCGCTGGGTCGGGTCTCCTTGGCCCGCCTGCGGTTTCACGCTGGGGTCTTTGTGCTCTTCTCCAGAACGACTTTCCGACCAGGATGTCGTTGGTGGTCTGATGCTTGTTTAGGACGTCTCTCTGGATGACTCGGAATTGGAAGTGGGTGACAGGGACAAGACGCACATCCGAGAGCCAGCAGGCCCGGGACCTCCTCCGGCCGCCACCTCGGAAGGTTTGCCGATCTTCGCCTTGGCCAGGGACGGGGGAACCGCATGAGGGAGGCTGACTCCAAACCTCGGTGCCCGGCTAACTCGCCCGAGAAACTCATCATGGAAACGACTGCACGCGAGAACGTTCCCCCACGCGGAGTCTCTCCGCCACGCAGCTCCTCCGGCCCAGTCCGCTGAGCCGAGCCAGGACGCCTCCCCCCGTGCGACAGGGCGCGAGCTCCGGAAGACGCCTCCGCCTGCCCGACGCCTCTCCACACCTCCCCTGCAGCGGCCCGAGACACGGAGGGTGCGTCACCGCTGTCAGGAGGCTGCCTGCCGATGGCGGAGATCGCTTCCACCTCAACACGCCCTTGGTTCCCGTCCCCTGCTGGTCGCGAGTCAGCCGGCAGTCGTTTCACTAGCATCGGAAGGCCTTTCGTGAGCGCGGTGCCGACGGCCTGCTGGAGGGCCACAGCGGTGGCTTCGTGTGCTGTTCTGAATGACAGTTCTCGAGTGGCCGGAGCGCAAGGGAGGAGAGGGGAGCGCACCTGCTGGGGACGCTGTCTCGGGGGCACTCCTTCTCCCGTCCGGACGGCGGAGCTGCGCGCACACTCTCTCTCTACTGCACTCGCCCGAGTCTCGGACAGTGAGGGCCCTCCCCTCGCAACCCCCTGGGCTGTCCCATGGGTTAGGGCCACACACGGAGCCCTCCCCCCTCCACGCTCCGCTCAGGCTGTCATCAGGCGCCTTGTGACAAGGGCTCCAAGCACACGCGTGAGAGGGGAGAGGGAGAAGAGGAGGAGGCAGTGAGCACTTGAAGAGAAGAGTCCTCGCTCTCGGTGTGCCTGGGAGGCGGGCCACGTTCCCCACCCACTCCACGTGATCTTCCCGGGCGCTCACCACGCGTCGCCCCCGCCATCGGCGCTCCGCCATTCCAGCACACGGGAGGTGCGACCCAGCATCCTGGCCGCACCAGGCGGCCGCTCCAATGCTTCGGGAGACAAGGGATGTCGCTTTTCGGGAAGGAGAACTTCCTGTGCCCACTGTCACCTAAATGATAGGTTTGGCCTCCCAAAGCTACATCTCTGGATTTGGCATTTTGTATAAATGCCCCCAAAAATGGCCGCGCCTTCCTTCCCACCGGGAAGTGCAGTCTGTTTCTCCGCCCCTTTCATCTGGGGTTGGCCCGGTGATCTGATCCGGCCGGCAGCCCCGGAACCAACGTGATTCCCCCAGAGATTGGAGAAATCCTCGTGCCTGGGGCTCCCGCCCCCTCCTGCTGCTCCCGGGGACCCTGTAGTTAGTTACCCGCCGGTGACCGAGCCAGGCCGTCCTGCTGCGTGAGGACAGGAAGCGGCCCAGCCCCCCCGCCCCCCCCACCCTCTCGGACAGCCCTTCCATGCTCGGCCGCTCGCCAGCACACGGGCGCATCGAGACCAACAGAAGAACCGCCCGGCTGAGCTCGGCCCGCACTGCGGACTCCTGCTCGAGGCGTGAGGCGTTGGTGCGCACTTTACGCGTCCGTTTGTCTTCAAGGAAAAACCTTTCCTTCTTGTCTCACCGTTCAGCCCCGACTCCCCGACTCCAGGCAACAGTCTGCGTCTCCCAGTCCCCACTTTCTCTGACACGCTTCGTCAAAGCTTTTCACCCCAGCTGTGGTGGTTGGCTCCGGCCGCCGGAGGACGCTGGCCTCGCTGTCCCCGCCTCCCACGCCGGTCCGTTCTCTGTTTTGGATCCGGGGGCAACCTCTGACCACAGCGTCTTCTCCAGCATCCCCTCCTCGGCCTTCTTCCGGGCCACCGATGGATGCCCCTTCTCAGAGGCCACCTGTGCCCATCAGGGCATCCCCAAATCAGTCGTCCGTGTGCAGGGAGACCAAGACGGGGCAGGTGGGCCAGTGGCCGTCACAGCCTGGGGGAGAAGTGGCCCGGCCGAGGACTCCGCGGCGGCTCTGGCCCGTCCTGGAGGAGCCAGGGTGACCTTCAGCTCAGGGCCGGCGCTTCCAAGGCCTGAAGATGGAAGCCACGTGCCTGGTGCCGCGTGTTGGAACCGCAGGCGTCCCTGGTTGCAGAGAGCCTGGGTCGTGCCTGCCTGCTCGCTCGGGCTGCAGGTCAGACCGGAAAGGGGACGAAAAAGCGTCGCTTCTTCGCCACCAGCCTCGGAGTGCAGCGTGCTCAGGCGCCTTGGGAGACACTGGCGAGCTGCGGGAGCCCTTGTCTCTCTCTTCCGAGGCCCCATGTTGGGCTTCTCCCCACCGAGGAGCCCTGCCCCCCAGCTGCAGAGACCACGGGAACTTTCTCCTAGCTGGGGACATGTGCAACTAGGTGCGGGCGGGGGGGGGGGGAACAATTCCCCCTGGAAACCCACGATTCCAAAGGCGATGAAACCGGAGACAGGGGAAATACAAAGACGGTACTGGGCTCGTGAAGTCCCCTGCAGGGAGGGGACCGAGTCGTCCCCCGTAGAGTGGCGTGCATCGGTCGGACTGACACGCCTTCCGTCGAGAGGGAAGATGGGCATTTTGGGGGACGCACCCAGGAGAGAGGCTGAGTGGACGAGGGAAGGCAGAGGTGGCCGCCCGCACCCCGGGTTTCCTGGGCGCGCCCCTTGTTCCTTCTCTCCTGCGTGGTGCGCCCTCAGAGGAAGAGCTTGCCACGTGGCTTCCTTCCCAGGTTTCGCTGGGGCACGAAACACGTCAGGGCGAGGCGTGGGCTCTGTCCCCTGGGCCCTGCGATGGGACCGGGGAACTTGAACACGCCCGAGACGGAATCGGGAGGCTTTCTGCCGAGGAGACGCACGCAACATGGCTTCGGGTGAAGGACAACAAGCCCGGAGAATTAAAGGAGTTTTTTAAATTTAAATGGGTACATTTTGATATTTCAGCACTGTGTGCGTTTGTGCTTTCCTCTTATTCAAAGGTGCGCCCCGTGATCTGAGAAGCCAACATTAAACAAAGAGGTGAATGAGGCTGGGGGGGCGGGGGAGGGCCCAGCGGGGCGCTGCTGTGTTTGCCTGTGAGTCACAGTGAGTCAGCGGCGGAAGGGGGGGGCGTGGGTGCAGGCGGCAGGCGGCGTCCCCTGGTAGAGGAACTGCTTCACCGGGAGGCTCATTAGGAAGCTGGGGACGTTCGTCATGGGCCTGCCAGTGCCTGCCAGCTGTCCCACCAACCATGCCTCCAGGGACCTCTGCCTCTTGGGCTCAGTTCTGCAGTCCCGAGGGTCACCGGCCACCCTCACAACACAGAATGTCTCAGAGATGATGGGCCCATCCCTCCCTTCCCGGGAGCCTTGGTCGGCACCTAGCACGGGCCTGGGCCCACGGGGACTGGGGAGGGGGCCGCCACGCAAGCCCGAGGCACGCCACGCTGCAAACACCCAGCCCCACCTGCCAACGTTACGGAACAGTCTCGAAGACGTCACACAGCTCGTCCGATTAGGCCGAGGCAGCCTGTGCCGGAGGCTCGGCATGGATATGGCGGCAGCCCAGCCGCTCTTTAGAGATGGGGGAGGAAGCCATCGCTGGCTTTGGTGAAGTCACAGGCCTACTGAGCTCTTTAGACTCGAGCCCGTAGGCCCTTCAGCTGAATCAGTGCTTCCCAGCGCTGCTGACCGCCGCACAAGTGACTCACCGCTGTGCGAAACGGGCCCCTGGGGCCCTGCGTGGGAGATGGAGGGGCCGGGCCAGGGGCCGGGCAGGGGCTGGGACCCGCACCTCAGCAGAGCCGGGCACCAGGTGCACTGGGGAAGGCCGCAGCAAGTCCCGGCCCTGGTGTGGCCCCAGCGGGGGGACCGAGGCCTCCTCGGGCTTGGAAACGTCTCCTCCAGCGTCCTGGCGCAGTCCTTCCCGCACTCCCTCAGGGCCAGCGGCCCGGCGGTGACGGTGGTGACCGGCTCGCTGGGGTCCAGCGGCAGAGTGAGCAGAGAGAAAGGAAAGCTGGGGGCCCCCTAAAGCTCCCCCCAGACGCTGCCACCCTGACACCGAGAATTCCAGGTGACTTCCTCATTTCCCCCTGTGTCCTTCCGAGCGATTGCGAACAGGAGAAAAAGAGACCACTGGGGAAACAGCGAACGTGAGTCGTTTTCCGAAGCAGTCGCCCTCTCAGCCTGCTGGTCGACACCCACTCCCACCTTAGGAGCCACTGTGGGCCGGCGAGAGTAAGAAAACCCGCCCTCCGGACCCTTCCAGACTCGGCCGTCGGCGCCGCCGCAGTCTCACGGGAGTCAGACCCTGACCGACGGGGTGGAGAGACCACTGTCAACAACGCAGGGCCCAGGCGCTCCAAGGGCCTAGTTTCTTTCTGCCGGGATCCTACCTCCTACCTCCTGGGAAGCTGGTCAGCGAGGCCCCGAGTCTGGGCCTTTGAACATCTGGGGGGGCGGCGAGAGTAGCTCTGGGCTGCCACCAGAGAGCCGAGCCGTCGCTCTGCCCGGGCGTGGTAAGGAGGCTCGCACGCGCACTTGCACGGTTCTCTCTGTGTGCTGCTGTTCGCACGCTGCTTCCACGTGCGTTGCCCCATCGGATCTGTGAGGTTACAAAAGGCGAAGTGACTTGCTGGAGTCAAGTCACTTTTTAAAACCTGGAGCCAGGCCTACTGACTGTGTAAGGCTCCTCCCAGTTCCCCGAGGGACTGGGGTCCGGCTGATCCTCCGCACAGCCCAACACAGGTGGGCTTGACGGTCACGGCAGGTCACCTGCAGTCACAGACACGCTGCTCCGTCCCTCAAGGGCTGACGTGACAGGGACTCTGCCTGGCCCGGCGCTGTGGGGGTAATAAGGCCTGGGAACATGTGCTTGGGAAGTTAGAACCCTTCCTGAAGTGAAGAAGCGTTTCTGAGCGGAAGTCCCAGCTCATCCAGATTCGGAATTCCGGGGCTTGGAGGGGACCTGCTTAGGAGAGAACCGCCTGGCACCTTGTCCGCCTTCGGGGGTTCTGGCAGAACCAAGAGCGGCCGGTGCAGAGGGAGACCATGAAGCCACTGACGTCAGCGTCTCGTGAGAGTTTGCTGGTGGGGCTGGACCGAGTTCTTCTGGGAAGGCTGAAAGGGACAAATCTCACTCACTGTGGCTTTATGGAAAAGCCACCTCCCCGGCCAAGGTCTTAGGCACCCCGTGAGAACCGCCCTCGTGGGAAGGTAAAAAACGGACCAGGGAGGGGCGAGGAGGTGCGTCCTGAGAGTCACCCGCCATGCGTTTTCCTGCCTTGCCTGTGGCAGCCACGCTGAAACGCCTGCGTCTCCTGCCCAGGATGTTTTTTCTGGGTGTCAAACGTGCCGAGTGAATTGGGTTGTCATGTCTGAAACTTGAATAAAGCGTTTTTCACCTCCCTTGGTTGTCTCGAAGTCACCATTCACACAACTCTAATCATGATCTGACGTTCGGCGGCCGCGGCAGAAACACCCAAGTCACACACCACACGGCTGAGCGGGTTGTTTTAAGTCCTGGGGGTGGCGGGGGGGGGGGATAAGTAAACACTGGGGCTGACGAAGCACCAGGCAGGTTTTCACCGAGGTTTGGGAGCTGCACCCCAGATAAGTTCTGTTGCCGCTGCTCTGCAGACCACCGAACCTGCGGGGGAAGGCGAGTCGTAGGACAACTGGACGGTGCGGTGGTGCCTGGCGTGTTTTCAGAAAGGGCGCGTGTGCCCTGGCCGGGCGGCTCGGCTGGTTGGAGCCTCATCCTGGGCACCAAAGGGCTGCGGGTTCGATCCCCGGCCAGGGCACGTGCAGGAGGCCACTGATGGATGTCTCTCTCTCTCCAAAATCAAGAAATATATCCTCGGCAAGGATTTCAAAACTCATTTTTAAAGAAGAGGGAACACACGCGTGTGCCTGCTAGAAGCGGCACCGGACCTGTCACTTGGGGCTCTTGTCTCCTCGGATGGTTTGTCGTTCGGGACCGGGGACCTGTGTTCGGTGGAGGGCCATTTCCCACAGGTGCCGGTCAGGAGGGACCTCTCTTGTCCCTCAACCGCCCTCCGTCTCTGCCTCAGGACTCCCCAGGCCCACGGCCGCCCTGGGGGGCCCGGGAGCAGTGAGTTACTGAGTGAAGGAGTGGAGAGGCGAAGGGGGGAAATCTGGAAGGCACGTGCGTTTCTCCCTGATGCAGAGCTCTGGACTAAAGTGAGCCCAAGGGAGGGGAGAGTAAGGACCTCTGCCTTTCCATGTGGTTCAGGGTTGGGTCCCTATAAGAGGATCACTGTTCTACTTACAGAAACAAGGCATTTGGGGAGGGTTCAAAGTACGTAGGAGAAAGTGCGAATCGAGGTATCATTCACGAAGCAAGGAAGGGCTCGACCCGTAGGATGGAGTATTAGTAGACAATTGCGGGGAAAACCAAATTATTTTGTGTCTACACCTTGTTTACCCCCGTTTTGTTTAGTGTACAAGTCATTTTTATGTACGTTCAAGAAGTCAAGAAGGAGGCTGATTTCAGGTTCTTCAGAGTCTTGGCAGAGACGCCCTAATAACACTCATCCCTCCGGTTAGGTGAAAGCATATTTTCTGTTGCGCCGGCAGGAGGTGTCCAGGTAACCCTGTTGCTAGGCAGCCAGCAGGGCTCAGAGAAGGGGAGTGAGTTAGCCTGTGGCGCCACCTGGTGGCAGCCCTCGAAGGCACGGCTCCAGCGCGAACTTGCTGGGGCTCAGGTATTGAGTTGTATTCTCAAAAAAGTGTTGTATGAATCGGCTTTGGACAAATCCAGTAGGCGCGTGAGGAGTCCTTTACTTAGAAGCGATGAGTTTCTCTGTATGTTTCAAAGTTTTAGACCTTGCCATATTATGTTTTCAGGGCCGCGTTCTGTGGGTGCCCTGTGGGGGAAAATCTCCTGTTTCTTGCTTGGGACTTTCAAGTGGGAATGAGGCCATGCCTCCCTTGAGGGAAAGCGTTTTTTTTTTTTAATGTGCCTTTAACACCTTTTCGACACAAGCACTTCGCGAAGTCAGCCCAGAGCCTGATGCTCCAGGATCACGGTGAAGCAAGTCGACAAGCAAAACTTAACGTCATTAAACTGGGCAACCAAATAGCCCAGTCCCCGGCTGTTTGTAAAAAGATGAATCCAGTCTCAGCCTCTCTCTCTCTCGTTCTCGCTCTCACTGTCCTTGAAAACCAGCAGAGACGATTCCATAGTCTCTGACATTAAAACACTTTAAAAAAAAAAAAATCCCCCCTTTCAGAGGACGTTTTCTCACACCGAGTTTGCATATCTGGGCAGCACCAGTGCGCCCTCCCGGCTCATTTCACGTTTGCTCCAGAGCAAAGGCGGACGGATTGTACGCGGACGCCGACTTCCACTTGCCACTGTCCCTGTAAAAGGCCTTTGTTCAACCGAATGGAATTCGTGCAGAAGGGACAATACGGCCACCCACCCGCCCCCGAGCCTCTCGGTGTGGGTGCTGTG
The DNA here is from genome assembly GCA_039655065.1 of Glossophaga mutica. Taxonomy (NCBI): domain Eukaryota; kingdom Metazoa; phylum Chordata; class Mammalia; order Chiroptera; family Phyllostomidae; genus Glossophaga; species Glossophaga mutica. Next base: position 52,137,794 of record CM077316.1, read on the forward strand.
GTCCAAGCAGCTGGCCCCTCTCGTTCCGTCACGCCAGAGGGACAGCCACGGAAGTCACGCTGAAGGGCCGCTCCTTTGCGGTGGTATCGGTAAAAAATGGTTGGATCGCCAAGGACAGAAAGGCAGCTCAGGCTCGCTGAGGGGAAAGAAAGATCCCGGGACGGCTGAGGGCTGGAGGAAGAGCCGCGGGAACTGAGGGCAATTCGGGCCTCAGCGGAGTCAGAGCCTCTGCGTCTTCCTGCACTGACATCCCCCCCCGCCACCCCCACCCCCGGGGACAGACCTCCTCCGCCAGTAGCCGTCCAAGAGCTGCCGTCTTCCAGACCCACGAAGGGCCTTACGCGTGGGCACTGTCCTGGGACAGGCAGCGGGTGACCCACCTTGGTCGTGCGCCCGCCTGCGAGCCAGTCGGTGTGGCAGGGAGGTGGCGAGTCCCCGTCTGCCCAGGAGGGCGAGGTCCTGCGCTGCACTGGACCGCGGCTCGGCACGTGTCCCCAAAGGAGAGCGGGCGGTGTTATCGCCAGAAGTGGAAACACAACACCCAACACCAGCAACACCCTGCGCCCCAGGGGGGTTTTACCCAAGAATTCAGGGGCCCCGAGCCACCCTCAGACACGGTACCCCAGCCCAGGGCACCAGGGAGGCCGTTCTCTCCGCAGTTCCCCGGGAAACCCCCGCCAGAGCCGCCGCGTAACCGGGCACCTCCCCAGTTACGCCCGCTCATTCTGAATTCAGGAATCCATCTCCCTCACCGCCCGCCCTCGGGAGGACTCTGACTTCCGTCCTGGGGCCTCCTAACACCCTCCCTTCTTCCCCCGCCCCCAGGCTTGTTCCTAATACTTCTGCTTTGCTGCCACAAGTCCTAGATAGTTTCAAGAAAAATACTCGATGTTGGGGGAGGTCCCTTCTTTTTCAAAGTCCCACAGACCTGGGGGCGTCTGGCCTCCCTCTCCACCGCTGCATCCCTTGCTGTCCGAGGCAGACGGGAGAGCTCATGGGCTCACCAGCGCCTGAAGCTCACCCGCCGCACCTCCCGGTGTACAGGGGAGGCTCACGCTTCGCCCACGGTCCCTTCTAGTCCCACAGCCTCTGCCATTCCCGTTCTGGGGACGGCCGGCACCTTCGTGCTTCCTTCTCTCCCGGGAGGGCGCCCGTGGGTGGCGTTGTCCCCATGCCTCTGGGCCTCAGACCAAGCTGCGCCCCCTCACAGGCCTCCTGGAAATCCTGCATTTGGGAGTCCCTTGTCCCTTGGAGCCCACGTGTGACCTGTGATCTTTAAACGTACAGGGATGGGGCCTCGGTCACGGAGCACAGGACTGTGCCACCTTAAACCACAAATGCTTGACGGGACATTTGTTGACCAAAAAAAAAAAAAAACCCCAAAAACTTGATTTATGACATATAGATGATGTTTACATCATAATGTATTTGTTCACCTCCTATGGCAGTAGCAAGGAGGGAAAGGATTGATAGAACTGTTTAGCTCACAGAACGGTCACCATGGCAACCGGAGCCCAAAGCCTCACTATGGTGACCCAGTGCTTGAAACTGCGACTGTTGGGCAGATTCTGAGAGAGGGGAAGAGCCACCTCACGGATGTTTCCCAGCGACACTGGTTGGGGTTTCAGCCTCGCTTCTTCCCGGGGCTCTGTTTGCGGGAGGCTGCAGGCCGGACGGTCTGAAGACAGCGGAGATCAACACAGGCGCCCACTCTGCTTGGTCAGTGCTGCTCACGCCGGCGGAAGAAGAGCCTCCTGCTCAAAGACACTGCTACCCAGCGGGATGTGCGCCCGAGTCCTGGGCCCGCGAGCCCCAGGCTCCTGGGTCCACAGGGGAGGCTGCTCAGACGCTGCGCTCCCTGCAGCAGCCACGAGACTTTCGCATGACGCCCACGGACAAAGAGACACTTACACACGGGCAGGGGTGGGGCTTGGCTGGGAATGGGGGAGGTGACCAGGGCCTGAGCTGCCCACCCTTGAGCTGCAGCGGTCCTCAAATTCATCCGACATCCTTGCTGAGAACTTCACTCTTGTTTCTCTCAAGTAGCCTTCGGGAAAACTGGTTCCTTTACACAGCGTTCTCGGCAGGTCCAAGAACCCACGGGCAGCGCTAAGGGAGGAGCTGCTGCGTTTGATTACAGTCGGTACGGGGAAGGCCTGGCCTGCTCCCCGGCACAGGTGAGGCCTAACCGGGCACCAGGTCCAGACAGGCCCTGCCGTCTGCCCCTCCCCCCGCCGCCTGGCACAGAACCTCCGGCCTGGCTTCCACGGGCTCTGGCGCCTCGGACAGCTCTGGGGGTGCCGGGCCCCACAGAGGTTCTGAGTCACTCCGGGTCACCGCTGTGTTTCCGCCACTTCCTGGCTCTGCCCGTGGTCACATGTCTACGTGTCACTGCCTGTGCCACGCTGACCCCCGCCTGCCATGCCCAGCCACCGCGTCCGCCTCTAAACACGGCGGCTGCCCCTTTGGCCTGGCCACCTCAGACTCTCTTTGGAGCCCGACGCTGTAGGAAAACGCAGTTTACACTTTGGGTGTGAATTTGTTTTCTTTAAAAAAAAAAAAGATTTTATTTATTCATAGAGAGGGGGAGAGAGGGAGAGAAACACGGACATCCTAGAGATACACTGATCGATTGCCCCTTGAACGCCCCCACCTGGAGTCCTAGCCTGCAACCCAGGCATGTGCCCCGACCAGGAACTGAACCAGTGACCTTTTGGTTTGCAGGCTGGTGGCTGTGAATTTTCTTAAAGCTCAAGGATAACCGAAGACACTGGTTGCCAGAGGAGACAGGTCATCCGAGGAGACCGCTCCGGGGACCAGGCCCAGGCTCAACCTCCTCCGCGTGACAGAGGCCAGCTGACTTCCACGCCGCAATGCCACGACACACCTGTACTCCTTGTTAGGAGGCGAACCTGCAAAGTTAGTGTCCGAGGCGAGCAGTATTTGCCCCCCGTAACTCAGCCAGGCGAGCGCATGGCCTCTGCGGGAGCGCTGGGGGTCGCCAGCCCACCGGCCTCCGCCCGGGGGGCGGGGCGTAGGCGCCTTGCACTGTGGAGCACCTGCTGCGGTTTCGGGGAAACCACGAGGAATGGCCGCACCTTGGAATCACCTGCAGGGCCGTGGAAAATGCCGGCACCTGGGCTTCCTTCCCCAGACGTTCCGATTCGACCAGGCTGCAGCGTGGCCTGGGCGTGGAGATCAAATTTCCCCCAGCCACTCTCACCCCGACGGCGAGACACCGCTGTTCTCAAAGTTGCAACGGGACCAACGAAACAGACGCTGTTCTCTGGCAGAGCGACAGCCCAGCCGTCTTTGGCCACGTCGGTTCCCCAAGTGGAGAGCAGACACCCCTCACCTTCCCAAGGCCCCTGGGCCCCCACAGCCGCCAGCCGGGGTGGGATCCGCCGAGTTCCAGCCTCACTGGGTCGCCCTGTAAACTCCCGGCGGTGACCTGGGCGCTCCGGCTGCTCCACCCGCGGGCAGGCAGGCAGGCGGTGACAGCCGTCATTCATTGCCGACCCGGGCCTGGCGCGGAAGTGACCTCACAGCGGGCGTTCCGCTCTCTCTCCTGGGCCCCCCTCTCTCAGAGCTGGGGACTCTGCCTCCAGCACACCGCTCCCCGCTCCGAGGCCGCTGGGCCCTGAGCTCCCAGGTGTTCCCAGAGGCGGCAGTTCGTCACGTTCTTCCCGTGCGTCACAACCCCGTCGGGAATCTGGCGGTGATTTTGAGCCCCGCGCCGCCGCCAGGGACCTTAGGGTGGCCTAGTGCCCACTGGAGGGGGCGCCCTCCTCCCACATTCCTGGAGGGTCAGAGAACCCTCACCATCGGACGGCCCTGGGGTGTGAGTCCGAAGGCTGGGGTCCCCAGGACCTTTTCTAATCCGGAGGAGGGATGTGCACCCCAAACCGCGTAGCCCTGCACGCAGGACAAGGGCGTACCGCCCCCTGGTGGCGGTCAAGCAGGCGGCAGCCGGCCAGGCGGAGCCCAGCCCTGGCGGCCTCTTTCCCTCCAGGTGCTGCGGGGACCTGCTCGGCACCTTCGCACGGTTTCTCTGCGACGCCGGCTCCGACCCGCAGGAAGGTCCCTTCCCCAAAGCCAGCCACCTGCCCCTGTTTCCTTGCGGGGGGGCGGGGGGCGGCATTTGCAATCTGGGGGCGCAAGGCGCGGGGGCCCAGATCTCCCCGAAGCGGCTCCTGGGAGCCAGGTGCTGGCACCAAGGTCCCCCCAGGGACTTGGGCCGCCTGCACCGCCAGAACTACTGGGTTCTTTTCTTTTCCTTTTTTCTTGTTTCCTTCCTTCCTTCCTTCCTTCCGAGGGAGCCCAGGGCGCGCGAGGGTCGCCGCATAAGAGTCCACGTGGGCCAGGGGTGCCGGGACCTAACCCGCGCGCGGGGGCGAGGACTCCGGACACCTGCGCGAGGTAGCTGCAGTCCCGGGAACCCCCTCGGATAGGGGTCTGCTGTCTCCACGCAGAGACTACTGGGGCTGCTCTGGAGCCCGTCGGGGGCGCGCTTTGGGGCGCCTGGACCTAGCCTTTCAGACGCGAGACAGCTGGAGCTGCGCGAAGGAGGCCGGACCCCCACACTGGCTTCCAATCCGGGAACCTACACTGACTCTTTAGAAAGAAGTGGCGGGAGAGCTGGGACACAAAATGAGGGAGCCCGCAGCCCAGCCTACGCTTCTTCGCCTGACCCTCCTGCGTTTTCTTTGGAATCAAGTTGCCGCCAATTGGCCGTCCTCCGAGGTGTCCAGAAGTAGTGACAAGGTGTCTGGGGTCCACAGACGCGCAAAGAAGGGCAGCGCTGATCATCCTGAGCAGCCCGCCCCCCCCCCAGCCCCCCCTCGCCAGCCAAAACCAGCACGCAGACAACTTCGGGAGAATGGGACCCTACACAGAAAAACGCATCAACAGCAAAAATAACTCAAGGGAAAAAGAGAGAGACACCAAATAACCAGGGAATTGAATTGGAAACATTTTTTAAAACCTGTCCCGCTCTCCACCAGAGCCCGCTCCCTCGGATTCATGGAGAATTTTCCCCAAATTCCGAAGGACAAAGAAGCCCCTCCCTTTTTCAAGCATCCTTTCAGGGAATGGGAAAGTGGGAAAGCTCTCCCCACCCACACTCATTCCGTGGCGCACTGTTCACACCCAGACAAGGAAGAGTACTCGGAAGTTTGGGCCTGACATCACTTACGACCACAGATGCCAGAACCACAAGCACAGTCTTATCAAATCGAACACAGCCGTGTGTTTCAAAAGTGCATCCCAACCCAGAAGGATTTATCCCAGAACTACAAGAGCGGTTCAACATCAGAAAAACATCTGCGTGATTCAACGCATGGAAACAAGTAAACGAGAAAAACGAGGCTGCCCTCGGAAGAGATGCGGAAACGCGCAGACACACGCGACAGTTCGCCGGGAAATGCTCAGCCCCTGAGGAGTAAAGGGCACCCTCCCAAGTTCACAGCCAGAGCCAGGCTCGGTGGTGAAGACGTCCGGGCCAGGGCAACACACCTGGAATAGAGAGGGCCTGGCCTTGAGCTCTTCAGTCTGGCTGCCACTAGCTGCAGGTGGGTGTTCAAGGTTAAGTATCATTGAAGATTCAGTTCCTGGGTCTCACAAGCCGTATTTCAAGGGCTGAACAGCCCCCTGCGTGGCTGCCGTACTGGACCACCCAGTCGCAGAACCGTTCGATCGCATAGTGCTAGTCTAACCAACAGGAAAAAAAAAAAAACCAGAAAATGAAATGAGGCCTAAGGACGGAAAAAAATATGCTTTCCCGACCTGCGGACAATATGATTGTCCACAGAGAACATCTAAGAAAGTCTGCGTATAAACGGAGATCAGCAACATCGCCTACATGTGATCGGAGTAGTAACCACCGTCACGCTGACTTTCACCAGGCGCCTGGCACTGTGCCAAGGGCTCTCTGACGTGTAACAATGTAATTCTTATGAAGGCGGCTAAGAACTGCATCCTCCCGACCCTGCAGGTGTGGGCCCTCGGCAGGGCGACTCAGTCGCTTGCCCAGATCTCAGAGCCCGGACGGGAGAGGCCAGGATGCAACCCTCGGGCCGACGGGCTGGCGCTTGCCCTTTCACACGACGCTCTTCTGTCCCCATTTCCTCCCAGCGCACCCACGCCACCAAGTAGAGGACGTAACGGGGGACAAGGAACATGAAAAAGATGTCTTTACGAGAGCAGTACCACTTTGAAAAGAAATGAGGCGTGGAGCAATCAGAAGGCATGCAAGACGGCTCCTTACCTTGGAGGAAGTCCTGGATGCCAGTGGCCCCGGGGCTAGCTGGTCAGGGTGGACCTGGCCAGAGATTCCAGCAGGGGGCGGGGCGCGCCGGTCGTTAGGGCTGCAGCTGTAACCGCCGGATCTCACCGGTGGCTTTCCCCCCTTCCAGAGGGTGACCTGTAGCCTTGTCTCCACCCAGCACGATCTCATTATGTCCTTAGCGACTCAGTGATGGCGTGTCTGCCTCGAATCGCCAGCTTGTCCCAAGTGCCAAAGATCCTTCTTGTGCCTGACCTCCATCTCTGCACCAAGGGGTTTCCGGCACCTTGGAGAAGCCCCGCCCGAGTTCTGAGTAGGGGCCGAAGGCTTCTGCCTGGCTTTCTGACTTGCTGTTTGGCTTCCAGGGGGTTGAAGGTATGCAGTTTGTCGGCTTGCATTTTGGAAAGTGTAAAGGATGGCCCCATACATCCCTCTGATATTTTTACACCCAGGGCTCACTTCGTCCTTAATGGGAACTCTTCAAGCCATCTGCCTACAGACTGTCGCGTTCTTACTGCGGCCGTGGAGGCCGGGGGGCGCTTCGCTGCCAGGCCCCTGGAGGAAGAGGAGGAAACAGAATGCGAGGAGTGGCCGCTGAGACTCCCTTCCAGGCACCAAACACCCGGGGGGGGGGGCGCGGGGGGACCTGCCGGGCAGTGCGGGCAGGTGGCTGCCTCTTCCGGTCCTCAGAAGCTGATTAGTGGCCCGCCCTGAGGAAAGCCCACGTGAGGACAGGGAGCCGTGGCCATCCACCTCCCAGACGGAGCGGCCTCACCGAAAACCACATTCGCTGCCCCCTTGACCTCCCACTCCCAACCTCCCGGACTGCGAGCAAATAAACGTCTGTTGTTTACACCGCTGGCCTGTGGCGCTTGGTTGCAGCGCCCTGAGTCAACTGGGCACAGCTGTCTCTTGAGCAAGATGGGGTTACGGCCCCTCACCCCCATGTCCTCAGAAATCCGTGTTTAAATTTTGACTCTCCCCTCGATCCTTCAAATACCCGGAGTGCATCAACTGCAGACGGAGAACAGCACTTTTGACCCCTGGTCGGGTGTAGGGAACCGTTTCGAGTGGCGTGGAAATGTAGCTCAGCTCTCACGTGGAAAACCAGTGGGGTGCGAGTGGCACGCAGGGCCACGCTCACTGAGAGGTTTTCCCGTGGGGAATCAGGCCTGCATTGTACCTAGACTGCTATGAGACTTGCTATTGCTGAAACTCCCTCACCCTGAATTGAGGCAGCAAGGGCTTCCTGTAGCTTCCTAAAGTCTGTGCTAAACCTCCCAAGGATGGAGTGTGTCCGGTTCAACCACTGTCCCCCGCTGATCTGCAACATCCTTCTCTTTGAAGTAATCAGCAGAATTCTTTCCTTTGTTATCTGTAAAAGGCAGTCCCCTGCAGTGAACCTGGGCATGGTAAATGAGGACTACCCTCCATGTAAGTACTCAGAGAAGCAATAAAAGCCTGGCCAGGCAGGGACTGGGCTCTCTGGCCCTCTCGCCCTCTCTTTCTCTCTCGCTCTCTCAGAGAGTGGCCATGCTGTCCCTTTTTCTCCACAGGACCTCTGTTGTCCGTGTGTATTTGTTCACGAGCAGCCACAACACACACGGATCCTGCCAGCCAGGATCCGCCACAGCTGGGAGTCGGCGGTTGGGAACGTGAAAACACTGTTTTGCGTCCGTGGTTGGCTGGATCTACAGATGGGAACCAATGGATACAATGGGCCAGCTGTGTTTATTTACTGAAAAGAATCTGCAAATAAGTGGACGGCGGTTCAAACCCATGCTGTTCAAGGGCTGGCTGCACTTACACAGCTTCAGCGGGTTTTAAGCCGGGCCCACGAATAGAACTGTGTTTCAGTAAAACTTCTAAATAATAGGGTTAATAATAAAAACAATTTCCACAGTGAGACATCTCACAGCTCCATCAACATCCAATCCGCCTGCCCCAAACACCCAAAGCACCAGGACTTCATTAAATACAGAATTGGGAAGAGTTAATCAAAGCCAGGGCCAAGATTTTAGGGGTATCAAAGTAAAATAGCCATATGAAAAGAAACATTTGGGGCGGCTTTCCTTTGCATAGTATTTGTACGCAGGCTTTCTGCGTCAAGTTTATTACTGTATCTCTTCCAATAGAGCAACAATGAAAGCGATCTTAATTGTGCTGTCATTAAAATTAGGGTTAAGTCCCGGCTGGTGTGTCTCAGTTGGTTGGAGCCCTGGCCTGGAAACCCAAGGGTCGCCAGTTTGATTCCTAATAATGTTTCTCTCACAGCGCTGGGTTTTGATGGTTTTTTTTTTCCCCTCTCTCTCTCAAAGCAAGAAAAAAATGTCCTCGGGTGAGGATAAAAAAATTAAAACGACAATGTAATGCCAGAGGAAAATATTCGTATTATTATATTAAGTTTAAAAACCACCAAGACTCACAACTGAAGATAGAGTATGATTATTCTAAATTATGGGCGTGGCGGAGAAAGCTCAGTTACGAGTTTGGGAGGTGGTAAAACACTGTCTTTCCTTTTTTTAATCCTCTGTGCGTTTTCCCCCATTTCTCATCATTACTTTACTCGCTCAGCCCGCGGTGTTCCGTGCCAGGCTCGGCAGCAGGTCCTGGCCTCAGCGAACTTACCTTTTAGCTGGAGGGGGCGTAACATTAACAAGATAATGCCAGTAAATGGCATATCAGATGGTTAGTGCTCCGCGAAAACTACAGCGGAGAAAGAATATAATCGATGCTGCTCGCGCTTTTTGGCCTCAGGGGTGAGCTTCTCTTTCAGGTGAGAGGCGGACTCGGGGTCGCAGGCGGAGCTGCAAGCAGGTGACAGACTGAAAGCGCGGGACGCACCAGCCCAGCAGGCGGCGCTGCAGCCCCGCCGCGCTGCGGGGTCACGTGACCCGGGCCGGGGGCGGGGCCGAGCAGACAGAGGAGTTGGCCCGGCCCTTTCCCTTCAGACAGGCGGGCGGAGCCGACAACCAAACGGACGTCTTCCGAGCGTCGTGGGGCGGGGCGGGAGAGAGCGGGCAGGGCTCGGGCGCGCGTCCTCCGGCGCCAGGCCGCCGCCGCGTTGGTTTTTCGGTTGTTGGGCGCCGTGGCTGAGCGGTCTGCGGTCGGGCCGAGAGTTGGGAGCAATGGCGACCTTTGTGAGCGAGCTGGAGGCGGCCAAGAAGAATCTGAGCGAGGCTCTGGGGGACAACGTGAAACAGTAAGAGCCGGCGGCGCCGCCCGAGCCTCCGCGCGGGGCTCTCCGGCCTCGGGCCGCCCGAGGACGGCCCCGCCGCCCGGACCTGGGCAGCCTGGCGTCGCGGGTGGCGGAGCCTCTGCGCCGGGCGGGCCCCCGGGCCTGTCGTGCTGCAGATCAGGCCTCCCTGCCTCCCTGGGGACCGGGGCTCCTCCCTGGGTGGGGCAGGAAGAGTGCGTTTCATCCCTGGGACCCCCTGAGCGGGAGCAGGCCCGGTGCGAGGTGCGCGGCGCCCCAGGAGGGCTTCTTGGAGGAGGAGGCTTTGCGCTTGGGTGGGTGCAGGCGCAGTCGGTGAGAGCAAGGGCGGCAATTTTGGAAGGCACACAGACCCTCCAGTTGAATAATAGTAGCGGACACTTACGGAACACCTTTTAAGCGCTCTGAATATACTGTTTCATCAAACCTCGCAACAGAGATGTGGGCAAGGTGCAATTCTTCCCATTTGACAGATGAGAAGATGGACACTAGGGAGAGTAAAACGTCCTTCCCTGGGAGTTGGAGCAGGGGAGGTGAACTTGGGAAGGAAGCAAAGCCTGCGGTTCTTAGTACCGTTTCTACCTCTGCAGATACTGGGCCAACTTAAAGCTGTGGTTCAAGCAGAAGATCAGCAAGGAGGAGTTTGACCTTGAGGCTCATAGACTTCTCACGCAGGACAATGGTAAAATAATCCCCTGGGGCATTATTGTACGGTTTCCCAGATTTGCAATACATTAAAGCCTTTTCACTTAAAAAAGGAAAAGTTTGGTTTTAGTGGTGTATATAATAATGGGTCCTTAAAATTATGGGTAAAAATGGCAGAACGGGATATCCAACATCCTGAAAAGCAGAGCTAAAGTCGGTGGTGTCCTCGCGATGTCAGTGTTCTGTGTGTGACCTGTGGCCCCTTCTGTTTCAGTCCATTCTCACAACGAGTTCCTCCTGGCCATTCTCACTCGGTGTCAGATCTTGGTGTCCGCACCAGGTAAGGCCACGGCAAAGCCCAGAAGCACTGGGCTTCAGCTTCCTGTAACACTCTTGTGTTTGGAAGCCCTATGTTCTTTGAAGGGCTCAGAGAAAATGTTATTACGCAGATGCACATTCTTTTATAGAAGTAACACGCTTGTGTTTGCAAGTGCAACGTTCTTTGAAGGGCTCCGGGAAAATGTAGGTACACATTCTTGTCTAGAACCTCGTTGAAGCAGGCCCTCTCCCTGAACTCACACTGACTTTTGGCCTTGACTCCCCGCCCCGCTGGAGTTTAGATACTGAAGCCCCGAGAGGCGGGGAGGGGCTGGGCGCTGGGAGGAGACGCAGGGCGGGCAGTGGGTGTCGGGAGGGGTTTTGTGTGTGGAGGGAGTGGAAACCTGGACTTCCAGGTGTGTTCTCCAGGGAGATGCTAGCACCTGGGGGCAGGTTAGAGCTTCTGCATGTGGGTCTGGCGGATTATGGAGGGAACGCAAAGGGCGGTGTGTGGCAGCCTGTCAGGTGATGGGAGGAAGCTCGGAGCTCAGTCTGTCGCTTCAACCTGAATGGGTGGAGACAGACAGAAACCCCCACCCAAGGGTCCCTGATTTTCTGGAGCTTAAATGGTACAAGCCACCTCTTTCAACCATTTGTCAAAAACCAACCACCTTGCCCCATGATAAACTTATCCTGGGCTCTTGTTAAAAAGTGGATTCGTAGTACCTACTGCTGTAGAGTAAGTTGACTTTTTTTTTTAAACGGTTTATGGTGATTCTGATGATCATTTATTAGAAGCCCATGTTTATCTGGAAACACCTGGTATTTTGGGTCACCCCTCTTGGTGAACCTCTGCTGCGCAATAAAGAGCTGAGGAAAGGTCTCCCCAGGCCAGTTCCTCCGTTCCCAGAAGTCCTTGTGGGTGGGTCCCGCACCTACCCGCACCAGCCCGCACCCACCCGCACTGCGCAGGCTCCACGGTGTCAGGTTCCTTGAGTTCCGTTCACCTTGAATGGATCAGAGAAGCCAACAGTGTGAGGGGCGGACCTGACTTTCCAGGCCGGCTGTTCTGAAGCAACACACACCCGGAAAGACATGTGACCGGAAATAGAAGCCCTGATTGACGGGCGTCTAGAGACCTGGGTTCAGGTTGAGCTAGAGAAAGGAGTTAATTATCGGCTGGTCTTAGCTTTAATTCACAAAATAGAGACAGTACTATCGACCCTATGGGGCTATTTTTTTTTTTAAAGCTGGCTGATTTTATTTAAATAAAGCCTTTGACACTGGTGAGTGTTACTACTGGTTATTTTTAAATACAGGAAGAAACATTTGATACCTGACATTGTTTCTCCACCAACACCCAAAGTATATTTTCTCCAAATGAAATTACTGAGCGGGGCCTGGCTGCACGCCGGCCTTTGCAGTCGGAACCATGGCCGGCGGGTTCTCTTCTGTTTCCCTAAGCTGTGCAGGAAAGGTGATGATTTCAGTACGAATACTTACCGAGCGACGGGGCACTTCAGTATGACGCATCGGTCCTCACAGCACCTTCCCAGGGAGGGGCACGCCTCCTTTTGTAGCGCAGGGAGCAGGCGTCAGAGAAGACAAAGTGGAAGAACTTAGACACCCGAGGCCCCTCCATCCAGCAAGCCCCAGGGGGCGCTCCCAGCCGGAGCCCAGCTGCCACCGTGGGGAATCTCCGCCTGTGGTCACCCGGTAGTCCTCATCCACGTGCCTGGCCACAGGACAGCAGCGTCCCCTGAGGTCCAGCCGCGTCCCCCGGAGGAGGTCTCTGTGGGAAACCCTCTGAGGCTGGCAGACCTCCCCTGGGGGGGCTGGGGGGCCGGAGACGCCTGCGGCGGTGGGCAGGAGGAACTGGCTTCCTATGGAGAAAACTGGGGAACTTGGAGGGTTTTTTAAAAATCTCATCTTTCTGAAAACATCAAGATGGAGACAATATTTTGCTAGGATGATGGGTGTGTTTTTTTGTTTCTTCAAAATATTTTGGGGGGCATTTTTTCTCGTGAACGATAATGAGCTCATATTACTTTGATTTCTTCCTCTGCTCACACTAAGCTGGGTGCTCAGGGTTAAAAAGAACAGCATGGAAGGTCTTACAAAGCAGAGCCTCCTCCCGCCCCACACCTGTTCTCACGGACAACCACTTCCACCACTTAGTTCTTCTGGGGTCCTCGCTGGCTCCTCACACACCGCTCGGTGGGGCCAAAGCAGGCCGACGATTGTCCCCATGGAAAATACCGCCATCGATCAATAGCAACACAAGGATGAGCTCGGGCTGCGCGTGCTCACGGCTGCCGGCCCGCCTTGGCCCGCCCTCGTGCTGAACGCTCTCGATGGAGCGGTTTTCGATGGCTTTCCCTGTCGCGCCGCTCGGCGTTTTGCGAGGTTTCCTCCACTCTCCCGTTGAGCCTTCCTGCCCCGTGCGCCCTGTCCGTGGGCAGCTCCCGCAGAATCCCCTTTCGTTTTGGCCGTGCCTGTCTTCCCCGCCATCTGAGGACGGCAGCTGGAAATGATTGGAGTCCCCCGTGTGGTCCGGATTCTTCGTCTCTGGGACCTCTATTTTTGCTTGCTTAGCTTGGTCTTTCTGAAGGGGCTACAGATTATCGTCAGAGACTGGGGGTTCACAGTGAAGAGTGACCTTCTCCTTGGCGGGTGGCAAGAGGACAGCCGTTACACTGAGGCTCCGCGGACGCCAGCCCGCAGCCCAGCCGCCTCAGTGAGACCCAGCGCGCGGGCGGCCCGCTGGGTCAGTGGCTGCTGAACAGGCCTCCCTGCCCGGCTGCTTGGTGCTGAGCCCGTCCTCGGGGCGGGGAGAAGGGGTGTGTTTACAGAGCCCTCCCCGTGCCCCCAACACTCATCTTCTCCCTATCCACGTCCCCCTGGGTGTCTCCTGGGCAGGTGAGCTCCCCCGCCTCCCGGGCCAGCCCGCCGCTGGACCCGCTGTGTCGGTGCTCAGCCCGGGTGGTGGCCGGCACGCGTCTGCTCCGTCCATCCTATCCTGGAAATACGCAGAGGGCCCGTCCAGTCCGCCACGCACGGTCTCCGTCACCTCTGCGGGGCGCACCCCTCACCTTCCCCACCGCCATCTCTAGCAGGGTCCTGAGGACAGAGGTCCTCCTCACCACCGTGAGCCAAGACGCTCGGACCACAGGACTGTGTTCCAGAAAGAGCCGCTTGGCTTACAGCGAGGGAGAGCTGGAGGGAAGGGACGTGGTTGGGAGAAGTGGGGGAAATCGGAATTTTCGTATCTGTTATTTATTTACATTACTCGAGCATGCCGTACTTTTTATAGCCCGAAATGAAAACAGGCGTAGCGGTCACCGGTTGCCTGTGCTTTCTCTCACGCTTGTCGTTTTCTGTCCCCCAGAGGGGGCCGGCTCCCTGCCCTGGCCGGGGACCCCTGCCGCCAAGCCCGGGAAACCGAAGGGGAGGAAGAAGCTTTCGTCCGTTCGCCAGAAATTTGATGTAGGTTGCTCTTCGGTAGACCGTTTGCAAATGGCCATGAAGTTACTGGTAACAGAGTTGGGGAGAAAAGGGGGCGTCATGTGGGGGCGGGGAGGTGTTACTGGCTGGGAAGTTGGTGAGGTGCCTGAATTGTTATAATGCTGTATTTTTATTGCATTAAACATCAGTGTTCCCATTAGTAGCTCATGATTTGGCGATGATTCAGCGGCTGGGCCTCTGTTCTTTGTCCCCTGAAATACTTTTTCTGGAGTGACTCCTGTCCTCGGGGCCGGGGGACCACTGTCCCCGGCATGCCCAGCGGGCCCAGGCCTTCGGGCTCGGCAGGGAGAAGCCTCAGGCATTTTGCCGTGAAATGTGCGCACGTTTCAGAGTTACTTACTTCTTCCAGTTTCTACCTGGGGAACGGAGTTTCCCCAAAACACCCCTTTTATAGATTTTGACTGGGCATCGCTCACTTTACGGATTAGCACAACAAACATTCATCTCTACCCTTGCTGTGTTTTATATCACTAATATTCAATCTGGTGGTCACCGGTCCCCCAGAGAGGCCTCCTCGGTCCAAGCAGACGGGTTTTTTGTAAAAGTGCAGTTTTTTACCCCGAAAATGGACAAGCCCACCACTGTTGCTTTGATAATAATGCAAACCTCAAACATTCTCGCGACAAACTGCCGTGCACTGGGCTCAGCCACGGCTGCCAGGGGCCAGCCCCCTGCTCACAGCGGGGGGTAGAGCCGGGCTCTCCGAAGCTCCCAGGGGGAGGCGGCGGTTGTATGAACAGGAAGAGAGAGAAAAAGGGTTTTACAAATTAGTGTGACGCCGCCTTGGAAGGAGAACTGAGTTGAGAGCTGCGTGCAGGAGACGACAGCGTGGGCCTGGAGCGCCGGCTGTTGGGTCCCCGTGCAGGTGAGCCGGCAGGCTCAGGCCTTCGAGGAAGGGCTGACGGCTCCTCCCTGAAGTGCGCTCAGCGCACTCTGGCTTGTCTGCGAACAGTTTTCAGCCTTCTCCTCCTCGTTAGTGGTGATTTTTTAGCGCAGAACCATCTCCTCTGCGATCGCAGAGGTGCCAACGGTTACGCTGTTAGAATACTGCCACCGCTGCCCAGAACACGTCTCCATTGTCCCCCGGGGACGCGTGTGACTCGGTGACCGTGCACACGTCACCGCTTTCTGGTTTTTCTAACCCCGGCCGCGTGGCCTCGGTGGCACGAACCCGGGGTCTGCGGAACCCGGCGCGGCCCGCGCCTCGCGGCCACGATGGGTGACCCCGAAACCCTGCCTCTCTCAGCACAGGTTCCAGCCTCAGAACCCCCTCTCGGGGGCCCAGCAGTTTGTGGCGAAGGACCCCCCGGATGACGACGACTTGAAGCTCTGCTCGCACACCATGATGCTGCCCACGCGGGGCCAGCTGGAAGGCCGGATGATCGTGACGGCCTACGAGCACGGCCTGGACAACGTCACCGAGGAGGCCGTGTCGGCGGTGGTCTACGCCGTGGAGGTCGGTGCGCGGGGCGGGGCGCCGAGCTTGCCTGTGTGCGGTCGCCCGTGGCTGCCGGAAGCAAAGACCCCAGAAGCCCCTCTGCCCCCAGAGCGCTCAACACTCCCCTCGGTTCCTTCGGAGGGGGAGACACAGCCCGTTCCGAACGAGTGCCTTCGTTTAAGCGGAGGAAGCTTTCAGGAGGTTACTTAGGTTTGATTCGATGTGGGACTTGGCACCCAGGGTAGAAACCAAGGTTGAGGCTCCTCAGGGTGAACATCTCGGGGTGCGGTCACGCCCCGGCACTTGGAGAGCGGCAGACGGGGCGTCTGCGCAGTGGGCTCTCGGCTCAGCAAAGATCCTAAGTTATAAACTTCGCGTGGCTTCTGCGTGTGGAAGTGACACGCTGCGTGCCGTGAAGTCCTGGGGGAGACGCCATCCCTGGTCCTGGGGCCGACAGCGGCTGGGACTGAGTCTGCTGTGCCCCTCGCCAGCCCTCCCTTACGCGCTTGGCTGCCACCAAGGCGAAAAGATGCCGAGTGCGGAGTGTTCCGTTGTTGTCCAGTAAGTCTGTCGTTCGTGGGGCTTCCGAGAGCGCCGCAGGGCAGGGTTTCGGTGGACTGGGCACAGCAACCAACAAATCCTAGCTCTTGAAACTTTCCCGTTTTAAAGCAAGTCTCCAAGTTTCAAGGTGGGTTGCCCCTTTTTTAGAAAATTATTCGCCTATTTTTATGCTTTTATTTCAAGTTAAATGAAAATCATCTTTGAGAGAGAGGAGCCAGTTTAGAGACACGGAACCTTTTAAAATAAATGTCCCGCAGGACGAGCTCATCTTAAATAGAACAGATGGAAGCACCACGCCTTCCTCCCCCCCCCTCCCCCCCGCGCCGCCTCCTGGGTCTGGGTCTGGGTCTGGCTCCCCCGACCTTCGCATGGTCCCAGCCCCGCCGGCCTGTCCCCATCTCCGGCCACTAAATGCCCAGGCCATGAGTGGGTTAGTGGAAGGGTTCGATTTGCTTTTAAGCGGGACCTCATGCTGTTTTCCCCTTCCTGTTTCTCCAGAACCACCTGAAAGACATACTGGCCTCCGTTGTGTCGAGAAGGAAGGCCTACCGCTTACGGGACGGCCACTTCAAGTACGCCTTCGGCAGTAACGTGACCCCGCAGCCCTACCTGAAGAACAGCGTCGTGGTGTACAACAGCCTGATAGAAAGGTACCGAGGGGTCTGCGGTCAGCGCCCACCCACCCGGGCAGCCACCCGCCCTGGGTAACTGGCCACTGGGAAGGGTCGGGCTTTGGATTCTGGGGAGCCTGGGGGACCCCGGCGCGTGGTGCGTTGTGCTGTCCTGCGCCGGCGCCTCACGTGGTCACTGGTGGGTTGAGACGCCCTTCCTGTCGGAAGTCAAGCTGCAGAGTTTGGCTGCTGCGTGTGGTTTAAATGAGGGCCCCCCACTTTCTGAGGCTTCTGCGGGGCAGCCCCGGCCTGGTGGTGGAGGGGGCCCGCTCTCCGTGGGAAGTGTGGCCGCTGATTGTTGGGTGGGGGCGGGGTTTCTCGGTGGGCGGGGCGGCAGCCCGGAGGCGTGGCCTGACCTGGGTGGCGCCTCCTGGCTCCTGGCAGCCGTGGTGCAGATCCCGGCCCCCAGGTCTCCCGGGCGCCCCAGCCACCCCCGTCTGAGAGGACCCGGGATGCCTGCATCCCTGCGTCCACCCCGCCGCTTCCCAGAATATTTTGTCCAAATTTCAAGCCTTTGGGAAAGAAAAGTAATGGGAGTCTGCTCGTGGTAGCCGAAGTGACTGCATTTCCCCACGCGCTGGACTTGGTGTGCCAGGTTACAGGGGCAGGGGACGGGGAGACAGTGCGGGAGGGGTGCCGGTGAAGAGTGGCAGGCAGGGGCCCGGGAGGCTGCGCGGTGGGTGGAGGGACGTGTTGACTCCCGGGGGCAGGCGGGGCGGCGCCAGTGCCCATGGGCCCTCCCCAACCTGGGCTCACCGCGTAGGTTACACGGATGACGATTTACGTTCTCCGTCTCCTGCGGGCCTGTCTCTGGAGCATCTGTTCTCGTTTGTAAGTCATTCTTGCAGAGAACAATGAACCAAGAAAGGGGGCTCCCTGTGGTGGTGAAATCCGGGGACAGCGTCCCCAACCTGCCGCCTTTTGGCACCCAGGTGCGTCCCCTCCTCAGCGTGGCCGCACCTGCTCTGTGACCCTCTCGGTCGCGCAGGTTCTGACCCGTGTGAAGGCGCGGGAACCCGGCCCACCTCCCCGCTGAGTGTGTCTGGGGCCTATGTCGGGAACTGGCCAGACCCGGGTCCCTTTCCCAGCCCTGCATTTGTACCTGTGGCCTCCTGGGGGGGGGGGGGTAGGGGGCGCGGCTTCCGGGGTCTTCTCTGGGACTGAGTTGGTTCAGCACCATCCACCCCTCCTCCCCGCTGTTCCCAGACCCCTTGAATTAAGGCCCATCACGGTTTTCCAGGCGGAAGCATTTCAGGGGCGGGTCTGGCGCCGCGCACTGCACGCAGCAACTGCTTTCACATGGTGGAGGGAGGGGCTCAGCCGTCCCTCTCCTCTTTCCTTCCCGCCTGACGGCCGGGCTGCCTTCAGAAACGAAAGGCCCAGACTCCTTCTTTCTGCACCAGCTGAAGAGTAACTGAGCCCCTCCTTCCCTGGGGGAGCTCGTCCCCGTCTCCCCGTCCCGTTAGTGGGGTGTCTCCTCCAAACTCCCGGACTGTCTCTGAAACGCTCTGTGCTCAGCCCCCCAGCCCTCTCCGCTCCCTGTGCCGGCCAGAACCCCGCCTCCCACCCGCACCCCGACGACGCGGAGCAGCAGGCCGCGCTGCTGCTGGCCTGCTCAGGGGACACCCTCCCGGCGTCCCTGCCTCCCGTGAACATGTACGACCTTTTCGAAGCTTTGCAGGTAACTCTCGGCTCCTTCCGGAGCCCGCCCACCTCTGGCCTTCCGTTTTCCGGTTCGGACTGTTCGCTGTGGAAGCCGCTCGCCCTGGCTCATTCAAACCCTGGGCCCAGGGGTCCCTTCTAGCGCCCCCCCCCGCCCCCCACCTCCCAGCGAGAGAAAGAAAAGGAAAAAAGCGCCCTCCCTCCCTCATTCCCGTTCCCGAACCTGGGTGTTTCCTGGGTTCTCTCCGCTGGTCTGGGATTCGCTGGGTGCGGGCTCCAAGGTCACAGGTTAGCGTGTCCTCTGTGGGCACAGTCTGTGGCTCTCGCAGAGTGACTGAGGGTGCGCTCGTGTCTGCCCCAGGTGCACCGGGAGGTCATCCCCACGCACACCGTGTACGCCCTCAACATCGAGAGGGTCATCACGAAGCTCTGGCACCCGAACCACGAGGAGCTGCAGCAGGACCGGGTGCACAGGCAGCGCCTGGCGGCCAAGGAGGGGCTGCTGCTCTGCTGAGCCCCGCCCACCCGCGGCGCGCCCCGCCCACCCGCACCACTGACGAGAGTGGGCGGTTTCGCGGCCTAGTCTGCACTCCCAGACGGACGGGGACCCTGCAGCCAGGACTTTTCCTGCAGAGACGCGGCGTGGAGCGCGCGTTGCGCCTGCGCGGGGATCGTATCTGTGCGTGCGAGTCCCCAGCAGAGCCTGCAGGGGGCGCTCAGCCCGAGGTGTCGGGCAGGTGACACCCTGGGACGACCTCATGAACTGACTTCTCCTAACTCGCCTTTCCTTCCCGTGGTGGATGTGCCTGAAGACTGTGATGGACGGGTCCTCCTGTTCGTGATTCCCGGAGAATGTTTCATGTGCTCCGTGCGGACGTGTCGCGTTTCCACGGGGTTGTTCCCCGTCCCTATGAAATGTGTCTCTACCCTTTCAGACGGTAAAGGGAGAACAGCTTGCGTTTGGCAGTGTCGCTCAGAACTGAGTCTGTTTGCCGCAGACGCGTTGCTTCCGACTCGAGAGAGCTGCTGGACGTGCAGCTGGCCCTGAACGATGTGGGCGTGAGGGGCGCCACCCCCGATGCAGCCCCAGATTCACCTGTAATTCGTGGTTCCCCAAAACTGAACTGTCCGGGACCCCCCACTGATGCCCACACCTGCAGGTGCCCCCGAAGTGACACGGCGTGGAAGTGTCTGGACTGCCGACTGCAGCTGTCGCAGTTCGGGCATTCGCGGAAGGTCCGTGCGCGCGCGCCCGCCCGCCACTCCAACCGCGCGGGTCCGGGGTCGGCGGCGTTAGAACGGGCCTCTCCTGGGTTACTGGTGTGTGGACGAATGGGTGCAGACCGGTCAGTGTCTGGATCTGCGCGGTCGATTCTGTACCTTAAATGTGGCAAATAAACCTTTTGGGAGAAAACTTCACTAAACAGGTAAGGGATGTTGCCATCTACAGAAACTGGAAAGGCCCTGTGCCATGAGACTTCAGCAAGATGTTTCAAAAGAACGTTCTAGATGAGAAAGATGAAAAAGCATGTTCCAACAACTGAGGTACGCCACCCCTTCCTTCTGTGCTCTGCCGATTGCGTAAGGCTACAACGGAAAAATAAACGGCTGAGTTTCCGTTGGTTGCTGGTACAAGTCGGGAAAGCCCTTTAGACGTGAGGTGGTGATGCTCGAGCAGCTAGGGTTTGGGGGGGTTTGAATCAGCATCTCACCAGACGCAGGTGAGTGTTTGTTTGGGCAACTCACACCCGGGCCTCGTGGCCAAGTGTGCAAGAAATTTCACACGTCCTGGGTGCAGAGGCCGTGGGTGTCACCAGGGCAGGCTCCAGCCACACACTAACAGCGAGGTTCCTCCCTAGGACCCGACCTACACCCCTGTGGTCAGCTAACCACCTGCTCTGCGGGTCCATGGGACCCCAGCGGACTCCCTTCACCTCTCGTTTTGGGCCATACTCCAAGGGCAGGGCGGTAGGAAGTATGACACGTGGGTCGGTTTCAGGGGAGCCCCTAAGAGGCTCGGGCACCGGTTCCAGCCCAGGCTGACACCACCACTGGCCCTGGGCCTGCCGAGGACTCTGTACCAAGTGCCGTGTTCAAAAACACCCTGTGGGGAGCGAGGCCGTGACGCCCGGGTAGCCCCAGCCAGACTCAAGCTGATTTTTTCCCGCAGGAACCTCCCCCACCGTCTGAGCTGCAGGTTTGCTGTGCAAACCAGGTGTGCTTAGGTCCACCCTGCTCTACCACAGGTGCGCCCAAGCACTGGCTCAGCACCTTCCTGTCACCCTGACCACCCATGGCTGCAGCCAACCCAACCCCATTCTCCTGACATGCTCCCTGTCACCTGAGCAGCCAGGAGGGGATTTCAGTGACCTGCAGAGGGAGCCCTGTCCTCTGCCGGTCAAGGCCTGTCCCGTCATGGCTCAGACCCCTGACCAGAAAGCCTCCAGGAGGTGAGCAGGTGCTGTGGCCGACAGGTGGGGTCAGAACTCAATTCTGATGGCCTATGAAGGGGAAAGCCTTGTTGAGGCCACTCTTGGAAAGCAGACCACTGCTTACCGGCTCTACGGGCAAGGTGACCAGTCGCGGGGGGGGGGGGAGCTCACATCACTGAAGGCGCGCCGTGGAAGGGCGCACAGATCACGCTTTCCTTCCTGAAGAAATGCGCGGAATGGATTTCTAAGTTCCGTCCGTCAGCGCGCTAGAAACATCTTCACTCACTCAGTCACCGTGCCTCTGCGATGCCCTTCCTGTGATTCTGGGAACGTGCCACCCCCCAGGCCGCCCAACCGTGGCCGAGGGAGGGACGAGCCTTTTCTCCCCCACCCCCCGCCATGCCACGCATTGATGCTACCACCCCGTGAGGAGATGCTTTCTGACTCCAGGGGCTACTGTGCTGGTACCTCGGACAGTGAGGGGAACAGGGTGGTTTGACCTGGGACTTTTCACCGCACGAGCTGGCAAGTGTTAGCAATAAAACCGCCACAGCCCAGGCTCTCGTTCATCCAAGTTTATTGTCGGGGTCAGCGCCTACCTACTGGGAAGTGCGGCTACGTCTCCACGTGTGCCAGTGCCGGTCCGGAGCAGGGCTGCCGGAGAGCAGAGCCACCCCTCCAGGGACGTCCCGGCACCGGGCAGCCGCACGGCGCCGCCTGCCAGCAGACGCCGGGACGTGAGGTGGTGGCGGAATGCGTCAGGAGTTGGACCCACTTTCTACCCCTCTCCGCCGGACCACGGCGGCTCCAGGGCGAGCGCCCAGCGTCAGGTGTCCCAAAGTCCTTTACGCTCCCAAAGCAAGTCGAACGGGACAGCAGGAGGGGGCAGCTGGGAACACGGAGGATGACTTGAGCGGAACTGGAGGGAATGGAAACTTCTGGAATGCCAGGTCGCTGGGTTTAGATGCCACTCGAGATGACGAAGCAGGCGGTCCAGTTTGGGAAGCAGTTCAGATACCGGAAGTGACTCCGATACCAGGAATTAAGTGACATTCCCCCGTGTGGAGGAAAACCGGTTCTAGAAGGGGGCAGAGGTGTTTCACCGACAGGAAAGTGAGTACCTGAGTAGAAGGCGGTGTGTCAAGATGCTGAGAACCACGCCGGGCACCACTGGCAAGGAGCACGGGACGGACAGCGGAGGCCTGTCCCCAGAGCTGGCACTGGAATGGCATTTCTAGCAATGGCTTCGTCTGGGAGGCTCTGGCCTGCCTTCTGTCGCGCTGGTGGCTCCGACGGAATGTTCGCGGGACACTCGATCCACGTGGGACGGCAGATGACTGCAGTGTGAAAACGCAGAGGCCTCCCACCTCTCCCGAGGGTGGCAGGTTCGGGGCTCGAAACAGCTGTGGCTGCAGACCCAAACCCTCTCCCCGCTCTCGCGGTAAAAATACTAAAGGAACGAAGAAAACGACACGCCAGACGAGGCGAGGAGCCTGGCACCACGTGGACAGGGGACCACTCACGCTGACCTCTGACCTCTGAGAGACAGCGGCGCCAGGCACCGCCCCGTGGTTAAACAGAATCGGAACGAAAAACGGGGCCATTCCACGAGGCCCGGAAAAAGTCTAGCTGCCAACCCGACCGGGAAGATAAACTGAGCGGCACCGCTCACAGGAACCCGAGTCGTCCCCGTGACCCCGGCTCGTTCGCGGAAAAGCCGCGGGCTGGTCCCTGGCACCTCCCTTCTCCAAGAGGCAGCGGGCGGGGCGCACGCAGGGCGCGTTCCGGCGCGGCCGTCCCCGTCCCCACGGTCTCGCCCTGCGGGGGACACACAGGCTCTGGCCCTGGAGGCTGTTTTAAAGGCGGAGGAAAACCACGACGGGAGGTTTTCTCCCCATGGGGGGGCCCGTGGCACGGAGCGGAGTGAAGCCCGCACCGGGAGCTTTGAGTTGGCGTCGAACGAACGGGCCCTTCTCCAGGAAATACCCCCGTCCATGGTATCTACAGGTCCCTTCCGGCGGCGGACGCACCGCTGTGCTGCGAGGAAGGGGGCAGACGCAGTTCCTTTTCCTAACCGTGTCCCTGATGAAACGAAGGGTCCGAGACTCGAGGCAGCCCCCGGGGGTGGGGTGAGCTCTTCTCGCGGACGTTCCTCCCCAGCCGTCTCAGACACAGCGGCAGGTGCTGGAAGACAGAGAGAACCTAGGTGGGAACGCACCCGGGGATGTTAGATGGCAGTTTTCCCATCCGTCGGATTTCCGGTGATGGGAGGGGGCCGTTCAACGCCCACCGGTCTCCTGGCCCCCCTGGAGGCCCTGTCTACGGCTCTGACTCCTCAGCTCAGAAAGGGTCAGCTGCACAGAGCGCCGGGCATCCCGACACGCAGGGCAGGTGGGTGACATCCATCCCGGCCTCCGGGCATCAGGGCGGCTAAGCGCTGCTCTGCTCCCTCTCCGCCACTAAGCCGTGCCTGACCCCGTCCTGCGAAAGGCGGCGATGCGCGTGGAGGTTAAAAATGCGCAGCAACGGTCTCTGACAAGGAGAGACGAAAAGGTCAAGTGAGCGAGGGAGCAAACTCACCGGAAGTCACAGTGTGACCCCCAAAGGTGGCAGTGAGCGCTGAGAGAGAAGGGAGGCTGAATCCAGGGGGGAAAGGGCAGAGGACCAAAAAAAAAAAAAGCAACTTTGGTGACTTCTACTGTCCTCGTAAGAACTCCTTTGCCCTCTGCCCTTCTAGGGACCCCACAGTGGCACGGGGTTCAGCGACATGAGCTCGACGGGTCTTGGGGGCAGGGCAGGAGACCCGAGGCCCTCTGGACAGCATGCGGGGGGCGGGGGGAGGGTGGCAAAGCTTCGCTCAGCGTGTCCTTTGGAGGAAGAAGCCAAGAGACGGACACGGCCGACCACACCGTGACAGGAAGCCGCCTCAAGGCAGCGCTCAGCCCGTCCCAACGCCTGGAGCAGGAGCAGCCTCTGCCGGCCAAACGCACGCCGTTTGGAGGGGCAGGAACGAGAAGGCGACACGAGTCTCCTGTTCTCTCTGGACGTGTCTCCTGCTGTCCTCCCCGGGAGAACCCATGACCCCTCTCCTGTTTCAGCCGGTTCCCTTCTGGACTTGACTCCGGGCCCTGCAGGCCAGTCCCCACCCCCCACCTTTGCCCGCCAGTCCCGGACGTGCACCCTCTGTTGTTACTGTTCTGGCGCAAAGATGCAGTTCAGACAACCAAGGGCTGCCAGCAGTTACGCTCATTGCTCTCTCCCCGCGAAGGTCGTGATGGGCACGGCGATGCTTTGAAACACTGGGAGAAGCCAGCGTGGGCGGCAGCCCCACTTCCCAGGCGGGACCTCCCAGGAGGGGGGAGCCCCGAGTTCAGGGTCTGACAGCACGTCCGCTCCAGGAGGACCACCCCGACTCGTAACGGGAACAGAACGTGGGCTTCTCCGACAACACCTCGCCAACCCAGCAGGCAGACTAGGCTCCTCCAGGGCCAAGTGACGTCGGCAGCGCCGCGCCGGCGTGGCGTTACGTTAACATTCACGCGTGCCCCGGGTCCGGGCCACGGAGCAAAGCGCGCACGCAGGAGCTCCCCAGGGAGGAGCAGACACTGACCGCCTGTCACCACCTGCAGCCCGTGGGTGCGTGGGCTCCCCAGGTCTGGCACGGAGAGGGAAACCCTGACGAGGCCACAGGCACCTGCGGAGCACAACGGGGCGCCCCCCCCCCCACGCTCACCTCGGCCGCGCGTGCGCTCAGCGGCTCTCGGCTCTGCTCTCCAGGGGCATCTCCCCGCCGCCCGGCAGCTCGCCCTCGATTTCCCACAGGACGTCGTCTTCGTCCTCCAGCTTGCTAGAGATGTGGCACTTCCTGAAGCCCTGGACGATGGACTCGCTGGAGATGCTGTTCCAAGCCACCATGACCCACTCCAGGAAGAGGCCGAGGGGCGGCTTCTTGGCGTTGCCGGTGGGGCTGAGCGCCAGGTTCCCCGCCAGCAGCCAGTTGGAGTACTGGGTGCGCACGCTGTCGTTGAGCGGCTTGTAGACCACCACGTCCAGCACCTGCAGCTGCGAGGTCAGGCCCCCGGGGATGATCACCATGTCGGTGTCCATGCTCTCCATGGAGCTCTTCACCGAGTCGGTGGCGTGGCCCCGGAAGCCGTTCAGGATCAGCAGGCCGCGCTGCTTGGGCACGGCGCCCGTCCGCCGCCGCCACACCACCTCCAGCCAGTCCTGCATCAGGTCCTCCGTCATCCAGCCGTACCGGTGGCAGCGGATCTCCATCCCGCTGGGGAACTTCCCGGGCGGGATGTACGTGCCCCTCAGGATGATGTAGGGCGGCAGCTTCCGGCCGTCGGCCAGGACGCCGAGCATGGCGGTGATCTTCAGCTTCTCCCGGCCCGGCGTCTTCACCAGCACGGGCTTCTCCCCCTGGTTGTCCACGGTCACCCTGGAGGGCACCTCCAGGCAGATGGGCGTCTCGTCCGCGTTCCCCATCTGCGCCACCTGGTAGTCGTGCGCCCTGCGCAGCGCCAGCACGCTGCGCTGGTAGGTGACGAGCTTCTCCGTCAGGTCCTCGGGCAGCTGCTGCGGCACCGGCACCTTGTGCCGCAGGGACAGGTCGTACCTGCGCATCATCCTGCGACACCAGCCCAGGCTGGCCTTGAAGCCTTTCTCCGGAATGTTCATCTCCTGGGCGATCTCCAGGGCCTTCAGCTGCATGGCCTCCCTGGTGATCGGGTCCCCCTTGGCCTGCATGCAGCGCACGTACTCGGCCACGCGCTGGTCCACCAGGGCGAAGCGCCCGTTCTTGGGGCCCCGGAAGGCCCGCCGCATGGCGTGCGCGTTCTGCAGCTGCGGCTTGACCTTGCGCCAATCCCGCACGTTCTTCTCCAGCACGCCGAACTGCTTGGCCGCCTGGCAGTTGTTGGTGCTCTCGGCGAACTCCACCACCATCAGCTTGAAGCCCGCGTCGTAGCTGCGGCGCATGCCGCGGCTGAACTGGAACTTGGCGGCCAGGTCGTCGGCCGAGAGGTCGTACCCTGGGAAGCCCACGGCCATGTAGAAGGGGTACCCCTCGCCCCACTCGGGCAGGTCGGCGATGTCCCGCGGCAGGCGGAGGCCGAAGCCGTCCAGGGGCTGCGGCGGCGGCGGGGCGAAGGGCGATGTGGTGTGCATGGGGCTGGCCCAGTCTGGGGGCTTGACGTCTGCGTCTTCGTGTTCTGGGAGGCAAACGGGGCGGGGGGGGGGGGGACAGTGCTGGTAAGCACAGTGCCCACTGGCTCGTTCCCGACTTTGTTGGTGGGACCACCAGGAACACCTTCACCCGAAGTCCCCCAGAGTCGTCACTTTCGTAACAGATGCCACCGCCTAGCAGGTCAGCTCCCCACAACCACCGCACGCCACCGCCCCCGCTTTGCAGAGGAGGCGACAGAAGTTACGGGCATCGAGGGAGCTGAGCTAGAAAAAGGGAGAGCTGGGACCGAGCCTGGGTACAAGCTTGGGTCCCGCCGAAATCTGGGGCCACGTCTGGGTCAAAATAACCCTTACGTGGATGAGAAGTGAAATGTAACCCACACTGCCGTCCCATGCGTGTGAGAACTGGGCTTCACTGCGTTTACTGCGGGGAGGGGGTCGCAGAGACCGGCTGCGATTCGGGAAAACGACCACGTCTCACCCACGCCAAGCTGTCACCAGCTGCGAGACGCGCCCTGAGCTTTAGAGGCGCTCTCGATTTCGGGGTGTGCGGGGACGTGTCTCAGAATCAATGCGATGTGGCATCTGCAACCCTTCCCACGGAGGGCCAGTCTGGCGTGGGCTGGACCTCACGGGCTTCGGGTGGCTTCCGAGAGCTCGCACTCGGACACTCTTCCCACAGGGGACAGGGAGACACGGAGCCCCGGAGAGGTCGGGGAAGTTGCCGGAGGCCACACCCACAGCGCTGGGAAGGAGGTTTTTAAACTCCAAAGCCCAGAGTCTCCCTGCCTCGCCACCCCGCCTCCCTCTCACACGCCCCACAGAACAAACACGGAAACTTAAACCCCACGCCTGACGGGCACTGGGCGGGGTCATCGTGGTACCTGCGAAGCTTCCTCCCTGGAGCGGCCACGTGTCCGGACGCTGAGACTCCTCCTCCCCATCCAGCCGGGAGATCATGTCCGGCTTCGGGAACGGGAATTCTGTCCGGAGGAAATAACACAGGTTCGGAGCGCCGCCAAAGCCGGTCCTTCGGGGTACTCACCCCCACCCCGGTCCTCCCACTGTGGAGATTTACGGAAGACGGGGAGAGGGGCTCGGATCCCCAGAGAAGAAGTCTGATGGGAAACAGGCCTCTCCCAGGAGCTCACGGCTCTCTGCTAACAAGGGCCGGACCTGGTGGCCACAAAATAGAGGCCTTCAGCAGCCAGCGACCCAGCGAAGCTTCCACTGGGACAGGCCTGCAGTGACACTCTGGTGGCCTGGCGGTCCAGGCCGGGAGCGGGTAGGCTCCCTGGGGGTGTGGCCCCAAGCCTCCGAGGCTGGCAGGAGTGATGACGAGGCCCAGACCCGTGCCAACATCGCTGAGGTGACGTCTGGCTTTGTTTGATGGGGACACCTGGGTCGTACGTACGAGGGCTGTCCTGAGAGCAGCACAGGTCACTGAGTGGAAGGACACAATCTCGTACCCCTGCCCGAGTCCAACACGGGGAATTAACTGGGCACAGAGGCCAAGTTCAGGCGGCGGGGATGTTGGGCCCACCACCCCGGGGACACGGCGCCCGTTCCCGGCGCCCAGAGCCTCACCCAGGGACAGCACGGTTTCGTAGTTCATCCTCATGACCTCCCGGTACAGGGCCTTCTGCGGCTCGGTCAGCACCTCCCACTCCTCGTCGGAGAAGTAGATGGCCACCTCGTCGAAAAGGGCCGGCACCTGGGGAGGACGGGCCTTCCTCAGGGGTGGACGGGGCCTCGCCCCCGGGGAATCACCTGTCCACCCGCACGAGTGGCCACCAGAGGCAAAAGAGGACCTGAGCCCAGGTCCCTGTGCCCTGTGGGCCTCTCACCCCTACTGGCTCACAGGCAGGGACGGCAGCACCTGGAGAAGCCCCCAGTCCCCGGGCTCCAGACCAGGGACCCCCCCCCCCCCCCAGCTGCCCTGCAACGCCAGGGATTTCTCACCCTCCCTCACTCCCGAGCCAGACACGGACACACCCCGCCCCCTCCCCCCCCCAGAGCGGGCCCCATACCCACGCACCCCGGCCCACGCTCTCCCTCAGTCACAAGCCTCGGCTGGGGCTGGGTTTGGTGCAAGTTCCATAAATCCCTGCCTGGACCGCAGAGGGTCCCGGGCACTCGTCTGCATTCCTCACCGGCCCTCACGTTGGACCCTGAACCCAAAGCAGCCAGCGAGGAGCCAGCCACCGCAGGGCGACCGGCCTGTCCCCCGCGCACAAGCAGGAGGACAAAGAGTTGTGTGTGTGAGAACATTCCTGGGCACACTCATCAGACAGGGCCCGGGCACAGAAGCCCTAAGGACAGAGGACTGTCCCTCTCGTCCCCCGGTGGGGAGGGATGCCACCCACGCCAACCTCCTCTTGTTTATTCAACTGTCTGCGTTTCTTCTGACTACGTTTTTTTTTCTTGTGATCACTAAAATCCTCCAAAGGTCACCATACTCAGCAGTGAGGAATCACTGGACCCCTTCCTTCTGGCTGGCTCCCTTGATTGCTTCCTCCAAAGCTGTTCCCAGGCTGCATCTAGGGCCCAGGTGGTGACGATGATGACGTTCTCACCGGCTTAGAAAGTGAGCTGTGTGCTCGACCGACGGCCGCGCCGGGCAGCTGGTCACCAGTCAGACACAGGGCCTGTCCTCCTCACTCCCCAAGTCCACGTATCCCCTCCGCACCCCCACGGCCCTGGCACACGGGGAGCGCACTCACTGTCCCCCCGACCACTTCGATTCATCGAGGAGGAAAGAGGCTCAGAGAGGGCTTCTTTCTGTCCAAGGACACACAGCCAAGACATGGGACCGGGCACTGCCCGACCCCCAGACTCCAGTCCCGCAGAGCCCAGCGGCCTCCTGGATGGCCAGGCCTCCACTGTCCCCCTCCTCCGAACCCAGCTGTACCCCAGCAACCTGGCCTACGCCCTCGCATCCCCCCACAC
Source organism: Glossophaga mutica (assembly GCA_039655065.1). Taxonomy (NCBI): domain Eukaryota; kingdom Metazoa; phylum Chordata; class Mammalia; order Chiroptera; family Phyllostomidae; genus Glossophaga; species Glossophaga mutica. The sequence goes on from CM077316.1 coordinate 52,166,682, forward strand.
AGGTCTCCTGCTCTGGGAGGTTCCCCTGTTCCCCGCCCGGCCAACACCCACCCTGAGTCCGGGACTCAGCCCAGATGTCGCGTGCCCCGCCATGCCCCGGCTCACCTCCGCGGTGGCACTTGGCACACTGAACGTCCTCTCACCCACCGGGGAGGACGCGACCTGGAGTCCGCCTCTCCCACCGGGACGCCAGCTCACTGAGGGCGGAGCCCGGGCACCCCACCTGAACACGTTATGCGCTAACACTCTCACCCTCCCTTCTCGCTCCACCGGCACAGTCTCAAATGACAGTGACGTTTTATGTGACACCGAAGCGAGCCTAGACTTTGGAGTAAGGGTGGACAAAACGCCCTACGTGTGAGATTCTGGGAGGGCCACGCGGCTGGGTCTCGGGCTGTCCTGAGACTTCATCCGTCCGGACCTCCGGCCAGCGGTGCCCGCAAGCCCCGCCCCTGCCGTCCCCGCCCGTTCCAGGCTTTTCCACGACTGCCTGGGGCCTGCGCTCTCCCGAGGAAACTCCGGATCTGGACCGTACCTATTTATAGTCCCTGCCCTTCGCTGATAACACGGGACGCAGAGCTGGCTGTCCTGCCTTTTCAGAGGGGTGGTCCATTGGGGACGCGGGCGCCCTGGGACGGACGGGGAACGTCCATCCCTCCAGGCGCCTGCGCAGTGCGGAGGCGGCCAGAGGCTGGTGACCGAGCCGCGGAGCAGCTTCACACAGGCCCACATTATGCTCCAGGGGCGTGGCTCAGACAGTCCCCTCACAGCTGCCCTCAGTGACAGTCACCAAGCCGGGCTCCCGCCGGGCCCTGCTGTGCCGGCCCCTCCCTCCACAGAGGCCGGTTATCTGGCCCAGCACAACGGAGGCAGACAGGGCCAGCCCTGGGCAAGACTCAGACACCGGGCAGCCCACCCGCGGTCCACCTGGGCTGCCCTTCCTGGCCTCGGGTCCCCTCCCTCCGCTCGGGCCCCCTCCCTCCGCTCGGGCCCCGCCGCCCAGCAGCCGGCACCCCAGGGCTTATCCGCAGGGCCAGTGCCTCCAGCGCCCAGGCACGCCGGCCGGCCTCACCGGAGTGGCAGCTGCAGAGATGCGGGAGGCCTGGCCCCCCAGGGAGAAAGCTCCAACTCCCTGCACGCCTCGCCCTCAGGCTTGGCCCCACCCACTTCTCGCTCCTCTTCCAGCCGAGATCTCAGGCTCCGGCTCCCCGACCTGCCCCCAGCACTGCCCTCCAGGCTTCCACTGGGGCGCTGGGGACCTCCACGTGCCTGGAACGCAAGCCCCCGATCGCAATGCCCTAGAGCAGGGCTTTTGCACTTGGGCACAAACACGGACATGGAGGCGGGTGGGGGCAGGGCTGCCCATGGACTGGGCCGGCCCGGGGCCCAGGCTTGCCTCCTCCGGGAAGCCTCCTGAGCCCTGAGCCCTGCGGCCGGAGTGCGACCCCGCCCCAGGAGCTGGCTGACAGCGCCACATGCCAAACGCGGCCCTCTGCTGGCGTCCCTGTCTTCCTCGCCAGACCGGCGGCCCCGCCATGCAGGACGTCCCGTCTCATCGACAGCACCCAGCGCCGAGCCATCTCCCTGGCTCCTCCCCCGGGGAGCGGTCTTCGCCCTGCACCCTTCTCACTGTCCCGGCAGCCTCGGGCGCCCACTTTCTTGCACCTGTCTCCAAGGTCCGCCATTCTGGAACCCAGATGTGCTGGGCGGGCTGATTTGGCCTCAACGCCCAGGGCTCCTGTGGCTCGAGGCCCTGCTCCGAGCTCCACTGGTCCTGCCGGGTGTCCCCAGCTGCGGGGGATCAGAGCCAGGAGGAGGGAGGGGGGGTGGGGCAACGAACACGGAAGAGGCAGGCACAGGGGCAGCCCCCACCGCCGGGCCCACGAACCACACAGCCTGGGGGATGAAGCCGCATTTTTAGTCCACGTTGTTGAGACAGGACGCATAACCAGGAAAAGGAAAGGTCCAGCCCAGGAGGCATCTTAAGACCAACCGGCCAGAACGTGCATCCTTGGGGCACCCTGCTCCCTCAGGGGGGAAGGGAGGAGCCGCTGACCTGGCCATGCCATGACTCTCCGACTACTGACGGACGCCACGGGACCCACAGGGGGTGACGACGCTGACCACGCCCAGAAGCAGAGGGGGACGAGCAGAGAGAGCAGGGGCGTCGGCTTGTCGCTACTGAAAACGTTTACCGTCCACCGTGAAGAGTTGCACTGAATGACAACTCTGTCCGTCGCACCGACGTTTTTACGGGTGAACCCACACTCTCGCCCACTGTTCTGTCTGGGGGTGCTCCACACTCCCAGATGCCGCGCCCCAGCCCCTCTCCATCCGGGCTCGCCGGGAGCACAGCCAGCCCCGTGAAGCCAGGTCTTGTCGGGAGTGACAGGCGTTCTACCCTTGCCCAACCTTGCGTCAGGGTCCCCCGAGCCCTCTGCCCGGTGCGGTCCCCTCCTGTCCTCAGCCTGCCCGGTTCAGTTTTAGTGAGAAAACTGCTAAATCAGTTTAGAACCCGAACCCGCCCCTGGATGCCCGAGCGCCCTGGGCTGCCTTCAGCAGGAAGCCCCCCACCCCAGGCGCTTCTTCCTCCATGGACCCCCCATGCTGCCTCCTGGGCCTGAGACCCCCACTTGTCTTCACTGGGGGTCCCCTGCTGTGACACCCTGACACCTGTCTCAGCCGTCCTGCACCGAGAGCCCTCCTCACCACCTGACAACAGTCAGAGCACCATTTCTTCCTCGGAAGTCAGCAAGCACTCAGTGGTGTCGACCCCGTGGCCGGCCGTGAGTGGGGTGCAGGGAAGGAATGCAGGGTCCGGAAGAGGCTGGACCTGGCCTCCTGGGCGGGCGGGCTGCCCAGGTGACCAGCTCAGTTTCCACAGCGCCCTTTAAAGCCCCAGCCCGGTCTTCTCAGGCCCCCAAGCACCTGCGCGGGGCTGGGCTGCGTTTACTTCCCGTGTCCGTCCCGGGGCTGGCGGGGCTTCACGCAAAGCCCAGCTCCTGGGCCCTGCTGCTCGGCTGTGCCCACCCCCCGCCCCCCACACACACCCTGACTTACCCACGCGCTCTCGGAGCAGATGCGGACCTTCTGTGTGTCCGTGGGGCCATCCTCCAGCTCCGGGCCCTGAGTCCCTTCTTCCCCCTCCTCCACTTTCAGGGTCAGATTCAGAGGGAAGGCTGTGGGTTCCATGTCTGCAGGCAGGACGCATTCAGAGAAATCAGACTGGTGTGAGCTCTTCCCGGCCTGCGGGGGGGTGGCGGCGGGGGGGCCTGCCTACACCGCCCCGTAGCCCCAGCTCTGCGGGGCTGGGACGAAGGAAGGGCGCAGGCCAGCCTGGGAGGAAGCGCGGCAGACACCAGGAGGCTGGAAGGGTGCCCCTTTCATCCCGGCGTGAGGGAAGGCTGCGGGCAGAGAACACTTGGGGGGGCCCTCATATCGGAAAAGCTCTCCGGGGGCTCTGGGCAGGCAGCTCAGTCGGACAGAGTGTCCTCCGCACGCACCAAGGTGGCGGTTCCGTCCCCAGTCAGGGCAACACTGAGACCAACGGAAGCACGAATGACCGGAACCGCAAATCGATGATCTTTCGCCCTCTGTCTCTCGCCCTTCCTCTCCCTCTCCGAGATCAGCAAGGAGAACATTCAAAAGGCACTCTGTGCGAGAGACCAGCCTGGTTCGGTAGCGACCCCAGGGCACACACTGGGCGTGAGTAAACATCCCGGAAGAGCGCCGGGAAAGGCAGGATGCTCACAGCCAGCGCCACCCAAACCTGGACACCGTCCAGAGGGCGGTTGGCTTCCAGTCACTGGAGGTGTCGGGGCGCAGACCGGCCGCCTGCCCTGCCGGGCCGATCCTACAGGCCGCTCACGCACCAGGGGGCGGTTTGGCTCGGAACGGCCGCCACGCAGAAAATGGTCATTCTGGAGCCAGCGACTACTCATACTGAGGGGTGACGCCGGGATACCCGACAGGGTGCGCCAATCTGCAGGGGCCCGGCCCCGGGGAGCTGCCTTGCTGTCTCTGGGCACAAATGCCCTCTTCCGCGGAGCTGGGACGCGGCACAGAGGGCCGCGCTCCTGCCCTCTGGGGGCAGCAGTCACTTGGTGCGCAGCGAGGGCGCGTCTGGGGAGCGGCGTCCTCCCCGGCGGCCCGAGAAAACATCGCTCTGAGTTCAAAGTCGGCTTCTCCCATATTTCCGGAAAGGACGCGCGAATGCGGCAGGGAGGGGTCTGGGGCGCGCGGAACCGGCTTCAGATCCCAGAGCGGGGGCCCCAACTTGGCCGCGGCCTCCCCGCGGGCTCCCGGGCAGCGGGTCCCGGGTGGGAGGCGGGGTGCCCGCGGCCTGGCCGTCGGCCGCCGCCCGCGCCCGGGACCGCTCGGGTCCCTCCAGCCATCTTGTCCCAGTTCCCTTCTCCGCGGCCCCCGCGCGGCCGGCCCGGTCCGGCCCCGCGCACCTGCCGAGCGCCGGCGCCGCCCGCCGGCCCGCAACAAAGGCGGCGGCCGCGCAGCTGCAGCCCGGGCCCCCGCCCCGCCGCCCGGCCCCGGGAGGGTCCCCGCCTCCCCGCCTCCCCGCCCCACGCGCGCGCGCGGCGCCGCCGCGCGCACTCACCTCCGGGCCGACCACCGGGGCGCAGGCCGGGACGCGGGGGGCGCCGAGAGCTGCGGCCCGGCTGTCACAGCGCCATCCCGGCCGTCTCTCCGGCGGCCCGAGCGCGCGGCCCCTCGGGAGGGAGCGCGAGGACACGTGGTGGGAGAGGGAGGGTCGGGCCGCGAGCTGAGGGTGTTGGGAGGCGAGGGGCGGAGCGCGCTGATGTCACCAGGCGCTGCGCCCGGGGACGCGCCCGCTCCCACCCTCGTCCCGCGGCTTCCGGCCGCCCCGCGCGCCCGGGTGCACTCGGCCTCCTGCGGGCTGCGCGCGACCTCCGGTGGAGGCGGCGGGAACCGACCCGGTCTGCCTGGTAACGAGTGTGACCGGGTGCACACGCCCCCGTGCTCCCGGGCACGCACCCGTGGTTCGCACCCCGCACCCTCTTCTGCTTCAAGAAATGCGCGGCGCCGAGCAGCCCGGCGCGGGGCTGCAGGGGGCGGGTGGGGTGCGTGTGCGTCCGAGCAGACACGTGGGAAGAACTTGCTAATATTCGCGGGGAAGGAACTTCCTGGTTTGTGCAGCCGTTGCCTGTTAAACCCCAAACATGGAATCTCGTGGACGGAGGAAGTACCTAAAAGGATCCTCCCCGAGATGTTAAAAAAAAAATTTTCCCCCTGTGGACAGCACAACTAAAGTGAGTGGAGAAGCCCGAAGCCCTTCTTCCAGAACAGCCTCTGGGTTTGGGTTTTGTTGGGATCGCGTTGGGGGGGAAATTACGCTGATGCTTGGAAAGGAAGACTGGGGCCCACTGAGTCCGGGGATCACTGAGATGCGAGTCCTGGCTATGGCAAGTGGAGTCCCGGGAAGACAGGTTGGGGAGCTACAGCCCAGCGGAGCCAGGGGTCGGCCGTTGAGTCTCCGGAGAGAAGGAGCAAGGGTTACGGGATTCTCGCTAAACCGATTTAACGGGATTCTTGCAGAGGGCGGTCTAGATGGATTGGACAGATAAGCACACTTGAACAGCGGCGGGGGCGGGGGGGGGGGCTGTCTCTGGGATGACTCAGCGAGATTCCTGCTAAATCCAGGGTGGGTTAGTCAAGGACCGGAGGGGTCGGGGCGGGGCGCTCCAGGTAGAGGCTGGCGGGGAAGAGCCGGAGGCGCCTGACTGGGACTTGGTGAAGGAGAGGGATTGGTCTAACGCTGCAGAGGGGACCCTCCTGAATTCTGGACTCTGAACCCCCCTGCCCATGGGCTCAGTCATAGTCATGGGACCCCCCTTTGTACGAGTTTGTAACTGCCAACCAGGAGGGCCAGAGGGCCGGAGCGGGGACAAGACACTGAGCACATCCCCGTGGAAGGGGCTTTGCTAAGTCGGGTCCCTGGTCCCTGCCTCGGCCTCCTCATCTTGAACCTCGGAGTGGACCAGATGTCCGACGTCCGAGCTCCGCCTCCGCCTTGTCACTCGGGGATTCCAAGCTCGGTCAGATCCGACTTCATCTTTGTCTGAACCGGGAGTGACAGGCGCCGGCCCTTGAGGTCGTCCGGTAGGATGCGTTTCTGTGGGTGGGTGGGTGGTCAATAAATAAATGTGAGAACACGCAAGGAATCGACCTCCTCGTTCTTTATTGGAGCTGACGGCCTCACTCCATCTTCGCTCCTCTTGAATCCGGCCACGGGGATAGAAGGAAGCCACATCACGCACAATCCCCCTAGGGAACTGCGGCGGGCACCCGTTTCCAACCGTCCGCAGGGCCCCTGGCCGCCATCGCTGCGCTCCGCGGGGACTGTGGCAGGTCGGCTTCCTGGCCCTGGCCCTCTGCGCCCCTGGGGCGAAACACCCTGCTGTTAAGCAGCACCCTCTGCTGAGGTCCCAGGTGTGCAGGGTGTACGAGCTTCCGTGACCCCTCACTTGGCCTGGCCACGTGACGTGCTTTGGCCAGTGGAATGTGAGTGGAAGTAACCACAAGTAAATCCTCAACACAGGTCATAAAAGGTCTCACCTGTTTTCATTTGCACCCCTGGGAACTTTTGTCCTCAGCCCGGACAAAAACATGCCCAGGTACTTCGCCTCTCCAGCCTTGCAGAGGGAGGAAGGGAGGGAGGGAGCGAGGGAGGACGGCTGAGGGCGCCCTCTGCTGGCCACTCCAGGTAGGGCCGGGGCTCCGAACAAAGGCCGGGTGTCCAGGGAAGGGTCTCAGTCCCAGAATCGCTCCCCCAAACGGATACTGTGGAAAAATCCCAGTGATCAATGAGGAAGCAAGGTCTGGAAGAATTCTTTCTCCATGCTTGTTCTTTGGAGCCTCACCAGAAACAATAAAATCCTGTGACGATTTTGGGAATTCAGGTGGGACTATTAGACGTAATTAGAATCCTACCTGTAAAAACATGTATTATGCACATTACAGAGATCCTGGACTTTGCGATGAGACACGTCCAGAGTCTAGTCCCAACTCTGTCGCTGACCCGTTCTTGGCTCTTGGGGAAACTACCCCTCCCTTCTCCAAGCCTCACTTTCTCCTTCCTCGAAGGGTGAGCTGTGGGCCAAGGACAACCCCCAGCGGATGTTGAGAGAAGTGGAAAAGGCGGGTGCGGTGGACCCAGAGACCCAACGAGCCCGAAAATTCTGACGGTAGACCACCTCCGTGGAAAGCTACATTCCACTTAAAACATTGTTACTTTGTTAACTACTTTGTAGATCTGCTCCCGACTCTTGCTACTTTTTAGACATGTATCAATTACAGAACGTGCATGAACTTGCCCTGAAATGTCACTGCCTACTCAGTTAGTTCCACAGCCACCAGGAGAAAAGGCACCCTCCTGCCAAGGAGAAAAGCTTCCATTCCTGGGACATGAATCAAAACAAGGCAGGCAAAGGCCAAAGCCTTTCGTTAACCCCTGAGTGCCTGCTTCCCACCAGTGTCCAAGCTTGGCAGGAACTTGAGGGAAGGTGCCTCAGCCTGTCCTTCGGGGGCCTGGCGACCTACAGAAGGCATCAGAGCCCCGGGGGCCCTAAGGGAGGGGGAGCCAAAAGGATGTTTCAAGAGCTTCCTGGAGAAAGAGGCCGTCTGCTGGGATAATTGCATTTATAATTCATGGAAACGTCAGGACAGTTACAACCTGGTGAAAGCTTAAAGACGCTATTGTTAGCTCATAAAAATAGCTGAGTAATGGTATCACACATCTACGGCCCATTATGATGGCCATTAGCGTGACTGGGTTAATACATGAAACGAGTACCTGGGGGCAGGTTCTGCCGCGCTCCCTGAAGCTTTGCATCTGCAAAGGCAACCACTGCAAGTTTCAGGACAAGACTCCCCGGGGGTGAAGCTTTTTCTGGGCCTCACCCGTGCCGACGGCGTGGTCGGGTGTGCCTCTTGCCACTCTAGAGCTTAGACCTGATGTTCTCGCTGGTGTGCTTTCAGAACCGACACGTGACACGTGACATGTGTCATCTTGTTCTACCCTCTGCCCCCTCCCCGAACTTGCCTCTCTCCGGGGCAAGTAGAGTCTTTTCACACGGGCTAGAAAACAGCGCATTGGAACAGAGGGACTCTGGAAAGAGGTGCTGGAATCCAGCTGTCTTCCATCGAGCCGGACCCTGAAGAGACTGGCAAAACGAAACAAACAAACAAACAAAACACAATGCCCCTCTCTTCGCTAAAATGTCTTTGTTCTGGAAAAGAGCATTATTTTTGACAAAGCATGTGCTGTTAATAGGCATCGGGTTTATCATTGTTCTTCATAAACAAACAAGCAAAGGTTTTAAGACTCTCGGTTTTAATTTCTGATATGGTGGCTGTCAGTGGAGGTAACTCACAGGAAGTAGTTCTGGCGTCTTCAATGACTTTAAGGGCAGAAGGGGGCTGAGAACCAATGGCATTTGCTTAAAATAAGGGAGGATCGTTGCCATGCACGAGGTGGCTAGCGGTGCCGATTTTTCACGCCACTCAGAACAATGGTTGCAATGTGTATCTTCCTTGTGCAGTAAATAGCTAAGGGATAATGTGTTTTATAACAAGTATTACTCATTAGGGATAGCCTGTTAAGAATACGTTTAAATATTAATAGCAAATAGCTGCAGAACAAAATAGACCACGGCCAGAAAGGAAACAGGGTACTCTCCTAAGTTTTTTAAAAAGGGATGGGGGGGGGGCATCAGCACAGAACAGCCATTACTGAACTGGCCACGAGCAGAACTGGCCTTAGAGGGTTACAAAGAAGGAAGTTCTAAGAAGGAGTGCCTTTTGTATCAAAATAAGGCCTTATCCTCGTCCAGTGGGATTCTGGGAGTGTAAACGAGAGGCCATCACAGGTCAGAACTGTCGCCGTGCGGGACATCGAGAAGGGAGTTCATAACCTCTGGTGGCCCGCGTTCGTCCCGGAGGGTGTGGCCGCCGGCTCGAATCTGCCAGACGGTTCCCCTTCGAAGTGTGAAACGCGGGAGTTCAAGCTGTAGATTTATCAACGTAGCCGCTCGAACTGGAGCTCCAAAGGCCTCTTCCCCCGTGGTTCCCACGCCTTTGTCATTGTCCTTGCGGGCTACGGAGTGATGACTCTGGGTGTCGGAGTTTCGTTCCCTCCCGGCACGCGAGGCCACAGAGACCCACGTGCGTACGAGGCGCATGTCAGCCAGCCCACCCCCAGCCGGGCGCCGCGGCCCTCTCCGTTCTCAGACTTCTGCGGGTAGCAAAACGGATCTCCGGGGATGCGGTAGATGTGGTTAAACTGACTTTTCAAAACGCTCTGGTAAACTTCCCGCATACAAAGTCGGGAGGGTCTCCACGGAATAGAAATCGACGTTGATGGCAGCTCTGGAAGAAAAACAACTGGCGGCAGATCCTGAAGCCCCACGACGGGGCAGAGGCAGAAGACTAAGGCCCAGGAGGCACCGGGCTCCGGTTGCAAAGCTGGAAAAGATGTTCCCGGAAAGAGCTGAATTGTCCGGGGAAGTGGAATCTGGGGAGGCAGGTGGGACAGCACCGAGGTCAAGGTCAGGTCGCACTTCTTCAAACCATGCCGAATCTCCAAACAAGGCCTCTGACGTTCTTATTTATAATAACTTGGGACAGTTACTCTAAAATTAGACTCACAGGCGCATCTGCCCTGAATCGTCAGTTTCCGAGAGCACAGCCCCGCCCTAGTTTGCAAGCCAGGGCCAAGGACTGTGCCTGGGACAGGAAAGAATTCAATGCTTCGAACACACTGCAACATTTTCTGATGCTCTTTTCCTGCCAGCATCTCTAAAATTCCAAACACCCAGAAGCCAGGCCACTGACATTTCACCGGCATTAATTCCACTCGGTGCCCTGAAGCTGCGGTGTACACGGAGCTTGCTTTGGGAAAGGTCCAGGAGAGAATGAGCTCCAACATTTGTGAGATTTAAGTCCTGCCTTGGTGGTTAGCCCCTGGTGGGGTGGGAAGACTTTCTCGCGGCCTGTGCAATCTGTTTTCTTGTAATTCCCTCCTTGTTGGCCACCCCCTGAGCTCTCCTGAATAAGCGTCGGGCTGTCTTTGGGAAGCTCACGGGGTTCGGGCTGCACACGTTTGTCTGCGGGATTTTACCGCCCCGGGGGAGAGGAAGTGACAGGGTGCGCGATCCGGTTAATCTCACGGAGGAAAACTGTGAACACTTGTCAGCGGCGGAGGGAAATATTCCCGTCACGTCGCAGAAACACCCAGATCACCGCATTATTTCTGAGTGATCGCGCAGCCGGAGAGGGCTCAGGGCCAGGTAATTGCGCGTGGCTCCGAGAGCACTTCAAGAAACGGGTCCCCGAGGGGCCCTCACTCGGCGGGCTTTGCCTTTCTCTCCTCCAGTGACGGCAGCCCCGCTTCTGATTACACCAGCCCTGTGTGCTCTGAATCATCATTTTTCATTCACCAAGAGAATGTTTCTAGAGCACCTGCTACGCGGGGCCTACTTTTCTGGGTGATGTATCTCCGGCTTTGCTTTTCACAGATTCGGTTACGCTGGTCAACCAGAGCCCGAGAACAATACGCAGAACCCCAGCAATAAGCCACGGACCTGAGTCCCCGCGAGCGGAGCGGAGGGGAAATCTTGCGAGTCCTGCTCCTGCCAGGACGTGACCCCTCCCCTGTCCGTCTCCGGCTCGGGACGCCCCGCCCCGTGGTCACGAAGGAGCCTCTGGCATCAGCTGGACGGTGGCAGCGTCGTGGGGCTTGGACTGCAGTCACCGTGGCCTCGAGTTACAGGGGCCCCAAAGCGTTGGAGCGGTGATACGGGCAGTCCCTGTGTGTCCAGGAGAAACCTGACATCACCAGGCTTACATCACTCGCCCCCCTTCGTGACGTCACCTGCGCCTTGCGTCATCTGAGAGCATTGCCTGGAGGCGGCGAGTGTTAGAGCTCGTCCCATCACGCTTGTTACAGTCCCTGGTTACAGGTCTGGTTTATTATTAGTTACTGTGTATTCATCCTAAAAATAGCTGGAAAAAATTAGGCTCTTTTTGGACATTATGTAACTTATTTAGTGTTTATCTAAGGTCTATGCCGTCATCTGTCTACTGGACATGGCCGCGCGGATGTGCGCGTTGCGTGGCGTGGTGCTCCAGTCCCGCGGCCGCGCCTGGCCGCGCCTGCGCTCTGGGGTCGGCCGGTGCCCGGAGCGCAGACCGACACGTGCGAGTGGATAACCCGGAGGATGGGTTGAGCGCGCTCTGTCATCTCAGGAAGTTCTGAGTCGGCTGTGCCTCGTCCCAGTTTCTGTCCGTAGGGCTTGCTATTGCTCATCCGCCCTAGATTTGTCGTAAAAGATGTAATTAGATCGCACGAAGAGGGTTCGTCTCGTAACCTGAATTTTGTGGACACAGTTACTAAAGGGACTTTGTTACTTTGTAAAACTGCCTCTGTGAGTCGGGATTCTGCCGCCAGGTGGCGGTGGTGCGCGCGCCTTAGCAGCGGAACCGAGTTTCCAGAAAGATTCCTCCAGGGCCGCTCCGCCCACCTGCTGCCTCCCTGGTTTGGAACAAAGTTTCCAGCTTCGCAATTCACAGACGCCCCCATTCTGGGAACAATGGGAAATGAAGTACCTTTATCCAAAGCACTTCAATATGACAATTCGGATTCAGCACACCTACAGAAATCGAGTCTCAGATATGTTTAAATCAAACCATTACATTCTGATTTATATTGTTTACATGTTGACTTTAGACTTCGAAAAGGTGTGTGTGTTTAGTTGACCTTTCGGCCGTCCACCCCTCCCTGAAAAGACTCAGAAAGCTGTATTTGTGAAGTTTTGAGCTTTGTGGGGTGGGGGGGGGAGGAATGAACAGAATAAAACTTTGCTAGAAAGCAAATGTTCGAAACAATCAGGGAGGGCGTCTCGAAGGTCACTAGAACCAGAGGGCCCCTGAGCAAGCTGCAGATGGGCTCCGGGCTCTTTGATTGCAGGAACCAGGAGCTGTGGCGGCAGCAAGAACAGTCAGATTAATGGTCTCACGTGTGGTTTTAGCTCCTGTGTTTCTTCATCAGCTCGTTGAGGTGCCGTTTGTGTACATGTGTTTTCCACGGTGAATATGAGGCATTTCATCCCCATTTCTCTGCTCCCCACGAATTGAAGCAGGTTGAGGCCAGGGACCCCGGCTTCGCTTCCTTTGCCGGCCCCTCCTGCGGTCTGGACGGCCCCGAGCTGCCGAGGCTCCCATGGGGGGAAGTGGCGGTTCCCTGACAGGCACCCCTGCTCTGCCATGTGGCTGAGCTCCATCATCCATCGTGACGTCCACGGCGGAGTTGCCCACACCCCCAGAGGTCCCCATGCCTGGTCGGGGGGCGGGGGCGTCCTTTTCTCATCGCTGACTCACCACAGGGGAGAAGCTCAGGTTCCGTGTGATGGAAAGAGCGAGACCTGGAGTCCGGGTCAGTAAACTGCCCCCCAAATTTAAGTTTATATTTCCCAGAGCTCAAGGGAGGAGGGGCCCGGCTGGCAGAGCCGGCACCTGCGAGTTCTGACCGCAGAGGAGCGACCGGACCGAGGAGTGAGCGGCAGATCCGTCTTGGACCGGAACAAATGGAAAGATTCCCGACGATTCCACCGCAATCTGGTCCCACTGTGCTGAGCTCCGCGTCTTAACCGGGATGATGGATGAGGAGGCCGGTGGTGGGGGGCGGGGCGTTGTGCTGGGCTGCTCTGGGAGGGGGGGAGGGCCATCTGTCATCACTCGGACAGGCCCTCCGCCTTCCGTGTGCCCGATGCCCTCGTTCTGTCCCTGGCTCCGCGGCGGTTCATCCCCGCCGCACGCTGCCTGCCATTCTCCGAAGACTGCCCCACTCCGCACAGGCTCCTGTGCGCCCCCCACCCTGAAACCCACCCAAACACCCGCACTCCCGGAGTCTCCCTGAGGGGGGTGGTTGTCCGGACAAGGAAGTGCACAAAAACTCCCACTGATAAATACAGAAGCGTTAGTAAATAATCTATACATTATATCATAATCGTATTCTGATGTCCAGGATATATTGCATTTTAACATTCAAAGGATCGAGTCCTTCCATTGGACAAGTGGCTGTGTTGGCAGGTGCATGGGGAGAGGTCAGGCCTTTGTCACTCTCCCCTCGGCTAACCAGTCAGACCAGCGCAGCCGGCGGCAAGTCCCTTGGCTCAGCGAGGACCCGCATCTCGTGATGGCTTTTCCAGCAACGTGAAGGCACTGAGGTATCAAGCGTGTGACTGGCAAGAACAAGGCACGTTTTGAGCTGCGTGATAAGAATGTGGATCGAGCACTAGTTGATTCTCCCTTCTCTTGCACCCCAACCTGTGTTAATATAATTGGAGATTTTACATCCAGATTTCCACTGATTTTTACTTATCTTTAGAGAGAGGGGAAGGGAGGGAGAAAGAGAGGGAGAGAAACATCAGTGTGCGGTTGCCTCTCACGCGCCCCCTACTGGGGACCTGGCCTGCAACCCAGGCCTGCGCCCTGAGTGGGACTCAAACCAGCCACCCTTTGTTTTACAGGCCGGCACTCAGCCACGGAGCCGCACCAGCCACGGAGCCGCACCAGCCAGGGCACAGCAGTAATCAGTTGCGTTTGTATTGGTGTTCAATAGGACATTTGTGAGCAGAATGAACTGTTTGGGGGGGGGGGCAAACAGAGCTAATGGCTATAAAGCCCCTGAGTAAGGACCGGCCGCCCGCCGAAGCTCACTCCGTGGCCCCGTGTGCACTGCACCCCGTCTGCCGCGGTGGGGTTCCCGCCTCCCTGCTGTGGGGGTGGCTTAGAGCAGCGAGCTCACCGAGTCCGGTTCGTGGGTTCAGGGCGGAAGCCTGCTGGGACTTCCTGACCTCCAAGGGACTCTGTTCCAAGCACGGTCTGGTGTCGAATACTGCAACACGCAAGCAATGGTCACCCCTTTGAAAGGACGACACCCGCAAAGAGCTGGGACAAGGGCCACGCGAGACCCAGGTCTCAGGAGCGCTTCCCGCCTGCACGGGGCCCCACCCGTGTGTGTGCGTTCGCGGGCGCTGGGTCCCTCGGGGTGAGCATTGACTGTGAGCGCCCACCCACGGGAGCCCTGCGGGGGGGCGGCGTGGAGACGGGGGGCGTCCCGTTGTCACTCCTGGCCCCACCAGCAGGGCCTCGGGCAGAACCGGCTGCGGCCCAGAAGAACCGTCCGTAGGGCTCTCTGACGAGGGTTGGACTGGAGAGCCTCGCCCTGGCCCCCTGACCCCGGCTCTGAGCCGCTCCGGCCCGGGTCCCCGCGGTCTGGTGCCCCCTTCTCCGAACCCGACACAGAGCTTATCCAGGTGAGAGAGCAGAACCTGAACTCATGTCCCGTGGGCGTGTGACCTGCATGCAGGCGTCGTCGGGGCCACGGGGTCCCTGCTGTTGCAGGGCGGTGGCTCTCAGGGTGTGGCTCTCAGGGTGGAGCAGCGGCGGCTGCCCCTTGGGGCTTGTCCGAAACGCCAGTTCCGGGCCCCACCCTGACCCCCCCGACCTGGAACCTCGGGGGAGACAGTGCCAAGGAGTTGCACCTGTGGACCCTGGGGAGAGTGTCCAGAAAGTCCGTCTCTCCGAAGGTTCTCTGTTTACAGTGAACGCCCGCGAACCCCAGAAACCCCCAACGAGACCAAGGAAGCCGCCCCCCAGAGAAGCTGGAGAGGATCGCCGCCCGATCTAAAGAACGTCGCTGCCGGGCCGAACGCCGGCGCCTGCCTGACGCACGGTCGCCTCCTGGGCCGCTGCACTTGCCACCGTTTCCCGTGGCCGCCGGCTGCCACCGCGCTTCGCTCCGTGTCCCTCCGAACCCTCAGCGTCCACCGGCTAGTCACCACCCTAGCAGGACGACCGTGGACTTGGCACGGGGACCGGAACCAGAGAGGGCAACGCAGGGGTCCCCCAGCCCCGCCCCCCACCCCCGCGGCGGGCCTCCCCTCTGTCTGACGTGGTCCCTTTCTGGGGGGGGCGTGGAGAACGTCACATTCTTCCTTGTCCTCACGTTCGACTCTGACTTAGGGTCTAACACAGACCTTCTTTCGTCCCCTTTCAATGGGTGCTAAACTTTGACTTTTTGTGTTCTATTCTGAAAGCATTTCATACTTTAAAAAGGAAGCATGTTTAATACGTTAAAAGGCATTTCTGCCGGGAGTGGACGGTTCTGCCCCTGTGGGATGAGCCCCCGGGCCTGCTCTTCCAAGCAGGGCGACACCCCCGCCCCCACCCAGTGGTGTCTGAAACGCTGGCACGTGCGACACGGGGACAACTCCCTGAGAGAGGCCCTGTCCCTGAGACACCCGCTGGGACGGGGGAGCCCCTTTCCGCTGTCTCGTTGCCCAGACCTTGGGCTGGACAGTGTTGCTTGGATCCTGGCGTTAACAACCGTTTCTGTCATCTCCTCTTCCGCCGTCAGTACACTTGTATAAAGCACACTTCTGCCTTCCGGGAATTTTTGCTGTTTTTTAAAAGATACTTCCAAAATGTCCTCCCTTTCCTAGAGTCTAGTTTCCAAATTGTGCCCTGTAAGCTATTTCTGCAGCCTCTGTTATTACGAGCGAAGGACTTCGATTTAATTTAGGTCGGAGAGACCCATTATTCACTGAATGTTAACTTTGCCCCGAGCACTGTTCAGAAGTGCTTTGTAAAACGCGACCTCCTTTAATCCTCCCGATGACCTGAAGACAAAAACATTGTTTCCATCTCCTTTAATCCTCCCGATGACCTGAAGACAAAAACATTGTTTCCATCCCGTAGATAAGAGAACCGGCTCAGGGGAGATGAATCGCCAGGAAGTAAGTGGCAGAACGGGCGGAAACCCCGGACTGCCTTGCTTCCGAATCCCTCCCGGCCGCTGGGATTGGTCAGCCATTGCGTCAGTGACTGTCGGGTCTTCCTCGGTGACAGGGGGGGTCTGTGCCTCCTGCCCTGGGGGCTGGGGGGCGGGCAGTGACTCGCGGGTAACCAGCAGAGTGCAGGGACAGGGGGTGCGCGATTCTGAGGCGAGGTCCTTTAGACAGATCCAGCTTGTCATTCGCTGGGACCCTCGTCTGGGAGGCCTGACTCCCACGAAGGACGTCCAGCCTCCTGAAGCCGCCCCACTCTGAAGAAACTCGGGCCCCCGGAGGGCCCCCTGCCGAGAGCAGCCTGGGCCGCCGGGCGCGACAGCGAAGAGGCCTCCAGGTCCCCAGCCCCACCGGCCGCCCTCTGCTGAGGAGCCCCCCCCCCACGACGGTGGGACGCTGACAAGCCGACGCCGCCGTCCTCCCTGCGCTGTCTTCTCTTTCTTTGTCCTGCATCTGGAGCATCGACTCTGCGAGTGTTCAAAAAATGGCTGTTTGCCGCTCTGAGTTTGGGGGTCACCCGTCACGTGGCCACAGTAACTAGGACAAGTGACGGCTATGTAGGTCGAGTGGCTGCACGGTGACCCTCTGAGCAGCAGGTGTCTGACATCTGAGCTCCGGTTGGTGTCATGGCCAAGCCTCATCCTGTCTCTGCCCCCCCAATGCAGAGGGCATGAGGCTACGTGACCGGGGGGGGGGGGCTCAGCTCACCGCAGGGGGAGCCCACCGTCTGTCTGGCTGGGTGCCTGGACCGCACAGGGACCGAAAAGGTGGCCGGCTGGCTAACGCGCTGTCCGTCCGCTCCCCCGGCCGCCTTCCACCCGCCTCGGCGTGCGTGACGTTCGGGCATGTCCCGGGGAGCCCGCGTGGGCCTTTGCAGCTGGGGCAAGGGGGGCACCTGGGAACCGCAGGGCCACAAAGTAAGACTTTGCTTGTCCCTCTGCCACTTACAGAACCTTTGGAACCTCCCCCCCCGCCCCCCCGCCGAGTTTGCAGGTAGATCATTTCTCCAACGAACCGCCTCACCACACAGACGGAACGCCGGTGCCCACCCCGCCCTGAACGGCGTGTGGTGGGACACAGGTGGGGGTGGGGCTCGGGCTGCTCCGCACGTGCGTCTAGTCCAGATGACCCGCTCGGGTCCAGAGACGCCTTGGAGGGTGACGCGCAGAAGGGCTCGGCCTCCGGGAGTGAGGACTGTCACCTCTCGGTCACGCTCGGGAGCTGCCGTCCGCTTTCCTCTCCTCTCGTGGGGATGCGGGTCACTCCGGCTGCTTCGGGGCCCCGCCAGGTCTTGGACTCCCGTCCGATGTTCTGACACACGCCCGTCCTTGCTTTCGCGGCTTTTCCTAGAGGTCCCCTTGGCCATCCAGGGAGCCAGGGCTGGGGAGTTGCGGAGCAGGTGACATCTGCCCCTGTAGGTGCCTGGCCCCCGGGCAGCCGCGGAGACCAGCAGGCGACAAGCAGTGACGGTCTGCCAGCTTCCTGTGTGGCCCTCAGGCTTCCCGTCGGGGTCAGCTGTGGGGTTTTACCGCCTAGCCCCAGGCACGAGGTGGGAGGAGAGGAAGGAAGGGAGGGGGGCGCGGGGAGGAGGAGACACCTTAGCCCCCGAGGACAGTTTTACACACCGTTGCTCTGGACGCTTTCCGCGTGTGAGTTGGGAGCTGACTTCGTCACTCTGCGGAGCGTTCGAGGGACAGCGTCTCAGAAGCCCTCGGAGCGCCCTGGGAACACAGTTAGGGAAACACAGAATCCTGGGGACGTACAAGGGGACGACAACCCAGACTGTCAACTCCTGAAACTCTCAGGCAGACGGCCTACGGCTTAGAAAACAGCAGGGTGCTCTATTCATCAAGATGGCTCGTGGACAGCAGGGTGTCTGCTTTCTCGGCAGGGCGAGCGGTCTGGGTTTCTGAAGGGTTAATGCCGGTAAACAAGTTTACCGTGAATGGAAGACTCTGCGGAGATACGGTTCCCCCCGGTGCCGCGGGGGGATGACCACGGCCGATGTGATCTCCACGGAGACAACTCAGCGGCCAGAGGGCGCGCCCCCCACCTTCCAGTCAGTTACAGTAAGTCCGAAATGCCACAGTCGGTAGTTTATTTCATCAGGGGGTCAGGCTTAGATAGTCCTGGTCTTGCAAAGGGATATCTTTCTGGACTTGGTTTCAAAACGTCCTGGGCATTAGTTTTTGAACCGATTTGCACTATAATTTCAAAGTAAAGGGCAAAACACGGCAATCCATTTCCTCCATTTCGTTTGTGCTAAAATTCTTGCACCGATTTTAAGAAAAGGGTACTGTAAGTTGGACTGTAAAATACTTACTACAAGACAGAAAAGAAACGACTATTTCTTTTCTTTACCCAAGAAAATAATTTTGAACAAATAAAAAGCTATACGTGCGAAGACACTTGTGTCTGCGTTATTTGTGATGGGAAAAAACAGAAACAACTCAGATCACAGAGCACCAGTCGATACACAGTTGCATGTTGACACAATAGGCTGTTACGCAGCTCTTAAGATTATAAATTTGGCATTCATGAAAAAGCTGAGAAAATGCTTACAATGTAATGTTTGGGAAGGGGTCAAATGAAGGAAAGTGTATACTGCAATTCTGCACATTTAAGAGGATAAAGTGTGGCGGGAACAGGAAGAAATGGAAGCCACTGCGGTGCGTGAGTCAGGATAAGCCAGGTTTTGCTACAGTAACAGTCAACCCCTGTCGGTCAGTGACTCACACGGCAGCTCCTGCCACCTGATCAGGATGCTCACTGTAACCACTCAGCGGCCCAGGCTGGGGGAGGGGCCGTCTCCACGCCTGCTTCTTCAGCCTTCAGCGATCTCGGCACAAGAAAGATGCAGTTGGCACCAGCTCGTAAAGATTCTGCCCGGGAGTTAAATATGTCGCTCTACTTCCATTCATTGGGTCAAAGCAAGTCACATGGCCATGCCTGATTTCAAAGGGGGCAAGGAGGTTCAATCCAGAAATTGGGAGTTGGTGATATATACCACACTTATCATCCGAGGAAGGGTTCTAATGGAAAATTCTTTAAAGTGTAGTCTTTTACTCCAATATTTTAAATGGACTGAGATGCTAAACATTTCCATGTGAGAAGACACAGTCCGACTGAAAAAGGTTTCTGGCTTCACATCATTGTCATGCAATTTGTAAACGATCCGGAAGGAACTATTACAAGGCATTCTGTTTAAATATTTATCAGCGCTGTTAGAGCGAACACATCTTTCGCCTACGTACGGGGTAACAATTTGCTTGCTTCAGCAAGCAATCAGCAGTAAAGAAAATTCATGTTGCACTCGTAGGGTGTTAAATACTCCAGTATGTAAACTCCTGAACAATACCAGCTTTCTTCATTTTTACTTCCTCCTCTGGCCCGGGGCCTTCTCATCCATTCTGATGTCGCAGTGCATGAACCCTAAATACACGGCTCTACCCACACAGTCTGAATCAGTCCCTACCTGTGTCCTTTGTCAGATCAGTGATCACAGCTTGAACGCACACAGACACACACACAACTTTATCCTCAGGTGGAAGATGCGGCAGATCCACTAGGAAGGGGATCGGGATTTTAGCTCTGGCCTTTCCCCCTAATTAATTCCCTGCTTGCCCTCACACTTGCTCTCTCCGAACCCGAGTTTTCTTGGTTCTAAAATAAAGGGGTTGGAGTAAAGCCACCCCCAGTTCTGAAATTCACGCTGTTTTACCTATGCCGTGCATTTACCTCATTTAACGGGCCCAAAGAACTATCAGAATTTCTTCTAAAATAGAAAATGTGTTTATCGTATTATTTTTCTGACATTTTCCCTCTCTACATTGGATATTTTTAATGAGGAAATATGTTAGACATACAAAAAGTGAACAAAAATCATACAACAGATATACAGTGTCACGTATGATGATACATATATGTGCCTGTCACACGGTAGGTGGTCAAGAAATGCTCTGGAAATGAATGAACAAATGAATGACCTGGACCGCAGTGGATACAATTGTTTTAGAATAGCTGTGATTTCCCCAGAATGGCCAGCAGAGGGCGAGACTGACCTCGGTGTGTTTGCTTCCCCTCAGGGCATGACTTGACTATGCAGCAATTTCCAACAAAATCTAGCCACGCCTTGTCAATCGCCCTAAACAGGCGCAGCCTCACACACGTGCAGATGTTCACAGACCTCAACGTGAGTGGCGCGTTAAATCACTTCGGAAATTTTGCAGTATTTGAGTCGCCCATCCAGACACGGTAAACCCCCCTAAATCTAAACCCCCCCTAAGCAGGCGGTAAGGACATTTCTAAATCTTACCTGCTGGGCTCACGGAGTGATGGTCTAAATTAACAACGCAAACTGCTGCCTATTTTATTTCACTGCATTTTACACCCACACTCACTAACTCACACACACTCTCACTCACTCACTCCTCATCCCCAGAGAAAGCCGCCAGGGCCAACAATTTGTGCACCTCCCTGAAACCGGACATGCACGCACACCAGTGATGTGCCGGGGATTACACTCATGTACACTCACGGATCTCAGCCTCGCCTCACGCCGAGAAGTCACCGTTCCGGTGGGGAGGGCGCTTTCCCAGGTGCACGGCGCACGGCGGAGGCTGTCAACACCTGCACCGCCACTGCTCACCCCTGAGAAGGAAAGCGCCCCATAAAAACCTCTGGAACTGAAGCTCCTTTATTTCGTGAACCCCGCCCCCTCCACCGCCCTGCACTGGTGTAGACCCTCGCCCTCCCCCGGAAGCACTTCCCAGGGAACAAACCCTGGGAAGAGGTTATGTCCCAACTGTTCTTCACACTCTGGCTGCAAACCTTTAATGAAAAAGGCAGGAAAAGTACATTAAAAGCCTCCTCCTATTGATCCCCCAGGCCTTTAGGGCCCCAGACAAGATGGGGGGGTGGGGGGGGCGGCCAGAGGCTGCAGCCGGGCTCATCACTGCAGGGCAGATGGGCAGGAAACCTGTCAGGAAACAGAGTGTTTGGGGGGGGGAGCCTCGGTAAGCCCCCAGCTGCGTGCGGGATGTGACGAGGGTGCCCCACTGTGATGGCAGTCAGCGGGAGATGGGCAGACCTCACCTCCGGGTCAGCTGCTGACACTTGGCCCGGGAACAGTCTGCAGGTTTCAAATCCAAGTCAAGCCGAGAAATCATCTCGAGGAACCTGCGCGCAGTGAGATTCATTTTCACCCAGAGCTGGGTCGCCGTCCCACCCATCAAGCCACGCCCGTTTTTTCCTGACTGGGACACTACGTGGTGAAGATACAATGTTCACAGAAGACAGCAAATGCTTGCTTTGGAAAACGTAGACCGTAGCTACAACGATGCAAAGACACCTTCACCGAGGCGTGTCCGCCCGCAGTCGCCGGTCGGACAGGTGCGGACCTCGGGAGGTTACTCTCTGACCCCGGAGCACGACTTCCCCAGCTTCGGTCATTCTGGGGCTCCTTCTCGGATGCTCTCCCACACGCTCACACGCACGCACACACACACATTTTTATATATTTTCGCGGATAGCCAGTCTTCTTTTCTTGAATCCGTGTGCTCGATTTTTGCTAAAGCAATTTTCCTGTGAGTTATTGTTGCAGATGCTCTCAAAACACTTAGGAGCAAATAACCTCACTAATTCAGGTTAACAAATTAATTTGTTAAAAAAGCCACTGTGGTCAGAGACGCATTGTCTTCCGCTCAAAAGGGAGTGCGACATCCTGTCTCTTCCTTGTCTTTAACTCCGTTTAGCGGGGTTCCAGCCGGGGGTGGGTAGGGGTGGGGATGGGGGCCGCAGGGGGAGGGCCCTGGCTTCTGGGTGACCTGGTTTCTCAGTGAAACCGAGAAGGACGATTTTCTGTCTGCCCCGTTGATGTTACTTCTGTTCCGCTTCTGAAAAGGAGAGTGCTCCTCTCCTCACCTCGGCTTTGCAGAATCGTCCGCACGGCAGTGCGTCCCACCCGGTGGGCTCTGGCTCAAGGAGCCCGAGTTTCCCAAGCCGCCGATCCGTCCACGGGACCTCCTGTGTTTGGGGGGCTCGCGCCGGAAGGTTTTGGGGTGATTCTAGCAGCTCTCGTTGGGGACTGTGACCTTGCCAGTGTCCCTTTGCCTTCACAGATTTTCCTCCTGGTCCGGTCTCATGCCTTCGTCTCGGTCCATTGTAACCACCTGCTAATTTCTACCCGTTTGGGGAGAGAATCCCCCTGCTCTTACTTTTGGTGAAAAACTCCCCCTCACACCCCAAACCACAGGCTACGACGCCTGCGGAAAACTTCAGATTCCTCGCTGCGTGTTTAAAACGCTCAACAGTCTCTAGCCTTAACGTGCCTTTCCAGACGTGCCGCTTCGTCCGCCCACTTGAGACAGTCGTTCTGGCCTAACCAGCTCCTGGCTGCGTGCGGGTCATGCCCCGCCATCCCTCCTGTCCGCTTCCCGCCACACGTGGGGGCCGTGAACGCCTGCCCCCCTTTGCTTGGGGACCCCCCCAGAGTCCTAGCGCAGTGCAGGCTCCGCCGCCTCATCTCTGCTTCCCTCGCACTTTGACCTTTTCACTATTACAGCGTTGAACCGTTTCAGCCTTGACGTACAGCTGCTTGTAAATGCGTGAGTGTGTCACCGTTCTGTGACCCCCCCAAGGGCAGGACCCCTTCTTACTCGCGTCGTACCCTCCGCAAAGCTCAGTACAGCGCCGTGCCAGTAACAGGACCCGGGGCGTGCCCGACGACTCAAATACAGTCCAGCAAAGCTCGCTTCTGAGTGCCCCGCAAAGGTTATGACATCATTAAAATGGGGCAGTCAAGAAGCAAAAGCCGAAATCACTGCTAGATTCTGCTGCCGTACGGGCAGAACTGCACGTGCGAGCAGCTGCCTCCTCTCCTGTGATTCCTTCGGAGACACCACGTATCTCCACGCGAGGGAACAGTCTGTCCGCTCCGCATTCTAGACCTCACACCTCGCCCGTTTATTTATCTCGGCGGCCTTGGGACAGAAGCGAACAAACCTGACTCACCCGAGGAAAGCGCATTCGAACGCTTTGTTACGGTCTTGGCTTGTGGAAATTGCGGGGTGACAGGGCTCTCCACGGCCAACGAGAGGCACCTCATGTCGCACGATCGGGTCCTGGGGGCCCGCCAGCCACATTAGTATCACCCATTCGGGCCACCCAGAACGGTAAGGAGAGCTTCGGGCAAGTGGCCGGCTCCCGTTTCTGGAGACAGCTATTGAGCAACAGGAAGGGGGAAAGCCGGGGGAGGTGGGGAGAGGGCCCATCACACCTAAGAGAGCCTGAAAAACCGCCCCCGGGGAAGCCTGGCGTCTTGTTCTCAGAAGGTCAGCGCCCCAGCTTGCAGCCTCTCCTCCTTGCGGTCACCGAGGTGTTACTATTTTTAAATGTAGGAAGAGGCGTCCCAGGAAGCAGAGACCTTGGGGAAGGGAAGAAGCCGTGACTGGTCCTCGCCAGACAGCAGCTGAGCCGTATGTGCCGGGAGGAGGGCCGGCAGAAGGGGGCGCCAGGGACTCACCCCCCGCAGGCCTCCCGCCCCCGCGGTCCAGTGGCGACCCCGCTCTTCTCAGAACGCCGCCAAGTCCGAGTCCAGGCGCGATCTGGCTCCGCCCAGCGCGGCCGTGGCAACCCCAGCCGCGCCGTCCAGCTGTCAGTGCAGAGCAGAACACACGGCCGCTCACAAGGCAGCCTGCTTAGCGCATCCCGGGAGCCAGGGGACGCCCTGGGCCTGTCGGCGTCTGTCGCAGACAGCGCCACGCTGCGCTCTCGGCTCCGGGCTCCAGGACCCAGAGAATCGCAGGTGCGCCCGGGACCTCCCAGCCAAGCGCTGAGTCCAGGGACCTCCGAATCCGGCCCCTGGGCTCTCCAGTTCCCACTCGCACCTCATTTTGAGACGCAGCCACCGCGACGGCTAACGGCGAAGAGTCCAGGGTCTTAGACGCACATTGAGTTCTCGACCTCGATGCGAAGAGGTCAATTCTGGAGGAGGTCTCCCAGCCGCCCTGCCGCGGGGGCGGGATGGATGTTCAGACTTCCTGAGATGCGGGGAGAACCCGAGAGCAGCCGCGCCCCTCGGGCACTAGAGGGCGCCGCAGCGTCGAGGAACCGAGTGCACCCGGACAGCGTTTGGTTTCTGCGCCTCGCCTGGTGGCGGCCGCGTGAGACGGAAGCCCCCCAAAGTCTGAAGTCTCCCAGCAGAACCGGACGCATGCCCGCGCTAGCAGATGGACGACTCCAGAACGGATCAGGATTGTCAGAGGCCATGCCACTGTGATTTTAACAAGAATAAAAGCTATCTAAGCACAACCTATTCACTATACACCAGGCTCTGTTTCAAGTACTTCACGTGCATTCGCATACGGAGCCCTTCCAATGGCCCTAAAAGTTGATCCACAATTTACAACTAAGGAGACAGAGGTGGCAAGGTGAAGAACTTTGCCCACGATCACAGCCAGCAAGCGGAAGGGCAGGCTCAGATGGAGGACCCCGCCCCGGAGAGCCGGTGCGCATTAAAGCCATCAATGCTGACTGCGATGATGATAAGACAGTTATTAAAGCTAACACAGAATTAGTAATTGTGATTAATGTAACTTATAGAATAGAATAGAATTTACATACAACATACGACAATTACACAGTTACAGACGTCAAAGTTGCTGAGAGACAAGCTCTAAATTGTTCCCACTACAAGAAGAGAAACGATGATTTTATGCGACATGAGAGATGCTGATCATATCGCAACATGTAAATGTATCGCTCAATACCTTAAACTTAAAATACACAGTGTCACACGTGCGATTCCTTAGAAAGATTTTACACCGTGGGTTGAAGTTCCCTAAGCAGTTGCACGCATAACCCTAAACCTTCTCGGGGCTACAGACAGACCTCCTCGCAGATGAAACCATTGGGAGGCCTTCTCAGTGGTTGTGGTCACAAGATGATCAGACCTAGGCGAGCGCACGTTGCCTCTGGGCCCCCAACACGTGGGGCCCC
Source organism: Glossophaga mutica (assembly GCA_039655065.1). Taxonomy (NCBI): domain Eukaryota; kingdom Metazoa; phylum Chordata; class Mammalia; order Chiroptera; family Phyllostomidae; genus Glossophaga; species Glossophaga mutica. The sequence goes on from CM077316.1 coordinate 52,191,560, forward strand.
GGCCACCCTCCAGAGCCCGAATCCCTCCCCCCAGCTGCTTCCTTGCTGGACGGGGCTCCTGCTTCTTTGGCCCATAGGATAGTTCTAGGCATTTCTGCCTGCCTTCTTCTCTCTTAGACCCCAAAACTCTTAACAGCCGTAAGAGACCATCCCCTGAGCCAATTAATTGCTACCCAGTGGAATTCTGGGTATCTCTTAAGTCTTGGCCCGTCTGCAAAGTCACCACCTCCAGGGTCGTTCTGTGTGTGGTGACCAGCAACCGCTCGCTCGTTCCGGCCTCTCGATGCCCATCCCAATGGCACTGGACGGAGGAGCGGAGGGGCCCCTCCCCCTGCAGGTCGGGGCTGAGCTGGGGAGACGGGAGGAGAGATGGGCGTCTCTCACACTGGACTGGCCCGAAAAGGACTGGAAAACTACGGGGTTCTCCCGGGAGGTCGCTGAAGGGGAAGAAAGGGAGACTCTACGGAGTCGAATTAGAGGCAACAATTAGGAAGAAACTTGTCTGATGCTTGTATGTATGTCCTTGAGTTCCAATTATTCGGCAAACACGCAACATTTGGTCAATTCCCAAGATGCCTCTTAGGAAGCCTTCAGAGGTGTCCGGTCCAGTTTCTTGGGGCTCCTTTCAGAATGCGAGGACACCCGGTTTTCTGTGTCACCTTCTTTCAGTCCCACTTGCTCATTCCAGAACAAAAAGTCCCCTTTGGCGTCCTGTTATGTCATCTCCTAATAAATAGTGTGCCCCCTCTCAAAAACCCACCATGGCCCTGACCGGGTGGCTCAGTTGGTTGGAGCATCGTCCTGTACTCCCAAAGGTTGCAGGTTCGATTCCCAGTCCCAGTGCCTACGGTAGGCAACTGATGGATGTTTCTCTCTCTCTTTCTCCCTCTCTCCCTCTCTCTCTCTCAAATCAGTAAACATATCCTCAGGTGAGGATTAAAAAAAACAAACAAACAAGGTGAAGGCTCTGTCCAGAATTCTGTATTTCCTGTGTCACCCCCAGGCCTCACGCCTGCGCCCCCGATGAGACCAGCAACTTCCTCAACTGCCGAACGCGGGTCCACAAAGAGTCCTGGATGGAGGTCCCTTGGGTGGACCTCCTCGGAGATGCTGGCTGCCGTTCTCAGCCTCCCCTTCCTGAGCACTCTCTTCTCTTTCGTGTGTTTAGCTGTCTTTGGAGAGAGCGGATTGATGACGGGAAACCGGCCCGACAGAATCAGCAGGACAAACTGCTCAGGTCCAGGCTCAAGGCTCCTCCTGTGGTCTGTGCCCCAGGCCCCGAGGCTGGAACAGGTCCGCTCAGGCCTGGGCCCGTGTGACGCCCCAGCAGCCCACCGCAGCTGGGCGTCCGCAGAAAGGCAGCAAGTTGGGCGGGGGCCGCAGGGGGAAGACTGGGAGAGGAAATTAAAACCCTCTGGTCGCCGTGGATTGAGTCATCGCTGCGCACGAAGGCAGACGTTTGTGTCATCCAGAGAGCCCGAATAAATGTGTCAGTAATGAGACGCTCAGAAAGGAGCTTGTCACCCTGTGATGGGCTTTCTGCAAAGAGTTTGATGCGCGGCTGGTATCGGAGCATGAACCATGTTAAAATGCAATTACAAAAGGGACAGGAATTTCATTAGTGGGTTGCAAGGAACAGCTCGGAGCTGGGGAGGCTGCTGGGAGCTGATAGGGACTGGCAGGGAGGAACGAGCGGGAAGAGGCCACCTGTCCCTCGGGTCCACGTGGGGAGCGGAGATGGAGGTGTCGGCTTCGGGGAGAGAGAGTTGACATTCCCACCCACTGACAGGTCCGGAGCTGCTGCCCGCTCTGAGAGCCGCCAGCAGAATTTCCGCAGCGCACCCGCTGTCCCCCGGGACCCCGCCCCCTCCCACTCAACACGCACACCCCCCACCGCCCCCCGCGTCTCTGTGCGTAGCACCCTGACCCCCCGACTGGCTGCGGAGAGTGCCATTTCTGGGGAATCTGGGTACGAGGACTGGACAGCCGGGGGCTGCGCGTTTCCCATCAGGGCGAGCACGCAGGTCCCGGTGATTAAATGGCGAGTCACTCCATCATTTCTGAATCTTGGCTTCTGTCGGAGCTAAAGAGGGGCCTGGCGTATAGCAGGGACTCGATGCAATAGGAGGCTGATTGCCCCTGGGTGCTAACGGGGCGTCACATCAGTGTGGGTCTCTGGAGTGGGCGGGCACAAAGCCTCCACGGGGGAGGAGAGGAAAGATGAGAATCTCTGTGAACATGCACTTGTTACCTAGAAAATAAGAACGAAATTAGGCTTTATTCCTATTTATGCGATAGATTCACAGCAGTTCATCTGTCTCATCATCTAGGCCTACGAAGGCGCCTGGCGCACACAGTAAGCATCATAGATGGGTTTGCTATAATTGTATAATTGTGTGTGTGTGTGTGTGTGTTTGGTGAGCGCTCAAAATTACTTATTTATGTTTTTAAGATTTTATTTATTTTTAGAGAGAGGGGAAGGGAGGGAGAAAGAGAGGGAGAGAAACATCCATGTGTGGTTGCCTCTCGTGCACCCCCTACTGGAGACCTGGCCTGCAACCCAGGCATGTGCCCTGACTGGGAATTGAACCGGTGACCCTTTGGTTCGAAGGCTGGTGCGCAATCCACTGAGCCACACCAGCCAGGGCTCAAAATTACTTTGAACAACAGAGACATCCCATAAAAAGCTGTGAGACCGCCGTCTGGAGTAGAAGGAGTGAGAAGGGAGAAAGAGGAAGAGGGTGAGGGAAGGCGAGTTCTCCGTGGGAGTGGGGTGTCCCAGGGACACGGGTGCTTGCTTGGAGGAACTCGCTTCACTTTCTGGCCAGAGCTTCTCCAGCATCATCAGAAGCCAGCACTGTGTCATTGTTCTCGTCTGCAGGTGGCCTGGGGACTTCTGTCCCCTTCGAGAGTGTGAGCAGCAGGTGCATTCCTTGGGGAACGGAGGACAGGGCCCAGGTCTCGTTTCGAGTCCCAGGGGTCCTCGGCGGTGGCGAAGGGGCAGCAGAAGTGAGGTTCCGAACCGGGAGGATGGGCCCTTTCACCTCCTAGCTCCTGGCCGGGGTCTGCTGGGGTCTCAGCGGCCGGCGGGATGTCAGGCCCCGAGGCTGGGCCCGTCCCTCTGATCAGTGACAATAAAAACTCCGGGCACAGCACGAAGCCGGCTCCCTGAGGATCCGGCGACGCTCCCACTAGCACCCAGACTGCGTCGGAGGTCAGAAGGGGAAGAGTGGCCTGGAGGAGTCTGGGAGAGCTTCTGGGAAATTTGTCAGCCCCCAGGGCGGCCCCACCGCGGAAGGGGGCGGCGAGGGCCGGGGGCAAAGGTCGGCAGAGGAAGCCGCCGGTCGACGTGGGCGGGCGCAGCGCTTTGGGAAATCTAACGTGTCAAATGCACGCAGAGAACAGAAGGGCAGTCGGTCCCAAGTCACACACGCTGCTGCCTTCGGAAACCAGAAAAAGGGCGAACGGAGTCCAAAGCCAAAGGGAAGAAATCAGAGGTAAAAGTAGAGATCACAGGAAAGGGAGTGACAAAAACAACGGAAAGTATCGAGGAGAACAAACACTAAATCTTTCAAAAAACGATCAACCTGACAACCTTCTAGCCACACGGACCAAACCAAATGAGAAAGAAAACACACACCGCCAACAGTCAGGAGTTGGCGGGGGACATCCCCCCACACCCCGGGCACCCTACAAGGGGGATGAGGGAAAGGGCGACGACTTTGTGCCCATCATTTCGAAACCCGAGATGAAACGAACCAGTCATTTGGAAGAGGCAGACTACCGAGACTCCTTCAAGGCCAACGGGCCCTACCGTTATGAAAGAAATTAGTTGGATGGGTCGTTAACACCTTTCCGACAAAGAAGCCCCAAGACCAGATGGCCTCCTTGGTGCGTTCTAGCCGGCAGCGCAAACAGCACGCCAACTCTGCTCTGCCTCTTCTAGAAATCGGAAGCCGAGCCGGCTGGACTCGACCGTGAGGCCGTCAAGACCGGGCAAAAACACCGGAGAAGACACTGCAGGCCAACACGCCGCCCGACCAGACACGAAAACAACCCTCCGCGCAACATCAGCGAATCGAGTCCGGGCACCGGCACCCAGGGACGTGGGCGTTACCCTGTGAGCCAGCGGCCTTTGCCCCCGGGACGCAAAACTGGGTCGGCCTTCAGAACGCCAGGCAATCGAGTCCTCCGCTCGTGCAGACGAGGGGAGGAAAGCCAGGATCTCAACAGATGCAGAGAAAATGTAGTTACTGCTCATTCACAGGAACAGCTCTCAGTAAACTCGAAATGGAGGGAACGTCCTGAGAACTTGATAAATAACACCTACCCAAATGCCTACAACTAATACTATATATAGTAATATATATAGTAATGTATAGTGATATGTGTAGTAATTTATATAGTTATATATAATGTGCTATATATAATATATAGCAACATATAATATATAGTAACATATAGTTATAGATATAATGTGCTATATATAATATATAGCAATATATATAGTTATATACATACGTGGCCCAGCAGAACATGCACTGCTGGGAGGTGGCTTTTGCACCCTCACGAGCCCAGCCGTGAGCGCAGTGCATGTCACCGGTGCCCAGTGAGTGTCAAACGACTGGGAGAGTGAACACGAGGACCGCCCCTCCTGCCGGACTGCTGCCTCAGCGTCCCCCACGGGTCCCACCTGCACGAGGCTCCCGAATGACAGGGCTGCCTTCGGGGCTGTCCCCTCAAACGCAGGCCGCTTTCGCTGCGGCCGGTGGCGCGGCCCCAGGCGGGCAGCCGAGAAGCCAGGCTTCGTTAGCTGAAGGTGTTTGCTTCAGGTGACAACTGGCTCTTGGATGAGCTTGTTGGGGGTGTCGTCTTGGCTATGAGGTGGTGGAGAGGGAAGCATGCTGGCTGACTGCCACTGAGCAGAGACAGCATCTCCGGGGGGACCATGCAAGGCAGGCTGCGCGCCAGCAATGAGTCCACGGCGAGGATGGCTCTCAGAAGGAAAAAGGAAAGGAAAAAGGAAAGGAAGGGAGAACGGGGGAAGGAGAGGCTTGAAGATGAGCAACGGGAACCTGGGCGCTGGCAGGCCGTTTGTGTTTTCTCCTCCCAGCCCCTGGCGTGATCCAGGAGCTGAAGCAACGGCCTCACGCTCTGCCTCACAGGTGGAGCCCAGGGGCCCACCCGGCGGCCAGCTCACCTCCGAGCCGCCTGCGCCAAAGGGGAAAGGACCCTTTCTCCCCACACTCAGGGGTGTCCCGGCTTGGACAATATTCACAGGGGCGCCCTGCCACCAGGCTTCCGGAACTCCACGTGTCCCGACGGATCACCGGGTCTCCACCCGACTGCCCTGCCCGCGTGGCCTCCCTGTCTCAGGTGAGGGAGGCCGGCCAGTCTGGCCTGTGCGGGGAGCTCTGTCCTGGCCTGGGGCCCGTTTTGTTCCTGTCTGGAGAAAACGTCCCTGCGTGGCCGCAGGGACACATCGTGCGAGAGCCCACCAGGCTCCGGCGCGCTGGTGCTCACCTCTCCGAGCACTTGCCTGCCTTCCCCTGCTCCCGGCACTTCCCACCGCCCTGTCTGTGGGGCGGCTCTGAAACCCAGGCTGCTTGGCAAACCTGCCCTGCAGGTGACGCCTCAGGGAGCCTTCCCTGCACCTCCGAGCTGGCCCGCCCCCCCTCGCCCTGCCCCCACCGCCCATCCCCCGTCAGGTGCTGGGGCAGCTTGAGTCTCAGTCTTGTCTCCCTGGTGAGATGGAAGGGTCCCGGAGGCCAGAGGCCAGGCCCGCATCCTTCCCTTGAATCTCACCACTAGCGAGGAAGCGTGTGGAGAGAGAGCGAGGGAGGGAGGGAGGGAGGGAGGGAGGGAGGGAGGAAGGATTGGATTTGGACTCTTAGGTGAACGCCAGCAGGGTCTGGGATTCTGTAATTCCAGAAGGAATTTCCTTAAAAGACAAGGATGCAGAAAAAGGAGGCACGAAACCACGATTACAAGCGACGACTGAAGGACCCGCCAGGGCGCTGGCGGCAGCTGACATTCATTCCGTGCCTGTTCAGCCACCGACGCCACCTCGAGGTCCTGGCGGGCGAAGACCGGAGGCCCTAACCCTGCCAGCGGCTCCGTCGGAACTGGAAGCCAGGCTGCCTGGCCCCGCAGTGCCAGTCTGTCACCTCACGAAAGGAGCACGCGTGTCCTGTGTCTGCGGGACCTCACACAGGACCTCCGACCCCGAGGGGGACGGTGTCCTGCCCGGGAGGGCCCCGGCGGCCCGGCCTGTTGGCTGCGGAGGCTGACACGTGGGCCCCCAGGGCCCGGCCCGCAGCCACGGTGGCCGGGGCTCAGGCCACTTGCCTGGAGTCCCCGCTGCCCTGGAGATGGTCACGTTCCGTCTCCGTCTGTGTCCCTCTCCTGTCACTTTGGCTGACTCATCCTCTGCCCCCGGGGGAGGGAGCTGCATCATTGTCCTTCTTGTCACAATGAAATAGGAGAGAAACAAGCAAGAAAAACACCCGTCACAGCAGGAAGAGCGGGAAGAACCAGAACAAAATGTCACGTTTTGGACTGAGGGTGGCCGCTGGCTTTTACTTCCCTTAATACGTCTCTGAATTGTCCAGACTTTCCAAAATCGAAATGCTCTTCTTTTCTAACTAGACAGAAATGACAAACTGAACATGAAAATGAAAAAAAATACACACATTTAGGAATTTTAAACGCCAACAAGAGATTTTTTTAGGGAAAATACAGAAAGTTATACTACTTCAGGAGTATACAGAAAAGTGTCACTTCCGTTCAGCCCCACCCCCGCCCCCGCCCCCGCTGGGGAATAAACCTCCGAACGCGGTGCTGTTCCTTCCCCAGGCCGTACATTCAAACCAACCAGCAAGCACGTAAGGGAAAGTCCTTAAACCTCGAGGCTCAGCAGAAGCTGTCAAGCTGACTGCGGGGCAGCTGCCTTCGGAACGCAGACCCCACGGTAAAACGCGAAACGCGGGGGTCAGAGGTGAGGCCGAGGGCGCAGGGGATTTCTCCTCCCCGCGGGCTCCGAGACCCCGGCTCACCCAGGGCAGTGGTCTAGGGTTCCGTGGGACCCCGGGGCCGAAACGTCCCACCTGCCAGTGTCGACGCAAAGCAGAGGACACCGTCTCCAGGCAGCAGAGGCGGTGACAGTTGGAGAGGCGGGTGGAGACTTCGCCATTTGTCTCGGTTTGTGGCTACGCACGCCTGGTCTCAGAAGGGTCTTTTCAGGCAGACCCACCGTCTCCTTCAGCCCACAGCGTCCTGCGAGACGGGCCAGAGACCTTGACCAGGTGGCCCTCGGAGCCAGCAGGTCCTAGCAGGGGGCGGGGCCGGGGGGGGGGCGCAGGGAGGAAGCTTTGCTCAGCTTGGTTCTCTGAGATGGAGAGATCAGGGGTCATAGAATCATAGACAGTTGTCACTGAGCAGTGTCTTAAGGCAGAACCTTCCTTTTCACGAGAGCCCCCCGGGGACCTTGGAATTCAGACTCTGATTCTGCAGAGGGGCCCGAGGGGCTGTGTTCCTGTCCACCGAGGGCCCTGCTTCCAGGGCGAGGCCAGACGTCACCCAGTCCTCACGTGGTGAGGCTGTGTCTTCCCGGGGACGGCAAACGGACAGGGCGGCTGAGCCGGAGAGATGGACCGCGTACGGGCAAGAGGCCTTCGGGGGTCGTCCTGTGGGAAGCAGACGGTGCGAACCGGGGACGAGATGGCCACGGGGGTTCCGGCTGCTGGCCGGAGTCGGGCGGAAATGCTCCGTGGACACCTGCAGGAAGTGTGCACCGAGCAGGACTCGAGAGCGACGCGGCAGGTGGGCGGCGGGAAGGGTGGCACATCGCTGAGGCCCCTACTCGGCCTGGCTCCACCTCTAAGGACTGAACCAGACCCGCCAGGGCCCCCGTGAGGGTTGAACGGGGCGGTTACCATCAGCCCCCCGCATCCGCGGGTCTCACGTCCATGAAGTAGACCAACTGCAGATTGAGAACATGTACTTTCTAAATTCCAGGAAGTTCTAAGGAGCAAAACCTGACCTGGGCACGGACGTTGGAGCCGCGGGAATAGGGTGACGGGCGGGCTCACGCTGCTGCACCCTCTGGGCGAATACAGGCTCCGGGCACACCCCGCACCGTGGAAACGTGAGCGGCCGTGGTTTGGCGTCTCAGGGTCCTGGACACCACCCGCCGTGGACGCCGAGGGGCCCTGTGGCCACCACCTTCGCGGGGCCAGGGCCCACTGCCTGACTTTTCAGCCCAGACTCTCTCGTGTTTCAACGCCCGCTATAAACCCGTGACTCGGAACCTAACGCTGTGATGAAGTGCCCGTGACAAGCCCGTGATGACGAGCTCGCTCTCGTCTCTGTCCCCTCCCTTTGGGAACTGCGCTCGGCAGTTTGCCTGCCTGTCCGGTGTGGCCTCACGCGTTACCATCAAACGTGAGTAGCGTCTCATCTCCCCTCTCTGACACAAGCGGAGCCTACGATGCACGCTATCCTACGCCGGAGTCCTTCCCACCCTTCCTGTCTCGAGAGTAATTGGAGAACCTTTTCTCTACCTTCAACGCCGAGCAGCACTCTGCCGCGTGACCCTGCCGGGGTTCAGCCAGCTCCCTGTTGCCGGACGCTTGCACTTCCTGTTGGGAGTGTGTGGCGGTGAGGAACGCTCGCACCTGTGCACTTCGGTCTGCGGGCGGGACTCCCCGATTGCACGTGCGGTTCTGCTGAACTCGGCAGGTTTCCGCCCACAGGCGGAGTTTGTCCTCCCGCCAGCCACGTGCGTCCCCACAGCCCTGCTTCTTGTGATCGCCGTCTTGGCCTTTATTAAACACGACTCACCGGGGCACGGATTTAGGGGTTACGAACGGAAATGGGAATTCCGGGGCAGGGCGGCCCCCTCATTTCGGCCTACGGAGGCCCATCACAGTAACAGCTCCAGGGCCTGCACTCGCAAGGCGGGCCCGGTGTTGTGGAAGTCACGGTATTATCCGTTCATCCGTTTGTCCGTTCATCCATCCATTCGAGCGCTGACCCAATGACGGCGGTGGACTGAGGGAGGAGCCCCCGGAAAGGAGAGGGGTCACCGAGCTCTCAGCAACGCCGGCCCAGACAGAGAGGAAATGCAGGGGACGCAGACCAGCCTGCGCGGCCCGCACCCTGGGCAGACGGCGCCGCCCCTCGGCCGCCGTGGCGTTCTGCTGCAGAACCCTGCCCCCCCCGCCCCCCCGCCCCCCGAGGCCTCCGCCGCTTTCCGGCGCCCTTCCGACCCAAGAGAGGCCGGCGGGCACTTGAAAAGCACCTGTGATCGAAGGCTTCCAGTCTCCCCCCCAGCGAAGATGCTGGCCAGGCTGGCCGGGGGCCATCCCCCCCCCCCGTGCCTGCCCCGCCCCCACCGTGAGTGTCTCCCCGTTGTCCCGGAGAGCAGGACTCGCTGGGTCACGAAGTAAACCGTCGGCACAGTTTCCGGGGGCAAGTCTCACTGTTGGAACGGCCTTTGAGCTGGGAAGTCTTCCCTGCCTTCCGGGGTGGGGGGGGTCCTTGCTCAGTGCGGGGGCCGGCGTGACACCCTGACAGCACACAGGTGTCCGCCAGTCCCTGGCTGCAACACCGCCCCCCCCCCCCCACCGTGTCTCGGGCGCCAGCTCCCTCTGCCAGAGCTTTCCTTCCCTGGTTTTAACGAGGCACCGGCCTGAGGGCGCCTCTGCCGGCGGTGCCCCTGGCTTTCGGGGGTGGCGAAAGGACTCAGAAGGCCCCAGTTCGAGGGCGGTTTGCCTCTCTGCCCCCGTCCCTGCAGCTTGGCCGCCGGGGCCCAGAGGGTATCAGCTGACTGTTCTCTCTCTCCTGGCATCAACCTCGCTCTCCCCGGCGACTGGGAGATTGCTTCGCTCAGCACGGAACCCTGGACCGGGTGATTTATGAGCCTTTGTCTGACTCATCTCAGATGTCCCAGGTCCGCACCATGGCGGCCCTCGGCCCCTCTGCGGAAGCCAGCTCGCACAGCCAGAGCGGAGCACGGCTCCAGGCCTGGGGGAGAGCATGTACGAGCGCCGGAGTGTAAGCTCCGAGGGCTTCCCGGCAGCCATGTGCTATTCTGGAGCGAGTCCCCATGACTCAGCAATCTGACAGCGGGGCCGATGGCCACTGCCCACCCAAGGACCAGGGGGCTCATTCGCCAAGTGGACCTGACTCTCAGGCCTCCCGGTGCCTGAAGGCATCTTCGAGAAAGGGCCAAGAGTTTCTGTGAGGCGGGGGGGGGGGGGGGGGTTTGGTGGCTGTGGGGTTGTTTGCAGCCCCAAGAGGGCCACAGGGGCAGCCTGGCTGGGGACTCTCGAGCCACAGCCTGCAGAGTTGGGAGGGTACTGGGGAGCCTGGGCCCAGCTTCTCAGGGTTGGGGCCCACGGGCCTGCGCTGATGTCACCAGGGAGTGGAAGAAAGGCGGTTTCCGGGCCCTCCCTCCGATTCTGAGTCCGTGGCCCTGAACTCGTCTCTGGGGTCTGTGTTCTGCCCATCCCCCCAGACTAAGGCACAGCCAGGTCCGGAAACTGGGGATCTAATCCAACCTCCTCACGGTGCAATGCAGGCTGCCGGCCGAAGTCACAAGGCCCCGACTCAGCTGCTCAGGGACAGCGAGGCAGCCGTCCCACCAAACTGTCACCCCGAGCTAGGCGTCCACACACACCCCCACGTCACCAGGAAAGAACGCCCCTGTGCTGGACAGACAGGGAAAGGGTGACTTGGACAGGCCATCGCCCGGGTCCCGGCTCTGCCCGCCCTTCAAGGCTCGCCAGCACAGCGGACGGAGGAGAGAGACCTTTGCAGGGGCCGAACGCCTCCTGCCCGATTCTTTAGACGTCTCCCTGTCCCGAGCGGTTTCTCTCTGCTCTGCAGCCACCTCGGGCGCTGGTTCGGCGTACACCGGGGAGAGCGTGGCTGTTGCCATGGCACCCTCACAGTAAGCTGTTGTCAAGTGGTGATGTTCTGAAATGACAGGCTCTGTTTCGAGAAATAGGAATGCGGAAGGGGTCGGCGGAACCCGCCAGCCCTCATCCATCACCAGGCTGTCGGAGACCGGTGCTGGCGCTCCGGCAGGATTTGGTCCCGAGGCTGACGCACGCAGGTGCTGACCGTCTGCCCCAGCCTGGGTCCTGAGTGGGCGTGAGGACGGCTCCCTTTCCCAGCGCACGCTCGGCACAGAGGCCTCAGCCGGGCCCAGGCCTCTCCGTGACCCCTCGCAGCTGCCTCTGGCCTTTCCTCTGGGATACACGGCTGATGTCCTTGGGCCTGGGTCACACAGGAGTCCCGGTCCAGTGGAGAATGACCGACGTTGGGCTCCTTCCTCTGCTTTTTTGTTGGCTTGAGCGCATCCCCCGACCTCTGAGACTGAAGACGAATGGACTGTAAGCCTGCCGTTCCGGGCGCAGGGCCAGGGCTGGCCGTCAGCACCGAGACGCTGATGCCCGTGACTCGGGCCCGACCTTGGGGACCTAGGTCTTCATCCGCCGTTCTGCTCTCGGCCTCGGGCTCCAGGGAAGCTCGTGACGTATCTTCCGATCTGCTACCAGTCAAGTCCTCTCTGCCACCGTGTGGGGCACCTGTTAAGGGCTCAGTTATGTTCGCTAGGTGTTCAGAGGTGTGAGCATGTGTGTCTTTCGGGCGACACGGGCCTGGCTTAGGGAGCTGACTGACGTGCGAGGAGGAAGGAAGAGAAACCTCCGGCCGTTTCGGAGGCATCTCCAAAAGTGCTTGTCAGCAAGCTCCGGGTGACCACGTGAGCTCCTAAGAGTTCATTTAAATATCGGGTCCCCGCAGCAGCAGGACCTGCCGACTCGGCCGGGCCGGGGCAGGTCACAGGAATTTGTCTGCACGCGCGAGACCAGGAGGCAGGAAAATGCTCCACAGGAGAGAGCCCACCGCTCGAGGCGGATCAATCCCGTCCCTTCTGAGCGGAACCCACGTCAAGTCGGACGTGCCAGGTGGTTCTCCGACACGCCCGGGGGGGGGCGGGGTTCAGGGCGAGCAGAGACCTGAGATCAGAACGGCTCTTCAGTGGGGAGAACATTCTGGGCCGAGAGGCAGTGGGCGCTTCGGGACCGCTGTTCCTCAGTCCACCGCGGTGCGGCATCCCTGCGACTCCGAGACCGCCAGACCAGGGCGTGTGACCAGAGGCGACCAGTGTCCGCTCCTGCGCCCGCCTGGGCCTCGGGGGTCCGGCTGCCTGGCTGTGGATTTAGGCCCCTGCACACTGACTTCCGAACGCCCACTGTGGGCCCAGCGCCCCACCCCCGGGCGGCCCGCCCACATCCCCCCAGGTTTCGTGGGTGCAGGTGTGGGTGCGGGCAGAGGCAGACGCAGGGGTGCATGGCGTGATGACGTGGCGCAGACGGGGGGAGGAAGCAGCAGACGCCAAGAGCACGGCCTCTGTGTCCTCTCCTTCCGTCCCTGACTGTCCTCAGGGCCTGCTCTCGGGGACGAGCATCTGACAAAGCGGGGTGCGGGCAGGAGCGTGGGAACAGAGAAGACCGGGGGATCTTGCCAACAAAACCCCCGACATCGGGCGACCTCACAAACAGCCATTGGTCGACGGGGCGTCGCAGGGGGCAGAGGTCTCGGGGTCCGGAGAAGCCTGCCCAGGAAGATGCGGGCGGAAGGGAACCACCGGAGGGACCAGAAGGGCTTCTTTACAAGGAAGAAGAGGGTGGGGCGGACGCAAGTCCGCTGACAAGCGGGAGGCGTACGAAGTAAACGATTAGCACCGAAGGACCCCCACGCGGAGCTTTGGTCACGGAGAAAAAGAAGGACGAGGCGCTGCAGGCAATTAACAGCTGCTGTGCTATGACCCTCGGGCTGGGGGGGGGGGGGCGGGGCGGGGAGCGGCTCGGGCGGCTGGGATGCAGGCAAATTAGCAGGGCCCTGATTTCCAGAGAGCCCAGGGAATCCGTAAGGAACCTGGGCCTGTCAGGGCTGACTCATCAGAGGGGCCAGCGAGGCGGGGGACGGGGGGGCGGCACTGCAAAAAGGGAAAGCACACCCCTGAATTTTCCAAGAGGCCCCATGGAATTTGGGGCCAGTGCTCAAGAAACCACGTCACCCCGCTGCATCTCTGGGCCTCGGGGTCCATGCCAGTTTTAGGTAGATCCACCCTCCCGACAAGGGGGCCAGCCCAGAGCCAGGCTGAGAGGCTTAAACAAATTCCTGCAGAAATAAGTGGGACAGAGGGCACCGGCCCGCAGGCGGGCGTGTGTCTGCAATTGGACTGCAATGGAACACACTGGAACCCACCCCTTCTCTGAACTCGGGGAGGGCCGGGCGGCATCTCCCGTCGTTATTCCTAAGGTTACAGAGAGCAATGGCGGCCGACGGAGCACGTACCCTGTGCCCCGCCCTGGTGCTAAGCATGCCGCCCATCGCAAGCTCGTGGAACCCTCAGAATCTCCTTGCGATTAAGTTTATTCTCATTTCACAGGAAAGAAAACTAAAGCTCTCGGAGGTGAGGTCGCTGATCCGGACCCACGCCCCAGCAGCCCGCCAGCCCGCCTCTGCCTCTGCCAGCCTGGGCTTGCCTGGGTGCGCCGGGTGCTGAGCTGTCACCGGAAGCCCTTTACTGGTAGGTGGTGTCCCCTACAGTAGCAAGGACAAAGGCTGGGAAGTGGAGTAGAGCCGAGTTCAAATCCCCCTACCACCAGGACAACCTACCCGTGCCTCGGTTTCCTCACGTGTAGATAAGGAAAACCACACTAACTCACACGGCTCTTGTAGACTTGAGTGAGGGGGCTCGCATTCATATTCTGCTATTTTATTCTAGTTGTAAACCGACCTGCCTGGAATTACGGGGAAACCAAAATACGAAACGGTAATTCATGGAAGAAAAGCCTTCTTTAACTCAACGTATTAAGTTCAATTTATTGCAAAATTACCAGTTTCTAAATGTGTTACTGAGTGCTGTTCAGCGAGACACTTTAATAGGTTGTTTTCACGAAAGTGTTCAGCCTTCGCTCTTCTGCAATTCGGAGAGAAAAGTTATAAAGGTTTTACTTCCTTAAGTCACTCAAAATTGGATTCTGAATCTAAGAGCTGATTCCAGAGCCTCTGAGGATAATGAAGAAATTATCTCCTAAAGAGAATTTGTTTCCAATGAAGTATAACACATCACGTGACCCGCTCACTTCCAATAAAGGGAGTGCGTTCGCGGAATAGAAATATTTGGGAAAATTGATGCCGTTTTGTCTTGAGAATATGAGCTTTAATTTTCCTGTAGCTGCAGCGAACGTGCATCTGTGTAACTTCTTCCCCGCACCAGCCTGCAAACCCTCCGCCAGGCCTCAGGTCCTCCCAGGCGGCAGACTGCGCGGCAAGCGGAATGTGGTAGCTTCTGGGCCCCCTTCATCAGACGCGATTTGGTCAACATCGGCCTTTCCCTCCCTCGGCTGCTGCAGGACCTCATCAGGAGACAAACGCAAATCAGCAGGTGGCTGAATCGGAACAAAACCCTGACTTCCTTCCCCCGCCAAGATGTGCAAATGAAGGGACTGTGGTCGGAGCCAAGACGGCCGTCGCCAAGCGGTCGGAGGGGGGGCCGCTGGCCACCGGGATCACGGAGCTCACGGTGCGGAAGTTTCTCTGAGGGTTAGAAGCCACGGTGCTCAAGTGCATCGTCGGGCCTGGCACTCAGAACAACCCCGTGTGGTGACGGGTGGCGGTCCCCCTCATTCTACCGCGGGGAGACTGAAGCCCAGACAGGCCTCAGAGTCAGCCGGGGGCACAGGGGGATTGTCACCCAGGCAGTCCTGCTGCAGAGCCAGGGTGTCAGCCACCAGGCCACAGCCCGGCCACCTGCTGGGTGCTCGGAGCGCCGCCGTTCCCGGCTCGGCCACGGACGCCATGGTACGGTGTTCCTTCCGCAGGCCCCCGAGACCCGACCTCCGTGTTGCCATGTGCTGTCTCACCAGCAGTAACAGCGCTCCCGTCTGTCTGTGTCTTCGCCCGCTGCTCCCGGAGTGTCCGATGCGCTCCCGTTCCCGGACCCTGACAACAGAGGCGGGGCCCGCACCATCCGTCCAGGAGAGGGGCCGTACCCCGGGCTGAAAGGGCTGGCCCGGGGCAGCCAGCCGGCCAGCGGCACCGCGAGAACAGGCCCAGGGCTTCCGGCTCCCAGCCCCGTGCTCCTCCTGCGCCGGCAGCTTCCCCGGCCAGCGGCTCTGCACCTGGGCACCTGCCCCTCCCGGCGTTGCCGGGATGGCAAGACAGACAGACAGACAGACAGACAGCCCCGAGCCCTTGCTTTCTCCCGGGGACTGTGGGAAGCACTTTGGTCCGTCCATCTCTTTCAAGCAGCCTTCCCACCCCTAGACTGTGAGTCCAGTGGACACCGGCATTGGAAAAGGAAGGAGACTGGGGCTCAGGTAAACTGAGCGGCGCCTCCCAGGCCACAGCGCGGCACCGACCCGAGAACCAGGAGAACTGGTAGGCAGACTAGGCGGTAAAACCCGGCAAAACAAAGCAGCCCAGGGAAAGATGCTCTAGCATCCCTGAGAAAAGATGTGACCCGGGAATTCCATGTCCTGACGAAATGCATTCGAATGCAAAGACAGCAGGAGAATCTCTTACGCACAGGCCAGAACTCGGAGAACAGTTACCGCGAGTCCTTGAAGAAAGCCCGAGGTCAGACTTCGCCCAATTAAGAAATAAACGGTGAAAGCGCAGTCGACGCAGTGCTGTGCACTGACTGCCTACCCCGTGGCCACCGTCTGGGCGGAGGCACAGGTACCACGGGGACGCAGCAGAAGGCGACACTGTCAAACAGCTGGCCGTGTGAGGGGCACAAGGGGGGACCGGCGGAGGGAGACGGTGGAAGTGTTAGGACTTCTGCGTCACGTCTAGGCAGGTGAAAACCATCGTCACCGGAAGCCGCCAAGGTGAGGGACGCTGCTTTCGAAAGCCAGGGGTGCTCAGCCCCGAGGCCGGAGGCTGGGTGGGGGCCTCGGGCCCTTCGCCAACTTTGCCTCGGAACAGAACAGGTGTCATCCTTCAGTGTCCGTGTCCCCTCGAACAAATGACAAACACACCCGGCAGCTCGGAGCTGCACGGTGACTTTCGTGGGCCCTTCCCTTCGTCAAAGGAAGAACTTAAAGTCTGCTTCCTGCATTTGGTGTAAAGATGACTACATTAATATTGAAACATTTTCTTTGACCTAAAAGTCCTTTTTTTCTTCTGATTTTAAAAGAAATTAAAACAGCCTGTGGGCCCTGGGCACCGTCTCTACGGTGCCTGCAGGGGAATGTGGCCCTGACGGGGCACACACGGGACTGAGAAGGCGATGGTGGGGGGCGGGGCAGGGAAGAACGGGAAACATGAGAAAAGAAAAGCCAGGAGTGTCACCGAGAACCATCGGGGCTGAGTCACAAACGCGTCTCCCTCGCTGTTGTCACGGGTCCCCGTCTCAGAGGCTAATGTCCCCAGGCCTTGCGGGTTGGCTCCTTCTGCATCCCGGCTGATTTCCGCCCCGTGCCAAGCACAGCTGATCACCCTTCGGGAGCGAACGCGTTTTCTGATTACTCTGCATCTCTGTGTCTAAATCTGGAGTTCGCTGAATGCTAACCGCGGCCATTGGCGGTGCCGATCCAGTTGTCAAGCCGAGACACTGTCCTTTCCTGTAACCTTCCAGGGAATGTTTGTAGTTTCTTCTGCTTCTCTCCTTTCCAGAAATATCGTGGTGTGTCCGGGAGCTGCCAGCCGGCCCGGAGGGGCCCCCACGCAGGGCCAGGAGAACGATGGAGACCTCATCCCGCAGCTCGGTCCCAAACGCCCCTCTGCACCTGTCCCTGGGCCTGGCTGCTTCCGGCCTGAGACGCCTGCAGAGCTCAGCTGCCCCACGGATACTCGTACGATGTGGGCGCCCAGCCCAGCCAGGAGCGGGGCTCCCCTCTGAGAGGCCCCTCGCTGTGGGGCTGTGAAGGGAACGGACTTTTCTAACGACCTCAGAGGTCCCAGGGAACAGGCTTCCAACACACGCAAGTCCCAGCGGGGCCGGATGTCTGCTCCCCAGAAGGGCGTGGGGAGGCGCCCCTGCCCCCGGCCGCATCATCCGCGTCGGGACGCCTGCTCTGGCTGCCTTCCCGTTGGGGAGACACAGCTGCAGTGACAAATTCCTGTCTTTCACCAGCTCCACTCTGCCCCTGTGGCCGTGGGGTTTTTCTCCTCCAAGGAGAGGGACCAATACTGAGCACTCACCACGGCTGAGCCTGGCTCCTTCCCGGGTGTCGTTCTGTTTCATCCTCGCGCTTCTCGGAGGCAGCAGCCCCAGTCCTTTACCAGGGAGGAAACTGAGGCCCAGAAAGGTCAGGGAATGGAGAGAACCGAGCCACGGATGGGAGAGGAAAGCCAAGTGTCACCGACGGGGGGCACCTGACAGTGAAGGACAGGGTTCCGCTCAGGCTGTTGCGACACGGAGAAAGCTCATCCAGGAGGGGGAGGGAGGGCCGGGTCCTGCGGAAGCAAGTGGACAAGGGAGTCGTCCGCGAGGCCTGTGGGAGTCCTGAGCAGGGATTGGGGGTACCTCTTGGACAATGCCAGGGCACGGGGGTCACTTGCATTACATGCCCCGAGAACTGAACCCCAACCTTCTGGTTGATGGGATAACGCTCCCACCAACTGAGCCACAGCGGCCAGGGCAAATGAGCATAATTTTTACAATGAAAAAAATCCTTATCTTTAACCTACTATAACCCTAAGACACAATATACCATGAAATAGCAAGCATGTAGTTAGAAAATACCAAGACTGCATCAGGAATGCCACGCAAAGAGAGTCTCTAAGCCTGGAGTAAGTCCTAAACATCTGCATGTTACTAAAACGCCATAGGTAACAAAACTCCTCTTGAAACTATCGCCCAGAAGATGCTGAACTCAAATTAAGGAAATAAAGTGGCCACAAAGCTAACGTCGAACAAACGCTAGCAACATGACGAGCGCTACGCCTTTCTTGCCCAGCGTAAGGCAAAGCCTCGCCAGGACCTGAGCAAGAGGAACGTATCCCAGACAGTGAAGGGCGCTGACGGTCCCCGGGAACGTCCCGCAGGACGGGCAGCTCCAAACCGTTCGCGTGAATGGCGTCACCTGCGCAGATGCAGCCTGGGAAGGCTGAGCCGCCCCTTCCGCTGGAGAACTCCATGCTCGCCGTCCACCAGGCAAACCTTGTTGTTTCCAACACTTCTCCTTTTAGAAGGCGAGAGAACGAGTTCCCTGAGAGTTTCCGGGGGGGGGGGGGGGGGCTCTGGGGAATCTCAAAGACGGCTTTAGATGCAAAAGGTATAATTTTAGAAGCGGGTTTTGGGAAGGCAAAAATCAAAGTTGTTAGGGGACTTGGACACCTGAGAGGAACTGGGTGCCTGAGACACACTTTGCTCCTTAGTTCAAAGTGATAATAAAACGTAGCGGGTAGCAAGACTGTAAAGAACCTAAGTGACAAGCTCGTTTTCTTAAATCACCAAGGGCGTCATAAAATCCACGCAAACCACGGAAGGCTATTCTGTTAAGACACGGAATCTCTGCGCTCTTGGCAGCTTACACAAAAGGTAAAGAATCACATTTTATCACCTCGTATTACGAGCGGGCCAGAGGTCCAAACGCTTTTTGTCATTGGGACAGAGATGAAAACAAATCCGGGTTTTTGCACCAGCATCGTATTTGGTGCTCAAGGCCTTTCTGAATTCTGACGGATGAACCCGTCAAACCTCCGCTAGCTCTGACCACAGCAAATAACGTTTCCTCCTCCCCACAAACCTCCCCTGGGACTTCCCCTCCTCCTTCAGCTTCAGGCCTTCTCTTTCTTCTTCCTCACCCTTCAACCACCAGTCGTTTTCATTTAGGACAAAACCACTCCCTTTTTTCATGAACGGAGACACGGCCGGCCCGCCTGCAGGCGAGGTTGCTCCTCCCCGCACCATCTCACTCACACGCGTTGGTGGGAAGGTCCGGCCGCGTCTGCCCCGCCGAGAGCGTCCGGGGGCTCAGTGGGTCGGACCCCGCATTCCGAGCAGGTCGGCAGAGCCGGCGGCAGCCCGCACGCCTCAGAGCAGCGCCTCACCCCCACGCTCATCGACAGACCCCGCGCCCCGGCCTCTCTGCAGCATGTGAGCCTAACAGACCGACGTCCGCACACCTCAAATCACGGCTGGGAACGAGCGCTTCGGCGCTCCCTCCTACGAGGGAGGGCGTACGTCTCCGATGAACGTCCGTGAACGAAGCCACCTTCATAGCAGCAGCCCCAAGGTTTGAGCTACCTGGCAATACCGGAAAGGACCTTCAAGTTCACGGACCACGAAACATAACTAGTGTTAGAATAAAGTTTTCGGAATAGGGATTCGATGCTGCGAAACACTAATTCCCGTTCTTCATGATCTCAAACGCCAAGGAGAAGGAACGCCGGCACATTTGATGAATCACCCGCGTGTGCTCACGGGGCCCACGCAGAATAAGCACACGCGTTTCCATTACATGTAACGCCCAGGCAGACCACACATCGCTGCTGTCTTCAAACCAAATTACTGAACTAGTCCTGGGGGCCAGAGTCTCACCCAGACCACGTGAACCGGAATTCGGGAAACGTTCCTGTGAGTTCACATGACCACACCTTTCCTTTCCCCACACTGAAACTAGCTGAGGTTTGGGTTTCTTAGTTTCCGGGAATTTTAGGAACACCTAATGAGGACGAGGCCTTGTTTTCCTCTAACTCGACCAGAATAGAGCTCCTCTGAGGGGCTGTACGGCCCGACATGGCGACACGCCGCAGAAGGAGGAAGGCAGTGCAAACGCACAGGACGAGCGGCGGGGCGTGTGCGAACCGCAGACGGGCAAACACGCGGACGCCCGCGGGCAACCCTATAGCTTCCCAGGTACGGCTGCAGCCGCGGGGCCAGCACAAACACCGAGTCCACGTCAACACGCCGTTCCCTCCCCAGGGGCCCGAACTCCTCCGTGATCCGAACTCTGACAGGTGGACGGGGAAAGACGAACGAATCCGACTCGGGGTCTACTTTCATCCAGAAGAGAAACATCAGCGTGTGGCTGTCTCTCATGCGCCCCCTACCGAGGACCCGGCTCTCAACCCAGGCACATGCCCTGACTGGGGATCGAACTGGTGACCCCATGGTTTGTTTGCAGGCTGGCGCACAGCCCACTGAGCCACACCAGCCAGGGCCACATACCACTTCTCCTTGGGCTGTTCATCTTCGGTTGTTCCCGTATCTCGGCTGTTACAAATGAGGCTGCGGTGAGCATAGGGACACAGACACCCACAGGCCAGAGAACGCAGGTGGCCTCTCGGAGTGAAAACGACCTCTGTCCGGGAGCCAGCAAAGGACCCCGTCCTTTGCCGCTCGAGGCTCAGGCTCAGTCCTGCGGCTACAAGGCACTGAATTCCGCCCTTGGCTGGAGTAAGCCCGGAAGCAGACTCTCCCCTCGCCCCGCCAGGGAGGAGCCCACGCGGCCACCACCTCCATTCTGGCCGCGTGAGCCCTCGAGCTAAGAGCCCACCGGAGCGCCCCCTGGGGGCTCGCGCCTGAACTGCGAGACAATAAAGGGCGCCATTTCAAGCTGCTAAACGTGCGATAATTGGAGGCGACCCCACGGGGGGAGGCTGATCCACGGGGCGGCTGCCTGTCTGCCACGGAGGGCCGGGGACCCTGGCGCGCAGAAGCAGCACCTGCAATCTTGAAACTATGGGTACCAGCAAGATAATCAGGGGCGGATGAGTTTGAGAGTTTATTGCCTTCCTTTAATATCACTTAATTATAACTTTGTATAATGCAATTTTTACAATCGCTGAGTCTAATTTTCAGGAACCCAGCTCCCGAGCTTCCTGAAAATGCAGCCACAGGCCCCTCCGAGCCGGCACGGGGTCCTCTAGCTGCAGCTGCTGGTGTCTCCGGACCGCGTGGTCACTCCCGAGGACGCTGGCCTGCAGGGGCGGGCCTGGGGAAACGCGTGCAGACGCGTGGTGAGGTCACAGCCGTGACGGGCGCGCCCGCCCCCTGGCCAGCTTGCTCACCCCCAGCTCGTCCTTCGGGAGAAGAAAAAGTGCTCGGCCCGGAGAAGACTCAGTCCAGCCTGCTCATCTTCCCGTGGCTGCACTGGTCACAGCCCCCAGTGACCTGCTCGGCCACCCTGGCCGTTCTCGGAGATGCGGCCACACGCCCCACTACGATTCTGCCACCGTTTCGGATCAGGCTCCCCTACGTCCTGGGCAACCTCGGCACCCAGTTCGTGCCTCAGTTTCCTCATCCCGCACGGTGGGGGCTGTAATAGTCTCTGATTCCCTGGCCTGGTCGGGACCGTAACACCACCTGCAAAGTGCTTATAACTGTGCTTGGCCTACAGCAAGTACTCGGGATGGTCACGGTTTCACAGATTCTTATTTTCCAGGCCTTTTTCATGACTTCGTTTCTCTCATTCTCTGGGTATTCGCTTTACTATGTCCTGCCTCAAATCCCTTTCTCTCCTGGAATCTGTTTTCTAGTGTGGCCTGAACTGTTTTTGCGCTAAGCTCACCGTTAATTCCTGGGGACTCCTGTGTGCCCAGGGTGGTGCGTTTATCCCTGGAGGGGTCCCACGGGACAGGCCCCCCCACCCCGCCAGGACCCGAATCTTTTTACCGGCCGGAGCATTTTCTCCTCCTTTCCCCACACCGACGCAGGTGCGGTAGCGCAACGGACGCTGGACTCTCTGCCCAGCGTCCACACTGAGTCCTGAGAATCCCAACCCCTCTACCGGGACGTGACTTCTGTACACGGCCTCAAACAGATGGCGAGCCCCCCAGGCCCCCAGGGGTCTGGGACTCTTCCCTCCAAGTAAAGGGCAGCGCTTTGAGGCTCCCGGCTGGATGCAGAAGGCTCCCTTTCAACTCCGCACCCGGCACCGGCCTGCGGTCTCACTTCCTGTGCCCCGACGCACGGCAGCATCCGTGCCAGGCCTTTATCTGGGTCCTGCCCCTCCCCTCCCCCGCCTCCTCCCTCCCCCTCCCCCATTCCAGCATCACCCCCATCCCCCACTCAAGCTTTCTGTGCCTCTTCTTTCCTGCCACCTGAGCCTCTTCTTCTCTTTCATTACCAGAGAGCTCCTTTAAACACAGAGCTCGGCTGCACAGTTAAGCAAATGTTCACTGTTTTACTGGGCATTTCAGCGCGCTCACAGTGGAAGGGGCCTGCTGTGTCTGCTTGGCCTGCCGTGTTCTGCGCACGTGTGTCTCACGCCTGCAGAGAGGGAGAGAGAACTCCCTTTGGGGAGGGCGCCGCTGGTTCGGAGCAGCACGTACAGCCGCTGCCCAGGGTGGGAGGTGAAGGTAATTCTGACCTCCCCCAACCCACCACTGGGGGTCCTGCGCAAGGATGCCAAAATCCGCACCCCGCCCTCTGAGGAAAACACCCTCCTCCCTCCCCACCGTCTGTGTCCTGTCCGAGGTGCCCACCAGCCTCACCGTGGGGGAAAACACATGTTTAATGAACTCCTTTTCGAGGAAGGCCCCTAAGTTCCCAGGAACTGGGACAAGAGGAGAAATAAAGAAAGGAAAGGGGTCTCGGGCCTGAGGGTCAGACCTGGGACTGAACGCAGGAGAGCCAGAGGAGGTGACCGGGGGGCTCCCAGCGGCCCACCAGCACTGGGGCCGGGACACGCTCCGGGACCGCTGCTCGCCCGGTGTGGGCCCCCAGCCCCGCTCCCGGCTGGAGCAGCACCTCGCCCCCCCACACCCGCCACAGCACCCGCCCTGCGAGCTCTGGGAGTCCTCGGCTTCCGCCTGCTGGACAGGGGCGTTTATTTTTATTTTTCAGGTACGGCTGGCATTCGGGGTTATATTAGCATAGCAGCTGGACGTCTACAGGCCTGACAAGGTGGTCCCCCGACACGTCCGGCACCCCCCTGGCACCGCGCACTGCCTGCACCACGACACCTGCGCACCGCTGCCGGCGGCACCAGTTACGAGAGTCCCCGCAGCACCTCGCCATACGCGACACTCGATGTCCGCACACCTACCTGACCACAGTCCCGTGGGGCGGCGTTCTCAGTTTTATGTTACCAAACTGCCTCACGCGTGACCCCTCCCGGGGGAAAGAGTGGAGGGTGAGAAAAAGCACTTGCTTCCAGAAAGCCGCACCCTTTCCCTGCGTGCGCCCTTGGCGTGGACGATTTCTCGTGGTTGGAAACACTGGAGTCCCAGGCTCGCACGCTTGCGTCTGACTCACCTTCACAAACTTCGGAGAAAGTCTGGAAAAACAGACAGAACACTCTCCGGAGCTCTTGCTTCCAGAGCCGAGATGCCGCCTCGAAGGCGCCCCGCCTGCTCTCTCCGAGTTGAAGGGAGCAAAATGCCAGCCGCCTCGGAATCGCCTTCTCCTGGTCTCTGTTTCAAGCCAACAAGGCGCCAAAACTCTGATGTGCGATTCGAAGCGCCTCACTGGGCACTCCAGAATCTTAAAAAGTAGTAAAATGCTGGGCAGTTACACAGGCGATTTAATTTACTGTTATTTTCATCGCACGGTCAGAGAAACCGCAACTCCAAAGGTTCCACTTAGATATCGAACATTGGCGGGTGCACCTGGTATAAAGGGGTGAGCTGGGAAAGGGAAGCAACCCACCCGCCACAAGGACGGAACATGGAAAATAAAAGAGAGGGGCAAGCCCGGGGAAAATGCCCCGGATGATGAAAACCTCACGGCCGTGTTGCCCCAGCTCCCAGGACGCCCGCGCACAGTCCAGGTTCACCAGCAGTGTGTGTGACCTTTCTTCAGGTCAGTAGGGACCCCCAGCAGACCTCCCACCAGCACCTGCATGAGAAGGGAAGGGGGTGCCCATCCTCTGAAGCTCGCTGCACCGGACGATCCACCCTCCAACCATCTCTTCCTGCCACCGTGCCTCCCAGGGGACACCTCGTTTGTTTACAGAGCTCTCGGGGACACTCTCAGGAATAAATAGCAAGAAACTCCAGCCAGCCGATGGTGCCAAGGCTTGTCAAGGGCGCTGTGGGCAAAAGCGCCTGGACAGATCGGCCCACCTGCCACTCGTGAAGAATGGCTTCCTCTCGCCAGCAGCCCCCCAGCACCCCCCCCCCGCACCCTTCAGGTGCACTGCGAACTCTGGGGACTGGGGTCCAGGCCAGCACGCCCTCCCACCCATGCTGCAGGCTGAAGCGAGGCAGGGATTCTGTTAGTCTTCTGAGCGACCTCAGAATTTTCCAGATCAGCTCGGTTTCCGGGGCCTGCGAGGAAAGCTCACAGGCTGTGTGCCCTGGCACCTGGGGAGGCAGGTGCGGCCAAGTCCAAGTGCTGGGAGCCAGAAATGGAGAGCAGATAAGGTAAATTGCATTGTTGTTTCACTGTGGACCTGAGGCTCCAACATCCAATTTGGGAGCAAATAAATGGATTCTGGGAGCAAACAAATGGAAGCTTTTTAAAATAGGACTCGCTCTACAGCAGTCTGAAAATGAGTGAAAACCACCAGCGACATTCCGCCTGCACTGCTGAGGCTAAAAAAGGAAGCCCACCAAGGAGGGGACCCATCCAAAGCAGACACTGTTCTATGTTTAGAAAAGTGCAGACACGGGCTTTGAAACGGGGAAGCGTCTTATACGATTTTGACTTGAATGAGGATAAACAGAATTTAAATCTACAGCACTACTTGAATTTAAATAAAAAGCAGCTAACATTCACCAAATGCGCTTACTACGTGCTTGACATGGTTTCAGGTTCTTAAGAACGACACAACGCTACCAACTCGCTTTTTGCAATAATAATAATAATAATTATTATTATTATTATTCCCCCCATAACTACGAGGTGGGTGCTGTATTATCTCCAATTTACAGGTGAGAAAACTGAATAATAGCTAATATGGGCCATCAGTTCAAACCTAGCACACCTGCCGCTAAAACCCGTGTGCTTACCTGCTGACCGATCCAGAAAGTGTTCTTGCAACATACTACTCCAGAGAAATTCCAGAATCTAGAAAGTGTTCTTGCAACATACTACTCCAGAGAAACTCCAGAATCCATGTCACCTATAAATGCAGCAGACAGCACGCCCCCCTCCCAAGAGCTATTCTGAGTCTCATCTTCAGAGAATTTCACATTGTTTGAGAAGCAACATCTCAGAGAGAGGGGGACCCTCTGTCAACCTAGGAGGTGGATTCCAAGGGGTCCGAGCCCCACGGGGCGGTTGCCTGTCGCTTTGCCGGCCAGCGGCGGACTCGTGATACAGACCCAGCCTTGGGAACTGGCTGGCTTCTGCTGCAGGTGTCTGCAGAGGGTTCTGCTCCACGATAAACAGGGTGAGCTAGTCCTCTGCGCGTTTGCTGTTCTGAACGTGAGTGTGAGGCTTGCAGGTGAGACAAGCAATTTATAAAGGCTTCTCAGCCTGTGGACAAGCCGCCCACGGGCTGAGTGAGGGTGCCGCAGCAGAGGCTGCGGAAAGGCCTGGTCTCCACAGACAGGCTGAGCCAGCGCGCCCGGCCGGGACCCTGTCTGCGGACTGCTCGCTCCCTGGGCAAGTGCGAACCGTTCTCCCTTAAACCGCTGGTAGGCGTTTTGCATCCCAACACACACACACACACACACACACACACCCACACACACACACACACCCTTTGTCTCTGTGCAGACCTCGGCTGCGTCTACACATTCTCACTTTTCTTTATTCCAGGAGACTTACGAGTTCTTTGGCATAATAAAACCAGTCCTTCACGAAAGGACTCGAAATATATTTGAGCAGCAGTTTACCCACACTTTTCTGGAAAGAAAAAAAAAAACTGTTCAAGACGAGGACTGTTCTTTACCCACCCCCTCCCCCAAATTTTGCTCAGGTGCTCCGGCCTGCAGGCAATGGCGCAGCAGCGAACGGAATAAAATACAACCCCGGTTTCCCCGTTAATAAAATAAGCAATCTGCACTAGACATTTCATGCTTCGTGCTATCTATCTATCTTGGTTATTTGTAATAATTTCGAAGGTTGCCCTATAAATAATGACTACATTTTCAAACACTTAATAAAATAGAGACAATTCATCCGCAGTCCTCAAGTCCTTCTCTGCAGCCTCAGTCCCTCGTCAGGGAATTATGGGGGACGACATCCGTGCTCCCGAAAGCCCCTTCCCACTCAGACACTCCTGAGTCCGCCGGATTTTTAAACACGTCGGTCCAATCCTGGCGGACGTTCTTCAGAGTTTCCGAAACCAAGACCTGACAACGTCCCAGTCGCGCGTGGACGGTACGGTAGGAGTTTACCGCCCAGACTCCCAGCTTCTCACTCAGCTCCGTATCCTCCACGCCCAGCGCGACATGGGGTCCGCAGTCTTTGCTGGGAATCCAACGTCGGCTAGCTTTTCTTTTTTTGGGGGGGAGCATCTACTATTTGAGAGACATTTTACATAGGACATCTCAGATCCGCCAAACGATCTTGCAAGGGCCTCGTTTCCACATCTGTAACCCGAGCGACACTGGGCGCCCGCCGGGCCAGTCCCAGCTGGGCAGCACTCAAAACGCACGCGCATTCACGCCCAACACTGGAGACGCGCGCGCGCAGCGCTCTAGCGAGGTTTTGGAAGATGTGGCAAAAGGGCAATTACCCTGCAAAGCCTAGCGGCCCCCCCACCCCACCCCTTGGTTCCACTTCCCGGGGTCCCCGTTACCCACGGCCACCGAGGTCCAAGTGACAAGGGGAGAAACCCAGACGTAAACCACTGACCTGGGGTGCGGTCCCGCGGGCTGCGCGGCGGGTGAAATCTCGCGAGTCCCGCGGCCGCCGGGACAGGTCTCCTCCCCCGTCCGTCCCCAGAGGCCCCGCCCCTCGGTCACCGAGGAGCCTCCGGCACCGGCTGGACGGTGACGGCGTTGCATGGCTTGGACTCTGGTCACCGCAGCCTCGTGTCACAGGGGCCCCAAAGCGCCAGAGCGGTGATGCAGGCGGTGCCTGTACACCCAAGAGATGCCTGACGTCACCTGCTCACGTCACTCCCCTCCCTTCGTGACGTCACCAGGGCCTTGCATCATCTCGGAGTGTCGCCAGGAGGCATCGGAGCGCAGCATAGTCCGGTTTGTTGCAGTCCGTGGTGACAGTGGTTCTGTTTCATTAGTTGTTATTGATCTCTTATGGCGCCTGATCATCACAGGTATTTATGTGTAGGGAACAACCAGTATATCCAGGATTCCATACTTCCCGCGGTTTCAGGTATCCGCGGGGGTCTTCACCCATGTCCCTCGTGGATAAAGGGGGGCTGCTGTACCTCAAAAACTTGCTAAAAAGCCCCACAGCTCCACAAGCACCCGAATCTCCGTCTTCCCCAAACACCCCAACACAGCTGCCTCTTCCCCATTCGGCCCCGCCCCTGCTGGGTCTGCTCTGTCCTTTGGCGAGTGAGCTCACACCCTTTAGAACCCAAACTGATTGAAAGCTCAGCCTCTCCGAGGTCTCCAGTCCTCCCGACGCCCGCTGGTCTGCCAAGCACCCCGCAGGCACTGACGGGGGGCAGCGCTGGGAGCCACCTCTGGTTCCGGGCCCAGGTTCTCCCTCACCCCTGGGGGACAGGCACAGCTCCGCTCAGCCGGCTGCCACCACGCCGCCCGAGGGACTCGGGAAAACGAGATGGCACACCCGTCTCCTGACTCAGAGTATCCTGGGTGAGACCCAAGAGTCCACACTTCCAGTAGGTGTCCCCGGGGGTTCCGAAGTCCAGTCAGGGGTCCCCTCCTCAGTCACTTAAAACATCGTTTCATTGAGCGCGGGCCTGCGAACCAGAGTATCGCGGTTCGATTCCCAGTCAGGGCACATGCCTGGGTTGCAGGCCAGTTCCCGGCAGGGGACACACGAGAGACAACCCTACATTGATATTTCTCTCCCTCTCCCCCTCTCCTACCCTTCCCTTCTAAAGATAAATAATAAAAAAAAAAAAAAAAAAAAACATCGTTTCAATTGCAGCCGGCTTGTAATGATACTTGGTTTCGGGGGCAGAACACAGAGACGAGACATTCATGTAACTCCCAAGGCGATCACCCCGTAGGTCTAGCACCCACCGGCACCGCCCGGGGCGGTCCAGCGGCACCGACTGGATTCCCTGCGCTGCGCTGTGCGCCCGTGGCTGCCATCATCACTGGAGGGGCGCTGTTTCGGCCCCCTCACCCCGAACACCCAGCTCGAGGAGCCCATTCCGAAGAGACCGGGGCTTTGGGAACTCGGGAGAGGACGCGGCGTGAGCACCAGCTTCACCAGAGGCAGCCCTGGGCCGGGCCTGCCGGCAGACTCCGGGCAGAGCCTCGGCCGGTCCCTGTTCCCTGGGTGACCGAGTGGATGTCCTTCTTCCCGGCGTCTTCTTCGTCCTCACCCCACCTCTGCCCCATCGTGGAAGGAAGGGTGCTCCTGGGCGTCTGACCACTCAAAAGTCACGGCAGCCCACACTGAGAAGTAGGCCAGGCGTCAGGCAAGGCCACCGTGACATGGATGGACCGAGCGGATTAGAAACGCGGGCGGCAGGTGAGGAAAGGAGGTTTATCTTGGGAGGGACACGCAGACCCATTTGTCTGAGAAGAGCGAGTACGCTGCGCACTCGGCCTGGAAGGGACGGAAGAGTGTGTCCCGGGGAGAAGAAGGGCGGCGGAGGAAGGTGGCCGGGCCGCCCCGGCCCTGCACAGCGTGGCCCTGGAGGAGGACATCAAGTCCTCCGGAGACGCCCCTGTGAAAAGCCCCTCGTCCGACGGCCTTCGGGTGTGTTCGAGTTCGGGCGTGAAGCTCGCACGGAGGCCAGCGCTCAAGTGGCTGATGTCACCGATGTCACCGGGCTCCCAGACTCTTCCATCAGCTGCATCCGTCATTGTGTGGCAGTTTTAACAACCCAGCGAGGACAGTCACAGACAGCGGGAACCGCTGCTGGCGACAGTGCCCTCGTGACAAGCACAAACACCAAACTCGTGACAGAGGCAGGTCTCGGTCCCGCTGCACAGTCACAGTCCCAGGCTTGCAGCTGCTCCAGACGCCGCGCGGGTGCGGGGCTGCAGCTCTGAACGGCACAGCTGGAGCCTGCCTCCCCCTCCCCGCGGGTCTCGTCCCCTGGGGGCCTCGTGTCAGCAGACGAGAGCAATGGCCTGCGCGCCATTAACAACCAGGGCTTCGGAGTGAAGCTGATTGATGAAGAGACAATGCCACCTGGAATCCCTGCCCACCTTAATTGGCTTAAAGCTGACATCAGCGGTGAAAACAAAGACAGTTCAGGTGTCATGAGCCCCCGGCGCGGGGCCGTGGGGGCCAGGAAGCCACGGGTGGGCCGAGGCGGTCGGGGTCTGCACCGGAGCCGGGACTTTCACCACGCCCCTCCCGAAACGCTGAGCCCGGGGAAGAAGAGCGTGGGCTGGGGGAGACCCCCGTGGAGACGCCAGAAGGGCGACGTCCTGCTTCCTGGCCGAGACGGAAAGGGCCCCCGAGAACCAGCGTCACCCCGGGGCCGGCAGAGCGTCACGTTTTCTCCTTTCTCCCTCCGGAACATCTCGCCCATCTGTCCCCGGCTCTCCAGTGCCACTCCCTGTCCCTTAGTTCAAGTCCCCACCGATCTCCCTGCCTCCCTGCCTCGGAGCCCCTGGCGCCCCACACCTCCGCTGGCTTCGCTTGTCCTTCACCGGTGAACCGCCCTGCAGCCCGGACCTGGCTGTGGCAGCCCCTGGCCCGCGGCTTAAAGCCCCCAACCCGCTGAGGTGGCAGATGTTCGTTCCGCGGGCACCGGCGGGTCCCCGGCCGAGCGCTGGGCCCTGAGAATGCGGTGACGGGATTGAAGCAACGGAGGCCCTGCCATCGTGACGCTGGGGATCCGGTGGGGGGAGGGGACGGCAGAAAAACCGTGCTTACGCACACATCACGCACACTCGAGGCAGAGGGGGCCTCAAGAACCCCTCCCAGGGGCTCCATCCAGCCCGGAGCTCAGAAGACTGTCTCGAAGGAGCAGAAACCTGAGAGGAGACGGACCGAGCAGGCCGGTGCGTCGTGGGGCCTGTTGGTAGAGCGAGGACATTAGCTGCTGCGTGACAGCTGACGTCTGCTGAAGTGGACCGGCGGGCTGGACAAGCGCGCAGCGGGAAGGAGCGGAAGAAAGTAGGAAACAGATCCGGATGGACGTTGGGCAGCAGGGGTTGGTGCGGGGTCGTGCAGCGCTGGCCTTTCCCGGGTGGCCTTTCCCGGGTGGGCTGCGCGCTACCCAGCGGCAGGGGCGCGCGCCGAGCAGGGAGGGGGAGGCGGGGCGGCCTCGGCAACGGCTCGGTGGAGAGCCAGGCGCAGGGCGTTCAGCCTCACGTTTCAGCTGGGAGAGGTCCCCCTGGCCGTGCGTCCAGCCAGCAGATGCTCGAGTAGCAGCAGATGCAGCAGGAGCCGTGGAGAAGAGCCAGACGTGGCTTCCTGTCTCGAGGGGCTGACGCGCCGTCAGGGAGGTGCGCTGGCGTGTGAGGGACTGTCAGGCAGAATTTGGGGGGAAAGGCGGGCGTAAATCACATCTAAGGAGGAGGGAGAGAGTTTGGGGGCCCACTTCCTGCTAGGAAAGATCTCCAAGAGCTTCAGGGAGGAGGGGGCTTTTTCTGGAGGCCTCGGAGGACAGACAAGGGTCCAATAAGGGCAGGTGCTGGGGGCGGGGGCGAGGCAGAGGTGCGAGCAGCCTGAGGAACAGCAGGCCGAAGGCACGTTTGGCGAATGGCCAGGCTGGAGCAGGGTCTGGGGGTGGGGAGCGAGTTGTGGAAAGAGAGGCCAGGGTGGTGATGGAGGCCCGAGCTCACAGGGCCTTGCCCGCCTGGGTAAAGAATCTCGACTTTGAGGCCCAGACTGGAGTGGCTCAGAGGGTTGAGTGCCGGCCTGCAAACCAAAGGGTCAAGGGTTCGATTCCCAGTCACAGCACGTGCCTGGGTTGCAGGCCAGGTCCCCAGTAGGGGGCGCATGAGAGGCAACCACACATTGATGTTTCTCTCCTTCTCTTTCTCCCTCCCTTCCCCTCACTCTGAAAATAAATAAACAAGATCTTTTAAAAAAAGAATCTTGACTTTGCTTAGCCGGCAAAAAAAACCAATGGAGGTTTCTTGTTGGGGGAGGCAGCCCGGCCAGGCACATGGGCCAGGTGTGGGGCGGGAATGCGGGGGTGACGGGGTCGGGGGGCTGTCCCTGTCCGTTTCAGCCTCTCGCTGTGACAGCTCAGACAAGCGCCCCAGCCTTCTCGGCGTTGCTTTGCTCTCCGTGAACCGGGGGCCGTAACTCTGGCCCCTGGGACCACCCGCAGAGACTCGGGAGAACACCAGGCGTTCAGCCACAGGAAGGGTCTGCAGCTCTCTGGAGTAAAGGTGCCCCGAGTCCCCAGCCATCTCTGCAGCCCCCCTGCCAGAGCCGGTCGCTACAGAGTAACGGGATTGACGGGTGGCATTTCCAATGCTCACGGCCTTCCACGGCCACGCGGCCTTGTTTCCTTTACAAGGGAACTTTTCAAGGCTGGAAACAGAGCGATCCGGAGGGTCATCACAGACGGAGATGGACATTGGGGCAAAAACGCTTACGTAAGATGGAGGTCATCGGCGCACCTGGGAAGCCCTGGGCCCTACCCCCCGCCCCCCGAGGTTCTGCATGGCAGGGAGGGGCTTCGCTTGGAACTCTGGCTTCCTGTGCCCCTGTGCACCCTGGGCTCCTGAGGCCCTAGAACCCGTGACATCATCACCTCCGTCAGGGAAACGAACACAGCTGTCTCGTCCCCCCGACGCATCCCGTCACCGAGCACAGGCAGGCCCACGGTGGGGGACGAACGCATGAACCACCGGGTGTCCCCAGCACACCGTGCGTGCCCAGTGACCTCCAGCAGACCTCTGACAACACCCCGGGGACGTCCAAAGGCCCACCCACACTTCCTCCAGGGGGGAATGTTCCATTTGAAAATACGCGTGCACGTACGTATTTCTAAAACTGCGGACTTTATGTCCTGCAAACTGACTTCTTTCTGCCTCGTTCTCGTTTTTCTTCGGGGTCTGAACATGTGTGACTTGCCGAGGCAGAAGGCTACGGCGTGCGGTGTCATCGTTCGGGTCAGGACTGTAGGTTCCAGGCGGTGGAGGTACATTCCCGAGGGCTCCCATCGTCCATCACAGAAAAGCGCAGGACCAGGCCGGGCTCGGGCAGGACTGAACCCACGACGTACGCAAACCGCGCCAGGAGGACTCGGCCTCTCGCCACCTCCTGGCTCTCCTTCTCTCCGCGTTGGCTTCGTTCTCGGCTGGGTTCTCCTTTATAGGTGGCAAGGGGACCAGAAACTCTAGGCTTGACGTTTTCCCCACCTGAAACCCCAAGAACAAAAAGACATCTTCTCTTTCCTGGTAGTTCCTACTAAAGTCCCAGGTTTGCCTCTCATTGGCCCAGCCTGGAGCCATGTGCCTCTCCCTGAACCAATCCCTGGGATGCTAATCGTGCAAGGCCCACCCTGGAGCCGAGGGTCAGGAGGTCCACTCTACTTGACTAGGCAGAGAGGGAGTGGGAGCAGGGGTAGTCCCCCCCAAACCAGGTGCTATTACCAAAAGGGGCAGATGGCAGCCGGGAGGGCTAGGCCAGCAGAGAGAAGTCACCCTCTCCCCCTGCCTGGCATGCGGTTGAACAGGGCCACTACTGATGGGCGTCGGGAAGTGATTAAGCCGTGGTCCACTCTGGACGCTCTGCTCGCTCCTCGCGGGAGAGGCGAGGAGACCCAGCGCCAGGGAGGGGCTGCGGGAAGGAAGCCGGCAGCGCTGGGAGCGGAGGCCGGGCAGCAGCTCATCCCACTGACGCAGAGCCCCCCCAAGTCAGCTTCGCTCCGTGAAGTGCCCAGAGACACGGGCACCTTTCAAGTCACAAAGCTTGCTCTCAGGCTCTGCAGGCGACCTGTGGGAAACTGTTTCGTGCCCTACGGGGGAGCGGGAGGACATTCGGGGTGGGGGGATCAAGGAGACAGCTTCCCTCGTAACAGTCAGCCACACAACGGACAGAGGCCACGTTCATCACTTGTCAGCTGGGCCTCGGTGGCTTGAGGGCGACCTGTAGGCAGAATAAGCCAATAGGCAAAGAGGGCCGATGCCGATATTACTGAAACACCTCCCTGGAGGGCCCTCCCGTTGGTGAATTGCGGGCATCGCCGCCTTTGGGCGATCTTTGGGTGAATTTGGTCCTCCCCCCACCGCCCCCTGAGCTCTGCGTGGCAGGAGCATTCCTTTATCTAGACATTCCAGTGGAGGGTGAGAAGTGTTTTTTAATAATAAAACCCTCGTATTTGTGGGTCGCTTTGCGCTTGATAAAACGGCTCACGGGAGCCACCCCGCAGCCTCTGAAGATAAGCAGGACAAACATTATTCTCCCCCGGTACCTGCCGGAGCATCTGGCTTGGCGTCAGGCTTGAAAAATGCTGGCAGGACCCGAGTCTCTAGCAGGCGGAGTCAGGCAGCTTGGCTCGGGTGGGGCAGGCCCAGACTCGGGGAGCCCCCTAAGGCAGGGCAGTCCCTGGGTCACCACTCAGCCCTGCACAACTGCATTAAATATGCCCGGGCTTGAAAGGGTGTTTCCAGGACCAATCATTCCACAGAGAGGGGAGGCGGAAAAGCTGAATGAGATGCACTTGGGAAGATAATCTTAAAAAGTTCCTTAATGATCCTCTCACTTGCGCTGCAGAAAAGAATTCTTTGATTCTCCTCGAAGTGC
Source organism: Glossophaga mutica (assembly GCA_039655065.1). Taxonomy (NCBI): domain Eukaryota; kingdom Metazoa; phylum Chordata; class Mammalia; order Chiroptera; family Phyllostomidae; genus Glossophaga; species Glossophaga mutica. The sequence continues at coordinate 52,225,263 of CM077316.1, forward strand.
ATGTTCCCATCGGGCCTCAGTCTCCGTGGCCCCCCAGCCCAGCCTCTGTGTGACTCAGAGGCACCTAGAGGACAGCGGGTCCCGCAGGGTGAGAGACGGCCCCTCCCTCTCTGATGAGTCTTCCGGGGGGCTGCTAAGGCAGCAGATGGATTCAGGAGGTGGCTCTTGGTTTGGGAAGAAAAGCATTCGCTTGCTGAATTAATGCTGGTTCGCTTTCCACACGACTCCAAGGCTCATTCTTGGAACTACTAACCCTAAAATTGATCAGCATAAAAACAGAGGCGGCTGAATTCAGTCTCTCAGTTTTCCGCTTACTCATCCATTCAGTCCCCAAGTTTTCAAGGACGCGGTGCCACGTCCCACAGCGGTGCAGCGGCCAGGAGGATGGGAAGCCAAGGTCCCCACCCTCGATGGCCGGACACGGAAGCTGACCCTTCCAGCAGCAAACGCAACACAGGGCAGCAGACATTCTTGAGCCTTGGCTGTCTGTCACCCAGGCCCTTGGCCAAGAGTCAGTCTCAGGGTAGGTATCATTACTAATGCCACCTCACAGATGAGCGAAACTGAGGCTCACAGGGGTTAAGTGACTTTCCCAGGCTCCCACGGCCAGCTGGGGGGGGCGGGGCTAGGAGCCACTCGCGGGCAGTGCAACCCCGCAGCACGCACTCCCGACTTCACCCAGGGCGTCACTGTCACAGCAGGGACACAGTCTAGCACCAGAGGACTTGGCGTCACAGGCTGGGCGGCGTTTGAGTGGAGACCTCAGGGATTTGCAGCTTGTTTCAACCTTGAAAAGGACGTTCCAAGCACAAGGGGCAGCGTGGCCAAAGCACCAAGGCAGGCGCATTCTTGGACGTCCAGCTAGATCTGTGTGGCGTGGGCACTGTGGGGGAGCTCGGGGTCGGGGCGCAGAGACAGTCCAGTGAGCAAGGCGGCGTCTGAGCAGGGGACCTATGCAATCGTCTTCGGGTATGACATAAATCTGTCACTTAATTTGTCTAGCAATTAATAGCTCTTGCTGCCTGATTAACAGCAAAGTGAACTTGACATTCGCTTGCTGGGGTCTAGTCTCCTTGATGAACAGGCTACCTTGACTGTTGCTGTTTAATGTCAAAGGTCTCTTCCATCAAGACTTTAATGCCATGCTTATTTTCGGTCTTGTTTTCAATCCTAAGGGAGACTTAAAATGTTACAAATTATCTGTGGCATCTAAGCTAATCAGTTTACATTCAGGAATTCGAATTCATCCAAACGTATCCTTATTTCACATAATCGCAAATGTGCATAAACATAATCTGTAAAAAAAAAATAAAAGGCTAGAAGGAAAACGCACTGTTTTAAGAGTTGCCTTTAGATACTGGAACATTTTGTATCGTTTCTGCATTTGCTATAATGAGCGCGTGTCACTTTTAGGAACAGGAAAATGAATTTTTCCAGAGTGGAGACCAGACATTTAAAAAAAAAATCAACGTAATGCACACGCATAGTTCAACAGTAAGATGTTCTCAGAGGACGAAACATGAAAACAGCACTTTGCCCTTCACTCCCTCGACCTCCCCGTCCCAAAGTCAGACACCAGGTAACTCTCCAGCGCGTTCATTCTGGAGGCAGAGACAGCTGTCCATCCGCCATGGCTCCGTCATTCAGCCACCGAGCTCAGGTGCTGCTTCTGAATTTGTCGGGTTCTCCCAGGCGCTTCCAGCACAGCTGATGAGACTGAGGCCGAGGCCCCGTGCTCGGGGGACTGCCCCAACCCCCCATCGCCCCCGCCCCGCCCCCGCCCCCGCCGGTTTATCTGTCACACCAGCGAGTGCCGCTGTGCAGCGTACAGATATCCTGCTGCTGTCTGTCATCTGTGTACACGAATGACAGGTAAAGGAAGGCAGGGCGTCTGTCCGTTTGGTTTCCTGCTTTGTGCCCAGTGCTGAGGTCGGTGCCCGCACACAGTAGGCCCTGAACGAAGCATCAGTGACTCCATCGGCTCTGCTGGAGACTCTTCCAGAACGGGCAGCCCTGTGGGGCCATTTGGGGGCGATGAGATGTGAGGGGATACTTGCTGGGAAGGAGAAGCCGGTCTCTCCTGTTAGGATTGGACAAAGACACGTTTGTTCGGGGGGCTTTTGGCAGCCTTTTTAGCACCAGGAGGAAAAGCTGCGTCTGCTGAAGCCAGTAGCAGGGATGACTACAGGGAAGACGGTGAGGGCCGAGGTCTCTGTGGGTCTGGGAGCCCCCGAGTCAGCCCAGGAGACAGTCCGGCCTCTGCTATTGCTTGAGTTGGATGTTCTCTTCTTTGCAGTCAAAGAATCCCGCCTGTTAGGTCGACTCCCCTGAACACCTGCCATCTTAGGGCGCCCCCCGGCCGCAACACACACGCCGCCTTCTGAACCCCGGTCTCACTTCAGGGCATCCACTTCCGTTTTATCCTCTTGATTTACTGGAACGTATGCTGGGCAACTTTCTCAGAAGTCATTTTCCCTACGTCCTGGAAAGTCTTAAAATGTTTTAATTTTTCCTTAAAAAAAAAAACTAAAAGGTTTTAAAATTTGTCTTAAAATACTCGAATACTTCCGCGATGATTTGGGTAGGTATACGGGACGCCAGCTCAAAAATCATCGTATCTCAGGATGTTCCAAACCTCCTTTGATTGCCTTTTCCCGCCCTGGCTGTGGGCGGGCCATTGCGGCCGCCTCGCCTCTTCTGAGGAAGAGGATGGTCACGGTCAGGAAGTTCAGGTACAGGCCGCCTGATTAAACTTGCACGGCAGGTGAACAAGGACCTATCTGGGATGCACTTAAATTATCCTTTCTTTATGCGCATGTCGGATTTAACTGGGTGTCCATATTTTATCCGTTAACCGTATTGGGAAAACTTTAGGAATTCTCTTTCTCCTCAGTGGTCTGAAATTTTGCAGTATTTCCAGTTGCGAGTCTTTAAAAACAAAACAACCACCAAACTCGTCATTGCTATTAGTGCCCATCGAGCCCCGAGAAAGAGGGAACAGTTCCCGTCGTCGCGCTGAACAGGTGAGGTGCCGCAGCTGCCAGGCCCCAGCCCTGTGGGCTCGGTTTTGGGGAGCTGGAGCCAGAAAAAAAAGTGTAAGCCGTTTCCTCAGCCTCAGAGTCTGAAAATCTTTGGAGAAAGCCATGGTCGGAGCAGTGTCCTCCACGGGGGGCCCGGGCCTCCAGCTGGGTTGTCTGGCACCTGGCTGGCGTTACCTGCAAACATCAGGGAGCCTTCTTAGGAAGGACCCAGGCGTCGGGCTGAAGGGCCTCACCTGGGCGCAGAGGCTACGCTGGCCACGTCTGGTCCGCGCGACTCGGTGAACACAGCAGAGAGACTCGCTCTCTGGGAAGGAGGGTCCACATTCCCCGGCTCTCCCCGCGCCTGTGAGCGAGCGAGGAAGCCAGTGAGGAGGCAGAGAGATGGGGAAGTCACTGCGGAATGCTGCGGCAAAAGCAGGCCGGGTGGAAACTGGCCCCAGGCAGGGGGACAGCCGCAGGGTCCCGGGAGAGGAGATTTTTTGAAATGACCGGAACTGGATGTGACCTCAGAAATCACCCGGGCCAGCCCCTCCCTCGCCTGGCGGCAATACCCAGGCAGAGGCAGCAGACAAGACTGGCCTGGGGTGCAGAGCAGCCTGCGCCGGCCCCCCCCCCCCCCCCCCCGATCCGCAGCCTACTGCCCCGCAAGGGCACTTAGTCACCTCCTCCCCCCCCCCCCCCCCCCCGCAGCTAGATCCAACCCTGCTCTGGGCGGCAGCTCCACCCAGCGCCCTTGGCGGCCGTGCAGTAGACTCAGGAAGGGGAGCAGGGATTCCAGGGTCCTTGGAAAACCTTCCCCCCAGCAAAACACTGCCTGCACCCACCTGCCCGGGGGCCTGCGATTAAACCTCAGCCACGTGTTGTCACGCAAACCAGGACCTTGAACATCCTGCCTGGACCTTCGCAGAGGCTCCCTCACCGAGGAGGAGGTCTCGAGGGTCTGCGGGACACGGGACACGTGTGTGTTGATTGAGGAGGCGGTGCCTCCTCGGCCCTCCTCGCTCCTTCGCAGAGCAAAGCTGCCGATGGCTGCGCGAGCTCCTGGTTTCCCTGCCATCAGAGGACCTCACCCCAGGCGGGTGTCTGTCACGCGCGGCGAGCTGTTTCCCTAGACCTGGTCTCCTTGATCGCTTGAACAATTCACACTTCGCATCCGCACATGGGATGTTCCCGGCGGGACAAAGTCCCTTCGTGCGGCGGCTTTGACGTCGGCCTCAGGAACAGCTCCGTCGGGCCCCAAGCTTGGAAATGTACTCCCCGCACACGCAGGTCACTTGCCTTTTTTGTGGCCAAAGTTTTAAAATGGGAAGACTGGAGATCACCGCTGGTTTTTGTCAACGAAGAGGTCATTTGGACCAGAGCAGGTGCAATCGAGTGGCAGAGGCCACGGGCAGATGGCCGGGCCTTTGTTAGGAAGTGAATGCAGCCGAGTAAGTTTGCAAAAAAATTCCTGTAGACAAGCTTGTAAGAGGCTTGCCTGGGGCCTAGCAGAGAAAAGTCCTTGAAGTGTGTGCCCTCCATTGGTCTGTTTTAAAGGTGGGAGAGACTTCAGCGTCTCTAGAAGCTGCGGGAAGGGGTTGGGACCTCAGCTTCATCGTCTGAATTCTGCAGAAATGCTACCCCCCCCCCCCCCCACCAGCCTGTGCAAGGTCGCCGGGCCAGCGGCCAAAGGATGGGAATGGAAACCTGAATCCTTCACCAGGCTGTTCTCGGGGGCACCCAGCGTCTCTCCTTTCGGCAAACGTCTTTGGTTTTCAGAGGGTCCAGGCAGGGCAGAGGGGTCGTTTCCGCCCCGTTCCGTTCAGAAACAACTGGGAGGTCCCCTCGAGGGGCGTGATGCGGGGCAGGACCACGAGGACTCCAGTGGGAAGCTTCCGTTCGCCAGACGCTGGTGTAAGGGCTCCAGCTGGACCTGCTCCGCCGCGCCCAGCGACTCGCTGAGGCAGATGAAGTTCCTCTCTTCCCCGGCACAGGGAGCTGGAGGGACTCGCCCAAGGTCATGCAGCTCGCGGGGCCAGACCAGACAGCGAGGCCTTGCCCGCTGGCTCCCCTCGGGACGGTGCAGGGTGACGCTGACTTAGCACCACGAACCAACCATGTGTATGAATGTCCCAGATCGCTTTTCTCCCTGGGCACAGCCATCGTTTTTGTCCCATTTCGTCTTGTGACTTGCAGGACAACGCTGTGAGGTTGCCCGGGGTGGTGGCGGGTGGGGGGACCAGAACAGGGACGTGGAAGCTCATTCTCTCTCTCTCCCTCTAACGCACACACCCACAGGGTGGGGGCGGGGGGGGCGTGGAGTGGCCCAGTTCGCTGCAGACCTGCCAGGACCCTAAGGGAAGAGCCTGGGTCCTTGGCTGTTTTTAGCCAAGCAGCACCTGGCGTGCAAGGCAGAGAAAATAAACCCCTTCCATCAAAATGCCACAGCCCAGACCCTCAAGCTGCTTCATCAGAGGCCCTGGTGAGAGGATTCATAAGAAATAACCAAGGCAACAGTTTCCAAGTGGAACGAGCTCTTCAAAGACCACACGGCGCCGCTCCTGACTGCTCCTGGACTTCCGCCCTCTCCCAGGTGGCCCGTGGGGCGTCTCCACGCACCACGGGGCTCGCCAGTGACGCGGTGACTTGCAATTAGCTTTAGGGATAAAAACGCAAGTTGGTGCCACATACTCTCGACACATAACAGAACATTAAAAAAAAAAAAAAAAAGGCCTTCTGCATCAGCTATGAAAAGGTTGGAGGAAGAAAGGCCGGCCCAGGTGCAGCTGGGTGGTGGTTCAGGGGCAGAGTTCCGTGCTCTTCCCCTTTGCGAGCCCAGCGCCCAGCGCCCGGCGCGGTGTCTGGCACGGCGTCGGCACCCAGGGCATCCTGTTTCACGGTCGGTGACCTCGAGCCAGGAGCCAACGATGCCGCCTCCGCTGCCGTGCTCCTGTTCACAGAGAACCAGCCAGCCTGCCGGCAAACTCTGCTGAGTCGGACGGCCGGGAAATTGAAACGGCGACTCACCATTGTCCCTCGGACTTCCCAGGAGCTGCCTTGACGTGGGACCTGCGAGCCTCATCGCCTCCCGACTTCAGTGGAAGCCGTCCCAGTGCTGGTGGGAAGGTTCTAGACGAACCAATGAAAGTCTTGTATCCAAATAATAATTTTAAAAAGGAAGAGTGGTTAGTAGCTGTACGGAACCACATTCTCATGGGAATTACACGTACCAGGCAAAATTTATGTGGCGCTCCCCTCTGAGAAGGCGCAAAGAGACCCGCTCGGGCCGGGGTCCCTGCTGAAGATCTGGGAGCTCCTTCTTAAGCCCCCCTCTGCCCTGTCTGACCTTCCAGCCCCCGTGCCCACTATTCGCCCCGCTCTGCACCCCAGGGACGACCTCTTCTCCACCGTCTCCTGAACCTCAGTGACCGGCACCACGATGTACCCACTGATCCGAGTCGGACCCTTGGGGATCTGCCCCTCCCCCGCAACACCCACCCGAGTGCACACGCAGGTCCAGCAGGGGCACGGAGTCCCCCTCAGTCTCTGCCGGGGGTCAGGTCGCCCTCCTTCCGGGGTTCTGCGCCCTGTTCCTGGGCTCCAGAGGGGGGGGGGGCTGTGCCCGCAGTGTGCCTTCCGGCTCCTTCTGTGCACGGGAAGTTTCACCGAGCTCGTAGCTTGGGGAGTGTACTTAGGTGGCTACAGCATCGAGGTAACAGACGAGACTCGGGAGGCGCATCGACGCTCCCAAACGAGCACGCTCACTCTTCAGGACCTTGGCGGGAACCCGCAGAGGCTGCAGGGAGTGAGAACTAGGCGCGGGGGGGCATCCAGACGAGGGCTGTGAACTCGGCGTTTTGAACCCGCCTGACGCCTTGAAGGCACTCGCTAGACAAAGGAGCCGGACGGCCAATCGACCACAAAGGGAGGCGATCACCGCGGACCTTGGGCCGGACCGGGCGCGCCGGTACCAGACTTGCTCGGTGAGGCTGGCCACCGGGGGCGTCCACAGGCCGCGTGTGGGTCCGCGTTCGCGGGACCCGCATGGGCATAGGCGCCGGGCGTCACCGCCAGCACTGCATTCTAATTGCTGAGATAACGAACACAGTTCGAACCGCTAAAAGCAAGACGAACCCTTACGTGGAGCCCCGTGAAAGCCCCATCGCTTCCCATCCGCTCCCACCGGTCAGCGGCCTCGCTTTTCCCCGTGACGTCAGTGGAGACGGACCGGGCGCATCACCAGATGGACGGCTGTGCGTCCTCCCCGCGAGGCCAGCGCGAGGGAGCCGCTGCCCTGGGCCCTGGCTCGCAGGACAGTTAGGAAACGAGAGCACCGGTGGCGGGGCGTGCGGGCCCCGCGGCGGTGGAAGCGGCACCCCCTGGGGGGGAGGGCCCGCTGTCTGCCCAGGGCTTGAATCGGGTAAACAGATTTCCTCGGGCCCACACAGCGGCTTTTTCATTTTTTAACTAATCACCAGCATTTAAAAAATCAGGAGATTTTATAGAAAATAAGGGTCCCAGCATCTCCTAAAAACACACACGTTCTAGAAATACTGGCCCTTCAGTTTTCACACAGCAAAGGCCACCTGGCCTGGAGTGGCAGCTGTCCCCTTTCACTGGGGTCACAAGTCCCGACACTGCCACGGTCCCCAGCACCCCACCCGTGTGCCACTATTCCCCTTCAGTGCACAGCCCTTGGGGTTGGAGTCTGAGGTCCCCACCATGAACCAGAAGGACCGGATGACCCGAGGGGTTGAGACTCGGTCATGCCTGGGAAGACAAAGTATCGGTGAGGAATCGCAGTGTTCATCTCGCCCAGCCCCCGAGAAAGCAACGAATCTTTGGTGCATCGCTACCAGCATGAAACATGCTTTATGGAGACATACGCACGTTACATGTCTTTGTACACACTAGTGCAGATATGTCGGCGTGTCCGCACTGCGGCTCAGTGCTGCCTTTGCAGAGGGTCTAGGCAAAGCGTGCGTGTGAGCACGTGTGCGTCCCGTGTGCACACAGCAGACGCTCACGGGTCTTTCCTGAGCGAGCGAATGAGAGGCTGAAGATGCTGATCAGAACCCTAAGGCCTGAGAACTACTCCGGACTACCAGGGTGCGCCTTACGGTTCCGGAGCCCCCTGTACTTCTTTTTTCTTTTCTTTCGCCCCAGTTTTAGCCCAAGACTGAGAATAGAGATGCAATTAGAACCCACTAATTAATTGTAAATAGAGCTGACTGACCAACCCTCAGTTAGGCCATTTGCGTTAGTTTCGTGCGGTTTGATGGTCCATCTGTTACATCGGTGAAGCCAGGATTACTTGGTCTGGAGACGGGGCCATCTCCAAAACCAGGGTCCCCGGGCGACTTGGGACAACGGGCCCCCTGCGGGTAGCAGACGTGGGGCGGGGGAGGGGAGCAGCACCGAGTCCAGCGCAGATTTCAGAACTCTCCGGAGGGAGCGCGCAGCGGTGTTCGTTGGCGGGAATTACATCACTCAAAGCTCAGGTGCGCCTCGCTATTTAGAAACCTCTGCTGTGAAGAAAACGGCAGATCTCTGGGACGATTCTTTTTACGAAAGGACTCGCTGCACGCCTGTCTTCCACAGAAGCCTTTCGCCTTTGAAATAGAAAATTAAAACATTTCTCCCGATGAAGATTTTTTTGCAAACAGACCTGGATGAATAGGTAGAGTTCAGAAGCAGCGCCTTCCTGGGTTTGCCTGCGCCCCACCTGACCCCGTGGCAGGCGCAGAGGGGTGTCAAGGCCTTGCAGTGAGTGGGGCCAACGCTGGGCCAAGGTCAGCGTTGGGGTCAGGGGGCGCTACCCAATGCTCAGATGCAGGAGGTAGGACCCTCTGTGGTCATTACCGCAACCTGCCCCCACGTCCAGGGACACTGTGTGGGCACCCCGGCAGTGACCAGGGGTGCCCCAGACTCGAAGGCTCCCGAAGGCATGTCTTCCAGCCTCTGGCCACGCCTCCAGCCGCCCCGTCTGCGGCAAACAGCACAGCCGGCTTTCCTGGAGCTGACTGGGAGCCTCGCTCGGGGGTGGAAAGGGCCGAGTCACCGCGCCGGCGGCTGGTTGGGCAGAGCCGTGGAGGCAGAGGACTGTCGCCGTCTGACAGGGGGTCGGGCATGCCCAGTGTGAGCGCCCCTCTTCCCGCAGACAGTGAGTCACGGTAAGAACCGAGTGCCAGAGCTCCCGCCTGCTCCGCGGGGTGGCAGGGCGCCCCAGTCCCGAGGAGGCCCCTCCCTTTGCCGAGAGGGAAGACTCGGCGGAGGGAGGAAGAAGCCGCCCCGGGGCTGCTGCCGGGTCCCCTCCGGCCCAGACAGTCTCTCAGTGACTCGTTCTCGTTTCCGTAAAAGTGGAACATCTCGGCCAAGGAAAGCAAAGTATCGAACAGGAAAACACCCAGCTGCCCTGTCACCGGGCGACCTGAGGCCAGAGCAGTAGCGAGTTATTCCGGGAGGAGGAACCGGGTGCCCTCACGTTGCCTATGTTGAGGCTCCACCCCCCAGGGTGGGACGTTATTTGGGAAAAGGGTCCCTGCAACTGTCCTTAGTTAAACTGGGGTCACGCTGGACATGCCACCGAAGGAACGCCTTAGGGGGGAGCAAGGCAGGGGTGGGCATCCGGTGGCAGAAGCCGGGGATGCAGAAACGAAGATTGCACGGGGGCCCCAGCAGCCAGAGAGAGGCGGAACCCGCCCCACCAGCGCCTCGATCTCAGAGCCGTGGCCTCCAGGGCGGGGAGACAACGAACTCTGGTTGTTTAAGTCACTCCGGCTGCGGTCCTCATCGTTACGGAAGCCACAGGAAGCGAATTCATGGTCCCCGAGTCACGGGCCATTTCGCGCCCTTTTTTGAGTTCACTCCCTGCCCCCGAGACTGGGGCCCCCGTCTCAGGGCAGGGGACAGGCTGAGTCCGCGGCTCTGCCCCGGCCCGCACCTCCTTCCACGCGGGGTTCCTGTGCGCGGCGGCTGACCGAGGGTCACGGCAAGGCCGAGGCCGGTGGGGCGGTTCTAAAGGCAGGCGCCCCCGAGTCGCGCCTGTGGCGGGCTGTGTCGGGAAGAACGAGCCCTCCGTGGAGTCCTTATCGGCTCCCCGCTGTGCTCAGGGCTGCCGCAGCGTTTTCCTACATAAAGGCGCCCGTGGGAGACCCTTGTGTGCAGCAAAGGGTGTTTTGGGGATCTCGACAGAGCCCCTGTCTCCCTCAAGGCCCGCCCGCTTTGCAAGCCGAACTCGCCCCCACGGCAGAGGCGTCTGCGGGAACGGCCGCCTCTCGTCCGCACCTCTGCTGGGGCGGGCGGGGGCTCAGGCGACACTCCCCGTCCCCGTGGGGTCAGTGACAGCGGCGCAGGACGCCCCCAGTGGCACCGCCTTCAGATGCACGCGGTGTCCGGGATGACTCCCTCCCCAGCTTGTTTCAGGCCTTGATGAGCATCTTAAAACCGTTGCTCGGGTAGAAAAAGGGGAAACGCCCTTTTGTTAAATGCCAACGTTTAGCTGTGAACGCCCCCTGACCCTGGGTGAGCTTGGCTGCGTGGTGACCGCTGCAAATACCCGCGTGGTGGCAAGTGGGCAGGTGCCCCGTGTCCTCCCAAGGCGCTGCCTGCAGGCTGCCTGCCCTTGGGGGCCGTGGGTGCCCTCCCCCCCCCCCGGAGAGGGGCAGCTGTGGCCGCAGGGACGAGAATCTCACTCCTTTAATAACTGCCTCTATTTGGGGATGCGGGCTGCTAACGTTTTAGGTTCCTTTCAAGGTTCTTTCCTGCGGTCGCTTTTATATTAATTAAGTAACTGAATTCCCAGCGGCCGCCGAGCGCCAAGGTGCCGGGCGCTGTCCTTGGTGCTGAAGAGGCAGGGCCCGCGGGTCACTGCGGCTCCACCCCTGGCTCCTGGGGTCTGGCGGGAAGATGCGCGGGCGAGGCGACGACGACGGCGTGGCGGGTGCGGTGTTAGAAGCGCAGACAGAGGCACTCGGGAAGCACCGAACCAAAAGCGCTGCTCCCGGCTGGAACCAGCAGGAACCGTTTCCCAGAGTCGGCGGCATCCTCACGACGAAGCCTTGAAGGCTGAGTGGGAGTCCGCCAAGTGCATCACGTGACCAGGGGCGCCTCCAGAAGGAAGAGACGTGCGCGCACTTCAGACGCAGCGGCGAGGACCTGCGCTTTGGAGACTGGCGGGTGGCTAGACGCCAGAAACCAGGGAGTCTCGGGCCGTGAGCTTCCCACGGGCTTCTGGGGCAAGATCCAAGGCGCTGGGGCCCTGGTCTGCGAGCAACAGGGCGCCGCTGAAGGGCTCTGCCCTGCAGGGAAGGGGCGGGTTAAACGTGGGGGCGTGGGCAGCGCGTGGGGGTGTGCGTGAGAGAAGCGGGAGTGGGGGCGGAGAGAGGGCAGGGCTTCGGGGAACAGCGGCGGGTCAGATTCTAAACGTGTGTCCCTGGGAGCTGGGAGCGAGGACGGGCCTGGGGGGAGGGCACCCCGAGGGCTCGTGCCTGCTAGTGGACCCCCCAGACCTGCTGACGCGGCGAGGAGGGTTCCGGACGTGAGTGAGGTCTGTGTTCGCTCCCTCGTGGGAGGGGGGCCTGCTGCCTCCTTCGGAGCCAGGGAGTCGTCCCCGAGCCACGGAACACACGACTGCCCTTTGCGGACACGCCGGCGGGAGGCGTCCGTCCTCATCGTCCACACAGGGAGGTTTCTCGGGCCGGTCCTCAGCCACGCGGAACAGGACGCCCTCTGTGTCCCTTACGCAGAGAACGAGTTTGTTTAAAATGCTGGGCAGCTCAGAAGACCTCCAGGAGGCCTTCTAGAAGGCCAGGCTGGGAGGTGGCAGAAACAGGGACCGCACTGTGGTTGGCTTCAACGGACACCCCACTGTGGGGAGCGGTGGCACAGTGCACGTACCCCTGGGAGGAGCCCCAGACTCCGCCTTCACAGGCCCCCTGGTAGCCAAGGGCCCTGCGGCCCCCCTCATCAAAGAGCGAGGTGCAGCTCCTGCTCCTGACTCTGCCCCTTCCGGAGGGACGTCGTCTCCCAGCAGCATGTCTGAGAGTGGAAACTGGGACCCATGGGTGCGGCCAGCAAGGCCGGGGGGTGTGAGCGCCCGGCTCTCCCCTTGGGGAGGGGAGGCTTGCAGCGAAGAAAAGGTCCCCAATACGGAAGGGCTTCGAAGACTGGATGAGAACATAGACAAATGTTAAAATGACTGAAGGAAGACGCTAGAATTCAGTGACCTCCTCCTCCTGGGGCTTGTGAATCGCCGTTCGGAGCTCCTCACAATTTTTGACTTTGCACCGTAGCTCCTCCCCGGACTGGATAGCGCCCTGCGCCCTGCGGCGGGGGGGGGGGTGCGGGGGGCGTCGTTTCGGCTTTCTGCCCCCCCGGAGGAGCTCGGCAGGCGTGCCCAGCCCCAAGCCCACGGCAGCGACTGGCCTCTCCCGCTGCACGTTCGCTCGGCCGGCCCTCCCTGGGTGCCGCCGGGCGTCCTCTCCAATGCGGGGCTGCAGCTGACTCGGGGGGCATGTGGGACACCCACGCACTCACACGCTGCCGTCAGCAGGGCCTCCTGCGCTGCGTGCACACAGACGATGCCTGCGTCTGCCATCGCCGCGACCACCTGTCGTCCTCACAGGAGCCGGCACGGTTTGCCCAGGGAGGTGAGAGCGTCCCTTGGCTCGGCCACCCTGGCTGCCCCCACCGTGGGCATGGTGTCCATAGACTGCGCCTCCAGGAGAGGAACCCCGAAGGGAAACGTGGCCGAGTCCCGAGGAGGTTGAGGAAAGACTCTTCCAGGCCTGGGGGAGAAGCTTCGCCCCAGATAACTCGGCTTCAGGATTCACACCCACCCGGGGCACCAGCTGCCCTGCAGCGGGGACAGCTGCCCGGCGTGGCCCCTGGCCCGGCAGAGGTCAGAGTCACTGCGAGGAAAGAGAGTCGTTGCTCATCGCTGTGCCGAGGAGACCCTCCTGCTCCCGGAGGCAGCCGTGAGGCGCTGGGTGGACGCCTCCAGTCCGCAGGCTGAGCTCCCGTGTCGAGAGGTCAGGAGGCCCCATGGGGCTCAGGCCTGTTTCCCTGGAAACACAGGCAGAAATCTTCTTCCAGGGAGCCGGGCAAATCCACGGCGGCCAAGGGGCCATGCCCAGCCCTGCCAGCCAATGCCAGCCACTTCCAGCCGGGGAGGGCAGTGGCCACCCTGGGATGAGGGGAGGTGACTCGCTGCCCCGGCCCCCGGTGCCCACAGGGCTTCTGGGCCTTGCCCTGCGGCAGCCTGCCGGACGGCCCCATGTGGCCGGACTTCTGCTGCGGGCAGGGTGGCGCGGGTCCTGCAGACTCAGGCACGTTGCTATTCGTCTCTCGCTCCTACTGCGTCCCAGCTTCCACGCTGGAGGTTTCCGTGACCTCGGCCTCACTCCTGTGGATTTGAAGCTCCTTCCAAGACCAAGTCTTTCAGCAATCTCATCTTAAGTTGTCTGATGTCTCCAACCACGTGCATCCAAGATGCGGGAACAGTGGCTGAAGGTTCCCTCTTCAAGCAGCTAGAAAGCGGAACAGCAAGTTCCAGTCCCTGGATGCCCCGCAGGAGAGGGCGGGGCCCGGCAGGAGAGGGCGGGGCTCCCTGCTCGGGAACGAACAGACATCACGTGCTGCCTTCCGTGGTGAAAGGCACTTTGTAGCTGTGATTGAACGAAGGATCCTGACACGGAGAGATGACCCTGCCTTACCCTGGCGGCCGACTGCTGCCTCCAGAGTCATTATCAGTGAGGGTCGGGGGAGCAGGGGGGCAGGAGCTGGGAGTGAGGGAGATGGGAAGCCCCACGCTGCTGGCTCGATCGTGGAAGGAGGGACCGTGAGCCGAGAAGCGTGGGCAGCTTCTAGAAGCCGGGAAAGGCAGGAAGCTGCTCCTCCCCGAGAGCCGCCAGTCCCTGCCGACGCCTTGACGTCAGCCCAGTGAGATCCATGTTGGACTTTTGACCCCCAGCACTACGAGGCAATAAGTGTGTGTCATTTCCAGCCACTACATCTGTGTCACTTTGTCAGCAGCAACCACCGACGTGGGGCAGGAACCTGTGGCGCCTGCACCATCCTGACACCCCTTACGACAAAGACACCGCGGACCGTGAGCACCCAGTGTCATCACCAAGTTCGAACAAGGCCAATCAGGCGACACAGAGGGGCTCATTCGTCAGCACAGGGGGGCTTCTCCGGGAACGTCACTGTGGTTTATCCCAACCTGCTCCCGATTCCTTTCACGGACCTGGGCTCCAGCCACCAGCCCTACACCATCCCCATCGTCCCCGCCTACTGCCTTTAACTCAGGGTCCGTCCCCATCCGCCTTCTCGCCATCGCTTCCTGGATGCGCGCAGGGCCTCCATGGGGCCCCCCTACAGGCGCTGAGCTCGCCGGGGAGCCCTCCTCCAGGTCTCACCTTCCGCCCCCAGCGGCTTATCAAGGTGTCTCCCCGAAGCAAAAACTGGAAGAACTCCGCAGCTAGCCACGAAGGCCAGCTCTTTGAGTGACTCGCACAAACAGAGACTGAGGCTCCGTGGCTGCCCGTGGCTGCCCGTGGCTGCCCGTGGCCGCCCGAGGCTGGGGAGCAGGCACCGCCTCCGATCCGCTGCTAACGGAGGCGGACAGCTTCAGACGCTAACTTTCCAGCGAGGCGCCGGGGGCCAGGCTGGGCGCCTATTTTAAGGTACAATCAATTGTGCTTCGAACGTTTCGGAGACACAGCCCGGCTTGTCCGCCCAGCTCGGAGGGGGCTCGTGAAACGCAGCTGGGATGTGTGGCCTGCTGGGCGCTCGCCCCCTGCGGGTCCGGCCCCGCGGGGAGCGCCAGCACTCACACTCCCTGCGCGTGACGGCTCCTGCGCCCTGCGCACGAAACTGGCTTCTGCTCCTCTCAACACGAACGCCTGTCTAAAGGGATCCCGGGTGCCCTCCCTCCCTGCTGCGTGGGTTTCTCCCCGAACGGCTCGCTGCCTCCATGATACTGGGCTAGGACTCGCCTTCACAAAGAGTGTCCAGCTCTAAGAGAAAGAAGTGCTTATTCCCGCAGTCCACACTCCCGGAGATTTCCGCCCTCGGGTGGGGGTCGCTCAGCCTGGACCGAGGCCCCGGTGGGGTCTGGTGGGCGAACACAGCTCACCTTTGTGCTCCCCACACGACGGTCCCTGGGGACCCCTCCGCCCACTCCTCACACCTCCTGATGTGTCTCCAGGCACGTGCCCCCTCATTCAGCGAGTGCTCTGTGAGTGACCCCTGAGAAGGGGCCTCGGTTGGATGGCTGGGGAAACCTCGACGGAAAGGATAGACCTAGCTGCCCCCTCGTGGAGCTCGGAATCTAGCAAGGAAGACAGGTCACCGTGAGATAATCCCGGCCATGACTGATCAATCACTAAAAGGGCGAGTGCGGTGAAGAGGAGGTGCCGGGGACGCCCAGAGTGCCCGGCCGTGTGCCCCACAGGGCCTGGGAGGTGGACAGCGTGGCGGAGGGGCGGCATTTGCTGAGCTCCGGAGGGGGACTGGCCGAACGGGAGACATCGGTGCCTTCAACAACCGATGGCGCAGTCGCCTGGCCTGTCTGCTCTCCTCCGGGCCAGGTGCAGAGCAGCTGAGACGTGTGAATGAACAAAGAGGGGACAGTCCTGGGGGGTGTGCATGTCTGTAGGATGTGATCGTGAAAGGCACGGGGGTAGATGCCACGCTCAGCAATTCCGAGTGGCTGAATGTGAGTGGGAGCCTGGCCACGAGGCTGAGGGTCGGGAGGGGCCAGGCCACAAAGTCTTCTTCATCACACAGAGCGCCAGGTGGCAAGGGGCCCATCCTCCCAGATTCAAGGGAGGCAAGCGAGGTGTCTTACTCTCCTCTGTCTCCAGGTGGCAGCTGCTCGGCCGTGAATGAATGAATGAATGAATGAGTGAGTGAGTGAATGCCCGGGTCTAGATCGGCCCCTGGCCAATGAGAAGTGTCTTTGAGAAAGACAAATCTCAGCATGGTGGGGAGGGAAGAACTCAGACAAAGAGACCAGCTAGGGAGCTTTATCAGGGGCTGCCTCGTCGGTTTGCTTGTCCTCTTATTTATAAAGTATACACGTCGGTACCACAATGCTGATCTGCTCGTCAATAGAACATCCACAAAGAGAGAAATTTTGACAGGAAGGGCTGAAAGGGGAAATTCTATTCTCCCTCTGCTCCTCGCCGGAGACCGTTTGGAGACCAGTGGCGAGTGGCGAAGAGAGAGGGGTCTTCAGCCAGAAAGAGGGTGGCCAGGAGGGGGCACCGGCTGGCGGCAAGGGAGCGTGCCCCGATGGAGACAGAGAAACGGCGGGGGTGCACCCCGACCGAAGCGTGGCCCCTGCTGGCCTTGGGCGAGGGAGAATGCTGGGGCCGGAGGGCAAACTTGGAAGCCAGGACAGGAAACAATAGTTTAAACCCATAACCCAGGCCAGTGGCCTGAGGGGGTCCAGGTACCAAGGAGGGACCCTCTTGAACACCACTGTGGGGGAGGGGAGGCAAGAGGGGCCCGGGAGCCAGGAGAATCGGGATTGGCGGGATTGTGGGACGAGAGAACCGCATCAGAGTGTTCGGGTAAGGACAGAGAAGGGACTCAGCGCATCACAGACAGGGCAGGCGACCTTCGACGGGACAGCCGAGGGACGAGAGCGCTTCCGTCTGCAGCCGACTCAAGGCAAGGTGGTGGGGGAAGCGGAGGAAGGCAGACCGACCACCGGGAGCGGCTGCGGCGGCCCAGGGCTGAAAGCCGTCTGCCAAGCAGAGGTCCGCCACCGCCTCCGTCCGCTGCAGCTGAGCGTCTCGGCCCGGCCTGGAGGGGAAAGGGGTCACTCTGCCTGGAGGTGGTGGGAGGAAGGGTCCCCGACCCAGGAAAAGACCGGTTCCTTCAGTCCTGTCCTCTCGGACCGTAGAGATTCACTTAACCTTTGCCCGTGTGCCGACGGCCAGAGCGAGACGGAAACCCACCGCCTGCATCTCCCAGAGCGCCTCGCGCAGGCGGGCAAATCCCTGAAAGCCCCTGGGAGTCTGCCCTGCGGTTTCTGAAAGCCTGGCCAAGGTCAACTGGAAAATCGGCCCTTCCTTGTGACCCAGAGTTTCTCAAAAGCTCCCCTGACGAACTGAGTGATGACTCGGTGGACAGGAAGAGTGGAGTTGGAGACGGCCCTGCTTCTGGGAAGGCCGGGTGTGGGGTCACGGGAGGCCGAGTGAGTGGCCCATGGGGGCGGGGGGCGGGGGAAGGCCGGCCCCCCGGGAGCGGGCCCCTGGGCCCTGACTCGGGGAACTGAGGGCTGTCTCATGCCCGGAGACATCAAAAGCGTGGAACACAAGGGAACCTTTGTGCTGCGCCCCGAGACCAAACTCGAACACAGTCACAAGGAGGGACTGTCGTGGAGGGTCTGGTCGTGGAAGTGTTTCCATGTCTCCGTGCCCAGAACAGACAGCCCTTCACGGGGTGCAGCGGGCTCCCCGAGACAAAGGGCAGCACTCAGCCTCAAGTGGGCACCCTGGGGAGAGGGGAGGGGGCTGAGGGAGGGGCTGGGCGGAAGGAGGCAGGGGAAAACATGGGCTTGCTGTAGGCACGGAGACAGAGCCCGGATGTTTAAAAAATCATCCGCGTCATTCAAACATTTACTGGGCAGCTCCTAGGTGCCAGGCACGAGGCTGGCCGACAGGAACTGCTGACACATTCCGCTGGGGAGTGGACTGCCTCTCCAGGGGACAGGTGTGACCCGAGCGCTGTGGACCAGCATGAAAGATGCAGACAGAGGCAGGCCCGGGACGCCCAGCGACGCGGGGGAGACGCCCCACGCCGAGAGAGGAAGACGAGCTTCCCGGGGCGGCAAGAGGTGTGGGTGGGCTTGGCCGAATGCTCACTTGAGCCACAGGCAGTAGCGGCCCCTTAGCACTTGGAGATCAAATGTCCGTGGATGGAAACAGCCTCCACTGAGCCACCTGAAGGGCCCCTGTCATGGGCGAGTTTGCTGAGACACAGGTCTGAATGGCCAGCGTGCCCTGGCCAGCCACTCAGCTAGCGAGTGGACGGTGCCCAGCGTCTGGTGCTCCGGTGCGCGCACGGCGGCGAGCTCCGCTCCTCGGCATCTACGGGGCGACTCTCCGGCTAGGGTTCCCACTGATTTTTGTTTTTCCCCTTCCCAGAGTCAGGCAGCTATGGTGTTAATAAGGTGCCAATGTCATGAAGTAAGGAGTTTATTTTAATGGCAAAGTTTACTTAAGCCGCTTCAGAAATTGCCTTGGCCCTGCATTTATAGAGCCATTAAAGAGTCCCTCCCGTTTTCCAGTTACACTGTACCGCTTTTTATAGTGGAAATGGCACGTCATGGTGACATCCGTGATTTTGGAGACTCGTGAAGGTCATGGGCGAACCCTCTGAGAATGTCAAGAGTTCAAGCCTGTGACTAATGAGTTACATTTTACCGGCGCTCTACTGGAGAGCGCACGGTCTCATGGTAAGTCTGAAAACAAAGATTTCTTTTCCTTTATATGACTTTCCTCTAATTTGGGGAAGGCTTAGCGTGTGCTCCCAGAAGACAAAGGACGATATTTATGCACAAAATTGCGGCCTGACAAAGAACTCCCATGGGCAAAGATAACTGAATTCCCCCAACTGAATGCGTTTCTCTCGGTCTACTTCCTGGAACCGAAAAACCTCCGCACCTCCAGCTCCGGCCCTGCCCCCCATCCCCTTCACGCGCCTCGATGCTGACGTGACAACTCGAAGCCTTGATCGGCTTCCCCTTCCGCGCCCTCGCTCGGACATCAGGACTGCTCGAATTTATCTGCCGAAGCCGGAAAATTCAGAGCGGGCCAGACTCGTCCCCTGGACACGTGATCTGTCCCCAGGCTGGCGTCCACCCCTTCAGTGCCTCTCCAGAGCAGCCAGGCCTCCGCAGCCCCAGGGCCCTGCCCCTGCTCTGGGCCGGGTCGTATGTCACCACAAGGTCCTGACACCGCGCTTGTAATGACGCTTGCTCTGTCCTCCAAATTGATAGAGAGAGTAATTCTGCAGATGCAAAGCTTGCCTCCATTGGCTTCCACGCACGATCAAGGTGGGGCCCGACCGAGAGCCGGCTGGCGTTCTGATGCCATGACCTGCGTCTCCCCTTCGCACCTCCGTGCGCCTGCCTTTGCCCACCCTGTGCCTCCTCTCCCTTCGCCCCTCTCTCCTCGGCGGGCCCCGATCGGCGTCCTGAGGATCCATACCAGTGTCACACTTGGAGACAGCCACGAGCGGCTCTCCCCGCGGCTCTCCCGGCCGAGCTCCCAGAGAACTGGGCACACCATTAAATCACGCGTCACAGTGTACAGGGGCAGCTTGTCAGCAGGTTGCTCTTCCGTGACCCTGAGCCCCAGTCATCTCTGAGCCCTAGGGTGTGGCACACCGTCCGTCCCTGCGGGCAGCCAGCATTTGCTGGGAGAAGGGGTCACAGGCTTTGTGGCGACCAAGCGAGGCAAGAAGCGTTCATCCGAGGACCAAACCGCCTTTTCGCTAGCCGCAAAGCGAACCAAAGTGCCGGAAAAGTCGAAACGGGGATGAAGGGCGCTTAGATCTCCACCAGTTTCTCAATTACTCATCACATCTGCTCTCGCCGAAGACTAACTTTAGCCAGCCTCCTGCAGCCGGTTAGTCAGAGTGTTTCACACCCGGGCACCGGCTCACGTCCCATAATTACAGGAAACACTTACAGAGGAGCTATTGGCTCTCAAAATACAAATGTGAAAAGTGCAGGAAAAGCATTTGCTAAACCATTTTTTTTTCTGTTTAGCACATTCGGCCACAGATCGGACACCCGATGTGGGCCTCGCTGTACGCAGGGTCCAGTGTCCGCGGTGGCGGTGCCCGCAGGACAGGTACAGCCAGGCAGCTCTGGTTTCTCATTCACTCCTGCGCACAGGCCACTGGGGGTCGGGCACCACGTGCAAAGGCGAGCCTGGGTCCCTGAGAGTCGGGGCTCTCTGCCCCGTAGATGGGTGCACAGGACACGCGGCTGTCCTGCACAGCGACGACTTAAGTCCAGCCTGGTGCCCAAACGTGCCCAAGCTCCCCTTGTCCTCAGCCAGTCACGAGTCACCTCCGGCGACCTCAAGAAGGACGCTCATCCAGTGAGGAGGTCAGGCTAGGCACAGCCTGCGTCTAGGACGCAGCTGCATTCACCTCGCGGCATTTCGGGCAAGGTCACTGCCGTGTTGTCGAAAGAGCATTTTCTGAGAAGGGATGAGGCCGGCGATGAGCAGGAGCTGAGCCCCGGGCTCAACCAAAGCGGCTGGCACTTTGGCGACCTGGTGCTGGGTACCCTCCCTCCAGGCCGAGGCGGCAGGAAAACTTCCAGAGCAAATCCAGGGAGGACTTCTGCCCACAGCCCTGCCGACCTCCACTGGCGCCCCGACTTCCGTGTGGTGCAGCTGGGGCACCGAGGGAGCTCCAGCGAGAAGTGGCATCGCAGCGGGTACGGCGGCTCCCCTCGCCCCTCGCTGCCCCAGCGTCCACTGCTGGTCCCCACCGGGACTCAGGACAGCGCCGCGCCCCACTCGGACCCCCAACCCTCCCCACGGCCCGGCCTGGTCCCCACAACCCCTCCCACTCCACCGGGACTGGGTCTCCACGACTCCCCCGAACCCCACCCGGGCCGGATCCCCACCAGCCCCGCCGGGCCAGGTCCCCGCCCCCCACGCCCACCCCAGCCCAAGTCTGATCGGGTCCCCTCGCCCCCTGTTCCCCCGGGCACCACCCACCGCAGCCCCGCCCCGCCCGCTCGTCCACGTGTCGGGCCCCACCCGCGCCCGCGGCCCTTTAAGCACCCCCCCTCGCGGACGGCAACCGGAGAAGGACAAACCTTCTGGCTCGCGGCCAGTTTCCTCCGCGATCGCGTCCGGGCTGCCGGGCCCACCGGCACTCCGCCCCGGCCACCGCACCCCCGGCGCCCCCAGCGCTGCGGGGGTGCCGGCGCGGCCGCTTTGGGCGGGGCCCGCGAGCGCGGAGTCCGCCGCCGCCGCCTCCGCCCGCCGCCGGCAGCGCCGCTGGGTGCGCTGCTCGCGGGGGGCGGCCGCGGTGCAGAGGTTCATGCAGCGGCAGCGGCGGCGGCGGACGGACCCGGCTCCATGCGGCCGCCGCCGCCTCTCCGGAGAGGGGCGGGGGGCTCCGGCCCGCGGTGGGCGCCCCTCCTCGCAGCGCCGCTCCCCTCCCTGCCCTCCGCCCGGGCGCTGGAGCCGGCGGGGGCGCCCACCCCCTGCTAGGAGCGCACCCTCCGCGCGCCCTGCGGGAGAGAGGGACGGGCGTGGCGGGGGCGGGGGCCGGCAGCCCGGACCCCGCGCGGCCGCGGGAGGAGGGGGCTTCCTCGGAGGATGCCGGGCGGCGGCGGCGGCGCCCGGCTCCTAGGTGCGAGCTGAGCCGCCCCGGGCGCGGGCGGCGCGTCGCCATGCCGGCGTGACGGGCGCCCCCGGCTGCCCGCGCGGCCCCCGCGCCCCGCGCCGCGCCGGCCGGGCGGCAGGATGGGCTGCATCCAGAGCATCACCTGCAAGGCGCGGATCCGGCGCGAGAACATCGTGGTGTACGACGTGTGCGCCACCATCGACCAGTGCCCCACGCGCATCGAGGAGACCTCGCCCATCGTCCTGCGCTACAAGACCCCCTACTTCAAAGCCTCGGCCCGCGTGGTCATGCCCCCCATTCCCCGCCACGAGACCTGGGTGGTGGGCTGGATCCAGGCGTGCAACCAGATGGAGTTCTTCAACACCTACAGCGACCTGGGCATGTAAGCGACCGGCCGCGCGGGGCCGGAGCGGGTCTCCCTCCGGCCCCGTCGCTGCTCCCACCCCGACCTCCTCCCCAGCGGCTCCTCTCCGCTCCCCCATCCTCTCTAAACCTTCCCCCGCCTCCTCTGCCACCTCCCTCCTCCCTGCGCTTTTGTTTCCGTGACAGGGCGGGTGCAGGGAGGCTCCTCGCGAAGCATTTTCTCTGGTTTGCGTCTGACTCCCCGTGAACGCGAGGAGATGGTGCGGGGCGGCGAGAACGTGACAAGGAGGGTTCCGGAGACTCAGGTGGGGGTGGTGGGCCAGGGCCCTGGGAGTTTCGGGGCGTCGCCTGTGCTGGAGGGGGGCTGTCCGGGAAGAGTTTGGGGGACCTGTAGATAGAGAGGAGGAACGGAGTGCGGGGGCGCATGGGCTGTGCGGCGCGTCCTTTGGAGAAACCCGAGAGAGCTTGGCGAAGCGGGTCCCGGCACCCGAGCGAGCGGGACTGGGCGTTTATGCCCACATTCCTGCGACTGTTGAATTCAAGCCCTGGTCCCCAAGGCCAGGAAGCCTGGAGGCGTTTCCATCCAGAACCGCAGACTCGGCAGAGCGGCCGGTCTGGCTGGGCGCCCTTTGGATCAGTTCTGGGCGGGAGCAGAGGCACCAGCTCGGCCGGCTGAGCAGGGCTGCTGGCCTGTGCGAGAGGCTCGGGCTGACGCTGCGCGTCTTCCGCTCCGGGGTCTTTACTTACTCCAGAACTTTCCTAATTGCGGCTCTGGGGGGGGGGGGATGCCCGAGAGCCCACCGCCGAATCTCCAGCTCCTTTCAGCAGCGCCGCTCCGTGCGCACCCGGCGCTGCAGCCGCGGCGGAGACCCAGCCTGAAGGGGCTCCTCCACCGCCAGGGGCCGACAGCCTGCTCGGCACCGCGCGCACGCTGGGGCTTGGGCGGCGGCGCCCAGGACTCTCTTATTTACTAAATGTTCATATTTCCCCGCCAGCTTCCTTTCGGAAGTAGACTCTGAGCAGATGGCAACTCCAGCGTTTGTTAGGATTGGGGCCTGCCTTCCGGCTGCGGCTCCAGTGGGGGTCCAGGGCACCCTAATTAGCCTGGAGTCTCTAGGGAAGCCCTTTTCTGGAAAGCCAGCCTCCTTTCCTTCATTAACCTAAAAGTCTGGAGCTCCGGGGCCAGTCCAGCACGTGAGGATGTGGGTCAAACCACCCAGCAGCTGCGGCAGGCTGCGGGCTTTTAGTGCGCCCTGGGAGCTGACACTCCTCATAGGCGCTAAAAGGAATGTTGGCAGGTCGCTTTGTCCTCCCCGAAGGAGTTTGCACTTTTCAGGCAGAAGGCTCCGTGCAGGGAAAAGCCCCCCTCCTGCTGCTGAGGGGGATGTGAGAGTCTCCGATCCGCCAGGTCTCCACACAGTGTCCCTTGCCCTTCCGGAGAGCAAGCTGCACGTGCGCCACGGGGGACATTATTTTGGGTGAATCGCGTCACTTAAAAACAGACACACCCTCACAGGGATGATTACATGGGGACACATGTGTCTCTTAGAGCTGGTTTTGGGTTTTTCTTGAAACCTGTTATTTCCAGCCGGGTCAGACAGAGGGCCAGACGGGGCAAGGGCGCCCTCCCTTCGGTCTCCCTGGCCTGGTGGCCCTGATGGCAGTGCGACCTTGATGGGGTGGGGCAGTGTGAGGAGAGTGACTGTAGCCCAGGGCTCCAGTAGAATAGTGTGGGTTGCCTCACTCTCTTGTACGTAAGCACACCCAGAGGGAGTACACAAAGAACTGTTTCCGTCAAAAAAGGTACAGGTGACCTCAGGAGCAGCCGAGGTGAGAAAGGAATAGGCAGGGCAGTGGAGCTTGCTGGAGCGTGTGGCCACCTGGGACCACCTTCCGGGGCGGGGCCCTCGCCCCTGGGAGGCTCTGAGCACCAGGTTCCTTGGCCCTTCCTCGCCGAGTTCTCGCCTCTGGGACTGGTGGGAACTTTTGCCTTTAAACCGCTCCTTTCGGCACCTTAAGTTGTTGAGGCAGGGGCGCGGGCATGGTCCCCCAGGAGCCAGAAAGCGGTCGTCAGTCCATGTCCAGCTCCTGCCAGGCTCTCTGTGGCTGCAGCCACGGCGCTGGTCTAAGGTCACTTTGGAGCTCGGAGTCGACGGAGCCAATTTCCGCAACACGCTGACGCCCCGAAGGCTCAGACAGTGCCCACTTTCTCGTGGGCATCCCTACGACCTGAGCATCACCGCGGCCCGTTGGTTCGCGTGCCCCCTCAGCCAGCACCCTGAGTGGGGGAAATGGCCGCACCCCGAGAGTGTTCACCGCGTGCCGTCAGCGTGTTTGTCACGGGGAGCGTGAGAGGGGCCCGGTGAGAAAGCTGCCTGTTCGGCAGCCTCAGGGGGACGGTGCCGAGGAAATCCACGGCCCGAAATGGCACTAGAACTCCATCTCGCGCTCTCGAGAAAACGTGAACTTCTGTGGTTTAAACTTTGAACATGTCCAAGAAGGGCAGGCTTCTGCAGTGGCTGATGGTCGGAGCCTCCCTCAGTGACCCTGTAGAGGCCAGGGTGGTGAGGACCGGCCCGGCGCCCCCCCTCCCCCGACGTCCCTGCAGGCCTCGTCCCTCAGGGAGGAAGGGCCACTCGCCACCTCTCTCAGTCCCCCGCCAGTGAACGCGCATTCGCCAAGGGCCTCCGACCCACAGGGCCGGGCGGAGAGAGGACCAGAATAGCAGGCCCCTTCCCTGGTCCTCGGAGCAGGGGTGTGGGCCCTGCAGGGAAAGCCGGGCTCCCAAGCTGGCGGGAGTGGGGAGGATGCTGGGGACCAGGCAGGGTTTTCTAGAGGTGCCAGGGCTGGTGCTGGGCCTGAGGGGCAAGGAGGAGGGCCGGGTCTGGGGGCAACGGCGAGTGCATGGAGGCGGGGGACTGCCGGGGGTGGGGGGCTGGCGCGGAGCTTCCAGGGGGTGGGGACGGTGGGAGATGGGGTGCACGAGGCGGCCGGGTGTGCTGGGAGGCCTTGGACAGTATGATCTGGAAAAGACAAGGTGCAGAGTCGAGAGGGTCCCCATGCCTCCTTTAGACCTCGGGCACGCGGGGGCTTCTCAGCGGGACCTGTGACCTTTACAAAGGGAGCTCTGGACGCTGGAGCCCAGTGCCCAGGAGGTTTTCCTGAGCGAAGCTGGAGCCAGAAATGGGGTCACGTGTCAAGGATGGAGGAGGTGCAGCTGAGGTCGAGGGGAGCCGCCGCCTGCCTGGTCTCCGAGGGCCGAGCGGGAGCTCTGTGGTCGGCCCAGGGCGGACCGCTTCGGCTCCCAGCTTGGAGCTCGTTGGCCTGGGCGGGGCGTCAGGGGGCAGGCGGGCCCAGCTCACTCCCCCGCT
This sequence comes from Glossophaga mutica, assembly GCA_039655065.1. Taxonomy (NCBI): domain Eukaryota; kingdom Metazoa; phylum Chordata; class Mammalia; order Chiroptera; family Phyllostomidae; genus Glossophaga; species Glossophaga mutica. Next base: position 52,250,410 of record CM077316.1, read on the forward strand.
CCAGCCCCCACCCCCGTCGCCGAGTGTCTGACTCTCCCCAGGCCCCTCTGTGGCCCGTCCGGTTTGATCCAAGCCGGTTTCCGTCACCCCGGAACGGCTCTGGCTCACTTTCTCGGCTACGTCCACTGAGCCACGTCCAGCAGAGATGCTCACCTTTCCAGCAACAGCCCACGCGGCGGGCAGCTCCGTCCACCCCGATCCCTGCCTCCTCTTAGCTCCGGCGCGCGGTCCCTGTCTTCCCTGAGAACTGAGTCCACCCTCAGGACGCTTGCCATTCCGCGCTGTGCTGGGAAAGTCCGTCTGCCCCGGGGCGGCCGGTTCGGGGGGTGGGTGCGTGTCTGCCCACATTTCCCCCTGCCCGTCTGCGCGACATCCCAGGCTTCGCCTCTCCGGACCTGACCGTGACCCCCACTGCAGCGCCCGCCCCGAGTCCCGTCCGGGTGTCAGCCTGCTTGCTTCCTCACGCCTCCGATCCGTCCGCGAGTCCTGCCGGTCCCGTCTCTCTGCGGCCACCGCTCCCCGCAGCCGGCCACCCCTTCCATCTCAGGACACGTCACCCTCGCCGTCACCGTCACCGGCTCCGACAGAGGTTTCTAACCAAACTTGCCACCTCCAGATGCTTCCCCGCACGGCAGCCAGAACGGTGTTTTAAAAATAGAAACGCTACCACATTTTTGCTCAAACCCCTCAGTGACTTCGGTGCCGTTGGATAAACTCTGAAGATGTCTCCCACTCTTGGAATTTCTGTTCTGAAGCCGGGTCCACCTTCCGCCAACGGGACCAGCCCCTCCCCGGCCCAGAACTGGCCGCACTGTCCGTGACACCCTTCCCGTGCAGCGCCCTGCGTCCCTGCGCTGCCTCCGGTCTCGGCCGCGAGCTCCGTGGACGGGCCACCCCTGACCGGCCCAGCCCCTTTGCTCACATGCGGTTCATTGACATGTCACCGTTAGCCACACGCGGACTGCTCGTGGACTCGCAGCCCCCTCCGTCCTGTTCTCCCTGAGTCAGCGGTGCGGGGCCCGCAGCTCAGGTCCCAGACACACCTGACGGACGGGAGCAGGGGAGCCGGTCCTCCGACCGCAGGCAGCGTTCCCTCCTCCCCAAATCGTGTCCCTCTCCAGCCTCGGCTTTTCACGGGGAGTGCGAGGCTGACCCCTCAGAGCTCTCCGGCGGCGCCAGACGCTCCGGTCGTGGCTGGGCAGCTGCGCAGCGTCACTGGCTGCACTGGGCGGCCCCGCCCGTCCCCTCCCCCTCGGCACAGCCGTCTTCCGTGCTCCAGCAGGGGCGCTGAGCGGACGCCGAGGCCTCGCTCCCACGTCCCCACGGAGGTGTGACGTAGCAAGCTCGTCCTAGGCCTGTTCCACCTGCGTCACTGACTCGGGGCCCGCCCGGACCCCTGGGGCTTGTAGACGTGAGGTTCTAGCTCTGGGGGCTCTGTCCTGGGTGCCCCCAAAGCTGGCCTTCCCTCTTTCCCAGCCGTCTGCCCAAGGGTGGTTCTGAGCCCGTCCCGCACGGGTCGCCGAGACGCCTCCCTCAGGCATCTTGCCGGGGAGGCCCAGCTCAGCCCATCCGTCCAAGGAGCCGCTGGATGTCCAGAGCACTGTGCCCCACCCCCTGCACCCCCACTTCCACTGCGTCCCCCCTCTGGGGGCTCCTGACCAGGGAGTAGCCAGAGCTGCCCCTCAACAGAAATGCTGGGGACCCCGGTCGAGAGCCTCAGACGCAGACACAGCGCCCGTGCCTGAGGCAAGTCCCGAGTGCCCTTGGCAGGGCCCCGCCTGACCCCGTTCCTCTAATCACCCCCATCTGGGCCGGCGGCGCAGCAGAGATTAGCAGGTGTTACCGGGAGCGCTGAGCGCCCCAGGGATGAGGCGCGGCTCCAAGTCAGAGGGGCTGGGAGGGGGGCACAGCTGACGGGAAGGGGGTCCGGGGGAGAAATCGACGGGGAGTTGGAAACGACGTGGGCCTGGGGGGGTGCTGGGTGGGCCGCAGAAGCCCGGGCGGGGCGGCGTGGGCTGCGGCGTGCCCGTGACCCTGCCCGCTGCGGTGAGGCCGGAGCTGCGCAGAGTCAGGTCTGCAGGTGGTTCGTGTTCCGGGTCAGGGAGGAGGCCGGGCCCCTCCCCCCTCGGGTGCACAGCGCTCCAGCTTGGCTGGCCCTCCCTGCCGCCCTGAGAGCTGCCATTCTGCCCGTGTTCCCGATGGGGAAACTGAGGCTGGGGCGGTCAGCGCATTGGCCTGAGGCCGCACGTCCCGTGAGTGGCCGAGCTGGGATGTCTGTGTGACCCCGTGTTCTGCCCGTGTGCACACGCACTGCCCTGGCGTGGCCCAGCTGGGACGGGGACGGGTGAGCTCAAGTCCCATCCGCCTCAGGACCAGGAACCTCGGGAGCCCGGCTGCCACCAACACCGGCCAGGCTTCCTCCTGGGCACTGCTTGAGGAGACGCCCAGGCTCGGTCGCAGGGGACGGAGGAGCTGTTCCTGCTGTGTGAGCGCGGGCCCGACCCCAGGGAGTGGCCGTGATGCAACGCGAGAGACCCTGAGGTTCACAGTCACAGGGCAGCGTGGGGCCCACCCAGGGGCGAGGGCAGAGGCGTGGGCGCTGTGGTGGGTCAGTAGCGAGGAGTGTGAGCTCGCAGGGGTGGGGACCGTGCGGCTCTGGGGGTCCTGCCAGAACAAATGACGTTAAAGGTCAGAGTGCTGGGTGCTATCCACACGTGGCCTCGTGGGCGCTGCCACAGAGGCCCGATTCCTAGTGGGGTGAGGGGGCCCTCCTCAGCTCAGGGACCTCCCTCGGGCCTCTGGGCCCCCGCTCGGGGAGCTGCCCTGTGGCCACACGTCGGCCCCGAGGGGCGGCCCTGGGCCCGGCAGACAGTCACCCAGGCCACTCGGGCGCTGACCTGGGAGTCTGTTCATCCCTCCAGCTCTCCACTGAGTTTCCGTTTGGGCGGGTGCTCGGGAGGGGAGGTCCGCCCCACGGGGGAGGACGCCCGGCCCCCCATCAGCTGCAGCTCCGGGAATCTCGTGCGGCCACTTTCCAAGGCCCTGTGCGGCTGCCCAGTGTTGGCCTGGGGACCCTGCCCCCCCTAGGTGCTGGCCGGGGGAGAGGCAGCGGCTGGCTCCCCGGCACAGGGACTCGAGTCCCAGCGCCAGCCCTGTGACCTTGGCAGGTCCCTTAACAGTTGGGTGTCTTGTCTGCCTACATGTACGTGGACGGTGAGATCTGTCCCGTCCTGTCCAGAAGCCGGTGAGAATGACAGGGGCGGGGGCGCTGCAGGCTGCGAAGTAACGCTCTGATCATTCTCGGGCGTGGCTCTTGTTCCCGGGAGGGCGAGCTGGATCAGCCTCAGGGGACAGGGAGCGAGCGGGGTGGCCCTGCGGCTTCCCCGGACGCAGAGTCACCCAGACTCTGTAGCGGGTTCCTGAGCCCTCAGCCCCCCTCAGAGCCCGATGCGGGGAGAAAGGTGTCCCAGCCAGGGTCAACTCCAGCCTTTAGGAGTGGCTCCCTGTCCCGCCCTGAAGCTGCGAGACCTGCTCCGGGCCGTGGACCTGGGCGCAGTGAGGGCGGGGTGGGGGGAGAGGCGGGGCAGAGCCATGCTCAGGAAGGTGGGACCAGCGCCGCGCAGGATTTGCGTCCGAAACTCTTCTGAGTGTGTTCTTTCCCAGGCGTTTTCAGTACTACGCATGGGTGCAGGATCCCGTCCCGTGGTAAGGGGGTCTCACGCCGTCAACCTCACCGTGATCAGGAAACCGCCTGAAGGCAACTGCCGTGCCCGTCCCCTGTGCTCAAGGTCACCCTGGCGGGTGCCCTGCCTCCCACCCCAGTGTCCTCCTGCGCAAGCGCACCGTCAGCCCCCCCGGGGCAGGAGCCATGTGCATCGGGCCCGTCTGGCTGCGTGGGCACCTGGGCGCTGTGGGGGCGCCCGAGGTGGCCTCCGAAGACGAGAGAGGGTGGACAGGAACATGCCAACGCGGCCGACGAAAGCAAAGAGCAGCCTCAGGCTGGCAGGCTCACGCAAAGTAACTGAGACCGCGTGCCGTGGGAAGGCGGCTCGGTGGCCGGCTTTGACCGGCAGCCCCGGCCGGCCCCCTCTCTCGGGGCCTGACCTTTCCGCGCTGGCGTGCGAGCCTGTGCCAGGCCGGCGCTCCGAGCTGTCAGGGGTCCGACTAATGGGAGGCGATCCATCACACCCCCGTCGGCACGCCGTTGGACACCCCGAGGGGTGGGCAGGCCACGGAGATCGGGCCGCGCGGACGCTGGACTTCGCCCGACCTTGGGGCGTGGGGGTCAGGACCCGGGACCTGGGGGGAGGGCAAGGCTCGCAGGGGGTGCAGACGTGCGTGTCCCGAGCGAAGGGTGTTGCCTTCTCGTCGTCACTCCTCAGAGCCCCCAAGCGGAGCCGGCATTCCAAAGTGGCAGCCTCTACCCCTGCGCCTGGGGGACTCAAGACCAGGTTTGTTTGAGTGGCTCCCATGTTAGAGGATCTGTCTCAAATGTCCGTGAGCCACTGTCACATTTTTCAGGAAGGACGAGAGCTAGGCGCCCAGGCGCTGAGCCTGTCGAAGACGTCTTCCCGGCCCTCGGAGCCGGGGCCTGTCTTCTGCTGGGACGGATGTCCACTTTAATGGACGGGCAGATACTGGCTCGTTGTCTCTCTGTCCCCGTGGGCGACTCACTCAGGGACCGTCACGCAAGCACTGGCTGAGCATGTATCTTTGCCCCCAGTGCCTCACAGACACTGTCCCCGAAATCAGTGCCATTACTGTCCCCCTTGTGCCGACGAGGAAACCGAGGCCCAAGGAGATCCGGCAGCTCACCCAGCACTTCCTGCCGGTCAGGGACGGAGCCAGGCTCCCGGCGACCCCTCTGGAGGCCAGTCTGCCCCTCGGGAGGCCGGACGGACGGACGACAGAGTGAATGAACGAGGAGGGAGAGGTCGGGATGCGGCCTGCCTGCTTGCTCCGGTCCTTGCTGGGGACCCTCGGAAACAGAGGGTTTCGGTCAGACTGGAAGGAGCCGCCTCCTGGCCTCTCGGCTGGCTCGCTGAGCTGGTCGGGACGTGACGTCACTGACCAGGGTCGTGGGGCCATGCCAGCACCCGATCAGCACGCTTCACCCTTCCCGCGACCTCGAAAGTGACTCTGCTACCGGCCACCAGTCCCCCAGTCCCCCAGCGTCTAGGTGACAGACACAGCCGGGGAGCACCTAGGGGTCAGCAGCATCGCCCTGGACCCGTGGGGTTTCGGGTGGGGTTCGAAGTCATTGAGCCCACCTGCTCCCGTTACAGAGCAGGGCGCTGGGGCCCAGAGGTGGGCGGTGACACAGCCAGTGGCAGGACTGTGGGCAGTGACACAGCCGGGACAGGTCGGGGGCCCCGGCCCATGCTGCCACGGCCAGTGATCCCACCGCTGGCCACGCCGGCCACACGGGGCCTGATGGGAGGGAGCAGCTCACTCGTGGGCCCTGGGCCCTAGTTTGTGAGGCAGCAAGCAGGCGTCACCACCTCCTATTTTTGTCATCTCTGTCCACGCTCTGTCTGTTGAGGGTCTGAGTGTGCGGGCCGAGGTGGCCGTCTGCACAGTGGCCGGGAGCCGAGAGAACAGCCAGTTCCAACGTCCGCAGGCCTCAGTAGCTCGCGGACAAGGAGAGGGTCTCCCCAGAGACACCATCACAGATGACAGGACACGCGCGGGCTTGACGGCCCGAGGGAGGGGATGCGCGGACAAACTGGGGTTCACTCTGGGCCCCCAACACGCGGCTTCCCTTTCCCTGCCCTCCCCGCGCCCCCGCCCAGCTGCTGGAGCCGTGGCCCTCGGACGGGCAGCGGAGCCCCACGGCCCCTGGCAGCCCCCGCGGAAACAGGGCCCAGGCGGCGTCAGAGATGGCCGACTGCGAGGGCCGCCGGGGGGCCCGGGGAGCTGAGCAGATGGGGCCCTCGCCTGGGAGGGGCGGCCCGGCAGCCCGGACACTCGGCTTCTGTTGTGGTTTCCGGTTGGGGTTGGGTTCCTCTCTGTTGTTCCTTTTGTTTTCTGTGGACTCGACGCCTTGTCGCAGCGGGGCAGGACCTCGCCGCCACGCCTGCTCCCTCTAAAGGAGGGGTGGGGGAGCAGGAGGGGCGGGGTGCGGCCGTGCCGTTTGCTCCGCCCTGGTTGGATTTAAGGGGTGGGGGGCGCTGCACCGCCCACTAAGTGGCAGACCAGCGGGGACCTTCAAAGGTTAAGTTGACTTTAAAACGAGTCTGTGTTTTTCAGTAACAGTTCGATTCCGTGAACCTCGGTTTGTTATGAGCCAAGCTTCGGAGTGGACTGGCCGTCCGCTGGAGGGACCCCGCCCGGCGGACACCGCACTAGGGGAGGAGAGGGCCCTGCACCGAGGTCGGGGGGGGCCTCTCGGCTCCAGGTGGCGGAGCGAGCGGCGCCCCCTCTGTCCTCGCAGCGCCCCTCAGAAACCTGAGCTGCCCCTCACCCCGCCACCCACACACCCACCGTCGTGGGTCCATCGCCCGACGGCCTGGACGACCTGGGCCCGCCCGCCCCGGCAGCCGCCCTCCCTGCGGAACCGCGGCCGCAGGAGGGGCGTGTACCTTGGTCCTCCCCCAAACTCCCGGGGCGACAGCCGGAACTGAAAACCCCGGCTCCCGAGGACCCTGAATCTGCGTTTCCGGGCGCCCTCGTCACCGTGTCACCGCCTCACCGGGGAGCGGGAAACCCCCTCCAAGGCGGCGAGGACAGTGAGCGGTGCGAGGGTCCGAGAACAAAACCACCCCAAGCGTTCTACCGAACTACGGGTTTAGGAAAGGCCTTTCAGGATGTGTCTGGCAGCCCGGAAAACACACTCTTTAAAAAAAGTATCAGCCAAGACTTGAGTTCTTCGTGCCAGCTGCTTTCCGGCCCCTCGGCCTCCTACCTTTCGCCTGCCTCTGCGGTTCCGAGTGGCCGGGCCGCAGGCTGGGGAGGTGTCCTTACTTACCGGTGTTGCCGAAGGTGACTCGTGAACAGGAAGTGTCCCCCGGGGGACAGCCTGGGCTTCAGGGCCACCGGGCAGCGGACACTCACGGCCCGTCCCTCCTGTTGGACCGAAAGCAGCGTCCTGTTAAAGCGCGTGGGCTCTGCACCCTCCACCGGGTCAGAGCTGCCTCAAGCCCCGCCGGCCCTGTGGCCCCAGGCAGCTCCCGCCCTGAGGGGGTGTTAGCAGTGCCCCCTTCGTGAGGCCGGCCGGTCGCAAGGGGAGCAGGGTGGACGTTCTGGAGTGCTCACTGCGGGGCTTGGTGCAGGGTGGCACTTCGAGTTCAGGTTAAGTTTTTAGAAGAATGAGTGAAGCGCTCTGGCGGGTGTGGCTCCGTGGGTTGGGCTCCGTCCTGCAGACGGAAAGGTCCCCGGTTCGATTCCGGGTCAGGGCGCGTGCCTGGGTCGCTGGTTCAGTCCCCAGTGAGGGCGAGTACGAGAGGCAACCAGATGTCCCCCTCCCTCCCTCCCTTGTTAAATGTGTAGGCAAATAAAGGGCGAGGGAACAACTCAAATGGACAAATACTTATTGCATCCCTGGGACGTGCCAGGAGAGAGGCTGGGAGTGTTTTCATTCCGTGAGGAAGACTGTGTCGCGGGTCTGTCAAAGCCGTTTGTACAGCCGACCGGCTGGCACTCGTCCCACGCCTACAGACTGGGCATGGGGCCGGACACCAGGGAGCCGCCCAGGGGAGGGGACCCCACGGATGTGGGCAGAGGGCGCCACGCATGGCTTCCCACGCAGCCTTCTCCGGGCCGATCGTGCCAGCTCCCGAAGGCGTCCTTCTGGGTCTGGTGACCCTGTTCCCAGAGAAGGTCTGGCCTGAGCTGGTAGCAGCCACGAGAAGATGTCTCCAAGTCCCATCGGGGCATTAGGATCCTGGCCACCGCGCCTGCTCTTTATCTCCGAAGCCACAGCGCTCCAGTAAGACACGGCAGCCGGCAGCCGGCATGGTGGATGACCCGGGACTTCCTGGCCGCCCTCGCCCCTCTCACGGTGGCCCCGCCTGTCTGGGCGGGGAGCACACCTCCCTTCCCTGTGTCCCTCCCCAGCCCCTGCTCCGCTCCGGGGCCAGGTTCTCTTGGACCATCTCCTAGGCCAGGCCTCTGCTGAGCCTGGGTGGCCAAGAGCCAGCCCCAGGGCCGAGAACCCTGGAATCAGGGTACGTACGAGCCCAGAATTCCTGGGAACCCTGATGGCTTCCCCTGTGTGCCTGGTGGCCCCGGGCGAGACCTGCAAAGAGAGACCGGAGGTGGTTATCACACAGTCGCAAACCGTGCCTGAGCAGGGACTACGGAGGAAGGCAGGGGACCCGGAGAATGTCAGGCTCATTAAAGGTCACGCCTGGGGGCTGCTCGCCTTTGCTGAGAGGTTCACAGAGATGCCCTGGGGCTCCTTCTCCTCCGCCAGTCCTCTTTACCCCCGAGATGGGCCTTCTGGGTGCTGGGTCTGAGCGCTGGCTGAACGAGCCACCCCCAGCACAGTGATGAGTCACCCTTTCCAGCCAGAGGTGGAAAGGGTGACTCAGGAGCTGGAATGAATGGATGCCCGTGGTCCTGGACGCTGTAAAACCCTGAACGGAGAAGGTGGAGGTCGGCCCCTGAGGTCACAAGGCCGGCGAGAGGCAGACATCAGGCCGGGTGGCGAGCTGCAGGCCCGAAGTGTCGGCCTGAGCGTCCTCGGGGCAGACTCCGGACCTGCCAGGCCGTGTTGAGAACCATCCTTCATCTCGGTGATGGAAGCTTACCGAGCGCTTCCGCTCATCACGTGTCTCGTGCTACGCACAGCAGCTGCTACTCCAGGAAGGCGGAGAGGTACTGTCCCTCTTGCAACGAGGGAACCAAGGCTCGGGAGTGCGGCCAGCCGTGCGAAGCCAGAGGGTGGCCAGCCCGAAAAGCGTCTCCTCCTGCTCCGCTCTGCCTGCGCCGCCGCCCTCCTGGCCTCCGGGTCCTGGGTCTGAGCATCGGCCCAGAGAAAGGAGCGGGCGCCTCCCTTGGGGAACTGGCAGAGACCGGCTCCGCTCAGGCAGCACTGCGTCTGACCTGTGGATCGTCAGCAGACCTGAGGCTGGACCTTGGGCTGACTTGTGCTCGGAGGAGGCTCTGGGGCCTCTTGGAAGGTCAGCCATCGGGAGGGAACTTGGGACACACTGGCTCGTCCCTGCCCCGCCCCTTATACGGCCCAGAACGGGTGCGTGTCCCGTGCTCCGCAGGCCCACCGAGAAGCCCTTGTTCTCTCTGTGGGCGCAGGTGGTGTGCGGCACGCACCTGGTTCCAACCTGCAGGAGGCCAGGTGAGCTCGGACAGGGTGGGCAGGGCTGTGAGGCGGGAGGGACCACTTCCCAAACGGGAAACCGGGTCTCGGTCCCGTGCTTAGGGGCGCCTCTGAGTTGGGAAAGTGAGTGGGGCAGGAGCCGCCTGAGGGGAAGGCCAGAGTTTGAGCCAGGAGACTCGTTCCCGTAGCCCAGACCCTCCGAGTTCGCGGTGTCGGGCGGCGCGGCGGCGCTCAGCTCTCTGGTCCCAGGGCCATCCAGGTGGCGCTTGACAGCTGTCCTGCGTGTTGACGGGAAAGCACTCGCCCCAGCCCCAGGGCTCCTACCTCTGTCTTCCTGGACAGCCTTTGGGGTTCCAGGGGCCTGGGGCTGAAATGCGCCGTTAGAGAGTGACAGCCAAGTAGAGCGGGCTGCGCCGAGGCCCTCACCAAAGCCCCCCCCCCCACCGCTGGCTTTCCCACAGAGACCCCAAACCCCTCCCCTCCACGGCAGGAGGCTGCGCAAAGGGGTGTGTCTTTCGTGGCAAGGTGAATGGGCTGGCGGAGAAGGCTGGGCCGGGCACCAGGTGGGAGACGGGGCTTCCTCCGGCAGGTTGCCGTCCGCCCGAGCTTCCCCACCCTGCACCTGAAGGTGCGCCCCGAGGAAAGCCGGTCTCTGCCTCGTTACTGAAGAACCAGCCCGGGTTTGGGAGAGAAACAGCCGCCCACTCCCTGTCTGTCAAGAGCCAGCACAGCTGGAAATGAATGGGGGCCTCTCTGCCCGTCTCCCCACCCTGGCCCTTCCTGCGCCACGGCCCCAGGGCACAGCCGGCCCCTCCCCCACCCCTGCCTCCCGCCCTGGGGAAACGGGCCCTGTTCGCGGCCGCCCTCCCCCGCAGGCAGCTGAAGGGCGCCTGTGATGCTGGAGTTCTTCGTCTCTTCCACTTCCTACAAACGCGCTGCCATCTGTTGTTGGCTTTGTCCCCGCGACACCCACGCCGAGATCATTCACAAAGAGGGCCGGCCCGCTCCCAGACCGTCCTGCTCGCACTCCCCCGGCGCCGGGACACGGAGCGCGGGGCTGGGAACTCTCCCCCTCCCTCCCTCCCTCCCTCCCCGTCTCTCTGTCTTGTCTCTCGCTCTCCCGTGTGCGAGAAGGGGGGGCCGGTCACACTGGTCCCTGCTCCTCCCCGCTCCTGCGGCTGGGCGGGTTGGCCCAGCGGGGACCCTGCACGGTCCCCGTCACCCCTCCGCACAGTCCTGGCCCCGGGGCCTCCCCCAGCTTGACTGGGTGTGCCCGTCCACGCCCACGCTGACTGTGTTTTTCAAGTGAGGACCTGAGGATGTCCGCTGATTTGAGAGAGAGGAACACTGACCAATTGCCTCCGGTGCACGCCCCCACTGGGGACTGAACCGAAATCTAGGTACATGCCCTGACTGGGGATTGAACCCCCAGCCTCTTGAAGTGCGGGATGATGTTCCAGCCAACCAAGCCACCCAGCCAGGCCACACGGACCACTTCCTGATTCCCAGTCTTGTGGGCAGAGGGGCGCTGACCCGTCCCGAGACCCCTTGACCCCATCGTAGCTCCCGCCGGGGTCCCGTCAGGCAGGGCAGTGACTGGAATACCCGCCTTGATGGCTGGGATTCCTGGTCCTCGTGCGTGTCCCCTGGGGTTCATGACCACCAGTCGCGAGGGGACTGAGGGGGTGTCTTCCTGCCACCTGTCGGCCCAGCGCCTGTTCGGGGTCGCTCCTCACCAACCGACATGCCCCCTGCTGTTGGAGACACCGGATCTGGATTTTAGGGAAACTTACAAAATGGACAGACGAGTGGGTGCGCATTTCCATGTTGCGGAACGACGTCCTGTTCCCAACGCGCTTCTCCAGGGGGCTCCGCTGGGGAGCGGCCGTCCTTCCGTGGGTGTTACTGTGTCTCTGCACCCGCAGCCGCCGGGGGGACGGTGGACTTGAAAGCGCGGGGTGCCGGGGCTCAGAGAGGCCCGGTGTCGTCCTGAGCTGGCCGCTCGGTGGCAGGCCCGGTCTCTGGGCCCCGCTTCCTGTCTGTAAAATGGGCGCTGCCGGGGAGCTCACGTTCCTGATTCCTCGTTCACCGGGACGTGGGTCAGGGCGGCATTTCCGAGGGCCTCTTTTCCTGTCACTATCACACAAAACATTTCGATGGTACCACATTCCAGCAACTCTCCTTGGGCTGGTCAGACTAAAAAGCTGGGGTATTACAAACCCCAGATTCCCTTTGGGGAGCCCATGCCTGGGGAGTCCTGAGGGTCGGGACTGGGTTTCCGGGTGGGCAAGGCTGGCGTGCCGCCGAGGGGCACAGAGTAAAGGAGAACCACTATCTGCCTCTCGGTGACAAGGACAGGCTTACGGAAGCAGGACACCCAGGAGGCAGAGGACCAGAACTGATGTCCAGCCGAAGGGCTCGGGGGGAGGAGGCTGGTCAGGACCAGCTCGGGCAACAGGAGGTGGAGGGGGCAAGAGCACCGACCACCTGAAGGGGTCCCCCCGCCCCGCAATTCCCTTGTGGGAAGAAGGGGCCAGAGCACCAGGCGGATCTGCACACGGGGCAGGCTCCCCTGCTGGGTGGGGTGGGGGGCGCAGGCCTGGAGCCCCCCACTGGGGGGAAACTTGTCCTTGGCTTTGCGTTCCCCACCTCTGCGTCGATGGTGGTTCGTTAGCTAATTGTTTCTGGCTCGTGTTTCCCAAGTGTGTTACTGGCAGTGTGGACGGACCTTTCCCCCAGGGAGCTGGGTTCTGGACGATTCTTGAGAAAAACAGACTCTGGACACAGAAGGCTCCACCCTGTCTGCCTCGCGGAGACAAGCTTGCTCCTCTGGTGACCACAGGGTCCCGCCTCCCCCAGCCATCCTGCCTCGCAAGGGCGGGAAGAGTGGGCGGGGACAAACAGGGTGTGTGGGGGAGGTTCCAGACCCCCTGGCCCGTCACTCACTCACCGCTGGGCCTTGAGAAGACTCCCTCGGCCTCCCTGAGCGTTGCCGTCCCCGTGTGACAGAGCGGGGCCTCCTGTCTTCTTCCCAAGGGGACAGGAGAGTGGAACAAAGGAGCGTTCGGGAGAGGGGTGTTTGCGAGGAATTGTGGGGCTAAGCCGGAGTTGGGCCACGGCTCTGTTCCCGGTCATTCGCGCACCACATGGGTATCTCCTTGGCAACGGGAGAGGGCCAGAGGCACAGAGGATGAGGCGGAGACCCCTGCTCCCTGCACCACCCAGCCACACAGCCGGGGGCAGCGGCCAAGGCCGACCCCACCCCAACCCCCCTCGGCTGGCCACCCTAGCTCTTGGCCCAATTTCCCGTCCAGGTGAGACCCGAGCGCCTCCGCTTCCTCCCGGCCCTCACCGCCCCCAGGGCCCAGCCCCGCTGCCTCCTCTCCTCACCCTTTGCCAGGACTCTGCTCAGGAGCCAGCCGGCCTGTGCTCAGGTCCCGCGTGACCCCCGCCTTACAGCAGGGACAGCGCCGGCCCGGCCTCCCTGGGTGTCTGTGAGGGTTACCGAGCGAGCCTGTGGGACGCAGCCACGCAGCCGTCCGAGAGCTGGGTGGCGGGGACGGAGAGGCCGCCCTCCACCGAGGGTCACGGGGTGGGAACGGCGTGGCCGTCTCGGGGCATCCCTCGGAGAAGCCTGGAGACTGTGACGGGCCGAGACCTGACGCTCCAGGCACGCAGCCCCACCGGGGGCCGTGTGTCCCCCTGGCCGCTCCGGCAGCTGAGTGGCAGGCCGGAGTGTGCACTCGGAGCTGCTGACCTCAAGCCAGTGCTACGGCAGGGCCCCCGGGAGAGAGGAAACCCCTGCGTGGGAGGGGGGGGGGGACTCGGGCCGCGGCGCACTGCGGGCGCTCCTCCTGGACCCGAGCAGCCGCCACGCAGCTTCGTGGCCCGCACAGCCGGGGAGCCCGGAGGCTGCTGATTTCCATCAGACATCTAAAGAGCAGGAGGCCCCGGAGGCCTCGCTGCACCGCGGCTCCCCGCGGGCGCCCCGCTGGACGCCGCGATCATCAGAACAGACGTGGCCTGCTCGGGGCAGCGGCCAGTCCCTGGGTGTTTGACGCAGAGGACCGACAGCTGGCCCGGACTTCCCTCGGGGGCTGACTTCCGAGCCACCCCATCAGGCGCGGCGGGAAGTGAGAAGCAGCCCCGTGGCCGGTAACGCCATCCAAGGAATAAACAGCTCAGGGTCAAGTGCCCTCCGCCAGCCCGGGCCTGCGCCGAAGTCATCACCCTCCACCCAGGGGCCCCAGCACAGCGGCTGGGTGCCTCCGCCCCTGTCGCCCCAAGGCCTTCGAACATTGTGTGTTGAAGGAATTGATCAATTCACAGAGTGTGTGTGGAGGTCGCACATAAATAATGAAACTTTACAGTGGAAAGCACAGCCCAGTCTGCGGGCGGCGCCCAGTCGAGGGCGAGAGCGCGAGTCTCTCCGGGGCCTGACTGCCACCCTCGCCCCTCACCAGCCAGGACGCAGAGACTCGACTCCTCTGAGCCTGAGCGGCTGTGTCTGTGCGCCAAGGCTCAGGGGGCCCCTTCCCGAGGGGAGTGACGAAGACGTACCTGGCACGGCGCTGGGAGCAGGGAGCACGCCCCACCCCCGGAGCGCCCAGGGCTTCCACCGGCCGCGGAGGCCACCGTGTGGGGAGACGCCCGGCCCTGGAGGAGCAGCCGCCTGAGCCCCAGCATCGCGCCTTCCCTGCGGCTCGGTTCCTTCCTGTACGAAACGGGGGCGGTGGTCACCGGGGCACTGGCCTTGTTCTTAGAGTAAGCGGGAGCAGGTGTGCGAAGTCCGCGCCTGCGCCGCAGCCAGGGGGCGCCCGCCCAGACCAGACGTCTTGGAGTCCCTGCCCAGTTGGCTGTCTGGTCGGGGCGCCCCCGTGGGAGTTCCCGTGTTCCCTGCACGTGCACCTCTACCCCGGCAGGCGGGCCCCCTGCCCCCAGGACACACGCCGAGCGGCCCCGGGTCAGCAGCTGCCCTGCGACCGCAGCGTGAGAGCAGCACGTGGTCACGCAGCGGGAAGCCCACGCAGGCACGGAGCTCTGACTGCGCCCAGCTGTGGCGCCAGACCGCGCCTGGCCAGCCTCGGCCTGCTCTCCGCCGAGCGCCGTGGGCCCGGCCCCTCCTCACCCTTCGGCCTCCATCCCCCGAGTCCTTGGGTGGGAACCGGGAGCCCCTTGAAGAGAAGAGAGAAGCGCGTGTCGGCTGGGGGAGGGGCCCGGAGCGCCCACGTGCACGCCCGTCGGCTGGGGGAGGGGCCGGTGCGCCCACGTGCACGCCCGCGGCTGGGGGAGGGGCCCGGAGCGCCCACCTGCACGCCCGTCGGCTGGGGGAGGGGCCCGGAGCGCCCACGTGCACGCCCGCGGCTGGGGGAGGGGCCGGTGCGCCCACGTGCACGCCCGCGGCTGGGGGAGGGGCCCGGAGCGCCCACCTGCACGCCCGTCGGCTGGGGGAGGGGCCCGGAGCGCCCACGTGCACGCCCGCGGCTGGGGGAGGGGCCGGTGCGCCCACGTGCACGCCCGCGGCTGGGGGAGGGGCCCGGAGCGCCCACGTGCACGCCCGCGGCTGGGGGAGGGGGCCCGGTGCGTCCATGTGCACGCCCATCAGCGCCATCAGGTGCCTTAGATTCGGCCCCAGAGAAGCACCTGTGTCGTGGTGAACGAGAGCGAAGCCTGCAGGTTCCGTGCGCGTCAGTGAGCCCGAGGGCGTGCCGTGCCAGATGGGGACAGGCAGAAGCAGGGACCCCCGATGTCCCCTGCAGCAACGCACCAGAGGGGGAAGGGGCGTGTCTTGTTCCAGGACAGGAAGGTTGGGGCCGTGGAGACACTCGGGGAGCTGCGGGGGACCTGGCCGTGTGCCGTGGTGGTGCATGCGCGCAGAGGCCGGCGTGGGGTTCTGGAAAGGCCAGGCGTGGTCCTGCTGATGTCCTCACAGACCGCCTGTGTGGCTTGTGGGGCCCGGCCAGGAGACCATCATGGCGGCCTGGAGAGAGGACAGGCGCCCAGGGACCGGCAGTGTCCGCACAGGTAGAGAAGAGACAAATGCTGGCGTCGGGACCTTGGAGAGGCCGTGAGCTCCCAAGGCTGTGCCCGGCCCAGGGCCCCGCTGGCCCGCCCCCAGGGACATGGCCCGGTCGGCGCGGTGGCCCACAGGCCTGCGTGAGGGCTGTGTCTGAGGCCCCCCAGCCGGCAGCTCCCTTTGGGGGGAGGCGCTTGGCTCCAAGAGGCTCAGAAGTGGAGCTGGAGGTAGACCACCCTCAGACGTCACCCCCCACCCCGAGACCGCAGGGCCGCCCGCAGGAACAGGCCAGCGGGGGCCTCTGACAACCCATCCGGATGGAGGTTCGAGGGGACCTGAGCTTGAACCGTGAAGGGCGAATCAATACTGAGAAAGTGTCCCTAACGCTATAGAGAGCCTGTCCAAAGAGAACAGAGGGCCCTTTAAAAACCCTGGAAACGGTCTTTTTCACCGTGGGAAACGGCGCCCAGCCACACGCCAGGAAGAGGAGGATGCGGTCAGAAAGGAAGGGGCGGCGGGGGGCTGGCGGCCATAGGCCCCCGGAGTCTGACGTGAACAGAGCAGAACGAGGAAAACCTAATTTTAAAACTTACTCTGCAATCATGGTGCGAACCCTCTGTGAACCAGGCCCCCGGCCAGCGCTGCGGCTGGGGTGGCGTCCGCGTGGGCTGATGGGCCGCCCAGAGGCCGTGGCTTCGAGGCTCGCCAGGTGATGCGGCCCCTGGCGTCACGGTCCTCCTGCCTCCACCTCCTAGCACAGCCCTCTTCCCCTGGCCTGAGCCCTGCCCCCACCGGCCCCTGGAGGAGGCCTCTCACCATCTGCTCCCCTCTCTTGACCTCCCACCCCGGGCTCTTATTTCCAGCTCCTTCCTGGAGGGGCTTGGGGGGATGGAAAGGTGTGGGGGTTTTGCGTTTGCCACAGCAGGATGGCGCGGAGCAGGAGGCCGGCTGGCACGTGGGCACAGGGCCCTTCTCGGCCCTGGGGCTCCTCTGACCGAACTTTCCAGATGCCATGGGGGACCTGGGGTTAGCCGTGGAGACGAAGCAAGAGGGAGCCTCCTCGTCCCCGCCTTCCCGGTGAGCTTACATGGCTGCCGTGGCCACCCCGTGGCCCAGGCGCGTGCCCAGGTTGAGGGGACCACCCGGAGGAAGACAGGCCAGGAAAGGGCCTGCGAGGGCCCTGGAGGCGGGTCTGAGGACATTCGGGCAAAAACTCGGAGATCCCAGATACCCAGAGTGCACCCTAGAAGGAGGGGCAGCGGTCTTCTTAGCCCCCAGACCCCTTGAGGGCACAGCCAGAGGCCACCAAGTGCGTGTCCCAGGCCCTTTGGGGGGTAGGGCCGGGCAGGGGCAGCCCCACTGTGCATCACCACCCTCCCTGTGTGGTCCCTGCGACTCCCATCCCACGCTCCATCAGTCCCCGCACACCTGCTGCCACGCCGTCCCCTGGATGAGCACAGGGCTTCCGGGGAGCCGAGTGGGGCTCTTCAGAGAGGTGGCCAGTCCGGGTAGCGCCTGGGCCTCGCCCAGGGACCACTTACTTGAATGAAATGCTTCGCATGAGCTTGTTTGAGACTTGCCTCTTCGAAAAACACGCAGCAGGAAGCTGCAGGGTTGCAGTAATCGATGTGCTCATTATTAGCTCCATTGGCGAGTCCATTAGCCTTGGGCGTGGGGTCAATGCTGATGGTCCAGAACGCAGACCCTGGGTTGGTCACAGCGAGGAGACGGGGCGGTGGGAGGAGGAGGGATGAGACGACAACCAGCACCGGCCTGGCGAGTCCGTTTCCCCAGCACCTGCACGCACCTCGCTGCAGCTGGCCCTTATCAACGCTGGGAGGCGGAAGGCGGTCCCCAGCTGTTCCTCATCCCACCGCACACCGGAGGAGCCGCTTTTCCCGTGTGGACATTGCCGGGGGCCTGTGGGGGTGGGGGGCCGCAGGGGGACGGCTCACGGCTTTCAGCTTCCTTCTGTCCCTGCCCCCCCCCCCATTCTTCACTGACTTTCAGTGCTAGGATGCTACTCTAATAGTAGATCCTGAGTGAATGTAGATGTGAGTGTTTAAGGTGAGTGGGAAACTGGCCAAGCACTTTGAGACACACCAGCCCTACCAAGCCGGGCTGTATAGGCATGAAAATGATTCAAATCAAATACTCACTCTTTGACGGAGATTTGTGACTATCTACCAAGTGCCGGTAACGTGCGAGACGCTGATGATTCCAAAATTAGTCGCAATCCCAAGTCCGAAGGCAACGGCAGTCTAATGGGGAAGGCGGGCGGCCTGTAGACCCCCGGACACACCCACAGGCGCACAGAGGCGAGGGCTTCCTGGAGGCGGAGACGTGCGGTCGTTCTCAGAGGATGAGAGAGACTGTCTTCTGAGGAAGGGGCAAGGGCAGCGCGGGCGGGAGGCAGGGCGTGAGCAAAGGGGAGGGGGGAGGCCGGTGCGGGACGCTTCGCGTACGGGGCGGAGTCAGCCACACGTCGTGAAGCAGTGGGTGGGGCCACATCCCGGGGAGGGCGCGGGAAGAGCCAGCGGTGACCCTCACTTCCAGCCTGGAAGCCGGTTAGGGCTGGGCCACCCCTGCAGCAGAAGGAGGGGGAGGGGCCGGCTTCGCGGTGCACACGGCGAGTTTGGTTTAGCCCGTCTGTGATGATGTGACGGGCCGCTATCCTCTCGTGTGTAAACCACCACCACTTATCTCGCAGTATATTTTAAGCATTACCTGAGAAAACGTGAAGTAGTTAACAGTGGTCTGAACAGAGCAAGTGATGGTGGTGGGAGTGGTGTGATGAGTCCGTGGCGGGGGAGAGAGACACGTGCTAAGCGTTGGGTATACATCTCCCTCCCTCCTTCTGTACAAGGTCAGGGGCAGCCAAGAGGAGGAGCGAAATGCCCAGGTGGCCTGTTTGCTGAACGAAGTGACTAGACTCCCCGGCCGGACCCGGAGGCGGTGGGAGGCCTGGGGGGAAGGGCTGTGCCCGCCAGCCCACGGCACAGGTTCCCTGTCGGGGTGGTGCCGGAGGGCGACCATCGTCCCCTTGTGTTACAGTTCCCGTGCCTGGGTTTTCTAAGTGCTGGGCTGGCCGGTGACTGTGGTTTAAACCACCGTCTTTGTTAAGGAGAAATTCTACTGTGTGGTTTCCTAGGAATTAGTATAACCTCGAACTTTGCCTCCATCTGCCCTCTTATAACCTGATGGCTTCTTCCACGTACATTGAACTTTGGCCACTTCTTCCCAGCCAACAAACCTCACTGACACGCAGACTTCCCAGGAAAGTGGGTTTTGCAACAGGATGCGTCTCAACACTGGACTGTGACTCCCCACCCCACGGAGTCGGTGCCTTCTTGCGGGTCTCACAAAGGCCCATCGGAGTTTTCTGCTTCCGGCTGCGCCAGCTATGGTTTTATTGAACTGGTTTTGGTATTGCTTCTTTATTTATTTTTGTTGTGCTCTGTTCCTCTTTAATCCTGAGACAGCACAGCACAGAACTTTTTGACCTGAATTCCCCTCTGAACTTCCCGTTCTGCCCAAGTTGTCTGTGTTAGGAAGAGGTGGGCCCCTCTCCAGCTCTCGAGAGATGCATTCAGCTGTTCTTTTCTTGTGCCTCTCTTCTGCTTTGCCAGGTCAAGCTGGGAACTGCCGGACTTGAGGGAAGGGAGAGTAAAAGCCATCAGCGACTCGGACGGGGTGAGCTACCCTTGGTACGGGAACACCACGGAAACGGTGACCCTGGTCGGTCCCACCAACAAGATCTCCAGGTTCTCCGTCAGCATGAACGACAACTTCTACCCGAGCGTGACCTGGGCAGTGCCTGTGAGTGACAGCAACGTGCCGCTGCTCACCAGGATCAAGAGGGACCAAAGTTTCACCACCTGGCTGGTGGCCATGAACACCACCACGAAGGAGAAGATCATCCTGCAGACCATCAAGTGGAGGATGCGGGTGGACATCGAGGTGGACCCTCTGCAGCTCCTGGGGCAGCGGGCCCGGCTGGTGGGCAGGACTCAGCAGGAGCAGCCCCGGATCCTGAGCCGGATGGAGCCCATCCCCCCCAACGCACTCGTGAAACCCAACGCCAACGACGCCCAGGTCCTCATGTGGAGGCCCAAGCGGGGGCCGCCTCTGGTCGTGATCCCCCCTAAGTAGAAGCCGCCTGGCCAGACTGTGTGGGGAGCGCACGCCGGGCGGGCGGACGCGCGGCAAGGTTGCCCGGGACGACGGGAGCCGGACCGAGATTTTCTGAGCCAAAGCAGACCTCTTGGTTTGCCAGCCTTTGCGGCTGCCCGCAAAGAGCAGGGCTGCCCCTTGGGTGGTGGAACCATGATCCTTAGCGAAAGCCCCTCCCTCTTAGGAATAAAGAAACCCCTGATCTGGCGGGCTTGCGGGGACCACCCCGCGAGTCGCCGTATTTTGGAGCTGACCAGGATGATTCTTTTATTAGAACTACTGACCATTTCTCTCCTGTGAGATGCAGGGGGTGGAAACGAAATCAGACAGTGCCTGTGGCGAGGGCTGCGCCCCCCACCCCCCGTCAGACGTGGGAGTGGAAGCCCCCACGCCAGGCGTGTGGGAGACGGACGGAGCCTCCGTGCCGCGGGGGTTTGCGCGGCAGAGCCGGCGGCCTGCCTCCGGCGGTGCGGAGAATGGGCGGTGGGGAGAGGGAGGCTAAGTTGTCATTCCCAATTAGTTATTGTGCATTTATTAGTTGACTATCAGATCATCAATATACTCACTGCAACGAAAGGATCTCCCAGAAAACGGCAGGCGTATTGGCGCATTGGTGCGGGCTCTGTGCGGAGCAGGAGCCCGGGGAGCTGTCCGCGGTGCTGACGCGAACTGGCCGCTGGGGACTCTCGATGGTTCCATCTACCTCTTTCCAAAACAGCGACGCCTCGGAGCATCCTCCTTGATCACAGCGCGTGGGTAGACCGCCCCTGCGCCCTGCGGTCGCTGGGGTGTGGGGGGCCTTCGCCGTGTCTTTCGTGGAAGCCGAATTGTGATTTTGTTTACAGCTGCCCATTCTGTTCCCATCACCAGTCCTAAATTTACGGAAAGGTAACATGTACAAGCCATGACTCCATCCATGCAGGGCTTCAGCAAATAAGAATAGCATTTTCACTTTTTGTTCGTTGGTTGTTTTAGTCTCCGAGGGGTTTGCACACGTAGAATAATGCCCACGTGCCAGCATGCGTGCCAGGGTCCGGGCAGCGCGACGACCAGCAGACCCCCCCGAGTCCTTGCCGTGCGCACGCGGCCGTGGCGCGTACTCAGGGCATACACCGTGCGCCTGCGTGCGCTGGCTTCAGCTCGGTCCACAGCAGCTCAGCCTCCGCTGCCCGAGGCTCTGCGACAGCCGGCTTCCGTGCCTTAGCCTCCAAGTTCTCGAAGGAGCACCGGAGCTCCTCGAGTTAAGCAGGCCTGGGTGCCTGACACCCGGCTGTTGAGAATGAGAAACGCCACTTCCTTTGGTCAGGCCGAGAGCACACTTTCTAAAAAGAGTTTCTGATTTGCACAAGGAGGGTTTTTCCGGCTCTTCTAGCGAGTATCACCCCCTCCCCCCAGAAAGAGCTTTCCCTTTGTCCTCAGTCCTGCAAACTGTGCTCTGTGAACACGGTGCCTTTTCAACTCCCCGGCCCCATGGGAAGGAATTCTGAAATGCTCACAGTGTCGCTGTGGATTTCGGGGATGGACGTGCCAGGCTCGTTTCAGAGGTGAGCGAGCAGAGGTTCAGAGCAAGCATTACAGTCGTGCGGTGGGCTCCAAAGGCGTGTCTCCTGCCAGGGCTTGAGGATGGAGCGGGGAAAGCAAGAGGCCTTCCAACTGTTTATTCAGAGTGCACTGCAGAGAGTGTCTTTCAGGTTCTAGTCCCAGGGGACGGTGCTTATTTCCGTGAGGGGTTAACAGATCCACTCCAGGTTACGTGGTGTGAGCCTCTCACCCCACAGATTAGTTATCGATGGCAAGCTGAGCTATTTATAGCAGCATGTTAATGACACACCAGTGACTCACAGAAGACCAGAGACACTTCGTTTAGAAATAATTCAGCGGTTACGTTTGGATTCCTCTGTCCCTTCTCGGGATTCTGTGGGTTTTGTGGGGTTTTGGTTTGTTTTCGGGAATGGTATCCCCAAAGAACTCCGTGGCTGAAGCATAGAACGGCGTGTAGTCCACGCGGAGTGTGAGAACCAGCGGTGTTGCCCTCTGATTGAGTTGGAGGCCCCCCTTGTGGGGTCCTGGGGCACAGATACCGATGGAACCTTACCCCTGGCCTCACTTTAAGAAAACCTGATATTGAAAACCCCAAAGTTGTAAAAAAAATTAATAAGAAAGGATTACTTACATGATAAAATCCTACACAAGACTTCTGTTTTCAAATCCCCTTCTTGCCCATTAAAGGAAGATGTGAATTACATGATTAGATTTATGTATAACTTTTTCAAGGGCACATCTGTATGTACAAAGCAAGGTGCCGTATACTTAGACATGTTCCCGCTGAAAATTCACACTCTTCAGAATTTTAGAAGGAACGTCCCCAGGCCACTGTTCTGGAAAATTATGTAACGACAAGATGTGCTTGTAAAAGATAGAGTCCCCGCGTGAACGAACACTGTGACTATTGTCGGTGCCGCTGTTGCCGGCTCGGCCCGTGGGCCTCTCCAGCCCGGAGCCGCCCGGCGGGATGCGGCAGTGCCCGGCGGCCGGTTAGTTTAAAGTCACCGATGTTTTACAGGAAAACATGCCCCTTTGCCTCTGTGGTCCTCAGGCCGTTGCCTCCCAGCTTCGCCAGGATACCAGCAGGTGGAGGCTCTCCAGCAAGAGGAAATTCCCCCGAGGTCCCCTCCCGCCTGCCATGGGGCCTTTGTCCCCGGGAGTTCCGAGTCTGATGGATCAGTTTAAAGGGTCTCGTTTGGTGCCTGGACTGGGTTTTAGTCAGACGGTCTTAGGGTTATCGTTGGCCTCTGTGCACGGACTCACACAGAGCCCGACAGAAAGCATTTCATCGTGTCACGGATTCCTAGATACAGTCTCCTGTGAGGTCTTTCGTCCCACAGTCCCAAGGAAATGGGGGTCCCGTGAGGGCCACACACCTACTGAGCCCAGAGCAGAGCCTGTGTCTCCCCAACCTCGCGGCAGGGCACGGCCACACTCACCTGAGCCCACAGTCCGCTCCTGGTCTCCAGCCACAACATCGTCACCATCCCGGAACCACTCACCCTCCTAGTGCCAGCGACAGCGGGGTCCATCCTTTAAAGAACAGGGGGAGGCCTTGTTACAGTTATGCCAAAAAAGAAGGTTCCAAATTCCCTTGGACCTGTGACCGCCGTTTGAGACGGAGCTGTCCCCAGCGTGGCCCCTGTGCAGCATGCATCTCACACCCCCGGGGCGCCAGAGGGGGCCCGCAGCACCCAGGGAGGCTGGCGGCGGGCCTCTCTACGACGCCCCCTGTCCCGGTGCCGGGAATGGGGTCTCGCAGGTCACAACCATGTTCCCGGCCGCGGTCCTGGGCGCGACAATAAAAGCACTGTGACTGACGTTTTACCGAAGGCTGCCATATGCATTTTCTCGCCCCCGGACAGACGCGGAGGAGAGTGACATTGTTCCCGACGTCACCAGCACCGCAGGGAGCAACAGAGAGGCGGAGTGACGTGTTCCTGGGCGCAGACGGAGACCGTCAGGGGCCGGGGGCGGGGCTCTAGCCGGGTCATTTCGCTCCGGACCCCCGCCCTTCCAGGTCCTGGGCTGCCCCCCCCCCGCCCCCCCGCCCACAGCCATGCAGGCCCTCCCAGCCGACTGCGTGGACAGGTGGGAGTGGGAGAGGCAGCCCTGGTTTCCGAGGCAGAGGGCCCTGTGGTCCCCGGGGGGCTGGCCCGGAAGCACATCCGTTGGGGGCAGCGTGGGTGAGCGCCTGCCGCCGGCAGCCCTCCGCCGGCGATGAGTGGGCGAGCAGAACTGCTCCGTGGGCCCCGGAGTCCCGGGAGCTCCGCGAGCGCGGGCGGAGGTCCCCGCTGAGCGAGGCCGGGCCCCTGCCCTCCCAGGGCGGCCCCCACGGGGCGGAGGCTGCACCCACAACGGCCTCCCGAACCCGGCCCGCAAGGCAGGCGGAGCGCTCTGGTTAGCACGGAGGGCGCACGGGAGCGCTGCCGGAGCCAGCCCCCTGCTGAGCTGCAGAGGAAGATGTCAACAGGCGCACGCAGGCCCACTACACGCACCCCTCCTCGGGCTGAAAGGAAAATTAATCGAAGACGCGATGCCAGCCCAAGCTCTATAATTAAGCCTGAACGATCCTCAGACAGAAAGGGAGCTGGGCGGGCAGGCTCCGAGCGGCAGCTATTTTTGCCCCCGGGTCTCGCTGCCCTTCCTTTCTGGGGGATCTTGGGCGCATCTGGTTCCAGCTTCGGACCGAGGCCCCGCCGGGGAGGCGCCAGCTCCGAGGACACAGGCCACAGGCGCCCACCCCTCTCCTGGCGGATCCCATCAGGAACCTCAGGCCTCCCGACGACCCCTCCAACGTGCCCAGGGCTTTGCGGTTTACAAAGGGTTGCGACTCTGCCCAGCTCATGAGCAGACATCCGTGTTCACGACGGAACCTTCGCGTGGGCCTCATCTCACTGTCCTTCTTAGTAATAACAGTAACTCCCGCTGGTCAGTATGTTACGGTCGGCCCGGCGCCAACACGCCCGTTTCGTGGTGTGATTCTCAACAGTCCTGTGAGGCCCGCTGCACCCCCCCCTCCTGCTTCACAGGTGAGGGGTGTGAGGAGTCAGGTCCAGTCGCCTGTCCGAGGTCACACTGATCCGCGGGGGCTCTGAGGACTCGGGCCTCCGCCTCCTCCCTCCACGCCGTTCCTCCACCCTCAGGAACGCTCTCCGCCTGGGTAGACGCAAGCTCCCTTCTCGGCTCTCCCGGCCACAGCTGTCCCTCGGGCAGGGCTGGCCGTCAGGCAGTTTCTGGGGGCTCTGCCCTCCCTGGCCCCTGGACGTGATCTGACAGGCAGAAGCAGCTCTCCGAGAAGTCCAGCCCCAGCAACCCCAGGCTCGGCGCCCGCCAGTGATTCCTCCCCCAACCCACGGCGGAAGGGAGGCCCATGGGGTTCTCCAGGGTCAGAGGCCAGGGCCCACCCAGGCCCTCAGCACACCTGGAGATTGTCGGGACCCAGCTGGTGCACTGGGCCTTGAGTGAACCACTTCATTGCTGAGCCTCTGGCCCAGAGGTGTCTTCCTCTCTTAACTGAGCCTCAGATACAGTCCAGCCCACGTCGCAGTGAGGAAGACGCAGGGGGGTGATGTCTAGGCGTGTAGACACCCCCCAGAAGTCAGGTGCGGCCCGGTGTAAGGTCTGATCCCATCAGCAGCCCCACAGGGCCCAGTGTGCGGCCGGCCCTCAAGCCCCAGCCCTGTGCTTGGGGGCCCAGAACCGCCCCCAGGAAACCCAGTGGGCCTGCCCGGGGGCCTGGCCCCGCCCAGGGGCCTCCCCACAGCCTCTGCTCCCGCGCTCCCTGCTAACCCAGACAGCGTGGCGTGGTCACTGCAACAGCCCAGGGTGCTGGGTCAGGGACGCCCGGGAGCGGGGGCGTAGACCCCGGAGTCACAGCCGGGAGGGCAGCAGACCCCCAGGCGTGGGAAGGTTGGGACAGTGTGGGGAAGGGTTGCCGAGGCCCCGCGTGTCAGCAAGGACACAGGGAGGACGCCGGGATGCTTTGCCCCAGGCAGCCCCAGGCTGAGGGTGAGTCCAGCCAGGCCCCAGGTGCAGGGTTTAGGGAGGCACCCACGCAGGTTTGTGCGGACACCCACGTGAACGTGCTGCGTGGGCCCCGGAGTCCGCCGTGGACCCAGGCTCGTCCCACCCAGCCCCGCCCTGCTGGTTCCTCCTCGGGGAGACGGAGCAGGGGCCACGTGGAGCCCTCTGCACGCCCCACCTTCCAGCGGGTGGTCATGCACCTACTGCGTGTCAGGCTGAGCGGAGTGTCTGCTCGCAGGGCCATGGGCTCACGGGGAGCTTGGGGAGCGCAGCACAGGGAGACCTGGGCCCGGCAAGTCCTCCCTTAGTCCCCTCTCTGTCCAGCGCCTCTCCGGCCCAGGACTCGGGGAGGAGGGGGCAGGTCACGGGGCAGCGGGCCGTCCAACTCGGAGCTCAGCGCAGGACAGGTGTCGGGAGGGAAGACAGAGCCACGCCCACGCAAACACGGGCCCAGGGCGGGGGTGGTGCGTGGGGTGTCATCTCCCCAGCGGCCTGACACTCCCAACCTTCAAGCCGGTTAGAATATGCCACTCAGGCGTGAGCCAGCGAAATGTTAATTGGAAAAATAACGGGAAAAATAATACATGCACTTCAGGCTACGAACGATTTCATTAAACTGGGCTTTGAAAGCAAGACAGCCAATTAAATTATTTCCCACTTCACGCCCTCACGCACCAGAAACTACAGAAAGCTCTGACTTCTAATTAAGCAGGACAGAAGGAGGGACCCTGCGTGTGCATCTGGGATGAAGAGGGGCTGAGGCTGCACCCCCACCCCCGAGAGGGCAGGGCGCACACTTGCATGCACACGGACATGCCATGCACATGGGCAGACACACATGCATGCTCGTGTGCACACATGTGTACGCTGCACCCATATGCGCACAGATGCACACATGGACACAGCACACACTCGTGTGCATAGATGGATGCATGCACACTCACATGTGCACGTGCACACTCGCGCACGTGCGCACATGTACCTGGGCACACACCTGTGTGCTCACATGCACATGCTGCACCCATGTGCACGTACACACACTCACATGTGCAAGTTTATGCACACAGTGCACACCTGAACTCTCGAGTGCGTGCACGCCCACGCATCAGGGACTAAAGACTCACCAACCGTGTCACCTGAGGCTGCCGTAAAATGCCTGCCCTAGAGCCGCTCCCAGAGCCAACCAGGGGCAAAGGCCTGCGGGCACGTCCCTCCGGAAAGGAGACAGGTGTCGGCCGTGAGGGGGCAGCTGGAAGCTCGGATTCAGAATCTCTGCAGCCGACGCACCCCTGCCTGTCCCTCCTTCCTGAAGCAGTGGGCACTCCCCACATACCTGCGTTGAAGGATGCCATCCTTTGGTCGCTGTCTTAATGCCCATTTTATTTATACGCTCCCACGCCCCGGTTCTGGTCGCCTCGTACGCAGGACGCCGCACCCCCAGCCCGAGGACCCACGTGGCAGAGACCGGAGGAAGGAGTAGACGGAGGCAGGCGGCCCTTCGGGGCCCCGGACAGCCCGTTACAGCGAGGGCCGTCCGGCCTGTCTCCCCGCCACGCGCCCACGCAATGGCCTGTCCCCTCCCACCCAGCGCGTGCCAGCAGCGCGCTGGGGGCTGGCCGGGCTGGCGGCTGGCTCACGGGGAGCCGTGCCGAAGAAGGGGTGGTGCCTGCTGTCTCTCTCGGTGCAGAGCCTGGGCCCACCCAGGTCTCAAGTCCATCGCCAGCCTGCCGAGCGTGGCCGCCCAGGGACGAGGAGCCGGTCAGCCTGGACTTCAGTCACCTCGAGTGGCCCGGCCAGGGTTCCCAAGCCCTGCCCCTCCCCCTCCCCTTCTGGGTGCGGAACACGGAATGCTTGTCTCCGCTCTGAGTGTGAGCGAGTGTGTGTGGGCGTGTGAACGTGTGTGCACACGCAGAGGCCGCAGACAAGCCAGCAGCCTCCACAGAGCCGGGCTGTGTCCGCCGTGGGGCCGAGCGCGCATCAGACGCACGCACGGAACGCTGTGACGGGCACACACCGCCACACACACAGCCTGGGCACCCCGAGAGTGTGCACGGGCGGTCTTGCTGCCCGGACCCGCACTGCAGCGCCTCCCAGGGCCAGGAGGTGCTGGTCCGCATGCGCGCCGTCAGCTGCCCCCGCCCCCTGGCCCCCGTGCGCGCCCCACGCCTTCTTCCCCACAGGCAGAAGGTCCCCGCGTGCCCCGTCTCTGCGTCCTCCTCTCTGACAGGTGCCAGTCCGGTCCACGGGTGGCGAGAGCTGAGTGCTCCCCTTGGGGCCACACTTATGTCTCAGGAGGGTCTGCAGACGACGCCTTAACCCGCAGACGTGGCTCTGATGGTGGGGATTTCAGGCACAGCCCTGGGCCAGGAAGCGGCATTCTTTTTGATCGGGGGTGGGGCACGTTTTATGGAGCTCCCGAGCCAGAGCTGTGTCCCCGCCCCGCCTCTGCACCAGCACAGGCAAGCACACCTGCTGACGTACCTTTTCCATCTCTTTGAGACACCTCTCTTAGACTGGCCCTCTCCTTAAAAAATGAAGAAAAAAAAAAAGAGGAACCAGGCAAAGTAACTTTTTAAAATATATTTTATTGATTATGCTATTACAGTTGTCCCATTTCTCCCCCATCATTCCCCTCCACCCTGCACACCCTCTCCCACCCACATCCCCCCTTTAGTTCATGTCCATGTGTCATAAGTTCTTTAGCTTCTGCATTTCCCACACTATTCTTGCCCTCCCCCTGTCTATTTTCTACCCACCGTCTATGCTACTTATTCTCTGTACCTTTTCCCCCTCTCTCCTCCTCCCACTCCCCTGTTGCTAACCCTCCATGTGATCTCCATTTCTGTGGTTCTGTTCCTGTTCTAGCTGTTGGCTTAGTTTGCTTTTGTTTTAGGTGTGGTTGTTAATATCTGTGAGTTTGCTGTCTTTTCACTGTCATATTTTTATCTTCTTTTTTTAGATAAGTCCTTTTAACATTTCATATAATAAGGGCTTGGTGATGATGAACTCCTTGAACTTGACCTTATCTGAGAAGCACTTTATCTTCCCTTTCATTCTAAATGACAGCTTTGCTGGATAGAGCAATTTTGGATGTAGGTCTCTGCCTTTCAAGACTTCAAATATTTCTTTCCAGCCCCTTCTTGCCTGTAAGGTCTCTTTTGAGAAATCAGCTGACAGTCTGATGGGATCGGGAACTCCTTTGTAGATGACTGTCCCCTTATCCCTTGCTGCTTCTAGAATTCTCTCCTTCATTTGAATCTTAGCTAATCTAATTACGATGTGCCTTGGCGTGTTCCTCCTTGGGTCCAACTTCTTTGGGACTCTCTGAGCTTCCTGGACGTCCTGGTAGTCTATTTCCTTTGTCAGATTGGGGAAGTTCTCCTTTATTATTTGTTCAAGTAAGTTTTCCATTTGTTGCTCTTCTTCTTCCCCTTCTAGGACCCCTATAATTTGGATGTTGGGACATTTAACGATGTCCCGGAGGTTCCTAAGCCTCTCCTCATTTTTTTGAACTCTTGTTTCTTCCTTGTTTTCTGTTTGGTTGGTTGTTTCTTCCTTCTGGTCCGCTCCATTGATTCGAGTCCCAGTTTTCCTTCCATCTCTATTGGTTCCCCATGCATCTTCCTTCATTTCACGTATTGTAGCCTGCATTTTTTAATCTAATTTGTGAGCAAAATCAACCAATTTGATTGGTGAGCATCCTGATCACCAGGGCTTTGAACTGTGCATCTGATAGGTTGGCTCTCTCTTCGTGGCTTAGAGGAATTGGCTCTGGGAATTTCCTTTGTTCTCCCATTTCAGCCATTTTTGGGGTTTTTTTTGGGGGGGGTCTGGTCTCGGCTATTATGTAGTAAGGGGTGGAGCCTTAGGTGTTCCTCAGGGCGGGGCAGCCCAGTCACTGGGTTGTGACGCTGTACATGGGGGCAGGGCCTGAGAGGGAACAATGGCGCCTGCTCCGCTCTCTGAGTTCCCGTCCCTTCCACCGCTTCCCCTTCGCCTGGATTATCTGCGCGCATGAATGTGGGACCACCTGGTCAGCCAGCCACCCCGTGCAGCCGCACTGGGTCTGCACAGTTGCCACCCCGTGCCCATGGTCCTCCAGCTGCCGCCTGTGCACCTGGGAACTGCCAGCAGCTGCTGCCTGCGTTCCTGGTCCGCACCTCCACTTTTTCCTGCCTCGACTCTGCCCCTCTTACTGGTCTGGAGGAATGGTTGTTGGACTTCTGTACAGTTTAATTTTCTATCAGTTCTGATTGTTTTCTTGTTTCTAAATATTTGTTGTCCTTAATTTTGGTTGTGCGAGGAAGCACAGTGTGTCCACCTATGCCTCCATCTAGGCCGGAAGTCCAGGCAAAGTAACTTAAACCTCACTGGGGACCACGGACAGCCTCCTTGTCACTGCCAGCCAGCCACCTGGTCCGCCCCGCCCCTTCCCCTCGCCGCCCGTCAGGGAAGTGCCCGTGCGTGTCCTCTGCGCAGCCTCCCCACAACGTGTCCCCTTGCCTTCCTGTGTTCCACTGGGCAGCCTGCCTTGTGGGTACAGGGTCCCACACCGGCTCATTATGCTTCTTGCTACAGAGGGGCCTGAGGCCTCCCTGGGGAACCGTGTAAGGCTGGGAGGTGCGTTCCTGCGCAGGCAAGCGGGCCTGCAGGCCAGGGCCAGCCCACCAGGCCGGAGGGCCCGGGGCGTGCGGAAATGAGTCCGGAGCCCGGGACTCAGGGCAGAGAGCCATCGGTAACACATCCAAGGCCGGCGCCCTTCGAGGAGGCAAAGCGGGATCTTTTATTCATGGCTGTAGTTTGAAGGGGCTTGCTCATGACTCACAAATTATTCACGAGCTTCTTTCTATTTTTAATGCAAATTACAAGGGTGCTTAAAGGGGAGGAAGTGCTATGTCCTCCCCCCACCCCCGCCAGCTCTGGGCTGTTTTGGGGAGAGATCGTCCCATTTCAGGTGCAGAGTCCCTGCCTCCCAGAGCCCCGTCCCACAGCGCAAACTGTGGCTGAGACCTGTTTCCTCTCCCGCAAAGGGGGCGGGGTGAGCACCTGCCTCCTGGGCCCCGCCTCCCCTGCCACTCATTGTTCTGACAGCTCACGGCCAATGAGAATCCAAGGACTGCCCTCCACCCCCACACCCACTCAGGCTTGTTGCACCGAACCCCCACCTGCAGGTGGTTCTGGGTCCCGTGCGGACTCTAGGGCTCGCAGGCCAGCTGAACGAACTAGAAAGAAGCGAGGCT
The DNA here is from genome assembly GCA_039655065.1 of Glossophaga mutica. Classification (NCBI taxonomy): domain Eukaryota; kingdom Metazoa; phylum Chordata; class Mammalia; order Chiroptera; family Phyllostomidae; genus Glossophaga; species Glossophaga mutica. The sequence continues at coordinate 52,280,687 of CM077316.1, forward strand.
GCGGCTGAAAGACACCAGGTGACGAGCGCTCAGTAATTCCCACCCTGCAGACACTCAGCGTCTGCAGGAGGCTTTGTGGGAGGCAGAAGCACGTGATGGGCCTTTCCCCTGCGCCACGTGGAAGTGGGCTCTGGGACGGGGGGCACGTTCCGCAGCCCTCCGGGGCCTCGGTGTCCTTATCTTTAAACAGTAACCTACTCGGAGTAGCTGGTCAACAACTGTCAACCCCGAAAGCGCATCGAGCCTCTAGCAGCCTGTCTGGGAGGCAGAGCGTGCTGGCTGGAGGGGGGCTGGCTGCCAGAGTCAGCGTGGCGGGGTGCCTCAGTGCCGCCCACAGTCGGGACGTGGCTGCCTCTGTGTCCGGGAACCTGGAAGGGCACCAGTGTCGCCAGAAGGGGCTGAATTTGGAGAGAAGCCCCGGTGGCACTCCACAGTCCCTCCCGGGGCCCTCCAGCGCCGGCCCTCCCTTCTGCTTTGTCCCTGCCCCGCACCCACGTGTCACCCCACCACCCAGAGCAGCCACTCCCGGCCCCAGGCTGGGTGGGGGGGCTGGGAAAGCTGCCTGCTCTTCCGGCCCTTTTATGGTAGTCCCTGCAGGACCTTCCCTTGGCAAAAGAGACTTTCACCCCACCAGCTGCCCGGGGGCGCAGGCACCCGCACGCCTGTCCCAGGGGAGCCCCATGTGGGGGCTGCTGAGCTGCGTCCCCCGCCTGTCGCCACTGACTAGACCCAGCGTGGGTCTCTGGGAGGCAGACCCGTAAGTGGCGCTAATGCCATCGTGACTCCAAGGACGCCATGCACGCCCTTGTCGCTCGCCCAGTGCGGGGGAGTCTGCAGCAAGGGCCCGCCTCGCTGTTCCCCTGGGTGCACACCCTCAGAGACGTCTGCCAGGCCTCGCCCGGGGCTGCTGACGGGCTAACTCGGTTAGGCCTCTCATTTCATTAGGGAAGAGACCGTAATCCTATCTGGGAGCCCATAAGTAAAGGGTCATAACAGTTAAATAAGTGGGGAGGGCCGCAGAGCGCTCGGTAACGCAATCAGGCTCGGCGCGGGGAGCAAACAGGGTCATCGGGTCCTAGAGGACCCCTGGTTTCTGTCAGTCCGCGCCCAGACTGCTGCGGGGGGGTGGGGGGGTTGTGTTCCGTCCGCATCCTGTGGCTGTAAAGGCCGTCCTGTTTCCTTCAACGCCCGCTGGGCAGAAGCAGCAACACGATGTAAACAAAGCCAGCCTCACGACCGCCGACATCTCGTACCCAGCTCGGGGGTGAGGAAACCTACCCAGGGTCGGCGAGACCAGACAAGATTCGAGTCCACCCTCCTGGATTCTCGGCCCTTTGTCACTTACAACGTGTTGCTACCTGCGCGCTCTCATCTGTCCTCCCAAAGGCGGGCGCCTCCACTCACTGTAGGTACAGAAAACAACCCTGGGGTCGCCTCCTCCCCCCGGACTGAGCGTGTCCCCCGGTCAGAGCGCCTCAGGTGTGCGGAGGGGCCGCCAGCTGACCCGCCCTCAGGTCGGATCCAGCGACCCCGCTCTTTCTCCTCCGGCCCTGGGTCCGGCTGCGCCTTTGCAGCCGGGCCGACGGAATCAGCCCCTCTGACTGGTGGGAGGGACACAGTGTGGCTGTCCCCTCGCCGGGTGCGCACACTCGTCATCCTGTGACTCAGGCCCTCTGGTTTGAAAAGCTCCATCTAAAAGCTGTTTAAAGTAGAAATCAATTTGCAAGTAAGTGATTTATTCTCTTCCTCTGCGTCCCTAAGAGGGGGCAGAAGCCTGGCAAGATGAATGAGAACGCTCGGAGAGAAAACGCAACGGCCCCGCCACGTGGGCACCAGGACCCGGTGCGACCTGCGTGACACAGCTCTCCGCCCGCCTGTGGAAGTGGCTCCGGGTGCCTGGGACGTTCTGGTCCAGGGGCCAAGCTTCTCCCCAAAGAATGATTCCGTACAAAAAGGCCATGCGTTGTCACCGGCCGTCCCGTTGCCCACGTGGAGTTCCCTCCCGTGGGTCTGTCCCGCCTACCCTGAGGGCAGCGACCTGCCCCGCGCGCAGCGCCTGGCCAACGTCCGTGCTCCCCATTCGCGACACGTCAGTGCCCTGGACAAGCCCACGAGCGTGGTTAGGTGCGCTGCTGCGGTCGCAGGGCACGCGCCTTTCGGGTGGCGTGGAAACGCCCCTCAGAGCACACGCACACGGCTTCACACACATCTCCCTAACGGCCTCGGGGCCACCCCCGCCGCTTCTCTGCTGCCCCTCCTTCTGGTCAGCGGGGTTGTCGCCGTGGAGGGCAGCGGCTCCTTGCAGGGCCGTCCGACCTTTCGGCGTCTCTGGGCCGCACATGAAATACAGCGCGACACACAGTCGCAGAAACATCTCAGAACGTTTTCGGTAAATGGACGATTCTGCGCTGGCTGCGTTCACAGTCCTCCTGGGCCGCGTGCGGCCTACAGGCTGCGGGTTCTGCACCCCTGTCTGCGAGTTGGCACCAAAGAGGCCTCCTCCCAGATTTAATCTGTGTGCTGACGGCCGAGACCCTTCCGTATCGGCGTCTCCCCCCGACCCCCCGCGGCCGGGAGTCTCCCGTGTCTCCGTGTCTGTCCTGAACGTGTCGGTGCCGCAAATGCAGGCCCATGTCTCGGGGTGAGACTCACGTTGAACCGGGCTGATGTAAAGAATCAGAACACAGACTGGTCCACTTACGAGAGGGCTTGTAACTGCCCCAGTGACCCGCCCGCAGGCCCATGGGAGGGACCAAAGCTCAGCTGGAGTCACCGGTGGGGCTGGTGGCAGGATGCGGCCGGCGGGTCCTGGGCAGGGGCAGGGGCAGCGAGCCAGGTCACCTGCGGGGCACCGACCTCCACAGCAGGACCTTGCCCGCGGGACGGGAAGGCTCTGGGTGAACTGGCCGCACCCTCAGCCTGGCTGTGCCGCGGTGCGGCCTTGGGGTTGGTCTGACTGCCGAGTCACAGTGCCCACGGGAGTGTCTGCGACACAGAGCCACAGGAACCCTCCCTGCTTCCATGTCCCCAACCTGCTCTGGCCCCGAAATCCGCCTTCACGAGCCCTGTTCACATCCCCAGGGAGGCGTCCGAGGAGCCAGGCTGAAAACCCCTCACGCGAGTGAGTCAGCGCACCTTGCTCTCCCTCCGGCCTCAGACCCCCCACCCCCGATGGCTCTCCTGTCACCGTGAATGCTGTGCTCAAGGTCCCTGAAGCTTAGCCTGCCCACGCCCTCGCAGAGCCTGCAGCCCCTGTGGGCAAGGGCTCGGGCACGAGGCGGGGCCCCGGGGGGCGGGCAGGCAGCGGGGAGCGAGCTGGAGCTGGCCCCCAAGGAAGAGGCCACCTGTCACCCCCAACTCTCAGCGCGTTCTCTTTTCCACGGATCTGCCTGAGGCTGTCACCGAAGCAGCCGAGGAAAAGGATGGTTTCCTGGCCTGACTCCTGAGCCTCGCTGAGAAGTAGCCCTGAGGGGGCGGGCAGGGGAAGGGGGCGGGTGCTGGCCGCAAAACTTGGGTTGCCAATGCAGAGAAAGAGTGCGGGACCCCTTGTTCTAAACGTGGGGTAAAAGGCGCAAAAAACAAGGCTTCTTCCTTTAAAAATATTACATTACTTATAAACCACAACAGATCAGAGTGACACATGACAACATATGCTGGTCTTTCAAGAAGATTTTCTTTATTTCTTTTAGAGAAGGGAAGGGAGGGAGGAAGGGAAACACGGATGTGAGAGAGAAGCATCCATCCACACAGATCGGCCCGCAGCAAGAATCCGACACCGACATTTTCCCTGACGCAGCGCCCGGTGCCGGGAGCCCTGTCCCGCGCGTTACCTGACGCCCATGAATATTCTTCAGGAAAACCAGTAACAACTGCTCTGGTCTCCCCACCCCACGTGATAACCGCCGCCTTGGTGGAGGATTCGCCGGGTGCGGGGCCCTGCTCTCGGGAAGGTGCAGGTGTTGCCGGCCCTCACCACAGCCCTTGGAGGTAGGTACCACCAAGAACGGCGCTGGCGAGACGAGGGGACAGAGGCACAGAACGTGCAGTCACTCGCCCGGGGCCTGGGACCGAAACGTCCAGAATGTCCACTCCCGCTGTCTGGCTCGGAGTCTGACCCCTCACCGTCACACCACAGGCCTCTGAAGGCGTTACATGCCGCCGACCTCAGGGCCTTTGCCCGTGCTGTGCCCTCCGTCGGACATTCCCCTCCGGCCCATCCCACCCTCGAGCAAGCTGCTGCTCCTCCTCCGAGACCCCGGAGCCTTCCCCGGCTCCCCTGCAGGGCCGCCCGGGGCCTGCCCCTCTGCCGGACAGCGTGTTGCCCCTGACGGGGCGCCTCTCTCCTGCACCGCCGTCATTCCGTCTCTGTGATCTGTCCCCACCTGGCCAGATGAGGCCGAGGATCCTTGCAGAAGGTCCACCTAGCCTTGGCCATCGTAACCCCAAGACCTTGCGCGGGGGGGTTAGCATACTGCTGCCACTCAAAAGAGCACTGTTGAAATTAGATGAAGAAGCAGAGTTTGCGGGTAAACTGCTTGAATGCAGCAAACAGGAAACTGCTGAGTTCACGATCTGACCCTCGGAATGAAACGGCTGACACCTCATGTTTCTGCTGGGAATCTGCCGAGGGCGAAATCGGATGCTGATCCCATCCGCTCGCTGCTCCCGGCCCTCTCCCTGACTGCGCCTGCTGGGCTCCCAGCCTGTCTCACCCCCGCCCCCCACGCACTGCCAGAATGACCTACAGAAACAGACCCAACCACGCCATCTCCCACCACCCCTTGGGTGGCCCCACGTCCCCAAGGGCGAGCACCCCACTGCGCCCCCCAGCCGCAGGGATGCATTTACACGGCGGAAACAGCACCACAGCCTCACATCAGAATGCAGGGCAGCGGGAAGATGCTGAAGTCATCTCGCAGGCGGGAAGTGGAGAAATTCTAAACGCATTGGTTTTCCGTGCTGACCAAGTCCTATTGGGCTGGAAGCGGACAAATCAATCTCATCATTTTCACTTAATTAGCCCCGAAGCTGCTGGCCTGGGCATTGTCCCTGCCGAGCCAGCACAGGCCTGCCCGCCTCACTTCCCTCCGCATTTGTCAGCAGGCGCTGTCACCCCCCCCCCCCCCCCCCCCCCCGCCGCAGTTCATTCCCAGTCCTGCAGCCCGCCCCCGACCCCAGCCACCACGTCCTGGACTCCTGTAGCCACGCCCCTGCACTCCTGTAGCCACGCCCCCGGGTTCCTGTAGCCACACCCCGGGCTCCCACAGGCACGCCCCCTGGGCTCAGGCTGCCCTTCCCTCACATGTGTACTGGAAGCTTCTCTCGCTCTGCCTCCCCGAAGAGGTACCTCTCTCCCCACCAGGCTCTGAGCTCTGAAGGGGCGGAAACAATGCTCGCTCACCCTTTAATCCCGGAGCTGCATGGAGCCAGAACCCAATTCATGTTCCATAAATGATGTCACCTCCTCGAGTGAGATGCGCCTGAGCCATGCTGGAGACTGAAACGTACACTGCTCGTCCCGCTCCAACCCCTGGAGAGGGGCCCACTGGCCAGAGCCCCGGGCTCGCTCTCCAGCTGCTCTCTTTAGGCGGGTACACAGCACACTGTGTCCAGCCGTCCCGAGTGAAGCCACGCCCTGGCACCCGAGTGACAGCCTCTCCCAGGGCCACGTGGGTCAACTCCTCCTTGGGTTGTTAAACAAAGAAGTAACCAGCCCAAGGTCTCACTAGCCCTAGAGGCGTTCAGAGGGTCCGGCGACCGTTGTGACAAGTGCAGTGGAGTGCCCTGTCTATGGGTGGGCGGTCTGTGGGCGGTCCTTGGGGCCGGCAGCCCACAGCCCCTCCCTCATCCTAGCCCCCCATGAATCCACGTGGCCGAGGACAGCCCCGCTGTACTCCTGATCTGAGGCCACCCCCCCCCCCATGGAGGCGGTGGGCCCTAGTCCCTCCACACGGCTCTAGCAACTTCCCTCATTCGCTCCTGTAACATTCCGCTTTTCTCCCTTTACCAGGTAATTTTCAACATTCTACAAAAGCATTGTAATAGCTCCAAATTTCAAAAAAATCCCCCCTTGACCCTGTCTCTTCCCAACTACACTGTCACCGCAAACTTGAATTTTCTCTGTTCTCACTGTGCCCACTCCCTCTCGTCCTTTCCGATTGGGCTCGTCCACGGTGTTCCACCAAAACTATGCTAATTAAGTCACTAAGAAAAAACATACATTGTAACTAACTAGAACTTACCTGGGGACACAGGGCTGTTCCACATTTACAGACTCTACTTACATAATTCTTTATAGTAACAGATTCTGTTGATATTTCAAATAGAAACAGAAAAAAATATTTGAGGGAATTCACACAGTTTTTAACCTTAAAAAATTCTCAGTAAATTAAAATCAGAAACAGAAGGGAACTGTCTTCTTTTTAAAAACAAAATAGAATCTACCAAAACTTCCTAGCGCGTGCAGCACTAGGTTGTGAAACGTTAGAAGCACTCTCATTAAAGTCGGGAGCAAGACAAAAATCCCTGTCCTTGCCCCAAATATAAGTAGCCCAGGTCTTTGTGCAGTAAGACCAGAAAAGAGAGAGCATTTGGAAAGGAAGAAACAAGACTTTCATTATTTACTCAGGACATAATTTTCCACACATGAAACCCAGAAGAGAGAATGACAAGATTTAGAGATATTTTAAATGCTTTTCTTTAAGCATCCCTATATTAAAAATAATTCTTCCAAAAATAGTTCAAAGTTATATGATCTTTAAAAGTAAAGCATCAGCAAGATAGTTTGGATATAATTATAAAGCCTAATTTAATGGCATAAAGGAAGACTAGAGCCATTGAGTGAGGTACCATACGTGGAGGGCAATTTTGGTTTTAGTAATATATGGGAAAATTCAACACATTAAAGATGACTAATTCTCTCCAAAATCAATCTATATAGTCAATGCAGTCCCAATCAAAATTACAACAAAATTTTTGGCCAAACTTGGTAAGTTAATGCAAACATTTATATAGAGGAGTAAAGGATCAAAGTAACCAGGACCATTCTGAAGACAAAAAATGAGGAGGGAGCTCACCCTATCAGTTAACTGGTTATTACACAACGAAAATTAAGACAGTGCGGAAGGTGTGGAGGTTGCTTACTCAGTCTCCATTCCCCCTTGTTCCTCTTTAACAAAATTCCAATGTATTCCAATTTTGTTTAGGTTGGAAATGAGAACAGTTAAACTAACTTGCCTTCTCAGGCTCTCTTGCAGCTATACGTCCATGTGACTCAGGTCTAACCAAACAGATACGACTACCGAGTGGGAAAGCTTTCACTGCTTTGAAAAGTAAAGGGCAGGCTTGCCGATGTGGGCCTTTCCCCTCTGCCTCTATTTTTGCTTCCTCCACGCAAGTGCTGCAGCCACCTGTGACTGCGAGGAAGGGCGGAGGGTTGGTGGAACGGGAGGAGGAAGCCTGAATATTTTTTTCGTTTTCTAAATTCCATTTTTTTGCTTCCTTTTCCTACTTCTGTATTTTATTCTCCTTCTTGCTTATAGTTTTCACTTCCCTTTTCACACTTCTCACACGTTCTCCTGTTTCCCTTTTCTTGCTTCCCTTCCTTCCATATTTTGTTCCTTTTCCTTTCTGGTCTTTGTTTGCTTCACTTTTGAAACTTTCCTTTTCTTACTTCACTTTTATTAATTCCCCTTTCTCATTTCCCTTTATTGTGTTTTGTCGCTGCCTTTTTTTGTTGTTTTTTTATTTCCTGTTCTTGTTTCCCCTCTTACTTCCTGAGTTGCTTATCTATTCTTTTTCCATTTTCATACGTCCCCTTTTTAATTCTCAACTTTTCATCCCTCTTCGTGCATCTGGTTCTTTTCCATATGTATAACTGATGTATAATTGATAATACACTGGGTGAGTTTAAGGCGTACTATGTGGTGTTTGACACACTTGTAGATTGCAAATTAATTACCACCACAGCATTAATTAACACCTCCGTCACGTCACGTAATTACCATTTCTTTTTTTGCTTTGTTAGCAGCCTTGAGGACTGTCACACCGTGCTGCTAACTGTCATCGCTGTGCAGTACGTTTGATACCCAGGAATTATTTAGTAAGTAACTGCACACTTCTACCCTTTGACTAACATCTCCCCTTTTTCTTTGCCCCCTCTCTCCACGGGTCACCCCCCCTCCACTCTGTTGCTATGAGTTCAGCATTTTTAGATTCCACGCAAAGTTATATTCTGTGTATTACCTAATTTAAATTATTAACAACTCTGTGAAATGAGGTCTATCTTTATCTCCACCTTCCAGATGGAGAAAGTGAGCCTCAACTCAAATCAGGTCTTTGGAGCAATAAACCTATTCCAGAGATGTGCGCGTATATATTCTCAACAGGGCACTGCAGGCACAAATGACCCTTTCCAAACAGAGTCTCAGACTGCTAGCCCTGGAAAGGGTCTTAGAGCTCACTGGCTCCAACTGGCTGGTCTTACAGGTGAAGGATGCAAGTGGCAGGGATGGGATTTGCCCAAGATTATGCTGCTGGTCAGAAGCAGAGGCAATTCTGGAGGTGAGCCCCCTACGGCCAGGGTGCGTGGCTTCGGCCACGCAATCCTATTTAGAACATTGTCTGTTCTCATCACCCATGAAAGTAGCATCTTCGACTTCTTCACCTAGCAGACGGGGTTCAGGAATCCCGGGCCCGGCGGCTGTTGACACAGCCCACCTGGAGTGGGCTGTCCTCGCCCTCCCCCGCTTCCTCTGTTCTCCCTGCTACCTCCCACTGCATCGCCCCCTCGGGGGCTGGACCCCAGACTGCACTGACCCCACCTTTGCTCGGACCAAAGCTTCTCTGTGGCCGAGCGGAGGCACGAGAACGTTGTTCGAGCTGCAGAGGAGCAGGTGGTCACGCAGATGGACACGCAGGCAGCCCACGCAGGACAACAGCCTTGACTGAATTCAGACTGCCCCCACACGAGACAGAGAGGGCTCAGATGCCCCCTCTGCCAGCCCGGGTGGGGAAGGAAGAGGGGCGCTCACTGCGTCACCTCCAATCCAGTCACAATGTCATCCAGCTGGGGCCGTCGGGGGCAGTGCCGCTGTGCAAGGACACTGTCCCCTCCTGAGCGGTCACTGCCCGAGGTGCCCGTGTCAGTCTCCCTGCAGCCAGCAGCTACCAGGCTCGCGTCCCACGGGACCCGGGGAGAGGCCCAAGGACCAGACGGGCGCCGTCCCCCATGGGTCACCCGGGGGACGGTGGGCTTAGGCCCCTCGGGGAAGAGCCTGGCCCGGGGAGAAAACAGCTCTCCCTGCTTCCAGGAGAAAGCACGCCCTTCCTTGCTGATCGTCAGCCCTGGCGGTCACGCCCATCAGGGACTCAAGACGCTTCCTTCCCGATAAAAGGCAGAGACCGCGGGGAGGAGAGCGTCTTTCCCTTTCCAGAGCCAACGGGGCGGTGGGGGAGTGGGGGGGTGGCAATGCCAGGCCTCCAGGCCGTCCTTCAAATCAGGGCGCTCTCGTCTCCCTAGCAAAGCCGGCGTGGGCGTCCGATCTGTGGGCTGCGTAGCATCAAGACGGAGAAGACCTGGTCCCAGAAAACGTGGGCAACTGTGGCACCCAGGGGGGTTCAAGACCACACCATGGCCTGCATGAGAGCCTGCAAGGGCATCCCCTGTCCCCCCAACTGTAGCGGCCAAGGGCTCCCCACGCCCGTGTTCCTGCCCTCCTCCCGCCCCATCCAGGGAGGTGCTGTCCTTCCCTCCTCTCCTAGGACCGCAACGTAAACCCCTGACCTGTAAAATGTCAGTGTGACACGTGACGGCCAGTGACACGTGACGGCCAGTACGGATGCGCTCATTTCCACCGCTCCCCCCCGCCCCCGCACACAGAGCAAACGTTCTACGTGGCGGGAGCTCAGTCAGCGGGGGCCCCGAGTTTAGAGGAGACAGCAGGTTCCCGCTGGCCCCAGAGGGACTTGCCTGATCGACGGGCGTCTCCGAAGCCCCAGTCCGCCGGTCCCTGCAACAGACGCAGCCGACCAAACGCCGGGGGCCGGCCCGCGAGGCCTTGCCCCCCGCCGTCGGGGCACCCACTCTCCAGGCGGCTCGTCCTAATGCTAACGAGGCCCCTGCTGTCCGGCCAGGCCGCTCATTTGCCACGCATCAACCCGGCCAGCGCCACCTGGCAGGCTGGCCCCCTCGGGCTGTCCTCTTGCCCAGAGCGCCACTTCCCCCCAATCCCCGCAGCTCGTAAACTGCGGTCCGTCACCCCCGCTTCGGGAGGCCTTCCTGCCTGAGCCGAGTGAGAAACGGGGGCTCCTGTGAGCTCCGAGAGCCCTTTGAGGGCCCTGTTCGTGGGTGTTGATCTCATGGAGTTTTCCAGATGGTTCGGTCATGGGTTGTCTGTGTCCCCGCTGGACCGGGAAGCCGTGAGAAAGGGCTTTGGGTCTCGGTGGCCCTGGTGACCGTCCCAGTCCATGGCCACCATGCACACAGGCGGGAACACTTCCAAAACCAGCTGCAGGCATCGCCCCGTCTTGTTTCCGAGTAGAAAGATGGCGAGCTCGCTCCGTGGCCTTGTGACCTTGAGCGACGGCGGAAGTCGACCTTCCGCCTCCACCCCGTTTCTCAGCCCTGTTCATTTTCCGTGCGCCTCCGTCCTCACCACGAGGTGCTGTTTTCTTTCAGAGGCCACCGTCACCACGACACGGAGTCATGAGCCCTTCGTGGGGTGTGGTTCGTGACAGCTGAGGGGGGGCACTGCACGACGGAAAGCCCCTCGCCGGCCCGTGGGCCCCGCACCCACCCCATGCGACACCGCGCACCAGCCTGCGGGCCTCCCAGGGCCCCGCCCCGAGGGCCTCCGGGTGGCCCGGGAAAAGCGGAGCCCGTGTGTGATGCCCGCCACGCCAGGGTTCGTGTGAGGACTGGTGACCAGCCCCGGCAGTGGCAGGGACACGCACGCGGTCAGTCAGGGACAGCCACTGTGACAAGTCAGCCTTAGCCAGGCCACACGTGACACGCGTGCGCAGCCAGGGAACTGAGTGACATCTGAGGGCCCCTCCTACTGTGAGGGGCCTGTGCTGTGTGACGTGACCCCCAGCCAAGAAGAGGGAGAGAGAGAAACCCGGAGAAGGCTTCGAAGTTTCGGGAGAACGACGGAAGGGCCGAAGGTGAAAGGGCAGAGAATGTACGAGGCCAATCTCCCCTTTGAGTCTGGGAGCAGAGCCCCCTCGGTCCCCAGTTTGGGGGAGCGGCGGCCAGCACAGACCAGGAACCCTCCCCCTCCAGGTACACACGTGTTAGTAGGGGGACGCGGACGGTCACCCGTGAACAAAGAAATGGTCCCTGGCAGGTGTGGCTCTGCGGACTGAGCGTCAGCCGGTGGACCGAAGGGTCACTGGTTCGACTCCTGGTCTTTCCAAAAATAAATAAATAAAATCTATTTTTTAAAAGACAAAGAAAGGCACTAGGTAATTCCAGGCATGGGGAAATTCTAGGAAAAAGAAATAGGATGATGGGGTAAAGAGGGGTCGCCAAGCTGCCGGACTCGAAAGCTCAGGAAGCAGCTCTGGCAGGAGGGGACACCGAGTTGGTTGTGGATGGAGAGGCAGAGGTGGCCCAGGAAGAGGTGGCCTGGAGGAAGAGGGGCCCTGTGACAGAGGGAGGCTGCTGGGCTCCACGCCAGTGCCACCGGGAACGGGGAACCGGGAATGCGGGGTGACGCAGTGGCAGAGGTCGGCGGGAGCCGGGTCGCAAGAGGTCTCCCGGCTCTCGCCAAGGGGCTGCGCTTCTCGTCCGTGATGACGCTGCGGCGAGGGGCCGTTCAGGCAGCAGGGGGACAGAATCTGACTCCCACTTTCGGAGGGTGCCGGCCGCCGCGTGGCGTTTGCGCTGCAGGCGTGGGGGACAGGTTAAAATCCGTGGGGGGGGTTTGGTCTGTTAAAAGGTCATCTCCAGGGATCCCTGAAACAGAGGTTGTCCCGTGAACACGAGGGCAGTGCGACGGGAAGAGTCTGAGAACGGTTCATGGCACGAGCTGCTCGTGAAGAGAGCACGGGGTTGTGTCAGCGGGTGCGAGGGGGGCGCCGCACCACGTGTGAGCGGGTGGCGAACAGACGGCGTTTCTTAAGACGCGAGACAAGACGGGGTGTTTTTCAACATGATGAAGTGACCCTGTTTCCACCTGACATCATTTCGGGTGTAAAATACTCGAGGCTCAACGCGGAGAGGCCCGCCACCGCCACCGTGGTTTATTACGTTCTTTATCAAGTTCAGGACAATTCGACAAGACAGAAAACATAAATAAGCAGCAGCCACTGGGAAAGAAGAAAATTATCATTATCGACAAAGAGTGTGCTTTCTTTCCCTGCTGTGAATCTAACCCGTGGCGCCAGCCTACCGCGCGCCAGGTGCGTCTGGCACCCTGCCCCGCCCCCGCCCCCAACACACCGGGGGGGACAGACGGCCTTCCCCTGGTTTGACAGACGAAGAAGGTAAGTAACAGTCCCGGCTCGAGGCAGGGCAGCTGAGATTCGAACCTAAGTTTGTGCTTACAAGATTGGGGCTCTCACCCCTCGCGGCCGGACCAGGAGAAAGCCCGGTCGGAAGCTGCCAGCATGTCCTCTCCCCCGAGGCCCCGAGCTGTGGACCGGCAGCCGCCTCCAGGACCTGGGTAGGAGCCAGAGCGCCCCAGCGGCTCGGCTGGCAAGTCGAGCGCCAAGGGAAGCGCCTCGGCCCCCGTCCCCTCGTCCCGGGCCCGTCCCAACGGGAAGAGGCCCCAGAGCCGCGGCCCTGGGCACCAGCAGGGCTCAGGGAGTCTGTATTTGAGTGCGAGGCTCAGCCCCTCCAGGGAAGATTTATATTTCAAGATGGACCTCCTTGACCCAGATGAAGGTGTAACTGGTGCAGACAATATCTGAACGGTGGGAGGGGCGGGTCTTGGAGTTTCTCTTGTCTCCTCCACGCTGCTAGCTGCCACCCGTCACACCCCCTCGGCTGCGAGAGCACGGATGCCCAGAAGTCACATGGTGCCACGTGAGGTGACTTCAGGGTGGCCGCACAACCTGACCGGTCTCTCCAGACCCCAGGGAGGGTCCTCCCACACCTCCACGCACCCCGAGACTCACCCAGAACCACGGACTCTGCAACCTGAGCTCCGGGTTCCCGCCAGGACCATGCAGCTTCCGCTTGGTTTCGATGGCAACATCAGAATAAAGCCCATCTCCTCCTGTTTTCACATGCAACGCCCAGTCCCAGCAACGGGGACCCACGGCCGCTCCAGGGCGGAGCAGGCTGAAGCCCCTCCACTGGCCCCAGGCTCCTGAAATCCCAGGGCCGCCGGCAAGAGGCTTCTCAGCAGCCGCCTGCCATCTGCCCGGACCCAGCTGCCGCGCCCAGCCCGGCCTCCTCCAGGTGCCCGCGCCTGCGACTCCTTCGCTTTCCTTTGGGTGTTTTCTCGCCTCCCGTCTGCACCATGCTGTGCCCACCTGCAAGCGGCCACCGCATCCTGGCCGTCCGCCCGTCCTGGCCCTCCAGCCAGGGGCGGCCACGATGCTGGGATGTGATGGGGGGGCGGGAAGGGCACCTGAGGAGGGGCAGAGAGGGCACCAACAGAGGACTCCGAGCCCACAGGGTGGTGGCACAGGGCGCCGGCTCCGATCCCGGAAGCTCGGATCTGGGGGGAGCTTCTCTGAAGCGCAGCCTGAAGCGTCTGTCGCAGCACCTCGAGGGCCACGCTGTCTCCAGTTCTCAACTCACGTCCCAGCCAAGCAGCTGAGCACCAAGGAGTCCGACACCTCACCGTCCTGGCCCCTGGGAACCCGCCCTCAAGGGGGCCCCCGGTCCTCGGGACCAAAGCTCGCTGTGTGAGCTCCCTGGACAGCTCCCGTGACCCAACCCTCCGCAGAGACGTCCAGCTGAGCTCCCAGGTGGACGCACTTGACGAATAAACTGGGGGCCACCCGGCCCACAGGCAGGATTGGGCGTTCCTCGGACCCCAAGTCTCTTTACACGCGGCGCCCACGTCCCCCGAGCTGCTGTGTGTCATTCATGACAAGACGTCCATCAGCCGCAGCGCAGTGAACGGTGAGTGAACCTCTGAACGCGGGGCTGTAAGACCCTGTAAATCACAACTGCACCACAGCCAGCCGCGCGGACGCCTACCCCGCTTCCTGGCTCAGGGGCCAGGCGACCCCCCTCCGGGGGCACACACTTCGGTCCCTTCCTCACTAGGCCCTCCGCGTCTGGCCCTGCAAACGCCCAGCGTCAGGGGCTCACCGTGCACCGCAGAGGCGCCGACACCTCCGGGGATCCTTGCGTTCTGCCCCGCCCCCATCGTCGGCCCCGCCTCCCAGGCTCCTGTTTCCTGGCAGGGACCCAGGCTGCACCCCAGGCTGCAGGTGCCCCAGGAGGGCGTGGCCATGAGCACTGGGGGCGTGTGTGCCCATCCTTCAGAAGGGTTGCCCGGTACCACCTCAGCGTTGGTTGCGGGCAGCACAAAGGAGGGTTTGGCCACGGCTGGAGAAAGACGCAGCGAACCCCGGTACTGTCTCCGCGGTGGAGGCCACGTCGTCGTCGTGGTTTATCTACGTGGCAGCTGCTCCCTGTCTCCCAGGCCGCTCAAGGCCGCCAAGCAGCAATGCCCCTCATGGGTCACCTGTCACAGGTGCTGCTGCAGGCAGAGAGGGAGGGAGGGGTGGATGGCTCAGGTCCCCACCACCGCCGGTGGCGTGGGGCCTGTCTTCCACAGCAGCTCCCACCGGGGCCGTGGAACACAACCTGGAATACAGGCAGGGCAGGCCCCGGGGTGGGGGGAGCTTGGACGGATCAGGGCAGGAAGACTGGGAGCAGACAGTGGGTCCCCTCTCCCCTCCTCCGCCCAGGGGGCACCAGATGGCCTCTGTCCAGTTGCTCAGAGACCGCCCACCGGGGGGGTCGCAGCTCTGCTTTTTGTTCAAATGGTGACACGCCCCCTGCGGTGGGTCCCCCTTCCCACCCCACTTCCCTCTTCTCCTGGGTCCCGCTGCCCCGCACCCTTTGCCTCAGGCTGCTCCCCAGGGAACGCCGGCCGAGACCCTGGCGGCCCACGGCTGACCAGCAGTGCCTTGCCCACCGCCCCCACCGCCCCGCCAGTCCCCACGAAGCCTGCCTCCGACTGCGCCTAGCCAGCTAGCTCCCCACTCGTGGCTCCACTGAGGGGACGGAGTTTTGGAACGTGTGATCTGGGGACGTCACTCCCGTTTATTCTGCACATTTCCATCTGCTATCATACAAAGTGTTTCTAAAAGCCCCCGGGAATGACAACCACTTTCCCTCACCCGAGCTCTCAAAAATCACCCGTTTCAGTGAATTCCGGCTTTCTCTCTTCCGGTTGGGGCGGCTTCCGCTCACTGCGCCCCTGTGGTCACCGGCGTTAATGCACCCCACAGCCACCCGCCTCTCCAGGCAGCTCCTGTGGTCCTGTGTGTGTCAGCCCCAGGGGAGGAGGTGCCACCGAAGGGCAGGGACCACGACTTCCGGGGGCGGGGGGGGGGCACGGTGCGCTGCCTTCCAGATCCTGAGCGTCCTTCCGAGGCCGCCGGGTGCCCATGTCCCCTCGGTCTTCGCTTCGTTCTCTCTCACCACAAGCAGCCTCCGGCGGGGGCTCGTGCAGGCCCAGGCACCACCGGAGGTCCCGCAGAGTTCACTGTTGGTGCCGTCTGGTTTGGTTTGAATCAGTGTGGATTAACTTACTCCTGCTTCCCAGACTCCCCCCACCCCCCCCGGCAGATGGGCACCGAGCGCATTAGGACTCTCCTCCCGGACACGTGCAGGGAATCTGTTATCACAGCCACGCACCCGCCCAAGCTTCCTCGGACTTCTTTTTTTTTTTCTTTTTTTTTAAATACCATTGTAGGAGCAGTCTCTGGCCACCTAGCGGGGACTCTGAGCAAACACAGATGTCTGTGTAACCGCTTTTCCTAGAGCGGGCACACGCAGCTCCTGGCCACGCCTCCCCACCCCCGGCCAGCCCGGGGCACCCCGGGCTTTCAGAAACGGTGGCACGGAGCCAGGGTCACAGTTGTACTTCCCACGGAACCACGGAGAATGCAAACCCCGCGGCCCTTCATTTCCCTTTGAAGCGCCCAGGTTTCCTCGCAGAACACGGAGATAGGCACCGCGAGCCTTCTCCTTGGTTGATACTTTGTTCCGGAGAATAACTCCACACATCCCGCTCCTCTGTGCCCAAAAGACACCTCAGGGTCTCCTCACTGCCAGCAAATTAAACGCCACATCTTTTCAAGTCTCAGCGGCCGGCATCAAGCAGTGAAACTAAACCTGCGGCTGTGTCCTTGCAGGGCTGTGCGAGTGGCCGGGAAGCCAGCGAGTGAGTGCCGCAGTCCAAGGCCTGGCTCTCCGCTGCCTCTGCAGGGTGAGAAAACCTCGGTCCCCGAGGCTGCCTGCTCTCTCGCTCAGTGTCTGAAGAGTCCCCGACGAACTGCCCCGTGGTCAGCAATGCATCCTCTCAGGAGCCTGGGTCACAGGGTGATGTCTGAGACGCAGCTCCATCCTCTCCTGCCCGCAGCAGGGGCAAGGGCGCCGGCCGGCCGGCGGGGCGCAGGGCCATGGGCGCAGGGCCAGGCCGAGCAGCGAAGCTGCGCTGAGATGCCCGCTCGGCTGGGGGAGGGCCTGGGGGCTACGCTCTGCAGGGAGACCAGCCCGGGCTCAGCTCCCAGCTTCTCCACGGGCTCGGACTTGACGCGACTGCCTGGCTCGCCCCTGGATCCGAACTCCCTTTACGGAAAAGGGTGGTAATATAACCCCTAGGAGTCCACTGAGGTTTGAAACACGAAGCATTGTCTTCATGACAGCTGCGCCGCGGAGGCTGCTAGAGAACCGACGGCAGCTCGGTTACACCCCCTGCTGGGGTTGGAGGCCCCGAGCACGGGAGAGGCTGGAACTTGGGTCCCTCTCTCCCCGCCTATCCGCGGAGGATGCCGGCCAAGCCCCTCCGCGGGTGCCTGAAACCGCGGGTAGTACCGAACCCTGGATATACTTGTTTCCTACACACAAATACCTGTGGTGAAGTGTATCAGTTAGGCGCCGTGAGAGATCAGCAGTAACTGATAAAACAGAACTACTGTAACCACGAACTGTAATAAACGTGATGGGACGGGGGTCTCTTTAACATGTGACTCTGCTACACTCACCGCCTCCGGGCGACTCTGAGATGACGCAAGCCCGGGTGACGTCATGAAGCGAGGTGAGTGACGTAGACTGGTGATGTCAGGCTTCTCTTGGGCGCACGGGAACCGCCCGCATCACTGCTCCGGGCTTTGGGGCCTCTGTGTTGTGAGGCCGCGGTGACTGCAGCCCAAGCCCCACGACACGGCCACCGTCCAGCCGCTGCCAGAGGCACCTCGGTGACCGCGGGGCGGGGCGTCCGGAGACGGACAGGGGAGGAGCCACGTCCCGGTCGGCGCAGGACTCGCGAGATTTCACCGGCCACTCAGCACGCGAGATCTCCCCACGTGTCAGCGGTTTATTGCTGGGTTTCTTCCCTTATTATTTCCTTCCTGGGGTGGCGGTGGGTAACGGACCACGGGAAGCGGAACAGGCAGGTAAGGGGGACCCCAGTGCAGGATGCGTCATGGCCAGTACATGCGACTACGAAGGCTAGCGACTTCAGTTCCCTAAGATACTCAGCAACTCTAACGCGTAAGGTGGACGGTGTGACAAGGTAAAGCTTTCTAAAGCCCTTATATTATTTGGGAGGAGGGTAGAAATTTTTTCAAGTATGTAGCTAATTTGAAAAGATAGTCACTAAAGAAAAAGCATAATGTGTTATTCCCAAAACTATCGAGACAATGACAGTAAACGCAGAAATCTCGTGCGCTTAGGGTCAGATGTGGGAAGGTGGGGCAATTTCCCTCTGCCCCCTCCTACAACCCCTGGTGACTCCTCCGATGGCCAGCTTGGGGGCTGCCACGGCAATAGGCGGGCAGCTCCCACCGGCCTGAGTGGAGGCTTTAATAAAGATTTTCCAGGAACCAGAAATAAAAAGGGAGACCGCATCAGTAGTTAGATTTCTGAGGTCTCTGCTGGAAACCCTAGCAGCGGAGCAAACCCCATCAGTCCGCAGGCTCACAACCCTCCTGCTGAGACCCGCGCGCACCGCTAGGGGGCGGACGCGCCCCGCGGCCTCACCCGCCGCCGGGCCCACATCCCACACTTCCCCGGGCGGGGCCCGGCGAAGCTGGAGTAACTGTCTTCTTTCCATACATCGCAGGGCTGTTTTAAGGATCAGAAGAGGCAGCGTGAAAATTTGCAGAAAGTCTTCTGACGGCTGGAAAAGTCTGGTGTGTATGTACAGAGAGAGTTGGAAATTTCAGGAATCAGAAAGAGGAATCTTGAAATATCTTGAAATATTCTCGCACCAGAATCCTGGACTTTTCAGCATAAAACCCCTGCCGGTGCACTTTAGGGCAAGGCCGCGCTGGTCTTTCCTGGCCCGGGCCACCCTGGCCCGCACGTGGGGCCACAATCTGGTCCAAACAAGTCCTCGGTACAAAGGGGGACGCATGAAAGTGTGTTCTGTCGGGCACGATTTCATGTCCTCACCTCTGGTCGCTTTTTGGAGAACGTGTCTCTGGGTTTAGTCTCCGTCAAGTTGGGCTATTTGATGTCTTAGTTCCCAGTTTCTTGGAACAAAACCCCACAAACATAAACATACAAACAGGCATAGCCCAAGATTTAGCAGGTGGGGTAACTTTTTAAATAAAATCTTTGCATGAATATCTTTTCAACATCATTTTGTACTGGTTCGGGGGCACCATCCGGTGGTTATCAGGGTCATATGCTTTCACCCCGTTATTTCCAGAGCCCGGAGGAGGGTGAACTTTGTGGGTTTTAGAAAGAGATGAGATGCACCCTCAGCAGCAGACGAGAGGAGCCCCGGCCCCGTCCTGCACGGTGATCCGTCCCACACAGGACCTTCGAGCGGGTCCTAGCCGGCTCCTCCTCGTCTGCGCCAGTGAGCCGTCTGCCTGAAGCGGCACCCGGGGAGGAGCTATCTCCCGGTCGGGGAACAGAAGGCCGGCTCTGGGGATGTGGGGCAGGGTGGGACGGACCTCACCAGCCTGCCCTTTGTCCCCCAGTGAGCAAGGACAACTGAGTTCTGAGCAGTGAGCCGAGGCCCAAGCCCAGCCTCCCACTGCAGAGGGGGACAGAGGGCAGGCGTGTCCAGGACGGGGATGAGAACGATGCAGAGCGGAGCTCGCAGCAGCCCGCACAGCCACCCCGAGTGGCACCTGCCAAGCCACCCGCTCCGTGACTCACGAGCTGTCACCGGCCTGCAGATCACAGCCAGGATCACACCACAGCCACCGCTCTCGGAGAAGCGCCTGGGGCTGCTGTGGGTGGCCCCCCCATGGAGTCCCTTTGTCTCCGCCCCGCTCCCCAATGGGTTCGCATGTCAGGGGGACACGTGGCTGTCAGGAGCGGCATCCCAGCACACTGAGGGTCACTGGGTGCCTTCCGGGAGGGCAGGAGTGAGGAGGAGAAAGGGAAATGAGAAAGGCTGGGAGGGGAGGGGAGGGGAGGGGAGGAGAGGGGGCGCTGGGCTGCTGTTCAGGGCCAATTACTCTAAAATCCCTGGGGGGCAGGTGGGGGTGACGGAGGTCTTTCACAACCAGGAACAGGAGCACCTGCAGGGACTGCCTGCGGGGGGCCGTGGGGAGGAGACCACATGAATGGTAGTAACGACCCTGAGCGTCCTCACCGGGGCTTGTTCGTACTGCGGCAACATCGACTCTAACCGAGAAGGTCGGATTTGGTTTTGGCTTCAGTTGTGGAGGCCGAGGAGTGGGCGGTGACTGGCCCAGGGAAGGTGGTGGTGGGGGATGTGGCCGAAACTGGGTGCCAGCAGCAGGGGCCCCGAGCCACACGTCCAGGGATCAGCAGCCCGGCCTCCAGGGGTGAAGGGGAAACGCCTGCGTGTCCCCATTCCGCCAGGGGCCAGGCCGGGACTGGGAGGCTCGGCCACCAGGTGCGGTGCCGTACCCACCGCGAAGACCAGGGACTGCCCTCCCACGGCCCCCACGCCCTCCTGTCAGCCCAGCCTCCACGTGGCAGCTCCCGCCCAAACACCACAAGGGACAAGGTAGGTCGGCTTCGTCTTTATTTACAGCCAAGTACAGAGCATGTGGCCAGTTCTGTGACTGCGGACAATCGCGACCAGGCGGCGGAAAGCGGAGGCGAGGGGCAAGCATCTCAAAGGGAAAGTCTTTCCCCGGCTGTCGGCCTGCTCCCAAGGCAGGCCCAGCCAGCACAGGCCACCTGTGGTGGGGGGGGGGTGGAGGCCCAGAGATGGGGGGTCAGTGGGACACTGGGCTCCAGATCCGGCCCGCTGACCCCCCAGCCTCCTCGGCTTCGTTCCACCCCGCCCTGAGAGTGGGGTGCAGGGCCCAGCCTGCCTCCACTGCCCAGCCCAGCACGCAGGTGGCACTCGACCCGACTGGGCCCCAGCTGGACCTGGAGGCCTCATGATGCCGGCACCCCACCCTGCCCTCGGACAGGTGTCCCGTGGGGCCCAGGAGAGGCAGGACTGTCTGCCCGGCAGCCGGGACCAGAGCGGGTGCTGCAGGGCGGCTGGGTGGGAAGGGAGCCCTGGAGACCCCTCCGCACCCCCCCACGGCCTGCTCCTTGGGGCCCCCGTGGTCACCGCCACTGCTACCGAGCTCTCACCCACCCCATCCACAGCGAAGGCCACCCGGGTCGCAACACCTGCTCCCACGACCCGGTCCCCCTTATCCCGACTCCCACCTCTGCTCCTACGGGTCTCACGCTGCCCAAGGAAAAGAGACCGTGGGGCCACGCCTTCCGTGATGGGCTGGGACGCCTGCTTTCCGCACGCCCCGTCCGTGGGCAGCACCCGGGAGGGGCGGCAGGGAGGGAGGAGCAAGCACCGAGGACGGAGGCTCCGAGGCCGAGACCCCACGAGCACTAGCAGCGCCACCAGCGTACCCAGGTCCTGGCTGCAGAGCACCCGGGTGACTCGGGGCCTGGTTTCTGGCCTAAGGATTCCCCAGTGGCTCTGCAGTGCCAAGGCCAGGATACGGCCCATAGAAAGCTCAAGGTCAGACCCCAGGTGGCTAAATGCTGGCCACGACAGAGGGCGGAGCTTCCCATCCCTTCCTGTGGCTGCGGGGAGTCACGCAGCCAGGGGCGTCCTCAGCACCGCGAGAGGTGGCCCAGCACCCCCAGCCCGGCCGCCGAGGCCCTGCACTGGTTCTACCAGGAGGTGGGCGAGGTGGGCGGCCTCAGCACTGCTTCCCGGCCAAGACCAGGCTCCCCGGGGACACTGAGGCTTCGTCCCAACACCACGGGCAGACGAGGAGGTGGCTGGAAAGCCAAGGCTCAGAGATGAGAGGAGCCCGCCTTCCAGGGCCGTGGGACTGACGGCCAAGGCACTAAGTGGTTTGGCACCTGGACAGGGACGGGCCTTCTGGAGGCACACAGGCCCGTGGGGGCCAGAGGACCCTCCCCCAGGCCTGCCACACACCCCGCGCCTTTGAGCCATCCACGGCAGGACGAGAAAGGCCCTCCAGAACCTCCCCCGTGAGGGCACTGGCCTTCGGAGCACGCCCCTCAGAGCCCTCACGCTCCAAGCAGGCGGCTGCGGCCGTTGGGAGCCCCCTCGGGGACCCGTGACAGGGTCTCCCTGGCGTCCCAGAGGAGGTGGCAAAGCTCGGTTGGGGACTAGGCCTGACTCTTTGAAACAGCACAACAGAGTCAGATCGAATCCAGAAAAGGGGGGTGAAAATGGATGGTGCTGAGTGGAAGGGGGCGGCCGGGGGGCCAGAGAGTACCGGTGACAGCTGGGCCTGGACAGCTCCAACGGGCCGGGGCACCAGCTGGGGGCGGGGCTCTGGACTTAGACCGCAGCTCTGCTTGGTCCCCCGACCTCCTGCACCCCTGAAGCAAGACTCTTCCAGAATCTGTGCTTCCTCCGCAGATGCAAGTTTTTGCCAAGAGGGAGCCTTGGGGAAAGTTGGAACTCTGCACCCTAAGACCCCAACTTACTAAGACCTACGGACTCCTCTTCCCGCCCGCCACCCCCCAACATCCAGTGCCGCCAAACCCTTAGGTTGGCCCGTCTGGGGTGCCGCTGAAGACGCGTGCCACCCCGCCTCACTGCAAAGCCCCAGGTCTTGGGGACAAAAGCTATTGTCCCCTGTGCAGGCGGGGCTCTGCTATCACCCTTCGAGGGGCTGCCAGCCGTCCTCCTGCCCACAGAAGACCTCACCAACACCCAGCCTGCAAGGGACGAGGGACAGGCAGCTCTGGCTTTGGAGACACCGAGACACAGCTGAGGAAGGAGTCGTCAAGTGACCACCCGAGCAGCTAGGGGCGGGCGCAGAGTGGG
The DNA here is from genome assembly GCA_039655065.1 of Glossophaga mutica. Classification (NCBI taxonomy): domain Eukaryota; kingdom Metazoa; phylum Chordata; class Mammalia; order Chiroptera; family Phyllostomidae; genus Glossophaga; species Glossophaga mutica. The sequence goes on from CM077316.1 coordinate 52,303,084, forward strand.
TGTCAGGCCAACAGGGAAGACGCACTGTCCCGAGGGGCCCCCCTTTCCCTGAGTTTGCTTTTTCAGTTGAGGTCTTGCCTAATGTCAACTCAAAAATTAAAAAAGAAAGAAAAAAAAAAGAAAGCACCTGTCATTGACACATCATTAAGCTCCGCCCCCAGCAGGGACACTTCCGCAGGTGCTCGCTCAGAGAGCACCAGGCGTGAGCCTGCCGCCCAGGTGCCAGCCCGCCACCCGGGACGCGGCAGGACAAGCCACTTAAGCCATGCGGAAGCTCCAGCTGCAGTCCCCAAACATCAGCGCAGGCCCTCCTGCAAAACACTTACGGCAGACAGCTTTATAGTGTCTGTGCATTTACACAAAAATAGATCCTTTTATATGCGTATGTATTTATAACTGCTTACAGCCTGGCTTCACCGCTCGGCACCGATTCACCAGTAGTTGGCACAGCTCGTCACGCAAGCTCGGGGTCAAGATCTGTTTCGAGATCAAAGGCATTTCTTCTCCGTGTTTTCTTAAACCAGCAGAGTCACAGGAAACCGTGTGTTCAGACGGCCAAGGCCCCCGCCCCCTCCCCCCCACCCCCGGTCTCCTGGAGCGGCGGGGGCCGGGGTCCCGGGGACACGGGGTCAGTGCGGCCGGCTGCTGGACTCCGAGGCCTGCCTCTTACGTGCAGGGGCGTAGCCGTTGAGGCAGCCGTTGGTCTGCCGCTTGGACGGCCCGCCGTTCAGGATGTCCTGGATGTGCTGCACGATGAGGTTGATGGCCACTGCGGGGCAGAGATGGCGGGGTGTCAGGGGTGTGCCCAGGGGCGGGGCGCGTGCTGCGTGTGGCAGCAGGTTAATGCCAGCCCCCCAACCCCTCCCTACCCCCCCGGGTCCTCCCCCTCCCTCACTGGAAGCTTCCCAGAGTAAGACCAGCAAGACCTGGGACCCACAAAGCCCTTAACAGACGGGCTGCCCAGCAGATGAATTAGACGCGGCGGTGTGGAGGCAAGCAGCGCAAACCCTGCCTTTGCTCCGTCACCACCCGTGAGCCGAGACCCGTCCACGGGAAACCTCCCGGCTCCCCACCCAGCACAGCCACCGCACAGAAGGCCCTCTCCTCCGAGGACACTCCAACGTGGGACTCCCTGTTCTTACCCTTAGAAACAGACTGTGCAAATGACTGACTAACGTCACCAAAACCAGGCAGACGTGCAGTGCATCCTGGCAGGTGGGGGGGGGGGTGACACAGAGAGCCACGCGTCTCTCCGCACTGTCCTGACCGTGCACGCTCACCCCGACGATGGCGGGACACAAAGACAAACCCCGGGGAGGGGCTGCTCTGCAGAAGTCGGCATCGTGAAAAAGGGGAGAAAGACTGAGAGGAGGCGGGAGCCAGATGGCAAGACAGTCGCCACCGTGACGACCTCCCGAGTGCCCCAGCAACACGGAGCGGTTGCCAAGGAGGGAAAGTTGGAGTGAATTATAAAGAGGACGAGGAGGCGGGGCCTTTTCACCCCTCCTATCCCGGCCACAGAATAACGGTCCACGTGTGGGCCCAGGCCCCTGTTCCGGGGCCCGTGCCTGCGGCCGCCGGGTGGGCAGAAACCCTGTGTCACAACGGCGGCCCGCTGGGCCCCCACACCCTGCCCCCAAGCGTGACGCCCCATAAGCACTCACCTAGATTGTCGACACCCCTGGGGATGATCACGTCTGCGTACTTCTTTGTCTGGGGAAAGACATCCGCAAGGCGTTACCGAGGCGCTCAGAGACACTGGCCTCCAAGAGGGGTGGGGGCCCTTCTCTCCGCTGAGCCCGGAGGGGGGGCGGCGGTATTTTTCACCCACTTCATCCGAATGACACACCAAACTGGCTCCTCCTGGCGTCCTCACTATTAACGTCCGGCCTGGTTTCAGTCTACAACCCGCACAGGGAGCCGGGCCTTTGAGGCCGCACCTGCAGCTGCAGCTTCACCGCGAGGAGCAGCAGGCATCAGGAGCACCCAACCCCAGGGGGGCGGGGCGCCTTGGGGCCGCCATGCCTAGGCCAGGAGAGGCGTCCCCACGGGGCCCCTTGCACTGGCTCTGTTATCAGGCTGTTTCTCGCAAAGGCACAATCCTTTCTTTTTTTTAATTTACGGAGATGCTGTGGACCCCCCGTGTCCGGGTGCGTAACCAGGGTCAGGGTGGGGCCGCAGGAACAATGTCTTGTGTCCGTGGGCATCTCCCCTTGCAGTGTCCAGACCAGAACGGCTGAAATACACCCGTGTCAGGGCCGGGCCAAGCCCCGGGCTGACTCGGGAGTGGCCGGCTCTCGCCTGAGCCCACAGCGGCTGGACAGTGGGGGCCACCCAGGCTCCGCTTGTGCAGAACTCAGAGCTCCGTCACAACCGCGTGCAGCAGCAGGGGGTGGGTGGTGGACTGTAAACATATCCACTTCTTGTGGGTCATTACCAACGGCCGAGAGCCCCGCGGTCCTCAGGTGGCGGCGGATCGATGGAAAGAATTTCGCAGCTGCTTGGCCACTCTGCCCGCTTCCCAGAACCCTAATCCTGCCAGCTGATCCCCAGGCTTACTCACGCTGACTCAGCCTGCCCAGTGCTGACCGGAAATGAGTCTGCTCTGATGCAAGACCCACTGGCAGAAGCCCAGGCAGGGGGAGGCCTGTTCTCCCAGGGGAAGAGAAAGAAGAACTGCTCGGAGAAGCCGATGCCCGCCTCGGCCTCGCTCTGCGCCTCTTCTCAACGCCCTCGTATCGCAGCCCCGGCCCCCACAGATGACCCCCAAACCTGGCTGGGCTCCCCCCCACACCTGCCTTTCTCAGAGCGGAGCCCTTGGGGAGTTAGACCAGGCCTTGGTCAACCTGGGGAAGACACACGACCCAGGTGTGGGGGCCCCTGCCCCCCACCCTGTCCCTGGTGGTCTCCTTCATATTCACTGTCCTCCCCCAGGAGGCCCCCCACACCCGACCGCCCTTCTCGGAAAGCTCTCCTCGAGGGAGTCCTGGCTGCCAGGACCGATGCATGCAAGCTTCCCTGGCGTGGCACCCTTCCCAATGGGGACATGTCCGGCCTGAGACCGGCTCACAGCAGGCTCGGCCACAGCGACAGAGGGCCAGAAGAAAGACCCCACAACCCCACAGCTGAGCCCCCGAAGCCGAGCCCCCGTACACACGCCATCCACCGCGCACCCTTCCCGGATCTGAACGGCTGAGTCTGTCCCGAGATGTGCCGCACCTCCAGCCAAGGGCCGTCCCGGGAGCCCGGCCAGGAGGCGGAGAGCTCGCTGGGACCGCACGGCATGCCCCGAAGGGCCCCCGACAGTGACAGGCGGGATGGGGCTGGGGGACGCCAGGAAGGACGCGCCGGAGGCCACCCCTCCCCGGGCCAGCGGAGGGCCCAGGCTCCTCCGCCCCGCCCCCGTGTGCGCGCGTGACTAAGTCTCAAAGTCTGGATCCCAGGAAAACCCAGCGGGGACCGGGACTCACCGGCAAGCAGAACTCCTCGAAGGCGGGCTTGACGAAGGTGATGTACTGGGACAGAATCTGCTCCAGGTCCCGCCCCCGTTCGCTGATGTCTCTCAGCACTGCGAGAGGAGGCGGGGCAGGGGTCAGAGCGCGGGCCGGGGCCCGCCGGCTCCTGGGTGCCACAATGCCCCCCCACCCCGTCGGACGGCCCACCAGCCAGGTCCCAACTCGCTCCTGGGCTGTTGGGACACAGGGCCGAGCAGAGGGCCGAGTCTGAACGAGCTCTCGGCACAGAGCGGAAACCACAGGGACTCAAAGCCAGCTCCCTGGCCCTCACGGCGACCCAGCCCAACTGGGCCGGAGGCGGGTCAAGGGCAGGACGCTGCACGTCCACCCAGTTGCCCTGCGTGGCTCCCACCCCAGCTCACCCAAGGCCACCGCACCCCCTTCTGCTCAGCCAAAGCTGTGGACGCAAGTCAGAAGGACCCGGAACCGATACAATTCCTCAGCTGTCCCAGGTCCTCGTCCGGTTCTTCCGGGTCCATGGGAGCGTGAGGGTGAGTGACAGGTGGTCCCTGTGAGGACAAACGCCTCTCCAGGGCTGCATGACTCACGAGGTGTGACAGATAAAACCAGGACGCTGGTGTTATCTGAGTGCACGGGTGTGCGCTTGTGCGAGTTTCTGCGCCACGCACCCCTGGGGGTTGCCCAGGGCACCGCCCACCACACTCGAGTCCCGAGCCCCTTGCCCCGCGCACCCCCCCCCGCCCCCGCTCTGCGCCCTGCACCACAGAGCCGGACCTGGGCCACACTCACTGAGATCTGCAGAAGGAACAATGCCCCCCCTCCCCCAACCAGAGAGCTTTCTGGAAACAGAAGGGCCAGAGAAGCCGACAGGCATCCCTGCCCCAGGGGCCCTGCACCGAGCTCCCACCTCCACCCAGATGCCTGCGGGAGCTTCACTGGAACGAGCATCCAACCAGAGGTTTTTCCGGCGAAACCACAACAGAAATGTCTTTGTTCACCGCTGTGAGCTCACAAGGCCTTTGTTACCACAGTAATCCCTTCCCAAATGTCACCAAGCATCCAGGCAGCGGGACATCCTGGTGCTGGGCGTGTGCAGCTGGGCCCCGAGCCACCAACAGGCTCCCGGAGGCCCCACCGACGCACCTCTGCGGGAGAGCCGGGTGTCGGCGTCCGTGTCCACGAAGAGCTTCATCCGGAACAGGTCCCGCACCTCCTTGGAGTAGAAGGCCAGGATGCCTTCGAAGAGCACCACGTCCGCGGGGTACACGGTGACCGTCTCCTCCTTCCTGCAGGCACAGGGCAGGGGGCGGGCTGAGCGGGCAGCGGGGGTCCTCCCTGCAGATGTCACGCAGGGCGCCGGCAGCCCGACACAGCCCTCGGTCCCCACTGGAGGCCCAGCAGAGGGTGGGGCCGGCCGGTCTGAGCGTCCGGCGTGAAGCAGACACAGCGGGCAGCCGTCCCATCCTTAGAGGGGAAACACCTGCTGCGGACGGAGACCAGAGCCACAAGCCGACGCACGGCCCCCTTCTCTCCGAGGTTACCTGCAGCGATGCGCTGGGGCCTGGCCTCCCTGCCCGCTCGAAACCAGCCGCTCGGAGGTTCCTCCCAACACCCCCGCCCCACCCCCAGGCCGGGGGGCCCCTGGGAGCGAGGAGGAGGAAGGGCCCGAGGAACGTTCCAGCCGCCCCCGACGCACCCACCCCCTTCAGTGTGGAGCACGTACGAGCCCTTGTAAGAAGTGCCTGGGCGACGCCCCGCCCCCTGCGGCTGCCACCGCCCTCCCCGGATGGACGGGCGGGCGGGCGGCCGTGGGCACGGGCAGGAGAGGACCACGGCCGGGAGCCCGCGTGCAGAGCGGCTCACTCACCGGGAGTGGGAGACGAAGTCGTACACCGGGATCTGCACCGTCTTCCCCTCGGCGATCTCTCTGAGGGTTTGGAGGATGAGCTCGTTGTCAAAGGCATCTGAAGGGAGTCAAACAGCAGAGACGCTCTTCGTTTTCGAAGGCCCTCTCCCGAACCTGCGTGCAGGGCACCCCCCAAGGCTGTCCTTCCCACCCGGGCGCCGCGCTCCGGAGAAGCACGTGGTCCTTCCCCCCCAGGGAAACCGGCTCTCTACCCGAAGCGGAACGCAGACTCCGTCGCAGCGTGTGCACATGGGCGCGGAGCAGCAGGTTTTCCTTCCCGCCCCAGAGCCCCTCCCTGGCCTCGGGCCCGCTCTCCTCCCTCTCGGTTTGGTGGCCGCCGTGGGACGCACCCACGTCCACCTGGAAGGCTCCCCAGGACCCGGGAGAAAGGGCAGGCACCATGCCCACCAGCCCTGACTCCAACAACTAAAGAACCCCCAGCCGCCCTGGCTGCTGGGGCTCAGTGGATTGAGCGCCGGCCTGCAAACCAAAGCGTTGCTGGATCGATTCCCAGTCAGGGAACGTGCCTGGGTTGCAGGCCAGATCCCAAGCAGTGAGCATGCAAGCAGCAACCACACATTGATGTTTCTCTCCCTCATTCTCTCTAAAAATTAAATAAATAAAATCTTAAAAAAAAAGGAACTCCCAGCCGAAGGGGCAGTTTGCTGATCAGGGACCATCCAGGCAAAAGTCACTCAGGCAGCCCCCCCGAACCCCCCCTGCCCTCCCGCCAGCCAGCGAGTCTGACACCCACGCACACCCGCCCAGTGCCGGGTGCTGGGTGCCGTGAGATGGACAGGCTGCTTCAGAGAGGAGGGGACAGGACCACCAGCTGCGAGCGATCCCTCCTGGGTCTGGCCCATCTCGAGTGACAGGCTCACACAGGGTCACCTCGTCCAGGACATAGATCCCACGAGAATTTGGCGAGCCAAGCACCGCGTGTTACGTGGCTAAACTGCCTCCCTCGCACCCCGCCAGGACCCTGCCGCCAGGCTCCCATCAGCCCTCGTTCCCAGACGGGCAACAGCAAGGTCAGGCGGCTCCCCCATCAACCCCCCGCCCCCTCGCACTGCCCCACTGAGCCCCCAGCTCACCTGGGTGATCGAAGTTGAACTGGCCCTTCAGGGCTTTGGCCTTCTGCTCCGAGGTGAGGACGCGGTAGAAGCTGTCCTGGCTCACGATGACCACCTGCTTCTGGCGGTGGTCCACCTCGTTCTGGCCCAGGAGCTGCACGATCTTCGCGCACACGGAGGACTGTGAGGAGAGAACGCCCAGAGTGGAGGGGCGCCCCTGGCCCCGGCGCAAGAGCCCAAGGCTGCCGCCCCGTGTGGTGACGAGAGGCTGAGGGACAGGGCGCATCTGCTGGGAGGGCGTCGGGGCCCCCGGCTGCAACACAGCTTGCCACGCTGGGGCATCCGCGGTGAGGGTGGGAGGGCTGCTGTTCCCCCCCCGCCCCCCACGCAGCCTTTCCCGAGGCCCCCATAAAAGTCCCCGCAGGCTCCTTCTCTCTCCCCTGCCCGTGCCCCGAGACGCCCACGCAGAAGAGGCAGCGGAGCGGAACGCAAGCCCACGATGGGCCAGATGGCTCCGGTCGTGAAGTGACCGGGTGTTCACACGATGTCGCACCACATCCCCCCTCCCCCCCCCCCCACACACAGTCTCTCCACAGCAACAGGATCCGCACCCACCGCGCAGAGCTCAGGTGGCCCCAGGACACCCAGGTGGGGCGTTCATCCCGCTCCTGCCGCCGGTGGCTTTTGCTCCGGTCCTCAGCCATGGGTCCTTTGCCCTCTCGGCATAAAACCAGGTGCCAGTTCACAGACACGTGGAGCTGGGGTGACCTGGGACGCCGACCTCACCGATGCCTACAAGCAACGTCAGGGAAGCCATTCCCAAAAGAACTGGAGCCCACAGGGTCCGTTTCAAACAGGCCGGAAAAGCCCAGGGCACTGCTGAGTCGGGCACGGGACACAGAGAGAGGCCCGTGGGACTTCTCCCCACTGGGGCGGCCGGGGGAAGGGGCCACCCGAGTGGGTGGTCTCCTCCTGCCTGAATGTCCCCTGGCTACGTCCCCTTCACCTTTCCCTGGGTGCCCTTGTCACAGGCACGAGAGGGTGCCGCAAGGTGTCTTATTCCCTTAAGAAAGGAAAGAACTCATCAACCCCTCGGGTGCAAGCAGGCAGCCGAGCCTGCAGCCGGGCAAGGAGGAGAGCGAGGTACTTCCGGGGGGCGGGGCTGGGGGGCCAGGACTGAAAGTAATTACAGTCACCCGAGACGAAGGCCAGATGACCCCGCTTGTAGGAGGCACCCAGTCAGAGTCAGCGAGACGAACCGCCTCGCGGAGTGAGGCTCGGGGGGGGGGGCATCCAGTGTCAGCCTTGGGGGATCGAGTTCTGGGGACCGGCTGCCCAACCACACGAACGCATCTAACACGACCGCAAGGCCCACCTGCGTGTGGTTAAGGCGGGGAAGTTTCTGTGGGGCCTATTTGTGCCGCCACTAAAAACAATGACTATTATCATTACGCGAGTCTGCCCGTAACAGGCAGCTTCCTGTTTTGCGAGGTGCTGGGCTCACCTTACTTCAGAATGATCTTGTTTACTGATCACCACCTTATACGACGAAAATTACCACTCTACCCACTCCTCTGGCGGTGCGGACTAGGTGACAGGAGTTGAATGCCCTGCACGAGGCCAGGTGGCAGTGGAGCCCGGGGCTGCAACCCAAGCAGCCAGACCCGCAGGCCGCCTCCTGGGCTCGCTGACCCTCCCAACGGGGGCCGGAGCCAGGCTCAGCTCTGCAGTCCCTGCACAGGCCGAGGGGGGCCGGGTGCGGGTACATCTGGCCCCTGCGCCTCCTCGCTCACTATCCCAACAGGGGGTGGGGGGTGACAAGCCAGGCGGCTGCGGGGGTGGTGGTCTGAAGACAAAGTTAGGACTAGGTCAACAGGAGGTTCTCTGCAGGAAAAGAAAATGCCCATGAAATCACTAGATGCTGTCTGGGGACTTTCTCCCGGCGGGGAAACAGACTTCGAGAAGCAGTCAAGGGCAACGGTGCGCTCAGCGGCCGGGCGGCTAAGAGCACACACACGGCGCTCTCCACTCTCCCGGAGCCGAGGCCAGGCTGCCTCCACGGGGTCGCCCCGCGTCTGCAGAGCGAGGAGGAGGGGCCCAGACGGGGAGGGGATCAGTCGGAAATGGGGTGCTGCTCTGTCCTCCTCCATCCCGGAAGCCCACGTGCCTGTGAAACTTCGCACAGTTTCCTGAAACCGCAAAGGCAGGCAGGTGATCTGTGGGTCAAGAAGCTAGAAGAGCCCTGGCTGCTGTGGCTCGGTGGGTTGCACGCCGGCCTGTGAACCAAAGGGTCGCCGGTTCGATTCCCAGTCAGAGCACATGCCTGGGTTGCGGGCCAGGTCCCCAGTAGGGGGCGTGCGAGGGGCAACCACACATTGATGTTTCTCTCCCTCTCTTCCTCCCTTCTCCTCTCTCTAGAAATATTTTTTAAAAAAATAATAAGCTAGAAGAAAAAAAAAGCAGGCACCCACCTGTCCCAGGTATTCGAAACCTACATTTGGATTCCGTTCGAAAGAAGCCAACTGTTCAAAGCCAGTAACCGTGGGCCCCAAGAATGCTTGGCAACGCAGAGAACGTGCCCACAGCGGGCTTCACCACCAGGCCGGCCCCCCGCAGGTGCTGAGCCGCGCGTGGAGCCCCCCTTCCTCAGACACTTCCCCCCTGGGAACCCCCAGGGTCAACGGCCGACCACGGGCCCCAGCTGGCGGCCCCAGGCAGTGTGCTCAGGCCCCCTCGCTGCCAAGGAAGCACTTCTCTCCAAACGAGGCTCACAGGGCAGGGGGCCCTGACTCCTGCGACAGCTGCAGGGACTCACTCCGTCCCCCACACCCTCCGCCTGTTCCAGTGTCATGGAACGGACGCAGCGAAACGCAGGAGGGCCGTGGGCTCCGGGAGCCCCTCCTTAAGAGTTTGTATCACCTGACCCCTGACCCCACACACATCCCTTCAGAGGCGGTCGCGCAGATAAAGGCGCAAGTGTGGGCACGCTCCTCCAACACAGACCCTGACACCACTCTCTCTGAGCCTCCACCCACTCGGGGGGCCATGGAGGGCGTGTAAACCGAGCCCGGCGTTTTCTCACGCGAGCGGAAGGCACAGGTGTGTGTGTGTGTGTCTGTAGGACACACTTCGGGAGCAAAGAACCTGCGTTTGTCCGTCTCTGAACACACGCCCAGCGAGCCCCATCGTCCACGGTTCTGCGCCCCCACTTCCCCGTCCCCTTCCCGACCTCTCCCTGGTCCACTCGCCCAGGTCGGCGAGGACGCATCAGCATCTTCACAGGCGGGGCTGCCCTCTGCTTCTCCTTGCCGGCCACCAGCCTGCAGACGCCTCGCCCTGGCTTTCCTGCTGAGTTACTGGTTTCTTCTCACCGATTTACAGAAGTCCTTTACGTGTCAAGAAAACCGCCCATTTCTCATCTGTGCCAGCAGCGGACGCCCCTTTTACTTTAAAGTGATGTTTTCTGAAACATTTGTACCAGTGTAGTTGAACTGATGAACTTTACATGTTTCCGTGTTTAGAAAACACTCTCACAAGTGGAAACTTATAATAAACACCCCAAAGTTCTCCTGAGCGACCCTCTCCCGCCCGCCCTTGCTCTGCCTTCGCCGCCCACGACCCCGACTGAGCGAAGGGGGCCAGCGGAGGGCACCAACCCAGCCCCCCCTCCACGGCCCCGGGGAAGTAGACAGCTCGAACGGAACGGAAGTGAGACCTCCAGGAGCGGGCTGCTCCGAGCTTCCTGTGCCCATGCAGAGTCACAGAACACCCTGCAGCTGCGTCCCCCGGGAACTCCCCCGGAAAGACCCGTGGGAACCACCTGCCGCCCTCCGGCCCACGGCTGCGCCCGCAGGAGTCGGGCCTGTGGCCAGCCTGTCGCACAGAACCCTGCAGCAGGTGGGCAGCGGACAGGCGGCAGCCATTTGTGAAGTCACCTTCTTCAGAAACGCCCCAGGCAGGGCCCTCGGGGGAGGGTGTGAAGTCGCCTTTCTCCCCGCCATGACAAAGCGCTAAAGTAAGCGTGCACACGCACGCCCACCTGAGACCACCTCGGACTTAAAGACTGACGGGACATTTCAGCGGCGGCGAGCCCTCGGCACACCACACACACGTAGCAGCGAAGGCAGGAAGCGAGGCTGCACGCAGCTACCATGGGTTCCTCATCTTCCCTCCGCAGGCCCTTCCTTCCCCCAGCTCACCTGCACCGGAACGGTGCGCAGAGAGCGCGCCCCGGGGAGCTCCGCACAGGGGGGCCGGGAACCTCTTCCCCCCAGGCCGTTACCCAGGACCCCTGAGGGGGCAGCCCAGCATCTGCTCTCACACATTAAAATGACAGTATCAGGCCCTGGCTGGCGTAGCTCAGTGGACTGAGCGCGGGCTGCGAACCAAAGGGTCGCAGGTTCGATTCCCAGTCAGGGCACATGCCTGGGTTGCAGGCCAGGCCCCTAGTGGGGGCCACGTGAGAGACAGTCACACATTGATGTTTCTCTCCCTCTCTTTCTCCCTCCCTTCCCCTCTCTAAAAAAAAAAAATAAATAAAATCTTAAAAAAAAATAATGACAGTATCAGGAGAGCTGGGGAACCACAGGCCCCGCCGCCAGAGAAGGTGAAGCTGGACCCTTACTTCGCGCAGTGTACAAACATTAACTCAAGATGCCCTGGCCGGCTGTGGGTCAGGGTACATGCAAGATAAAATCCACCAATGAGTGCAAAAGTGGAACAACAAATTGGTATTTCTTTCCTTCTCTCTCTCTCTCTCAAAATCAATAAAAAAAAAAATTAACTCTAGCCCTGGCTGGTGCGGCTCTGTGGACTGAGTACCAGCCTTAAAATCAAAGGGTCACTGGTTCGATTCCCAGTCAGGACACATGCCTGGGATGCAGGCCAGGTCCCCAGTAGGGGGCGCGTGAGAGGCAGCCAACCACACAATGACCTTTCCCTCTCTCCCATTCTCCTTCCCCTCCCCTCTCTCTAGACAAAAGAAATAAATAATCTTGAAAAAGAACAAACTCCACAGGGATCAAAGGCCTACACGCAAGAGTTTAAACTATCAAACTCGAGGAAAACGCAGGAGGACAGCATGATGGTGCTGGATTTGGCAATGACTTCCTGGACAGGCCACCGGAACCACAGGCGATGGAAGAAAAATAAATATGATGGACCTCGAAATGAAAAACCTTTGTTCAGCCAAGGGCACTACCCACACAGTGAAAAAGCAACCCAAGGAACGGAGGAAACGCTCGCAGGTCGCGCATCGAACTGGGAGATTGGTGTCCAGAAACCACAGAGAGTTCGCACAGCCCAATCCAAAAAGCCTGATGGAAAGGATGAGCAAGACTAGAAGCGACATTTCTCCCAGGAACGAATGTGTGTGTGTACGTATGTGTGTACGTGTGTGTGTGTGTGTGTATGGCCAAAGAATCCCTGAACAGATATGCTCAACATCACTCATCATTAGGAAACGCAAATCAAAACCTCCACGTGCTATCTCGTCACTCCCAACAGGATGGCTGCTTTAAGAACAAACGAACAATAAGAAGCGTTAGGGAGCACGAGGACACAGGGGAACCCGGGGTGCTGCTGGTGGGACGTAAAATGCCTCGATCCCTGAAAACCTCGAAGGCAGACCCGCCCGGGCACCCGCCAATCCCATTTCCGGGTAGAGCCCAAGGGGACTGAAAGCAGGAAGCAGGTGTCCGCCCGCCAGTGTTCGCGGTGGCGTTATTCATGAGCGACAGGGGGAAGCCACCCAAGCGTCCGCCGCAGATGAGTGGGTACGCGCCCCGAACAGGAAGGGGGTTGCGAGCCTGCTGGAATGTGGGTGTGCCTCAAGGTAATTCCTCCAGGGATTAAACTAAGCAAAACCAAGCTGCCATGAAAGGACAAATGCCTGGAGACCCCACTTACATAAGGCTCCCAGGGCAGTGACACTCAGGGACAGTGTCACTTCTGTCTAAAAATAAATAAAATCTTAAAAAAATAAAATAAAAAGATCCTCAAGCTCTAAATTCTGCTCCCAGCCGGCACGGGCAGCAGTGACCTTGGGCTCGGCCTGCCCTCTCCAATTAATTTATCTAGCGAAGCTTTCCGGCTCCCATGCAAGGAGCCCGGCCCTGGAGTTTGGAACCAGCAGTTAAGTCGCCACCTGGCCACTCGGACACAGCGCCCACGTGTCGCAGCTGAAGCCACCCCCAGCGTGTTTTCCTGGGAGACGCCCCTCCGGCCACAGCAGGGTCCACACACACGGGAACGGCAATTAAGGAACGAAGACTCGGAACCCAGGGCGCAGCGTTAAAAAGATGTTTTTAAAGCTCGTTGCCTTTAAAGCGCATTACCAGTTACGTAGGGGGAAAATTTAAAAGATAACCAACGAAACTCACCCACAACACCTGAACTGCCACGTTTTAAGCATGCAACAGACAATGGGGCAGACGGTACCCAGGACCTACAGGCTGCCGACAGCTTCGATGGACCCCAGTCCGCTTCGCAGAAACCAGGATTCTAAGAGAAGCTTCTGGTACTGGCCATGCCGTCTGCGAGCTGGGTGAGCCTGGGGAAGAGGGTGATCTGGGAGCCGAAGATGTGCCGTCTACTCTAAGTGCGACAGACACGTTACATCACACGTAACGCACTGTCGCAACCTCCACCACCGAGCCCTCCCACACTGGAAGACGCAGGTCCCTTCGCCCCAGGCAGTTCCTTATGGTTTAAAAACCACCGTCACCCCCAGAGCATCTCTACATTTTAGTCTCTTGATCCCTGGGTGCCGAGACACTCCCACAGTACAGAGACGCTGGAAGATGCCGAGGTTGCACCCCTGGCACCAGGAGAGCAAGGGCGGACTCAGGATCCCCGCTTGGCTATGCCGCGCCTCTGCCCAGCACAAGGAGACAAGCACCCAGTCCCCCTGCCCCCACCCATCGGCTGTCCTGGAACCCCCACGTTCTCCGTCGCTGGGGGCCCTGCTCCCACCCCACACAGCCTCTGGCACATCACCCAGTGCGGGGTCCAGGAGCACATCCTGCGCCGGCCCGCATGCGTCCAGACACCCTCGGAAACCCGGGGTGTGCGACTCGGCCGACAGAGGTCCTGAGGGTCCCAGTTGGGACCAGAGGAACTTGATGGGAAATGCAAAAACACTGGGAAGCCACCAAACGCCCAGGTGAAAGTGGTTTTACTCCCCACCAGGGTGCGTCTGGTGCCTCTTGAAATTCGTTCCCCCGTGAGCCGTCTGAAACAAGAGGCCAGGAGGCAGGGTCTGTTGCTATATCAGCAGCTTATTTTGGGACATCTTTGCTGCCAGGTCGACGCAGACGCAGACGGGCGGGAGTGGGCGCTCGTGGAATGGATTCAGAAAGCCTGACTCATGGCCACGCGCCTCCCCCACGAAAGCCTGCAGCTTCGGGAAAGGAGCCCTGAAGAGGGCCAGCTGCCCTCTGCCCATGACAATCTGTGTCGTTCCGGAAATAACGGATGCCCTTTCACTCCCGGTCCCAGTGTCTGCCCTCCACGGCCGGACGGTTCGATGGAGGGAGGGAGAACCACCGACCAGCAAACGTCCTGCACTCCTGACTGCTTGAGGCCGGCCAAGGGGCAACGTCACCGCCCCCTTCACAGACCCGACCTTTCCCTTTCCCGTGTCCCCATGGACAAGGGGCCCAGCGGATTAGTAGTTACACCCTCAGAAGGGGATGTGTTTCAAAACCCGTGAGTGGCTTCTCCCTTCTGTTCGCCCCAGGCGGGGTTCGGTAAGCAGCGGGCGCGGTGGGGGGGGACAGGGTAGAACGGGGAAACTTGGAGAGGTGGAACAGAGAAAGAACGGTGTTCTCTACGGACTAGAGGGGAGAGGGCAGGGAGGTGCAGCAGACAAAAATCGGGACGCAGGCATACAGACAGATGTTTTAAATCTAAACGGATTCAAAACATACACTGCAGAAAAAAGGCTGAGTTAGCAAAGTGCAGTGTGTCTGAGTGGGGGCGGGGCTCCAGTGCCCCACAGACCCGTGTGACCGTCTGCACAGACAGCGCCCACCCTGCAGTTGGCGTCTGGGGGTATAGGAACCACCTGACCCCCTGCCATCTGGTTCACCGGTAACTGCAGGAGACCCACAAAACCACAACCCCTTCTCCTTACCGCACCCCCAACCCCAGCAAACTGTACCAGTAACAGTAACTCAACCCTGACACTCCGAGGACCCACCTGGTCCTTTCTGCGGGAAGCACTTCCCAGGCTCTTCCTTCCCCAGCATTTTTAAAATCCTCAACAAGGACACGGTTTTGACTCCAGAGAGAGAAGGAGCAGGGAGGGAAGAAGAGAGAGAGTGAGAAAATTGCACTGGGGTACATGCCCCAGCCGGGGACCAAACCCATAACCTAGGATGTGCTGTGACCGGGGACCACACCTGCGACCTTTTGGTGTATGGGATGACGCCCACCCCACTGAGCCACCCGGCCAGGGCCCATCATTTCCTCCTCGGTGCTCATCATCTCCTTCATCTGCCTCTTCGCCCATTGGGCTCTGCTTTCCTGTGACCGCTTTCCGTGTTCTCGGGAGGGAGCCGCGGACCAGGGCCTGCCGGACAGCCAGGCAGCCAGGCCCAGCGAGCTGCCCCAGCCCTGCAGACCGGCCATTTCCACTCCCAAACCCCAGTCGCTCTAAAGCCCCATACTTCTTCTTCTACAAGTTTGGCCTCTGCCACCTCTTTGTAAGATTCCAGAATGGTTACACCAACGAGTTAGGCAGAACTGGACATCGAGGAGGAAAACCAAAAGAGCTGGTCACAAAACAAACCTCAAGGGACGCCAAGCACAGGACAGCCGTGAACTTCACTCACAGTCAAAGGCAAACCCGCAGCACGACGCCCTCCTTCTCTCCGGCGCAGACCTGGGTGAACGCGCTCGGAACGCCCAGCGTCTCCCCCAGCACCGCGCGGCTCAGCTGAGAACTCGCTCCCACGATCCCAACGGTGTAGATAGAACCCTCAGCGTCACTCCTCCAACCGCAACTCGATGGGATTGTATCCGGAGAGTCACGTGGGCAGTGCCGGGTAAAACCTAATCGTTCACTATCAGAGGTCAATAAAGGGCGCCTCATACTGGGAGGGAGTCGTCGGGAAATAGCGGTGTACACATGAGTTTCTAAAAATACCCCATGGAGATAAATGAAAGGAGAAATAAAATGAGATCCGTGTGCTGGAAGTGGCAGCGCTGAGCAGCTCTGTTTGTCCCCGCACCTATCATTTTAACTTTTACCAAATAACACGCAGGATTCCTCCTTAATCGTGCACATGCGCACAAGCAGCAGCATGGGCAGGGAGGATGGCCGGGGACACCCGGAGGGCGGAGCTGTCTCCCACCCACGTGATCTCCGGCTCGGGCTGGGAAGGACGCGCAGACGCAACGCTGCCGTCACAGCCACGTGGTCATTCCATCTGCCCAGCACCCCCCGCACACCCACACCCACAGACTGAGCCCGGACATCCACCCGGTGCCGGAGCACCCTGTGCCCGGACGCCAGTGCAAAGCACCCTCTCGGGAGCTCGGTTCACGCCCACCTCACTTGCTGGGACCGGAAGAAATACTTTCAATCTCTAAATCAAGTCTGCTTCGGGGACCCGCCCTGGTTGCTGTGGCTCAGTGGATTGAGTACCGCTGCGAACCAAAACATCCCCAGTTCGATTCCTAATCAGGGCACGTGCCTGGGTTGCGGGCCAGGTCCCCAGTAGGGGGCGTGCTAGAGGCCCGATGTTTCCCTCTCTTTCTCCTTCCTTTCCCCTCTCTCTAAAAAGAAATAAAATCTTAAAAAAAAAACAAAACACAAAACAAAAACAAAAACAACCAACAAAAAAAAGCATCCGGGATCCTTGCGGCCGGAGACTGGGTGTGTGTTAACACTGTATCAAAAAGGGCTCCCTCCTCATTGTCCTCAAGCTCCTTCTGGGTGGACGCCTTCCCAGCACAACCTGCAGGGGAGTGGTGGCCTCTCGGAAGGCCACCTGTGGGCCCTGCCCTGCAGGGACGTCCTCTGCTCCCACCGGAGGGGGTAGGAGACAAAACAGACGGAACCACCTCCTAAACGTTATTGTTAAAATTTCTTTTTCAGGCTTTTTCCTCACCAACACAATTACATGAACTAGAAGAAGACTGCAGTCAAAACCCAGGATGCTCAAAACCCCAGATACCGTGTATCCTGAGAATCCAGGGACATTAACATTCTTCCCAGAGATGACATCTTGCAGGAGGAATGGCAAACAGGTGGCCGAAGGCCCCGCCCCCCAGCACACCGCTGATGAGGCTGATTTCCCAGCTCTCAAGGAGACACACTTACTTGGTTCATAAAACCACCTCATCCTGTTCACTGTGGCACAGCTAAGATAATGTCACATCTCAAGGGACGCGGGCCCCAAGGAGTCCTGGGAAAGGAAAAAAAATGTATTTCCCAAGAGGGTAACAATTATATAAAAAGGACAAGCCCTGGCTGGTGTGGCTCAGCGGATTGAGTGCCAGCCTGTGAACCAAAAGGTCACAGGTTCGATTCCCAGTCAGGGCACATGCCTGGGTTGCGGGCCAGGTTCCTGCATGCCTTCCTCTCTTCTCTCTAAAAATAAATAATAAAATCTTTTTAAAAAAACGACAACCCCTGTGCTTAATTAAGTGTATGTTTGTCATTGAAGAGAGAGAGCTTCAGGAAAAAAACAAATGGTGCAAGGAACGGCACTGAAGTAGAATTTCATGTGCACGTTTCGAGGGTGCATTTCACGTTTATTCGACACACCAGGTGCCTAGAGGAGCAGAGGGCAGGGCCCTCGCTGGGCTGGGCGGTGGGCTGGGCGGTGCACCTGCCCGTGAGGCTCCGCTGAGACTCTGGAGCACAGAGCCGGCTTCTGGTCTCCAGAGCTGGGCCAGCGGGTTTCAGTATCCCCAGCACGCAGCTGCTCATAGCTCCTAACGCAGTCCCTGAACTTCCCCCGTTCCATTCTCCACTGGAGGCTGAGGATAATTACACCGTTACCTCTTGGAGATCGTAGAAGGCTTAAAGAGTTAATAAACATAAAACACAGTGTTTGGAACACACTAGCTATTATTAGTAAAAGTATTCTGAGAAGAAACAGGCCATAAACAGGTAATTTCAGGCTGCATTAAGTGATGTAAGGAAAAATAAGACAGGCAGCCCTCCAACGGCATTGTATCAATCTTTCACAAGAGCACGTGCTACTTTTGATTACGGGAAAAAACGTGGAGCAATGTGATAAAAGTTATTTCGAATAAATTAAAATCTTGTGCCACCCCTGGGAAAAAACCCTGTGAGCCAACGACTCCCTGACCCTCACACTTCCGCCCCACAGAGGAGCAGGGGTTTAGCTATAAATACAGGGTTCCTCGAAAGCTGACTTTTCCAGGCTCTTATACCAGAACTTTTGATACAAACTAGCACCGGTTAAATTCACTAGGTCGAAGTAGTTTTTTACACTCGCCCCAAGTTCCAGAACAGGCGCGCAGAGCCCGCCCGCCGGCCCTCTGCCGGCCCCTCCCATTCCTGGCCATGTGCCTGAACGGCTGTGGCAGGCAGGCCATAGCGCACCTCCCACCTCGGCGCTGCCCACCGCTGTCCATGGTCACTCTGCTGACAGCGACTCCCGTGAAGACCAGCGGCACTGTCACCCCAGAACTGCACATCAGGCTAGCTGGCCAGATCTTGAACTCTGACGGCAGAATGAAAAAATAAGAGAAAATGACCCAGATGAGCCCCCATAAAACTCAGTCCCACGTCAGCCGACCTTGTCACAGTCACCCGAGTGTCTGGAGCACCTGCGTTCGAGGCAGAGCGAGCAGAGACGAGAGTCAAGGTCCCTCAACCCCGTCCACTGGGAAGACGGACAAGTCCGCAGCAGCCCCAGGGGGTGGGGCTGAGGCTGGGGCTGGGGCTGGAGGGAAGGACGCAGGGCTGAACCCCGAGGCAGACAGCGGTGGAGTGGCGGAGACTCGCGTCCTGGGGCTTCAAAGCGACCAGACACGAGGGCAGGGGACACACCAGGCAGAAGCAGGGGCAGGTCCGGAGGTGTCGGGGTGGGGGGTGGAGGTGGGCTCTCTGAGATGGGAAAGGACGGGACAGGCACGGGTGGGGGTGACAGGAAGGCCGGCTCCCGTCAGAGGCGAGGCTCACAGCCGGACTGAAGGGCCGCTGAAGAATTCCAGGGGCGTGGCGGCTCAGCACTGTTCACAGCTGCCCTCAGCGGCCATGCAGGGGGTGTTGTGAAACAGGACCAGCTGGCGGATTTGGGGAAATCCGGCCACCGGGCAGGAATGCAGCAGGAACCAAGCAGGAACTGAAGCGGTGGATGCGGGGGAGGAGGTGAGGCGGGGGGTGGGGGGCGCGGGGGGGTGATTTCAAGAGGGATCCCGAGAGACGTGAGGGACCCTGGAGTGGAGTGGCTGTGGGAGGAGGTGAGGACTCTGGAGGGGCAGAGCCGGCCCAGGTTCCTGCCCGCTGACTCGTGTGGACAGAAAACGCAGGCCGTGCTCAGGTTGTAGGGTCCAGTTCTGAATAAACTTAGTTCACGGACACCAGGCAGCACCAGCCCTGGCTGGAGTGGGTCAGTGAACTAAGTGCCGGCCTGGGAACCAAAGGGTCGCCGGTTCAACTCTCACTCAGGGCACGTGCCTGGAATACAGGCCAGGTCCCCAGTGGGGGGCATGCAATTGATGTTTCTCTCCCTCTCCTTCTTCCTCATTTCCTCTTTCTCTAAATACAAATAAGTTTTTTTAAAAACAAAACACCCGGCTGCAATGTCTGGGAGACAGCCGAGTAAGTGGGGAAGGAGGCAGGGCAGGAAGCCCCCCAGGGTCTCCGACCAGCAGGACGGAGTGTGCGCGCGGAGGGGGAGGGCAGGAGCGAGGGCCTGTGCGGGAGCAGAGGCAGCCAGCGGCACAGCTCTCGGGGGCGATGGCCCTGATCGAGGGTTAGCACAAACCCAGATGAGGACCCGCAGCGTCCACGGGCCTCCTAGGATGGGTGACTATCAGTGACCTCAGCAAGAACGCTTCACCGCAGCCTTGAACTCCTTCCAAGTCCTCCTGACCTCGGACGGCACCTGTCGCAGCTTCGGCACCCGGCCTGGAGCCCTGCCTGTGCCAGAGGCTGGGCTCACGAAGATGGGGGCCCGCCTCCCGGGACCCTGGAGCCCAGAGGTCACGAGGGGGTGGCTGCCGCGGGAGAGCGGTAACATTTTGGTTGAGCAGACGTTCTCTGAACACCGGCCACGTGGCCAGACACCGTGTCAGCCCCGGGCTCGTGCTCACCCAGGTGAGGTAGACCACACAGGGAGCGTGGGCTTCCCCGAACGCAGCCGGATTCCCAGCAGGCCCTCTGCAAGAAATCGGTCACTGTGTACTGAATGGACAATGGGTGGGAGCCACGGCCTTGCGTCCGTCCAGCGGCCGTCCCGGTGACAGCTCCAGGAGAAGACGTGAGATCTGGACATAGGGGCGGCGAGGTGTTCTGGGTCCTCGTGGCTGTCAGGCCCACGTGCCCAGTTAGAGGCGGACAGCGAGACGGCCAAAGGGCCCGCCGGGCTGGCAGCAAGGAAGCCCTTTCCCAACAGCGAGGTGCATCTCAGTCCCTGCCTGGGAGAGAGACACCGCGAGGCCTCGATTCTGTCCCCGCCCCGCAAGGCCCGCCCCATGAAGACCCGGCAAAGGAGGTCGGTGCCGGCCCTGCTCCTCGGAGGATGACGTCATCTCCTGGCCTTGTTCTGCAGAGGCCTGGGCTCCGTCCTGCGCGTCCTTTCGGACGGGCACTCGCTCGCTGATGCCTCCCCTGTCCAAACGCTGACCGGTCACAAGAGCGTGTTTCCAGCTGCAACAAAGATCAGGTCCGCGGGAGGTGCCCCTCGCTGAGCCGGCCCCTCACCACACTCCGCACTTCAGAGAAATCTGGAGAAAGCTCCTCGGACTAACGAGATGTCATCCAGTGGAGACGCACCCTTGGAAACTGACTGAGACAAGGGTCAGGTCCGCCACGCCTGACCCTCGGCGGACGTCACGCCGATCCCGGCGCCCCCGTGGGCACAGCCGGGGCAGGCCGCCCGGGCCCTGGGCTCCCAGGCCCTGTCCTGCTCGGAGCTCCTGCTTGTCCCCAAGCCTTTCCCAAACTTCCTGGACGAGGGGACTCCCCAGCTGCTTCAGTTCACAGAACGTCTGCATCGCTTTCGTCAACAAAAGGACGAGTTTCGGACGGCAGCACCTCGGACCCTCAGCCGCTACGTCGCAGCAGACGCAGAAGTGTGTAACGCGGGTAACTGCACACCATCTGTGTCGGTGCAGGGAGGAGCACGAACAACCCCAGTGTTCGGGGATGACACACACAGCCAGGCTTCGGCAAGTGTGTCTGCCGTGCGGAGTCACCGATTCAACAAGGGCACGGCCCGCTCCTCCCTACAGCCACACCACGCTCGGAGGGACCTCCAGGCGCCGTCCCGGCTCCGATCCATGCCCCGAGCGGCCGGCATGCCGACGGCAGCAAGTGCCCAACGCGCAGGGAGTTTTTCTCCAAAGATGATGGTCCCCCTCCCGCTAAAACGGGGAAGATCGACCCTGTGGTTCAAAAAGCTCGACCTTTGTAACAGTTCCTGAGTGAGAAGATCCAGCTCCGATCAACAAGCGCTCAGCCAAACAAAACAGCCGGCACCTGCAGCAAGGGCTGGACAGCAAGGTCGTGAGGTCACACTCCAGGTGGCCTTTCTCTTAAAGGCACCATTAAAGAGGCACCGAAGCCACCTGGCTGGCACGCACGCCAACCCGACGACCCCTGTGGCTGACGATGTGCAGGCAGTGCCACCAGGGGAAGGGACCCCAGGAGGAAGTCCCAGTCAGAGCCAAAGCAGCAGGTTTGTTTTTTAGAAGATTTTATGTATTTTTTAGAGAGAGGGGAAGGGAGGGAGAAAGAGGGAGAGAAAAATCAGTGCGCAAAAGAAACATTGATTGATTGCCTCTTCTGCGCCCCCAACTGGGATCGAACCCCAAGCCAGGCCTGCGCCCTGACTGGGAATCAAACCAGGGACCTTTTGGTTTGCAGGACAAGGCTAACCCACTGCGCCACGCTGGTCAGGGCGAAAGCAACAGGTCGAGAGATACACTGACTGGCTGCCTCTCGCACACCCCACCTGGGGACCTGGCCCGCAACCCAGGCATATGTCCTCACTGGGAATTGAACCAGCAACCTTTTGGTTTACAGGCCGGCACTCAATCCACTGAGCCACACCAACTACAATGAAAGCAATGGACCAAAATGCTGAAAACTAGAAAGATCACTGAGCAAAGTAACTCATTGTTCAGGAAAAGATGCAAAAGAGATGGAGAAAAAGGTCCTTACTATTTAGTTAACTGACAAACCTTTCTCCAGGATGACACACACTGTGTCAGGCCATGGGCTCGCTCAGCCAACAGCAGGGAACCCAGGACCCTGATGCTGAGCACGCGGCCTGGACAGGAAGACAGGCTGAACGAGCAACGGCCACAAAGGTTGCTAAGAGGCATCGGAGCAGAGAGACGCTCCGGACAGGCCACCTGTGAACACACACAGGGGGCCCCAGGACCCGTGAGGAATCCAGCTAGCATCCAGGTGAGGTGCACGTGGGCAAGGGAGAGGGGACGCCGGCCTCTCAGAACCCCACGAGAGATGACAAGTGCCAACCCAAGTGTGCAGGACCGGAATGGGATGCATGAAGTTCTCCAGGCTTGTCGTGGAATTATGAGGTGCAAGGGTTGGGCCGACCCTCTTCTGTACTACACAGATCCCAGGGGTGACTGGCACAGCGAGGCCGGAACCCAAGGGTCCCGAGTGGGTGGCCGTACGCAGGGATGACTGAGTGACACATCCTTTTACAAGGCTCCCAGCTTCCTGCCTTCCACCCCATCAAAGGAGCCATAGCAGGCTGGCTGGTCCACAAACACACACCAGGTTCGGACGTGCAGCTGGAAAGGCACCAACGGAGTTTCTTCGGCTGGGTGGCTCAGTCGGCGAGAGCATTGTCCTGTGTCACAGAAGGTCGCAGGTGCAGTCTCCATTTGGGGTGTGTATGGGAGGCAAGCAATCAATGCTTCTCTCTCTCTCCCCCTCTGTCTCTGAAATCAATAACATACCTCTCGGGTGAAGATTAAAAAAAGCTGAGTGACTCTGATGTAGCAAAGGCCTCCTGTGGCCATCTACCTGTGCCAGCGGGTTTCCCAAAGTCTCTGTGCAAACCAACAAATCTTACTCTACCTCTTATGTTTAATGACTTATCAAAACGCATGTCCTGCTTTGATTAATTGACGCCAGTAACGGCACTGATGCAATTCAGAAGAAACTGTCGGTGCAGAGACTAATGAGAACAGGAAACAGAATCATCTCAACACACACAGGGCTTTCTGCCGCAGAAAGATGACAGAATGATCAAGGAAAGATTTTAAAGCGTAAAAATCAATGAAATGAGCCCCTGACCGGTGGGGCTCAGGCGGTGGGGCATCATCCTGCAAAATGGAAGGTCGCCGGTTGGATTCCTGATCAGGGCACACACCTGAGTTTCAGGTTGGGGCGCATGCAAGAGGCACCCGGGGAGGGTGGCGGGCCGTGTCACCGCAGGACTCGATGGCCCTGGCGGCATTGCGGGTGGTAGAATGCCAGCTCTGAGAAAATGGAAGGGCAGCTCGGCGGAGGAAAACTCTGGATTCTTGTCCAAGGATTTCTGGCCAGGTGACCTCAAGTCAAACACCGACCTTATCTCTCAAAGTCATCCATCAACAGGGGAGGGCCCGCAGGACTTCAAAGGGAACAGCAGGCCTACCGGCTCCTCCGCCCGAGCGGTTCAAGCCGCTTCCAACCACAGACCACCCACCGACGGAGCCGCGCCCTCCCTGCCCTTGTGCTTCGGAGCACGGAACGCCGAGTCCCGCGGAGTACCCGCCATCCAACAAGCATCCACTCGGCACGGGCTACAGTTCAACAAACCCGCTAACGGGCATGAGGGCACAAACCGAACCTTCGGAACTTTCATTACAACCCATACGTCAGTGCGGTCAGTACGCGGCCAAATCTACGGAAGCGTTCCAGGCAAAAAAATGACTCTGGTTACGGAACCAGGGAGCAAGATCTCCCGGAGGGGGCTGTTGGCAGAACCGAGGCTTCAAAGGTTGAGGGGCCGCTCCAAAGAGGGGCTCGTGAGCCGAACCATCGAGGACAGCAGCCCCAGGCTGCGTCTTTCTGTGTGTGGGCATCGGGGAGGAGTAAGTGTGGGAAAATAAAGTCCGGGACCGCACTGGGGTCCCCGGGGGCCGGCACTGCGCGGAAGCAGCGCCCTGCGGTCTCGAGGATGGGGAGTCATCCGCGGTTTGCAGGAAGCCAAGAAGACCAGAGTGATGGGCCGCACCGGCCCAAGGGCGATGAGGAAGTCACCAGGACACAACAGCGAAGTGGACAGGAGAGAAGAGGCAGGCGAAGAGGCTTACGCGGTTTTTCCTCCCTTCCAAGGCTGCTCCTGGCTCCATTTCCAGACCATCCCTTAGGGGGAAATGCGAGAATCTGGGTTTTCACATGGATCAGCGTAACTCCCTCAACCTACCGCAGCCACGTTAACAGGCGATTTTCACAGTGACTGGCCAGGTCAGCCCAGCAAAGCTTCC
The DNA here is from genome assembly GCA_039655065.1 of Glossophaga mutica. Classification (NCBI taxonomy): domain Eukaryota; kingdom Metazoa; phylum Chordata; class Mammalia; order Chiroptera; family Phyllostomidae; genus Glossophaga; species Glossophaga mutica. The sequence continues at coordinate 52,327,197 of CM077316.1, forward strand.
TGGGAAAGCTGGAAGCCATCTTCATTCACAAAACAAACTAGCAAATACGGTCTGTGCAATGAATGGCACTCAGTAAGTTTCGCCCTCTCCAACCAGCATCCTTGAGTCTGAGATTCCATACTGGCGCTTGGGCAGCCACAACACGGAGACCAGTGAGAGGCCTGGAGAGACGAACTGGGGGGTCGGTTTTCCGTGTAGGGGTGGGATGGGGGTGGGGGAGCACGGCCCAGATCTGTGCCTTTCCACTTCGGGTCAGGCACCTTGGAAACCAGTGGGCAGCCTTTCCTCCAAGTAGCCCCTTTCCAAGGTGAAGCTGTAGATGTGTGCCCCCTGCACCCCAACCCACAAGCCTGGGTCAATTCCTCTTGCACAAGACAGCAGCAGCAGGATCGGAGTGGACCTGGCTGGCGCTGGCTGGGCCCCAAATCCAGCTCTGAACACATTCTCTCTCATCTCTAAGTGATGAGACCAGTGTCGGGCCCCAGAGGCTCCGAGCTTCCACCTCTCGGGTTGTCGTTTTTGATGATGCTCTCAGGCCCTCTGCCTTCCCTGAAATTCCTTCAACAGGCCGCTCTGTAACGAAACACCCAGGGTTATCAGCCTTGCTTCCAGGCTGCCCTGCACTACAGCGCCTGAGCCTGAGATCCCTAGAGAAAAGTCCAGCTTGCTGATGCTGACCATCCTTGGAAAACAGAAACTGGGGATTTGTTGAAGGAAAGGCAGTTAAGGAGCGTAACAGCGGAATCGAGATACAACTGCAGCACAGCGACAATGTGGAATTGTAGAGGTCCAGTGCTCTTTAAATTAAAAAATTATAAAACAGCCCTGAATGGTGTGGCCCAGTGGGTTGAGCGTCCTCCCCCAAAGCCAAAGGTCACGGGTTCCATTCCCGGTCAGGGCACATGCGTGGGTGGTGGGCCAGGTCCCCAGCTGGGGGCGTGGAGGAGGCAACTGATCCATGTTAGTCTCCCACACTGGTGTTCCTCTCTTCTTTCTCCCTCCCTTCCCCTCTCTCTAAAAATAAAATCTTTTTAAAAAATCGTTAAACCACCCTAAGCAACAACAAAGTACTTATCAATGCTAAAAAATGTACAACAGGCTTTGAAAGAAACAGGCATGAAAAGAGACCCTTCCTTGGGAGTTTCTGTAACTGTCATCCTTGATAAGAAATAGGGACAGCAGAGTTGGCTCCCCCCCCCACAATAATGGCTCACGGTCTCCCCTCCTGCTTGACAGTTTATCAACTTAGATGATGAACTGAGAATGAGTAACGAAGGAGGCGGCAAGGAGAACGGAGTTCTAGGAGCTCTCCCCACCTCCTAGTGACTCAACTAGTCAGGTGACTTGCCCAGGTGTTTCGGCTTCTAAACGCTGCATTCCTGTGCCAGCTTCAGCCTCCTTCCTGCCCGCCCCCCCCCCCCCGCCCCCGGAATGGCCGGAAGGTAAACATCTGAACCCAATTACAGGGCAGGCACGGAGCTGCAAACACAGCCTGAACAAACCGGGTGGGGGCGGGTAGGTGCCAGGAGCAGGAAAGCCCCATGGAAAGAGCAACTCTAAAAAGGAGGTAAAAGCTTCCTGAGAGAGCGGGCATCTGCGTTGGCTTTGAATTACTGGTAATAGTACCACTAGTAAAGCACACGAGAAAAAGATATTTAAAAAAAATTCATTCCACCGGGGCAAACGCAGTAAAAAGTTCTGGGACGCCAAGCAGGCAGTTCCCAGGCCTTGGCAGCCGGGGACGAGATCAACTTAGTCAATACGGTAGTCGACACCCCCACCCCCACCCCCGCCCCGCCAGCTGCCGAGTCTGCGCCAAAGCCAAAGAGACCTGGAGGGAAAACGTGGAACCAAAAAGGAGGGGCCACGGCAGAGCCGGCCCCGGGAAGAAAACCTCGTGCTGGTTTCTCATGGCGCCAGCAGCCCTGCTCCGGGCTCTCAGGCCTGGAGACGCCAGCCCTTGCCGAGCCCGGCACGTGGCGCTCACCTCTGGCCGGGGCCCCAGGAGGAACCCTGCTCCGGACCAAGCTGGATGTGTCCGAACGTCAGGGAAAACAGCGGTCACCTCTTAAAGGCAAAGGAGGAAACAGCTGGGAGGTCTCCACCCTTGTCCACCTGCAGAAATGGCCCGGGGTACCTAAGGAAAGCGTTTCCTTAGTCTCCCCCCTAGCGGGTAACACAAGGCAGCAGACTCCGGGGGAGCCCGACACCCGCAGGAGGACCCCTTTCCGAGGGCGCCAGCGAGTTGGCCCCAGGCGCCCGAGAGCATGGAGCTAGTGCAACTTTCTCCTGGAAACCGGCCACGTTTCTTCTGTAACCACAAAACAGGAAGCCCCGGCCATTCTCATCTCGCTGATGTCACCGCACCTCTGTGGCTCTCAGGGTTTTTCACCCGGAAAGCCCTGCGATCCCCAGCCCAAACAGGGCTCATCTTCCCCGGGACCCGCCCCGTGCGCTCTCCCAGCCTCCAGTCCGGTCCCGGCTCCCTCCGCCCTCGGCCCCCGGCTACGCCGCTGGGCGCACAGCCACGCGAGCCCGGAGGAGGGAGGCGGGGGGGGCTTCTTTGGGGACCCGGCTCCGAGCCCGGTCCCCAACAGGGAGCTGACTTGTAAAACAATAAGCATCCGCCTCCTCTGCCCCTCCCCCACAGGACCCTGGCCCGGAGTTACCGGCGCGGAGAACGGGGGGCGGAGAACCTGCGCTGGGTGGCCCGCACCCCGGACTCGAGATGGCCGGAGCGCCCGCCCGCCGCGCCCGAAGTCCGCGCTGGAGACCCGGCGCTGGAGCGCGGCCAGCAGCGAGGCGCACGGGCCACGCGGTGGCTGCAGCAGCTGACACGGCCCGCGGCCGCCCGCCACATGCGCCGCGCCGGCCGGGGAGGAACAGAGCGCAGCCCGCCGTACCTTCCCGCTGGCCGTGCCCCCGCTGACGCCGATCAGGAAAGGCTCGCCGCCGCCGGGCTGCTGGTGGCTCTGAAGGGTCTGCTCGCTGTCCCCGGCCATGGCTCGCGCCGCCCCTCCTCCGCGGCCTGTGCGCACGGACGCACGCGCCCTCGCTCGCTGCTGCCCGCCCGCCGAGCCCACTCCCTCTGCCCCGCCGCTGCGGCCCCCCGGGAGGCCGCCGCCGCCGCCAGCTGCTCGGAGCCGGTGTGAGCTGCGGTCCCAGAGGAGCGGGCGCCTGCCTGTGCACGCCGCGGCGGCCCACTTACATCCCCAGCGGCGGGCAGCGTGACGCCGCTGCTCCAATCCGGTGGGCGGCGCGCTGCTATTCGCCAGGCGGCGGTGGCGGGCGTCTGGCCCTGCCCCCGCCGGCCAGCCAGTCCGCAGGCCCCGGGAGGGTGCGAGCCGACCCCCTCCCCCTCCCCAGCGGTCGAGCCTCCCGCACGACCTTGGGCGGGCCGCTGTAACTAGGTGCACCGCCACTTTTTTCAAAAGGGTTAAAACGCTGGAAGGCAGGATCCCATCGTGGAGGGCATGCCGGGGTTAAGGAGCAGAATGCGAACTCGCGTGGGAGATGGGGTGAAACAAAGAGTTAATGCGTTCGCCCGCTGTGCAGGCTAAAAACGTGTTTTCCAAAAACGAGTATTTTTCCCCTCCCGTTGGCCAAAATAATGTCAGCCCCTGGCTCCAAACAGTCCCTCTCTTGAGGGAACGCCACCCCCCTTTACAGGTGGCCCGGTGGAGCAGGGTTATTTGAGGGCGCCGGTGCAAACCGCGGTTAGAAGTCCGGAATGCTGAGGCTCCTGCGGAGTCAGGGCGGCGAGAACAGGCACGGAGTACGCAACGCCACGCTGGACAGCTTCAACGGAGCTGGTGTTCCAGAGACGGGCCTGTCCGGCTGGACGGGCAGCATTTGCCGTGGACTCGGAGCCGCCTCCAGCGCGGGGGCCCGGGCGGCTCCCTGAGCAGGTTACGCCACCTCCCCAGGCCTCGGCGCTCTGCTAGCCCGGAGTGAGAAGGGCGGGCACAGGGTGGGGTTGTTGGGAGTGGGACGGGAATTGTCGTGTCGGAAGTTCTGAGTGGTACATGGACACCAGACCGCCCGGGGGTGTTCCAAGGGGAAAAGGCCCCAACTAGAAAGGGGACCGTCGTTGGGGCCCGGGGCACAGACTTCCCTGTCGCTCACTTCCAGCCCCCGCCCCTGCGAACCGGGGGCTGGGATCTAGGAGCTGGTGGGGGTCCCGCGGTCTAAGAGAGGGGGTAAGTGCATCCTCTTAAAACTTAGTAAGTTAACTGAATTCAAGAAACATGTTGGGGGAAAAATGATTAAGGAAAATTAAGAGTATTAGGAAACAGCAATGTTCTCATGTTTGAAGTTAGCTGGAAGGAGGCGCCCTCCCAGAAGGCTGTGGGTGGGTAGGAGGGTTTGCACTGACGCGTGAGTGGGCTCCTTCTCTCCGTCCTTCCCCCCAGGAAGGACAGCTGACAGCCCTCACGGACCTCGGCAGAGGGGCGAGTAGCCCGGATCCGGCGGTGGGAATTTGGAGCCTGACGCACCCCCAGCTCAGGGGATAAGCTGTAAGCAGCTCAGTGGAAGACAGGGAGCTACAGGGATGCCACACCCTCCCGGAGCGCCTCCCACATCCCCACCTTCCCCATCATTCCCTTCACTGTTCCCCCAGCATTTTACCACCCACATTTTCAGACACAGGGCCCTGAGGTTTCACAGTAAACACCACCTGGATGCTCTCTTCACATGGCACTGTTCCTGCTTTTAACTAGTCCTCCGCCCCTCCCTCCGGGCCGGCACATTTTGTTACAGCCCTTGTCTGACCCTTGCCTGTGTCAGTTTTAAGTGGGTTACTCTGGATGGGGTGATACCGTTCTCGCTTTGTTGTTTGTTTTTAATTCCTCCCTGCCGGGCGCACAAAGCAGGGCCCTGATGAGTATCTGCTGAATGAAGGAAGAGACACGTGTGTCATGGGAACATCCCTAAGGAACACACGAACCACTGCGGGGGAGGTAACAAGGTCCCCACAAGGACCCCCGCTTCCCCCGCGTGGAAGGCCAGGCCGTGCTCCCCAGTTGGCATCCCTGTGGCTGGTTTCCCTGGCATTCTGAGTAAGTGTCCACATCCGGTCCCAGGCTGCGTCTGCTAAGGAGCTGAACCAACTCACTGACGGAGCTCACGCGCTGCCTGCCTCTGCCCTGTTCGATAATAGTTATTGGACCCCTGCGCCGGTGTTAACACCCATCAGACCAAAGCTGTCTGGGGACAGGGGAGGCCTGAGGGGCAGGGCGGGGCCAGCTTTCACGGACGGTGCGGCATTTCTGCTCTTCCCCGTCCCTAGGGCTCGCTCCCCTGCCCATCAGCTGCTCGTGTCCGTGCCCACGCCGGGCGCTCTCCCGGCTCTGGCGCGCCCCCACCCCCCACCCCAAGGCCTGGCACGTCCTGGCTCTCTGCAAAGCGAGGCTGGCAGTCTGCAACTCCCTGTGCTGTGTCATCCTCTCCCAGGAGCCAGGTCACCGGAGCCCAGAGCCCAGGACGCTCAATCACGTCGGAGCCCGTGGCAGCAGTGACACTGCGGATTCTGGATTCAGGGTGGTGTTGGGTTTTTTTGTTTTGTTTTGTTTTTGGCTGTCCTCCTTCCCCAGCCCTCCCCCCACTAAAACAAAACATAACATAAACTAAGAAAAAAACCACAGAAACAAAGGTTTTCAATAAAACACAGAGTTAGAACAGATTCAAGGAAACATACTCTCTCGATACCTGTGATCACTCTTTATTCGGCCTCATCAAGCCCTGGCCTCGGTCGCATCTAGGGACGAAGTCAGCAGGAGAGGGCAGCCGGGGCTGCGGCCGGAGGAGAGACGCTGCTGGCCGGCGCTCCGCCCACCCGCCTGTCCACCCGCCTTCGCTCCCTGACCTGCGGGGCCTTCCCTTTCGCCTGCAGCCTGGAACTCCTTCCTGCGGGGGCACCGTGCCTAATGCTTTAATTTCTGATCACATTTCCCAGCAGAAAATACGTTCCTCCACTTCAGCACATCTCCAAAGCCTTCTTAGTTCTCCGTTCTGCCATTTTTTTAAATTTATTTTTCCATTACACTCGACATTTGGCATCGTGTCCTGTTAGTCAGGTGCGCAGCATCGTGGGCATGCGATCAGGTACTTTACAAAGAGGCCACGTGGTGCCGCCTTGCATCAGTTGGCCCCCCCCGCACTGGACGGCCACAAAAGGGCGGCTCTGGAAAGACGATCAATCGGATGCTCTCAAGGTCACTCCACACCTGAATCTCCATCAGGCGCATCTGCAGGTGCAGCGGTCGCAGGCCGCAGCGGCGTCGGGGAGGCAGGTCCTCCCGCTCCGCCCCAGAACCGGTGCGTGCGACTCCAGGGGAGGCCGGCAGTCTGGGCCCCACAAGCCCTCCGGGAGACTTCGGGGCCCACGCAAGCCGGAGAGCGACTGCCCTGGTGGAGAGAAGACCACGCGAGCTCTGGCCGGAAAAGCAAGGCCCACGGTTTGGCATCCCCGCTGACTCTGTGACCTTCGGCGAGTCTCTGAATCTCTATACACCTCAGTTTCCCCGACTGTTAAATAACACCTGCCCCTGGCTTGTGGGGTGGTCCTGAAACTAACGATTACGTATTCTCACAGCGTAGCTGCTAAATAAATATCACCTCCCTTCGCCTTCCGCTTCTACCCCAGCTCTCTGACTTACACAGAAGCCCCACCACGGAAGGGTTAGGAGTCCCAAAGCTAAGGTCTTATTCCTTATCCCCAAGGGCACAATAAAGTGGAAATTAAAAGCCCTGGCTGGGCAGCTCAGTTGGTTAGACCATCGCCCTGATGCACATGGTTGTGGGTTTGATCCCTGGTCAGGGCATATACAAGAAAAAAACCAATGAATGCATCAGTAAGTGGAACAACAAATCCATGTTCTCTCTCTCTCTCTCTCAAAATAATAAATGAGACTTCCAGCCAGGATGGAGGCGTAGGTAGACACCCTGTACCTCCTCCCACAACCAAACTAAGGACAACAAAAATTTAGAAACAAAAGAACAACCGGTACTGACGGAAAATTGAACTGTATAGAAGCCCAACAACCAGGGAGTTAAAGAAGAAACATTCATCCAGACGGTAGGAAGGGTGGAGTCGGGCGGCCAGGCAGACAGGGCTCTCAGCAAAGCGGCGGCTGGCAGAGCCCTGGCGTGGGGTGGCAGTGGGTGGACAATAGTGGAGGGGCACAGTGCACAAGGTGGCTGGCGGACTGGGGGGGGTCCCACGTTCACGTGCAGATAAAGCAAGAGAAATTGGGGAGCGAGAGACCGCACAAGCCAGGGTCCCAGCGGGGAAATAAAGCCTCCAAACACCGATTGAAAACACCTGTGGGGGTTGAGGTGCCGGGAGACACTCCCAGACTCACAGGAGAGTTCGTTGGAGCGACCCACAGGGTCCTAGAATGCACACAAGCCCACCCACCCGGGAATCAGCACCAGAGGGGCCCAGTTTGCTTGTGGGAAGCGGTGGAAGGGATTGAAATCTGGCAGAGTGGAGTAAGCGCCATTGTTCCCTCTTGGACCCCGCCCCACACACAGCGTCACAACTCAGTGATGTAGGTTGCCCGCCCTGGCGAACATCTAAGGCCCCGCCCCTCACTACATAAGAGGTGCATCAAAACAAACAAACAAAAAGCCCAAATGAAAGAACAGATCAAAGCTTCAAAGCAAATACAACTAAACAATGAAGAGATAGCCAACCTATTAGATGCACAGTTCAAAGTACTCGTGATCAGGATACTCACAGAATTGGTTGATTTTGGTCGCAAATTAGATGAAAAAATGAAGGCTACAATAAGTGAAATGAAGGAAAATGCACAGGGAACCAATAGTGATGGGAGGAAAACTGGGACTCAAATCAATGGAGCGGACCAGAAGGAAGAAACAACCAAACAGAAAAGAATGAAGAAACAAGAATTCAAAAAAATGAGGAGAGACTTAGGAACCTCCAGGACATCTTTAAACATCCCAACATCCAAATTACAGGGTACCAGAAGGGGAAGAAGTAGAGCAACAAGTGGAAAACTTATTTGAACAAATAATAAATAACTTCCCCAATCTGGCAAAGGAAATAAACTTCCAGGAAGTCCAGGAAGCTCAGAGAGTCCCATAGAAGTTGGACCCAAGGAGGAACATACCAAGGCACATCGTAATTACATTAGCCAAGATTAAAATTAAAGAGAGAATCCCAGAAATAGCAAGAGAAAAGGAGACAGTTACTTTGCATCCTCACCAGCAACCTACCGGAGAGCAGGGCCGCGGGGCCACAGCCACGCTGGCTAGGTGTGCGGTCCGAGTTCTGGAGTCCAGATGAGCTGACCGTCCCGGTGAGGGGACGGCTGAGACCCAGCCTCCGTGGGGTCTTACACTGGCCTTCTCTCGGTGTGTGTGTGGGGGGTGGGGTGGGGGTGTTGGGGGGAGGCCATCTTTTCATTGGTCTAAGGTACTATTTTTGGTGAACCCTCTCCTGGGGAACTGTCCATTGTCTTGTCATGGTTTGGGTGTCTTCATTTTTTTTTTTGCTTTTTCCATGCAGATGTTTTTGACCCCATTTCTAAAGAAACTTAGTCCTGTTTCTCGTGGCACCTGTATGTTTTTACGCCCGGGTCTCAAATGCATTTCACGCATGATTATGTTTCACGTGGTTTCTGTCCTTGCTGATTTTCTGCCTACTTGTATGAAACACACTGTAGTTGTGGATCTGTGTATTTTTCCTTTCAGGTCTGCCCGTGTTCATTCCATGGGTTTGAAGCTCTGAACGTGGGGCAAAGATATTTACGAGTGTTCGCTCTTCACGGTGAGCTGACCCTTTTGTTACGATGAGGTGTTCTCGTTGTCCCTGGTACCTCGCCTGTCCTGCAGCTCACGGGCTCAGAGCAACCCAGTCCTCCAGCTTCCTGTGGGCGAGGCTTGCTTGGCCCCTCCCCACGTTCAGAGACTGTGGAAGGAATCATCCGCCCGGGCTGGAGAACCCAGGGACCTCGGAGAACAGAGCGACAGGTCTGCGTCCTGTGCAGAGCCACGACCCTGTGCCCGGGACAGGCCAGGGGACCCGAAGCCCAGGAAGGAAAAGCTGGGTCTCCTGCGCTTTGGTGGAGGGCTCGTGTGTTCGGGACACGCATGTCATCCCTCCACAGACCTGTCTGAGTATCCGCGCAGGGGCCGAGCTAGGCGCACAGCCTGGGCGTCCAGAAACGCCTGGAGTTGGAGCGATGAGGTGACGGAGGCTCAACAGCACTGCTTCTGGTATTTGGGTTTCTCCGTGAATGAGAACCAACGTGTTTCTGGCAGCCGAGCGCATCACTACGACGAAGGGTAAGAGTCTATTAGTGAGTAAAAGCGGACTGGGGGCCAACGGTGCACCACGGGAATACTGAGGAAGCACGACAGCGTGTATTTGGAATGGGAAATGGCACCTCAGATGTTAGCTTCTATTTAAGGAGGCCCAGCCTCCTGCATGACAAAAAAAAAACAAAAACAAAAACAAAAAAACCAAAAAACGAAAACGTGAATCTGTTTAGGTGTTTAAATATTTTCAAAGCCTCCTTATTTTTTAAAAAAATTTTAAAAAAGATTTTATTTCTGGAGAGAGGGGAAGGGAGAGAGAAAGAGGGAGAGAAACATCAATATGTGGTTGCCTCTCACGCGCCCCCTTCTGGGAACCTGGCCCGCAACCCAGGCATGTGCCCTGACTGGGAATCAAACTGGTGACCCTTTGGTTCTCAGGCTGGCGCTCAATCCACTGAGCCACACCAGCCAGGGCTCAAAGGCCCCTTCTAATATCACAGAAGTTTAATGTTGAAACTGAAGTGTTTGGATTTCCCTCTCGTAAAAGCCTCCCCAGCCACCGTCAGGGTGGTCACCATCCCAGTATAACGCAGACAGGTTTACCCTGAAGTCAAGGGAACTCCAGCTGAGACCCTCACTTGCTCTGGGCCCTTCTAATTAGGAACTCACTTTGGCACTTAATTTTGACATATCCGTCCATATTCCTTTTTCTTAAAGAGTCCCAAGGACTGTAAAAGCTTCAGGGCACAGAAGACTTAGACATGCCTTTGGTCAAACCGTAGAATTATTAAAGTATTTTTCTTCTTCACCCTATCTTATTCAGTTCCAAGAACTACTATTTCATTCTTCAAAATTCCCTGGGATTTCGCTCTTCCTCCTCAATTCCCGCTGAGCCCACGTGTTCCGCTCAGGGCCCCCTCACACGAACACGGCCGGAAGGCAGCCCGACGGCGGGGGTTCCCTGACTGTGGTCTCCCTCGATGAATCCGCCCTAGTTACAGCTGCCGGACTGATCAAAAATGATCGGTGACGTCCAGCATCCATGTGCGTGCTTACGGGCCACATGAGGCCTGCAGCTCAGGAAGGAAACCCGGGACAGATACTATTTTCCGAATCAGCAGTGGATCGACAGGAGCTGAAGCGATTGATGAGAACGCCACAGGCAAATGAGTTGAAGGAGGAAAAAATCAGTCCACAGATCGCGTGCTGGTGGTTTAACAGGGCCGAAAAATAGCCGTTACCACTTCCTGTGTCCTTTCTCGCCAAATGCCGTTCCAAACATTTCACTCACATCTTGAAAAACAAATCAAGCCCCTGGACTCAGGTACTATCATCAGGCCGTTCTGCATTCAGGGAAACTGGGGCATGGACTGAAGAAATGATTCGCCCGAAACCCCACATCTGGTTGAGCGGCGATACGAAGATTTGAGGACAGGTGCTCCGACTCCGGAACTTGCTCCCGACCCTCAATACGCCTCACAGTAATTGTGGAAGGCAGCAATTTTCACCTCTACAGATTCCGAAAACAACAACTGAGGCTCAGAGCAAGTCGACCACTTGCTCAAGTAACAGAGGTCGCACCGGTGGGGTCAGGAGTCGAACCCGAAGCCTGTACCCCTCAGGCCTCAGTTAGCAGCAGGGATTCAACCTCTCTCTGAATCTTTTAGGATGCCCAGCCCTGTACCAAACACCTGTTTAAAGAACAGCACTATTATTACTGATCCTACTACTAATGTCAGAACTCAGCAGGTTTATCTCCCATTTACCTCTCACAGGAAGTGACCTAGGATGTACAACGTGAACAATCTGGAAACTAAGGAGGGAGGTATGGGGGCAGGGAGCAGGGAGCCCTACCCTAGAGAAGAACAGGCAGAAGTCTCAGGACAAAGCCTGTCACGGAAACCGGAGCAGGACAGGGGACTTTGCGTGGGTGGTCTTCCTGGGGAACCTCGAGAATCCGACGCGGGAATCCAGTGGGAGGTAGGAAAGATGTTACGTGGACTCGCCTCTAGCACTGTGGGGCTCAGGGTTATGACATCGCTGCCCTCGAGAAGGAAGCGTGACCCTAGCGGTCCCTGGTTCTACAGGTAACATTCACACAGTAATCAACGAAATGCTCTCCACTTGTGTATTTCACTGACCACGACGTGTTTTGTTCTCACATTTTGATGCCTGGGAATGAAATGCATCTTCCAATCAATGCTGTGTCACAGCTTAACAAGTTGTTTATTTATTTATTTTTGGGTAGAAACTATTGGCGCACCTTACAGTCTGCAGCATGCTGGATTGGAAGAGCCGCGCCGGCCAGGAACAGCCAGCTCAGTAACACACTCCTTGGGCAATCTCTGTGAGGGTTCTACCCAGCTGGCGTTGTTATCACCACTTTACAGACACGGAAACTGAGGCTCAAGGACTCAATGACATGCCTAGGATGGCTGTCGATGACGTGGCACAGCCAGAATGGAAACCAGGCGTGACTTCGAAGGTCTTGCCTCGCTGGGCCTCCGCATTTATCACCAGCCGCGCAAAGCTGAATGGAAGCCTGCCGGACCTGAACCACTCAAACCAAGGTGCGGCTCAACTGAGAAGCCCTCCCAGCTCCTCCAGGAACCACCGATCTAGCCCTCACCTGTGCTCCGCTAGCGTTTTATGGCTACCTCTATTACACCTTCTTATAACGCGGAACTTAATAGCGCCTCAGTCACCCTCTCTGCCCCTATGGTGCCCACCGCTGTTCCTGCCGCGGCAGGAGCGCAATGTCTGCTAAAAGGAGCAGGGTCTCTGTCTCCAAGTCGAAGGAGAAGACGAGAAATGCACATGTAACTAAATAAGGGCAAAAGCAGTGTTACCCAAGCAGTATAAATAAAGTGCATTGGAATTTTAAGAGGAAAGAGCCAATGAGAGCAAACACGTGTCGTGGGGAGACAACAGTTCATCGAGCTTCCAGGTTCACACACACACACACACACACACACGCACACACACACAACCTGGCGGAAACCAGGCTGCTGAGACATTTTCTTTAGACTGTACAGCAGTTTTTAATTTAATGAACTCCCAGCACTCATAATTGAACTTTCCCGTAACATCAGGACTTCTGGATTTTCCTGGAAAACGGGGCGATGTTGAAAACGGGGCGCTCGTTCTTGCAGGGGCACTGGTTGCATGTCAGTGCCCCCTCCTTCATCCTAGCACCTCCCACCACTGACCCACGCCCAGCCTGCAGAGAGCATTGATTGACCTGTGCCCTCTGCAGACACCAAGGTTCGCGGTCGCGTCTCCGACACCCCACCCCCTGCTCCGTGCGTGTTCCCGCCTCCCCCAGAAGCGCTGCTCCTCCGAGTCGCTGCGGCCACTGCTCTTGCTCGCTGTCTCCGACCACCCCGTCCACTGGGCTGCCGCGACCCCCGGCGCATACCTCTAGGTCCCTAATCACACTGTGCGCTCACAGCGTCCCTCCTTCGCTAGGGCCACAGTCCGCGGGTGCCAGCGGCGCACGACCTCCGCGGGCCCAGCAGGCGTGCAGTACGTGCCGTACGCGTTGGTGGAAGTCAGTCTCTCCACTTTGCAGCAAACACTGGCTCCACTATCTAACTGGCCTTAGAGGTGAGGCCGAGGCAGGACGCAGGCAAATCCAGACGCGTCGCTCCCCGCCCCCAGAAGGTGCGCCCGCAGTCACGACTGGACCGGGTCCCATGGTCCCACTCCACCTCTCGCGAGACCCGCCTGAGTGCGGCTTGGTTTCCGCGAGATTCGCGCGGCCACGCCCCTCCCCGGAAGGAGCTTTACGGACGCTGTGCCCCGGAAGCGGAAGTGTGGCGCCCAGGCTGTCAGAGTCGCCGTGTTACTCGGTGGTCCTGAAGTCTAGGGAAACCGTCTCTCGCTGCATTCTTCGTGGCCGTGGAGCGCTTCCCCCCTGGCGGGTGGAAGTGCAGAGCCGGAAGTGCGAGATGAGCACCATGTTCGCGGACACGCTGCTCATCGTTTTTATCTCCGTGTGCACGGCTCTTCTCGCCGAGGGTGAGGGGGGCTGCTTCCCTGACGTTTGAGCTGTCCCCGAGGGGAGAGTCCCAGGCCAGGGGTTCCTCGCGCCACCGCGGGACAGGTCGCCAGCCTTGCTTGCTTGGGGGCTGCACCTGCTCTGCCCCAGGGAACCTCGGGGCGGCTCGTGCGCCAGGGCGGGCGAGGTCGGGCGCGCGCGACGACCGGGCGTCTCTGGTCCCTGGCGTGTTTGCGGAGACACTTTGGCGCCAGCGCCACGCTCCAGGTGCTTTGGTTGAAGCGTCAATGGTCGGGACCTCTGCGAACATGTCTCCACCTAGCGCGTCGCTCTTCACGTTGCAGGTATCACCTGGGTCCTGGTGTACAGGACAGACAAGTACAAGAGACTGAAGGCGGAAGTGGAAAAACAGAGCAAAAAACGTGAGTACGGCAGCTTCCTTTCAGAAGTAGTTTCATTTTTTAAAAAAAGTCGTTTCCATAAAAAAGAAAACAAAAAAAGAAGTCGTTTCAGTGGGTCGAGTGCACGAAGCACCTAGTTGCAGTGGGTATTTGGGGGGCATCTGCTGATAGGAGCGGCGGAGGGGGATGCAGAGACGATTCCAACTTGAATTCTGGTCAGAAGGAGACTTTTATGCGGAGTGTCACGATGGGAGAGGCACGTGTCAGGGGCGGTGGGAGCCTTTTTGACGCAGGCAGCCTCCTGCGTGGGTTGGGGGGTGAGAATTTGCATGGGGAATGAGATGGGGGAAGGGTTTCCAAAAGTCGTTCGGAGCGAGACCGGGTGGACAGGAAGGCGGGGAACGGGCGGCCGTGGCGGTTTTACTCAGGGACCGCTGCTCGCTCAGCGCGGCATGGGCAGGTGCGCCTGCAGATCACCTGTCGTGAAACGGGCAAGTGTGTTGGAAGAGTCTCCACAAAAAGTTCACTGAAGCTGAATGCAGCCTCTCACAACAACGCCAGCTGGTGCACTGCTACCGGTGGGTTCCTAGAACACTCACCTGGAGCAGGGAGCCTGGACTATAAGGGGCCCACCCGCCAGATGATAATTCCAGTTTCTGGGGGGTACCACCCCCCGTAGTAAGATACTGTACAGAACAGATAATGTAAATAAACCAAAGAAAGGTAAATTTTGACATGTCTATTTTTGGTCCATTCAATGGGACTTCAATATAGTAAATAGAAAATCTACATATACTACACTGTTTCTCTTCAAAATCTGACGGTTGCTCCATCCTCCTGTGAATTGAAACACATCAAAGAACGTGGCCTTAGCTGTTTTGGCCCTCCCGCTCTTCCTGCCCCATGCCTCGTCTCCTGCGCTGTCATGTTACCTGGGTCACTCTTTAGGGAGCGAGGATCCTGTTGGTCTTTCCATCTCCCCAGAACGGTGCCTGTCGGGCGGGCAGCCGACCGCTGACCGGCGGACCCCGCCCCTGCGGTGACGGTGGGTGTGCAGCCAGGAGCACCGGAGTTCTGTGCCGCAGCCTGAATACCGCGCTGGCCACGCCCCGGCAGCCCCCTGCCCGCGGTCCGCCGTCCTCGTCCTAACCACGCCCATGTTCTCCTGCTGTCCTGTACGGGCCCTGGAGTGAGGGCACCTTCCTCATGGCTGGTGTGCGTGGGCCCAGAGCGTGGGGCCGCCTTTTCCCACCAGCAGTCGCGGGGTCGGACCAGCTGGCTTAGTCCTGACCATAACCACAGTCAGCGTGGGACTTAAGCCTCTGTCACGGGGTCAGACTCTGTTTCTTTAGCCTAACGCACGATTAATTTCCACGGTGTCCCTCTGCGTTTACAGTGGAAAAGAAGAAGGAAACGATCACGGAGTCGGCTGGGCGGCAGCAGAAAAAGAAGATAGGTAAGCCGAGTCCCTGGCGTGCGGGAGGGCAGGTGTTCCTGGAAAAAACGCGTTCTGCGCGGCCGACGCTGTAACGACCGTGTTGACAGTGGTCACTGGCGTGGGCGAGTCAGTGGCCCTCCGAGCATTGTCCGAGCTGCCTTTCTTGGGTCCCTCGACCGCTGGGCGGGACAAGTTCGCGCAGTTGCTCCTTGGGCTCTCAGCTTTGAAATGTCGGCTTTGGGGGAACGGTGTTGGCAGCTGCAGCTTTTGAACTTGGCTGAGGGCTCCTGGCCTTGTTGGGCGACGTGCTGTGTGTCACCTCACGTCTGGGGTGATGGTTTCCAGCGGGGTCTTTGTCACCTGCGTTCGTCGCCGCCGTGGCTTCCTTCCTGAGGGCCCCCGGGGGTGGAAACCCACCAGAGCAGGTTTTCTACTGAGTAATTCTCGTCTCGTCTGCAGACTGGCGATGGGATTTTGGCCTTCCGGTGTATTTTAGAATTTAATTACCACATGTAGTTCTCTTCCAAAAAGACAACTTGTAAATGACTGGACATGATTTGTGTTTACGATGCTTCCTGACTCTGAAATCGGGGAAAATCCTGTGTTTGGTTCAGACGCTGTGTTTCTGTGCGTAGGTCACTGCTGTTCTGTCCCATTCTGTCCCAGGAGAGGTTCTGCCAGGCTGGACGGCACCAGCGTCCTCTTCGGATGAAAGCTTCTCAGTTTAGTGCAGGGGTATCGGGGGTCTTCCAAGGGGCCTGCGTGCTTGGTGCCGTGGCCGGATGCTGCCATGTATCGACTGTGTGGGGTCAGTCCCCCTGGAGAAATGCCAGGGGGTGCGGGTGGTCTTCAGAACTTGGACTCGAGCCTGGCCGGGAGGCTCAGTTGGTTGGAGCACCATCCTGTGCGGAAGGTTGCAGGTTCGATCCCCGTTCAGGGCACATGCAGGAGGCAACCGAACGATGTACCCCTCACATCGACGCCTCTCTCTGTCTCTTTTCCTCTCTCTCAAATCAGTGAACATATCCTCAGGTGAGGATTTAAAGGAAATTAACCTTGAAAGATTTTCATTTATTTAAGTTGAAATAGTCTGGTGCTCGGCTGCTGCCGGTGAATTTCCCGTTAATGCCGAGCGTGCAGCGTGCCCGGTCATCAGCTCGTCCCGTTCAGGTGGGCGCGAGAGAAGCGGGAGCGCTTTCGCAGCCCGGTCAGCGGGGGCTTCACACCTGCCGCGCTCCGTGCTCCGTGCCCTAACCCTTCTGCATCCCTTCCAGAGAGGCAGGAAGAGAAACTGAAGAACAACAACCGAGACCTGTCAATGGTAAGAGTCCTAAATGCACCTTCCTGGTCGGCCACGGGCTGTTTTTTTAGCAGAGACCCGGATTTACGTTGGGAGCACCACGCTTACTGTTCGGAAATGCGAAGTCTCCATAGGCTGTGCAGAGTGTTGGGGGGTCCTGGGCGGATGGCGGTGAAAAGGTGTTTTGGGGTCGGGACAGCTCTGTCCAGCGGCCCGGGGCCATCCTTTGCTCCTTCCCCACCGTTCCGGACTGGCCCCTGGGTTTAGGGCCTGCTTCTTCCTTCTGTTAATGCTGCCTCTTCAATTTGGGGGACCTAGTCACCCCGGTGTGGGGGGTGGAGCATTACAGAGGGCCTTCCTTGTGCCCTTTGCCCTCAGAGGGGCCTCTGTCCCGAGGGGCAGGCGTGCTGTGTGAGGCCAGGGGTTCATGACCGCTTGCCCGCTGTCTGTAAGGAGCGGCTTGTTTGAGCATCTCTTTCCGAGGCAGGGTGGGCTGATGAGAGGGTTTGACCGCTTTTTCTCCTGAATTTCCGAGTATCCCACATGGGGCATCTGGATTTGCCACAGTCGTTTGTCGGTTACTGAGAGACCTTTGGTAGATAACTTTATCTTGAAATTCTTACTAAGAAGATTATAATTGAGAGGTACATTTAAAAAATAACCTTACTTTTCTATCGACACAATTATTACGTATTTACCGTAGCAAATTTGGAAAGCCCCGAAAGGGGAGATACAGGTGCAGCTACCAGACTGTTAATCTTACGCCTTTACGACGTGGTGACTAAGAAAGAAGTTAGCTGCCGGCCATAGCACTCCCTAACGGTGGCTCACGCAGATGAGGGTTTTTCCACTCGCTCTGGACGTCAGGAGGCGGAGGCCCCTGCTGGGGCGGCAGCTCAGTGACACCGCCCAGCGCGCAGCCAGCCGCCCGCCAGCCTGAGCCTCAGGCTGTTGGGCGTTCGGTCTGCCTTACCCTCAGGCCTCCTGCCCTTCGTTCCCCGCGAGGAGGAGGGGCACGAGGCCTGGAGCATGGGTGCCAGCTTCTCCCTGTTCAGAGTCCCGGTCCCACTTGTGCTTGGAACTCACCGGCCGGAAGCAGGCCTCAGGGCTGCCCCGGGCAGGTCCCCAGCAGGCAGCCAGGAGAAGAGGGCTGGCCGGCTTTCGGCTAGGAGCGCCTTTAGCAGTGTTCTGCTTTAGAAAAGCAAAGCTCTGGCGGTGGCTGCGCGGGGTGGAGTGACGGTGCGGGTCTCCTGGCAGGTCCGCATGAAGTCCATGTTCGCCATCGGCTTCTGCTTCACCGCCCTGATGGGGATGTTCAACTCCATGTGAGTACCTCCCGCGCGGCGCCGCCTGCTGCCGCCTGTCGGTGCTGCCGCTTCCGGTGTCCGGGACCGACACAGGCCTGGCGCGCCCGTCGCCCAGACCCACAGGGCTGGCGGTGGGCCCCTGCCTTGCCCTCTCCTGTCTCTGCGTGCACTGGCTGCACGCGCACGGGCGCGGGCCGCGGGCTTTCCCGAGCCATCCGAGGCGCGCCTCGGCCTTCCCGCCCGTCTGCGCGTCAGCGCGGGGGCGCGTGCCCCCTGAGGACACCACCGCGGGCCAGTTCTCACGGTCAGGGAGGCTTGGCTCTGACGGAGGACGCCTGCGGGTGACCTTTCGCCCTCCTAACAGCCGGGGTGTTCTCTGCGCAAGGCAGAGACTCGGGTGCTGTGGGGCCTCCGGAAGGAAGGCGGTCACACGGAGACGTTTGGACCGTTGAAGTGGGGTCCTCACCCTGCACCCCGCTGCGGTGGCGGGGTGGGCCCGTCGTCCGGCCGGCCCGCCAGGAGCGGGCAGCCCCAAGGGGACACTGGCCCCTGTCCGAGCTCGCCAGAACCCGGCCCCACGGATGGGACTTCCTCCTGCTCTTCCTCCCCCGCTTCCTGTCTGACTGACTGTCTGTCTGTCTGTCCCGCTCCCTGTGAACGCCCCCCAGCGTGTCCTCTCCCCCCCTGTTCAGCGGCGCTCCGCGCCAAGCGCTGCGCCAGGTGTGGGAACGTGACGAGTGCAGCGCCTCCGCCCTCCGTGGGGCCAGCGCTTCGGGGAAGACGAGACCCATGGGTCAGCAGGCGGCGGAGGCCGTCGCGGAAGTCTGGCGTGCGCGCGTGTGTTCCGTTTCGGGCCAGGCTCTTCTCCGGACCCGAGGAGCCCGTCCGCCGACCGGAAACAGCAGTCCTGTGTTGTCTCCTCCCAGATTCGACGGCCGGGTGGTGGCCAAGCTGCCCTTCACCCCGCTGTCCTACGTCCAGGGCCTGTCGCACCGGAACCTGCTGGGGGACGACAGCACCGACTGCTCCTTCATCTTCCTGTACATCCTCTGCACCATGTCCATTCGGCAGGTGAGGGGCCGGGCCCCTGGTGCCTGGTCGCGGGAGACTGCCTACGGCGCGGGATGTCACCCCGCCTCTGGGCGGGGTCGGCTGTGGGCTCCGGCGGCCCCCCACCTAGGTTTGGGCAGGTGCCCTCTCCGGAGCGTGTCCTGCTCCCGGAGCCTGCGTGAGCCCTTGCTCCCGCGACAGCGGATGTGCGCCGTGGCCCTGGGGTCTGTCCCTCGCGTGTTCTAGGGCCCCGGTGTCCCGACTGCCGCTGCTTGAGGTGTGTGTGGGTCGGGGTCACGGACCCTTAGGGACGGGCAGTGGCGGCAAGCCCAGCCGGGCTCCCCAGTGCACGCTTGGAGCTGCCGGTCCCCTCCTCCTGGCGGCCGTCCAAAGGCACAGGCGGCCTCCTTCCCGCGGTGCCTCCGGTCCGTGAGACACCGGGGCCTGCTGTCACTTCCGGAACCCAAGCCAGTGGGGGGTGTGGTGACTTAAGTTTCTCAGAGTTGAGAGGAGGCCAGCGCGAGGGTCAGACATTCAGGGTGACGTGAGTGAGAACGGAGGGAGGGAGGGAGGGGAATAGATGGTGGGCGGAGCCCCGAGGGCGGCTCCACACCGGTCATCGGCAGGGGGTCGGGCAGGAGGGCTAGAGAGCGACGTGCACTGGGGGGGCACTTGAGAAAGGGAGAGGGTCCGTGTTTCAGGGCGCCGCTCAGAGTCCACCCCGCGGCCCTTCGGCCGCACCTCGGAGGCCCCAAACGCGGATCTTTCCGGGCGGTGGCGCAGCGCCGCTTCCCGGGTTGTTCTTTCCTTTTCCTCTGCGGCTCGCCCGCCTCGCTGTCACCGCAGTCACGGGACCGTGAGGATCTTTCCCTCTTCCGCGTTCCGTGCCGCGTAACCACCAGCGGCTCTTCCCACCCCCTGCGTGCCGTCGGCCCTCCCCTTCCCCGGTGAGAGCCGCCCGTGAGCCCGCAGCACAAGTCGGCTCACCTCCCCCGTCCGCTCCCACGGCCGTGTCCCCGTCTTGGGTGACTGTCTTTACCCCCACACGGCTTATGCCGGTTCTGCTTGTCGCTGGGTTGGTGTATTTAATGCCTCATTAACTGACAGAGTCTAAGTGTGAACCAGCAGCGTTTCGGAGAACCGGCTCTAATGAAGGTGAGTTCCTAAAAAGACCGTGGCGTCGGGTCCAGGGGGGACAGCTGGAAGGCCGGGGAGCTGCGCGCACACCGAGGAGGAGCTGGGCCCAGGTGGCTTGGCCAGGGTCCGAGCGCCCTCGCTCCTTTGGGGAAACCGAAGCTGACCATGCCGGTGTCGGCCGGCCTGCGCGGTGTGATGGTGACCGGGTCTGGGCGGGAGGCCGCCTCTCGGAAAGGCCTTCCTTCACGACGCGCTAGTGGGTGTGCTTGGCACGAATGCCTTGTGCTCAGGTGGAAGGAAGATGGCCTCTCGTTACGGTTCTCCACGGGGGAGACCAGCCCCTCGGGTTCCTGGCCAGAAGCCCCGGCAGGGGAGAGGGCTTCTGGGCGTGGCCTCCGCCGCATCATCGCGCTGGAGCGCGTCCGGGGACGCTCTCCGGGGGCCTGTCCGCCCGAGGCTCGTGGTAAACCCAGTGTCTGTTCCATCTCCCCCACAGAACATCCAGAAGATCCTCGGCCTCGCCCCTTCTCGAGCTGCCACCAAGCAGGCCGGCGGGTTCCTGGGCCCGCCGCCGCCCTCCGGGAAGTTCTCCTGAGGCCGAGAAGAACCGTGGGGTTCCCGTCACTTTTGGAGGTGCTCAGCGGGGACGCGCAGCTGTTTTGTAGCCAAGCCACAGGCAGCCCCCGCACGCGGGCCCCTTTCTAGTCCTTTCCGGCGCATCGGGGCGGGATTTGAAAGAGAACAACGGCGCCGCGCAGACCAGCAGGCCAGGCCTCCAACCAGCGTGTCGGTCCGAGAAGCCCCGGCGAGGCCGCTGCTGCGCGCACCTGCCCGCTCGCCCGCACGGCCGCTCTCGGGGGGCCGGCCGAGATGCTGGGGGCCTGCAGGCTGCTTCTCCTTGAGCATCTCGCAGGCGGGAAGACAAGCGCAGCTTTCCTTCAGTCAGCGACTCTCAATCGGGGCTGATTGTCGTGCGTGGTCTTTAAGCCACGTATGTGACCTGCAATCAATAAAGAGGCCAAAATTGTAGCTGTCTCACCTGCAAGGAGAGAGCTGGGTTGTGTTGCCGCGTTTGCCCAGACAGGCGTTTAGTAATCTTCACGTGAAGGCAGACACGGGCCAGGGAGAGCTGGGTGACCGGTGTGCAATGTCCTGTTTCGTCTTGCTTGTCCCCTGCGCTCCCCCTGTGCAGCTGGCCTGCTCCAGGGACTAGAGAGGGGGCGGGGACTCGCAGGGGCAGAGACGTGCGGGCCCTGGCCACCCCGCCCCGGGCCGCCTGCGGGCTCTCACGTGGGTGCCCGCAGCAAGGCGGCGATGCCGACTCCGGGAGACAGCGGGGCCTGCCGCAGCCTCACGACGAGCTGTCCGGTTACTGGCCCGGAAAACGTGTCGCGACTGGTCACCTGCACCACATCAGACCAGACCGTCACTGGGTCATTGGCGCTGACGTCCCAAGCCGGCAAGCCCGTGCCCCACTGGAGCACGTGGTGTGGCTGCTGTGCTGCGTGAAGGACGGCGTGTCCCCTTTCTGGTTGGAAGGAGGACGGGCAGCCGGCCGGCATCACTGGGCCTGCGTCAGGCTGCCGGGGTGCACCTGCAGCCTGCGGAGGCGGTGCCTGTCTTACCAGGGCGGCTCACCTGGGGGGCTTCTCGGGGATTTCGTAGGTCCCGGACCTGAGCCGGGGGAGACCGCACAGCGTGTGGGTGTCCGTGTCCGTGCCCCTGGCTGGCCCGTGGGTCCTCCCCCCCGGGGGCCGCCCTCTGCAGTGGGTCAGGGGCTGGCAGTGCGCGCCCAGAGCCCACCGCACCGCAGCCAGACTCACGGCCGCGCGCCGGTGTGCCGTCGGGTGTGTCAGCAGACGTGACGCCTCTGCGTTCCACGCTGCCCTCCAGGCCAAGTGGGAGGCCAGCGCACGTGCCCTCCGGACGGCCGCCGGCCAGACCGTCCCCGAATCGGATGAATTCTGCCTAAGTTGCAGTCATTTGTTTTAGTTTGTTTGCTTTGAGTTTTTAAAGTTTTAGAGTGGAAAGAACCTCACAAATAAAAGGTTTTAGAAAGCGTAAAGTACAGCCAGGTACCGCTGTGCAACTTGAACACTGGCCGACTCCTGGTCCGTCTGGTGTCTTAGGCGTCATGCCCGCCGTCCTTAACTGTGTGGGGCTTCCCCACACACCTGTCATCTCAGTGCCCTCCACCCCCCTGCAAGCGGACGCTCTGATACCCTGAAGCTGTAGAGATCAGAACTCACCCCGTTTCTTTGGAACGGGGAGCCAACTAGGAGAACCACGTCGCCGTTGGTGGGTGAGCGGCGTAAATCGCGTCCCGTCTGCAGGGCTGGCTTTGCCGAGGGAAGGGCCGCAGGCTTTCCTCGGAGGCTCCACCCGGAGCGTCTGGCCGCAGGCTGCGCGCCGCCTGGGCCCCGGCCCCGCAGACGCGTTCCAAGGGGGCGCACCGCCGCCGGTCTGGAGCCCACAGGCTCTGCAGCGGCCTCGCCTCTCTCACCACCCCCACCCCCCACCCCGGCGGCGGCGTGCTTGGAGAACCCTCCCTGGGGACCCTGGCGGGTGTCACGACTGCAGGCCTGTTTTCCCTGCCGTCGGCGTTCCCCTTTTGATTCGTTGACCGGTGGGGGCACCGATTCAAACACCCTTGGTTCACTTCAGTCCGCAGGGACTAGCTTCCTGGTGGGTGCCCGGCGGCATCTTCGCTGCGTGCTGTGAGGAGTCCCAGGGGCTGCGACCGGGGGCAGCACCTGCTCCTGGGAGGCCTGGTCGCTCCGGCTGGCGCTTGGGCGCCGAGTTCGTCCGCGGAGACCTGGCTGCAGGGTTCCGGGGCCTGCCTTGGGGACCGGGCTGAGGCGCGTTAAGAACCCATGCCCGAGCCCCTCTCGCCACTCAGGTTCGGGGCTGTCGAGCTTTCACTTAATTTCTTTGACCTGTGTCTCTCTTATCTGATGCTAAAAATAGCAGCTTTCTGTCCCAGCAATGACAGAAGTGAAATATCACATGATTACTTACGAGCATACTCCCAGAATGCCCATTCCAAAGTCTCCGAATATCAATACCAACATTAATACTGACAATACGATTACCGGAAATATTTGGGGTGTTTTGGGGGAGCGGGGTGGGTATACTTTTTATTTATTTATTTATTTTTAGGCAGAGGGGAAGGGAGGGAGAAGGGGGGAGCGAAACATCTCTGTGTGGTTGCCTCTCACGCGCCCCCTACTGGGGACCTGGCGCACAACCCAGGCCTGTGTCCTGACTGGGAAATGAGCCCGCCACCCTTTGGTTTGCAGGCGGGCGCTCAGTCCCCCGAGGCACCCCAGCCAGGGCTGGGTGCCTGTTCTCCAAGATACCTCCCACTCCGGGTCCCCAGCCATGTTGCGGACATCTCTCGGCACCTGGGGTGGAGCCTTGGTCGAGTGGGAGCCAGCGTGTGGGTAAATGGGTGTCGACACTCATCTCCGACCCGCCTACGTCCCCCTTCGCTCTGGCCCACCGCCTGTCCTTTGCGGCAGCCGTCTTTCTGACGCCGAGGCCGAAGCCACTGGGGAGATGAGGACGATGCGGCACGCGGCCCAGCCCCCCCCCCCCCCCCCCGCCCTGCACCTGCCCGGCTCCAGGCACGCAGGTGTGTCGTCAGGCTCTGCGTCCCTCACCTTCTGTCTGCGCCTTGCCTCCTGTGTTTTGTCTGTGTGGGGTGTCCTTCCTCGTAACTTGCCTGCTTTTCTCCCAGGACCTTCTTCACTCTGCCGTGTGAGTCACTTACAAAAAAAATAGGCAAAGAGACTGTTAACTTGCTAAGCCTTCGTGGCCTCACCTGGAAGATGGGGTTCTTGCTCCGGTCAGAAGTCCCTCATCCACCACACGCTTACCTGAGTCTTGGGATGGGTCCTCTGGCCCCTCCGCAAAGCACCTGCCGCCGCCGCCGCCGCCACTGGGAACGCCCGGGGAAGGATGCTCTCAGCCTCCACTCCGCGCTTCCGCTCCTGCCGCCCCGGGAACCTCGGCGTTACTCGTTTGGCTTGTTCATTAGCGTGTGTAGATCACATTATGTAAACTAGTGAAACGTGAATGCAGAAAGAGTGGCCTCTGTGGAAACTCCTTTGAATAAGTCATTAAAAGCACGTTGCTAACAACAGTTGCTTTGACTCAGGTGCGGGGGAAGGAACAGAGAACAGGTGAGGGACCCAGACTCCGCGAGGGCTCGGCACTCTGCGCTCTCAGTGTTTCAGTTTGTCCACGTGAGAGGCCAAAACTGCACACCAGAGCTGATGTGCGTTGTTTTTGTAAGAAACATTTGATTTAGGAAAACATCCACCACGAAACATGGAGTTTCCATCATGACAAAGTCTGTTTAAATTCTTCCAATTTTTTGAAACCGATTTGAGTTGCCAACATTGGATTCCGGTGTACTACGGTGGAAACATTCACGGGAAACAGAGGATTCTTTGGCGTAAACGAGCCCTTTCCTGGCTTTCCTCCCTGGTTCCCGTCCCCCCACCCAGGCCTCTGTGGCCCCTGTTCTTGGCTGAGACTTCCCGCACCCTCAGTTTTATCATGGAGCGCCCCTGCCTCGTTAACTGAGAGCCTGACTGTGTCCGGAGGGAGACTGAGCCTACTGTGAGCAGAGGCTGCTCTGTCTCTAGTCTGCAAAGAGCCCCTCTTCTTTTCAGACCTATACCATCAGTCTGTAACGTCTTAGCTCCCTTCTTAAAAATAATTTTTAAAAAGCTCTGGCTGGGGTGGCTCAGTGGATGGAGTGCTGGCCTGTGAACCAAAAGGTCACTGGTTCGATTCCCAGTCAGGGCACATGCCTGGGTTGAGGGCCGGGTCCCCAGTGGGGGACACATGGGAGGCAACCACACGTTGATGTCTCTCTCCCTTTCCTTCTCCCTCCCTTCCCCTCTCTCTAAAAATAAAGAAATAGGGCTTCCGGCCAAGATGGAGGCGTAGGCGGACACACTGTGCCTCCTCACACAAACAAAATTAAGGACAGCAAATATTCAGAAACAAGAAAACAACCAGAACTGATAGAAAACTGAACTGTATGGAAGTCCAACAACCATTCATCCAGACCGGTTAGAGGGGTGGAATTGCAGCAGGAAAAAGTGGAGGTGCGGCCCCGGGAACGCAGGCAGCAGTGGCTTGCAGTTCCCAGGTGCACAGGCGGCGGCTGGCGGACCCTGGGCATGGGGTGGCAACTGTGCAGACCCAGTGAGGCCGCACAAGGCGGCTGGCTGACCAGGTGGTCCCACATTGAGAGTGCAGACGGTCCAGGCAAAGGGGAAGTGGCTGAAGGGACTGAATCCAGGAGAGAGCGGTACAGGCGCCATTCTTCCCTCTCGGACCCCGCCCCCACCTATAGCATCACAACCCAGCGACTAGGCTGCCCTGCACAGGGGAACACCTAAGGCTCCGCCCCTCGCTACGTAACAGCTGCGACCAGACTAAAACCAAAACAAAACAAAAAGAACCACCAAAAATGGCTCAAACCCGAGAACAAATCAAATCCCCAGAGCCAATTCCTCTAAGCCATGAAGAGATAGCCAACCTATCAGATGCACAGTTCAAAGCCCTGGTGATCAGGATGCTCACAGAATTGGTTGATTTTGCTCACAAATTAGATGAAAAAAATGCAGGCTACAATACGTGAAATGAAGGAAGATGCATGGGGAACCAATAGAGATGGGAGGAAAACTGGGACTCAAATCAATGGAGTGGACCAGAAGGAAGAAACTAACAACCAAACAGAAAACAAGGAAGAAACAAGAATTCAAAAAAATGAGGAGAGGCTTAGGAATCTCCGGGACATCGTTAAACGTCCCAACATCCCAATTATAGGGGTCCCAGAAGGGGAAGAAGAAGAGCAACAAGTGGAAAACTTATTTGAACAAATAATCAAGGAGAACTTCCCCAATCTGGCAAAGGAAATAGACTACCAGGATGTCCAGGAAGCTCAGAGAGTCCCAAAGAAGTTGGACCCAAGGAGGAACACACCAAGGCACATCATAATTCCATTAGCCAAGATTCAAATGAAGGAGAGAATTCTAGGAGCAGCAAGGGATAAGGGGACAGTCATGTACAAAGGAGTTCCCATCAGACTGTCAGCTGATTTCTCAAAAGAGACCTTCCAGGCAAGAAGGGGCTGGAAAGAAGTATTTGAAGTCTTGAAAGGCAGGGACCTACATCCAAAATTGCTCTATCCAGTAAAGCTGTCATTTAGAATGGAAGGGAAGATAAAGTGCTTCTCAGATAAGGTCAAGTTCAAGGAGTTCATCATCACCAAGCCCTTATTATATGAAATGTTAAAGGAACTTACCTAAGAAAAAGAAAATCAAAAATTGGACAATGAAAAGACAGCAAACTCACAGGTATTAACAACTACACCTAAAACAAAAGCAAACAAAGCAAACAGCTAGAATAGGAACAGAACCACAAAAAGGGAGATCATATGGAGGGTTAGCAACAGGGGAGTGGGAGGAGGAGAGAGGGGGAAAAGGTACAGAGAATAAGTAGCATAGACGGTGGGTAGAAAAGAATAGTGTGGGAAATGCAGAAGCTAAAGAACTTATGACCCATGGACATGAACTAAAGGGGGGGAATGTGGGTGGGAGAGGGTGTGCAGGGTGGAGGGGAATGATGGGGGAGAAATGGGACAACTGTAATAGCATAATCAATAAAATATATTTAAAAAATAATGAAATAAAATATTATTTTTTAAAAAGAATAACTGTTTATCATCAGTAGATTTTGAGTGAAACATATGACCCTCCTTCATGTGACCAGAACCTCATGCAAGTGGTTGAAGGCCTTAAAAGCAAAGACTAAGCGTTGGCTGGTGTGGCTCAGGGGATTCAGCCCCGGCCTTCGCACCGAAGGGTCACTGGTTGGATTCCCAGTCAGGACACGTGCCTGGGTTGTGGGCCAGGCCTCCAGAAAGGGGCGCACAAGAAGCGACTACACATTGATGTTTTTCTCCCTCTATCTCTCTGTTCCCCTCTCTAAAAATAAATAAATAAAATCTTTAAAAAACAGCAAAGATAAAGATTTTCCAAATAAGGGATTTTCCTCAATTCTGCAACATAGAAACGCTGCCCAGGTTTTCAGCTTGTAGCCCTGCGGAGTCTGGAGTCAAGATGGCAACGTCAGGTCTTACTTGAATTTCCGCCCAAATTTCCGCCCAGCCAGCCTGCCAGCCCCACAACCGTGTAAGCCAGCTCCCTCATCCCTCCCTCTCCGCCCCCCTCTCTCCGTGCATAGCATCCGTTCTGTGTCTCTGGACAACCGTGGCTCCCCAGACCCATACTTCGCTCTCTGAGCCAACCAACTTCGAGTTGCAGGTGGCATTCTCCACTCTGCAACATGCCCGCCCAGTCACTCGTTCTCTGTCCCCGCCCTGCCTTCCAGCTGCACCCACCTGAGGGTGTGCCCCCCCTCTGGCACCGGGCCCTCGGTCTCTCTGAATTCTCACCCTGAACTTGCAGAGCTGGCCGGCCTCGCCCTCTGTGGCCTCTCAGCTGCTTTGGGAATGTTGCCAGTAAGCTCCTCCTGGGAAGAAGCTTAATGCCCTTTTAAATCTCCCCAGAGCCAGCTTTCTGGGGTGCAAAATCCCCCTTTTCTTTGAAAAGCAACCACCCAAATAAGAGTGAAGTTCCATGGCAACCCTCCCGAGGACAACCTCTGGACTCCGCGCACAGTGAGACGCTGCCTGCTGTGGGAGGGCACAGAGCTGGGTGGCAACCCCAGCCCCTCCCTTGGCGGGGGGGGGGCGGGAGGCAGCACTGTGACCTTTCTGAGCTAGTTCCCTCGTCAGCACGAAGGAGGGTGACCAAGCGGCTCCTGCAGAATGGCCCCCGAGACAGGGATCAAAGTGCCACCCTCCAGCTCCCGGCTCAGTCTGGCCCAGCTTCCGTTTCTTTGCCGGGGTCGTTGTAACTAACGGTCAGCCGAGCGGCCGGGAAACTCACGCGGCTGGGCTTTGCGGCCTGCGAAGCTCTCTCCAGGTGTCGAGTGCTGCTCGTAATGTTTTAATGACACTAATAATGAAAGCACAGGTCGCTACGATGAACGGCTAGATATTCTGGAGGAGGTTTGTCGTTTGATCATCTACGAGTTACATCCACAGACATCACGACCACCTTTCTAAAACAGCAGGAAGAATCATGATTTGTGAAAACGCGTTTGCTGGGGCAGCGACGATACACGGGCGTTGCCCCCACACCCCAGATCGTGTGGTTTGGAGGCAGGAGGTAGTCAGGAGGGAGGGACCTCCGGAGGTGCCTGAGCACTAAGGCCAAGGATGTTGATTCAGGCCAGAGAACCTGTTCTAGGACCGGTTGTCCCCACTTTCTGGAAAATCGCTCAATCATGCTGACTCGTGAGTGCACCTGCGCAGAAGATGCTACGTGACCCCTACTTCATTAGAACAGCATCATAATGAATTAACACTGTGGACCCCCTTCCCCCACCAATCAAGGAAGATCTCAGGAGACCACATGTGCTGTAGCTTAAAAGGAATGCAACTACTTGTACATGGGCAATAAAAGCCCGCCGAACCCAGCCGGGAAACACCTGCCCTGTAAGAACAGCATCCCTCCAGCCGCCGAGGGTCCATCTCTGCCCGAGTCGGCGGCGCCCACATTCTGCGGAGTGGACTGGCGCCTAATACATCTGCTGTCCCTCTTTCTGCTGTAAGCTCTCTGTGTGCTCGGTGCCGTTCATTGTTCGTGGTCACGAAGAACCTGCCTACCTGTGCCCACCTGCGAAGGCTTCTGTACACACACGTGGCCACCCTGGGGCTCCGCGGCACCAGTCCCCATGGCCTGGTAGGTTCCAAATGCGTTTCCAGTGGACGCTCATCACGGAGGGAGTAGCGGCGTGTGGCCCTGGAGTTCTCCGAGTTTGCAGACTGCCCTTCCCGCCAGAGGACCGCCCCCTCCACACCGCAGGAGCTTGGAGAGGGCTCCCAAAGGGTGCAGAGAGCTGGAAACGGGGGCCAGCGCCGTGCATTTCTGCTCTAACCCTGAAAAGCGCCGTCTCTGATGTGCGTGCGGGCGAGACAGGGAAGAACTCGGAGGAAGGCCCCGGATGCAGCCCCGGATGAGGGAGAAACGTGCAGGAAAGAACGGCGTCTACGCGGCCAGTCTCTGTGGCTGAAGGTGCCCGCTGCAGACCCAGGACGTCAGCCTGGGAGGGGGGAGGGGGGACTGAGCGGACCTCCCTGCACCTCAGGAATGCCCAG
Organism: Glossophaga mutica; assembly: GCA_039655065.1. Lineage (NCBI taxonomy): Eukaryota > Metazoa > Chordata > Mammalia > Chiroptera > Phyllostomidae > Glossophaga > Glossophaga mutica. Next base: position 52,356,362 of record CM077316.1, read on the forward strand.
GCCTTTGTCCTTTAGGTCCCGGCCAGGCTCCTGTCTGTGTACTGGGCCGTCAAGGGCGTTAGGGCGGCCGGGGACCCGGAATTCCCAAAGAGAAGGAAGTGCAGGGAGGAAAGGTTTTCCTTCACTTTCCCAAGGGAGGGGAAGGGCCGGGTGCGAAGAAGCGCACCAGCACCGCTCGGAGGGGTTGGGGCTGGGGGTGTTCAGCGGGGAATGAGGCGGCCGTGGAGCAGAGTGCTCCCGGGACGCTGCAGCTCGTGTCTGTGTCGTCTTCGGGTGCAGGGTCCGTGGTCGCTGTGGTCCGCTGCGCCCTGTTTTGCAAGTTCCGGGAGCCAGGGCACCTTCAGGACGCTTCCGGCAGTTTTCCGGTCCCGAAGATAAAGTCTCATGAAACAATTAGGGTCAAGTCATGCTTTGCCGGGTCCAGCCAGCCCTGGGAAAGGGGCTTTTGTCCTACTAAAGGGCAGTTAGAGGGCTGCGTCAGATTTGGAAAGCACGTTCACGTCGTGTGTCTGGACTGTCCTACCCTTGGTCTTCGCAATAACCGTTTCAAAGGATTATCGTGCAGTTAACACTTCTATAATAATAAGGTAACGGAGGCTTCAGAGTGAAGTAACCCCCCCCGAAGTCACATTCCTGGCACCGCATCGCTTTCTTTAGGTGGTAGGATCGAGAGAGGGATCCCAGGATGATTACCAGAGAGAGGGAGGAGGAGGAGGAGGAAGTCTAAGGAAGACGGAGGGGGAGGGCAGGAGCGCGCACGCGGGTAGAATCGCCCCAGCCTCCCGCCTAAGCGAGGGCCTGACCTGGACTGGCCAGGAGCCGGGTGACCAGCCCCGAAAATCCTCCAGACGCTGCCATTCCAGTGCGCGGGCCCCACCCGACACCCCGTTCGAGCCCCGCCCACTCTAGGGCCCCGCCCCCAGTGCCCCCACGCGAGCCCCTTCTAACCTGGGCCCCGCCCCCAAGTGAGGCCCCGCCCCCACCCCAGGACTCTTCAGCGGCTGCTCCGCGCCCTCCCCGCATGTTGCTCCGCGTCCGCCCAGCTGCGCTTCCCCGGCTTCTGTGCACTCTCGGGCCCTCTTCTGTCGCCTCCATGAGCACTGGCACCTTCGTCGTTTCGCAGCCGCTCAACTACCGCGGCGGAGCCCGCGTGGAGCCGGCGGACTCCTCGGGCACGGAGAAGGCGTACGAGCCGGCCACCGGTAACGGGGCGCGGGGGGCGGCGACGGGCCCCGGAGTCGGGCCAGCGCCGCGCGGCCTGCGGGGTCGGGGGCGGCGCGGGGCCTGGAGCGGGCGCGCAGTCCCGCAGCGCAGCCGCTCGCCGTTAGTGGTTACCGCCCAAAGCCAGGCCCGGCGACAGAGGGGGCTCCCCGAGGGGAGCGGGGGACACGGGTGCTAGGAGGAGGAGCCGCCCCGTGACGCTGTGAGCACCGAGGGGGGCTGGCGGTCCCTCCCCGGAGTTAAACTTTCCCGTGCGTGCGTGAATCCGAGTAGGCCCGAACGGGTGCCCAGCGCTGGTTTGGTTTGGTTTGCGGGGTTTTGTGGGTTATTTGCGGGGTGCGCAAACCGGAAAGGCCTGCAGCCCGAACGCCGGGTCGGCTTGCCGGGGACTGAAGGACCGGGACTCGGCGACCTCACGGAGCCACCGAGCAGGAAGCGGCCTGGGCACCAACACCCTCCGTAGGGGGGAAGCAGCCCTTCCTTCGTGCCCCCTCCGCGCCCCGGATGAGCACAAGCTACAACCGGCCGCCGCCCCGCCCCCCGCTGTGAACACGAAAGTGGGCAAAACGGGCAAAACCGGCTCGCTGGGCTAATCCCCTGCTATGTGCGTGTTCCGCAGCCGTCGCCTTCACTGGCCGGCAGACTTTGTAACAAACTGCAGGTTTGTGCAACTCGGGGAAAGCTGAGCCCCTGAGTTCTTGTGGGAGGGACGGAGAGGCCGACGTGGGTCACAGACGGAGTTCCAGTTGGTCCAGTCGGTGGGTCCCAGCCATGCGGATGGGGGGAGGATGGTATTTTGCCCCAGAATAGGGACAGGGAATAAGGTTGGAGTAAGAGAAGGAAAAGATTTAAAATATATATGTATTTGAGGGAAAAAATAAACTTGGTTGCGTTTAGGGAGATTTTTCCCTGACATTGCTGGTTATTCCCCCTGTCCATCGAGTGTTAGTGTCAGCACTAGGAGAGGATTCATGTGGACCCCAGGCCGGGTATTCACAGTCAGAATTCGTAACCCAGGAGGCTGAGCACTGTACTTCCTCGTTGATTTCGCAAGGTCCCTGCACTTCTCAAACACTGAAATGAGCGTGGCAGAGTATTTACCTGGACGTTAGTGTCAGTAAACACACCTGTAAAATAGAGGCGGTGAAGAGGGTTCCTCATCTTCCTTCTAGTGATCTCGCTAATTACATAATAGGATTACATTCCTCTGCAGAGGTGTCTGCAACTTCTGTTAGATTCTTAAAGGGGGCCAGTGACCCCAAAACAAAGTTAGGAAAACTGCTGGGGTAGAGGCGGTCACTAAGTCACCCCACACTGAATGACAAGCAGAGGGTCTGTCCTGCAGCCGGTCGAGGCTGGGCGGGTTCACGGGGGACGCAGGCAGACGGAGTGAAATTCATGATGGGGCGGTGCGGATGTCCGACGGGCCTTTACTCTGGGAAAGGTGGGGCAGTCCGTGCCTGCCACAAGCCAGGCGTCACAGGGCAGGCAGTCCTGACCCCCTTACATACTAAATGCACATGGAGCCGTCTGGATGCCGACACATTATGTAACCGCGTGATTCCGCCCATGCGGGACCCGTGCTCTAGGTTACGAGAACACGGCTGAGTCTCAGCTGCCGGGACCTCTGGGCGGGGGAGCCCAGCTGACTCCTTTTTCCCTGCAGGAGCCCCAGAGGAGCCTGGGATGCATCGCGGCTCACTTCGCCGTGCGCAGCGGTGTGAGTGCGCCCTTGTCCTGTGTCTGTCTCTAGGCCGGGTGATAGCGACTTTCACGTGCTCAGGAGAAAAGGAGGTGGATTTGGCTGTTCAAGATGCGAAGGCCGCCTTCAAGACCTGGAAGCAGAAGTCTGGCCTGGAGCGGGGCCGCATCCTCTTGGAGGCTGCCCGGATCATCCGGGTACGTTTCCGTTTCTTCCCTTCCAGGACACGACGGGCGGGCCGTGGCTTGGAGGGCCGTTTCAAGATTCCAACTCTCAGAGAAAACCAGGTTTACTGGCCGGCCTTTGTGGTTTCTCCTGTCTTATTCCATCATTCTCCCCGCTTCCAGAAAAGGTGATCTGTAAAAGATCGCCAGGAGATCTAGCGATACAAGGATCATCCAGAAACGATCCTGAGAAAAACTAACAGGGAGTCCAAGCAGGTCCCCCTGCAGGGCGAACACACGGCCGTGCATCCCTGTGGGACCCGGCGCCCCTCCGCATTCCAGAGCCCACGTCTCACCCTCTCGTGGCCGGTGGAGCTGCGCGGGCCCCACGCCCAGCAGTCCCAGGCTAAGGGCTCCCTGAGCAGGAGCTGGTGCTGTCCTGCTCGGAGGCTCGCTGCTCCCAGCGTCCCCGTACCGGGCACACACGCTGCTCAGAGGTTGTTCCTGTGAGTCCAGAATCGGGGACAGAGCAGACGAGGCGCGGCTTTGGAAGGCGGTTCCGTGTACACTGTGCTGGAACGTGAGCAGGGGCCCCTTTCGGAAGGAGCACGTCTGCTCAGTGAGAGCTGCCTTTGTGTTTAGGGCTCGCTGACGTCCGCTGCTGCCCGCACGCTGCCCGCAGGCCTGGACGGGCGCCGTGCTCCTCTGTCGGTGACAAGGGTGGCGGTGACGAGGGTGGGGCGCGTGCCTCAGAGCCCTCCCTCCCTCTCGTCCTGGTCGGAACAGGCCGTGTTTTCCCTGCCAATTTTCCGACAGATGCCTGGTTCTGCGTTCTCCGAGATTTGCGCTGCGGCCAGAGGCGTCCGTGGGTTTCCGCTGCCGTTTCCCTTTGCTTCCGCGCAGCCTCGCTCCCTGTCGTTTGTTCGATTCCTCTGTCGTGTGCAGACATGGATCCTGCCGTCTGTTTTAAATCCGATCCATAAAAGCAAATACCTTTCTCTTACGTACTCAATCCTTCGTCTTTGGGGGGCAAAGGCGTTACTTAGATTTTCACTTTAGGTGTAATTTCCCAGACTTTTCCGTTCACCCCTGAGCCGTCTCCACCGTCTTTTAAATCGTGGGCTGTGGCCGGAAGCGGCCTTCGAAAAGAGAATCGCTGCGTTAGGAGCACTGGGGGTGACACGGCCTTTCTCTGGGGGAGTTAACGCCCCACACGCCTGACCTCTCCCACCCGTGGGGCGGCTGGCTGGCTGTCTTGCCTGCTTCTCTAAGGACGGTCTTCTCCTCCTGTGCCCATGCAAGTTCATATACATGTGTCATACCTGTGTGACACTCACTCCTCAAAACGCCCCTTTTCTAGCTGATCTGGGATCCAGGCGTCCGTCTCAGACCCGGGGCCGCCCACTTGGTGGGAGAAGGGGTTGGCTGCTCGGCACTCAGCTTTCGTCTGTCTTCCCAGTGTAACACCGCCATTCCCTTTCTTTTCTTTTGTTTTCTTTAAAGATTTTATTTACTTATTTTTAGACAGGATGGGAGGGAGAAAGAGAGAGAGACACATCCATGTGTGGTTGCCTTTCATGACCCAGGCATGTGCCCTGACTGGGAATCAAACCAGCGGCCCTTTGCTTCGCTCTCCCGTGCTCAGTCCGCTGAGCCACACCAGCCGGGGCCCAAGCCCTTCATTTGCATTTAGAGAACAGCTGTCTCGGCCCTTCCCACCTGGGCCCCACCGTCCGTCTGCAGGCGGACTCAGTTCCGTCCGGTGCAGGGTCTGAAACCTGGCCTCTGCTTGGCCCCAGGAGCGGAAGGATGAGATCGCCACCATGGAGACCATCAACAACGGCAAGTCCGTCTTCGAGGCCCGCTGGGACATTGACGTCTCCTGGCAGTGCCTGGAGTACTACGCGGGCCTGGCCGGCTCCATGGGCGGTGAGCCTCGCCCGCCTTCCGCGCCCGGCGGCGGAGGGGCGGAGGGTGGAGCCCGGGGTGCAGGGCCAAGGTTTCAGGAGTGCGATGGGTCTGGGTTGTCTCCTGGGGGCCCGGTGGTTTTAGAGAACGCTGGGGGGTCGGCGGCGCTGGGTGGCAAGGGGGGCCAGGATGCAGCGCATGGAGAGGATGTGCCGGAGCCGGCGGGGATGTCGAGAACGGGCGGGAGGGCGCAGCCGGGGCCGGGCGGAGGACCAGGCGAGAACGGGTATCTGCCAGGCCTCGGGCACAGTAGACCGGCCTTCTTCCCGCTCTTGTCTTCCCCGCAGGCGAGCACATCCAGCTTCCAGGCGGGTCCTTCGGTTACACCCGGCGGGAGCCGCTGGGCGTGTGCGTGGGCATAGGGGCCTGGAACTACCCCTTTCAGATTGCCTGCTGGAAGTCGGCCCCGGCCCTGGCTTGTGGTGAGAAAGAGCCATCCCTCCCGTGTGAGCCTGCTCGGCCACTCCCTCACCTCCGCACGCTCACACACACCCATGCTCACACACCCATACTCACATACACGCATACACACTCGCTCTCACTCATGCACACTGATGCACGGGCGCGAGCGCTTTCTTCACACCAGGAGGCTGTGCTGGGCGTCTGAAGCCTCAGAGGACGCGGGTCCCTGCCTGCCTGGCCCCGTGGGGGCTCGAGGTGCAGGGCGGGCCCACAGGTGCCGGCCAGGCTGCTCCTGGTGGTTCGTCTTACCCGTTTCTGTTCCCGGGAAGGAAGGCGGTCCGTGCGGGTGTGGAAGGCTGGCTTCTTACTTAGGAGTCAGATCGCGTTAGACGTGTGCCCCTGGGAAGTTCCCTTCCTTCCCGGACGTGGATTTCCGTGCGGGGGGGGGCCCTTAGGAACCTGACTCGGCTCAGGGAGCAGAGGGGAGCTCCCGCCTCCTTCGTGTGCGGAGGAATGACGCCCACGGTCCCTGTCATGGGAGCTTTGGCCGGCGGCCTTCGCAGGGGTCCTCCTCCTGTTTGAAGACAGGCGTCTGCGGGGAGGGTGACTCTGTCTCAGAACGCGTGTGAGGTCGCAAAGGACGTGGCGCTGAAACGCAGCCCTCCACGTTCTTCTGCACGTCCCTGAGTCACAGAGGAGAAGCAGGACGGCGTCCCTGGCTTTGGGGACTCGTCAGATTCCGTGACCTCTCTGGCCTCCAGTGTCAACTGTTGTGAAACAGGCCTAATCCAACCCGCCTCCTCTGGCTGGCGCAGGTGTCGGGTGCGGCACGGCGGGGCGGGGGGGGGGGGGAGGCCTGCGCACGCAGGAGTGGGGCTGCCAATGGCTGAGCCAGATGTGGGGGGGCCTCTGTCTGGTGAGAGAGGCCAAGGGGCGGGGGGGGGGGAGATGCGCCTGCTGAAGGGAGAGGATTTGGCAGGACAGGGAACAGCTGGAGGCATTCTTGGTTTGCCCCCGTCCTGTCCTGAGAGGGCTGCCCACCTGTGTGTGTGCGTGTGTGTGTTGGGCTTGTGCAGGAAACGCCATGGTCTACAAGCCGTCCCCCTTCACGCCCGTGTCTGTGGTGCTGCTGGCTGAGATCTACACCCAGGCCGGGGTGCCCCCCGGCCTCTTCAACGTGGTGCAGGGCGGGGCCGCCACGGGCCAGTTCCTGTGTGAGCACTGCGACGTGGCCAAGGTCTCCTTCACCGGGAGTGTGCCCACCGGCTCAAAGGTGAGGGCCCACCAGGCTGGGTCGGCACAAGTGGCACCTACGGTGGAGGCCCGACATCTGGTCTTCCCCGGCTCGTCTGGGAGGGAGGCTGTGGGTGTCCCCCGGGGGGGTGGACAGACGTCACCGCCTCCCGTGTCTCGGGGCAGGCCCCGAGCTGCCACTGTGTGGTTGGATAACTCATCTGGAGCAGCCACCTCGAGAGGAAGGGTGTTCTCTCGGTCTGCTTCCCATTCATGGCTTTGACCTTAAATTGGCTCTGACTCGGTCGGCCCCGAACACGGTGCCGGCAGCGCGACGCGTTTCTGTCCGTGCGTGTCAGCACAGAGACTACTGAGGGTCCCCCCGGATCCCCGGTGGATTTTAGATGAGTTCCCCCTTCCGAGGGTCGAGGGCATCTCTGTGGGTTCTCGTTAGCGTCCGGGGGAAGAGTGTTTGTTTAAACGGCCAGAGCGCAGCGAGTATCGAGAACAGGGCTGCAGGGTCCACGGCGGCGACCCTGGAGGTCCCCGGCCGAGGTCACTCAGGGTGCGTGCTCCTTGGTCTTCAAGTCCTGAGCGTGTCCGTTCTTGTTCCGTGAGGTCATGGCGACGGCGGCGAAAGGAATCAAGCCCGTCACCTTGGAGCTCGGAGGCAAGTCTCCGCTGATCATCTTCTCCGACTGCGACCTGGAGAACGCCGTGAAGGGGGCGCTGATGGCCAACTTCCTCACGCAGGGCGAGGTGCGTGCGTCCGGGGAGGGCTGGCCGGGCGGCAGGCTCGCGAGAAGCCTTCGTGGGGACGGGGTTTCAGGCTCGCGGAGAGGCCGCACAGACCGTGCGCACAGCGCCCGCGCGCACTGCTTTCCAGCCGGGTCCCTCCCGCGTCCGCTCTTCCTTGCGTTGACTTGGTCGTCCTGTGTCTCCCCGTGGTGCGGGGCTGCTGTCTCTGCGAACTGTCCGAGAGTCGCAGGGGTGACATCCCCACCTCCGCACACTCCAAAACGAGCGTGTCCTCTGCCTCCGCACGGGGCACTTTGGAAACCGGTGCTTTTTGACTGGCGTCATTGCCCCGTCCTCCGGCCTCATTCAGACTCCGCCCCCTGTTGGACTGCTGACCTTCCAGCCAAGGCAAACAGTTTTCTTCTTGCTTGTTGGGCTACACAGATTTGTGAAAAATAAACCTAACTGCTAGGAATTCCTGTTTTTTACAGTTCCTTCTGTGTTTAGCCCGAGGGCGTCGTTAAAATTCTGAGAGCTCGGAGGCGCTTGGCGCAGCTCCGCCTCCGCCCCACCCCCAGAGCGGTGGGGTATTTACTTCAAGTAACCAGTTCCTGTCCTCCTCTTTTCGTTCACTTGAGGCTGGTTTTCCCCATCCAGCTGATTTTAAAGTTTTACTTATTGTAATTAGGGGAGATTGCAACATGTTTCTAAAAGGCGGAATTTACAAAAAGCCGCACAGAAACGGCAGTCTTCCGCATTGCTCCTGGCCGGCGGCCACCCCCGGCGGCCACCCCCTCCGCAGGCTGCCGGCCTGGTCTGTTGCTGATTTTCCCTTCCTGTGTTTCTTTTTACACAAGTGAGCAGATACTTCCATATGTGCATGTAAAGATTTGTATTTATTCATTCTCACAGGGGAAGGGAGGGAGAAATACAGGGAGACAGACAGCAGTGTGGGAGTGACACACTGATTGGGTGCCTCTCGCGCGCCCCCTACTGGGGACCTGGCCCACCACCCAGGCATGGGCCCTCACTGGGAATCGAGCCAGTGACCCTGTGGTTTGCAGGCCAGCCCTCAAGCCACTGAGCCACACCAGTCAGGGCACTCGTCTATTTCTTATTTCCCGCCTTATGCGCAGAAGCAGGCATATCGGAGGCCCTTCCTCGCACTCTACTTTCTCAGCTAATATCTGGAAATCCTGGCTGCCCAGTATAATTCCTTGTGCCGCTGGTGGCATTTGAACAGGATTGAAGTTTACGTCTACGGGAGAGTCGAAATACTTGTTAATTGCCCTGGCTGGTGTAGCTCAGTGGATTGAGCGCGGGCCTGCGAACCAAAGGTTCGATTCCCAGTCAGGGCACATGCCTGGGTTGCCAGGCCAGTTCCCGGCAGGGGACACACGAGAGGCAACCGCACATTGATGTTTCTCTCCCTCTCTCCTTCCCTTCCCCTCTGAAGATAAATAAATAAAATCTAAAAGAAAAAAATAAAAAAAAATACTTGTTAATTGTGGTTTTGGAGACAAGCATTGATTACGCAATGCTCTGGGCTTTTATTAGGCTTAAACCCTGAGTTTGTAACTATTTTTGCTCTGTCTGTCCCCTCCCATTCTTCCCTCTTCCTCTTGAATATGGGCCAGACTGAGCAGCTGCTAGGAGCAAATAGGAGATGGCCTGAGGGCCATGGGAAACTTTAAACACAGGAAGATGGACGTTTCATCCCAAAGGGCAGTTTGTGCTGCGGGGTGATGTGCCCACAGTTACATGTGTGATCCTTGTCAAGTGGGGGTAGTTTCCAGCAATGGAAGTAACCTTTACACAAATAGAGTGTGTTTTTTGCCTCGGCTGGTGTGGCTCAGTGGATTGAGCACTGGCCTGTAAACCAAAGGGTCTCCGGTTCGATTCCCAGTCAGGGCGCGGGCCTGGGTTGCAGGCCAGGTCCCCAGCAGGGGGTGCTTGAGAGGCAACCACACAGTGATGTTTCTCTCCCTCTCTTTCTCCCTCCCCATCTCTCTAAAAATAAGTAAATAACATCTTAAAAAAAAACAACAAGTATAGTGTATTCTTTTTAGGTTAAACCTGTGGGGTTTTCCTCCCTTTTCCTTTCTTCTTCTTGACATACCGATAATTCATGTCTGTTTTTCAGGTTTGTTGTAACGGTACAAGGGTGTTTGTGCAAAAGGAGATTCTAGATGAATTCACAGAGCAAGTGGTGAAACTGACCCAAAAGATAAAAATTGGAGACCCCCTTCTGGAAGACACCAGAATGGGCCCCCTCATCAACCGCCCACACCTGGAGCGCGTCCTTGGGTTTATCAAAGTGGCCAAGGAGCAGGTGAGGAACGTGGGTGGGGGGGGGGCCTTCTTGGGACTGCACGCCCTCGGCCCTCGGGGTCTGGGGCAGCGTCCCCACCGGTCCCTGCTGCCGTGGGTGACTAAGTCCGAGTTCGTCCAGGAGTGCACGGGGGCTCGCGTGTCCGACGTGAGTAAGCGCTGTGGCTTCTTTTTTTGCAGGGGGCCAAGGTGCTGTGTGGGGGAGACCCGTACGTGCCCGAAGACCCCAAACTGAAGGACGGCTATTACATGAGCCCCTGCGTGCTGAGTACGTTCTCCTTCTACCCCTCGTTTGCTCTCCAAGGGTCTGAGCTAACTCTCGGATGGAAGAGAATTCTTGTCGTGTCCCGAGCAAGGCTTGGCAGGCGGCGTGTCCCCGTTACCCCGATTTAAGAGCTAGAAGTCCGCCGTCCCCTGCAGAGTCCCTGGGCGCCCCACCCCCGGGACGGCCAGGTGGGGTTGGTTAGTGCGCCGGGGACTCGCGGCATTCACACTTGTTGTCCGGGAAGGAAGGGGCTCAAAGAAATGCGTGAGCACGCTTGGTCAGGGAGAAGAGTCACGAGTCCCACTGCTCGAACGGGGGGTGAAGAACGCACCTTCCTTTGAACCGTAGGTCCTCGGCATCGTAAGACCAGCCTGTCGCACAATGCGGCAGGATGCCGAAAAACCGTGTGACTTAGGCATTTTCGGCACCTCCTTTCCGTCTGAACAGCTCCTGGCGTGGACACTCGGCGGAAAGGTCACCCCGCCGTCCTCGGCCAGTTCTGCTGGTCTGGGCTCAGGGTGACTGCCGCTCTCGAGGCCGTTGTCACCGTCATGCTTTCCTCCGTCGTTCCGCAGCGGGCGTTCCTGTCCCCCGCGCGTTTTGCCGGCTTTCGGAAACCACACGCAGGCCGAGTTGCGTCGTGTGATTCCTCACGCCTTGTTTCGAAGGTGGAGCCAACCGGCGTTTGTCCCCAAGGTTGACGTGGTGTCAGTTTTTGCCACCGATGCCCAGGGCCCTTGGACTGGCCCGTGGTTACTAACGAGCAGGAAGAGTTGGCAGCGTCCTTGAGATACAAGAGCAGTTTGTCCCCAGTCTGCTGAGGGCTAAGCGTGCGTGTGGAGAGGAAGGGACAGCATTGCGTGACAGTGTCGGGGGTGGCTTTCTCCGGATGCCGGCAGGGAAGGGGACTTTTGTCATACTCTGTGCCTTTCTGAAGACAGGGTTCCTGGTTTTCGTTTACTTCCTGCTGGGCGGGGAGCAAAGCGGAGCGAGTCGGGTTTCGGGCAGCGGCCTTCCCCTGCACGGCGGCCGCCCTCCATCCCTCCTGCGTACACGTGCCGGCCACCACGCGGCGCGTGAGGAGTCGTGCCGTGGCTCTAGTTTGCACGAGGGCCGTGGTGCAGCTGCGCCGTGCGGCCGCCCCTCCCCCGGGCGCGTCCTGCGGAAGTGTCTCAGGGGCTGCGTATTTATCTGACTGCGCGCCGGGGACGCGGAGACCTTCCCAGGGACGACCGCGCCTCACCAGCCCGCCCCCTGTGCCCGTGCAGCTAACTGCCGGGACGACATGACGTGTGTGAGAGAGGAGATCTTCGGCCCGGTTATGTCCATCCTGTCCTTCGACACCGAAGCCGAGGTTCTGGAACGAGCCAACGAGACCCCTTTCGGACTGGCCTCCGGCGTCTTCACCAGGTGGGTGGGGAAGGCCCCCGCCGGCTCGGGGGGTGGGGGGGCGGGGTCTGGGACACGGGCTCTGCCCGCCCTCGCTGCGTTCGCCTTGGGGCTTCCCGTGAAGGCGGAGGAGCCCGGGTCGCGGTGCGTAGTTGGCCCCGGATGGCCAGAGAGCCCGGCCGCCGAGGGCGCGCTGAGCCGTGAACTTGGTTGGTGGAGAGGCTCTTCCTTTTTGTTGATTTATTGAGTAAACATGCAAGGTGCTGATCTCTGTAAGGCGTGAAAAGGGGTGTGTCCAGGGGCCGGAAACTCAGCGTGCGCGTGGCGGGCAGTGCGCCCCCACATGTGAGTTCCGGCGGTTCCGAGCGGCTCCTCGGTGGCCCGCGCTGTCAGACGGGAGGCGCTTTGTCTGTTCCGGCCTGTGTACGGTGTTTCCAGTTCTAACGCTGCGATCGACACATTTCTGCATAAACTCCTCCCACGGCAGTAAAAGTCAAACGGGATTCGGAAGCAGCGTCTCTGAGACGGCCGCGTGGTGTCCGATGACCTGCGCACTGCGACGGTCCTCGGCCGTCCCAGGCAGCTGCGCGCGGCTGCTGGGCCCTGGGATCTTGCCGTTTGTTTGGCGGTAACCGAGGGTGCATCTTTTTGTAGCTGTGCGGTCCGGAACCTGGAGGGGAGACTCGAGTCTCCCGGGGGGCCTGACGGAGTAGCCTCTCTTTGAGCTCTGAGGAAAAGATCCCGGGGCTGCTGCTTTAAAAGAAAAAAAAAGTATCTTGTAGAGCGGTTTTAGGTTCACCACGAAACCGAGCAGAAGGTACAGGGCTTTCCTACCGCCCTGTCCCCCCCGCCGCTTCCTTTGTTGTCAGCGTCCCCGCAGACGGGCCGTTTGTCACCATGGACGGACCTGCACAAACCCACCATCCTCACCCCAAGGCTGCTGTTTGCACTGGGGCGCGCTCCCGGGGCTGTGCGGCCTGCGGCTTGGGCAGGCGTGCGCTGACCGGGACACGTTTGGGGGCCCCGCAGCGTGGAGCCCCTGCCCCGCCGGCCCCTTGCGAGGGGCAGCTCGGTGGCGCGGGGCTCCGGTGGGCTACGCCTCGGCTGACGCTTTGCCGCCAGGACACAGGCACCGGCCGGCCACAGAGGCGGGCACCCCTGAGCCGCTCCTGCTCTGAGCGCTCCGTCGGGTGATTCACGCGCGGACCGTCCCCTGGTCCCGGTGTGCGGTCCGAGGTGTGCAGCGTGCCCACACCCTGAGGGTCGCGCGTTCTCCCGGCCCAAGGACACCGAGTCGGTCAGCGCGCGCTTGCCCCAGCCCCAGCCCCGGGCAGCCGCTGCTCTGCCCGCTGCGTCCTCGGCTCTGCTCGCTCTGACCGCGTTCTGTGAGTGGGTGAGGCACGGCGTGGCCTCCCGGGCGCGGCTTCCTTCGCCGAGCACGTTTCCAGGGTTCGCTCGCTCACGTTGGAGCGTGTGCCACCCGTGGCCCCGCTCCGCTCCGGTCCCCAGTAACGGTCCAGCGTGAGTCTGTGCCACGGCTCGTCACGCTGGCGGACACGGGGGCTGTCCGTGCGTGTCGGCCGTCAGGCGTGCGCCGGGCTCCGTGCGGGAGCTGAGAGCCTGCTTCCTGACCGAGCGGCACCCTTCTGTCCCCCTCCCCCTGCAGGGACGTCCAGCGCGCCCACCGCGTGGCGGCCGAGCTGCAGGCCGGAATCTGCTACATCAACAACTACAACGTCAGCCCCGTGGAGCTGCCCTTCGGGGGGTACAAGAAGTCGGGTGAGGAGCTGGCTGCAGGAGGGCCGAGCGGGTCTCTGGGGACACGCGGGGCGTCGTTCAGTCCTCGTCGGCCGGGCGCGTCACAGCCCCAGGGAGCACGTGCGGTACCCGCGTCCTCCCCAGGCCTCTGCGTGGTCTGGGGCGGGGGTGTGGCTGGCTGACACGGGTCTCAGGGAGGCCTGTCTCACGGGGAGAGTCGCCGTTAGAACGAGCCCGAGGTCGGGGTCCCGTCGCAGCAGCCTTGGCGGCTGTCCGCCCCGGCGTCTGCGGAGTCGGTTTGGGAGCGGTGTCTCTGGTGTCCCCGAAAGCACGTGCGAATTCGTCTTCTCCGTTACGACAGATTAGTAACAATCCCTTACCCCTGCACTCAGCCATCAGTGCATTACCGCCATTGTCACACCAGGCGGCGTAGGAACGCCGTCCCCAAGCCACTGCCCATTCCTTCCATCTCTTCAGCAATCAGCCGGGCCTGTCGGGCACCTCGACACGGCAGGTCTGTGCGTCAGGGGGCGTTGGAGGCATCGGGGCTGTCGCCCGTCCTCCGAGGGCCTCCCTTTGGCCGGGTTGCCTGTCACCGTCCACTTATGTCTCCTGCGCCCCTTGTCGGTGCTGGTGTGGCCTCCAGTCCCGTCCCCTTGTCTGCTGCAGCGTGTCTGTGGCCACCCGTGTCGGCCCACGTAGAAGCCCGACGGCTGCTGACCTGGGTGGGCGCTGCTCCGGCAGTTCGGTCTGGTCTCATCCTGGTATTCCCAGAGCATGGCCCCCCGATCGTTCTCGTCCCCAGGGGGCCCCCCACGAGCTGCACGCAGGCCCCAGCGCGGAGTGGGACCGGGCGCGCTTTCGTTCTCGCATCACCGTCGGGTCAGGGAGAAGTTTGTTTGGAATCTGCGGCGTGGCCTCACGGGGCCCCCAGGCCAACGCTCCCTTCCCCAAGTCCGAGTGTCCGGTGCAGCACCCATGGGTGTGCCCACTTGGGTGAGAGGAAACTTGGGGCGCCCAGAGGTGCACACGTGTGTGCCCAGCCAGCTTCGCCCCAAGGGCTCGCACGGAGCCCGGGTGGGACCTCTGCCGCCTCTGAGTGGTGCGCCCTGGGAACGTGCACTGTTGGGGACTGGGCTGGCCCCCAGGAGGCAGAGCCTGCCTAGGTCTGGGGCAGGGTGACAAGAAGGGCCACGCCGGGGACGCTGCCCCTTCAGCACCGAACCTCCTGCACGGCCTTGCAGGGCCGCGGTCCCTTTCCTGCGCCTCGCCCCGCGGCTGATGCGGCAGGTGAGGCCTCGACCCCCCACTTTCCGGCTCTGGGTCCCTCCGCAGCCCGGGGGGCAGCGCCCGCCTCTGCAGGTCACCGCAGCTCTCCGGACGGCCGCAGCGGTGGCTCAGCCTCCCCTCGTCTTCCTTGCAGGGTTCGGCCGAGAGAACGGCCGGGTGACGGTCGAGTTCTACTCACAGCTGAAGACCGTGTGCGTGGAGATGGGTGACGTGGAGTGTGTTTTCTGAACGCGGCCGCGCGGAGCACGCGCGCGCCCAGTGTCCCTCCCCGTCACTCCGTCGTCCCCCCAGCGGAAAGCGTGCAGAAGTGCCTTAGAGTCCAATCCAGCGGGTCCTCACCTCCCGCAGTTCCCGTTTCCGCGTGACCCTGAGCAGCAGTGACACCCCTCTGGGGGCCGGCCCGGGTCCCGCCTCGCCCCCAGACTCGACCCCTGCCCGCCGCGTCCGCTCTCTAGCTTCCTGCAAAGAACCTGTTGCTTCCCGGTGCCTGGTGGGCCCAGGACAGGTCGCTCACTGATATGCGTCAACTCAGGCCCCTGTCATCCCGCTGTGAAGCTGACAGTCGGGACAAGGGGCCGGACACTGAGGGGGCCGGGCACTGGATGAGTCCGTCTGTGTGACTGTGAACTTGCCAGAGAAAGCGCTGTGTTCCCCCCGGAGCTGCGTCTTGGACCTTCAGCTTGCTCTCATGTGACACAGCAGTCACCTGTTAAATGGACAGGTGACTTCTGCCGCTGCGCTGTACCGGAATTAAATAAATCACACATTAATCTGCTCAGTTTCATGTTTCAAAACCAAACACCTTTCAAGGTTTGGGGGAAAATTTTTTTTTTAATGTTTAGACAGAGGGGAAGGGAGGGAGAAAGAGAGGGAGAGAAAAACATCTGTGTGTGGTTGCCTCTCACATGCCCGAAACTGGGGACCTGGCCTGCAGCCCAGGCATGTGCCCTGACTGGGAATCGAACCAGCAACTGTGGTTTGTAGGCAGGCACTTAATCCACTGAGCCACACCAGCCAGGGCTGACAGGTGATTCTCATGCACAGCAGTTGGCCAGGCTGCTACAGCGGTGGTCCTCAGCTTCGGCTGCACCTTAGCATCACCCAGAGAAGCTTTAAACATCCCGAGATTCTGATTTAATTGGTCCAGGGCAGTGGGAGTCTTCAAAGGCGCTGCCCAGGTGAATCTGGTGGACAGCCCAGGCTGAGAACACCACTTCGGGGCTGTGCGGTGTCCAGTAGCCACGAGCCACATGCAGCTGCTGAAAATTCAGTTCGTTACAGTCGAACACAAGTTGAGCGCATCAGTCAGTCCAGCCTCGTTTCAAGTGCTCAGGGCTGTGCACGGCGGTGGCACGAGGATTGGAAAACGCGGGTGTAGGGTGCACTTGGCACCTGGAGGGAAAAGTTTGGAAAATCCGCTGTAACTTCTGGCTCCGCCCCGGGCCCTGAGAGGCTGTGCGTTCGGCCAGCCGTGGATTGAAAACGGCCCTTTGGATCCGTGGTCGGGAATCTGGCGGCTGAGAAACTCGACAAGGTTCTCCGTCTTGGGTGGTTGGAGCGGCAGACACGCCACCTGGGGGTGCGCAGGGACAACACCTGTCGACACAGACCTGCACATAAGTGCCCCGTGCGGTTCTGCCCCAAGATGCTGCAGGGTGAGCTGTGTTCCCAGTGTCGGGACCCTCGAAGGGCTAAGGGTGCGCTGGCCGAGGGGGAAGGGACAGAGACCACACAGGCACAGCGACAGTGCAGGAAGGGGGCAGGCCTGGGTCCTGGGGTCCCGGGGAGGACCACCTGGCCATCGACGGCTGGCGCCGCTTCTCCAGCAGGTGGCGCCCGAGTCCACCCCACACCCCGTGCGGGACCCTGGCTGCCCTGCGGGGACTCCCTGGAGCCTCCAGGACTTCAGAGGTGAGTGCTGTCCCCACCCCACCCCCACCTCTCTGCTCTCCGAGGGGCACCCAGCACCCCCAGTTCTCTAAAGTCCCCCTAGGAGAGCTCAGCTCACATCTTTTCATGAAATAAACCTACTCCACCATGCACAAGGCCCTGTGAGCAGAGCGGCCGGGATCCTTAGGCCGGTCCTCGGTCCACCAGGCAAGGGCGCCGAGCAGAGACCGGCGGGCCAGACAGGCTTGCTCTGCAGCGGTCGCCTACAGACCAGACTGCGTCCGGCCCGAGCGGGCCGGGACGAGCGGTTGTGGGGCAGCTGGGAGCTGAATGGACCGGGCCCCGGGGTCCCCACGCCAGTCCCAGCGCCCTCTGATGGGCTGGGGCTCCCTGCAAACGGCCTCTGAGCCCGGGCTGTGACAAAGTGACGGAGAGGGTGGGCTGCTCCGAAGGCACGCCGTGTCAAGTCTACAGAGGTGAAGACCCGCCTGTCCCCAGGTGCCCTGCCTGCCTCACTGCCACCTGCACCCTACAGGACGGGAAGGGGCCTCCACAGGCGTTCCCGTCCCTCCAGGTGTATTCCCTACCTGACAAAACTCGGACAGACAGAAACACCCCCCCCCACCCCGTGCATGTTCTTCCTTATGTTACTTTGTAGCGTTGGGACCCAACCCCCTGCCCTCGCCGTCACCTCCTTTCTCAGGGGGCATCATAAAGTGCGGGGTGCACGTCACGGCCTCGCGGAAACACCTCGTGTCCAGGCGCTCCTCACTGCTGGGAACTCCTCACGGACCGACTCACCCCGCAGAGCGGGCGGGCCTCGTCCACCCTCACCAGACGCCCCGTGGCCAAGGCTGACCCCCCTGGGCTGACCAGAGGATGCTACCCCCAAATGCCTCCTGTCCTCCAAGGGACAGAGGGCATGAAAGAAAACGCACGGATGTCAGACTCAGGCCTGGGGTCCCGTCCTGTCTCTGATGCTCACAGCTCCTCAGCGCTTGAAATGTAGCGAAAGCACCTGAGCTCATTTTGTTACATTTCATCCATCGCAGCGCAGACCGGGGCCCTTCAGTCCCGTCGATGCAGCTTGCGGCCACTTTTGTGCTTGGAGCCGCCACCCCGTCCCTCCTGCGCCTGTCCCCGAGTCCAGCAGAGCCTGTAAGTCCTCGCGTGCAGTCGCGAAGCGTCTCCGTGCCCATCTGCACCGATACACTATGGTCTTTGCACCCAAACGTGGGTGCTTCCGTTCATCTCTGTCGAGTTTCGCCGCCGCCTCCAATTTAACCTCTGACTTCAGTTGTTAGGCAAGAGAAGCAATCTTCCATAGCAATTTTTTTAAAAAGATTTTATTTATTTTTATTTATTTTTAGAGAGAGGGGAAGGGAGAGAAACATCCAATGTGCGAGACACACATCCGTTGGCTGCCTGTGGCACGCCCCCAGCCGGGGACCCAGCCTGCAACCCAGGCGTGTGCCCTGACCGGGAATCGTACCAGCGACCTTTCAGTTCGCAGGCCGGCACTGAATCCACTGAGCCACACCAGCCAGCGCTGAACAGAAATTTGTAAAACTCTTCATTATCATCCAGCGCAGGTCCTAACTAGAGCTAGCCCTTTCCTCCTCGAGCCCAGCGTTCGGCAGCTGTGAGAAATGGCGTGACCCCGGTACCACAGTTAAGTGTCTTCTGGCCTCTGGGGCAGAGTCAGCACCGGCTGGCAGGCCGGCGAGTGGGCCCCACCCCTCGGCCCCTGTTAGCGCCTGAGAACAGGCCCTCAACAGGAAATAATTGCAGAGTCAGGGTTACGTACGAGGCTGATGCCAGATAAAGTTTATTATACTTAAAAAAAAAAAAAAGGAGCTGGAAATAAAAGTCAGTCACTCACAATGAATGCGCGCATTTCACGCCCCACCCCTCAATTCTTCCCTAGTGGCAGCATTTGGACCCACCGCCCAAGCCAGTTTTCACCCAACCCAGATGCTGGAAGGCAGAGCACACGGTGGTGCCCATCAGGCCGAGGAGGGCGAGGGAGCCCAGCGCACCCCTGTTCCGCTTGCTGGGTTCTGGAAGAGAAGGAAAGCCGAAGTTACCAGCAGGCTCCGGAGCGACAACGCCTTCGGCGTCCATGAAACATCCTCTTGGGGAGGTGGCTGGGGCACCAGGCCATCTGGTCAACCCACTTCATGCAAAGGAACGTGTCACGACAGGATGGCTTGGACCTTGGAAGAATGTCGGGATAACACCTGGAGCCGCTCTGAACTTGGACCTCGGAAGTGCTCCCCTCTTCTTCAGAGATGTGAGTACGGCAAGAAAGGTGGGCGGGGCGGGGCAGGGCCCCGGAGGCAGACCGGCTGCCTCTGCCACGCCCACAGTGTCCACATGGTGGGTCTGGGTCCTAGACAGAGGCTTAACCTCTCTTTTCCTCTTCTCTTTTAGAGATTTCATTTATTTACATTTAGAGAGAGGGGAAGGGAGGGAGAAAGGGAGGGGTAGTAGTTGCCTCTCCTGTGGCCCTCACCGGGGACCTGGCCCGCAACCCAGGCCTGCGCCCTGACTGGGAATCGAACCGGCGGCCCTTTGGCTGGCAGAGCGGCACTCAATCCACTGAGCCACACCAGCCAGGGTCAGAGCCTTAATCTTTCTAAGCCTCAGTTTCCTCACCTATAAAATAGGGTGATATTATCTACATATCATGTTGGAAGGTTTCCAACAGTAACATGCAAAGTTCTTAGAACAGCAACTGACACACAGAACATGCTCAATGAAAGCAGTAAGTCTTGTTACCAGTCACAGGTGAGTAAAAAGAAAGAAGGTAGCGGGCCTTTCACCTACACGCCAGGCCACGCCCCTTTCCTTAAAGCCCAGAAAGGACGGGAAACAGGGTCCCTGTCTGCTCCCCCAGGCAGGCTCCACTCCGCTCACCTCCTGTGTAGTAGCCATAGGCGTAAAGGACTCGTCCAACGATCCAGGCCAAGCCCAAGCCCGAGACTATTCTCTGAAAAAAAAAAAAGGAGGGGGGCGTGTAACGTGAGTATTGGCATTCGGGGAACAGGCAGATCTGCATGAACATTTAGGGCTGACTGCACAGCGTTTTAGCCAAAAGTCCATCATTCCGCTCCCTGGGGCTGGGGGTGCCTCACCTTGGTGGGTCAGGAACTACGGACGTGGCTTCTGGCAG
The DNA here is from genome assembly GCA_039655065.1 of Glossophaga mutica. Classification (NCBI taxonomy): domain Eukaryota; kingdom Metazoa; phylum Chordata; class Mammalia; order Chiroptera; family Phyllostomidae; genus Glossophaga; species Glossophaga mutica. The sequence continues at coordinate 52,375,888 of CM077316.1, forward strand.
CTGGTGCAGACCAGGGGACTCTGCAGGTTTATTTGGCCTGAGCTTGGCTAAGGGGAGACACTTTCTGTCCAAGGCAGGACCCCAAAGGCAAGCAGCCGGTGCTGACCAGCCCCGGGGCCTGCCCCACCTCTAAGGGACGCGCCGTACTCGCAGGTGCCTAGGGTCAGGTCCGGAAGCCAGTGTCTGCCTGGTCCGTGCGCCTGGGTCACCTCAGGGGATCAGTGAGTGCGTGTTGTGCGAATGAATGAATGTGCAAAGGAAAACGCTAATGGACACAAGCCTTCTAGAGTCAGACCTGGGTTCAAATTCTGACTCTCCAACCCTGCAGCCCTTGCACCTTGAGAAAGTTACAGAGCATCCGCCTTGTCTCCCCTCATCTGTCAACGCAGGGGAAAGTCCACCCACTTCAAAGAACTCAGTAAGGAGTACCTGGACACAATTCTTTTAAACACAGGGTGCCCGGCTGAAATCCAGGGTGCCCCAGACGAAAGCGCCGGACTAACTTACCGGATGGTACACGCCGCCCACAGCCAGGAAGAATAAGAAGGGCGGGTAGACTTCCAGCCTGCAAAGGACAGAAGGGCACTCGCTGAGAACTGCCCCTGTCGGTGAGTTTGCGCACACCGGGGAGCCCTCTGCTCCACTCGCCAAGTTCGCCGCCTGAGAGGGAAACACCGTCCAAGGGAGGAGAGCGGACCCTGACCTGCCTCCGGGATCAGAGGGGGAGCCGCCCCTCTAACCGGCTGACGAGAGAGCGGCCTTGTGACTCAGGTGGGCCCCTCCCCCTGGGGCCGGGAGACGCGACGTCACTTTAGGGGGGACATGCCACGTGCACACAAGAGACCAATGCGGCAGTCGGGGCCGTCCTGAAAAGGTTACCCCGCATGCCACCGTTCCGACACTCTTCACTTGCTTAACATTCAATCTGTTCACTTACAAGTTTTTCTAAAAGATTTTATTCATTTATATTTAGAGAGAGGGGAGGGGAGGGAGAAAGAGAGGGAGAGAAACAGCAATCTGTGGTTGCCTCTCACGCGCCCCCTACTGGGGACCTGGCCCGCAGCCCAGGCACGTGCCCTGACTGGGAATCGAACCAGCAACCCTTTGGTTCTCAGGCTGGCGCTCAGTCCACTGAGCCGCACCGCCAGGGGCACTTAAAAGTTTTTTAAAGGATACTTTTAACGATCGCCACCATCACTATGACAAACAGGGCACTAAATGCCGGGGGCGGACAGAGGCGCCCCTCCGCAGGGGCTCGGGTGCCGCAGGGCCCACTCACGTGTTCTGGTGGGCTCGCTGGATGCAGTTGAAGAGGTGCCCGTTCTCCGGGTCCAAGCTGTACATGGTGGGGTACTGCGGGCACAGAGGGCGTGCTGGTCAGACGTCAGGGCAGGCAACCAGCAACCGGGAGCTGCCCCACCCCGCGCACCTCCCACCGGACCCCCCACGGACGATCAAGTTCTGCTCGGTGTCGGTGGTGGCCAGGGCTGGTTCCCAAAGGCAGATCTGACCGGGGCCTGCCCACACCCGTCCTCAGGGACAGAGGCGGCTTGCGCGAAGCCGTCGCGGCCGGGCTTGTTACACGTTTCAAAGGCAGCCCAGGAAACAGCCCTGCCCAGAGTCACCAGAGCCCCCGGCCTTGCAAGAGGCTCCTTCGTGGGGGACAGACACTGAGTGTGTGAGAATTTTAACAGCTGTGACCATTAAAAAAAGGAAGAAGAAAAAAACAAACTACGTATGAAAGCATGCAAAGAAGCTCTAGTTGGGAAGTCTAATCATAAGCTTCTGAACAGAAATGGACACCTGGATGTGCTCGCCGGGGTCAACCTCGGGGTCAGTGACCGCCCCCCGGCCCAGCCTGGACCAAAGGAGGCCTCTGAGGCCTCCTCCCCGCGCCCAGCGCCCCGGCCGAGTCTCACGGCAGCACCTCGCACTCTCTGCCCGGGACACGGACGTCAGCAGAGGCGGCCACACCACGGAGCAACGTGGCCGTGGAACCCTCGCTAGAAAAAGAGCACCCTTCCCGGCACAGAGCTCCGGCCAAAGGCAGAGGGACCCCCTGCCAGCCCACCCGGCCTTTCTGCAGAAGAGGCCAAGTGAAGCCAGGAAGGAACCCCTCCCAGAGGGGCCCCCTATTCTCGCCGTCTTCCTGCCGGAAAGGGGCGGAATTTCTGACAGGTGCCACCGCGGGCCCCTAGCCGGCCTCACCTGTCCCTCCGGGACGGGAGACAAGCTCTCACCTGGGCCGGCGTGCCCCCACTCACCTCCACCTTGTACTTCTTGCGGGCCTTGGCGACGTTGACGGCGAGGTGGGCGACCATGATGAAGCTGGCGGCCCCGGTCAGAACCACGAACCCGTACTCCTTGGAGAGGACAGCCATCTCGGCTCTGGGGGACAAAGCACAGGTGAGGCAGGCCTGCGCCAGGTGTGGCCGGAGCGCACGCACACCTGCAGGTCAGAGAGGGGCAGGTGAACGATGCTTCAAAGAGGCGGCAGGAGATGCTGCGGGCTGTCACGCAGCGGAGCTTCGAAGTCACCGAAAGGGGCAGCGTTCACAGGAAGTTCAGGGTCTCACCGTCTGCTCCCTTCCGTGCCTGGGTGCCTTGGATCAGCACAACGTTACCGAGATGTCTCTAATTCCTGGGCTGCTCGTGAGGGGCGTCCACGCGCCCCCGTCTCTGGCATGGGGACACGGGGGAAGGGCTGTCTCGAGCCTCAGCACAGGGGTCACCCGCCGGTCCCCTGTCCCGGCCATCCCGTGCGGCCGCAGAGGGCGGGGAGACCGGCACGCCCCGCACTCTCTTCCGGGTGTGTCACTTTCAACGTGCAGAAAGTCCGCTCGGCACAGAAACGCGGGCCGCCTTCTGAACGCCTTTGAAGATGAACAGCTGAGCTTTCCGAGCCGCCTGACGTCCTCGGAATTTAGCTCATCCGAGCCGCCGGGCCATTTCGGATAGAGCTGTCTCTCACTTCGTGACAAGCTGTTTAGGTCCAAGTTTCCAAGTGGAGAGTCAGCTTCCAGAGCCACGTGTCTGCTGGGCCGGCTGGCAGCGTGGGGACGCCCCCTGGTGTTTGCCCGGCACCTTCCAGCTCAGCTCCCTCGCACTCTCCCCCGAAACCCCACCAGCGCCACTTGCTACACAAGGAAACGGACGCTCAGCGAGAGGAGGGCGGAGATGAGACCAGGGCGCGTGTTTTAGGGTTCCTGCCCACCTCCAGCGAGCCCAGGCAAACCATCAGCATTTGGCGGCTTAGTCCTTCGCCTCGGCTCTCCCCCCGTGCAAGGGCTGGGGGAACCCTGGCGGCAGGACCGAGCGCCCTCCCCGAGCGGGTGTCCAGGACCCCCGCCAACGGCGGTGATGCTCGTCGTTGCCTGGCCGTGCTCGGAACACAGGAGGCCCCCTACCTACTGGAGTTGCCCTTTGTTCCCCTCAGCAGGCCCTGTGGAAACAATGGAGCGACCACGGCTGCACGCCTGGGAAGGCTGCACCCCTGGGAAGGCGGAGGTCAGAACCCGGAGACGCTGCCGCACACGGAGGCCCAGCAGGGACTGAACGCAGGTGAGGCCTGTCCTTGCGGGAAACAGTCGGCCTCCTTCGCTCGGGGCTCAGGACGCCTTTATCACGTGAACCCTTTTCTCCCGGGAGCCCGGGGCCGAGGGAGGGACTGTCCAGGCCGCAGAGACTGGCCCCTGTAGCTGGGTCCGGGAGCAGGCCCGGGGACCGCTGGCTCAGCTCGCGGGGCCACGCCCCGCAGCTGCACCCAGGCTCTGCCAGCCCACAGACAGCCTCCTGGGCTGGGCGCCCTGATAGGCGGCACCTGCCGCAGGTCTCGGGCTCCGGCACTCCTGCGGGCGGCACACCCCGCTCTGTCCCCTGCAGCCCTTCCATCTGCCCCCAGATAAGGTGCAGGGGGCTCCACCCGACTGTCCTCTACGGGGTGCAGACACGCAGCCGGGCCCAGGGGCCCCAGCGTGCAGCCCGGCGCGGACTCTGCCCCCCACCCCCGCCCGCTTGTTCGTGAACCGCCACGCCGAGCTCCAGGCCACACGCTAAAACTCACGGTCTGTGTGAACACAGGTGGATCTAGGGGCGTACGGGGTGGGGAAGTCATACAAGACCAGATCATAGCACAAGAGTCAACTCTGCGGTTCCCGCACGCGCGGCGGCCCCCGCTTTTGCCCCGCCCGGTGTGTGGCCGTGTGCAGTCTGTGCCGGTGCGCTCTGCGGGCGCCGGGCGCCGAGGGACAGCCTGGCCGGGGCCGGTGACGCTCCCGAGGCGGTCCTCGCCTCTCGGCTGGTCATTCCGCCCGGACCCCAGCTGGTTCAGAGACCTTCCCCCCAGCACTACTTATCAGCGCGGATGCAGAAACAGCACAGACGGCCGAATGATGCGCTGCGGTGCACGGAGGACAGCAGCGACCCGGCTGGCTGATCGCAGGCGAGGTGAGGGAGAACACGTGTGTTTGCGTCGCACGGTCGCAGTTTTCTCAGCGAAACGACAGGGAGCCATCATCAAAGAAGGAAACAGCGAAGCCAGAGCCCACGTGTTTCCAGACGGCCGAGTCACAGATTTTCCCTTTGCACTCTCCTACGATTTCCATCCAAAAGGAGCCAAAGTCTACCCACGAAGTTATATAAAGACGGCCCGGCCACCGTCGGCAAGGAGGGGACGGGAACAGGCAGCGTGTCTGGGCGGCACCGGGCTCGGGTCCTGACACCCGCGCCACGGTCGCCGGGCCGCTGCGCAGCGGGAATGCTCTCTGGGCTCCGACGGTCTGAGTGGGAGCCCGGCCCGCGCGCCTCCTCGCTGCGTCCTGGGGAAAGGCGGCGTCTTTCAGCTGCCTCCCCTCCCAGTGTGTTCCGTGCAGATACTAAGGGTGCCCGCCCCCCACCTGCGGGCGTGAGGAGCCGGTGCAGGCGGAGTCTGTGCCCCCACGCGGTGCCGACACCCAGCCGGCGCTCATCAGCCCCACACGCCGGGTTACGGTACGTTCCGTGCCCCGAAGCTCTGCCGGCTGGGGCTTGGCCCTGACTCGGTTACGAAAGGGGGTGCCTGATACATGGTAATGGGTGTGCATTCAAGCGTTCGTCGTGTGGAACTGCCATTTCAAAGTGGCCAGTGAAGCTCACCCCCTCCTTCTCTGAACTCCGAGCAGCCAGCCGCATCCAGATCTACCATCTGAAAAGCAGCAGGGGTGTTTAGCAGGCAGCATCTTACCAGTGCCGACTCAGGAAGAAAAAGCAAAATGTGTCCATTCAGCCTGTCCCCGGCAGGGACGAGTGTGTGCGCATTCACCTGCCCTCGTTTACCTGTGCCTGCTGTGTGCCTGCTGTGTGCCTGCTGTGTGCCACTCACTGGGCCGGGGCTGCGGGCGAGGGGGGTCGCGGCCAGACCTCACAAGCCGCGTTTCCAGTGGGGGGAGCAGAAGGTAAGCAAGCAGGCAGCCACCTGCAGGTTTTCCCCATCACAGGCCTGGCCAGAGGCAGGGCGCAGGGGGCCCCCGCATAACTGAAACCCTCGGGGTGGGGGAAGGCCGGAGGCGTTTCCGAGGAGGTGCGGGCTTCGCACCAGCGGGATCCTGGCGACGTGGAGAGGGGTCGAAACAGCGCGCTTGAGAGAAGATGACACCGAAGGGTTAAGGGGACCTGAATCATTCTATCCAGTTCTTCTTGTTTTTTTTTTTTTTCAATCCTCACCTGAGGATATTTTTTATTGATTTTAGAAGAAGGGAGGGAGGGGAGAGAGAGAGAGACATGAATCAGCTCCCTCCCACACGTGCCTCAACCGGGGATCAAACCTGCAACCACCTGCAACCTTTTGCTCACGGAACCAAGTGCAAGCCCCGGAGCAAAGGGCAGAGGCAGCTTTTCTCGCTGAATTCGACACCCTCTGTGGCTGAGTGAAGAGTAGGGATGCCCTGGGGGGAGAGGAGTGACTCCCGGCAGACTGGAAAATGCGGTGGCTCTCCGGTGGGGAAAGTGGCGGGAGAGGAGACAGCGAGAACTCTGAGCTGGCCCCGTGTCCACACACGGCCTCCAAGCCGGGGGAAGCCACAGGACGTTTGGAGGAATTCGGTGACGTCAACTAGACACCAGTGCTTGATACGTCCTGGTCCGAAGGCAGACGCTGTGAACCGGGGTGAGGCGCCGACACGTGGGTCTGCCCATGTGGGGAGCTCGCCCGCGGTGAGGAGGTGCGGCGTTCCCTCCCAACCGACAGCTTTTACTCAGACGTGCGTTCTGATGCCCCGCCCCCTACTGGACACCATGCTCCACGGGAGAGGCCACGGTGGCGCTCCTGACCGGGAAAGGACACAGACGAGTGGAGGGACACAGCACGGAGGGCGGTGAGACAGGAGGGGATGGCCTGTGGCGAAGGCTCTGCGCACAGAGACCGCGACGCGCGAGTGATAACACGGGCAGGCAGCACGCAGGCACGCGGCCTCGAGGACGGAGAAAGGGGAGCGGCGCGTCGGGGTGGGGAGCGGGCTGGGGGAAGGGCGGTTGGAGCGACCGGTCACTTTTACCCGTGACACTCATCACCAGCACGTTTGTTGCCTGCCGCCTGCCAACCACTGTCCCGAGGGGCTCGCCAATCTTAACTCGGGAAGCCCCGCGGAGCGGCCCTGTGAGACATCACCGTTTCCACTCTGCAGCGGCGGGAACGGCAGCGGGGAGGTTCCTCCCTCGGCCAAGGTCGCAGAGCAGTCACGGAGGCAGCCTGGACTCCCGCAGCCAGGCCACCGGGGCCGGGTCTGTGCCCTCAGATCGAGGCGGCCTTGCAGGCTGGAGCCACCTTTGACCACACCCACTCTCGGGAGTATAGTGGTAGCAAGAATAGAAAGCCAATCATCGACGCTAAATCTGTGAGCGATTAAAGCCTGAGATCTTTGTCAGTGGAAGAAAGAAAAACCCTCGGAAAAAGGTCCGAAAAGGAACTTTAAAAAAAAAAATGAGTGCCAGCATCACACTGTGACAAACGAGGAGAGATCACAGGAAGGGAAGAGTGTCCTCCCGCCTCTCGAGTGCCCAGGGCTGCAAGGAGACAGGCTGCACAGAAACGGGCACCCAGCTTGGGTGACCTGTCCCTTAACCGGCACGAGACAGACACCGAGGACCACGGGGAGACAAGACCCTGATTTCCGGAAGAGGGAAAAAGGCATCTCGAATGGGTCGCACGGACACCACTGGGATTTTCTGTCACAAGAAACGCAGCCGACAGCAGTCAGGTCCCAGCAGCCGCAGGGTCCCCACCAGGGTACCAGCCACTGGGAAGAAAGGCACCCGCTGGGCCGCTGGCTCGGGCCCAGGACAGGAGTCTGTCTGTCTGTGCCTGTCTGTACCAGCCGTTCCCGTTTCTGAGGCTGGAGAGAGAAAGCATCCCACCCTGGCTGGTGTGGCTCAGTGGACTGAGTGCCGGTCTGCAAACCCAGCTGGGGCACAGGCTCGGGTGGGCCAGGTCCCCAGTGGGGGGGGGTGCATGAGAGGCAACCACACACTGATGTTTCTCTCCCTCTTTTTCTTCCTCCCTTCCCTCTCTAAAATTAAATAAATAAAATCTTTTAAAAAAAAAAGCATCCTAAGGCACCAAAATATTAGAACCCAACTCCCAGCTAATAAACAGGTCAACTCTAGAAAGAACTTGGGGAAACCTGAGATTCCAAATGCTGAAATCCCTAAAGGCCTTTGCGAACGCATTTGGAAGGTACTACACCTGCCCTGTCTCTCACTGCTCTTCTCCCCCGCCCCCCACCTGTGAGTGCGGGGAAACTCGGGGATTCTATTCTACACGGCGGCCACCTACTTGGTAACCGCTAACTCCTCCTTTCCAGGAGGATGGTGAACTCGTAACAAGGACCCATAAATCAGTTGCAGAAACCTTAGCAGTATATATCCTTTTAAACAAATATTAACGATGCAAAACGGCTCACGGCAGATGTGGCTGGCAATGGGGTTCTGAACATGGATTCGGCACGCTTACAGACGACTGTGGGCAGCAGTGTCTTCAAATGCGGCCAGCAGCGCAGTGGGCACTGCGTGACTCTGACAGACAGACGTGTCATCCACGTCATTCCAGATTGCTCGGGGGCTGTTCAGCACTTCCCTGGGTAACGGGCTAAAACCCCTCTTTTACGGGCGCTCAGTCCACACGCTGTCCCCCGATTAGGAGGTTCCCCTTGGTGACTCTTTCCTCGGAGAGCTAGGCCAGCAAGAGGACTTCAAAATGCAGGGACACTGCCCTTCTCGTTTGTCCCTTCCGGTAAGGAAGACCGGCTGCAGTTTCTAGGGCCGGCCACGGTGTCTGTCTCTACGAGTGCTAGCTGTTTTATATATAGTAACATGGGTTGGGGAAGATGCTTGACAAAGTTTTCTATTTCTGTAACACTGTGTCAGAAGGGATCTTCCAAGGGGTTGAGAAGTATTTGTGTGCATTTAGATGTGAGCTTTATTGGACCCTCTCACATTTAACTCCCGGGAGGAGAAACGTCCTTGACGCCCTACTCAGGTAGCCCTGAACCAGGTTCATGGAAGTACGTTCGCTGAACCGAATAAAACACTGCCTGTGACTCTGACCAACCCCCGTGGGAGCCTCCCCACACCGCAAGCCCGCAGCGGCCTCAGATATCCCCATGGAAGCCCCGCTCTGGCCCTCAGGCACCGAGGAAGCTACACCCGGTGGCGGCAGTCCTGCAGGACCACGCCTAGGTCCCTGGCACATCATCTGCAGAGCGCAGAGGTCGGTCCTTCCGCCAGGGCGCCCCACCCCTCTCCTGCCTCCTCCGCTCTCCCTGCACCTCCCTTCCCGCACTTGTTCCCTGCGCTACAATGTAGCTCGTAACCTCGTGACTCCCGAGGAAAGTATCAGCAGAAGCCACAACTCGCGGATGACTCACCATGGAGCCTCCAGGCCCTGCCACCGCCCCGCAGCGCCACCAGACAGGGGGGAAGTTGACAGAAATCCAAGGCAGAACTGTAAATGAAGATTCCGCCTCCTCGGCGCACGGTTCATGCTCCAAGGCTGAGGTAGGAAATCCCCCACTTTAAGGCTCCAATGCAAACTGACAAACGTGTCTGCGCAGCAGGAGGAAAACAAACACGATGCTCTGGGGACTCCCCGAAGGTCCCTAGCAACACAGCCACATCTGCAGCGGGCGCCGCGCTCCAGGCCGTTCTAAGCCCGGAGCTACCCGCAGCCCTGCCTGGCCCGCTGCCCCGCTGCCCCGCTGTGCCTGGCCGCCCATCCTCCGCAGCAGAGCAGGAGCCCGCAAGGTCCTGTGCACGCGGGAGGCACGGCGCGGGGACAGGAGGAGAGGGAAGGAAGGGACCTCAGGAGGGTTGACCTTGAGAATCTCCCCGAGTTGCAGACGGCACAGCCAGGCCCAGCCCGGACGCCGCAAACCCACTCCATCCCGGGAGGGTGCAGGGCAGGTGGAGGGCGAAGGGCATGGAAAGGTAGAAAGGAATCTACAGACAGGAAGAGGAAGAGAGGGCGAGTCCCTATTCAGCTCGGAAGACAGAGTTACGGGCAGTGCCCGGAGCAGGGGCTGAAGAGCCCCCGAGGGCCGGCGCGCCCCGCCGCGTGCACTCACCTGGGTCACCTCAGAAGGACTGGTGCAGCCCCCAGGCGCGCAGCGAAGTGTGGCTACTGAGCTCAAGGCCTCGGGCGGGATGGGGCGTGGCTTGAGACGGCCCCGCCCACCCCCGGGCAGCGCGAGGCCCCACCTCCCAGGCCAGGGTCCTTCTGAGCCTTTGAGTGGCAGCTCCAGGCTCCTCCTTGTGAACCAGAGACTGAAATTTCTCGCTCCTCACGGCTGTCCATTGATTTACCCCTTCCACTCCCAGATTTATTTATCTACTCCCACCCGCAAATGCCTTAGTGGCTGCTTTTCCGCAGTGGCCCTGCCAGCTCGTGCTTTCCGGATTGGCTTTGCAGAACGGTCGCACGTAAGTAGTTTGTCCTCACGACAGCCACCGTAGGGTGCGTCTGGGCGAGGCGCAGGCCGGCACTGCGCGTGCGCGGTTTAAGGGGGCACCCGGCGGGGGTGGGGCTGGTGCGGCACGTGCTCGGTGTTCGGGCTGCTGCCTTGGCCGAGGGAAGGGATGCGGGGGTGTGGAGGTCCGCGCGTTTCCCGGACTAGTGAGGGTTTCTGTTAGGCGCCCTTGTCGAGAGCCCAAGCCGAGCCCTGCCGCACGGTGGCGGCTGCATCCGCCCACGCTGCCCTCCCCCACCCCACCTCGCTGTTCTGTTTCCCGGAACGGGCCGCGGGGACCACAGACCTCTGATCGCGTCGCGCCCCAGTTGCGCCTGGAGACCGGTCACGGGCGGCTTGGCGGTGAGGGCGGCCGCGGGAGCAGGACTCAGGACTCGCCCTGACGCTGCGAACTCCGCTCGCCCCTTCGCTCCGACCCCCACTTCCTGCCAGGGCGCCACCTCTGGCCCCCTGTGGGCGCCGGCCTCCTCTGAGAGCGCCGGCCCGGGAGCAGAACGATTGCAAGCGGAGGTGCGGGAGGCAGGGCTCCAGATCTGCGAGGGCTGCAGGCTGCCTGTGGCGTCCGGTTCGCTGGGCTGCCATACCCCTGCCCCCGGAAGCCCGGCGAGGGCTCGGAACATGTCCACTGCCGCCATTTCAGCCGCTTCCAAGCATTCTCACGCTTTCGACTTCCCATGTGCAAGAAGGCCTCGCACATTTCAGGGTTCTGCATGTTGCTGGGAAAGGGCTTGTTTTACTGAACGTGGGAAGGAAGAAAATAGGAAAGCGTTGTTTCCTTGTGGAGAGTCCCCTCCCCCGCCTGCTGCTATAGAGCAAGTGCCCCCTCTTCATATCTTGACTCAGTCCCCAGCGTGTTAGCATTTAGAGGTGCGGCCTTTGGGAGGAGGTGATTAGTCCTGAAGGTGGGGCTCCCATGAATGGGATTAGCGCCCTGGTAAGAGACCCCAGAGAGCACTGTCATCAGACACTGAGTCTGCCGGCACCTTGATCTTGGTCTTCTCAGCCTGCAGAACTTGCAGATATAAATGCCTGCCGTTTAAGCCTCCGGCCTACCGTGTTTTCGTTACAGCTGGCAGGAAGTGAGTCACTGGCTATTTTCTGTAAGAAAAGGCAGTGGACGGTGATGGGAGGAGTGACTGCAGAAGAATCAGGAGCAGAATCCTGGCCCCTCCTTCCCAGTGTTTCCTGTTGGACCCCCCACTCGTGCTCTAGAAACTGCAGCATTTAGCTCGAGACACTTCTCCCCTTCCTGGCTTTGGTTTGTACCATGCGACGTATTAGGGGACTCACTGGAGTCACTGGTTTATGATCTGGCTCCCCCGCTCCAGTGTAAGTTGAATGAAGGGGGTCACACGGTCTATTTGCCCCTGTATCCCCAGTGCTTTGAAGGGCCCGGCATACAGTTAGCACTCAATAATTCCTTGTGTGGAAGCGCGAACAGCCGGTTCCTGGTGCCTAGCCGTCTGGAACTCCCTGGATTCCAGACCTTTCTGTGAACCCCGCACCTCCAGCGGCCACTGACCCTGACAGTCCCACAGCCTTGCAAGAAGCATCCTCCGCAGCAAGCAAAGCCGCAGCCAGAGTCCCTTTCGGGTGTGTCCAGGGCCGCCTCATGTATTTAGCAGAGGGCGGCGACTCTGTCACTGGTCCCTCCGTGGGCCTGGGACTCGGTCCTGCAGGGACATTCCAGCATAGTCATTATGTAGCTGGGTGACTCTGGGGGAAATGGCGTAGCCTCTCCGAAACTCATGTGGTCTTTTTATGTGCAAACTTTGTCCGCTAAGTGTGTATTTTGCTTGGTTGTTGTGAAGACAGCATGTAGTCGGGGCCCACAGTAGGCGCTTAATAAAAGCTGCTGTTACTACTGATTCTTGGTGGTGCCTCAAAATGGCCTTCTTGCTAACCCCTCTGCCTTCATTCAGGACCGAAGACTCTCTGGCCCGGACGCTCAGAGTAATGTCTTCACTGGCTTCTCTCGCAAAATCCCTCGGCCACCCCCGCAGCTCCCTCTCCAAAGCCGAGCTCCTGTTTGAAGGCTGAGCAGGGCCTTCAGGGTGAAGTCCAGGCTCTCAAGCTCGCCGTTTCCATTCCGCCCCCTCAGAAAGGTGGGCGGAGGCCCCCGGCGGACCCCGGTCACCTGCAGCCTCAGCCCTGCCTGCTCGCAGTCCCTCTCTCCTGACTTTGGTGGTAGTTTCCTGGCATTTCAAAATTTTTTACTACCTGTGGGTGCATTTCTAAGCAAGACAGTTATTTTTCTGTTTATGGGCTCTGTTCAAATGGAATCGTACTGGAATTTTGTTGTTTCTTGCCTCTTTTGCTCCGTTAGGTTTATGAGATTCCTTGTTCTGTAGCATGGGGCTGCGTTCGTTTTCATGGTAGTATGCCATTGTACTAAATCACACTTAAAAGATCAGTTCTCATGTTGGACATTTGGATTGTTTCCAGTTTGGGTCTCTTCGAGAAAAATGTTCTGAACGAACATACTTCCAGATGCCTGTTGGTGTATGTGCACCAAGTTTAAAGGTAGGTTTCCAGGACTGGAATGGGCTGTGCTATGTCAGGTTCACCAGGTGGTGCCAGACTTTTTGTAAATGTCAGCGCCCGGCCCTCTGTACCCCCAGGGGCAGCAGAGGGGGCTTCCCCTTGCTCCGCAGCTTCGCCAGTACTTGGTGCCATCAGACTATTAAATGACTTTTTGTAAGTTTCTTGCTGATGGTCGAATTAGAAGTTTCTCTCTTTCTCTTTCCTTCCAACCTTTGTTATCACAAAAGCTGTAAGAAACCCAAGCTCACAGACTATCTTGGCAAGATATTCTAAATGTATTCATACTGTATGCCTTTGAGTGGGGATGCTAAGTCAGGATAGTGTAAGTATCAGTTGTCAGACTCCCCCCGCAGAGCCCGAGGGTTTATATTTCCGCGGCAGCCCAGAGAGCCCCCCCAGGGCTCCCCAACCCCGGCATTCTCAAAGGGTCGTCAGTCGCACGGGTGTCTCATTTTTGTTTTTATGTGCACTTGTCTAATTATTAGTAAGTTTCACTATTTATTCCTTTGTACTTAACAACCGAAATTTTCTGGGGGGTGAACACTGCTCGTTCTTACCTGTTGCCTATTTCATGTCGGATGGTCCTTTTTTCCTCCCCAACTTCTGCAAGCAGCTCGCCAGCCGAGGGGAGTGGGCCTTTGCTGCCATGTAGGTTGCGAACATCTTCATTTGCCACTGGGTTGGGGTTTCGTTTAACTTTCATTCTACAGAGAAAAAAAGTGGTGTGTTTGGATTTACCCATTTTTTATTCTTCCGAAGGTCTTTTCTACCTTCACTCAGGCATCCTTTTTGAAATGTCGCGGTTTAGTTTCTTGTTCCTTCCTCGATACGTGGTAACCCTTTGGTGGTTTGTATTTAACCCTCTGAGGCCCCGCCGGAGCGCATGCGTTAGGAACTGAGCGTCCTCCTCCCAGGAGGCTGCCAGTGGATTCGCGTTTTCTTTCCTGTTTGAACGTCGCCTTTGCTGTGAACTAAAATGCCATTTGTATTGGGGTCTGGGTTTTTTTGTTTTTTTTGATTCTCCGTTTTATTTCGATGATGTCTATTTTTCTCCCGTATAAGAAGTTTGGAATTCTGCTCCTGCCTGGGTTTTACTAAGCAAACATTCCCTGTTCCTTACCTTGCAGTCCGAGCCTCACCCGGCGCGGCCCTGGGGTCCTCTGAGCCAGGTTGTGTGGGAGGTGGTGTAGGTGTGGCCACTTGGCACAGAGCACGGGCTGGCCAGGCCAGGGTGCCAAGGAGGCGCGTTCTGTGATGCCCGATTGGGCAGAAGTGCCCCGTACGCTCATGAAACTGTGAGTCCGCAGGGCAGCAGTCGGTAGGTCGGGCCCATGTCTTGGGGCAAAGTCCGATCTCATTTAAAGCAGCAGTGTACCTGGGGCGTGGGTGTTAGTTTGTCCTTAATTAAGTAGTTACAGTGTAACCCAGCTGCAGGCCTCAGGGTTCAGCGGCCGGGGAGGGAGGTGGACCTACTTAGGGTCCAAAGGAGGACGGGTGTGGTGTGACTCCGGGTGTGGTGTGACTCGGGCTCTCCTCCACCCCCAGCAAATGGCTCCACTTTGGGAAAAGAACGAAAGGTCTTTCAATCACACAGCGCGTCTCATTCGTGGTACTTGGATGGTGACCGCCCCTCTGAGTTCTGACGTATTCATTCCTGCGGTCCCGGCACAGGCCCCGCTCCCGGGCCCACCTGGTCCTGCCGGCGCAGAGCCTGGGACCCTGTCTGTCGAGGGTTCTCTGGGGGTGCCTTCTCAGCCCTGCACGCCGTGTGTTTGCCACCGTCCTTCTGGATGTCACTTTTAGACGTTGCTGCTTGACCCTGTGCTGTGACAGTTGGCTTCATCCCCTGCTACCCCGCGCCTGCCCGTCCGTGCTGTGCGTCTCCGTCCGCCGCAGCCACTTGGCCCGGCTCAGGGCCGCAGACCTTGTCTGACCTCGGTCCCCAAGGCTCCGCGCTTGGCCTCAGCACCATCCGTTCTGGACATGCCCAGACCCTCCCGGGGCTCAGAGGGGGCGGTGGTCTCACCTCAGGAAGCCTCTGCTCTGCTCCCTGGGCGTCGCGCCCGTGGTGGGCGGTGTGACAAGGACTGTCCGTCCGTCCCGTGGAAGCACTGGTGAACGGGGCGGGTGGCTTGTTGTTGGAAAACAGCCTGCTGGGCGGGTGATGGATGGGTCGTGCCACGCGGCTCCTCGGGGTGGGGGGCCTGCCGCGGGGTCCTGAGTTACAAGCAAGAGGGGCTCCGGGCATGCCTCTGTGGAGGGCAGTACGCTGGCTGGGACGGCCACGGCGAAGCCTCCCCGGAGGTGGGAAGGGCCAGGAGGGGTTGCTGTCGCGGGGTCCCCCGGTGGCCGGCACCGACCCTGTGGGCGTACGTTTCAGGAGGCCGACTAACGCCAGCCCGGGCATGCAAGGCCCGGGAAGGTGGCTGCACGGCGTGGACGAGGCTCCCACGCCCAGCCGCTCCCTCCTGATCTGCGGATCTCCCGTGTGCGCCCTGCCACCAAGTCACCCCCCGGGTCCGGTGGAGACCCAAGGGTTGCAACGCCAGTTTTCAGGAACCTTCTTTCCCGGCCAGTTCTACAACCTGGGGGTGTTGGTGCCCGGCACCTCGATAGGGCCCATCACTGCGTCTGGGGGGAGACTGGGGCTGGAGGCCCCGAGGAGGAGGGGCTCGGGGACTTTCTGTGTACCCTCATCTCTCCGCCTGACCCTCGTGCGCCCGTACAAACGCAGCTGAGAACTACCAGAAGCAAGCGGTCCTGCCATGCCAGCGGGAGGACGTCGAAAGGGCAGGTAACGTGGCCCAGAGGAGGGGCAGGAGTGGGAGGGAGAGTCGGGGCGCCCTGCGGGCTGTGGGAGGGAACCGGTGTCTGCCCGCACCCCCGTTCCTGGGGGTGGCGGAGTGTATTCAGGACAGGCGGTCTGAGGGCGGCTGGGAACCCTGTGGCCAGCGATCGAGACGAAGGCGGCGCAGGGAAAACGGCGGGGGTTGCGCTTTCCAGCCTCCCACAGCCCCTTCCCCACGGTCAGAAGTGGGTCTCCCATGGCAGCCCCCCGTGGGCAGCCACGCGCATCCGCGCACAGGCTGGGGTTCGGGGAAGCGGCTGGAACTGGGGGCGTGGCGGTCGGTCCCCAGAGGACGGAGGTGGCTGGTCTGGAGGTGGGCGCGGGGGCGATGAGGTTCCGCCTCTTTCCAGGTGTGCCCTGGGGAACCTTTCCCTTCTGCGGACAGGGCTCTGGGTCCGCAGGCCTTTATCTGCAGTGCGGCCGGAGAGCATGTGTGACCACGTGCGCCGGGTGTTTGCCAAGGAGGCCGGGCCGCTGCGCCTCCCTCAGCCCTGCTGATCCTGGGGGGTGCGGCAGGCAGCCTTCTCCCGCTCCGCCCTGTGCGCCTCACGCAGCGCTGGTCCTGGCGACCTCTCGTCTGTCCGTCCGTCCGTCCGGGGCTCGCATGCCGTCCCAGGGATCACGGAAGGCTCCCTTCCCTCACCGCAAAACCCGCTCCGCGCATTTCTTTCTCTGAACGTCACGCCCCCATCTGTGTGTCTGGTTTTCTTGGGCAAACTCTCCTTTCCTGCCCCGTCTCCTGTCTGAGCCCTGGGGACATCGGTGGGAGTCAGGTGTTTCCTGAGTCTGCGTGGAAGGCCGAGTAGGGGCTGGCCAGGGTCAAGGTCAGGACGACTCCGTCCTTCAGGGCTGATAGGGGAGCTCCTGGGTGGCACCAGAGAGGCCCGAGTCCATCCCCTGTCTTCCAGGGCTCGGGCGTGCGGGGGCCCTGGGTTGGTTTGCGGAGGTGTCACGCAGCCTGTCTCCCTGGCTGGGAGGGCCCGGGGCAGGCGGCAGGGTGTGCGGGGAGAACCGACTCGAGCCCGAAAGCCCCTGACTCGGGCGTTCACAGTGTCTGCGGTTTCCGCGAGGAGGTGGCCGGGCGGAGGAAGGAGGTGTGAGCCTCCGGGCCGGGACTCGGCGCTTGGGAGGCCGAGCCTTCCTCTCCCAGTAGCCCTCGGCTGAGGGGCAGGAGGCTGTAGCGCCCCTTCCGAGGCCTGGAGAGGCTGGCGGGGCAGGAGAGGTGGGAGTGCCCAGAGGGGCGGAAACGCGATTTCCCTCTGATGGCGCCGTCCGCTCTGATGAGGGGCAACGCTGTTAGCCACTTGCTGCTGCTCCTCCATTAATTTATGGGGCCGCCACGAGGACCAGACACAGAACGGAGAATATCACTTACATCGGAAGGAACCAACTATCCAGAGCACTCTTTCGTTTTGCACTGGAGGGGAGAAGGGGGACTCGTTAGGAATTGGATGTTCTACGTGTGTTACAGACCCTACAAGGCACCTGTCATCCGCACTGTACGACGGGTAAGGAGGTGCCACTCGGAACAACGAGGTAACTGGCCTGCAGACCCAAGGCCGGGGTTCAGACGGGAACCAGCCTCCCGGTTCCGAGGCCCTGGTCTTTGGGCACTGACTCCCCAAACCTGAGCGGCGAGGGGCTGCCCTCCCACCGGTAACTCCCCGTGGGTGTCCCCTGGAGGAGGTCAAACCTTCTTGAAGACTCGGACGGGCCCTGCCTCAGGGAGCTCCGAAGCTAACAGGAGGCGCACCGACAAGGACCCCAGCTGCACGGTGCGGGGGTCGGGGGGATGCTGACCCGCGGGCCTCGCTCCAGCCCAGCGGGGCGCCACCTGGAGGCGCCCGCTTGCCGGCAGTGGGGAGTGGCTGAGCACAGGACCAGCTATCGGGGTCCGCGCTGGCGTGTAGCAGTGAGAATGGAGACTTTTTTAAAAAGAGGGACAGGGCAGGAGAAAGGCCCACAGACGGGGAGTGGGGGAGAAAGGAGGGGCCGCCGTAGACGCCCTTAGGACTCGCGTCAGGAGTAAGGGCGTTTATGATGGAAGGGAGTCAAGTGCAAAACGGAGTCGCCTCGCAGAAGGGGCGCCCTCTGGCGGCCGTCCTGCGCCTCCCCCCGCGGCACCCCCCACCCGTGGCCACCTTATCACTTCCACGGAGCGCTCCACTCCGCTCCCTCCGCATTTCCTGCTGCAGCCGCCCCTTTCAAAGCCATGTCGCTTGAGTGGTGCCCACAGCGGGGCTGTGGAGGGTCCGGGTCGGGGTTAGAGGGCACGGCTTCCACGACCTCTGTGGAAGGATCTGACTGTGGCGCCCTCTCCGCGGTGGGCAGGGGACAGAGCACCTCTCCGTCGATTTCTTCCTCTGCTGCTGCTGCTGCTGCTGCTGCGCCTGGGGTCACAGAGGAGCCACGGGGGGGGGGGGGGAGGGGTGGTTCCAGCCTCCCCGAATCGGGGGTGGGGGTTCCTGTTCAGCCCCGTACTGCAGCAGACGTGAAAACAGATTCGGATGCTGTTGCTGAATCTTAAGCAAAAGCTGATTTGCTTAATTCATGTCCTGGACACCAAGGGCAGCCCATGGCAGGAAAGGGACAAGTCAGCACGACCAACTCTGAGCCGCTCCCCTGGCCCAGAGGCTCACGCGTGGGCACACTGCCGTGCGTGTGAACTTGCGGCTTCGCACTAGCAATAGTTAGTACCTATTCAGCACTTCCAAAGGCCAGGCCCCATCCTAAACACTCTATTTTATTGACCCGTTTATCATCTTAAGGAGCTTTGCAGGCCGGGAAACCGAGGCCGAGTGCCTTGTCTGGGGTCACCTGGATAGCAGGGCCCGAGCTGGTGTGCTCAGGACCCACCCCGCCTCCCTGTGTACCGGCTCCCCCACTCGACCGTCCGTGCGGAACCCTGCGGGCGCACCGGCGGGCCGGCCTCTTCCTCGGGGCCGCTGCTGCGCCTGAGGTGGACGCCCACCACTTCGGCGTTCTTCGCTTTTGAGTTCTCCTCTGCTCCAGCGCTGTGCGGGATCAGGAAGACACGGGGACGACGCGAGTTCTTGGCATTTAGTACGTGGAGGAGGCGAGGCCCACTGGGCTCCGCCCCAAGGCGGACCTTGGAGAGCCCTGTAGGTGACGCAGGTCCTGAGCCAGGGCATCCGCGGCCGGACGGTGACCGTCTTGCTTGTTCCCGTCGATGGCTTCAAAGCCTGCCACGTAACTCCTCTAAATACAGTACGGGGAGCGGGGGGCGGAGTGGCTTAGAACACCCCGAAGGTGGGTGAGCCGCGTGAAAAGAGGAAGGAAGGGCCGGCAAACAGCTCACCTGCCGCCCCTCAAGTCTTCTTGGGAAAGCGCGCCCCGCCCCGGCGCACGGTGTCAGAGCGCCGCGGAGAACGAGATGCTGGACCCCGCGAGTGGGCTTCGACGCCGGCTCTTGGAACTCGACCCCGAAACGAGAGAAGCTGCGAGGACACACGGAGACCTGACCGCGCACAGCTGCGGCGCACGGAAGAGGATCAGAGCAAAGGTGGTTTCCCAGGACGGAGCGAGGAGCCGAGTGGAGCCCAGAGTGGACCCAGCGCTGGCGTTTATCCGCGGGGGCGGGGGGCGGGGGGAGGAGGGCCGGTCCTTTCGTGAGGGGTGTTCCGGGGACAGCGATTCTGCAGACGGGCAGCTCAGGACCACCACCGCCTCCTCCGCGGGAATCAGAGCCCAGCTTGCAAAAGGAGCGCCAGCCCAGCACGAGGATGCGGCCGCGGGAGGGGCCTTCCGCGCACCGGGGCCCCGGGGAGGCAGAGTCTTTGTGAGAACGGGGGCCGGTCAGCCGGCACTGCAGAGGAGAAGGGGTCGCAGCGATTTGAAAAGATGGCCCTGGCCGGGTGGCTTGGCTGGTTGGAGCGTCGTCCTGGGCACCGGAGGCTGCGGGTTCCGTTCGGGTTGGGGGCGCGGAGGCAAGGCCGCAGATCAAGGCGTCCCTCTCCCATCAATGCTTCTCTCCCCCTCCCTCCCTCCCTCCCTCAAATCAATAAACATATCCTTGGCTGGGGATTCAGTAAGTAAATGAAAAGACAGTTACAGAGATGCCACACACGTGTAGGCCTTTAGAAAACCTCCTCCTCGTAGGACAGAATGCGCTTTCAGGAAGAGGACGAGTCTCAGCCGCTGAGCACGATTCCCGTTTTAGGTGCGTTTGACGGAAGAAGAGAGAAATCCCTCCCGAGGAGCACGCGACGTGATTCTGACACAGCAACGGCCATGTTCCAAAGCGGCCTGAGCGCGGCCGGCTGAGCCCTCTCACCCGCTCACCCGGCGTCCCGAGACCCCTGCCGCGGCGCCAGGCCTCTGGGCCCGCAGCCCTGGGAGTGCAGGGGCAGAAGTCACTTAACTAAAGCAGCCCCAACCTCCTCCGCCAGGCCAGCAGCTTCTTTTCACGCGTGGAGATGGAGGGCCATTCACCCACGGAGAGGCAGCTTAGGAAACTTTCTCCTGTTCGCACTCCGGCTCCGCGGTTCCGGTTCTCCCAGACCTTTCGAACATTCCCCTCATCCTTGCTCTACGGTCGTCTCTCTCCCTGACCCCCCAGGGCCTCTCCGGCCTGCGGGGGGACCCGTCACCTGGCCGCGCGCCCTGGTGTGCGCACAGTATTCCTTCCTCTTCACTCACAACCTTGCTTCCCCGACCTGCCCAAGTCTTCCCCGGGCCCAGCACCGACAGGCCGTCGCGCATGTCCGCTGGGGCACCTGCACCCTCCCGGAGCAGTGAGGGTGGTGAGGATGAGGATGAGGATGGGCGGTTCCCTTTTCTTGGCTCAGGGAGCAAACCCTGGGACTGGTGACCCGTTAGCTGCTCCATCCTCAGCGGGTCCCGCCAGGGCCCCAGCAGGTGTGATCTCCCAGCAGGTCCTCAAACCGGCACTCAGCTTCGGGCATTGTTAGCGGCTGATTGGTGGGTCCTGGAGAGCACGTAAGAGAGGGCGGAGCCCTTTGGTCAGAATCACAGGTTTCGCGGCCCCCCCACCCCCGCGGCCTGTTGCCCTAGCAACCGCGGAAGCCGCCTGGAGTCGCAGGTGGTTCCTGCATCACTGAGGAAGCCTGTTGCCTTAGCAACCGCGGAACGCAGGGCAGCGCGCGCAGTGCGGCAGAGCCCGCGAGCCGGGACACAAACCCCCTTCCTCCAGGAAACCTTCCCGGATTGATGGAGAGCTGGCCCGGCCTCAGCTGCCCCTTTTCCTCAGCGAGGGGGGCCCTCACACTCATTCTGTATCCCCAGAGTACTTACTGTTTTTTGTCCATCTTTTTTTATGTTTCATAAATTACTTTCTTGTTGTTCGAATACAGTTGTCGTCTGCATTTTCTCCCCACCGCTCCCCCCGCCCCACCCAGCTACTTGTCAGTCTTAAAGGAGAACTCCACTTGCCTTGACAGGGGCCTAAGGAACACTTCGATTCCGTGGGCCAACGTAATTAATTGTTCAACAAACTCGGTCGCTCTGGAAACGGCGGCGCTCCGCCTCCCCCTCGCGTCTCTCTTCTCTGGGAAAAGCACACACGTCTCCCACTGGCTATTTCAGAGGCTTGCTGGACATCTGTTGTTTGGTGCCCACACGTGTTTCTTACGAGGGAGGTGAGCTCCGGGATCCCCGCCACCTTCTGAAATTTCCAGATAGGTTAACAAGTGGGGAAGGAGCCAAGGACGATGCTGAGGTCACGGGAGCGGGTGGGGAGTGAGGACAGGGGTCCTCGGCCGTGGGGGACGCGATGTGAGGTCTTGTTCCCCATCGCCTTGGGCTGAGGCTGGAGGGACGGGGTGGAGAGGGGGGGAGATAAAACACAAAAGGCTAAGTGGGGCCTTCACAGGTATCCTCAATGTGGACAAATTTCCCTTACCCGAGAGGAGTTTTTCAACTTTATTTTTATATATGAAATTTGTTCTTTTTAAACAATTTTTAAAGTTTATTTTTAGACAGAGGGAATGGGAGGGAGAGAAACATCAGGGTGTGGTTGCCTCTCACATGCCCCCTACTGGGGACCTGGCCTGCAACCCAGGCCTGTGCTCCGACTGGGAATCGAACCGGGGATCCTTTGGTTTGCAGGCCAGCACGCAATCCACTGACCCACACCAGCCAGGGCTAGTTTTCCTCTTTCTATTAAGGTTTTATGTTTCTAGAGTAGTTTTAGGTTTGCAGCAGAATCGAAATGCAGAGGTTTCCCGGCATCTCCGGCCGCGCCCCCCACCCAAACGCAGCCTCCCAAACTGTCGCTGTCCCTCACCGGGGTGGTTGGTTAAGAGACATCATCATCATCATCACCTCAGGTCCACGGTGTATCTTCGGGTTCCCCTTGGTGTTGCACAGCTTTGGAGACGTTACGCAGGTAGTTTAGCAAATCACCCGAACGCATTTGGACCGAGCTTGCGACGTAAGCAGGGTAACAGCGGGTCCATCCCAGTCTGGAATTCAGGAGGAAGAAGGGGAGCTGCGAGGAATGCTGGTTTCCCCTGCCGCTTTGAAGGCCCTGCTGGGAGGGGTGCCTTAGCACTCCGGGCAACGCGACAGCGCCACCTGGAGGTCGCTGCACCGCTCCCCCCGGGGGCAGCTTTGAAAAGCAAGCTGCACTTGGGTGTGTCAGTTCTGATCATCCAAATCCGTTCCTTTCCTTTTTTTTTTTTTTTTGGTCCTTTCTCTCTTGCTTCTTTGTCTCACTTTCACAAAGGATTTGGGGACATGGCTTACCGAATATGTTCCTGTCAATTCAGGCTGGTTTGAAATGTGAAAAATACGGGGTCCAGCACAAATAACGCTCTTTTTTTATTACTTAAACATTTTTTATTACAAAATCATAAGCATGTAATTCTGAAACAGAACACTATCACACTCAAGCACATTATATCACATTTTAGGTGACATGTTCAAACTGCTGTCTTTTGTGAGACATTCACGTATCCTATCAACCACAGTCAATACTGCTACCTCTGCCAGACCCTGTATATAAATGTGGAGTTTATTACTATTATTTTAGGCAGTACCACATTTATTACCAAAACTCTTAGCCATCACTGATTACGTCTTGTAGTATTCAGCGTAAAACAGTCTCCAGGCATATTACTGAAAATTATGTAGATCAAAATGGAAAATGTTGAACAAAATATTTTCCTGTTGCCTGGGAATTATCACTTGGGAAGTAGTTTAAAAATCTTTATTTCACCCTTGCTGGTGTGGCTCAGTGGGTTGAGTGCCAGCCTGCAAACCAAAGGGTTGTGGGTTCAATTCCCAGTCAGGGCACATGCCTGGGTTGTGGGCCAGGTCCCCAGTAGGGGGTGCTGGAGAGGCAACCACATGTTGATACTTCTCTCCCTCTCTCCTTTCCTTCTCCTCTCTCTAAAAACAAATAAAATCTTTTAAAAAAATATTTCTGTCACTTTGAAATTAGTAGGGATTCCTAATTCTCTCAATTTTTATTTTTTTCTAGCACCTTTGTTCGTAAATTGTGTAATTTGACCCACGTGGGTTTGCCAGGGTTTCAGTTCCATTTGGTCCAAACAGTCAGTGATGTTGGCAATTTCCTGCGATTCCACCTAATATCTGAATAGGAAAAATTGCACTTCAGATGTTGATGCTGAATCCTTTTTTTAATATAAACAGTCAGCTCCTAATGGACTGACTTTCTAAGGGAAGATTTTATCTGCGGCGCTTCCTTGCAGCCGGCCCACTCCAAGCCCACCGGCCTTCTCTGTTCGGCACATGTGTGGTGCGATGCTCTGACCGCAAGCGCAGGAATTCAAGGGCAACGAGAGCGCTTTCAGCACACATCTTTCACGGCATCAACCACAACCCTCCCTGACAAGCTGGCGGTTCCCGACTCAGAAGCGGAGCCAGGCGCTGGGAGCCTGGCGTGCGTTCTTCCCGTGACCCTTGCAAGCGGGCCTGTTTCCGATTAGCGGCCTTTTGTTTTGTTTGAGACCCGCCACGGTGCGGTTTCCTGGTGAATTTCCAGATCTTCTTCCATTCTTCTTGTGCAATCCACTTTCTTGGCGGTGGGTCTCACCCAAAGACACGGTGTACAGAAAAGGGGCTTCTGGAAATTATCATGTTTCAGCAGCAGAATTGTCTGAACATCTGACTATCATTTACAACCAGCTCTCTGGTCTCATCCATGGAAAATATCACACGTAACAGGAAAACTGAGAAATGCTGGCAGAAGAGCCCGGGGAGGCGCGCCCCGCACTGGCCAGTGGGTTTCCAGGCGACCTCAGTCCAAGGCTCTGTTTCCCTTCAGTTTCACTCGTGGGGCGTGTTCCTTTCTGCAGAGAGCTAAGGCTCAGAGTCTAGTTTCGAAGTGACCTTGAGAAATCAGTTCATCCGTATCCACCCCTGCAGAGAGACAGTGTCCCTGGACACTGTCTGGATGGACGTGGAGCCAGGCTCCAGGGCCTCGGCCGGCGGGGGCATCCCGGGTGCTGCAGGGAGGTGACTCCATGTGGTTTGTCACCCTGGGGAGCCACCGACGGAGCCTGTCCTCATCTCTGGTTAGGAACTTTGTACCCTATCTTTAGGAGCTGGTGGCCTTGTCGGTTTCTCAAAGGTCACTTTTCCAGGGTGGTTTTGGGTGAGAGTCAGAAAAACCTGCCAGGAAGCCGGGGTCAGCCTGGGAGGGAACGAGCCTTGGGGGCTGAGCCGCTTTACCCTCACGGAGGAACCGTCTCGCTCGTGGAGAGATTTCCATGTTTTCAAAGGCATCCAACTCGACAGGGGCAAAGATGCCGCCGGGGGCGGGCGCAGCAGAGCCTCGACTTGCTTTAACGTAAGGAAGGGGAAGCGCTTCGTTAGGCCTGAGTGCTTCCTGGATATCCGTTTCGCTCTCACGAGTGGAACCTGCAGGGTGAGGACGTTGGGATACTTAGGGAACAAGCCCGTCGCCTGTGAGACGCTCGGCCAGAGAAGCATCGCGCTTCCTCCGTTCGGGCTCGGGCCCGTGGTCACGCACTAACTGACGTCGAAATGCCCCCGTTTACCAAAGCATGGGCGCGCTCCTTAAACTGGCGCCACCTGGCAGAAATACCTGCTGCCCACGCAGGTGGTTCAAATCTTCTAGTGGTTGTTTTTTTTTTTTTTTCCCCCTTAAAAAGGAAAAAGAAACAGATGCAATTAATTTTGTAAAAGATTTTATGTGTTTATTTTCGGAGAGAGGGGAAGGGAGGGAGAAAGAAAGGGAGAGAACCTTGGAGTGGTTGCCTCGTGTATGTGCTCCATTCCACCAGGGACGGGACCCGCAGTCCAGGCACGCGCCGGGACCGGGAACTGAACTGGCAACCTTTCCTCTGAGGAGTGCAGTTAATGTTAACAGTGTATTCCATTTAACCCAGCAGACCCCAGAGAGCGTCATGTCACCGTGTAATCCCCATGAAAGTCATCAGTGAGATCATTTGTATATTTCCATGTCTGTGTGCAGTCTTAGGAACCCGGCGTGTTTTTTGCCTATATGGTGCGTATCAGTTTGGATCAGCCACGTCGCAGGTGCCACGTTGCCTCGGGAGCTAGTGGTGGCCTACAGAGCTTCGAATTGCTGCCGTGTCTGCAGCCAGGCGGAGGACTTCGGAGGGGCCAAGGGAGGGGGCGGGAAGGAGGGAAGGAAGAACCCCTCGCTGGACGGAGAGAACCCACGGTCCCAGGTTGCTCAGACGTTCTTGTTCCCACATGAAACCAAAAGCGTTGGGTCCCTTTCTGTCTCACCCAGCGGGAGACCGTGACCAAAATCGCAGAGACTCCCCTTTCACCCTAAACCCACTGAGTGGTGAGCCCCGGAGGCCAGGCGGCCCTGGACGGCAGCATGGACTGGGCTCGGGCAGCAGAGCCCCCAGTGCTGACGGGCCCCCGTGTCTGAGCTGTGAGCGTCTGCAGGTCTGGGGACGGGCTGGCCTTTCGCACTCGAATGCTGTGACAGTCCCCCTCCCAGGTGTCCGTGGGGACTGAATCCGATGGCTCCCGTGACCGGATTCTTCTGTCGGTGTGTGGCGTGTGGGGGGGCCTCCGCACGGAGCTGACCTCTTCCCCTTCCCGCATCCATCTGCCTCCGCAGGCCACTTTGCCCAAACTCTCCCCCTGCCCACTCCCTCTGGGAGGGTCTGAACTGATACGTCCTCCTCCGCACTCCCAGAACCTCATTCGGCTGCGGCCCCTGCCCCTCGGCCTGCTGTGACCCTGGCTGTGTTGTCCACGTCAAAAACTTCTTGTCGACGCCCCACTGATAATGGCACTACGTCCAGCAACCGCCCTTTCCAGATCCACGAGAAATATTCCGCGAAATCACTCCAAGCCGGGCAGCGGACCAGCAGCACTTTCGATCTTGACCTGCAGGTGGCAGCGTTGTCTAAGTCACTGCCTCTGCGCCCAGGTCCCACAGAGTTAGTTTCCTTTTTTGGGCTTTGCAGTTCTCTGCGGTTCATTCTCGCCACGTGGAAGAGAGTTTTCCTCCGAGCCCAGGGCGGAGTGCAGGGCCAGCCCCCAGTGTGCGGGAGGAAACGCAGCACACGCAGCGGCTGCCCCCGCGGAGCACTCGGGGAGGCGGGCAGCTCGGGCCCAGAGTCCAGCGGCCGGCCCGTCGGAGGTCGGAGGTGGGGGTGGGGCAGGGCCGGGGGGCGGGGGGGTGCGGGCAGGATAACCGGGCCTCCGCGGGGACGGAGACTCATCTTGTCCGTTCACTGTGGCAACTGGGAGGCGACCCTCTTCCTGCCCTCCCTCTCCCCTTAGCAGGACCTGCCGCCTTTGAATGAGAAGGGTGTGCTGAAACGGTTATTCTGGGTTTTTACGTCTTGTCACCTGGAGTGGAAGTCCCCAACACCAGGCCCTGGCCGGGTTGCTCAGCTGGTTAGAGCATCGTCCGGATTCAGCAAGGTTGCAGGTTCGGTCCCCGGTCAGGGCACAAACCAGAAGCAGCCAGCAAATCCATCAACCAAGTGGAACAACAAGCCACGTTTCTTTCTCTCTCCCCCTGCATGCCCCCCAAAATCAATAATTTAAACACAGCTGCAATAAACCGCCAGCACCCAAAGCAACGACTGTCCGGTCTCATTCCTAACCTGCCTGCACCACCCCTCCCACCTGTCTGGATTCGACAGCCCAGCTGTGAAACCCGCTCACTTATCTTCACAGCCCTCGCCCCCGCTGCGTCGGTGCCCACTGACCAGCTCCAGGTTCCTGGGTGCTCCTCAGATCCACCATCGCTTACTCCCTGCCCCTCCGCCCATCCCCCGGCCCAGGCGCACACACCTTTCACCCTTCAGGCTGCGTGCTTCCTGCGGAAGCCACCCGACACACCGCTTTCCCCGGGAAGCGGTTCTGGGCCCCTTCCCGGAATGACCCCAGCCTTCCCTGAACTCACGGGGCCGCGGCACCTCGTCGGCCCCCTCTCAGGGCCGCGGGTGCATTCTACCTGGGGAACGTCCATCCAGCTACCGTTCTGCCTCCTGGCTGCCGTGCGACCGTGCGCTGGTGCTGGAGCCTCTCTGAGCTTCAGGAAACCAAGGCCAGACACGGCCGCCCGCTCCGGGTGTTGGGGGCTAACCGGCGGGAACCTGTGCGTGAAGCCGGGTCAGGGCCGGGCGCCAGGGCGGCCCCTCTGTGGCCTCCCTCCTGAGCTCTGTCCAGGGCCCGCACGGTGAGCTACCGTGTGTGTCAACAGACGGCTCCGGGTGGGGTCGGCTGCACGCGAAGGGGAGCATGTGGGCTCTGGGGGGCTTTGCCGCTGACCGTCGGGGTGGCCCCGTCTGCAACGTGCCCAGGCCGCGCTCTGTCACTGTGAACGCCTGTGGACGTCGCAGGTTCCCTGCCTTTGTTAGGAGGGAGTGTGCAGAAGACGCCCACGGGCGACTTCCATCCGCATCAGCTCTCGTCCCTGGGTCTGGTGTTTTCTCCGGTTGATCCATTTTACCCTTGATTCCCCCAAACTGTTTACCCTCCGAGGGTGGACCTTGCGCCCCGTATTTCTCGGTCCCCTGCAGCACCCGGCGGAGGGTGGAGTTGTCTGCTCAGGGGACGCTGCCCCAGGCTCTCCGGGCTCTGCCGTCCTGCCGAGCCCTCAGCCGTGCCCTTGGGCAGGTCGAGTGGGAAAGCACCAGCCTGTGAACTGGCAACCAAACCTTTTATTCTACCGATAGGTTCCAACCTCCGGGACCTCGCGGCCAGAGTGGGAAGGGAGGGCGAAGGCGAGGGCGGGAGCCTGGGACGGGCGGCCCCACCCACGGTGGCCCCTGGTGGCTAGATCAGCTGCGGGAAGCCGTCCTGGCCGGCGTCCACCCTGCTCTGGAAAATCCGCCGGCTGACCACCACGCGCTGCCCGTGCTCATCCTCCTCCTCCGCCTCGCTGGACTTGCGCCGGGTGCTCTGGTAGACCACGGCGCACGTGCCCGTGAGCCAGGCGGCCACGGTGCCCGCCGAGAAGATGCAGAAGCCGATGAGCAGCAGGAAGAGGTAGTCCCGGCCGTCCAGGTGCGTGATGCACATGTACCGCAGCGGGTTCCCCACCTGCGTGATGGGCCACCCGGCCAGCTCCGTGGGCTCCACGCACGTGGCGTTCGGACCATCTGGAGGAAGAGCAGAGCAGGCAGAACGCTGAGACGGCGGTCCCCAGGGTCCTGAGGCCAAAGGGCACCTGGGGGGCAGCCTGGACCCTCCCTCGCTGCTCCGGGTGTGGCCTGGGGCACCACCGGGGCCTCCTCAGAGATGGGGCCCCTCCGACCCCAGAGCAGGGGGTTGTGACAGAGGGAAGGGGAGGAAGAAGCCCGTCTGAGGCGGAGTGTGGTCAGCGGCCTCCGGGCGGCCCTGGAGACCTGTCGGGGAGGGGAGGGGCGGGTGGGGGGCAGGGACACAGCGAGCCTTCTTCAGACAGTCTCCATGGCTCAGGAGGCCCCCCACCTCCCCCCAGGGGCGGGGTGGGTGCCAAGGCCCAGCAGGGAGGCCCTGGGCAGCTTCTCAGGGATTCTGGCAGGAGGGGCTCGGGTGGCTGGCCCCAGCCGCCACCTGGGAACGGGTAAGGATGACGTGCTGAGAAAGGAAACCGTGGGCTTTGGAGGAGCTGGGGGTGTCGGGTGGGGGTGTCACGTTCTGTTCTCAGAAGGTTTATTTGGCTTTCAAACTGGGGCTCGGGCGGAGGAGCTGGGACTAGACTTCAACTGCCGATTTCTCCGTTTAGAGCACCACCTTCAAAGGAGCAATTAGGCAGTGATTTTATGGCGCTGTCAGGCGGCTCTTCAGCGAGGGGTGTGGTGGCTGTGGGGGGAGGGGCCTGGGCTTTTCTGCCCACTTTCTCTGCCCCCCTCCCTGCTCCCTGTCCCTGCAAGGCACCCACTGGTTCCTGGTCTCCCGGCTCCGGTCCACTTCGCACACGCCCAGGGTCTCCTTCCTCAGGTGCAGCTCTGCCCGCGGCTCTCTGGGTCAGACCCCCCCACCCCCACTCTCCCGGGGGCCCCCTGAGCCCAGAACACCTGCCCCTTCCGCCTTCCCCGTCTGGCTGCTCCGTTCCCAGCTCCGGCCACCTCAGCGGCCCCCTCCTCCGCGTCCTGCCTGAAACCGCCTTTGTTTCTCTGCTCCTTCTGCACCCAGAGCCCCTCGCCGCCCCCCCCCCCCAGTTTGCATGATCGCTTCTTTTCTGTCCCTCAAGGTCAAGTGCAAATGCATCTTCCCAAGAGACCTCCTCCGACCTCATCCCCGTGTGACCGCTCAGAGGCCACTCGACCGCTCCCACCACCGAACGTCTCCGTGGCACTTCCTCACGGCGCCCTCATCGCCCCGCCGCGCGCCAGCCTGCTGGGCGGTCGTTGGCCCAGGACAGGGCCCGTTTCCTAGCCTACAAGGCCGGCTTTGAGCGCATGGAATCCCTGTCTGGTCCTTGTCGTCCCCGTTCGTGAGCACCATCATTCATGGGAAGAATTCGTTAATATTTTAAATATTTGGGGCTCGGATGGTCCGGTTTTTATCATCGAATTCCAGTGGAAGTCCACTGTGCTCAGAGACCCACCCTCTATGGTTTCGGAGCTTTGACATTCGGTGAGAACGTGCTTATGGCCGGACGTGGAGCCGGTGGGAGCAACTTCGGCCCGTGCCCTGGACGCTGCGGGTGGGCTCTGTGCGGGCTCCCGGGTCCCGGGGGTGCTGACCCGGTCGTGGTTTCACGGAGCCCCTCCGTGCCTCTCCGACTCTCGGTCTTCGCTGACTCTCGGTTGACTTTGCCGAACTGTCGCCGACGGGCCTACTTACTGGCGGTCGATTCGTTGCCGAGGGAAGGATGTTCTGGTCACCAGGTCCCGGCGTTCGCGCTCTGCTTCTGCGCACGGTCCCGCCACGCTCTGAAGCTACGAGGCGAGGTGAGGTGCGGGGGAGGCCAGGGCGCCCCCTCTTCCTGGGAGCCTGACCCTTTGCTGTCATCTCAGGGGACGCTGCTGCCTTCAGGGCCGCCCCCCGGCTGCCTGACGGCGGGGGAAGGGCGGTTTCGAGTTTCGGGGTCAGGGCTCACACTGTGTATCTTTTCCATCTTTGTTTACTCTTTCCCTGCGTCTCTGTTTTGTAAGGCACCGTTTTTGTGAGCAGCAGCGTGTAGCTGGGCTTTCTTTCTTATCTCGTCCAGCAAACCTTGCATTTGAATCAGTCCATTAACATTCCATCTCGGACCGGTACATTCAGACCAACTGCTTGTTTCCTTGTTTCCGCTCACCTGCTTTACGCCCCTTCCCTCCACTCCCTTGCCTTCTGTTTCATTGTTTCCTTTCCTTCCTTTAGCTTGTCCATTGCCTGTCCTTTTCCCACTCCGGTATGTCGCCTTGGAGATTCCAGACCCATCCACTGATGCAGAGCACCTGACATGTGAGGTGCTTTACAAAATTAACCTCTGCTCTCCGTCACCCCGCTGCGCAGTTTTAATTATTTCCGTGGCCCAGAGTGAACACGTTGTTTACGAATCCTTCCCTCTCTGGCTGGCTCGATGCCCTTGCCTCCGACCAGACCCTCCCGGGTACCGTTGCGTGTGCTGTGTGCTGCGGGACTCGGGGCCCGGTTCACCTCCCGGACGGGCACCTGGGCCCACGCACCGCCTCGCTCAGCCCCATTCCGTGGGCCCCAGGCCTTTGCCCCAGTTAAAGAGCCCAGGTATAATTACAGGTGTCATGAATGTTTAAATTCTTCCTACAAACCGTTCCTAAGGAAACATAACCTCCCCCCTTATTTATTTCCACGAGTGCCACGCTGCTCACAGGTGGGAACCCGTGTGCCAGAAACAGGTGCTGGGGGGGCTGGGGTGGGGGGGGCAAGAGGCTCGGCATTTCTGAGCTCGAAGGAACCCTAGCTCACCTGCTCTCAGGGACCCTGACTGGGCTGAGCTGGGGCCAGTCACTGGGACCCGTCACGGGGACCTTCCTGAACTGCACGAGGGGGCGTGCTGTGCCCCTCCTCTCTCGGATTTTCCGGGTGGCTTAGGGACCCCTGGCGCAGCCGACCCCCTCAGCCCCTCACTGCCCCTCACTGGGGGGAGCCACAGGCCAGGGCTGTGAGATCAGGTGGGGGCACAGGCGAGCCAGAGCCCCGCACAGCCCGGGAAGTGTCGGCTCCCAGCCCTTTGCTCCAGCCTCCGCGGCAGGGGACCGGCGCCGCCGCAGCGGACGAGTGTGAGCATCGAGTTCATTCTGGAAATCTGAGTTCCGGGGAGCTGCGGGTGACTGTGTGCTGGGTGGGTGGACGCGGGGCGGTGACCCAGTCACGGCAGCCTTCAGTGCGGGAGGCGCTCTCTGCTCACAGCGCCCTCTCACGGCCTCGACCGGGAGCAGCGCCGGAGGCAGCCGTCTGCTGCAGGCCGACGCCCCAGGGGCTCCGCCCCAGCCCTCCTGTGGCAGAACCGCCCAGACCGCCCGGGACTGCCACTGAGCAGCTGACACAGAGGGTCCCTCTGTCCTGACACCACCCCATGCCCACCCCTGGCACCTGTCCCTTTGTGAGTTCTCGCTGTTCCTGATGGCCCCCGGTCACACCGAGAATGCCGCACGGGGGAGACATTTGGAACCAGTGTCACCCACTAACGTCTCCACGCCGGCCACGTTGGAGCGGCCGCCGTGGGGCTGGAACGCAGGCCATTGGCACGGGGGTCCCGGGACGTGGCCCGAGGGCGCCTGCCCCTACCGCTCTCGGAACCAGAATCTCTGGGCCTGGGGTTCCGGCTCTCACAGAGTTCGAGAACCGCTGGTTGAGCGGGCCAGGCCTGGGAGGAGAGGGCAGGGCACTGAGCCCCCGGGGGTGGCGGGGAGGTGGCGGCGGCCATGGTAGAGACGTGGTTCTGGTCAAAGACAGGGCACTTGGGACGGGGCGGGGAGCGCAGGAGCGACAGGCTGCCTGCTTCTTCGTCGCACCCCCGGCTGTGTGACCGTTGTCCATCTCCAGGGACAGCGCCCTCCGCACGGACCCATCGTGGCTCGTCTGGGACCCCCTCTGCTGCCTCTCACTTCATCTGGGTGCACCTTGCACCCAGGTCCCTTCTCTTTAGGTCCTTGGACGGCCAGCTAGGGGACCTGAGAGAGCGTGTGACCCTACGCCCTTCCCTCGGGGACAGGTGAGGCTCGGAGAGGGAAGACCCCCGAAGTCTCGCGGCGGCACGGCGGGGCCAGGGCTGCGCCCGCTGGCCTCCACGGCACTTCCTCCCTCTTGTCTCCCTGGGACGGTCCATTAAAGTCGGGCGCTGTGACCTCTCTCTCTGCCATCGCATCACCCTGACACCTCGTCCGCATGATGAGCGTACAATCAGCGTTCGAGGTGAAGGGACTGTGGCGCGACCCCGGCACCGGCGGAAGCACTGAACTTGGATGGCAGGCGTCTCCCTGTGGTGAGGAGGCTGGATTCGAAAGCATCCTCTGTGGAAAGGTGGCCCGGACCCACGCGGCCGCAGCTGGCCCTTCGAGTGGCTACTTAGACAAATGGAAATGGGGTAACACGGGAAGTCCAGTCCCTCAGTCGCACTCGCCGCATTTCAGAGGGTCAGGGACCGCGTGTGGCCAGGGTATTGGCGAGCTCGGATCCGGACCGTCCCCACCGGGCAGTGCTGGGCCAGGCCTTGGGGGTGGGGGGGCAGGGATACAGGAGGCCCCCCCGCTTGCATTTCCCAGCGCATCCGAGGAGGCCTGGACCCTGTCTGCGAGGGAGCGCTGTCCGGGCGGGGCTCAGTCGCCGCCCTCACCTTCCAATAGCTCTGGTGACGGGAAAAGTCCGGCTCCCCCCGGGGGCGGGTCCTCCCCTTCGCTGATCGACCCTTTCAGCTCCGGTCGATCCGGAGGATCGGGGCCCGGGGCGGCACTTCCGCCGGAATGTCCTCCCACGTTGCAGAGGGAGCGCTGGACCCTTTGAGAGCCCGGCCGGATTGCAGTGCCTCTGGGCATGTCCCGTTGGAGGGTCTCTGTAGAGGGAGACCTTTGGTAATAATGGCACCAAGCTGCGATGTGCCTGTTCCGTGTAGCCGCGGGGTCTGGTGAACAGAACACTCTATGCCGCTCGGGGAGGGGGGGCGACTTTAACCAGAAGGCGACATGGGAAAGACACATTGTCTTCTGGGTCTGCTCTGCCGGGGCTGAGCCCCTGGGTCCGTAACTTGCGTCACGGCCCAGCTCGCTCCGAGATTCCCTCTGCCCGTCTTCTCCGGGACCAGAGCCCTGGGACCTGCTGTTCCCCATCCCACCTGCACCCACAGGTGCCCGTGCGGTCGTGTCTCCCGGAAAGGTGCGCTGTCCTTCCGGACCACGCGTGCTGACCCTTCCCCACACCCAGTGCTGGTCCCGGGGTCACCTGGCTCTGCCTTTCCGCATCTGCCAAGCATTTGCTTACGGAGTGCTCACGGTGTGCCAGAACTCGGCGGGTCGGTTCTGTTCTGGTACCCGTCTGAAAGATGAGGGGAGGGCCCCTAGGGTGCCCCCGGGGCCCTGGCGGAAGGGAGCGGGCAGCGGACGGAGCGGCAGCCGCTGGCCTGGAAACCTGCCAGGTGAGACCCGGCTCAGGCCGTGCTCTGCGGCCCTCGGAGGCCAGCATCCCCAAGACGAGGAGGCGCTCGTGTCAAAGCCGCCCCCCGCCCTCGCCCTCTCACTGTCCAGGGGCTCGAGTGCCCCCCGTGCCTGCTGACCCTGCCCTGCTACACACCACACCACTGGGTTTGCACTGCCCGTGGGCGGTGGAATGTGCCTGGACCCCGGAATCCGGCATCTGAATTGAGCAGATCCAAGCATTTCCCGGGGGGATACGGTGTCCCCGTGTTACTCCTCCTTTGTCACTCCGGTCCTGCACCATTTCCACACGCCCCCTTGTGTGTGGACGCGCCACCTCTGTGTGTTTGGGGATGTGACTGGGCCCCCGTCAGGGATCGGGAAACGGGGGCCCAGAGCAGCGGTGACTCTGCCCAGGGCAGCCCTGCTGGGAGCACGGGCCGACTGGGACCAGATCTCAGCTCTTGGAAGTCCTCTTCCGGAGCCTCCCGACCGGTCCCCGCCGCCTCCACAGCCAACCCCAGGAGCAGTCGGTCAGCATGCCCTCATCCCATCGGCTTCCCCGAGGTGCCCCCCTCCCTCCTGCGGTTCGCCGCCCCCTTGTCTGGGACCTGTGGCTCTGACTCCAGCGCCGGCCCACCCCCCACCGCCCCCTCGCGCCCTCACCTGGGTGGTCCAGATGGGACACGATCAAGTAGATGGTGAAGTCCAGGAAGGAGCAGTTACATTTCCAGGGGTTCCCGCTCAGGTACAGCGTGTGCAGCGTGGGGAGGTTTTGGAAGGCAGCGTGGTCCAAGGTCTGCAGGCCGGTGTCCCTGAGGTCCAGGAGCCTCAGAGAGCTGGTGTTGGCGAAGGTGTACTTGTTCAGGGATGACAGGTGCGGGTTATTGGAGAGGTTCAGCTGCACCAGGCTGCTGAGCATGGAGAAGCTGTGCGGGGAGATCACGGTCAGGTTGTTGGAGCTGAGGTCGAGGTAGATGAGCTTGAAGACCCCGATGAAGGTGTAGTCCATCACGTCGCCGATCAGGTTGTTCTGGCAGGCCAGGTAGACCAGGTCGCTGAGCAGCCCGAGGTTCATGGCCGGCAGAAAGGTGATGCGGTTGTCGTTCAGGTAGAGCCTCCGGGTGTCCAGGGGTATGTCAGGGGGGTACTCCTTCAGCTGCGCCCCCGTGCAGACCACTTCCTGGGCTTGGCACTGGCAGCCGTTTGGACACTTGGACCCCGACACCAGCCCCATGCCAAAGGAGAAGAGCAGCCACCCGGGCGCGGGGCCCGGGGCAGGGGACATGGTGGGAAGGCGCCGTGGCACCGGTCTCGCCTTCCACCTCCGGTGAGTGGGCGGGCGGGCGCCGTCCCTCCGGTCGGAAGGCTGCGGAGGGGCGGGCTGGCACGGGGGAGGGGCGCCGGAAGGAACCGGAACACTCCGGCTGGGTGCGGAGCAAGTTTCCATTACGGCAGAACCGGACAGAAGTGGAGACGCGAGGCCCAGGGCCCCGCCGCTCCCTGGGCGGCTCTGCCTGTGGCCGCCGCTGGCAGCCGGCCCGCTCGGCAGCTCGGGAAGGTCTCGCCTTTGCCCCGAGTTTGCGAGTGAAGGAGAGTCGGGGGGCAGCCACCTGAGTGCGAGGTTGCCCGCGGGCACCTCTGTGATGTCAGCAGCCTCGGAAGGCGGCCGGGCGCAGGGAGGGCTGGCTGCCTCTCCGCCCAGCGCGGGTGTACGTGTGTGTGTGTGTGTGTGTGTGTGTGTGTGTGTGTGTGTGTGTGAGAGAGACAGCTCCCCGCGGCGGAGGATTAGGTGACATTGGCCTCCTCATCTGCGGAGAGGGACCGTGGGAATCTCCAGTCCCGCTCCCTGCCTCAGTGACGTGCGAAGGGATGTGTTTAAGGTCCCTCCTCGAAGGCGTCTTGAACTTGGAGGGGCGCCGGGGAAGGAGGGAGAAGGGGGAGCCCCTCCGAAGTGAGCAGCGGCCTTCCGCTGCTAAGGTGCTTCTCCAGGACTGTGTCCCGGTTTGCATACGATGCCGTCCGCGTCACACCCACGCACTCACACCCACGCAGAGGGTCCGGCACAAGGAGCACGCCCTTCGTGTGGCGAAATCACGGGCATGTAACTCTGTAACCGAGCACTATCACACTCGGGCACACACGTGGCATTTTAGGTGACACGTTCAAAGTGCGGTCCGTCTCCTGGGAGACACCCACGTACCCGACCAACCTCCCTCACGCAGGTGTTCCTTCTGCCGGACCCTGTGTGTGTGTGTGTGTGTGTGTGTGTGTGTACACACTCGTGCTGGTGCTTGAAAAGACCATCTGAGCAAGGATAAGCGACTCTCCTTACAACAAAATGCAAATGCATTTTTTCAAGAACCTGAGAGGATGATACGAACTATGTCATCACCACTCTCCTAGGGCCTTTGCCTCGGCGAGCGCTTCCAGTGTGAACCTGTCCGCACTGCCTACCTGCCAGGGGAGGGGTGGGCCGAGAGCCCCTTAAGGGTTAGAAGGTGCCGTCCAGTCTGGAAGATGACCGCATTCCTTAGCGCGTCCCGTCGAACCAGCTGTGGTTACGGCCAAGGAGATGAGCAGCACGTTTCGCTGAGCGCCGTGCCCGGCACCTGGTGGCACGGAGCGATCGAATGGCCCGTGCCCGCGCGCGCGGCCTCCTCTTCTCTGCCGGCGGAGAAAGGGGTACCCTCGGTGGGTCCTCGGAGGCTGGCCCGCTGGCCCGGACTGTGATCGATCGCTTACTCGGCGTTCCTCCTGGGACCATGACCAAGATGACAGCTGAGGAGCATTTACCAAATTGAAAGTGACCTCATTTGGGTGGAAAGGCAAACACTTAAAATAACGACCCCCGTGACAATTGTACTGATTGAAGCAGGGTGGTATTGACGGGGGAGCTACCCTTTCTCTGTAATTAAAAAAGAAAATTCCCTTGCTGGCTCTTACCGGACCGCCTGGGGGAGGCGCCCACCCACAGAGCGGGGATGGGGTTTCTCTGGGGGCCGGGCCGGGCTGGGGGCCAGATGAGGCAGCGGGAGCGCTGCGCTCAGAGTGGGGAGTGGGCAGTGGTCAGCGCTGGGCGTTTCCGTTTTGTGACCGACGTCACCGAGGTGACCTTGGTCGATAAAACTACGTAGGTGTCAGGGGTGCGATTCCACAACACGGCATCTGTATGTGCGTGGTCTGCGTGCCCCCCCCCCCCGAGTCTGGTCCCCGTCTGTCTCCGCTTACCCTCCCTCTACCCTCCTCTACCTCCCCTCCCCCTCCCGCTCTGGTCATCACCCTGCGTGGTCCTCGCCTGGGTCTATGAGGGTTTGGTTTTTTTTCCCTCAATCCCTTGGTAGCCTGCCCTGCGGAGGCTCACCGGGGGGCTTCCCTGACTCTCCACCTCGTCTTTCTGATTCTCCCTCTCCTCCGGGAGCCTGTCTCCAGGCTGCCCCGCTGAATGTCGAGACTCCTCCCGCAGACGGGCTTTCTGGAGACCGAAGCCTCAGCCTCAGGCTTGCCTGTCCGGCTGCAGGGTCACCGGAGCTTCCTCTTAGCAAAAAGCCTCAGAGACCCTGAGACGGAAAGCGCTCCGGGGTCGCGACCCCCACCGGTGGGCTCTGCCTCTCTCCCCCTGAGCTCCGTTTAGCCAAACGGTGCAGCGATTAACCCCCAAGGTCTGTCCTTTTGCTGGCGGTGGCACTGCATGCGGGTCCTGAAATCTCAGCACCCCGGGGGTGAGTGTCA
The DNA here is from genome assembly GCA_039655065.1 of Glossophaga mutica. Classification (NCBI taxonomy): domain Eukaryota; kingdom Metazoa; phylum Chordata; class Mammalia; order Chiroptera; family Phyllostomidae; genus Glossophaga; species Glossophaga mutica. The sequence continues at coordinate 52,413,000 of CM077316.1, forward strand.
GCTCTGCCCACGCGGACCGGGCCCCCCCCCCCTCCCGCCCCGTACGCGCTCAATCTATGGCCCAGTCCGGCCTTGGCAGGCTCCCACTTTTAGCTGGCTCTGATGGGGACACTGCCTTCCCGGTAAGGATCCCCTCCTGGGAAGCAGATGAACTGGTCCTCTTGGAAGAGAAAAAAGTCCTGCCCCGGCTGGTGTGGCGCAGTGGATTGAGCACCTGCCTGCGAACGAAAGGGTCACCGGTTCGATTCCCAGTCAGGGCACAGGCCTGGGTGAAGGGCCAGGTCCCCAGTAGGGGGCGTGTGAGAGTCAACCACATAGATGTTTCTCTCCCTCTCTTTCTCTCTCCCCTCCCCTCTCTCCAAAAATAAATACATGAAATCTCCTTTTGAAAAAAGTTCCAAGACCTGCTGGAAGAAGGCGGGCTGGGGCCTCAGGGCCAAACACACCCATCTCTCTCTCCCCGATGTCTGTATCTCCCTGTGAGGCTCGGGTCTGTTTTCGGTGGGCTGGTGGGATGTTTTTTTTTCTTCTTCTTTTTGTCTTTTCCCTCAGGCTGCTGTGGGCGGCTCAGGAGGTGGGACCCTTACAAGCTCAGCCCGAGGGGACCGCGCCCACCGTGGGGCTAGGGAGGCTTGTGTCTTCTGGTTCCTTCTGCCTTCAGCCTTTCCTGCAGCTTCCGTACCCAGAGCCACCCGAGGACTCGTGGAAACCCGTATTGCTCTGCGGGCTGGGGTCACAGTTGCAGCTTCTAACAGAGGCACAGGACCCCCACGAGGAGCTGTCATCTCGCCCGCACTCGGGTGGGGACCAGCGAGGGAGCCCGCTGTCCTGGGAGGGCTGGGTGCCCGATGCCGGGTGGATGTCGCCGTGGGCAGGCAGCTGCGCGGAGTCGGAGCTGCGCAGTGGGCGGGCTCTGCCCCGGTGACTCGGGCGGCACCTGGGCTCCTGTGGCCTCCGTTGCCTCTCTGATGAGATCGGGGTGACAGGTACTGCTTCCCGGGCGTTGGCATCAACATCTCATGTGATGGGATAGAAGACAAGCGCGTCCTTTACGAATCCCCCTGCGTCCCACATGGGATCCTCCCAGCAGCCCAGTGAGGCAGGCGGCGGGACCCTCGACTTACGAACTGAGAGACAAGCTCCACGGGGCGCCCCTTGCCCAGGGTCACACAGCTGGTGGCCGCGCAGTCTGGATGTGGTCCTGGCGGCTCCACGCCGAGCGGAAGCCCCACGGGGCTCTGCTCTGCCATCCTCGGCGCGAGCAAACGTCACACGCAGAACGCCCATCGCTGGGCCCGCCGTGGGCAGGCGCCTCCCCGGGGCCCCCTGGCGAGCAGTCCGAGCGGACCACCGTGGCTGCGAGCTGTTCAGTCTCGGGGTTGCTTGTCCTTCAGGAGGCTTACGGTGCTTTTCGGCCGTCAATGCCTTGGAGATGGTCTTGGGTGCTGTTCTTCATTTCTCAGGCCGGGGAGCCAAATGCAAACACAAGGAGCTAATCTCACTCGAAAAAGGAGTCGGGATGCCAGCAGCGACCGACCCGCCCATGGCCGAGGGGATGCGGGTCCCGCTCCTGCCGGGAGGGGCCTTCCCAGGCATCTGGGCAAGCTCTGTCCCCCAGGCCACCCCCTGGGCATCGAGTCCCTGTGGAAGGCCCTGAGAGTGAGCGCTACGGAAATCTCCCCCAAACCGGGTGAGGCCCCCTCCCCGAGGGCCTGCTCTGTGGGGGGCGGCTGTACCTCCCACAGGCCCCCCGGGAGGCCAGGGCGAGGCCCGGGGTGGGGGGTGGGGCCTGTCCCTCTCCGCTAGCGGTCCCGGAGGATCTTCAGAAAACCCGCGGGGGGAGGGGAGACTTTGAGGGCCCCTGCGACAGGCAGGTGTTCGAGGGCTCTCCACTTGATGCCGCGTCCCCTCGGCAGGTGACCGGAACCGGAAAAGGGCCGAGGTCCCTGAGCCGGGCGGCGGGGCTGCCCCCGCAGTTGGCTTTTCCTAGTGTCTGGGGAAGGCTGTTGACTGGGAAAGGCCAGCGTTCAGAGATGTGTTCCCCGGTACAGCGGGACCGCCCCGCCTCCCCAGGACAGGAAAAACGTGGGGGCAAGGCAGGGACCCCGAGGGGGCTGGCTCCGTCTGCTGCGCTCCGGCCCGTGGCAGCAGGGCTTCCCGTCGGGGCTCACTTCCCGGGGGGTGCAGGGGGGCTCTTTGCAAGCCTTCACTCCTGGACCTGCTGAAAGTTCCCGGGAGGGCCTGGCCGTGGCCCCTGGGACGCGGCACTGAGGAAAGCAGGGAGCCGAGCGACTTGCTACCTTCGCGGCGAACGCCCCGGCGTCCATGGCTGGGCCGGCTGTCCGTCTGGGTCCTGTCCGCCAGAACCCCGCGAGGGCGGGTGCGGCCCCGGCCCCGGCCCCCCCCGCCACCCCGATGTCCTGGGATTAGGGTCGGCCCCGGAGGCAGGAGGGCTGATCCGTCCTGGGGTCCACAGCTTCTGCTTCGCGGGTCTTGTCCTTCCTGGAGACCCTGCTTCCGAGTCTCTCCGCTCCCCAGACTGCGGAGCCCGAAGGTCGGCGAGATGCCCACCCGAGACTCCCGGGCCGCTCTCCGTCACCCCGTTTTCCCAGCTGACAGCTGTCACGTTCGAGCTCGCAGAGACAGAGTCTTTGGCTGTTGCCCTAGTAACGGAATTGTTATGCTGAGTTGCCGACTGTCTGTGCCTGGTGAGGTGACATCTGTCGCATCCGCCCTCCTCGTCCTCCCTTCCCTCCATCGCCAGCTCCGGGCCCCCCCAGCCTCACACCTGGACAGCTGCCTCTGGCTCCTCCATGGCCTTGGGCCCCCGCCCACCTTCCCCTCCCGGCTCCACGAGGCCCCTTCCTGGTCTCAGAGCCCCCACGCTGGCCAGCTCCCACCAGTCTGAGCTCCCCACGGCGCTTCCTGCCACCCGAGGAGCTGTGTGCTCCGGCCGAGAGCCCGTGGCCGTGGCCGGCCATGGACAAGGATGGGATGGAGCCGGCAGGGGCTAGAGGGGGACTCCAGAGGGCTGAGTGGGGGGTGGCTGGGTGGGAGGCAACCCGGTGTAAAGTTTAGGGTGAGGGTAGGGTGTCGCTGTTGGGCGTCGGTGTTGGGAACGCCCAACAGCCATGTGTGGTGGTGGCCAAGGAAGAGGAGGGGGCAGGCGTGGAGGGGTGGGATGAGCTGGGCCGTATTTCCTCCACGGACGTTCTTGGCAACGAGGGAAGATGCTCTGGGAATCCAGGGGCCACAGATGTCCCCGTGGGAAGTGGAACTCAGACACTGGCCGACGTGATGGATCAGGAGGGGGGTCCCCGGGTGGGCTGGTCAGGCCCCACGGGGGGAGCCCTCATCAGCCGGATTAGTCTCTTAGGAAAGGGGCCCCAGGGAGCGTCTGTGGGGTCGGGGGGTACATGGAGTCTGAGACTGGAGGGGGCCCTCCCCTGACCACGCACCTCGAGCTGGTGCCCCGACCGCCTCAGGACCTGGGAGGGAGAGGTGAGCTGTTTGTACGGCAGCCTGGTGTCTGTCTCGGCAGCCCAAGCAGAATGAGACACCGGGTTGTGATGGGTTGGCTTTTAACCATTTTCTGTTCTTTTAATAACAATGCCTCCACATGGAAGTTTGGAAGTGTCCCCCCACCCCCCACCTCCGTCATTCCAGAAACCGACACTTTCAATAACCTGTGCATGCGTAGCAATCCTATCTCATTAAGCCCGAACCTGTAAAGACGTACATTTAATACCCAGAGTAAACTCTTGACATGTTCCCTGTGAAGATAAACACTTGAGATATCTTTCGGAGCCAGTTCTGAGAAATTACACTTAGTTGCCATAGAGAGAGAGAGAGAGAGAGAGACGCATTAAAATGCATCATACTCTTCGTGTTTAGGAAACTCGCTTAATGAAGTGTTCAGGGCCGCCGAGCCCGTCCAGACCCAGACACCTATTCATGGGGTGAACATCCAGCCCCCTGGGACAGCTTCTGCCCGGTCCCCGCCTCGGCTCGCACGCCGGCGGTGGCTCGCTCTGGTCCGGTGCACGGACGGAGTTCGATCTTCTCAGCGTGCGATGGTCCAGCTGCGGCAGAGCCAGCCCAGCGCCCTTCCCCGGCTTGTCCGCAACCGCCTCGCGCCCCGGGTGCTGGCTGGCGCGGTGACACCCGGCAGCGTTCACCCTCCGGCCCTCTTCCTCCCGCTCTGTCGCTCAGCCATTCCCCCGGGCCCTTCAAGTCCCTGTGCAGCTCAGACGCTGGTCTGAACGGACCCGTTCCTTGGGTCCCTTCCGACGGCATCACCCGGGCTTCGCATGGTCACGGCCATTCTCCGCGCGGTGCAGCCTGAGTATTCCTTTCCCGGGAACACAGGGAGCGCCTTGGGGCTCGGGGACCTTGTCCGATTTATTTGCATATTTATGCCAAGCCCAGCCCCGAGCTCCGAGGAGGTCCTGAACCATTCTCGCTGCAGGACGTTTGGTTAATGCCATCCCGCTGCCAGTTAATGGTGTTCGTCTCAATGTGACCCCAGTTTTTTGTGAGGGAGTGAGCGATCTGACCCCAGTCTTCTCTGTCGGGCTGCAAATAAAAGCCCCCAGGGGCCCGTCGAAGGAGGATGGTCTTTACTGACGGACAGCAAGAGCAGGCCGCTCACCCAGGGGCGATGCTGCCTTCGGTTAACAGGTGGAGGGGTCAGGGTAGGGGCCACAAAAGCATCGCTTCCTTCACGATCCCAGTCGCATCCTGGAAGGGCTCCGAATTCTCCGTCACGGGAGGTCGGACTCGTTCGGTGCTTCAGCCGTGAGCTTGGGAGTCAGGCGGACCTGGCCGTCAGCCGTGGGACCGGTAACTTTGTGAACTTCTCTTCCGTTTTCTCTGGGAAGGGGAGACAGTCCCCTCTGATGCCTAAGGTGGTTTTGAGTGTGAATGAAAGACTCAGGCCGCACGAAGAACAGGGTGCCTGGCCTGTGGGACTGTGTTTGACAAAACGTCATCGCTACCGTTTCTGTCTGAGCTGGAGTGGCCGCCGTGAGCCCCTAAAAAAGCTACAGCAGTCATACCGAAGAACACAGTAATGCAAGTTCCCCTGAAGAAACAGCCGTTGTAGGGACCACTGCCCCCTGGCGGTGACTTAGGGTATGGCTTGTGGTTAGCTTTGTGAGCACGGCCTGAGGCGAGAGCCTGTTCCGAAGAATCTCCAACGCCCTCTCTGCTCAGGTGACCAGGAGGAAGCCGCTCAGACACCCGTGGGTGTGAGACTAGCGGACGAGGTTTCCCGACTGAACAGTCCAAGGATGCGTTTGAGGAAGCCGGGCCCAGCCTCGTGGGCACGACCTTCGGCACAGCCACGCAGGGCTCTCCGAGCCGTGTGATTCCGTTGGCCCCGGGCTGCTCGGGAAACGCCTGACAATGAGCTTTCTCGGGGTCCGTCCGTGCCAGGCCGCCGCTGAGGCTGCCTCCTCCTTCTCTGGGTGCGACCCGTACCTCCTGGGCTTATCGCTCACTTTGACTGTGAGGGTGATCGCGTGTGCAAACTGCGGTGAATACACAGAGCCGTCAGAGCGGGGACCCCGCGCCCCTGGTTTGCTTCCTGAACACTCCCCCCTGCGACTGCGTGTGGCTGCAGAGAGGAGTCGCTTTGTTCAACGCTCTCTGCCTTTACACCATTTGCGCTCGCTCGCTCTCTCTCTCGCTCTCGCTCTCGCTCTCTCTCTCTCTCTCTCTCGTTCTCATGTTTTAAGGGCAGGGGGTTCTGGAGTCAGAGCGCCCCGGTTCTGACTCCGGGAGGGACGCTGTGCCCACGGAGGTCTGTGAAGGAGGCCGGGGCCTGAGGCGATGACCAGGTGTCCCTGTGGGCCTCCCGTGGGCCTCTGGCCTGGCCCCAAGCCCAGCGAACATCCGGGTTGCTTGACTGCAGGCTATTCAACTTCTTTTAACGTCTCTGCCCTCCTTCAGAGGTGAGCAGGGAAGACTTCCTGGAGGAGGTGATGCTTGACCTGAGTTTGCATACAGACGAGGAGGCAAAGGTCTCGCTGATCGTCGCAGCCTGAGTCAGGAAAGGGTGTCTGGGGGAAAGTCGGAAGGGGGACTTTCTCAGGTAGAGACGTTTGACAAAGAAGCAGCGTCGAGGAATCGGGGCGGGGGGGGGCGGTTGGTTAATGACAAGTGCCTCCCGAGCGAGCGGGGTTTGAAAAGGAGTGGGAGGCCCGTGGCAGCCTTAATTGCCGAGAAGAGTGAAGAGGAGAAATGTGTCAGACGCAGCGGCCCGAATGTCTGATCTGTCACTTCCCAGACAGGCGCTCCCCCCCCCCCGGCCCCGCCTCCCTCTCGGTTAGCGAGGGAAGGGCCCCCTCACCCCCCGAGGCTGAGCTGAGGCTGCCGAGCGCGCCCGGCCGTGGGGCAAGGGACCAGTCCTGTCCCCTTAGGAAGAACAGCGCCCCCACCGGTCACCTCGCTTGTCCTCAAAGATAATAACGTCCCAGGTGCCCGACGGGGCTTCGAGTCGGCCGAAACGACGTCTTCCTTTAGGTCCCCCCCGCCTGCCGCTCGCGGGTGGCTCTCCTTCGGGAATCCGAGCGGAGGCCGGCGTTGGGCCCGTGCGGCCCAGCCCTTCTCTGTGTTCGGAGGGGGCGTGCCGGTGTGCGGGGAGCCGCGTCTTCCAGGTGCCCGCGTGCAGGGGACGCAAGAGCGGATGCGGGGTTGGTGGCTTCTGCTTTGCAAGGCCAGAGGGCTGGAGGCACCTGGAGAGATTCCACACCATGCTGCGGCCAGAGCGCACCTGACAGGCACCAAGACGGGGAAGCAGGGTGATGGCCAGGGAGAAGGATGCGGGTTTCCCAACGGAGCAGGGCGGCCAGAGGCAGGGAGCCTGCTGGGCCCCCGGAGGGGCTCCGTGTGGCTGAGAAAACAAGAGGCTTCCAACACCAGGGGCAGGTGGATCGGGCCACGCCCAGGGTTGCACCCAGCTCGCACCGTGGCCCCCGGGCTCCGTGAAGGAGGAGTCCGTGGGGTTTTTCCCACAGGCTCCGGTACCTCCTGGACCACGGGGGTCTTGGAGATGCCCACATCACACATGTGAGCAGATCACTATATTGCACATACGTGCAACCTCCCGAGCTTCGAGGGTTTACGACTGTGCAGCACTTTGCAGCCTGCGGGGCCCCGTCCCGCAGACTCCATGGCTTCTCCGTCGCTGCGGGGCTGCCGTGTGACCAGTGACAGGAATGTCAGCGGAGGTGACCAAGGTGCGGTGGCCCGCCCGTCGGGAGGTCTGCGAGGCCGCTCTGCTGGTCTCCGCTCCGCTTGCCAGGGGTGTGGGAGGCCGGCCCGCCGCCCGCCGCTCTGGGCTGTCCTGTGTTCCACCGTCCACTGAGCTGACCCGGGCGTGTTGTCATGGTGACCGGGGGAGGAGAGAGAAGCAGCTCCGGTGAGGTGAGCGAGCAGGAGCCGGGGCCGCTCCGTCCACTCAGCGAAGCTGGGGGCCTTTACCGTGGCGCGGACCCTCAGACGCGGGGCTGCGTGCGTGTCTGAGGCTGGGAGGTGCTGGGCGGCCGAAGCAGCCCCTTCCCAGGAGCTCTGGGCCGAAGCGCCCGCTGAGCCCTCCGTCCCTGGTGCTGCGGGAGCGCCAGTCGCAGGACCCAGCCTGTGCCGGAAGCCAGGGCGCCTTCCCCTGCAGACGCGACGGCTCCGGCTCCGGCTCCGGCAGCCCCTCTCCGAGGCGTTGCAGCCGTTCGTGGACTTGGTCCGGCTGCTCGAACGTGAAATGCAGTGTCGGCGTTGGGAAAACAGCAGACGTCCCGAGTGGCCTCCTGTGGGCGAAGCAGAGGGCTGGAGGCTCTTTCAGCCGCAACATCACCCGGGGGGCGGGGTGCGGGGTTCGACCCCGGACGGCGGTGAAAACAGATTTCTGGGTGTCGCTCCCCGGCCATTCAGCCTCCGGGGCCTGCATGGGACCCGGTGTCCCGCAAGTCTAACAGGCACCCTCAGGTGAGGGTGGTGGGACTGGTCAGGGGCACGCTGGCAAGGACGGCGGGAGGGTCACCCTGCCGCCTCCGTGCGGAGGAGCCCCCTGAGGATCCCGTGAAAATTCGGGGTCTCGTTAGGTGAGCAGGACGGGGGTGGAGCCAGAGGTTCCGCAGTCTCCTGCTCCCGGGGAGCGGGTGGGTTGTCCTGGGGCCCGCCGTCGGGGTGCTGAGGCGGCAGGACGTACCAGGTGAAGGTTAAGAAGCCCCGCTTCCCGCCGCAGGAGCTCACTGGCTGGGGCAGAGAGGCCGCCACGTCTCCGCGCAAGCTGTCCCAGTAACGACCCCGAAGTGTGACAGATGGAGCCGCCCCCGCGCCTGCACCCTGGCACGCACATAAAAAAGAGGGTGCCTGCGGCTTTTGATAACTTGTTTCACAAGAGAGGCAGGCGCATCACGTACGTGACACAGATTCCCGTCCCACACGGCTCATATCGCCAGCAAGAATACGGGTGCTGAAGAGGTAAGCCCTCGTTCTCCCGAAAACCCGCCGACGTGGAAACTCCGGTTCCCGAGGATGCCGGGGAATCTGTGTTGTGCGCGGAGGCCCACATGTCGCGGGTGCTCGGGAACGGTGCGGTTTTCTTAGCCTCATTGGCAGGGGTGGCGCGTGCTTTGTAACAACCGGGATGGCCATCTGGAGCCTGGAACCCCGGAGTCTGCGGCCCGGCTGCTGGGCACACGAGGACCTGACTGACGGGACGTGAATTCTGGCTCCAGAGGGAACAGGAGCGAAGCTGGAGAAGGGGACGCTCGGAGCGCGGAGGGGCTGCCGGCTGTGACTTCCCTGTCGAGATGGCTTCTCATCTTCCCAGCGACCCAGACGGTGGCTTTCCACGCGCGTCCCCTCACAGCCCCTGTGACCCCCGGCTCTGCCGCGGGCGTCCTGACCAGCGAGCGGGGTGATGGGGTGAATTGGGGTTCAGCGCCTGAGTCTGGTTAGGATCTCCTTACCTGGGGGGGGGACCCCCAAGCACCAGGTGACTGTAGCGACCACGCACACCTGCCTGGGGGGGGGTCTCGGGGTCGCCTCTCTCCGCCTCCCCCAGACCCACCGATCCCAGCTGCCCCGGACTGCAGAGAGCAGTGCTCTGAGTTGACATGCGGCAGCAGTTCGGGGGTGCGGGCCTGGACCCGGCTGCTCCTCTGCTCCCGGAACAGTCCCCACGGGGTGAGGGGAGGAGCTGGAAGAACGGAGAGAGCGCTGCGGTCGCAGGAGAGAGTGCGCGTGTTTCTGCAGGTGGGAAACGAGACCGACCGGCTGCAGAGCGGCGGGCCCACAGCGCCGGGCTGGTGGGCTCCTCCGGGGACCTCCCGGGGCTCCCGGGGCGGGGCCGGCCCGCAGTCGTCCCATGCTCCCGACCCACGGAACTCCGGGTGGCCGCACGGACGGCCGCAGCTCGCCCAAGTGTGAAACCTCATTTCCTGGCTTCCCTTACGCGAACCGGCGCCTGGTCACCGCGTCCTGGTCACTGACCTCCGGGTGGGCCGCCTGCGTGGCTGGCTCTCCTGGAAGGCTCTTTGTCGAGGATTGCGGACTCCCCGGGAAAAGCGCCCGCTTTGCCCTACTTCCCGGTCTACTTCCCGCTGCCTGGCATTGGAAGGTGGTGACCGCGCTCGTGGACGCCGTGCGCCGAGGGTGGTGGAGCGGGGAGGCCAGAAGGACCCGAGTCCCTGCCGATTGTGTATCCCTCACAGGCGGCCTCCCCACGGAACCATGGAGTTGCTTTCAGTCTCAGTTTCCCGGGGCTTTGCCTTGGGTGCTGCCGCAGGCGACCCAGCGGACTCGGGTGGTCCCCGCCTCTGGTCCAAACTGCCGGGCTTGTCACTCTCCGCTCAGAGTCGCAGGGCACCGGAGCCAACGCCTGGGAGCACAGGGCTCCGCCGACGTGTGGGTGGTTGGGATCCGAGGCACGCCCAGCACCCACCAGAGAGGCCACTGGGGCCCAGGCTCAGTATCGGGCGCGCAGGAAAGGGAGAGTTCCTGGGACCTGGGGGGAAACGAGGACCCCTGGACTCACACCCTGCTCAAAGCTCGCAGCGGGGACAGGACCCACGGGGGATCCTCTCTCTGCGGTGACCTCGTGTCCGTCTGGGTTTCAGCGGCCGAATGCGGTGGAAGGAGCCAGGCCGGGGCTCGGCCTTGGCTCTGAGTGGCCACTCCGTGCGCCCAGGTCTTCCTTAGCTGCGCCAGCCTCGGGGGCCGTGGGCCGTGGGCCGTGGGCCTCAGCCTACAATTCCAACAATGGGCGCCTGGCTTAAAGAAATGACGTCACTGAAATTCCCTATTTTGGAGCACAAAGGTCTATGGATGTTAACATGCACGCCGAGTGTAGTAACGACCACCGTACACAGGACACAGGACAATTCCAGTGTCTTAGTGAATTCCCTCTGGCTACCCGGTGGTTTTATTAAAAAACAAAACAAAACACCAAACAACAGCCTCTCGACACAGACTCACACACCACGCATTTAAAGCGTGCAGTGTAATGGTTTTTAGCACACTCGCAGATACGGGCAGCCATCACCAGCCCGTCTGAGAAGGTGTTCACCACCGGAGAGAGCCCCCCTGCCCTTCAGCTGCGGACCCCACCCCACCTCCTCCAGCCCTGGGTGACGCCTCGTCTACCTGCGGACGGGGTGTGCCCGCGCGGGGCGTTCCTTGTAAAGGGAACCAGGTGACGCAGGGTCTTCGGTGGCTCCGTCTCTAAGCCTGATGCGGCGTGTATCACTGTTTGGCCGTTGCTCTCCACGGCCAAATGATACTCCACTCGTGGAAATCCCACGTCGGTTTAGCCGTTCATTCCTCGATTCACGGGCGTGTGGCTCATCCCTGCCTTTCGGCTATTCCGAACCCTTGCGGGCGAGTTTTTGTTTGCACGCCAGTTTCCAGTGCTCTGACTGCGTGCGCAGGAGCGGGAGGGCGGGGCCCAGGGCGCTCGCGCGCTGAAGTTTTCGAGGACTCGCCCAATGGCTTTCTGCGCGGCTGAGCCCTTTCGAGTCCCCGCCAGCCTCACACGAGGGCCCTAATCACGCTGGTTTGTCCGCATCCTGGCCGCCACTGTCGTTTCCTGGCCTTTGCTCATAGCCATCCCAGTGGGGGTAACGTCACATGGCGAACAGTTTGGGGGGGTCGTAGTATCCTCGTAGTCTGGGTGAAAAGGTGGGGATTTTGGTTTGATTTTTTGCCTTCAGCCCAGCCAAGCTGGGCGAAGCATAGACTTTCAGCATGAGAAGTATAAGGGGGGGTTGGCAGAGAAAACAAATTGTCTGGAACATGGACTACGAGAAAGGGCAAAACGCCCCGATATGAAGGTCGTGGGCCCCACGAACACTTCGCCGTAGACGCATTTGTTCCCACAATGCACCAGGCTGTGGGTGAGGTGCTGGCGCCGGAGACTGATCCAACAGGGACTGAGCCTGCACAGTCTGTATTGGGGCGCACAGTCTGCATTGGGGCGCACCGGGGAGGGGCCCGTCACACAGTCCGGGTAGCAGGAAGGCTTCCCGGAGGTGAGCAGTAAAGAAATTCTAGATGTATTTGGAGGGGGGGGGATTGGTGCTGCAATATTTGGAAAATAAAGGCTCTGGTTGGCCTATTTTTTTTTTAAGCCCTTTCGGTGGCAATGTCGATAGGAGTCTGATGGCCTTCTGTCCCCGCTGTGCGGGCGGGGGTAGCTCTTCCCCGGGGAAAGTAAATCGTAGCCCAGACTTTGTCAGTATTGCTGGCCTTGGAGTATTCGCACCGATTAACAGGGAGCCCATCATTCAGGACGGTAACAATCTAGACGGTGTTCCCTCGGACTCGGGAATACGTGTTTTCTGGTGGTCCCCAGAGGTGGCCGCAGGCGACGTTCCCGGAACACGCAGGCCGGCGCGGTCACCGAGGGACGGCAAACAGAGCCTGCGTCCCTGAGGCTGCCGCTCCGCCGGGGCTGCTGGCTCGCCCCTTCCCTGCGGGGAGAGAGAACTGTTTGGGCTTTAGGTCGTTTTGTTTCCTGGATTCCGACAGACGGGCGGAATCATTCGGACCCTCTGGGTCTGTTCGAGGGGTCGAAGAAGTTCTCAGAGATCCCCCGGCTGCCCGGTCCCTCTGGGCCCCGTAGGAACTTTCTGCCGAATCCATGGAAAATGCATTTCTTCTGGTAGGATGAATTTTCGTTTCTCTTGTGCAAGAGAAGCCCGCCTGTGGCCTTTTAAATCAGCACAAATAACCTACTTCGCCCCAGACGTCCGCCCAGGCCCGTCCCACAACCTACACAAATGTGAAATGGACCGTGCTTCGGAGGGCTGGTGTCAGAGGGGCCACCAATGGAGAACAGACCCTTCTCCCAAGTAAATAATATTACCAACGGGCCACAATGAGAAACAGATTCACAGGCGTGCAGTAACACCCGGAACTCATTTGGGCTGCGTCTGGGAAATTAGCAACCCGTCTTTAATAAGTAGTTTTAAAAGTTTTGGGAAATAAGGATCCTTGAGTCTCTGGTTCGAGTGGATGATAAAAGCGCATTGTAATTAGCGCATCAGTGATGAATTTGTTATCTACCGCGACACAGAGAATTATCCCCAAACCGAGTGGCCGAAGGTCACAAGAAACACGTACTATCTGCAGAGTTTCTGGAAACGGAGTGTCCGGGTGGTTATGGCTCAGGGACTTGGCAGGGACTGTAGTCCGGATGCCGTCTGAGTCTTTGGCCGTCATCGGGAGGCTCGGCGCCTGCAGGAGCTGCTTCTACCGGGGCGCCTCTCGTGCCAGAAGGCTCTTGTCTTGATTTCTGCTCGAGGGAGAGCCCCCCCCCCCCCCACAGGGCGGGGGAAACGGCCCCGTTTCAGCCAGCCAGCTCCTCCTGGAACAGGATCCGGAAGACAGGGCAGAGGTAGGCATGTCCCTTGTGATGAAGTGTGGGAAGTCCCACACCCCCGCCCCTGCTGCGGTTTCTGGACCACCCAAGAAGCAGCAGCCCTGGGGTGTGTGGGGAAAGACCACGCAGGGCGTGCACGCGGGAGGTGGGGCCCCTGGGCGCCACCCACCACCCGTCACGAATGCCCAAATCGCAAGTGAGTCATTTGACCAGAATGGGTTTGGATAGCTCTCCTTTGGCAATCTTCCCCTGAGTACTGCTGTTATTAAAAAAAAAAAAAATTCCAAGCGTGTGACGCCCAGTTGCGAGCTTGAGCTCTTTTAGGGGGAAAGACTTCGGATCAGCAGCGAGGGGCCACTGAGCAGGGGTCCAGAAGCTGGGTCGCAGTCTTCGTCGCTGTGAGCAGAGCGCCCTAGGGTCCGGCACCCTCCCGGAGTCTCTGAAACACGCAGTAGGCCTGTCACGGCGAGTCCCTGCTGCGTGGTGTCTCCACGAGGCTTGCTAGGCCACCCCAGTGGCTCCCAGTGGCTTCCCATGACCGATGACGACCCCTCCTGTCACATGCCACGCGCTCCCGGGCCAGTCCTCGGACGAGGCGCGTTTCGCAGACCACACACGCTGCTACCCAGCTCTGGCTTTTCACTCGGAACGCCCACGCGTGAGAGAGGGCTCCCTGCGGGCAGACGCTCAACTCTCTTCTGGTTTGTGTGAACACGAAAGGCGCGTGCCCCTCGCCGTGGCCTGTAACAAATCCTCCGCGAGACCCGGAGTCCTCTGCCAGTGATTGCGGGCCCCCGCAGGGACCCCAGCGTGTGGGGCCGCGGTGCGAAGCCCGGGCCGGCCTCCGCACCAGTCCCGGCTTCGCGGCAGCTTGCCAGATGTGCCACTAACCGGGGGCGGGGGGGGTGTGCGGGAAGGGGTACCCTGGGTGGCTGGGTCTGTGCCGTGGGCTCCTTCCTGTCCGTCCCGACAGGCCCACCGTCCCCAGCGATGGACGGCGAGAAGCAGGTCGAGCCCAGTTGTGGGTGTCGGCTCGCCACCTGCTGAGGGGGTCTGCAGACGGCCTCCCCGGTTCCCGTTCCCACTCCCCGTGTTTGTTCTCCTCGCCCTCATTCTCCAACTCTGTCTGCTCCGCGCTCTACCAGGCAGGCAGGTCCCGGCGCTGCCGCGGTTGGCGTGGCGCATTTGCCGGGCTCGCCCCCTGGGTCTGAGCGGCTTTGGCTGAGCGGTGCCGAAGCTCCTCTGTCCTCCGGGAGCCCCCGTGCGGGTCCATCCTTGCCCCGCCGCAGCCCAGGGGGGCACCAGACAGCCACCATCCCCGCAAACGCATCCGCCCCCGGGGGACGACCCACCGATGACCTTTAGTTAGGGTCCTTACCGTACCTTTAATTCCTAACAGTGAACATGGCTTCCTTAAGGTCTTCTCGTTTTTCCTCGGTAGATGAGGGGATCCCCACGAGAGTTGTTTCCCTCCCCTCCGACACAAGAGAAAGCCAGGCTGAGAGAGGCCAAGCCGCGCAGCCACGACGTGCGGGGACAGGGTGCCCCAGCCTCCGAACACCCTCTGAGTGGCTGTCCTGATGCCAGGTGGCGCCGAGCCCGCCAGGACCCGGAGTGCCACAGGCCTGGATCGGCCCGCAGATTCTGTAATGAGCGTGCCTGGCGGCAAGTCTTTCAGGGCTGATCTTGTGACAAACACCGGACTCTGAAAAGGAAGCGTGAACTCACATTCCCCCGAGAAATTAAAACAAAACAAGTCCCCTGACCGTCCCCGGAATGATCTCGCGACAGCCCGTGAGCCTTAGAAGGTTAAGTTCGGCCGGGCGGGCGCTGCCGCACAGAGGGTGATGGAGGCGGAAGCGTCAGGGTTCCGGGCGGTCGGGAGGGAGGAAGCGGGGTCACCGCTCTTTGTGGGCGTCCTTTGCGCGCCCACGGCAGACAGGCCAGAGCGAAGCTGCCCTGAGCGTGTTCGCTCTTGAAGCCCACGCTGCCGTGGGCCTGGCCCGGTCCTGACCTGTGAGACCCCGCGGGGCCCTGTTTGGACGGCAGCAGAGCCTCGGGTCCTGCGAGGCCCCTCCCGGGGGCTCCGTGGGGCGTGCTTGTATTTGAGCCGGGGATGCGGCGGAGAACCCCGTGGGCCTTCCAGACCGTGGGCGTCGGCGAGCTCCTCGCTCTGGAGTCGAGCCGGGGGTCTGGGAGCCCACAGGGTCTCTCCTCGTCTTTGTCTCCCGGTTTGCGTTTCTGTGCGCGAACTTGCCCCCCGCTTCTTATCGGATCTTTGATGAGGTTTTCCTCCCCGGTCCCCGTACCTACTCCTGAGGGGACGCTGGAGGGGACAGGTGAATGCGTGCGCTTGTCACTTAACTTGGGGAGACGGAATAATGTGAGAGACTCCCACAGAGGAAGTGTGAACGAGCAGATGGGGTTTGTTTCTGTTTACTGATGCTGCTTCGCCGAGAGACCACGTGTTTCCAACTAGAGAGAGGTAGACGGAAAGGAGAAGGGGCGGAGGCCGCAGGGCAACCTCCCCCAGGCCGATCCCCAGGCGGGGGCCCCAGGGGGCTCCTCTGAGGTGGCTGTGACTTTCCGTGCCCCGCAGTCTTACTTGGCCCTGGGGAGGTGCCTCAGCAGGCTGGCAGGCTGCTGGCTCGCAGGAGAGCGCTCCAGGTGGTGGCTGTCGCAGCTTTCTTCTGGATCGCAGCCGCGTGTGGGGAGGAAGCGGCGGTCTGGCCAGAGCTTCCTGCTGGGGCCGAAGCGCGGCCCCTGGTGCTCCACCTGCGGCCAGCAGCATCGCCGGTGTTGGGAATGCTCTCGAATGTAAGTCTCGCCCCACCCAGAGCTGCTGAGCTGGAAACTGGGTGGGTGGCCCAGCAACCTGCATCTCAACAAGCCCTCCCGGCCACTCTCCCTGCTCCGGCTTGGGCGCCGCGGGGCGGCCCGCTCGAGCACAGGGCCCCCCCGGAGTCAGACTTCCTCCGCAGGGCTCCAGGACCGGCCGCGTGTTCGCTGCGAGCCTCTGGACAACCCTCGTGCTCTCCCTGGGCTGTGGTTTTCCTGCCCGTGATTCTCGGGGGGTGACTCGAGTGCCACCGTCAGAAAGTTGGTACGAGGATTCGACGTGGGGGTTCGCTGAGAATAGGGCGCAGGGACAAGCTCGGAAGGGCACAAAGTCCTGGGAGCACCTGAGGGCCCACCCCTCCCTCCAGCCCCGCCCCCTAGAGCCCCGCCCCCTCCGAGAACCTGGGTCTCTCAGCGCCTTCTCTGAGGGGCTGCACGGGGCGGAGCCGGCGTGTCCCAGCCGTCCCCACCATGCCGTGCGCGCGGCCCCCCGGGGAGCCCTGAATTATGAGAACCGGCCTTCCTTTGTTCGCGCTGCTGAGGCCAGGCCCGGGCCCGGGGGACAGACGACTGATTCTTCTGTGTTTTTCTGGGAACAAGCCCACACAGGGGCTCTGTGCAATTCCCACAAAACTCTCCAAATAATAGCATCTGAAATTACCTTCGAATACTTTAAAAATACCTAGCTTCGCCAGATTCTCTAAAATGGTTCGTTGGGGGAAAGAGTCCAGACAGAACCAAACGACTATTCCGGGGGGCGCTGTGGCAACATTTTGGTGCGTTCGTTTCCCCGGGCGAGGGGGGTGGCATCCGAACCCCCCTCCTCCGAATCTGGAAACTTTCCCAAGATGAGATGCACTTGGCCGAGTTAAACCGCTGTCAGCAGGATGAAGAACACCAGAGCAACTGGGGTTTTCGCTTGGCAGCCCTGGCGGCCACGGCAGCGCCTCATAGGAGCGGCTGGGAAGGCCCCGTCCTGCCGGGGAGGCGGCTGGAGTTGGGAGGGGCTGGGACTCAGCCGAGCAGCCTGGGGGTCCCCGCAGCCTCTTTCCCTGTTCTCGGGGGGGGGGTCGCTGAGCAGAAGGAGAGGACACAGCCAGAGCAGACAGGGCCAAGGTCGTCCGCAGCAGGCCCCCCGAGTCCTGGCGACCAGCCCGAGGTCCCAGCAGGTCTCTCTCCTGCCCATGGGCCCCCTTCTGAGCGCCTTCTGAGACTGCAGAGCACGCTCTGGAGCCCCGGAGCCTCCGCCGGTTGGGCGCAGGCCTGGGCTGGGGGGGTGGGGGCGGGGGGGTTGCTCCCTGGGGACCGTGTCCTCTCGGTGCCTTCCACTCCGGCCCACCCTCCGGGCTCACCGGCTCCTCTCAACTGCCCGGTGCATTAGCGGTGCATTAGCCGGTTGCTTTGACAACAGTGGGGAGGACGGGGTGGGGGATGGTGAGGTCCAGGACAGCGAATGCCACATCACGGTGACAGAGCTGAGGAGAGGAGCGGAGCCCGCTCGGAGTGTCAGGAAACGGCAGCGGGGAGCCCGGGGCCCTGGGCTGGGGCTTCTCACGCCCTCCCTGGCCCCTTGGGACGCCTCCAGGCACCACAAAGTAAAGGTTTTCCCTCAGGGGACAGAGCTGGAGGCCTGCCGAGAGAAACGCAAGCGATGGCAACAGGTCGAAGCCCCGAGTTGGGACAAAATTGACGATGGGGTTTATCGGACCGAAGGAGGCAGCGTGGGGCGGCCTGGGCGGTGTCCCCCACAGGAATGCCCTGCGTCCTTCTGCACATGGGGCATGAGGCGAGTGGGCCGGTGGGGCCCCCTGGCAGTGCCAGGCGATGGCGCAGTCCCGGGTTCGGCCCCGCCCCCGGAGCCCGGGAAATACCGGGGCAATGCCCGCTGGAGGCGCCGATGACCAACAGGGGCGGCGCCCAACCGGAGGTCACAGGCCCGCTCCAGGTCACGTGGTCCCGTCCTGAGCTGCAGTGCTGGGCCTAGATGAGGGGTCTGCTGAGAGCAGACCAGGTTTTCTCGGAGCGTGCACTAAAAACAGAGCTGCTTCCCGGGGGTGGGGGGCTCCCACTGAGACCACCACACTTGCTCTGCACCCACCACCTTGAAGGGGAGGACATCTCCCTTCCCTTCAAGGTCGATGGCGTGATGTTTGGGTTTGGAGATGAGACCAGAGCTTGGGAAGCTGGTCCTGCCTTCTCTGCCACGTGGCGGGCGTTTAATGAGACTCTGGCCTTCTCCGGCCTGGGGTCGGAGGTCAGGCAGCCAGAGACATGCTCAGGGCCTTTTTGGGGCGGAACTACTTTCCCTTTCTCTCTTTTTCTTTTGCTACAGAAGGAAAGGATTTTTTAAAAGTTGCTCTTGCTTTGTGTTTCGTTTCTGTGCTCTTCTGAGCTGGACTTTGGGCTGCAGGCGCGCCTGGACACGAGTGTGCACCTGGATACGAGTGCGTCCCCCTCGGCGGCCTGTCTGATTTGAGGTGCGAAAGTTGCTCAGTAAAAACTGAAGCCAAGGCACCAAAAAAAGGCTCAGAGAGTTCCCATCGAGGGGCGGGCTGTCCCTCACCGCCGCGCCGCTCTGGGTCCCTGGAAGGGCGATCGGACTCGAATTCCTTGAGACCCTCCGGGGTCTCAGCATTCACGTCGCCCTACCCCTGCACCCCACTCCGAGGTAGGCGGACTCCTCCCGTTTCAAAGAGGAGGCAGCTGGGGCCAGAAGTGGCATCGCCTGCCCACGGCCTTGCTGTGAGGGAGGCCAGAGCCTGCGCTCGTCATCAGTGAGCCCCACATGTGACGTTGCCCATGGCGAGGTGTCCGCAGCCTCCCCACCCTCCGGTCCAGTTTGCAGAGTCCCCAGCCCGTGTCCCCTGAGGGTGACCGAGGGCCAGTCCTGGCTCGGCACCTCCGGGGGAAGCGACACCCTGTGTTTCAACGCAGGGCAGGGAGAGGCAGCTATCTGGGAGCACATATTTGCTCAGGGCTCTGGAGGGTTGGAGATTCCTTTGGGCGCTCTCCCCAGGCAGGGGCGGGGTGGGGCCGGCCTGGGACACTGGAGGACAGTGACAGCTGGCACCGGGGCAGGGACACTGGCTGGCTGCGAAGTGGGCCGTGTTTAAACCTGCCCCTGCCCTTCCCCAGGCACCTGCTCCGTCTTATCTTGTTTCCACTTGAGTGTGAAGGCTGCAGACCGGTTTCATGATGAATGGAGACAACACCCCAGAAATGCTCTTGTTGAGGAGGATATTTATCTCGGGAACGGGGAGTCTGTGGTCGGGCAGGAGCTCCGGGCGAACCCCAGATGGAGGCCTGGGGGACCCCTCGCCGCCTTGCACCCGGAAAGCCTTCGTGGAAAGAGCTGTCGTTCCGTGGAGTTGGAGGGGGTTGAAAACGGTCCTCCAGGCTAGAACGTTCACCCACTGGCACCAGCCCAGTCCCGTGAGCCGCAGACCGACTTCCTGCCGGCTGCCGGGTTCCAGGGGCCGCCCCGGCCGCTGGCCGGGAGGTGTTCGTTCGTCCGTTTTCAGACAGCGAAGCTGTGTGTCCAGAGCCAAAAAGAGGTGCAGGTCGGAGCCCTTCACCGGGCAGTTCGGTGACGGCCCGGGACATTGGCCGACCGAGAGTGTCTAGACGTACTTACGCTCGTCCTGGTTTTAATTTGCAGTTTGTCCGTGTCCAGAAGTGTGGTTTGGCTCCGAACTGTTCGCCAGCTTGCTTGTTTCATCTGGCCTTGGACTCGGGCTTCCTCGGATGTCCCCGCCCCCCACCTTTGGCTCATTCTCTGCTACAGAAACCAGGGCCCGGATTGCGGGGGGCACCGGATGGCTCCCTGGCTGGGGGAGGGCTTGACCGTGCTGGCCCAGAAGGGCTGGAACCCCTCCGACGTCACCCAACCACGTCACCCAACCGTCACCTGGCTGGCGACACTCCGGATCTGGGGCTGCGTCTGGGGCTTTCAGGCGGTGGCTCAGCTGGCACAGGAGGAGCTGGGCCTGGGCGGGCCCCCCCTACCCCCCGGGCACAAATGTAAGCGGAGCTAGGGAACAGTCTTTGAGGCTGACTGGAGAAGTGGGTGTGGCCCACGGCCGGGATCCCCAGTGGGAGCGGAGAGACAGGGGTGCAGCTAGGGGACCGACCGATACCGAAACCCCCGCGTCCCCCCAGGCAGGTGTCCCCACACTGGGACCAGGCTGCGGGGAGGCCACTGGACCACTTCTCAGGCCCGTGAAGGACGTCAAAGGCACAGGACGTGGAGGGATCTGTTTTCATCTGCTTAGTTGGTAGCTTTGTTCATTTTTTAAAAAAGAAATGACGGCTCTTGTGAGGCCAAGTTTGCTGTGTCTCTGGGAGGCACCGGTCGTTGACGACTTTCCTAGAACATATGTAACCACCTCCCGGTCGCTCGGACACCTGCGGAGCGGGACCTGCAGCCCTAGGGACAGTGGCGTGGCCTTCCTCGGCCACTCCGCCAGGCGGCCAAGGCTGAGAAGCCAAGTTCAACCTGGCGACTTCCCGAGGTGAAGAAACTGAGGCCCTGAGAAGTCAGTTTCTTGCCCAAATTGTGGTGCTAGTTAGGCTGTGTCAAGACCAGATTCTTTTTAATTTTTGATTTTTAGAGAGAGGGGAAGGAAGGGAGAAAGAGAGGGAGAGACACATCGATGTGTGGTTGCCTCTCATGCGCCCCCTACTGGGGACCTGGCCCGCCACGCAAGCATGTGCCCTGACTGGGACTTGAACTGGCGACCCTTTGGTTCTCAGGCCGGCCCTCAATCCCCTGAGCCACAGCAGCCGGGGCTCGTTATTCTCTCTGAGTGTACGCAGGGCCACTTGGGTGTGTGAATGTGGCTGCAACTCTCTAACCGGCTGTCTCAGGCCTCTGCCCTCATTCTGCTCCTGGCGTGGGTCCCCACCCAGGTGACCTCCATTTAGATTAGGTGATAGGGCAGAAAGCAAATGGCCTTGCATCCTGAGGTCAGAGTCCAGCTGCGCTAGATAAGGGCCACCTGAGCTCCAGGGTCCTGCCAGTCGAGCTCTGTGGTGTCTGTCAACCAGCGTCGCCCTGCACTTGACCTTTGGCCTGCCTGGACCTGTGGTGACTGCCAAGAGTCATCCCTCAGCATAGCACCGCTGGCAAAAATAAAATAAAACTAGAAGAGAGAGAGAAAGAACCAGCCTCAGACATTCCAGATTCTGCTCTGGCCCCTTCCAAAGGCATTTCAGAGGAACGCTTTTTAAAATTAAAAAAAAACCACCCCAGGACGAAGAAGTGGTTTTTGGAGGAAATTTCAGGCAAATTGCCGGATCAGCAAGGCCGGGGAGCACGGCGCAGCGGCCTGGCCAGGCGTGCGGGCGAAACTGCGGTCCTGACTGTCCCCGCAGAGCTGCGGGGCACAGGCGGGCCGTCGGCGGCGGCTCCCCGTTTCGGGCAGGCGACCCCGCAGCCGCCCAGGACAGACGCTCTTCCCGCGGCCTCTCGGGGATTCCTCCGCCTGCTCCTCCTCCAACCGCTGCCCCGTTGCCGCTTCATCCGCCTGGCAGCCGCAGCGTGCTTTCTCGTGACCGGCTGGGATCTCGGCGACTTCATCGCGAAGTCTGTTTTCCATGCCTTGTCAGTTCTGGTTAGTTCACCGTGGATTCTTCCCAGATGTGGTCACGGCCTGCACGGCGCGCCGAACCCACTTGGCCACGGCAGGGCCTGCCTGCCGCCCAGGATGTGGGAGCCGTGACACCCTCGGCCCGCCTGCCAGGAGCCCTTGGTTTGCCCTTGGACCGGGCGCTTCCCCCTCTTGTCCGGGCCTCCTTTCTCGACGGGAGGGAGCCCGACCACCCGATCGCCGAGGTTCCTTCCAGCCCTGCCTGACGCTGGCGTTCAGCAGTTTTGCTGAAAACACCTCGTCTGCAGCGATGAGTCCGTGCCCAGCGGGATCGGGGACGCCGGGAGTGTGTGTGTCCGGCAGCATTAAGTCACAGGGTTTCCATGGAAGGCTTCTCGCGGCTCTGTTCACCCTCCTGAGCCCCTGGGTGCCCTCGGTCCCTCCCGGGAGCAGCAGACCCCCTTTTGTGGAACCGGGACACCGGACCCCAGCGGTGTGGCCGCTTCTTCCCGAAGCGCCGTGGCCTCCCGCTTGTCAGGACGGCCGGGCCCCGTGGACCAGCAGGCCCACCCTGCGTCTGGCCACTTCGCTGCCTCAGCCGGTCTATTAAAACACCTCCACGCATCAGCGCCCCCGGGGAGGAGGCTACACACACACCCCATTATAAACAAATCCCGTTAAAAATACCCGTGGGCCGGGGGCTGCGGGGACACTGGTGCTCGGCTCGCTGAGCTGAGGACAGACGCGTGGCCCGTCGCCCGGGAGGCGGCGGAGCTTTCTTTCCTCCATGACGCCTCAGTGCGGCGGCGCCCGCGGCTCCCCATCAGCGGAGAGCGCCCAGAGACAGGCCCCCCTCGGAAAGCCCACGGAAGGCCGCGTTCGGATCTAGTGTTTCTTCTCTCCAGTGCAGGACCCAGTCCGAACCCCAGGGAGGGGTTGGGGTGACCGCGTTCCTGGGAGGTCCAGGCTGCGTTCGGAGAGAGAGAGTGGCGCGTGGGCCCACCCCCTTGGTCTTTGAAAGCTGGCGGGTGGCTCAGGGGGTCGGAGCGCCGTCCTGTGCGGCAAAAGGCTGCGGGTCCGAGCCCTGGTCAGGGCGCGGGCGGGAGGTCGCCGATGGGTGTTTGTTTCTATCTCGTGTTGATGCGTCTCGCACCCCTCCGCTCTGAAATCAATAAACCCCGCAGAAATAAAATAAAATCAATAAACCTGTCCTCGGGTGAGGATGAAAAAAGAAATGAAATGAAAGCAAATCCGCCCCAGGTCCCGGGGTGGGGCAGAGGGCGGCCAGGACGGGGTGTAGCTCCCCCGGGGGTCCTCACTGGGGGCTGGGGGGGTGCAGTTGTCTGTTCTGAGCCTCGGGTTTGCGCTGACCACGGGCGGGGGCGGAAGCAGCCAGGCTGAGCGCCGAGGGGCGGGCGGGCGGGTTTGCCCTGCGGCCTCCCTGCCCCGCTGGCGGCGGGCCGGCCACCCCTCCGTGCAGGTGGCTCGGTGTCTCCCCGCGTGGCCCGATCTCCTCTTCCCACGAGAACGCCGGTCAGGTTGGATCAGGGCCCTGACTAACGGTCTCGTTTTAACTCACAGTCTCCTTAAAGGCTTCGTTCCACAGTGACCGTCGGAGGTCCTGGGGTTGGGACTTCAACCTCAGAAGGTGGGGTGGGGGACAGTTTTGTCCTGCGCACCAGGACCCCCTGAGCCTGCACGAGGGGCTGAGACCACACAGCCACTCGGGCCTTTGCCGTGCAACCCCCCCACGAGGTTCGGTGGGAAGGCTGGTCCTGCCCCCCCCCACCCCCGCCCCGGAGGAAGGCCCCTGCTCACACTTCCACTGGACAGGCGAACACCTCTCCTTTTCAGACATCCTTCACCTGTGGTTGCTCAGGCTTATGCCCCAGGACACCGGCGTCCCTGGGTTCTCAGGTGAGCCCCTGGGCACCTGGGGGGCATTCTTAAAGCCTCTGGAAAGTGGCTCCATCAGAAGGCGAGCTCTTAGCTGGCGGGTGTGAGGCCCTGAGGCAGAACGCCCCGGGGGGGGGGGCTGGACGGGGCTCTGCCTCCTGTGACTTCCTCCTTTCTCCCCTCGGCCCCTCCCGCGGGTGAGTCGCCCAGTGCCCGCACCCGCCGGCTGCCTGGAACACAAGAAACCACCTTGACCCCAGACTCCTCTCTCTCCCTCCTCTACCCCGTTTCCCTTCGTCTCTGTCTGTCTGTCTGTCTGCCTGCCTCCGTTCATTTTACTGCTCATTCCCAAGCCCCCTCTTCTCCCCTTCCCATCGCTGGGCCATTCGAAGCTCAACCTGGGTATCTGGAGACAGCGGCTCTCTGATCTATGAAAAAACGGGCATTTGCTGAACGAGCAGTTCCCTTCTTCGGGCGTGCCGATCTCCTCGACCGGAGTCTGTGTCTGCAGTCTGCCGTCTGCAGCTCACGAGTGGGGACGGGGCCACCCCCGCCGCGACCCTCGGTGGGTTGGCGGGCACGGTGCCTTACGTACACGGATACGCAGCCCTTGTTGAAGAAAGCGGCGGCACTTTTAAGAAGAACGGGACTCTCCAAGTGGGTGAGGCCTACTGTCAGCCTTGAAGACACTCGGCGAGCCCCTGCGTGACCGAAACCGGAGCTGGAGCGGGCCACCGAGCTTCGCCTCCTCCCACTGCCCCCCTCTGGCCCTCTGCGCAGCCACCGGCCTCCGCCCTGGGCCCCGGGGCCTCTGCACTGGCTGTCCCCTCGGTGGCAGCCCTGTCCTCCTGATATCTACGTGCTAACACCCTTGTTCCTTCACATCTTTGCTCAATGTCAACTTCTCCACGAGGCTTGTGACAATCCTACTTACGACAGGAACCCCGTCCTCCCCAGTGCCATCCATCCCGTGCTGGCGACTCTTCTGACACAGCCTACTCGCCTAACCTAACCCTCCTCTTCCTCTTCTTCCTGTCCGGGTCCCTGGGACAGAACACAGGTGCCCAAGGAGCCTGAGTGCCCAGGGCCCCTCGTGGCGGCTGCTGAGTCCTCGTCTGAACCGGGGCCACAGTCCCTCTGTGCGTCCCGGAGCCGGTTGGCTGTGTGGGAGCCGCTCACCGCCCAGTCAGCAGCCCCCACTTCCCTGGGATGATGGTGAGCAAGCTTCCAGGGTGAGCGGGCCAGTCGCATCCTCCAGCCTCGGGGACCTGACTCCCAGTGACCTCCTGTGTTCTTGGGGCTCCGCTTGGCAGGGTTGGAAGGGGCGGGTGGCCAGAGCAGCACGGAAGGGCTTCCGGGGACAGGCAGTGGCTGGGGGACCCCAGCCTGTTCCCACTGCGAGTCCTGCACACCCACAGGACCTGGGGTGCCTGGGGTCGATGTCACCTTGCGGAACGGCTACCCCCCGCATGTCCCCCAGTTGTATGAGCCTCGTGAGGGTGTCTCTGATGATTCAGCGGCTGAGAGGACCGAGGATTTGAGACATCAGAACTGAGCCTCGCAGCGGATGAGGCTGGACTCAGAATTGAGCCCAGGGGGGCGGGGAGAGCGCCTGGCGCCCAGGGGGGCGGGGAGAGTGCCTGGCGCCCCGGGGCCCCTCCCCCCACTGTAAGCCCTGGATTTTCGGTCTGTTCCTTGGGAACGGTAAAGCCGGCCTGTCTCCCTTTCGGTGACCTGAGAACCAAGTCCAGCGATGCATATGGAAATGTCCCGAAAGGAATAAAGAGCTTTTCTAGGATAAGCGGTGGTGTTCGTTCCCGACGGTGAGTCCGGGGAGTTACCTGAGCAGTCAGTCATTCGTAGGGGCTGTTCTTGTAAACCCTGCTGGCTTAAAAAACAAACAAGGAGCGGACCCGGCCTGCCCTCCCCGGAGAGCGGGAGGGAGCCCCGTCCAGCGCGGCAGGCCGCCCTGTCTGTGGCTCCGCCGGCCTCTCCCGCAGGGGCTCGGTCTGACGGGACGCGCCGCTTGGCCGGGCACCCTCGGGTGGCCTGGCCCCGTCCGTGCTGTGCGGTCACAGGTGAAGCTTCTTCCCTCCGGAGCTCCCTGGGCACCACTGAGAGGCAGAGGGAAGCGGGGTGCACATCGTGGTTTGGTCGGGACCTGACTGGGGCTCGTAGAAAAAGTGGGAGAACCCTCCTCTTTGCAGGGCTCCCCTCTGCGCCCGGAGCCGGCAGGAGCTCACGCCGCACCGAACGCCTGCCTCTCTCGAAGCAGGGGTGTCCAACCTTTGGGCGTCTCCGGGCCGCCCTGGAAGAAGAAGAGTTGTCTTGGGCCGCACATTCAATACCCTGTGACGCGCGATCACAGAAACGTCTCATCGTGTTTTAAGTACCTTTACGACACTGTGTCGGGCGCCCTCACGGTCGTCCTGGGCAGCCGGATGCAGCCCGCCAGCCTCGGGGAGGAGCCCCGCCGCCAGTCTAAGGAGCTGTTACTCTTATTACGTAGAAGGGAGCGAACCAGGGCTCCCCCAGGCCCCTCCCCCCCGCTGCGGGTCCTGGGGTGAGTGGTTTCAGTGTCCCTCTCCCGCCCCCTCAGCCGCGAAGGGCAGTGGTGACAAGTTCGCCCCTCGTGGCGGGCCATGAGGACCGAGCGGAACCCTAAGCACCGGAAACGGGACAGGCAAGCGAGGACTCGCGACGCTGCCTTTGGAAGAGCCGCTTCATCCGCGGACTCCCTGGCCCCAGAACCCCCCATGAGTCCCTCTTCCCGACCGGGGGTGGTCGGGGGGCGGCTCTGGCCTCCCAAGCCCCGCCCCCTGTGCTCTGCCGGCCCGCCCCCACCCCAGCTAGCCTTCTCTGGGCCCCTGCAAATGGCACCCCCGAAATGTCCTCCCTGCCACCCCTCTGCCCCTCGGGCTCCCTCCCCACCGCCCTCGCAGCCTCAGCCGCTGGGCCACGTGGCTTCCGCGGGCTGCCTGGCGCTGGGGCCGGTGTTCTGCTGCTGTTTCGTAGCCTCGAGCGCATGCATCTCTTCAAGGGCTGTTGAGAGCCGAGCTCAGGACTCTCACGTCCTCAGATGTCCTCCCGGGACTCCTTGTGGCATTTAGGACCCACGAGCTGAACTCTCAGAAGACGTCAGCCAATGGAAGGGTCCAGGCAGCGGGCGGCAGGTGCCGGCCTCTGCCGCCCCGTGTTGGGGCAGGTCACCGCGAGGTCGGCAGCCCCCCCCCCCCAGCCCCCCGGGGTGCATGCCGGGCCTGAGCCTTCGCCCCTCCTGTCGGTCCAGCCCCACGGCCTGTCCTTGCTGGGCCGGCTCCGGGTTGGAGGACACCGACTTCGGCCATCCTGCCGACCGGGCTTTCCCAGGCAGGTCTGGGTGCGGGCTGTGCCCGGCTCGGCCTCCGCGAGCCCTGAGTGAGGAGTCCGGTGTTCCCTGGGCTTCGAGGGACTGCCCCGCTCCGCACCCCGGGGACGTCCCTGCGCCCGGTGCCCGTCTCTCCCAGCACCTCTGACGATCCGTCACGATTTCATCTGTCCACGAGTCCTGTCTGTCCCCTCCTAGAGTGCGTGCGAGTCCCGGGAGGGGGGCAGGGGACAGGCGGGGCCTGTCCACCACTGTGTCCCCGACTCCCAGAACAGTGCCTGGCACCCAGCATTAGTGGACTGGGCCTCGTTCCTCCGAAAACGGCATGCTCTCTGTCAGGGGCAGGGACATCAGGGCCCACGCGTGACCCCGACGCCCGATGGCAAGAAGAGGCTCCAGAGACACGAACCTCTTCCTTCAGGAAGAGGAAGACCTGGGGGGTGGGCGTGGGGACAGAGCGGGGGCCCGTCCCATGGGAAGCAGCCGAACAGATGCCTCTTCTCCCTGGCGTTGGGCGTCCCCGCCTCAGCAGCTGGACACCTGAGTCTCCCGGCCACGGGGCCAGCCTGGGCTGCTCCCGCCGGACAGCCGGACGCTGGCGGGGAGGGCACTCCCGGGCCCACCGCTCAGGGAGCGCCGGGGGGCCACACCTCCACGTGTCCCGGTCACACTAAGAGCTGTGCCTTTCCCACCCGGTGCGTGCGCAGGGACGGGACGAGGGACAGGAGTGTGTGGGGACAGGGACGGGGAGGCTCGTTACCACTGTTCTTGGAGGGAAGGCAAGTACGGCGGGAGACGGGAGAGACAGAGGCTGGGGAGGGGAGCGGAAGGGGGGGTGGAGAAGGGCGGGGGGGCGGGGCAGAGGTTGGAAGGGGCACAGAGGAGCAGGGAGAGGGGCTCGGGGAAGCGCAGGAGCACGGGGTGGAGGGAGGCAGACACCGAGGGAGCCCGGGGCGCCCAGGTGTGGCGGGAAGCACCCGGACTCCTCCGAGACTTCCTCGGTCGCGGGGGGCTGCGTGGCTTCATCAGCACCCCGCCTGCAGGGGCGAGATGACAACTGGGGTGGGGGGACAGGAGGGAGCGGGGGGTGGGGGCTGGTGAACCGATGGGGTTTCTCTGCTCTTTCTTTCCGTGAGCCAGTTTGGGCGGAGCGCGCACCTGGGGCGAGGGTTTGGTGCGCGTATGGAAAGCAGATGAATTTTATTTATCTTCCAAGCTGGTGGAGCAGGTCCCGCCTGTTACAGTAGAGTTCAGGAAGAGGCCGAAGGACAGCCACCAAGTGGCACGTCAGGTCTGTGGCTCGTTCGCCGCGGCCCTGCCTGGGTCCGGGGAGGTGGCTGGAAACCCAGATCAATCAGGTTGATTGATCAATCAATCATCCGCCTCTGCGGGGTGGTTGGCTGTTTGCCAACTTTGGGCCCATCGGGCGCGCTGATCTCTCCCAGTGCGTCTGGTGTTCTGGAAGCCTCGGCGGAAGCCTCCCCTCCCCTCCCCCGCCCCCTCCCTCCTCTCCTCGCCCCCCTTCCTTCCCAAGGCTGCCTTCTCTCTGCCGCCAGCGCTGGCGGGGCTGCCCGCTGCCCGATCCACGTCGTGGCCGCTTGCTCGCCAAGCAAAGTGCGACTTCCCGCGTCTTCACACCCCTGTGCGCGCACACACGGCCTCTGTGCCGGACAATGCGCTCTTACTGTGCCGCAGGGCCAGAGACAACGGGCTACTATGGTCCCGCGAGACCCTGGGGCAGGGAGGCCACCGCTAGTCCCGCCGGAGACATTGTCCCCATTGAGGCGGCTCTCCGGCTCCGGGCAGCTCACAATCCCAACCTTTGTGACCAGCGAAGAATCGAGGCCTGTGCCCGTCCCCTC
This sequence comes from Glossophaga mutica, assembly GCA_039655065.1. Classification (NCBI taxonomy): domain Eukaryota; kingdom Metazoa; phylum Chordata; class Mammalia; order Chiroptera; family Phyllostomidae; genus Glossophaga; species Glossophaga mutica. The sequence continues at coordinate 52,441,434 of CM077316.1, forward strand.
GCACCCCACCCTGCGGGCCCCCAAAGGTCAAGGACGGTGATGTCACGGAAAAGCCTCTGGCCAGAGGGCCCGTCCTTCCAAGACGCACCGGAAACAGTTGGTGCGCTCCCTGTGCCCAGGCTGGCTGCCCGGCCTCCCGGCAGCCCCAGCGCCGGCCCTGGAGAACCTCTCCCGCTTGGAGCCGCGGCCCCGGGGCCGGGCCCACGGGCGGCACTCGGCGTCCTCTCTCATCTCTGCCCTCCTGGCGTCCACCTGGCGGTCAGTGGGGGCTGAGCCAGCTGGACCTCAGCCCCCTCCCCTGAAACTCTGTGCCCACAGAACACCCACACCCAGACACAGTCACACACCCAGACAGACACACACCCAGACAGACACACACGCCATCTCTGCGTGCTGTCAGCCTCGTCCCGGCCCAGGCCCCCTGGAAGGCACCACCAGTGCCCTCAGCTGGAGCCCCCGCCCGCCTGCCTGGAAGTCGGGGGCGGCAGAACGCCAGGTAACAGAGAGGGGACCGCAAAGAAAACTACGGAGTGGAAACGAGCGTGGCATTTACTGAGCAGCACCGCGCGTCTGGGGATGTCCCGCGCGTTCCTCCCAGGAGGGTCTCGGCCCCCCCAGGAGGAGCTGCCGGGGGGGGGGGCCTCTGCAGGAGCGGAGGCAGGTGCCGAGTCAGACCCCGCGCGGCGGGTCCACGGCCAGCAGGCCTTTGACTCCGGGCTGGGTCCCTCCGCGCCGACCTGCGGCTTAGGGACCCTAGCAGGCGACTGCAGAGGGCAAGAGCGTGTGTGTGAGCGTGTGTGTGTGTGTGTGTGTGTGTGTGTGACTGTGCGTCTCTGTGGTAGTGTGTGTGCCTGTGTGTGTCTCTGAGCACGTATGTGTGCGTCTGCGTTTTGTCTCCGTGCACGTGTGCGTGGGTGTGCACCTGGGAGTGTGTGTCGGTGTGTGGCGGTTTGAGGACCTGGGGCCCTGGGGACGGGCGAGCCGCTGACCTGCGTGGCACTTTTCTGTGACCGCTTCCTGCCTGACACATGCGTCCTCTCTTCCCGGAATCTGGCCTTCGACCTCACTCTGCCCGAGGTCTCACCGCGGCTCCACCCCCGGCCACCCCACTGCCATCAGGAAAAGTCCGGGCTCCCAGCCGGCCCCGACCCTCCACCCGGTCCTCCCCTCCGGTAGCCCCCCTGGCTTCCGTCCTCATCTCTGCCACCGTGCAGCTCGTCCCCAGCCTGAAACACCAAGTGCTGGGACCCCAGCCTTTGTGTGGAGAGCCCTTCTCCTCACAGATCGCCCCCCCAGCTCTTGGTGGCGACCTCCTCCGATCTCCTGAGTCCCCCGTGTGACACTCCAGTAACCCGACCGCGCTGTCTTCCCACACACTGTGTGCAGCCAACCTGGCCTTCCGATCACGGCCAGGGCTGCGTCTCCGAAAGTCCCTGTGTTGGAGGCGTGGAGGCTGGCTGGGCCGGAGACAGAGGCTGGGAGACCAGCCATCCAGGGGGCGCGGCGGCAGACCGGGGCGCGTGGGGGCCCGGGTGGGGGGCTCAGCAGGTCGAGACAGCAGGCTCGGGCCTGAGTGTGACTCCAGCGTTGGACACCGAGGCCCGAGCCTGCCCGAGGCAGGTTTTGGGGTGTGCCTACAGCGAGGACTTTTCTAGAAGACCTTCCAGAGACCCTTTCAACCCTGTCACCGACCCCGTTCTAGCTGCGGTGTTCTCCGGGTTGCTCAGAAGACAGAGGCTCCAAAAATAGACAGCCTCATTATCGCCGAGGAGGTTTCTTTCCGCCTACAGAGGTTTCTGAACGTCAGAAGAAAGGCTAAGCGTGCGCTGAAGGCTTTGGGGGGCAGGGGTGTGCCGAGCGGTGAGAAGGGGGCAGAGAACTCGAGGCCCAGCGGGTGGGGCCCAGCGGGTGACGGCGCACCCGCTGACCGCCCTGAGGGACAGGAGACTTTTCCGGGTGCTCGACACTCCAAGGGAGGTGCAAGTGGGACGTTAAAACAATCCTGTCTCCGCGAAGCCATCGTCCCAGCTGCCGGGGGACGGGGTGGCGGGGTGCAGGGACTGCGCCCCTGTCCCTGCCTGGGGGCCATGCCCACGTGCTCCCCGCGGGGCCAGGCGCGCAGCCGCTCACCCCGGCGCGCGTCACACTCCTGGAAGTCCCCTGCGTGGCTGGGAAGGGCGCCCTGGTGACCAAGGGTCTAGGGAGTCGTGTGAAGGAAGACACAAGCCCGAAGAAGAGAAGACACGAAAAGTACTCGCGCTCTTCGCCTTGTTTAAAGCGGCCATTTGCCCCGTTGAATCCGAGTCGGGTCCCGTCCTCGAACCTGGGTTCGTCCCCCTGGCGCCGCCTGAGAGTGACCGAGGAGGGTTTCCCCGCCCCTTCCTCCCACGCCAGAAGCCCCGTTCCCTCTCCCTGGGGCTCCTGCGCCTTCGCTTCTCCCGGGGACTCAGTCCCCTCTCCCAGTCACTCTCGCCCGCGCCCCACCGGCGTGGACGTCCCCAGGGCTTTGCAGGCGAAGCGGAACTCTGGCTCCTGTCACCGGCACGGGCTGCCAGCCCCTTCCACGGGATGACTCTGCACGGCTCCGTGTTCGGGGCAAAAATGGTCGGGAAACAGCGTGGTTTGAACCGACTCCGCGGAGGGCCCTCTTCTGCAGAATGGAGGGAGCAGGAGTCGCCGTTTACGGGGCGCAGAGTGTCCGTTCTGCAAGGTGGGGACAGCTCCGGAGACCGGCCACCGACCTTGAAACCGAAGTCCCGCCGAGCACATCGTGAAGACCTTTGCGGCGCGGACTTCTGCCCGGGCCCCGGCTGGCGCGGGAGCTGGACGAGCACTGCCCGGGAAGCCGTGCTTGCCGGGCCCTGGAACCCGCGGGCCCTCGGCGAGGAGCCCCGTGGACGGCCTGCCCTCCGCCCGCGGGAGGACCGCGTGGCGGTCCTGACTTGGGCTCGGTGTCCTCGTCCGCCTGGCCGCTTGGGCGAGGGTGAGAGGGCCGGTGGGCCCGCTGCTCAGCCCCAGGTCCTGCCTCTGGAGTCGGGTCCCCTCCCTGGCGAGGACGTGCTCGGAGCGTCCCTTCTTGTACTGAGCGCCCTGGACGCCCCCACCCTCGCGCCGTGGGCTTTCTCGTCTTTCCACAGCCCGCCCCGTTTCCGCCACAGATCGTCCTCGTCCCAGCGATCAATCCCGTTCCACCCAGGGGCGCGTCTGAGGCCAGGGATGGTCACCTGTGCTGTGACGGGTGGCGTGAGGACCTGACGCGGGGTCTCCGGATGCCCCGGCACGCACCCTGCACGCAGGCAGGCGGGACATCGGCGGGATGGGAGAGGACCCCGGCACGCTGGGATGGTCCAAGGCTCGTGGTGGCGTGTGTCTCCTCGGTGATTTTCCGGGGACGGAGAAACGGGATGGTGAGTGAGTGGTCGCGGGCAGGAGGGAGGCGGGAGCTGCGGAGGCTGAGTCATCAACGGGATGAGCAGGTCTGATGTAATTCGGGGGAGCCGGCCCGGGGCGGGAGGGGTGCTGTGCTCAGAGAATCCGGGTTTCCGGCTCCAACCGGCTCCAACCGCAGGGTTTTCCCGGGCGTGAGGGTGCAGGCTTGCTGTGTTGGTTGGTTGGTTGGTTGGTTTTGAGGTCCCTGAGCTACTTGCCTTATGAAATAAAATGCGTGGAGGAAGGGGCGGTGGTTTGCGATGCACCGTAGCAAGAACATACCTTTCAGACGACTAAAGGATGTCTTTGTTGAGAATATTGAAATGATTTCTCTCCCTGTACGAGTAACAGGTAACAGGACAAGGCAATGGAGAACTGGTAAATTATCGAGAGGTGCTCGGAACAGACTAGAAATCACCCTCAAATCACCTGTGACCAGTGTCCCGCTGTCCCACCTCTGCTGTGTCCCAGTCTGGAGAACAATTCTGAAAAAAGTCCAAAGCTCCTTGAAACACACGTAAAATATTGAAAGGACTGGTAGCTCGTGGCTTCTTTCCCTGCAGGCATGTTCGATCTGAACTCATGGACGAGGAGAAATCCAGGTTTCCTAAAAACCAAAGAAATAGAAAAAAAAAAAAAAAACCCCCGGCCACCCACAATACACCATTCCAGCCGCCCCTCGCCCCCCCCATCCTGGTAGCCCGGGGCCCTTTCGGTTTCCCAGACTACACCCTCCTCTTGTTCACACCCATGCCCGTCCGTCCTGGCAGCGGGGGTGGGGGGCGGGCGTCCGTGTAGCCAACAGACACACAGACGGCCGCGTTCCCCTGGCCTTGGAGGCTCCTGCTCTTTCACGGGGGAGCCCGAGCCGGGAGATGAGCGAGGGCCAGGGAGGGACCGGTTGTGGCCGCGCCTCGGGCGTCCCCGGGGACCAACAGGAGATTAAGAAAAAGAAAGCGAGGTTAAGACAGCTAGGGACCCCTGGCAGGGGAAACTCTGCTAATAACGAACCATCAGAAAGTCTGTGAACCGTGCTCTTCTCATTGAGAAAGCCCGGAGTCCTCCCAGCGGGCTGGGGGCCCGGAGCCCACGGCACCGACTCCGAGGCGGAAGCTGATGTGGACAGAGCGCCCAGTCCAGGGCCTGGCACTCAGAGGGACTCGCGAGGCGGGAACCCCCTTCCCGGCCTGTCCACGTGGCTTCTGTCACCTCCACGACCTGCTCCGTCCTCAGACCGAGAGGTGCTGTTTCCAGAGGGTAGTGGCCTTGGGTGGTTCAGAAATCAGCCTTCCCCTTCTTTAAAATTTCATCTAGTTACTGATTTTTTAGAGAGAGAAGGAGGAGGAGGAGCAAGTGCCGGGGGAGCAGGTTAAGAGAGAGAGAGAGAGTTGTTCCAGGCAGCGATGCGGTCAAGGGCTGGTTCCTACCGGTGCCCCGACTGGGGACGGAACCCACAACCTGGGCAAGGGGGCGACGCTCTACTCAGCTGAGCTGCCCCCCCGTAGTCTGGGCTCTACACGCAGGGCGCAGACGAGCCGCCTCTCCCCACTGGCAGGACTCCCAGCGAACCTCGTCAAGCAAGAGGTCACGCCGAACCGTCCCAAGGGGGTTCTGAGCGTCACCCCCCACCCCGCTGAGTCCAAGGAAACACGCATGTTTCTGATTTTTCTGCAAATTCGCACCCTGGTTTTATCCAGATTTTTGTTCGTGCTTATATCTTGAAAACAAACAAGCCTTTGGGCCTACCGGCTTAGGTCTTGGGCGGGCAGGTGCCAAATTGCATCTGAAGAGCTCCTCCAGGTGGCGGGGCCCAGACAGAAGAGCGCCCCATCACCCGCCCCCCCCCCCAGGCAGGACCCCATGATGCTGTTTGCAGGTTCCCTGCCGAGCTGGGTCTGTCTCCTGAGCGTTTCCCCCGCCCCTCCCCCAGCTGCAGGCTCCCCGCTCCTGTCGAGAGCAGCTCCTCTTCTCCAGATCCAGTAATGCCCGTTACCATAGCACCCGGGCCTCCGCACCCTGAAGACGATCTCTGATCTCTTTAATCTCTTTATTGGTGAGCCCTCCGCTGCTGGGAGGCCGTGTGGAGGGGCTCGGGGACCTGTCAGGGTCGGGACAGCTCTGTCAGGTTGGAGGGCTTGGCCCTCATGCGGGGGGGGGGTCCTGGGCGGCTTCCGGGACGGAGACCCGCAGCCACGTCCCCTCTGCCGTCGTGCGCGCGGAGTGGCCACTCGCGCCGTCCCTCGTCACACGGCGCAGGGCGCTTTCAGGCCCACGCCTTCTCTCACCTGTCGCGGCACCGCCCTGCGCTCAGGGCGTGGGGCTCACTTTCAAGCCGAGGATACTGGGAGGGACAGTCCGACGGTCCGAGTGCTCAGGGCCATGCAGCTACTCAGGGGCCACGCTGCGCTTCCCAGCGGACCCTCCGGTGACTCCAGGGCCACATCTGTTGTCACAGACAGAGACCGAGGGACAGGCACAAGGACAGAGGGGCGGGCGCGCAGAAAGAACTCTGCCTTGTGCAGCATGGGCGTTTATCGGACTCAATGTGTCTGCTTTTGAATCAAATGTGGGGCCGCTGGCCCACGGCGCTGGCCTTGGGTTACCTCCCCGGTAGACAAACTTTTCTCCGTCCCTCCCTCCTCTCCTCCCCTTTCCTTCTCTTTGAGCACCTCCGATGGACACGGCCGGGCTGGGGGTGCGGACGGTCAAGGGTGGGCGGACAGCCAGGCTGCACCGACTCGGAGCGTGGTCGACGTTCTCCACCCGTGCACCCCCCACCTCCTGCTGGCCGGCGGCGGCCGGGGATTCGGGGGCGGGTGACTGGGGCGTGGGCCTTGCGCTGGTGGGGTCTCTGCCCATGGGGGGCCCGGTGCCGCGCGCACAGTCAGACAATCACTGTGGCTGTGCCGAGTGCTGGAGGGGGGGGCCTGGTGTGTGGTGGAGCGTCCAGGCGGAGAGGTTCTGGCCGTGGCTGGGGTGGGGCGAGGGGGCGTGGCGTGGGGGGCTGCCCGAGGAAGAGAGGTCGATCCAGACAGACAGGAACCCGAGGGCCCTGCCTCACCAGGACGGGGTGGGCCCTTCTCGGAGGCCGAGAGGACACCGGGGGTCAGAGAGGAAAGGCGCAGGGGCCGGGTTCTCGGGAGCGTGTGCGCAGTGGTCTTCTGCGGGTTTGCTGCCCGTGGAGAAGGCCCAGCGGACCGGGAGGGACAGGCCCTCAGGGCTGGGGGTGGGGCGGGGGGCAGAGCAGGGACAGACGCAGAGACACCCAGAGAAGGGGAGGGGGGGCGAGAGGGAAGAGACAGAAGCTGCCCAGCGGGGGTTCCGGGAGGTGCATTTGGGCTAAGCTCAGCTGCTGGGGCGGTGGCGGCGGTCCTGAAAAGGAAGGCAGCGTGGGCAAAGCGGGGAGCAAAGGCTCTCGTGGGCTGTGCTCGGGGGTGAGTCCGCCGCACGCTTTTCCGGGGACGGGAGTGGACTCGGTCTGGGGAGGGCCGGTGGCCGCTGCCCCCCCCAACCCTGCCCCGCCCCGATTCACGCATGCGTCTTCCTGGTCTCCCGCCGGCCAGCGGGCCAGTCAATGGACGTTTTGGTTCACAGGCCGGTGCTCAATCCACTGAGCCAATCCATGGAACTTCTCGCCCAGTCCGTGCCCACCCTCCCTCCCTCGGGAGAGTGTGATTGGTTGTGACGCTCATCACCATCGGTTTTCCGTCGGGTCCCTCCCTGAAGTGCAGAGGGCTTGTCCCGTCCCTCACATGGCGAGAATAGTGGATATTCAAGAAAGTGGGGTTGGGTCGGTTGAATCTCCTCCATTTTTGCTTTAGCTTTTGGGGGCCATGGGTTCTCAGGAGCTGCGTCCACCTTCTGGCATCTCAAGGGGATGTCCTCTCTGATGTCGCAGCTGTGCAGCCTGGGATGAGGCCTGCGCAGGACCGGGCAGGACCGCCAGGCCCGGCGGAGACCGGAGGGGTGGCGTCGGCCCCCACGCACGCAGATTGGGCCTCGGAACGGCTGCATGCAGCCCCTAAATGTCCGGGGCCCGGCCGGCTGGTGTGTCTGAAATGCCATGTGGAGAGGCTTGTGCTGCTTCAGAAATAGCACGGGGTCCCTCGCCGCTGCTCCCGGAGGAAGGCTCGGGCAGCCTGAGAGCCCCGCACCCGGGGAACCGCTTCCCGCTGCCCCCCTCCCCCCACCCCAGTCCTCCAGCTCTGCCCCTCTCCCCGAGGACCCAGATGCCTTTGCCGGGCGGCGCCCCTCCACCAGGCCGTCGGTGTGCGGGCACTCCGAGCTGGTTCTCGTCTCCTGGGCCTGCTCTCTCCTCGTGAAGACTTTCCAAGACCCGTCGCCGCCACACTCAGCCCCTTGTCCAGAGCCTTCCCCTGACCAGTGCCTGGCCTCCTGCTTGTCAGGGACAGAGGTTCGGGCCATTCGAGGGCCGTGGCCCCAAGGTCAAGTGTGCTGGCTCCTAAGCTTGACCGCACTGGGGACCTCAGTCAGGCTGTAGAGAGACCAGAACGCCACCTCCCAGAGCAACCGGGAGGCATGGTCCGGCCCCCAAGGTCCCGACATGGGGGTGGGGGTCCAGGCAGGGCCTGGAAATCTCTGTGTTCAGCAAGCCCCCCAGAGGAGGCTGAGGCGCGTGGTGCCCAGGCCTTTTGAGCCCCCGCTGCCGCAGGGGGCCCATCTCAGACCCCGGCTTCCTCTGCTGATTCTCCGTGCCTGCTGGGGTTGATACCGGCCACGCTGCTCCCAGTGTCTCTCCTACGGCCAACGTCGTATAATACACTGCGTAGAGCTCTCTCCAGCTCTGTCTGACCTCAGTAAACACACATTCCGACTTCACGACCTTCCTGGTGCCGCACCCGCTGGCCCTGCCTCTGATCGCCTGTGTCTCCACCTTTAGGTATCTCTGCTCATTTGGGCACCTGGGCACAGTTACCCAGATGCTGGTGTGCAAAGCAGCTCTCACTTAGCTGTTTCCAAAGTGAGATGCTTTCTGGCCTTTTGGGGTGCGCTACCAGGAAATGGGGGCGGTGGTCGTGCAGTGTGTCTGGCTTTGGGCCGCGAGACAGCTGTATCCTGGCTGAACACCACCGAGGCTTGCCCCGCTGGAGAGAAAGCTGCGCAGCCCGGCAAATTCTCACGTCCTTGAAGTCAACCTCCTTTCTGTCCCTGGCCTCCTCAGGTTTGGCTTTTAACGCAAGTTCATAGCCGTTGATACACAAGCCAGAAAAGCGCTGTGTCGACGGCCAGGCGTCACACGCACGGGAAATGGCAGGTCTGCAGTTTACAGAATCGCAAGAACTTCTACGGTCTGGGTGCCTGGGAGCAGACCCGGGCAGTGCAGCCGGCGTCCTTGGTGGCTTCCACACGCTTTGCTCGGGGGCCTTTGTCACAAAGGGGGGACAAAGCATGGCCTTTACTGTCCCGCAGAGCCCTGCCCAGGACCCAGTCAAATAGACCGGACGCTTGCCCTGCTGTAAATATAGCTCGCAAGTGCGGAGGCCCCGGGCTGCGCCCAGGTTAGCGCCCGGGCTCCTGCGTCCCTCTCGGCCCCGCCCTCGTCAGCTGCCAGCGGGATAATCCGCCCCCGGCAGTCGCTGGGGGTATATTTAGAGCCTCCCCCGGCCCGCCCGCTCTGATGGAGTGAGACCTGAAAATAGATCGCTTGGACTGCGAGCAAGGGGGCCGCAGCCTCGGCTCCCCACCTGTGTGCAGCCGGGGAGGGGCCAGCTCGGCGTGCTCACGTCCAGCAGCATCCCAGGGACAGTGGCCTGGACGTGGGGGCTGGGCTGTGCTCCAGCATTGCTTCCTCTGTCCTCAGGGAGTTGCGCAGGCCTCCCTGAGGTCGAGCGGTGACACCCACCTCTTCGGCTGCGGCACCTTGGGTCTGGACCCAATCTGGAGGACAGAGTCTGCACTGCTGGCCTCTCTCTGGAAGGGACCAACCAGACTGTCCCTCGGGGCTCAGCCCTGCGCGTCCCTCGGTGGGTCACAGCTGCGCTGCACCCTGGGGGCTCCCACAGGCTCTGCAGTGGTGGCTGAGCTGTCGTGTGAAGTTTAAGGTGGTTACGATTTACCCTTAAACTCATCCCGGCAAAGTGCGGGGGGGGGGGGCGGGGGGAGGCCCGCCCTGTTCCTGGTTGTAGTCCCAGCACCCACTGGGCGAGCATCGATGGAGCAGGCTTGCTGCTGTGAAGCGAATGCCAGATTCTTCGATACGCTAGAGGAAGGAAGAGGTTGTCCCTACCCCGGAGGAAAAACTTTCCAGTGTAGTGACCAGTGGCAACGTTGGGTTGGCCAAAAAGCCCGTTTAGTTTTTCCGTCAAATAAAAGACACGTTTTTCATCTTCACCAATATTTTTATTGATTTGGATAGTCTGAGTCTGCGGTCTCTCTCCCACGGGGTAGAACACCGATCGTTCACAGTTTATGTCTCGATCTGATCGCTCCCACCTTCGGCCGGTCTGCCGGCCGAGGAGCGTCGTCCAGCGCGAAACCTCCAGCACGAAACTTCGCCAACCACCTTTGACACGTCCGATCTGTGACGGCACCTTCTCCGCGCCCCGCACGCATCTTTTTTTTTCCCTTTTCAGTTGCGTTTTTGCCTTTCTTGAAAATAAGAAAGCAACTGTGCTGAAAACGTTGCGTATTTCCTTCCATCTTCAGTGCTAAAATGGCTACACAACAATTCGCCGGTGGTGTTGTTTCTGAACGCACGCTGGTAGGAGAGCCGTCACCATGCAATCTAACAAAATCGCTTCGAATGAAGTTACAGACAACCAAGTGCCACTAGAACCATTGCGTGGAAAGACCCCAATGGGCTTCCGGGCCGGCCCGACACGGAGGGAAACCGAGCTTGTGCCATCAGAGGTGTTCAAGCGAGTCCTTTTGGGGGGGACCGGCGGTGGCACCCACTCTTCTCAGGGAAGAGTGACGCAGGAAATGCGCCCGAGGCGAGTGGCACCTCTGATGGGCGCTGTTGGAGGCCGAGGCGCGGGCGGGAGCCTGTCGGGCTGAGGGCACCAGCCCGCACCCCGAGGTCAGTGTGGAGGACTGGCAGCTGGCCTCCCCGCCCGTCTGCTGCCGGCAGGAGGTTCTGGGGTTCACGAGCCCCGACTGCGAGTGCAGGCAGATGCGCCAAGCAGGTCTCATCGGTCCCTGGGGATCATCCCGGGAAGCGGCTTCTCATTTTTAGCTTCTCGTTGCGGGGAAGATTCTCTTTCCTGAAGGCAACCGTGCCCCAGATCGGCGCCTTAGAATCGCGTGGGGTGCCTTCACCCGTTCCGAAACCCAGACTCGCCCCCACCGCCCCTACCAACTGATGAGTCACCTCCGGAAGGGACAAAGGCCTCTGCCGTTTGTGCACACAAGTTTGGGGGCCGGTCCCTTAGGGGGGAGCCACCGGTGACGCAGCACTCAGCTGACACGGCTCCGGGCCGTGGCGGCACCTTGCATGCAGAGCGGGTGCCTTTGGGCGTGTCGCAGGCCTTTCGGGGATGGCCCCCCGTTTCCTGAGGGCAGAGGCAGTTCTCACGGAAGTCGGCCGGCACGCTAACCCTGTCTCCGAGGATGTCAGCCACCCAGGACATGCTGTGCCGCCGCCAGCGTGGCGCCGAGACGCCAGGAGGAGGGGCCCGTGGGCGTGGCAGCTGGGCCGTGCGCTGTGCTGAGACCTGGGGGCTTCGCGGCGTCATCAGCGAGCCTCTCTTCCCGCATCGGTCTCATCCACGGGACTTCTGTTCTGCGTTGGACTCTGGTGTGCAGGCTGTCGGGGCAACGAAGGTGCCGCCGGCCCAGGGGCCCCTCACGCGGGGTTTGCTGTTGAGTAAGCGGGCTCTCAGGGGCGTTCGTGGTAACAGTGCACGGAGGGGCGTGTTGAGAGGCCCAGGCGTGGCCCCGGCGCAGACCGAGGGGCCTGGGGGAGAGAGTTCTTCCACTAGAGGTGCCCTGCAGGCCCAGGGGACTGGCCTCGGGGACCGTGTGGAACAGCGAACAGAGGGAAGAAAGGCCGGCGGAAGGGCAGACTGAACGCAGGCGTGAGGAGGGGTCCGTGCCTGGGTGTCGGCCGTGGGAAACGGGGCGTCCTCTGTGGCAGAGCCGGGAAGCGAGGGTCCCCGCAGCCCAGGACGACGGGGCACGCTGAGCACCGGCTCACGGCCGAGACCACGGCGCGTGGGGCTCCCAAAGGCCACGCCTTCCGAAGGGGAGGCCTGAACGTCCCCCCTGCCCCGGCCTCTCGGATGCACTGAGCTCCCCCTCCCTCCCCAGGGCTACGTGACCCTCTGTGTCCGGACCCGGTCCTCTCTCCCCCTCAGACCCCAGCGTCACTTCCTCTGAGGGGTCTGCCCTGGCCCTTCCTTCACCGCAGGTTCCCTGCTGTGGTGTCTCACCGCCCCCCCCCCCCCCGCCCCGCCGTGGTTTCCCTCCGTAGCCCCCATCCTGGTCCTCGCCGACGGGCTGGCCGATGCTCTCCTCCGCGGGACCGCGCACGTCCCTGTGGTCAGGGACCCCACGCCTCCGCTCCCTTGGTCTGTCCCCTGCGGCTGACACGCAAAGAGGTCTCCTAAGTGCTGGCTGAGGGCCACTTGAATACATGAATGCCAGACCAGAACAGAAAGAATACACGGACCACCCACACACACGCACATAAGAGAAACGTGTTGCTAATGAGAGGAGGGTCTTTGTTCGGCGAGAGGCTCCATGGCTGGGGCTCAGAGCCGGGGCTCACGGCCATTTCCGTCACTTCCGAGTTGAGAGCGATGGCGATCTGAGATCGGAGTCTTAGAGTGGCTGCTCTTCCGTTTCTGGGTTCGCAGCTGCGGGCCTCAAATTCCTCATTCGTAACAGCGGGGAAGTTCAGTCTGTCCTGCTGAGCTTTACTACTGGGGCAGACCCATCGAAACTCTACACACTGCTACACAAACATGCACGTATCGATCTGTAGCAACAGCGTGTCAATATCTGCATCTGAATTTTCCGTCTCGTGCCTACTGGCAAGAATCAAATGATGTGACTTTGTATTTCATTCCCGTTTGCTGCGGAAGACTGCTTTCTACCGCCGCTGGGCAAAAGCCACAGCACAAGTCCACGAACGCGGCCGGTGGAGAAGCCTCGACTCTCGTTACCGGGCTGGACACAGGATAGCAGGCCGACTCTGAGTCGGACGCCCCCGGAAGACACGCGCCGTTTGCGTGTCCCGAGAGGCCCAGGCGGCTTCGGTAAAAGCCGAGCGTGTCGTTACGGAGGGCTGGGTCCTCCCAGGGCCCCGCTCGGCATCCTGCTGACTGAATCTGCTAATTCCCACTCTGCAGCCTGAGTGTTTGGCCGTCGGTTTGACGTCCGAGTGAGGGCTCTGGGACAGCTGGAGACACGGGAGCAGCCGGAGTCGGCGGGGCTGTCTGGGAAGGGCTTACGGGAGGATCACGTTGTTATGCCAACGGTGGTCTGGGACAAGACACGGCGGTGCCATGCAAAACACGCGGATTAAAAACAAAAGCCACGTTCCTACTTCTTGCTGTTCAGGCCAAGTTCATGGCCTGTTAAGGGGCGTGAAACCATATGGAAGCATCACAAGGAAAGCCTCGGTAGAAGCATATCAAGCATTTTCTATTGAAGAAAAAATATTTATTGAGCACCTACTAGCGTTTCTAGCATTTACGTGGGAGGAGAATTTCTGTGGGGACGCAGGCAGGACAAGGTCAATGGCATGAGCAATGAACCGGAAGGTGGAATGAACAAACCATGCTCCCGCTGCGAGCACAGTCCCCAGACCGGAGGGACCATCGGAGAGAGGGAGGAGGCAAAGCAACCAAGTATTCCTTCCTTGTATCTGTGCAGAGCTAGAACTGCACAGTAGGCAGCAAACAGAAGCCCCACCCCCACCCAAAACAAAACATGTGCGGTATTGTCACCGCCCCACGAAAGCGTGAGGTCGCGGCGTGGGTGTTTTCCTGGAGAGTGAGGGAGCTGGCCAGGGAGCTGGCCAGGGCGCGGGGCCCGGGCGGAGCCGTCGGCGCGTGGGCCCGGCGGCGGTTGTCCCAGGGCGCTTGCCAGAGAGGTCACCCGAGAGGCCTCCCCGCACCAGGCCGAGGAGGCTGGCCTTCATTCTGTGAAGAAGGCAGCTGCCCCAGTGAACACAGGAAGGCAGACTCCGCCTCCAGCCGCCAATGGGTCCACGGGATGTTGACCTTGGGCTCTGGACAGACGTAGGGAGGATGGTTGGTAGGGCTTGGAAGACCCCGGCCAGCAGCGCTGTCTGAGACCCCCGGGGAGAAAACGCAGCACCGTGGAGTGGGTGCTGGGCGAACTCGTGTTGAATTCGAAGTCAAAGGGGGACCTCAGCCCTCGTCCAGCCCTGCTCCGTCGTTTGAGGAGGGAGCACCAGGAGGTGAGGAGCACACATCCTCCCCCTCCTCCTCCTCACAGAAAGAGCGTGTCCGTGTTGACTGTGAGTCCCGTGTCGCCTCGGTGGGGAGCGAGTGCCGACGCACTTGACCCTCACGACGAGCCCCTCGGGAACGGCGGCCCAGGGGACTCGGCCACCTGCCGGTATCGTGAGGCCGTAAGCCGCGGAGCTGGGCGTCGGGCCCGGCACGGCTGGCTCCATTTGGGTGCTTTCTCTGCAGAGCCACCCTCTCCAGGCCACGCCACCGGAAGTTGGCGGGACAGAGGGTCCATGGCACTAGCGAGTGGGCGTTCTGTGGTGGCTGTGCGACGCCCTAACCCTAGCCCTAACCCTTGGCAACGTTTTTACCCACGTGTTGGATTACAGATGGAGAGCAGTTCACCAGACCTTTAAAAGCTCTGAACAAAGGGAGGTCTGTTGAGTAAGAAACACGACGGACAGAAGAAGCTGGATCCCAAAGACCTGGGAGGGCGGGTGGGCCCCGATTTCTTTGCGGAGGACTATGGGGGGGAGTGCATGGGGGCCCCTGGACTAACTGTCTGGGAATGGGGTGGAGAGGGTGTGGAAAAGAGGTGGGACTCTGGCGGGGAGCGGTTGCGGAGTTGCCCGTATGCTAGTTTACACGTGGGGCCGATGCGCCTGACTTTCTTCCCGCCCCTTTTCCTTGGTTTTTGCCCTGGCTTCTCCTCGAGTGGGGGACTTGATTTTCTCCCGGGGGGCTCTGATTTGGCTCACCTCCCTGGCTCTCTCTGTCCTTGGCTGTATCAGGAGAAGCCCTGGGTCCTCGTTCCAGCCCCTCAGGGGGTGCTGATGGCACCCACATCGCCCTGCCAACGCGCACCAGGGGGAGAAGATTTGCACCCTATCTGGAGTATCACGGCCGTGAGAGCAGCTCTGTAAATTAAAGTCCATCCGTAGAGAGAGGACGGGCCATGAGTGCGTCAGTCACTTGGCAGTACACGGCATGATGGCGAGAGATGAGAGTGCATAGAGACGGGGGCGCTGCGGGCTGAGGATTTGTGTCTGAGTTTGCCGAGTCCCCACGGTGACGACCCCCACAGGCTTCTCTTGCGTGGCCCCAGGAAGTTGCCTAGAATCTGTGGGCTGAAGCTCTTGGGAGAAGGGGGCAGACTCAGCTCAATAAAAATATTTTCATGGTCAGAACTGTCCAGAGTGGAATGGTAGAGTAGTGAGCTCCCCAGTGTTGGAGGTATTCAAGTATAGGCTGAGCTGCAGCTTGTCAGGATAGCAGTCTCACAGACCCAGACATCCAAGGGGAACCTGGACTCTGATCTGTGGGTCGGTTCTACCCATGAGAGCGTCTGTATCAGGGAGGACCTCGGGGTGCTTTGCCAAGGGGACGCAGGTGAGGGCACTGGCCCTGGGAAGGTCAGCGAGGGACCCTCGCATGTGGCCAGCGTGCGCTGCCCGCCTGTGAGGTGGGCCTGGCCCCCAGCTACCCTGGTCAGCCTTGCCCTCTGAGAGCCACGTGCCTCTGGCCAGCACAGGGGCTCCCGCCGGGCCCCAGGGCTGCTCCATGGCAGGTTCCACCGCTGGGGCTCTGTCCACCCTCTCCGAGCCCCCACCTGCCATGGCCGGTCCCAGATCCAACAGCAAGGGTGTCGGACAGAGGGTGGCTGGAATGAGAAAATGCGTTTTAATAAAACCCCGTGGATTTTCACCGGTGCGAGTCAAGGAGCAGACACCTAAAGGGCCTTCCATCCCCCGCCGCCTCCCCCCTCCCCTCCCCTGACCTCCTGCGGGGCGGTCACACATCGATCGGCTTCCCAGATAATAGATCCTGCCCGGGCAGGGACCTCCGGGGACCCGCAGGGAGCTGCAAGAGTCGCACGCAGCAGCCCAGCCCCGAGTTAATCAAACTAGCAACAGGATCTCAGGCGGCGGCGACGACGGCGGCGGCGGCATTATGCGTGATTACTGACAGGCACCAGCTGCCGCGGTCGCCGGCTCCAGCGCGCTATGTGGCCGCCCCGATCGAGAGGCGGATTCCTGGCTCGTCCGGGAGGGCTGGCCCAGCCCGCGCTCCCGGCTGCGGGGCGGCGATGACCACTCTCGGTCGCCCGAGCTGAAGGGCGGGGGCTGTGCCTGGGGCCGGGGCCGCGGGCTTCGGGAGACGCCCGGAGCGGGCGAGGAGCTGACGAGGAAACATGTACGGGAATTATTCGCACTTCATGAAGTTCCCCACCGGCTTCGGCGGTGAGTGCGGCACCATCTGGACCGTCTGGGGAGAGGGAGGGGGCGCGGCGGTACGGGCGGGGCGGCGGGGGGCAGGCTGATGGGATCAGTGTTGAATCTTGTACCGGTACCTGCGCGCACAGGGTGTGTGCATGCGAGTGTGCCCGTGCAGGGGCGAGGGGAGAGGCGGCCAGAAGGGGAGCGTGCGGGACGGGCTCTGGGGCACGCCAGGCAGCGAGTCAGAGCACCTGCGACAGAGCCCGCGGGAGACCTCGTTGCGGCCAGCGAGTTTGCGTGGGTGTGGAAGTGCGGAGTTCAAGGCGAATTACCAGGACTGCGGATCACCCCGCTTGCGAGGAGGGAAAAGGGGGAAGCGGTGTTGGCCTGCGTTCAGGGTCCCCCGGACGCCCCCCGAGGACCGCGTGCTTGTCGAGTTCAGGAGCAGATTTCCCCAGGACCAGGATTTTGAAAAGCAAATGTAACGCTCTCATTTGCCACCTTGCTTTCCTTCCTGGTGGCTTCCCTTTTGATTTGCTAATAGCCTCTGGTCCCCTCCCCCGCCGTCCCCAATTCCAGTTCCGCGGCAGGGGTCACTGCTGGCTGGAGCTCCGTCAGGAGCCGTGCAGGGGGCGGCCCCCACCCCCGGGCGGGCTCGCTCCCAGGTCCCCGGATTCAGGGACAGCCGCCCAGCCAACAGCTGACCGGCCGGCCGGCCTCTCCCGCAGCAGCTGGTGCTTCTGGGAGCCCTGTAGTTCCTGTCCTGGCAGGCAGGGCAACGCAGAAATTCTCGTCAAGTTTGGAGAGCGGAGACATCGCCGCTCGCCTGAGCCCCGTGCCGGCGGCCTTGGAGCAAAGCGCGGCGGAAACACCCTGCGGGGGGGGGGCAGGCGCGCCTGAGCTGCGGTGGGGACTCTCGGGCTGGCGTGGTCCCGCGCTGGGGGAGGGCGTTAGGCCAGGGGGCTTGCTCCTTCATTCAGGGCCACGGGGGCGAGGTGGGGAGCCGAGCACGGGGTCAGGCACGGGGTGCAGGTGCGGCTGAGACGCGGCTTCGCCACTCGGGCAAGGTGGGCTCATCCCGTGGACGACACGAGGAAATGCCGTGCGGGTTGCTGCGTGGACGCGGGGGGTGGGGGCGTGGACACGTTCCGGGAAGTGGCAACGAGCAAACCTGCAGGTCGTTGGGGCCCGTCCTGTGACACGGCCCGGGGAGGGGCCAGCCGGGCACCTGATCTCCAGTCCCTCGCCCCGAAGCCAGGTCCTGGGGGGTGAAAAGCCTTCTCAGCTCCCATCTCGGCCCCACTCACCGCCCTGTCCCCTTTGCCCCCTGAGTTCAGGTGCCAAAGTTCAGGCTTCCCCCTGAGATTCTCGGGGTCCCCAAGGTCTGGGAGGCTCTGGCTCCGTGAATGCCAAGGAGACCCTCTGGGACAACGGGGGTGCATAAAAGGGTTGAGGGTGAAGCTATTTGGGGAGAGAGCTAAGACAAAGGCTGGAGAGAGCAGGCCTCGTCCACAACTCAGGGGGGCCGCCTGACGGTGTCTTGGAACGCCGGCACCCCAGGGACCCCAAAGAGCATGTCAGCCCTCTCACCGTGCAGGCGCGTCAGCAGGGGTCCCAGGGACAGCAGGGACTAGTCCAAGGTCGGGGGGTTGAGTGGGGAAGCCCTTTCAGAAGGCCCCTGTCTCAAACGGATAGTAGTGTCCCTTCCACCTGTTGTCGTGGCGAGAGCGAGACAGGAAATGACAGGAAGAAGGAAGAAAGAGGGAGGAGGACGGGGAGGAAGGAGGGACTAAGTTTGGTTTCTAGTTTCTCACTGACCAGCTGGGCGACCTTAGGAAAGATGCCGAACCTCTCTGAGCCCCGGTGTCCTTCCTCATCTGTGAAGTGGAGCTCATGATCCCCTCCTCACTGTTGTGAAACTCAAGGTGCCGATACGGAGCAAGAGGTGCCTGTACCGCTGTCCGTACATGGGGCACCCAATGAAAAAAATGTGAACACATCCGCTCCCTCCACATCCCTTCAGCTCCAACGGGCCGAGTGGTTTGAAAACCCAGCATCCCCGCGGAAAGGCGGATCGGGAGTCTGCGGAGGCAAAGGAAACCTGTGACGACCCACAGACTTTGCTGGTCTAGATGGGAGCCCCGCTGTTCGGTTTGGGGTGAAAGGCCGCCTGGAAGGGAGGAAGCCGGTCCGCCGAGAGGAGGGAGGGGCGAGTCCAGGCCGTTCCCGGTCCCTGGTCCCCGAAGGGAAGGCTGCTTTGTCTGCTCAGTGCTGGGAGAGGGGAACGGTCTGTCCTTTTTCATTCTGCAGCCGATTGCTGTGCTCCCCTGGGCCAGGTAAGAGGCCGTGCTGACTCTGAGGCTGACGCTGGGGCCCCACCGGCCCAGGTCTGTGTGGGGCCCTGCAGTGGAGGCGGGAGGGCCCCCCCACAGGGACAGGCGCCCCTGAGGGCTGGAGACGGCGTCCCCTGCAGCCTCCAACCGCCTGTGCCCCAAGGTGGCGGGTTGGTGGCACTCTTGGGCTCACTGGGGGTGTCCCCGCTGCCCCTTTGCCCATCAGCAGGTGGAGCCTCAGGGGCTCCGGGGCTGTGTGCGGGCACCTCCAGGGGCCAGCCTCACCCTCGGGGCTGGGGGGGCGGGCGTCAGGAACACCTGGGATTCGCATCCGGAGCTGCGCTCACCTACCAGCTGCCGGACCACCAGGTCCTCAGTGAGCAAGACTGGCCGGACTGGCCACAGGGTGGGCCCCACAAAGGGCCCACTGTCCCCACTCCGGCCCTGCCCTGGGACGCGGAGAGGACCCTCACCTTCACCGCCAGGTCCCCGCTTTCCCAGCTGCTCAGGAAGAGATCCCTTCGCTGGGATGAGCCCGTCCTTGCCCCTCGGAAGGCGGCAGACGAAGCCCGTCATGCCCCGTGGGACCCTGTGCTAACCCTCAGGGCCAGGAGGCTTCAGGGAGAGGGGGCTCCTTCTCACGCCGCCCCCCTGCAAGTTCTTGCCCAGCTCGGCTCACTGAAACCTCGAGGTAGCCTCCGCGTGGGCGCCAGGGCCAGCGTGATGGCGGCCCCCTGCAGAGGCAGGTGCGCAGCCCGTACCGGGGGGCGGTCGGTGTCCGCGGCCCCGGAGCAGGGAGGAGCCTCAGTCAAGGGTTGGAAGCAAGCATCGGGCTGCACAGCCCGCTCCGCTGAGCTGCGTTGCGAGGCCTCCCTGGGCCTTGGCCTTGCTCCGGGTGCTGCAGACGGCCCACCCCAGGGCTCAGGAGCCCCTCGGCCTCAGCCCCGCCCACTGCCGCACACTCGCGGCCCATCCTTCCAGGAGGAGAACAGGACAGCTCAGCAGTCACTCCGGGGCCACAGTGAGCCCCGGAGAGTTCATTGGTGGCTTCCTCTGGGGGCCTCTGATTTGCAAGGATCCCAACCCTGACCATCCGGAGGACAGTCCTTTCCCCGCAAGAGTGGACGCAGGGAGGGCTGAATTGGAGATGCTTGTGTGTGTGTGTGTGTGGGAGATGCGATGGGGTGGGTGTGGTGCGGCGCGGGTGTGTGTGCATGCGTGTGCAAGCAGGTAAGTGTGTGGATGTGTGTGCATCATGTGCGTGCGTGTGCATGCCAGAACGCGGTTTTCTCCTGCACGTGTGTGGGCGGCTGACAGGGATCCCCGGTCCTGGGAGTGGTCAGCAGTGAGGGCCTCTGCAGGGAGGAATGCGTGAGATCTGGGGAGGAGCACGTTTAGCATAAACTGCTTTCCGAACTATTTACAGTCTCACGGGGGGGGGGGAGGGAGAGCGAGCCGCACAGCAAGTCGGGGCGGGACCCTGTGCAGCGTGTCGCCGGCTGCCCGCCTCCCCCTGCCCCTCGCTCCCTCGCCGGTGTGTCCGCAGCGACTCAGCCACCAGACCGGGGGCCGGGACGGCCCGGGCTCCCTGAGGAGCCTGGTCGTTTTCCCTTTCAGTGAAAGTAGGGCACGCAGGGGCCCAGGGGTGCGGTTTGTTCTCCAGGACGCCCGGGCCTGGGTGGCTCTCACGAGACCAGCCTGGTCCTGGCGCCGCGGTGCGCACAGCGCGGAATCAGCCCCCAGTGTTGTCCGACGGGCCGGGCCCTTTTCCAAGGCGGTGACAGGTGCCACCTCGGTCCTCTCAAGGACCCCGGGATGGGGGGAGCTGTCCTAGTCCCCGCCCCCTTCACCGGGCAGCGTCCAGCCACTCTCTCCTCCCTCCAACGTGAGCAAGTGCAGTGAATGAATGAGACTCTGGGTCGGGGGTGAGGGGACTGGGCCCTTGGGGGTCCCAGGAAACACAGGCCCAGCTTTTCCAGGTGGCCCCCTTTGTTCTAACACGTGGGACCCAATGTCCCCTTCCGGGGCAGGATCGGCAAACGTTTCCGATAAAGAGCCGGAGAGTAGACACCCTGGACTCGGCCAGGATGCTGCCTCGGCGCTCGGGTCTGTCCCGGTGCGAAAGTGGCTGTCGTCACCGCGCAAAACCACGTCACCTCGCGCCCCCGGCTCGCTGCCTCCGGGCAGTTTGCCAGCCCCCGGGGGTCGTGCTGGAGGCGTTTGTCCCCATTTCTGATCCCCCCCGCCCCCAGTTCCCAGTGGTCCCCAGTGCTGGTTCTCCCCCGGCTTTTTCCTGTCACTGAGCTGAATCTTCACAGCTAGACCAGAGGTCCCGTGGGTCACCGGACCCCTCAGTCACAGAGGAAACAGGTGTGGCTTGCCGAGGACCAGTCGCTATTTGTGGTCGTCACACTGGGTCCCCCTGAGCTCCCCAGGGGCCACCGGGGGTGGAGGAAGGAGAGGGGGGTCGAAGCTACAGAGCGCTTCCCCCCACCCTTTAAGTAAAACAACTCTCCCCGACCCGAACAGGGTCCGGCTTAACTCTGCATGCACCGTGTGGGGGTTCAGTGAAATGAAGGCTGGAGAATTGTACACGCAGAGTCAAGGCAGCTCCCTTTCCCATGTCAGAGCAGTTGGAGAGCGTGGTACCAAGTTCAGCTAGAATGTCTTTGGTCGGTTTTTCCCAGAGGAGGTCATCTGGTCGGAAAGTGTCCGGCTGTGCGCTCGGCGGCGCCGACAAAGTGAAGTGAGCCAGACAGGGATTCCGCCGCAGCTACTGAAAGTTCCATGTTGAAAAGTCACCCCGTTCTCTCCTGAGATCCGGCAGAAAGCCAGCCGGGACCCGGGGCCTCCAACCCTGTGATGTACGGGACACCTAGGCGCCTTTGTCACAGGCTGGGGCTGAGCGGGGGCGAGGGAGACAGCAAGAGCTTCAAGTTCAAGAGCAGCTCAGCCTCCAGACGGGATTTCAGAATCCCACATCTGAACTTAACACATGGAAAGGCTTGTGACCTTTAATTCCAAAAGCACTTGCAAGAAGTCAGAGCGGCGGCAGAGAACGATCGTGCCTAATAAATAGGTGGGACGTTTGCACCGCTCGGCTCCGGGGATGCTGCCTCGTCAGTCCCGCGTTCAGCTGCAGGGAGCTACGAACTGGTTACAAAGTCTCGAGTCTGCAGAACGTTTGGAGAGCAGTCATTTCTGGGAACGTTCCTGAGGGCTCAGGTTGGGTGAATGCGTCCGGGGAGCGCAGGTCTCAACCTGAGGACGCATGAGGCTGCGTGCATTACCTGACGGTAGACGGTAACGTTGGAGTGGACAGACGTCAGTCGCTGTATATAAATTTTTGATTTATTGATTGTAGGGACAGAAGGAGAGAAACAGACACAGAGAGCAGGAGAGAGAGAAACATCAGCTTGTCGTTCCACTTGTTGATGCATCCATTGGTTGATTCTTGTACGTGCCCTGACCGGGGATTGAACCCGCAACCCTGGTGCATTGGGACAACGCTCTAACCACTTGGCTACCCAGCCAAGGCCTCCTTCACTATTTTAAGAAGAGGGCAGTCTTTAGGAGACAGCTTGCGTTCAGAGGCTCCAGAGAAGACACTGGCCACCGAGTGCAGAGCGACAGAAAGGGAGGGAGGGAGGTCCTGCACGCGGGAGCTGGGTGTGGACACAGTTGGTGTTCGGGGACCCCAGGAACAAGGCAGGCGGCACCCTCAGCGCATGCCTGAAACGCTCGCTGGCGTTTCTCTTGAAGGACCAACTGCTGTGGGGTATATAGTGTTGGAGTGGTTTAAAGGGACAGGGCTGTTTGCTACCAGGGATGCCCCTTGTCCTCCTGTGCCTCTCAAGTGTTAGGGACAGTATCGCACCCACCTGTCCCATCAAGGTTCATAATTCGGTTCTGGGCGGGGGGCAGGTGGGATGCAAGCAAAATGCCGTGAGTTACACGCAGATACGTGGGTGGTCACGGTGCCGAACTAGACTCAGAATCCAGACCCGAGGGAGGTCACGGCAGGCCCTTGGGAGGCTCGCTTTAACCTTCTGAACCCGTTTCCGAACTTCGTGGGGATGGTTCCTGCCTACTGACCACTCTGACCTGAGCCAGTCTGAAGTGTGAACGAGATGACCGTGGCCTTCAGTAGGGACCACCATCTCCGCCGTGCCCAGCATGGACTTGGCACATAGTACGTGCTCAACGAATATTTTTTTGACTGAACCACATGATGTGGAAAATAGTAGCACAGTGTTATAAGGAGTCGTGTAAACGGAAGGCAGTAGTTTGTACTCAGTGGGTAAAATGAGCTTGAACTTGGGGGCAGGAAGACCCAGGGTTTTTGTTCTGTGTGGCTTTGAGCAAATCGACCGCATCTCTGGGATTATCTTCTCTTCTATAAAATGAGGTGGTTCTTCAAATCTCAAAAGTCTGGTTTCTAACCCGAAGCAATATGGCCTTATTAATTTACGACATAATTAACTTGGAATGGTGATTAAATTGTCATAGGATGAACTAGTTTGTATTTGCTCATTCACCAAAAAATAAATAAAAATAAAACCCCCAAAAGGTTGGTTAAGCAAATAAGATTGTAGAAGTGTTGAGCCTATCTAAATTGCATCTGTTTTCAAGCAATTTAAGAAGCATAGTAGGAGCATCATTAGCATATTAACGGGGTGTTAATTACAAAAGAGTCTTTTAGAGCAGATTTTATAAAATCCCCACTTAATAACCATTAACTCGTGGTACTTGAAACACAAACTCTTCACGTGTGTTACTTAGAAGAAATAAAATTGTAATTTAAAAGTAATCTGCCAACTTGTCACGAATTTAGATGGATTTTTCTCTCAATTGATCCAGATGAGTGAGGTTTTGCTATAATTATATATAATGTTGGTGATAATGAGGCTGATTATCAATCTTTGCCTGCTTTTCACTCTCTCCATCATTCCAGATTTTAGGGGAGGGGGGTGTGCAGGAGAGGGGGAGGGGCTGCCCCACCCCGTCTTCCCGGCACTGGAAGCTGCACCCCCGCCCCCACTGTGCACAGGCAGCCCGGCAGCCCTCCTCTGGGGACGCGAGCTGCCCCTGTGGGCTTCGGAAAGCTGGCCAACTGCTGGTCAGTGCTGCGCGCAGGGGTCAGCCACCCGCCACTCTGCACCCTCCTGTTCCTGCCGGTGGCCTGAGGGTGGAGCTCGGGGCCCGGGGAGGGTCTTCCTTCCTTCACCTTTGCATTGAGGGGCTCCCCTTCCAAGAGGTGGCCTTCACCTCCGCTGCCCACACCCTGGGGCTCCTGCGTCTCGGGTCCCGGTGTCCACGTGGGTCCACCGGCATGTCCGCAAGCACAGCTCTGTGCCCGGACCAGCCCTCGCTGTCCAGGCTCGGGGTGGCTGTGAAGGCGCTCGAGGAGGCGATGCGGAGAACAATTCAAACACTGAAAGGGCGCGTCGCAATGCCCTGGCTCCTGTGGAGGAAGATGGGGAGGGGGGCCGGGCTGAGCAGGGAACCAAAGCTGGGGGTGAAGTGTGAGGGTCTGGGCCCGGACTGGGAGGGTCCTCGCCAGAGGGTGCCAGGTCAAAATCCCGAGAGAGGCCCCGGTCGGCTGGGAAGGGCAGGAGGGGCACGGAAATCCGGTGGGGGTGTCGGGAGGGAGGAGCGGGAGTGAGCCCATTCTCCCCGTGGGGTGAGTGTGGGGGTGCGCTGCCGGTGGTGGGTCTTTTAAATGCATTTCCCCACTTGCCTACATAGATTTACAAAAATTAGAAAGAACACTTTTTCTAAATGAAAAATGTTTTATAGTTACTGTGTATGTACCAAGAAAACTATAACTTAGGAGTTTCTTTTTTTTTTAACGTACTTTGGAATTCATTTCTTTTTCTAACTTTTGCAAAAGTTTGCGGCTTATCCCTCACAGAGCAGGGTATTTTAAGTCACATAATGACAAACTGGAGCGATACTGTTTTAAAGATTTTCCCTCCTTATTTCTAGGTTGTTAATGTATCAGGAAGAGACAACAAAATTTTGCATAGGCTTTTCCTAAAAAGCTCAACATGCTTTGTCCAGATTCCAGCTTCCCAGAAGAAATGTCTTTTGCAGATTTAAAGAAAAGGGCCATCTGGACAGTCAGTACCTGGTGGGGCTGGGATTAGAACCCGAATCTGCTGCTCTTCCCCGAGATTCACACTCCACCAGTGTCATCTGTCAGCATCCCCCCTTGAACGGGCCATACAGTGCTCTGTCCCCCAATTTTTGCATTTTCCCTCCAGCGAGAAGAGTCCCAGCCTCACGTTTGTGCGTATGAAACGCCACCGTGAACGGAAGGAGTTTAGAACCCTGTCCGGCGCGTGGTAATTGCTCGCCGAACATGAGCTGCTGCTGCTGTTCGGGGAGGAGGTGACATGGCAGGGCCTTCAGGTGGCAGGACCCTGCCTACCGCGCGGAGCAGCCTGTCCGCCTAACGCAGGGCGAGGTTGCGGGAGTTCCCCGAGGGCCGGAGCACAGGCCGGGTGGGAGGAGAGCCATAGTCCTCGGGCTTCTGCACCACACCCCGCCAGGGATGGAAAGGTGGCGCCCACTGGGGGTGTTCCCCTCTGTCCCCTTCCCCATCGGTGGGCACTAACATCCCGAGCAAGGTTGCTAACGGGACAGCAAACTCTCTGCCCTGGCACAACAGCTAAGGCCGTTTGCTCCCGCTCAGCCAATCAGAAAGACCCATGCCTAGCATTTTGTTTTCATTGGCTGACGGTGAGGTTGCTAAGCAACTTCCTCACCTTGGTTAGAATTCTGTAGTTCGAAGAACCCAGCTCTTCTTTCTCAATAAGGGCTTCTTCTACACTCACACGCACAACTCCTTATTCGGAGATTTCAGAGGTTTGCATTTGGTTAAACATCGGAGACACGGATTTCTTAGGCAAATAATTTTTATGGGTGAACTCTATCTACGGTTACTTACATTAGTGAGCAAAAGAAAAAAAAAAGGAGCCCACTCACAGATTAGTCAGCAGGTACTTTTTGAGCATCTACTCGGCGGCCGTTGCCAGCAGCCGGGGGAGGGGAATTGAAACTCAGCGTCGGCCAGCAGGGCAGCAGACACCCAGAATGCACCGCGTGGAGGGCGTCTGGGGGCCGTTCCGGATCACGAGGAGCCCTGGGGGCCTTGGGGGAGAGGGACGGGTGGCTGGGACGATGCAGGGTTCTCGGGGCCCAGAGCTACTGCTGTTTCCTAAGCGACTCAGAAAAGTCAATACTATGAATGTGGGGTGTCTGCGCCCCCACCGGTGTCGGCAGTGACCATCCTTAATGGAGCTTCTCCCGGCGGCCTGGCCTGGCCGAATCCTTAGGCACACGGTCTGCCGTGGACTTCAGGCCAGCCACGGCCACGGCCCCGGCCCCGCGCCCTTCACAGTCTAGTGTGTGATCGCGGCTGCTACCCCTGGGCGGGAGGCTGTGCGCACCTCCATTTGTGGGCCTGGGAGCTGCGGTTCCAAGTTCAAATCCAGCCCTCGGCATTTGGGCTTCCCAGTCTTATCTTCTTCTGGACCGTCCTCCTGCCGCCCTGGTGCCCCAAAGCCCTCGGGGACTTTAGAAGCCACGGTGGTGGAGGCGCCCCACAGACGCCCAGAGGCTGTGGTTCCTGGTGACCCTCGGAGAGCCTGGAGGCCTGACAAGGTCCGGTCACACCGGGGCTCCTGGGTCGGACTCAGACGACCCCAGACGGCCACTCGCCCCTGCTTCTTGTAGATGCCATCAGCCCTGCCATCTCTGTGCCCACGAAAGGGGGGCGGGGGGGGGCGTGGAAGAGAAGTGAGGGGAAAGCCCGCCAGCCCCTCCCCAGCAGAGGGGTTCAGTTTTCTCGAAAGTGGGTCTGAGTGCGGAGTGTGAATCGTGCGGGTGCCCAGCGGTGCATTTCCCGGGCCGCCGGCAGCGGGCAGGAGGGATGGAGAGGGCACGAGCCCAGCGAGCAGCAGGGCCGAGGGGCTGCCCAGCCTCGGAGAACCAAGCTGCGGGGCCGGAAGCAGCAGCAGAGAAAACCTCGACTTCGGGTCTGGGCCAGAAACCAGGGTTCTGGCAAACGTACGGAGCCTTCAGGTCCTGGCTGGGGCTCCCACGTGGCCGGGGAAACAGGAGGGCGAGCGGGAGGCGGGCGCTGCCCTCTCAGTCCGGCGAGCCCTGGTGTCTGCCCGCGGGAGGGGGCGACTTGCCTTCGTGAAGCCCCTTTGTCCTCGAGGCATGGCTTCGCCCCTTTTCTGAGAGCAAAGCCGTTTGTTTCCCGGAACGACTGGGTTGCTGGGAGTTGCAAAGAACCAGCAGGCGATTAAAGCAGGTGCCTTTGTCCCTTTGAATGTCAGTTTCAAGTCCCACCCTAGGGGGTCGTCGCCCACCTCACCGACTCAGCAGAAATAAGAACACATTGTTGCGAACCTAACCCAGGCCCACTCGCTCAGCGTCTCCCCACCCCGCGGACCCCAGTCCAGGCGTGTCCGTGTCCCGACAGAGTCCATTTCTGTTATTCTTCCTGACAACGAAACAGTGTACACTTTACACCTCAAATCTCTCGCACATCATCTCAGTGGAGTCTTGAAACAACTTGCGTGCTCTCCGAAGTCCATATGTATACACGTGTATACGGGTATGTGTTTGTGCTGGTCGAGGTTTCTTAACCATCATGCCTTTGCAGGCTAATTTTAGGATAGCTTACATGTTGAATGTCCCTGTTCATTGAGTATAACTTTTTCTTAGGTCGGTTTACTCTTAAAAAAAAAAAACAAAACACTTAAATAGCCATTGTTCAGAAGATAAACACTAGAAAAATGGAAGCCCGGTCGGTCAGTTGCAGCAAACAGAGGGAAACACTAAACGGAAAAGGAAAACATCGGTGCTCCTCTCTGAAGTCTGCCCCCCGTACCGCCCCACGTGCCGCCCCACGTGCCTGCCACGGCGTCCCTTCCCTCCCGGGCTGGCGAGTGTGCTGGGCGCAGTCTCGGTCCCGTCCGTCCTGCAGCTGGGGGTCTAGTGGCACGCACGGGGGTCCCCGGGGTGCGGAGAGGGCGGGCAGGTCTCTCCGAGACCCACGGGAGCAGAAGGCAAGGAGGCCTGCGGGGCCCTGGGGTCGTGTTTGCAAAGCCAGGGGGAAGGGACAGTGGTTCCCTTCAGGTGGCATGGTTGTGGGGGGACGGCTGGGTCCCAGGGGTTTCGGGGCTCCTCCCCCATCAAGTGCTGTCTCAGGGTGGGGCTCCAGGGAGACACTGGCCTCTGGAAATGTCGCCACCTGCCAGGGCCCCGGACGAGTCTACAAGTCTTCTTTCCAGTCCGTAGCCATCTGGGAAGGGTTTCGGTTTTCCCGGCTTGGGCTCTTGGGAGCTGCCCCGTGCTCCCCCGTTCGGATGGCCTTTCAGCGTGAGGTCGCTTCAGAACCGAGTCGTCTTGTCCCCGAGATGAGAGGGCTCTTCGCATCGTCTCCGCTGCTCCTGGCAGCGCAGGCAGGAGAGGGCGAGGGCTTTCAGGCGGACGGCTTGCGTCTGGGTTCTGCCACTCACGACCTGAGCAGTGCTGGGCGCCGCGCTTGGAGTGGGCGAACAGAACCGGACACAGTCCCTCCCCCCCCACCCCCACGTTACCGGAGGAGACGGAAACAGACAGACTGTTACTTAGCAAACAGGAAGAACGCACGCGTGAAACCAGATGAGGAATACCAGGGAAGGCTTCCGGGAGGAGGCAACACTTGAGTTAGGGCCTGAAGGGTGAATAAGAACTCAGTAGACACCAGAGGCGGGGGCCCGTCATCCGGGCCCCGGATGCAGCACGGGGGTGAGACCCCTGGGGTGCGACCAAGCCCAGGCTTCTCTGGAACGGGCCGAAGTGACCCCCACAGGCTGAAGTGAGTTAGCGTGCGGAGACTCGCAGGTGCCGTTCAGGCCACGTCACGCGTGTCCGACCTGTTCGGCTGAGCCCCCGTGTCACGTCTCCGGGGGCACCCAGCATGTGGCTCCTCCTCAGCGAGGGGGCCGAGAACAGGGGGATCCGTCCGTCAGTGAGGCAGTGGTCCCTGAGAGCTGAGACTCTCCGGGCAGAGTGACGGCAGGGTCCCAACCGTCTTGGGGACGGGAGTGGCTGTCCTGTCTGCAGCTCGGCCTTAACGAGCGAGCAGGGGCTCCCGAGAGACCCCGAGCCCGCACCTGCAGCGGGACGCGATGTCGCGGAAGGGCACCGCAGCGAGTACACTGCCGCGTCCTCCCCAGCAGCCACGGTGTGGGAGCCGCCCCTCGGTGGGTGCCCGCCCGCAATGCACTAGGGCTCGGCCGTAAGAAGGGGGGGGGGTCCTGCTGTTTGCGGCCCTGCACTCGGACCTTGAGGTGCTAAGGGACGTGTCAGGCCAAGACAGAAGACAGGCACACGTGACTTCCCTTAGCGTGTGGAGCCTAATGAACAAAACAAAATGGAAACAACTTGGAGACAGAGGACCTGTGGGCGGTGGCCCGGGGACGGGGGCAGCGGGAGAGCTGGGGGTGCTCTCGGCTCCGAGTCCCAGCCCCTGGAAAGGTCCCCGGCACCTCTGAGAGTGCGCGCTGCGGCCAGAAGGCGCGCAGGGGTATCCGATGCGCAGGCTTGGCCCGTTGTCATGGCGGCAGCCCGGCTCTGAGGCCAGGGACGGGGGACGCTGGACCGGCCTGGCTACCTGCCGTCTTCGCCCAGTACCTGGGGGTTGGTGGTGGCTCGTCTTCCCTGACCCAGGCCCCAGCGGCCCAGACCCGGGGACCTGTGGGCGGGCCCGTGGCCCTGGCTGCTCTGGTCCCCTGATGGTGGGTCACAAGGGGGGTCTGGGGCGTCAGCGAGCACGCTTGCTCTCCGCAGCCTTCCTCCACCTTGCTGTTCGCTAGCCTTCGTGCTACCAGCTCGCCGAGGGGGCGAGCGCTTGGTTCAGCGGGAGGGCAGGGCCCAGGAAGTGAACCCGGGGCGGGGCTGAGGCGGGGCGGGGGGGGGGGCTCCGTCCCGCGGGGCCAGTCGGCGCGCCCCAGCCCCCTCCACCTACGCCCTTCTCCCCACAGGTGCCCCCGGCCACTCTGGCTCCACGTCCATGAGCCCGTCGGCAGCCCTGCCCAGCGGGAAGCCCATGGAGAGCCACCCCAGCTACACGGACACCCCCGGGAGCGCTCCGCGGACCCTGGGCGCGGTGGGGACGCCCCTGACCGCCCTGGGCTCTCCGTACCGCGTCATCACGTCGGCCATGGGCCCGCCCTCAGGAGCGCTGGCGGCCCCCCCGGGGGTCAACCTGGTGGCCCCGCCCAGCTCTCAGGTAAGTGCCCTCCCAGGGCGGGCAGCAGCCCCTTCCCTCCTGCGGAGGCTGGTGGGCCCGCGTTCCTTCCCGGCAGTGGATGCCCCGCGGACAGGGGCAGAGGGAGAGGCGCGTGGGGGTTCGGCGACACCGCGACGTTGGGCAAAGGGAGTCTGATCATCCAGAGGCCGGTTCGTGAGGTCCTCAGGCTTCATGCTCCCCGAGGCCCTGCCGTCGGGCCGGGGCCGAGCTCGAGTCCGGTGGCCAAGGTCCTCACTGTCCCGGCGGTGCCGGCGGTGCCGGCTGGCCACACCAAAGCCAAACGGACGAAGGAGGGGATTGCAGCCGCGCTCTCTCCACCAGCCGGTTAGCAGGGCGGGCGCAGACGGAGACAGGGCCACGGGCGGGCAGTGGGCAAGCGCCGGCCCTCACTGCTGCTCGCGGCCGCCACGCTCCGCGCCCACGGAGCCAGCGCCGATCAGTCAGCCCGTCTCAAAGCCCTGCGAGCGTGGCCGCTGTTCCTGGACCGTCCGTCTGTACAGAGGGATTGGGGTTGAGCGGTCAGCTCAAAGCCGGGTCCTGGCCAACTGGGCTGTGGGCAGGGCCCAGGCCCTGGGAGCCGTATTCAGCCTGCCAAGCGCTGCTGGGCCTCGGCGGCCTCAGGCACCCAGCGCGTGTGGGCTGGGGCTCCGGAACCCCACAGCAGTGACACCTGGCCTCAAACCACAGGGACTCGAGGGGGGGGGACAGGGGCTGCCCCCACGGCTGCTGCCAGGTGGAGGAGGAGTGAGGACCGGCGTCCAGGAGCCCAGGGTGCACCTCCGACCTGGGAGGCCTGGCAGGTGTGACAGCTCGTGGGTCTCTTCTCCGGGCTTTCCCGGGGCCGTCGCCGGAGGCGGAGCTCGGAGGGCCTGGGTCCTCTGCCCCCACCCCCCGGTGGCCCCCGCTGTCACTGGAGGCTGCCTTCTCTGCCGCCCGCTCGCAGCAGCCCGCCCACCTCCTGGGCGCTGTGAATGCTGGCTCAGTGACTTGAGAAGCCCCCGAACGTGGAAGGGACCTCACCCAGGCTCTGTCGTATTTTGTGCTTCACCGATCGCTCCTTCCATCCCAGCTTTGGTTCAGCGCTCGAGTTACGGTCCCTTGATCAGGGGATAGGGACTCCCAGTTCACAGGGACCGTGTAGAAGTCGGGGACCTCCCATGGACCCCCAGATCGTCCCCAGCTGCCTCCACGGGCCACTTAAACGCCCTGTGGCCCCTTCACTTGCGTTTTCTCGAGCGTGTTGTCGATGGCGGTGCCCGGCCCGCATCCTGGATGGCACTGCGCAGTTTCGAGGGAGGAGAGACGGGTCTTCCCGAGTTTCTCCCTCGCTTCCCCGTGCGCCTGCTCCCACGGGTGGCGGAAATGCTGCAGGCGGGAGTTGACTTGTCTTCTCGGAAGAGCACAAAACCCTTAGTGGCGGCTTCTTCCCTGGGGGACACGGGGCGGGTGACGGGGAGCTGATGCCCACAGGGGTGCCTGCCGTCGGGGTGCAGAGAAGGTTCCCGGGCTCAGACGCTCACGCCGCCGGCTCCCCAGCTCCGGCCAGACCCCCGACGGGCACCGGGAGACCCAGGCGACCGTCTCTGGCTCCGCGGACTCTGCAGTTTCTCGGGAAGATCAACGGCTCCTTCCGAACGCCATCTGGGGTGTTCTGCCCGTTTCTCGGGTGTTCGGGCACACGGCCCTGCGGCCCCCGCGGCCCGTTGAGGTGCTGTGTCCTCTCTTCCGCTGCACCGAGGCCTCCGGCTGGCCGACCTCTGTGTCCAGCTGGCTCAGGCGTGCCCCCCAACGCCGGAACGAGCGGATGTGCGCGTTTTCTCGGCTCCCTTGGGGTCTGCCTCTTGCCCGAGGGCCGGGGCCCCTCCCGGAGCGCAGTCAGCACCTGATACGACATTGAAACTCGCGCCTTGGCCTTGGGCTGGGCGCGACGGTCCGTGTGCGGATTTCTAGCGCAGACGGGATGTGCGAGTCCCAGGAGCCGGAGCTCAGAGGCGGGTGCTGTGCTTTGGGGCTCCCAGCGGGGCTCAGATCTTCGCCCCCCCATTTCTCCCCCCCCCGCCCGCAGTGCATATCGCGCCGATGCATTTCTCAGACACTCTCTGCTCGGAAGCTACTTCTCGAAGCGGACCTCCTGGGTTCTTGAGGACGCCCTCCCGGCTTTCAGCCTCTCGGGGGCCGGGGCCGCCTGCCGGGCTCTGGGTTTCATTGCCTTTTTTTCCCTCTTGCAGCTCAATGTGGTTAACAGTGCCGGGCTCTCCGAGGACGTCAAGCCCTTACCGGGGCTCCCCGGGATCGGAAACGTGAACTACCCGTCCACCAGCCCCGGGTCTCTGGTGAAGCACATCTGTGCCATCTGTGGGGACAGGTCCTCAGGTAGGTGCCGAGGCCCCGCCCTGCCGCCCCAGGCCAGGGCAACCCGCCGAGGTTTAGAGGTTTACGCTCCTGTGCTGCTTGGTCCCCGATGATGAAAGGACAAGGGCCGATCAGGTGGTCCAGCCTGGGGCCCCGGCTGTCAGTCTTGATGAATCGAAAGCCCGACCTCACGGTTGGGGGTTGGCTTGGCAGGGAGCATCTCGGAAGGCCCTCATTCTGGAGTTGCTGCGTCGGTGTGTATCTGGGACGGAGACGCTGTTCTGAGTGGCTGGTGGTCACAGGCTAGAGTTTCTTTAATTAAAGAAAAGACGTTGCCTGAGCGGGTGGCTCAGTGGGCTGGAGCGTCGTCCCGTGCACCAGAAAAGTCACAGGTTCGACTCCCAGTTAGGGCACATGCCCAGGTTGTGCGTTCGAGGGGTGGATGGGAGACAACCGGCCGATGTTTCTCTCTCCCTTCTTCTCGCTCTACAATCAATAAAAACACGGCCTCGGGCAATGATTTAAAAAACAGTGAATTTTATAATTCTGAAAATAATGCCCCAATTTCTAGAAAATTTGGAAGAACTAGCAAAGTACAAAAGAAACCGAAAAAAGTTGCCTCTGCTGTCCCCGAGGAAGACACACCCTTAGAATTCTGGCGGGCGTGTCCCGGTGACACCGCAGGCTCCCAGCGTGTTGTGGGGGCGGGAATCGGTGTTTTCGCCGACTCCGTCTTCTCTGAGCCTCCTCCCCTTTGCCAAGCACGTCTGGGCACGGAGGACTGGGGCGAGTGGCCGGGGCGCTGGGGCTGGTGACGTGACGGGTCGGGCCGTGCGTCACCTTCTGCCCCGGTGCCACGCTGGGTTCCCGTGGGAGGGGCGGCGGGGGGGGAGGTCTTTTCCAGGGAGACGCAAACACCCCCTGAGCACCCCCCCCCACCTCCCGCCCCGCGCAGGCAAGCACTACGGCGTGTACAGCTGCGAGGGCTGCAAGGGCTTCTTCAAGCGGACCATCCGCAAGGACCTGCTCTACACCTGCCGGGACAACAAGGGCTGCCTCATCGACAAGCGCCAGCGCAACCGCTGCCAGTACTGCCGCTACCAGAAGTGCTTGGTCATGGGCATGAAGCGCGAAGGTAGGCGCCCGCCGCACCTGAGGGAGATGGCGGCGGGGACAGGGCCCCCCCCCATGCGGGGCTGGGCTCCCTGGGCAGCAGCCGGAGGGGACTTTGCAGGCCGTGGTTTCTCGAACGCTGTGGTCGGACGCGTCACCAGAGCAAAGGGGACGGTGGCCGTTTCCGCCTCTGCGTCCACCGTGGAGGAGGGGCCCTTCCGGGGGTCAGACCGAAAGTCCGAGAGCCCGGGGGTCGGGGGCCTGGAGCGGGACCCCGGTGTGGCCGGCGTCTCCCTCTGGGGATGCCGGCGGATCCCACGCCCGGGCTGCCGTGAGCGCGGCGGCTGGCCGCGGGTCCCCTGCGATGGGTGTGCGGGCGCCGTGGTCTCGGATGGGCGGCCTTGGCGGTCCGCAGGCTCCGCGGTCCGTGTCCCGCGCGGAGAGACGACCCCGGTGCCCTGGTTCACCGTAACGTGGTGCCCTGGTTCACCTTCCTGGGTGCGGGGGTCGGGGGTCGGCCGCTCTGCCGCAGAGCGAGGACAGTCTTCGGGAGGTGCTTAGTGTCCCTTGTGCAAGGGACCAGCCTTCCCGCCAAGCCCCGCAGGTCGGCGGAAGGGCTGCGAGTTCACCAGTGAGCTCCGCCAGGTGGCCACGCGACTCCCCCCCAGACTCCGCGGGGAGGAGGTCCTGCCCCTCGGGACCTGCTCCCTCTGCCCGTCCGGGGCCTGCTCGGCCCTGGGGGGCTGCACTGTGCGGGGAGGGGGGCTCACTGAAGGGGGACGCAGGGAACTCCGTGAGCCCCTGAGAACAGAGGAGGCTGCCCTGGAGGAGAGTGACGGCTCTGGGAGCTTCGAGGGCTCGAGGGGAGGCGGCGGCCCTTCAGAACCCGAGGGGCCCTAACCTAGCCGCGCGGCCCCTGGGGACGCGGGCTCCGACGGGTGTTTTCCGAGGTCCCGCATGACGGGGACCAGGTCTTCGTCGTCCAGAGCCGAGCCCACCGCGGGCCCCCGCCGGTCGCAGCTGGCCCGGGACGGCCTCCCTGGCACCTGAGGGACCCACGCCCGGCTCTGATAACCTGCCCTCTCGTCTGCTCATCACACTGTGCACCCCATTTCGGGAACGGGGTCCCCTCTCCTCTGATGCGCCCCGCGCAGTGGGCGGGGTCGTCCCGGCTCCCTCGGAATGGTCTGGAATCTCTGCGTTCTCGCCACTCTGTCCGCCTTCACCGTGACCCCAGCCCCCGCCGTCCTTTGTCATCGAGATGGGCTCCGAAGATGTCTGCTCACTCCCACCTGTGCCCTCCCACACGGCTCCGCGGCCGAGCGGCCGGAGAGAGGCGTCGGGCAAGACGGCCGGCCGGTCCGCCCTCCTCCCCCAGGCCCTGGGGGGCCCTCCTTCCCGGGACCCTGCGCAGCGGAGCCCGGGACGGGCAGCGAGCTGGCGGCACTGTCTTCCCTTCCCCAGGACGGGGCGGACACTCTCCGTAGCTCCCGCCGCCAGGACAGCTGGCGCACCGATTAACGACCCCGCCCGTCGGCGAGAGAGAGACACGGGGTCAGGCAGGGACGTCCTCCGCCCGGGGCAGACGAGAGAAGTTCCAGGTGGACCTGGGAACGCAGTGCTTCTGTCCCCTCGGAGGGCGTCACAGCAACGGCTTTCAAGCTTCTTCAGCTCACGGCATCCATCAACTAATTACCACAATGCCGCAGCCCACCAAAAAATATATATATATTCTTGCCAATCTGACTAAAAAAACTAGATATAATTCTGATCCATTCACACTGGATTTGTGGTTTTTAGACTACCATTTTCTTGAGTCTTGGGATTTAAAAAAAAGGGCTGACATGAACTCCGCCCTCGGTCCGGGAATGGGCGGTCGGAGACCCTCGCTCTCTGGGTGACGGAGAGTCACACAGAGGTGCTGCCCTCACAATGTGGGGGGACGCAGGGCCAGGCGGGGTCCACCCCGTGTCCCAGACGGTGCTGGGGGCCGCGCCGGGCCCGGGTGGGAATGTTCGGTGCGGGGAGGCTGAGGTCGCCGCAGCCCCCGGGTGGGCCCACGCTCCCTTCCCGCCCCCGAATCAGCCTTGGGGGCTGCAGCGTCTGCGGAGGACTCTCCTCCATCCCTTCACTTGTGAACCCCCACGTGGCCCCAAAAGGCAGCCCTGACAAGACGGAGCAGGTGACGTGTGTCCGGGCGGCTGCGCTGGGGGCGGAGCTAATGGGACGTGAATGCCGAGGACGAGGACGGGTGGGACCTGATGGGGTGGGAGGTTACAGCGGGGGGCCTGCTCCTGAAGCCCCGGCTGTGGGCAGTCTGCTGGAGGGGGCAGCTGGAGGCCGGGAGGGGGCCGAGGGGACAGGGGATGAATCGGAGGAGCTCAAAGCCTGGGACCCTCAGGGTTGTGGGCGTCAGGAGCTGGGGGGGCGGGGTGTGCGCCCGGCCCCCGCGGTCCCTCACGGTGTCGGCCAGAGCTCTGCCCTCTCCTGTCCGCACCGCGACACGCCCGATTCAGCACCGAGGTGACCCCCACGTCGCACAGGAGGAGGCTGGGTGGGCCGCCCCGGGCGGTGACGCCTCCGTGTCCCTCCGTCCGCCAGCCGTGCAGGAAGAAAGGCAGCGGGGCCGGGAGCGGGCGGAGAGCGAGGCCGAGGGGGCCGGCGGGGGCCAGGAGGACATGCCCGTGGAGCGCATTCTGGAGGCCGAGCTCGCCGCGGAACCGAAGACCGAGGCCTACGGCGACGGGAGCCTGGAGAACTCGGTAGGGGGTCCGGCCCGCCCCCCGGCTCCCCCCTCCCGGGGCGGGGGGGTGAGGCGGGCGGGGGGAGGGGAGAGCGAGAGCCCCAGAGTCGGGCCCGGCACCGCGCCCCTTTCCAGACCAGCGACCCCGTCACCAACATCTGCCACGCGGCCGACAAGCAGCTGTTCACCCTCGTCGAGTGGGCCAAGCGCATCCCGCACTTCTCGGACCTCACCTTGGAGGACCAGGTCATCCTGCTCCGGGCAGGTAAAGGCTGACGGGGTTCGGTGCTTCTGGGGGCGCGCCCTGGGGCTGCCTGCCATTTTGAAATGCCCCCCGGGGCCCGAGAACGAGCAAGTCAAGTCGAAGGGGCCGCGGTGCGCCCCGGCTGCGCGCCCGCTGCCGACGAGGTGACTCTCCGGGCTGTCGCTTCCGTGTCGCTCGTGGGCTTTCGCATTTGGACACCCCCCCCCCGAAAAAAAACCACTTTCACCCCCCAGTGAAACATCTTTTGGTGACGGAGGGGTGAGACTCTCTTTCCACATGGATGTTTCTGCGGCTTCACGGTCTGCGTGTAACTTTCAGAGACAGTTCGGTGCCCGGGGTCGAGGCCCCTCCGAAGCCTCGTTGCCGCCGTGAGATCGGAAAAGAGCGCTAGTCCCGTTTCACAGGCGAGGCGGGGGGGCCGAGGGCCTTGGCTCAGGCCTGTTCCTGGTGCTCCCCGGGGTCCCCCCCGCCGCGAGACTCTGTGTTGGCTCCTGTTTCCGGGACACGGTGCAGGTGACACAGGCCGCGTCTCCCGTTTGTCACCGAGCGGGTCCGCTCTCTCATTCCTGGGGGGCGGTGGGCGAGCGTCAGATGTCGGCTGAGCCGGGCGCCTCGGCACAGCCCCGGAGACGGGAAACCAGGTTGTGGGGTCCCGGGGGCAGAGACGGCGAGGTCTGCCCCCTCCCTTCCTCCCTCCCTCCCTCCGTGTGGCACCGGTGCGGTGGACGCCCCCTGCCGTGTGTTCTGTCCCCGTGGGCTGACTGGCGGGGGCGCAGCGAGCTTGTCTTCCAGCTGCCATCCGGGCTGCACTGCAGAGACCTCGGGGGGGGGGGGGCCAGGCTCAGCCTCTGCACCCATCGGCTGATGCCCAGGACTCGCCGTTGGCCTCCGGGACTTGTGACTCTGCCCGTGCTCCGTGGGGGTCGCGCCCCGGGCCGGACGGTGGCCGGGTCCCCTCAAGGCCCCGTCTGGCCCCCGCAGGCTGGAACGAGCTCCTGATCGCCGCCTTCTCCCACCGCTCCGTGTCCGTGCAGGACGGCATCCTGCTGGCCACCGGCCTGCACGTGCACCGCGGCAGCGCCCACAGCGCCGGCGTGGGCTCCATCTTCGACAGGTGTCTCTTCCGCTCCCGGCACTCGTGTGGGTGCATGCGCACGCGTGTGGGTGCATGTGCATGCACGCTTGTGCGAGGACCAGCCCCTGAGGCCACCGGCTCCCCGCCAGGCCCCCTTGGCCTTGGCTCGTGGCCATGCCTGCCTTCGAGTGGTCGAGTGTTGTTTCCGTGTCCGTCCCTCCGACTCCGTGGTGACGCCCTTGAGGTCGGGGCTGAGGCTCGCCCCTCCCCGTGCCCCCCGAACCGGGCGCCCCGCCTGGAAACGGGGTGGGCGCCTCGCAGGCGCTGGTCGCGCTCAGGTCCTCGGCCCGGGCTTCTGACGGCCTCTCCCTGCTTCCCGGGCAGAGTCCTGACCGAGCTGGTCTCCAAAATGAAAGACATGCAGATGGACAAGTCGGAGCTGGGCTGCCTGCGGGCCATCGTGCTGTTCAACCCAGGTGAGGGCGCGGCTCCGGCCCTCCAGCGCAGCCGGGACAGAGGAAGCGGGACCGGGGTGCTGTCCTTGGGGAGGGCAGAGGGCCAGCTCCGCGTGGCCGCCCCTCAAGATCTTGGAAAGTCTGGAGCGGGCGTGGGTGTTTGGGGGCCCCTGGGGAGACGAGTGGCCTCCGGTAGGACCGAGGGGGCCACAGGTGGTCAGACCCTGCATGGACGTCCAGGCCAGTGCAGGGGTTGTGCTGATGGAGGAGACGTAGGTGCGTCCCTGTGGGAGAGACACGGGCGGTCGGTCAGTGCTGACACGACTCCCGGGGCTTCTGTGCCCTTTCCCGCGCGGCTGGGGAGGCGGAGCTCCGGTCTCGGAGGCGGGGCCGTAAGGGGTGCGCAGGGACCAGGACTCAGCGTTTGGACGTCACTGTCTGAGCTGGCGGGGAGACCTCTGGGACTAGCATCCGGGAGGCCACGGTCCCCGTGGGTCTGGAGCTCAGCGGGCAGGACCCGAGATGTGCGTGCAGGGCTGGGTGCCAGGTGTGAGGGAGCCCCCCCCACCCCCGGGGCGGGGCCAGGCTGGCCGGGAAGCGGGTGGAGGGCCGGAAAGGAAGATTCAGAAAGGACCTGAGCAGGGGCGGCGAGGGAGGCAGGGAGGGGACGCCCGGCCTGCGGGTCCTGCAGGCCAGCGAGGAGCACCTCCCTGGGGGGGGGGGTGGCTTCGGCCGCTGTGCCGTGGCTGGGAGGCGAGCTCTGTGAACCACAAAGCCGTGTGGGCACCGGCTTCACCCCCTGAGGCGAGTGAGACAGAGCTCTCCTCCTGGGAGTCGGCCGCGGGGGTCTGGGGGTTGGCGGGGTGCGAGGGCTGTGCGTTTTGCGGCTGCTCCCCAACCAGCCTGTGTCTGGGAACTCCGGCGGGAGAGGGGGTGCGGCCGGCGTGGGTGGGGGCGGCCTCTGTGGAAGGCACCCCCGGAGGTGAAATCTGCCGTCTTTTCCAGATGCCAAGGGTCTGTCCAACCCCTCCGAGGTGGAGACACTGCGGGAGAAGGTCTACGCCACCCTGGAGGCCTACACCAAGCAGAAGTACCCGGAGCAGCCCGGCAGGTGAGGCGGCCGCCGCTGTCCTCACCACCCCTCGGGGGCGTCGGGGGCCGAGGGCACTGTCCCGATCGCTTCCACGTGGCACTTCCTGTCCGGGACAAGCCGAAAGCCACCGAGGCCTCGGCTCGGGGAAGCAGGGTCTCGAGTCCCTGTGCATCTCACAGCGTGGCGTCCTCCCTTCCTGCCCGAGCCCTTGGAGGACCGGACACTGAAAAACCCGATGTGACTGTTTTCAGCGACGCTGTAGGGTCCCACCCTGTTGGGTCGTGGCCCTGGTGGCTCCAAGCTCATTTCCAATGGCTGTCATTTGAAAAACGTTGGAACGCACCTGTGTTCCCTTGAAGAGGCTGCCTGGCCTCAGGCAGATCCTGGGCGGGCAGGGAGGGCAGGCAGAGGCTGGGCCCCCGGCGTCTCTGGGGTTCGGGCACAGACCCACCCCCCTGGGGCGGAGCAGCCAGGTCCAGCACGTGGTGGGAGTGGCCAGGCCGTTTCTGGGTGGTAGCGTGCTGCCACCCTGTGGACACTCTTCAGAATGCATGTCGCGGGGCCGAGCTCCCGTCTCTGGCCGGCTCAGGAGCGTGCAGGTGGGTGCCCACACCCACCCACAGCAGGCCTCTCCGAAGGCCGCCTCCCCCCTGCTCCCTACCCAGGAGCGAGCGAGGGCAGCCGCGGCCGCGTCCCAGGGCTGTGACTGCGAACGAGCCCCCATCTCAGCTCCGACATCCAGGCCGGACAGCGCCCCACGCTGAGCATTGCACAAAGAACGGAACCGACGTTTTTAGAGAGAAGAAACATTCCCTCGGTCCGTCTGACTCAGCGCTGCGTAGGGAAGCCGCTTCCTTTGCCGAATTCCGCAAAGCCCTCTCGCGGTGGAGCCTCGCCCGGGGGCTCGCTTGCCGTCCCTTCAGCCGCTGTCCCTTCGAGGCTGGGGCGCCGCGCAGGCGCACACGAAGGCTCAGAGCCGCACTCGGGGAGGTTGCCTCGGCCTAAGCGTGCGCACCTCGCACGTCTGCACGTGGAGAAGTGACCCCTGCCCGTGCGGCCGCGGCCGCTCCGCTTTTCTTACGTCCCCTGGTGGCGTGAGCGTAGAACAGGCCGGTCTTCAGGGAGTGTCAAAATTCCCGGGTCCACCTGGGTCAGGGAAGGTTCCCCAGAGGTCGCGGGGCTGGCTGCCGCCGTTAGGGAGACGGCTCCAGCCGGTGTCCGACCCCGCCCCCCCGGGGGTCAGAGTCTCTGGCTCCCTCGCCCCCTCCCGGCTCCCTCTTCCGCACAGAAGGCCCAGAGAGTGGACCCCACCCCAGTCATTGCCCCCTGCCCTGGCAGCCCGTGTCCTGACCCCTCCCCGGCGGCCCCGCCCGCAGGTTCGCCAAGCTGCTGCTGCGGCTGCCGGCCTTGCGCTCCATCGGCTTGAAGTGCCTGGAGCATCTCTTCTTCTTCAAGCTCATCGGGGACACGCCCATCGACACCTTCCTCATGGAGATGCTGGAGGCCCCGCTGCAGGTCACCTGAGCCTCGGGGCAGGTGTGGGGGGCCCCGCCCTGCCCACGGTCCTCCACGTCCCACGGCCCCTCCCTGTTCCCACAGCGTGATGCTTATAATAAAGACACCTTTCTACGCCCTCGACTTTCCTGAGTGGAGTTTTGTGCAGGTGTTAGAGGCTGCCCTTCCGCGCCGGCTAAGGGGCCGGGGGTCTTTCTGGAAGTGCTTGGGAAATCCAGCCCAGCCTCTGTGCATATAACAGGTTTAAATTATTTCCCCCTTGCCAAGGAAGCAAAGGAATGAATAATAAGATGACATGCCTGCTCTAGGCAGCGCCGGAGCCGGTGCATCAGAGGGGGGCGGGGCAGGCGGTGGCGGTTGGGGTGTGGCCCGGGGCGGGGGTCCTCAGGCAGCCCCTGCACAGACGGGGAAGAAGCGCCGTGTTTCGGAGTCGGCGTGTCTCCTTGCTGTTGGTTCTGGTTTCCCTCCTAAGAATAATCAGCAGAAAGAGCGTCGTCCTGGCTGGGCGGGGGGGGGGGGGGCGCCGAGGAAGAAGGCTGGGGAGAGTCTTGGATCCTGGGGGGGGGGCACGTGGTAACTAAAGATGGACTTCCCATCATTGCCCAGCCAGAGCGGGAAGACCGGAGCCCACCAACGTTATTTTCCTTAGTATCCAACCCCACACCACCGTCCTTAAAAGGGGACGAGAGGAAACCTCCCCAGCTCTAGCCCTTGGAGCCCTACTGTGTGCTGGACGGTGAGTGCCCGGAGGGTAGGGACCTCGTCATACTGAAGGCACAACCAGCCCACCGTCTGCGGGTCCGCTCTCTGCCGGCGGCAGGACCAGGGCTTAGCGGGAGCCGGAGTGTCCGCTGCACGCGCCTGGCTCCTGAGCAAAGCGTGGTCCCACCGTCCTCCGAGGTCCGGTGGTCGGTGTGGGAACGAGATGCGCCTCGTACACTAGGGGGCGCTGTGAAGGAGATGGGGTTGGCATGGGTTAGACCTCGAAGTTACTTCCCTGCTCAGAAACTTCCTGTGAGTTCCTCTGTCCACTAAGCAGGGGGTCTCACGGGGTGGGGGTGGGGGCGGTGTGCTCTGTCCCCACCTCCTGCCCCTCGAAGGTTTAGCAATGTCTGAGGGTGCCGTCCCTGGGGGAGATAAGTGTGTGGGGGGAGGTCACGGGATTGCTAAATGTCTGCCGTGGGTGGGACAGTCCCCACCAAGGTGTCCGGCCCCAAAGGTCAACAGTGTGGGGACTGAGAAACTGCCGGGAAGTATCGCTAATGGAGCAGGCGATGAGGCGGGGCGTCCTCTCGTTTGGGGGTGCTGGCTACAGCCCCGAGGTGCGATCAGGAGTCCCCCGGAATTCTAGGCAGGAACTGCCTCCCCGAGGCGTCCGCAGGACATGATGAGGTGACCCTGGGACCAGCACTCACGCTCCCCCTTGGGCCTGTGCTCACAGAAGGTTGGCACTGAGGGAGGGGGCCGCTAAGAACCAGGGGAACGTGGGGGCGGGGCTGCGCCTCATCCCACCCCGCCAGGGGCCCCGGCGGAGGGAGGGGGCCCCGGCCCCAAGCCAAAAAAGGGGCCACAAGGGAACCCTCCCAAGCCTGGACGGGGGTTCCTGCAGGGAGGGGGGCTGGAACCCCACTCCTGGCTGAGGCTCCTCGGTGGCACGAATACAGGGCCACCCTGGTGAGCGTGGCCGGGTGCCTGTGGCCGCGGAGACGCATGCCTTCCCTTTGACCAGGGATCTGATGACCCGGCCCGTCTCGAGGGCGAGAGCGGGGCAGGGAGAGCAGGCAGCTCTGGGTGTCCCCGCCCCGCTTGGTCGGGCCAGGGGGCGGCATTTCCTGTGGACCCAGTGAACGCCCTGCATGGGAGCCGAGCTCGGGGTATCTGCGGGTCCGAGCCCGCGGTCGTGGCTGCCACGGCCAGGGGACCCCGGCAGCAAGAGGCTGTGGCTGGGCTACGGGGGGCAGTGACGAGGGGGTCACGGAGGGGGTGCCGTCGTATCCAACACGAGGTCCAGGGGAGCCCCCACTGCCTACACCTGGTTCCTGTCCCGGGTTCGCCCCCTGTGGGGCCCCCTGAAGAGCCAGCTCCCCCGTTCCCCAGCGAGAGGCACCTGGGGGGTTGCCAGGTGAAGCGCGTTGCTGGGACCCGCCCCTTTCTTCCCACCCCGTGCGGGTGGGGGGGGGCGGATGGAGAGAGTGAGGAGGGGAGGGGCCCAGAGGAGGGCGAGGCCCCGCAGGCCCGGCTGGGAGGGGTTTTGCAGCTGAGTGAGGTGGACCTTTGGCTGTGACTGGACTTTCTCACCGGGACGGTTGGAGCCCTGCCCGAGGTCCCGTCTCTGGGGAAGGGGCGGAGGCACCTCGGAGCAGGTGTGCAGGCCATGGCCGGAGGAAAGGAGAGCCTTCTCCTGCCTGCACCCCATCAGGGTTAGAAGTTCGAGGTACCGGCGGCTCCCATCAGTACCGGGGCTTCCTTGCGTCCCGCTGCCCCTGCCTCAGCGGCACGGACGGGGTCTCTCCTCGGAGATAAGCCCAGGCTGTTCCCTGGGCGGCCAAGGC
Source organism: Glossophaga mutica (assembly GCA_039655065.1). NCBI lineage: Eukaryota > Metazoa > Chordata > Mammalia > Chiroptera > Phyllostomidae > Glossophaga > Glossophaga mutica. Next base: position 52,484,271 of record CM077316.1, read on the forward strand.
TCTCCGTGGCTGGGTCCCCCCAAGATCCGCCGCTTCCTCTTCCTTACCCACCCAGGGCCCACTCCCCTCCTGGGCATGGAGCTGTGTCTCCACCCACCAGCCTCCGTCTGCCCAGACGGCCCCTCGTCGCTGCCCCTGTGAGCCCCCAGGGCTCCGCAGCTTTCCCCGACCCCCGCTCTGGGTCACTCTATCATCCTTCGGTGCCTCCATTAAAACAATTATGGTTCAGCGCCAGTGGAAATACAATATTCTATGAGCTGCAGGTGTACAACGTGGCCCCTGATTTGAACACCTGTGCTGTGCGCTACGGACTTGGTGGCCATCCCCCCTGCCCTCACGGGTAAACCCCGTGAGAGCGGGGATCGTGGGTTTCCACGTGTCCCCCCCCCACACACACACCGCCCACCCAGGCTGGGAAGACCGGTCTCAGAGAGTGGTTCTGCAGCCTGTGAAGGGGAGGCGGGGCCCCAAATCTGTCCCAGCCAGGGAAGAGCCGCTCTCACCCCGCAGGGGGAGCCCCAGGGCGTGGTCTGCACACTGCTCAGCCCGCTCTGTGCACCTGCCGCGCGAGTGTGGCCCGCCCAGCCCAGGGGGCCCTGGGCGCCCAGATTGCGGGGCGCGGGCGCCCTCTGCCGCCAGCCCCGGGCGTCGCAGGCACCTTCCCGGAAAGGGGCATCCGATCGCTGCCATGGAAACCACCGGGATGCGGGTCTCCTCCGCCTTCCGAAAATTCGCACTGCACCGCCACTTCGCTTTTAGGGAACACCTACGTTGGCTGCTGTTTCCACCACCCGCTAACGGGAAGAAATACAGAGATGGTCGCTTTAATGAAAAAGGGCCAAAAGTCGGCATCACGCCGGTGAGTGGGGCTCCGCGGGGCATCTTTGCGCTGCAGGGAGGCACGGTCGGGCCGCAGGCGTTACTGGGAGTGATGGACTCTGTAATTTGGGGGTCTGGGAACGCTCGGTGGTGGAGTGTCAGCTTCTGAGGATGGAGGGGGGCTCATGGGAAAGAGGGGGTGTTGTGGGGAAGATGGGGTCAGGGGGAGAAGGCTTCCAGTAGGGGCCAGTCTGACTGGGAAGGAACCCGCCCCTTCTCACCTGCCAGCCCCTCACTGGCTCGAGGGGCCCTGGGCAGGCCTGGAACTTTTGGGTGGTGGGGGCGGGGATCACAGGCTGTGGGACCGTGGATGTTCCCACGGCAACGTGACACTGAGGTGTCTTTCTCAGAGGTAGATAGGGGACTTCTGAGAGGGACTGAGGGCGGGTGCTCAAGGGGTCTGTGTTTCAGGGACAAGTTCTGTTCTTTTCCTGGAAAGGTCATGAGCTGCCCGCCGTGTGGTGAATAAATGTGCTGGCCCAGCCTTCCCCAAGTTCGAGGAGCCCAAGTTCACAGCACACTCTCAGTTCCAGCGCTCATCCAAGGTCCCGTGGCCGGGAGGGGCAGAACCCACACTCCAGCTCAGGAACATGCCGTAGCATACATACATCACGTACCCCCCCGCCGCCCCCTTCAGGAAGACAGCGGGTTCCAAGCCCCTCCAGACAAGAACTGTACAAATCCAGGCTTCTACTCTCTCCATTTCTGCTGTGAAATCTGCATGTCACTCCGCTCAGACTCCCTCCCTGGGAGAAAGCTGGCTTCCCACGGGACAGCTGGCGTTGGAGGGGACAGCTATTTGGAGTGGTCCCCAGCCAGAGACACACTTGGTTTTTCCTCTGAAGGAGGACAGACCCTCCCCCCCCGACCCCCCGCCCCACAACATTGCCTAATTCCAACGTGGCTGAGCTACTTTTTGTTCAGATTTTCCAAGCAATTTCACGCCCGGAGTGGGGAGAGAACGTGGCCTGATTTGGAGCCAGAGGACGATCTCGGAACGAGTGGGTGGGGACAGGAGGTTGTAACAGACGCCGTCTCTCAGCCCTAACGTCCAGTGCTGGGCCACCGAGGCTCCTGTCTCAGGCGGTGGCGGCCGGTCGCGATGCCGAGCAGATGTCGGGGCCTGTGTCTAGATGTCCAGTCGTTAGAAACGGTGACACCAGCTAGGGACCCCGACCAGGGTCGCAGAGCACCAGTTCACGTAAGAAAAAGAGCGAACCTGTTGGAAATGCGTAAAGATAAAGATCGAGCAAAAACGAATATTTTGTATGTATTTCAAAAGTGGCTCAGAGCCTCCCTTCCGAAGTTGCACTCCTGCACGTCTGATGTAAGGGACGAGCTGCAGGCAAAGCTGAAAAGGGTCAGCAGTGACGAGAGGGCAGAACGTCTTACGTGGGGGCGTGAGGTCCACGGAAGGACACGCGTGATTCAGTGTAAGTCCGGTGACGTGGGAGCAAGCGGCTCGGCCTGCAAAAGGGCGCTTTGAAGGCTGGTCCAGGATGCGAGCCGATGGTTGCGGTTTCCCCGGAGGGCTTTGCAAGTCGGAACGCGCCCAGGTCCTGGCCTCGCCCTCCGCACAAGCTTCCTGGAGGCAGAGACGCGCTGTCTCGGGGCCTCTGTGTCTTGCCCCGGGGGCAGTAGCGTGGAACACACACACACACACACACACACACACACACACACACTATAGTCACCGGGCAGCGAGGCTGCAAGGGGTGAACAAGAGAGAAGGGAGGACAGAGGCGCAGGCAGGACGAGGAGCCTCCCCACCACCCGCCGCAGGGCTGGGTTCGGTGGCCGCGCAAGCGTTTCTGACCTGCACCCCCCTCCCCCCGCGACAGGCTACGGGGTCAAGGCAGCTGCCGACACCACAACACAACCGCGGATTTTGTCCCCGGGTCCGAGCCGCGCAGAGGGAGCCAGGCAGCCGGTTTGGTGCAGGCTCCCGGGGCCTCCTCTGGCCGCCGCTCTGTCCGCTCTGTCGCAGGAATGAAGGCCGTCTGTCCGCCCCCGGAGCCCGGGGCTGCCCTGCACGTTCAGGGCGTCAACACCAGGGGGCGGCTGCTCCTCCGGGAGCCGTTGGAGGCTCAGGGCAGCAGGGACAGGACATGGCCATCCCGGTACAAGACTTGCTGCTCTTCGCCTCCCCCCTCGCCTGCAGGACGCGCCCCCAGCCTCCTTCCTTTCTCTTCCTGGTCGGCGGTCGGTTGGGGGGGGTGACGGTGACAGTGTCCTGCCCTGTGTCTTCTCTGAGCCTTTTCGGAAGTCGGCACGCTGTGCGGGAGGAAGGCGGACCGGGACCAGGCCGGGACTCTGCTTCCCAAGTCCCCCCGCAGAGGCAGCGCCCCCATGGCGGGAGGGGGGAGGGGTGCCAGGACTGGGTGCCAGCCCCAGACCGCCCTGGCCCGGTGCTGGGTGCAGCCGTGGAGGCTGCCGTGCCCACAGCGGGTACCCGCCGCGCCGGCAGGCGGGAGGCCCTGGGCTTGCCGGAAAGACCTGCTGCCGCCCCTGCCGGACGGTCCCCGAGCAACTCAGGACCCCAGGCAGGTGCCGGGAGCGCAGGGGAGACTTTCCCTCCATCTGTTAAGCGGCCGGCCTGTGTTGGTGACCAGGCGGTGCTGGCCTTAGGTGGCTTTCGGCGACTAACTCAGCACGGTCTCCAGGACTCCCGGACGCTGGGATGGGCTCACCCACCGACGCAGCTTGCCCTACCTACACCCTCGGCCACGGAGTCCGGCGCGAGAGCCGGGCGAGCCCCCAGCAGCCCGGTCGCAGCCCGCTGGCCAGGAGGCCACCCAGGGTCCAGCCAGGACAGGGCGGGCAGCCGGAGGTCCGCACTGGCTCCATGGGCCGGGTTGGGGGGCTCCTCCGACCCCGCTGCAGGGACGCGGGTCCCGGGGCGGCTCTGTCGAGAGCAGCACGGAAGAGGCTGGGAGGGGGGCTGGTGTTTCCTGGCAGCCGGGCTTCGACATCCCAGGTCGGGGGGTCCAAGGACCCTCACCTTGAAACCTGTCCCAGGACGGGGAGGCCGAGGTCTGTCCCGGGGGGGGGGGGCGTCTGCTCACCCACCTTCCCAGCCCGGCCAGCTCTTTGTGCCAGAGAGGGAGGCCTGGAGGTCAGCGGTGTCACCCGGAAGGCAGGGAGAGTGTCCCCCGGGCCCGCCGCCCCCTGCAACCTCGGACTCCGAGTGGCCCTGCGGTTCCGGCACAGGCTTCCGGCGCGCGTCTGCAGGGGCGGACTCCGGAAACGGCGACGACGCCCTCGGCACACCGGACCCCCGCCACGCCGGCGTGCCGGCCACGGGAATGGCCGTGAGGCTCCCTGGAGTGTTCTGGTCCACGACACTGAAATCCGCCTGCACCCCAGGGTCCTTCTGACAGCCCTTGAAGACACTGGGGGCCCAAGCTTGGCCCCCCACCTCAGGGTCAGAACCTCAGAGGGTGGCCGAGTGTTTGTCTCCGCGAGGCTCCCAGGTGCTGCTGAGAACAGGCAGGGCTGGGATCCAGGAGGCCCGCCCCGCAGCTGGGCGGTGGGCCCCGGGGTGACTCATCCGCCCAGGCTGCCAGCAGCCGGGCCCCTCTCACGTCAGCCGTGACTGTCAGCTGCGCTGGCTGGGGCCTGCTCACCCACGGCGCGGCGTCCCCAGGGCCCCCCTGACCTCGCTTGGCCGCACGGTGCTGCCCGGCCTGCTCCGGCCCTGCTCTTCCGGGGGGGCGGGGGGAAGCATCGCCTTGTCTCTCGGATTCCCTTGCTAAACCCTGAAACCGCGAGGCCACAGGCCGCCACAAATCCAAACTGGAGGCGTGGCTCTGGCACAAGGGCTGTGGGCCCTGCAGGCACTGGGGTGGGGGGTGGGGGGCACGAAGGCTGAGCATCTTTCAGAAGGAGACCTGGCATGCAGGGCAGTGCGGAGACCACCGGCTCGGGGTCCGTCTGTCAGCTGAGCTGTGACTCCTGGCCTCGTGGGGGTGTGGCTCTCGGGGTGCGGGCGCAGTCCCGTGAGCTAGCGCTCGGGGAAGCAGGCGCTGTCTTTGGCGCACCTGCGCCAGGACGGGCTGCGTCTGCTGCCCTTTTAACGAGGCTCCCCTTCTCCCGGCGGCCGGGCTCGGGGTGGTGGTGAAGGCGGGACTGTTGAGGGCAGACTCCCCGGGGGCCACTCGGACCGTCCCCAGTTCCCTCTCGGAGCCAGACCTCGGGGCCACGGCAGCAGGAAGGGAAGCCGGGAGACCGAGGCCGGCTCTGAAATGTCCTCCTGCGGGCGCAAGGCTCCTGGCCCTGCACGCACGCGGGCCCCGGGCGCAGGCGGGAGCACGTCGACCTGGAGGGGCAAGCGCTCAGCAGGAGAAGTGAACCCGAGACCTCGGTGAGCGCGTGCCGTGGCCACCACCGCGCGTGAGGACGCGTCACCCGGCGGGCGGCAGGAGGAGGCGCCACTGCACTGGCAGGAGGGATGGGTTTGGGGGCGCCTGCCCTGAGTCACACAGCTTTCGGTGCTCAGGGTCCCGTGGCACCCACTCGCCGCCCTCCCGGGTCCCTGGCGTCTCCGCTAGGCAAACGTGGAAAAGAACCAGTTCCCAGGGGTTGCAGAAGTGAGCAAAATGGTTGGAATTCCGCGTCCAGACCTCCGATCCAGACTGTCCCTCCTGCAGGGCTCAGGACGCCTGTCCCATTGGTAAGTGGCTCCTGCTTGTCGGCCACGGCGCCTCCTCGGGCAACGGGGGACTCCCGGGCTTGACGCGCAGACGCTCTGCGTGTGTCCACCCACCTCTGACCGATGGCGTCCGTTTGCGTGCTGCGCCCCTGAGCCGTCACGTGCAAACACCTCCTTTCTCAGCCAACCTCTTCCAACCTCTTCTCACGGGGGTGCCCTGGCTTTGGGGGTGCCCCAGCCCTGCAGCAGCTGCTCTGCCCGTCGGTCCACGGAGGCACCGTGCACGAAAGTGAAATCGGACATTCGGCCGCTGAGCCTCTCCGGCCGCCACGCAGCCCCCTCCCCGGGAGTCGGATGCACGGCGAAGCCCTGCGCGTGACTGAGTGTGCGAGCCTGACGTGCTCTGCGGGGGGTCTGCCTCTGTTCTGGGCCGTGGGGTTCAGCCGCGGGCGCAGCAGCGGTCTGCTCTCGTGGCGTTTGGGTTCTGGGCCGTCGGAAACCAGCCAAGGAGACCCACAGGTCTAGAGAGTCCTGTTTCCGGCAGAGGGCGTGAGAGGGGACCTTTCAGAGAGATGCTCCTCATCGGAGCCGTGAACGAGGAGACGGGGCCGGTGAGGCCGAGACCCTCGTGTGCACGCGTGCGTGGGAGTCTCTGCACACGCACACATGTGCACACACGAGCCTGCACATGTGTTGCACGTGCACAAGTCTCTGTGCATGCTCACATGTGCGCATGCAAGTGTCTGTGTGTGTGTGCATGTTCGTGAGTGTGCATGAGTGTGTGCAAGAGTCGGTGTGTGTGTCATGTGCCTGTGCACACACATGTACAAATGCACAAAGAGTCTGTGTGCTTGTCTCTGTGTTCGGGGTGCAAGAACCTCTGTGTGCATGCGTGTGCAAGAGTGTGTGTCTCAGCAGCAGCGTTCGCAGGTGTGCACCTGGGGCACTGAGTCCGTGTTGCCACTCAGTCCCCGGAACAGTGCCTGTGAGGTCCTTGTCAGGAAGTGGCCTGGCGAGAAGGGGACAGGGACAGGTGTCCTGGAGAGCAGGCAGGCGTAGTGGACGAAGGGCCACGTCCAGACCAGCCTCCCGGTCGCTGCGGAGGGTCAGGTTCTGCCGCACCAGAGAGAGCCCGTTTCGGAGCCCTCACCGACCACCCTCGCCTGCGCCCCCCCTCCGTACGCAGGGCCACAGTCACGGTGGTGGCTGGAACTGGGGAGATGCTGGTGCTCGCAGCAGAGAGCCAGGTTCTTGGGGACCTGCCCTCGGCAGTTGGACGTCACTAGTAGCTGGCCCGGGAAGAGAGTGGGTCCTCCTCCCTCAGTGGTTTCGAATCCACTTGGCTCCTGGGGGGTTTCTAGGGCCCCTAAGGAGTCCTGCAAGGAGACGGAGGATCTGGGGGCCCCTGTTTGGAAGGATCGTGGGGCCCTGGGCCCCCGTAAGTGGGCGGTGCTGAGACCTTGCAGCAGAAAGCCCGGCCGCTCAGCGCTGAGGTGGCCCAGGGGTGCGGGAACAAAGCCGTCCTTGCTCCGTCTGCCCGCCGTTCGCTCCCTGCGCCCCCTCGCCCGGTAACCGCTTTTCTCGGCATTCCAGGCGGGGAGGTCCCCTTAGATGCTTCCCCTTCCCGCCCTCCCCGGACATCAAAGCGGAAGGGATGGGAGGCACAAAGAAATAACTCGGGGAGGGTGCAGCGTGCGTCTCGGCGGCTTTCATGTCTGGGTGCGCAGGAATGCGGGCACCGGCGCTTATCTCCCGCTGCAGGGCAGGCCCCGGGCTGGGAGTGCGGGGTCCCAGCACGGACGGGCGGACAGCAGGGCAGGGGCTGCTTGAAAGCCGGAGGCAGGGGCGAGATTTTTCAAGCTGAGATGGCCTGGCGGATAACACGGGCCTCCGACAGCAATAAAACATGCCAAGGAGTGGGAGGCGCCCCTGAGGGCAGGGACAGGCTGCAGCGGGCGGGGGCGGGGGGTGCTTTGCACAGGGGTGATCTTGGAAAAGGCGCAGCCCCTGCTGGACCCGAATTCCTCGCTGCAAAGAGCGCCTTCCAGCCTGGCCTGTGCCTGTCTGGGAGCTTCCTGTGCACCCCGACCTGGGCGCACTTCCTTCCCTTCCAGACAGCAAGGGGCGAACCAAGGGACCGAAAGCCATTCACTGTCACAGCCTAGCCTCGGTCCTTGACGTTCGCAAGTTCACCGTGGGATGGAGGAGCCGGTGGGAGCCTGTGGCAGAGACGGCAAAAGCCTCAGGCCGCACGGAGCGAAGAGGCTCTGGATGGGTTCCGTAGAGAAGGGTCTTCTGCGGGGGGGCGGGGGGTGCCCTGAGTAAGCTGTAGGGGACGCGTCTGGAATTCTCCGCAGAGGAGGGCACTTCCAGGACAAGGGAGGGACGGATGCTGGTGCAAAGGTGGCCGGGCACCAGCCAGGCGCTGTGAGGGCGTTGCCCACGTCCCCGAGCTCCTGGAGGAGCCCGCAAGGGCCCTGGGCTCGTGGGGTGCAACTCGCACTTGATTGTTAAAAGGCTCTCCCGTCTCATCTGCCTGTGAGATGAAATTCGCACAACCTCGTTTCATGGTGCGGCTTGGCGGCCTCAGAAAGGTTAGCTGTAGTCGAACCGCAACAGCCAGACACTGTTCACGTCCAGGAGCGCGTTCCAAGGCCACGCTCGGGGCTACGGCGCCCACGGACTGCGTTCCGTGTGCCAGGCTGGACACAGACCGTGTCTCAGTGGGCTGCTTTATTTCGCCCTCACCCTCGTGGAGCATCTGGGTGGGAGAGGGCGGTACGGCCCCGCCGTGCGTGGGAAGTATGAGACCCCAGGAAAATGGAGTGAATTTGCCTAAAGACGCAGTGAGCAGGGGACCGAGTCAGGATTCAAACCCACGTCTGAGCGGCTCAAAATCCTATTTCCAGCCGACTCGGTTTGCTCCCTCTTTGGGGACAGAGACGGGGGTGGATGCGTGAGGACTGAGTGAACCAGCAACGCAGCTCCCAGGCCGCAAACGACCCAGACATGGGTCCCGGGGCGGCAGAGCCCTTCCGCAGCCCGGGGGCCGCTGGCGGCGGGTCCTCTCTGCGTGACAGAGCCCCGTGCGCCGCGGGAGCCGATCTCACGAGAAAGTACGACAGTCGTGTCACTCGAGCTCGAGTGAAGGGAAGTGTCAGTACTTGTTGGGTGTTCGCTCGCCCTGGCGGAGCAGAGGAGGCCGGTCATCTTCCTGTTTCTGCTCCGTGCAGCTCAAAAGCAGGAGATGGCCTGACTGTTTTGACCAGAAAAGAAAAGGGAAGAAAGCTCCCGGAACGGCTGGCTTTTTACCATGAAACGAACGCCTGGTCGGTTTGGAAACTTTCGGAGACCGCCCGGCAGGAACGGGGAAGGGACGGTCACTCTGCCCCTCGAGCTCAGCAGTCGGGGGACGGCCCTCGGGGCTCATTTCCTTCCAGCCTCTCTTCTGCGCGCGGCTGGTTTCCGGGTTATTTCCCGGGTTCGGGTTTGAGGGTGGGCGCTGCGGTTTCCACGGCGACCGGGAGCCAGGGAACCCCCTTTCTCGCCTTCATCGCGTCTGTGACCTCTCGGGGTTCAGGGCCTGGCGCTTCACAGGTGCCCAGCGCCGAAGGGCTGCGGGTGGGGCCCCAGCGTTTTGCATGTTCTGAGCCCAAGTTTTGCAGGGATGAGTTTGGAGAGCAGGCCCCCCGAGGCAGGGCAGGCAAGATGGGGGGCCGGGGGGGGATCTTGCCGCTCATGGTTCGAAATTGAGATTTGACATATAAGGCCACTGGGACCCGGGCCGGCCTTCCTGGGGGGCTGCTGCATGATTGAAACCAGGGAGCGGAAACGCGGTTCTGGCAGCTGGGCGGGTGGAGGGCTGGGCCCGGGCTGTGGGGCGGTCCTTGCCGGCTCCAGCCAGAGCATCCTGCCTGCCGGCCTGGGGAGCCCGCTGGGCCGGGGCCCGCAGGGAGGGAAGGCTGACTCGGGGCTGCGTGCGATTCGGGACCCCTGTGGCCAAGCGGGGGAAGGTGGGAGTGGGGCCGTGAGGAGGGACCCCCAGTGCCCGCCGCAGAGAGAGCGCCCCGAAAGCAGCACCCCCTCCCTGGCTTCTCGGCTGCCTGGGTGTACAAGGAACAAATTTGTGGTGTGGACGGGATCCAGGCCCGCCATCCATCATCCGCCACGAGCCCTCGCCGAGCTCTCGTCGCGCGGGCGGCGGCCGCGCCCACTCCGAGAGAGCGAGCGTTCTGGGGGCGGTCCAGGGGTCTGCCCGAGGGGCGCGCCTGGTCCTGCCTTGAACTTTGCTCCCTCCCTCGCTCCGTTTCCGGGTTTTCCTTTGATTGGGGAAAAGCTGCAGCGACAGCGGGCAGCCCCCTCGCTGCCCTGGCCTCGTCCCTCACTGCCGGTTGGCAGGGAGTGCGCCCCGGCCGTCCTGGGGGCATCTAACTGTGCACCCAATGCTGTGCCCCCCGAAGCCCCAGCCCTGCCTGCTGCCCAGGGCCCCCCCCCAGGGGTGGGGGCCGGGGAGCTGAGGAGCTAGGCACTTTGCCTGGGTCACGGGGGCACAGGGGAGGGGCCCCGTGTCCTCCCTGGGCGCAGCTCCAAGCCTCGGTTTCCTGACCTGTGACCTCGAGTGGCAGACCCCACCCTCCTTCCTGGGTTGTCGTCAGGCTCCAGCTCGGAAGGCGAGCGAGCCCCGGGCCCGGGTTTGACATTATTCACTGTCGGCACTGGGCTCGGTGGCCCCCCCGCCCCCCCCCCCCGCCCTGCTCCATGATGCCGTGCGGCTCGTGTCAGGGGTGGGGGCTCAGTCATGCCTGTGTCTTCCAGTATTTTGTGGGTGTTTCTTATTATTGGTTTTATTGTGCTTTGGATGTTATTCTTGTTAAAACTCAAGCTATTTTATGTTTGTTGGTCCGAGATACTGCCAAACCACCCATGGAAAACGCCGTCAGAAAACATGCGGAGGTGGGAAAACGTTAGAAACTCCTGCCCGATTGGTCTGCAAATGTAACTCACTAGGCAGCCAGGGCCACCGAGCGATGGGGACATCAGGCCCTGGACCGGGATCAGATGCCACCGCCGGGAGGGGAAGCCCAGGTCGAGGACTGCCGATCCCTTTCTTGAAGGTGTCTGTGCCAGCTGCGGAGGGCACCCCGAAGGCACTCCTGCTGGGTTGTCACGTGTTCCCGCCACACCTGGGTCTACCCGAGCACCCCTGTGCTGACCTGGACCCCGTGGCTGCCTGAGGGTTGGGGGTGCAGCTGGTGCCCCAGTGAGGGTGGGGAGCGCAGAGGGGTGGGGTGGGGTGAAGGGTCCCCTCTTCTTTCCACATGCAGGGCCCCGGCAGTGCAGGCGAGTCCTGCCCAGGTGAGACCTTTGGGAGGAAAGCAGTCTACTGTGGCCAGGGTAACCTCTGAGGCCTCCCCCACCCAGTCTCCCTCCCCCCAACTGTGACTCCACTCTGGGCACCGTGGGAGTCCAAGCTCCGTCCTTGGAGACGCCTCGGGGTGTCTCCAAGGATGGAGCTCGGAACCCCGTCAGTGATTCATGGAACTGGGGGCTCCACGGGGTCCCCCTCCCCACCATAGCTGGGCCTTCTCAGCTGAAAAACCGAAACTCCTGTGTCTGCCCTCTGTGGGTCTCCCGGGGAAGGAGGAGAACTCAGGACATTTCCCACGGGAGGCCTGTGTGTCCTGTCTGTTGGGCCAGGGACAGCCAGCCAGCCAGGAGGGGACAGGTGGACGGAGGGGCCCGCCTGGCCCAGACACGCAGCTGAGACGCTAACCTCCCGATCACAGAGGCGGCAGTCAGTCAGGTGGCCACGTCGACACGTATGCAGCGCTGACGCAAACAAACCACCGGACAGGTTAACGGTAAAATGCACAGGGGATCCGTTTGGGGCAGAGCTGAACTGTCTCTCTTTTTATTGAGGACAGACGTTTTTCTCGCTGAAGGTGACGCACACCCAGGAGAAGTCGGGGTTCACAGAAAAGTAGATGGAAGCGGAAGAGATCCGCCCTAAGGCAGCCGCTCCAAGTCTCCCCGGGGCGCCGGGCGCTCACCTCCTGGACCAGCGCCAGGTCGGCCCCGCGCGTGGCCTCCACGCCGCCCCGACGCCAGCCCTCCCTCGGCTCTGCCTTTGGCGGAGGTTGGGTCACTTGGTGGGAATCGCTCAGGGTCCCCGTGGAGGCAGCCGTGCTCTGGGGAGTGAACAAGTTTCTCTGGCCACCAGAGGAGACGAGAAGATTCAAGAATAAAGGCCACCTGTCCCCTGAAGGGACAGCAACACCCCAAGTTCCATTCCCTCGGGGGATAGGGTTTGAAATGGGGCACGAGTCACCGGACCTGCCAGTGGGTGTGGGCAGCGTGAGGGGCTGCACGTCCATGACCGGATGCAGGTCACCGGGGTGGGGACGGCAGATCCGAGAGGGGACGGTCTGCGGGGACCCTGAGGCCCCCGAGGCGGAGCCCGGCTCCTGCCTCGCATGGGCCCGCAGTCTTCCTGCAGAGTCGTGTCCGACGTGAGCGGATGTTTTAGCTTGGGGTCTGCACCGAGCTCCAGGGGCCTGGGACCCGTGCGAGTCCGAGGCTGGGGTTGCGCAATAAACCGGGGGGTTTCGGGGGCCGGGGGCTGACGTGCGGAGTCGGTACGGGCGGGCTCTGCGGAACAGGGACCCTGCCGTCGCCGAGGGTCCCCACATCGATTCCCCTGCGGGGATGGGTGGGTGCTGGGTCCTCCCCCTGGGCCACCTCCATGCGCCCGCGTCACGTCCTGTGTTCGACGCTGGGTTCCCAGTCTGAGCTGTCGTCCCCACGTCCCTAGTTGGTGGAGCGCTCCAAACTGGGGCTCCTGACTCCGGTTTGGTCCTTCACGGACGGCTGCGCTTTCCGCACCCCGGGGGCTCTCACCTGTAAAATGGGGACACCCGTAGTTCCTCCCCGGCCGGGTCACCAGACGGGTCACCTAGATAACGCCCGTGCAGGCCAGTGGTCGGGGGCCCGTCACGGAGGACGTGCCCGGTGAGCTCCGGCTGCGGATGTTGTGTGATATGATTATGAACACGATCACGAAAATTATTACAGGTCCTCCCGCGCTTCCGGCCGTGGCGGCTGGCGGCCTGTCCGCGTCCCGCCGCCTTTCGGCTGGCAAATGACCGAATCGCGGCAAATTGCCTGCTTGGGGCTCTTTCTGGCTATTTTCACCGCTGCCGCTGCCTGAAGGACTCTGATTACTTCCTGGTTTGCGGCCTTTCTTGGCAGTTGAATGGAATGAAATTGAATCAGGATTTTAAGTGTCTGGTGCTGAGCAAGAAGGGCCCCGGATCTGACAACAATAAAAGTGTATTTGATTAACAATTCGAATAGTCTGGACCTTCCAGCATTTCCTTTCGCCTGATTTCCAAACAGTCGGGGCTGGCAAAGGCGTTTCATACGTGTTGGAGGTGGGTTTTTTTTTTTTTGTTTGTTTGTTTGATGTTTGTACGAATATTGTCCGTCTCGGTGTTTAAATCAGGAAAACAAAGGATAATGTTTACGATCCAGTTACGACTATGAACTTTGCTCAACGGGACTGAGAACGTCGTGTGGGTGAGACCCGCCCCTGCCCCCGGCGGGAGGTTGTCGTCCACCTTCCGCGTCTCGTCTCCGCCACACGGCGCGCGGTGCAGAGCTGCTGGTTACTTTTCGGGGTGCGGTCGAGCACCCCCTTTCAGGTCCCTTCCTTGCTGGCGCGTGGAGGCGTCTGTCCATCCCCAAAGTGCATGTTCCTTGATGGCTCACCGCGGGCACCGTGGCGACAGCAATGAGCAAAGCAGCCCCTGATCTCACGGGCCTTTCCTTCTAGAAGGGAAAAGAACAGCAGCTCAAAGGTGACCAGATAGCAACCCCTGACGGGGACGGACGTGGTGAAGAAAAAGCGGGCCCCGGGGCAGAGTCGGGGGAGGCAGAGGGGGCCGCCATCTGGAGAGGGTCCGGCTGCCCCCCAATGGAGAAATATAGCAGCACGAGGGACCGAAGACCCAGGCGGGAGGCACAGACGCCTGGGGCAGTGGGGCGGGCAGAAGGGGCGCCGGTGCAAAGGTCCTGGGGTGCAATCCTGCTCTAGGGCACGTTGAAGGACCCGACGCACCCACATTTTAAAGAGGGGGAGGCTTTGAGATACTCACAAGGCCGCAGGCCGGGCTCTCGGACCTGGAGCAGTGAGTGCGCCCAAGACAACTTACGTCCGTGCTTTGCCTCAGATGAGGCCAGGCTCCGCGAGAAGGCTGGGTCTCTGGGTCCCATCCAACCGGCATGAGCGGCTGCCTGGGGCTCGCGGCAGAGCGGGACTCCGAGCCAGGTCCCGATGCTCAGCTGGGGTCAGTGTCTGCACATGCGTGGGGTGGGCCCTGATGGCGAGGGGGCCTCGTGTTTGCCATCAGGGATGCAGGCCAGGTCCCCAGACGAGCACTGGTCTCTCATTCAGTTCTCTGGGGGAGCCCTCACTGGCACGGAGCTGGGGGGCTCCGTCCCCATGGTAACCCCGCCTCCCCCGCCAGCCTTGCCCGCGGGGGCTGCGCTGGGGTCTGGCCTCCTCCCACACCTGCCGCCTGCGCTCTGACAGCCACAGTTGGGGGGGGGGCGGGGAGAGAAGACTACGGCAAGGATGTCGAATCCTTATTGTCCACTCGGAACCCAGATGAGTTCTCAAAATGGGGATCTAGACCTGAACCTGCAAGGGCTGGCTGGCCTGGGTCGGGGGGACCCAGCTTCGGCCCGCTGTCCCCGGAAGAGAGCCGTTGACGGGTCGGCCTCTCTGGTCCTGGGGTTTGGCGGTGGAGGTCGACGGCAGGACCAGTGTCGTTTTGGGGTCCTGGTCTCCAGGGGCGGCTCTCTTCTAACAGCAGAAGGTCAGAGGGTTGGAAGGGGCTCCCCTTCCTCATCCCCACCGCACCCCTGTAATAAATACTGTCAACCCCGTAGGAATGTGGGATGAAAACATGAAGATTCGGGTCACCTTGAACTCAGGAGGGCAGGGAGGCTGGGAGATGGCCCCATACTGCCTTTGCGTGAAGTGGCCACCAGGGGGCGCTCGCGTTTGCAGCACGGTCGGAGCCTCTGGGTCGCTGGTGGTTGGTAGCATTCTGGGCACAGGGACAGAGGCTTCCTGAGCAGCAATCCCAGTGAAGTCATCTGGGGACTCCGTGCTCTCCAGGGACGATAGCCGTTGTCTCGACATCAAAGAGGACACGCTGTGTCACTGCAGAGAGGGCCTTACCCGGCGGCTTCGTGTTAGGCAGAGACAGGGGGACCGTCCTCCCCACCCCCCATCTGCCACCCAGCATTTGGGGTTTCTATTTTTAATTTTTTTCCACTGGAAATGAATGTCTGCTCCGGACACGAAGCGCCTTCTTCCTGTGCAGTGTGACCGCCAGGCGCAGGTCGGGGGTCAGCAGGTAGGGCGCCTGGGCCCCTCCTCTGTGGCCTCTTCCTCTTCTCCCAGCTGCGGTGCTGCTGGGGGGACCCGGGTCCGACCGGCAGGGCTCCTGCCGGACCAGACGTGGCCGCACAGTGGGAGCGCCCCCGCGGGGCCCCGGCCCCGCTCACTTCTCTGGGTCCCTTTGTCTGGATGGGGGGGCCTGGGGGGGGCGGGTGAGGTGGGCAGGGGGGACAGACACGAGCCGGCCCGCCATCGTCCCTCCCCACAGGCGCAGTCACGGGGCCGCACTGCTGGCCGGGAACTAGATTCGGGCCCAGCAGGGGCCTACGAGTCTGGCACCCGAGGCAGGTGGGCACCCATCAGGCGTTTGTGGACTTAAATTTTCAGGTGGGTGCCGGGAGGGCCTGGGGTCCAGCATTTCACAGAGAAACCCGTGGGAGTTTGGGAGCTGAGGAAAGTGACGGGGCAGCCGGAGCCAGGTTAGGAAAGAGTGAGAATGTCCTATAAGGAACGGGGAATGGGCACTTGGTCCTGGGATCGGAGGTCTCGGGGGGCCAAGGGACGAGGTTGGAATCACCAAAATTAGGGCCTTGGGGGAGAGGCCTGTGCACCTGGGACGCAGGGCTCTGGGGATGGGGCGCAGCCAGCGGGTGACTGTGTCCCTCAGGCGGACGCTGGGGAGCCGGCTCTGCTGTGGGCCGGTCACACACTGGGGCAGCGGTGAGCAAGGGAAAGTTCGAGAGACCCAACCTGTGTTTTTTCCCTTTCCTTTTTTTTTTATGGCTGATGCTTCCAGACGAACAGGTTTGATGACCAAACCCCAAGATGGTGGACTGGCTGCCCGGGTTCCTGCGAGTGAGACGGCCCTATTCCTGACCTTCAAGCTGGAGACAGTTCTGTGCAGGGGACCAGATGGATGCATCTGGGCTGCGCTCCTAAGCTGGGAGGTCAGGAGAAATACTGCAAAAGGGGGAAGCTCCTGCCCCCTTGTGGACACCTGTGGTTCTGCAGGAGGGTGATGTGACCTACTGTTGGCTGGCTGGTGACTTCGAGTGCCCTGAGCCTTGACCTCCAGGGGTGACCAGTATGATCCTTGATACAGACAAGGGAGCACTCAGCGCTGGTTCCTGGGAACGATGTCTTTCCTCAGAAGGAACGACAGTCTCATCACTGAGCTCTCCACACGCTGCTCGGAGATCCTAATGGCCTATGCAGCCCGCTACGGACGGACACCAGCCTGGGGCCTTGGAGGGCCCTTTAAAACAGGGGTCAGCAAGCTTTTCCTGTGCAGGGTCAGGTAGTAAATGCTGTGGGCTGTGACCGGACCGTCTCCACCTCGGTTGCTCAACCTGCCCACTGCGGTTGGAGAGTGGCCGCAGAGGGGAGCCGGTCCAAAGAGCGGACGGTGTTCCGATACGACTTTATAATCAGCATGTTGTATAAATTTCAGGTGGTGCCACAGAACATCCTCCGTTTGACTTTACAAAATTATTTAAAAAGGTAAAAACTGTTCTTCGCTTGCTGGTGTTATAAAACCAGGCGGCAGGCTGGGTTGGGCCCACGGCTGAGTTCACAGTCGAAGCCGTTGGGTGGGTCTCGCTGTGGACTGAGACCATCTGAGCGCCTTCGGCCCCACCTCGCTGTTCCTGGAAAGGAGCTGCACCCGAGGGTCGTTGCCGTGGGGTCGGCCCGCGCTCTCGGATCCCACTTTTACAGGCATCAGGGGGTTTTGGGGGAGCGGCTCTTGCTCGAAATTTCACCCCTTTTCTACTAGACAGTGAACCTATTGTCATTGAAATCCGCGTGGCAGGTTCTCCACAATCCCGAGGTGTCCACAAGCCCAAGCCTAAGATGCAGTTTGAAGAGCGGCCTCGCCTGCCGGCTCCTCGCTGGCGAGGAGACCCCCCTCTGCGCACGCAGAGGCCAGGACGGGGGGTGGCAACGGGACTGTGACGGGGTTTGCCAGGAACTCGGTCCTAGTCAAGGCCAGCTGTGCCTATTCTGCGACTTCTCTGTTTCCTGGACGTTTCAACCCCAAACTGGAGATTTGTATAAAAACAGGATGAGTGTAAGGAACTTTGAAGGCTTCGGAAGAGCTTCCTGTGGGGGAAACCCTGGTTTAGGGCAGCGGTATTTTGGGGTTGCCACGCGGGAACTGAAGGCTTGGTCTTTGTGTTTTGTTGGGTGTGGGTGGGTGAATAGGGACACCTGGTCGGCGTGGGGGGGGCACTGGGACCGGGGCTGGGCTCGAACCCTGTCAGCTTCTGCTCTTTCCTTCCTCCCTCCCCACCTGCTGGCAGGTGCGACTCGGCCGGGCTGCAGGACAGGGCCGCGTGCACAGGTGTGCACACTTGAAGACAGGTGTGGAGAGGTAATGTCCTGTGACAAGCGAAGGGACCCCCGGGACCGGTCTGAGGGCGTAAGAGGCAGGCAGTCAGCAGGGCAGGGACAGAGCAGGGGACATACAGGGCGTGCGGGGGGGGTCTGGGTAGGGTCCCCGTCACCAGTGGGCGGGGCTAGTGTTGGACAGGAGTGGGGGAAGGGGAGGCTCGAACAGCCCATGCGGCCCGTGGTGAGGGGACACTTGGACTTTTGTGGGGACAGGGCTCTGTCACAGGACCCGACATGCGTGTGTGAGAAGCACAGTGGCTGAGCGGGGCAGCAGGGGCGTGGGCCGGCCGAGGCCGTGGGTCCTCCAGGCTGACTTTCCGTTCTGGAGGCCAGGCCGGCCTGTCCAGGGAGGTCCAGCCCCGACTCTACCCTGTCGCTGGGGGAGAGGACACAGCCCAGCCTGGCGGGCGCGACCCCTGCTTGCGGCTGCGAGTGAGTCAGCGGGCCGGGGCCCGGGCCAGCGCCCCCATGGGGAGAAAGCTGAGCCCGAGGAACTCCGAGGGACGCCCTCCTCCCTCCCCGCCCAGCCCAGATGTTCTGGGAGGTTCTGGCCGCAGTCTGGGGCACACCCACCGCGCTCCGGCCAGCAGGGCCGTGCTGCTCGGCTCGGCTACCTGGCTCTCAGCAGCTGCTGGCGCAGAACCAGGCCGGGTGGCCCAGTCGTGGTGGGGGCTCCAGGCTGGCGGTGGGGGCCCTGCCATTGAGGGGACCGACCGGAGGCACAGCCTTGGCCAGGGGCACTTGGCAGCTCCAGCCAGGGGCAGAGCACGTCCAGGCTGAGGCTCAGGGTGGACCTCACTCCACTGCGTGTGAAATCAGTGAGGTAATGAGTGTGGAAACTTCTGGAAAAGTCGCCGAACATTCACTGCACCCCGTCCCTCGTCTCTTCCTGCTGTGTCCCCGAGCTCCTCCGGGCCTTCCCCCTTCCTTCCTCCTCCCTGACCACCCGCGGGCAGCGGGCCTTGCCGACCGGGTTTCCGAGGGGACTTCCCTTCCTGCCCTGAGAGTTCATGGCTGCTGACTGCCTGCCAGTCCGGGCCTGGGGGTTCTTACTTATACTAGAGTAGTAATGTCTGTCTGCTCCACCACCTCCCCTTTCGTCTTCTCTTGCCTTGTCCCACACCACGGCCGGGGTGGTCGCCTCCGACCACACTGCTGTTGTGTCTCCCTCCCCAGCCCTGACCCGCAGCGGCTCTCCGTTGCCTACAGACTCGTAAACTCTGAGGCCCAGGATTCGAACTCCCGGCTTGCCCGCCTCTCTGTGTTCACAGAGATCCCTCGCCCTTGGTGCGTTCACCTGGCCACCTGCCCAGCAAGCTTCACGATCAGTCACCTCCCATTGCATCCCCCCCTTTTCTTCAAGGTTCGAACAGGGTTGTGCAGTAATTACTTGTGGGACAAGAAAGGTGGGAATGATTATATTTTAGGTACAGCAAAGAATCCTCCCCCCCTCCCCAAGCTCCTTAATGTCCTCGCACCGCAGGCGCTCGTTCGGTGGCAGGCGCTGGGCTGAGGATTGGGCGGGAGCTCCAGGAGGCCCACCTGGGCACAGGGGTCTGGAGCGACGGGCATCGAGGCCACACTTTTGTATTTTACCTGCTCAGACAAACCCGCGACCTCGACTCCGATCCTGGTGCAAAGGCACCCGAGGAGTGGCCGCTCCCCTTTCCGCTCCCGCCACCAGGCAGCTCGAGGGCACCTCCGACCCCCGTCCACTGTCCCCGTCCCCTCCCGCAAACCCGCGTTCGGAGCTGGGCCGGGTCGGGCTGCGGCCGGCAAGGGGCGACCCCGGACTTGCGGGGCTCTCGCGAGTCCTCGCCCTCCCGTTCCGTGTTACCGGTCCGTGGGGCACAGTTCCGTTTGGTGTGAACCGGAATTCTTTGCCGAGGAGAGAGACGCTGTCACTGTGTACGGGGCGGGCAAAAGGGGGCTTACCCTGGTGAGGCCGAGAAACAGAGCGGGGGGGCGGTGGCGGCTAGTCCTCACACGAGGGCATCTTTTTCACTGATCGTCGAGGCAGAGGAGCCTTGGCTGGCTGCCTCTCGTGCACGCCTGGACTGGGGATCGAACCTGCAGCCCTCTGGCGATGGGACAACGCTCCAACCAGCAGGGCCACAGAGTTTGTTCTCGTAGCATTTTCATTAACTATTGCGTTATTTTCCAGAGGAGCAGCTGCACGCCTTGTGGCACCCCCGCCCCCACGAAGCTGCCACGTCCCAACCCTACTCATGAGGTCACAGGTCTGCCCTCTGGGGTCTCGAGGTGGGCGTTCTTGTCCTTCCTTCTCGGACCCGCCCCTAACGCCACGTGGATGCGTGGACGCAGCCGAAGCCCTCCCTGTTCGAGGGGACCTGGCAACGCCGCGGGGCTTCCCTTCCCTGCTCCGCCCGGTCAGCTCAGACGACGGTCAGCCTCCTGTTGCGATTCGAACAGCAGCCCCAGCTACTGTTTTGAGGGGTGACTTACTTTCCCGCCCCCAGTATGCAATTTCAACTTTAAAAATCCATTGCCATGTTAATGGCATTTGCATGTCACCTCCCATCCTTTTGGGGAAGCAGGCGAGATGCCGTATGTAAATGAGTTGACCCCGTGGACAGCGTCCGCCCGTCAGAAGAAATGAGAGGGTGTGTGGGTTCAGGGCTGAGTGGTGTCCCCCGGTGTCCTTTTGGCAGCCACTGGTGTTTCATGTCCTTGGTGGGTGGAGACGCAGGTGGGTCCCTTCCTTCCTGGAAATGCCTGGAAGTGGCGGGGGTCTCCACGCTGGGCTGGTGGGGACGTTTTCTGGGTCCGCTCAGCAGAACGCTGCCTCTGTGCTGGCCCTGCCCATGGCCGGGCGGAGCTGCTGGACTCCAGCCCTGGACACCCCCGTGCTGCCAGGGGCCCCAGGCTGCTCCACAGGGCCTCATCCACCGCCCTGAGGTGTGGGGGATGGGCAGGTCAGTGCCTCGGGCCCAGGATGGGGGACCGCACCTCTTCCCACGCCCCTCCCTGTTCAGGGGCCAGGGAGTGCACTCTCCGTGGCCCCGTGGTGTCCAGGTTCCTGGTATCTGCTGTGAAATGTCACAGGTAAGCATCAAAGGCGGGGCCAACGGGAGCCCAGGAGGGAGAGGGTCACCGGGCAGCCAGCGGTCGGGGGACTTGTTACAGAACAGGCGGGGTTGGCCCAGAGGAAGTCCCTTCCCGGCGAAAGACGGTCCTCGGTCCGGTCCGGTCTGACGCACGTCCCGTCATCTAGACGCCCACGGCCCAGGGCTGGGGACCGGGCCATGCCTGTCAGTAAAACACGGCCTAGGGGCACTTGCTGTCCGCGAGGAGGAGGAGGAGGAGGATGGTGACAGCGAGACCGACTCTGCCCGTCCCGTGCTGGGCGTGTCGCTCGCGTCACTTCCTCTAACACGGGCAGCGATGCCCTGTGTCTCGTCAGTGGGGAGCGGAGGCTTGGAGAGGTCACGGACGCCCAGGCCTGTGAGCGCTACCCAGGAGTCCCTCCTGCACCCCGCAGGGCCCAGCCCGGCCGAGACGGCTTTCCTGCGAGGCCGCGTCCGCTCACCCGTGGGGAGGCCCCCGGAGAGCCCCTCCCCCGCCCCGTGAATTTAAGCACCGACACAGCCAGAGAGACCGCTGGGTGTTTCACATCCTCCCGTCCGAGAGCCCTTGTGGACAACGGTCCTCTTCTCCGGGCACAGAGAGGCAACCCGGGACCCGGAGGGGCCGAGCGATTCAAGGTTAAACCGTTCACAAACGTCACTCGCCGCTGGCACCGGGACTCGGACCTCTGTCTTCCGTCATAGCCCGTGACCTGTGGCATGACTCAGATGGAGGGCATCTGCTCAGTCACCACGGAGTCCTTGCGTCTCTGGCGTGCCGGGCACAGGTGAGGCCCAGGGGGCCGTGCGTGACGTGGGTCCTTCTCTGAAGGCGCTCCGTCCCGCAGGGGGACAAGCGGGTAGGTGGATGATTCTCTTACAAAACCCAGAGAATACGGTACTTTAGATGGTGCCCCAGGGGGCCGGGACCAGCGTCCCCTGTGCCTGGGGCCACCCTCGCCCTGCTGGCGGGGGATCCACGCTTGCCTGGCTCCCCCTTCCCTTCTGGAAGTTGCTGTGTGGGGGCCCCTCCACCCCAGAAAGTGTGGCGGCACCTGGTCCCCAGCTCCCCGGGGCAACGTGACTGTCCCCGGGACCAGGGCCTTCCCCGAGAAGACCCCAGCAGCCAGAAGGTTTGCAGCTCCCGCGTGCCCGGCTCTGGCCGCCCCGCCCCCGCCCCCAGGAGGACCACCTTCCCCGCCTGGGCACTAACGTGTCTGCTTTTTCTCCTCTCGCTGGAAATGCACTTCGACTTTTTTTTTTTTTTAACAAATAACACAATTTTCCGTTTGCGTTTCCCTTAATAAGACACAGCAATGAAAGCAAGAGAGGGAAAGTAAAACAGCGTGTTGCTGTCATCTCCACTCTGCGGTGGGACGTCCCTCTCACGGCCCTCCCCCCAGCCCCGCGCCTCCCCCGCCCTCCCCCCCCCCCCAGGGAAGAGAGCCACAGAGATTCGGGGGTCTCCCAGTGCTGCTCCGGGTTTCCCGCCCCAGAGAGGCCCGGCTCCGAGGCGGGGCTGCTCGTCTCGCCCCGTCTGCCACGACTGAGCGTGACTGAGCACAGGTGACCGGAGGCGACGGAACGCGGCCTGGGCACCTCCCGCTGGAAGAGGTTTGCCCAGGTCACGAGGCCCCTGCACGGCCTCTTGGGACCCCAGGGTGACCCCTCGTGCACTGGCCCTTGTCTCTCTTTTCCAGCGATGACGTCGCCCGGGCCAGCCTGGCAAGGACGCCTGTCTCCGGCCCAAAGCACAGCACTCGGCTTAAGATGGAGACGCCGGCTGTCTTGGAATCCGCTCGAAGCTGAGTGATTCCCAACGTCCGGATCAGCAGCCGGTCTCTTGGCACGGATGTGTGCAAGTTTACCCGCGTGGGGCCAATTGTCCCCACGGGGACAAGGACGCGGGGTTCAGGAATAGCACCCTCAGGGCGGCAACAGCGGCCCCGCTGGCAGGAGGCTGGGCCGTGGACGCACCGTCTGTGGGAGTGACCCAGGCCTGGGGGCCCCAGCGTGTGAGAGCCGAGGAGCCGGTGCGGGCAGGTGCGGAGGAAGGGGAACAGGACGGAGCGGGCAGCTCCGCCCCACCCGACAGGTCCTGCCTTGGCGAGCGGCCGGCCCTGAAAATCGACGGGCCGGAGGCCGAAGCTCTGAGAAAGTGAATCCTGACCCAGTGTAGGCCGACGCTGGACCAGAAGAGCTTTCCGGTTGCGTGGGACTCTACTCGTCCTCGGGGGTCGTGTTTGGCTCCTTCCTCAAACGCTCCAGGCTTCTCCCTGCGGTGGAAGGGAGAACGCGGCTCACTCTTCGTGGGGCCCTGCCGGCCAGCGCGCTGCGGCGATGTCCCCTTTCACTAAAGAGGGAAAACGATCGGCTCTGGGTTTGCGGTGGGAAACCACGAGGCCGAAGCAGGGGGCCCAGTGGGACGGCGCCTGCCCCCCCCCCCCCGTCACGGAGTCGGGCAGGGGTGTTACGCAGTGTCCCTCATGCACCGGGACGGGTCCCATGAACTGCAGAGGAGAGACCCTCACTGCACAAGGCGTCCCCTTGCTGGCTCAGACACGCCACTCAGCCCCACCCGCCAGTCTGCACCTGGGCAGATTCCGAGAAGCACGTGACAAGGACCTGTGGGTTCCGATACCCCCCCATCCTCCCCCACCCCTCTGCCCTCAGCCTGATCTCACCAGCTTCAGACAGCGAGGTGCAGCCCTTCATCTCAGGGAGGAAGGGCTGCTCGCTGCCCAGGCACCTCGATGGCCCCGCCCACTCAGGAGCAGAGCAGGGAGTGGGCCCCAGGCCCCGGGAATGGGGACCCCACGTGCTTTCGTGCCTTCGCCTCTATGGCAGATCCCACTGCGGACAGCACAGCCCTCAGCATCGGCCCAGCAAATGGCGGGCATCCGTCCGTCCCGTCCACGGGTCTGGCTCGGGGCAAGGCCCTGGGGCTGACGCTGTGAGGAGGAGACACCAGTTTCCCCCCTGAAGGTGCCAGGGAGCCCCCACGAGGGGAACGACCTCGTCATCAAACACTCACGAGACTCTACGAGGAACATTCTCTCGCTCCCGCAACGTATCTCCCAAGTTCAAGGCCTTTAGTGAAACCCAGGTTCCGCTGGGCATTGAAGAGTATTCCTGACTCCCTGGCTGGTGTGGCTCAGTGACTTGAGCGCCAGCCTGCGAACCAAAGGGTCGCTGGTTCAATTCCCAGTCAGGCCACGTGCCTGGTCTGTGGGCCAAGTGCCCTGGTGAGGGGCCCGCGAGAAGCAACCACACATAGATGTTTCTCTCCCTCTCTTTCTACCCCCCTTCCCCTCTCTGTAAAAAGAAAGAAAGAA
Organism: Glossophaga mutica; assembly: GCA_039655065.1. NCBI lineage: Eukaryota > Metazoa > Chordata > Mammalia > Chiroptera > Phyllostomidae > Glossophaga > Glossophaga mutica. The sequence goes on from CM077316.1 coordinate 52,508,019, forward strand.
AACCTTCAACAAAAGTTTCCCTTGTGGTGGTGTCTGTCCTACCCCATTCCTCCCTGTCCAACTTCTCGTTTATGCACCAACCGCAGAGTGCTTGTGATGCGTATCTCCCCCTGCCCTTCTTGGGGTGGCAGAGCACACAAAAGACAGGCGTCGGGACGCGCACCCCTCACCACGTGGGCGACATCAGCGATCTCCCCCGACGCCCTGAGCCCCAAAGACTCGTGGCAGAAGATGGCCATACCTGTTCGTTCGGCCTGCCTCATGGGCTTGGGGTGCGGATGGAGCAGAGCTGCCCCCGTGTCAGGGCCGGCAGGACGAAGCGGTGCCCCAGCACCACGCGTGGGACCCTTTGCTCTCCCCCACGAGTCCCGGGAGCCACGGGCAGAGTCTGGCTTGTGCCCACTGCCGAGGCCGCTGTCACCGCCCCTGACCTGAGGCCAATGGAGCGAGCGAGGGCGGCCTGCAACTCTCTCTTAGAACTTAGGACACGATCCTGTCCCGGGAGAAGGTAACAGCTCGTGCTTGCTATGGGGCATCTCGCGGGCTCAGGTGCAGTTTGCCTTGTCCCCTGGTGATGCCAATTCAGCCCCCTGCAGTCCAGTCACTAAGAGGCAGGGGAGGATCCCCGGGAACGGGGGTCTGGGCTGCTCAGGTGCACCCGAAGCTCTGCTTTCGTCACCTGCGATTATTGGGATAACGACTGTGTCTCTGCCTCCGAGGGTCGTGGTAGAGATAAAATGAGTCAACCAAGCCTGGCACAAAATAGATGTTGGATAAGCGTTAGCTGGACTTGTGATTTACCGAGCGTCCCCTTAGGGCCAGGCACGGAGCTGGCCTCCTGGTTGCACTGCAGTGAAGGCCCGACCCTGCTCCTGGAGGGGCCAGAAGTCTGGCGTTGTGGAATAAGGTTAGGGTGCCGTGCGCTGACATTCCCCCCCCCGCCCCCGCACACCTCGCTCCCCTGGGAATGCCCCCTCAGCGCCGCGTCATAGAGGGCTCGGGGTTTGGGGTCGGACCCCACCCGGTCTGCAGCAGGACCCTGATTCAAGCATCGCCGGGGCAGTGGGGTCCCCTTGAATCTGCACTCTCCATCGATGAGCAGGTTTCGAGCCCAACTTGGCAGCTCCAGGGGGCCTCTGGGTAGCCAGACGGGACTTGGAGAGCTCGGAGATGCAGGGGCCTCAACCACCGGCCGCGAGCGGCCTTTGCGCGCGCCCCGCGGCCGGGTTAGGGCCGTCCGGCTTCCTCACTTGCAGCGGCGTGCGGGCGCCGCGGTCGGGGCGGCGCCGGGAGCTCGGCGCAGGCCCGCGCGCCCTGAGGTGGTGGTTACACGTGGAGGAAGGAAACTTGGCGCGCCCGGGAGGTCGCTGCGGCCGCGGGGCGCTCTCGGCGCGGGCCGCGCAACCCGCTCGGAACGCGAGCGCGGCGGCCCCTCCGCGGGACGCGCTCCAGCCCCCTCCCCGAGCTCTCCACCCCTCCCTGCGCCGCGCAGGCAGCCGTCGCCCGGGCCGAGCGGCCGGATTCGCCCGGGCCCACAGGGCCCAACTCGCACCCAGGACCCGGGCCGCCGCCGTCCCTCCCCGCCGCGGAGAAGCGTCGGCCCTCCCCTCGCCCCGAGGAGCTACCGGGCGGGCAGGACGTCTGGAGAAGGCCGGCGCCGGCGGTCATATCCCGGCTGGGCCCGCGCACTGAGGAGCGGGCTCCTTCCCGGGCGCGCCGGAGCCGGGAGGGCGCTCCCTGCAGCCTCGAGGACGTCCGCTTCTCCGGCAGCAGCTGGTCCCGCTCCGGCTGCGCAGCGAGCTCTCCCGTCAGGTAAGGGAGGCGGCCGGCGCTGGGCTCCGGCTCGGGCCGGCGTTGCTGAAAGTTGATTTGAAATGCAGCCAAGAGTGCGCAGGGCCGGCGCGGCTCCGCCCCGAGGCGACTCCTCTGCTCCCGCAGACGTTCCCGGCACCAGCGGGCGGCAGGAGGACACCCGGCGCCCCGGGTCCGGACGGCTTGCACTGCGCTCTCGGCGGGGCAGGGGAGGGATCGGCCAGGTGCGGGCTGGTGGCCCCGCGTGCCCGGGCCTTTCACCCCATTCCACCCGGGAGCTGGGTTCCAGCGGGGACGTCCCCAGGGCCCTCCGCAGAGGAGGTTGGGCGGAGTCGGGCAGGCACGGGAGCCCTGGGCTGGGACAGGGTGGGGACGCGGGGGCAGGGAAGGCGCAGCGCAGTTGGGGGGCGGAGGCCTAAGTACATAACGCGCTGACTTCGAGTGAAGTCAGATCAGTTGGAGCGGCTCGCGGTGACTCGTCTCTCCGCCCACCCCACGTTCCTCTTGGCTGGCCTCTACCCTGCGGCTCATTCTGGTCACCCTGGCCACTCCCTCCGGCCTCTCCCAGGAGTGCGGCGGCCGCGTCCCGGAGGGCACGGCGCCAGAAGCGTCCTTTCCTCTCCTCCGCAGGTCCTCGCCGCCCGGCCCGAACATGCTGGACGGGCTGAAGATGGAGGAGAACTTCCAAAGCGCCATCGAGACCTCGGCCTCCTTCTCCTCGCTGCTGGGTGAGTCCTCCAGCCGCGCGCCCCCGGCGCCCCGCCAGGCCCAGGTCTAGAGCCCAGTTCGCTGGGACGCCCTGGGCAACGGGGGCGGGCGCCCCGCATCCTGCACTCAGCTGAGACCCTGTCTGTTCGCCCGTTCCCCGGTCCCTTCCTGCCCCGAACAGAGCGGCCGACAGGCCTCCGGCGTGAGCATCGAATTCCCCCAGGTCGTGAGGGCTGGGCAAGCTAGCTCGCAGGCGACCGATTTGCAAGTGATCAAAACCACCCAAGGCAGGAATTTTAATCACGGAGCTGATCGACAGCTCTCAAATGCCTGCCTGTCTTCGGCGGCCTAGAGGCGAGCGTCGAGGAGGCTTCCCGCGCCCACCGACCCCGGGCTTGGTCTCAGCCGAGGGGCTTTTCCGGGCCGGTGGGCAGCGAAGCTCGAGGATTAGCCTGCGCGGCGGGGCCCTCGCCTGGGCTTTAATTAACTGGAGCCGGAGCTCCGGCCGGAGGTCCTCCGCCTCTCCAGCCTCTTCGCAGGGACCGCAGGAGAGCACCGCGCGCCCAGGGCCTCGGCCGAATGTTCGCGCGCGCGCGGGTCCCGGGAGCCAGGCCAGGACCTCACCCCACCCGGCTCGCCCTTGGCACCTTTCAAGTTTGGGGAGCGGGTGTTTCGATCGTTTTAACGGGAGGGGTTTTCGTTTTGTCCTTCGCTGTGGCCTCTCAGCGTCACCAGAACCGCTAGAGCGGAGTGAAGGCGGCGAAGGGACAGTTCCGAGGGAGAAATGGCGGGGAGAGAAGCCCCCCAACTCCCCAGCTGACGCGCAGTGTCAGAGAAGGGAGCGCGCTACGTTCCCTACTTCCAGCCGCGGTGCCGGAAATCTCCCCGACTCCTCCGCCTGGGAGGAACGCGGGGCCCGGGCGGGCAGCGTCCTGGCGCGGGGCGCGCGCGCACCTCCGCCTGAAGCGGGCATCGGGGTTCGTCCTGGGCTCCGCGGGGCACGTCCCCACCAGGAGACGGGTCAGAGAGAGTAGAGAACGTCCACCTGAGAAGCATCTTGCTGGTCTTCTTGGCCTCCCTGCCTGTGCCCCACGTCGGTGACCACTACCCTGGAGAGCTGGTGGCCAGTCCCGCGAGGGAGTGTAACCGGGAAGCAGGGGAGAGACAGGCCCTTTGGGACACCAGGCGCAAGGCTACTTTTACTCGGGGGCAAGGCTTCCTTTAAATAGCTGTGAAATACGCCAACAAAGGTGGCCAAGCGTCCCCCACTCCCCCCAAAGCCATTCCTCCCGCAAAGGGCCAAAACAGGAGTCCAAGGGGGTAGGGCCGAGAGCAGCGCGCTGTGGGCTGAGTCGGTCCCGGTCGGTGTCGCTCTCCCACCCGGCTGCTGAGCCACCAGCTTCACGGCGGAGTCCTGGCCAGACAGGCACAGGGTGTCTTTGCCCCCTCCGATTCTCCCCTCTGTTTTTCCCTTCTCTTTATTTCGATGCCTCTTAATTATGAAAAGCCCACCTGCAATTTGCAGCTGAGACTCAGCAAACGGGGGCTCGTTGGTTTGAACACCCTGAGTTTGCCTGAGGCGAGACGGCATTTTTCTGCACGCAGGGGACTGTTTAGAAAGCAAAGAAAAAAAATTAAAGTCTTCCCTCAAAGAAATAAAAATTAAAAAATTCAGAACTTTGTTTTTAGCAAAAGGCAGACCCAAACACAATTCTTTTTACACAGCCAGTTTTAATAAGAGTCAGCAGAGACGAGCGCAGTGAGAGATTTCATGACCGCGACAGACCCGGGAGAACGGACTTACTGGTAGTCCGATTTTGCAGGATGCGCGCGGACGGGGTGGGTTTCATAACGGAAGGTTACTTATGGGTTTCCTCTCCCTCCTCCGGTGGAATTTAAACCTCCCCTGTGCGTTAGAAGCGCCGCTCGCCTTGATTTTTCTCCCTCTCCAAACCTCGGCCGCCTGGACCAGCCGGGGTTTTCCACTGGTGGGGACTCCGGGCGCCCGCGGTGTGAGCGCTGGGCGCGCGGCCGGCGCGGTGGCGGGATGCGGCCGGCGCGGCTCACCCGCCGCCCTCTGTTGCTGCTGCAGGCAGAGCGGTGAGCCCCAAGTCCGTCTGCGAGGGCTGTCAGCGGGTCATCTCGGACAGGTTCCTGCTGCGGCTCAACGACAGCTTCTGGCACGAGCAGTGCGTGCAGTGCGCCTCCTGCAAAGAGCCCCTGGAGACCACCTGCTTCTACCGGGACAAGAAGCTCTACTGCAAGTACGACTACGAGAAGTAAGTGTTCGCGCCGCCCCTCCGCACCCGCGCGCCCCCCATGCGGGCGATCGCCGGCGGCGCCCGTGCGCGCTCCGGTTCTGGGAGCTGCAAAGGCACCCGCATGCCCAGAGGCGCACGGCGTCCGTCCGCCCCGCCGGAGCACTCCTCCGGAGGCAGGAAGTGCCCTGCGCACTGCCACCGCCGGCGCCGCGGACGGACGCGGGCAGGGCTGCCCTCTGTAATCCGCCTGCCCGGTTTTCAGTCCTCTGGGGTCCCTACGCCGACTTGGGGTGTCCGTCAAGCTTGTTCTCCTCTGCCCCCTTCCCTGGGGTGCCCTGTGGGGTGCCAGTGGCCCCTGTCTCCTCGCTGGTTCCCAGCCCACCTCACCCACGTGTCTGCGCCACTCGGACGCCCAGCAGTGAGGCTGTGTGGTGGGTCCCACCGCGGCGATCCCCTGCGCGCTTTTCTCCGCCGCTTTGTCTGCTGGGGTCCCGACAGGCTGCGCTCAGAAATGGCGCTGCGGCCTCTCTGAGCTCGGGGCGCACACCCCGTTGGTTGTTTCTCTCCGTGCACTCTGCCCCTCCCTTCCCCATTTCTACAAACGGGGCGCAGGGCCGCCGGCCCCTGGAGGCCCGCTGCAGCCCAGCTCCATTGCTCCACGGGGCGCCTCTTCCGGGGATCCCCCTGGTGCGCGCTTGGGTTCCCGCAGCAGCGGGTGATCCCCTCCCGCCAGCGGGAGCGCCGCCCGGCGTGTTTCGAGGAGAATTAGGAGGCAGGTAATTCAGAAAGGGGATCACTTCCAATCGCGACTTCTTTGGTGCCTAAAGCCTCCGTGAGCCCTGGGAGAGGGTTAGGGTTTCCTGCTTGTCCCCAGAGGCTGGAGTGGCTTTGAGGAGCGAAGGAGAGGGGACTGCTCTCCTTGTCAAAATGGCTCATTGGCCGGGCCGGCGGCTTAGCAGAGCCGCAGAGGCCGTTGAAGGACCGTAACCTGGCGGAGGAGGAGGTCTCTGTTTCTTGTGCACTGGGACTGGTCTGCGTGGCCCAGCGGGCGAGCCTGCGGGAGGGCTCCGCCTGTGTCGCCGGCGAAGGAGAGGGACGGCACTCGGGGCCGGTCACCAAGGGGGGTGGGGATCAGTGCGCGCACCAAGACGCTTTCGCCCAGTTATTAAAACCGCACAAGGACGGGGGCGTGCGGAAGTCTCCAGGTCACAAAAGCACCGGGGAAAAAGCAAACACGTGTGTTCCTTGCCCGCTTCTCCCAGTCGCCCTGTTCGCGGCGGCTGAAGCGGGCCAGCGTTTTTAGACCCCGTGACCACAGGCCAACTATTCTTCCTGCCCCTCAGTGCTGCTTTGCCAGAGTGCACTCGAACCCAAGCCCACGTGCAGAGCATCCCGGGCGTTTGGTGATTTGTTTTGAAAGGCTAACTCCATTTTCAGCACACGCGCGCACACACACACACACACACACACACACACACAAGCGTGCTTGGTTCGGGCCGCGCTGGACCACACAGAGCGATGGAAAGCGAGCATGCACCCCCTCGTCCCAGGGTGGTGATGATGGCGAATGTCGAAGAGAAAACAGGGGCCTGTATCTGTCCGTCGTGGCTGCCTGTTTATTGCCACGGTGTCTCAGTGGCTGGTGCAGGTGTTGGAAGGTTCAGCCTGTCTTGCCCACACAGCCCCCAGTTCCGCCGCTGAATCGAGCCTCCGCTTGGTCCCTCACTTTTTCCTCCTCTGGCTCGCGTCGGGGGGTCTGGGCAGACCCTCCAGTCTTTATCTTGCTGCTTCCAGACGACCCCTGCCTTGCCCACCCCCTCCGGGCAGATCACCAGTGAGTTCACAAGGGTGGGAGCTTAGGACGGGATTTGGGTTGAGGATTGCTATTCTGTTCATTAACAACGACGACAAAAAAGAAAAGAAAACCGCAACCCAGAGAAGGCTGCAGGGTCAACACAGCTGTCCTGCCCGGAGCAAGCGGGGCTGTGTCAAGAGAAGGAGCAGTTGTTGCGAGGGCCTTCCCACAACAATGCCCCTGCCACTTCAGCCCCTCCGGTTCAGCGGGCGGGGCTGCTTACCCCACGTTCCGTCCCTTCTCCCCCAACAAAGCTGTTTCTGCCGAGGGAAAATTGCAGGGATCAACTTCGCAGCTGTTGGCCAGAACCGGGAGGATTTGGGAGAGGCGTGTGAGCGGCCCGCGCCGTGCAGAGAGGTGGAGGTGGCGCGGGGAGGGCTTCCGTTTTCATTTCGGCGGAGCTTTCGGAGACACAGATGTCCAAAATGGGGCTGCGAGGACTCCGTAGCTCGTGGCACACTCTCAGCGCTTGCCTGTGCCAGCCCGTTAGTTGTCTTTTTTTTTTTTAGATTACTTTTATTTCTTTTCCCCCTCCTCCTCAATCTCCCATCCCAAACCCCTGCTTCTTCCAACAAAACGGGATTTGAATAGATTCGACCATCTCCGTACTGTGAGGGGTGGGAGAGAAAGGAGAGGCTTGCTCCTTTCTTTGTTTTAAAACTGGGCTCAGGACAAACTCCTTCATTCTGCACTGTTGGCCGGAGCTGCCTCCGCAGGCCAGGCGCGGGCTGGGCAACGGGAGGCTGGGGAGGAAGGGGCGCAGCCTGCCTTCAGCGGGCGTGCGGCCTGGCTCTGTCCCCGTCCGAGCGATCCCGGCTAGCAAGCGTTTCTCAAAAGCCCCTCCACTTAGGGCGGAGGACGTGGAATTGGTTAGAGGCTGTCCGGAGTGGCCAGGTGTCTGCCCCCTAGAGGGACCCAGTCTGATTTCAGATAACGCTTGCGAAGCAGAGAGCACGTTTTGCCTTTGACAAGTGTGTCCGTGAACTTGAGTTTGCCTTTCTCGTGGGATCCGGTTAAAATGTGGGGCCCAGAGAAGGCACACGGAGAGGAAAGTCCAACCAAGTGCGGGGCGGTCGGGTAGGGATGGTGGTAGACTGCAGAATGCTTGTTTCAGAAGGAGTGTCTGTGACTTCTCCACAAAAATCCATGAAATTCCAATGCCGCTTGTCTGCAGGCAGATGAAAGAGGGGACGGCTGAGGTGCATTGCTCAGGGCAGGTAGAAACATCGCAGGAAGGAAGCAAGTTCATCATCTCTGCATTAGCGGTCCGTGCGCGGGGGTCCGGCTGTTGGGCGGTTTTGCATTTGAATTATTAGCTGCCCGTTCGCCGTGTCAGGCAGCTGCTTACAAAGTGGAATTTCTGCTCTATCCACTCGTTGCGACGCCTTCTCAATGTCAAGGCCTGAATTTGTCTAATTAAAAAAAAAAAAACTGGGATTGACAAGAGAGGTTTGGTAGGCACACAGCCATCCAGTTGACAGCCTCAGGATGTTTGGTTAAATGTTTCTGTCCTGCGCTATGACACCCTGAGGAGAAATTTATCTTCTGCTCATCCAAAACAAATAAGCATTTAAGGCTGGAGTGGAGAACGCTGATTTATGACGGTCCCGAAATGAGGAAGTGGACGTGACTTTTATTGCTTGCAACATGTCATCCAAGAAAAACGGCCGGTCAGGTGGGATGATGTGTTTGCAGGATCGCAGAGGATGCTGAAGGTGGGGACGTTGAGAAAACGGGGCACAACTGTCTTCCACGTCCCTGCAAGTCCGCAGGCAACCAAAATACTCTCCGGCCGAGGGGGCTTCTACTGATGGAATGGCTGGCCCCGATTTCACTGAGTCCTGTGATCTGATTACTTGGGAGTTTTCCCTAAATTGGCTCCCGGCAGACGCTGCAGCTGGACTGAAGTCAGAGGCAGGAGAGGCTGCTGAGTAACAGGAATGTGGGGACAGGGTAGAGGGCGAAGCCTGCCGGAGGGCGTCCCGCCGTTAAATCAAGTCGACGCTGTGTCTCTCTCGGGCCTGGCGGCTCGGCGCGTCGGGCAGGGCCCGCCCCCCTCCTGTGGGAGGTTTATCATCGTCCCGTCCCTTCGGGTGCCGTGGACGGCATGGGGGCGGTCTGGGATCGGATGGCTGTCATCCGGCTGGGATCGGGGCTGCTGTCCTTACATCGTCACTCCCCACGGCAGGCCTCGGGAAACCTTTCCTGGAGGGCCGGGCCTTGGTCTCACCCTCCCCCCACCGCCTCGGGTTTGGATCCGATGGATTTTGTGGCGAGAAGGGCTGCCTGGGTCTCGGCGCACAGCACGCTCGCAGCATCGTCCGTCCGTAGCATCTTTCTTGGACCTGCTGGTCGCCGGCTCCTCGGAGGGAAGGGCTGAACTAAGGGTCTCTGTTAGGGCCCGTGATGGGCTGATTCTGCCGCTGATCGAGGTCCTGCAGGAAGTGTGTGGGGGGGAGGGCAGTTAGTCTGCTTTTGTCACTGGGAGACCAAAAGTGGGCGTGCAGGTCCTCCAGAGAGGAGCTGCAGGTGATGTGATTAGAGGCCATTGTCCCATTTTCGCTTGACTTTGTGCTGCCGGCCCGGCTCCTGGCAGAATGGAAGGGAAGGGCCGTAAAACTCAAACACGGCCAGGCAATAAATGGAGGTCGGCGCTCAGCTGCTGGGGGGCTTAGCCTGGACCACGCAGCGCCGTCCGCAGCCGTCCGCGGCTGTGGGTACGCGGAAGAACACGTCCCTCTTGTTTTATTTAGCGGGTGGTTGGAAAGGGTCCTCGCTCAGGGGTGCTTTCTTTGTTATTACGTGCGCTGGTCCCTGGGCAGAACTTTCTTGGGATTGAGGACTTAAAATTCTGCCGCAAAACCAGATGGCCGGAGAGGACAGGAACGGCGCTCTGGGACGTGGAGACAGGCGTCGCCCTCCAGAGCGGGCTCGCGGGGCCCTTTCGGCTCTCCCGGAAACGGCGCACGCGGGAAAGGCTGGTTCGCACGCTGCGCCCCTCTGGGACCCCTGTCACTCACGGGGCTGAGGCTTGGCTGTTGGCCTCCAGATGTCCGTGGCAAGAGCTTTCCCGAGAGCTCGTTGTTTGCCCGGCTTCGTGGTCTCATTTTCCTTATTTTCGACCTTTGCGTTCCCCCAAACGCTGTTAGAGACGTGAGGGAGGATCCCGGGGAGTTGTTCAGGTGACACCGAAGAGGTACCGAGTCTCCGAGGGGACCAGTTCCACTTATTAAATCATCAGCTAATTAGCGCTCATGGCCAAAGAAATTTGGGGGGCCCTAGTGTTCGGAAGTGAGAAAGTGAACAAGGATTTAGAATCCTCTTGGTGGTACTGGGAATCCTCGTGGTGGTTGTGGAAGCTTCTTAGACGCCGTGAGCACACAGAACGGCGTCGTTGAGTTACATCAAGTTCCAGCGACCCCTGACTGAGTCACATTCACTCGACTATTAAGCCCAGTTGTACGACTGAGGGGCATGAATTATGGGGGGGGGGAGTGCTGTCACAACCAGCTGGAAAGACTTAAAAATGATTTCTGCTGTCACCACGAACTCTTGGCTGTCCTTGAATGCCCCGCAGTTTTTCCCCATCTCTCAGGTGGGTCTTTAAAGGCCTCTCCTGTCTTCGGAGGGGAGTGCTTGGTGAGCAGGTGAGCTAAGAGGTGGGGGAGCCAGGTGGGAGCATGCCTGTCGCCCCCCAGAGGCTTTTGGATCTGGTCTGGGGCAGCCGGCAACCTCAGGAGCCAAGTGCGGGGAAGGTTCTGGAGGAGACACCATCACGGGACAGAGGTCAGAGGCCCTGCCTGTGCCCCCGGTCTCTGGGACCGCGGAGAGCCCGGCTGGGTGTTCTTGGGTTTACGTTTTCCCCTTCTCGTCCTGGACGCGTGCGACGTGGGGCGTCTCCGTCAGGGGGCCACAGGCAGAAGCGGCCGCGTCACCGGTGACCCCTGTGGGTCACGGCTTCGTGTGTCTGTTTCACACGTGAAAGGGGCCCCCGCCCCCCACCGTCCCGCTGACACGCAGCGACGCCTTCCAGATGCCGAGCTGTTATTCCAGGCCAGTATTTTTAACCGCTCAGCGGTCTGTATTTTTAACCGCGATGAAATTGGTGGAATGGCCCCGGCCCGGGCCTTCATTAGAAGCAGGATTAGGGCCCTGTGGGCTGAAGGAGGTGTCAGCGCTCGAATCTTGGCACGTGTCTGTTTTCACACTCCTGGAAATAAATAAAACGCGGCTTAGGACAAAGCGTCAGAGCGCCGCCGGAGTGCCGCGGAAACCCGGGCGTTAGCGACCAGGCTCCGGGAGGGATCGCCCGGGGGTCCCGCCTCGCAAACGGCCTTGTCAGGGTGGTTAAACAAGCGCTTCCGAAACCCGCCTCTGTGCTGGGCTTGGCAGCGGTGACCCGCGGCGGCCCAGCCATCCGCAGAGCTTGTCACCTGCTGCCAGGCACGCTCGGCTGAGCTAGAATTTAATGAAGCCGCCGCCGCCGCCGCCTTCGCGCGCTGTCCCATCGGAACCACTAAAAATGCCGCGCGGGCCGCGCTGTTCCTGGGACCGCCCGTGGGAGTTGCGTAACGGAGCGCGGTCTCTTCCAGACGAGCAGATGGCCGGCTGGGGGACCCTGCTTTTGGACGACGGGAAGGCTGTCTGCCTTTTCCGCCTGCCCAGGCCTCCTCGGCTCTGCACCCTCTTAGAGCGGTGTTTCGTCATCATCCCCACGGAACGGACGAGCTCCCGCAGACACCCGGCCGCCGTGGGTTGGACCGCCTGGTCCGACAGGCCCCGCGAGCCTCTGTTTATGTGAAACAAGAGCCTCGGCCCCCAGCACCACTGGGCACGGGCCTCAGGGTGGGGAAGAAGCAGCTTTACAGTCATTCCTGTGGACAGCGATACAATAATAATAATAATGCGAATAGAACGACTTCTCTGTCTCCCGTACACACAACGGCAGACCTACTGTGCGCCCAGCCTATGTACGCAGCGGTCACATCTGGCCCCTTCCTGCCCCCCACCCCCACTGCACCCCTGTGTCCCGTGGAACTCTGTTTACGTGACTCACGCAGGCATCAGAGGTCACCGAGACAGCGTCTCACGGGCGGCCTCACGTCCCGCCTCAAGTGTCCTCACAGACCCCTTGTCCTCTTGGATGTTCTCTCCTGGAGGGAACAAATGAGGCCTCTCGATGCACAAAATGCTGGTGTCCCCAGGCCCTGGGGCAGGGCTCAGCTCCGAGATCCTCCTGGGTTGGCGCCACCCCGTGGCTGTGACCCCGTGGGGGACCATGCGGGCCCCCTGGACAGCTCTCTGAGCATCCCCCCACCCCGGCGCCTTGGCGGATACGGGTTATGTGCTGCCCCTGGAGGTGGGTGGTTTTGGGCAGGTCAGAGAAGGGCCCGGGCCCGATGCTGTCACCAGAGAACCAAGGGGACTGGTCCTTTGCTGGGAAGCCCGGCTGGTTTCCGACAGGCTGCGAGCCCGTCCCTCATTCCCAGCGTGTTGCCGCGTCTCCGGACAAGCGCTCCTCCAGCCTGGAGCGCAGCCTCCTCCCGAGCCCCAGGCCCGGCTGCTGGGGGGAGAAGCCGCGCCCTCGTTCCGCACCCTCCAGTGACCCCGCGCTCAGGGTCCCATTGCTTCTCCCGCTCCCCGCCGCCAGGCCTCAGGAGCCTTTAAAAGGATTGTTCAAAGCAAAGCAAAACAAAACACCCCCTCCTGAACTCTAGATTAGCCTCTTAAGCGCTTAAAATTTCCTTTAAATGCCAAACGCTGGGCTCCTGGGGACTGTCCCCCGAACCATATTTTCATTCTTTGAATTGTTGTCATACACTGCACAGCAGATGAAGGCTGACCCCCGCCCCCCCCCCCGGGGCCCAAACTGTTCCCTCTCTGTGAGCAGGAGGGTCCCTTTGCACCGTTGTCGGGGTGGGGGGGGACCTTGTGAGCTGGGCTGGGGCTCCGGGCGAGAAGGGGTTGATGTCTTTGGGGACAGGATGGGGCCCAGGCAAGGGCGCAGGCCGTGGAGAGGGGACGGTGTGGCTTGCACAGTTTTGGGGAGTTGGGTTGTTAGCAGCCCTGTCCCGGGCCCTGGGGAGAACCAGGAATCGGGTGGGGGAGGCTCCGATGGCCTGGATCGGAAGGCCCACCCTTGCCCTGGGACTCGGTGGTTTTGGGGGTCCTTCTGTCTGGGACCCCGCAGAAGCATGGGGACCTGGTGTTTGCTCGTGCCCCAGGCACCGCTGGCCCAGCACCGTCCGGAGGAGGAGTTTTACGGCCACTGCGGCCTTTTGGCTGGCGCTCTAACCTGCGTTTCAGCCCCCTCTCCAAACGGCCTCCTCCACTTGTCCTGCCCCCGGTCCTTTCAGGCTTCCCGCCCCCGGGCCGGCTCCGGGGGGCGGCTTTCTGGTGCCCACTGTGGAACAAATCCTTTTTAACCTGACCCCAGATCTGCTGCCCCCGATGCTGGATCCCCTCACCCGCTTCCCTCCCGCCCCCCCCCACCCCCCGAGGGGACGTGGCCAGAGACAACTGCCACCGTCAGGACCACGAGGAGGGCTTTGGACATCCAGAGGCCGGAGCATTCTGGGAGAGCCTTCCTGCTCGTTTCTGGCTGGACTGCGCCGGGGTCCTCCCCTCTCTTCTCCCGGGGCTCTGAGCCCCTGCACCCTCGGGTCCCACCGCAGCACAGGTAGCCCCCCCTACCCCACGCTGAGGCCCCTGCTCAGCCTTGGAGCTCGTTTGTCTTATGCTCTGAGCCCCTCTGGTGAGCCTTTCCACCTCGAAGTGCCCTGGGTGCCCGCCCGCAGCGAGCGGCCCTGCTGGGGAGGCGCGTCAGGAAATGGTTCGCACTGGGACGTCCGTGACCGTCTGGGTGTCTTCCAGGGGCACCGCCAGCTGGGAGGGTGTTCACACAAAGGAATGACTCTCGTGCGAGGGAACTCCGGGCCCAGGCCTGGGCTGGGGAGGCAGGTGCTTTCGGGCAGAATGCAGATGGCCCTTGGCGGGGCGCTTGCCCGATGGTGGGAGGCCGGTGGGTCCCCACCCTCATCGTTTCTTCTGAGAAACTTCTTTTCTTTCTGCTCCGCTCCTGCTTGAGGCCTCCCACTCCTCTTTCCTCCTCTTCGTACTGATGTTTTATTTACTATTGTTATTTTTAACCCTCACCCAAGGATATATTTATTGATCTGAGAGAGAGAGAGGCAGGGGAAGGAGAGAGAAACACTGATCGGCTGCCTCCTGCATGCGCCCTGACCAGGGATCGAACCTGCAACCTCGTGGTGATGGGGCCGTGCTCCGATCCACTGAGCTGCCTGGCCAGGGCGGTGTCTTCCATTTCAAAGGTCACGTCCACGGATGGAAGGGGGTTAGCCAGGTGGGTGTGGGTGATGGGGGCACTGCACTGCACTGCACTGCACCCTCCATTCCTAGGAAAAGAATTTCAAATGCCCGTCCAGAGATGTCCAAGCCGCAGCGGCCTCATTTATGCAGCGGAATAGAACAGCGCTCCCCTTATGGGGTTCTTCTCAGAATTACGTGAGACAAGGAAGGGGAGGAGCCTTCTGGGGAGGTGCGGAGACCTGCGCAGAGCTGGGGGTTGTCGTCGTCATTGTTTCTTTAAAGATTTTACCTATTTGTTTTTAGAGAGAGGGGAAGGCCCAGAGGAAGAGAGGGAGAGGAACATCCGTGTGTGGTTGCCTCGCACACGACCCCACTGGGGACCTGGCCCGCAACCCAGGCATGTGCCCCAACCGGGAATCGAACCGGTGACCCTTTGAGGGTCATTTTTCCAAGAGCCGTCATATATAGTCTCTCCACGGACCTCAGGACAACCGTACACATTAGGCAGGATCCGTTATTTCCCTGCGTTTTGTCGAGGAGGAGACTGCCGCTCAGAGAGGTGACCGGCATGCCCGGGCCCCCGCTGCCGTGGTGGGAGGAGCCTCGGGCTGTCCCCGGCCGCGGGCTCCGGGCCCAGCGGCCTTCCCGCTAACTCACACCATCTGCTGCTCGAATTCTGGTGTCACGCCCCGGTGAGGTCACAATTCTCGGTTTGTCCTGCTGAACCAGCTCTTGGAAAACAAGTCCCCACCTGCTGGATACTTGAGCGGTCAGCTGCTCCCGCGTGGTGCGGTTTTAAAGGACGCTTTTTGGGTTTGGGGGTCGCCTGCGTGTTTGTGTGTGGGCCCTGCCCTGTGTGCACATCCCGCCCCCCCGCGTCCGGGCCCCTCTTGTCTCCGCCCGTCCCGTCCTCGCCGGGCTCGGCGGTCCCTCCAGGGCGGTGGCCCTTCCCACCGGCAGGATGACAAAAAGTCTGCGGGAGCCGATGCACCTCCTCTCTGGCTCCCAGCGTTGCTGACCTGACTTCTTTCCTGTGTGCGTCTCGGGCGGCAGGGCTGTTAAACCTCAGAGCCGAGCCTTCTGGATGTAGCTCCCCCGGGGACCGCCTGCGGCTGTCCCTTGGCCGTGCGGACGGCCCCTCTCCGTGCTGCCCCCTGAATGGGCCCAGGCCCAGGCCCAGCCAGAAAGCGTCCCACCGGGCCCGGGGGAGGCCCGTGGCCAGCGCCGTCCCCTCCCTGGTGTTTGTTGCTCAGCCGGGCTGGACTGGGAAAGGGACAATGGAATCTCGGTTTCTAAGGAAATCGAGTATTCCTGAATTCCGTTATTTCTCCCCGCTGTACCGGCACCGGGTTCTCCTCACTGTGGTCGGTTTCGGAGAGAGGAAGTGTCCATCTGTCTGCCTTTGATCTCTGTGAAGGGGCGTTTCAGGAGAGCAGAGATTCGGGGTAACCCATCGGAAACCTGGGGCGCCCTCGACTGGCCGTCTGTGGAGTTCTCCGACTTAGAATCCAACGGAACCTTACACACAGTTGGTTCTGGGAGGATGAAATCGCCCGTCCACTCGTGGGATCATCAAACAGACGTGACATTCCTGTGTGTGCCGGCCGTGGGGAGACGCATCAAAGCGCCGCGTGTTAACGGTCCAGGGGAGGCGGCTGAGAGACGTAAATCACGCAGATGCTCCGGAGACGAGCAAAACCGTTTGCGGGGGGGGTGGGGGGTGGGGGCGCGGCCTGTGGGGTGGAGGCCCGGCGCTGGGCTCGGTGTGGCACTCGCTGCGCCCAGGGCGGTCTGCACGGTGCCTGTCAGCCTCTGCGACGCGTGTTGGCTTGCTGGGTCATGGCCTGTGTGCCTCACCAGATCGTAAGCTCTATGAGGACAGGGACCTGCCTGGTTTTGTGACACTCGGTTTTCTTTGCCTCCCTTACCCCCAGCGTCTGCTACGGCGCTCGACGGGTAGGGGGCCTTAGGCAAAGGCATGCTGGTGCAGTGGGTCAACTGACCAGAGAGTGACAGGCCGCGGTTGCTGAGACCGCCTCACAGAGGAGGCCACACTCGGCAAACGAGCAAACACGTGCGCATTTCAGATCGCGGTCCGCACCGAGCAGATGATACAGAGCGCGCAGCGAAGCGGAACCGGGAACACAGAGCGCGAGGTTATGTTACCCTATAAACACAGGGAGGGGAGGGCGCCCAAGGGGCCCTGCGTGCTCGGAGAAGGGGGCCCAGGATGGGCAGGGCCAGCTTTCAGGGGCCCCGGGGACAGGCGGGGGCGGACGCAGGCAGGAGGGTTCTGGAAGCCGCAGTGGACTTGGCCGTTGGGCGTTGGGAATCGTATGGAGAACCCCTTCGTCGGAGGCATGGAGGGGACAGGGCAGCGTGGAGGCGGGCTGCCCAGCCAACGGAAACCGAGGAGCCGAGGGGGTTTGCGTCCAGCTCTTTGGAGGAGAGGGGTAATGGGAGAAGGGCGGAGACCAGATGAGGGGCGGCGTTTCGGGGTGGGGTCGTTGTGAGCCTCCTGGATGGATGGCCAAGGTGAGGTTAGCCAGGAAAAGGAGGGGGTTGAGGCCCAGGGCGGGAGGGGCATGACCCTGACGGAGGAGGAGCCTGGGGAGGGCCAGCCACACCCCCGGGCACGGGCTCCGCCCCCGCCGGGTCTTCCTCAGCGGTCCGTTCCCGCTGTTCTCACCTGCGTTTCTCCGTGGACCCCCCGGGACTGGCCGCCACAGAGCGGGGGTCTGCAGAGGGAGGGTCCGCTCTCCGTTGCTCCTCGGGGCCCCCCTCACGCGGCTGCCACAGCTCCCCACGTGGCTTCTTCCCCAGCTCAGCCTGGTCCCGGGCGGCAGGGTGGGGCTCCGGCCCGTGTCTTCCTGTCCACCTGCCCCGCCCACCGTCCTCCCGGTCCTGCCCCTCATCCGCGCGCAGCTCCGTGGGGTCCGGGCGTGGGCCGAGGTGTCCCCGGGGGGGCGGGGGGGGCTGAGGCTGGAGCACGGGCGTGCCAGCCCCTCCGTGCGCCTTGCAGTTGACGGGCGTTTGCTCACGGCGGCGCGTGGGACAGCTCTAAGAGGGGCTCCCGGGCGCGGACGCTGTCTGCTTGTTCGCCAGGCCTCGCGGGCTGGCGGCCACGCCGTTTTGCGGTCTTGCCCAGGAGGTCGGCTCCTCCGTGCGCTCCTCCACGCTGGAGGCTAGAGCGGCCTCGTGGGTGACCGTGGGCGTTCGGAGCCCTTGAGCTTCCCTCCACCTTGGCCGCTCAGAGCTGGGCAGATCCTTTGGCCTCGGAGATGATCCTGTCTGCCCCAGCGCCCTGACCTGGAGCCCCCGGATGTGGAGCGGGATCGCAGCGGGGGGCAGGGGGCCGTGGGTGGTGGGTGGGAGCACTTCCCTAGGTCAGGTCTACGGCTGCCAGGTCCGGGTGGCCCTGGGGGAGCACGGGGGGGCAGGGGCACCGGGGGCCGGACCTCTTCCCTTCGCAGGGAAGGAGCCTGAAGCTGGTGTTGCCAAAGGAGCCGTATCCCAAAGGCTCTGCCGCCATGGCCGGTAGATTCAGAAGAGAATGGGTTGGCGATGGCTTATTTGGTGCCATAGGCAGACACCCAGCTGATTCATGGAATGAATTTCTCCACTTGTCGACTGGTGCGGACCGCGTTCAACGGCGGCACCAATGGCAATACTTAGCCCTGTGTCACCTCGCGGTGCCCCGTCGGCGTGGGAGGAGCGAGGCCAGCGGACTGCACCCTTTCAGATGGCAACGCGGCCACGGGGTGGGGGGGACGGCTGGAAAGCGTCCGGAGCCACGCCGAGTTCCCGTCCGCTCGCTTCAACACTCTCCATCCCTGGCCCCTGCCCCCACGAAACTGTTAAAGGGTCAGACAACTTCTCCAGTGAACGCCCTTAAAAATGCAGTGGTGGGCGTGTGGCGGTGGCCCAGCCCGCAGGACGGGGTGACTTCAGCTTCGCCCTGAGGTGCTGCTGAGTCAGAGGGGCGAGCAGGTTCGAGGCCCCCTTGGCCCGGAACGGGGGAAGGCCCCCAGCTGTCAGGCCCCGGGCCGGGAAGTCAGGGAGCTCCCATTCCCGTTCCCGACGACTCGGAACCAGGCGGAGCTCGTGGCCGGGAAGAGACGCAGGGGGGACCTGCCCTGCCCGTGGCCCCGCAGCCGTCTGTGGCTGTGTCCGGTGGCCCCGCTCTTCGTGAGAACGGACAGTGTTTGCAGGAGGAGCTCTCGGAGAGCTGGGTGCCCAGGGCCTTGCTTGGTGTCCTAATTGTGCGTGAGGGGGTCAGTCCCTCGCAGCTTCTGGAACAGGACACGTGGGCTTCGAATGGCGCCTTTTTGGGGTAGAATACACACATGCACACACACACACACACACACACAAGGGCACACTGTCCCCGGGAAACTGAGGGTACGTCCATGTGACCTCACCAAGGAGGTCGGGGTGTGACCTGTGGCCAGAGAGCCAGGTCAGTGCCTCTCGGTTTCCTTGGGGACCCAACCCCTATCCTCGGACTCACCAGCACCAAAAAAGGGGCAGTCACTGTGCCGATCACCCACGGCCAAGCTCAAAGGCCGAGGTCATCCGCAAGTGTTCCGGATGAGTAGGTCTGAACCGGGGAGTGCAGTGGGTGGGCGGGGGGGGTGAGGTTGTGGTTGGAGGCATCCATAGATTTGAGCAGACCCTGGAAGCTGCCTGTGACCCCAAAGTGGCTAAGAGCTTGTGGCCCAGAAGAAAGGAAAAGGATGAGGGACACATGGCCTAGAGATGACAGCAATGTCAGAAAGGGTGACGGAAGACAGACCTTCCCCCCCAAACACACACAGATAAGGGTTCAAATAGATGCCTGCCTCATTTCAAAAGGGCAGAAGCAGCACCTTTCCACAGGGGACAGGGATGGGAGATTGTGCGTGTTTCTACGGCATCAGGTGAAGACCCCAGCTAATTTCACTAATAATTTATTCGCTGATGTGAGCGATGCCTGCCAGTTGTCAATGATGCCCACGTGGGCAAGTTTGTTCTCGTGCCGGTGATCTGTTCCTTGCGTCGCTTTCAAACCTCAGAGCTACTTCCGTGCGAATTCCCTGTGGGTGCACCTGGTGTGTGAAAAGGATGTACAAGCCGACAGGTTGCCCTGGAAAGCAGGAACACGCATCAGGCACAAGGAAGACAAATCGAGGCGCGGAGATTCTTGCTCTGCGAAGGAGCTTCATGAGACAGGTCAGGTCTACTCAGCGGTGCTGTCTGTGCGAACGGACTGACAAACTCAAGCACCTGGTCCATCTTGTTGGTTACATTAACCCTAAACTGAAGAGTAATTAGCAAATTTGTTACGTAGGCTTAGGTTGGGTTGCCTTGCTTTGCCAACCGTTGTGATCACTTGTTGGCAGCCGGAGGCCGAATGGAATGAGTCCTTCCGACTTGATTGCAGCGGTTGGGAGAAAATCACGTGTTTCAATTGCACGAAGGCGTGAGCGTCGCAGGTCGAGTGTTATGTTTGGTGGAGGCTCCGCCTCCCTCAGACGGTGCCCACGGCTTGAGTCGTGATCACGGGATGGCTCCTCATTTATCGGTTTGCTCACGGTAACTTAGTGAGCGGGCCCACGCACTGATTTTCAAATGTATCCATTGTACTAATTAATGTATGCGTAGGATGCGTGAGTATGCTGGCTTTTATGAGAGAGTTCAAAGTCTTGGAATTCGAGTTTTCTTTTAAAAATCATGTAGTATCGTTTCCTGCCCTGGCCGGGTCGCTCAGTTGGTTAGAGCATCACCCCTGATAGGCCAAGGTTGCGGTTTCGAGCCCCGGTCAGGGCACGTACAAGAATCAGCCAGTGGCCCTGGCGGATGTGGCTCGGTTGGTTGGATGTCGTCCTGCAAAGCGAAAGACTGTGGGTTTGATTCCCGGTCACGGCACATGCTTGGGTTGTGGGTTTGGCTCCTGGTCGGGGCATGTGCAAGAGGCAACCGATCAGTGTTTCTCTCTCTCTCTCTCTCTCTTTCCCCCTCCCTCTCCCTCTCTCTTAAAATTAAATGAATAAAAATTTTAAAAAGTTATTAAAAAAAGAATCAACCAATGAATGTATAAGTAAGTGGAACAACAAATCGCTGTCTCTTTCTCGATGTCTCTCTGTCTCCCCCGCTTCCTCTCTCTGTCTAAAGTTAATAAAACATGTTTGAAAACCACGTGCAATCTCTCTCGATCCTTCTGACATTTCCTCTGGAGCCGCCGCACCGTCACTGGCTGTGGGTGTGCAGAGCCTCGGCGAGACTATGGCCTGGAGAGTGGGTGAGGAGAGAGGCCGCGTTAGGCGCTCCCCCCCAGCCCGTCCCAGTGAGGAAATCTTGACTCGAAGGGGCTGCGTGCTGGTCCCCATGTCACACGGCCCCTCAGTGGCGCGGACGGGATCCATGCTCAGGCGCTCAGATGTCAAGGCCATTGAGTGTTCTGTGTCCCCGTGGCCTTGTCTGGGCGGCAAGGCCGGGAGCTGCTGCCCGCCCTGGGCCCTGGGCCCTGGGCTGCGTGGGGAGGCCCTGCCAGCATCTTCCAAGAGAAAGTAAACTCAGGATGTTCCGGGGCCATCCTGGTGCCGAGCAGGGAGGTGGAAGTCACGCTCCAAGACGCAATGACACAGCTGGGTCCTGAGGGCCCAGGGAACCCTGCTGGGGAAGCCGAGTCAGCATCGGTGGACGTCCACTCGGTAAACCGGCCCCGCCAAACCCGTCTTTGGGGTTGAGCACACCTAGAGCTGGCCGCTGGTTGCCGTCATTGTCCCCTGAGCACAAACGCTATTTACATGTTATATATGTGTCTGTGCACACACACACACGTAGGTAGAAATGTTCGATTTTAGAGAGGGAAGGTGGTTCATGGGTCATGGGGGGTATAATCACTAAAAACAGGAGGCGGATTGCCTGGTTTCCACCCCTTGTTTTTACAGTACAGGTCCTGTAGACAGCATATAGCTGAGTCTTTCTTTCTTTCTTTCTTTCTTTCTTTCTTTCTTTCTTTCTTTCTTTTTCTTCTTCTTCTTCTTCTTCTTCTTCAAGATTTTATTTACTTGTCAATAAAATATATTAAAAAGATTTTATTTATTTATTTTTAGACAGAGGGGAAAGGACGGAGAAAGAGAGGAAGAGAAGTATCAACGTGTAGTTGACTCTTGCACGCCCCCTACTGGGGATCTGGCCCACAACCCAGGCATGTGCCCTGACTGGGAATTGAACCGGTGACCCTTTGGTTCACAGACCAGCTGTGAACCAAATCCACTGAGCTACACCAGCCAGGCTGCTGCTGCTTTTTTTTTTTTTTTTTTAATAGATTTTATTTATTTATCTTTAGAGGGGAAGGGAAGGAGAGAGGGAGAGAAACATCAATGTGCGGTTGCCTCTTGTATGTCCCCTGACGGGAACTGGCCTGGCAACCCAGGCATGTGCCCTGACTGGGAATCGAACCTCGATCTTTCGGTTCGCAGGCCCGCGCTCAATCCACTGAGCTACACCAGCCAGGGCTCCTGCTGCTGCTTTTTAATCCATCTGACAACCTCTTTCTTTTCATTGAAGCGTTTGGTCCATTAACATGTAATGTAATTATTGAAACACTTGCATTTCAGACCACCATTGTGCCATTTTTATGCTAGTTTTATTTTTTTCTTTCTATGACTGCGCTGTTTTCTGTTCTCCATTTTTCCTTTTATGCCTTTTTTTTTTTGCTAAGTGGAACATTTTTTTTAGAATTGAATATGTTATCGGCTTTTTTACTGTATCTCTGAGATTCTTAATTGTTTTAGTGGTGGCCCCAGGATCGCATGGGCCTACGTGACTGTTTGAGTTAATATGGTGCCCCCGAGTATGACACGTGAGAACTTGGAATGTACGCATCTACTTGGTTTCTCCCTTTGTTTTTTCTCTTTCTTTCTTTTGCTAGTTTTAGCCCTTTCCCCCTCTGTTCTTCAGTTTGGATAATTTCTGTATTTGAAGTCACCAGTACTTTGTCATCTCCAAGCTGCTGTTACGCCAGTCCAGTGAATATTTTATTTTATTTTTTATTTTAGATACTGTATTTTCAGTGCTAAAGTGCAGAGTAACCACTAGCCACATGTGACCATTTAAACTTGGATTAAAACAGAAAATAATTCAACATCCGGCCTTCGGGAGCGGTAGCCACACTGTACGCGCCCGGTGGCCAGGTGTGGCAGGTGGCCCTGCCCCGGGTGGCAACGCGGTGGCATTTCCATCATCTCGGGGAGTCGTATCCGACTGGGCTGCCACGCGGTCTCCGTGGGATCCCGTTTCACAGTCTGACCGTCTCCGGCGGCGTGTCCCATCTTGTCATTCCTTTCGAGCATGTTTTCCTTTACATCTTTGAGCGTAGGTACCATAGCTGCTTTGACGTTTCGGTCAGCTCATTCCAGTATCTGGGTGGCTTTGGGGGGTGCGGTCTGCTGGTTCCCTTGTCTCTCACGAATGGGTCACCACGTTAAGGGGTTCCGACTGTATTCTCGACATGATCTATTGCAGACAACCTGGATTCTTACGTTTTTTTTTTCAAGGAATGCTTGTATTTTAAGACATTTCCAGTGGCAAGCAAACTTGGCTGAACTCAAACTGTAACGCTGCCTTCTCTGTGAGGGGAGAGAGCTGGGGTCTCCGTTCGCTTCCCCACCCTTGAAGGGTCTCCTGGAGCCCCCCCAGCCCCCATGAGGGGTTGGGGCTCCTTCTCCCTGGGTTTTCCCAGGTTCCTGCTCTCATTTTAAAGTCTGCCCTCGGGTCCTTCCAGCCAGTGCGACTGTGGTTTTCCCCACCTGTGTTCAGGTCTGCCCGCTCTTGCTCGTCGTCCGGGGTCTTCGCCCAGTCGTCTGCGGGAGGGTCGGTCGGTGCTCGGGGACCGCGGGCAGAGGGACCTTGTTTCCCATCCCGACTCGGCCCCTGGCCTGCGCCCTGGCTCCTGCGTCCTGGGCCCCGGGTGCTTCCGCCGGGCGCCGGGTGCGATGCTCCCTCCCCTCCGCCTGCGCGGTGAGGAGGCCGTAAGCGCGCCGAGGCTCACTTGTGGCAGGGTCGCTGCGCGGTGTTAGGTGGTGGCGGCACGGCTGTGAGCGCCTCGTCTGGTTTTGCACAAGTGGAAGTCACGCAGCCGATTGGTGGCAGAGCCAGCGCGGGGTCCCTCGGCCCCAGCTGGGCTCATGCACACCACACCACACACACACACACACACACACACACACACGTGTGCGCACGCACAAGAATACGTCTGCCTTTGAGGTGGCCCTCGCTTCTCAGCGGCATTCTGGTTACTCGGTGTGACTCTTTGTAAGTTATTTTGTGTGTCCGTGGGACTTGATTTGTTTCAGAGGGGGTGCGCGGGGCCGCCTGGCAGAGTCTGTTAATAGCAGCCTCTCTGCCTGACTCCGCCAAGCTGTGTGTTTCCTCCGTGGGTTCGCCTTTCTGCACCCCCACATCTGTCAGGCTTTGGGGGGTGTTTTGACTTGAGGGGGATGCCTACCCGCCGCGGTGTTGCCATTTCTTGCCCCGCTCAGCCCCACTTCCTCGGTGAGCGAGGGGGCCTTGCGTCCCACGGCCTGCTGGCGAGTTGCCCTTCACTGAACGGCAGCCGTGTGCAGTTGTTGACATGTTTGGGGGACAGAGAGGCCAGCCTTGCCTGGAGACGAAGCCAGGTGCCTCAGCTCTCGCACCTCTCGCCCCCGCCTCAGTCCGGGGCGCTCTCAGCGGGGGCCCAGGGCGCCCCGACGCACCAAGACGTGGTCGGGTGCACTGTTCTGTGTTTTGGGGTTTCTGCCCCAGAGAGAGACCAGTCGCTGCTTCTCTCCTGACCACTCCACGGTGAGCCGGGATTGCCTCGGGAGCCCACGTTCTCTCCACGTGGGCTTGAGCTAGAACAGGAGTCCCGAGTGAGGGCGGGGTGGGGCGCCCGTTCCCCGTGCTGCTCAGCAGGAAACCCAGAGCCCACTGGGAAAGGGGCGTCTGCCTTCATCCGGTCCCCGAAATCTCTCTGCCTTCTCCTCCAGCGGCTGCACGGGCTGGAGCGCAGCCCCACTGCCGGCCCGCTTCCCGGGGCTCGTCCACACAGCGGCAGCTCCCCCGGGACGCCCCAGCCCTGACGGTGGCCCTGCTGGGGGGCCCGTCTGCCTCAGCCGGGGCTGGGTGGCTGGCCAGGTGCCGGGAGCTCGGCAGAGGTGTCACGGGGGGCTGGCCTTCCAGACCGGAGGGCTGCGTCGGGCTGGCTTGTACCGTGTGTGCACCCAGCCAACTGTGAGCACCCAGCATCATCCCACTGTGCCCCCGCGCCCCGGGAGAGCGAGGAACCCGCGCCTGGCGGTGCCCGGCCTCAGCCCCACGCCGCTGGGCTGCTCTGGGACTGAGATCCTAGAGGAGTGCATCCTCTGTCCCCAGCGCTGACCGCAGGAGCAGGCCCTCGGCCCGGTGGCCGCCGCTCCAACACCGGTGTCCGTGTGAAATCGTGGGAACGCGGTGGACAGGGGCCCAGCGCGGGGCTCTGGTTAATGAGTTTTCCCTTCTCCCGGCCTGCGCTGTGCTCTCCGCCTCCTCTCTCCTTCCGCGCTCCCGGCCCCTCGTCTCCCCGGGTCCCGACCCTGGAGCCGGAGTGAATGAGGCCTGGCGGTGTCCAGGCCTCCCGTCGGACGGAAATATTTTCCCATTAAAGTTCCTTGTTGGGCTCCGTCAGTAGCGGTGGTGGCTGGGCAGCGTTGGGGGCTCCCCACCTTTGAGAATTCCCGGGAAAGGCTCTTAGTGGAAAGGATTTACGGCTGAGACAATGCTGCTTTCACAACCTTTAATTACACTTGACTCCTTCCAAAGGCTCCCGCTGGCAGGGGCTACCTTGTTGAAAAGGGCCTGGCTCGGGGCTGAGAGCGAGGTGGGAGGCGGGAGGTGCTCCCCTTCCCCTTCCCCGCGGTGCCTCCAGACCCCAGGGCTCCAGCGACCCGGGCCCCGCCCCCCCCAGGTTTCCCTGCTGGAGGTAGGCGCACGGGCTGGGCCGGGCCGTGGGGAGGGGACCCCTCCGGGCGGAGTTGGAGCGCCGGCGGGTGCCTGCCCAGGTCCAGTGTCTTTGCCGGTGAACTTGGAGTTCAGCCTCGGCTGGGACTCTGCACAGCCCGCCCTCGCCTCCGGTCATCCGGCACGAGCCGCCCAGAGGCCGGCGTGACGTCCGGTGGCTCCTTCTCTGAAGTCGGCCTTGACCCTGGCGAGGCCAGGGTGACCTGGGGCTCCTTCTGGTGTCCTGGCTGCTGCAGCCGCCCCTTGGAACACGGCCTGGGCCCGGGGTGGCTCCGGGTGGGGTGAAGGGTGCAGCTGGGTCTCTTCCCTCCTTGGGGACCCTTCGTGGCCCTCCTGTTCGTCCCTCCACGGTCCTTTCCCAGAGTCCTCTCCTTACCGCTCTGTTGCCTGCCGTCTCCCACCGATGAGGCACCTGGTCCCCGAAATCCAGCGGCACCCCTAGACCGTGACGTTTGGTCCCAAGCCTGCCAAGCCCACTGCTACTCCCGTGTCTCCAGCTGCCGGGCGAGGACATTTGAAGCCGGCGGAGTCGTTGGCGGGGGTGTCGCAGGGCTTCTCCGGCTCAGCATCGCTGGTGACAGGGAGAGGAGCCACCGGGAACTGAGCGAGTTTGGGAGAAAGCAGTTGAGTCAGGGTGTGGAGATTTCCGCAGGAAACCCGGGAAGGAAGCCGTGCGGAGAGCCCCAGGGGCCGAGGGCCCGTGTGCAGTTCCCGCTGAACTCCCCGGCCCGCTCACGCGACTCGGCTGGGCCTCTGTGTCTCCATCCACGGAATGGGAAGCTGGCCCAGGCGGGGCCGCCTTCCCCACGCGCTCCAGACCCGGACGGGTCCTGCAGGCCCCCGGCCCTCCAGGTGGAGCTGTCCCCTCCGGGAGAGGGCGCGCAGTCGGGGTCTGAGAAGCACCGTGGCTCCTGCCGCCCCAGCCCTCAGCTTGGGCCCCGGGGGCGCCGCACCGTGCCCAGAGGACGAGGGCCGGTCCCGAGCCTCCGCAGCCGCGGGGTGGAAATCGGACCCAGACAGCTCAGGCGTGTCCAGGACCCAACGTCCTCCGGCCCAGCTCATCTGCGGCGCCCCCCCCCTCCCCGCTCCAGCCCCTGGCAGCCTATTGGAAAGACTGGGGAGGTGGTGATGGATGTGACTGAAGACTGTGTAATATAAAAGGGCAGAGCTGAGCCTGCAGGGACCGGGGGCTGCGCGAGCTCCAATATTGCTTCTTCCACCGGGGCCTCGCCGAGGGCCCCGTGGGATCACTCTCAATATTGCTGCCACCGGAGGGGGGAGCCAGGCGGGGAGGGGCGTCTCCGGACAGCTGCGACGGGGCCTGGCAGGACAGCAGCAGCGGTGGCCGTATTTTAATAATAGTAAAACCAGTCATCATTACGTGTTCCAGGTTTATTAACTGGGGGTGGTCGGGTTTATTAACTCTGCAGCTTATTAACTTGGAGAAGTCTTTGCCCGTGGCCGCATCTGCCCGAGGCTCGCTGCTGGGGCTGAGTTCCCGAGTCTCCTGCTCTCCGGCAGGAGGTGGGGGGGGGGAGGGCGCGGGAGGCAGGAGCGGGGAGGCGGCCGTGATATCCGAAGTAATTAGAGAGACTTTATTGAAATCAAACTCGCAGGCAAGGAGCGGTAATTAACCGAGAGACGAGGACGCTTTGGACGGCGAGCCTGTCACAGACAGCCCTCGTCTGGGGCACCTGGAGCGCTCGGGCGAGGCGGTGTCGGGAAGAACGTGTGTATTTCATATTGTTTTAGAAAAGATTCTGTTTCTTTTTAGAAAGAGGGGGAAGGAGGGAGAGAAACGCTGATGTGTGAGAGAAACAATCCGTTGTCTCTTGCACGCCCCCGACTGGGGACCTGGCCCCCAACCCAGGCCCGGGGCCCCGACCAGAGGAGACCTTTCTACCCACTGGTCGGCGCCCGGCCCCCTGAGCCGCGGCAGCCGGGGCGGAGCGCAGGGACTGGAGAACAGGTCCCAACCGAAGGGTGCGGGAGGAGGCAACTCCCCCTCCTCTGGTCGCCGTTGCCGAGCACACAAAGAGGAGCCGATAAAGCCCCAAAAGACAGCACGGGCTCGTTGGAGGGTGGCATCCGTCCCCGAAG
Organism: Glossophaga mutica; assembly: GCA_039655065.1. Taxonomy (NCBI): domain Eukaryota; kingdom Metazoa; phylum Chordata; class Mammalia; order Chiroptera; family Phyllostomidae; genus Glossophaga; species Glossophaga mutica. The sequence continues at coordinate 52,535,109 of CM077316.1, forward strand.
GGACTCCAGGCACAGAGAGCCCCCGATTCTCTGGGCGGAGGCCAGGCCCAGGACTTCAGACCAGAATCCGGGGAGAGAGTTCAGGGCTGTGGGGCTCACGCGGTGGTTTTGGGAACGTGGGCGAGGAATCGCCTGGTTTCCTCGTGCTCACTCTGAGGCCGTGCGGTCACGTGGAGGCTTCTAGAGACTGAGGCTGGTGGCCGCCTGGGGCTGCGGGGGGCGGGGGGGGACCCGGTGTGGAGGGACGGTCAGCTCACCTCAACGTGGCAGCTTTTCTAACACTGCTTCCGAACCGAGCGCGAGCCCTTTATCCGATGGGGGCCTGGAAGCTACCTGAAGGCCCTTCTAGGAAACATTGCTTCGCTCTCCGCTGTGGCTCGGTACCCAGAAGAAAACTGGCCCACGTCGCTGACTTTGCCATCAAAAGGGCCTTGGCTTTGGGGGCAGAAAACCCAGGTTTCAGACGCACGGACCTCGTGCACGTTACGTCTCGGACCCGGGCCTCTACAGGGCCACGCACCTGAAGGTCGCAGACCGTCGTCATCGTCAGTGACACTTATCGCCGCTCTGTGAACCCGGGGACCCCCGGCTCCGCAGCTGCTCACGTCCCCTCCCGGAGCCGGATGGCGGGGAGTCGCTCGGTCAACATTGACACAGGGATTGCTCCGTGTCTGACGTGTCCAGCCAGTCATCTCACGGGCGGCCTCTGTTCTCGGGGCCACGCTGCGCGGCGGCTGCGCCACGGCCCTCCGGGATTACAGGGATTTACTTCTGATTAGGAGAGCCTCTCGCTGGGCCCTCTTCAGGGGGCGCCTCCCGTGGGCGGGTCAGAGGAGGCTGAGCCTGGAGCCCTGGGCTGAGCTGGGCGGTCCGGGTCCGGGTCCCCCCCCCACCCCGAGGCCCACTGGTCCGCCTCAGGCGGCCTTCGTCCTCCCACACTGGGTGTCACGCTCCTGTCTGTCCCCCTTGGGGGTGGGGCGTCCGGTCTGTGTGAGAAGGCTGCACTTTCTGGGTAGTCTCCCACTTATTTCATCACTCTTTCCCCCAAACCCGCTGAACGCGGGCTCTGTGCCCCCAGACCGGCGTCTGATGTTAACAGAGCACTCTTCTCGCTGACTGGTGTCTGAATCGTGTATTGATGGGGCCCCAGGACCAGCGAGGAAAGGCCTCCAGTGAATTTCTCTCCATCTTTAGACGGGCGACTTCAAGCATGCAGCGGGCGCCTTCTGTTCCATCGACTTTCACCCACTCAGCGCAGTTTGCTGCGCTGCCGCTGGGCCCATGGCAGGGGAGGAGGGTCCTGAGACTGGACCCTGGCCTTTCGGGGTTTTGTGCAGGAGTTTGAAGCTCCTCGAGGGCAGTGAAACCAGCAAGCGCCGAGTGCTGGAGGGTCAATTCAGCATCCCGGGCCTGTCCTGAAGGAGCAAAGGGGTCTCTCAGATGGGCTGCCGAGGAAATCCGGGAAGGCTTCCTAGCGGAGGCAAGCTTTGATTTGGGAGGGCATGAGGCAGAGGTCAATGTTGCCTGGGTGTGCAGCCAGGTACAATGCAGGTGGTGACGGCCCCGTTTGTAGGTGCATGTCTTACATTGTGACACCCGTATCCGTACTTCTAACCCGTATCAAAAAATGGTAACATCAAACCCATGCAGTCATGGTACTGATACAAAGTTTCTATTTTAAAATAAATCTGTTGAAGTGGAACGAGACAGTGCGACATGTAGCAGGTCCCAGCTGTCCAGGTGGTGAGACCCAAGGCACCGACCGCGTCTGAGCCGTGGGAAGCCCCGAAGGTTAGGGAATGCTGGCCCAACGATCTTCTCACCTCGCGTGGTTTGGGGCTGCGCAGCTCACAAAACGTTGCCATATATTTCCCGAGGTCATATATTTTCCTTGCTCCATGGAGGAGTCGGTGCGGGGGGTATTCCAGGCACAGGGGATAGCATTTGAGGAAACGGAGTTAGAATTGGGAACCTGTTCCCGGGTAAGAGGCCCGGCACCAAGCCGGTGTGCTGACTTGGGACCTGGTTACCTGCGAGTTGAGAAATCAGGAAACAACGAGTGTGAGCACCATTGGAGAAAGGCTTCCAAAGTCCAGATGTTAAGGAAGCACAGTGGGTGATTATATCACCCTCGTGGTCCTTGTTGTCACATAACACGCAGTTTACTACTTTAACCGTCGGAAAGCAGACCGGGCCGTGGCTTTCAGCCCATTCGCAATGCCGCGATACCCTGAAGCACTAATCCCAGAGCCTTTCCACCAGCCATCCCCACGGGACACCCTGTACCCAGGACACCGGCGCTCCTGGTCCCTTTCCCCGGCCCCCGGCAAACATTTCTCTGCTTCCTGGCTCTGCGGATTGGCCTGTTGTTCTGGGGGCCCCGTCCACACGGAGCCCCACGATACGCGGCCGCTGGGTCTGGCTTCCCTCCCGTAGCCGCGTATTTTCAGGGGTCACGCGTGCTGTGGTGCACGGCAGCGCTTCCTTCCCTCTCACGGGGGCACACTGTTCCACGGCACGCTCACACCGCCTTTTGTGTTTTTATTCATCGGTGGGTAGACAGTTGGGTTGTCACCAGCGTTTGGCTGTTAGGAATGACGCTGCTATGACTATTCATGCGCATGTTTTGTCTCAACTCCTGTTTTTAATTCTCTTGGGCACACGCCTGGGAGCGGAATTGCGAGGTCGTGCGGCAGTTGCGTGTCTCTCTTGGAGGGATGGCCGCGCTCTTCCTCAGCAGCCGCAGCCTGCTGCACTCCCCCAGCCACGCGCGAAGGCGCCGGTTTGGTCCCCTCCTCGCCCGCGCTGGTGTCCTGCGGTTTCTTTCGGGTGCCGCCAAACTCGCTGTGGGTTTGATCTGCGTTTTCCTGCCCAGGGACGCGGTTGAGAATCTTTTCATGTGCTTATTGGCCACTTGTCTGTCTTCTCTGCAGAAATGTGGACTCAAGTCCTTTGCCACTTTCTAATTGTGTGTTTTGCCTTTTTGGGGTTGAATCAAGTGTAAGGGCCTTTATATATTCTTGGGCAGTATAGCCCTTTTTCAAGTATATGATTGGCCACTATTCTCTCCCATTCCTGTAGGTTGCCTTTCTATTTTCTTGATCCTGTCTTTTGATGCACACACGTCTTTAATTTTGATGAAGTCCAGTTACCTGTTTTTTTAACTTTAAAAGGAGGGGTCTCGTGACCGAGTGGTAGGATGCTGTAACGGTCAGAGATGCTGGATTGTGGAGTGATCGCGTGCTTGCTGGGGAACACTTGGAAGGTGGGAAAATACACAGACCGTGGACGCTACCCAGGCCGCCACTGCTCACGGATGACCCGCTTGGTGTTCTGCCGTCTTTCCAGGCATTTCCCCCTTTATTCAGGCGAGTTTATGCCTGCCTGCCTGGGTGAGATTACCTTTTGTCTGGTTATTTATGCTTTATTTATGCTCAGAGATATCCTCATTGACCTGATGTTGTGAACGTTTTGCCGCGTTCCTGTGTGAAGGTACATGTGGTTTTGCGCTGACTGGGGCGGCTCCGTTGGTTGGGCATCATCCTGCAGACAGAAAGGTCTCCGGTTCGATTCCTGGTCAGGGCGCATGCTTGGGTTGCCAGACCAGGCCCCTGGTTGGTTTCTCTCCACACGGAGATGTTTCTCTCCCTCTCTTTCTCCTTCCCTTCCCCCTCTCTAAATAAATAAATAAAATCTTTTAAAAAATTAAAAAAAATAAATGTGTATGGTCTTATTTGTTATGAAACTTAATTATAGCCTACTTTGTTTAACCATTTATATTATCGTAATTAACACTTAGGTGACTTTCCTGATAATACACATTTTATTACATCTTGGATTATATTCTTAGATTGCTGAAGGGGAGGATTATGGCACCAAACATATTAACATTTTTAAGGTTCTTGTGCTTTCTTTTTTTCTCTTTCCTCCCTCCCTCCCTCCCTCCTTTCTCTCTCTCTCTCTCTCTCTTTCTGAGTTTCTGTCTTTCTGGCTTGCACCTTGAAAGAGGCCCAGGCAGGCTCCGATATCAGTGAATTTCTGTTTGGAAACTGCCCTTGGCCGGGGCAGGGCCGGGCCCGGACTGGCGAGCGTTCAGGCCCGTGGAAAGGGGCCATTGTCCGACTACCTGCTCCGCCTGACTCCTGCTGACCTGGCCCTCTGCTGCTGACTGTTCTCCCTACTCCGTCCTGAACTTGACCTACTCCGACTAGTTATAGCCATGAAACCAGTCTGGCCTACCCACCGGTTCAAAACCCCTGTCCTGCCTCTCGACTACTTTCTAGGCGGAGTCCCTTGTGCCTAAGCAGATGTCACAGTCTGGTTTCCGTTGGTACTTCAGGGCAGTCTATATTACCATATTTTGCCATGTATAATGTGCACTTTTCTTGCCCAAATTCTTGAGGGAAAAATCAGGATGCATATTATACATGGGTATAATGATTACATACCGTGGGTACAATAATCCCATATATAATACACACAAAAATGTGGGCGTGCATTTTATACACAAAATACGGTATATGTATTTCGATGTTAGGATGTCATGAATGTGAAGTTACCTCATTGAATAAATGCAACTTCTTCAAGGAGAAACAATAAACAAAAAGGCAGGCTTTTTTCTGGTTTTTGTTTTTGGAACAGATAGTTCTAAGTTCCTTTCCAGAGAAGGTCTCCCCAAGTGCCCCGCATGCAGAGGTGGGGTCAGGGTGTGCTCGTCACCCCTCATTCACCTTTTAAGGAATAGAGTCTACGTTTCAGAGCAGTTTTAGGTTCACTGGAAACTGGAGAGGAAGGTACAGAGATTTCCCATGTACCCCGCCCCCCCACTTGCACAGCCACCCCCCATCCTGCTACCAACACCCGCCTGACCCCCCGCAAAGGGGCCGTTTGTCAGAAGCAATGGACCTACAAGGACACGCCCTCAGCCCCCCGAGTCCGTGGTCTGCATGGGGTCCGCCGTGGGGTGTATGTTCCGTGGGTTTGGGTGGAGACCGGTGTCGGCATCATGACATCGCACCGACCACCCGTCCGTCCTGTGCATTCCTGCCCCCGCCCCGAGAGCCTCCGGCAGCCGCTGATCTTTGTACCGGCTCCGCGGTTGTGCGTCACCCAGAACGTCCCGTAAGCGGAATCCCACAGCGTGGAGTCCCTTCAGGTTGGCTCCTGTCACTTAGTCAAAGGCAGCGCGCTTCCCGCCGTGGCTCTTCGTGGCTCGAGACCCTATTTCTCTCTGGCCTCGGACAGTGTGGCATCGTGTGGATGGAGCCCAGTTTTCTTGTCTGCTCACTGACTCAGGGCCGCCCGGCTTGCTTCCAAGTTTCAGCGATTTTGGAGAAAGCTGCTACGAACATCCGTCTGCATTCGTCCAAACCTTTGTGTCTCTCAGCGAAGTTGCAGTTTCATCCTCACGGTGCCCCGCATTCCTTACAAGGATATTCCTAGATATTGCATGTTTTCTTGCTGCGGTGACTAAAATCCCTCTGAAGTCTACCCTCAGTTTTGTTTGTTGCTAATGTCGTAGAAGGACCATTAATTTTTTACACCTGGTCTTGTGGCATGTATGTTACAGAACCTATTCATTTTAGATTTTTGTTGTTCTCTTGGTTTTATTCATTTTCAAATCATCCCTGTTTGTGTATCCTTCTTTCCAGCAACTGCACGTCCACCTGTCTGTCTTATCTGATTTTCTTTTCTTTTTTTTAGACAGGACTCTTCAGTATTTAAACAGCAGAAGTAGCAGGGGTTCTTTTTATCTTCTTCCTGGACTTTAAGGAGAAATGGATGCCTTTGGACTTTTTAAGTATGATGTCAGCTGAGGGTTAAGGGTCACATTTATTATCATGTGAAGCGATAGGTCTATTTCCTGCTGAGGTTTGTGGGCACTGGTGTGTGTGAGAGCGTGGGAGACAGAGAGACAGAGAGAGAGAGAGAAGGAAGGAGGGAAGGAGGGAGGGAGGGAGGGAGGGAGGGAGGGAGGGGAGCTCTCAACTGCATTCCATTCGACTTCCAAGAACAAAGCCCAGTGAACCTGCGTGAACGGTTAAACGGAAGGGCCTGCTTTTTCCACACTGCAGACGTCTGGGTGGGCAGTAGGGTTGGAGGGGGGCTCCTCAATGCCATCATCTCTCTGTGCTCTTTCTCTGGCTCCTTGGGGCCCCCCATCCTCCCTGCATTCCTCCTCTCCACCCTCCACTCTGGGGGCTTGCATTCTCGTGGCCCAGAGCACGGTGCAGCCAGCCTCCCAGGCCCGTTCCAGTGGGAAGAAGCTGGCGGAGCCCATAGGTAAAAGGCCAGAGAGCCCAGAGGCTGAGTGTGCTTCCTCTAGGGGGCTCCCCAGTAGCCACCAGGGGCTTCCAGTTCCATCTCACTAAAGGGTGGGGCGGCCCTGAGGGCGGAGGGGGGCTGGGAGCAGGGCCTGAGGAAGTGGTGGGGTCAGCGTCCAGCGGTGCTGCCTGGCGTGGAGGCAGAGGGCTCGGACCCCTGCACAGGGACACAGCACAGCGCCCAAGCCCATGCTCTGGGCGGGGAGGCTGCTGGCTTTCTGTGAGTCCGGGCTTCCCTTCCGACCCTCGGAGCTGGCTGAGTGTCGCCTTGCTGTGCCGCGGCTGCCTGGGAGGGCGCCTGGCCGCAGCGGGACCCTGAAAACGCTTGTTCTCACCGCTCGCTCTGCGATTGGATGCTTTGTTCTTCTTCTGGTTAATGAGTAAACTGCTCTTGCGCCCTGGGTTTTATGGGGCTGTTATTAAATTACCTCTGCTTGAACAGGCCCGTCAGGTGGACAGGATGTAGCATGTGGACAGTGGGTCGGCAACGGGGAAGGTGCTTTGCGAGGAAGGGGAGACGGGGAACCAAGAGAAGAGGAGGAAAGTCACGGCCGCCTCGCAGATGGGGGAGGGGCACAGGGAGTGCGGGCTCAGGGCACCCCCAGTCTGCTTGGCTTATCCTCTCGGCCTTGAGAGAAGCGAAGCGTCTCACGTCGCAGTGTTACTGGGAAAAGCCCCCCCATCCCGCTGCTTCTGTGGCAACTATCAATTGCTTCCTGCGTTTCTGCCGCGTAAATAGAGCAGGTTGCCGAGGAGCGAACGGCCCGGCGGGGAAGCGGCGGGTCGTCAGCCTGGTGTTGACCCTGAACCCCGAGGATGACGTGAGGTCCGCTAGAGTGCTCGGGAAATTTACCAGAACCCACTTCAGCTGGAGGCGATGTGTTTTAAATCCCCCGTAATGCGCCGAGGGGATCAAATTAGATAATAGTTTGCAGAGATCCGGGCCCGGAGCCCCAGTCGGCGGGACTGGATCCCGCATGTTACCCCGCTTGCGCTTCGGGGAGACCCTGGGCCCCGTGGGGCCTGGCTGACTCTGTGTCTCCCCAGGTGGTGACCCAGCACACCTGTGACCCCGAGGTGCCTCGGGGTGCGGGTGGTTCTCCGAGTCCAGATTGTTTGCACTTCTTTCGTGCTGAGAAGGAAACGCCAAGTCTGCCTTGTGATTTTGGTCCTAAGAGGGGTCCCCCCACTGCCACCCCCCTTTCCAGCTTTCCCCTCTGGGCAAACTCAGGGTGTCACCCCCGGCCTCTCCCGGGGGGCAAGGGCGGGAGTGCGTGTGCCTGCTGCTTTCGTGGGTTGCTGCGTTTCTGTGGGGGTTGGCATTCAGAATGGGAGGTATCTGGGGGTGCACCTCTTCTCCGTCCCCATCGGAGCGGACTCCACAGTCCAGAGCGGCTCTGGATGAACAGGATAAGGAGCTGGGTGAGGGCTCCCTATGCCTTGTGGGGGTGGCGGGTGAAGTGGTGGGGGCGGGGGTGGCCTTCCGAAATACATGAGAAAGCTCACTTCTTCCCCGGCTCAGTACCAATTTCATACCTGCTCCTCTCAGGTTAGGGTTCCCTCCCTCCCTCCCTCCTTCCCTCCCTCCTTCCCTCCCTCCCTTCCTTCCTCCCTTGCCCACCTGTCTTTCTCTCAGATCTAGGACGTATGTTCTCTTTACACACACACACGTACACACTTGTACACACACAAGACACAGAAACCACGGTAACCGACCAAGCTCCACAACTGGAAAAGGAAAACCTTCGCCCCGTCCAGAAATGAAAGGCCCCGCCACCCCGTCACCCGCTGAGCGGGCGAGGGGCATCTGTTCTCTGATGGCCGGACTCCGACCCTGCCGCGCTGCCGCAGGGACGGCCAGTAGGTCCGCACCAGGCTGCAGCCACCTGCCTCCCAGGACAGCATCTGAGGCCGTCTGTGGAGAGCAGGCCCCGGGGCCTTCAGGGCGGCAGTGCCCAGAACCCTGGGTGGGTGTAAAGTGGGGGCTGCTGGGCGGGCCCCCCCAGAGCCGAGCTCCGGGCAACATCCAGTGCGGACGCCTCTCAGCTGCGGGGGACGAGGTATTCCAGGCGACAGCAGGGTGTTTGGCCTCGCACATGTCAGGAGTGTGTCAGGAGGGGGGGTCAGGCGTGCGAGGGACTCTCCAGAGCCTTCTCTACCTCCTCGGTGGCTTTGAGGTTCGGCCACGGGCCTCTGCCAGCGGGAGGGCTGGACCTCGGGGCTGCTGCTCCGCCTGCGCCCGGGACCAAGCTGGACTAGCCCGGAGTCAGGTGACAAGGATTTCGTTTTCCTGGGTTGGATTAAGGACCAAATGCAAGATGACTTGGATAATTCTCTCTCTGCTGGCTCCTTAGCTACAGGCAATTTACTCCCGCCTCCCCCGTAATGCCAATTACGCCGTTAGCACGCACTTCAAAGCCCCGGCTGTGGCTGGGGTTTCCGGTGCCGGTGTCCCGTGGGCTTCGACCCAAGGTCGGAGCCGGGGGAGACAGGAGGAAGTGGGGGTTTCCTGCATGTTCCTTGGTTAGTGGGGATGTCGGGGAGCTCAGCGAGGGCGGGTGGGGCCAGCCCAAAGCAGGGGGCACAGTCAGCAGTGGAGGAGGTGGCCTCTGGTGGCATGGCCTTCATCAGCAGAAAGGCCGTGGCTTCCCAGACGTCCCTGAGTGGGGAGGGAAGGGGACAGAGGGAAGGAGGAAGAAAACGGGACTAAGGGACGGGGTTAACTGATGGGTGGGTCGCAAGGGTCAAACACTGGAATGCCAGGGTGGCCTTTCCCATGCAGGCATCTGATCGGTCACTTCCCCCGGGGCGGGGGGACAGAACAGGGGCTGTGACCACAGCCCGCCAGGAGCCTCTGGGTGTGGATCTCTGGGGCACCTGCCTGCGGCCTGCGCACCTCTAACTGGTGTGAAACGGGTGCCCCTGGCCGTCACCCGCGGGCTGCGCCCTGAGCTGGTCTAGTAACGGTCCTGTTATGGGGAGCTGGCCGCCAGGACGGGCCGCGTGCGGGCTACAGGAGCGAGGGTGGCGCGGCGTTGCTCGGAGGAAGGAGCTCCCAGAAATCTGGTCCGAAACGGCGGACCTCTGCGCTCTGTTTTCAAGCAGAGGCTCGAGGAAAAGGGAGCGAGTCCTCAGAAGGAGAGGCAGAGCCGAGCAAAGGTGTCGGAGGAAAATACAGTGGCCGGAAGGTAGAGGAAAACCTGGAGGCCATAAGGTGGGAAGAAAGAGACCCTGAGATGCAGGGCAGGTAGACAGCATCGTGGGGACCAGGAGGGTCCCGAACACAGGGTCACCGCGCCCGCCTCCGGTCAGAGCTGCAGACCAGAAGAGGAGGATGTACAGCAATGCCCCCCACAACGCTAGCCCGAAACGAGGGCTCCTGAGCCCTTCGGGGGCACCCCGGGACGCTGGGCTGCTAGAGGCCCTTTGCCACGCCCCCTGCCTCGGCCTCCCAGGGACAAGCTAGCTGCTCTGAGGCTCAGAGCCTCTTCCCCGCCCTTGGTCGCTGTCCCCGCACACCAGGCAGCAGCTTCACCAGGAGGTGTCATTTTGTGGAGATGCCTGTCACCTCTCAGACGGACACTGAGTCTGCTCTGTTTACTGGGAGCCCCTGCTCTGTGGGGCCCCGGGTTCCGGCTCTGCCGCTTGCCGCCTCTGTCCCCTTGGCGGCCCTGTCCTGCCCTAGTTTTCCAGGGCAGCTGGGACAGGGCCACCAAGGGATCCTCTGGGAGGCTGGGCTGTGTCTTCAGGGGTTTCCGAAGACAGCCTTTCCGGGGGCCTCACCGTGGGCAGACGGGGGTGGGGCTGGGTGTTCAGGTCCCTGGCTCCTTCTCTGCGTGGTCCCCATCCGTGGGCTCTGTCCTTGCCCTGAGAGCCTTAGCTGCTGTCAACTGTCCTTTCCACGGTGGTGGCTCTCTACCCCGTCTCCTCAGACAGGACAGCTGCCCGAAGTCCCCAGCTCTGTCTGGGGCTTCTGCAGGCCCCTCCCACACCTCTGTAAACAGGACCTTTTAAAACTCAATGATCCAGCCCAGCCTCAGCCACCACAGCAGAGGACAGGAGTGTGACTAAGCCCGAAGTTGGTCCGTCCCTTCTAAATGGCCGGCGACATGAGGCTGGTGGTGTGTCACTGTGTCTGACTTGCTCAAAGGGAAGCCATCAGGACGCTTGGGGACGGAGCAGAGGGGGTGGCTTTCGAGGGGTGGGGCTTCCTGGGAGTGCGACCTGCATTGTCACCCGGAGTCGGTGCCAGCGATGGACTCTAAGGTCCTTGACCAGAATGACTCCTCTCCAGGGGACCTTTCGGAGCATTTTTCCCCCTGGTGCGCGGCCTCCCTGCCTGAGCTACAGAGCAGTAAGCAGAGAATCCCTCTGTTCTGCTTCAATTCCCTTTCCGCCACCCGAAGTCTGACCCTGCGTTCCTGTTATTTCCGGCCACGTGGAGCGCCCCCGGAAGGCAGAGGCCTGAACTGCAGCGGCTGTGCCTCCTGCTGAGGATCCACCGGTCATTGGGGTGGGCTCGGCCAGGGCGGCAGGTTGCTTCTGATGCCGTCAGCTGGGGACGGACGGGACGGTCCGCCTCCAAGGTGGCTCACCCCTGGGGCCGGCGAGTCGGCCCTGGCTCTCGCCCGGGAGCTCAGCCCGGGCTGTGGTGGTGGGGGGGGTCTCCGTCCCTGTCCCTGTTGGCCTGTACCCGGGCTGCTTGGGCTTCCTCACATCCTGGTGGCTGGTTTCCAGGAGACAGGAAGCAGGAGCTGCCCCTCTTAAAATGTGGGCCCCAAAGAGTTCGACGTCAGCGCCTTCCACCGTCCCGGCGCCCGTCCAGATTTGCGGTGAGGGGACAGCGAGCGTCCCAGCCGTTGATGGGAAGAGCGTTCAAGAACTTACCACTGGATATGTTTCATCAGTCCCAACAAGCATACCTGTCGTGTAGGTGAGAAGGCAAAGGCGGGAACGCAGGGAGATCTTTCGAGAAACAACAGCTAGCGTGCGGCGGAGCTGGGCCGGGCGCAGAAGCGGCCGCCCTCCCAGCCCCCGCTCTGTCCAGCGCCTCGCAGTGGGGGCTGCGGTTCTGCACAGCCTGGCGGACAGCAGGAGTCTCCTCTTCCCCACGGCCCCGGTTCTCGACCTCGAAGCACGTTAGAACGGCAGGAAGGGAGTCGCTCCAGTGCTCTTTATGGAGACTGCTGACGACGGGGGGCCTGGGCACTTGGGCCACGAAGGGGACACTTGGGCCCCAGCGGCAGGAGCCGGGCTTGCCTGTGGGGCTGACGCGGGATCGGGGGGCCACCTCTGAGTTCCAGAGGCGGAGTGGGCAGCGCAGGGCCGCCTGCACGAACGGCCGCGATGGCACCAGGAGTCCTCTCCCGGGTCCCTTGGGGGCTGCGGGTTGAGAGCGGAGGCTGTGGGGAGCTCTCAGCCCTCGTGGTTGGCATGCACGCCCCGGCGCCCCTCGAGAAGCTCCCAGGGGACCTGGGTCTCACAGCAACGGTGTCCCTTCTCCTTCCAGGAGCCTGAAGCCCGTGTGCGGGGAGCGAGCCGGGGGAGCCCGGAGATGAGGGGGCTCCTGCGGGTGGCGTGCCCTTTTCTCCGACCCTCGAGCAGGGTCCACGGGTGGAACTCGTCTGACTCAGCGCGCCCGCCCTTCCCTGGGATGCTGGTGCCGGGAAACAGGCTGGCCGGTCCCGAAGTCTGGGGCGTCCGGTGTCCTGTCTCCAGGCCCGTCCGGGCAGGGACCAGCGGACCTCCTACCTCCCTGAGATGCCTGTCGGTCCCCTTGGCTGGGGTTCCGAGGGCGGGCACTTCTGGGTGTGGGGACGCCCGGCGGTTCTGGAATCTACTTCAGAGGAGGTGTCTTGCTGCATGAACCCCTTCCTGTGAGGCTGGGAGTGTGCTCCAAAGGTGATGGCACCCAAAACCGTTTTTACGCCCGGGACCTCCTTTGTCCCGTGATTATGCACTTCCGACAAGGTGCGTGTCGCTTCCGGCCTGCGGGCCCGGAGTTTGGAGAACTCAGCTGAGGGGATGCAGTGTGCTCCGACCACTCGGGTCCCGGCCAGGCCTTCCCGGGAAGGGAAAAGGACCCTGGGGAAAGAAAAAAAAATTGCAGATCCTGTTGACGGAAATGCTTAGCTTTTGGGATTCCATCTGCCAAATTGGCCCGTCCAGTAAGACAGCTGAGCGCATGGTGCTCTGGCTGCGTGGCTCAGCTGGTTGGAGCGTCATCCATACACCAAAAGTTGCGGGTTCGATTCCCCGTCAGGGCACATGCCTCGGCTGTAGGTTCAGTCCTCAGTTGGGGCGCATTCAGGAGGCAATCAGTCCGTGTTTCTCTCTCTCCTCCTTCCTCTCTCTCTAAAATCAATGGGCATGTGTCCTCGGGTGAGGATTAAGCAAAACAAAACAAAACAAAAACAACCGAAGTCAGGAAGGTGGCAGGAGCCCCGGCCTGGGCTGACAGCTCGTGCCAGAGGCACCGGGGCCTGAGGGGGAACTGGGGTTCACCCCGAGTGAAGCCAGGAGGAGCGGGAAGCCGGGTGTCAGGTGTCTCCTCCGCCTTCGAGGGAGGGACAAGAGTCCGGAGCGCCCCGCACCCTGAGACATGGGTCAGACCCCAGCTGCCGTAGGTCGCCACCCCCGGCTTCCCGTGAGGACCGCCACTGGCGGGCAGCAGAGGGGCGGGCAGCCTCTGGTCCTCCCGTGCGTGGCCGCCTGCCCGATGGGAGACGGCAGGGCGCTGGGAGGTGGCCGAGCCGGGCAGGTGAGGAGCGTTCTTCTCCTGTGGGTTTCCGCAAACGGAGGCGGTGGGGTGGGAGAGTCCTTCGGGCTGGGCTCATCCACGCGGGGACTCTGCGGAGGGGGCTCGTGGGTCTTTTTGAGCACCTGGCCTTGTCAGGTCCCCGTTGGCTGGGGGTTCCTCTCTGGCGAAGCTGCTGAGAGCCGAGCAGGGGGTGCACGTGACCCCCAGAGCAGGAAGGATGGGCTAGAGGCAGTGGGGGAGGGGGGAGGGACCCTCCAGGAAGAGGGGGGCGGCCCCGGTGCAGACAGTGGCTGCTGCTGCGGGCGGCGGAGGTCTGGGGGGCCGCAGGTGCCCCTGCCTCTCCAGCGAGAGGTAACAAATGAGCTGACAGCCCGCCCTGCAGCCCCCCCGCCCCCAGGACGCCCTCGGTTTTGCCACTGGGGGCTCTTGCTAGACAGGGGTACCTTCCCTGACAGGTTTTTGTTATTAAAGTTGATCCCACGTATCAGAACACAACCCTTGGAAATCGGCGGCACCCGCGGGGGACTCGGGGCTCGGTGCGGAGGCCGGTGCCAAGATCGGGGGGCGGGGCCGCGCAGCGGCTGGGCCCCGCGTCAGGAGTCGGAGCGGGCCCTGCGCATCACTCAGCCTGTCAGGGCACTGCTGCGGTAATCACTTCCAAATGGCTCCCCACGGCGGCGGGCGGGGAGGGGCTCCCCTCCGGTTGTCCAAGGAATGTCTTGACTCGGACGCAGAGGGGGGCTTTTGCACGGGCGGCTCCTCTTTCCAGAGGGGACCGATGGCAGAATGTGAGACTCAGGAGCCTCTCCGGCGTCCTCTCTAATAACAGCCACGTCCACGGAGTGGGGGAGGGAGCCGGGAGAGGGGCCCGCGTCCGGTCCCCTCGGCTGACCGGGAGGTGCTTCTGGGACGTGTCCCCCTCCAGGACTGACACGTGGCGTCTCCGGCGTGTTCCGAGGCCGAGGTGGCTGGAGCGTGCGCACGGGCGTGGATGTGGCCGCCACACGGTGGATAGGCAGTGACGTCGTCTTTCACACCCACAGTTCCACGCCGGGAGCCTAGTGCCCGGGCTCACCCCCGAAGTGCCACTGATGTGCCACGTGATTGTGATGGAGTCTCTTAACCGTCCTCAGCCTCGACGGTCTCACCGGTCACGTGGGCATCGCAAGGAGCGCTTTGCAGAGCTGCTGGGAGGGCTACGCGATGCAGCTTTGGAGGAGGCGGGGACCACGCCCGCAGGGGCTCCCTGCAGTTTTTAGGAGCAACGCCGAAGCGATTCGGTGTCTCTCCTGAAGTGCGACCTTGGAGGGAAGTCGGGTTTTCTTCAGTTCTGACCCCACGCAGGGCAGCCACCCAGAACCGCTGCGCTCCCACGTGGCCAAGATTTGTGGCCTGCCTTGCTGTTTCCCCTGCTCCCCGCTGGCCCTCTCACGCTGTCTTTGCCGCCGGGGACCCCGGACGAGAGCGCAGGTGATGTGGCCACGTGGCCGGTGGGCCGGGCTTCCCGGCTGTTCTCGGCTCTCCGTCCGGGCGTCCAGTTCTCGGGCGCTGACTGCAGGTTTCCGATGCCCGCCTCTGGCTGCTCAGCCTCTGGAACTGGATCTGTGGCCCGACCTTTGGGGAGGGACCGAGGACGAGGGGGAGTAGCATTCGGAACCACGGTTGGTGGCCTTCACCGTCTTTTTAGCACGTTGCCATGTGCTGTGCTCAGAGACGGTGTTCGTGGGAGACCAAGCGCACCCGTCAGTTCAGAGACGGGGTGGTCGGTCCAATGGGGGCGTGTTCAGGAGTTGTCAGCTCCCTCTCTGTCCTGCTCCCGTGGGCGGGCGTCCCTGGGGGTGAGCAGAGTGTGGGGGTGGCGGCAGACTCAGGGGAAAGTGCTTGTAAGGCCGTGGAGGCGGTCCAGGGGTTCCAGGAGAGGCAGCTAGCATCGGACAGCATCTTTATTCCGTGGGTGTGTTCTGCGCACCCCGAATTCCTTCTGGGAGAGTAGGACCTGGGGGTGGGGCGGGAAGGTCCTGCTGGTCTTCTTTCCTTTATCTGGGGCTCGGGCACGTTGGTGACTAATGCTTGTCTCAAGTTGCACTCTGGTCTTGGGCTCGGCCAAGCCGCCCCTCCTCATTTTTTATTTCTATCTGGCGCTTCGGCGGTCCAGAATTCTTGTGGACTGGCAATCCGTCTTCTGGATCGCAGGGATCCCTAAGACTTGAGCCTCTCTGGAACCCGGGTCTGGCCAGGTTCGGACGGAAGGAGCTGCGCGGCCCTTGCTGGAGCGGAGGGGGGTTTCACACGGGCGGAACGCCTCTCTCACGCCCCTCGTCTCGCCCCCCCCTCTTCGCGGTCCTGCCGCTCTCTCGCCGCTCCCAGAGCCCGGCCTGGCACCGCTTCCCGAGCGTCAGCAGAATGCATTTCCTGCCATTTCTTTCCCCGCCGTTTCTGGAAAGAGGAGGGAGGTCTGGCTGGCCTCGCCTGCGTGGCCTGGTTCCCCCGCTCGAAGCCTCGGGGAGTTCTCAGGAGCTCTGCCCGTGGGTGCGGATGTGGCGTCCAGGCCCGTGCGGGTGGGTGGACCCTGGCTGAGCTGGGCCAAGCCCCTCTCTTGCTGACCAGTTTCCGCTGGGTGCTGCTTGGTTGGGGGAAGGACGGGGGGTGGGCACACAGCGTCCACTGGGGACTGGAGTGGAAGTCCTGCTGAGGGTGGCAAGTCGGGCAGAGGCGGCCGAACCACCAGCCGTCTCCCGGGAGGTGGGTGCCATCACTGTTCCCATTCTGCAGACGAGGAAACTGAGGCCCAGAGTGACCCCGTTTTGTGGAGCCTGTCTTCACCGCCTCCGTCCTGACCAAGCCTCAGCCCAGAGCGGGGCGCAGCATCCGCCCAGGACCTCCGCCCCCTCCAGGGTCTGCACACCTGGGAGGGAGGCAGGGGTGAACTCCGCATTGTAAGAAAATGGTGACGTCTGGTGGGGAGAGTCCCTCCCGGACACCAGACAGGGCCTCCTGCGGAGGAGACGTCTGTGGTTTCCCGCTCTGTGGCTGCTGCCTTGAAGTCTGCCCTGAGCTCCCTAGCGCGGACCAGAGCTACGAGGATAATTGTGAGGCAGAGGGTCTTAGAATCTGGCGGGCCACGGAGCACGGGGAAGTGGCTTCCTTCTCGGTCCCACCTGGCCCCTCCCATCCCCGTCCCTACCTGTCTGCTGCCCACCCTCTGCCGCCTCGGACCTGGAGGGCCGGTGGTCTGAGCGGAGGGAGGCCTGGGCGTGGTCTGGAGGGACAAGTCATTGGGCTGCTGAAGCCACGGCTGAGGCCAGCGCGATCCCAGGAGGCCTGCAGCGTGTGGCCATGTGGCCACCCTTCCGGCCGAGGAGTACGCTCCTTCGCACAGACGTCTTGTGCTTTTGTGAATTTTGTCCACGATCCGTAAGCAGCCCAGAGCACCAGAGGAAGCCCACGGCCGGCCACCCACAGAGTCGGCCAAGCACAACTCGTCCGTAGCCCCGGCACGCTGGGAGGAAGTCAGGCGCCAGCCTTGGCCACGGAGGAGTTGGTGGCTTTCATGGATGAGCTGGCAGGACCATTATGAGCTTCGGGAAGGTCCGCCTTCACATCTGGGGCCACCAGGAGCTGTCTGTCTGTCTGTCCGGTGTAACTTTGGCACTAATGGTGCGTTGTCTCTCTCCTCTCAACGCCCTTCCCTTGTCCCGCCCAAAATGGACAAAATCTGCCCATCAGCTCCTCAAAGCCGGGAAAGCCCATCATCATCATCATCATTTGCACTCCACCCTTCCGAAGAAGATCGAGGCCACTTACAATGACAACGAATGCTGTGGACTGAATGTCTGTGTCCCCCAAGTCCCCATGTGGAACCCTACCCCCAGTGTGGTAGCATTTGGAGATACCATATTTTGGGGGTACCATATTTTCCAATGTATAATGCACACCCTGATTTTTCCCTAAAAATTTTGAGCAAAAGTGTTTGCATTATACATGGCAAAATATGGTAGTTAGGGCTGGATGAGGTTATGAGGTTGGGGACCCTACGATAGGGTTCGTGTCCTTGTGGGAAGGGACCTGAGCAACCCCTCTCTGTCATGGGAGGACCCAGCAAAGAGTCGCCCTGGTAAATCAGGAAGCGGGCCCTCCCCAGGACCTCGACCTTGGACTTGCGGGCCTCCAGAACTGTAGGAAATAAATGTTTGCTGAGCAAGCCCCGCCTTCCCCGGTCCGGGGTGCTCACCAGAGCAGCCGGGCTGAGAACACCGGGGCTCGACAAAGTGGCCGAAACAGGGATCAAGGAACGAGCGCGAGGGACGAAGGGGTGGTGCGGGGCAAGGGCTGTTCCCAGAAGCACAGGCTGGGAGGAGCCCCTCAGGGGAGCATGGGGCTCGGGCTTCGGAGCTCCCTCGGTGCGGGGAAAGCAGCCTGGCTGGGGGGCGGGGGCGCCCAGCCACGGGAGGGCCCTTTTCCCGAAGGAGGGGGGCTCACGCGGTGATTGTCTGTGCTCGTCGTGGGGCGAACGACTTTGCCAGAAACTCGGTGACACATCCGGCCATTCACCTTTGCGCACCCGTGCGAGGTCCAGAGCCATCGGACGTGGGGCTTCGGACGGGTAGTGGGGACGACAGGGGGTGCGAACACGGGACTCGTTGACCATCAGGGGTCACGTCACGGGGGTCGGGGGAGCCAGGTCTGAGCCGCATCGCTGGTCTCCCGTCAAGTGCTGGGCGGGCCCCCCGGGTGGGGCTTGGTGGATTCCTGTGTCTCTGCCATTTGGCGGGCTGCGTGCGAGGCCTCGGAGAAGGCGCTGCGGCTGGGCCAAGGTGGGCCTTGGCCCGTGGCCTCCATCGTAGGAGAAGATGAGGGATGTTGGGAGAGCCCTGGGCACACCAGCTTTCTTCGGCCCCGAGAGAGGAGGTGGCTCTCCCGGGGTGCACCGAGGGCTGCCGTGGAGAACAAAGGGAAATGGCCACAGGCGCCCGGATCTGTTCTTTGTTGCTGGGTCCTCGGCCTTTTCCCTCCCAGGGCGTTTGCCCCTGATTTTCTTCCTTCTTAAGTCGGGTCTTGGAAGCTGGCTGTCATTTTTAACACGGAAGGGCCATATTTAGCAAAGGATTCTCACCTTTTTTTTTTTTAACGTGAATTCCATCGGCTTGCAAGCTGCTTGTCTGTGTCCGCAGGGAGGAGGGACCGGAGGGGGGGGTGAGTAAGCAGAGAACAGTTAGCAGACACGGGCCAGCAGGCTCTCCGCTCCCGTCCGCTGTGGGTGGGTTTTAAGTGCACGGCAGGTCTCGCAGCCTGCCTCGCACGCCTGCCTCGCACGCCTGCCTGTGTGTGGTCTGGCGTGGCGGTCTTCGGCCGCACTGGCGCCAGGTGGACGCAGGCAGGTGGGTGGAGCAGCGCCCAGGAGAAACAGAGCCGCAGAGAAGTCCCTCGCGAAAGGGGGAAGGATATTAATGCGGACCCTCAGGGGTGCCCACAGATGGCTGTCCCCCAGCTTCTCACCAGGTTTGGGAGTGCGTTAAGCCGGTCCTGAGAGCGGGCGGTTTCGGTGGGATCCGTGCCTGCTGCACAGTGGGCAGCGAGGGGCGTCTTAGTCTGGCCCCGCATGCAAGGCCGACAGAAATTGGGCTGTGAATCATTCTTGAGCAGAAGCTACTGCCCCTCCGACTCTCTTGCCTTTGGACGCCCCCTGAGAGCTTCTTGCGCGGAGCAGGCGGGGTGCTCGGTCCCTGCAGTTTTCCTGGTCCAGGCAGGAAGAACTGCCCGGGGCCCATTCCGGGACTAGGAGGAGCGGGCAGGGGGTGGCGGGAGCGAGAGTTATGGGCATTTCTGCAACATTAGTGCTGTGCAAATAAAATGCAAATTAGAACTGAGTGTTCTGACACTCAGCAAAGGTGATGCCAATTTGCTTTTAATTTCTCTTCCGTGCGGGCTGCAGGCGCTGCGGCCTCCAGGGAGCTGTTGTGGGGGCAGGGAGGGGGGCGCAGCGAGGAGTGGGCTGTGTGGTGGTGGGCTGTGGACGTGGGCGTGGGCCCTCCTGACTGCTGTGTGCGTGAAGCAGGGTGCTCCTGAGAAGGGCTGATGGGGTCTCTCTCTGCACTTGGAGGTGAGGGAGCTTTGGGGGACGGAGCCGAGGGCTTGTCCCAGGCCAGGCCTAGCTGCTGAGAGAGAAGAGGGGTCTGGGCGCTTTCCTGTATGTCTGGGGAGCTCTGTTGAGAAGGCCCTTTGAGATGTCCCCATGCAAGGGGACGTTAGTGATGGGAAAGCCCCTTCCACAAGGTCAAGGGGAGAGTTAGGTGGGCGGCTCTGCACCTGGCCGCAGGCTGGGAGCACTCGGTAGTTGCGGGCAGGCTCTGGTCGGCTCTGAGCTTGGAATGATCGGACGAGAGCTGAGCACGTCGGCAGCCCATCGTATGGGCTCCAAAGATGGGATCGCCAGGGCGCTGGCCTGCTCCCTGCCCCCCGCCGGTGGCTCAGCGAGTCTTCTGGTGACGCCGAGTCCCAGTGTGTCTCACTCTTCCCGAGGGTCCCAGGAGGGTCTTCTGACCCAGTGGCCCTTGTCCCACAGAAGGGCCCAGGGCAGCCGGTCTTAGGTGACTGGACCGATGACCCCCAGACATGCTGGGTCAACACCAGGCCTAGAGGAGGTCTTGGGGGAGCGGAGAAGGGGTTGGGAGATGATGTTAGGGTTCAAGAAGAGCTGACCGCCACCTCTCGGAAGTGGTTAATAGTGTATAGTTCCAAAAAAGACTTCCTCCCCCCCGCCCCAGTGTGTTTTTTGATGGCACCGTTGTCGGTACCTGCAGAAGCTCGGAGAGAAATGTTTTAACATCCTGAAACTGAATTATTAAATGGAGATTAACTGCGTGTTGACTTTTCCTCATGGCTGAGTTGCCGTGTGAACTGGGTTTAAGGCATCTCCCGCTAAACCTGGCGGATTTCGGTCAATCGCAGCGGATGAGCCATTCATTAAAGATCTCACGCTGATGTTATTTGTTTAGGCTTTCGTGCCCTTTCTCTGGCCTCCCTCCCCTTTCATTCAATGATGATATCTTTCAGGGAGAGAATACCGTCCGTCCCGAGGCATTAAGGGCTCTCCGCGGCGGGGAACGTGGGTCCGTAGCCGGAAGCCAGGCGGGGAATCGGGGGACTGAGCTGGCCTCCCGGCTTTTGGGCTCCCTGGGTAGCAGACGCCTGGCCCAGCCGCCCTGGGCAACCTCGTTTCTGTTAACGAGGGGTCTCGCCTCTTCCTCTTGCTCTGAGTTCAGGTTCATCGTCACCTTCTCCCCAGGGAGCAGGTGTCAAAGGGCCACGTGGGGGCCGAGATAGGCAGAAGGACCGGGCTGGGATGACGTCACGGGTCGACAGACACTGCCCCGGGGCAAGCTGGTCAGCCCCGGAGCCCACCGTTCCCATCCACAGGAGGAGCGAGAGGAAAATGCCGCTCGGCGGTGCCGTGAGCACAGCGTCAGTTGTCCTTGTCACCAGCTCAGCCTATCGGAGATGCTCCCTGTGCCCTGCCCACCAGCGGACACACGCCCCAGGGCGGAACTGACGTCCTCTTGACCCGTGAACCCAACAGAAGAGGCTACTCCTTCCGTCACTGTTGGTGGCCGCCCAGCATCATGCATGGTCACTGGCGATACTTAGGACTGCGGGTGATTTGGCTGCTTCCGGAGGTGGCCGTCCCCGCCGTGGGCCCTGTACCAGGGGCGGTGGGACGTCCTGGGAATCCAGGACAGAATCTGTTGCCTTGGTTTCTCTTGGGATGTCATGATGTGAGGTGATCTCAGACGGCAGATCCGGCCGCCTCGGCCCTGGCCAGAGGCCACTGCCAAAGTCCAGAATGGCACTTGGAACATCATTTCGCTCCGTGAGCCCATGCGGCCAGGCCTCCCAACTGCACGGTTCTAGGCCTGGCCTGCGGGGCCCGGGCGTGCTGACCTCCATCTAGAACCTTCCACCCACGGTGCTGAATTCCTCCTCGGACCCCTGCCAGCACCTGCCGCCCCAGCCATGCCGTCCCCCTGACTGGGCCACACTGGCCTCTCAGCCTCCAGGTCCTTCCAGTCTCCGGGTGACAGAGGTCATCGAGGCATGAATCTGCTCTCATCTCGCCAGCCAGGGGCGCTTCTGCCAGGGGCTCCCCCCAACACGTGTCTGACACTCGCAGTTTGCCCCCCTCTTTAGAAAAGCATCTGAGGGCAGACAGACTTGGACAGGGGTGGCCGGGAAGCAGCATTCAGTGCAGGCCACGCAGGGCCGAGTTCCCACGGACCGGCGGGCCCCCAGCAGGGCGCCGGCGCTGGATTTGGTGGGGGTGGCCTCAGAGGTCCCCCCACTCTCCGTGAGGCACGTGAGGCCCTCGGGTGTTGGTGTCCGTGGCCGTTCGGAACCCCCCAGGCACGGAGGGACGACCGTGCAGTGACGGGATCGAATCCGTCTCAGAGGAGAACATGCACGCTGGCCGGCAGCGTGGGCCGCGTGGCTGTTCCCACCCGTCTCCGCAGAGCGGAGAGACGCTCCGGCGTTAATTTACGCGTAAAGAGAGGCCACGCCTTACAGGTGCGCGTCCCTTATACACACGTGTCTCTGCGTGTTTGCAAGCAAGTCAACCGACAAGCGCTGAGGTCCGTTTCCGCAGGTATTTTGAGTGGGATTGCGGCGTGGACCCTTAATCCGTTCTCCAAAGGTGGCGCCTCGTTCCCTCCCACCGCTTCTGGGCAAAGGCACCTTTGAACGGGAGGTAAACCTGCTGATCCCCCCGCTGTTCAGGACGGCAGCCGGACGGGCGCCGAGTTCCAGCCCATCTGCTCCCTTTGCCCCTCGCCGGTGACGGGGGCCCACGCGCCTCAGGTCCTCCTGCCCCGCCCCGTCCACCCAGCCTCAGGGGCTGGTTCCCTCCTGAGCACCGGGAGGGGCCTCTCCTTTCTGCTCCCTCCTCCTTCACACCCGTCTGTGGAATGTGCCGCTGCCCTGCGATCGTGATCACGCACCTGGACTGAGGTCAGGTGACGTGACCGAGTCCCTGGCTGGGCTGGGGGCTTACGTCCAGAAGCCCTGGGGCGGGGGGTGGGGGGAGGAAACTTCTGGCTCGTTAAGGCGATGCCGGGAGGCTATTTCTCTCTAAAATAGAACTCTGCGTGGCTATAAAAGGACGACGTGCGTGTTGCAGGACACTCGTCCACCGCCCGGGCGACCGCCGTTAAAGGTCCGGTCTCTGGCCTCCCGTGCGGTCTTTCATTCCCCGCCTGAACAGGTCTGTAAGGAGCCTGTGCAACCTGCTTTTGCATCGTTTTGAGTTCAGGTGGCCACACAGAGAGTCATAGGTGATTAGTGGCTGCCCACCCCGCTCACCTGGTTTTCTCGATGAGAGAGGAGCCCAGGACACACGTGGAAAGAGGGAGCCCGGTCCTGAGCCCCCTCTTCGCCCCTAAACCGGGGACAGAGCTGCTACTCTACACAGCTGGGATTGCTTCTGCCTTCTGATGTTCACGCCGGAAAGCCCGCTTCTGTGTGTGATGTCCCCTGGGTGCCCAGGACGGCGCTGGGGGCGGCGGCTGGCGGCCGTCCCCAGCTGCGGGGTGACCCTGAAGGGCCGCCAAGGTGGCGAGCATCAGCTGGGTCTGCAGTTTGCAGGGGGGCGGACGCCTGGCCTCACACCCCATGTCGTTAGCTTCATCTCCAACCGCTCCCGCCGGGGTCGTGGAGGGGCAGGGGTGCGGACTGGAGGGGTTGAAGCAGGAGCTGGGGGCCGACTTAACAGAAATCCTGGGGCGGAGGGGCTGGAATAAGGGAGCGCCCCCCTCTGGTCCAGCGGGCGTTCCCGTGCGTGGGAATCGTCTTGTTAAAACCAGCTCCGAATCGGAGACTGGCCCCCGCGGTTCTGATTCCCAAGGTGCGGGGGAGGGGCAGGAATCCGTGCCCTCGGGACGCTGCCGGTGGAGGGGCCGCGCTCGGAGAGCCAGGGCCCCAGTGCCTCGTCCCAGCCCGTCCCTCTCTGCACGGTCGGGGTGCAGTCGTGTCCTTGTCAGCTGTGTTCAGCTCTTAGCAGTGTCGGGCTGAGACTGTCCCCCTACGATCCCGGGTCCCCGGTCCCTGCGGCCTGTAAATGTGACCGTGTTTGGGTCTGAGATGAGGGCCCTCTCGGGATTATTCGGGTGGCTCCAAATGCCACCGGAAGGGTCCTTGGGAGAGAGAGGCAGAGGGGGATGTACACACACACACCCCCCACACACACACACGTGATGTGGAGACGGAGGCAGTGACAGAGTGACGTGGCTATGAGCTCGGGGCTGTCCGCAGCCACCAGCGGCGGGAGGAGGGGCAGAGTTGCCCCCCGGCCTCCGGAAGCGGGGCAGCCCTGCCTGCGCCTTCCTTGGCGCCGAGAGAAACCGAGTTTGGATGGGTCGTTCTCTCAAGGGTGAGACTGTTCCCCCCCCCCGCACCTCTTCTGGCTGAGGAAGTACCCCGACCAGGAGCACGGTCCGTGAGCCGCCCTCCCCGACGGTTTCAGAACCGGCTCCAGGGGCTGGGAGGGGGTGAGGTCTGCTTCTCTCAGGCACCGAGCTGGTGACACCGTGTTACAGAGGCGGCCCGGGGGCGGGGGGTGCTGGCAGACCCCCAGGAAGACTGCAGAGTTCGCAGAGCACCCCTGTCAAATGCAGCCCCGCAACAGCCCCTTCCCCCAGAGGAGCAGCCGCACCCCCGCTTTGGGGCGGCCCCTCTGCGCTGCAGAGTCTGCCCCTGACACGCACCCAGTGGTTCCTGCGCTCTGGGGCTCAGGCCCTGCCCTGAGCAGGCGACTTTGCCTGTGACTCTGTCACAGACTCAGGCCCAGTC
Organism: Glossophaga mutica; assembly: GCA_039655065.1. NCBI lineage: Eukaryota > Metazoa > Chordata > Mammalia > Chiroptera > Phyllostomidae > Glossophaga > Glossophaga mutica. The sequence continues at coordinate 52,559,028 of CM077316.1, forward strand.
CCGAGGTCCTGGACACCGGGGCCGTGAGTGCTTTCGTGCGTGCATGCAATCATCTAGCACGTGTGTGATGGGGGTGCGAGGTGGGACTTGCAGTCCCAGGACACTTTGCATCCGACTCTGTGGCCGGGCTTGGGTGACAAGGGGCCCAGGCAGGTGCTAGGGTGCTCGCGGCGCACGAGAGCCACCTCTGTGTCCCTCTGTGCTGGCGGGCGCGGCAAGGCTGCTGGCTTCTGCAGTTCCTCCCCAGCCAGAGGAGAGGAGCCGAGCACACGTTTGGGTGACTTCAGGTTGGTGTATTTATATATTTTCATCCTCACCCGCGGCTGTGGTTATCGATTGTAGAGAGAGAGAGGAAGGGAAAGAGGGAGAAACATCGACTGGGCGCCTCCTGTATGCGCCCTGACTGGGGATGGCACCCGCAGCCTTTTGGCTCACGGGACCACGCTCCAACCAACTGAGCCACCCGGCCAGGGCTCGGGTGGGTGCTGTTCACGGTGTGTCAACAATACCCACCTTGCTCCCAGCTCCAGATGGACACCGGACCATCACTCCCCGACCTGACCACAAAAGGCTAGGCGCAGGCGCAGGCGCAGGCGAGGAGGCCGGAGTGTGTGGCGTGGGCGTTTTCTAAGACTCTCTGCTGGGGGCCAGACTTCTGTTTGCTCTGCCCACTCGGCCCAGCTGCTGGCTCCGGTCGCGTACTCTGCCCGTCAGGTGTCACCTAGCGATTTTTATGGCACTCACGGTAAAGGAAATTTGAGGAGGGGATCGCTTCCTCCGTTTTAATTAGAGCCCAGAGACCATTGGCCTGCGTCGCGGTCGCCCCAGCACAGGTCCGCTCCGCCCGGCTGCGGGGACCGCCGTCAGCCACCGTGAGCTTCATGTGGCTGGAGAGGGCGCCGGAAGAGCCAGGTGGCGATGGTCACTGCCACCCGAGTGTGTGTGAGCCCCAACACACACACACACACACACACACGCTGTGCCTCGTACAGCTGTTTGAACAGTCCCTGGAGAACACACGTTTTCGGTTGTAATAAAGAATACACCGTCCGCAGCTGTCACCTAGGAGACACAGGTTCCCCCAGAGCTGGAATCTGTAACCGCGTCTTAGCTGCCCGCAGGCTCGGCCCCGGGGGGCCTGTCCGAGGGCGGCCTCACGCTGCCCTGAGGTTCCCCGTGGCAGCTACGGTGGAGGGGACAGCTGCCTGCTGTCCCTCACACGTCGGCCCCCGGGGAGGAATCGGAGCTAAGTGGCCGTTGCACAGGGGCGAAGGCGCGGCTCCCACCGCCGGTCACAGGAACACGACACTTCTCGTCTCCAGACACCTTTCCGCCCCTCGTCTCTGCACGTGCTTTGGAACCGCAGGGCCGGGAGGGGCTGGGGGGGCACCTACCTGTGCCCACACTGCCTGTCGACTCTTCCCCTGTGCCCCCCCTCCCCGGGGTGGCCATAAATTTCCTTATCTCCGTTCAATAATTCGGGGCTCCAGCGCATTTGTTCCGGGAGAAGGGACAGCAGCTCCGAGCCCAGTGACTCGCGGGTGATTTAAGCCGCTCACCTGGAAGTGTCCAACACACTTCGGTTTTATGATTCGGGGAGTTAATGAGTAACTCGGTCCGTCTCCACAGCTCTCCAGCCAAACAAGGACCCTGGCGGGGGGTCCCTCCCGGGCCGGGGTCGGCAGCTCCGAGTTCTGACGGGAAAGCAGTTGCGGGGGACACGGCCGTTAGTTCGTTTACTGCCACCGTCATTGGTCAGTGGGTTTTCCTTTTCTTTTTCTGGGGACGGGTCGCTTCCCCCTAATTGACTTCGCAGAGATTTGTCAGGGACAGTGTATTTGTCAACAAGACTGTGTGTTACGCTTGCGGATGATGTATGTCTCAGGGAGCTGGGGGTGGTCCATGACACAGTTCTGGAAGGTTCTGGAATGCGCGGATGGGAGGCCTGGGCCGAGGGGCCGCCTTCACCCTTCCTGGGTGTGCAGCTGGGGTGTGCGCCAGGCTCCAGCCCACGAGGCAGCCCAGGACGTTTTTAGGTGCCGCCCCTCTGAGGGCCAGTCTCAGCCGCGTCTTGTCACCACCTCCTTTTTGGCAAATTGCTTTCTGGACTTGGGCTTCTTCCTTGAAGGCTCCGCTGCACGGGGCTGGGAGCCCCTTGGAGCGTGGGCTCTGGTGTGTGAAGAGGGTTTGTGGTCATGGATCGCGTTCCGCCCCAGAGCCATCTCCAGGGTTTGGTGAAGTTGGGCCGGTCAGACGGGGTTTCTGGAAGCTTCCGTGCTTCCTGTCACGCAGACGAACACGACCGGCAGCCTCCATTTATTTTTCCTGTTGCCCTGGCCCCGACATTGCTGTCCACGGTGTTTGTCTCCTGGATTTTCACCTGGCCGGGTGGCAGGAGGGACGGGGTGTTGGGGGGCTTCAGCTGGGTGCGCCTGGGATGCCTGGACACTTACGGGTTGTGGGTGCTCCCGGCAGCAGGCACCCTTTATTGTGTGACGTCATCCTTGACTTGGCTGTAATTATTTCTAGACCCCATCTTGCAAATGCTTGGAACACCTTTTTGAGGGATAAAAAAATGGAAGAGGGCCTGGCTGGTGTGTCTCAGCGGACTGAGCGCTGGCCTGCGAACTAAATGGTCACCAGTTCGCTTCCCAGTCGGGGCACAGGCCTGGGTTCTGGGCCAGGTCCTCAGTAGGGGACGTGAGAGGCAACCACACATGGATGTTTCTCTCCCTCTCTTCTCCCTCCCTTCTCTCTAAAATAAATAAATAAATAAACAAATAAATAAATAAATCTTTAAAAGGGCTGGACTTCCCGCCGGGTAGGTTGGTTTGGAGACCCAGTGCCTCCTGTGATCTGGCTGGTCCAGACGATGCACTATTCTAACCTCTGTTTCTCTGTTCGTAAAGTGACTCAATGGTAATGACCCTGTCGGATGCTCGAGAGAGTACAGGAAGCGCCCGTTTCAGTGCTTGGGGCATAAGGGCCACTGTCCCCTGCACCCTGGAGGCTCACGTTCCTTCTGTGCTGAATCAGGGGAAACTGAGGCACGGGGAGGTTCCTGGTAACTCGGTCCCGGCAAAGCCAAGTATGGACCCCTCTGACGCAGGTTCCTGCCGCCGTGCGCTCTGTGGTCCAGGCCGGGGTGACTCGGACGGCTGCGGGTCTGTCTCGTGAAGGGGCCGGGAGACCTGGCACACAGCCCCCGCCCCGCTCGGTGCCCGCTCACCCTCGCCGAGGGTCCACATGCAGGTGTGTCCGTGCGAGTGAACGACTCTGAGCCGGGAGCCCCCCAGGGTCGGAATGATCGAGCCCCGTGCACAGGGGAGCAACTCCGGGTGAGGGGCGTGAAGTCCTTTGTGCATCACAGACAGCGTGAGAGCGGTGGACGCAGGGGTCAGCCCAGGCTCTGGACCTCAGACCCCTGCCCACCTGCCAGCTGCCCCGACCCCTACAGCGTCGGCGGAGGGTCCTGCCTCCTCTTGGATTTCGGCCTTCGAGCCTGGAGGGATACCCGTGTTTTCTTTCCTGGCCAAGGAGAGGGGCCGCCATTTTTCTAATTAGCGGGTCCACACTCTGAGCCACTCCAAGGGGCTGGGTCGCCTGGCCGGCACAGGTGGGGTGTCTTGGAGCCCCTGCCCTGCCACCCCACCCCAAGCCCAGACAGCCGAGCCCTCTGGGAGACATCAGGGCTCATCGGGTTGACCAGGCGTTTGGAAAAGAGGCTTACGCCGCTCCTCCTGGTAACCGTCCTGGCTGCAGCGGCTCCCTGCTTCCCGCCTGAGCCCGGCCCCGTCCGTTTGCTCCTGGTGGAGACGCGGACAGCTGGTCCTCACGGGCTCCACGCTAATCCCCCGCGAGGAAGCCCATATGCGTGCATTCCCCGCGGAGACGTAAACCTCTCGCCTCCTGGGCGGGCGTGCTGTGCTTCCAGGCAGCCCCAGGACACGCATCGGCTTTCATGCCGGAAAGGGCCGGCAGAGCTGCCCCGGTTCCTTCCAGAAGGCTCTCTGACTTTGTGGGTGTCGTGGGAGGAGACCAGAAGACCTGCGGAGTCAGGGGTCAGGACTGGAGGGGCGGGAAATGCGGTCTCAGGGACCCTCTCGCTGTACAGATGAGAGCCACCCCCGGCGTCCACGCTCCCCAGCGCCAGTGGGTCAGGAGGGGCCAGAGCCCCCGCAGAACGTGGCGCCCCCGGGGAAGGGGGGGCGCCTCCCAGGTGTGCGATGGGCCCTCCCTGCGAAGTGAAGGCACACGTCCCGTCGTTCCCTCGCGGGCCCCGCCCTGGCAAGTGCTGCCCGGTCCACGTGCACTCAGATCCGGGAACCACACTCCTTCTCTGTGCGATTGACGCTGGGGGCGCGTGGCTGCGGCATCGACGGCGTCCTTCCCACGTGGCGCACTTCCTCTGCGCCAGAGCGTGGCGAGGTCCCCTCCTCGTCTTCCATCACCCATTTCTCAGACGGAGAGACCGAGGCGTCTTGGCTCTCCTACGGGTAACGGCCGTGGGTGCTGTGGCCCCTGGTCCTGGTGGCCGCGCAGGCTGGTCAGAAATTGGAAGCCCCCCTGCGCCCCCCGCCTGCCCTCCCCGTGGGACAGGAGGACACTGGATGGGTGTGAGCGGAGGGAGTCCGGGGAGGCACCCCTGCCTGCTCTCGGCAGACGCCCCCATAAATCTCGCTGCGGACAAACGCTGTAACCCCAGGAGGAACGTTGGGAAGCCCCTGGGGCACAGTCTGGTCTCTGCTCACTGGTACCGGCCGGCGCGGAGTCAGAGTGCGCTCCCCGCTGAGGGCCACGGCGGCGCCACGGCAGGTGTGCTGCGGGAATTGCTAACACGTGTGACACCTGGCTCTTCAGTCAGGGCCCCGGACCGCTTTCCCCTTAGAAGGCCAAAAAATAGAAAATGACAACATCCATCCGGTGTGAACGGATCAAAACTTCACCTACTCTTTCGTCAGATAGGCAAAAAATAGACACACCTGTCGGTGTGCCCCAGAATTCTCGTTGTTAGCTTATGTGCGTCGCCCCGAGATGGGAAAGGTGGGGAGTCGCGGGGCTGGGCCGCACCCTGCGGAACTGAGCTTCCTTTTCCGGGGGCGGTGCCTGGCAGCTTCGCACACGTGTGCACGTGCGCGAGAGACACTGCTGCCTGCGGTACGTGCGGCTGCGTGGACGGTCCTGGGCAGCCCCCCTGCCCCCGCAGCCTCGTTCATGAAGCCTGCTTTCTGCTGCACCCACGGGCAGCCTGGAGCTCCCTCGGACAATCCCGGGGCACCCCCTGTCTCCTGGGACGGGGCTGGGCTCCCCTGTCTCGCTCTGTGCTTTGCATCTTCCCCGGCTGCCCCTGCTCCGACCTGCCAGACCCCCGCCCGTGCACAGCCCAGCCTGTGGCGTGGGCTTGGGCGTGCCTTCCCCGCTGCGCCGGTGCAGCCGGGACGCGGGTTCTGGGCAGCCACGCACGAGAATCTGTGAGCACGACCGAGTCTTGGAGAGTTTCTTCCAGAAAGCCGAATACCTTGCATCTCCGCATCTTTTTCTTGGCGGCACCGCACACGTTTTCTGCCTCTCACCCCAGTCGCCCCGACGAGAGGCTTTGGGAGTTTCTGGGTCAGGGTCCCTCACAGAGCTGCCTCCCCGAGTCACAGCCTGAGCAGGGGATCTGGGGGGCCCTAGCCCCTGGGGCCCCGTCTCGCGTCTTGGCATGCCGCGGGGCCTCCATAACCTTGCAGATGGCACCTGTGTGCAGACCCTGGTCTCAGCTCCGCGCCAGGCGTTACGGCACGCAGACCCTCCGGGGAGTCTGGGTGAGGGCTAAGTGGCCCCCCCGGGGGTGAACAGGAATGCAAACTGCATTCACCAACAGGGAAGTTCAAGAAGGTATGTGCTTGACCTCAGATACGGAAGCCTGCTTCCAGACCTCAGCCATTTCTGCCAAACTCCAGCCGTCCGGTGACTGACAGACAGACAGAACCACCCGGGCTCCCCTTCCCTGTGACCAAGCTGGCTTCCGAGATGCACTGACGGTGCCAACCGTGTTTTAAACGTAACGGGCCGATGGCCCAGCCCCGCTAACACCCCAATAACCTCGAGTTTGAACTTCCAGGATCTTGGTGTCAAGCAATCTAGCTCAGCACCGCCCAGTGGTACGAGAGGTGTTGTTTGGGGGAGGGGCGGGGGGCTGCGGAGGAGGACCCAGAACCCCGCACCCTTCGCCTTTAAATTCAGCCCCGTGTCCCCCAAGGACCGGCCTGGGCCCACGGTGCTTTGGTGCGGGGGGTGGGGCGGGGGCGCTGCAGTTTGTCGGGGTTGGGCTCCCGTGTAAAATCGTCACCACTTGCCTGGTTGCCAAGTGCCCCTGAGCCTGAGGCGAGGAATTCTGATTGGCAGGATCCGCAGGAACTCAGACAAGGGCGCAGCGCGGAAAAACGGGGCGCTTCGGGTGGGACCCGGGCCGTGGAGCCGCTCGGGGCTCCCGTGCGCCTGAATCTGCTGAGAACACACTTTCCGAACACGCCGCTAGGTCGGCCGCCTTTGTTCGGGGGTTTGTTCAGCATTATCTGAAGAATGCCGTGGTTCAGCCTGCTCCGTGTGAAGCCTAATTCTCCCCCTGTCTGGAGCCACAGCCTGGTGGGTTCAATTTTTCTCTCTCCGTAGGGCTGCGGGCTCTCTGCTACTGCAGCCAAAAAAACACTCATATTTTAGCCAGCTTAGTCCCAGCCTGGTTGCCAGGCAGTAAAACGAGCACTTGCCCGCCCCGGGGAGAGGGGCCCGCGGGCTGGAGAGGGGTCATGTAGATGGCCTGCTCGGCCCTCCCCCCAGATCCGCAGGGGAGAGTCTTCCGGGCAGCCCCTGTGTGCCCGGAGTGCCGGGAGGCTGCCGCCGGGGGCCGAACCGTGGCCGTCTGTTTGCAGGAACGAACAGCACGGATTATTTTTATTACTTCGGGGATGCTGTGGGTGGGGTCCGAGTGCCCCGGGCCGCTTTTGGAGGGTGTTAGATATGCTCATCTGAGGGACGCTGTCCTGCACGGGGGCACCGACCAGGTCACCGAAGGGGGAACCGAGGCACGCAAGAGCTGAGCTTCTCGCGCCAAGAGAACAGACGAGCCAGGCAGACACCCGGGAGGAGGGCGGGGTGGCGGGGTGAGTCTCTCAGACACTCCCTCGGGTTCCCGGAGGGAGGACAGCTGCGGGCCCGGTGGCGGGGACAGGCCACCGGCTGGTCTTCGCCCTGCGTGGAGGCTCCGCCGTGGTTTCTCGAGGACCCCTTGGCCGCTGTCAGGGGAGGCCGCCTCCGCCTCCCTGGGACACGTTCGGCGAGTTTGCCCCCCCAGAGTGGGCTGCCTCCGATTCTTCTGTGGGCCCCGCCCGGTGCCAACAGGGGCCCCATGGATTTGCGTGGCTCCTCGCTGGTGCCCTCCGGGGCGGGCGTCCCTGTGGCTCGTCTCCCAGGCCACCCCGTCGGCCTCAGCCCACACCTGGCCTCCCTAGTGCAGCGACCGAGGGCCTGTGTGTGGATTCCATCCAGGGGTGCACCCCCACCCCGTCCCCTGCCAGGCAGACTGGGAGCTGGTCCCAAAGCGGGCAGTGTGGGCGCCCGGGTTCATGGAGCCCGTGAGGGGGGGAGACCGGGCGAGCGGGGGGAGCCGGCTGAGCCCGGCGGGTAGGCGGCAGCAGCCAGGGTGCGGTGCAGGGCGCGGCGCTCTCTCTCAGAGGAGGAGGACGGGAGGACAGGCCCTCCCGCGGAGAAGAGGAGGCCGCTGGAGGGAGAGCCTGCGTTGCGGGCGCTGGACCGTCTCTCACGGAGCAGCTGCCGAGGGCCGCCAGGCACCTGCTGGGTCCCCGCGTGTAAACGGGAGCAGGTCACAGCCGCGTGTCAGATGTTGGTACAAGGCTCGACGAGGTCACGGACCCGCGGGGGACGGGGTGGTGGCCTGGGTGTGCCTCCTGCCCCGCCCCTGCTGAGCCTGTCACCTTGGCCGGTCGCTCAGCCTCTGTGCCTCCGTTTACCCCTCAGAGGGTGAGCATAGTCTGCGTCCCCCGTGCGTGTGAGGGCCTCGTGGGCTGGGGCGTGTCAGCCCCCCGAGAGGATGGTGGGGACTCTTAGTTACTCCCAGAAACCCCGTCGGCACTGCCGTGCACTCTCGGGCTCACAGACCTGGAGCTGTGTCTCCTTCTTCTTTGACCCTCACCTGAGGATGCTGTGTTGGTTTTAGAGAGAAGGGGGGAGAGAAGCATCGATGTGAGGGAGAAACGTCAATATCAATCAGTTGCCTCCTATATGTGCCCTGACCGGGGATTGAACCTGCGACCTTTCAGCGTACAGGCTGACATTCCAACTGAACGAGCCCCTGGACCAGGGCCTTTATTCCTTCAGGTGGAAGGAGCTGGATTCTTGCCCAGACCCCCTTCCTCTGCCCTGCTGGCAGGAGCCATTGCAGTCCTGCCAGACGCTCGGGGACGAGGTGGTGTCCCCAACAGAAGATCAGGCCTGCTGGTGGCCCCGGTGGATGGAGCGGGGTGTTCCAGAGCCCAGAGAGGGCTTGGGGACGGACACAGGGAGACTTGGGCTTTTCTGTGGAGTGGTGACACCCCGGGACACAGCCACCTCTGAGAGGAACGCGCGCCCCAGTGCGTGTGTGAGGAGGAAGCCACAGTGAGCAATGCCGCCCCAGGGCTGCGGCCCCATCTGTGGCCCCTGGACCGTGTCCCGGACGCTGGCTCGGCCCCGGAACGCCCCCGCCCGGGCGGACGACTTGGCAGAGATGGCCTCCCGGAGCCCATGTTCCTGGTCTCGAGCCCTGGCTGAGAGCAGGGAGGCGGGCAGATGTCAAGACAACTTCATCGAGTGGACGTGCCACCCACAGAGCCTCGGACCCCGGCCCCTGCAGCTGCCAGTGTCCCCCACCCTGGCCCGCCCCGCGCTCCCCCAGCCCCTGCCGGCCTGCCACACTTCCCCACCTGTGGCTTTTCCCAACGAGCCCGCACGGGTCCCTTCCCGGGCCTCTCCTTTCCTGTCCCCGCGGTCACATCCAAGTCCCCAGGGCTGCTGGCCTCGGGCTCCCTACTCCGGCTTCCAACGCCCACGCAGACCCTCCGTGCGCCTTGCGGCCAATCACCAGCGCAGGGCCGTCTGCCGGGCCTGCGAGCATCTTGGGTGCAGGCGGGGCCCTTCCCTCTGCCTCTGGGCAGGTCTTCAAGGCTCGGGGCCCTGTTTCCCCCCTGGAAGCTGGAGTGACGCACGAGGACCGTGAAAGACCCATCTCCACGTGCGTGGGGTCCTGTGCTTTGTGAACTACGCGCGTGGGCACTATCGTCTCACCGACATCGTCCTCCCTCCCAACTCCGCGACGACAGTCTCTCTCCCAGCGACTCTCCGAAGGGCGGAGGAATTTATCCCAACCGAGGGAGAGCGCCATCAGCCACACTTCGAAAGAAGCCTCACTTCCCTTTACGAATTCTGCGTGACCTGCAGAGTGACGCTGTCTGGGATAAGTCGGTGGCCCCGTCGGGGCAGGGTGGTCATCACCCAGGTTCTGGGTGCTGCGTGCACCCAGGGTCAGAGCATGAGGTTGGGGGTCGCGGGCTGTTCACGCTCCTCAGGTGCCCCCGTGTGGGCGGGGCCTGCTGGGAGCCTCGGGTGCTGCCCGTGTGGGCGGGGCCTGCTGGGAGCCTGGGGTGCTGCCCATGTGGGCGGGGCCTGCTGGGAGCCTGAGGTGGTACCCGTGTGGGCGGGGCCCGGCCCGTGGCTATGGAGCGAGGGCGGAGGGGCAGCCCTCTGGGGCAGGGCCCTTGGTCTGGCTGGAACCCTTTCATGCTCCGAGAGCTCTTCCCGGACAAGCGCCTGGCTGCAAAGTCCCAGCGGGCTCCTGGGAGCAGAGCAGGCGGGGCTGCGTCAGCGACTGACCGGGACCTGACGATGGGCAGGGGCGGGCGCACCCGGGCGTCTGCGTCGCTCGCTCCCGGAGAGCCGGAGCGCGTGCGTTCTCAGGGCTCTCAGGGGCGCCCCTCCGGCTTTCCCTGCGCCCTCCCCGGCTTCTCTCACGGCCCACCCCTCCCCCGCCGCTCCCGGCCCTCTGCTGAGCGTCCCATCACTCACGCTCCGGCTGCCTTTGTGAAACCTCAGCGTCGTCCCAACGCGGCTGTGGTTATCTCCTTGCCTGGCCCAGCCTGCTCTTGTTCTCGGAGTTGGCTGGTGTTCAAACTCGGGGGGGTAGACATACACACACACACACACGCACACACATGCGCACACATGCACACACGCACACACAGCACCGGGAACGCTCTAGAAACCAGAGGGCCAGGAGCCCAGCTCCTCCGGGTCTTTCCCTTTTCACCCCCTCCAGCCCCCACCCCGGGGTATGAGCCCCTGTCCTTTCCCTGGGGGACAATGCGGGACACGCCGTGTGTGGACTTGCTCTGGACAGGCACTGGTCAGGGGGCAGGGGTGCGGGGTGCGGAGGGGAAAGGAGGTACGAGGTCCCTGGAAGTCACCCGGAGGTGAGGAGACCTCTGTCGCCCCCGTCCGGATGCGTGGGCGCCCTCTGGCATTTTTGTTGGGGTTCCTCTCCCCGACGCTAATGAGCGGGGGCACCGTGACGGAGCCGGGACTGCGCGTGTCGGGAGCATTGGTCACACCTGCTAATGAGTAACTGCCGATTATGCGCGGCCAGCGTGGTCGGCGTGAGGGTGGCGATGGGCTGGGGAGGGCACTTGCGGACGTCAGCGTGGCGTGCCTGCTCAGCGAGGAGCCCCACGTACGGGAACCACGGGGCGTCTTCCACCTCCCACCCCAGAGTTCCTGCAAGTGCTGGTCTAGTGTAGTTAAGTTAAACATGCGAATGACCCAAAACGCCAGCTCCGGATGGATGACACCGTGCGAGAACAGGTGGCTCTGCCAGCGGGTCAGAGCACGGGACACACTGTCGGTGACTGAGGGCCTACTATGCTCCACCGCTGTCCTCTCTGTCTGCCACTGCATTTCTTCTTCCCAACGATGCCTCGAAGCCAGCGTCACTGTCTGCACGTTGCGCTCGGGGAAACTGAGGCTCAGAGAGGGTAAGCAACTTACTCTTCCATAAACCCCACCGGAGTTTCGCCTCCAGGCGCCTTCGCTGTTCATCTCCATGGCGCGTTACCCTGTGACCTCCGCAGCAACACAGCCACGAGGTTCCCAGGGTCTCAGCAGCCCCGAGGCCGTGGCTGGAGACTGCGTCCCACCCCCCCACCCCCCGCTCTCTATGGGGCGGTGGCCGTCCATCAGCCCGCCCATCAGCCCGCTGCTGCTCCTGGTTTCTGCGGCCAGGGCTCCTCCCGCCTGCCCTGCCCCGGAGTCCAGCACCGGCCGGGAAGGTGGGCGAGCTGAGGGCGGCGTGGCCGGGTCCCACTCTCTGGAGCCAGCAGTCAGCCCCGACGTCGGCGCCCCAACCCAAACCCCAAACGATTTCGGTTCAAGTCAAGTCAGTGGACTGCAGTCCAACCAGCTGTTCTTTTTTTAAAAATGATTTTATTTAGTTATTTTAGAGAGGGGAAGGGAGGGAGAAAGAGAGGGAGAGAAACATCCATGTGTGGCTGCCTCTCACATGACCCCCACTGGGGACCTGGCCCACAACCCAGGCAGGTGCCCTGACTGGGAATCGAGCCAGTGACCCTTTGGTGCTTCACAGGCGGGCGCTCAGTCCACTGAGCCACACCAGCCAGGGCCGACCAGCAGTTCTTAGTACCCGCTGCCCACGAGGGCCTGAGTGTGCTCTGTGCTGGGGACATGAAGAGTGACCGCTGTCCCTCTGGGGACACATGTCATGAGAGGGACACATTGAAGCCCCTATTCATAAGTTCAGTGACATCCACCAAAGTTGACATGCGAAGTGCTGTTGCAACACAGAGCTGAACGTGCAAATGCGTGTGTGTGTGTGGGGGGGGGGTCCTGGTGGCGGGGACACAGTGTGGCGGGCAGCCCGAGCTGGGCCTGGAAGGCAGAGACGGGAGAGTCACTCCCGCACCCAGGCAGGGGCGCCCGGCCGAGGACCCACCAAGGACACGTCACCCCCAGACTAGCATGAAGTTCCCCGGCCACGTGACCTCTCCGATGTCCTGGTCAGTGACGTGGGGATGCTGATTGAGTCTGATTCGGGGCGTTGGGGAGGAATTGATGAGGTCACCCAGCGCCCGGAGGCTTCATCGCGCCTGACGCGTGTCTTGTCGCCCTTGGGTGCTGCCCTGCGGTGTCTCCCGTGGTCCCATGGGCTGTCCTGCAGTGCGGGTTTGCGGTCGGCACGCCACGGAAGGGCCCCTCGCACCCTCACCAGGACCCCTCCCTGAACGTGTCGCTGCACTTCTCTCCTGGGTGCGTCCCGAAACTGTGAGGCTTCTCTGGCGGGGGGCGGTCTGGTGCCCGCCGCTGGGGTGACTCGGTGTGCGAGCGCTTGACAGACACTTGTTTATGGCAGACTAGACATCACGTAACCGTGCGCTGAGGGCCACCTTTGTGTCAAAAGGGACGAGAGAGTTGGGGCGGGGGAACGTTGACGTAATGGAGCCCGGGCAGGAAGGTGGGGGCCGTGTCCGGGCTCCGTGGGACCCCTGATCAGCCGGTTTCTCCCCTTGGAGTCGACTGCCTGTTGGTTTGCATCCCGGAAGGAGGGGCCTCGTGAGGACGCGGACTCGTTCAGGTCTGCAGACCTGCTGCTGGGGGGCGCCCGCCGGGTGGTGTTGGGGTCCCCGTGAAGCTGGCCCACACTTTCCACTCTGCAGATTGTCCCTGTTGTGCCCCCGTGTGACAAGGCCTGGGAGCGAGCCCCTAAGACTTGGCAGGTCACCCCCCGCCCCCCCCCCCCATGGGGATGGCTTCACACGGCCCCGCCGCCCAGGCCGGCTCAGAGCGCCTTCCGACCCAGCCGCTGAGGACCGGCCCACGGGCCAGTGCGGGGGGTGGCTGCCCGCTGCTCACGGCCTGCAGTCCTCACGGCCTGTGTGTCCGCACGGCCCGCGGTCCGCGCAGCCTGCGGCTCCGGCTGGCTGGTGCAACGCCAAACCGCGGAATGCTTCTCCGGGGACCGGCAGGGAAGTGGGCGCTGTGCGCGGCTGGGCGGCAGAAAATCCTGCCGTTTCCTCCTCATGCCGCTGGTGGGGGGGGGGGGGTGCTTGCACAGGCCTGTCTGTGGCCCGGAGAAGAATGTTCTCGGAAGATCTAAGTCCTGCCTCCTTCCCAGCCCCTCCCGCTGCTCGGGGACCTCCCCAGGCTGTGCTGCGAGCCGAGGGCCCCGTCAGCCCCAGGTCCACCCTCGCCGGCCCCTTCCTAACCACACCATCAATAACCATCGCTCGGAGACCCCGTGCGAACCGGCCCGCCTGCTCCGGGCCTCTGGGGGGCTTTTCCGCTTCTCTGGGCCTCTGACTTCAGCCCTGACCGGACCGTGGAGCAGGGCCAGCCAGCTTCCCGGCGCATCTCGGCCTCCCCGCACCGCGCCCGCCCCCACGGCCCGCCTTTCCGCTGCCCCCTGCCCTGTGGTTTTTGTCCCTGTCCACGGAGGGGCGCACGCTCTTGGACCTGGGGCGTGCCATTGGTGTGGGCCCGGGGGCCTCGGGGAGGGACCGGGTGACGGGGGCGGGAGGAGGAATGACGGTCCTTCCCGCAGCTCGGTGGCACCCTCACGTTGGCCCTGCTGCCTCCATCACGAGCAAACGGGGCCGGCCGGTGCTTCAGCCACTGGTGTAACCAGATCTCCGTGGGCTCTTGAAAAATGGAGCTTTCCTCGGCAGCGAATGTTTGCAATTAGCGTCAACATATGGTGGAGTTTGTTTTCGCGTCCGTGGGGCAGGGCAGGCAGTGGGGCTCCGGCAGGGAAGCTCCCGGCTTGTCACGCCCTGGGCCGCGCGGGCGGTGGGGGGTGGGCGGCCCCTGCCCTCCCTCTGGCTCAGCACGTCCGTCTGTCCGCTTCCTCCCAGGAGCTTCTACCTGCCCAGCAGCGGGGAAGTGTGGGTGGGGCTCAGCATCCTGTACGGCCTTGGCGACCCTTGCCTCTGAGTTTGGCCACTGCCCTGGGTACCCTGTGATTCCACTTGTCCTGCGGCAGCCGCATGCGGTGATGGCCGTTGCAGCAGGGGGCGGGGTCAGCTCTGCGACCCCAGCCCAGGGGAGCGCCGTGACTCAGCAGATATGCGGTGGCAAGCTGTAAAACGGAGCGAACAGGGGTTTCCGCCCACAGGAGCGCGATTGTCACCCAGCCGGCCACTGGGAGGTGCCTGCCCCTGTGTCACATTGGCAGTGGAACTGCGTCCCGAGAGACCCGGCCTCCCTCCTGATCCCCGCCCGCCCGCCCTCCCAGGGGTCAGTCCCGCCCTCCTGCTGGTCAGCCTGTGCCTGCCAGATGGCGTCCCACCCTCTAGGACGAGCTCGGCGACCGGGTCCCCCTGGAGGTGGGAAGAGCCGGGCTGTGGCTTCCTCCCCGTGTGCTTCTTCCTCGTGGAGTCTCCTCTTCCTCGGAAGCGCCACCGCAGCCTCCCCCTGCATCGCTGTGGCCGTCACCGGGCCCCGTGCCCACCCCGGGCCGGTCGCTGGTTCGGAGGGGGGAAAGAAGGGCTATGGCCGCAGGGAGTCATGACGTGTCCTGCGATGGATACTCTGCCGCGTCGCCCCACCCTGCCCTGCCCTGCCCTGCCAGGAGGGCAGCGGTCCCTGGGGTGCTGGGGCGGGGAGGGGTGGGGGGCTGCCGAGGTCCACGCCTGTCTGGGCTCCTTCCACGTCTCCCGCATGGGCCGCCCCAAGTTCTGCCTCGGCTCCGAGAGGAGTCAGGACCCCTCATGGCCTAGGCAGGAGCGGTCGAAGGCAGCTGAGCAAGCCTCCTCCACCCGGCTCAGGACGGACTCCCGTCCAGCGGGGAACAGGCGTACTTCCTGCGTTACCCCCCGATGCCCCTCCGGGCAGGGCCGGTGGCAGGCAGCAGGCACACCGGCCTCCCTCCCACCTGCTGGGCCCTCTCCAGAGTCTCCATGTGGCCCGCCGGGCCCCACGGCTCAGCCTGCTCGGCATGGACTTGTTGGCGGACGCTCTCACGTCAGTCATTTCCCTGGAGCACACCTCCTTGGCCGCCCCACCGGGAAGCTCCCTGCCTCCCGCGGGCCTCAGTGCCCTTGTTACCAGCGAGCCCCGACGAGCCACAGGGAGAGCTGGATGGGGAATAGGAGACCCGGCAGGGGCACGAGGCTCGAGCAGCCCCTCAAGGACCCAGGAGGACTTGGGCTGGCGGGGAGGACCGGGGCCCGACCCGGTCCTGGGGGTGGGGGGTGAGACCATCTCTAAGAAGGCACAGGGCCTTGACACTCCTGTTTCTGCCTCACCTTCGTCACCTCAGTTCTCTCCAGGAGCAGGTAGAACCGGCTCACGGGGCCGTCCTGGACGGCGCAGGTGGCGGGTACGTGTGTCCTCGCGGAGAGTTCTGCTGGGCAGTGCCAGCAACGGAGAGGGTCCCCGGGGCGGCGTCCGCTCCCGTCTGCGCACGTACCTTGTCACTGCAATTCCGAGCCAGGAACCCTGTTTCACGGAGATTCTCGCGGTTCCCTGGCTCCTCCCGCCTGTCCCTGCTCTCTAATCCCCCGCACAGGGCTGGGTGTGGGGAGCGGAGCCCTCTGAAAGGCGTCCAAGACGAAAATTACATCCCAGACTTGCACGGGAGTGTTGTGGTCGGGGGCGGGGGGTTCTGCTGGCTGGCGCTGCTCACGGCCACCCTCCCTGCTGGGCTCTCCGGCCCCTCCCCCGTCCCCACGTGCTTGCCTCCCCCCGAGTTCCAAGGCTGGTGCGCCCCTGGGTTAGGCCCAGCCCTTTGGGCGTTGGTCTTAAGAGTCGGGCGCTGTCGGTCCAGAAGTGGGGGGCAACCCCTGGCCCTTCCTTTCTAGGTGAAATATTTCAGTATGACGGATAATCCCTTTCACCCAGTTCTGCCCTACCAGGAGCTTCAGTTGGTGACGGTGATGATGTTGCCCGGTGGTCACGTGGAACCTGCGATTTGTTCAGGGTGGTTCTCCGAGCTGCGTCAGGCAGTGATGTAACAGAGCTTTAGTGGGTTTGGGCCTTAACAGACTTGGTTCGAACCTCGCTGTCTCCAGTTACTGGCTGTGTAAAGCCGAACAAATGACTTCAGCCTTCATGTGCCTCTATTTTTCTCCTCTGTAAAATGGGTGACCGATGAGTGCCCTGATTGAACTTCGTTCTCGGTGGGGTCACCCTGGCTTTGGTGTTGAAAATGAGCGTGTCAGGAGGCGGGAGGGAGCAGGTGGGCCGTCGAGGATCCAGGGAGGAGGCGGTGGGAGTGGGTGCAGGTGGCGAGCGGCAGGTTCGGGTCATCCCGTGATGATGGAGCAGGCACGGCTTGTGGACGGTCTGCACAGGAAGTGCGTGGGGACAGGAGCTGGGGGTGAGTCGGAGATACCTGTCTGGAAGGGCAGGAAATGGCCGGCTCCATCCGTCAGCAGAGAGATGGCAGCCGGTTGGTTGGAGCAGATCTGGGTCAAGGTCAGGCGGGTGGGAAGAGATCAGGAATCGTGCTTCGGTTCAGTTACGTTGGAGATTTTGGTCGGAAATCCCAGTGACGATACTGAGTGGGCGGGTAGATTTCGGAGAGACATCTGGGGTGGAGGTAGACATTTCAAAGTCATTGACAGTAATCCAAAGTCATGAGCCTGGATAAATCACCCAGGGTGATGAGTATTAGAGAGAGGAGAGGAAGAGATATTGCAGGTTTGGGGAGATGCGGGGGCGAGCAAGGAGACCAACAAGGAGTGACGAGTGAGGTAGGAGCGTGAGGGGTCCTGGGAGCCAAGTGACCACAGTACCAGGTCCACCGGCGGGTTCAGTATGATGATGACTGAGTGACATGGATGTCGTTATGACAGTCACAGGGCAATTTGGTTAGAAAGAGCAAGACCAGTGCCTGATGGGATTGGCCTTAGGGGAGCAGAAGCAGAGGAACTGGAGATAGAAAACAGAAATAATTTATACCTGAATTTTTCTACACAGGCTATCAAATCAGCGAGGAGGGAGGATCAAGAGGCGGATAGTTTATTCCCAATATGGGAAAACTAAGAAGAATCTGTATGTGAAGATATTGACAAATACATGTGACGTAGCTTTGGAGTGAGCATGAAGTGAGGAAGGCTAGTGCCCACGTGGAGGAGGTGCCCTGAGGGGAGTTCAGGACACACCAGACCGTGAATGGAAAGGGGGGTCTTTCCTATGACGTTGGGTTTCATGTTGCTACAACCTGACCACAGTGGGTTGATTAACAAAAACTTTTATTTTTCCCACTGAAAGAGAGTCAAGAAGTAGGAAGTACAGGGAGGGTGCAACTGCTCAGGAAAGTTTTCAAGGACCCAGGCTCCTCTCCTCCTGTTCTGCATCCTTAACAGGTGGCTTTTATTCTCTTAGTGCCAAGATGGCTGATTTGTCTCCAGGTGTCACATTTTAATTCCAGGCACAGAAATAAAGGAAAAAGTGAAGAGTGGAATATGTGTGCCAGCTGAACCTGCCTTATTTCATAAAGAGAACAATAGCTTTTCAAAAACATTCCCCTCCCACCCCCATGCCCTATATTACCTTATATGGTCACTCCTAGCTGCAAGGGAGTCTGGACAGGGGAGATTTTTTTTTTAAGTGGGAACACACTCACTGAGATTTTAGTTTTAGGAGGTAGAATCTGAAAGCTCATTGTATCTTCCAGTTAAAAAATCTCATTTTTTTTAATTTTTAAAACTTATGGTGACATGTACATATCGCAAAGTTGACCTCCTCAACCATTGTTACATGTGACGTCCAGTGGCATTCAGTTTCTGCTGTGATCCATCCATCTCCAGAACATTTCTCATCTTGCAAAATGGAAACTCCACCCCCATTAAACAATAGCTCCCCATTCCCACCTCCCCCAACCCCTGGCACCCGCCACTCTACTTTCTGCCTCTGTGAACTTCACTGCTCAAATTATCTCCTCGAAGTGGGGTCATACAGTACTTGTCCTTTTGCGACTGCTTTAATTCATTGAACAGAAAGTCCTCAGCATGTTTAGCGGGTGTCAGCATTTCCTTCCTTAGTGAGGCTGGATACTGTTCCATCACGGTGCGTGCCAACAGGACGGACCTCGTCTGGTTTACCCACTCCCCCGTGGCTTTCACCTCGGCTGTTGGAAGTAGCGCTGCTGTGACTGCGAGCATAGCAACATCTCGTGCAGTGCCTGCTGCCAATGACTTCGGGTGTCCACCTGGGTGGAGAGTTGCCGGATCATGGGGGCGATCCTGTTTTTAATTTCTCTGAGGTAGCGTTGTACGGTTTTCTGTATCCGCTGTGCCATTGCAGCCAGGAGCCTGCGTGGGTTCTAATTTCTCCACCTCCTCACCGGATTTCTTCTTACGGTAGCCATGCTGATGGGTGCGGTGTCTTTTAGGGCATCATGGGTGGGGAGAGTGTTGAGGGGTAAAAAGGGTTAAAAAAATGAAGAGTGAAAAGCAGGAGAGCAAGAGCTAAGCACTGTCTCGCTTCCTCTGGTCAGACTTTGCTGAAAGCTTCAGCGGGGGGCCCTCGGGAGCCTGGAGAATGACTGGGAAGGAAGGTGATGCAGTCTCATGGGAAAGAGGCTGCGTGGGTGGGTCAGGACACCTGGCTTTTTTCGCTGGATTTGGGAAATGTGCAGAGGGCCACTCCCTGCTGGCGCACTAGTTTTGCCCCGTGCGATGAGGCTAGTAGACTCAGAAAACAGAATCTGTCCCCGCCGCCGCCTGCCACCCACCGCCCACTGCCCACTTCAGAGCTGAGATGCTTCACAAGATCACACAGGCTTTGAGATCGTTGCGCGAAAGGCATTCTGGGAATTCAGACCATGCGGAGAGGCTGTCCACCCTGCACGTGGGAAGGGCAAGCCCCGCACGGCCACACCCTCTGGCTTTCCACCCCCCACCCCCACCCCGCCTCCCTCAGTGGGGGGTCTTCACTCAGATTGTCAGTCCACGTTTCCTTTTCCTGTCACCCTGGACAGCTGGGGGACCCCGCGAGCAGGCGTTGTAGGTACAGGAGCTGACAAGAGCAGCTTTACGGTTGCGAGTATGTGAAACACAGAGTTTATCCTTTTTTAATTTCAGTCCTCGCCTGAAGATATGTTTTGCTGTGATTCTTTAGAGAGAGCAGGAGGGAGAAAGAGGGAGAGAGGGAGAAACATTGGCATCTGCCTCCCGTCTGTGCCCTGACTAGGGATCGAACCTGCAAACTTCCGGTGCACAGGACGATGCTCCGCCCAGCTGAGCCACTGGGCCAGGGCCAGAGTTCATTCTTGCATTATTAGTGGTTCACTCACGACTGCATTATTCGTTCTGATTATCCCCCTGCTTTGCCCACCGCTGCACGTGAGGAGAGGGGAGACCGTCAGCGACCCCCAGGGTTTTGAACCCGGCCCCGTGCAGACTGCCGGTGGCCCAGCTGACCGGGCACGTGGTCGGCGGTCTTCAAAACACGTCTCCTTCCTGATTCTGTGCCGCTGGTGTCAGCTGGCGCTACGAGGAGCTCTCGGGCTGTGACGATGTGGCCCCCCCCCAGCCCCGAAGGTGGGGTACAACGGTAGACATGAGAAGCAATGGCGACAAAAGCTAACGGGATTCGTGGAGAGCTCGGTGTCGCCCCCTGCTGAGTGCCGAGAATCTTCCCATCGAAGCATCATTCATAATGCCCCTGTCCTCCCCCATCGCACACACACACACGCACACACGCACACACGCGCACGGAGCCAGGAAACCCGCATTCTTTGTCAGCGTATACATTGTCTTGGCCGCGTGCCATCCAACCAAGCCAAAAATCGCAGAACAATAGGAATCTGTGCCCGGAATATCAGCTAAAAATACCTCCTCCCTCCCCAGCTCTGTTGTGTGCTGGGTGTGTTTAAGAGCGTCCCAGGAGGCTCATGCGGATGAAGGGAGAGGAAAACCGACATTTTCAAAGGGAACCAAACCTTTAACTCCCTCAAAAGGAAACATGTATTTTCCGCAGGCCGGCTTCGTGGTTCTTGCCGTGTTCGATTGTCTGCGTGACAACATGGGGAGACCACGATCGATGCCGTGCCCCCTGGGTGTCTCCTGCTCTGTCGCCCGCCTCTTGGACAGCTGTCCCTGTTTGGGCCGAAGGGAGGAGGGGGAAGGGACACAGAGAGCCAGAGAAACTCGCCAGCTCCCACCCCGTCCACTCACGCAGCCGCTCAGGGTGCCGCACAGACGTCCAGGGACAAGTCTCCATCCTCCGCTGGGCCATGCGTCACCTGTTCTCTTTCTTGACCGTGGACCGAGCCGAAGCCTCTCAGTGGCCTTGACATCCTCTGTGGGCTGGGCTGGGTCCCTGCTCCTTCACGGGTGTTGGTTTCTTTCCAGTTATAAAATGCAGGCAGAGGCCGCCGATCCTTTGTGGGGGGCAGGGGGGGCGGGTCTGACAGGTCGGGAAGCGGGACGGGGAGACAGACGCCTCGGGACCGGCCTGCAGCCTGGAGGCAGCGGTCGTCTGCGCCCTGCGGGGGTTCGGGGCAGGGGTCCGTCCGGGTGTTGCCCGATACCGTCAGCGCTGACCGGGTAGCAGCTGTTGGCTCCGCCGGGTTCGAGCCCGCTGCCGGTGTGCGGGGTGGCAGGCAGTGACCTGGGCGTCAGTCAGCAGTCGTTGGCTATGGCGACATCGACCTTGGGCTGCGGAGAGCAGAGCGCAGCTGCCTGAGTGACGTGCAGCTTCTGCCTGCTGTCGGGCATTTGTCCTTTACGCGTGCCCGTCCGCCCCTTGTCCAGCAGCCCGTGAGCGGCCTGTTGGAACTGGACTGAACTGGCCCCAACAAGGAGGGGCGGAGCCAGAGATGCCCGGGAAGTTCCGTCCGGGCTCCGTCCCGCTATCGGTGACCTCCCACCAGTTGGTGACCTCTGTGTGGGCGGGCGTGTTCGGTCGGTCGCCGAGAGACTGTGCCGGCTACTTCCAACGCGTCGCCTGGTTCAGTGTCCGCGACGTCTTGTCTGGGGGTCGCGACCACACGGGTGGAGAAGCAGAGGCCTCGGGGCATTCCAGCCAGCCTGAGCTCTCGCAGGTGGAACGGAGACTCGAACCCGGGTCCCGTCAGACTCAAAGACTGCACTGGCCCTACTCCGCCTGACCCTGGACTGGTGCCGCGTGGGGCTGAGGGAGGGATGCAGCTGGCCTTTTGGAGCCGAAAGCCCCCCCATGGCCAGCGGCGTTTGGGAGGGACGAGGAGCCGAGTGACTCGTCCTGCGCACCTTGGCGAAGCGCCTCCGGGCTGCGCCCACACCCCACTTCGCTGTCCTCGTCCCTTTGTGCGGCCCTCCTCGCCCCCCCCCCCTCGGAGCCCCCGGGACACGGAGCCGCGGACCCGCCCTGCCAGACGCCCATTGTTTTCCGTTTTCTCCCGCCGCAGAGCCTCGAGACGGTCTGCTACAGAGGACCCCGCCACGTCTATTGTCCCCGCAGACTTTCCCACCGCCCCGGGACCACGGGCTCCGGTGCCCATTGTGGGGCTGCTGGCTCAGCCTCAAGGACAGAGACCTGGAGCCAGCTGACAAGGTTGCTCATGTCACTGCTTCTAAGGCCACAAGCCATGCTTTTGGTTCCCCATACTGTTGAATGCCCCCTCCGGTGGGGCCACGTGGTCTCCCAGGCTCCTGGCAGCAGAGTCCCCGACAGACAGGCTTGGCTGATGGCCAACGCCTGTCTCGGGCCCGGGCGACCTGTTTCCAAGTCAACGTGGCCTGAATGAGTGCCGCCGCGCTGCCCCCTGGTGGAGAGGGTGCACAAAGACCCCCCCTCTCTCCCAGGTTGCTAAACCCAAGGGCTTCGGAATTCCCTGATGGAAGCGACTGCTCGGCGCGGGCGCAGAGGCGTCTGATCTTCAGTCGCTTCCTGCCTGACGCTGCCAGCGGCTCTGACCGCGTGTTTGGACGGGACGAAACCAGTTGGCCTCAAGTTGGCATTTTGTGTGTGTTTGTTTTGTCTTTCCTCCCTCCGTGCCACGTGGAGGCTTTGAGAGGCCGCCTTGGAGGTCTTCAGGGCTCTGGGTCAAGGTTACGGAAGATCTCAGTGTTTCCAGGCTTGCCCTTGGGTCAGGAGCCCCGTGGGGTGTTAGCAAGGGGGCTCCCCTGCTGTTGCCCCTTGGTTCTCACGGGTCTCAGGGCCCCGGCCCGGGGTGCAAGAGGTGGCTGTGTCTCCCTGTGTGTGTGTTGGGGAAGCCGTGTCGTCAGCCCGGAGGGCAGACGTGGGGGGGACACGGCGTCGCCCAGTCGAGAGGACGGTGGGGCAGGTGGTGGCCGAGACTGCAGGCAGCCTGGGAGTTTGGGGGGGAGCAGTCAGGTGTGTCAGCTCCGACGAGAGAACGAAGGCTCAGCAGTGCCACGCTCTTGGCCGTGACTTCGACAGGCGGGGCGGGGGGGGGGGCAGAACTGCCAGTTGGGTAAACCCAGACGAATCCCGCGTGGGTGGGCATGCCAACCCGAGCCCGAGGTCATTGCCGCAGGCGGGACCCCGCCTCCCTGGCGTTGTCAGGGCCGGTCCCCAAGTCCACGGCCAGCACGGCTGGAAAGCTGGCCTCTGACCTCGTTCCACGGGCCATGCCCTCGGTCCTCAACACTCGCCCCGTCCGTGTCTCTCCGGGCTCCTCCAGCTGCTGGTCTGGATTCCCATATAATCTGGCATCACAACTCCTGGTCTTCAGTTTTCTCACTAGTTTCTCTCCCAGGGGTCAGCTTCGGCTTCGGCGACTCCCGTCTCCACCAGCCTCGCGTCACCATCGCATTGGGTACCATTCTCCTGAGGGTTCGCCAGAGGCCGAGCGCTGTGTTCGGCGGCCTTAATGAGTTAGTCCAGCCGCTCCTTACTGGGGCCCTACGAGGAAGTTCTGTCTCTGTTCCCAGCGTGTTCCGTGAACGCATGCCACCGCCGCCTGACCACGGTCACAGAGCCAAGGGGTGGAGAGGGGACTGGGCTTTCAGATCGCTTGGTCCCACCTTGCTGCCCCCTGTCCTACTCTCCCCATGACTCCGTGTCTCCCCGGCTCTCAAGTGTCCCTGGGTCTCCCTGGGTCCAGCCCCACCGGCCGGCATGTCTGCGTGAACTGGAAACAGGGAGAGCTGCCTCATCTCCTGGCATTTTCGGAGAGGAGACTCCTGCAGGGTGGGGTTGGGGGGCAGAGAGTGCCCCAGACACAGAGCACAGGCCTCTCTCGGGGGTCCTTTCGGGTCCTTGGGGGTCTGGCAGCTGGGAGCCCCAAGGGATCGGCTTGGTCTCTGCCTGTCACCTCCACGGGGCCGGGGAGTCTTGGGCTCTCCTGCAGAGCCAAGGGCCGGTCCGGAAACCCTCCCACGAGCTGAGGGAGCCGCCTCAGCTGCCGGTCTTTCGAGTTCCCCCGAGAACGCAGCGCCACGCACGCAGGGCAGGAAAGACAGGGGAGCAGGACCCCGCGAGCCGGCCCCCTGAGCCTCCCGTCCCGCGCAAGACGGAGCTGAGTGGAGCGGGCCCCACACTCGTTCCACCTGCGCTCACCCCACGACGTCGGGGAGGCCGGGGGTGTGGAAATGCCGCGTTCCCGGCACCAGGTGCGCATTCCATGAAGATCGAGTCCCTTTTTCTACCTTCCGGAAGCCTCTTTTCCTTCGAAGTAAGATGACGTGAGGGCCGAGCCGCGTTGTAATGACAGGCACCCCGATACTCAGAGCAGCGGAGCGGCTGCGCCCCAACCACTGACGGGCGGCAGTATCCAGGTGTCCACACGGCGTCCTCTGCACCCCTGCCACTCGGGGGAGCGGTGGCCCCCCAGGTCTGGGCCCCTCCCCCGCGCGCCTGAGCCTCTCGCCCTGGGACTCCCTGGGGCGTCAGCCTCCAGCTCTGCTCTGAGACATCCTGTCCCCTTCGCTCCGAGCAGGGTCCCCAACCTGCAAGGAAAGTGTCAGGCACAAAAGCGGGGCGAACTGAGGACCTGGCCAGCCCGGGGAGTCTCGAAGATGCTCAGGAGCAAAACGCTTTCTTCGAGCGGAGTCGTCTCTGGAAGCCACTCGTTTCCCCACTCACTGCGTGCATTCTTTGCGGACACGTATTTCCACGCAGGGGACAGCTGCTCGGGGAGGGCGGAGGGGGCTCAGCTGGCGTGTGCTGTGGGCCTGGGTTTGGACAGGCGCCCCTTGGCCTTCTCCGTGCCGTGTTTCTGGAGACGCACCTGGGAAGGTTCCGTGTGGACGATCACGTCGGGAGGCCGTGTGGTGCCCAGACAGGGTCTGGGGACCTGGCGCTGGCCAGGTGGGCGTCTCTGGATGAAAGGTGTGCGGCGAGGACACCCAGCGGGTGGACACTCGTCCCTCCTGCTCCCAGTTCTTGACGTCGCTCTGGCCCAGGGTGGGGCCCCCGCGGGAAGGGCGGGCCCGCGAGCCCAGGCCGTCCTGCCCCAGGTCCCGTGCTCTGGCCCTGAATCGGGGGCCTCCCTTTCCTCCCTGGCCGTCCTCCGGGGCTCCTGGTGTGGTGGGGAGGCCTCGCTTGTCTGAGGGGCGCTCCTGCCCGGCACCCCCAGAGCCTGCCTCTTGCCCCTCCGTCCCGTCCTCTCAGCACCTCACGGAGGAAGTCGCGTGGCCTCTGAGCCGGAGGGGTCAGCAGGCCTCGTGCCGCTGACGGTGTTCTTAGAATAGAGAGAGCTCAGAGAACCAACTTCGGGGCAAAACCAACCAACCAAACAAATAAACAAACCCAAACCCGAACCCAATCCCACCCACAAGAGCCAGAAGACAGAGGCAGGGCCAGTAAAAATGACTAAAACTCAGGCTGAGCCTTAGGGGCCGGGAGGTCTCCTGTTCTGATCGAGTCCTCAGGGATGCAGGCATCTGGGCACCGTCACGGCCATCCGTGCCTGAGCCCGCTGTGGCTGCAGAAGGTCCAGGGTGGGGCTGCAAGCCCCCCGGGCTGCGTGGAGGTGGGGCTCCCCCCAGAACCGGAAGTCGGATGTCTCCGTGTCTCCCAGCTCCCGGCTGTGCAGGGAGAGAAGGGGCAGACGCTGGGTGGGATTCCCGCCCGCCGTCCCTCCCCTGCTCGGTCGGGGAGCGGCAAAGGGCAGAGGGGGCGGGGCTCCTGCACACCGGCGCCACCTTTACCCTGGTCCTGCCCTGGGTGCCTGTGCCCGGCCACCGGCCGTCACCCCCTTGCGCAGCGAGGGGCTCCATGTAGTCCCCTCGTACCCCCCCGCCCCCAGCAACCACACCGTTGTCCGTGTCCGTGTCCGGGACCGCTTTTTCCTCTCGGCTCCCTCCCTCTGTCCCCTCAACAGATACTGTGTCCGTCTGAGCGGGAGAGGAAGTGACACGTGGGAGGAAGGAGGCCTTCCTCCTTGAGCTGCTCAGGGGTCAGTGAGGGTAACAAGGGGCAAGGCGGCTGGCCAGCGTGGCCAGGGGGGCGCGCACGGAGAGAGTGGGGAGAAGCAGGGCTGCCCCTCCATCCCAGTGGTCCTTATCCCCACCGGCCACCACGGGCTCGGGATTTGAACCCACGCAGCACCCGCCGCTTCCTCCAGCCGCTCCAGAGCCCACGCCGACCCTCCCTCCTCCAGCTGGGGGAGATTGGGGAGTGAGGTCCGCGTGAAGGGGGAGGGGGAGGAAGGGCCGACTCTCAGGGTGGCACTTACAGATGTTACCACCTGGGGCGCCGTTCCCAGTGCTTGTCGACTCCCTGGCACGATTCCTTCCTGGGGAGGGGACCTGCCGGGGGGCTGGGGACGCAGGGTCCTGCCAGAGCACTGGCTGGTTCGCTCATGTTGGCAAACAGTGACGAAGCGGGGGGTTCTCTGCCCGGTGCAGAGCACGCGGTGCAGGGGCAAGGGGCGGTGGGGGGGCGTGCAGCCGGGGACCCCCTCTCTGGGGGTGTTGGAGCGCCTCAGGACCCCCTCGCCCCCTCTTCCCTCCCGCCCCTAACGCCCCCGTCGTCCCGGGCAGCTTCCGAGATGAGCGCACCGCACAGGCGAGGACTCGGGGTCGTGCCCCGCGCAGCGTCCGAGCGAGCAGGTGTCCTCGCAGGCTGGCCCTTCTGTCCTGTGCTCACTGGACATGGCCGTGTCGTCCCTGCATTTCATCGCCACGGGGGCATCTCTGCGTGGACGCTGTCTGTCTGTCCTTCCGTCCACTGTCTCTCTCGCCAGCAGGGGAGCCCCATGGCGTTGGGGACTCTGCTGGGTGCCACTCTGTGCCCGAGATCCCAGCGGGACACGCGACAGACCCTCCGTGTGGGCGTGTGTGTGCATGACGACCCTGTGCCGTGAACACACGAGTGTGTGGTGTCGTGTGTGGTGTCGTGTGTGGAGGACACTCTGAACGGCGAGGGAGCGAGGGAGCGAGGGCCCGGCAGCGGGCGAGCGGAAAGAGGGAATGAACGCGTGGGCGAGGCTTCGCCTCGGGACTGGCCGCGGCGGTGGTCCCTGCTGCGCCCGCTCGCGCCCGGGCGGGGCCCGCTAGCCGAGCGAGGTGGCAGGGCCAGCTGCACACCCCCCCGCCGGCCCGGGTCTCTCTGGGGAAGAGAGGAGGGCCGTGTCCTCACTCTGCAGTCCTGCCCCTCTCTGGGCCCCGTCCCTGACGCCCGGTGACCTTGCCACGCCCTTTGAACCCCCTGTCTTGCAAGGACAAACACGGAGAGATTTTTCTGTCTCCTCTTCTGCTACTACTTTAAAAAAGAAAACAGCTTTCCCTGGCCGGGTGGCTCAGTGGCTTGGAGCGTTGGCCCTGCACCCAAAGGCTGTGAGTTCGTTCCCCAGTCAGAGCAAGTGCAGGAGGCAACCGGCCGATGTCTCTCTCTCTCTCTGTCTCTCTCTCAAATCAGCACACGCATCCTCAGGGGAGGATGGAAAAAACAATTCTTTGTTTAGGATGCAGAGACCTGGATGCTGTAGTGAGTGGACCAGAGACGTGTTTAGGGGACGTTATCTCTGCGCTTGTGCCGCAGGGTGTGACGCAGGCCATCATCGGTCAAGAAGACCAGGGAGGGCCTTTCCTGGACCCCCCGGCTCTCGACCAGGGCGGGAGTTACTCTGTGGGGCGGGGCCTACTGCGCGCAGCTGCTGCTCCGTATGCTGGGTCTTGAAGTTCCTTCGGCCGTTGGCTTGAGGAAGGGCTGGGCCGCAGCCGGAGCTCTGTCACCGACCTTCCCCGCTTTGTCCCCGCCCCCAGGCTGTTCGCTGTCAAGTGCGGGGGCTGCTTCGAGGCCATCGCCCCGAACGAGTTCGTGATGCGGGCCCAGAAGAGCGTGTACCACCTGGGCTGCTTCTGCTGCTGTGTGTGCGAGCGGCAGCTCCAGAAGGGGGACGAGTTCGTGCTGAAGGAGGGCCAGCTGCTCTGCCGAGGGGACTACGAGAAGGAGCGGGAGCTGCTCAGCCTGGTGAGCCCGGCGGCCTCTGACTCAGGTGAGTGCTGCCTGGGGAGGGGGGGGGTGACGGTCCCCAGGGCCTTGTCTCCGGAGGGCCAGCCTCCAGGGCAGCCTGGCTCCATGGAAGGCAGCTCTGGGCTTTCCAGAGACTTCCTTCGGAAGGCAGGAGTGATCTCGTATCAGTCAGCACGGCCACGATGTGCTGTGTAACAAACGACCCCAAGTCCCACGGCACACAGCCGCCAACACTCACACACTCACAGCCTCTGGGTTGGCAGGAGTGACTCTACTACCGGCTGATGGTCTTGCGTCGCCTGCAGGCTGCCGGGCTTGGCCCCGGGCTGTGGCCCTGGCTCTGGTCCGCCCCTTGGGCATCCCTCTGGGGTCCAGGGCAGGCTCGTTCCCCGGGAGTGGCCAGCGCTCAGAAGGCCTGCCCAGCCCTCCAAGCTCACATCAAGCCTCCGCTCCTTCCAGGTCTGTTAAAGCCACTTAAAAGTTTGAACGTAACGTCCAGAACAGGGAACTCCCCTGCGGGTCCTGCCGGTGTGGGTGCAGGCTGCTCCTCGAGGGAGGGGCAAGCGGGGGCGAGGTCAGTCTGCCCTGTCTCCGCTTGCTCGGCCTCACATCCTCATCTGAACCAAGCCCCCCACCCCCGTCTTTCCCTGTGGGCGTCTTGCTGAGCATCCCACCGGGGCCCCCTCGCTCCCTGGACTATTGCAAAGCCCCCGAAGGCCCCAAGGGCTCAGATGCTGCGGCGATCAGCACAGACGTGGGGATGCTCTCCTTCCCCCCATGGAGACGCCCACTGAGTGACCCGGCTGCGGATTCTCACGGGCTGCAGACTCACCGTGGGGCACCCGTGCGTTGCCGCCTCCGCCCGCCTCCGCCCCGTGCGCAAAGGCCAAGAGAAAAGGCTGGATCCACGTGGAGTTGAGAGAAGTAGGGTTTTCCGACCAAGGGGGCGACCACGGGCCCCCTTTCAGCCCTGGGCACGTCCTTTTGGGGCCGATACCGACAAACCAGAGCTTCCCGGTCCACTCGTTCATGTATTTATTCAGCAGCCGCAGTGGAGGGCTGGCTCTACGCTGGGGGCGGAGTCGCGATATGAATGACAGGAGTGGTGCGGGGGCGGGGAAGTCCTAAGGGACGTGCGCGGACGCGATCACAGATATTTAGGCTGGAAAAGCGAGGACGAAAGGAGCGCCTGGGTGTTGCCCTCCCGCGGCGGTGGGGTCAGACCTGTTGTTTCCCCCCGTTTCATAAAGCAGAAGTAGAGTCCGTTTGTTCAGTTGGGTGGCAGAGTCCCCCAGGGCTCAGACTGCGGGTGGAAAGGTTCAGGAGAGCGGTCGGGTCCCCCACGGGGGGCGCGCGAAAGTCGTCCTGGCGATCAGCGCGGACTCCTCACGGGCTGGAGCCCACTCGTCGGAGCCGCTGCTGGCCAGGTTGCGGGGGAGGATGGCTCTGGACGCCGCCCGAGGTCCCTGTCCACTCCAGATCCACTGTCACCCTCAGTGAGGTGGCATTAGAGTCTCCCCCGGAATCAGATGTGCTGTCTGAAGCACCCCGACGGTCCACGATACCAACCTCGCCTGTCCTGCACCGCAGAACGCACCCGAGGGCCGGGGCCGCCATCACCCACCCGAGGGCCAGGGCCACCGTCACGCACCCGAGGGCCGGGGCCGCCGTCACGCACCCGAGGGCCAGGGCCACCGTCACGCATCCGAGGGCCGGGGCCACCGTCACGCACCCGAGGGCCAGGGCCACCGTCACGCACCCGAGGGCCGGGGCCGCCGTCACGCACCCGAGGGCCGGGGCCACCGTCACGCACCCGAGGGCCAGGGCCGCCGTCACGCACCCGAGGGCCGGGGCCACCGTCACGCACCCGAGGGCCAGGGCCGCCGTCACGCACCCGAGGGCCGGGGCCGCCGTCACGCACCCGAGGGCCGGGGCCACCGTCACGCACCCGAGGGCAGGCTGCGAGAACACGGGGCGGGAGCCGTTCACGCCTCTGTTCCCTGAGCGGACGAAGCCCAGCATGACGCAGGGGGCGAGGACGTGATCCGTAAGGGCCCGGTGACGTGGCCTTGGGGACGCCGCTCAGAGGACGGGACCCTGGAGCCAGAATCAGATCACTGCCTCGCGTTTGTCGGGCCCCTCGGCGCCCAGGGCCTCCGGGACGAGCCCCCAACACTCACGGCCCCCGTCTCCGGCACGCACTGCGGAGGTCGTCCACTCCTGACGCCCACCACGCTGTCGCCAGCCCCGGGCGGCCCCGCCCTCCCCGTCTGGGTGTGGCCTGTCTGGGTGGAGCATGGGGCCTTGTGGTCTGTCTCCATGGGCCACCTCAGCCTTGGCCTTGGTCCTGCTCTCGGGAGCGCACGGAATCAGTCAGCCTCCCCGACGCGGGGCAGCCCTCTGAGCCGGGACAGATGCACGTACTCCGGCGTCTTCCCTCTCTGCCCGCCCTTCCCGCCACCCTTGGCAGGGGCAGGGCCGCCCACCTGCCTGAAACGCTGCCGCAACCTGTTTAGGATGCAGCACCCGGAGGGGACTAAGATCTGCCACTGTGGCCTGAGCTGGCACGTGTGACCGTCACTACTTGTCATCTGTCGGTGGGGTCTGTGATTCCAAGAGCCTTTCGACCCGTCCGTGGGGGTTGGAGCGCGGGGGCCCCCGTGGCTCCTGCCTGGTGCACGGTGCGTTTCTCGGCGATCAGCCCCTCTTACCTGCGCGTTTGTTGTTAAACATCAGAGGTTATCCGAGAATGCCTTGGGAGGCGATTTTCAAAGACGTTTTTTATTTCGAAACAAAGTTTTACGCTGACAGAGCAATTGCGAAGTCGGAGAGACGCTCCCACATCCCCTCTGTCTGCCCCCCCGCCCCCCGATGCCGTGACCACTTCACAGTTGCTCGTACATTTTGATTCGCGTCCCGGGAAAACTATAAAGCGAACGTCGGTCCAGCACTCGTCAGGGATGGTCGCCTTTACTCGACGTCAAGAGACTCCCCACGATGTCCCTATCCACTCCAGGGTCCGAGGTGGGACCAAGGCTGCGTTCTTGTTTTTTGTTATATTTCTGTTCCGTCGTCTTTTCCCTCCTTCGGCTCTGCAATCACGTGGCACATGCCTACGCAGAGTTCCAGGTCCGCCCCTCCCTCGGACGATGCCTTTTAGGGCTTTACTTCCTTTTCGCGCTTCCTACCCTGGCATCGACCTGGTTTTGCTGGTTTGTTTTGGGGTGTACCTGCCACCGGGAGGCTTTCTCACCTGATGAAGAGAATGCGCGTTAGGCTGCCCCCGGAATTTATTCCTCGCCTGTTACCGTCCCCGAGGCTCAAGCCGTTCACCCTCTTGGCGCACCAGCGGCACCTCGGTGAGACCCACGTCTGAGAGCAGCTCGCCCGCACCCCGTCCTTTGTCTGCGGACAGTCCGGGCGTCCACACAGGGAGGCGGCCTGTCCCAGAAGCGCCCCGGCTGCAGCAGCAGGAGGAACGCCCGGCGGAGGGAGCGGGGCTGTGAAGACCCTGCCGGGAGGGTTGCTTTCCGCAGGGAGGCTTTCCCCACCGCGATCCGGCCTCTGGTCCCTGGGGAGGTCATCCAGGCGCCCGGGGCCGCTCTGTCCTCAGGGTCTGTGCGCGCCCGGCGCCAGTGCCGGGCCTGGCACACAGTAGGTGCTCAGCCGTGAGCGCCGTCTGTCCCGTTAGCCTCTGAGCTCCTTGGCGCTGGGCCCCGCCGCGCGGTGGGGGTCTCTGCCTGTGGCTGGAACGCAGGTCCCTGCCCCCCGAGGTGGTCAGCCCTCTGTCCGCCTGACTTTTTCGGGGCACATAAGATGGCTGCTTCGGAAGGTCCGGGGGCCCCACCGTCCCTGTCGTGGTGAAACACCCCTTCCCCTGCTCCTCCGCCTCGGCTTCCTCGCCCCAGGTCCTCAGGCGCTGGTTTTCATTTCCTTCCACAGCCGTGGGGCCGAGTTTGTTTTATTCATCGCAGAAGTATTTCCTTCCACCTACCTCGGAACCCTTCTCGTTCGCCAATAAATCAGAATAGAGAGAGGCCGCCGTGGCCTCGCGCGTCCTGGAAAATGCCTGCCGTCCGATGGGATTATCTTGTCAGGTCGCTGTCATGAATTTTTAAAAGGCAAGACGGAAAAGGCGAAGTCCGCCGGGGGGGTGGGGGAGGGGTCTCGTTCTCGTGTGGCCGTGCCCAGGGCTTGGGGTCGCCGGTTCGGCCGGTCGGAGTCGGGGCCTGGCCCTCCGCTCTGGGGAAGCTGACGTCCCGCCCCCAGGGCCACGCTCCCCAAGGGGTCGGTAGGAAGCGGGTGACAGGCCTCCCCTGTGGGTTCCTGTGACGCCGAGAAGAGGTCGCGTGTGAGGACCTGGGACCAGGCTGATACCCAGCAGATGGCAGCAGGTGTGGCTTTTTACCTGCTGGGCGGTGGCGGGGGGTGTCCTTCTGGGGAGTCCGGGCTCGGGAGCTCCGTCCGTCACCAGAGATGCAGCACTTCAAACGCGTCTCGTCTTCTCTGCTCGCCTTTTGTAGGCGCTCTGGACGGCTGGCCCGAGAGCACCTCAGGGTGGTACAGAGAGCGGGCCTGTCGCTGGGGGTGGCTGGGGTGCGGGAGAGGGAGGAGGGCAGGGTCACCGCTGTGTGTCTCAGAGGAGGCCTCCCCGCTCCACTCAGCGCCAGCGCTGCCCCCGGAAGGCTGGTGCGGGGACCCAGCGGCAACGGTGCTGCGGCTCCTTCTTCGTGGGAATTGCAAGCAGGG
Organism: Glossophaga mutica; assembly: GCA_039655065.1. Classification (NCBI taxonomy): domain Eukaryota; kingdom Metazoa; phylum Chordata; class Mammalia; order Chiroptera; family Phyllostomidae; genus Glossophaga; species Glossophaga mutica. The sequence goes on from CM077316.1 coordinate 52,591,191, forward strand.
AGGGGAGGGCGGGTGGAACGTAGCCACCCCTCCCTCGCAGACTCGGAGGTGGGGGCTGGGAGCGGTTTTGATCTGAGCTCTCCCGAATGGTGCCCGGGTGTCTCCTCATTCCTGAGCAGAGTGTGCTCTGGAACGCAGTTCTCCGGGGGGAGGATCTGCGGATCTCCTGGGGACCTGGCCCGCAACCCAGGCCTGTGCCCTGACGGGGAGTCAAACCGGTGACCCTTTGGTTCACAAGCCAGCGCTCAATCCACCGAGCCACACCAGCCAGGCAGGAACACCTGTTATCACTCCCTCCTTATACACAGGTGTGTGTGTGTGTGTGTGCGTGCGTGTGTGTGTGTGTGTGTGTGAGAGAGAGAGAGAGAGAGAGAGAGAGAGAGAGAGAGAGACAGACATGAAAGCCTAAACCCTTGGGCTGACCCTGCGCTTCCCACTCGGGCCGACCGTTGCTGCTCTGCATTCTTTCAGTCCTGCCTTCGCCCCCCCCCCAACCCCCCGTTGACTCCCTAGCCCACTGACAGCTGAGGGACCCTGCCGCCTCCCAGGGCGGTCTCGCCCAGGCCTGGCCCCGGGTTCCGGAATTGGCCTACACTCCTCAAGCTTCCGGCAATAAGTAAAGGTGTTGCGGTCTTCCCCACGGCCCCTCGCTGCGTCGGGTGCCGAGAAAAAGACCGAAGACGCAGAAGACACCATTGCCCCCCCACCCCCGCCTTCTGGGCTTTGGGGCAGGGCCCTGGGCAGAGCCAACACGCAGTGGCCGTTCTGTGTCTCCGGTCCTTGGCGTTGTCACAGAGACGTGAAGGGCGCACATGTTTGCGTCACGACGAGCACAGAGGCCTGGTGGGCCTTTTTGGATTTACCCCTCTGGCATCCCTGGGTTGTCAGCAAGAGGCGGCCGTAACTGCCCGAGCCTTCCGGGACGTTCTCCAAACTGAGCGTGGCCTCCCGTCGGCGCCCAGGCCCTGACGCCGGTGACCGGAGTGCCGTGTTGCCCCCCGTCTGAGGCGGGGCTCTCCTCTCCTGCTCCGACCCCCGGCCGCTGGCGTCTTTGTTTTGTCTTCCTGGGATGGAGGAGGAAACGGGGACACTCGGGTCAGGGATAAGCCAGAGTAAGAACTTAATTCTGCCAATTACAGAGTCGGGACACCTGATACCCCGCCTTCCCGGTGCCCGGGAGCTGGGGGGAGGTTGTCCTTGGTGCCTGACTCGGACAGGCGGCGCGCAGCTTCAGACCGGGTGTTGCCTGTTTTCTCGGGACGGTCACTGAATGTCGAAGTGGGTCACACTGCGGGACGCTGCTACGAGCCAGCCCCGAAAATGCGGGCTGTGGCTGCAGAGATCGGTGACGCGGGAAGGGTGGCCGTGTGCCTTCACCCCGCCTGCAGGCAATCCCTGTAAGGGAAGAAAGTGGGTCACGTGGACGGTCGGCCGTGGCGAGGTTCGCGTGGTGAGGACGGTGTCAACGGCTCTGGAACCCGGACTCCGCACAACGGGTGGCCTGCAGCACCTGACGCGCGTGCACGAACTTGACCTTCCCGTCGAGCGGAGGGCGAGGGCGGGGTGGGGAGGAGTCCCAGCCTGCAGGTCAGGGAGCCGGGCGCTGACTAAGGAGCCATTCGCCTCATTCTGGTCCTCCAGCTGGTCGCGGAAAGAGCCGGGATCCGCACTCGGGCGGTCCGGCCGCAGGGCTGCCTTTACCCCCTCCCCCCCCCCACTGGGTTCCGGGTGCCCGGCTGGCGGGGGTGCCCTTCTGGCGGGGCCGCCCGAGCTCCCCGTACCCAGCCGGGCTTCACGCCTCGGGAGCCCCGTGGGGCCTCCTCTCCCGGGTAATCAAGGCAGCGGCAGCGAGGCGACTCCGACGGTGTCGCACCCCCGGGCAGACCCCGCACCGGTTCCCCTTCTGCTCTAGCACCGTTCCTCCTCAAGAACCGGCACCGTCGCCAGGCTCCTCCTGGGCACCTCCGTGGGGCTTCAAGGGACCCGAGGACGGCGCGCGTGTGTGAGCGTGGACGTGCGTGCTTCCAAAGCGCTTCCAACGTGGGCGCGCCGCGCCGTCCCTGGTTTCCGGGCTCTGCGTGGTTTCTGCCGTCACTCGGCGCACGTCCGTGTCCTCCGGTGGCGGACTCGGCGGTGGCGGGAAACGCCAGTCGACCTTCCCGTGCGGGCGGGCAGCATCGGCCGCGCCGCCCCCCACAGCCCTCGCTGATGAAGTGCGGGCGGGCAGCGGTGCGGTGGATCGGCGCGGCGGGGCAGGGCTTCTCCCGTGGGCAGGCCGCCCCGCCGCGCCCGCCATCCGCCTGAGCCCCGCTCTCGGGAGGCGTGCCCCGGGTCTGCGCGTCCTGTCCTGTCCGGGTGTGGTGGCGGGACGCCTCAGGAGGGCCGGGGAACGGGAGGAGTGGAGTGTCTGGCCGTGCGGAGCCAGCCCGTGACGTGAGCTCAGCCTTTCGGCCCCTGGGCTCCGTGCCGGGAGCCTCGCCCGTGGGGTGCAGGGGGTGGCGGAGGCACGGAGCGTTCGCCGTTGTTCTTGCTCAGACGGTCCGGCCAAGCCCCTCAGCGTCCCGAGTCCCCTCCGACAGGCTCCGCAGTGGCTCCGGAGGCGCTGGAGCCGGTCCACGGGGCAAGGGGACGGATCACCTCCCGTAACGCCCTGGGCCCTGTATCAGGGACCTAGGACCACCCCACGGTCCAGTCCAGGAGGGCTGGGTGGCAGCCAGCCCGTGGCTTCCTCTGCGTATTTCGGTGCCGTGTGCTGCAGAAGTGCGTGGAAAACCGGGTAATTTAAGAACCGTTGAATTCTTAGTGGCCCAAGCCCAGGTTTCCACGCAGGGAGTCCAAGGCACGCTTGTTTCTTCGTGGTGAATCCAGGGGGGTTGAAGGTGCGTGTCCGTGCGTGCACTCGGTGGGGCCACGCTGGCGTTCCAGGTGAGCGTGCCGGTCGCCCTCTCAGGAACCCGTAAGCATGGGGGAGGAGTGGGAGCCCACCTAGCCTCCCCCCTTCACACGGCTGTGCCAAGCAGCTGCGCTCGTGTGCGAGGATGGGGCTCGGGGCGTGGGGGCGTGGGGATGTGGACAAGTGTAGGAGGCGTGGCTGACGAGCGGACATTGTTGAGCCCTCACCGTGCGGCGGGGATGTCACAGGTGCCCGGGTGAGAATTCCACGCTCACGAAGATGATACTCCCGTGGAGGGAGGTAGTCGGGAACCACACACGAGGTCCACACGATTCCACACCCACGGGAGGGCGACTCTTCAAAGTAGACGCCCTTGACCCCTGTGGAAAGCGCCTCATGGACCGAGTGGGTCTCGTGGGGGCAGCCAGGGCCGACAGCCGTCGCTCCGGCAGCAGGTGGGGCTCCCGGGACAGAGTCGGGGCCCTCGCCCGCTGTTCTCCGCACCTGCGCAGCTTCGGCGCTGACCCAGGAAGGTTCTGGAAGTAAAACAAAGGACCGCCTTTTTCCTAGAGTGAGCAGGGTGGTGAGGCTTCACTAACAAAAATCCTGTTAAATTTGAATTTCCAATAAACGATGATTAACATTTGTGTGTGTGTGTGTGATGTGATACAAATAATACTGGTCCTTGGAAAATTTAAATGTAACTGTGGGCTTGGCGCTTTACTTGGCCGCAGTAGGTATGAGACTCTGGTGGGGGCGGGGGAGAGCAGCAGGGGGGATGGGTGCTGGACTTTGCAAGGATGGACACCTAGACGGTGATTGGGTGATTGAGTGATTGATGAGAGAAATGTGCATTGTCCCGAGACACTTGGGTTTCTGTCCCCTTCTGTGCCCAGCCTTGGCCCCAACCAAGCACAAAGCAGCTCCCTCTCTTGCCCACAGAGGAAAGGAAGGTGGCAGGGGGACTTCCTCTGCGGTTACCTTGGCAACTGCCTTCTGCCTTTGCCTCACAGTTGCACCTCAGCTAGGCAGTCTCCAGTCCCGTTTCTTTTCTTTCTCACACTCACTTCCCTCTCAGGGAGCAGCCAATGGGGCACCCCGTGCCATCGCGTCTGGGGGAGCCTCTGAGCCAGGTCAAGTGTGCCCCGCGGTGGGTGTGGGGCGTGTGGGACCTACGAGGCGGTGGGTGTCCAGCGTGTCAGTGAGTGCCAAGGGCGCGCACGGTGGGGGCGGGGCACGCGAGGCAGTAGGCGTCAGGGGCGCGCACGGTGGTGCCAAGGGCGCGCACAGTGGGGGCGGTGGCGCACGAGGCAGTAAGTGCCAGGGGCGCGCACGGTGGGGGCCAGGGGCGCGCACGGTGGGGGCGGGGCGCGTAAGGCGGTAGGTGCCAGGCGCGAGCTTGAACAGAGCGCGCATCCTCTGCACATTCTTCCCGCTCTTCAAAGGCCTTTAGAAGTGGAAGAGGACGAGCGCAGAAAACCCACGCGGACGGCAGTTTTATGAGAAAATGCAGATAAAGAGCCGGGCGTTGGGGCCATATGTTCACCATAATCTCCAAAGCCGGCCCTTCAATTAAAGCCTCCCCTGAGTTCTGATGCCGGTCCTGAATAAACAAGCCGCTCTGAAAGAAGGACTTGGTTTCCAATTAAAAGTGTACTAACATTTCTCCTTCCCTTAATTCCCCCGGGCGCAGGGCCCGGGTCGCGACGGGGTCGTCCTGTCCCCAGTCCTCTTTTTAGCCGACCCTGTTCCCAAGTGACGTCAAGCGGAGGGATTAGGGCCCACCTCGTGTCCCCTGTGCGGCGCAGAGTTAATTAAAGTAATGCCACATAAATCCGCCTGCTGGCTTCTGGCGGAGCCCCGCCTTGGGGCTGGGCTTGGGGAGGAGGGGTTTTGAAAGCAGGTGCTGGGGGTGCGAGTGTGTACTGAGCTCATCTTCCTCCTCATCCCCACGTTCCCACCTCTGCGCATGCTCGGGGAGGGACAGACGCACAGACGTGCCATCTGAACCCAGCTCTTCGTCTGGGTCCGGGGGCACCTGCGTCCTGGCCGGGGGTTCGCTTCCCAGCGGGGCGGGGCGCACTCTGCCCCAGATGAGGCCGCCCACCCTCTCCTCCGCGCCCCCACCGCGGGATTGGAAGGGCGTACACGAATGGCCGCAGATGAGAGGCCGTTCACGCCGCAGGAAAGCACCGTCACACCTCCGCCTCGTCTCGGAGCTCCTCAGCGGTGGAGCGCGGCCCCTGGCAGGCCCTTGAACTCCACGCCACCGCATCCGAAGCAGGCGGTCTCTCTGGCGTGTTTCTCCTCTGAGCCGGTTGAAAGTGGCCCGGTTGCAGATGGGGGAGTGATTGACAGATTAACTTTCTGGCCTACTCTCCGCACCGCGAAAGGAACCAAAGAATGGAAGCCATTATCTGAAAAAAATTCCAGAAACATCAACGAGCAGAAAATCCCCACCCGATCATTCAAATGCAAATGGCTTTCTGTCTTTCAGAGACCATCCGCCCCGAGTAATTACTTCAGTTTTCACTTTGGCCTTGGAAGGGACGACTTCAGAGACTCCGGCGCGCTAAGTCCGCCGCCGTGTGTTTATTCCCTGTTCTCTGAGTGACGCTCAATTAAATTGAGGCCAGTTCGGCAAACACTTCGAGGGCCTGCCTGTCTGTCACACGCCGGGGCAGATACCAGTGACCACGAGACGCAGGGAGATAATTTGTATGTTGTGGGCACTCGGGTTCCTCGGTGGGTGGGAAGGGCCTGTGACAAAGCAGTTCCAGCAAAATAAAACGTGCGCGCATGCGTGGCACCGTAGCCAGGCACGGCGCTAAGGTCGTGGAGACAGGGCGGCGGGGCAGCAATTCCCCTTGGGGGCCGAGGGGCGGGGGCGCTGTTTGGGGAATGCTTCACGGTGGATGGGACATTGTCACCGAGTCTGGACGGGGAGGTCATTTCGGAGGGCGAGTGTGTCTGAGGGGAGAGGGCGCAGCTGGGCTGTCCCGGGCTCGGGGGCGGGGCTGAGAGGGAGGGTCCCTCGGGGAAACTGGGGTCCCAGTTTCGGGGAGAGGCAGGATTGATGCCGAATGGGAAGGGCTGTGTGCGTCTTGCTCGGGTCTGTGCTGAGGGTGACGGGCAGTCTGACCCGAAGTTTGTGCGCACAGCTGTGGTGTCAAGTTCGCCCTTCGAACGGAGGAGCAGGGAGGGTGGGCCAGAGGTGGGGGCCTGGTGTGGATGTCAGGTTCACATCACCACGATGGGACCTCACACGTAAGGGGTGGACACCCACACTTTCTAGTGACCAGGGTTCACAGACACCCGGGACCGCTGTGGGTCCCTCTGGTCCCACCAGCGCACGTGGGGACGCAGATGCTGATCACTCGCTGAAGCGTGTCGCACTGATTCCCAAGTTCCTTCTTCATCCTCGAGTGGCCCCAGGACCCTGCGGGGCCTCTACCCTGTCCCCTCTGGTGCAGAGTCTGACTGGTGCGGTCTTCTGTCGGCGCACATTTTTGAGAGCGAACAGAGGAGGCCGTAGGAGACGGAGAAGGCTCAGGCATCTCTGTCACCTCTGATCGTAGGGTGTGTAAATGACACGGGCTTTCCGCAGGTCCCCACGGTCCCCATCACCTCCAGTGCCACCCATTCAGATAGCACTTGCACCCGGATTCGGTGAGCAGCCTCCGGTGGTGCAGGCAGGGCAGACCAGGATAAAGGCTGCGCCGCGTCTGCCGTCCGGACGCGCCTCGACGCCCTCGAATCTGTCGGGGAGTTCGTTGTCCGTGGACAAACTGACGCTGAGCTTCTGTCCACGCCGAGTGTCTGAACGGTGGTAGAGAAGAGAGGAACTCAGGAGGCCGGTGGTCGTGACTCAGTCGGCACATTTTTTAAAGAAAGACTGAGCGGTTGGATACTTGGATTTACCCCCCAGTTCTTCCGTCTGGTGGCCGGGGGGACCTCGGGGCACCCCTTTCCTGCCTTGCGAAGGGGGCTGCTGCGAGGCTCGTGCAGGCTGACACGCCCAGTGCTCGTCACGCTGCCGGGAACCAAGTACGTGCTCAGCAAAGGGAACTTGTTGTTGGACGTGCGCCGTGTGCGCTGGTCCTCGGGACGCCCGTCGCACGCACTCCGGCAAGGAGAGCGAGGACTCGAGGAGTGGCGGCGCTCAAGGGCGTCTTCCCGGCTCGCCGGTGCCCTTGGCCATGGTGGGGAGGCTGTGCTTTCGGCTGCTTGACAGGCACGCAAGGAGCCGCAGCTGGTGTGGCTTTCCCAGCAGCTGGACTGTGACGAGAGGGAATTCGGGTTCTTGAAGGAGGGGCAGAGGATGCCAGACGCAATCCCTGAGAAGGGGAACGTGCCAAAGGGAAGGTGACCTTGACTCTAGCACTGTCTCCAAGACTGTTCAGGTTCACGGAGCTGGGGCGGTCCGCTTACTCCGAACCGTGCTTGCTTTCTGGGTCCGCGGTGAGCTGCAGCTGGGGGGAGTCCTGGTCTCTGCAGACCCGGCGAGCATGCCCGCCGCCTCCCGCTCTGAGCAAGGCGCACAGTGGGTCCAGCCTCCACCACGCCTTCCTCGGCGTTGGACCCCGCCCTGCTGCGGGCCTGCTCCGTGCTGGGGTGGGGGCGGGAGACCCACGGAGACCCGGCTCTGCCTTCACCAGGCCGACCGGCACTTCCTGGCTCTCCTCCGAGGTCCGACGAGAGGAGTGGGAACGCCCCTCCTCGTGGGCGAGTCCGAGGCCCCTGAGCCCGGACCAGTAGCCCCCGGTGGGGAGGGCGGCCCCTCTTTCCCACACGTCACGGGCCCCTCCGCACCTCCCTCCTGGAGCTTTCTACGTTAAATCATTGTAATAACGAGGTGAAATTAGACAAAAGCTCTGTGGCAACAGAGCTGAAGTCGGACGGAGATTTCTGTTCGCCTTCACAAACCCCTTCTCGGAAGGTCTCAGTGTCCAGCATGGGCACCGGTGGCATTGTGGGTGGGGCAGTTAGTCATTGCACATCTGTGGCCTCTACCCACTAAAGGCCGGTAAGGCCACCGGTCACTGGAACAACCAGAGAGAGTCCCCTGCTGTTCCAAACGTCCCCGGGGCAGAGAACGTTGCTGATTGGGAGCCGCTGGCCGATTCAGGGGCTGTGACCAGGCGGCAATGTTGCTGGTGCTCTCCCCGTTCATTGGAGATCGTGGACGGTGGAGTTGAAGGGACCCCGAGCCCCCGCCCCTCCCAGCCCCCTCACTTCCTAGTGGGGGCAGCTGGGGTTCCCTGCCATGGCCTCTGTGGTGTCATTTGTACAGCCGAAGAGATGCCTGGGGATGTGGGGAGTAGTCGTGACTGCAATGGATGTGACCAGAGGCTGTCTCTGCTGTCCGCCGACGGGCGTCGTCCCCAAGGCCCTGAGCCTTAGGGTTTTCTCGAATGACCAGCTCCGCAGCTGGTGTGTCTTGCGTGAGAGGACTTAGGTGCCACCGGCAGCCGAGCCGACGCCACGTTTTGTAATCTAAGACACTTCCATCGGCTGACCTTTGACATTCCCAAACCTGGGCCGCCGCGCACCTGGGCTGCGTGCGACTCACCGCGGACACCATGAGAAAGCCTCTCGCGAGACTCTAACTGGCCACATTTTGTTTCTCGGTGGCCCATGAAACAGTCACGTGTTTTGCCAGGAAGGGCAGCTGGGCTCTGACGACCGTGGTAGCTGACTCCCTCCCAGGACCGGCTGCGGAGGTCATTTCCGCTGGAACCGCTCCCCGGTTGCCGCCTGTGGCGGGACCTGTCTGTCTGGGGCCCAGCAGGGCAGCCGTTGGAGACGCGTGGGAGGGAGGCTCCAGGAGCAGAAACAAGCAGCTGTCCCATTCTCTCCCCAGTCCCTGCAAGGGACTCCCTTTAACGACGCCCTTTCTGGCCTGGCTGTGTCTCTGGGGCTCTGGGGCTCTGGCCGTGGTGCTGACGGCACACAGGACCTCGGTACCGTTCCCAGGGGCTCCGTCCCGCACCGGAAGTGGGAGCCGTGGGACGAATGGCTGCCACGCCTTTGCCCCTCTGGAGGAACCTCAGGAAAGTGGCTCCATGAGGCGAGAGGACGAGAGAGGGGCTGGGAGCCGGCTCAGGCTTCGGCGAGACCTGGGAGATGGGGCGTCTGAGAGGCTTCCCTGCGCGGGAAGGGGTGTCGCCCCACCTGTGAGGTCCCCAGTCGGCCTCGAGAGCTGTACCAGCCAGAGGCCAACCAGGAGGCGGAACCAAGCGCTGGCGTTTGGAACAGCGAGCCTTTAATACCGAGGGCTGGTTACACAGCCGATGAGGTTGTTGAGATGCAAACAGGTCGGATGCTGAGAGCTGTCCCAGCTTTGCAAGAGGGAGCTACAGCCTGACAGGCGACGTCACCTTTGGGGACGCCCGGGGGAAGCTGAAACGTCAGTGGGCTTTTGAGGTGTGACCTGGAGACCCAGGGGAGTAGCCACCGAGGCCACAGGGCCCACCCACGGCCGAGGGAGGTGGCAGAAGTGCCTCGGTTTCCCCCTTCCCTTGGACTTCCTTGTGAACGCCTCCCATTGGCTGATCCCAGACAGGTGCAGCCCCAGGGGACACAGGGGACACACAGACGGAATCTGCATCTAAGGAACGACACGTAAGCTAGGCAACCCAGGACCTTGGTGAGGGCGAAAACAGAAGCATCCAAATTGGTAGACGGATAATTTAAAAGTCAACATTTGTTCGGAAACGTCGGGTGCCTTCTTTTGAACTGGGGAGACAGCAGGCATGGCGGCCTAGGTTAGACGGGGAGCAAAGTGTGGAAGAAAGCCCTGAACTTGGGGGGAAGGGGCAGGGATAGGGCTCTGGTCCAGTCTCTGCTGCTGACGTGGGTTTCCTGACGTCCTGGTGGCGGGCGTGTCCTGGCCATGACGTGCCTGTGCCTGGGGACAGTCGGCGTTTGCGCCGTGCTTGTCGGTGTGGGTTGCCTCTGGGTTCCGAGCAGACTCAGCCATGGCATCTCCCTTCCGGAAGCATCCCGGACCCCCCTTGCCTCTCTTCCTCTTCCTTCTCACAAGCCCCGCCCACAGACTCCCATCCTGCAAAGCAGCCCGCAGCGTTGCCCAGGGTCCTGTCCGCCCCGGAGAGGAAAGTCTGAACTCAGACCTGGGCCACCGTGAGGAACCGACAATGTGTCCCGGGGCAGGAGAACTTCGTCATTTCTTTTATGTGAAAGTGACGATGGTGACGATGACGGGGGTGGCGATTTACGAAGTGCCTCCCCCATTCCCACGGCACCAAACCCTTTACCCATGTCATCCTGTTGATTCCAGCCACACGGTTACTTCCCCCAGTGAGCTCCAGGGGTCTCGAGAATTCGTCCACAGTCACCCGTGATCATGGGCTGTTCCCAGAGGTAAAGCTGAGTCTGGGGGACTGCCAAGCCCGTGGCTGCAGACGCCGACAAGCCACGCCCTGGAGTCTGGCTTTCTTTCAGACTTCCCACCCTCGCCAGTGCCTCGCGTGCACTTGGCGCCAGGCCACCGGAGGCGGGACTGAGAGAGCCGGCCGACCCCGGATCGCTGGCAGGTGCGGTGTTGCGGACAACGCCGGGACAAGGCGTGAGGGTTCGGAGTGCAGGCGGTTGTGCAGGAAACCCACTCTGTGCTCCGGACGCCCACCCACCTGTCCCGCACACAGCCCCACGTCGCCCCTGCCTAGCGGGGTCGTCCGGTGTGGTGTCAGCCCCGTTGTCACAGACCTGTCACCGAAGGCATCCCTGGTACGACAGGAGCGCCCTTTGACCCTGAGGAGCCCGCCAGCAGAACCATTGTCCTCACCGAGGATGGGGCTCGGGGCGCAGAAGGGGTGTGTCCGTGAGTCGGTGGCTTCTACGTCCTGTCCTCTCGTGGGTCCTCTGACGTCCCTGCAGTTTTCAGTGCTCACTGTTTACCTCGCCGTTCTGAAAAGGTCCTTCCAGAAAGACCCCAAAGTGCTTCCCTCCCGAGGTCTGGCGGCCGTCAACGTGCGGAATGTTCCTTGTCCCGGGGATCGTCTTCAATCTTCTGGGTGTTCCATTTGTGGGGCGGTGGGGGAGGCAGAAGGAGAAACATGCTCCCCGCAGCCGCCATCAGGGGCCTCCGGCAGACGGGGACGCGCAGCTCCGCGCTCCGCCCGTAGGTGGCGCTGCCCCTGCGTGCAAATGAGGAAACTGAGGCTCAGCACAGACGTACCTGGGCCGTACCTAGGACGAGGGCAGAGCTGCATGGAGGCCTGTGTCCGCCTCCGTCACAACCTCAGGGACTCACGGGTTAGGGTCCCTTCGCGCTCAGACTGGACGTCCCCTGTTCCCCGAGACAAGCCGCCGTGTCCTCGTCGCTAGAACGAGGTGGCTGCACGCCTCGTTCGTGGGCGCTCGGCGCTCGGCCGTGGCCGAGGGACACGACACCGCGGTCTCTGCTTCTTTCAGGCAAAAGCGACGACGAGGAAAGTCTCTGCAAGTCCGCCCACGGGGCGGCGAAGGGCAGCTCGGAGGACGGCAAGGACCACAAGCGCCCCAAGCGTCCCCGGACCATCCTGACGACCCAGCAGAGGAGAGCGTTCAAGGCCTCGTTTGAGGTGTCGTCCAAGCCGTGCAGAAAGGTGGGGGCAGGGAGGAGGAGGAGGGGAGGGCCCAGGCCCCTTCTGCGGGGTCTCTCGGCTCCTGGGGTGTCCGTGGACGGCCCCCTGGGGTGAGGGTGCTGGGAGGCCGCTCGTCATGTGCAGGTGGCCTTGAGCCCGGTGGGACCGTCTAGGGGCCTGAGGCCGTGGCCAGGGCTCCAGCAGAACCTCCCCGGGCTTTGTGTGGGTGCCCCCACTCCGCTGGCCGCAGGCTCACATCGTCATTTCTGGAGAGCAGTGGGGACAGTCGCCGGTGCCCCTGGGGTGGGCTGTGGTGCTGGGACAGAGTCACGCTGGGGTGGCCGGTGGCGCGCACTCGTTTTTGGCCTGCTTGTCCCTCTTGGGGAGGTGACCTGGGGACTCGCCCACGTGGCATTTCCGTCGTTTTGGCTGCTGAGTGGCCTCCCGCCAACTGCGAGGGCCACCTATGGATCGGGCCGTGGGTTGTTCCCAACTTGGAGCTGCTGCAGACCAGGCTCCTGTGACTTTTCGTGGAAAAAATACGGGGGTTTGATGCCGTGGGTTTACTTCTCTGGTATGTCCTGGTCCAGAGGTGGCAGTCCTGGCCTGCCGGGCCCCTCTGCTGTCCATCCCGTGGGCCCCGGGTGGCTTCGTCGTCACCACTGCTAGCAGCCACCGAGGTGGAGAATGGGGACAGTGGGGCAGGCGGCTGCTGCTTTAAGGGCAAACCCAGGGTTCTTTGCATCCGTCACTTCCATTCGTATGTTTTGGCCAAAATTTATTCCCACGACTGAGCCTCCTGCAGGGGGCAGGGGAGGGGGTCTGCCTGGGTGACCAGGTGCCCCTCGGAAGCTTGGGGATTCGATGGCCGATAGCGGGGGAGGGGAGGGTGGGTATAGGGGACAATCAGCAGTCCAGGCCCCAGGTAGCTGAGTCTATTTATTAAGAACCTGCTATTTACCGACCGCTCACAGTGTGTCCGCAGGGAGGGTGAGTGTGGGAACAGCCCTCTTCATCGGGGGCCCCCAGTTGAGGTCAGTGAAGCAGCCAGGAGAAGGGGGCAGGGGGGACCCCCGTGGTTGTGCTTGCTGACCTTCACCCCGACTTCCCCTGAAGGGGGTCCTGCACACGCGTGGCGTTCGGCTAGTGCACCGTGGGTTTGCCAGCGTCTGGAGCCATCGGAAGGCCCGGTTGGTTGCCAGAGCGAGGGGCACCGGCCCACCTCCTGGGGTTCGGGTCTAACGTGGCAGCTAGTCCCCGGTCTGTCTGCCTGGCTGCCGTGACGTTCTGGCCCCGGGGTCTTCCTGCGTGCGGGACCCAAGAAGCAGCCCGGGGGTGTCCGGTGCTCTGGGGACAGAGGGCTCTGCCCGGACTCCGAGACACCCCCGTTCCAACGGTGCCGTTTTCCCAGGTGAGGGAGACGCTGGCTGCGGAGACCGGGCTGAGCGTCCGCGTGGTGCAGGTGTGGTTCCAGAACCAGCGAGCGAAGGTAGGCCCCGCTGCCCGGTTCCGTCCCCGTCCGGGCGGCCGCGTCCCAGAGACGCGTGCGGGGGCGGGGGGGGCGTCGTGCGCACCGGCAGGCCCTCGGCCCGGAGCTCACGCGGCAGAGAGTTCTCCTGATGCAGAAATCCTGTCACCAGCGGTCCCTTCCGGCACAGCGCCGTGTGGCTTTGGCGACCTGGCTTTTGTTTTCCCAGGGGCCGTGACCACGAACCTGGCCAGCCAGGCGGTGAATAAATGTGGTTTCTGGGCCTTCTGGAGAGAGCAGGTTCTTCAAGGCACATTAGTCTGACCCAGATCCCAAAGTTCTTTTAAAATTCCCAACACGCGTGACGGCTGCATGACAGCACCGTGGCCCGGTGCACGCCTCCCCGGGGGGGGGGGCAGTCCTCCGCATCGTCCCCTGCCGTCCCTGCCGCGGGCCTTACCTTAGACCTCACCCCGCCTGTGTCCTGTGACCCACTGCTCAGAGCCTGACCTTCGGCCGGCGACAAAAGAACGGCTCGCGGTGGGTCACGCTTGTTTCGGGGAGCGTGTCCCTGACTGAAGTCCTCGGAACACGGCCGTCGGCGTGTCTTTCGAGGTCCCTTCCGGGGAAGGGCTTCCTGAGTCAGGAGGTGGGGGGAGCCCAGAGAAACCTCGAGGTGAAGACTTTCTTTAACCTGGTGTGTCCCACGCCCTCAGCGTGCGTGTCCACGTCGCGTGGCACCCTAGCATTCCGAGGAACCCGTTTGAAAACCGCTGGGTTACAAGGCCCCTCCCGGGGGTGGTGCGTGGGGCGCAGGTGGCCTTTGGAGACAAGCTCCAAACCCAGAGGCCTGACTCTCCCCGCGGGTCCTCAGGCACAGGGGCCGGCGGGTAGGGGGAGCGCGGGCACAGCCCCCAGGCTCGCCCAGGTCACACCCTGCCGGCAGGCAGCCCCGTGCCGGGCTGCGGGCCCCCTCCCCACACTCGTGCCTCACGTAAAACGGCCACGTCACAAGCAGCGAGCTTTGTCCGCGGAGAGGAAATCCCCGCTCCCGCGGCCACCGCTGCTGCCCGGCCGGCTGTCCCTCCACGGCGGCGGCAAAGGCAGGACATGTGGGACCCGGGGGCGGCGCCCTCGGGAATCACCGCAGGAGACGCGGCCCCTCTGCCTGCCCGCGTGGCCGGAGCCCGCGGCGGCCCCCCTGACCCGTGGTCCTCTCCCCGTCAGATGAAGAAGCTGGCCCGGCGGCAGCAGCAGCAGCAGGACCAGCAGAGCAGCCAGAGGCTGAGCTCCGGTGAGTGCGGCTGCCCCCGGTCCTCGCGGGGCGGGCCTCCCCGGCCGCAGCCTCCGCCGTCCGGCTCTGACCATGACACCCGCGTGGGACGGGGACCTTCTGGAGGGGACCGAGCCCCGGGAGCTGGGACGCGGCTGCAGGCAGGCCTGGGCAGGGTCGGTCCGGGGGCGGCGTCGGGACCGCCTGCAGGGCCCCATCCTGCCCGGTCCTCCGTGTCCTCTGGGCACGCCAGCTCCCTAGAAGACGCCGCCGTCACTTAGCCCCCGCCGAAATGACGTTCGGCGGCGACAATAGCAATAGCAAACTGACCGTCGCCCCCGTCGCCCGCCCCGGAGGCCAGCGTGGAGTTGGGACAGGCTCCGACAGGCGGCGGGCCGAGGTCCCGGGCCGGGGCGGGGAGGGTGCGGAGCTGGGCCCGAGACGCCGCTCTCCGGTGGGCGGTTCCACGGGGCCACGCCTCGTGAGCGCGCCCCGCCCTCGTTGTTAGCAGAGGGGGTGCACGGGCTGGGGAGGCAGGCAGGACAGGTGTCTTCAAGGAAGTCCGAAGGAAGAGGGTCGAGCGTAATGACATCGGAACGAGGTCACTGTCGCAGGATCAGGCCCCAACGCAGCCATCCACCCAGCAGGTGTCCGGGAAGGGCCGCTTGCTCCTCAAACAGGGCTTCCCCCGTGGTCACCTGCGCTCGGGCCCCCCGGGGCGCCGGGCCGCCGGGGGAGAGTGACCTGCCGCCCCCTCCGTCCCGCAGCTCAGACGAACGGCGCTGGAGGCGCGGGGCTGGAGGCCATCATGAACCCCTACACGGCCCTGCCCACCCCGCAGCAGCTGCTGGCCATCGAGCAGGGCGTCTACGGCGCGGACCCCTTCCGGCAGGGCCTCACCCCGCCCCAGATGCCGGGGGACCACATGCACCCCTACGGTAAGACGCCGCCTGTGGCAGGGCCTGGGCCGGCGCCCACGCTGTCCCCTCATCCCCGACGCGGTCGCCCTTGATCTCTAAACGCGGAAACAAGACCCAGCGAATAAAACGGCCACCGCCCTGCAGGGCGACCCTCGGGGATGCTCACCTGTGGTTTCCCGGTGCATCCCAGGTGGCCCCGCCGGCCGCCAGGACCCCTCCCAGCTCGCTGGTGCGGGTCTTCCCTTCCCTCCCGAACACCTCGGCCAGTCCCCGGGAGGCTGCCCTCGAAATGCCGCGGTGCCACCCGCCCCCACCGCGCCGGTTCCTTGGGGGCGTGTCCGCTCCCACTCCCTTTTCCGAAGCCGCGCCTGCGTTAGTCTGAAGCGGGAGGGAGGCCGCGCCCCCGAGGGCCCGTCTGCCCGGCGGCCCCGACCCCGCACCTCCCGTCT
The DNA here is from genome assembly GCA_039655065.1 of Glossophaga mutica. Lineage (NCBI taxonomy): Eukaryota > Metazoa > Chordata > Mammalia > Chiroptera > Phyllostomidae > Glossophaga > Glossophaga mutica. The sequence continues at coordinate 52,606,782 of CM077316.1, forward strand.
CAACGGTCCGCCATCCGCTCTGGCTGTTTGTCATGTTCGCAGTTGTTGGCACCTCAGACACAGGTCCCTGCACAGACCAGCGCTCTCTCTGGACAGGGACTGTGTTCCCGCCCCCTGTCCCGTGCAGCCCGCCCCCCTGCCCCCCACCCCCACCCCCACTAGGAGACCGCCCTCGCTGGCCACCGCCGAGACCCCGGCCCTGAGGTGCGCCCCCCCCCCGGCGGACCCTCACGCCCGGGTTTGGTCTCCGTTCCAGGCGCTGAGCCCCTCTTCCACGACCTGGATAGCGACGAGGCCTCCCTCAGTAACCTGGGTGACTGTTTCCTAGCAACCTCAGAAGCCGGGCCCCTGCAGTCCCGAGTGGGGAACCCCATCGACCACCTGTACTCCATGCAGAGTTCGTACTTCACCTCTTGAGCCCTCCCCGGGAGCTCGGTGGCGAGGCCCCGACTGCAGCGCCGAGGACGGGAGGGGCCGGCCGGCATTGGGACGGGGAGGCCGGGAAGAGGCGGGCGGGGCGGGGGGGTGCGTCTTGTCGGGGTGCTGTTGTGTGATGCTCTGGGGTAGGTCGGCATTTCCAAAGACTGGCTACGTATCGGATCGCAGAGGGTCACATTTCTCGTCAGAGTCTTAGCATTAGGCGTGCGGGTTGTTTGCCACTGAGGACGGGGGCGTGGGACGCAGACACTGTCACGCGGACCAGGCACCTAGAGACCCTAACACCTTCCAGCCCGCGGGGGAGCTCTTGTCCAGCGGTGCCTACGCCTCCTCCTGCGGACAGCCCACAGACAGACAGACAGACAGACAGATGTGTGTGCGCGCGTGACCTTTCTTACTTTATCATCAAAGTCTATCCCTAATTATGATAGCCACTGTACAGCAAAGTAACTTTATTTTCGGCGTGAGCTCTATTTAAGGAAATGCTTGATGCACTTAAGTTATAAAATGAGATGATTTACTTTTATAAACTTTATTTTGAGTTGGAAGAGACTCGTCGGCAGGGCGGAGGGGCTGCTCCACCCGGGGTGCCACTGAGGGCGGGGGCCGGCGGGGCGCTCCGGTGGGCTTTTGCCCTTGCTGGGGTCGGAGCTCGGGGCCTGGGGGGCAGAACAGTCCCCGATTGCGCTCCCAGAAAGCGTCAAGCCTATGGACGCTTCGGCTTTCTTTTAAACTCTGACACGTGGCTGCAGGCGGCGCCAGGCATGCCGGGTCCCCCCTGAGTGTCACCGTTGGGGACCCAGGTGGGGGGCCGGGGGGGCCGAGAGGGCGCACTACCTCACCAGGGCCGCCGAGGCCTCGTGTGCCCCCAGGACACGGGAGCAGGGCTGAGACGGGCCCCTGAGGTGTGTTTAAACACAACCAGACCGGTCACTTGGCGGAGCTGGCCACGAGGCCGGCCGGAGGGCTTCTGCCCCCGAGGTCCCTGCGGCGCAGCCTGGGCCACCGAGGGGAGGCGAGTGCCTCAGGGGCGGAGGGGGGGCTGAGGGGGCGGCGGGGGGGAGGGCGGTGCTCCAGACCAGGGCGGCGAGCCACCGCCTGCCCGTGCCCTGCCTGCTGGGCACGGTTCCCGAAGTTCCAAACGGCTGTAAAAGGGAAAAATAAATCGAGGCGGAGACGGCCTCGGCGCGTGCTCGGCCTGGAAGCCTGAGGTCCTGCCGTCCGTGCTTTTCGTAAAGCGGGCGCGGCCTCTGTCCCCAGGGCCTGTTTCTGGGGCCGGAGACACAGGGGGCAGGTGGGCGCCAGGGTCCTCCTTGGGCTGCCTTCTCCCCGCTGAGCACAGGTGACCCAGCTGCCGCTGTTCTTGGGGACAGGTGGCCCCATCCCCACGTGGTGCCCAGACGGGGGGCTGATGTGTCTGGAGCCCGAGAACCCCGAAGGGGCTGGCGGGGAGGCCGGGGGTCAGCTGGGGCCCCTCCGAGAGCTATCGGGCAGATCCGGCCTGCCTCCTGGGGCCACCACCAGGCTGGGCGCGGCAGCCTCGGCCCCGGCGCTCCGTCCCCATCACACGCTGCCGGGCCAGAGCCTGTGTCGGGTGGCACTTGTGTCCTCGCTAGTAGTTTCTGGGGGCCACCAAGGAAGCCCACCCGGCCTGGCGAGTGGACGTGGGGCAGCCGCTGCGGGGACCGCAGGCCTCTGAGGAAAGGCCCTGCGCCGAGGGTCGCAGATAGAGACGCCGTCCCGCTCCTCAGCCCCCGCAAACCGAGACGAAATGAAAGACCCCTTACGAACGAGCCGCCGTTTACTCAGTGGTGCGGACGGTGGGCGGGAACCGGGGGACACAGGTGCTCTGTCCGCAGGGACATGGGGCTGAGACTGGACGGTGCGAGGGAGCGTGTGAGTGAGTGTGCATGAGTGTGTGCGTGTGTGCGAGGTCCCACGACAGCCCTCTGGATCCGGCAGGGCAGGCCTGGCGCCCTTCCTGTCGTGGGCGGGAAACCTGTCGCTCAGAGGCATTGAGCGCCAGGTCGCCGGGGTGGGCTGCTCCTTCATTCGTGCGGGTGCTCGGCCTCCTGCCTGTCCCCCGGACCCCCGGCCTCCAAGTGGCCGGCGCGCAGACGTCCGGAACTCACGCACGCCCGGGGGCCGCTGCGAGGGGCGCGGAGAAGGCACACCATCTTCCCTGCCTGCGAGGAGCTTACGGTCTGGATGAAAGTAAAGCCATGCAGATGAACTTGACCTCCACGCCAGTGTCAGCTTGCTGGTGTAGACACTCTGCTCTGGGCGTCCGTGGGGAGCGTGGTCATGGGGAAGAGGACAGGAGGGGCTTCACCAAGGTGGAGGGAGGGGCGTGAGCTGAGACTCCAGAGGTGGGCGAGGAGCAGGGAGGACTTCCCGAGCAAAGGGCCAGGCTGGGCGAAGTGCGGCGGAGAGGGCGCCAAGCCCAGGCGAGCGCAGCATTGCCCGACGGTGTTGGTGACAGGGGTGTGTCACCAGCGGTTTGCTGCGGGTCGGTCCCCTTGATCTGTCCTCTCTTAAAACAACGCCCTCCCATGGGGGCCCGCACGAGGTTCCTTGAATTAAAGCCTGCGTTCCTCAGAGTCCACGCAGCTGAGTGTGCTCCTTTGACCGAGTCCTGACCAGTGAGAGAGCCGAAGTGTCCACGCGTGTTGGAGGGGCCCGCCCCTTCCTCCTCTCCTGGATCCCTCTTTCCTTTCTGGCTGGAATGTAGATGGGAGGCTGGAGCCGGAGCGACTCTCTGAGGTCGGGAGGTGAACCTGTGAGCGGAGGCCGCACGTGGTGAAGCCGCGTACAGGGAGCCTGGATTCCGGAGGGTTTCTGAGAGCCGAGCTGCAACTCTAGCCCTGAGCTATCTGTCCGAACACAGTGTCTGAGAGAGAAATAAATGTGTTTTTTAAAGTTACCACTGTTTTGTGCTTCTTCGACGCCCAGTCCCATCGAATCCGGATACGCAAAGCCAAACCGGGCTGGAGAGAAATCTAAGCCCCCTTGCCCCTCCCGCTGCGAAGACGCAGGTGGAAGCCGCAGGCAGCGTGCTGCCCCGTGGTGGGAGTGGGCGGAGGTGAGACCGGCGGCAGGTGGGAGGGCCACCTGGCCACTTTGGAATCCACAGGTGGTCTGAGGCCGCAGACGCTGGAGTGAGGCCCTCTCCTCCCTCAGAGAGAGGGGTCAGTCCACCTCCTCCCGACAGATTTCTCTAAAGGTCCCCATCTGTGCTTGGGCACCCCTGACCCACGTGGGGCCAGGCACCAGCGCCCTGAGGGGCACGTTCCACGGTCTAGACAGTTTCCTACAGACCCTACGCCGAGCCGAGGGGGCAACTTCAAATGTCCCCTTGTTCATCGTGTACACGGATGTGCACGCGTCCTTGACATATGATACGTGTGCACATACTCTGTGGACACGCACAGACACACGCCCGCTAGGGGGAGGCTGGGCCAGAAGTCCCACGCCCCTGGCTGCCCAGGTATCGTCTCTACATTCCGGTCCAAGCCGTCATTTGGACAAAGTCTGACCATGGTCACCGGTGTGTCGGGGACCCAGGCGAGGCGGGGGTTAGAACCCAATGTTCTTGTCTCCTACAACGGGACGAAGGCTTCCTCCAGCCACCCGCCACCTTCGGGGGAGAAGGCAGAACCGGGAGGAGGGAACGGCGCCCGGAGGAGGCTTGCGCCTGCTCTGAGGTAGGAGCCGGGACTTGAGCGCTCCCAAAGCCCCAGGCCCACCCCGCCCTGCCTCAGGCAGGGGAGGAGCCCTGCTGTGGGGTTAGGAGTGGATTAGGGTGTTGGGGGTGCTGAGCGGAGCTGATGGATCACGAACCCCACATCATGGCCAGAGAGAGCGGCCACTGCCCGGCCTCGGGTTGCCGTGAGGGCGATCCCACCGGAGAAACACGCCCCACCGCCATGCACGCCCAGCTCGCTTCTCCCGAAGGCGGAGGGCTGGCTGGGTGGGTGGTTGGGGGAGGACCCAGACCTGCTGGGCCTGGCCCAGCCTCAGGCGGTCTTGGTCCAGCCGCGAGGAAGGCTCCGGGGACCGAGGGGCAGTTGGGGGACAGTGCCATCCACGGGGCTTGCGCTAGGCGCCCTGGCTTCATGAAATCTCAGCTTCGTCCTTCAATTAGACTTACCAGTAAAGCTGATTTAAGGGCAAAGAACAAACACACACGATTCCATGTGGCTGGTTCCTGTGTAATATTTGCCAATCGGTTGCAAACTTGGGAAGCAAAGGCTTTTTGTTCCCCTAAAGCTCCAGCGTTGGGCACCCACAGGTCGGCCACGAACGGTTTGTGTGAACGGTTTGTTCGTCCGTCTGCTCGACGGCGCAGACGAGCTTCCGAAGAACTGACTCCGGGCCGCGCCGGGCCGGGCGAGCGAGCCCGCGTTTCGGTGTGGACACTCGGCTCTCAGAGACGTCCCTCTGTTTCCTCGGCGGTGGCCTCTCCTGCCTAGTCTCCGCCCCCTCCCCACCCGCCGCCGGGCTTCCCTCTTCAGCCCGTGGCCCACGAGGCTCAGAAAACGGCCAAGTGGCGGGGCGTCGGAGGAGGGGCCGTCGGGTGGGTCCCGCCATCACCCCAAGGTGCCCGTTGCCACAGTCAGCACCATCTCCCCGGGTGCCCACCGCCCCCCTGGTCCGGGCACCCGCCATGGGTTTCTCTCGGGTGTTCCAGCAGCATCACCGGGAAGCCCGTTCAGGCCCCTTCCTCCCTCCCCCTCGAATCAAGCCAGGAGCCCCGCGAGAATCCGGGGGAAGCTTATCTTGCTTTCATTTCCGATTCAGACCGTGTGTCCCTGAGTCCTTACTCTTTGGCCTTGAACTTCCCCACAAAGAAATAAAATAAGGGTTTAGTGGTGGGTGTTTCGTGGCCACACTGCATTCTGGAACTGGAGCGGACCCTCCCCCGGAGAGAAGGAGCCCAGCTGGGGAGAAGAAAGAGGCTGGTCCGCCGGGGGGCGGGTGGTACGGGCTTCAGTGACGGTGCACCCCGAGCTTGCCGAGGCCAAGTGGAGGGGGAGGCGGCGCCCTGGCGGAGGTGACATTGAAGCTGAGCTTCGAAAGGTGAGAACGCCAGCACGCAGGGGGGAAGGACAGGCCAGAAGGAAGAACCCCTGAGAGTGTGAGCAGGTCACCCTGTCTGGGGTGACGGCGGAGTGGCTGGAACGTGGGGGCTGTGACAGGGGCGCCGGGCTGGATTGACTGGGAAGGGCCTCTGTCACGGATGGGCCTCCGCTCAGTTCCACAAACCCGTCCCGAGTCTCTCTGGGGGAGGGGCAGGCTGCGGGTGCGTGCAAGACACAGCTGTCACTGCACAAAGCTTAAAGGTTAGTAGGGAGCGAGGGCACGTTGTGAGACACTTGTAGTGCGTTTATTTAACGCAGCACATGTCTACATAAGACACGCAAACGTACAAGACACAACCAGCATTACACACGCCCGTACGCACACGCCTGAGCAGAGACCCCAGCGACACAGGACTCTGCCGCCCAACGCCCCCGGCGGCCAGACCGTGCAACCCCTGGGGTGCCTGACCGCACTCTCCACTCGGACACTGGCCCGTGGAGGACCCGGACACGGGGTGGAGAGAAACGGCCTCGGTGCTTCACGGGGACGGGAAACCAGCTCGGACGCAGGCGGGCTCGCTTCGCCCTTCCGCCCCTTCCTGCCCACGCCGCCCCCCCCCCGGGTCTCCGGCCCTTCTCAGGTGTTGGGGCTCGGATGCGTGCCTGCCCGTTGGGGCGAGCTGTACGGGGGCAAGGTCAGTGGCTGCCTGGAATCGGGTGGCACTCCCTGTGGGCCCTCGGGACGCAGCATCCTGGCCTGGCGTAGGGAGACAGGGTTGGGGGGAGGGGGGCTAATTTGGGGAGCAGTTTGGTGGCAGAAGTCACAGGACTTGGTCACTGGCAGGACAGGGAAGAAGCGGAGGAGGGGGGCAGTTAAAGACCTTTGGGGCCGAGGAACTGGAGCCGCGGCGGTGTCTGTAAAACCAGGAAGGCCGGCTAAACCCTGCCCCATCCAGTCCTCTGTCCAGCGGGACCCCTCCGACAAGCGCAAACACGGAACTTGGAACGGGGTCTGACCCTGCCCTTGTGAGGCCTCCGGCCGGTGTCTGGGGTTCGCCGGTCCTGAGGGGCTGCCGAGGACCCCCGCAGGGCAGGCAGCTGCAGGGCTCAGAGGGCGAATCTGCAGGGAGCGCGAAGGTCTCGGGTGCAGGCGGGTGAGGAGAGGAGAAAGGGTGGATTGGGGGTTGGCCTTCCTGCAGGGCGGCAGGGACGGGGACATTCCATCAACAGCCCTTCTTTGTCCTCAGATCTGGCCGGACGGCCTGAGGTTTGCTGGCAGATTGCCTTTCAGGCAGGGAGCTCCCCGAGATGCTATCGGGGGCGGCCAGGCTGGCTCTGAGTGATCTCCCGTTGATGACCTCGCTCCGCAAAGGCGGGCAGAGCTGCAGCCGGGAGTTACGCGGCGGGGTCCTGGCCGGGAGGGCCGGCAGCGCAGGGCGGGGACCCCACGGGGACCAGGTGCCTGCGGACCTGGCCCCGGAAGGTAGACCGAGGCAGGCGTGCGTGTGTGCCACCTGCGCCATTTTAAATCATCCATCAGCCGTGGGGAGCACGCCAGAAGCAACACATCCCATTAAGTTTAGGGATGTGTTCTACACTGTCCTGGCTGGTGTGGCTCAGTGGATTGAGCGCCGGCCTGCAAACCAAAGGGTCGCCAGTTCAATTCCCAGTCAGGGCACAGGCCTGGGTTTTGGGCCAGGGCCCACACACTGATGTTTCTCTCACTCTCTCTCCCTTCTCCTCTCTAAAAAATAAAATAAATAAAGTCTTTTAAAAAAAGATACTGGAGCTGCATCTCCGGGCGCTGGCCTGGGGACACGTGAGGGCGGGAACAGGGTCCTGGCACCTGAGGGCACATGTGGCCCTTCTGTTCGGCTATTTTTACTAACTGGCCCCTGACCGCAGTCTCCGGTCCCCCGGTGTCCTCAGTGCTGATGGCGCCCGCCACGTGGCTCTGCGTCTCCAGCTTCGTGGGACTTGCGGCGGCTCCAGCTCTTGTTGCCCGGCAGCCCGGGTCCCACTGATCCTAGAAGCCTCTCGGCCGTGTCCCAGCGCCTGGCTCCGAGGGTCTGAAGCCACATGCTGACCATCCAGGATGGGGGCGGGCTTGCCGGGGGAGGGTGGCGGCAGGGCTGGTGTCCAGCGGCGTCTCTGCTCGGGGGCCGCCTGCTCTCAGGGGGGCTTCCCCGCAGGCGTGGCGCAGCGAGGGCTGCCCAGTTCTTCTGAAATGGGCTCTGTCTGCCTCCTGGGCGGACGGACTGGGTCACACGGATGATCGTCCGTGTCCCTGGGTCCCCCGTGGCCACTGCTGGCTGGCAGCTGCCAGGCGTTCCTTGACCGCGTTCCTTTCAGACTGGGGGAGGGGCGGGGGGTGACCCCGAGAGCCCAGGTGAAGGCCTTTCTCCTGAGGTGAGGACGGTTCGCATTCCAGCCCGCCCCCGGCCCCCGGGGCCCTCCCCACTTCTTGACCTCAGCCGGTTGGTGACCTGGCCCCGCCCCCGAGGGGGGCAGGTGTCTTTGCCCTGTCACCGTCCTCATCACGCTCACTCAGCAGCCTGGGCCCTGCCTGCTCCCGTGAGGCCGGTGACGCTCAGTGTCAACACCTCTTCTGCATCCTGTCTTTGATTGGCGGGAAGGCTGCCTGCCAGTCAAGGGGTCAGACAGCAGCCAGCAGCCCGGGGCCGGGGGCTGGTGGGGGGTGATAGCCCCGGAGGCCTCCGGAGACAAATGATCCAGAAACGTGTTTACAGGGAGGTCTAAGACCTCGGGGCCGCTGCGCAGGGGGACCCGCGAGCATTTGCACAAAGGCCTCGTAGGCGATGGCTACCGTGTCCCAGCCTGGCTGCCCTTGACCCTCCACCTTCGATGGGGGCGGGAGATCGATTCCCGCACTTCCCGGCCTGGCCAGAGGTTGGGAAGCCCGGAGCCGGGCCCGCCCGGGAAGACGCTCCCTGCAGGCTGCACGGCAGCGAGCCCAACGCCCCTCTCCTCCCCGGTCCAGTGAGCTCAGCGCCCGCGTGTCGGTGCTGAGGGCATCGCAGCAGACAGAGACCGTCTCTCTCCAGGGACTGACCCGCCAGGTCGCAGTGTGGGCAGGGGCCCCCTCGGGACTCCCCCCGGGGATTCTCGCTCCTCATCACCTGCAGGTTTGTCCCCTCTGGTGGGCGACCTGAATTAGTCGAGGCCGGTAGGCTTGGCGTGAAACACGTCACACACAGGACGGCACTCACAGTCCCCCCGAAACCGTCCCGCGCAGGCGCCGCGGTGCTCAGCCGCGCCGGTCATCTTCTCGGACTCCCCCGGACGCTTGTCTCCCCGCATCCCCGCCACCCTCGCTCCCGCCCCCGCCGCGGCTCGTTCCTTTCCGTGCTGGGGCCCCACATTCGTAGCCACGCTCTTGCGGGGGGCACTCAGCTGTTTTCTGGTTTGGGGTTATGATGGAGCCCCGCCGCCGCCGGGAACGCGTTTGCACGTTTCCTGGTGTGCGTGTGCAAGGGTGGTGTGCAAACTGTGGACGGTGGCTCACAGCCGGGCCAGCATCTCAACACAATGGAATAGGGTTAAGTCGAAGGCCTCCCAGCACGCCCTGCACACGAAGGGTAATTTTTTTTCAAAAAAGAGGGCAGAGGGCACTATGGTTTCCTGAAACATTTGCGTCACCCGCAGATGTCTGTAGGTCCACGCCCACGCACAGCCCCTCACATCCCACACGCTCCAGGGCTGCAGCTGTGACTTGAGGGTCCCTCCTGGGGTCTCGGCCACATGGCACAATCGATGAGTGTGTGTGAGGGCATGCGTGTGTGTGTGAGTGTGCACACAGGCAGGGTGTTTGATTGCCGCTGTGGAAACAAAGGTGCCAGGACCCGGAGGGCGTAGGGTCCCGGAGCTGCGGCCTCGCTCCTCGGAATCTACTTTCCGAGGGGGACGCCTGCCCTCCCCTCCTCGAAGCGGACAGCGGTCTCGTGCAGAGAGCTCGTTCCTCTTCCGCCGGCTAAGGGTGAAAAGCGCCGCGGCTGTAACGCGCACCCCTGGGGTCGCTGATGTGCGTGGGTGTGCCTTCCGCGGGCCACGCCTCGTCTTCTGTGAGGCGCCCCGGCCAGCTTTGGGTCTGCGGTGTGCACGGTTCTGCGCGGACTTGCAGAGGGCGGACCCTACTCTGGACACGCGCCTTTGCGAACGCACGAGACGCGTGGAATGCCTTCTCCCAGGCGTGCGTTTGCGCTCGGTTCTGTTGATGAACAGGAGATTTCACTTTCTGACCGCCTTAACAGACAAACCAGTGTGCAAACCCGCACGTAGGTAAGGTACATACGCAGTGCGATGGGTCTGGCCGAGGCGTGCACCCTCGCGCCGCCGCCACAATCGAAGTCACAAACCTCCCCTCCCTCCGTGAGTTTCCTTGTGCCTCTTGGCCTGTGTGTGAAAGCGATGAACGCCTGGTCTGCCCTCTTAACAAAGGGTAGGTGTGCAGCGCCGGGCTGTCAGCTGGGGGCGCTGCACTGCACAGCAGGCCTCCCCGCGCCCCCATCCCCACCGCCCTACTTTCCGACTTTCCGCACTGGACTGTGGTGCTTTCCTCGTGGAAGTGGAGTCGTGTGGTGTGGCCCCTCCGTACCTGGCTTACTTCACTTTGCGTGATGCCTTCCGGTTCCTCCACGCTGTCCCGCAGGCCAGCATGCCCTTCTCCCTGGAGGCGGAGTGACGTTCCATTCCACGGACGTGGCACCTGCTCGCTACCCGTCCATCGGTCAGTGGACGCTCGGGCCGTTTCCTTGTCTGGGCGGTTAGGAGCGATGGTGCAGCGGCCGCCTCTGTGAGATTATGACCTGGGTGTTTTGGGATGAACACCCAGAGGTGGGACTGTCGGGACCCTGGCGGTCCTAGTTTTAATTTTTTAAGGAAACCCATCACGTCTTCATCGCGGCCTCACCGACCGACATTCCCACCCGCAGAGCAGGAGGGCTCCGGCCCCTCCACAACCACCGGTTTCCCCGGTGGACCTTCCCCCCGCCCCACGGAGGCGCGAGGTGGGCTGCCTGCGTGCTCGGGGTCTGCGCGGTCTCGGGGGCGGCAGTTTCGGTGCAGACACAGACCACGATTGCCTCGGGGAACCTAGTCTCTCCAGGCGATTGGTGTTCGAAGCGGAGAATAACTAATTCCCAGGCGGAAGCATGCAGTTAGGTCCATGTGACTCAGACGGAAGCCCACGAGCTCTTCTCTGTTCTCGGCGGCTTGCGCCCCCGAGTAACCGGTCCGGGGCAGTTTAGAGAAGGGGCGCGATGAGCTGCGCGGGGTAGTCGGTCTGCCTCCGAGGCAAGCCCCGTAGCTGGTTAAAAGGCCCAAAGGCTGGCTAGGAGCACTCACTCAAACATGGGCCGATACCAGCTAGCGCATTTTATTTCATTTTGAAAGAGTTTATTTATTTATTTTATTTTTATTATTTTGATTTGTTAATTATTTTTATTGCTTATGCTATTACAGTTGTCCCGAATTTCCCCCCTTTGCCCCTCTCCACCCAGCACCCCCCACTCCCTCGGGCCACCCGCCCCCCTTTGCTCACGTCCACGGGTCGTGAGTGTAAGTTCTTCGGCTGCTCCATCCCCTGTGCCGCACTTCACGTCGCCCTGGCTACTCTGTAACTTCCTGTCCGGACTTCTCAGCCCCCTCACCCCTTACCCACTCTCCCACACCCACCCTCTCATACCTTTAACCTTTGGCATTTTAATTGCGATGTGTCTTGGGTGAGTCTCTCTGCATCCATCTTGTTTGGGACTCTCTGTGCTTCCTGGACTTGCGTGTCTGTTTCCTTCACCAAATTAGGGAAGTTTCCTTTCACTATTTTTTCAGATAGATTTCCAATATTTTGCTTTTTCTCTTCTCCTTCCGGCACCCCTGTGATGTGAATGTCGAACCACCTGAAGTTGCCCCAGAGGCGGCTTATACTGTCTTCATTTTTTTTTTGGATTCTCTTTTCTTCTTGTTCTGATTGGTTGTTTTTTTCTTCCTTATGTTCCAAGTCATCGATTTGGTTCTTGGCTTTATCCACTTCTCCGTTGTTTCTCTGTGAGTTCTTCATTTCATTTAGTGTGTCCTTCATTTCTGACTGGATCTTTTTTATGCTGCTGAGGTCCTCGCTAAGTTCCTTGAGCATCCTTATGACCAGTGTTTTGAACGCTGCATCTGATAGATTGCTTGTCTCCATTTTGTTTAGTTTTTTTCTGGGGTTTTGATCTGTTCTTACATGTTCCTTTGTCTCCCTGTTTTGGCAGCCTCCCTGTGTTTTTCTGTGTATCGGGTGGAGCTCCTTTGACTCTGTCTTGGTAGAGCGGCCTGATGCAGTAGGTGGCCTGTAGGGCCCAGTGGCCCAGCCTCCCCATCACCCAAGCTGGCTACTCAAGGTGCACCTTCCGTGTGGGCTGAGGACACCCTCCTCTTGCAGTTGAGCCTTGGTTGCTGTTGGCAGATCACTGGGAAGGGTTCACCCAGGCCAGTCAGCTGCAGGGACTGGCTGTGACCCCTGACCACCAGCCTCCACCCTCCCTGGAGGACCAGCTGTGCAGGGGCAGGGTGGTGGTGCTCCAGTGTGGTCTGTAGCTGTCCACTGTGGGTGCTGGCCCTGGGGTTTCCCTGGTGTTGCAGGCCAAGGTCAGCCCCCACCTTTTTTTTCCCCAGGGTCATCTGCCTGAGTTATAAAGCACTCTGAGATGGCTGCTACTCGTGCTGGGCTAGGAAATTCCCAGGCAAAGCCAAACCATGAATCTAGGCTGCTAGCTCAGGGCCCGAGGCTCACTGAGGCCAGCTGCTGCTTGTTTGAGAGGGTGTCGGAAGGTGTGGAGCAGGAGCCAAGAGCAGCCATTCACATGGAGAAGTGGCTCAGGTGGGCCTGTCCATTGGGTGGGGCGGAGTCTTTGGGGGTCTCCAAACAGTGTCAGTCAGGTGGGTGGAGTCTTAGATTCGGCACCAGTCTTTCAGTCTCTGTGGCGGGAGGACCCAGAAAAGGGACAATGGCCTCTTCTCGGCTTGATGCCAGATACCTCAGCCTCTTGCTGCGTGCCACTGGTGCCCCTCCAGCTGCCACCGTGCTGCTGGCGCTCAGAGGGAGTGCATCTGAGTAGGTGAGTCCGTGTGTGGGTTCTTTAAGAGGAACTGCTTGGGTCTCCAGGAGTTTCTTCCACTGACTCAGTCCCCACTGGTTTTTGCAGCCAGAAGTTGTGGGGACTTATCTTCCTGGCACTGGAACCCTGACCGGGGGGGCCTGGTGGGGGCTGGGGCTCCTCGCTCCCGAGATATCCCTCCCGAATTTTTATCACCACTCGTGGCTGTGGGAGCAGCCTGTTCCACGTCTGCACCCCTCCTACCCGTCTGGAGGGGTGCGGCTTCTCTAATTCCATAGTTGTCCCACTTCCCTTCAACTCCATTTCTGACAGTTCCGAGTGATGGTTGTTCCTTATTTTAGTTGTAATTTTACTTGGCTGTGCAAAGAGGTGAGCCATGTCCGCCTATGCCCCCATCTGGACCGGAAGTCCAGTTGGCACATTATAAAATGGACTGGTTGGCATCAGTAAAGCCCCGGGAAGCTGATGGATTGTTTCAATCACTAAGAAATAAAATGAAGTCAAACCGAGACACATGCACTCAGGGGGCAGTCCGTCCCGTCTGGGCCCCGACGGAACAGGGTTTATTTCTCACTTTCATCCAGATGATTGGGCGTCCTGTTGCCCCAACTGCGGCAGGGCTCTGGGCTCTTCCTTGGAGTTTGACCGCATTCCCAGTTCACCAGCTTTTGCACAGTCGTCCGCTTTTCTAGCCGAATGCAGCAGGGCGTGGGTGCGGGGCACCGACTGCGTCAGGAGTGAGAGCTTTGGAGTCCACCCTGCCGGGTCCGAGTCCCGGCTCCATTCTGCAGCATCACTGGGCTGTGCGGCTTTTAGGAAGTTACTTGCTGTCTCTGGGCTTCAGCTTCCTTATCTGCGAAACGAGTAATGATAATAACAGTGCCCACCTCAGAGCTGTGAACCCACACAAGTCCCTTCGAGTAGTGCAGGGAAGCAGGAAGACCCTCCCAAAAGTAGTTATTAAACACGAAATGTGTACAGTTCAGAAGCAGCAAGGAAAATAAGTTCACGTAAATTTTGGCAGGAAACCCGGGGTCCTTTGCAGACTTGCTTAGATGAGCGGGGTCAGGTTTCCGGCCCCTGACTGGCGGCGGAAGTGTTTTCCTGTTCTCGGTGGTGCTGGGGCCGTCGCTCTGAACACGAGTTCGCCGGTCGCCGTGTCTCGTTCCCACAGGCGCAGCATGAGTCCCGGTTAGCCAAATCAACCGCCTTTGACGTTCTACCTCTTCCGAACTGCGGCGAGGGCGCGGCACTTTGTCCACAGTTCACGAGTTTAGGCCGGGGTCAGAAAACAGAGAAAAAACCTGCTCCTCGTGGCTTTTCCCCGGGGCGGTTTCGCAGGCCCCCCACCTCGTGAGTCCGGTTCCAAGAGGCAGGCTGGTCGGGAAGCTCTCTGCTCCCTTGCTGACGTCCCCAAGGCACTGTGTGGACTCACCTGGGGTGGGGTCCCGGCGGGAGAGCTGGGTCACAGGTTTACCCAAGGAGAAGGGGCGGGGAGGGCGGGTGGCGCGGGGCTGGGGGGCCGGCCGCGCTGGGCCCCTGGGCAGGGGCGGCTCCCGGGCCCGGCCGTCCGAGGAGCTGGGAAGGGCATCTGTAGACCTCCCGCGCGGGGAGGAAGAGGCAGCGGCTACCGTCTGCCGTTGGTCGTGCAGGGTCAGGCTCCAGGTGGGTTCTGGGGGGGCCCGCGGCCCAGGGCCAGCGGAGATGGGACGCAGGGGAGGGTCTGAGATGAAGGCCTGTGCATCCTGTCTGTGTGAAGTCGGCCGCAGCGGTTAGGCCGAGAGGATGCGAGGGTGTGCGAGGGCGTCGTCGGCCGACAGCGTGGCCGTGCCCGAGCCACAGCGGGCCCGGGCGAGAGGGCGCCGGTGCTTTCTTGCCGACTGCCGTTCGGACGCTGCCTCGCAAGGCCCTGGGAGACACTCGGACCTGCCGTTGACAAACCTGCGCTTTTCCCACGAGTGGACTTCGGTCGGGGACCTTGGCTTTAGCAGAGTCAAGGCGGCTCTCGCCTCCGTGGCCGCTCACAGGCCAGTGGTATCGCGCAGCCACACGCAGTTCGGTGCCAGCTGATTCGAGCGCGGCTCCCAGCTGGGATCGGATTAGCGCCTCCCTTTCTGACGGGCGCTGACCCTACCTGCTCATTCCAGGATCCAGTGCCCTGGGCCTCTGGGTCCCGTGTGATGGACACGTGTGAGCGCCCAGCCCCCACCCCATCTGGCGGGCGGCTGGGATCCACGCAGACCCCTCCCTGCTGCCAGCCGTCCTGTCAGGACGGGGACGCGGAGCCCAGCACGGTCCCTGCTCCAGGGGCTCGCACGCGCCGCCCTCCCCGCCGCCATCATCGGCGACACCCTCCCCCACGCTGCCCGGGTCCACAAGCCAGCTGGACTCCCACCTGCACGGCCCTGTCCTGCGTGCCAAGGATCCTTCCTCTCCTCTGGATTCCGGCATCACGGGGCACCGGCTCAGTCTCCGTGGACAGGACGTATAAGGAGGCCGGGGCCCAGGTGCGCTGGCGAACTGTGCCCTGTGACCCCACGGAAAACACAAAACCTGGTCCGTCCTGCCGGTTCACGCCCACGTGGTGTCCTCCACTGGGACCGCTGCTTCACGGCCCACGGCTTGGCAGCCACCTAGCAAAATTGTGTGTGCATAAACCTGTCTCACACAAATATATTAAATAGTGTTTCACCAACACAAGCAATGTAGTGAGAACTTGAGGTCCAGACGACGGTGGAGGTGTAGCGGCCGCTGTGACCTGCTGGCTGCACACGAGGACCCGGAACTGTCTTCCTCGTGGTTTCATCCAGCGAGACACTTGGCGCCATCAGGCGAGGTGACGGTCTCTACCTTGGTGTCTCCTGATGGAACCTGGCCCACCTCGAGGCCACCTCGGGGCAGGTAGACACAATGACACTCCATGCGATGTTGGGGGAGCCATCTGAGCACATGACCTGTCGTGGTGCTGAGGCCCCACTGTCCCTCCTCGTTCACCTCCACGTGCCCGTGGTGTGGAACAGGTGGCCGTAGGAGGAGGCAGGACCCGGGACACCCTCCAGGGCAGCCTCGCCCCGGTTACGGCGTGTTCGCAGAACCTCAGGCCCAGAGCTGTTGACGAGAGTCACTGGTAAAGGACACCGGTCACTCACGCCTCCTTCCTGCCCAGCCCTCCCTCCCGAGTTCCCGTATTCTGTAACCCTTCCCGTCACCTCCTAGGCTGTCAGGGTTCAGTTTCACTCTTCCTTGCAGTGTCTCTGCCGCTAAGGTGTAAGTCCCGAAGGGAAGGCGTCTCTGCGCATGCTCCCTGCTGACTCCCCCGCTCCCAGAATGGTACCTGGCACATAGTGGGTGCTTAATGAAGTCTTGAATGGCCGGGGCCGTGGCGAGGGGAAGGCTGGACTGGACAGGTCCAGCAGGATTCTCTCCCTCTGAGCTCAGTCGCCTTTTCATTATAAGATGCGTCTCTGTCCCTGCTCGCCAGAACGCCGTGCACCAACCACTTGCATTTCTTCTACCCCATTTTTGCAATGAGGAAACGGAGGCCCCGGGCGGGGGAGGGGGGGCGACTCACTCAGGGTTCCCCAGCTCCTTCTTGGAGCTGGACCCTCCAGCCCCGTGACACGCAGCCCCCCGTTCCTTTCACGTTACTCTGCCTGGGGCATCATTA
The DNA here is from genome assembly GCA_039655065.1 of Glossophaga mutica. Taxonomy (NCBI): domain Eukaryota; kingdom Metazoa; phylum Chordata; class Mammalia; order Chiroptera; family Phyllostomidae; genus Glossophaga; species Glossophaga mutica. The sequence goes on from CM077316.1 coordinate 52,623,083, forward strand.
AATCAATTTCACTGCCAGATAATAGCTAATGTTTTTAAAGGATGACCTGCGTCCAAAAATCTTTTATCGAGCAGGAGCATGGAACTTGATACAGCAGTTTCCAACCATAAGAAGCCCATGAGATGCTTAAATGGACATGCAGATCAAATCTCGGGACTAGGGAGACCTGTCAGTCCTCATCTGCATTCCTTCCCCATAATGGAATTTAATGATGATTGCGCTCGACCGAAGTCGCGTTTTCGGGAACGTGAAAAGAACGTATCAGGCATCTGCCTGCTTTGGTGAATTTGGAAATGAGGGAAATGGGATGCGAGCAGGCAGGAGAAGGAGGTCTCTGTCTCTGTGTCTCTGTGTCTCTCTGTCTCTGTCTCTCTCTCTCTCTCTCACACACACACACACACACACACGCTTACTTTCTCATTTTCACCTGCAGACTCTGGAACTCTCGTGGGCTCTTGGTTTGGAAGCGTTGAGGGCATCTGGAGGGCCAGACTGTTTCTGGAAAGGGACCAGAGCCCAGGGTCTGCTCCGGCATGGTCTGGAACGTGAGGGTTCTGGACTTTGCGCAGGAACACTTCTCGACATGAGTCCAGGTGACTCTGAGAGCACGTTTATTAACGCTGCAGATAGTGAAACGAAGGAAGGGCTCGAGGCAGAAGGGGTGAGGTCCCAGCGGCAGGAGGGAGCCAGGCTGGGCTGCCGGACTCAAGATCCAGGTTACCGAGGCAAAACGAGGCGAGCTCAGGGGGTGAGCCCGGGACAAGCTGCCGCCGCCCACTGCTCCCCGGGCTGCAGGTCTGGCCAGAGCCTTAGAGCGTAGGGCGCAGGAAGCAGAGCTACACGCCCGAGGCAGGGAAGGCTGTGGGGAGGCGCGGGCGTACGCAGGGGAGAGCGCACACTGGGTCCTTTGTCTGATGGGTTTTTACCCGTTTTTCTAAAGGCGGGAAGTTTACGGGGCGGCCTCAGTCAGAATATTCATCAGCTTCCCAGGTGTGGCCTTTGATAGGCCGATTCATCCAAGTGCGCGTATGAGTCTGGGGTCGTTCTCTGGTCAGTTTCAGCTTCAAGGAGGGCCACCGGCCTGGGGCCGAGGCGGGTCTGCCCCAGCGTGGTCCGGGAGGGGTAAACCGTCTGCTCCCAAGCGCCCTTGGTCAGGGAAGAAAAGACCTTGAAGTCTGTTAGCTGGCTGTAAATTGCTCGGCCATCTGTTCCGCAAGCTGACTCAGTTTCCCCACCTGCTTGGCACGGCATTTTCCCAGGTTCTTACTGACCTGCCTCGGGACGACATGGTGCAGAGGAGAGAGAGCTGAGTCCGCACCATCGAACCTGGGCTTCCTCTGCGGCTACCACCCACCAGCCAGGAGCATGCAGGCAGGTCCTCTCCTCGGGCGTCACTGGCCTGCGGCGAAAAGCTCTTGCTGCGTGACTAGCCACCAGGGCTGACAGTGCTTTCCCGTGCACTGTTACAATGCAGCACCCATGGGCGCTGAGCTTAGCGGGTGGTCAGTAGAGTTCAGGCTTTGACCAGGCAAACGTCGGGGTCCAGGACGCATTCTCAGGGGTCGGGGACCGGCCCGGAGTCTGCCGGGTTAGCATGCACCTGGAGGTTTGGGCGCAGCTGGTGGCTCCCCTTATTTCGGGAGTGCGGGGGTGGGATTTGCACTCATGCATCGGCAGGAACATCGGCGGTTTCTGGGTCAGGCCGCCCCGTTGCAGACTCCTGCGTGGCAGCCGAATCAGACGCCATCGCGAGAGAAAGATTAATGCCAGGAACACGAAACAAGGTCCAACTGCATCCAGGGCAGGGGGCACGGTCTCCAGGTGGTGTGGCTGAGTGAGACCTGCAGGTTCCCCGGGCGCTCAGGTCAGGCCCCGACGGAGGCCCAGGGGAGAGAGACAGGGTTCGCTGTGCCCCAACCCCGTGGCTTCGGGGCCGGTCGAACACGCTGCCCCCACGTTCCCAAGCAGGACCGTTGAGACTAGCGCCTCGTCTGAAGTCACACGGCTGCGGAGCAGGACAAGCTAGACCAGAAGCCAGACCCCGGACCTCGAAGCCTTTGGCCCCTCTCTCATCCACATGCCCCACCCCCGTGATGTTAAAGAACGCCCGTGCGAGGGACGGGCAGAAAATGCGGGGCAAGACGAACTGAAGACGTGGCCGCAATGAAGCGCATGGCAGGACTGCTAACGTTTGACGTCGGCACCGCGCGGGGCGGGGACAGATCGCTTGGAAAGATTGAGAAGGAGGTGACAGTGACCCTGGGGCTGGACACCCTGTCTGGAGTCCTCCCAGCTCCCCGGACTCAGGGAGAGAATCCCCTAAGGTCACGAGTGGGTTGTGTCCTGGAATGTGAAGCGTCGATGACGGATGCCGCTCAAAGCACAGGCCGCCGGGGCGTTGGCACCGCCCCAGGGAAGGAAAGACTAAGCCCAAGGAATGCATGTCTAACTGTGGAATTTCGGATCGAGGTGGACGAGGAGGGGTGCGTGAAGAGGCCTCCCCATCGCCCCGAACAGAAAGACCCTGCCCGGCCTCTGTCTGCTGCCCCAGAGAGTGGGGCCTTGTTCGCGCACAGGGTACACGCGTTTCCGGAAGAATCGTGGATTCGTGGGCCACATCCGGGCTTCAGAGATGCCCCTGAGGGCGGGAGAAGGCTGGCCTCGGGCACTGTCTTCTGACTCGGGACCCGGCTTCCTCCCCGCCGGTCCCCGGGCCCCCCCCCCTCCACCGCGGGCGGGGCCCTGGCCGCTCAGAGCCACCTGCCACCCCATGCGGCTGGCCGCCGAGCGTCGGGAGGCCCGTGCTGGCAGGACAGCTGCGCCCACCTGCACAAGGGCCCTTCACGGCGCCCAGCAACCTCCGCACACCCTTCCAGGTCTGGGGTGGATGGCTCTGGCAAACAGTGCCCAGGCTCCCTGAAGAGGTGCCGTGGGGAGGGAGCCTTTTACGCCTTGCCACCCGGCAGGTGCTCTGCTCTGGAGCTGGCCACCTGCCGAACACCTGCCCCCGGGGACTCCCGCCAGCTGCCAGGGCCAGGAAGGGGCTGGGGGCGGGCTCTCCGAGGTCCTCGGGATTCCCCGAGCTACGGGCACCTCGCGTGCCCACCCTCAGAGCACCTGGTCCCGTCGACCCTTTGGGCAGCCGCGGTCTGGGGCACGCGAGGCCGGTTCGGCTGAGGAGGTGTCGCCCGAACTGGACTTGGATGAAGAATGAATGACGTGTTCCAAGAGTCCTCAGCAGTTCTGAACCCGTGGCCTTCAGCCAAGAGGACATTCAATAGAATCCCAAGTGGCGACAGCACGAAGGACTCGTAACCCCTGGGAGGCTCAGCGCCAGCACGAGGAGCCGGCGGTGTGAGGCTGGGGATTTGGTCACCCACGGAATGGAGGTGACCACCCGTAATCCTCGTCCCGGGAGGCTCCGTTCCGACTGGAACCGGCACGGTGGCCGAAAGCTCGTCAGAAACGAAACCCAGACCCGAGCCGGCAAGGGGCTCCCCTTCCTGACTCCAGGCCGGGCCCCGCGCCACCCGCGGTTCGAGAAGCCCCCCACCCCCGGTGTGGCACACGGTATAAGCTCAATAATCACTTGTCACTGTGACTTAGTGTCTCCCCAACTCAGTCTGCGCCGATGACCGAACCTCTCCTGCGCTCGCCTGCCCTGTCCAGCTGCCCATCAGGCTCGTGGCGCGGCCACAAGGCATCTCCACGTTTCGCACTCCACGTTCTGCCGGCCCCGGGACTGAAGCCCAGCACAGCCCCGGCGGCCTCCCGGGTCGAACCGCGGCCCCCGGACCCCGGGACAGGGCTTGGCGCTGGAGGTCGGGCAGGAAAATAACGCTCCGGCGACTTCGATGTTAATAAGGGCTGAGCCAGAGACGGTTCGCCCCTCACAAAGGCCGCTCTGTCCTCCGGCGGCAGCATGGGGGTCCTGTTTCAGCCCCGGGCCGGCCACCCTGGCTCGGCCGCTGTCTCACCGCGGGGAGCAGGCCAGGCCCCGATAACATCGCCGCGGCACAGTGGGGCTTTGTGCGCCTGGGGGCTCCGGTTACCTGGGGCAGGTCGGAGGCGGGCTCCGCGCAGGGGCCAGGAGGAAGGCCGTGACTGAGGGAAAACAAGCCCGAAAGGGGAGGGCTTGGGAAACCCCAAAGGAAGCTTTCTCCCCCCCCCCCGCCGTGTGCCCCCACCCCGGGGTCCCCGAGGCGCTTCCCAAGGAAGCTGCTTCATCAAAGCATCGGACCAGCCAGGAGAGGGACTCGGGCCAGCCCGCCGGCCCCGACACTTCTCCTCCGTCCCCGGGGCCCTCTCTGCGCGACAAGTCTCAGGCCGGCCGTCCTCCGAACCAGCCTCGGGCCGCCTGCAGCTTCTTCATTGGAAGCCGGCAGCCGGGGACGTGACCTGGAGCATGAGCCAGGTGGCCGCCCTGGCTGGTCCTGCCGGGAAAGGCGGCCGCGGCCGCTCAGCCCGTGCGGGTGCCCCGGGCACCGGGCTGGATGGGCGGCTCCTCCGGGGGGAGCCGGAGTCCTTGCTGGGAATGAGCCTGGTCCTCTGAGCCTTGGGCTGCAGGCCTCGGTGACGTAAAACTTTGGGGGCATCAAGTGTAGGCTGTAGGGTTGGTTGCTGTGGCCCCCGAGGGCCGGGCTCCGCCGCCTCCCTCCACACCACTCACCCTGGCGCCCACCCGCTCCTGTCCCCCTGGTATTCAGGGGTGACCCCCATCACCATCTGTGCCCCAACAGGCCAGCAACCCTGCCGCCGCTCCTTCTCCCGGGGACAAGCCAGTGTCCCAGGCCCCGGGGCGCTGAGGTCCAGGAAAACAGCAGAAGCCAGTAGAAGACCCTAATGCTAGTGGGTGAAATCTGTTTTCTGGGACCAAGACAAGTGACCACAAGTTCGGTGGCTTCAAACAAAAACATGTCCCCTCACGGCTCTGGAGGTCGGTGTCCGAAACCCAGGTGCTGGCGGGGCGGCGTCCCGAAGGCTCCAGGGGAGGGTCCCTCTTTCCTCTCCCTGCTTCCGGGGCACCGGGCATCCCTGGGCCGGTGGCCGCGCCACCCACTCCCCGCCGCCCGGACCCGTGGGCTCCATTCAGCCCGCGTGTCTGTTCCCTTCTCGCCCTTATAGACGCACACGCCACCCGCAGGCCCCGGGGTCAGGATGGGCGCCAAGAGCAGACAACAGTCTGATGGGTGCCAGTCTGCATCACGACCGCGTTTTTAAAAACGGACCTTCTCTGTTCGAACTCGAAAGAAGGGCTCGCGGTGGACCCTGGGGGGCCTCGCTGGCAGCCGCCAGCAGCGTTTTGGAGCAGGTTTTACTGCTCGTTTGTTTGTTTCCTTCCAGCTGCACCCACCTCACCAGTACAGATCAGGGAGACGGGGCCCCGGCGGTCCCTGGGCCAAGAGGGGAGGCAGCCGTGGGAAGCGTTCCTTCCTGAGTTGCTTTGGAAGGCATGCGGCCCTCCTCCGAGGAGCTGGGAGGGCCGGCGGGGCTGTTTCCGGGGCTCTCTGCTCAAGGGATGATCCCCTCTGAGGCTGGGCTCCCGGAAGACCCCCTGCTGCAGGTCGGCGGCAGCCGCATTGCAGCTGGTCCTGGAAGCAGCGGGAAGAAAAGCGGGGGCCCCACTCCCCCAGTTCTTCACAGCAGAGCTGGCCAGGCCATTGCACCTCCAGGGAGTCTAAAAGGAGCCGACCGGGGGGGTGGCCCTCACCCCTTTGGAAAGGTGCACAGAGTGGAATTTGTACGCTCAGAGGGCGTCCTGCCTCCTGCTTCTGGAACTTCCTCCCTGGAGGACAGCGCCCTTTGCGCCCCCTCTCCGTGGTCTCCGTTCCCCTCAGGGACAAGACTCTGGCGCTAGTGAGGCCTGGGAATAGTCTTCACCGGACGAGCAAGCCGAGTGCGGACAAGAGTGAGCACCTGCGGGTCGGCTCCGTTCCCTGAAGTTCTAGAAAAGGCGGACGAACCGCCAGTGACAGGAGGGAGGGGCCCCGGGGTTGGGGGGGGGAGACCGTGGGGGTGTCAGGTGCGGCCGCACTCTTCACGGTGCTGTTGGCACCACGGGTGTTCACGCACGTCAACACCTCAACTTGTTTCCTTTAAATAGGTACATGTTGCTGCGTGCCAGTCACACCGCAATAAAGCGCTTAAAAAGAATAAAAATAGATTAAAAATGCACCGTGGGACTGGGGCTCAGGACACCATCCACTGGACAGAGCCCTCCTTCATGCAGTGTTAGCATCACCCTTATTGTAAGGTCAAGGCAGGTGAGACCCGGACAGGTGAGACCCGGACAGGTGAGACCTGGACAGGTGAGACCCGGACAGGTGAGACCTGGACAGGTGAGACCGGACAGGTGAGACCGGACAGGTGAGACCCGGACAGGTGAGACCGGCAGGTGGAGCAATGGCTTGAGAGTCACCGGGTTTTAGGAGCTGAGGAAATAAAGCCTGAGTCCCGTGACTTCCTGTCCAGGGAATTTGCCATTACTGTCCAAAGGTGGTGTCTCCTTCTCTTTGGTTCCTTCCAACCCACCTCCCGGCTTCGTGGCCACGTGGTTTCGCGCCGGGGGCAATGACAAGAAGCCTGGGGTCGGGCGAAGGGGGAGTGGGCCAGCGCGCTCCGCTGAGCTCAGCACCGACAGAGTCGGAACCTGCTGTTAGGGCGGCAGCATCCGCTGAGCGAGCGAGCGTGTGCGTGTGAGTGGGGGGCGGCCGCACGCACAGCAGAGCCCTCCCACACTTCCGCAGCCAGCCGCTCGCTTTCGGGGCTCCTCCCCGCCCGTCTTATCTCCGCCAGCACCGCGTTTTTCCGGCCGCTCCGTCCCGGGCCCTCTGGGAGGGAAGATTTCATCTCCTTCCGCCCCTGCCCTCGCCTGCTGGCCCGGTGCCCGCGGCCCCGACGGGAGGCACGGCCGGGGGAGGCAGCCTCTGCCTTCCCCTCTTGCCTCACCGCCGCTGCCCCCGAGCAGGCGCCTGCTCTTTCTCTCCGAATCCAAGAACCGCGCCCGGTGCGAACCCGCCCCTCGCCGGTCGCAGGGAGTGCAGAAAAAAAATGAGTCTAGAGGGGCCTCGGAGACGGCGAGAGGCTGGGACGCGCACCCTGGAGGGCAAGGGACCGTCCGTGCTCTTCCTGGGGGGGTGGGGGGGCCCAGCGGGGGTGATTGTGCACGGCGGGCACGGCGCCACACGCCACACGCCACACGTCACACGCCACACGTCACACGAGAAAGCACGTGGCGAGGCCTTGCCTCGGGTGGCGGGGGGGGGGAGGGGGGAAGCAGGTCCTCGGGTCTAGTTCCAGCCCCCAAACGCACCTGCCGCTCCGTCTCCCTGTGAGGCCGCACGCCTGCTCGGTGCCTCTGAGGGACAAGATCGGGGAGGAAACGCCCCGGTTTCGGCTGGCTCTCCGGGCCCAGGCAGCGAGCGGTGATGCCGGCAGCGTCTGTGCGGACATCGGTGGGCGTGCGGGCTCGCCAGCGGGGCAGGGGGGGCTCCCCCGGCAGGCCGACCCAGGTGAGAACCTTGGGGACGAGGGCCCGATGCCTCTTAGACCGGAACGGGAAGGGTGCCTTCCTCCCCAGCTTGTTGGGGGTCTAGCCGGGGGAAGTCCCGGTGTTCGCTGTGCTCCCCAAGGCCCTGGACGGGCGGCTCTCTGGGAGGTCCCTCGCTTCGTCCGCATTTCACGGAGGAGGCGCCCCTGCAGAGGGGCACCTGCCGGAACCGGAAGGTGTGCTTGGGTCTGTCCGGACCCAAACCCCAAATTCATAACCCAGATGCCCCAGCACCCGCTGGCCCCCTTCCCGATAGGACTTCGAGCGAGCGTGCGTGCCCCCGGTGAACGCTGACGGAGAAGAAAGACTGCAAGCCTCCCTTCCTCCGACTTCCCAAGTCGTGCGCCGGTTCCCTGGGGTCCCTTCGCCAGAGGCGGGGTGAGGACCACGGCACAGGAAGCGCGGGCCAGGGGACACTGGGCACAAGCTCGGGGCTTCAGATAACACAGCTCTCTGCCTCCGGAACGAGCTTTCCTCGGAGGACGCGCTCCTGGGCATCTTCAGCAACAATTGCTGGAACGCCGCCTAAGAGCCGGCGTTAAAGTAACCGTCGAGGGGACAAAGGTGGACAGTCATCTGCTCGCTCCCCGCTCGAGCTCAGAGAGCGGGAGGAGAGGCCGGTACGACTCGATGGAAGCAGATGAGCCGCCACGCAGTGCGAGCTGCTGGAGGGCGGGGCCGCACGCTGCGGAGGAAGTGATCGGCTGGGGGACGCGGGGGAAGCGTCTCGGAGCCGATGACATTTGACCAGGGTCTTGAGGGACAGTAGGAGCCTGCTAGTTGCAGGCGGTGCTCCTCACCAGCAAAGGAGTCCGGACAGAGTGGCTGAGTGGCCACCAGTCAAGAGGTGTGGCCAAGGGACTGCTGGGCGCTGGGGACACGCCGGCTGACCTCCGGGGCCCTTCCGAACCCCAGGTTCTGCGGCAGAGCCCCAGGCAGCGTACACGTTACGGTCCATCAACACCCCCTTCCCACGCGTTGGCCTCGCGACCGCCCAGCTGTCAGCCAGAGGGGGTTCCAGCGGGGGTTAGGGATGGGGAGACTCGGCCTTTTCCTCGCCCCAAGGGGACGTATCTCTTTACACTCCTCAGCTGCTCATGTTGAAACGGGCAGGTGAGACGGACTTGAGGGGGACGCGTGGAGGGTTGGGGGGCACAGGAGAGCGTGGTTCCCTGCACACCCAGCCTAGCCGGGGGTCCGGAGGCCCGGGTGGCCCTTGCTGCCCCGAGCGGTCCAGAGCCGCTGAGGCCTCCTCCTGGGCTGCAGCCTGCTCGGCTGAGCCCGGGCAGCCACCCGAGGCTCTTCGCCTGCCGTCCACACGCACCGTGCCCTTCGGCCAAGAAGAGCCGTCGAAACAAAGCAGGGAAGTGCGCCCAGCGCCTCCCAGTCCCCACAGCTGATTGCCGGGCTGGAGAGGACTTGAATTATTCGCATTCTTGACTCTGCTCAGGTGAGCCAGGTGCGCCCAGGCGGGGCCGCCGTCCGTTCTCCTCACCTGCGGGGCTGAGAGGCCCCACAGACAGGTGGGCGGACAGACCCGCTATTGTCACCTGCACAGGGTGGGGTATCAGGTGCGTCTTAAGAAGGGCTTGGGGCTTGAGGCTCTTGGGTCTTATGGGGAAGAAACCTTAGACACGGAGGCGTTCCTTCCGGGCCTGGGGTCGGGGAGGAAAATGCGGGCACCCGAGTCCGGCCACGTTCCCGGGGACTTCGCTCGGTCCGTGAAGGCAGAAATGGCGCAGTTCTACGGCCAGCCTCCACAATACGAACTTGGCTTGCACCCTCGTTAAAGTCTGGAACTAGTTAACACTTCAAGTTTCTTCTGGGATGTCTGTCAAGAAGGATTAGCAGCCAGCTGATGGATGTGGGTTCAGCCCACCCTGAACTCGCGGCAGCCACTCCGCTGCCGGAGGCCGGCTCGGCGTCCCCTGCCGACCCCTACCGGCCACTGCAGACCGGTGGCAGAGGCAGCGTGATCGGGCGGAGTCGGGGGTGGGTGCAAACGGTGCCTCCTCATAAGCTACGAAGAATCTTGACATTGACTCTTATGAAGAAATATATCCACAGCTGCATCTACTTCTTTTTGCGAAAAAATACAGGAAGGGTAACCCCCAAACTAGCAAGACGGGTTATTTACAAGGGGTGGCAGGAATGGACCGAGGGAATTGGGGGTCAGGTGCAACAAGGCTTTAAAAATATTTTTTGTGCAAACTTAACTGTTGGAATCATGTTAATGTTTTACTACTCGATAAACTCAAATCATGACGGATGGAGAGAGGCCGTAAAACGAAACACAAACAGAAACAAATGGATCTATGTGCGTTTCACACGAAAAACCTAGTCTGCTGAAGGAGGTCTCAGGCCAGTCCGCCTAACCCCGGGCCGCTGCGCGCTCGCGCCCTGGACCTGAAGGCGGAAGGGGCCTGCCCAGCAGGCCGGTCTCCCCTAGGAGGACGCGTCGGCAATGTTGACACGGCGGTGCGGGCGTTCAGGTCCGGGCGGATGAGCGCGCGTTTGGGGGTCCCTCACGGTCACAGAGGGAGTCCCATGCGTGGGAAGGGAAGGGCTGGGTCACGTGGACATGCCGGTAGGAACTCACGTCTGTTTACATGTGTGACGTGCTGGACAGGCTCACACTTCAGACGTTCATGCATGAGCTGTCCCGGTACAATGAGGTCATCTGTACGTTGTCGGTCATCACGGAAATGCTGGGTTTTTTAACCTGTAAAAGGGTTCCCCATCCGGTCCATGACACCCCCACCCCCTCGCTCACTTCCCTTTCATTTCTGTGGGGACGTGCGAGTCCTGCCCCCTGGCAAATGTCAGACAGGCACCCCAGTGCCCTCGGCCGCGGCTCCAGGGCCGGTCCCCAGACGGCGCTCCTCCCCGAGCCGACAGTCCGCACCTTCACCGACGCCCCCTCTTTTCCCCAGCACCCCCCGCCGCTTTTCCAGCTGTCTCCACAAGGCGGGCGTTTTTCTTTTTGGCTCCAGGTATGCAGACGCTCCACCGGATTTGTCTTTTTCTGTCTGACTAGTGTCACTTAGTGTGACACCCTCCACATCTGTCCATGTTGTCGAAAATGGCAGGATTTCCTTCTTTCTCGTGGTGGAATTACATTCCTCTGTGTGTGTGTGTGTGTGTGTGTGTGTGTGTGTGTGTGTGAGTCACAGAACGGGAAAGTGCCAAGGTCAGCACTGAGCCCAGGCTTTGCCCCAGTTAGAATTGAGTTGCCCCCCCCCACCACATGAAAGTCATGCCTTTGACCTCCAGCAAGCATTGAGGTCACTGATTAGATTGTGGTGTGTGTGTGTGTGTTTTAGGTCAATACACACAAATTTACTGTATTTCTGCATATCAGCAGTGGACACTGGACTCAAAGTTATAAAAGCGATACTGTTTACAAAACACCCCCACAGCGAAAGACGTGGTTAGAAATCGACAAATATGTGCAGAATCTGTACCAACCACACTGATGAAAAAAATCAAAGAAAACCTGAGTGAATGGAAAGATAATACAGGTTTACGGATTGGGAGAATCAGATTGATAAGATGACAGTCTCCCCCCCACACCCCAAAGCTGATCCATAGACTCAACGCAATTCCAATCAAAACCTCAGTGTGCTTTTTCTTCCTTAGATGCAAGAACGATTGGATTGCAGTCAAAGACCAGGATTACCTGCCCTGTTTGTGCTGTAACGAACAGGGGTCCGTCTCGAGTCTTATACCTCGTGGCTCTGAAAGACCAGGGCTTTGAGTGTGAGGACTCTGTGCGTTTTTCCTAGGAAATGTCTGTTTTTTAAAGTGTGTTCCACTGATTGTGCTGTCAGAGCCTCCGTTGCCGCCCCGTGTCTGTGCGTGGCCCTTGGGTTTGGCTCCCCCACGAGGCGCTGTTCTTCCAGCAAAGTGTCGTGGGCGCTGTGTCCCTGATCTCTGCCGTGTGGCAGGTGGTCGCCCCACTGTCAGCGCCGGGACCTGAGGGCACACACAGCAGCAAGACCCCTCTTCCTCTTCCCAGCATGCACCTCCTTCTCTCGGGGACATCAAACCTGCTCACCAACCTCACGTCGGGCTGAGAGCCAATGGGACCAGGAAGGACCGTTTCCCCAGGGGCGCCTCGTTCCACAAGGGCGCGTGGGAGGGCTCCCACGGAGCTGTCCCGGGGGTGTTTGATTTCTAGGGGCGTCTGGTAGTTCAGCCGACTTCCCCCTGTTGGTTTTCTGGGGTGCACGAGTGCCCTCTGCTGGCACATGGCTGGAAGTGCTGGCCTGAGACTGTGCTCCAGGAGGACGGACGGACCAGGGTGTCGGCAGGGACCAGTCCTCCTCCCCTGCCCCCCTCCCCCACGGAGCCGTCAGACCCCACAGGCTGTCTAAATCAGCGAGGGCAAGCTTCTCTCTCGGCGCACGGTAGCCACACGGGAGAGGGGCCGCCGACTTATTTGTTCCTGAAGGCAAAACTCACGTAACAGACTCGAAGACCTTGAACTGTGCCATTTGGTGGCACTCGCATTATTGAGCAACCTGCACCTCTGTCTGGTTCTAAAATATTTACACCACCCCTCCCCCCAAAATCCTGTGCCTATTTAGCAGGGAGTTTTCATGGGCACCCCCACCCTCCCCACGCGCCCCACCCCTGACAGCCACCAGCCTGCTTTCTGTCACCATGGGCGCTCTCTTCTGGATATTTTGTGGAAGTGGAATCCTCAATATGTGACCTCGTGGGACCGGCTTCTTCCACCGAGAGGGATGTGTTCGGGGCTCGTCCGCACGGTACTCTGCGCCTTCTTCATGGCATGGCAGAGGGATGTTCCGTGGACTGTCTACCCCGGATGTGGGTCACGCATTCACCTGCCGGTGGACGCGTGGGCGGCTCCAGCTTCTGGCGCTTGTGAGCGGTGCTTCTATGACACTCGTGTGCAAGGGTCTCTGCCACTCGTCCGCCCCCCGTTCTGAGGGCCACCCAGGGAGAAGCGGGCTTGCTGTGTCGTGCGGCAAGTCTGCGCCTCGCTCTTTGAGAGCCCACCGAACTATTTTCTGAGCAGGTGGATTGTCACTCGGATATAATTTTAATGAATAATTCATTGCTTTCAGCCCCTAATGATTCTATAGCACCTTATTTTTTCCCTGAGTGATAGAGCAAGTGGCTTAGAAACCATCCAGGCAACACTGAACACAGGCATTCCTCCAGAAAGAGAGAAATCCATAAACATCGTACCCTTCCCCTGTTTTTACATTCACCCTGCGTTACAGGGACACAGGTCACAGGTCATGGCGGGTAAGAACTGAAAGGGGCCCGAGAGGCCAGCCGTTCAAGCTCGGGCATTTTGCAGATGAACAAACTGAGGCTCAGAGAGGCGCCGTTCCGTCACCCGCGGGGCTGGGAGGGCTCTGGGCGGCACAGGGGGCTCCACAGAGAGCCGGGGCGATGGGAGGGCTGGGGGCTGAGTGGCAAGACCAGCCTGCGGGCTGATTCACTGGCCAGAGCGGGGTTCTGGGGCTGCGGCCAGCCCGCCCGGTTTAAATCCTGCCTCACACACCCCAGAGCCGGAGCCTGTGGGTCCTTCGTGGCTGCAGACGCAACCTGAACCGGCCAGCTGCCACTCCCGTGGCGGCACTGCCCCGGCCCACGCCTGGACGGCCTCAGAGGCAGCGCTCTCCTGGACCCCCCGTGCCGCCCCCACCCCGTCCACTGCTGGGTGTCTGCTGCCTGCTCTGCCCCCGCCACCTGGGCGTTCTCACCGCATCGGAGCCCCAGGCCGGTGCCGTGGTGCCCGGCCCATGCACGTGAGCCGGGGCCGCGCCTCTCGCCCTGTTGTCCGTGGTGAAGGGGCGCGCTCAAAGACCCCCGCTCATGCTCTGTCCAGCAACAGCAGCTGCGGCCTTCCTCTTGCCGCTCCCTCCCTCTGGGATGCTCCTCCCAAAGGTCCCCGAAGGGTCCCCTGCAGCCATCCTGTCAGCCTCTGCTCAGGCGCCACCCGAGCAGAGCGATGTCCCCAACTGTCCAGCCCCGGTCAACACAAGGGCCCTTTACCCCCACGGCTCCCTGCCTCGCCCAGGGTCAGCGTTAGACTGTTCCGTCTCCCTTCTGCACAAATTGGTCCCCCCCGCCCCCCCGGAGCACGCGGGCCCTCTCGGGCCGGGACTGTGTCTCCTGTTCTCCGCCGAGCCAAGAGCGGTGACCAGCCCACGCCCCGTGAGGGAGAGGAGGCAGGAGCCTCACCTGAGGGGCAGGACTGGGACCCGCACCTACCACCCGGGGTTGCAATGGCTCTCCGTGGGCGGGCGTGGCCCGGGGCCGGGCACTCGGGACGGGCTCAGCGAATACGCCTTCCTGTCTAGCCTTTCCTCATGTCCTGCACGCCGTGTCACAGCCCAGACGGTGCCTCGGTCACTGTCCCCCCTACGCAGGGAGGCCCTTCCGACCTGCCCTGTCCCGACTCTAGAGGGCGCTCTCCACGCCCCCGCTGTCACCCGCTCCCGGCTGCGCTCAGGGCTCGCAGCTCCTTCCGGTTCCCCGGACTCCTTTCCACCGGGTCCATCAACGCGCCGATCCCGTATCCAGGCTGCGCACAGCCCTCAGCCCCTCACAAGACACCAGGACAGCGTCACGTTCTTACGCCTGGCTCAGGGGTTCTGACTTCCGTCCTGAGACGGCACAGTGACGTCACTTTCTTCTACCTGGGTCTCCCGACCGTCAGGCCGGGGCCGGGAGACCCCCGAGCAGGCAGTGACCGAGCTTCGCTAGGACGCCGACGAGGGGACCGGGGTCTCCGTCGGCTGGCCTCTCCCTGGAAAGCAACGGGGCTGCTGACCCGTCTCCGCCCTGATGCAACCGGTCCCTTCCGTCCGTGGTCCCCCAGCTGGAGTCCCGACGCCTTGGGGTGCGCACGGCCAGCTCCAGGACGGGCGTGGCCAGCCTGCCCGGAGCCCCCGCTGTCGGAAGACTGTTTGGAGTGCGGCGGCGCGGAGAGGTCGTGGAGCGCAGGTGCATCCGAGGTGACACATTCGTCTGGAAGGAAAGGCCTCACTTCCGGTCCAGTCCCCGCTCCCCAGGCTCCTTGCACGCTCTCGTCCCCGCTGGTCCAAGGTCACTCTGTCTTCCGCTCTTCGAGCACTTCGACGGGGCGTTCCTGAGAGGGGGTGTGAGCTGCAGAAATGTGTGTGCTTTGCACAGCTGCCTTGGGGGCAAGAGCGGCCTCGTGCTGGCCGTTCCTCTGATGGGCGAGGCTCGTGCGGAATCCGGAAACCAGCAACCCCCCTCCCTCCCGAGAGCATCACTGAGCTGACACGTCGGCGCTGACGCAGGCCCTTTGCAGGGGGAGCAGCTGTCCCAAGGTTCCCGTCATCGATATCAGAAAATACAGGCTGCGCTGGACAGGCCCGCAGTGTTCGTGCTGGAGGCCTGGGTTCGAGCAGCGCCTAAGGTTCTGATGGTGGATGCCCGACACTCTTTAGGGGCCGGTCAAGGTCTTTGGAGCTGTGGAGCCCCCTTGGCCCACGGTCCCCCCGGGGTCCCTAGCCCCCCGTTGGTCAGGCGGTGGTCCCTTATGGTAGCAAACTCGGGTCCTCTGTAGGGGCTCCGTCGCTGGTGCCCGGGGCCGGTAATTACACTTAATAATAAGGTCGGTTTGCGGATCGCGGAGTCCGGAACGCCGTCTGGAGAGTTCAAATATTCGCCCCGCGGCGGCCGCCCTGTCTTCATTCCTGGACCCACTTTCTCAAGTTACTCTCCTTTGACCGGAGAAAATGCTGATCACAGGGAAGGGCCTTCAACCCACCATCTGCGAGGGGAACAAGTGGACCCATTCACCTGCGGAATCAAAGCGGCTCCTCAATTACCCGGGGCACAGCGGCGACCGGGACCCCAGCCACAGCGGCAGCCACGCGGGGCTGGGGTCCCCCCGGCGAATGGGCGCAAAGTGACGGACGGGGAGAATCGCCTGTGGCCCCCTAGCCCCCGAGTCCCCTTCACGCCGAGTCCCAGGGCAGCACGCCCGCCCGTGGGTGCACTCGGCTGCGGCGGGGGCGGGGCGGCCATCGGAGGGGGAGGAAGATGCCCCGTGGAACCCCCAGCAGCGAGGGAGAGCTGAAATGGCCTCCTGAACGGGGCCACTGCTGCGAACTCGGCCCGTGAGCGTTCTCTCCTCACAGACGGGGCCGTCGGACAGGTTGCTCGCTGGGCGCCGAGGCAGCCCTTGCTTTGGAGAAGGGCGCCCTCCCGTGAGTCTCTCACGGGCCGGGAGGTCCCGGCTGGGCTGGCCCAGCAGGTGCAGGGTCCTGTGGGGCTCACCTGCTCTGGCTCCACCCCTTCGGCCTGTGGAAGCAGCTCCTGGGGGACCTCCGTGCCGCTTGACTGTGGCCTCCGGAGACAGCGGGCCCTGACCTCCCCGACCCACCGGGACCCTGCTATGGGGCTGTGACGTCAGCCCTGACGGGGGCGCCCTCACCAGGGTGGGTGGGGCAGCACAGACGAGGGGACTTCAGGTGGCCCTCAAGCCAGAGCAGACACCAGTCTTCTCCCTCTCGACGCGGGGACACCTGTCCCCGAGCAGAGAGAGAAGCAGGGGACACTCGGCCGTGCTAAGAAAGGATTTGGGACTTGGCGCTTTGCGGGGAGCAGGTCTTGCTGGAGTTCGCCGGGCTCGGCAGGGCCGGGCCGCACACGCTCACTCAGGCCGCCTCACGCTGCGGTGATCGGGGGACCGTGAGCTCTCACCCCAGGGGGTGTCCTCGCCTCGGCCCGCTCGGCTCTGTCCCGCCGTCCGTCTTCTGCGGCCTTGTGCCCGAGCAGACTGTTCACCGGCCGGTTTCCTCCCCGAACCGCACGCCCCGCCCCTTCCTGACGATGCCTGCCCACGGGCGTCTTCAGTTCACTTCTCGCTAAAACTGCGGGCCCACTGCGCGCCTCGCCGGGAGGGAGACACTGCTCGGGGCGCCGCGCGGCCCCCCTTGGCTCTGGAGTCCAAGTGTGCCGAGTGGCTCGCCTGGCCTGTGACCCAGGTTGGCGTCCCCAGCACCTCACACAGCCCCTGCCTCCCAGTGACCTGGCCGGGCCCGAGGGGACCCCGTGTAGAACTCGGGGGGAACCGACGGTCCCCGGGGTGTGGGCCCGGGCCCGGCGGCCGCAGCAGCACCAGGGCGTGTGTCAGAAACGCCACTCCCCTGAAACAGGCAGGCGGGGCCCCTCCTGGCGACCCTGAGCGCCCTGGGGCCGTCCGAGGGCCTGACCGAGGGCCTGACCGAGGGCCTGCAGGGGTGCGCGGTCTCGGTGGCCAGCTGGCGCACCCTCAGCGAAGGCCGACCTTCGCCGGGCGTGTACGGAACGGAAGGTCGCACCGCCACGCGGCTCCGGCGGCTTCCAGGGGGCGTGCAGGGGCGGCACCGGGGTGGCGGGCGGGGGCTGGCGGTCAGGGTCTGCCCCGGCGGGTCTGCCACCACGCAGGCCCCGGGCGCCCCGTCCTGCCCTCCATTTGCACTGGCATCTGGGAGAGGGCGGAATAAAGACGGGGCTTGATCGGCGCGAGCCCTCGGCTGGCCCCTGAGCTATGCGCGGCATTCCCCGGCCCCGGCCAGGCCGCCCGAGCTCCGCTTCTGCTGACACTCACCTGCACCAGGTAGACAGTGAGGGTTTGTTCGAGGCGCAACGCTGTGCACTCAAGTGGAGATAAGGGAGGCCCAGGGGTCAGGCGAGATGCCCGGGGCGGCTTTCATCTTGGGCTCCCGTGGGTGGGGCGCGGAGCGTGGCGGGGCCCGGCCGGCCCGGCCGTCAATGCGGCCTTGTTCTGCCCCCCGCTTATCTGCCATCACTCTGATGTCACAGGTTTCGTTTGGGTAGCTGACTTCAAAGGTGCTTTTCAAATTTTTTTAATTTTTCTATTTCAGGGATAATAGCCCAGCTTTTCAAAAGCATTTTGCTTTGCAATCAAATCAAACATTCTTAAATGGGACGGGGCTGAGGCAACCCAGCCCAGGCCCGAGGCCCCCAGAAGCCTGCCAGGAGCTCGGTTAGCTCTGACAGATGGGCGAAGGGACGCCGGCCCTCTCGACGGGGCTCTTCCCTCAAAGCTGTCCGCACGCCGGGCCCTTAAAAACCACACAACGGCCCTCTTCTCTTGGGGCAAATGGGTTCGGCGGGGCCAGTTTCCTCCCGGTCTGCCCTGCACTGGCCGGAAGTCAGATCGCAGACCCTCCGACGCGGTCGAGTCCGCTGCCAGGTCCCCGGAGACAGCCGGGTCGAGCTCCGGCCCTCACCCTTGCAGCCTCGGCGCTCGTGGGAGGCCAGACTGAAGGATGGACCACGGAACCTACCCTCGGGGGCCTGTCCGGCCCCCACCCCTTGTCGTCGTCCTTTGCTGTGGCAATGGCTGAACGCCCCATGTGGTTTCTGGGCCCCCGCCGCCACCGGCCTGACCTGACTGTGAGGTGGGCTCAGTCACCAGACCCTGGGGCGGAGCCATCACTGTTTCCAGCGAATGACAATGAACTTGAAGTGCGTCTTCAAGCAGCTGACAGCCTGCTCCGGGGGAGAGAGAAGTAGGTTCCCTGGTGACCCCAGAGGCAATCCAGGGCCGATGGGCAAACATCACCGGATGTCGGTGTCCAGAGTGCGTGTTTCCATTGTTGCTATAACAACGCACCCCCAGTGGCTTAAATGACACAGTTTGATATCTCACAGTTGCACCAGTCAGATGTCCAACAGGGGTCCCCCGGACGAACCCGTGGCCCTTTGAGTGGCCCCAGGGGAGAATCCATTGTTTTGCCTTTTGCAGCTTCCGGAGGCCGCCCAGGTTGCTGGGCTCACGACTCCCGCCCTCCATCCGCAAAGCAACAATGTTGTGTTGCTGGTGAATCGGGGGTAACAACGCTGCCTTCTCGTAGGGTTGGGGCGAGGATCCAGTAAGATGTCCGGCCCACCCATGTGAAAGGAAGCTCTCATTCAGGCAGTGTGTTCGCTCACCGGGAGAACATTCTGTGACGGTTTATGCTGCTTGTCCCTGGACCAGGCCCTGCTCCCGGTGCCCAGAGCAGCTCAAGGAGCGGACCCGACAGAAAGTCCCAGGCTTTGGGGCACTTCGGCTCTACCAGGAAGCAGGCAATGACGAACAGCGCACTTAATACACATGTGCATTGCGTAGAGTGCTGGAAGGTGAGAGCAGCTATGGGGAAAATAGAGTAGGAGGCGTCGTGCGTGTGTGGGGGGAGCTGCAGGTTGAAATGGCCTCATCGCAACAGCGAGACCTGGACGAAGACTTGAGCAGATGAGGAAGCTCGTCACGCTGTTCTCTGGGGAGGAGCACATGAGGCATCGGGAACAGGGTGTGCAAAGGCCCTGGGGCAGGAGCGCGGTGAGTGTGCCGGGAGAACGGTGAGATCGGCGCAGCCGACAGGGGTGTGGTCGGGGCGGCAAAGGAAAGGGGTACATGAGGGTATGGGGGCGGGGGGCGGGGACAGGGACAGCGTGAGGGTTTGGCTTGTTCTCCGAGTGAAACGGAAGCCACCAGGAGGGGGCGCACAGATGGTCAGTGTGCATGACGCACCTTTTACAGAAAGGACTCCGGCTCCTCAGGCTCCAGAGAGAGGCAAGGAGGCCCCTGCGTCCCCCAGGGGAAGGCAGTGCCGATGTGGACCGAGGTGGCGGCCGCGGGGGAAGGCAGACTCTGGTCCACTTGGAGGGTAAATCCACGACAGTTTGCTGATGTCGGAGGTGAGAAAGGGGTCCAGGAGCACTCCAGGATCTGGGGGCTGGACCAGTCGAAAGGCCAAGTCCCCAGTGACTAATAGGGGAGAGGCGGAAGGCGGAGCCCGTTTGGGGAGAAACAGAAGGAGTTTCGTGCTGTTTCGTTCTGCGGGGGGGGGGTGGGGGGCGGCGCTCTCTTCCCCTCGAATGTGTCTGGCTGGTCCTTGGTGGGGAGATGCCGCCAGCCATTCGCTGGTGCCTGACTGTGCGCTTGTCCCAGGGGCTGTTGATGGTGTTGCTCCTCCTCTCACGCTGTGCACGCCGTCAGCCGGCTGCGGCCCTCTGGCTGGCAGAGAGACGCTTGTGAATTGTCCTCGGCGCCTCTGTTCACAGTAGGGAGGATGGGGTGATGGGAAAGACTTGGTCTCATTGGGGCGAAGGGGGGGAGGGGGAGAAAGCGAGGCCTAGCGCCCCCTGCAGCCCCGCCCGAGATTCACATGAATTAAGCGGATGGTTTAGAAGGTGCTGGGTCCGGGTAATTGTGCCTTTATGAGCTGTGACCCCGAGGTCAGGAAATACACGTCACAGGCTCTAGGAAAGCGCGCGGAGAGGTGAGGGGCGTGGAGCTCTGCCTCCGGGGTGACCGAGGGGCTCCCCCTGCGGCGGACGACAGCCACGCTGTCTGTCCTCGTCGCGGGGAGTGGGTTCCCGGGAGCCCGAGATTATCCGCGACACACCCGCTGCTCCGTCCTGACCGCCGTCAGTCTCTCGAGTGTCCCAGCTGTCCCCAGAGACGCTGGCGTTTCCTGTGCCTCCATTCACATTTGTTTCCCCGATGGCCTGTGATGCTCGGGCATCTCTCCGTGACCTTTTCGACCTTTTGCACGTCTTTGGAGAAACCTCCATCTGGAGCCTTTGCCGTTCGTTTGCTTATTTTCAATCCTCACCTGAGGATGTGCTCATCGATTTGAGAGAATACGTCCCGACAGGGGAGCGGACCGGCCACCTTTCGGTCCCAGGGGGAGGCCCTGGCCGGCCGAGCCGCCTGGCCAGGGCAGCCGTTGCCTGTTGGAGCACCCGGGTCATTTATGTCTTTATTGTCGGGCCGATCCAGCGCCTCTGCGGTCCAGCTACGAGTCCCTTCTCAGCTGCACCTTCCCGGGCACTTCCGCTCCTTCCGAGGGTTGTCTGTCGTTTGGCTGCCTCCGTTCCATGTGGACGACGAGCTTCTCGCCTCCACTTCGCCCTCAGCACGGCCACTCTGCGAGCGACACGGGGTCTGCCCCGGGGTGGGGGGAGGCCGGGGGAACACGCAGGATGGGGGCCCGAGGACTGCCGGGCAGTCTGTCCGAGTCCTTTTATGGCCGACTCTCCAGCCCAAAGCTGGGGCGGCGGGGCGTCGTTTGTGCTGGGCCGGCCGCGTGTTCGCTCAGTGACCGCTGTCTGTTCCTGAAGGCCCGTCCTTGGGCCTCGGTGCCGGGCGGTGCGCTCGGCAGCCACCAACCCCCGCCCGTCTGGTCAGGAGGACGGAATGCGAGCTGGCTCGGAACCCAGCGTCCGGGACGGCCAGGGGACGGGTAAGGGAAGACCAGGAGCCCCGTCCCCGAGTGCCCGCCCCATCTGCACCCCCACACCCCCGTCCCTGCCACCGCCTGCCTGTCCCGGTGGCCCCCTGGACTCTCGGACTCACCGTCCCGGGAAGCTGGACTGGCCAGCGGGTCCCTAAGCGGGGCTTCGGGCCTGAGCCGAGCGGCCCCTGGGCCGGGGGTGGGGTCCGCCTTTCCCTCGCTCGGCAGACAGGACGCCCACCCCCCCCTCCCCCGGCAGCAGGGGGCTCCTGTGCAGAGCCAGCCAGCGACGGGGTCTGGCGGAGGGCTCAGCGACCCAGCAGCAGATGACAGGGCTGCAGGCAGCCTGTCCGCTTCTAGGGACCGAGGCAAGGATTCCTTTAACACAATGTGACAACTAATCTCTCCGTGGCATCTGACGGAGGGGCTTTAATTACCGCTGCGACCCACGCACGCGCCTTCCTCGTTCACGCCAACAGCCGGGCGACCCGGCGGCTCCCTGGGCCCGTGCCCGCGTCCTTGCCTTCCCCTTGTCTCTGCCTTGCGGCTCCTTCCGCCGGGCCTTCTCCCTCCGTTCGTCCTTCCTCCGGGCGAGGATGCGCTCGGGCTTCTCCGCTTCGGACTGAGGCTGGTCCTTCGGCCCTCCCGCCCCTCCCAGACGCGGCCGTGAGGCCGGCAGTGGCGAGGACCGGTCACGCAGGCTGGCTCTCCGGTGCCGACGTCTCTGGGGGGTCAGCGCCTGTGTCTTGGAGGAGCCTTGTGCAGGGAGGGGGTGGGACGGGAGTCACAGGATGGACCGGGGGCACCCCCTACCTCAGACGCCCCTGCCGCTCAGGACTTACACGGGGACCCACGTCTGAGCCTGCGCTGTCCCAGCACCACATACGTGCCACTGGCCGCGAGGACACCGTAGATGTCCCAACGCCCCGGTGACGGGCGCCTGGATAGTGGGGGGCCCAGGACCCCCACCGCTCGGATGACTTGTCCCTGTGCCGAGGTGAGACCCTCGGCTGGGAAGCCTCCGTGGGTAAACCTGCGCCTGCCTCTGGGCGCAGAACGGCGGAAAACTCGCCACGAGGTTCAGAGGACGGAAGTGCCGAGGCTGATCCGACAGGGCGGGGGCCCCGAGGTGCCTGCGGGGAAGTGTCTCCCGAGGCTTAGACACCCACACGTGGGCGGACGCCTGTTCGAGTGAAGAGACAGGACCCTGACCTGACCGGCAGCGAGGCCGGCGCTGGGCGTTCCTCTGCCCACTCGCCTCCCCAGGTCCTCGGGGGGTGCGTCTCTCCTCGGAGTTCACAGCGTCCCGGGAATCGGAAGGGCTCTGGGGGCTCCCAGCCGTGCCCCCGAGCACAAGGCTGTGGCCGCTTCAGAGAGACGGCCGTGACGCGTGGCCTGCCACTGAAAGTTTTGAGGGAAGCTGTCCCCTCATTAATCTTGTTCGCTGTCAGGACCTGCCCCCATTGGTGACACCAGCTGCCACTCCCTGTGACCTGCACCAGCCACCAGGCCAGACCACGCCCTGCCCCAGCCCCTGGTCCGACTCTCGGGCAGCCCGGGACCTGGACTCTTGAGGGTCATTTCCATCTCATCATCCTCTCCCTCTGCTGAGACTCTGACCAGGAACCGGACTCCCGGCCTGCGCGCCACGCCCGCCCTGCACTTTTCGGTCGCAAACCTTCGTGTCCGGTCGTGTCCTCCGGGCCAGCCCAGCCTGTCACCACCCCCATCTGCACAGACCCGCCTGCGGGCCCCCTTTCTCCAGGGCCTTTCCTTCCTCTGGGCCCCCAGAGGGCGTTCAGATCTTGGGGCGCTCAGTCGGAAGGACGTCACCTCAGCCTCTGCCAGGTGATGGAGAAGCTGTGTGGCCTTCCCTGAGTCCCCAAGTCTCCTTGAGCCTCAGTTTCCCTGTGTCGACATGGCAGGTGTGGGCTGTCACGGGCCCCTAAGGGGGCTTTCTGTGGAAGCCCAGGGAGTCTGGGAAGTGCACCTTCACTCTCCTACACACCCGCTCACTTTTTTAAATAAAGATTTTACTAATTTGTTTTTAGAGAGAAGGGAAGGAGAAAGAGAGAGAGAGAGAAACATCAGCGTGTGGTTGCCTCTGGTGCGCCCCCTACTGGGGGCCTGGCCCACAACCCAGGCACGTGCCCTGACTGGGAATCGAACTGGAGACCCTGTGGTTCTCAGGTGGGCGCTCAGTCCATCGAGCCGCACCGGCTGGGGCCGGCTCACTCCTTCAGGACGACACCCCGCTCCCCTGGACTCTCTCTCTCCCTCTTCGTGGGGCCAGAGCCCCTTGCGGGCAGCAAGGACCCAGCCTGCTCTTGTGCAAGGAGGCCACGCGACAACTCTCTTGGTCCCACGGGACCTGGCTCTCAGTCTCTTCTCCTGGTGCGCTGTGGGGAAGAGCCCACGCGACTTCTGATTTGACGACGACACCCCACCTTCCTCCGTTCGTGCGCAGCGCTCGCCTGGGCTAAAACGTCCCTTCTGACTGAAAGGAAGGCGGCTCGCCAGCCCCTCCCCGTCCGACTGTCTTTCCCTGCGCGCACGCCGCCTGCGTGCTCCTCGCCGAGCTGTACGTGTGGCCGCATGTCCCGGGGGCCATGCTTCCACCTCCCGCCCTCGGTCACAAGAGCCAAACTTCCGGTTTTGGAAGAGCTGCCTCCGTGGAAGCCTCGGTGGCTGGAGCTCCTGACTCGTTGGCCACAGAGGGGACCACGCATGAGCTGTGGTCACAGGCACCCACGGCGCTGCCGTCCGCCTCCCCTCTGGTCGTCCCGAAACAGTTCCTCCTTTGGTTCAGGGGGGCTCTGCACCTTCGGGGGTCTCCTGGCAGAGGGGCGTTCTTCTAACGGTCATTGGTGGTCCGGGGGTGGGGGGGACGTTCCATTAGATGCTGATCAGCGTCTCCAAAAGGAGGCGTCGGCGGTGGAATGAACTTTCGCAGCTGCCATGGGTAAAGCGAAGCGGACTTCCCGCCCTGCAGGACGCCCGGGGGCCTCGAGCAGAGCGACGGGCGTAGCCAGCCCCACGAGGGGGTGCACGGCCACTTTGCTCAGGCTTCTGTGACCACCGAACCAGGAACCCCCCAAACGGTGGTCTTATTTTTAAAATCCAGCATCCCAAGAGTCTAGATTGTCGCGAGCACGTTCTGGGGAAAGCCGCCTGCGAGGCCAGGCGAGCTAGGCCCTCGCCAGGGGCAGCCAGGCGAACCGGGCAGTGGGGACAGACCGGGGCCCAAGACCGGCGGGGGGGCTGCCTCCTGCTGCTGCGCAGAAGGCGGGGCCCCATGGAGGTCGGGGCCGCCGCATGGGCGGCCGGAGACCCCAGCTGGCCTGAGCCTCGGGAGTCGCCTTGGCTTTCCCCACGTCGACCTGCTGCGGCTTTGACAGGCCCCCCCCGCACTCCCACGGGCGGCCCCGCCGGCTCCCGGAGAGCCGAGTTCTGTCAACAGCAGCGGCCGGTGCTGGTCGCCAGGACAGAGGGAGGCCGACCCGGGGCTTGAGAAGCCCAAGGGCGTGTTGCTCACGAGTCCCCCACGCGCCGCCTGCCCGAGGAGGCGGCGTCCGGAGCAGGAGAGGGACTGGAAACCAGGAAAGGCTGTTTCTGGGCGCTGCGGAGCTGAACGGTGACGGAGGCGGTCAGTCCCCTCGGCCTCCAGGAAGCTCCCTGGCTCGGGGTCCGAGCGCAGAGCCCGGCCAGGAACAGACTTTAACAGGAAGAGCGCCGTGTGCGGCTGCATCCCAACCTGGGACCGATTCCCTGGGCCAGCGCGGGGCAGGACAGGACCCCCGGCTGGAGGCCATCACCCTGGGGACACAAAGGGCAAAGGTCGCACACAGAGCAGGGGCCGCCCCGGCCCAGGCCGCCCTGCCCCTCTGTCCCTCACCCAGCGCCCTGCCCACATCCCAGGCCCCGGTCTGCGCCTCCTTGCTGGACTGTGACCCTGCGAGAGGCAGGGGACACGCCCTCTGGGTGCGGTGCTGCGACCCTCGACACGGCACACAGTGGTCGGTGAGCGTCCGCCGGGCCCCGGCCCCTGCGCTTCTCTGCATTCACCCCGCCGGTCACTCACGCCCCTGGTCCGGGTCAGGCCGTCTCGGGTCAGCGCGCCGCTGTTGTCCCGGCCACACCGTGAGCTCGCTGCCCCCACCATGGCCCCACCCCGTTCGATGACAAGCGTCAGAAAGAGGACTCTGGGTCCCCTGCCCCGGTGTATCACCTGTCCGTGTGCGGGAGCATCACCCCGCACTCCACCAAGGCGGGGGGCGGGCGCCTCTCGGTGTGCGCAGACGGCCGTAAGGAGCACGCCCCTCGGTTTAATGGGGCGTCAGGCCACGTGGGCCCAAGGAGCCAGGGTGAGGCTGACTTCCTGCCTCCCCGCCCCGGCTCCCAGGTCGCTGTCCCAAGGGCTGGCGGCCCAGAGTGGGGGCGAGCCGCCGTCGGGCGGTCTGTTCACAGGAGCCAGCCTGAGGACCAGCAGCCCCCCGTCATCTGCCCGAACGGCGGCCCTGCAGGGGCTAATGAGAAGCAAGGTGTCAGGTGCGGGGGTGTCAGGGCGATTCCAGCTGCTCACAACGCCGACAGCAGGTGGGGCCACCTGCGTGGCCCCTACTACCTGTGCACGCAGGCCCTGCCTCCTAATGAGCTTATTACTGCCCACGGCGGAGGGGACTCCAGGCCTCCCCCCGCCCCGTCTGCCTGCTGCTGGGCTCATGAACCTACAGGGGGGCCTGCCACATTCTCCCCGGGGCGTCTCTGCTCGAGGTGCCTCCGGGCCCAGACTGGGGGAGCGCAGCATCACTGACGTACCACCTACCCGCCCCCGGGCCTGTCCCAGGTGAACGGCCCAACCCCCACCCAACCCCTGCCCTCAGCTCCCAACGGATGCCCGCTTCTCCCACATGCAGCTCAGGAGTCCCTTCCACAGGCGACCTCCCCGGGCCCCAGGCCCTGGCCCTGCCTGGGACTCGAGCCCCAGGGCCTGTGCCCTGACTCCCTGCTGTTTCCGGGGCTCACAGTGGGTGCCCCCTGCTCTTCTGCACCCGGCGCCTGGCCCAGGGGCAGGCTCTGTGCAGCTGCGGAGGGAGCCACGCAACGCGCCCACACGATGCGCCCACACGATGCACCCACACAATGCGCCCACCGTGCACATCGGCCACCCAGCTCGACCCTGTGTCCCAGGGCCTGGGAGGCCAGCGAGCCTGTCCCCACGCCCCTGCCCTCCCCACCGCACCCCCAGGAGCCTCGCGAGAGCTCCGTAAATACCAGGGCTCTTCCCCTCACCCCCTGCTCTGCCCCGATGGGCGCACAGGCCTCAGGAGGGCAGAGGGTGCACCCTCTGCTTGGTGGGGCAACGGAGTCTAAAGCAGGTTCAGGGCTTTCTGAAAAAAGGGATTCCTTCCCGAGCCCTGCTCGTCCCTCAGACCGCAGCCCCTGCGCACTCTCCCCATACCGGGCCTCTCTCCCTCTCCCAGCTTCCCTCTCCCCCTCCGGGGGCCAACTCCTGAGGCGCAGCACCCCACCCCGCCATTCCGGAATAAGCCTGGTCGCACCCAGTTCACAGGAAGAGGCACCTGATGTCTTTTCAGGGGGGAGCACCTTCCTGGGTGCTGGGCGACAAGGGTCCCACTGAAGGCCCCATAAGGAGCCCCGAAGACTCCTCCCTCCTCGTCCCCTGCCCCTGCCTGTGCCCCGGAGGGAAGGGGCAGAAGCAGCAGGACCAGGACGCCCAAAGCCGGCAGCCCCGCCTGACTCCGAACAAAGCTGCGTCCTCGGAGCTGTGCGCAGGGCTCAGCGTGTCCACCTGCCCGGCCGAGCCCTGCCGTGCGCCGCCTCTCCAAACAGCTGGCCCTCGTGTCACAGCCAATTAGGCTTCGGAGGGAGTGAGAGGAGAGGAGTGACACCGCGCACTGACCCCCGCCGTCACGGGGCAGATGTGGAGGCCGCCCGCGTCCCCGCACGGCCACGCCGCTAATTAATCACCTCCGCCGCGGCGTGAGACAGCGCCGTGCGCGCGGGCGCACGCGGAGGCCGGCGGCAGCTGCGGGGGCGCCTCCGCCCCAGCCGCCCCCTCTGTCATCTGGCCTGGCAGGCCCGCTTCTGGCAGGTTGTCACCGACGCTGTTGGGGTTAAAAGGAAGGGTGGGGACGCGGGGAAACTTTAAAAGCCATATAATTACACAGAGCGCGGACTGGCCGGGAGCCAACCCGAGGGGCCGCGCTCCCTCCCTGCAGCGCCGCGTTCTGGAAGAGTCCGCGGGCTGCGCAGGGATCTGCGTGGCAGTGAGGCTGGGGTCTGCCTCGTCCTCCTTCCTCGTGTCCGAGCCCACGCTCCCATCCTGCCCCCCTCCCCCCCCCGTCCTGCGTCCCGTGAGGGAGCGCGCAGCGCCTGCGCATCCTTCAAGATGTGACTGAGAGGCCACCGCCCCCCGGGAAACGGTGCCTCCGCCCCCTGCATTTTCCAGTCACAGCGCTCAAGACGCTGAAGTGTGACGACTGTCCCCGCACTGAGCGCGGGGCCCTGTCGGGGCTCCTCCAGGCCGCACGCAGGGTCTGGCGCCAGCATGGCACGCGCTCAGCAGCGTTTGTGGAATGATCCCGAACAGGACCGGATCCTACCACCGGGAGCGCAGGGGCGCAGGTAGCTGGGCGCACACCAGCAGGTGCAGCCTGGCGGAGCTGGGGCGCCGCGAGGCAGGGCAGGGGCGAGGGTGAGGGCAGAGGAGAGAGCACCCCGCCCCCGGTTCCAGCCCCCGAGCACCTAGGCGACCCCGTGTGGTTGACCTCTGCTTTCGTGGACATTTTGGGCCCAGTCTGCCTCGTTTCTGTTAAAGCTCAAAATCGTGGCCAGAGCTGTCAGCTCGGTCGCCGTGGAACACGTGCTCAGGCAAAACCCTCCTTCTCCAAGACGGAGCTCGTCCCTGACACGCGTGCACTCAGCCCCGCCCGGGCCTTCAGGCGACCTGAAGCCGCCCGGGAACAGTGAGCAGCGTCCGTTCGGGCGCGAGTCGGGAAAGGTCCACTTGCTCCTCTTTTAGGACTCGGGAGCCACTCACGTCTGTTGAATCCGAGCCGGACCCTTGGTCCCTCAGAGGATGGACGGAGGCTTCTGGTTTCCGGCCCAGTGATGGGTTCGGGGCGCCTCCGGCCCTCTGTCCCCGGACACCGCGAGGACGCTCTGCTACCACGGGGGGCCCACGTGGTGACCGTGGGCTTTCCTTCTGGACCTCCCCCCACCCGAAAAGCCTCTGCCCCCAGACTTCCGTTCTGGAGAGAGCCTGAGGGCTGGTCACTGACACCGTCCGGTGGACAGGGACAAGAACGGTCCCCGGCAGCTAGGGCAGCGGCCGGAGATCCTGGCCAAGTTCTTTTCGACTTTTCCAGTGGTCGGAGGGGTGAAGGAGCCGCCAACAGACCGGGGGGGGCAGGGGGCTGGCAGCCTCTCTGAGCGTCGCTGAGGCCACAGCTGCTTCCAGGCGGCCGCTGGCCCGGGGACGGAGACCCCGAGTCTTCTCCACGTGCGAAAGAGGAGAGCGCGCTTCGGAAAGGGGGCGTTGCCACGAGACATGCGAGCTCCTGGGAGACCCCGAAGTGTCTCTGCGTTTCTAGCGACAAGCCGGAGAAAAGAAGACAAATACCGCTTTAAAGTAAGTGGTTTATAAAGTTCAATAAGTGGTACTTTAAAATGTCAGAACTGGGATTTGTGGCTTCAGATATGTGAGGAGGTATCTAAATTAAACGAAGTCCCGTGCACAGGGGCAGTGGCCGCCCAAGGTCGGTTGTCGGGTCCAGGTGGGACCTGGAGTCCATCGCAGGTGCGTGCCCGGGACCAGCCCTGGCCTGCGAGCCCTCGGGACGGTACCTTTGGTGGCCAGCCTTGGATGACGGTGGTTGTGCTAGGAGGGATATGCTCTCAATTTCACTGATTTGTTCTTAAGTTACATTTATTGGGGTCACGTGGGTTCACAGTGTCTTGTTAGTTTCTTTTTAAAAAACGTCTTTCTATACTTGCTGCCAAACAGGGGCGTGGACGCTGCTGGGGGCGCAGAACGGTGCCCGACGCCAGGCACTGCCTCAGCTGGGGCCGTGCGTGTGTGCGTGCGCGCGTGCGGTGGTGATGGGCGCAGCGAGTGTGCGTCTGCGCTTGGTGTGAGCATGCACGTGGAGGTGTGTGCGTGTGTGAGGGCGTGTGTGTGGATGTTTGAGTAAGAGCATGTGTGTGATGAGTGTGCGTGTGTGGTGAGTGAGGTGTGAGAGTGGGGTGAGAATGCACCCGTGTGACTGCGTGTGCACACGTGTGTGTGAGTGTGTGCGCGTGTCGGGGGGACACTGTGGCATCTCTCGCGGGACAGTGAGAACGGCAGGGGCAGGACCGGGGCGGGGGCTCCGGGGATAGGGTGAGAATGCCGTCAGGAAACTCGTCCCTTGCTACATCCGAAGACGACGTTTGCGGACAGATCTTTTCCTAGCTAATTTACCTTTGAATGTAAAATCAAACTCAGTAAAATAAAAAGAAACAGGGGAAATTGGTCTGAAAAACAAGGAAAAGATATCCCAGAAACCAGAAGAAACCAGAGGGATTAAAAACAGCAGCTGCCGAGTGGAACTTTGTTGGCGAAGTTTAAACCGAGCAAGAATGACCGAAGCCAGCGGCTCAGGGAGGGCAGCGGGGGGCGGGGCTCAGCGGAGGAGGACCAGCCGGACAGGCAGGCGGCCCCACGGCCTGACTCCCCGCACAGGTGCACCCCAGGTGAGCAGGGTGTCCTCGGAAGGGCGACGGCTCCATCTTGTGGTCACTCTCAGAACTGCAGCCCTCTGGCTGAAATTCCATAAGGTTCAGGGTCCGCAGGTGCCTCCTACCTTCGTCTGCAAGGAGCCCTGCCTTCCTCTTGTGAGGTCGTAGAAATCACTTTTGTGTCGGTCTCTGCCCCGGGTTCCTGGCACAAGTTCCTGGATTCTTCGCCATTTCCTGGGTGACAGGAGTGTCTCTTGTTCAACGGAGGCGGCTCTGGCTGGATGGGTGCCTGGGTAGCTTTCCCGGGGAACTGGTCACCGAGAGACCCAGCGGACATGAGAAGCTTGGAACCCTCGGCTCCAGTGCGCCCCTGTGGGGGCGGGCAGGGCTGGAGAGTGCGTTCATGACAGCTCGTCCCTCAAAATCCCAGAAGTGCGGGCTTTGGGGAGCTTCGGGGCTGGCGAACACCTGTGGGTGTGGACCAGGCAGGGGCGCCCCAACGCCATGGGGGCAGAACCTCCTCGCCTAAGGCCTCTGCTCATCGGGCTGTTCGCCAGTCTCCTGCGATAGCCTCTGTTACATAACACACTGGCCACCACGTCCCCTGAGTTCTGTGGGCTGTCCCGACCCAGGACCAACTCTAAGAAGCGGTTACAGGGACCGCCGGTGTGTGGCCAGGCCGGACAGGAGTTGTGGGGAGCCTGGGGACACCCCCTCGCATGGGCATCTGTCGGTGGGGGGCGCCGTCTCATGGGAGGGAGGCCCTCAGCTGCGAGGTCGGGGCTGACTTCAGGCAAAGAGTCAGGATCGGACGGACCTGCGGGCGCCTGACTCGTGTGGCCGCACATGTGGTGTCAGAAGTGGGCGCAGGATTTCTGTCACCCCCGCCTGCAGCCGCCGCCTCCCCCCTTCGACGGCAGCTGCGGTGACCAGAGTCCACAGCGGGTCTCAGAGGACAGGCCATGGACTGGGAAGAGGGGTCAGGGCCCCACAGCAGGGCGGGGCTGGAGTGGGGACATCGATGGCACTGCGGTTCCTAGGGAAATTCGAGCGACTCGTTTTACAGTAGGTGCTTTAATTAAAAACGGTTTTAAATAGCCCTGGCTGTTTAAGAAATGCCTGTGGTCGTGTGGCCCAGTGGATTGGGGGCCGGCCTGCGAACCAAAGGGTCCCACTCAGGGCGCAGGCCTGGGTTGTGAGCCAGGTCCCCAGTAGGGGGCGCACAAGAGGCAACCCACACTGATGCTTCTCTCCCTCTCTTCCTCCATCCCTTCCCCTCTCTCTAGAAATAAATAAATAAAATCTTTTAAAACGTGGTTTTAAATAATAGAACACGAAAGTGAAGAGCATAGTGTAATCCGCCTCCCGTGGCCCCCACAGCCTGCCTCATTTTATTTTGTACCCCTCTGCACCCTAAATCGCCCCAACTACTGCAGTTATTTTGAGAGACATTATATCATCTCTACATAAGTATTTTAGAAAATATCTCTAAGCGTAGACTCTAAAAAAAATAGAACATAATATGGTGATCATCCCCCGGAATTAACAGTAACTCTTTAATATCATCCTTCATTTAGTGTGCACATTTGGCCCCGTGAGTTTCTGGGAGTTGGTTTTGAGTAGAGACCTGGCCGAAGTCCGTGTGCTGCGATTGGCTCACACACTGATTCCGTGTGCTGTGATTGGTTCACACACCGATTCCGTGTGCTGCGATTGGCTCTCACACCAGCTCCGTGTGCTGCGATTGGTTCACACACTGATTCCGTGGGCTGTGATTGGTTCGTACACCTGTTACTCCTCTTTCTATAGGTTCCCCTTTCAAGGCTCCCCCCCCAGCCGCGCGCGCGCGCGTGTGTGTGTGAGTGTGTGTGTGTGATCGATCGCTGGGCGGACCGGCATGTGGATCGGGTCGTGGTCTGGGCCTTCCCGTCTCCCTCGGGCGGCGGCCTGTCCCCTGGGTCCCCCACGGCCAGAGGCTCGGTCCCGCTCGGACAGGGCCCCACCGTCCACGGCGCCTCGCGGGTGGGGCCGTGCGCTCCGGGGACCGGCCTGGACCCCTGCTCGCCTGCCGCTTTGTCGGCGCTGGGGGCGGCGGGGCGGCCGCGTGAGCCGCCTCTGAGGGTCCCGGCTGAGCGAGCAGCCGGCGGGGCCCCCCGCCCCCCCTCGTGGCCCCTTCTTCCTCCAGAGGAGCCGCGCTGGCAGAGCGGCTGGAGGCAGACTCCGGCCGCAGGCGGGGTGCTGGCCGGCCCGGCGAGTCCCTTCGTCTCTCTGCGCCTTACCGCCCTGGTCTGGAAAGGGGACGGGGCGGCGCCCACCCCCTGCAGGCGCGGCCGTGAGTCCTGGAAAAAGGGCCCGTGAAATGCCTGGCACCGAAAACGGACGTTTCTAGCCCTGACTCCTCTGATGTTAAGACACACGTGTTTCGTTTCGTTTTGTGTTTTTTCTTGTAACTTAAGGTGTTTTAGGTTCAAGGACACAGGATGGCAGTAGAGGTGGCTTTTTCTCGGGCAAGCGCACCGAATCTGTCCTTGCTGTGGCTGTGACTCAGATAATCCCCAAGAAAAGATGCCTTTCCGGGGGGAGTGGGTTCTGGGCCCGGAATTCCCCAGCTTCAGGGAGGCCGAGCATCCTGGGTTCCCGGTGCGGGCTCTGTGCGTCCTGCTCACAGGTCCGCGATCGTGGATTCTCAGAAGCACCTCAGGGGTTCCAAGAGAGACTTCAGACAACCGAGACAGAAGTCGGGGAAGCAATTGCCTCTTTGTTTTCTGGTTTCTTCTTCCTTCTCCTCCTCCCTCAACACAGGAGCCCGTCCTGCGGGTCAGATTCCGGAATTCAGCTGGCACTGAGTCCTGAGTGTGTGGGCCCCCAGGAACTGGAGGTTGAATCTACCCCCCAAGGGGACGATGGCGAGAAATGGAACTGTCTGTGGCACAGGGACGCTGGCGGCTAGGCTGGCCCTCCAGACAGAGAGAGGACACCCAGGGCTCACCTGTGGCATCAAGCCACTGCGCAGAACAGGGACAGGCTTAGGGACAGAGTGTGTCCCGGCTTCTTCTGGGGTGCAGTGCTGATCAGCGGCACGAGAAACATTTTTTAACAGATTTTATTTATTTTTAGACAGAGTGGAAGGGAGAGAAGAAGAGAAACATCCATGTGTGGTTGCCTCTCAGGCGCCCCCTACTGGGGACCTGGTCCACAACCCAGGCATGTGCCCTGACTGGGAATCGAACCAGCAACCCTTTGGTTCACAGGTTGGTGCTCAACCCACTGAGCCACGCCAGTCAGGGCACCAGGGGAACTTTGGTTGCCCGCGGAGGGAGGAGGGGGCAGTCCAAGCTGGTGCCACAGGTCCCCAAGGTCCTTCGGGTTCCGTTTTGCGTCCTCGGCTGTGGCCTCCTTGGGTCCCTGCTCAAGCCCCCTTCACCGCTGGCCGACTCTCAGCAGGATGCATAACAAGGAAACAAGTGTCTCCTGCCAACGTCCACACACTCCTTACTGGCTGGAGCTGCCGCGTGCCCCCCCCCCAGGGGAGACTGGGACACAGGATGGGGGGCCCACTGCCAGCCAGAGTGGGACAGGAGTCTCGGAGCCAGCGGGGGGACAGGCGACAGGCATGTCACTGGAGGGGGGCACATTCCAACCACATACTGAAATGACCGAGTCTCCGGTGCCCTGCACCCTCTGGGCAGGGGGACCAGGGGGGAGCCCCGACAGACGGACAGCACACTGGCCACCAACTGGGGCTTGAGCCAAACCCAGCGAAGTGACATCCCATTTCTTGTCCTTGGTGTCACCCAGCAAATGCTGCGTTTGAGGTCGGAAAGAGGGGGCGGCCTCAGGGCAGAAGTCACGCAGCCGTCTGCTGGTTCCTGTCACATTGCAGGGTAATCCCCCTGTACGCCCCTGCCTACCCCCTTCCCTGCCCCCCCAGGCCAGAAGGCCCAGTGGTCTCAGCCTTGGCTGCAGGGTGCGTCCTCACTGGGGAGGTTGGGCCGATCCTACAGCCCAGCCCTCCCAGCAGATGGGACCCAGGTCTGGGTCCTGCGAGCGTCTCCCAGGGAGGCTGCTGTGCCGCCGGGTGGGAAACCCAGCAGCCGGGGCAGCCCTTTGCGATCCTGGCCCCACCACGGAACCGCCAGGACCTTCAGAAAACGCGCCTCAGGTCCCACCCGCAGGAGTCCTGGCTTCCCTGGAGGGCAGGCCGGGCCCCACGCTGGGAGCCCCCCCAGCTGGTTCCCGAGTGCGGCCGCATCTGGGAATCCCCCTGGAAGGCTGGAAGGAGGCGGTTTCCCCGGGGCAGTGGGACCTCGAAGAGGCTGCCCCTCCTGTGTGTCTGCGAGCACAGCTGCGAGGTGGCTCCCGACCTGGGGGGCACCGGGGACCCCCCCGGGGGCGTTTTACAAGTTTCAGATTCCTGGGCTCTGCTCCGTGAGGGTTTGGTTCCATGGGGGGGGCGCAGGGAGGTGGGGGCTGGAGTCATCCTTGTTTGTGTGCGAAGCTGCTCGTGCGTTTCGGAGAAACCCCGGGCTGAGGACGGCGTGACGGCGGTGACGGCGATGGTGACAGTCACAGTAATAACGGCGCGAAAGGCTGTCGCTCTGCGCCGGGAAGACGTGCTCGCAGGGCGGGGGCCGGGCGGCCTCCCCGCGGAGCAGGTAACTCGCAGGCGCACCGGCCGCGGCGTGAGCAACCCTAGGGTTCGGGTAGGGCCCGCCCGCTTTTCCGTCCCTCGGCGTGACGGGCGGTCTCCTCCAGTGTCCCACATTCACCGCCAGCGCAGCTGAGGGCGTCGGCTGTCCGGAGCGACCCGCTTAAGGCTGCGTCCGACTCTGCGCTTAGACACCGTCACTCTGCCCCACCCCCGCTGCCCCACCCCATCTGGGTCACACGGGTGGCTCAGGGTTGACCGGCCTGGGTGTGGCCCAAGTCCCCTCCACCTCGGAGGTGGCAGGTGCTGGCAGGGACAGGGTCCCCCTCTTGCCTCCATGGGCTTCGGCCAGCGAAGGGGACGCCGGGGCCGCTGGGAGAGGCTGGCAGGGCAGACAGGGCTCTTCCCGAGGTCCCCCTGCTACCCGGCGGGGACGCCTGCGACCACGCCCTCATGGAGGGGTCCGCCGGCGTTTGCGGGCAGGGACGGGGGTTCCTTTTGCATTAGCTGTGCTGGGGTGGCACTGGTTGACGCCGTCACGCAGGTTTCAGACGCTCGGCTCCGGGTCGCATCCTCTGTGTATCGCATTGCGAGCTCATCACCCCGAGTCAACGCGCCTTCCGTCACCGCCCGGATGAAAAGCTGTGGGCGGCTCCGCGTGACGAGGGGGCGTCACATCGGAACGCTCCGTGTATACGGAGCTGACCGAGGAGCCCGGCCCTGGCTCCGTTGAACAGGAAGCTTTTTGCGAAATTCTAATGCACTTAAATTTCCTAGAAGTGGAGTCGCTAAGCCAGCCCCAGGGAATGTTGTTCTTTGTTTGGCTCAGAATTTTACCAGAGTTTTTGTTTTTGTTTTTTTACTTATTTCAAAAAATGAAACAAAATCGCGGAACCTGCAGCACCACTGCTGGCATCGGAGACCCCGAAGCAGCGCGTTTCGGCGATGCCGACGCAGAGGCAGGCGCCCGGTCGCTGGGTCCCGGGCATTTACGTGAGCTCCGCGCTTACACGCGGTCTATGTCCAGGGCCGTGTGTGTTTACTTTATTAGTTTTAAAGTTTATTTTAACTTTATTTTAAAATGACTCCCCTTGGCCTCTTACTTTACATCGCAGTTAGGGTTTTTACGGACTATTTTGGGACTGGATTCTTCGATAGTGAATTCAAACGGCAAGGAGCTCGAGAATGTTAGTTGCCGCCGGGCCTGCAAGAAAAGGCCTGTGCTCCCAGGCTGTGGAGCAGTTCTAGGGGTTGTCCACTGGAGGGCGCTGGAAGCCCACCCGATGGCAGGGCGCCCGCGGATTCCCCCTTTCTGCCAGGTGGAATCAATAGCCATGCAAATTGCGATCAAGGTTGCCCAGGTGGGGCTTGTTTCCCCAGGTACGTCTTCTCCCCAATCTTCTCCGCGTTACTGGAGGGGCGAGTGGCGCCCACAGCGGGCGCTGCCCCGACAGCGGTGGGAGAGCAGGGCACCCGAGCACCGGGACGCGGCCCCGTCGGGGTCTGTGCTGTCCCGAAAGGAGGGACAGCGGTGGGGGGCAGATAACGCCAGGTCTCTGGGGCCACACGGACCCCAGACGCAGGTCTTGGGCTCCATCTCCAGCCCGAGGCCAGCCCGCCGCGCTCTGCACCTTCAGCTCCCGAGTTGCCCTGAAATGCACGCTTTGCTGGAAGCTAGTTTTAAAAAATGCCCATAGAATCGTCAAAGGGATGGTGGGGTGCCCACGGGGGCAGAAGCCATGTGTAAGCACCAGGCAGCGTCCTTTAGGGGGCAGGCCTGCCTCTCACCGAGCCCCGCCCACCTCGGAGGGTGCAGGGAGCGGGGATCCCCCTGTCCGAGAAGGGAAACCGTCAAGCGAACCTCCTCCTCTCCGAGCGGGAATGAGAAGTAGGGGCTCTTTCCAGGCTAGAACACCCTGCGGGGGCCCCCTGACCTTCGGTTCTAGGTCCGAACCGAGCCACCTGCAGCCCCTGGGCCAGACCCAGCCTGCCTGCCGCTGGTCTCAGCTGGGTGCTCTGGCTCCCTAGGGCGCAGTTGGTGATGGTTAGGGGCATATTTGGCTGTCGCCAGTGCAGGCGAGGGTGCTGCGGACAAGTCCGGGGGCGTTGCTAACCATGGCGCCGTGCGCGTAGCTGAGCATGACTGGGCCCCGGTGCCAGTGGCACGGGGGGTGGAGGTGCCCTGGTTTTGTTGGCCTCCGACCGCGTCCCCATGCTTCGGGGTCCCTCCGCTGCTCCACCAGCAGGACCGAGGCGTCGGGGCAGCGATCACACGGCCCCAGAGCCCACGGTGCCGCCTGTCGGCCCCTTTATAGGGGACGTCGCCCATCGGTCCGAGGGCAGCCGGCGAACAAGAGAACCTGTGTGGTTGCCAAATGGCCGTGCTGTGTCTGCCTTCGACACCCTGTGTGCTCTGACCTCTCGTGGCTGCGTCCACTTCCCCGTCCTTCCGATAACCGCCCGCCCTCCCCGGTCCCTGCGCTCCTAACCTGCCCACCGGGCGCCGAGCTGAGCTGAGCCGGCCACTCCCTGCCCCGTGGGGGAGGCGGGCCTTCAGGACACCGTCGCCCCTGAGAACGGATATGGCAAGCGGCGGTGGGCGCCTGGAGGCTCCAGGCAGCTTCTGTGACAGCTGACCCGGGGCTCGGGAGAGGCCTGGCGAGGGGGTGACCTGACCAGGAGCCAACTAGCCCCAGACGGCACTCGGTGACCTGGCGATGTGACGGAGCCACGGGGACACTGGGGGCTGAGGCTTGAAGGACCCAGGGCCGTGTGCCGGGGGCCCAGCAGACCCCACGGGCGGCCGGGCTGGGCGTTTGGGCTCCATTCCTGTCGCTCTGAGGGCTGCGGGGGCACCGAAGGGCGCCCGGGGGGTCCATCAGATTTCCATTTCAAAGTGCGGAAGTCAGACTCCAAAATAAAAAAAAAATGTGGAACTCATCTGAAAAGCCAGTTATTTTTAAAAACAACGATCTGATTAACTCTAAAACATCTAATTAAACCCTTGTGGCTTCTCCTTCGCTCTCTCAGCCCGGTCGGAGCAGGGAGAGAATTCAAACACCCTGGTTTCCCTTCGACAAAACAGGCCGTGCGAGCCGCCTGCGCGGCGCTCTGTTCTGTGGTGGTTTCTGAAGTCGTGTTTCTTTTGAAGACTGGTTGAATATTTATGTGTGTGTGTTTTGATGTTAAAATTCCCAATTCTCACCGTGCCTTCTAAGTTTTCTAGGACTTTAAAATGGGCTCACCAGAGAGTCAGTGGCTTACGGTGCACACTCTCCGTGGTGCAGACTGCTAGCTTTTCCTGTGCACCATGCGAGTTATTTCTAAGTAAGCAAATGTTTCCTTTCTGTTTTTTAATTAATTTATTTTTAGAAAGAAGGGAAGAGAGGGAGAGAAACATCCATCGGTCGCCTCTCACGCTCCCCCTGCGGATGGAGCCGAACCCCTTCACCTGCATGGAGCCCGCTGGCCGTCAGAGAGGTGACCGATGGCCCTTTGCGAACTGGCTCACTCGCCACCAGCGCACCATCTGGTTCGTGAAAACGGAACCTCATCAACTCTCAGTTCTCCGAATTCAACAGGTTCTTGTCCAAAGAGCCAGGTATTTGCTGTGGTTCAAATTGCTTTCCCCTGGCAGCAGTTTGTTTGAAAAACTGATCTATTTTTTTAAAGACTCTTTAGAATGGAACAAAGTAGCACAGCAGGCTTCCTAGGGGCTCTTCTCACGCCAGCATAAACCCTGTGGGATTCCAAGTCTTTTCGGAACCCGACGATACTCCACTCACCTCCCCGGTCTAGAGACAGGTCGCCAGGGTGGGGTCAGTGAAGACACAGAACTTCTAACGTCCCCAACGATAACACGAACCACCCGGCAGAGGCAGAGGGCTGGCTGCTCATGGGTCCGGACCAGAGGTCACCGCTCCCCCGGCGACAAAGCCGTCATGTGGGCGGTGGGTCGCCATTGGCAGGGTGCTGAGAGTTATTGAGCACCTACTGGGTGCAGACGCCTCCTGTGGATGAGCGCACTTAACCTGCTCCCCCGCCGGGGAAGGTAAGAGCTCTCGGGGTCGTCCTTTCGCAGACGGGGCGGGGGACGCCACGGATCTGAATCGACCGCCCGAGTGACAGCACTGTGACTCGAAGCAGGGGCGGGATTCGAGTCCACGCAGGCGACGCTGGTCACGTCACCGTTCTGCCTTTGGTGGGGCACCAGCACTGGCTGGGAAGCAGCGTGTGTGTAGATTATACTGGGCAATATGTTACCTGTTTATGAAACGCTGACTTTATTCAACAAATTCAATCCAGCGAGCCTTCCCGCACACGGACTCCGCGAACGCCCCACAGACAGATGCTGAATGTCCGCTTCGGCCGAGTGCGAGGCTCTGGGTAGACGGAAATGAGCGCGCCCCGGGGTGGCCCGGGGTTCGAGATGTGGAGAGGCAGACAGACCCGGGCTGGGAGCTCGTCTCTCCGTAGCGTACTCGTGGCAGAGCCCGAGGGTGCGGGCAGGAAGGGAGTGTGGCTGGTTCCAAGGGAGACCCGAGGAGGCTGGTGCAGGGGCATCGAGGTGCACCCGGAAGGCTGGGTGACCCCGGTCTACACCCCCACGAACAGCTGGTCATTACTCGACCGAGTCCATTCGCCCAGCAGACCTGCAGGAGGGACTGCGGCCCACGAGGTGGTTTTCTCCGCGCCCCTCAGGGTCCCCTTCCTCTCACCCTGTGGTTTGTACACACGGGAAACTAACTGGGTCGGTCAAGAGCAGCATTTGTCTTAATGAAACACATCCGAACAGCACAGAATGGTAGTGGCCCTGGCCGTTCTGGCCTTGAGACGCCCGGTCTCCCCGGCAGCTGGACGAGTCCCCGAGAGCAGAGTCTCAAGGCCCAGAGTGGGGCGCGTCAGGCTGCCTTGGCACCGAGGAGCCGTAGAGGCACTGTCCCCCCACCTTTTCTTGAATATCCGTGCAGGGGCAGCGATGCCACGTAAGAGGTACTTCACGCCACGGCCACGGTCATTAAGGCCCGAAAACCGCCGCCGTGTGTGTGCGTGACTGTGGAGGGTTGCCGTCACCGTCCCTGGCCACACACGTCTCCCGCCATCCCTCTGGGCACCGACGGGCACCCTGGCGCCGACCGGTGCCGGGGACACAGCCCACCGGCGGTCCGATGTTGCCGAGGAGGGCTCCCTGGGCTTAGCTGTGGCTGGGGTTTAACTCGCCGCGGCTGCAGCGCTGTGTGCCCAATCGCCCCCGTGCAGACTGTCGTGGCGCATAACTCTCCACTCTCCGGGCGGCCGCGGGGACCCTCCTACCAGCCAGAGCTCAGGCTGGAGAGCAGGGCCTGCCCACGTTCTGCCTCCCAGGTGACCCGACCCCACGGAGCACGGGGGCGCGCCCCGAGGGGGGCTGCCCGTGGGACGAGCCCATTCAGCGATCACTCGAAGTGCCTCTCGCGTCGGCGCGCGACCGTGTGCCGCCAAACGCCAGCTCTGTCCGAGCACGCTTCGGGGACCAAACGCCAGCCCCGTCCGAGCACACTTCGGGGACGCAGGGCTGCGCAGCCGCAGACGGAGGGAGAGTCGTCGTCTCGCGCGCGTGGCGGAAGCAGGGAAACGGGCAGCGGATCAAACCCGCTCTGCGCGACGCCGTGTCTGCGCGCGCGCGGCCTCTGATGGAGATTTTCTGTTTCTCCGCGTCCGCATTCTGGGAGCGGGCGGGCCCCTGGTGGCCAATTAACACCTGGAAACGCACGGAGCCTTGTGTCTGCCTGGAACTGCGGAGGCGGTGAGTCCAAATCCTGGTAGGGTTGTATTGCTATTAAAATTTCCCTGTATCCTTCTTTTTTTTTTTTTTTTTTTTTGAACAGATTGCTGCACCATTAACCCTTTGGTGTCCTGTCGTGATCCGGGGAACTAAAGCCAAACTTAAGGAACGATCCCTGGGGTGCTCGGAGGGAGCGGTGGGGCACCTCGGGATGCGGTGACTGGTGGAATGCGGGTTCTGGTGCCGCGGTGACCAGGCGGCTGGGCACTGAGATCCCGGCCACCTGATTTGTGGGTCAGCCCGTGTGACGTCACGTACACGCTCCTCACTCACAGGTGTTCCTTCAGTGATGGTCGTGCCAAGGAAGGCAGGGCGGCTGAGAGGGCAGAGCCAGCCACCACCCCAAGTCACCCACTGCTGGGAGCCTGAGGGAAAGCAGCAGACAAATGCGAGGTCGGCTGCTGCGGGGAAGGACGCCCCGAGACGGGAGAGGCGGACCCACTCCGAGGCTCCTCGGGCTGTCCTGGAGCAGAGGGCTCCCGGGCTGGATATCGGGGGCCTAGGAGCCCGGGCGGAGGTGGGAGCGTGGCCGAGGAGGAAAGACGTACGCAGACACCCGGATCGCACAGAGCACACAGAGCACAGTTGGGCCGGTGGCTCAGGAGTGAAGGCCACCCTGCTCTGGGGACCCTGCGGGCCCCGCGGCTCTGGCTCCCAGTGGGCCGACCCCGCTGCGCAGCGGGGCTCTTCCAAGCCGGCCCGGCCCGCCCTGCGCCGGACGTGTGATGTCTCGCTGGCTGGTCACAGGCCCCCCCCCCCCCCTGCACTGAGAGGAAGGCGCGTGCCTGGGCATCCCGTCCTGAAACCTCTGGGATCGCCCGTCTCCTGTGGGAGGAGCCTCAGTGCTGGGGGGAGGCTTGCGCGCTGAGGCCCGGGCGATGCGGCCGCTCGCGGCGGATGGCCGAGACCCTAAGAATGAGAGTCGGGAGAGCTCCCTCTGCGTGGAGGTCCCCACTGCACCAGAAATCATGGAGGCCGGAGCTTTTGTCTGCTCGGCGTGTTCACAGTCCTGCGTGACGATGTGATGGAACGAAGATTTACACACAGAAACGTGTGAAAACAGCTGGGCTGGGTTTCCGGAGGGTTCCCGAGAGCGGGACCTGAGACGTTATAACTGAAGAGTCAGCCCTCAGAGCAGTTCTAGGAGCCAAAGGGGAGGAAAAGGGTGCGAGATCCTGGCAGCTCGGTGGCCTCCAGAGGTCACTGGAAAATGCATTTGTGTGTTTTAAAAGAGCAAAGAAAGTGGCTCAGCGGATTGAGCACTGGCCTGTGAACCAAAGGGTCGCCGGTTCAATTCCCAGGCAGGACACATGCCTGGGTTGTGGGCCAGGTCCCCAGTAGGGGGCGCCCAAGAGGCAACCACACATGGATATTTCTCCTCTTCCGCTCTCCCTTCCACTCTGTCTAAAAATAAATAAATAAAATCTGTTAAAAAATGTTTCTCATGCCACCGATCAGCACTGCCCCCCAGAAGAACCTGGGACACACTCTGTCCCTAAGCCTGTCCCTGTTCTGTGCAGCGGCTTGATGCCACAGGTGAGCCCTGGGTGTCCTCTCTCTGTCTGGAGGGCCAGCCTAGCCGCCAGTGTCCCTGTGCCACAGACAGTTCCATTTCGAACCATCATCCCCTTGGGGGGTAGATTCAGATATCACCCCCCGCCTTCTGCGGGTAACTCGGCGCTTCCTTTGCTGTGTAAGCATCTTCCAAACTGCAAAAGATTCAGAATTCAGCACTGAAACGCTTAAAAGACTGGACCGTAGGATGAACGTCTTGGTCTCAAGAATCTGGAAACACATTTCAGTTACTGGTAATGTTTAGATTCTTATAGTGACCCCTTAGAGCAGTAGTTTAGCTTTGTCACGTCAAAGTAAAATAGACAATCGAATCATTGATTTAGTCCCAGAAATTTAGGTGGAAGTCTTACTAATTTTATATACGGTGTTAAAATATTTACGAGAACCTAAGGTTCAGGGTACTTAAATCTAATTTATTAGATTTATAAGAATTACTTAGGTATGAGGAAAGTTTTTCAGCCAGATAATTGAAGCGTTTAAAGAGGAAATTGAATATGTTAAATTTATAAATGCATTTTAAAGTTTGCGAAGGAGCTTAGCCATGTTTGTAAATGGAGCCAGACATTAACAATGTCTCCTCCCCCCCAAATACGAGTCTTACGATTGGCTAGGTTTTAAAATAAAATAAGATTAAGACCGGATTAGGTTTCGGGACTAGGCACGTCTGATGAGCTGAGCATTAGTTGCCACAACCAGAGGAAACACACGGTTAGAACGCGCTGGCCCGCCTCGGAACACCCGCACGCAGCCCTCGTACGTGGGATCCGTGAGGCTTTAGTCAACCTGACAAAGAGCTCCTTGGCCGCCGGCGTCCTGGAGTTGGGGAGACTCCGAGGTTCCCAGTCTTCAGATTCTCCTCCCGGAAGAAGTTCCCCGAGAGTGAACCCCTCGGGGGGCGGGCCCGCCATCCGGGCAGGGGTGCAGACGCCTTTGAAGGGGGGGGGCGCTCGGCACCCCTGAGTTAAATTATGTGCACGTTGCGGTGGAACTGGATGCAGGCCGCTCGCGCAGGAGCGGTGATGCCCCCAGCACGGCCCAACCGGCCCACTGCGAGCTCGGACGCGGACGGGCAGCGACCGAGTGCTCGGCCTTCGCGTCTGGGGGGGGGCCGTGTTCAGCCGGAACTCAACCGTGGTTGGTGGCGCGGCCGTGGGCGGGCTGTGCAGCCCACGTGCCCGAGGCCCGCGGCCCGCAGCTCTGGGTGCGCCGTCTGCGCCACCTCCTGGTTCAGAGCCGCTGCCGGGCCGGCGGGGCCGGCCATTCAGGCAGTGTCCTGGGCGGCGAGGTCATTGCAGACGGAAGTGACCGAGGACCCCGACATCTTGCGGCAGGGCTCGGTGAGTGCGATGACCCAGAATATCCAAACGCTGGGATTTGGGGATTACTGTAAAACGGAGTTTTAGAACTCGTTCCGGACGGAACAGCCGTGGAGCCGTGGGGACCCCCTGCTGGAAAAACCCGCCGTCAGGTGGGGAGAGCTGAGGCCTCGAAGAAGGGCAGACTCAGGCTCAAACCCGAGCTTCCCCACTGACCAGTTGCGGGGGGGTCTCCCCATTTATAAACTGAGGACAAGAACAGCGACCGCGCAGGGTCACGGGGCGGAGATGCACCGGGTCACCGTGCACCGCGTCCGGGGCGCGCGGCGAGCACTCGGTGGCCGTTGCTGTCAGAGACGCGCTCGGCTCCGCGGCTCCGAGTGCGCGAGTGTGTGCGTGCGCGAGCAGGGAGGTCATGTCCGGGGAAACTCTGCCTTCGCCCGACACCCCTGGGAGAGAGCGCACCGGGACCCCTCGCTTTCCGAAAGTCCGCGCCCGGCCACTCGGCTTACAGCACCGGCCGTTTCCGAGAACGGGAATGCACCCGAGGAAGACCTTGCCTTTTTACAAAAGTGGGTAAGGAGCACGTGTCGCGTTCACGCCGGCGAGCGGAACCCCGAGTGTGGCGGTCACGTCCGCCCTCCTGCCCCCGCCCCCTCCCCCCCACGTGACGGTGCGCTCTGGGAACGCTCGGAACGTTTCCCTGCCCATCGGATCGCTTCCTCGCCTCAGCCTCCTGAAGGGTTCCCAGGGCCCTCGGCTTGCGGGAAGTGGGGGCACCTGTGGGAAGCGTGATTTCCCAAACATTCCCTGCGGAGCCCCGAGAAGAGGAGGGCATGGTGTGGGGGGGCTGGTGGGGTTCGGGGTCTCCACTCTCTCTTCCAGCAGAGCATTATCCTCTTCTGTTTGGGATGATATGTGAGTAGATGAACTTACGGCCAATAACAAGA
The DNA here is from genome assembly GCA_039655065.1 of Glossophaga mutica. NCBI lineage: Eukaryota > Metazoa > Chordata > Mammalia > Chiroptera > Phyllostomidae > Glossophaga > Glossophaga mutica. The sequence goes on from CM077316.1 coordinate 52,666,934, forward strand.
GAAACCCTGAAAACCACGAGTGTATGCTTTTAAATTTCCAGAAGTCTCATTAGTGTGTTCGCATAGTGATGAGGATGAAGACCCCTGGCCCTTCATTACGTGGCAGACGCACGGTGAGTTCGGAATGATCCTAATTCTGGCTCTCCTCGTAAAACGTCAAAAGTGTCCACGCGCTTTCGGCCTCCCGAGTTAGTTTTGAAAGCAATGCGTGCGATGACACCGCCCTGCAATATTCCTCACTTTCGGAAGCCCTTGCCAACAGATCTTCCAGGCCTAGACTTCAAAAGGAATTCCCGAGACACTAGGCAAAATCATTTTTCGCACCTTTTGAAACAGTAACCCACAGCTCTGCGCCGGCGCCATCGGCGAGGAATTCACACCTTCAAGTCAGCCGCCTAATGAGGACCCCGAGTCCTCCGCCTCCTTCGTTTCCTCCTAGTAAAATGAAGAAGCGTGAAACCGGTTCTGGGCAGCTGAGAAAAATAGGCTGCCGCTAAACATTTCTCAGTAATTTCATCCCAGGGGCCTTCGAAACGCAGACACAGGCGGGCCCACGGCCTGACACGCTGCATCTCTCTCTCTCTCTCTCTCTCTCTCACACGCACAGACACTCCATCCCACAGAAACACACGCATACACACGGAGAGACACACACAGGCACTCCATCCCACGGAGAGGCCCCCGCACACACAGACGCACACACCCCATCACACAGGCGCCCAGAGGCACGCGCAGGCGGAGGGCTTAGGGTTACTATGCTGCTTAACTGTGGACTTCGACGTCAGTTGAGGCATTTCTTAATTCCGAACTCTGAAAAATATGCCTAGTGAGCAGGAGAGAAAAGACGGCCTAAATTTCTTACACAATTGTTTAAACCAGTGCCTGTGTGTCACGTGACACGTATTTCATTTGTGTCAAAGGTGGAAAACGTACTTGCCCCTGAAAGTGCTGAGTGGACTCTCTCTCCCTTTTTCTTTTTCGTTCTGGCCAAAGACCCCTTTCAGGCCATCTCAGCCCTGGGTCGAGGGAAGTGTGGACGTTTGGAAGGTTCTCAAAGGCACCAGGCACTTTGGGGGTGGCTGTCACTCAGCGCAGGGGACAGGTGTCCCACAGGCCACCGTCACACCTGCAGGCGACCTCTGAATCGCCTTCCTGTTTTCCTTCACCAGAGTCATTCTTCTCGACAGCCTTGACCGGTTTGGTGGCCTGAACGAACCTCATCCTTCTGGCACCAGGTCGTGAAAGTCCATGAGAAACACTCCCCGATGATCGTGCTCGTGTCTCCGGCCACACCGCCCCCGCCAGGCGCCCAGTGTGTGTGTGACAGAGAGGCCGTGCCAGCAGGGGACACGACCCCTGACTCCAGGAGGGCAGACGCAGGTGAACGAGGAAGGCGGGGGCAGGACCCGCCCAGCTCGGCAGCAGAGGGCGAGAGCGCGCCGGGACGGGAGGACGGGACACCGAGGTGTCGGGAACCCTGCTCTTGTTCCCACTCCCCGGTGGCAGCCGGGGGCGGCGGGGCCACTCACTCTCCGTGTCCCGCTCGCCGCTGCGCAAGTCCTGAGTGAGTGCGGAGGACCCACGCGGCTGTCCACTCGTGTCATTCCACAGGAAGCTCCACACCTCCTCCTTCTGGGCCGTGGCCGGTCCGGCTTCCTCCGGTGTCCACGAAGGAGTGTGCTCGCCCGCCGACAGAGACGTTTGTGAGAGTTTGTCGGAGAAAGTTTGCCGGACAAGGCGTGCGGGCGGCTGGGCGACGGGGAGGGCCCTGTGCACTCCCGTTCCTGTCGTTGTTTTTTTTAAAGTTTTCTTTTAAAAAAGATTTTATCTATTTATTTTTAGAGAGAGGGGAAGGGAGGGAGAAAGAGAGGGAGAGAAACATCAGTGTGTGGTTGCCTCTCGAGTGTCCGCCATCGAGGACCTGGCCCGCAACCCAGGCATGTGCCCTGACTGGGAATCGAACTGGCGACCCTGTGATTCACAAGCTTCTCTGGTGGTCTTGAGCTCTCGAACCTTCAAGGGGGGAATCTCACAAGAAAATGACCAACACTTGGCGGGCGTGTTGTCCCAGACACACAGACCGTGGGCAGGGCCCACTCACGTCCACATCTGACCTTTGCTAAGGGAGCGGTAGGCCGGGGCGTGCCGGCCCACCATGACCTGCCTGGTTAGGAAACTGTGATGGGACCTCCGTGCGTGGTCACCTCGGGCCCCTGAGCCGGTCAGGTGTGTTGCAGAGCCCCTTCCTCATCAACACGGGCTGCACTGAGGGTGTGTGGCTCTCAGCCGCATCCTGACTGCAGAAGCAGGGACTGGGATGACACCTCGGTGTCTGTGGCCGGGCCCCTGAGTGACCGTGACGGGCAGAGCCCTGTCCTGCTGGCTGGACGTGGAGCTTAAGGGAGAATCGTCGTCCGGTCGGGCCTTGTCCGACACGGCGCCATCGCCGGGTGCCACGTTGGCCTGTGGAGCGCGCCGGGGATTTTCCAGACCCGAGGGCGAAGACACTGCCGCTTTGGGAGGCTGGAAAGAGTTTTGTTGCGCTTCGGTTGTTAAAGCGCTCGAGAGGAGAGCGCAGCCTGTGGCCACTTTGGGAGCTTCTTCCCGCGATCGGGAAATCGAAACCCCTCGCGTGCTCCCGGGAGGCCCGGTGCACGGAGGCCCAGCTCCCGTGCTGCTGTTGCTGGTTCGGGCACATTTTAGCATCTGCTTTTACCGGCTCAGGAGAAACGTGGGTGTGGGGCCTGGGAGGAAATTCTGTTTCTCGGACCCCGGAGAGACCGTGTGGGAGGGGCCTCGTCCCCTGGGGGGGGCTCTGTCAGCGAGGCGTTGAACTCCTTCCCTCTCTCCAACTGGAGGGACTTCCCGTGCGCCCGAAGCCGGCTGTCCTAGGCCCCTTCCCCACCCCCCCCCCATCTGTCCCTGGTGCCGGGCCGCACCCGTCCATCCGCACAGCTGTTCCCCGCCCGACCCCCGGGGCCTGCTGGATTTGTGCTGAAGCAGGTGGATTTCAGGGGGGGAAGGGGGTTTATAACGGTGATGAAAAGCTAATACAGCTGCTATAGAAAAGTTTTTAAAACATCTACTCAACTGAAACGTCGTTAAGACCGTGCACTTCCTGGGAGCCCTGTGAAAGCCGGAGGGCGAGTTCGTGTTTTCCCCACTGGGACCTGAAGCCCCCGAGGGTTGTTCAGGGCGGGGCCCTGTGGCCGTCCCGCCTCCAGCAGGGGCAGGGACCTTGGAGAGGCTCCCATGGCAGGGGGCGGGGGTGGGGTGGGGTGGACCTTCTTCCCCACCTGGATCGGCCCTGAGCTGGCACGGGGCAGGGAGAAGATGTAGCAGGTGAGGCAGCAAAACTTGACTTTGTCACTGGATTAAAAAAGAAAAACTTACAAAGAAACCACCTCTCCCGTAAAAAATCCAGCCAACCTGTCCCTAGCCATCTTTGAGACTCTGTGTGGGGGCTGGGACGACGGCAGGGTGGGGGTGGGGGGTGGAGGCGGGGGGATGGCTGGAGGCGGAGAGACACGCAGCTACACCCGGAAGTCCCTGGTCCCTGGTCCCTGGGTGACCGTGGGGAGGCCGTGCTCCCTGGTTGGTCCGACAGTGGCCCCGGCTTGGTCCTGTGTGCTTGGTGTCGGGAGCAGTAGCTCCCCCTTTCCCTCTGGGATGGGTGTGTGGATGTGTGTACGTGTGCACATGTATGTGCAGGTGTGCTGATATGCACTCGTACGTGGATCATGTTTGTGCATGCACACACACCTAATACATGCACGTGCACATGGGTGTCTGAGTGCATGTATGTACACATGGGAGTTTGCACATGTGCACACAGGTGGGCGTGCACATGTGCACACATGTATATATGCATGTGTGCGGGTGCAATTACGTGTGCGTGTGTGTGTGTCTGTGGTTCCGTGGGTGCGTGCACACACGTGCAAAGGAAGGGCTGCCTCGTCCTGCGGGTGACCGTTTCCGAGGGCCCGGCCCAGGCTGCGAGAGTCCCTGTCGGGAGGTCCCCTCGAGACGAACTGCCACAGGCAACGCGCTGGATGGTGACGCAGGTTGTCCTTTAAAGGGCCACATTCTCGCTGACAGATGAAAGTGACGTCTTGTGTCAATTTCTGCGTCTTTCGGAAAGCAAATGGCGGCCGGCACCTTTTCCCGCGTCATTGATTAGCGGCCTTTGTCTTCATGTGCCCGGCGGGTGCCTGTCCTCGTATTTCAGGGTCTGGGGGTTTCTTTCCACTTTTAAACGGGGTAGCCGGACCTTGGAGGCCGCTCTCTGCGGCTGAGGAAGTGCGCCTCGGGGACGCTGCAGGTGACTCACTCCGATCAGAGGCGACCGAGGTGTGTCCGGCCGCCGAGCTGAGCCCCGGTCACCTGCACCTCCTCCTGGCAGGCAGGACAACGCCGGGCGGGGGCGGGGCGGCAGGCGCCAGGACCTCCGGGAATCCGCAGCTCAATCACCGCCACGCAGGTCCTGGAACTGTCTTGTAAATAACGTCTCATTCAACCCCAACGCGCTCTGGTTAACCGCGAATCGAGCGCAAGTACGACAGGGACATTCTGTGGATGAGGCCTCCACGCGGGAGCGAGATGGCCCCAGGGATCAGGTCACACACAAGTCGAGTCCTGTCTGACTGTCATTTCATAGGAATCCAGAACGACTGTTCTCTGTCGCCATCCGGAGGAAGAGGCCGGTCACTGCAGTTCATTTCCCGTTAAATAAAAAACGACCTCTGTAACGACCGATTTTAAAAAGGTTTGATAAACCTTTCACCAAAAACATGGCTGATTGATGGTGACCATTTCTCTTTTCCTCCTCTTGAGATGCCATTAAAATGGCAGTAAATAAAATTTCCAAAGGTGTAAAGCCCAGCAACGAAGAGAGCGGCACGGATAGAAATTTTAAATCAATTCGGGGCGGGGGGGCTTGGGGGGGGCGGGGAGAGGGAGGGGGAGAGGAGCTGAGAGAGAGAGGCCGGGGGCGTGGAGAGGAAGTTGCCAGTGCCGAGCAGGACAGCAGGGGCCTGGGCCACGGGACATTGTGCGAATTGCAGTCCGTGGGCCAGCAGCCCCGAGTCACCTTGAGAACCTGCGAGGGAAGGAAATTCCTGAACCCGGTGCCCAAGCCACTGCTGGTGGCACAGCTGGGCCAACGGCTCCTGGCTTCCCTGACCCAGATTGGCGTCGGGGGGAGGTGTGCGCGCTCCCTGCTGCCTTCTGCGGGAACCAGGGCCACAGCACGCAGGGTCCTCTGTCCCCAGCTGGCCCCACTCGGGGCCCCGTGTGCCTGCCAAGTCTGCCTGGCTGCCCCAGGGGGCTCACCCACACCCTGTACCAACAGCCAGCAGCTGAGTACGGTTTGCTGTGCGATTCTTTTCGTGCTGACGCATCTTGGCAGGTATGCTGACAATCAGGTCACTCTGCATGCGGCGGCGGGGGGGGGGTCCGTTCCATCGATCTGTCGCCAGGTCAATCCAGTCCTCACCACTGCGGCTTTGTGGTAGGTCTGACATCAGGCGTGAGAACCCAGCCTTGGTTGGCCTGGTTTTGGGGTGGTTTCTGGTTATTCTGGGGCGTTGCATTTCCACGGGGACTTCCGAATCAGCTGATCAGTTTCTGCTTTTAAAAACCCGTAATTCCCATGATAAGGACTGTGTTTAATCTGGACATCACGTTGGACAGCACTGACCTCCTGACAATGCTGAGACCTCCCATCTGCGGAAACCGCAGGTCCCGCTATTTGTTTATTTCGATTTACATCAGCAGATTCGTGTTTTTGGGGTTGAAGTCTCCCGTGACTTTTTGTTTAATTGATTCTTACGTTTCCCGGGTTCACCGATGTGAATGGCAAATGGAGTGTTTTTACACGTCCGGTTTCCAGCTCTTTCCTTGGTGTTTCACATTGACCTCACTTCGGGCGACCTTCTGATTCCACTTGTGGGGTCTAGTAGCGTGTTTGTGTTTTTTAAAGATTCCATCAAGCTTTCCCTATAAGCAATTTTTTTTCACCTGTGAGTGGTTTACTACCTGCTTTGCAAACTTCATTCATGCTTCACGATTTCTTGCCCCAGGGATGCCGGCGGTGGTCAACACCTCCGTCCTGGCGTTGCTTCTGCCCTCCCGCACCCCACCGCTACCACCATGGCGAGCGGTTGGTTTCTCGCAGACGTCTTTCCTCGGGCGGAGAAAGCCTTCTTCTGGTCCTTTCCTATGAACTTTTTAAAATCATAAATGAGTGTTCAATTTTGACCATTTTTTTCTACCATTGTTGAGGAGATTATGAAATTTTTGTCTTTTATCTTGTTCCTGTGATGAATTACTTTGATGGATTTTCAGTTACGCAGCCAGCACTGCAGTTTTGGCATAAACGCCACTCAGTCGTGAAGAGTTGGTTTTGCTGAGTGGGTCTCTGTGTCCATTGGTGATGTCAACCTGGAACTTGACTTTCTGGGCATAGCTGGACAAATTTTGATATTAAGGTTATAACAACCTTGCGAAGAAACAATGGAGTTTCCTTCCCTCTTCATTTTCTGAAAATTTTAGAAGATTGTTGTAATTTCTCCTTTTCCATATTGGGTAGAACTGGCCAGTGAAAGCATCTGAGCCTGGAGTTTCTGTTTCGGGAAGGTCCTTGGCTGTCGATGCGATTTAGAAAATAGATGGGACTATTTACACCTCCTTTTCCTCCTGTGTCAGTTTTGACCAGTTGTGTCTTAGTTCTTCAAGCTTATAAACATTATTTTTATTGCATTTCGTCCACCCAGAGGATCCAACTTTGGGTTGGTTTGCAGAGATCTCAGTCTGAAGCTCTGAGAGATGAGTTCCTTTTACTGTTTTATATAAAATAGCCCAAGGGGCCTTGCGGTCACTCACCTAGGCCTCGTTCTGGAAATGAAACGTCCTGAGCGCCCATCTTCTGTCCCCGAGCTCCATGGTGCCCTCGGTGTCCCCCCAGCAACCCGAGGCCCCATACACTCTCTATTTCAGCTAAAATGTTTCACGGGGCAAGTCACCGGGTCACGCAAAGCCCTGTCTTCTGGAGGCACTCGACTCTAGATGACCACAGGTGATGACAGATAACCGATTGGCCACTGCCTGCCATGGCGGGCCAGTGTCCATCCACCACGTGTAGAAACAGGACCATGCGCACCTTTCGACGAGATCGAATCAGAGATTCCCATCCTTTAGATCACTCGTGTGGGGGGGCCGCACGCGAGTCGGACGCCTGCCTCGGCCGGGGTCAGCAGTTGGGGCAGGATAAGGCATTTATCGCCGAGATCATACCCTGCCCAGCTGTGGCAGGGTTTTAAGAAGGGGGCGCGGGGAGTGGGCAGCAGAGGGTCTAGGGAGGGGCGCTGGTGTGGGTGGGCGCATCAGCACTTGGGAGGGAATCTAAGAAACCGAGCGCGACGGCGGCCGGCGCGGGGCCATGGGCGGGGGAGCTGCAGCGTCTGCGCTGACCCCTGAGTCTGCGGCCGGAGGTGGAGGCGAGGTCAGCAGGACCGGGGGTCAGGGCGGGCGGTGAGCTGGGACTCGCTGGGCCCCTCTGTGTCCGTCAGCCCACGTGTCAAACTGCCCAGAACTGTGCGCTAAGAGCCACGGCTGTGGCCTCACCTCTGGCTCCCAAATTCCATGCAAATTCTTGGCCCGGTGGCTCCGCCCACAGCCCCGCAGAAGGGCCCTCTGGGAAACCGAGTTCCTGGTTGCACCCACAGCCAGCGGGCCTCTCCAGCACCCCATCTTTTCTCGCCTGCAAATTAGTCCTAAAATCAGCGGGGTGAGCTGCAGGCCCACCGGTGCGGATCTCGATCGCGAATTTTTATGTACTAAAAAAACCCAAACAACTTCCAGGCCACGCCAAGGCGACTCGGAGAATTAAGTGGTGTAACGCCCATCGCAGTGCCTGCGAAGAACCCCGAGGTTCACCACCGCACGGCGGCGCAGTGCACTCGGGTTCCGCGTGCTCGGCTTCTTCCTGTCTTCTCCGTTCGTTCGCACCGGGCGCGTGAATCCAAGCCAGCCCGCCACGTCCCGCCTCTCGCCTCGACCGGAAACCAAACGCCGAAGGGCTGTGGTGCACTCGGCCAGCACCGCGTTCCGTCCGTCCGAGCCTGAGATCTGGGACTCCCCAGCGCCCTAGGCCTTTGCCGCGGGGCCCCTGGCCCGGAGTTCCCGCTGGGCCAGGGGCCCTTCTCCTGGAGGTCTTCCTCTCTCCGCCTCCCAACGAAGGGCTCGCCCCCTTATTTCCCCAGCGGCGGCCCCGCCCCTCCCCTCCCCTGCCGCTTCCCCCTCGATATGAGCACAGGCGTTAACCTTCTCATTTGATGAAAAACCGCGGCCCTGGCCGGAGGCACGGGCGCCTTGGGACAGCAGGCTGGCACGGCCGCCTGGCCGCATCGGCGTGCTGCGGCCGAGCCTCCGCGGATCAGAGCCCAGGGCCTGGTCAGGGGCTGCGATCCGACCTCGGCTGCTGGGGAAGGAGGGAAAAGTCTAACAACTGTGTCCGGGTCTCCTCTTCGGGTGGAGGGTGGGGAGGGGGGTCCCCTGCCCCGGGGGGAGCAGAGGAGCTGGGCTGACATTTCATTTCATCGCAGAACCATCCCCTCTGCCCGTCCAGCGGCCGGTGCCCGCCAGCGCCGTCCCGCGGACTATATTTAGTCCATTATGAATATGGAATAACACTGAGACTGATTCACAGCGACATCCCCCTGTCGAGCCCGATAATGTCAAAGCCATTAACCGCGAGCGGGCGTGCGCCCGGACAGAGTGCGCTGGAACCCAGGCCGTCCCTCGTGCCCGCCCCTGCCCATCGTCGTGGTGGCCTGGGCCCCAGGACCCCGCCAGCGCACCCTTCCACTGCCCCCCCCCCGCCCCCGTTTCCCTGCCTGCTCCGGGGAGAAGGAAGGAGACGCCTGCGGGGGCTGCGGCGGCGGCGACGCGCCCAGTGGCTGGGAGGCGGAGCCCGCAGCCTGGGAGGAAGGCGGGGAGCTGCACGCGGGGGGCGGTGCCCAGAGACGCCTCCTCCCCGGGCCTCGCGGCAGCACAGTGGGAAGTCTCGGTGAACTACTGCGTTGTCATGTTCCGGCCTGGGGGGCGCACCCCACGTCCGCCCGGAAGCTGGCTGTGTGTACGACCGGTCCGGGAAGTCTACCTACTGTGCGTAAGACCGGTCCGGGAAGTCTACCTACTGTGCGTACGACCGGCCCGGGAAGTCTACCTACTGTGCGTACGACCGGTCCGGGAAGTCTACCTACTGTGCGTCCGACCGGTCCGGGAAGTCAGCCTGCTCTGTAGCGACCAGCCCCCAGCACCTGGACAGGAGGGCCAGGCAGCTTTCCCGATCCTTGCCTCCACTTCCAACGAAGGGCCAACCCGGAGGACGCAGACGGGCGCCTCGCACCGTCCGTCACACAGGGTGTCCCTGGCTGGCTAGTCCGCCTCCAGCGTCCCTGTGCCCACGGTTCTTTGTTCTCACGGCGGACACGCCCCACCTTCCGCCTGTGCTTACGTCTCGGCCAACAGCGCAGGGTGGGGCGGACCCAGAGGTGGGCGAGCGTGGGACAGGGCCACGGGTGGGGAGCCCTGGGCTTGGCGCCTGCTGGTCCCCGAGTTCAGCTCTGTGTCCGCCTGGAAGCGCGCCGGCCGGTGGTGGGGGGGGGGGTGTCGAGGTGCTCTGACCTCAGAACGCGTGCCCGAGAGAGCTGCCAGCTGTCGAACAGTTCTGGGGTGCAGGACGGTGCCCGGGGGGTCCGCTCGCCCTCGCTGGAACTTCACGAGGGTGGGCACACGGAACCCACCCCCCTTTTTCCAGAAGATGAAACCGAGGCTCAGGGAGAGGCGCCCACGCCTGGCAGTGAGGGTGGAGACGGATCGCAGCGTTTGTCCCCTCCAGACGCTCGGCGTCCCTTTCCGTGGTGTCCAGAGAGTAAAACCCATCGGCCGGTGCCCCTCCCCCCGCACCTCCATGCTCTGTCCTCCAAACCGACCCCCGGCTGGGAGAGGCGGGGAGAACTTCTGCGCTTCCTGGGCAGGACTGACGCCAAAGGGGGCCACGCCTGCTGCCCCGGCGTGGGCGGCTCGGGGTGGCCCTTACGCGTCACATTCTAACTCTCGGGGTTCGGACTCAGTCACACGTGTATTTTTCAAAGCCGAACAGTGAAAATGCCTGGCCTGTCTCCCACCTCGAGTCTCTTGCCTTTTCCCGGCCCCCACCTCGGCTTCTCCCCGCGAGCACCAGCTGTGAGCCGCCGTGCGTCGCGCCGGGCACCGTCCCCACGTGCTCTCACGCTCCATCGTGTGCCGCCTGCCTCGCGCGCCCCGCCAGCCCTCATCGGGGTGACATCCCTGATCCCCCCACCCGGTTGGGGAGCCATCCTCGAAGCCATTAACAGACTTAAGGAATCCTTCTGTCAGTGGGTCCTTTATGGAAATTGAAAGCTAATTAACATTTATCTCAGCGGCTAATCCCATAAAATCTACTGCCTCCCTGTCTGAGGTTCTGAAATAACCAGCGCCCGTGAGTCGAGCAGGGGAGAGCTTGGTCCGCCCTGACAGGGACCGGGGCGGCCTCGGCCCCTCCCGCCGACAAGGACCTCGGGCCACGGCCTCGCCGCCCGGCGGCTGGTCACCGACTCCCGCGGGTGGTGTCTCCTCACACAAACACACGCGTGCAGAGGAGTATTAAACGCCAGCAAGTTCTCTGTCAGTGGCCGAACCAGCCCTCTTGCACAGAAGCCTGCGACCACTCTCTCGTCAACACGTCCATGCTGTAAACGGGGGTGGCTTTCGCATCGTTCCGTGCCAGGGAGCCAAGGGTGCCTGAGACTGGGTCCTCGTTTCGTTGGATTTCAGCCGTAAGCACCCGGCCGTGGCCGATGGGAGAAAAGGGTGGCTGGGGCCCCTCCTTGGACGCGTGGGGTCAGAGACACCTCGTGCAGCCCGGGGTCCGTCAGCTACATTTCCTTGAGGGGGCCGTGCATCGGGGTCCTGCAGGGAGTGACTCACAGGACGGGGACGTGGTGGCCACGGTGACACGAAGCAGCAGCCTTCTCTCCCAGCGCCGGTCTTCCCGGTCCAGGGTCCCGAAAGCAAAGACACCAAGGCTGCCCCCGGGAGAGCCCTTCCCCTTCCCGAACCGACCACGGAGTCGGACCGGAGCAGCCTCGGCCAGGGCGGAGGGTCCCACCCAACAGAGTCGATGCATTCTAAGGAATCAAGGCTGGAAATGAATCAGGACAAATGAAGATGCTACTGATGTCCGAAGTGTAACCATTTCAACGTGGCAATTGATGAGTTTAGATAAAGGAGAGAATATTCGCGGTGCACGTGGATCGCAGAAGAAAATTCTACGCTCCACTCTTACTACGATCCCGACCGTGGGATACATATTCTTAGTGGGGGAGAGAAATCGCCGTAATGTTAAAAAGTAGTTGTGGGAGAGCAACTGTTCCGGGGGCTGGTCACGAGTTTTTCCGCATTCCCCAAGCGCCACGTTTTACTGTTTCACGGGGGTCTAAGCAGTTTGGTTAGTTATCACTGGGTTGGCAGCAACAGGGTTTATTCAGACTCAAACGGTGTCTCCAGTGCTGGTCTCTTTCCGTCCCAGGGTCCGGCCGGGACCAGACGGGGCCTTCGGTCTCCAGGCGGCGACGGCCTCTCCTTCCTTCCGCGTTTGCAGGACCCTGGACGTGCTGAAGAGGACCGGGCAGGCACCCCGCAGCTCAGGTCGGGTCTGGCTGGCGTTCAGACTGGACTCGGGTCTTTCTTCAGAGATTTTGTGTTATCTGTTTGTAGAGAGGGGGGAAGGAGCAGGGAAGGGAGGGAGAGAAACCCGGGTATGGGAGAGAAACGTCAATCCGTTGCCTCTCGCACGCACCCCGACTGGGGACCGAACCCACCACCCAGGCATGCGCCCTGACTGAGGACTGACCTGGCGACCTTTCTCTTTGCAGGACGGAGCCCGGCCCACTGAGCCACCCGGGTCAGAGCAGGGCTTCTGTGTGTTTTTAATCTTTATTATTTGGAGCAGCTTTAGATTTACAGAGAAATTGAGCAGAGCTCCCCCGTGCCTCTCCCCACCCCCCACAGCCCCGTGCAGCTGGGTGGGGCCAGGAGCCCAGAGCCCCAAACCCCCTCCCCGCCTCCCCAGTGGGAATTGCGGGGCTCGGGGGATGGACGCCAGCCCCCCGCGGTGGCGCAGGCCTGAGTGTTGCCGAGAAGAGGCCCCTTCCGGGGCGTTTTCCCAAACGCCTGTTTCTGTTTTCTCTGTAGCCAAGGGGTTTCTTTGTCACCGGAGTGCTGTGAACTCCGAGTTTTGCGCAGGGTTTTCTGGTTTGTTTTCTCAGCTGGATTTAATTACGGAACTTGGAGGCCGTCTGGCCTGCGGTGTGAACAGTGCCGGGGACTGGAATTCTCCCCCCACGAGCCGGCGCCTGGCCCGGGTTTTCACCGCCGCCCGAGCGCGGTGGGCTGGCGGCCCCCCGAGTGCCTGCGGAGCTCTGTTCACAGGACCGAGGGGGCCTTCAGGCTTGACCGGGGATCGGACCCCCAACCTTTTGGAGGGCAGGGTGATGCTCCAAGCGACCGAGCTGCCCGGCCAGCCGGCGCTAAGAGCCGCTATCTTACGTAAGCAAAGCAGGCCCCGAGCACGCGGTTCCGGGGTCCGTCGCTTCCGTGGGTTTGGAGACCCCAGTGCCCAGCAGGGGATCTAGGATGCGGCTCGAGCTACGCCTTCGCCAGCCTGGGCGTGGGTTCTCCTTGAAGGGGGGCGTCAGCGGTTCGCTCCACGGGGGACCACGTGCCTTCCTCTTTGGAGCCTTTTCCCATCTCCTGCCGCCCTCTGTTCTGTTGACGCCAAGCATTTGGGCGCTTCTCGGGGTCGCTCGGTTCCGCACCCGGATGCCTGGAGCCCTGCGGACGTTGTCAGAGATGCGTTTGTGATCATCCGGCTTGGAGCCACGCTGCGTCTGCAGAATCCCGTCGTCCAGGTGAGCGGCGGGCGAGCCGGTCCGTCATCCAGATGTCTCCGAGCGTCTGGGCGTTTGTCATTGCCAAGGAACATCTGGACGCTGCGGAGCTGTTTCGGTTTCGATTCACGTCTCTGGCCCGGGCGCCGTCTTGGGCTTCGTTGCCCTGGATACCGCAACATAAATAGCTTTAATGGGATGGGTGGGCATCGGCGGAGACGCCCTTGGAAAGCCAGCCCCCAGTCTCCCTCGGAGACGAACTCGAGGTGGGGGGGGGGGATACGGGGACTTTCTGCAGGAGCCCCTCACTGTCAGGGGTCCAGAGGGTGTGGTGTGCTGTCTGCATTTGTGGGGGGCCCTCCAAGGATGGGCACACAGCTCCCAGAAAAGGAAGGAGGAGCCCCGCTTGGCGCCCCTCACAGCCGGAAGTAAACCCCCTTCCCGAACACAAGTGATGTCTGCGTAGACTTCAGGGACATTGGCCGCCCTTCGGAGGCCACGGAGAGATGAGGGGTCGGGTTAGGGGTCACCGCGTTCTCTGCAGCCCAGCTGCTCATTTTCCTCTGACGGTGCTTGCCCTTGGCACCAAGGACGGGGTGCAGGCGGCCCGACGGGCTGGCGGTGGGGACGGTGAGCTCCCGACCCGGAGGACCCAGCCCACCGCCGAGGGAGACCGCGCACGGTGCAGGCGGGGTCGGTGCCGCGATGGGGGCAGAACCCAGACGACCCTGGGCTGGAGCGCGGACCCGTGGAGGCCCAGTGGCCTGGCAGGGGCCGGCGGTGGCTGGCGATGGTGACCCGTGCTCGGAGGACAAAGTCAGTGGCTGTCAACCAGTGCGAGCTGTTCCGGGGTGGGGACAGGTGTTTTTTTAGGGCACGTTTCCATGGTGATTGGATCAACGGACAGACAGGGAGACTGCCAGTGAAGGGGAGAGTGGAGAGCCGATGGCGTCCCCCAGCGGGGCCGGGGGGGGGACAGGGACGCAGCGGCCGTGGCCTAGGCAGGTGCGGCCGATTTCCAGCGCCCTGGGCAGCAAAGGCAGAGCCTGCGCGCCGGTTTTTGCTGTTCCGCAGGAATCACAAGGCTACGGAGTCCGCGGGGAGGCTGGCTGGGGGGACCCCAGTGTCTGCAGACGGCGAACAAGCCCTCCCCTACTTCCAGTTCCTCTCCAACTCTCCTCGCCCGCTTCCGTCGCCTTGTCGTCCCCCCCGGACCGAACCCTGCCGGCCTCCTGAGCCCAGGGTTCCTCCAGGCCCACGGGGATGGGGGGGGTGTGGTCCCGCCCACCCTGCGTCCCTCAGGGCCAGGGGGGGACCAGGCCCTGCTGGCTGCCCCCTGCCACTCCCGACCTCACGCAGCCTTCCTGCCCCTGAAGGGGCCGGTCTCCGCGTTCCGGGAGATGGAGTCCAGTCTCCCGCGGCCGCTCCCCTGGGTCCGTCGGAATCGTTTCCGACCCGTCCACCGCTTCCCCTCGCCCCGTCGCCTCTCCCGCCCCCACCACGCTGCGCCGCGGCCCCTGTTCGGCCTGCCGGGCTCTGCTGCGCCGCAGAGAGGCGGCCTCGTCCCGGCCTCGCGGAGGTCGCCAGGCAGGCTCTGCTCGCCGCCTTCCGTGTGCGACGGAGGGCTAGTTTCGGGGGACCGATCGTACTCGGTGTCTTCGGGGCGAGTTCCCACGGTCGCAGCACTTTTCCTCGCACCCCCGTTTTTGTTCCTTTGTCCTTGGTCCTCTTCAAACGAGGCCGTGTCCCCACTTGGCCTCGTTGGCGGTCCCCAGCAAAGGCGTCACTTGGGTCCCCGTCTTGGTTTACCCGTTCGGGGCTTCCAGGCTTGTCTCGAGTTCGCCACCGAAGGGTCACTGGGTGAGGGGTGAGCATCACCCCTGATTTGTGTCTCAGTTTCTAGATGCGTTTCAACCAGGGCACCCCCGCTCTCCCGAGTTGCCGACGGCTGTCCACGTGGACACCTTGGTTCCAAACCCCAGAGGTCCTCCCGACTCTTTGTGATCCCTCGCCGTGTCAGAGGTGGGACTGCAACGTCCTCTGGGAAGGTTCGATTTTTCCCCATTTTCCAAGAAATGAGTCATGACGTGGACATTTCTCTTTGTCAGTAACTAATTTAGGGCTCGCCATGTGACTCAGCCTTGGGGATCTGCGAAGGAGTTTTTTTAGAGCACTTGAGAGAGATGCTACTCCCTCTTTCGTTCCTCCCCGTTGACATTGTTATGTGAGGATGTGATACCTGGAGCCGCAGCAGCCATATTGCTCCCATGAGGTAAAGTCTCACTGCTGCCCTGATGGTGACAGATCAAAAAGGGGACAGAGGTTATGTTGTCAAGGACGTTAGGGGCTCTCAACCAACCTCAGGGCCAACAGCTCTAGCGTTATTGAGGAGTAAAATATGAAATAACTTTCTGTTGAGTATCTGCGACTTGCAGGAGAAGTATTCTGACCGACATACTCCGAAAATCTGGCATCGTTGCCATTAGAGCGAAAAGGCTTTGAGCCCAGTAGCACTGCACTTTGGTTTATGGTTTAAAAAAAATTTCTTGGAGCCCTGGCCAGTGTGGCTCAGTGGGTTGGAGCGTCGTCCTGTAGCTGAAAAGTCACCGGTTCGATTCCGGATCCGGCCTCGATCCCCGGTCGGGGCGCGTACAGCAGGGAGCTGTTTCTCTCCTCCCCTCTCTCCTGAATGAGAATAAAACAAATATTTAAAAATATTTTTGGAAATTTCTTGGATGCTGTTTGTTGAGCGGACCAGCGTGGACGCAGTGCGTTAGAGCTCAGGGGAGGGCTTTGGGGCGGAGAGAGTCTGGAGCCACCCGTGGTCAGGGGGGACGCGCCCCCGGGTGGGGTCAGCTGGGAGAATGTAAACGGACAGGCGAGGAGGGGAGGGGACCAACCCAGGGCAGCGGAGGGAGCGTTTGGATGTTTGGCAGAGAAGCGGAGAGGGAGGGGGAGAGGCAAGCGGAGGACAGGGACAGGAGGGCCAGTGCGGGGGGGCGGGGGGGGGAGCGGGGAGGTCAGCCGGTACCCGGGGGGATTCCAGCATGCGGGAGTGCGCATCGGCGCCACCTGGTGGAACGCTGGGCGTTGGCTTTGGGAGGATCTAATGTTTCTGAGTCTTGTGAGCACAGGGAGTACCTGGGGGTCTTATTAAAATGGATTTCCAGGGTTGGGCCAAGGGCTCTGCATTTCCAACAAGCTGCAGGGCGGTGCTGCCGCCGCCGGTCCTTGGACCACGCTGGCTGAGTATCCAGGACCTAGGTCTGGGCGACCTTCACCCCAAGAAGTCCAGCCCTGGTGGAGCGGTGGCCGGCGAAAGTCACGCTGGGGAGCGTTGGACAGAGATGGTGTTTAAGGAGAGGGTTGGTTGTGAGGACTCAGAAGCCTCTCTCTCTCTGTCTCTCTGTCTCTGTCTCTCTGTCTCTCTCTGTCTCTCTCTCTGTCTCCCTCCCCTTCCTCTCTCCCCCTCACCCCCCACCCCCCCACGTAGCCTGTTCTTGCTCAATCCTCGTCCGAGCGTGCCTGCACAGTTCAGCCTCCTGGTTACAGCCCCACAGAGCGAGGACTGAGATTCCAGAGGGAAGGTCCGATTGGCCCTGTGCAGTGGCCCCTGTGACGAGCCCCGGGCTCCGTCCTGCAGTGCCCCTGGCCCCGGAGAGGCAGAGCATGTGACCTTCAAGCTGGTGTGAGCTTTGCGTGGGGCACACGGCTGGAGGCACCACGGAGCCGCCCGGCAGACGGCCAGTGTTGCCGTTCCTGCCCAGAGGCCCTCTGCGCACAGGAGGCTGAGTTATGGGACTCGCTCGTGGACACGCTGTGTGCGAACGGTGCTCGCCACCGGGCTGCTGTGCGGTCCTCTTCTCTCTGCCGGCTTGTGCTCCTGCTCCCCCACCCCCAGGTCACCAGGACCCTGGCGTCTGGCTGCTCACGTGCAAAATCCAGCGCTGAGGTTGAGGGGCTGGGCGACCTTGACCCCCACACGACTGCTTCCCCCTCCATGTGGATAACAGCGCACAGTGGCTTCGCCGAGAAAATCAGGGTGACGAGGGCAACACTGAGCGAGGTGCCCGGCACGCAGGGACAGCGGCCGAGGCGTGTCCATTGCCGCCTCATCCAACGCCAGAGGCTCGCAGCCATCAGAGACAGGAAGGGGACCTCCCCCCCCATCAGACAAGGTGGACTTCCTAACGATTTTATGGAATGATGGGGGGAAAAGAACGAGATGTTAATGGTGAATAACATATTACTTTGGATCCCAGAATAGAAAATGTAAAAACCGTGTGTCATAGCCTAAATGCTACTGAAGAGCAAAGCAATTTCCGACCGGCCTGTATTTGAAAGAAACACACGCGTCCGTTTCTGCTTCTGACTCCAGAGCCCAGGTCCTGCCCCGTCCCGCTTCCCACCTCAGAGACACAGAAGTTCAAAGACAAGTGACCGAGACGACGCGTCATCTGACCCGCCTGCGGCGCCGCGGCAGCCCGCTCAGGAGTCCCGCGTGGGGTCAGCTCGCCCACAGTCCGTGCGGAGATTAGACAGAGGTCGAGTGCGGGCCGTCACCCCTCGAGGGAGGTTGGATCGGTGAGTGAAGAGAGGAGGGCCCAAGGGTGCAAACTGCGCCCCGGGCTGTGCAGGGCCGCTGGCCGGGGCCCAGAGACTTGGCGGGCGTGCTCGCCTGTGCCCCCGCACCCCCTCGGCCCCCCGGCCCCTCCCCCGTGCGCGGAGACCTGCTCAGGTCGCTGCCCCGTAGTCGCTGCTGGTAGCGGGGCTGGCGGCCGCCGTGTTCTAACCTCGCAAGACCGAAAATCCTGCCGGGGACGCACTGCAAGTCGGCCCCTGCGGTTCACAGAAACGCGGCCGCAGATTCGGTGACCCTCCCCGAGTTTACCTGATTCACCCGGAAAAGCGACTCAGTCTGTTTGAAGCGGATTCAGCCGCACCCCTCCTTCCGCAGGCGGGCAGACAAGCCCGGGGGCCTCGGGCCCCACGGCTGGAGACAGACTCCAGCACCCCCCCCGCCCCCATCCTGCTGAAGGGACCGCCAGCACGTGTCCCCCTGGCCTGGGGGAGGACTGTCCCTGAGCTCAGCCGGGGCCTCCGCCTGCCCCACCACCGCGGTCCCCCCGCATTTCACCGTCGGTCGCAGACCCCTCCGAGGCCCATCCCTGTCTTCCGCACCAGCGAGGCCGTCGTCCCAGAGGCTGCACCGCGGCGGCAGGAGCAGCGGCGCTCGGGTCAGGTGATGGCTGGGGACAGCAGGCCGGGAGGGAGCAGCGCCTTCCCGTTCGGGCCTCCGCAGGGCCCCCGGAGAGGCTAGGACCCCGGGCCCTTCCGACGTGGGCGCCCGTGCTGCACACGAGCGGGTGAAAGGGACGGAAACGGCTGGGCCGTAGTAGATCAGTTTATTTAAATGCACTTCCCGAGAGCTCAGCGCAGGCGTGTCATTAGGCTGTAAATGTGCCTAATAAGCCTGTCTTCTCGAACACGCCGAAAAGCGCCTAATTAACTTCTTTTCCCTCCGGTTAGACGGCGGCCTGAGGATCCCTGCTCGCGTTTGCACGCTGTCTTTCTGCGCGTCGGTGACATCTAGAGAAACGCTCGTTTGTAATTAGGACGATCTTGGCTCGCAGGATAACGCCGCGGTCTGGAGCAGAGGGTCCTGTCTCTCTTTGGCTGTCACGTGTCGGCTCCCGAGGGCCCCAGGCAGACGGGCCCGACTGCGCTTCCGAAGTGGCTGGCACCACACGTTTCCGGTTAAGGAAGAAGTAGCAGCCGCGGTTTGGTAGGGTTTTTTTTGGGGGGGGGGGAATGGGTGCAAAGGAAGGGGGGGGTGCTGGTGCGAGAGGCTGAGCCGGGCCGCCCCTCTATTCATCTACTCACTGTCTGAACGTGAGCACCGTCGGGGGGATGACGGTGACGTGGACCAGACACGGGTCCCACGCCGCCCACTCCTGGTGCTGCCCTGCGTTTGCAGTGGGGGGATGGTCCCCTGTTCCCGTCGGAGCCCCGTCGCAGATGACGGCCGGTCTCCTTGGCCAGGAGGCAGCCCCTGCTGCTGCCCAGGGGCTGGTGGCCCAGGGACCGGTGGCAGGAAATCCCCGGATGCTCCGAAACGGAACCTAATTCCGACTGGACGTCAGGATGATCTGCAGGAGGTTCGATCCCTACCGGGACCCGCTGGGTTTCGCCACTGAAGACTCTGATTCAGGAGCTCTCGGGTGGACCCGGGGAACCTGTATTTCTCTAAAGAACCATCGGTGATTCTGATAATGTTTCTTTAACTGGGGAGAACGCTCCCAGCTCCTAGGAGCCGCGAATCAATTTGCGATCCCCAAGAAGCTTGAGAACCGTCGGCCAAAACTCTGAATACAGGCCTAAGCCTTAATCGTAATCAAATAACTGTAAACCCAAGGCACACGAGACAGCGTGTTTCGGTCATCAAAGCAGCAATGACTTCCTTTAAGCTGGAAAAGAGCTCGTGGTGCTTAGGGAGCATCCACACTCAACAGCCAGTTCGAATGGTAGAATCTCCGCGCGTGCGAGAAAAAGAAGCTGGCACCTTGAGAGGGAGGCGTATATTTTCGCCCCCTGTTTTCGCCGGGAGAGACCTGTCCGGAGGCCATGCGGAGCGTGAGCCCCCGCTGAGAGGCAGGGACACTACGGGCGGGGGTCAGGCGTCCCGCCATAGGCGGCGTGCTCAGGCCGGGGGCCGCCGGCACACGGTGAACACGGCGAATGAGAGTGGAAACTGACCGCAGACTTGGGCCCAACGGTCGGGGACACGCTGTGAGGGGTGTTTGGGGCGGATTCGTTCACAAGAACGGGCGGCCCAGACCGGAGTCCGCCTTTGAGAGGGAGGCGCCCCCCCCCACGTGAAGCCCCCGGGGCGCACCTGCCCGGGGAGGGGCTGGGCATCGCTTCACCCTCGCACACAGTTCTGCCAGCGCGGTGTGGCCGCCCGTGAGGCCACGACGGGAGGCCTGCCACGGAGAGCAGAAGGGAGGGGTGGCGGCGGTCCTGGCCCCGGGTGCCCGCGTCCCCAAGACCCGTCTTCCCAGAGCATCTTGCGGGGGGAGGAGAAGTCGCAGCGGCCCCCCAGTCTTAGGAAATCAACAGCCTGCTTTCCCATCTCGGACGCCGGGAGTGGTGAGTCCGGAGGGAGCCAGAGGACGGGAAGGGGGGCGGGGGGCGGGGGGGTCCCCGAGGTGTGTGGGGCGGGTCCACCGCGTGGGCGGAGCTGGGACCCCACGCAGGGGCGGGTTGCGAGGACCAGGGCACCCAGGGAGGGAGCGTTTTCTGCAGACGCGCGGGCCGCCCCGCCGCTGGCCGCTGGTCACCGCTAATGACGTTTGCATGTAAATCTACAGGCGAGGGGCTCGGACAGTCAGTTCGAATAACGTCTCGTCCAGAGCTGTTAAAATGGTTATCTGTCACCATCTAATTGATTTGTGTCCCTTTCAATAACTTGTTTCCTAGGGGCCCGTCCCTCTCCTGGGCCTGCGGGACAGGTGGCCGGCCACCTGCGTTTCTTCCTCCTCTTACACATCTTGTCACCTCCCCCCCCCCCCCAAATGCACGGCAGCTGGCGGGACCGCTCAGCGGAGGTCACTGGACGCAGCCCGCCGTGATGCTCGTTGGCCCCGAGGCTCTTCCAGCCCAGGTCAGAGCTGCCCCAAAGGGCTCCCCAGAGACGTGCCACCTCCCCCGCCCCCCCGCCCGTCACTCAGGGCGGTCACGGGAAACCGTGTCACGTTGCTGTTGAGCGCGCGTCACCGCACTTGGGCACAGCTCGTTTGTGTCGTGCTTCTACCAGCTCTCGGGGGCAACGGCGGGCTCTGCGCGTCCCGGGTCAGGTTTGCACAGGGCGTGGGGCACGCACGTGCACACGTACCCCGCACACGTGAGCACGCCTGTGCACGCACACTGTGGCCGTGCTCCGAGTTCTAGTCCCTCTCACCAGCGCTGGCCCACCATCGGCCAGCCCCTCTCCCAGGTCCCCTACGAGGGGCCGGGGAGGGGGACGGTGCGGCTGGTTAACGAGGGAACGTGTGGCTAGGGCGTGGGCTCTCTCACTCCCGTGAAGGGCACGCGTCTCCTCCGGGGGGGGGGGTCCCCAGTTAACGGGGAAGCGAGGAGCCGCACGCACGTCGGAGCCAGGAGACCTTCCTGGACCTCCGTTCGCATCAGGAGGTCAGGGCCCCGCTGGGCCCAGGACTGGGGACGCCAGGTTTGCGGTAACTTTGCTTCTCAGCCCTGCCGGCGGTGACCCCCGCCTCGGGGTCCTCGGGGCCTTCCCCCACCCCCATGTTCACCTGCTATATAATATACTAGCGGGCGGGAGGGGCCCTCGGAGACCCAGGGCAGGACCGGCGGGGTGCCCCTCGGACACCCCGCTACACGCACGCTCCCCCTCTCGGCCCTTCGCTCTGGGACCAGGGCCTCTGGATGCCTCCGTCTCGTGGCAGGCTGTTTTCCACGGCAGCGGGAGTCAGTGGCGAGGTGGCCGGTCGTTTAGGGGTCTCTGGGGCTGCTTGGCACGACACCGTCAGAGCTGAAAAGTTGCCGCAGGTGGTGGGGTCCACGCAGAGCCCAGACCTTTGCCTCCAAAGACTGTTTCCTTTCGTGTCTTCCTGCCACAGGAGTTTTCTTCCGCGTGTAGGTCACGCAGAGACCCTACTTTCCCTCCAGAGCTCACGAACGAGCCCCAAGGCTCGGGAGAGGGTGAGTTGAACCTGCACACCACCCACACACACTAGTTCACTTTCACTGTCTGTTTGGAAAACCTCAAGGACACGGCGCTCAGTGGGGCCGAACACCAGCCCTTTCCACGGGGCGTGCATCTGGGAAGACCGCAGGCCTCCCCGGTCGTGATGCTGTGGGACCCACAGGAGGGAGAGCTAAGGCCGCAGACAGGCCAAGCGGCCCCGAATCCGAGGAGAGAGGGGGTGGTGCGGGGAGCGGGGTCGGGGGGCGCACGCGGCTGGGGCAGACACCCCTGGGCGCTGGCGAGCATTCGGCCGAGAGCGGGGGGCACGCTGGTGGGGTTGCCTGCAGCCGTCTCGCAGCCTTGGGCGCCCGCAGGCGAGCTGAGGGGCGTCTGCCGTGGGGAAGGGGCGGGACGGCACAGGAGGGACAAGAGATGCCGCTGGGCCTCTCTCCCCCTTGTCCCGGGCAGAACGAAGGCTGTGACTTTCGGGGACAGGGCAGTAGGCGCTGCTGGCCTGAGCGGGTTGGGGAGCAGCCACGGCGGCTGGGACAGGGCGCAGAGAGGACCACGCCCGTCTTGGGGTCCTGGGAGAGCCTGGCGGAGGGCAGCTCAGTGACAGGACAGAGGAGGTCGCCGTCACCGGCCATGCAGACCGTTGCCGACCGCCTCCCGGTGCGACACACCGAGGCTGCTCCCTGCCGCCGCCGCTGCGCCCTGCTCGTGACCTCGACGTGCGCGGCAGCGGACTGGCCCCACGGAGGGACACGCCGTAAAAGGCAGCAGCTGCGGTGTATCGAGTGCTTACTACTTTCTAGGCCTGTGATACGTTTTCGATACATTCTGTCAACCAGAAAGCCCCGGTGGCGAGTGAGGCCGGCGGGCCGACTCTCTGGTGTGAAGCGGACGGGGCACCTCGCACTCCGAGGAGCACCGATCGGGAAAACACCCGGGGCTGCGGCTGTGCCGCCGAGGGCAGCAGGCTCGGCGCTCGGGGAACCGAGCCCGGAGGAGGGGTGGGTGCCCGCGGGCCCTGTCCTGGGAGGGGCCGAGGCAGGGCTGGTCAGGGAGAAGCTTGGCTGAGGGCCCCAGCAGGCCACGGAAAGGGCAGGGTGTAGGACGCAGGTGCGGACCCAAGGCCCGGCACCCGGTTCCTGCCCGGAGGCGGCAGCGGGCCGGGCTCCTTGCCCCGAGTTAAGGAGTAGTCGCGTGCGCACAGCCCTAACAGGACCCTCGGCCCTTCGAAGGCAACCTCGCGGCTGACCTGGCCCCCGGGGACAAGGACTCGACGCCCCCGGCGCAGGCCACGCCAGCCGAGCGCCGGGACTGTCTGCCCGCCCAGCTCCCCGCCCTCCGCGTCTCCCCGGGTTCCTTTCGGCCGCTGCTCTGCCCGGAGCGCGCCCGTGGTCACAAGGGGCCCCCGAACAATCCGGGATAATCTCTCTAGTCTAAGGCCCGTTGATCCGTCGCCTTAGTTGTATCTGCAACGTCCCTCTTTGCCACGCAATCTAACAAGACTGTGGGCTCGGTGGCAGAGGGCACGGCCATCAGGCCCCAAACTTGGCCGACCAGGCCCGCTTCGGGGAGGCACGCGACCCGCAGGTCCCGGGAACGGGCGGAAGGGGTGGCGGCCCCACGCTCCCCGACGCCAGGCGCCCGCGGGGAGAAGCCCAGGGCCGGGGAACAGGCTGCTGCTGTTTGCCGGCCGCCCCTCAGCTGTTCGGCCGCTCGGTCCTTAAGCCTGAGCAGCGGCACCTGCGCCTGCGGAAGGGCGGCCGCGGCTCCCGGCTCAGCCCTGCGGGCGCGTCGGCCCGCCCACGGGGCCTCGGCCTCCCGGTCTGCACGAGGAGGAGGCCGAACCCGGCCGTTTCTAACCCCGAGGGGATCACGTGCGTTTGTCTCGTCTTCCTGCGACTCGCTGGGCCCCGGGCCAGGTGCGGGGAGGCGGGGCGGGGAGCCGCCTGCAGATGCTGAATCCCTCCCGTCTTTCCGGAGTGTAACGCCGACAGATGTTTCTGAGTCATAATAAAAGGTTAAGTATTTTAATGAAACAGACACATGTTGAAGGTGATCTGGGTTTCTAGTCAACTCCCTGATACCCACGATTTTTTTTCCATACATGCAAATGAACTGGAAGCTTATTAATGAGATGAGAGGCTCGAGCCTAATTAGCAAGAGGACTGGGGAAGGTTACAGGCGCTGATTCAGCAAACTAGCTGGATAATTGCTGGAGCTGGACTTTGGCAGCTTCTGGGAAGCTTGTTAATGGAGCTCTCGGAAAGCGCCTTCATCCTGGCTGCCCCACCTCAGGGCTTCTTCCAGGTGCCGGTGTTTTATCGGCGGGGCGAGGGGCTCCCAGACGGCAGGTGGAAGGCAAACCCCCTCCCGCCGGTCGCAGCCTCTCGGCTCAGAGACCCGGGGAACCCAGGGACTTGGACTCGGGGACCCAGAGACTCAGGTCTGCCCAGGCCGTCCTCAGCTTTTCTTCATCCCCTTGTCTGTCCAGAGGGGCACAGCCCACAAGCCTTTTCACACTCAGGGCCTGTTTGACACTAGGAGGTCTAGTGTTTTCGATACTATTTTTTTAACCCTCACCCGAGGCTACAGTTATTGATTTGAGAGAGAGGAAGGGGAAGAGACAGACAGAGAGAGGGGCGGGGAGAGAGAGAGAGATCAGTTGCCTCCCGCATGTACCCTAACCGGGGATTGAACCCACAACCTTAAGGTGTATCGGGCCATGTTCCAACAAACCCAGCCACCTGGCCAGGGCTAAATACTAAATTTTATTTTATTTTTTAAAAGATTTTATTTAGTTTTAGAGACAAGGGAAGGAGAAAAAGAGGGAGAGAAACATGAATGTGTGAAAAACATCCACCGGTTGCCTCTCGAGTGCCCCCTACTGGGGACCTGGCCCACAAACAGGCATGTGTCCTGACTGGGAATCGAACCGGCGACCTTTCAGTTCACAGACCGACGCTTGATCCATGGAGCCACCCCAGCCAGGGCTAGATGTTAAATTTTCATGAAAACAACACACGTGTGTGGTGTTCAGCGCGGCAGCCACAGCTCCCAACCCTCACTCACACCTCCCAGCAGCCCCGGAAGGCCTGCGCTCTGACGATTCTCGATGTGCAGATGAGGAAACCGAGGCACGGGGTCGTGTGCCTGCGGCCCCACAGACAGTAAGGAGCGGAGACGATGCGGAAACTCTGGAAGGTTGGCTCCTGAATCCACGCTGGCAGCCACGTCCCCACGCCGGGTTGTGACCTGACCTGGGACTATTTAGGGGAAACCGAGCAAGGACAGGGCCCCCATGTCCGGGCTGGCTCTCCACTGCGGCGGATGCCAAAACAGAGGCGTCCCTGGGCTTTGTGAGACGTGTCCAACGCCCTGGGACGTGTCCCGGCCCTGGCTTTGTGGCCGAACGGTCTTTGCTCTTCTGTGGTCACTACATCAAACTCTGTGGCCACGGTGCTTTCCACGTGCAGTGGCTCTGCTTGATTTGGGACGCTTCCCGGCCCCCAGCTCCCGTGGACTGCTCCCGTCTTCGGCCCTCACCGTTCCTCTGAGCCGCTGCCCTGGCGAGAGGAAGCCAAGGCACTCCTCCAAGGCCGGGCCTCACCCTGGGCTTCTTGCCCCCACGGGACTCACCCTGAGGCCAGCGTCCTGGTCTCCCTGCTCCCCTCCGACCGTCATTTATTAACCTCCTGCTCTGTCCTCGGCCCCGGGAGACTGGGTCTGGAGAGAAGGCAGAGCCCCGTCACGGGGCTTGGGGTCCCGGTCGGGAGCTCACACTGAGATTGACGCAGACCCTCCGCTGAGCGGGGCTGCGAGGAGGCCACAGCTAGGTTTTAAACCGCAGCGGCCCTGGGCTGCAGGACTTCGTGGGTCCAAGCGGCAGACCGGAAGGGCAGGCGCTGAGCCGCTGTGCGGAGGTGCCTCCGGCCAGTGCTCGGGGCTGGGGCAGGGCTGGAGGCCAGGCAGGCTCCCCGTGAGCGGGCACTTGCTCCAGCCGGGGATGCGAGCGGCAGACTTCATTCTGCTGCTCCGTGCCCAGCCAGCGGGGGAGGCTCCGCAGTCAGCTTTGAGAGACGGTTGCGTCTTGTTCATGAAAACTGAGGTCTGTGTTTCCTTTCCCGAAGGCAGAGGGAACGACTTTACCGTGGGACCACTGCCGGCGACGTGGAATGTCGTTTGTAATCGGATGCGCAGCCAGCCTAGAGGGCAGAGGTGGCGTCTGGAGACGGGGGAGAGCCCTGCTTGCTGATCCCGCAGGACGGAAACGGTGGCGTTTGGTCACACTCCGCGGAACAAGTCCGACCTGCGGGAAGTCGCCGCCGCCCTCCCCGCGCCGCTGGCAGGAGCCCGGGGCCCGCGGGGGCGCCTCCAGCTCCCGGACGCTCACCAGGGCCCGATGGAGTCTGCGGGGCCCCACTGGTCCCTGGGCAGAGGGGGTGCCTTTGCTTGTCTCCATCACATGTTCACCAGGTTCGATTTCCTCCGTAAAGTCTGGTCCGGAGGCAGGTGTGGGGAGCCCACCTCCTGTCCATCAGGCATCGGGGCTCGGGCGGGGGGCACCGAGGGGCCTTTCCCGAGGGCTCGCCGTGGACTGGCCGGCCCGGCACCGTGCCCTCCTCCGCTCCCAGGGTGCCCGTGCCCCCTCATCGCTGACCGTGTCACCTTGGCTCCCTGCTGCCGTTCAGGATGTGACCGCGTTTCTGTCTCCGGGTTGGACCCTGGCTGAGACAGGCCTTCCATTCGCATCAGCTGAGCGCTAGGCCGAGGGGCCGAGTCCGCCCACCCCTTGTATTTCTCTTCCGGTTCCCGGACTTCCAGAAAGCCCTACCCCATAATGGACGTTACTCCCCAGGAGTTGAAACCGGAGCACGGAGCAAGGAAGACCCCGGTGTGGACTTTTCGCCACCGTCACACGTGCCCAGTCGTCCGCCTCGCCCCCCGGGGTCTCCTCCCCCAGGACGCCCTCTCCCACCTTGCCCTCTGGTGTGTTCCAGAAAAGACATGCTCTCCGGAAGGCAGGCATTCTTTCTAGAACGTCCCTCCGCACAGTTCCATGGGAGGGGTGGGTGAGTGCAGGGATGGGGTTCCTCGTCACCAGACCTCAGACACGGGCCACGGAAAGTGGTCTGCCTTCGTGGTGTCTGGGGAGACAGAGAGGCAAGGCTGACGAAGTTCGGGGAACCGGGGCCCCGGTGTGCGTCGGAGTTATCGGCCCCTTAATTTCCTGCCCTGGGGACAGTGAGGAGAAGTGCGACCCAGAGGAAAGGGCAGCCCCTTTCCGGAGGGCGTGTGGCCGGTCACCAGAGCATCTGAGACAGGGGGCGGGCCCGAGGAGTCGGGGTTCTTTCTTCATTTGCATTTTTCATTAGATGGGATCTCCAAGGGTTTCTGAGCCTTTTTTCTTTTTGCCACTTGCATCGCCTCTTTTGGATTGTTGCTCTGCAATTAGCATCTGTAACAAATGAGTTGCTGGCAATATAAATGTCAGCGCGGGGGAGGGGGTGAAGTATGGGGGTGAGACATCGTCGTTGCCGAGGGAGTGGGCAGGGAGGGCTCTGACCGTTACTTTTCGAGTGAGAGCGCCTTCAAAAGCCTGGCACATTCCTTGGAGGAGGAGAGGGACTCGGCTGGGTGGAGACAGGGAGGTCTGGATTTGTCTCTGCTTCAAGTTCAGCCTATAAACTGCCCTCTCTTCGTCCAGCTGAGGGATTTCTGAAGCACAGCATGAGCCCAGACTTCAGAGAACATTCCCTTCCTCCCCAAGAGCCTGCACAGAATCACCACATGCACAAAGGTACCAGTCGAGGAGCGGGGACTGGGATTCAGCTGTTCCTCAAAGAGCTTCTGGCCGAGTGCTGAGCATCCGGTTGAGCCTCGTCTCATGAAACGATTGGTGGGAAATTGAGCCAACAATGAGCCAGCCGCAAACCAGGGGACATGTAGCTCATTGCCAAAGCATTTTATCCAAAGTCCCAGCTGCACAGTTTCATCCCCGTTCCCAGAGCCCGTGGGCCGTGTCCGGTGTCAGAAGAAAATGACGCTGTGGCTGGCGTGGCTCAGTGGACTGAGCAGCGGCCTGTGAACCAAAAGGTCGCCAGTTTGATTCCCAGTCAGGGCACAGGCCTGGGTTTCGGGCCAGGTCCCCAGTAGGGGGCGCATGAGAGGCAACCACATGTTGACATTTCTTTCCATTTTTCCTTCCTTCCTCTTGCTCAAAAATAAAATCTTTTTTTTTTAAAAAAGAAGAAGAAAATGACGCAAAGGCTTGGCCTGTCGCCTCTGCGGTTACAGCCTAGTAAGGAACACATTTCATGTGCCAGGGACGCAGGCCCGGTTTCCAGGCCCAGGTCACCCGCGCTGCCTTTACCGGCTGGGCCCCTCCTCACGTCCGGCCGAGCCCCGCCGCCCTAGGCCTGCCCGCAGCGGGGGGGTGGGGGGGTGTGGGGGGCAGCCGCTCCCCAGCCTGCCCAGGTGAGCTTTCTGAAGGCATGGAGGCGGCATCTGCCTTCGGTCTCGGTCTCCCGGTGACGGGGGAGGAGCGGGGGCTGCCCCTGGCGGCGACAGTAATCATTTCCACTTGCAGGTGGAGTTATCGTTGCTATGGTTACCAGTAATTTTTTTTTTTCCCAGAAGGAAGTAAGGCAGTTAGTCAAGACTCTGCCTCTGAGAACAGAGGGCCAAGGAAGCCCAGCCCCGCCTGCTTGGTGATGACTCAGAAATGTCAACGGGGGCGGGGAGGTGGGGGTGGGGGTGGGGGGTCACGACCAGTCGGTCTTGGCGCCGTTTGGACCGCGGAGGGAGGGTTGATGAAAGCCAGCCCTCGCCTGCGTTTCTGAGCTGCCAAAGCCACGTCTGAGCCAAACGGAGCTGCCCAGTGTGTGAGATCAGGGTGATTTCGAGAGGGCGGAAGAAGCAGGTGCTGCGACTTAGAAGGTGCCGTCACCAGTACGAGGAAGGGGACCTGAGGACACGTCTTCGTCAGCGCGGAGGACCACACAGTGGTCGGGACAGGCTTGGGCGTGCGTGGCGCTCGGGGGGACGGACAGACAGGTCAGCCTTAGCTGAGGCCAGCCTCACTCCTCTCTCCGGTGGAACAAGTGGGGAGCCCCGGCCGGGCGGCTCCGCTGGTCGGAGCCTCGTCCCGTACACCGAAAGGTCGTGGGTTCGATCCCTGGTTGGGGGTTAGCGGGGGAAGACGATCAACATCCCCCCCCTTGGTCTCAGATCGATAAACGGATCTTTGGTGACGATTTAAAACCAAGCGCAGCCCTGGCTGGCGTAGCTCAGTGGATTGAGCGCGGGCTGCGAACCAAAGGGTCGCAGGTTCGATTCCCAGTCAGGGCACAGGCCTGGGTTGCGGGCCAGGCCCCTAGTGGGGGCCACGTGAGAGGCAACCACACACTGATGTTTCTCTCCCTCTCTTTCTCCCTCCCTTCCCCTCTCTAAAATAAATAAATAAATAAATAAAATCTTAAAAAAAATAAAAATAAAACCAAGCGCAGACACAGGCCCAGGGCTGGGCTGACAGGACAGTGCATCAGGTACCAGAAAACAGGACCCTTCCTTTTCCTGCTTCGCCCCACCTGACCCAAAATCCCTCCGCCAAGACTGCGCCACGGCCGCGCTTGGAGGCGGAAGCCCCGGCCCTCGTGTCTCCGTTCGGGTCCGAAGAAGGAGAGGCAGAAAGGCCGGAAGGGGAGCTTTCAAGGAACAGGTTCCAGTTCCGTCTCAGCGGCCGGCGTTTAGTCGACTGGCCGCCCTGGAGGGGGCACAGCCCACGGCAAACGCCTCTAACCACCTGATGCCCTGCCAGCCCCCAGCACCCAGGGGCTCCCTTGGGAAGAAGCGTGAGGACCTGGAGGGTGGGGAGGAAACCCACCACCCCTGCGAGTGCCCGAGCGCATTTGCATCCATGCGGTTAAGCCTAAAAGGGCGCAAATCCGATCAAATTCTCGGAACGGGTGCCCGTCGGGGACTCTCTCCAGCCAGGGCCTCGGAGGGAGGGGGGCAGGTGGAGAGACCACGGGTCCCGTGGCCACCGTCCCGAAAGCACAGGCTCCAGGTGCCAGAAACACGCTTCTGTGGCTCACGGACCCGCAGCCGTTGGAGGGGCTGCCATTTCCCGTTAGCGTGGTGCACACACGTTCCCTGAGACGTCGGCGCGGAATCCAGATCGCTGCCACGCCCTCCCGCCCCAGCCGGCGCGAGGCTCCTCCCGCCGTGCGCGGAGCAGGCCCGCTGGCCAACGGGAAGCAAGTTCTCACGAGGCCCTTGCCGTCCTGCGCGGGTGGGGCCTCCCTGGGACCATCCACAGACAATGCCTCCTCGCCAGCTGCACGAGGAGGCGACGGTCCCGGAGGGTCTGCAGGGCCCTGCGCGCCCCTGCCCCTGCCCCCGGGGGGGGGGGAGGCCCAGAGGGGACAAGAGCAGAGGGCGCTGGGAGGAGACGAGCGGAGAGTTGGAAAGAGGGTCACACGCAGCAGCAGCGAGTGCCGTATTTTTAAATGTCAGGTCCTTGCCTGCAAACTGCCGGCCATAAAAGAAGCCGCCAGCTCACCTTGGGACGTGCGGATACTCCCGAATTTACGAGAAAGGACATCGTGGGGCAGGCACAGGTCCAAGGAAGGCAGGCCCGACGACGTGTGTTTGGGAGCGGCGGGGACTGGGACTGGCCCCCTGACCTGGCCCCCAGGGAGCCCCGGCGTGGGGTCGGCCTCTGGGGACCTGCTCACGACGGGTGCACGCCCCCACCCCCCGCTCCCCCCCCCGCTCTCCGTTCACGGCGGTGGCGTCCGCGCGGCAGCCTCCTGGAGAGAAGGGCTGTTTCCCAGTCACTTCCGTCTCTAGGATGCCTTCCGGGGGGTGGTAGCCCCCCAGGGACACTGCTGTTATTAACAGATTGCGTGGAGCTGTAGCTTCCTTGTTTTCGGGAGGCCGCGCTGTTCGAGCGTTACCTGTGAGAAGTGCCCGATCTTAATTCCGTTTCAGGAAAACCTCAGGGCTTCTCCGAGGCAGATGCGAATCCGGGGGTAGAGAAGGTGTCGCAGTTTTCCCTGCTGGTAAGAAAGTGGACACTCATGAGAGCAGCTGCGAGCCTGGGCTCCGGGGTCAGAACACCAGGGTGTGACTCCCCGCTCACCGCAGGCGTGCCACCTCCGGACAGGCCATCGGCTTCTCCACCCCCCGGGGCCGAGAGGCCGCGGTGACGCAAGGGTTCCAAGCAAAACCCCTCACACCACGCCTGGCCTCTCTCCGCGCTCGCTGGCAGGGTCATGATTAGGGTTTCGTCTGCTGCGCAGAGGGACAGCTTTCTTCATGTTCTCTGGTCTGAAGACAGCTAGCAGTCTGCAGGGACAGAGACCTCCGTCCCACCCCATTTGGAGTGACATGCACATTCAACACGCACACTCCTTACCCCCCGCCTGGTGCGCGTTCCTGGGTAAGAGGTCCTGTCTTTGCTGAGTGCCCTCCCCGCTCGGCAGCCCCTTCTCTTGCTTGAGCCGTGAGACTCACTATTTAAAATTGGAGCATGCCCTGGCCAGCTGGCTGAGTTTGGTGCAGCCTTGTCCTGTGCACCGGAAGGTCGCAGGTTCGACGCCTGGTCAGGGCCCATGCTTAGGTTGCAGGTTCAGGATACCATCGGGGCACAGTCAGGAGGCAACCGCTGGAGGTCTCTCTCTCGCACCGATGTCCTTCTCTTTCTCTGTCCTGCTGCCTCTCCAAAATCAATAAATACACCCTCGGGGGAGGATTTTAAAAAGTCTTTTTAAAAAGAAGAGTTTTCTTGCCTACAGTTTTGGTACATGTGCTGCAGTAAAACCGTTCGTTCGTGCCCACGGAGATTTGAATTCCAGGTCCTGCTTCCGGAAGACTCCGCAGCGCGTGGAGCGCCGTCTTCAAGCCCACAGCCCCCCGGGCAGGGGGGAACGCTCCCGGTTCAGCTGGCGGCTCGCGCGGCAGGCTCCTTCCGGCTCTGCGAGGAGAACGTCGCTGCGGTCGATGCCGCCACATCGATGCCACCACCCTCCGGGCCGGCGAGTCCACGGACTGAGCTGAGCTGCGGCCCCGGAAGATCGCAGATGTCGGTCTGGGACCCCAGCTGCAGACCAGAGGCAGGAGGGTCGAAACGGAGCCGGAGGCCACGGGGACGGGGAGCCCCAGACTGCCCAGGCAGAGGCGGCCGGAGCGCGGGCAGTAAAAGATTTTACTGCAGAGCAGACGGCCGGCCTCGCTCACGGGACCCACTCGGGTTTATGGAGATCATAAGTCACCGCCGCCCGTGCCTTGCTTAAAACTCCGTGACTAAACCTGTCAAATCAGCTCCTCCCTCCCTCCCTCCTTCCTGCTTCCTTCCTTCCTTCCTCCTTCCCTTTCTCCTCCCTCCTTCCTTCCTTCCCTCCTTCTTTCCTCCTTTCCCTCCTTCCTCCCCCCTTCTTTTTCTTTCCTTCCTTCCTTCCTCCCTCCCTTCTCTCCGTCATTCCCTCCCTGTCTTCTTTGCAGCTCTTGCAAATACCAACTGACTCTCACATAATGGAGAGACCGGATCCTAGCAGCCGAGAGTGAACCCCCACATCCCCCTGACT
The DNA here is from genome assembly GCA_039655065.1 of Glossophaga mutica. Classification (NCBI taxonomy): domain Eukaryota; kingdom Metazoa; phylum Chordata; class Mammalia; order Chiroptera; family Phyllostomidae; genus Glossophaga; species Glossophaga mutica. The sequence goes on from CM077316.1 coordinate 52,699,216, forward strand.
CCCAGAGAATGGGCTCCGGCAAGAGGGGAGGGCAGGGTGCCCGGGCTGCAGTGGGTGCCAGGGAGCTGGGACCTGCAGCCCCCACCGGGCCCTGAGCCTGAGCAGGCCGAGAGCGTGGAGCCCAAGCGGATGGCTGCGCACGCAGGCCGCACTGACCCCCGCCCCGCTGCTGGTCGGAGGGCTGCCTTCCAGCGTTTTCCCGGGAACACGTTTCCTTGGCTCCGGCCGGCGCTGCTGGCTTCGAGGAGCCGATCCTAACGGCCTTATCGGGAAGGCAACAATGGCCCATTTCATGAGCCGACCTGAACCGCCGCCAGCGCGGCTCATCTGGTTTTGCTAGCCGCTCCCCCGGCGCTCGGGGCTGATAAGCACACTTCCCTCCCAACAAACAGGGGGTCCGGAGGGGCTGGGAGTGGAGGGGGCTCCTCCGAGCCTGCCTGCCCCTGTGGGGTGCAGCACTGGCCCAAAGGCCCCGCCGGGGTTCCCCAGGGCTGTCCCGGCCATCAGCGGAGAGAGATAAGATAGATGACCGAAAATCGCACCGGCCGGGTGCCCAGGACGGGGGTGCTGGAAGAAACCAGGCCCCTTAGCAGGAAGCACAGGGGGCCCCACGGTCGGGCCCCAGCCCCCGACTGCCCTCTGCTGAGGGTCCCCGCTCCTCCGTGTCTCGGCTCCGGGGGCGGCGACAATAGTGACCTGGCCCCGTCCTCCAGGGCGGGCGTGCCCACCGCTGAGGATCCGCACCCTGCCCGGGCCGCCCCCGCCCCCCGCCCCCCGCCGCGGAGGCCGAGCCCTGCCCTCTTTTTCAGTCCAGCACCCTAACTTCTCCTTCCGAGGAGGGAGCAAAGAGGCTCAGAAAGACACCGCTGTCCACGTCAGACTGGCCTCCAGGGCGTGGAAACGGCCGCCCTCTCCCCCCCTCCCCGAGTCCTGCCCACCGGCCGCCCGAGGGCTGCGCGAAGCCCCAGCCTGCAGGGTGGGGGGCGGCCTTCCTGCCGGCTGCGGGGCCCCGGCGCCCGCGGGCGTCTGAGTCTGTCCCCACGGAACAGAAGGTGCGCGCTTGGACGGAGCGGCTTGAAACCAGGTGGGAAGAGGAACGATACTCGGACGTGTCGGCCGGTCCCGACTTAATTCCTGGTCAGGGCGCAGACGGGTGGCGACTGATCAACAACACTTCTCCTTCGTGTCGATGTTTTCTCTCTCTCTCTTTTCTAAAAATCAGTGAGCAGATCCTTGGGTGAGGATTTAAAAAAAATACACACTCCTCATTCCAGAGGCGATGGGACCGCGGTCAACGGAAGCAATTTGAAGAGGAGAATAATTAAGGCCAGGTGGCCACGGAGCGCGTGAGCAGCAGCCCGCGACGAGGAGCCGGGGCCCACAGACGTGCTGGTTCAGCCCCCCGTTAACCTCGGAGCTGTTTCCCGTGGGTCCCAGCAGAAGCCGAGTGCTGGCCCGGCCCTGGGCCCTGGGCCCCTGGGCCACCGCTGGCCTCCGCCCCCGCCACGCAGGCCGCGCTCCGGCCACTCCTGGGGGACCGGACAGGCTGCCGCCCCGGGACCGCAGTCGGCCGCTCAGAGGCCAGCCCCACGGGGCGACGGGTCCCCGCTCCCTGTGCGGCGAGCGCTCCGCCTCAGCCCTCCCTCACGACAAACCCTCTCAGCGGTTTACTCATTCCAGGCGTTTCTGTCGCTGTCCCGCATCCCGGCGCGTGCTCTCAGGGCCCGGGGACGGGGGACGGGGCCTGGCGCCCGGCAGGTGTCTGCTGCACCCCTGTGAACCGAGGGACGGCGGTGGTGACCAGGGCGGAGGCCCAGTCCGGGCGCGTCCATGGGACATTCGGGGACCAGCAAGCCAGCGGCGGACAGGCAGCCCTGTCCCCATCCTCGAGTTCTCCCTAGTTCCTTCTCGAGCCACCTGAGCGTCCGACCCGGGGGGGGGCTCGGGCCCCCTGCCTCCTGTGGGAGGCTCCCGGCCAGCAGGGAAGGAGGCTGGTGGGCCTCACGGGCTCTCGCTGAGGGCCCGCGGGGTGGCTTCAGGCTGGCAGCGGACGAAGGCCCGGTGGACACTCCTGTCAGCACCCCAGAGCCTCCCGCTGAAGAAATGGGCCGTCCGGGGCTGCATGAGGTGGTGTGTGGCCTTCGCTAAATTAAAAGCTCATTATTAATCGTGCCAGAGGCAAGAAGCAACGTTCTAACTGTCGGAGGGAGGCCTGGCTGCCCACGGCCAGGAGGACTCCCCCTCTGCCAGCCGGGCCCCCCCCCACCCCCGCCGACTCAGACGACGAAGCATCCAGACAGTCACGGTCAGCAGCTGCCCTCGCGGCCGGACGCCGCCCTGTCCCAGAGCCCCTGGGCCGCAGGTTGCGAGCGGCCCTCACACACACGGGCGGGGCCAGGGTGGTGACCCGCAAGGGGCTCTCCCCCGCGTGAGCCCAGACCCCCCCCCCGACCTCTGTGGACCCTTGCAGGGCCAAAGCAGCCCCGGGCAGGGGTGTCTTCCCGCTCCGGACGGACCGACCCAGGCCTTCCCAGGCGCTCCCCGACCCAGGGTGTCAGGCGGCTCCTCCTTTGGCCCCCCACCCCGTCCTTGGATCATGTCATTAACTAGGTTTTGGGGCCCCCGGAGGCCTTTCTCCCCGCCTCCTCACCTGCGGCGCAGGTTCCCGTGGGCAGCTGACTGTGGGGCGCGGGGCGGACACCCACACGGCGCAGGAGGTTCCCCTCCCCCAGCCCGAACCCGTCGCCCGGGGCGCACGCCGCCCTCCGGCCCCGCCTGGCCCCGGGCCTTGGAGCCCTTCCTGCTGAGCCCCGCGCTGGGCCCCGGGGCCCACGGAGGGGAGGAAGGACAGCTGGCTGCGGACGCCGGCTGTGACAGCGGCCACCGGGCAGAGTGCCCTCCCCCGGCTCCAGCTAACCTGGAAGCCGCCGGCCCCCGTCCCGAGCTGCTGCTGGTGTGCCCGCACGGCCACCAGGAGCCAGCTGCCAGCCACTCTGCCTGTCCTTCCTCCGGACGCCCCTCCCGCCTGCCTGCGCGCCGGGGCCACCGGAGACCTGACATTTGTCTGCTTTGAGAGTAGATGAGTATTTATTAGATCGAAGCAGCTGGGAGCGCCGTGATATTTAGACGGGGATTAGGAGTCGTGCACGAGCGGCCGATAACGCGGGCCTCTCCTCCGTGAGCGGCCCGGGCCCCGCTGCGGGGGGCCCCCCGGGCCTCCTGTGACAGCGAGATACAGTTCATTTCCTGCCGAAGCCTCGCGCCGGGCCGCGCTGATATCGCCGCGTTATTTAGAGTAGAAAGGTCAGGCCCGAGACTGAATAATCAATGACGGGGAATCTTCGGGGAAACCGGGCAGCTGGCAGGCAGGGCCCCCTCATCCCAGCCCGACTCCCCTGGCCCGCCTGCCCGGCTTCCGGCGGGCGCCGCTGCGGCGGGCTGGTTGTTCTCCCTGCGAAACGGGCCCCGAGCCCTCGGAGCCGACGGGCTGAGCCTGCTGGGCCAGGGCTGGGCCAGCGTTCAGGCAGCTTTCCGGCGTGGGGGGGGCGGGGGGCTGTGCTCAGCCTTCACACGCGATCCGCCTGCCCCTGGGCCGTCCGCCCCGGCCACCTGAGCACGGAGTTCCTAATTGCACGTGGTGGCTTTCTTCTCCTCGGGCCCTCGGAGGCCTTTGTCCCCACCGGGGCACTTGGTGTTCGTGGTCACCGACAGAGAGTCTGTGAAGCTGACTTCCACAGCTCACCCTGAGGGTGAGGCCACAGGTGGCAGGTCGGGAGTCAGGCGCGGGTGCACCTGCTGGGGTCTCCTCCTTGAACAGGGGGTCTCGCTAACCCTGGCAGCCGGAGCCCCCGCCCCACGGACGCAGAGCAGGCCCCTCGGCCCAGCAAGGTCGGGCAGCGTGCTCAGTGCGGTCCGCGCGGAGCTGCCGGGCGGGAGTCTCGGGCCCAGGGCTCCCCGGTGCCGCGGGCTCGCGCTTGCTGGTACCTGGCAGGTGCGGGCGGGTCCCTGACACCCACACAGGGGCTTCTGGATGCCTCACCGCTCACCCCGGAAAGTTCTCAGAGACCCAGGTTTCCACAAGTGCTTCTCCCTCGCTGGAAACCACTAGTGACCGTCACATCAGCGGGCAGACCCCACGCCCGGCGTGGCGCAGGGCTGGGTCTCGCCTGGAAGGAGAGGACTGGGCCAGGGGCCCCCGAGGTCCCCTTTGAGCCTTGGATGTCACCCACGTTATTGGTTTGTAAATCAGATCACGGTCGGCCCCTGAACCGCACGGGCCTTGCTGTGCAGACTGTTTTCCCGCTGACCGCAGCCCGATGGGCAGCCCGGTCCCACACAGTTCCAGGGTCACCACCGTGGGTGGGAAGCTGCCTGACCGGGGGCCCCACGTCCTGAGCCCGGAGTTTGGACTGTGTGGGTGGTCGGCGCCCCCAGTCCTGAAGTCGTTCCAGGGTCGACCTTGGTTTCCTGCAAGTGTGGTCTCGCCATGACTTTTCAAACCGCAGTCAGCGTCTTAGTTTGGGAACCTGAAGGACACAAATAATAAAACCACCAACAATTAACCCACCAACTAACAAGTGCAGGTCAGCCTCCTGGCTCATGCTATTGTGAGGGTCCCGATGGGAGCCCCCCGAGGGCTGTGTCCATCGGTGTGGTCAGAATAAGGTCGGGGTGGGGCCGAGGGGCTGTGGGTGACGGGCGGGGTGATAGAAGGAGCTGGACCCGGGTTGCCCACCAGGGGGCATGAGCTGCAGTGCAAGACCCACCAGGCAGGACCTCGGACCCACTTTCCCTGGCTTGCATCTGTCCTGCCCCTTTCCCGGCCAGCAGCTCGGTCGCCATTGTCGAATCCGCTGCAGGACAGTGAAGAGAAACATCTATTTGGCTTTTCCAGGTTTCCAAGCGTCGATGAAGACATGCCCCATGACTCCGAGGGAGGGCCCTGGCGTGGCGGCTGGCGGTGTGGCGGCTGGCGGCGTGGCGGCTGGCGGCGGGAGTGGAGGCCGCGGCCCTGACATCCCCAGGCGGACCCCCTTCCTCCCGCAGGGCGCGAGGGGCCTCGGGCCCGGAGTCCATTTCCAGAAGCCGCCGGGCGGGGGGCGTTGCCAGGGATGGACATCGGCTTGTTCATAGGGCCTGAGATTCTCTCGTGCAGGCGACTGTCCTGTCTCCTTCCTTTCGGGGCTCCCTGTCGCCCCCAGGCCAGAACCGCTTCCCCACCCGCCGGCGCCTGAACTCGGGAGTGGGATAGCAGGGCCCGAGAGTGGAGAGCCGGCCCTGGTGTGTCCTGGAAGAAGACGGGAGGGGGGTGCAGCCGAGCGGTCAGTGCCTTGGACGGACGCTGCGGCCAGGCTGCCCGCGTGTAAACCCGGCCTCTGGGCTCTGCGGCCCTGCACCCTCGGGGGCGTTGCTCCCGGTTCCTCGTGCTCCGGTTTCTTCCTCTGCAGCGACACCACCTACGGGCGATGTGGGGGGGGGGGCCCGTCACCGGCACCCTCGGGGCAGACTCCGCCTCCCCGCCCGCTACGCGTCCACCCCAGAGCGTGCGCTCCGCAGTGCGCGCACCCGAGTGAGTGAGGGGGGCACGCGGTCATTTCTCACCCCGCTGCTCCGGCGGAAGCCACAGACAGGCTGCTGGGGCCTGCGTCCCTCCTCTGAACGTTGTTCCAGAAGCGCGCCTTGAGATGCGCCTTGGAGACAGCCTCAGGGCGGCAGGAACCCCTTCACTCACTCACTCACTCGTTCATTCATTCATTCATTCATTCATCCATCCATCACTCATTCAACAGGCGCTGGGAGTCGGCCTCCCAGGAGCCAGGGCAGCGGTGGGCGCTGCGCCCCACCGGCCCTCAGCTCAGAATGGGCCCGGGCACCTGCCCCTCGCTCACGGGACTGGGGTCGAAAGCAGGGTGCCGGTGTGCCCCAGGAAAGGCAGCGCAAGCTGGTGGTGCCGTGTGGCAGCTGTGACCGCTGTTACCTCCCCGGGGCCCTGGCCCTGCCCTCGGATGGGGCACGAGATCAGAAGGACGACCCGGGCGTGCCTGGGGTCCGGCCTGCCTGTGCCTTTTCAGAGCGGGTTCCTGCAGAGGCAGGTGAGGCCTCTCAGCCCAGGTCTCCCAGGTGCGAAAAGGCCCCAGGTGCTGCCCCGGGGGCCGTGGGGCCGAGCCCAGGCCAGCAGCCCTACGGCGGCTGAATGGGGGTGGGTGTCTTCCCCACCCCCACCCCCTGGGTTGCCACACCGGCTGCCACCCCTGAAGTTTATAGGTGCCATTACCTATGAAATATCCGTTCCATCGAAAGGCAGCCGCGGTTGGGGATGGGCGGCAGATTGCAATTTAATGACCGGATTGAAATATGCTAAAGCAAACCAGGAAATAAACAGAATGCTGGCGGCCTGGAGACCCTCAGTCTGTGCCTGGGGCCCGGAGGCGGCCGGCTCGTCAGTCAGCCCACCGGCAGGGTTAGTGGCTGTTACTGCGACCGCAGGCGAAGCAGGTCTCCCCACAAGATTTACACCCGGCGCCCCAGAGGCTGAAGGGCCGAGGCGGGTGGGGGGGGGACCCGCAGGTGCTGGTGCGGGTGCTGGGGATGGAGCGGGGGCGCCACCGCCCGCGGCGGCCGTGACCGCCCCTCTCCCGGCCCCTCCACCGCTCAGCAGCCGGGCCTGCCTCTCCAGCGCCCTGCCTCCGTCCCAGGAAGACCTCGCTGCTGAGCCCGCGACCCGGTCCTGCTCCCCCGAGAGCCTCCCGTAGGGACGTGCGCCCGTGACTCAACTGCCGATCCCCCGTCCGTGAGAACGGCGTGGGCACCCGCTGCCGAGCCAGATGGGCAGGAAGACCCCTGGCCTCGGGGGCGAGGGGTCTGCGCGTTCCCTGTGACGCCGGCACCCAGAGCGAGGCTGGCGCAGGCGGCTCCCAGGAGACGTCCGACTGCAGGGACGGCGTCTGTCCTCGGGGGCCTCTTGCCCTGTGAGGCACAAACCTCGCGAGGCCCCAGCCTCACCACGTCCTCGCCCCCCGCAGTCCGACCCCTCGGCCCTCCACCGCTGCAGCCACGGCCGTCACTGCCACGGGCCCACGAAGCCTGAACGCTCAGCCACCGGGGCAGCTCCCCGCCGTGGCCCCGCGAGGCGAGGCTGGGGTTCGCTGTGGCACCTGGAGGGAGAGGGAAGTGTGAGTTGACCCGAGAGGGTCCCTCCTCTCCCCACCCCCACCTCTGGGGAAACCTGGTTCCCCACACTCAGCAAACGAGGCTGTCGCACCGCTGACGAATGTCAGACGCGCTGCGCTGCCGGGACTGGGGGGGGGGCAGACCACGAGCAAAGGAGGAGCCTTGTCTCCCGTCACGGGGGAGGACACCCGGTTTTCTCTCCCGGGGGGGGGCAGCCCTGGCCCCCCGAGGTCGCGGCCCTCTCTGGACGCGGCACCGAGCTCCATCACGCGATGTGCTGTGCTGGGGGGCGTCTGTCCAGTGACACGGCTCCGAGGCTTGTCTTTTGCTCTTGCTCATCCTTTTGGTCACTGAGGGTGACAGGTGGCCAACGCTCCAAGCAGTTCCTGAGTGGCCGTAGAGCCGGGAAGGGGCTGCCCGGCCCGAGACCACACCCTGCCCCCACCCGCGGGGCACTTGGGAACGTGAGTGGGAGGGAGGCCGCGGCTCTCAAGGACAGGGGAGCCTTCCCACCCCCCCACCCCCCGCCGATTCCCCAGAGAGGACGGCGCATTCGGGGGGGGGGGGCGCCGCAGCGCGGAAGGATCTGCCCCGCAGTCACCGCCTGGAGGCGAGGGGCACCAGGACCTGCGGAGTTTGGGTCCGGCTGGCACGGGGCAGGGTCGGCTGCATTTGACCTCCCGGGTCTCACAGCGAGCGCCGCTCTGACCGACACGCTGGCTGGGGGCTGGGTCCGCAGACGCCGGGCAACTGCGGGAGGGAGCGGCCTGAGGCTGCCCTGCAGGCTGGACCTCCCCCGTGCGCCCCGTCTGCCGACGTGCAGAGGGAGGCGGGGCCGCGCTCCGCTCCGGCCAGACTCTGCGAACCAGCGTGGGCCGTCGGCCGGGTCTCCGAGCCTCGGCCGGCTCCGGACGGAGCCGAAAATCTGATCCCCACCCGCTCTCCGTGCCTTTGCTGCTTCCCACGCATTAGGTCGAGTTGCAATCAGGGGACAGGACAGGGCGAGTGACCGGCACCCCGGGCCCACCTGCCGCCCTCCGCAGGCCGTCTGTGGAACTGGGACCGCAGCGGGTGTGAGCACCCCCACCCCCCACCCCCAGGGGGACGCCCCACCCTGCGGCCCGAGTGGGAGCGGGGCGCTGCGGCCCAGGGGGCGTTGCAGCTGGAACTCGGAGACAACAAGTGCCACCAGACCGGGCCCCCCAGGCCGGGGGTCTGGCGCGTGCGGACGCCCCCAGAGAGGGGCTTCCATGGGACACGGCGCAGTGAGGTGGGGGACCCCGGAGCGCCAACGCCCGCCTCCTGCTGAGGGCGGAGCCCTTCCCGCCGGGGGCCCTTCTCTGGACACATCTCCTGGGTCCCACGCTTCTCCTTCGACCGGGTCACAGACAAGAGAAAGTGGACAGCCTCGCTGGGCGAATGGCCGACTCCCAGGCTGAGATTTACTGGGGACCTGCCTGGACTTCTAGCTGGTGCTTGGTGGGGGCGGCCTGTCACTGACAAGTGGACAAGAGGGGGTGCTCCCTCTTCTGGCAAAGCTACTACTTGCCCTTAAACGACCCTCCCTTCCTCCCCCTCCCCCCTTCCTGGGTGAGGTTGGTGGCCCCTGAGGCCACGTGCCCCACGGCCACGGTGCCTGGACTTCCGCAGGATCAGGGGGACCGTTCAGACCCTAATCCCCAGGAACGCAGCCCTAGGTGGGGGAAGGCCTGGGCCAGCACGCTGCAGAAAAAACACGGCAGACAAGCACGTTTTTGCAACAAAAGAAACTATTTATTTGGAGTATGCATTACCAGTACAAATTAGGAGACTGTAAAAGCTACACCGTGTTAGCATCACCGGAGAACACGAACCTCAGCCGGAAGGGGGGGCGAAGCCCGTGCTCTCGCGGGGGCGGAGGAGCTTCAGCTCCCAAACCCGAAACGGAGCAGAGCTTCGCAGGGGCGGGGCGCGGGGGCACAACCAACAACCAAAGGAAAACACTTCAAAGTAACTGGAAATGCCAAAGGAAAAGAAAGGGGGGTAAGCGAGAGGAGGAGGAGGAGGAGGAACACATCGCATGTTTTATTTACTTTAACAAAAGGGGAAAAAGGTTACAAAAAAGAAGATTCCAGAAAGCTTTGAGCTGGGGTGCGAAGCCAAGGTGATGTGAAACGCCTGTCACCCGCTGTGACTCGCAGACCAGGGGCGGCGTCGGGGCAGCAGGGCCCCCCAGCGCCACTGCCCGACCCCCCCCCCCCCCCACGCCTTCCCGCCCCGTCCCTCACGGAGGTTCTGGCTGCTTCCCGGACCCTCGGTCGTCCGTGACAGTGACACGGGGGGGTGTTTTCAAGGGAGTGTCTTCCTGGCCCTACCGCCTTCTTTTCCCGTGACCAACAAAAACATTCCGAGCCACGCCCAGCGGCCGCAACGCCCTGCCCCGCAGTCCCGAGGGCGGGGACCGGGCTCCGCTCTCCCCCAGCTGATCCCCCAACAGCGGGACCCCCGGCCCGCCCGCACCGCCCGCGGGAGTCCTCCGCAAGGAGCGCCCTCGCCCTCTCGGGCTGGGAGAGGCCCCCTGGAACGCTGTTATCAGTCCGATGAAAGAAAAGAAGGCACTTCGCTGTGACGGTCACGAGCCACAGGGCAAAAGCCTTTCCCTGCGCGCCGGTCAAAGGTGCCCGGGCTGGCGCCAGGACCTTCGAGAAGGCCGAAGGGGAGTCGAGCCCGGGACATGGTGTTCCCGAGGGGCAGGCGGGCCCGCTCGTGGTGACGCCAGCTCCACCCCGAGACCCGACGGAAGCAGCGAGAAACGGCTCCGCGCCGCGTCCCTGTTTCACACCACCTTGGGCCCCGTGAGGACCAGGAACAGCGGGGTCACAACCCTGACGGTCAAAGAGAAGCCCCCCCATACACAAACCAAAAGTAACACAAAGCAAAACATTTCTCGTTATATTTTCAAGAGCAGGAAGAAAGGAAAGACGTTATCTCTGGGTCTCAAGTTAAGAAGCAGAACGGCGTGTTGGGCCGCACCTCTGTGGACGCTCACTGTCCCAGCCTTTTTCTTTTTTTTTAGTTTACAAAATGAGTAACTGTCACTTTTAAACATCGTGAAACAGGAGATGGGTGTGCACAACTCGACACTTGTCTAGCATTCTTGAGCTAATTCACAAATGCAAGAAAAGCAAAGAAAAATGGGGGAGGGTGGCCGACGTGGGCAGTGCGGTGCCGGAGCGCCTCGGGGCGCAGGGCGTGGTCCCCGGGGAGCAGAGGGAATCCCGTCCTGTGTCGCGTGCGATGAGGGTCGCGTTAAAAACTTTTATTATAAACACTATTAAATTCAGACCGCCTTTTTGGTTTTTTTTCCCTTTATCTGAATATACAAGAACATTCCTGACCAAATGTTCGTCATCAGTACTACAAAGAACGAGACACCAGTCGCAAGAAGCAATGGAAAATGTGAATAAAGCTGAGAGGATCGTTGAGTATTTTTTTTGTTTTTTTTTTAAGTTTTTTCTTTTAAATTTGAGTTTCTGTAGTTTCATCTTTTTTTGGTATCGAAGTCAGGTTTTTTTTTCTGGGCAGAAAAATAAAACTCGGGAGGGAAAGGGGCGGCGGGGCGCGGGGGAGGAAAGGCAGCCGCTGACGAAGGCCCCCCCGCCCCTCCCCCCCGGCGGAGCGGCAGGGAAACCGGGTCCAGGAGGTGCCGCCGGGCGGAGGCTGGGGGGGGGCCTCCCCCCCCCGAGGGCTGCACGGAGCGGGAACGGGGGGGCGCGGGGGGGCAGACCCGAGGGGCGGCCCGTGGGGCCAGGGAGGCGCCGCGCTCCCGCGCGCCCTGGGAAACAAGCCTGGAGCCTGGGTGGGCGGAAAGGTGGGCAGGCGCTCCCAGGGGGCCGTGCAGCCCCAGGCCCGCGCCACCCGCCCCCCACCCCACCCCTGTGGAAGACCCCGCTCTCACGTTCTGCTGAACCCAAGCGACCTTGTGGCCACCGTGCCAGAGGCCAGCGTGGCCGCGGAGAAGAGGCGGGAAAGGGACCCAGAGGCTGCCGGTGCAACGGGCTGTGCGGATCTTTCCGTCGGCCGGCCCGAAATGGCCACCATCTGACCCAGGCTGACGGCGCTCTGCGCTCCTGTCCCTGCCATCCTGCGACGGCCCCTCTCGGGAACCCGGCCGGGACCCAGTCCCGGAGAGCCGCCGGGGCCCCGCACCGCGAGGACGGTCCTTCCACCGGGCACACGCTCCGACACTCCCACAGGGGCACTTCTGTTCCTGACCGCGGGGCCGCGTGGGGCGTCCTGTTAGGGGGCCAGCCTCGCCCCCTGGGGGCTCACCTTCCCCGGAGCCTCTCGGGCAGGGTCGCCGTGACTGGGCACTCAGCACTTGCAAGGCCTCCGGAAGGACTGAGGCACAAGCCGAGAGCACCAGGCCCGCCCGAGCTTTCTAGCTGGGGGCTGACCTCCGGGCTAGGAACTCGACCGGCCAAGGCAAACAAGCAGAAGAGCAAGACCCTTCCCTGGGTCCCCGCAGGGACGGCCCCGGGGTGCGGACACGAACCGAAGCTAGCCTGGGAGCACCGCCACCCCACGTGCCGCGACCTCAGACGCGCTGCTTCCTGAGCTCAGACTTACACCTCGGCCACGGAGGACACCGGCGTCTCCCGTCTGTCACACGCCCTTGCTGAGCCCAGGCCACCGCCCACCCCGCAAGGGGCGGAGCTGCCGCCTGCACTGCGGCACAGCTGGCCACGAAGGACGCAAGCTCAGGTGACACCGGGCGGGGCACAACTTTCCGGCCCTCTCGTCGCCCGTCGCCCCTGGACAGGCCCGGGGCACACGGCTCACCGCCGCCAGGGCCTCCCCGGGAACCGCTCCTCCCGCCCCCGTCACTCGCGGGTCCTCCAGGGAGCTGGCGAGCAGCCGCCCGGCCAAGATCTCACACAAGCGTCCCCTCCACAATGGGACGCAGTGCCACGGAGCACCGGGCATGCCACGCCACGCCCCCAGCACGCGACAGACACAGAACAGAACCCAACCCACGGCCGACGCTGTCAGCACCGCGCCGGGCTCCGAGGCTCGAGGGGCGTGAGCAAGAGGAGGGGGCACTGGGGACCGGCCGGTGCGCGGGTGAGGCATGGCCTGTGGGCGCCGGGGCACGGGTGCTGGATGCTGCTGGCGCCGAGCGTCTGCGTGTCCGCGAGCTGCCCGCAGAGTCACCAGGTCCCTCCCCCGGGCCGGCAAGGAGAGCTGGTGTCCGCATGCCGCACGTGACCAGCCTCGGGCGGTGCCTGCGAGAGGCGCGCGCGTGCCTGCAGGTGCGCGCGCACGCGGGCAGGGGCAGCGGCGGGGTTTCAGGGCGCGGGCCCTCTCCTCCGCCCGGCTCTGCGGCAGGTTCTGGCCTCCAGCGGCTGCGCCTCTGGGCCCCGCGCTGCTCCGGGACGACCGGGCGCCGCCCTTCTCACCTCCAGCCCCGTCCTGCCTGGAGCCAGCCTGGTGGAGCCGCCCCTGGGCCGGGGGCGCCTTCGGGAGGCGGCCGTGGCAGCCCCCGGGGAAGAACGGGCTGGGAGGAGGGCGGAGCTGGGGGGGGGAGGGGGGAGGCCCGCGGGGCGGGGAGAAGCGGGGGCGGTGACGGGACCCGGGGCTGTCTGGGCAGGCTCGGTGAGGCGGACGTGGCTCCTCAGACCACCAGCGTGAGAACGTACAAACACTTTTATTATTTCCTTTGCGTTTTTCCTCCTTAAATTCCTCTAATTGTTGAGAATACCCTTCAGTGACGCGTAGGGGCAGGGACCCAGGGGCCGAGGACAGAGCGCGGGGGCGGGGAGGCGCCGGGCTGGCAGCTGGAGGCAGGGAGGGGTGGTTTCTACCCAGAAAAGAGGGGACAGAGTATAAAGAAGTGTCCAGAGTGGCTGAAGCAGCGTCCCCCGGGGAGAGGGACGCAGACGCGCGTGTCTGCTGGTTGCTTCCACCTCCAGGCTGACCGCTCCGGCGGGGGAGGCGCCCTCCCTCGGCCCGGCCGGGCCGGCGTGCGGGGAGGTCAGTTGGAGGTGTCGGAGTGGACGCTGCCGGGGCCTTCTGTGGGGGACGTCACTGAGGAGGGGGTGGTCGCATCCTGCCAGCCTCCGTTGGCCTGGAAGGGAAGAGGGAGACACGTCAGTGCCCTGTGACCGGCCGGCGGCGCGGGCCTGCTCCCGGGGACGCCTGTCCGAGGGCTGTCCCCGCGGTGGGTCGTGCCCACCTTGCAACTCTGCCACAGGGTCCCCCACGCCCCCGTCCGCCAGGGACCGCCCGTGCTCCGGGGAGGGGTGTGTGACGGCGGCCCGTGGGCCTGACTCCGGCCAGGCACACATGCCCCCGTGGCCTTGGGTCCCCCCGAGAAACACAGAAAGGCCCCCCAACTGCTTCCTAAGGCCTTTTCCAGCTCAGGTGTCCCCTAGGCCATGGGGTGGCAGGCACCCGCTCCCTGTCCCTGCCACAGGATGACGGATGGGACACCTCTCACGTCCTTGGGAGGGACACGCAGCACAGGACTGGACTGTAACTCAGGGCAAGACCTAACTGTGCTACAAGCCGGCTGCAGGAAGGTTCCATGAAGGCAAGACCCCATCCTGGTGCAGCATCAGGAGGGGCTTCCTGGAAGAGGCCCCTTGGAGAAGAGCCTTGAACAGAGGTGACCGGGGAGAACAGGGCGATGGTGCCCAGGCCCTGGGACCGCCCCGACGGAGACACCCACGAGGCCGTGAGCTGGGGCAGGGGCTTGACCGCCGTCTGCAGATGGCCCTGCTGACCCCCTGCACCTGGGAGCACCCACACACCGGTGGGGTTCTGAAAGGGCCTGCCTCAGGGAGCGGGCCCCGGCGGCACGCCCGTCCACCAGGCCTGTGACGCGCTGAGAGGCAAGCGTGCCGGGTCCCTTTGGAGGGACCAGACCTGGCCCTGAACACGGACGGGGGCGCAGGCCCGGTGTCCGCCGCTGCAGCCCCTGAACTACCGGGGGGTCCCAGGCAGGTGTGACCGCCGCCGCCTGGGGGGGACCTGGCTCTCGGGGCAGCGGCACTGAGGGGCGGATGGCCGGGGACCGTTGGCGCCTCCTTCCTGAGATGGCAGGAGAAGGCGGGCTCCGGGGGGCCCTGCTCCGCCTGCTTCCCTCCCGCCGGCTTGCCCGCGCGACGCTCCGACGTCCCCCGAGAAAGCGGGCTTTCGCTTCGGAGCAGCTCCCAGCAGCGCAAGGACACAGTTTCCCACCTTTGCTCAACTGAGAGCGGACCTGGACCCTCCAGGGCGGGTCGGCGCCTCCTGCTGGGTGATGGCGTTTGTCTTTTACGACTGAGATGGGCTCAGATGTCATTTATGAATGTGACGTTCGCCATCGCAATACGGTATTTAACGGAACGCAGGCGCCCATGGCTGTCCCTCGGGGTGACTACGGTCAGCGTTCGGTCTGTCCTGATCATCGCGTGTGCGCGTGCGCGCTGGATGGGTAGGCAGACAGGCGGATGGCGGGCAGGTGTGTGTGTGCCGAGTGGCACAGGACTCTCAGGGAACAGCACAGAGGTGTCCGAAGCCACGAGGCAGAGGGTGGGCGCTGGTTAAAGGGAGAAGCGTCTTGCATCCTGGACTCGGTCTGGGACAAGAGGACACCGGGGTGACAGGGACGTCCAGGCCACAGCCCCTGGCTCCCAGGCCCCCACTGCCCCCCCAGGATTCCGTGAAAAGGACAGTCACAGGCGTCCTGGAGGAAGCCCTCGGCCAGAGCAGGAGCCCCGCGGTGTCGGCTTGGACCAGGAGGCTCTGGAGCTTCGCGGGAGCCGACTCGGAGTGGCGAGGACTCGGACGGGGGCCCTCTGGCCTGGGTCTCCCGGGACCACAACCCGGGGGAAGGGGATGGGGACCCAGGAGCTAGCACTAACTGGGCGGCCCGCCCAGTGACGAAGAACGTGAACATCCCCCACTAGAGATGAGCAAGCAGGGGCACGCCGCCCCGCCCCGCCCCGAGGGGGGTGCCAGCGCTGCAGGTGCGGGGGGGGGGGCTGCGGCTGGCGGCCAGTCCCCTGACCTCTGGCTGCGGCGGTGGGCTTAGCGGGCCTCCCCCCCCAGACAGGCCACGCCGTTGCAGCCTCCCGGATCAAAGCCCCGGGCCTCCAACCCGCGGGCGCCGGGCGCCGGGCACCGGAGGTTTCAGCACGGCCACTGCTCACTCCGCCCTGCCACAGGGCGTCCGGCACTTGGCCGACAGACCGGCGGGCATCGGGTCTTGCCGGAGCCCGCTCCAGGGATAAGGCCCAGCACCTGCAGGAGGGCGGGGGAGGGCGGGGGAGTCGGGGGCAGAGCCCAGCGCACGATTCTCCCGACAAGCACGACGGCACAGCGGTGCCACCCGCCCAGCCCTCCTGTGGCGCGTCTTCCAGCCCAGAGCGGCGGCGGGGCTCAGACCGGCCCACCCTCCGCTGCGTCCCCCGAGCTCACCTTGCAGCTCGCGGCTGATGCGGAGAACTCATCGCCCGATGTGACAGCCCGCACGGGCCCGGCACTGAGAAACTCCCTGGCAGCCCGCGATGCACCGAGGTGCCGCGACGCGGCGGCCGGCAGCTCCGAGAGGGGCCAAGCCACACGCGGCCGATGCCAGCCAGCAGGGGAGACCCTGGGCGAGGCTGGGGGGACGCGCCCTGGCCGGTGGGGCTGGCCAGCGAGGAGGACAGAGGGCCGCAGAGGCGTCCCCTCGCCCAGGTTCTCTGAGATGCACGCGTTCTCCCGACATTCAGGGCGCGCGTCCCGGAAGCCCTCTGAGTTGCAAGGGTGCCCCGGAACGTCCCCGCAGGGCTGCAGACTCAGTCTCCCGGGACACCCCACAACGGCAGACGGGCCCGGCCCGCCCCAGCTCGAGCTGGTATCTTCCCAAAATGGAGTTCGGATTCTGTCCCCACCTGCCTCAACGTTCGTGAGCTTCCGGACGAGGCCCAGCGTCCTCGTCAGGCCCGCGATGCCCCTGACCTTGCTTCCTGCCTCAGCCACCTGGTGACTCAGGAGTTCCCGTGACGGAGGGGCCACCCCATGCCCCTCCGTCCCCTGACGGAGACACCAGGTGCCCAGGGACACGCCCTCCCACCGGGCTGTTTCCAACCGCGAGCGTGCGAGTCCTCGCCCCAGTGCCCCGGCCACGTCTCCCCGGGCAGCCGCCCTCCGCCCGGGCTCGACCGGCACCTGCGCGGCCGGCGCGCGCGTCCCAGCCCACGTGTGCACCGCCCACCAGACCAAGACCCCAGTGGGCGCGCAGAGGCAGCGCCTGGTGCCAGGTGCGTCTCCGTCCAGGAAGCGGGCTTTCTCCCACTAAGCAGGTGTCAAGGCGACGCGGAACTCCATCGCTTGCCCCGAGCAAGTAACCACGAGTAACGTTTATATCACTGTCTTGTCTTTAGGGAAACTGGCTAGAAAACCATTGGGTCCTGCCTGCTGCGCCCCCGCAGCCTGCACCCCCTCGCAACGGGGGGCCGTCTCCATGGGGCCCAAGGGCACCACTGCTGTGGGTCCCAGCCCACGATGCACAGGACACACAAGGTCCCCAAGTGGCCTGGAGGGCCCACGCCCCTCACGCCTCAGGGCTGGGACCCACGCGCGCACGACGTTCCCAACCCAGGACGCGGTGATGCAGCTGCCAGGGTAGGGCGGGGCCGCCCGCCTTCTCATTCCGGTGCACGGGGCAGACACGGCCCTGACGCGTGGGGCCCCACGCCCCGCAGACGCGGGGACTCTGGAGGTGGCACGTCCGCGGGGAGTGAGAACTGAAGGTTGGCTTCGTTTACCCTCCTAGCGGGAAAGGAAAACCGGCGCGCTGGCCTTCGCCGCATCCGAGAGTCTCGGTGCGGCAACCGCGGGTCCCAGTGAACACCCTCCGCGCTCAGAGCTACAGAGCCCACAGCACCCCCCCCCCACACACACACCGCGTGCAAACACACAGCTCCCATCGCCTTCTCGCGGAGCGGACGCACGCTCAGACCACACGGCCCCGAGGGAGCGGGTGTGCACGCGCTCTCCCACACGCGCGCACGGGGCCGGGGGGGGGAGGAGCGGCCGCACTGGACGACCATCGCGCGCGCCTGGACAGCCAGGCCTGGACGTCTCGGCCTCCGACGAGCGTCCTGCGCGGCTGACCCCACGCAGCCCCAGCGGTCCTTTCACTCCCACGGCCTCCGACTTGGCTTTGCCTTGCTGAGAGGCGCCGTCTCCTGGGGCGCACACCCAGACCACACGCCCCTCCACGTGACCCGGTCTGCCGGAATGCGCACGCCCCTCCGGGGACACCTCTCGCCCGCCTACCGGCGCCGTCTGACCGAGCAGGAGATGGCGCGCCCCCTCCCCCCGGGACTGCCAGGCCCGCAGTGACAGGCCGGGGAGGGCGTCACAAGCCAACTCCACGTCCCGGGGACTGGCGTCTTCAAGTACGCCGAGGACATTAATAGCAATGACATTAATAGCAATTTACGTGCCATCGCCGAGACAGAGCCACAAAGGCTCGGCTGGCAGCCTCTCATTTGGAAGACTGTGATTTGTGGGAGGCGCGGGCCGTAATCACAACAGGAATTTCAGAGCCCTTACCTCCCCTGACGCACCGAACGCCTTTCAGAGCCCTAACTGCCATGTTGCCGGCGAGTGCGCTGTTCCGGCACCGCTGAGCGTGTGCGGGCCGTCAGGCCCACGGGGGTGGGGACACAGGGGGAGCTGGGGGTGCAGAGGGGCGCAGAGCGGGGCTGCCTCCACCGCGCCTCGTTTGCTGGGGGAGGGGATTCTCTCGTGGAGAATCCTGGTCACAGACACACGGGAGCGAAGGCCGGAAACCACCAATGCGCCCCGAACCACGGCTGTGGGGACACCCCTGGGACTCGGATTCTCTCCCACGGGCACGGTGGGTCGCCTTCTAAACGTACGTTTCTTCCCTCTTAGACTGTCCCAGGCACGCGTGCGGTGGCGACCTTCCAGCTGCGCAGGGGGGCTCCGGGGAGGGAAGGAGAAGGGCAGGGAGTCACGCGGCATCGGACCCCGACGCCCGAGGAGAACGCGCCGCTCACGGACAGTGGAGACGGGGGGGGGCAGGGGCCGGCCGGCCCGCAGGACGGAAACCGTCTCGTCCAGCGCAGGGGCGAGGAGACCTCCGCGCGCGCGGCCGTCTCTCTGCCTGGCTGTGCCCCCGCCGTGGGCACGCTTAACTGCCCCCGAGTCCGAGCGTGACACTGGGTGTGTGGCCAAGACTCCGGTCAGCTGCGGGTTCTTCTGGAAAATGCCTGGGTTCAGTTTTACGGCCCCGATTTCTCACGGACCGGGCGTAACGGCAAATGGACTCCAGGCGCCGACCGCACCGAAGGCCAGCGCTCGCCTCACTCACACACCCGCCTTCACTCTCCCCGGGGTCACGGTCTGGCTTTCACTCCGCAGAACCCTCCGCGGCAATGAGCAGGAGGAGAGCGGGGCCGCCCGCCACCCAGAAGTAGAGTCGGCTCTATTTTCCAATGGTTTCGAAGTGCGGCACCGGGTGATCCGCTCATCGTGTAAGAGTCCTGGAGAGCAGGGAGGAAAAGAGGGACCTTTCGGGAACACGTCTACGAGGCCGATGCAACGACGATCTCCCCAGTCATCGCAGAGACCGAGATGCAAGTCAAATAGAAGCGTGACCCCATTTCGTAATTCGGTAACTGACAAGCACGCAACGCCCTCAGCTCGTGGCGGCGAGTCCGTGGGGGCCGTGGACGACCACTCACGAGAAGCATCCAGGAGAAAAGTTCGAGGTTCGTGTCCTCTGACCCACCAACTCCATCCCCAGAAACGTATTCGAGGAGGTAAGAGGAAAGAGACAGTCTTCTGTGCTGTGATGACGCCACAGTGCTCGTGACAGCGGAAAACGGAGCCAGCTCACAGCGGACGCCCACCGCAGAGCTCGGTTAAGTGAACCGGAGACTCGTCCTGTGGCGGGCCCCGCGGGCAGGGCGCAGAGCCACGTCTGAGCAGAGTGGTTGACGACATGGGAAACATCCCTACCAGACTTCCAGTAACATGAGGCCACGCGTCTGACGTAACCTGACTGTCCCCGCGCCACCCCGAACACGCGCTCACACACGCAGCGCCAGGCTGCGGAGCAGACGTGTTCTTCCGTGTGCTCCCCCTGCTTTCCTCGTGCTAACTCGTGACCTCACCAAGTGCCTGGTAGATGTTAATCCGGAACCAGGTGAAAAGGAAATGCAGCACTTGAACAAAGTGTGTAACGGTAAGTCCACCTCTAAGGCGGGTCTTTGTGTGTCCGAGATGCCTTGGCCAGTCCCCAGAGCTGGCTGGACAAGAGACCAAGGCGGTCACTGGTCCCACCCGGGCAGGGGGCCTGCCGGGGAAGGAAGTTAGAACCCTCTCCAGAACGACCTGTGAAGCGTGTTCGATGCCTGTTTTTCCCTTTAAAGGGTTGTGGGCTAAAAAGCCCTTTCCTCGGACGAGGTGGGAGGTGCCTGGGAACAGGCAGATCTTCCTCTGCGCCCCGCCCTAACCCCCAGCGGCCACCTCCAAGCCAACACCTGCCCAGCGCGTGCGTGGACAAACGAGCGGCTGTGGGCCGCGCTCAGACCCCTGCCGCAGCGCCTGCCGCAGGGAGACAGGACGAAGAACAGCACGGGCCTCTGCCTGTGCGCCCACAAAGACCCCTGGGGGGCTGGTTAGGGTCACGGGGCAGGAGGCGTGGGCACGCTGGGGTTCAAAGGCAGCTATCAGGCTGTAAAAACGGGGAGAGAAAGCAGGAGAAAAGCCACGCTTCCGTGGGAGAGACTCCCTGGACAACACAAAACACGGAGTCGTGACGATCTTTGGGGGCAGGCAGACAGTCCAGCCACAGGCCTGCCGCCGAGGAAGGCGGGGAGGGAGGCGGGGGGCAGGCAGACCTCCGGACAGAGGTCCCAGCAGCCCTCCCGCAGAACACACAGGTGGGGCGGCCGCGTGTACCAGGCCCGCCCTGCAGGCTGGATGCCAACCGGACCCTTGTCTTCCGAAACCTGGGCCCGGAGGGGAGGTGGAGGGAAGAATCACAGAAGCACCACATCGTGACCCTGTGTCCCGGGGACCGTGTGGCACGGTCTGGGGGACCTAGAGTGGGACGGCTTCCCGAGAAGACACGGAGCCGAGCCCTGTGACATGAGAGGGACTGTGGGATGATGCCCGCTGGCCTGGGGTCTGGGCTGCGGGTTCTGTCGCTCGCACACTGGGGCCTCTAGGCGGTGCCCCCAGGACGGGTCGAGCTTACAGGGCCCTACGGGGCAAGCCGGGGAGAGCGGCCGGCGCTGCCGGCCCGGGCAGGAACCTCCGGGCCCGGTGCTCGGGGAGTTTCCACGGCAGAAGCACGCACACTGGACGAGGAACGCCAGGGACACCCGCGGTCCACCGACCAACCTTTAGGTGTGTCGCTGTTTTGACGCCTCTTTCTTGTTCACATTTTAAAACCACCCTAATTGTTTTCGTAAACCCGAATTATGCAAGGTAGTGCGTGTAAACTGCCTAGCACAGAGAGAGAAGTCAGCGGTATTAATGTAATTATTAAGCATCGTTTAGCTGGTTAATCTCCTATCCACGTCGTTTTTAATTGTTCTTTAATTTACTGCTTTACGAAGCTTGCTGGTTTTACTGCCACTCGGTCTGGTTCACGATCTCATCTCCGGGAGGCTGTGCGCAGCTGCTGGGGCCTCGCCCACGCGCCCCGGCGCCCCTCGCCGCCACGGCCCCTCGCCGCCTGCGCGCAGCGCTTACCGCCCTGCCCGGACCCTGCCGCGGGCTCGCGGCTCAGGCGCATGTTCTTTCTTCCCACTTCTCCGTTCTTATTTTCCCAGCCGTTTTCACTTCACTGGGGGCGGGCGTTGTTTTCTCCGTTTAATTTCATCCCTCTCGTGTTTCCCTTTGCCTCTGGTTGCGTGGGGCCCGTCACTGGGGGGACAGACGCCGCCTCGGGCCCAGTGCGGACAGAGGTCCCGGCCAGCGTGGTGACGTGGCCGTCCCCACTCTTCCTTCCGGGCTGCCGAGACGCCGCTCCCAGGGCTTCTTCAAACTGTGGGTCCTGGTAAGCAGGCAAACAGGTCCCGTTCTCCCATCGGCCGCCCCAGGTTAGGAAAGGATCGATGTTTCACGACCAGGGTCCTGCAAGTCTCCACGAAGACAGGGGGCCCCAGGCCCCGCCCTGCTGTGTGACAGACAGCGGTGCACAGCAGGCTGTGTCCAGGGGAGGGACTTCTGTGCAGTTTTCAGACTTCATTTCAATAAAAGAATCAACTCGGCTTACACGTCCCTGTGCCACTCAGGGAGAGTATGTAACAGAAACCGAACCTGAGCTCTTACCGTTCTTTTCCATCCAGCCACGCTCCAAAACGTTATCACAAGGAAGCCTAACGGATTCTCTGCCTGGGAGGCTCTGCCCTCCGCCTTCGCAGGGCACACGGACCAGAGCGGCGGGCCTCCATCTGGAGGGCGGCGGGGTGGGGGAGGTGCTGGAGGCGGAGGGCGGGGCCGCATCCTGGCCTGTTCTGGTACCACCTGGACGCCTGGCCTCAGCTCCCCGCATCTCCGTCGCCTCGTCCGTAGAGGGCAGATGCGGACGCGGGCAGATGCTGGGCTCTACCAGGCACTTGGTGAGGTCACGAGTTAGCACGCCTAGGGTGGGCGTGGGGACCTCCAGTCACCCCGGCCCCTAAGCACGCAACCAGCTGTCCTCCTGTTCCCCCCCTCCCCGCACGCCCCCACCCCCTCGCTCAGCGCTTGCTCTCACGGGGTCTCCCCAGCATGCCCCTGTCCTCTCTCAGAGAACCCCTGTCCCCAGGTCACTTGGAGAACTCAGGGGCACCTGGAGGCCGGTCGGTGGCGCTGACAAGTAAGAAGCCTGTGCACGTCGGGGGGGCTGCAGAAACAGCGGAGGGAGATGGGGAAGGTGACGAGGGAGGGGGGCCATGCCACGACCTAACTTTCAAACAGCATCCGCTTCCAGTTCTACACACTTGGTAAGTTTTTATGACGGAAAAGGGATACAAGTCCCTTTAAGAGCAGACGTACCAAGTCAGAGCCCGAGACATGTGTAGAATAAACCATCCTGTTCTACCGAAAATGGACCTGAGCAGACTGGCTGCACATCCCAGTGGGGGTGATGGACAGCAGCTGGGTGGAGCCTCAGGTGGGCCGGGCCGGGCGGGGTGGCTGGCTGGAGGCCGAACAGACGGCTCTGTGGGTGACCGCTCTCCTCCTTTCTCTCTGGGGTTTTAAAACTATGAGAAAGGGCAAACCCAAGCGAGTGAGGGGCAGTGAATCTATGCGCGAGTGTGACAATGTGTCCCAGCTCAGAACGCACACTTGCAGTGAGTGTGCACGTTTAGCTGCGTAAACCTTTACCTTAGGAAGGAGCCACGCACACACACACACACACACACACACACACACAGACACACACACTGGACTCTCTCCAGCGGTCCAGGCACCGGCAGCGGTTATTTAGGCGAAGGTGCGCTGCCGTCTGCAACTGACTGCGGAATGGATGAGCAAACCGAGACGGGAGGACAGACAGACAGAAGGGCTCGAATGTGACTGACGCGGGACGAGGCCCGCGGAGCGAAGTGCTAATGACAGAACCTAGGCCGTGGTACCCTGGTTTCACTGGAAAACTCCTCCTCCTTCCCCACTCGTTCGGGAGACGCAGCGTAAAGTAGCTGGAAAACCGTAACGTGAAGAAGGCGCCGAAACTCCTCCGCGAGGGGCAGCTGGAGGCGGCATTTCCAGCTCAGCCGCGGGCCGGCGGAGCCCCTTCAGCCCCGTGGGCTCGGAGTCACAGGGCACATGGGCAAACGAGAAGCTGGTTCTCGCAGCGGGGCAGGGCCCCAGACTGCGCGTCTCGGGCTCCCGGGGACGCTGGCCCCACCGATGTGCGGGCCAGACCTGGAGGAGGCCAGCGGGTCAGGGGAAGGAGAGCCACGCAGAGGCTGCCGGCCAAGGCTTCGGTCACCCGGAACCTGACACGGAGACCAGCTCGGCTGTCGGCCCGAAGGCAGCCGGACAAGGAAAGGGCTCAAGATGAATTCAAAGGCACGTCCTGCTTCAGCTTGAGGAAGTGCTGGGTTCGAGGCATCGTGGCTGACCGAGTCAGCTGTTGCCGCCGACAGAACTGTGGCAGCCGGAGGCGTCTACTCGTTGGCATTTGAGACCTCCCCTCCAAGTCACTTCAGTGTTGAAAGCGCTTTGTTCCGCTAATCCGGGCCGACTCCCTGCGCTTGGGTAACTTCTAACGGAGTTCTGCTTTACGGGAGAAGACTTATTGCAGCAGAAAGCGTGCTTTCTGGGCTCTGTGCAAGCACGGCGGCTGTCCTCGCTGCGCGGTCACCTCTGTGACACTGCTGTTCCGCCTCTGGGGGCCACTAGGGGCCTGTCAGGGCGCCGGACCCGCCCTGCCCAACACGGCAGCCACGAGCCACGAGTGGCTACGTCTGTGTCAGCGCACTCCACTCGCAGACCCCTTGAGGATCACCTTTCTCCACCGCACCAGCCGCATCCCAGGTGGCCAGCAGCCGCATGCGGCTGACGGCTCACGCGCCGGACAGCAGCGGGCCAGAACGTGCGCGCCGGGCGACGAAGCCCTCTGGACAGCACGGATTGGGGGCGAAGACGCTCTCGGCGTAGCCTCCAGCCAAGTCTCCGAAAGAACGGCCAGTGCCAATCCACCTTTACAAGCAGCGTGCGCGCGCTTTCAGCGGGTTGGAGTGTGATCAGCCACAAGAGCCTCTCATTACGGCCGCTGCCAGGCTCTTTAGAAATAACACGACGGCAACTGCGCTGGGTGGCGTGGTCCTCCCCTCTCCAAGGAGCCGTGGACTGAGCGGGGTCCCCCCCGCCAGCTCTCTGCGACTTCACGGGCTGCGAGGGCCAGGCTGCGCTGGCGCTGGTGTGGCTGGCACTGCGTGCTAGCAGGTCCCCAACAGCCCTGCAGCTGAACCGAGCGCCCGCTCCTTTATCTCCGTATCTGGTTCCTTGTTCCAGGCTCCCGGTGTCCCTGCCTCCCGCTGCATTTCTCTATCGGATTAGACAGCATTCAGGTAGCTAAACACTGTCGTTCAGAAACGGGAAAGAGAACTGCCTCCAATTCGAGTAAAGCTAGAGATAAGTAGAAGTTTCAAACGTGTACCAGATTTAAAAATAACGCTTGAATCTGTCTAAGAAAGAGGTCAATTATTTCATCCAAAATTGAGCTTGCCAAAGCACATGAACGAACCCCTTCTGAGAAGGCAAGAGGAGCCCCTTTGGAAATGAACGCTGACGTTTCTCACAAGCAAATCCAGCCGAGTCGATGTGCTGAGCGCTCACCGAGGTCCAGCGGGGCCAGGCCGCCCACGGGAGCGACCCCAAAAATGCGCTGCTCTACTGAGGCGGCCCCGCTGTGTCTTCACAGAGAGGCAGGCAGGGCTGACCTGACGGTGCGGGCGAGGGACCCTGCCCCAGGGCCACCCGGCCGCGGGGACGCGCACGGGCTGGACGGGGCGGGGAGCTCCAGACCCCAATTCCAATGCGGAGCGCCCACGTCCCCCTCTTATTCACGGCTCCGAGCTTTCGCCTCCGCTTGTATTTCTTGGGAAAGGAAAACACCGTGGTTTGTAAGAGAACGGCACTGGGGGAATGACCTTGGACATCACCTGGCCAGCTGCCCCTTTCTGAGTTCAGGAAAATGTCCTCCGAGGCAGAGGGACTTGTCCGGTCACACAGGCAGAGGTGGCATCCACAGACAGGCACCCCCCCCACACCCACTACGGACGCGGTGATGTTTGGGGTCCTTGCGCCTCCAGGTCCGAGATAACAGCTCTGTGCGGCCGCTTCCACAAGGGGCAAGGGCTCCCCACAGAAGGGCGCCGTTACCGCTGTTATTATTCCGCGGTGTGACAGTTCGGTTGCCGGGGGGCAGGTCCGAGCAGTTTCTCAGACCGCTGCTGGTGGATCCTGAACCCCTCCCTTCCGCGACGTAACTAGCCCTCACGTTCCCCCCTGCGGGACAGAGCCGGGTGGCTCTCCGGTCCTGGTCTTTGAGAACAGAAGCCTAGTCCCAGACAAGGTGCTTAGTGAGAAGGAAAGTGAAGTTGCCTCCTGGGAGCCCGCACCGTCTCAGGGTCAGGCTTTCTCCACCTCGACCTGCAGGTGACAGGATGCAGCCTCATTCTCCAAGGTCAAAAATGCTACGGATGGCAGGGTGGGTGGATGGACGGATGACGGATGGATTGATGGATGGACAGATGAATACATGGACGGACGGATGGATGGAAGGAAGGATAGATGAATACACGGATGGACAGACGGATGGATGGATCAATGGATGGATGGATGGACGGAAGGATGGATGAATACACAGATGGAGGGATGGACGGATGGATGAATACACGGACGGATGGATGGAAGGAAGGAAGGATGGATGAGTACACGGATGGACAGATTGATGGATGGATGGATGGATCAATGGATGAATGGACAGAAGGATGGATGAATACATGGACAGATGGATGGAAGGAAGGATGGACAGATGAGTACACGGATGGATGGATGGAGGAATACATGGATGGAAGGAAGGAAGGAGGAATACACGGATGGAGGGATGGACGGATGGATGAATACACGGACAGATGGATGGATGGAAGGAAGGACGGATGAGTACACGGATGGATAGACGGAGGAATACATGGATGGAAGGAAGGAAGGAGGAATACACGGATGGAGGGATGGACGGATGGACGAATACACGGACGGACGGGTTGGTGGATGGATGAATACATGGGTGGATGGAAGGAAGGAAGGGTGGATGGACAGATGAGTACACGGATGGATGGATGGATCAATCCGTGGATGGAAGGAGGAAGGACAGATAGATGAATACACGGATAGAGGGACGAATACGCAGATGGGCAGACGGACGAGCGGAGGAATCGATGGACGGACAGGTGAGTGAGCGAGTGCAGGGAGGGACGGACGGATGCAGGAGCACATGGCCGCACCCTGAACGATCTGGCCTCGCTCACTCTCTGCACCAGGCAGGCTGCCTCCTGGCGTCTGGGGAGAGACACGGGGGCACATGGATCCCGACGTGGGACACTCCCGCTTCTCTGACCACCGTGGGCTCCATCGAGTGCTTTTCTGGTCTCCTGCTCCACGGCCCGGGCGTTGGGGTTAAAGGCCTCATCGTGGAAGGAGCGGAGGGCCGGACCGGGTCCCCCCTTGTCAGCCAGGCTGCACGCCCCTTGAAGGCAGTCGTGCGACCGCCCAGCCCTGGGGTGTCACCGCCATCGGGCTCCCTCCATTTACGCCGATCCGCACCTCACCCCCACAGCGCACGCGCTGGCCAAAACGCCGCTTACAAACAGGGCCGCACCCGTTTCAACCGGGGAGAGCACTGCATGCTCCTCCGCTGAAAGCACCGGCGACTCCTGGCCGTTGAATGCGCTCTGGAAGTTCAGCGGCGCCTCGCCTCCGCCAAAGGCTGGCCGCACTGCAGGTGGGCTGGGGAGGGAGGAGCACAGGCCAGGCCTCAGGGCCGGACTCCCGGAGAGGGGCAAGGGTGACGACGCCCGGGGGCTGTGCAGGAGATCAGAAAGCAGTGACCATGGTCTAGAGAAGGGACTCTTTCTAGAACCGGGACAGGGACGCTGGGACGGAAAGCACAGCGTGATAGCAAAGTGACTCGAGGGCGCCCGTCAAGCCCCGGAAGCATCTCGCCCACCACTCACCGCCACGCTCCACCCGGCGAGGTGGCCGGTGCCAGGCCGGTGCGGTGCAAGCTCACCGCGGCTAAGGAAGGGCCTCGGGGACCCCGCCCCCGGGAAGCGCGCCTCTCCATCGAAAGAGGAACACGACAACCGCGCCCAAGGACCCTCGCCAGGAACCACCACCGTGCAGACTGCTCGCCCAGCGGAGAGGGCAGGCCAGGTCAGCAAGTCGTCACAGCAACCTTGTCACCGCATCCAAGGGGGACGGCTGCCGCTCTGCCAGGGCCCCTCCTGCCTGCCCCCCCATCGCCCCGAATGCAGCCCTGAGGTCCTGAGGGTGGGAACCACTGGCCCACTTTCCAGGGGAAGTCCCGCGCTTGTCTCTGGGCACACATGCTGGGGCCAGACTCCCAACCCTGCCAGGGGCCCCCCAGCCCCGGCACCGCAGTGGCTGCGTGGTCCTGTGCAGGGCACCGGGTCCTAGCGTCACAGGGTGTACATGCTGCTTGGATACTGTTGTTTATCTTCGATTCTTGGCTGGAACCTTTCGCTCCTGCCCTTGGCTCTGCTGGTCTTCCTCCTTGTTCTCCTGGCAGCCGCAGCCCCACTCGGCACGGCGCGTGCGCACACACGGACCCCCCCGCCCCCGCCCCCCGCAGCAGCTCACTCCGCCACCTAAAAATACAGCTCACTCTGACAAGCTGGGTCCCCGGCAGGTGACACGATTTAGAGTCCACACAAAGGACCGCATCCTACCACGGCCGGCCTTCGATCCCCACAGCCTACGCATGAAAGACCCAGACGCAAAACAAACACAGCTCGCAGGAAATGAGAGACCCTCCCAAGTGGCACTCCGAAGCCTGGTTTCTGCGGCAGACTGATGCGATCAGACGCGACTGTCTGCACGTGTGGTCGCACGGCTCCGGCAATGACTCCCAGCCCGCAGAGGGCGTCGGCAGGTCCGGCCCAGAGTCGGGGGGTGGCGCTGGCCGGGTAGGAAAGACGTCGCCCAGCGGAACTGTCAGCCACCTCCCGCCCAGCTGCGCAGGCGGCCCCCCGCGCCCTCTGGGAGTGTGCCCAGGGTCCCATCCGCGCACGCAGAGCAAGGCTCTCTCTATCCGACACCTCAGACAAGTCCGGAAGTGCGTAACTGCACACGGGCTGGGTGCCCCGCTCCTGCCCCGAACACACGGAGTTCATCTGGAACCCATTTTGGGGGATGCTCGTCACCACCACGGTCTCCGTCCCTTTTCAGGGAGCCTTCTGGCAACGCGCCACCTAACAGGGGAGGAACAGTTCACCGAAGCAGAAGGCAAGGGCCCCTCGGCTCCGGACACCCTTTGCCCGCCCAGAGCACGAGGGACAGGCCGGCTCTGACCGGCCGCCACACCCCGGGCGCTGCCGCGCGCGGCAGACACGCAGACGGGACTCTGCCTGGGGAAAGCGCACGATGAAGGGTGCCTGCTGGGGCGGGCTGTGAAGGCCACCAAGACGCCGGCGGCAGCCCGGGGCTGAGCGCAGGTCCACACCCAGGAACGGGACCCCGTCCGAGTGCCCCACGGCGCGGAATGGGTTCCCTGGCCCGTCTCCTCGGGGACGCCGCCCTCCCCCCGCAGGCAGCTCCGCACGACAAGCCCAGACTCGGCCGGACGATGAGCGTCTAGACCGGACGCGCCGCCCAGCTCTTCGCCCGTGGAGGCGGGACTCCGCCCCGCCCCATCCCCGCGCCTGGCGAGGCGGCTGGGCTCCGCGGGGCCCGTTCTGGCCACAGCCCCGAGGACCTGCAGCGTGGACCCCGCGCCCTGGTCGGTGCCGGCCGGGGGGACGCACCGCGGCGGCGGCCTGGCCTCCGCCTCCCCCAGCCCCCGTTTGTTTCCGTCGCCACCACAAAACGACAGAACCCACCCCTAAGAGCAGCCCCCGTTTCCCTCGGTAGCCCGAGTCCACCGTTCCGCCGCAGCCTCACGACCCCCACAGCAGCCTCCTCGGGCGGGCGGCCCCCGAGCCCCAGCTCGCTGTCACCGCGGCTGAGAGGGCGGACGGCTGATCTGAGATCAGGTTGGACGGCTGTCCCGAATCTGCGCTCGGCTCTCCTGGCGTCTGTCTGATCGATTTCGCTCCGCGCAGCGCGGCTTGTCGCTACGCATTTTCATGCCCGTCAGGAGCCGCCCCTCCCGCCCCTCGGCCCACCCGGCCTCACCGTTAATTCTGTGTTTTAGCCACCATCCTTCGCCAGACCGGAGGCCGGTTTCCTTTTAAGACCACAGACCTGGATGCCACGGACACTGGCTGCCAGTGCTCCTCCCTGGCTCCCGGCCCACCTCGTGGCGACACGCCGGCTACGGCTGTGTCAGGCGGCACCCGCTAGCAGCCCCGCACAGCAGCGGGCGTGTGGCCGCCGGTGCCACGCCAACACCGATCGTGCCTGACAGCCGTGCAGCCGTCGACCGCCACGGGTTCGGTGGGTGGGATGCTGCCGCTGGCGTGGCTGATGCACACGCAAGGAAGTAGGTGACCGTCAAGCGAGGAGGAGCCCTACTACGTGTCCCCGTGGCCCTGCGGCTCCGAAACAACCGGCAGCGAGCGCGCGCAGGCGGGGCGGTCTCTTACGCTGAGGCCCTGCGGACTGTACATCTGACTGGCCGCGAGTCCGTCACTGTATCCTCCTGTCTGGCTGATAACATGGCGAAGGGTATCCACCTGGACGGGCGAACAAGAGGAGAGGTTAGTCAGGGGGACGCAGGGACAGCGGGCGGCAGCCTCCTCGCACAGGTGCCGTGTGGGCCCCCCGGGGCGGTGCCACCGCTCTGGAGACAGTCGTCCCGGGAAGGGCCCCGTGGGGGTGCCGGGCTCCTCCACCAGCCCCCACCAGCCTCCCGTCGGGGTTCGGGGCGGCGGGCCGTGGCAGCAGAAAGCAGGAACCCCCGCCCTGCACCGGGCCCCTTAGCGAAGCTGCACGAGGCGCAGGGGCCGGGTACAGGGGCGCGGGATGGGGGTGTGGACTGTCCCTCCCGCACCTCCTCCCGGGAGCTTCCCCTCTGCTGGGTGTCCTATGAGAGTCAAGCGTCTGCGACGAGGGCCCCCGTCGGCCACCCCCTGAGAACGCAGTGTGGGGCTCACCCCGAGGACTGAATGACGGCCCGCTGTCTGGTCACCTGGCCCAGGTCTGACCCCGGCTCCTCAGGCCGGAATCCAGGCCACCCCGCGAGCGAGGGCTGGCTCGAGGGTCAGCCGCTCTAGTCTGGGCCTCGCTTCCGTCCACGTGCCCGCAGGACCCCGGGCGGGCGGGGCCCGGACACCCCCTGCGATGCTGGCCCAGAGCGCCCACTGCCCTCGCCCGTTGGGGGTGGGGAAGGCGAGCTGCCCTGTGGAGGGGGGGCGCCGAGGGCTCCCACCGCACGGCCGCCTTTCTGCTTCTCGACGCGGCCTGAGACTGGCCTCCAGGACGGAGGCCCCGGACCTTCAGGAACACCGAGGACGTGAGCTCGGTCGCCGGGCTATGCGTTTCTGAGGCCTCACGAGGAAACGTGAGACGCTGAGGCGCCTGCCCCTCGAGGCACCTCCATGACGGCCAACACCGAGCGGAGAACCCAGAACACGAGGGAGACCTGCAGAGCGGGAACGCGCACCGCACGTGCCGGCCTGCCGCCCTGCCAGCCACGCCGCCTGCTCCTGCTCCTGCTCCGCCTTCCCCGCACGACGGACAGGCCAGAGCCAACGCATTCACCGAGTGTGGGCGAGACTCCCCACGGCCATGGCTGTCTTCGCTCCGCCTCAGTTGGGCTGCTGGGATCGGTCTCCGCGCCCCTGTCCCTCTCCCTCTCTCTCTCTCTCTGTCTCCCCCCCTCTCTCTGGACAGCGGCGGGAAGCGCCGGCGCGGCCGAGGGCTCCGGGATGCGCACGCGGTGCCCGGACGGCCGGCGGGCAGGCCCCTACCTGTGACTGCACGTTGGCTCCGACCTGGGCCCCTTGGTAAGAGTCCCCATTGAGTGACTGCACGCTCATGAACAAGTCTCCAGAGTTGGACATGTTAAAAGAGCTGGAAGAACCTGGAAAGGAAAGGACGAGGCACCTGAATCACAGAGAGGAAAAGGCTCCGCCCCGCAGCTGGCAGCCGAGAGGAAGGCGGCATGCAAAGCGACCCCCGCAGCACAGACACGCACACGGCCCCCACGGGGCCTGGTTAGTAGCATGGAGACAGAGCGAGGGACAAGGGGTGCAGGTGGCCCTTGCTGGGTGGGTCCAGGCTCCGCAGGGCACCCTGGGACCGGTGCCGCAGAGCGCCAGGCGGGGAGGGGCGTTCGTTCCTCCCCACTTGGTCTCCTGGGGCTGGAGACGGGCTCCAGGCCTCGGGCCCCTCTGCCCCTGCGCCCCTGAAGTCTGGGGTCGGCCGGGGGCCGAGAGCTGGGGCGTGCGGCTCGGTCCTACACAGGCTGCCGCCAGCCCGCCCGCCTCCGCACGCCGGGTGGGGGGGGCCCTGGGCAGGGTGTGGGGGGCAGTGCCCCATCAGGGCTGGCCCCTGGTGGCAGTCCAGTGATGTGACCGACGTCTACAGGGAGGGGACACGCCTCACTGGGTGGCCCACAGCCCCAGGAGGACTGCAGGGCTGAGAGACTCTGCGAGACCCGGCTGTCCCTCCCCACCCTGCCATCGTGTGGGGCGGGAAGCAGAACGAATGGGCCAGGGGTTCTCAGGCGTGCATGGGACGTGACAAAATGATAGTAACAACAATAATAATAATCAGGAGTAGGCCTTGGGAAGAGCGGTCGACCATCTGCTTCCCCTCCCAGGCATGGAGCCCCCTCGGAGTTAGCCTGGAGGCCCATCCTGGTGTCCCCTGGCCCCACTGGGTGGACCTAGCCCCCTGCCCCCCGCCATGACCTAAACCCAGGGCGTGGAAAAGCGCGACGTCATTCCCAAGGCATCGTGCAGTCAGTGCGTTAGGAAAGCAAGCCCAGCGTGCAAGGTGAGGCCGTGTCACGTGTCGCGAAGTCAGCCCGGCAGAGGGGGACCTTAGGGCCCAGGTCAGTGCCACGCTCTTGCTCCCCCAAAGCTCACCCCGGGCGCACGCCTGCCCTCACTCTGAGATGCCATCCCCCGCGTGGGCTCGCCCCACGGGGACTCGTGCCTCTGCTCTGACCCCGCTCCGATGCTCCCAGCCCAGGGGGCTGCCCCACCACGTGGAACAGAAGGCGTAGCGCACGCCCTGTCTCGCCCGGCCCAGTGCTTCTTGGCTCCTCCAAAAGCGTCAGGAGAGCTGGGCCGTAGGGAGGGGGGGACAAGGTCTGCCTCTGGCCTGGACACCCGTCCATCCACACGGTACCAGCAGTCCTCCCACGTGGGGCAAGCAGAGGCCTTGGCTCAGTCTCGGGGTGACCCTCGTAACGCCCAGGCCTTGACGCCATAGCCGCGTTCCTCTCAAACCTCCCTTTGAACCCCGGAAGCATGGCCTAAACACTAGAAGCCATTTTGCCACACGTGGGACAACACCCACGCATTTAAACGTCACCAGAGCGGAGAGCAGCCAGCTCCCAGACACCGAACCCCCACTGCATCCGTGGCCTCAGGCTGCCCTCCCCACGTGGGTGGTGGGAGGCGCGGACACCCCGCTCTCCTGGTCGCACACCAGGGACACACACTCGGGATGCCGGCTGATGGCTCAGTGGGGGCCGGCGCCCGTGGGCTGCGGAGGCCTGGAGCGTGCCGCTCACGACGAGGCGGGTGCTGCCGCCCCGCGGCGATTTCGGAAACGCACGCACGCGGAGAAAGGGCCCCCGAACCCGGCCTCACGGACACCGCGACCCCACGCCCAGAGCGCGGGCGGCAGCCGCAGGCTGGCCCGTGTGCGAGTCTGCGTTTCCTGCCGCCACGCACCGCCCGGCCTGGCTCCTGGCTCTCCTGTGTCTCTGGAGGCAGCGACCACGCTCAGGGACAGAAGTCCCAGGAAAGTCTAAATCACCGGAGTCGAGTTCTTCCTCCTGCGCTGGGAGTCGGGAAGAGCCGTCGTGGAAGGAAACCCGGGAAGGGCGCGGCCCCCAGGCCAGGAGCCGACAGGCTCTGCCGTGGGAGCCACGGCCCCTCGAAGGGCTGAAGGAGCACCCCTGCGGGCTGCGGGCGGGCGGGGGCCTCCCCCGTGGGTGGCCGTGAAACACGCGCCCATCGCGAAAGCACGCCGCCCCGTCCGGGTACGTGACAGCTAAAGGGCGCCAAGCTTGGCGTGGGACCGGGCGCGCGGCTGACCCCGGCTGCCACCAGAGCTCATTGCACGCACGGCCAGAGCTCACCTGCCCTGAGCTAGACCGGGGCGCCAGGACCGCTCGCCCGTGGGTGCCCCAGCGCCGGCTGAGGCAGGCCCCGGGCAACGCTAACACCTGCACCCCAGGGCTGCGTTCCTAGGGGCTCCGGGAGACTGAACCGTGTGCAGGAAGAAGAGGACCGGCTCCCCGCACCGCCCTGGGACGCGAATCCTGACTGCAAAGTCGCAACCGAGCGCGGGGGGTCCGGCCCCACTGCCTCGTGGTGGGCAACGAACCGCGGGAGGACCGGCCGCGTCCCTGAACTCTGGCCCCCGAACCAAAGCACGGAAGATGTCGCAGACAGTCCCGAACGTGCCCTGGGACGCGCGCCCCCCGCTGTGTGCCAATGGCCGAGGACAGGAGGAGCTCGCTGCGTTCAAGCAGGTGCCGAGGGCCCGCTCAGCACTCGCGCGGCACGTCTCTGAGGCAGGGCTGTGGGGGTCGTGCGCGGGCATCCGCGGTTCCGAGACGGGAGCCCGGGGCGGGGCAGCCCCGCACCACCTGACCGCTCCACAGACAGCCCGCTGGTTCGACTCGAGCTTCCTTCCGTCTCTCGCTGGCCTCTCTGCTGCCCGCGTCGCCGCCTCCTCCAAACCCAAGGCCCCCACCCCCGGGTCCAGGAGCTCGGCCCTCCTGTTCCACGCTGACCTTCGGGGGAACCGCAGGGAGAAGGGACGCAGCACGGACCTCCGTCGGCTAAACCCCTTCCTTCACTTGGCTTCAAACCACAAAACCGTGAGGGCTCCTGGGGGAGTCTCAGAAGTGCCGGTCGACTTCTTGGGGCGGGTGACCGCCACGCTGCCCATGGGGACCACCCAGGAAGCCAGTGTCAGGGTGCTGACGGCAGCTGCCAACCCAGGAAGGCACCAGGCCTCCTACTTAGGGGTGGGGCAGGAACGTGAGCTCGGGCCCCCACCAGCCACACGGGGCCGGAGGAGGACCCTCCCTGGCTGGGCCGGCCGCTGTCCTCACCGTGTCCGTGGGGCTCAGCAGAGAAACCCAGACCTGGGGTGCTGAGCCCGTGCGCCAGGGCTGGCTCAGCTCAGGATGGAGCCGATCCAACACGGGCGTGGACGCTGTTCCACAGCCGCCCCCTGTGCCACACGAGCCAACCCCTTCGTTCTCGGATGTTGAAGAGTCTCTCTGCTCCCCCAGGGGCTCGTTTTTCTGAGACCTCAGCTCTTGCTTTCGTGGCCTCAGCAGCAGCAGTAAAGGGGGCACTGCCACTCAAGGTCGCACCGGAAGAAGCATGGGCCCGGGCTGTAACCCTGGCTTCGACTGGCCTGCTTCTGCTTTCCGATTTTCACAACGCAGTTCTCGGGTCTCCGTCTCTTCTTCCTCTTCGCTCCGCCCATCCTGCCCAGCTCTGCTGGTATAAAATGCAACGTCCATCAAGTGTCTCCCGCCAGCCCCGAGTCCCCACGGGGCGCAGCGTCGAGCGGCGTCCCGAACAGACCCGGCGCTCCCGGCACCGAGGGCGGCCAGGGGCGGCCGCACGACCGCGCGGGAGCTCCTCGCGCACACGCTCAGGCGGGGGGGCTTCCTCGCCAGGCGTCTTCCTCGCAGTGGAACCGCGTACTTGTACTCAGCAAAGCTTCCGGAGAAGGGCCGCTGCCTCGACACCCAGGCCGTAGCATGTCCCCAGGTGCCAGAGCCCTGGCCCCCGGCTCAGACAAGCCCCGTTTCCGAGGACGCCCGGTCCCCCCTTTCTGTCGCCGTCCCCCTCTGGACCTGTGGGACAGGCGGGCCGTCCGGGAGCGCTCCCTTGGCCTGCGCCCTGGTCCCTGGGCTGGGTGGACGAGCCGCCTGGAGCTTTCTGCGTGGAACGCTCAGCCCCGAGACGCCCGCGCCCCTGCGCGCACACGACAGAACGCCCTCCCCTGCCCCTCACGGAAGCGCGCCCAGCACCCCTCTGCGCGCCGTCCCCACCATCCCCAGCGACTCGGGGACGGCGGGGAGGCTCGTCACCAGCTGCTTTGTGCCGGGGATGGTCACGTGACGCCAACCAGCCCTTTGGGAAACGGGACTCCGAGTGACATTCCGAAGGGGCCAGCACGCTCTGCGACACAGACCAGGGCGCGAGATGCTTGCAGTCTCCCCTCAAGTGCTTCGGGAAAGAAGAGAAGGTCACGGGCACAGTAACTCGGGCTGGCCGCGAGCCCCGGCCAGCCGGGGCAGAGACACGGAAGAGCCGTTCCGACCCGTTTGGCGTCAAGGTAACTGTGCGGGGTGCTGAGTGCGCGTCTGCCGATTCCGACGGAGGGGCGCCTCTCCCAAAGAGCCGGAGGTTCCCGGAGCTGCTGGGTCAGAGCTGCTCCGTCACAAACCTGACGCGGCAGGAGGGGACCCTGCGGTTCCTGTCCCAATTAGACCACGAAGGGGACAGACGGCCACGCGCAAGAAGCCTCCAGCAGCACGCGTGCTCTGCGGGTCCCCGACCCCGAGTGCGGCGAGAGAGGCCGCCGGGCGGAGTGGGGCGTGTCCCGCCGTGTCCACCGTGCAAGCCCCGGCCGGGCCCCACGTGGGACTCCGCGGGGACACAGGAGGCTGCGGCGCTGCAGCCCCGGGGCTTGGGGAACCTCATCCTACAAGCTGGTGCAGCCACAAACTCATGCCAGAGGTGGAGCCAGCGTGTCCCCAAGAACTACCCCCCACACGTAGCAAGGGAACTCCCGTCGGTGGACCAACCAGCTTTGGGGTCAAAGATACACGTACCCCCAGAGAGGCTGGAGGTCAGACTTGCTATCGTCTGTTATTTTATGATCTAAGATATTTCAACACGCGCCCCTTCCGCACCAGAGGCACCCGTTTCCCTAGATGCGCCCGAGCAGCCATGGGGTGAACTGTTGTAATCCGAGACCAAACCTGTTTAACAAGGAAACGTTTCTGGTTTTTCTTTAAAAAAAAAAAGAAAAGTAACAACATGCCTTCCAAAGCACACGAAAACTGGGCTGCAGTTCACGCAGCTGTGCCCACGTCTCTCTCACACGGAGAAACTGGGAACCGATGAGCCGCGCCACGCAGCCGCAGCTCGGCACGTGGTGGCGCAGCCCGCGTTCCCGAAATGAAGCCCGACGCCGCGCACGGCTGGCACCGTCCGGTGCAGCCTGGGACCCGAGTCATCCGAATTAATGCCCGGCACTTTCCTCTGTAGTTCAAGTGCGGAAAACCAGCAAGGTGAAACAGGAAGGAGTGGCAGCTAGAGAAAGTTCAGGAACAATCATCATCTGGCTGTACAGCACCGAACGCACGAACGAGGTATTGGCTGGAACAGTGGACGTTCACGCCCCGAACCTGTGCAGGTGCGTGACCCGGACGGCGGGGGAGAACAGACCAGGGCCAGACTTCCCTCGGGGCACACCGGATGCTGGGCCCCCGGGCCGAGTCTCAGTGTCTGGTCCCACCTCCTCACAGGTGTCTCCAAGGGGAGATGTCGCGGTCGCCTCGTCACGAGAACCAATGCACCTCAAACAGACACAGTGCCTGCCTCCAGGTACGCCCTGCTCATGGACAAGGAGCGCGTCACTCTTTCCAAACGGAGGGGAAGACCCGCAGGGACATCGGTGACCAAGAGGACACTCAGATGCACAGTCAAGAGACCCGGGGGTTCTCCGCAAAGCCCCAGTGCAGGGAGAGCGCGCGGGGCAGAAACGGAGCCCCGCCCCACAGACCGCAGAGCGACTAACCGGCGGAGTTGGGCGTGGAGGGTGAGTTGGCTTGGCTCCCGTGGGCGGACACGTTGGTGGCTGTGACGGCCGTTTTGGCGGCGTAGATATTGGCTTCCTCCTGGAATTTGCCTATGTTCTTCTTGTACCGGATCCGCTTATTTCCAAACCAGTTTGACACCTGCAGCAGTTTGAGAGAAGGCAAGAGCGTTACCCTCTGTCCTCCACGGGGGCGCAGAGGGGCCTCGCTGAGGGGGCAGGCGGTCTTCTCCAGGGGGGGCGCCACCCCGGGAGGAGAAGGCCAGAGCTGCGGGAGGGCAACGGCGTAGAGTGAGACCCTCGCCGAGCCCGGCCCGGCCGCAGCGACGGCAGCTTTCCCAGGGAGGAGCGGCTCCCTGCGGCCAGGGCCCTTCCAGCCGGGCACCGGTTTTCCGTCTGCTAACCTCTTGAGCTCGCCACTAACATAAAACGCATTTCAACGCTAAGTGTAGCTTCTGCGAGAACCTCCTTTGTCATAGCAACGCTAGCGCTGACTTTGGCAAGGCAGACCTTTAAAGAAACACGTTACTTCCTGTCAACATCGACGGGCTAAATTCACATTCTGGGGGTGACATAACTTCCGTGTGGACTAGGTTCCCGGCTGCGTGCGTCGCACCGAGGCCTTAGCACGGTGGCATCCGGTCCCGCAGACTCCCCTGGGTGTGCCACGCCGGTGTGACCGGCCTGGGGAGGTGCGCTCCAGGCTTCCAGGGCAGAGCCGACACACAGCGACCCCGACTTCCGACCCCCTGTCCGCGTGCTTCCCTCGAGAGGGGCCCTGCACACCATGTCCCCAGCCTGGGCCGGGCAGGGACGGTGGCAGCCAGCTGTCTTCCCCCAGCTCCAGCCTCGGCAGGAGAGCTTACGTCCCGTGTCCCAGACGTGACTCGGCACTCAAACGCTGTGGGTTTCACACAACCGCCAACAAACCCTAACCCGCTGAGGGCGGGGGAGGACCACGCAGGTGCCGCGGCTCACGGAGCGCCTGCCTGGGTCCCGGCGATGGCCGGCAAAGGGAATTCGTGCAAACCACACTTATTTCGGAACACGTTAGCAAAACTGAACGATCTCACAAGCTGACTCTCGGAGTCCTTTGCCGTAAACACCAAACCACTGCAGTATTAGTGAAGGAGAGAAAAACTCAGTAAGAAAATGCTGTTTGCTGGACACGCCTGTGCAGCAGAAAAAGAGGCTTGAGCCAGAAGATGCAGGGAGCCGCTGGGCCCTCGCAGGGACGCCGCCTGTCTGACCGTGCCCCGAAGCCCCGCCCGCCCCGGTATGGCCTTCCCCGCGCAGGGGCGGCCGTCCCAGCCGGGGCTGCCGCTGACTCCCAGAGCGTGAGAGAGAGGAAGGAGCTGGATGAGCTGAGAAAGGGGGCCAAGGAGGTTGCTGCGGGGACTCTTGGGGAGAGCAGGATGTGCCTGAGGGCTGATTAAAACAGCTACGCGGGGGAAACAGGAAGGGAGAGGGGGGAGGAGGGACACATTTGGCCACGTCCTCCTAAGTGAGGATGGTGGACGGGAGGGGAGATGCCAGGCACGCTCCTGGTGGCCCACCAGGTGACAGCCACGCCTGGGTGACGCGCCGCACCAGCGTCCTTGTTAGGAAGGAGCTCGCTGTCCAGCACACGCATGGCAGGCCTGCTAGGCGCCGGGGCGCACGGCTGCAGGCGTGGTCTCCTGGGGAGACCCTGGAGAGAAGTTTGAACATGAGAAGTTTGAGGGGCCCGTGGACAGAGCTGAGGCAAAGTCCCGTCGTCAGGTGGGGAGTGGCACCTGCAGACTTTTCGCTGGGGACGTGGACGAGACCACTCAGCGCAGAAGTGTCCCTTCCGAAGTCAAGGGCGCGGAGAGCTGGTGAGCACAGATTCCCGGCCTCCTGTTCCCCTGCCCCAGAGAGGCCGACTCAGAACCGGGGTGAGAGCTTGGGGCTCACGAGGCTGCCCTCTGTGGGCGGCCCGCCTCTCAGCCCTGGGGCCCGGAGGGCCCTGTAGGGGTCAAAGGAGAGGAGGACCATGGGTGGGCTTCGGGTGGGCTTGGTGCACGGGCCTATTTGGTTTTGAATGATGACAGGACTCCTAAGAAAGAAGATTTTGGAAGACCTGGTGACTCACGACAATGGGGGACCGCAGGCTGGGTGGGGCCCGCGGAGGTGCGGGCTGAAGACAGGCCGGTGCGCTAGGGCGGGGGCGGCGGGGGGAGACCCTGGTAGAGGATGGGGCGGCGCCCAGGAGGCGAGGGGTTTCACGGGGGAGGGTGGCTGTGAGCCGGGGGGGGGGGCCGAGGAGAGGAGGGAGGCAGCTCGCAGGCGCCCCTCCGAGGCGGGGGCCAGATGGGGACGCGAGGCCAGGAACAGGGCTTGGTGGGAACCCCAGGAGGGGGTGGGCGCCCGGAGCGCGCACGGCTCACTGGGCCGTGCTCCGATGCCCCGCTGTCCCCGACCCGCCCGGCAGCGGTGGACAGCCCGGCGGCGTGGGCAGAGTGACGTGACAGAGGACAGCGCTGTGGCCTCGGGTGGGTGGGGCACGCCAAGGTGACCGTACGGAGCCGGCCGTCTCGGCAGGCCCCCACCTGCACTCCGAGTGTCTGCAGGGAGGGAATGCGCGTGGGCCGTGGGACGGGCCGGGCGCCCCGATGCCCGGACTCGATGCCGGCCGGCTCCGGCGCAGCCCCCGCTGTCTTCAGCGGGGCCCTGGGGGCCTGCACCCCAGCACCAGAGCTCCGATAGCACAGACGGCCCCCCGGCTGACGCTCACGGCCTGCAGGGTGGAGGCTGGAGCCGCCCTCCCCACTCGCAGCGAGCACCCAGCGCATCGATTCTCCTTGCCCGTGGACAGACGGTCTGGGTTTGGACAGGCGTGGCTGGAGAGCCGGACAAAGCCAGGCCACCCACGTGTGCCCAGGGGCTGTGCTGTCCCAGGGCTGTGCGGACTGGTCGAAGCCCCTGGGGAGGGCCTGAGCTGAAAGGGAGCGGGCACTTCCCGCCCTGTCGCTCTGGGCGCGCGTGGCAGGGCCGCTGCAAAGCCGCCGGCTGGCTGGGGGCCCCTGGTAACATCTTCGCTGCAAGTCCCCCGAGTGGAGGGGCCGCCTTCTGGCGGGCCCAGCCCTGCTCGGCTAATCGCAGCTGAGGGCACCGCCCCCCGCAGGGAGCAGCAGAAGCCAGGATGGGGTTCCGGAAAGTGCAGACGCTCAGCGTGCGCGGAACGACCGGAAGGGGCTCAGCGCGGTTTCCCGCCGCCGTCCCCTCCTTCCCCGCCTCCCCGCGCTCCGCGCCTCTCGTGAAGTGCCAGCGCGTGCCGGCCTCCTGCGTGTGACGCGGTCCCCCGACACCTCCCCCGACAGACGGCAGAACGCTCCCTCCTGGCCCCAACTGGCGGCCGGTGTGGCAGGTGGGGTGCAGAACGAGGGGGAGTCCCGGGGGCCCTCTGACACGCGTGCACCCCGCCACGCGCTGCCGGCCTCTCTCCTGCACGTCAGTGCTGGGGGCCCCAGCCCATGAACGCTTACTCCCTGCGCCTCTGCGCCGCAGCGGCAGCGGCACCGGCTGTGGGGCAGCCCTTTGGGGGAAGGGCACTCAGGGACATTCTGTCCAACCTCTCCGATGCGACCGCAGTGGCGAGTCTAAGCCCCTGCACGCCTTCGGTCCCAGCGAGCCTACAGGAGGAGGCGTTTCGGTCCCTGTCCTGCAATCGCCCCACCCCCAGCCTGCCCGGCTGATTCCTGGGCTGCGCAGGGAGCGGGCCGAGGCTGCCTGTGTTTGAGAAACGACTCGGGAAGTGCAGGCGACTTTCCAAGTTCACGCGAGAACCTCTCCTGCCCGGTCAGCGGGGGGGGGACCGAGCCCTGTTTCTGCCTGCCCTCCTCAGTCTTCGGCCCCTGCGGGTCCCCAGTCCCTCGGGTGCTCGCCTGAGGCTCCTCGACGGGCACAGGCCACCAGCTCCCCGAGCTGTCTCAGGCTCGTGGGAGCTCTCCCTTGCAGGGCGTGAGTT
Source organism: Glossophaga mutica (assembly GCA_039655065.1). NCBI lineage: Eukaryota > Metazoa > Chordata > Mammalia > Chiroptera > Phyllostomidae > Glossophaga > Glossophaga mutica. The sequence goes on from CM077316.1 coordinate 52,740,080, forward strand.
CAGCAACGCCCACCGCCCAGCCCCACCAGGCGGCCGCCTCCTGGGCGGCAGGCTGAGTCCGGGATGCTCACCTGGGACACGGTGATGCCGCACTTCTTGGCTAACTCCTCTTTGGCTTCCTCGCTGGGGTAAGGGTTGCTGAGATGCGAATAGAAATACTCGTTCAGGATTTCGGTCGCCTGCTTGTTGAAGTTTCGCCTCTTCCGCCTGCACGGGAGACAGGAGACCAAGGACAGCACCGAGTTCACACCAAATAGGCACAGATGCAGCGAGGGGCCCGCCGGGGGCAGACGCGGTTTGTGGAGACCGCACGGAGGCGCTGGAGGCCAGAACCGTCGCCACGCGGGTCTTAAACGGCGTGCTGCGCCAGGCCCAGTGTCTACACAACGTGGGGGAGGGCACGAGGTTTCCGACCGCCTCGGCTTGGACTCCCGGGTTAAGCGAGTCCCCACTGCTGGGTCACCGGGAGGCCGCCTCACACTCGGGCTCGTCAGCTGAGCAAGGGGTGGCCCAAAAGCCTCAGGGCGTGGGCAGGGGGCGCCCACCCGGGCACAGCGCCTGCCGCACCGACCCGGCCGGGAGCCCGCGCCTGCCCCTCACACACGCAGTTCGGCGACTCGGTGGGGTCGCAGCCTGTGGGGCAGAGATGGTCACTCCCACTCCCCACCGAGCGGAGCTGGGCCTGAAGGTCACAGCCTGAGTCTGTCCCAGAGCCGCCGCCCCAGCTCGGGTCCGACGGCGCCACCAGCCCCCTGCGGCGTCTCTGTGCGCATCTCCTTCAGGAGCGGCGGGGCCCCGAGGTACAGACGAGCGGTCACTGTCTCTGTTCCGGCCTGGTGTCGGTCCCGGCCACCTGCCCTAGAGGCATCTGGGAGGGGGCCCGGCTGCCCGACCCCGGCCCAGGGAGGAGGGCGTTTCCCCAGAAGAGCAGCCGCTAAGTGGGGAGCCGGCCGCCTGCAGGCCTCTTCGTCACACAGATGGCGGAGGGGAAGGCGGCTCTTTGAGTAAAAGCATTTTTCTGCCTTTAAAAAAATGCTAGTTGAACTGAGTTAAAGTGAGGGCTCTTTGGCCGCCTCCTGCCGGGACAGGCCGTGCCTGGGGACGCGGCTCACCGTGGACACTGGTTGCCCCCGCACTCCCAGTGGCTAACCTGAGGAGCTGGGCTGCTCCTCTAAGTCGGCGCTGTCAGCCTGGGCGTCCTTCTGACCAAGATGTCCACGGTGTCCCTGGTTAGGCCAGGGCATCGAGTGCCCAACTCAACCCACAGCGCGCGGCGGCCACCCTGCTGGACAGGAGGCGCAGCTCACACGTACGTCCAGGGTCCCGCCTGGACCCGTCAGCGCAGTGAAGTACCCGATCTCACTGGGCGAGCACCATCTGTCGCAGGCAAGGACCACACCTGTCCAGGCCTCGCCAAGGCCAGGTCGCCCTCCCGAACCACGCTGAGTTTCCCGGTCGCCGCCCAGCACCGGAAGCTGGGCGGACTGGACTAAAAAGCCCGACCAAACAGCTGGCGCGTGTCCCATGCCCCCGCACGACGGGGCTCTGGCGAGAGTGCCCGAGGCCGACGTGGCCCCCGGGCTTGTCCTCAGGCTTGTCTCTGGGGCCTCTTGGCCTGAAGCACACAGTGATTTGGGGTCTGGGGACCTGAACCCCGAGGGCTGCCCTAACTGGGAGAGCCGGGCCGTTCGGCCGCTCGCCCCGCTGTCTGCACTCACGTCACAGCGTGGTTTTGTGATGCTTCCGACTGAGCGGAGGGCAGCCTCTCGGGAGCTGGCCTCACCCATCCGACAGACCCTCTTACCACCTCTTTCCATGGCCGTCTCAGTCTAGGGCCTATTTAACCCCGACATTAGGGTTTTTCAGAATTCCAAGAAACCCATGAAAGTAACGTGCTGCCGACGACAACCTGACTGGAGCCAAGACACCTGGTTTCTTTGCTACGGCTTGAAAGGTTACCAGCTCGGGGGCCCACACTGGAGATTTCAATCCGATCAAAAGCTCAGAGAGTCAGTTATCGGGTTTTGAAGTGAACAAACGCGCGGGCGGACAGACGAGGCGTGTCGGGGACGAGACCGTGAATCGCAGCCATCTACCCCCGCCCTCGCCCCATGTCTGGCTCCAGCCCGCTCCGGAGAGCCGCCGCCCCACTGGCCACTGCGCGCCCCGGGCACTTCACACGAACCACTCCAGAGCTAGTCCCCCTTTCACCACAGCAGCTCCCTCCTGTCCCCCAAGTTACATGACGACATCACGCAGACAAGGCCCCTGCACGCGCTGGCTCGTCCGTCCGTCCGTCCGACCCCTCCAACAGCTGCACCCCCAGCGCGCACCAGAAGCCGGGCCAAGTCTTGCCCCTGCCGTCCCGCCTTCATCGGAGGCAGCGGTCAGGCCCGGCCTCTCCTTCCAAGCTCGCCCCGTCCACGCGCTGCGCTGCTCTTCCCGAGGCGGGCGTGGGAAGCCGCTGTCCACCAGGCAGTGCCTGGCCGGCAGGCTCTGCACCACAGCGGAGGGGCTGTCAGCCACGCGTGGCTGCCGAGCAGCTGATGTGTGGCTACTGAACCTGGAGAGCTATGAGATTTCGTTCATTTCTATTTACTTCAACTGGTTAAAACCCGAAGTCGAACACCGCACATGACCGAGGCTTTGCAGAGACGGCCCGGGCAGCCTCCGGGACGGAGGGCAGAACGCACAGCTGGGGCCTGGAGCGCAACAGGCCCGTCCCCCCCACTCCCCCGCTCTTGCCTTGGTCCAGCCCGAGACACGCCAGCGTGTGTCTGAAATGGGGACACGCCCCCTGAGCACTGAAGTGCAGTGGGGGGGGGGGGGTCTTCCACCCCCAGTCAGGGTCCCTCCAGCCTTGCCTCCGAGGGTCTGGTCGTGCCACCGACGGCAGTAACTCCCGTCACCCTCGTCGTCAGCCGCACGATGGTGTGTGACGGGAACGACCCTTGTTACCGCACAGCCGAGCGGTCATCTGAACACTTCCCCCCAGACGCCACACCAGGCTCCCCTCCTTGTCACCGTATCCAACCCTGTGGATGAAACGGTCCCTGTTTTACGGACACGAGAACCGAGTCTCAGGATGGGCCACTTTCCCAGGGTCCCGAAGGGGTCGGGGGCGTTGCCGGAACTCGGACCCAAGCAGCGTGACTGGAGAACTGACGCCCCAAAAGGACGACCGTCCCTCCTTACCCAGCCCTGAGGGTTTCTGCCTCCTAACAGGACACAGGTGACATGGTTGTGGGGACAGTTCAGGGCTTCCAGGGGCCCCCCCGGTCCCACCTGTCTCCACAACTCTGTCCAGCCACGGCGCACGCGCCCCCCCCCCCCAGGGACCGGCCCGGCTGCCAGGCGCTCGCCCCGTCCCACCGCCTACCCCTCTCACCACGGCCTGTGCCCGGAGTGTGTCTCCCCAGCTTCTGGGCAAACCCCGCAGGAAGGGGCCGAGTTTCACTCTCATCGGAACCCCGGTGCCCAACACCAAGTGGCCGCTCGCGTCAGCGACGCCCGTGGACGCCGGTGTGCGTGGTCTTCCGCGGCTCGTGACTCCATCGCCTGGCCAACGTCTCGCTGCTCTGAGACTCAGGACTGCCCGCCCCCGCCCCTCCGCTCAGGTGGGCCTGGCAGGTGCGCTCAGGTGTGGTCTCTGGCGTTCCAGGAGACTCCGCCCCCGAGGGCCGGACACACCTGTGTTTCTGTCTCTGTCACTCTGGTGGCTAACGCAGCGCCCAGCAGGCGGCGAGGGGTCTAGGCGCAGCCGCGCGCTCAGCCCTGCCCGGCGCCCTTCCCCTCAGTGCCCCCTGCCCCGCGCCAACTCATCCCGAGTGGCCCCCTCTGCCTGAAACTTTGCAGTAACAGCTGTGCTGTCCTAGCCACCAAAGCTGGGGCCACGCTGGGCGACCACAGAGGACTCACCGAGGAGGGTCACCTAGCAAAGCAGGGACTTCCCGCTATACACCTGGTGGCAGAACGAAGCCCCGCCCCGCGGCCAGACCAGGCCCCCGGCACTCGGCCTGTCTCCGAGGGAGTCCTTCCCTGCCAGAGTCCTTCTCCACCCGGCCTGGCTGAGCAGCACGCGCACCGGCGGGAGGGCGCCCCCGCCGCCCCGCCGCAGCCCGGGGACCGGTGCTCAGACCCTTCCGCTCAAGCGCAGCCGGCCGCTGCCAGGCTCAGATGGCACTGGGGTCCTGTTCCTTCACGGCACCAAGCACACGCTCGGAACAGGCGCCGAGGACAGCGGCAGCGGGTGAGCTGTTGTCCCTGGGAGCTTGGCTCAGAGGCAGGGGCTCCAAGGCAGCGACCGAAGCGGGAAAGAAGCCTCTCTTGAAGGGACTGTCCTGCTGCTGCCCGATGGGACGGGCGAGGCGAAGGCCGGTGCGTGTGAAAGGAACGAGCTGAGTCTGACCTTGAACTGGGAGCGGCAGAGCTGTGAGTCACGGCAAGAACAGACCCCACGACGCAAGGGCTTGGCTCCTCCCTCCTCCCTGACCCCTTTTCTGAAAAGAACTCGTCTGGGCCCGGCTCCTTCCTTCTCAGTATCTGCCAACACGAATGCCAATGCCAGCATTTTACCGAGGGGCGTCGCCATGGGGATGGCAGAGCGGTGGCTGCACGAGGAAGGACCGAGACAGAGGCCACCAGTCACCTGCCCGCTGCCCCATGCGGAGCATCCCACTTAGAGAAGCCAGGCCGGCGGCTGCTGGGGCACCTGCCAGGTGGGAGGCGAGAGGCACAGGGTCCCCGCTTTGGGGGACTTCACCTTGCCAGGCCACCACCACGCCCAGCCAGGGAAAGCGAGCTTCGGTTCACTTTCTCTCGGGAACTCTAGCTGGCCCGGCGACCCGCGGCCCGCTGGCACTCTCCCGTCGTGCTGCGCGGAGCCCAAAGCACGCCGGGGAGGAGGGGGTGGCGGAGACGCCGGGCCTGGGGGCCTCGAAGACCACAAGGGACAAACCAGAAGAGAAACACGCAACCCCGGGGTGAGAGACTGGGGGCGCAGCCATCGGCGCCTCATGCAACTACGACCGGGAAACGGGCGCCCTGACACACCTGCCGGGTCTTTTTTTAAATTCTGAGAGTATGTGGACTGAAGCTGAGGACAGGGAAAGAACCAAGGGCCCAGGGCAGAAGGGACAGCGGGGGAGAGCCTGGCGGGCAGCTCCGTTCCCAGAAACCCACGGGGCAGGAGTGAGCCTGGGCGGGCAGCTCCCGGCTCACGGGGAGGTCAGAGCTGAGGAGGGGGCCCTGGGGACGGGCTCAGGGGGCGAGCTGCCACCGCTCACTGCTCCCCTGGCTGCAGGTCTCCTGGAGACCCTTCGGGTTCGGGAGAGGCTGCCTGTGGGGACCCGAGAGGGGGAAGGGAGAGGTGCGGGCGAGCTCCGGGAAGGAGGGCGCACCTCTGACGCTTTAACAAGAAAAACTGTCCGCTGGGGTCGTTTCAGAAGCCAACAAAACACTCGGGGGACCCTGCCTTGGCGAAGACGCCGACTGAGGGTGAAGTGCGGGTCGCAGAGGACCGCCACGGTCCGGAAGGCATCTGTGGGCCAACTTCCCCGAGGCTCCGCGGGCGGCGCCGTGGCTCCCACCGCGTTACGGGCCGGGCAGCAGGCGCCAGAGGCGGCCTGGTCTACAGGGTGGGGGGGCCCGGCTGCCGGCTGTGGTCTGCGCACGGTGTCTGTCTGGAAGGGCCTTGGAGCGCAGGGTCCCGGCTGGGTTCCCTGGCCCCGCAGCAGGCCCCGCGCAGCAGTGCCAGGCAGGAGAACGCCAGGCCTCTAGCCCACGTCCAGCCCCCGCGCCCCACGGACCATGCCACCCCCCCGCCCCGTGTGTTGCTGCCACAGCCCAGAGTGGCGCCGCGGTGACTGGCCGGCGTGTGCCGTGGGGAGGGCCCCGCTCTCCATGCGCCTCTGCCATGTGCTCGTGAGGCGCAAGGGCCCTGCCAAGGAGGCCCCCAGTGGCAGGTGGACCGAAGTCCCACCCTTGCGGTCACTGCAGCCTAGTCACCCTCGCTGCCGGGACACCCACCGGCCCCCCCCCGCCACCCCCCCCCCCGTCCGTGGCTGCGCTGGCTCAGCCTTCAACGTGGGGAAACCGGGGCCGGGCGGGCGGCCGGCCGGCCGGGGGCGACTCACCGCGCGTCCAGGAACCGGGAGCGCAGGATCATGACGGCCTCGCACGTGCTCTGCTTGAGCTGCATCTGGATGGAGCTGAACTTGCGGTGGATGATGCTCACCATCCGCTCGATCTCCTTCGGGGAGATGGGCCTGGTCCGGCTCTGCTCGCGCAGCAGGTTCATCACGTGGGTGGTGAACTCGTTGCAGGCCTGCGGGGACAGGGCACAGCACGGTGAGGGCGCCGCAGGGCTGGTCGGTGGCCTTTTGTCAGGTGGGGGGCGCCCACGGGACACTAACTTTGGGCCGTATGTTGACTCTAAGAGGAAAGGGAATCCTTCCTCATTCCTTTGTCTTTTTTCACGACTTCGCTATCGTAACGTACGAGAACCTAGCTTCGGTACGGGGCGCAGGTCACCACCCTTCGCCCCAGCGTCCACGATGCAGAGTTTGGGGTCAGCGAGGCGCGAACTTCGTGGGGTCAACAGAGGCCTGGGAAGACGGGGGGCCACACGACACCCAGCGGCCCGTCCTGCCCCAGAGCTGAGCCTGACCCCTGATCCCCCGCCTGCCCTCTGCTGCGGGTCCTGCCGTTGCCACCTGCAGCCTGGTCCCTAGCTCGGCACGCACGAAGCGCCGATGGACGGGGCACTCGCGGCGACGCTGTCCCAGTGGGTCCGGTGTGTGACGGAAAAGGCAGGGGGCCGCTCTGAGGCTCTGCAGACAAGGGACGAGGGGTGTCCAACCTTGCCTCGACAGCAGTGTGGTCGTGGGTGACAATGCGGCATCGCCGGTCAGAGAGGCGGTGACGGCAGCGCTTTTGCTGTCTGCTCTCCGAGACACCCTTTGAGGTCGGTGGGCCGAGGCCCCACAGAGCTGTGTCCGCTGGCTGTGTCTACACCGGGGGCGGCACGGGGGATGGGGGTGGCCTTGACCCGCCTCCAAACGGCCTCGGGCAAACCCTTCCCTGCTCAAGGCCTCGCCTGGCTCGCCTGTGCGGGTGTGAGCGCGCCGGGCCCTCCCGCAGGCCTGGCCGTCCCCATGGGGCTCAGCGTGGGCTGCGGGCCCAGCACCCCTCACAGGAGCCCAGTGGACGGGGCCACCTCCAGGGCCCTCGTAGCTGGCGGCCTTCGGAAGCCGCCCGACCCCTCCGTCCCCGCCTCCCTTCTCCGTGGCAGGGCCCAGCTGTCTGGCCGCAGGCACACGGGCCGTCATCTCCCTGGAATGCTGGTGTCTCCTCCGAGCCTCGGCGCTCGCTGTGACCGGGTGAGCTTCCCCAGGCCTCAGCTTCCCTCCTGCTAGGAACGAGGGGCTCGCAGGCGCCGTCTCTCCGCGCGGCAGCCACGTGCTGGAGACCGTCCGTGGACGACGGTCCGTGCGGCACCCGCCTCCACTCGAAAGTCGCAGAGACGCCAGCCGCGCACCTGACTTCCTTCTCCCGGAGCCTCCCCGCCCCGGCTGTGCAAAAAGCAAGGGAGACAGACCCCAGCAGGAGCCGGCTGGGGTCCCGGGCGGCTCGGGGGCGGGCGTGCAGGGACTGGGTGCTGCCACGTGTGCCGGCCCCCCGCTGCGAAGCCACAGTGCTCGGCTAGTAACAACGTGCTTCGCTGCTGAGGAGAAAGACACTCACGCTCTGTGCTGTCCCAGGGCCCCGCCCGCTCCGCCATCGACAGACAGCGGAGGCCTTCACCACTGCTGCGGGGCGGCGAAACAGCTGCTGGCCAGCTGCTTGGGACGCCCGGCGACGGCACCCCGCGTCCCAGGTCCAGTCAGATGGACGGAACATTACAACCCAGCTCTCTGCCGGCCTCCACGGCCCACGCCCCCCCTCCCACCCCCCGGCCGGCCCCGGCGGCCAAGCACCGTGGGTAGCTGGATGACTGCCCAGCAGGACCGTCACGGGCTGGCGGGTTCGGAGGGGCCTGAGGAGACGTCATGAAGACGGTCCTGCCCAGGGCCGTCGTGGCGGTGGCCCCCGAGCGCCGAGCGGAAGGACAGTCCCAGGCGCCAACACGAGGCTGTTTCTGGGAGCAGCAAGCTGAGGACGAGCCCCCTGGGAAGGTCTGGCTCCGGGCCCTGGAGTCCGCGACTGCACCCTGCTCGCTGCCCTTCTCCCCTGAACCCCCGACACCAGTGTGTGACACCAGTCCCCTCGAGGACGGTGCTGGGGCTGAGGGGCCGGCCGCTGTGAGCGCGCTGACCTGGCCCAGGCCGACTCCGCCCGTCAGCGTCCCAGCCGCATCGGGTGCGAGAGCGGGGCCCGCAGCACCGCAGTGGGGCCGCGCTTTAGGAGACAGCCCGGGGCCCGGGGGGGCGGGGCGCTCGGCTGCCCAGAGCGGCGTCCTGGGCCCCAGAGGCCGTGGGGTCGACCCTCGGTTGGGGTGCACACCGGAGGCAACTGATGCCGTCCCCCCCTTCCTCTCCCCAAATCAGTGAACACACGCTCGGGGAGAAAGGAAAACCATCGCCCCACGCAGGTGTCCGCCTCTGCGGCTCCGTCCCGCAGGCTGGCCGCTCCCCAGCCCTCAGCGACCAGGGTGGCGAGCCGAGGAAGCGGGTCCCCACCCGAGGCAGGGAGTGGAGCGAGCACAGCAGCGTCCGCGGGTTCTGTCCAGTGCAAGCCCTGGCAGCCTGCCTCATCTAGCCACCTCAGGGCGAGACGGGCTGACCCGGGCGGGGCCCTGTTTGGGAGGGGTGGGGGGAGGGGTGGGGGAGGGGGGCCGCTCCACACTGCGACGCTACCTGGGCGTCCGGTAGCCCCCCCCCCAACACCACCAACGACCCGAGATGCTCAGAGACAGCCCGGGCGAGCGCGAGCGTCCTGCGGTCACCTCCCCCGGGCGCTGGCGCAGAGAGGCGCCTTCCCCTGCTGAGGCCGCCCGCTCTTTGCAAAGCGGCCGCGAGCGACGGCTCCAGAACGAGGAGGCAGCTCGCGCAGACCCGCCGGGAGGTCAATGGTGCAGGTCCCCACAGCCCGCTCTTCGAGGCGGTTAACGGCGCAGCTGGTGTTAACGCACGACCAGGCACCTCCAGTGGGCTCAGCAGGGCTCGGTCTCCCCTGAAGGCGCCCCCGGGAGTCAGGCGGCACCGTCCTGTCCGTTCCCACCGCTTAGGCCACGCGCTCCGCGAAGACGACGGAGTTCTTCCTGAAGCCCCCGCCCCCACACCTTACTCTCTGGAGCAGGCGTGCGTCCCGTCCTCGGGGCCGCCGGGACAGCTGGCCCCGGCACCTGCAGACTCGCTCAGCCCTGGACGGAGCGCAGTCGGCATCACCCCCCCAGGAGGCGGCGAACCCCGGACCCCAGGGCGACCCCGCCCAGCACTGGGTGCGCAGCCCGGTGCCCCGGACTCATCCCCTAACCTCTGACCTCACCGCCTCACCTGTGTCCAAGGAGACGACGACGCTACCTGTCCTGGGCGCCCGACCTCAGGATCACCGTGAGGAACGAATGCGAGTATGTGGCCACAAGGGCCGCCCTCGTTTTGGACAAGGACAGAGGAGCGCTTGGTGGCCGAGTCAAGGACGCAGCCTGTTCCTCTGCACTGCCGCCGGAGCGACGAACGAGGCCCGGCTCCCCCCTCCCACCTGACGTCCGTTCCAGCCGCAGGTTTAGCGGCGGGGGGCCTGCTGGGGCTCCTCTTCGCCCCTGGCGTTCGCCCTGAGTTCCCTGCATGACAGGCAGCTGTGCCGGGGACAGGCTCGGTGGCGAAGGAGGCAGACAGCACCAGGCCGGCCAGGGACCCCTGCAGGAAATGTCCCCACGCATCTTCCCAGTTACCCACAGGTAGCTCGGGGGCTCTGACGGGCCGGGCCAGGCAGGTGCCCTCCCGTGGGCCAGCCAGCTCTCCCACCAGCACCTCCGGGCTCTGGGGCCACATCCTGTGAGCCAGCCCTGTGGCCAGAACACCTGTTCCAGATGCTTCCTTCCTCCCCGCCCCGGCCCCGGGAGCCGAGCCGCCCGATGGCCAGGTTGGGCCCTGTGTGGCCGCGGCCCCGTGGCGGTGATCTGTCTCGGGGGAGAGGACTGTGGAGAGACCCGCCTCAAAGGCAGGCAGGAGGTCGCAGTGGGACTCGGTCCCCTCTGAGCTTTAACAGGCGGCTTCTGCCTGAACGCCCGTCAGGCTCGCTTCGCCTGCGCCCTGCGCGGTGCCAGTGGGCTGGAGGCCGGGCGCCTGTCGCGCCGCGCCGGGTAAGCCAGCGCCGGGCGTCCCCGGCCGGGCCTCAGACCGAAGGGACGGCCGTGTCCGTCAGGGAGAGGACGGAGAGGGGACGCGCACGCCGGCCACGGAAACGGCCTCGTGTGTCGGTGTGTGCGTGTGCGTGCGCGTGCGAGTGCGAGTGGACGGCGGGCCTCGGGCCAGCGCGCTCCGCTCTAACCGAGCGCCTCACCCTCACACGCCGCTGCGTAGCCCAGGGCCTCGTTTCTCAGGGCCCTGTGGCTCCCTGACCCCAAACCCACAGCTCTCGGCCACAGGCCGCCAGCTGCGGGGCCGAGGATGCGCAGCTCGGGGTCTCACAGGCCGTGGGCCGAGCGTCAGGACCGGGAGCCGAGTCGCCCGACCCGAGGGTCCCCAGAGACCCCGGCTGGCTCCCTGCTGCACAGCGCACCTCGCGGGAACAGGAGGGCGTGTCTGACGGGCCCGGCCGCGCCCCCCCACCCCCACCGCCCCGCTCTCCCCCCCGCCCCAGGGCCCGGCGGAGCAGCCTACCTGCTCGTACTTCTCCAGCTCCGTGTGGTAGATCTGCCTGATCTGGGACAGTTTGGCTCTGTAGTCCGAATGCTCCACCGAGTTGTCAGAACCGGCTCCCCCGGAGGCCGCCGCGGCTGCTGCCGCCGCTGCCGAGCCCCCGCCCTTCTCGGGGCCAGCCACCCCCTCGGCGAGCAGCATGTTGTCCAGGCGCATCAGCTGGGGGTCAGTGGGCTCCTCTTCCTGGGCGCCCCGGATGCTCAGAACTGCAGGAAGACAGAGGGGAGAAATTAAAACTGAACCACCCACCGTCTCATTGGGTTTGGGGAGGCTCCGAACCCTGAGCAGTGTGGCTTCCGAGCGCCCTCGAGGGGCGGGGAAAGCGCGGACGCGGAGGAGGAGGAGGGTTAGGGTTAGGGTTAGGACCCCAGGAGGGCCGCTTGGTCCCAGGTGGGGGGCCCAGAGCCGTCACGCACAAACCGGGGCTGGGCAGGGGTGGTCCGCGCGTGGTGGGAGGGGTCCCTTCTAGGGAGGCTTGGCAGGGTTCTGACAATGGTGGTGTCGGGCGGGTGACCACAAGGGAGCATTTAGTGCCACTGAGCTGTGCAGGCGAAAATAGTTAAAAGGGGACATTTCGCCCCCGTAAATTTGAAGACACAAAGTTCATAATAACTGCATCACTTTCGCTGTCATCCTCAAACTGCCAAATTTAATGGAAGGAAAACCGTCTCCTTCTTTGAGGCGAGTTTCAGACGTCTGCGAGCCTGTGCTGTTTCGCCCTGACTCGGTCACATCTGTCCGGCCGCCATTTCCACCGCTCGGGGGCTGTGGTCAGAAGAGCGGTCCCTCAGACCCCTGCGCCGGGCCAGCGGCCATGGGTGGCCCCGGAGCTGCAGTGATGGCCCGGGAGACCAGGACTCTGCCCCGGCGGCTGCGGGGCCGGACCTCTGAACACAGGTGCCGGGCTCGGAGCAGTCGGGACTCGGGAAAGGCGGGTGGCTCCCAGGAAGGAGATGGACGCCTTTGCCCGAAGCAGGACAGCCACAGCGTGCAGGGGCTGGGCCGGGGGCGTCGAGGGATCGGGTGGATCCGCAGGAGCCGGAGGGCAGCCCCTACCCCGTGTCGCACAGCCTCACACAAGCACGTCACTCCTCCACGCCGGGCTGCCAGCCGCCACGTCTTTGTGCAGCAGGGACCCGACAAGGTTTCCCGCTTCAAACTGCCGAAGAACGTTCTGGGTAGGGAAGTGACTGGGGCAGAGCAGCAGGAGTCCCGAGTTCATCCACACTCTGGGGAAGCGCTGGCAGGGTCCCTGGGACCCGGCAGGTGTGACGCTGGACCAATGGGGAACGAGAGCTGCTTGCTGGGGCGGGGGGGCGGGTGCGTCTCGTGAGCCCGCTGGGCTGAGACAGGGAAGGGGCAGGGGCTCAGCGTGAGGGGACACGCAGATGTCTGGGGTGCTGCGACGTGGACATACCAGCGGTGCCCTCGAGAACTGACCAGGAAAGAGCTTCACGCAGACATCCTGAGTCCTCCAGCATCACACACACGAGACACGGAGGACCAAAGGGTGGAGGCGGGCCCCTGGCACGGAAAGGAAGGCGGGGCACCCGGGGGCGGGCCGCACCTGCGCGCAAACCCGGGCCTGCGCCCCAGGCCCTTCCCCGGTCCCACCCGGACGCTGACGCCCCGGCCCTGGGGTTCGGGCACAGGTGGCAGATCGCTGGGGTGTGTTTTGTGGACTGTCCCCCAGGGAGGGCCCTCCTTCCCCCGAGGCCCAGGAGGCTGCACGGGGAGCTCCCTGCCCCACGGCTGGTCTCTGCCCGGTAAAGGGCTGGGCCCCGTCCGTCACCCTGCTTTTCCGACACACTGACGCACAAGCCGGCAGTCCCCTGAAGAACACGCGACTGCCCGAAAGGCTTTGTGGATAAGAAAGCCACTGAATGCCGCCTCCCGCCTCGAACGCCCGTCCGTGCGGGTTGAAGGTCGAAGGTGTGCCCAGCAGTGGCAGCCACTCCAACCCTCCCTCCTGGCCTCCGAGCAGTGGATTCTCCTGGGGCGGGGCCGTGGCTGTTTCTCGAGTGGGCTTTACGCAGTGAGTTTTCGTTGCTTTATCAACGAAAGTATTTGTGGCTGCTTAAAAAGAAACAATCATCTCTGAACCACTCTGGATTGTTTCCTCAGCGTGGTTGTTGGAAAACCCGGGCTGGGGCCAAGCCCTCTCTGACCGGCTTTCCCGAGCCTTACGGCCAGCCCACCCTGGAGAGGCCCGAGGCCACGGGCGACTCCTGCTGGTGGCTGGTGGCTGGTGGCTGGTGGCTGGTGGCGGGCCCTCCTGGCCACTCACAGCCCTCTTGCGCAGGGCCCGACACAGACCGCCTCACGATCACTTCTGGTCGAGACAGCGGTGGCGTCCCCACGGGGCGCACGAGCACTGCCTGCCGGAGGGGAGGTCCCGGAACCTCCACAGCCCCCGCGCCCCGCCCGCCGCGCTCACCCCCCCAGCTCCTCCCGCTACCAAATCCAGTTGGGCGGTAGACCGCCGGGCAAGGGCAGCATCTGGGGACTGAGGGGCCGGTTCCAGCTCTAGCAGCGACAGGGAGGGGACCCGGACACGCTGCTCTGCCTGCCTCCACGGGCTGGAATCGAACTGAGAACGCCGCCCGCTCCCTCTTTTAGACAATCACCGGGAAGCACAGCTACGCGCACAGACTCCACCCACGGATCTGGGCGCTGTTTCCCTCGGTCTGGACAGCCAAGTGGTTTTAAATCCAGCAAGGAAGGAAGAGCGCGGGGGCAGGAAGCCCCGCCCACCGCGGAGGGTTCGGGACGGCCGCAGGGGCGAAGCCGAGTCCACGGGACTCTCCACCCTCACGGACCAAGGGTCCAGTTAGTTCCAGGCAATTAAAGAAACGCAGCGGAAGTGTTCACATTTCACTTAGATTTTACCATTTCACCAGTCCTACGAAGACACTTTTAAAAAAGAAATTAGGGTCCTCTACACTGTCACATAACCGGGTTCTAAACGTGGAGCACAAGCCACCGGTATGATAAGCACGTAACGCACAGCACCGCCAACGGCGGCGGCTCAGATGAAGACTCTCAGCGAGAAAACCGCCCACAGGGCCGGTGAGAACCGGAGGACGCCCGCCCCTCCGGAAGGGCCTGGCGCTGAGCGGCGGTGGCCGCGGGGCGGGGCGCCGCCCACGCGCTCTGCGCACCACCGTGCCCACGACAAGTGCGCGCAGGGCTCTGATCCCGGAACCGGCCGGGTAGCTGGTGGGGAAAACCTGCCGGTGTCAAAGCGGTGAGCGAGAGGGCTGCTGCGTCTAAGTGGAATCGACGCCACCTGTGCACGCTCAGCGCAGGCACTTGGCGAGCAGGGGACAAAATGATTATTTAAAAGGCCCTTTTCCTCTCCGGGCACCCCGCAAGAGGCCGACGAGCCCTCGCCTGGGCCCAGCGCTGCAAGCGCTCAGTCTCCGAGATCCGATTTCGGCCGCGGAGCTGCCCCTAATCCAGCGCCCATCACGTATGATCAGGGTCCCGGCCCCCGATGGGCACCCGCCCCGCCCACCGCGGGCGCCGGGCCCTGATGCAGGTTTTAAAGGCGAATCCCGCCCCCTGCGCCGGTGCACGCGGGGCTTTGACAGTCTGGTCCGCACAGCCCCGCCGCTGAAAATGTGGCCCTGCCCAGGACTGTCCCACAGAGGGGTCCCCAACCGCAGGCTTCGCCCTCTGGTCCTAATTCTCAAAGGGGGCGTTTCCTTTCCTGCACGGCTGGTGTCAGGGCAGGTGAGTGGTTTCTATAGAAACGGTCGCTCACCCTTTAAACAGCATCTGAGGTGACATCAGATAAGGGGACCGTCAGAGCTCAAATCCCCATGTCCTTGCTTTGTCTTCGCCCAAGGAGAAAAGACGCAAAGGTGCACTTAGGACCCCAGGAGGGAGAGCCGGTGTGGGCCACTTGTCCTGGCCTGAGCAGAAGGACTGGAGCAGAGCGCCCCGGGCTGGGCCTGAGCAGGGACGGGCGCGGCAGCTCCCGGCAGCGCCCACTAGAGGGCACTGTTCCTTCGCCCAGGACAAGTGAGCTGGGAGGTTCGAAGCTTCCAGTCCTGGGGCGGCTGCCCAGCCCGGATTCACACCCACACCGACAGGTTGCGAGGAGGCCAGACCTACAGAAAGGGTTGTCTTCAGCTGGGAACAGCAGTGCGGGGACCCAGGCCTTGGCCACGAGATAGACGACACGGACGCACAGACAGCAGACGGGTGTTTGGGCGGGGGTGAGAGACAGCCACCCCTCACGCTCTCCAGCCAGGCTCTCTGCCTGTCGTGAAAGCACCAGGCTTCTCGCAGGGGGACCAGCCGCCCACGAGCCAGGCCTCACGAGCTGGGACCGAGCTGGGACCGAGCTGGGACCGGGAGGAGGGTCGGGGGGGAGGGTGGAGGCCTCGGGCCTCACCCCAGGGCTGCTCCGTGCCCCATGTCCGTGCTGGGCAGAACTCCGGACAGAGTCCGGGCCAGATGCACGCTGTCCTCGCAGTTTCCTGCACGCAGCAAAGTGCTGGCCCCGAGACAGTGGCTCCTTCCCTCTGCCCACGAAGTGCTCGCACACGCCGCTTGAGTCGCCTTATGAAGGTGAAGGGACTGTCCAACGTCGCAGGTGGTGACTGAAGACACAGAGGCGAAGTGACGGGGTAGAGCCCAGACTGGAATCGAGGTCTGCGCGCGCCCCCCTGGGCTGCACGTGAAGGGAGGCCGTGACCCTTCACCAACGGCATTTCCGCGGGCACGCCATCGATCCTGCGTGGGTGTGCACACAGGTGTGCGCGGACACACCCTGGTCAGGCCTGACCGATGCCTCGGGGAGACCACAGCCAGAAACGAGGTCGGGAGGCAGGAGGCGCGCCCCGATCCCCTGCTCCTCCAACCCCCCCGCAAACACCAGGGAGCCCCGAGGTGGGGCTCGCTTCCCCGGGCGGGTCACTGGCCGCGCGCCGCCCAGGTGCAGGGAGCGAGGTGGGGGCTCAGACCTCCGCGATGAGTCGGGACCTCTCCTGCTTCCCGCCAGCGGCCCTGAGGCCTGGGACAGAGGAGGTGCTGGTGACCGAAACAGTCCCCAGGGGCAGACCCCTTGTCTCCTTCCTCCAACCTCCTTCATTTCTCACAAACCAGAGGCTCCGCCCCCGGGAGAAACCGGGAAGTGATTCGGTTCTTCTAAACCACCGGTGGGACTGAAATCCTGCCCCGACGTGCTTCGCCCCTGATGCTCGGCCCCCGGACGGATCCCTGACGGAAACCCCGTCTTTGTGTGCTTGCCGGTCTTTCCAGCTGCAGACGATGCCGCTGAGCTTCTGGCCGGCCTGGCAGCGGTGGCGCGCCTGCGCTGAGGCCCCGACCCCGGTGGGACGTCTCCGACACGCGGCTGGCCAGGGAGCCGTGTCACCTTGGCAGGCGACCAGTCCCAGCCCAGCAGGCACTGAACACTGCTCTGTGCTGCTCACCCTGAGCGCCCCCAACCCCGCACTCCGAGACCCTGCGGTCTCAGAGGGAGCAGCCCTGGGGCTGGACACGAGGCCAGACGTCTTCTGCCCCTTTCGACCCCTCTCTTCGGGCTGTTAAGCAGGCGGACCGAACCAGGGGACCGGGGGGCTTTGGTCAGCCACCAGCAAGACCCGAGACGCTGCCCCTTTGGTCCCACGGACGCCTGGGGAGCGCGTGCACCGGGGCCGACGGGGGCCGGCCTGGCCTGGAGCCTCGGGACGGAGCGCCTCACTCTGTCACAGGGAGCCACCAGCCACCGTGCCAGGCCCTGTGTGGGGCCCAGGACAGCATTTCAGCGCGGTTCCTGGTTCACACTTTCGGTCTTTTATAGGGAAACCCACCAATTTTCCTGCCACCCCCCTTTTTGGGCTTTGCGTTGGCGGCTCTGGTCTCCACTTCTCGGGATGCGATGGGCCTCGGATGGCAGTCACGCAACCCCCCGTTCGTCACGTGGGCCCCTGCAGGCTGGCAGGGACCAGGCCCATGTGCCGGGCAGCGGGCTCCGGGCCAGCCACTCAGAGCCCCTCTGTCTAAGAGGAGCCTCGGAGGGTGGCAGGAGGCGGGACTTCGCCCCGACGTCGGCCGGCCCACCATGCCCAGCGGCGGAAGGGGAGAGGGAGGGGCCTCGGAGATCCCGCGTGGACCTGCCCCCTGAGAAACGGTTTCCACCAAGTTGTACACCCGAGAAGCATGGGGAGTGGGTTGCGCCGCCGGCCTGCCAAGCGTCCCCTGGGAGGCAAGCTTCGCTACAAGGAGTGAGCATGGAGGACTCAGGAGAAGTTTCTCCGTATTCCATCCCCTTAAAATGAACACGTTCTGTGGCTCAGAGTCCCCATCAGGCGCTGGCACCCGCCTGCTTCCCTGTAAGAGCTGATTCACGAGCGATCTCCTCCCCCACCATATTCCAGCACCTTCCGCCGACTGTCAGCGGGGGCCCGGGGCTCTCCTGCTAGCCCGCGGCAGGGCACGGGGGGGTGGGTGGGGTGGCGCCAGCACCAGACGCCCTCTGCATGACCTGGCCTCCCTCCCACTCGGTCTCCTCGTCACCCGGCCGTCGGTAACACCAACCACACCGTAACTCCTATTAAGGATCCAAGCAGGTTATTTTCATAAAAGCACGCGTCAGTGCTTGGGAACTGGTAGGTGTTCAGTCGCTGGTTGAATCTAAATTGATCCCGCGGAGAAGGGTCCCTTGGGTTGCCGAGGAAAGCCGACAGGCCCAGAGTCAGCAGCCCTGTCTCTGTAAGGTAGGGGTCTGCGACCCCGGGCACGCTCTTCCCGGCACTGTCACAGGCGAGCAGCTGGCCCAACGGGAGACGTCTTCTGACGCCTTCCTGCGTCTCCTACGGCCCCCTCCTGCTCCTCCGCCCCGGAGCCTGGAGGACCCCCGCGCCGCGCGGAGTCTGGGACGCCTCCTCCCGACGCGGAGGCCCTGGCGCGCCTTCCCAACCTGGCAGAGCTCAGCCGGGAGACGACGTCCCGGAAACGGAGAGACCCTTCTGGGAACCGCTCAGCTTGGCAGCAGCCTCACCTCGTGTCAGACGGGCTGGCCGGCAGGTCGTCGCTAATGGCTGCTTCCAAGTCTCCATCAGAAAATAAATAAAGGGGGGCCCGGAGAGAGGGAGGCCTCCCTTCAGACACAGGTCTCCGGGAGCAGGGTTCGGCTCCGGCTCCGGGAGGGGTGCAGACCTCCCTGTGGGCCTGGCCGTCGGGCACGGGGAAGCCGGCTGCGCTGGCACCTCTGTGGGCTCACCGCCCGGGTGCTGCCCCGACGTCTGGGCGCTGCCGCGCTCTCGCCTCCCTAGGACACGGGGAGCAGTGACGGACCGAGTCAGAGCTCCCCGGGACAGGGGCGGCCTTTCGGTCCCCACAAGGCTCGGGCCGGGTCTCCAAGCCGCAGGCACTCCCAAGGCAGGGCTCCTAACGCAGTGTGCTCACGGCCCGCGTGTTCCTCCCAGAAGACAGTGACCAACGAGTGTGGGGCCGCTGCCACTATCTCCAGTTCCCTGGTCACCAGGCAAATCCCACCGCTGATCGTTGCCTTGGCCCAGCCAAGCATGCTTCCCCTCCCACGAGATGGTCACGCACCCCTCTGCAGATGGGCCCCACGGACCGAGGGGTGCAGAGTGAGACGGACAGAGGAGGGCACCATGGACGGCAAAGAGCAGGCTCCAGCCAGGGCCACACGTGGGCTCTGTGATCAGGACGCGGGGCGCGACCCTCTAGTCCATTCCGTCCACCGTCCTTCTGCCTCTGTGGCTCTGTCTCACTGGAACCACTGCTCCTTCCCACCTATAGGGGGAAAGTGGATCGCGGAAGAAGAGGACATGGGTTTTTTTCTGTGAACAGGGCCAGGAGGACTTGCTGAGCCAGACACTGGCTATGACCCCAGCTGCCACCTCGGACAGCTATTTTGCATAAACTTGCATTGTGACCCTATGGACATTTCCAGGAAGATGTGAGCTGGACAGTGTGTCTCTCTCCTGCTTGGGATGTGGGAGAGTGGTGGGGGGAGAAGGCTGATCTGTCAGTTTTTCCCAACACAGCTGCCCCACAGGCTAGCAGAGCCCTGATTTTCAGGTGACTTCATGACCACTGGGAGGAGGGAAACTTTCCTGCTTCCCTTGCAGCTAGATGTGGTCGTGTCTCTTTTGACAAAATTTTCTCGTCAGTGATAGATGAGTGGAAGTTGCACACAAAACGCCTAGGAATGTCCAAATGAAGGAATGCCTTTCTTGCTCCCTCTCCTTTTCTGCTAGCTGGAAGCTGAGGACAATGGCTGGGGCTCGAGCAGCCACTTGGGGCCCTGAGTTGGCCTGGGGAGTGGGAGCCACCTGGGGAGTGGGAGCCGCCTGAGGGAGAGAAACCAGATGGAAGTTCTCACATGCTAGAGACCAGCTAGATGGTTGCCTTGGACTGTGTGAAAATGACAGAGAATACACTTGTACTTTGTTTAAGCCAAGTTATATTGGGGCTTGGGGAGGGGTTTTGTTTTATTTTGTTTGTTTTTGGTGGCTTAGCCAATCCAAGCTAACACAGGTGTGGAAGGAAGGAAGGAAAGAAGGAAGGAGGGACAGAAGCTGCAGGATTTTGTCTCTCTGCTCTCCCGAACTGGTCTACGCCCAGAAAAGCGGCCACCATCACACACGTGGATTCCCAGCTGCAGCGCCCTCCATCCAGTTTGGTCTCAGCGTGAACCCCAAAGCCACCGCGCTGCCCGAGCACCAGACCATCAGAAAGCACCACCGTGAAGACGAGTGTTGAAGAGCGGAACCGCTCTCGGCTTCTTGCGAAGCTCGGGTCCCGGTGTGGTTGCTGCTCAGTGGTGAACGATGCTGGGCTGCCGGCTCGAACCCTTGGCTGGAAGGTCAGACGCAGCCCCCTGGCGGCTCTCCCGTCCCAGGCTCTGTCCCGGTGTGCAAACCGGAACACTGTGGCCCCTCTCTGCCTCCCAGGCTCCCAGCAACACCGGGCTCCCAGGGAAGGGAGAAGGTGCTGCGGGGGCTCCAGCAAAGATGGGACTAGCACCTGCGTCGGGACGGCTGCATGTTTATGTAACAGACATTCCTGTCTCCTAAAGGAATAAACACCATACGCTATGGAACCCCGTCGGCCTCTCCTCTTCCAGCAGCCAGGTGGCAGAGCCGGGACACCGCCGGCTGGCAGACGCACTGACCCAGGGTCCTTCGAACGACGGACACGTTTGCACGCATCTCTCTCCCGCGGCTCGGTGGGGGCACCCCGGGAACTGGCCTCGGGGGAGACCCGAAGACCCAGGCACAGACTGTGCCCCGGTGGCCGACAGCCACATGCTGGAGACGAGGCGGTTGTCCACCCTTCAAGGACAAGGACGGAGAGGGCGGTGACCCGCACAAGGAACAGGGCTCTGCCAGCTTCTCGCCGCCCTGCTGCTGTCGGGATTTGAAACGTAGGAGAGGTTTCTGAAACTCTGTGCTTTTGAAAATGAGACCATCGTGTTGCTGAACCTTCAGGGCTGATGGCAGAGTCTCGCTCTGCCCGGCGAACCTGCTGCGGAACGAAGGGCCGCCGCTGCGCCCACCTTCCCACGGAGCTTCCTCTGGGCCCCGGAAGGGCCCCTCGCAGCCGGCAGCGGACCTTCGGGTAAACGTGACCGCGGGCAAGGAGGAGCAGACACAGGGGCTGCCTGGGTTCTGGGGACCCGTGGGGTTTCTGCACCCTGGGTAGGCCCAGACTTGAAGTCGGCTCTCCCCGCCCTTGCTCGGAGCCCGGGTTCCTGCCGCCCGCCCCCTTCCTGTCCGCCCAGCCTGAGCTGCTGGGCGGCGGCGGGCGGCAGGGGCGGGGGGTGATGGCTCCTCGCAGCTCTGATGACTGCTATTAACGGCGCCTCGCCCGGCCCACGACGGCTCAGCTTTCAGCTCCTGCTCTGACTGCCCGTGAGTAACGCTGTGTCCCACGAGCTGTGTTTAGCGGAGGTGCAGTAACTGCCGAAGAAGAAACATTACCCAAAATAAGAAGTAGCTCATCCCCATGCGGCCAGGATCCCATGACTCACAGCAACGTTCACTTCGGCTCCAGCACAATTTCCATTTGCATTCTTTTATTTTTTTAAGGGCCTCGTGGGGCTTTAACAAGGCTGTTTGAGAGAAAAGGCAGAAAGACTGGAGCAGTTGTCAAGTGCAGAGAGTCTGCGTTCCAGACGGACGAGAGGAGCCTGGGCCCGGGGGCCAGGCCGGCAGGCAGCACGGTGCACCGCCGACGGCCTCCGGGGACAGGCCGGGCGCCGCCACTCCTGCCAGCACACACGGGCGCGCGCACGGTGAGTCACGCACACGCAGAGACTCCCCCGCACACGTGCGCACACACATCCTTTGGGACAACAAAGATATCAAGCCCTCATTCAGCTGCATGAACCCCGAGCAGGTTTTCGAACAGCGCATGGCCAGGGCTGCTCAGCCCCTGAGAAGGGATCACCGGAATCCCCCCGGGGCGCTAGCAGAGACCTGGCAGGAAGGGTTCCCAACCCTCCGCGTCTTTGGGGCGAAGGAAGCTGGGGCTGGAGGAGGGAGGCCCTTGGGGGCCCGAGGGGAGCACCCTGCCGGAGGCTGCGGTCCCCAGGCCGCAGGAGGTGCCTGCGGGAAACTGGCAGAGAGGGCATCAGAGGTCACAACAGAAAGCGGGAAGACGGCCCGGCCACGAAGCGAAGTGACGGAGCCCCACGGGGCCCAGAGGGTGTGCACAGCAGATCCGTGGGCTGGGCGTGAACCGGCAGACCGAGTTCCACTCAGGTGCCTGCACTCCGAGGGGCCGACTCCAGTGGGTCTGCGGCCTCGTGGGCGCCCCAGTCCGCTTCCTCCCGGGCAAGCCGCGCAGAGTCACGCCATCTCACAGAGTGGCCGTCAGAGAAGCACGTGGCACAGAGAAGGCCCGCAGGAGCCAGCTGCCTGGTCTCAGACCGCCCCCAGCGCAGCGCATTCAGGACAGTGAGGACCGGCGAGCTGCCCGCGGGCCCCTCCCCGGACCCCGCACCAGCACATGGCGCACGTCGGAGCCCGTCTTCTCCCCGACGCAGCCCGTGCCCCTTCCCGGTCCAGGTTCCCCAGACGACTCAGAACAAAAGTATCCTGCTTTCTTCCACCAGGAAAGGCCCTTCGGTCCCCACCCCACGGCGCATGCGCCCGCGTGCACATCCAGCACGCCCACGACGCAAACGCCCAAGACGCAAACGCCCAAGACCACAGCCCAGCTCACCTCGCAGAGGCGGAGCCGCGGGGGAGTTCAGAGGGGCTCACACACGCCTGCCTGCTGCCCGCCGCTTCCGGTCAGGACCCCCCTCCGTGGTGCGTGGGACCGAGGGGCAGATGGACACCCTCTCACTGCCGACGGCCGACTGCGCGCCGCTGGCAGAAGGGCCCGGACGGAGGAAAAGCACTTCCATCCCCAACCAAAGGGCCACCTGTCCCCTAGTGCGAGACGACGCCCTTCCCAAGGGAAGGCCGCTCTACAGAAGTGTGGCAACTGTGATGAGTGCACGTACAAAGGTGGAGCGAAAGCCTGGAGTTAGAAGGATGACGTCTTTTAACACCACAGACGCGGAGAGCAGTTTCAGCAGTGGTGAAGGAGTACGCCGCCCGAACGTCGCACCTAGCATCGTGGGGAAGGGGCGGCGAACGCCCCTCCACTGTGCGTCTCGGACTGTATCGCGGAGCGGTTTGAGGACCGCGGTTTGAGGACCGAAGTCGCCACGGTGAGGGCGTTTTCCCTGCAGACGGACTGCAGCTATGTCGACAAATTCCAACAGAATCGCAAAGGGGAGCTGAAGGATAAAAATCTCCACCGAAAACTAACACGACGAGACAACTGGATTACGGCTTGGAACACCCGGGGCCGGGACAAAACCAGGACAGGGCGGGCGGCCCTGCAGAGTCCCACCCCCCCGGTGCTCTGCAGGGCCGGCAGCGCGCGCTGTGACGGACAGGTCAGCCCCACGTCGCTGCGAAGGAAGCCAGGGAGCAGGCCCCACTGTCACGCGTGCCGTGTGGACGCGTGGCCTACAGAAAGCTGCGCTGAAAGGCTGGAGCCATGCACAGCGTGGGACGCCACGCAGAGGCGCCCGCCCCCTTCTGTAACAAACTCAAGGAGGGGGAGCCCCCAGCCGTGCCTCTGTTCTGTGGGGCGACTCCCCAGCTCTGGTGCAGTGGGCGGGGACGAGGGCCCTGTACCCTGGGCCTGTGGGCCGGGACTGGAGTGGAATTTGGGCTCCATGGTAAGAAGTACCACCACTTAGTGCTCCGGACTGGGCGCGGGGCAGGTGCCTTAAGATCCTCAGTAACGGAGCTGGAGGTCAACAGCATGTGACACTCTTTACCAAAACTGCTGATAAAAATAATGCCCCAGTAAAAGAATATATTCGAAGTTAATCTTCCTGACTTCTAAAAACACTCCAAAGCCCTGCCTTTCAGCACACACACAGACGCTACTTGTGTCTAGTGAGTGTGTGCCTGTGTGATTACACGCGCACACCAGCGTACCCGCTGTACACGTGACTTCTAGCTCTCTCTGTGTGCTGAGTTGCTGAGCACGGTGCACACGTTTGAACATGAAGAAGAGTGCTGCCCGCGGCCACCACCGTGTCCCTAAGTGGTGCGCTGCGAGGGGACCGGCCTTTTAAGGACACAGAGCAGGGAATCGGTTGTCCTTAAGGTTCTTGCACAAACCACAGGGCCGGAGCGAAGGCACTGATGACAAACAGAAACCACAAAGGAACAGGCGTGGCGGGGAGGGCAGGCGGAGGCTGCCTGTGCTTTTAACTGTGGCCTCAGTCCGAGTGAGAGGGCAGAAAGTATCCCCCAAATAAGCACACATTTGGCGTCCAACGCGATTTCGACCCACGTGGTCAGAGGGGCCTCATCAGGACCCACCCGAGGAGAAAGAGGCAGTTTGAGAAATTCCTGCCCATCACGCTTTATTGTGTTATTCCAACTCAGCAGAGACAAAAAGACAAATCTCAGCTCCCTACTTTCATCTATAATTGAACCAGGTCCAGAAGGACGAAGCAAGGCCCATCTGCAAGGCAGGCGGCATCAGCAGCCGGGAGAATGAAATATTCAAATTACTCCGGGCTGCTCCGCACCGGCAGGGCTGCAGACACGGCTCTGACTGGGGGTGGGGGGTGGGCACGGGGCGGGGGGGAGGAGAGTCTTTGATTTGTCTGGTTTTGTTGTTGTTACTGTTCGGGGGCATGCATTAACCCAACGAAACGTTATTCTCAGAGAAAGAGAGAGAGAGAGAGGTTTGCCGCGCCAAACTTCATCCACTTAGAATCCTCTCACTTTAGAATCTGGACCCTGTTGTTCTAGAATCTTCCTCCATGTCAGTAGGGAACCTATTTTGGGGGGTGGGCGGAGCTGAGCCGCTCCTTCCGATGCCCCTAATCAGGGCTGCCGAAATGTGTGACACGGTAAATGGCTCGAGCCCCTGGCAGCAGGCACAGTGGAGTGACAGGCTCCATTTAAGATGTCACCGCACATAATAAAGTGTAAAACTATACTTAAAATAAGCGAGATAGAAACAATAAACTTGACTCAGTACTTGAACTCTCGCAGACGCGCGGAGACGGGGTGGGGGGAAGCACGTGGGCTGCGGGACCTCCGAGGCTCTGAGAGGAGGTCGAGTGGCTGGACCCTGTGTGAACTGGCCACGGACTAGCTCACAGCCAAGACGTGGGGGGGCGGGGGGGGCCGGTACACAGCCACTGCAAGGGCCAGGCCTGGAGACCTCGTCGGCGGTGAGGGTGCCCCCGAAGGGCCGTGAGGGCGCCCTCGGGCTCTGGTTCCGGAAGTTTCTCCGGCCCCCGCGCCCCAGCCCCGCCCGCCCGCCCACCTGCGTGCGCCAGGCAGCCTGGCGTCATCGCAGAAGGTCTAACAGCGTTGTCAAGGCTGGTTGGCCCCAAATTGGAACGATGCTTTTTTTCCTGAAGGCCCTGCAATTACTGTTACACGTGGGGGTACAGTCAATGTCAAAGCTAATGTTTTCCTGATGTTTCTTTCTTTAAAAAAGAAAAACAATCACAAATGGAAGCCAGCAGACGAAGCTGAGCCAGCCACCCAGGCTTCTGCGTCACTGCGAGGCGCAGATGTGGTCTCCCTGTGCGTTAGACTCGGGCGCTTCAGGGGGTGCGGGTACACCCCCCAAATCTGTGCTCACGCCACTCGGGTGGTGGAGCAGGGGCGGACCCTGCTTGGCCGCCACCACAGTGCGGGGCTGGAACTCGGGCCCAGCCAGACAACCGGGCAGCCCGCTGCCCACACACTGCTCACCACCTCCACCCCCCGCCTGCAGCTGCGACTCGAGCAGGGACACTGGTCTCTGCTCTGTTCGTCTGTTTAATGACTGCAGGGGACGATGCACCGGGTGTCAGCACAGATATCTCAGCGGCCGGCCCGACGGGCTCTCTCAGCACGCGCGCACCCAGCCGGGGCCCAGGCTGGGGCCCAGGAGGACGGTGCTCCGAGCGACAGCCTGAGGCGCTGCTGGCCAGCCCCTGCCCGCGAGGGTGGGCGGGGTGCATCCTGATGCCTCCTCGGTCAGTTTTGCTGCTTTTGAACCCAGTGCCCCTCCCACCTCCTCGCCACTCCGAGGGGAGCCCTCGGAGAACCCACCCCTACTGTGCGCCGGGCCCCGGTGAGGAGCGCGTGGGAGGCATGCTGGCAGAGCTGCCTAACCCGAAAGGAACAGACGGCCGAGTCCGGTGCCAGCCCCTGGGCCACCGGCGGGGAGAGGAGCCGCACGCCTGGAGGCGGCGAGGGGCCCCTTCGCTGCAGAGCCTGCGCCCTGGCCTTGCGAGCGCAGCTGGGCGGGGGCGGGGGAGCGGCAGGCTGCGCTCTGGGTTCCCACGGACACGGAGAAGAGCGAGGCAAGAGGCGGCCCCGCCGAGCGCGGCCCTGGAAGCCCCCTTCCTCAGCTGTGTGGGGCCGCCGTCCAGGGACTCAGCCCTCTGCTTGCCCACAGCCCGCCTCTGCGGGGCTGAGATCACTCCCTGGCAGGGTCCGAAGACTGCCGTGCCAGAGCCGGGCTGCAGGCCCTCCGAGTGGGGGTCCGGAGCCACGAGCCGCGACACCAGGTGACACAGACTGATGCACTAATGGACCGGGAGTCGGTGCTCATCTCCACTGACCGCCGGAATGGTGGAATGGCCCGCGGTGTTTGGCGAGCACTAGGCCCCTCGTGCAGATCCGTGACTCTCCGAGAGGGGGCTGTACGTGCGTCGGAAGGAACGCAGTGCGGTACCAGGAAGTGCCGTGCCGACCCCTGGGCCCTGGGCGAGTGTCCGGGGAGGCTCTGAGCAGGCGCTGCCCACTGAGGCCTAGGCGCCCCCACAGCCACAAGGGAGCACCTCACAGCGTCGACTACAAGTGCTGGGGCGCAGATGCTCGGGACAGGGGCTCCGAGTCATCGCCGGCTCCTGCTAGACACAGAGGGTGGCCGTGGACGTTGGCCGTGGCCGTTCCCACACTCCGGGGCCCAGTGACCGACAAGCCTCCGGACGTCTTCCTGGGTCAGCATGACCTGGGCGGTTTCCAGAGCAAAACTGGCTGGGCACGGAGTAGCCACGGCGTGATTTAGAGGCTGAAAAGGGCCTGGGAAAATGTCTTTGGAAACTTTCTTCCTTTTCTGTCAACACGCAGGTGACCGCAGGTGGGGCGCGCTGACTTTTCCGGCTCGGGCGAGCGGGACGGCAACGCCACTCATGGGGTTAAAAGGGTGGACAGCGCCTCTCCCCGCCTTAAACCCTTCAGGGTCTGAAGGTTAAAGCGTTACTGTGTTGCTGGGCAGTTGCGGCTTACACTCTGTAATCGGCTCCTTTGAAGTCCCTCCTTGGTCAAACTTCATACAACAAAAAACACCAATCTGCAGTGAGGTGAGGAGTTAAGAACCTCTTAACTCTTCACCAATTACTATTAGATTAATAACTGGACCAATCATTATTAGATTACAATGGCATTCCCTTAGATCTTTCCAGGGGTCATGTTAACAAAATAAAAATACAAGATTCCAAGACTTCTTTCCCTTTGTACCCTACGAACTTGAACCCTCAAAGTCATGGTCAACCCATCAAAAGCGGCTCTGAACCCCATCAGGTCACAGCCTGCACCCAACATCGTTACACAAGTCTCCTCCACGGGACCCTGGGTTCTTCCGTGTTATCCTGTTCTTGGCACAAAAAGGAGCATCTTTCTCATGACACAAACAAGCAAACAAGGAAACAAACCCCAAAGTGCTAGTTTAGTTAGTTTCCAAAAAAGGGCTAAGCACCCCCTCTGCCCCTCCTACTTCAAGCCCCCCCTTACAACGCCCAGCTATCCTTCAGTAAGAGTCTGGCTTCAATGAGTTGCTACATCAACATACAATGTTTCTCTTCATCTAGACTTTAGCTTTGACAACTATTTGAATTAAGCTTTTTGCTACATTTTCACAGAAGGAACGCTGGATTTCAATCTCCACTCTTCCTCTGTGCACACGCACTCGTGTCATGGTATGCCTCTGCGTGTGTGTGTGTGTGTGTGTGAGCGTACACAGCATCCAGACACCCAGAGTCCACACTAAATGCGCCTTCCTCCGTCCGTTTCATCAGCATGGACTCGGCGCTGAGACACTCGCCAGGAATTCCCAGGTCGGTTTTCCTCTGGCCCGTAGCTTTCATGGCTCTGGGATCGTCACTGCTGTGAGGGACCAAAATTCATGTAACTTTTTTCCTGGACTATTTGCACAATAGCGGGATGCCTGAAAACCTTGTAGCCAAATGCGTTTTTTAAATTACAGCAAAGAAAAATTATTTATAAATATGATTGTGGGCACATGTATACAGCATTTCAATGTACAGTATCTCTGGAAAAACCACTGCTGTAATTTGCACCGTGTTCAGCAATGCCCAACTTAAAGGGGCCTGTTAACAACCGAGGGTTCCCACAGGGGCCACTGTTTTCTGTGAGCCCAGGGACGGAGGGTAAGGGAAATCCGTAAGCCCTTTTGTGACAGCGACCTGGGTTACACGGGGCAGAGTGAAGGGGGGACGGGGCCCGTCTTTTGCTGGCGGTCCCTGTGCGATGCTGTTCACGGAATGTGACAATGGTGGCTCCTATCAAAACCCACCGTGCAAACAGCCCCTTCTCCAGACCGTCCGGGAGCAGAAGCCAGCCCATGTGCCAGCTAGCTCTGCAGGGGGAAGGCAGGGGGCGAGGGGCGAGGGGCGGGGTGGGGGCAGGGGCAGGGGCGCGTTTCCGAGTCGGGTTTTACAATGAATGTTGACTGGCACCAGGAGGCTACCTTGGGCCCCCGGAGCCTCCTTACACCCCTGGCAGGCGGCCAGGGGAGCCGCAGCCCTGCCGCGCAGGGAGCGCTGTGCTGGCAGCCTGTCAGGGGCAGGGGAGCCGCACGGCGCCCTGGGGGCAATAATATTTTCCGGAACGCTCAAGCTAATAGTCTCGGGATGGGCGATTCCACGCAGCGGAGGCCCGCTCTCCCGGCCCCCAGTCTGGGACTCCCATCCATCTCCGCGAAGCGCGCAGCCACACCGCCAGCCTTCCCGGTTGGGGGCGAGGCCCTTTGTTGGGGCTGCACCGCTCAGCCCGGGGTGTCCGCACGAGCCAAGCCTGGCTTCTACTTACTGTCACGCTCTGAGTTCTTTTATTTAAGAAGAGAGTGTGTTGTGCATGGACCCAGAGGCATTCTGGCACTGAGTGCATTTTTGCATCTTCTTTAAAACCGCCCGCAATTCCCCACAACGAACATTCGGTAACGATCCCACCGGTGTGTGCGGCAGGGGCTCGTGCTCAGCGCGGCTCTCCCAGAGCACAGCAGCGGCCGGGGTGGGAAGCTTCGGTGCTCTCCCAGGACGGCCGCAGAGACGGGCCGTCCACGGGCCCCCGGCGCTTCCTCCAAAGGTCCCGGGCGGGGAAGGGTGGGGGGAGCAGCACTCTTAGTTTCTCCAAACTCACCCTTCGCGCCGTAACTTTCACGACCCCAGTTTCCCTCCTCCAGGCGGCCTCTGCCCCTTCCCGTCACATTCAGCACTAACAGAAATTCGTGGGGCTCCCGCTCTCATTTTCTGGATCACAGAGAGAAAGACAGAAGCACCGAGTTCGTTCTTCCGAGCGCTCAGATGAAGCACGTGCCCGGGGCCGTGGTCCCCGGACCGCCCACCTCCCTGCCGCCCCGCCTGTCCTGGGACCACGCGCTGAGCCCCGCTCCCACCGGAAGGCGGGGGGCCAGTCCTCTTTGTGTGCGACCGCTCCGTGGCGCGGCGAGGCCACCGCCCCGCAGCCGCCTACAGGCCGGTCCCTGCTCCACGCGTTGAAACAAACCAGTCTCCCTTCTCCCGCTAAGCAGTTAAATTAGAGAGTATTCAATTAATAACCGCTGAATATTCTGTCACGTTTAGGAAGATGTATGGTAAGACAAGCGAGTTGTGATGTATCTGACAGAAATGATAAAGGTTCTCCCGACACAGTCTGGCAGATACTTGGCTCCTGCCCGTGCACCCGCGTGCTCCGACGCGCCAGCAGCCCAGGCCCAGGACCCAGAGCGGCCTCCCGGGAGGAGCCTCCGCCGTGAGCCAGGGGCGCTGCCCGGCCCCCACCGCACCCTGGGAGCCGGGGCCTGTGTCCCGTCCCCAAGCGTCCACGCACGGGGCAGACAGCAGGCTCAGCGGGCGCTGCGAGAGGCCGGGACGTGGGCCGCCACCTGCCGGGTCCACACTCCCTTGTCTGACACCTACTGGGGGGACTCAGGCAAGCCCCTGCTCCGGGCCACCCCAGACAGAAGCCCCCTCAAGGCCCCTTCATGGGAGACGACTGTGCCCAGCGCTTTCTTCCTGCCCCCGATCCAGACCGCCTTCGCCCGTGTTCCTTTGGGAACACGCTCAGGCCCAAACTGAGAAGGGAGTGACAGCCCGTCACCCCCCCCCCCCCGCCAGCCCGGACAGATCCGCCACCCAGGCACAGCCACCAGCATGCCGAGAACCACGGGGTCAGACCTGGCAGGCGCCGGGCTCCCACGAGGGGCCGGAAGGGCCGGCCTTGCAGAGAGCACCCCTCCAGCGCAGGGGAGGCCCGCTCCAAACTGAGACGGCGCCCCGCGGACCTGGGGGCTCAGGCCAGTGCAAGGCGAGGAGGTGTGGGAATGGCCTTGGCGCACGGTGACACACGCCCCGGACGGGACACACGGGAAAGCCGCGGGGCTCGGTCCCCACCCTGGTCCCCAGCCCTGCGCACGGCTCTCTGGACAGCTGCTGCAGGCTCGTCACGGAGAGGAGCGCGTCCGCCACAGGACGACGGAACGAGACGGCCGCCTGCACCAAGCCCGACGCAGCCGCGAGGGGGAGGCACGCACCCTGCCTGCTGCAGTACGGACGGTGCCCGCCCGGAACACTGGCCTGGAGGCTTCTGAAAAACGAGGACCTGCCACTTAACGCAGGACCGCCGCCTTCCGAACCGAGTTCTATCACCTAAAGAAAGCCCCAAGCTACGCCACGTGCCTTTGCTTAAAGTTACAGACAAGGGAAAGAAAGGAAGCGGCGCGGACAGCGCGTGCACTTCCTCGCCTCCCACAGGAACTCCTGGGAGCTGGAAAGGGCGGTGGGGCCGGGTCTCTGCGGCAGCGTGGGCGGGGCACAGGGCCGGGGACCGCCGGATGCCGTGCTCGCCCCGAAGTCCGCCCAGCACGCACTCACCCACCTGTACTGTCAGGGAACCAGACGCATCTCCACACCCAACTTAAATTCACTGCACACGCTGGTGCCCAAACACTCTTGGTGTGGGGCACGCGCGCGCACACGCGCTCCCTACCAAGAGAGCCTGTTGAACTGAAACTAGTCCCAAAGATGCGACAGACACTTCCCCGGGGCAGAGGACGCACGCCAGCGTAGAATGGCGCACGGAGGACCTCACCCCCTCCCCCTGCCCCCTGCGGGGCCCTCGGCCGAGTCCCTGCGGGGCCCGCGCCTGGATCGGGGCCATCCCTGCCACTCCTCCGGGCCCACACCACGCATCGCTGCCCACGCCCATCTCCTCCGCCGCCAGGCCTGGGCCTCTGGGGCCCCCTCGGCGTCCGTGAGCGCGGACGACTTTGGTGCCCACCTGCGCCCCAGGGCAACTGCGGGGCACGGCGCCCCACGACTTAATTGGATTCCGTAACTGTCAGGAGTTAGGGAGGTTCTGAATTTATATTTTAATTAATATTGAACAGCACTTAATTAACAATCCCCCCTGCCCCCCTCCACACGCAGCGCTCCCCGCGCCGCGCCGCGCCGCTCAGACCGGTTCCGGGAAGGTCCGCGAGCCTCCCGCAGCCGGAGAGCCCGAGGAAGCTGGCGGGGAGGCTGCGTCCATTCCCGCCCCCGGGGACGGCCCGCCCACACAACAGGGGCGCGTGCGTTTTTTTCTTTTGTGGGTTTTACCTTTTGTTTTACATGTCTTGTTTGAGGATGTGTTTTAGTTGCTAAGGAACAAGTTTTTACTGTGGACACAGGAAGAGGGAAGATAAGCAGACTGCCGGAAGGGCACGTTCGTTTGACAGCGGCCATGTCGTGAGCACAGCCGGTCCAGCAGGTCTGTGCATTTTCACCCTCACCAGTGGGGTCCCCACGCTGTACCCTCGGGTACTTCGTACGTGCACGAAGACACACACACACACACACACCCGAGTCCCAAAGGCCAGCACACACTCAGCAGTGAGCCTCCAGGGAGCACGCACGCACAGGCCACCCAGCCCCGCGGACACTTCCGAATGCAGCCCCGTTCCCGCTTCCTTGTGCTGTTTACCACATTGGGGGGGTTAACAGGAGATCAAATAGCTTCTCTGAAAAGACACTACCTGGTTTCTCCCGTGCAGTGGTGCTTTTGTTTACACCCTAACTTTTCACGTAAAGCAAAGAAGGGCTTTATGTGAAACACGCAAGTCTATATTCACTCAAACCACCATCCCCACGTCCATCGGCAGGTGGTGCCCACACCAGACGGGGGGTCTTCCACGCCGGCCTGCTTGGCCCACACCCCCCTGACCCCGGCAGTGGTGCTCTGACCAAAGATAGAGTCGGACACTCCCATCTACCCACCCACCCACCATCCATCCACCCACCCACCCATCCATCCACCCACCCACCCATCCATCCATCCAATCACTTTCTAGCAACTCTTCTTCCATGAAGTGCTTGGTACAAAGGGTCGGAGCCTTGCTAACCCCAATAAGTTCGTGTGAAGAATCAAATCTACTGAAAACACCCAACAACTCAAAACCAACCACCTGAATACGCGGCCCATTCCGCTTTAGTTTTGCTGACAAGCAGCATTTGGAGAATTTGAAAAGGGGGAGAACTGCGAACAGATCATCCTCTCCTTGGGTCCGCCCGGGGCTGACCAGGGTGACAAACGCTCTTCATCGTGACTTTGTCCTGTTCCTCAGGTAATGCTAACCCTCAGAACTCGACCGCAGGAATATCAACCAGTTGTTTAAAATTATCGGAAAGTCACGGAGCAAATGAAAAATTTCTGTACCGCTTTAAGTTGTGAGTTTGGCAAGTCTGATGCTGGTGTATGTTCCAAGTTCAGTTATCGAAACTCTCCCCACCACCGTCGACGCCTCTATCGCCCCCCGCCCCCCCCCGCCCACCAGGCTGCAGACAACCCCGCCCCCAAGGTCTACTTGAACTGCAGCGAGCTGCCGGGCTGCGGCGGGAGGGCCCCGGCGCCTCCTCTCTGTTATCCGGCCTGTCCGTGCTGCTCTGGCCTCCGCTGAAAGCCACCAAGAGAAGGGAGGCGGCTTTACTTGTCGGCAGCCTCCCCAAGGGAGGGACTGCCCGGCCGTGGCCCAGGGAAGCCACCAGGCGGAAGTCAGGCCTGTCCGGAGCGGCGCGCCCACCCTCCCAGCTTCCTCCCGCCTTCCCCACGCCCCCCAGTGCCCATCACACCCCGTGCTGCAGGGCCGGGGTGCTGTTTCCGAACCCCCGCTGGGGACCTGGGGACGTGTGTTGACCTGCTCCTCGCCCGGAGTGAAGGGCAGCGTCAGGGCGTTGGCACCTGTGACCGCAGGCCCCTCCTCTCTGGAGTTCCAGGAGAGCCTCGGAACGCAGCCAAACTGCCGGGCGCAAAGGTTTCTGTGGTGAGCTTTGAAGTTCGTGACAGACATTCCAAGAAGCCAGAGGCCTCTGCAAAACACGTGAATCACAGGAAAAGAATCTGCTTTTTTCTGGCGGCCCCTTTCCCTGATGCATCATCGCCTAGCCTCTGGGGATCAAGACCGCAGCGCCCACCGCAGCCTCCTCCGACCGACGCCCGCCGGGCTGACCGCAGGTAGCTGGGCCCGAGGCATCCGAACCGACGAGGGGCTCGCCTCCTCCGTCTCAACAGGCCCGACGGGGAGTTCTCATTCCCACTTAATTATCTCCTGGCCTGTCCTCGGATACACCCGAGTGCTTCTAAAAGCCAGCAGGGGACGGGGGCCGCGGAAGTCAGCTGAACCGCACAGAGCGGCTCTCCCTGCTGCCCCTGGACACACACACACACACACACACACACACACACACACGGACATGCAGATGCACATGCACGCAGAGACATGCACACACACGGAGGTGTCCATACATGTCCATATGCCGGTGCGGGCACACGTGTACACACAGACACACACCCCCCTTTGCAGCAATAACTACATATGGTGTGACTTGATCTCTCCATCTTGCACACTGAGTGAAGCACTTGGACTTGACGCTCTTAGCGCTGAAAGTTCCGCACGTTGGAGCCTGCGCACACACGTGTGTGTCATTAGCAGCACCGTCCTTTCCCCCGACGACCCAGAACTGAAAAACGGAGCGCGAGGCGCCCGCACGGGCTGACCGCCCTCGCCCTGGGGTCAGAATGGCGCGTCGCGGTACACACTCGATCTGAGACCCGATTCTGCTCCGGCCCGTCCGCCTGACTGACCCTCTGGCTCCCCACCTCCGATCTCAGCGGGACCCTAGTGCTGCCCGGCCCCGCCCGGCCCGGCCCGGCCCACAAGCTCCCCGGGGAAGTGCGGGTCCTCCAGCCACACCCTCGGACCGGGCACCTCGGAGATCCAACCGGCTCCACTCAGAGCGGCCCTCGGCCCAAGCAGGGGTGGCAAACGGAACCCCGCCCCGCCCACTCCTCATGGGCAAGCTGGGCACTTGCGTCCTTGTCTTTCGAGGTTCGGAGAGGCGGAGGTACCTGTCCATGGCCGCACAGAGCCACGGCCGTTCTGAGACCCGGCCCACAGTCCGCAGAACAGAGAAACGCTTCGCCACGTCACAGCCTGCACAGGCCAAGAACACGAACTCGAGCGACCCGGCGGGCCTCTGTGAGGGCCTTCAGTCCACCTTTCCGCACGTGTGCACCTGCTCAGATGCCGCACTGGCACAAGCAGCGGCCGTACAAACAGCGCTCTCTGCGGCTGGGGCCGGCGGAAAGCAGCACAGGCCGTTGTACCGAGCAGCGAGAGAAGGACCTTGGAGCGGGGGAGGCGGGACCCGAGCCGGTGCGCGGCAGCTCAGGAGCCAGGCCCACCCCAGGACCCGAGGCCTGTGCAAGCCGCAAACCCCCCTCCGCACGGCGGGGGCAGCAGCAGACTCGGCAAAGGCTGGCGGGAGGACAGAGTGAGAAAACGCCGTGGTTTCCGAAAGCCTTTTGTGAGACGTGAAGCCTCTCCTTAGGGTTACTTGGAGGCCCGACACTTAAGAAAGACCGGAGCGGCCGCAGTCCAGGGGCGAGCGGGAGCCCGCCTGCCCGCCTGGCCCCTGCGGCAGACCGAGGACTGCGGGCGCCCGATGGGGACCTGCGCTGGGGCCGAGAGCAAACTCGCCTGCGGGGGAGAGAGCACACGGCTTTCAGAACGCGAGTGAGAGTCTGGACCAGGGCCACGGAGAAAGAAACGACGACTAGCATCTGCCGCAGCGCCCTGCCAGGCCACTTAAGGCTTCGTCTTGTGACCACGCTTTCCTGTGGTAAGTCCCACGCTAGGGGACTGGGACCGCCCATGGCATGTTTTCTGTCACCACCGTGCTCTCCGGTCCTTTTGCACAGCCAAGCTGCCAAACACAGGAAAAATACTTCTGGAGACTCCTGGAACCTAAAGCAGACTCCTCTGGCTTTCCTTCGGCCGTAGGAACACTTCATTTTAACACTTCATTTCAGAGCACGTAGAGTGGCCACTTAAAAGCATACACGTTACATAGTTCCACGATAAGATCCCCGTTTAAAAAAGCGCCCTGGCCGGCGCGGCTCGGTTGGTTGGAGCGCTGTCCCGTCCCCGCCCGGTCCGGGCGAGTGTGGGAGGCCGCCCATCGATGCTTCTCGCACATCGATGTTTCTCCCGCCCTTCCTTTCTCTCTGAAGTCGACGAAGAAACGTCCTCGGGTGAGGATAAAAGTAAAATAACGTGAAATAAACTCGTCACGGACTTCCTGGGCCACGTGGGAACAGCAGACCACCGAGTGGCGGTCTGACCGGGACACGGATGAAGCGTGCCGGCAGCCGACGGGAGGACGCCTCTCACAAGCAGGCGACTCGAAGCCAGCTCTGGTGGGGAGGGGAAGAGGCAGGAGCTGCCGGAGGGGACATCAGTAACTTCCCGTCACAGGCGAACGCGAGAAGGCAGGCAGGGGACTCCCTGGGAGGCTTCCCTGAAGGCTCCGGAGGGCGGGCTCTCAGACGGGCCCTCGCCGCGCTAAGCACCGCAAAGGGGTCGACCCCCGGGCAGGAAACGCACGGGGGCTGTGCCCCACCCGCAGCTGGTCGGTCGTCTCCGTTCCTAATCACCCCCCAACTGGTACTGCTACTGTTACTGCTTCCTTCTTTGGGTGCTTTGCATTTAGATGATGCAGCTCAATGAGAAGATCTAAAATCACTTTGCAAATTTCTGTTGACAATTAGTGATGTTTAAAAGGCATTTCATCTGTAGTTCTGTGAGCATCTTCCAACATAGTCATTATCATAGCACTCTGGCAAAAAAAAAAAAAAAAACCAAAACCGATGTTATTCGCCCCGCTTCCTAAGGGCAGAAGCGCGGGTGAAGACAGACGGCCATCACGAAGATGCCGTGGCGTCTGCTCAGCCGGGGCTCCGTCCGTCGCAAAGCGCTTTCAACACAGCTCGAGGTGACGGCGTCCCAGGGAGGCGGCAGCCAGTGGTTCCCATTTCCGGGCCGTCGCTCGGCCCGAGGTCGGAGATTTCCCCTATTTTTCACTGTAACGTTTAAGTTCCAGCTCGGCTGTTTTTCCCTGGAGAGGCGACACAGCCGAGCGGAGAAAATATGGGTTTCAATATCCGCTTTGCCAGGAACGAGACACGTGGCCCTGAGCGACTTTCTTCACCTCACACTTAGCTTCTCCATCTCGAAAACCAGGACGGGAGCATCGCCCTGCACGCGGGGCGCAGAGGAGGACGTTCGCGCGGCCTTGCCGGTGTGGGCGCAACGTGGCAGGTAACGGCGGTGATGCAGGCCCTGCACCCCGCACCTGCGTTGCCAAGGAGGACTGGGCCTGCGTGGCCCCTGAGCGCGTGCTGCGGCGTGCAATCCCTGAGGTCGCCTATGTGTCTCCTACCCCTCGGCCAGCGGCTGCCTGGGAGCGGGGCCTGGCCGTGCCCTGTCTGTTGACCCTCTCACCCTCGAGCACACGTGTCCAGGGACAGGTGGGCACGAGAGTATTCGCTGAGCCACTGCCACACACGGGCACTCTCGCAGCCACCAGGGACTCGGACCCGCCCGACACTGGCTGAGTTCCGAGATACCTCCTGTTCCTCGGGGATCCGTAAGGGCACGGATCGGAATGCCTGGACGCCATACGCACGCCAGAGCGGCTGTGACCACGGTCGCTGCCTCGCGCGAGCGGAGCTGTGATGGGAACGGTCTGCTTGTTGGGTGGACACGAGACGTGGTGCCAGCAAGTTCTTCAGCCGCAAGCAGGGAGCGTGGCAGCTCAGCGTGAAGGCAGGCAAGGACGGCTCTGTCTGCGTCCAGGAGGAGCGGCTGCGCTGCTGGAGAGCCAGGCTCGCGACGCGGAGTCCTGAGTGCACGACAGGTCCCCAGCCCGGAAGTAACACAGATACCCTGCAGTTGAAGGCCTCAAAGACTCTTCTTCCCAGACTTCGAGGAGGAGATACCTGCGCAGTTCCCCCCGCTGGAGTTTCTCCACAACTCATTGCCCCCTGAGTAGGAAAGGCACCCTTTTCGAGAACCCCCGAGAGACTGCTTTGCAAAGACGGCTGTTTTTTATTTGACTCTTAGACAAAACCACATCTCTTGGCTTTCCTTCTTGCTCATAAGTTGGTATTTTTCCCCCATACCAGACACAGTTCCAGCTAGAAAGGTTAAAGAAATTTCTATTTTAAAAGAATTAAACCTTTGGCTGTTAGCTCCAGGTTTACAAGTCCCTCTCGAAATTGGTGGCGACATTTCTCTGCTGTTAACGGAGGTGATTTTCACCTAGTACTTCGTTGTGGTTCTTGTGGTTCATAAATCAGGTGCAAACACACATGCCGCCTCCAACCTCAGGCAGCTGCCTTCGTCTAGTGACCGTAGGAACGAAGACGGCCAGGGGACCTATTAAGATGCTCTCCCCATTTGTTAGCGTGAAAAGAGGAGGAAGGCAGGGTGGGCTCCCCCACGCCGCGGAGCCCACGGGGGCACCTGCGGGTCTGCAGCTGCGTCCCCATACAGAGTCGAAGCACAGGAGCCGGAGACTGGAGGGCCCAGTGGGCTGGCCTTCTTCCCTCCGGGTCTGCCCCGCGGCACCTCTGACTCGGGGGACCCTCCCTGGCTGCCCGTTGACAGGAACCGCAGTTTCCAACCTTCGACGCCCGCCCAGCAGTCTGGCAAAGCGCAGGTGCCCGCGTGGCTCCCAGGCATCCCGGGTCAGCGGCAAGAGCCTCCCCGCGGGGCCGGGCCCGGCCAGTGCCAGGACGCCTGCGGGGTGCCGGCTGCACTCCGTGAGCACAGACAGCCCCGGGCCTGCTCGACCCACGCCCCTGCTTCCTCTCAGAAAACGCGCAGCTCAGGCTACGCCCGGGATCGGCGGGCACAACCCTGCACCCCGCACAGGGAGAGCGAGGAAGGGGAGAGACAGCTGGCGCCCAGGCGAACGCGGACGCCCACGTCGGTGCGTCACAGGCCACTAGCTTTTCACGTTGGCACCGCTGCTCCGGCTGCCGTGTTGACGCCGTTCCAGGTCTGCCGGTGTCGGATCTGCATCCTGCATCCGGTAACAGAGCTCAAACGCCGGTTTCCACCGGCACAGCCTGCCTTCCCGGAGGATCTGGCAAACACCCATATCACGAGGCACCGCCACCCTGCGCTGAGAAGCGCTGGTGTCGCACTGGTCTTCCACCTCCGCCGGGAGCGCTCAAGAGCGAAGGCGGGGCGTCCATGTCTGGCACCTGACAGACCCGCGTTGGGTATCTGGTCCACTCACGGACCTGTGCAGCGTGGCATCCAGGCACCCCCCACGAGGCAGCGCACACGGGCCCTGCCACACGCACTGACCCCGCAGTACACGAACCCTACCCCCGGGTCCCGTCACGGGAATGTCTTCTCCCCCACTGGCCCTCCCCCCGACAAGGCCACCCACCTGAAACGCAGCGGGCTACTGTTGGGGGCGACCTTCTGGCCACCAGCCTGTGAGTCCCCTGAAGACAGACCTGAGTCTCTTCGCATTCCCCATCCTTCTCGTCTATAATTTAAGTGCCCTTTCTTTGTCACATGATTCAGCAGAGGAAGCACGTGGCAGGAAGGAAGGGGCTGGGCGCTCTGCTGCTACGGGCTGCGACCCACGGAAACAGCACCCAGGGCTGGGGGCCGCCCGGCCACGGCATCTTGTCCCCATCGCACTGCCCCCGCCGTCCTCACTCGCACCCACAGGCCCCGCCTCACACTCACACCACACCCGCCGTCTCCTCTCCAGACAGAAGGACCTTCACGACAACGCCCGGTGCGATGGCACTGGGGTCACGGGCGCTGCCTGCCGCTGCGGCACTTCCCGCAGAGAGCGACAGAGACTTCCCACGGGGGGGTTAAGTCTTTGTTTTGTGGGGTTTTTGCCTTTGCTAGAAACCTCACGTACTTGTCTCTCAAAAAATACGGACCCTAAAGTTAAAATGTAAAACGTTAACCTAGTATTTCAATGCAATCTAACTTCATCTCTGAGATCTTAGGACAAGGACCAGAGAAGCACATGCACACACAACGCGTGTGCCCAGACATGCACACAGACACGCGCCTGTACTCAGGCACCCCCGTGCACACACACACACACACACGACAGCCACTTCGTAGGTGTCACAGCAGGGACTAGGTCCAATCCCGGAAGAAGAGACGCCATGTGCTGCTTAAACGGAAAGGAGGAAAGGGCCAGAGGGGGAAGTACAATCATCTGAACTTTTAAAGACAGCCATTGAGGCGAATTGCCGAATCTGCTTTTAGGAATGAGAGGGGAAGAAAACGCTCATTTCTTTTGAAGTACCAATGAGCAGGTCAATGGCTGTGACAATCCTCTCGGTAACCACTAACAGAAGACCCATGGGGGTGGCTCGGGAGCCACTCAGCAGCAGGTGGTCACTGAGTCTTGGGCGAGTCTCGCCACCCGCCCCCCCCCCCGTCGGGGCTGAGCCCCAGGCGCCCTGTGCGCAGCCCGCAAGGCAGCAGGCCAGCAGCACGGCGCCCAGTGGACCCGCAGCCCAGCGGTTCTCACGCTTTGTTGCCCAGTTATCCACTCCAAAGGCAGGGAGGTGAAGGTGGAGCCCGCCGAAGACACACGAGCAGGAGACACGGTGTCCTACTCCAGCGCACAGCGCGTGGCAGTGTGAGTGCGAGTCCCCGCGGAGTCCTCCAGGGCCCGGCGCGACCCCAGACACTCTACCTGGGGGCAGGGCGGCAGGGAACTCCCCGAACTACAATTCCGGGGCCCGGGGTGGCCTGCGCGAGAGTCTGCGGGGCGCCCTCACGTGCACGGCGTTAACGCGAGCATGGGCACAACGAGAGGAGAGAACACGCCCCCGGTCTGTAAGGGACGGGCACCTAAACCGGCGTCCCCGAACAGACCGCCGCACCAACCAGAAACCACGGCGTGCTCACAAAACCACTCCCAGCCGGGAAGGGAAGACCCCGCAGTCCAACCCCCCAGAGCAACAGCGGGAGGAGGGGAGGGCCTCGGGGCTCAGCTGGGGCGGTGGGGGGCAGTGGGAGCTGCTGGGGGGACAGAAAGGCCCTCTCTCTGGGCTGGGGTGCAACCGCGCGCACACAGGAGCTGCGTTTACGTGTGTCAGTTACACCTTGAGTTAATCAGAAGTAAAAACTTAGAAAAAAAGAAAGAAAAACAACAGGTATCAATAGGCTAGTAAACACTCTGATCT
This sequence comes from Glossophaga mutica, assembly GCA_039655065.1. Lineage (NCBI taxonomy): Eukaryota > Metazoa > Chordata > Mammalia > Chiroptera > Phyllostomidae > Glossophaga > Glossophaga mutica. The sequence goes on from CM077316.1 coordinate 52,780,320, forward strand.
ATTTCCCTGACCTCGTCGCAATTCATTTCTTGACTTGGGGTGGACCCGGCCCCCCTTTGGACACCACTAACGCGCTGTGGGCCCGACGTCGGGGAGCTGGTCACCGGGTGCTGAGGGGGGCAGCGGGCAGGAGACCCTTGGGGCCGCCGCGGCCCCGGGTCCGGCGGAGCTGCCTGCACGCGCCCCTCCTCGCCGCCTCCCTGCCGGCTCACGGCTCCTCCTGAAATCTACAGAACGCGCTCCGTGGACGGGAACCAGGGCGTCCGGTGAGCCCCATTTCCCGGCCCGTGCACACTCCCCTGCACGACCGGTCGTCAGCGGGCCGGCGCCGCCGCGAGGGGCGCTTGACGGCAGGGCCCCGGGGTCTCCCCGCCTCTCCTCCGCTTCCCCCTCCCTCCCGGCGTCCCGGCGCGGTTTTCGCTCTTCTCTGTCCTTCCACCTGCCCTGACGGCCCATGTTCCCCCTCTCCTCCGTCTGTCCGTCGTCTCTGCCTCACGCGGGACGGACAAGCATTTCTCTGACTTCCAGGGCACGTCCCGGCCTGCGCCTTTGTCAAACTCGGTGTGTTTCTGGAGGACAATGCGCACGCCATTGTTCCGCATGTGGCTTTTCCCCTGCCCTCCCCTCGGGGGGGAGGAGCGGCTGTTCTCCACGGAGGAAGATGAAAGGGGGAATTAGGCCGAGATGCCAGAGCGTGGAATGAGAGAGGAAGGTGTCAATTAAAGAAATGAGCCCCGCCGCATCCCCCTCATGACAGGCGGGGTGAGTGGAGCTGACAGCCGGCGCGCTGGCTGGTCTTGGCGGAACCTCGCGCCTCGCGGTTCCTGGGCCAGCGACACGGGCACACACGCACCGGGCGTGCCTCTGCTGCCCCCACGCGTTTCCGCTGATGGGCCCTGGGGCGATCGGAGGCCCAGGCCGGGCGGCGGCGGCCCGAGGGCTGGCTGCAACGAAGCGGGGGCGCAGGAAGAGGCTGGACAGGGCCCGGCTGCCTCGCCCTTCCAGCGCCTCCCCGCCCCCCCCGCCGTTGGTCCTGCAGCAGGACACTGGGACACCTGCCCCTGCTGGGGAAAGGAGGTGGCTCACACCGCAGACAGGCCCCCGACCCTCGGGCCAACGCACAGCTCCGCGGGGCAGGGCCGCACAGCCCCCGGGCAGCTGTGGCGACGGCTGTCTCGGCGGTGCCTTGCATCCCACCCCTCCGCTCTGCCCAGCCCCTCCGAGAGCCTCGCTGTCGATAACCCGTCCACAGAGCCTTGACCGGAATCCAATTACGACCGACATACATCTTCCCCCGACGCCAAATGAGTCTTCCCGCCACTGACGGCTGCCCCGGAATGCTGAGAAGGGGTCCTGATGGCAGAGCCAATGGCCGTGTGGGCCAGCGCTGACGGAGTGGCCTCAGGGGGCCCTGACCAGCCTCTCCAGGGATCGGTGTCCCCACCCCCGCTCTGCCCTTATTAAAGCCATCCGTTCCGAAGGCCAAATGAACTCGCTCCATCTCCACGTTCCGGAAACAACAGCGTCGGCTGATCACAGCCGACCCGCCCCCCTCGCCCCCGCCCCCCCGCCTCGCGCTGGCTGTCCCTGCAGTCCCCAGCGGGGTCCGTCCACAGCCAGGATTCCGTGTGAGCGCACGTGCGGGCCCACAGGCACCACACGCACACATTCCCGCAGTGCGAAGCCGCACTGCCTCTGGGTGACGCGTATCCGGGCATGTTTACTTTGGCCTCTCTCAGCATTCGACACGTTCTTATGCTGCCGAGGGGTGAGCGCGGACTTGCACCTGAACACCTCCGTTTGCGGAAGCGCCACACGGGTTTCCAGAGGACAGAGGCGCGGCCGTGTGGAACGCACGGGCTGCCGCTGTCAGGGAGGAGCCCCCGCCCCGGAGGTTACTCGGCGTCGTGTGAACGGCTGCACAGTCCTCGCGACCCAGCGGGTGACACGTCTGCGTCACGCTGCGACCGGAGATGCGCGTTTCCGGTTTCGTGGCATTCGTGGACCGCGGAAGCGTCCGGAGCGGCCCAGGGCTCGCTGGCCGCCTCGCACCGGCGGCCCTCGCTGTGTGGCCTGGGGAGCAGCGTCGGACACTGTGTCTGCGTCCCGCTGCCCTGCGGGCGGCCCTGCAGGGACCGGCTCCCCCGGCGGGAGGGCGGCCTAGGAAGACTCCCCCCGCAGGCCGGGCTCCATCGGACCCGGGCCGCCTTTCCGTCCCTTGTCCCTCTCACACCACCTGGGCCCTCGGTAAGTGCCACCAGAGGGGGCAACGCTCCACGTGCCAAACTGTGCCCGTCAGTCCTGGCAGCAGTGTCGCGTTAATTCCATCACACCGTGACCCATCACCGCAGATAATGAACTTAACACCACGTCATCCTCGGGGTCACGCTGTGTGTGACATGCGTCGGGCTCTCAGAAACCGCTGTGCCGTGAACCTCTCGCATTACAGCCGTCTCCCATAACGGGGGGAACGCCCCACTGCCAGCTGCACGAGTCAGCCCACGGCGAGCCACGGCGGACGGTGCCGGCTTGCAGCGCGAACAGAAGTGACCTTAGAGAACAGTGGGCTGCGGAGTGAGTTACTCGGACAAGCGCTACGCGGGTGCGGTTGAGTCCTAGAGCCCTCCGGGTGCTATCGGCTACGTATTTCGAACGTGTAAATGAGTCGTTCACGGAAGGTGATCCTCGTTTGCCATGTGGGAGAAACGAGTCCCTCAAACCGCAACCGGCAGCCTGGACTCCCAGGGACACGCGCCTCCCGATGAAACCGAGGGGGGGAGCGAGGCGGCAGACGCCCTCGGAGCACACGCGGCGCGCTGGCGGGCCGGGCCGCAGTGCGCACAGCGCTCGCGCACCCACCCACGGCGCGGTCACAGTCCGCACCGGCGGTGGAAGATCCAAGCGCACGCGCGGAACGCATTCGCACTTGCGCAGCAGCGAGACGGAGCCAACAAGCCACGTGGGCGATGAAGGCCAACCACCCATTTGCAAATGAGCTCCACCGAGGGAAATCACCACCAGAGTGTTTCTGTGGACACCGGAAGAAACAAGCACAAAAAAGGGACCGATTTTAAAACACAACTTGGTTTAACTGTGTAAGTCACTTTCCTTTAGGTAATGACAAGTTCAGTGGAAGGTTTAAAACTACTTAATGAAAGTTGAAGTCTCACATGTAATTGGTTCAGATGGTAAGTGCTCAACATTTTCCTCTGTAACTGTCTGGAAACCTGACCGGGCGCAGTGCAAACTGCTCGCTGTCTCTTCAGCCCCGCACGCAGGCCCCTGGCCCCGCGGGGCGCCGTCCTCGCCTCGACGCGAAGACGCTGGCACTTGCGTGCAGACGGGGCCCTTCCACAAGCAGGCGGCGTGCACAGCCCAAAACCAGCACACGTGTTCCAGGGCCTTTTCTGCACCAGCATCTGCATCTTCTGGGATTTCACACTCAGGAAAGACCGTCCTCAGACCCCACTTTGAAACGATCTGTCCCGCGATTTCCTTAAAAGACACAGGGACCGGGACCATCCCAGGAGGAAAAGGTGGCACAGGAAACCAGAAGACCCGAGAGGCCGCCCTGGGGGGTGCTCCAGGAAGCACGTGACCCAGGGCCTCGGGGTCCAGCAGGCAGAAGGCCCCCTGTGCCCTTGGTGGCATCACACCCTGTGGGACGTGATGCTGAGGACGCAGGTGGGAACACAGGGAGAACACGGGGTCTGGCGGGCAGTCACAGCACCCTGAGAGGGTGGGGCCCCCTCACCGGTGAGAAGGAGCTCCGCCCACGGACCATCGGAGGTCAGAGCCAGGGCAGCCCTGGCACGTGGGGCCTGGTGGAGAAAGGGGAGCCCCTGGGGGCACCACCGCCCACCATCTCAGGTGCCGAGGCGGGAGCGCCCTGAGGGAGGTCACAGGAAAGGTTGCTCGCACGGAGAGAGAAGTCCAGGGAGGGGAGGACGGGACCTGGGCCCTGCGTCCAGCAGCAGGGAGAAGGAGGGAAGGGGCCAGGACGTGCATACAGGTGGGGACAGTCCGGGACACGGAGGGGCGTCGGCACCGAAGCGAAGGCGAGTCACAGCCGGAGGAGGCCGACTCCGGACTCAGGAGAGGGGACTGCTTCCCAGTCACTAGGGCGCCGGGCTTCCTCCCTGCCAGGGGAGAGCGTGGGCTGGCAGAGCTCAGAGCCAGGGGAGGCCGGGGGCGGCCCTCACTCTCGTACTGGTGAGATTCGGCTCGTGTGGTTGGCCTGGCCGCGCCTTGGCCGTTCCTCATCGCAAGGACAAGACTGAGTTCTAGGGGGCTTTGGCACCTGGGAGGACCGGCCTGGCCTGGTACTGACTCCCAGCCTCCTGCTTTATTTTTGCTCCAGTGACCTGAGTGGACATCCCGAGCTCAGCACCAAGACAGAAAGCCGGCCCCTCGCAAGCTCCCAAAACCGCCTGGAACCACAGAACACGATGTCATGATGGGCTCCCGCAGGCACCTCCTGGCAGGCTGTGCAGGCCCTGTCCCCAACATGGTCCCTGTCCTCGCAGTGGCCCCCAGTGGTGGAAAGGGCCTGGTAGCAGACACCCTGTGAGGGCCCGAGCGCTGACCCCTCCCGTGCCTTTGGCCCTGCGTGTCCCGCCGGCGAGGCCGGCAGGTCGGGAGGTTTGTGCCGGTTTGCGGCTGCGGGGCCCAGCGAGGCCCAGCGAGGCCCAGGAGGCTCGGAGACCCGCGGGCCCACGCAGGCCGCCGCGCCCGCGCACTTCTGTGGCAGACTTCATAAGGCTCGGCTCTTTGACTGGCGTTGAGTTTATGTGAAAGTAATTAACAGTAATTAATCCTTAATTACAGTAATTAGCCAAGTCGCAGTAAATTAAACCACATCTGGAGCAGATGAGGGCTTCCAAACGGGAGGCACAGGGAGGCGACGGTGGGGAGAGGCTGAGCGCCTCTGACAGCATCTGATTAACTCTACCTGTTGCGGCACCCCATTTGCATGCTGTTTTGTTTGCCTTTCCCAGTAACCCTTTCCCCGCGGCCGCCGGGCGGGCGGCCCTCTCGTCCAGCCGCCACGGCCGGGCGGGCGGCCCCAGACACCCTGCGGGCGGGCGGCCGGCCGGCCGGCTGGGCTCTCTTCACATGCCCCCGCCCGCCCAACAAGCAGAAATATAAATAGCAGGGACCTCATCAAGTGACAGGCTGAAATCAGAGAAGCCGCGCGGGTTTTTTTTTGGCTGATGAAAAGGAAAGATGATATGCGCCATTAACATGTCTGCTGGGGGAAGGGCGGCAGAGGCTGGGAGACAGCAAGACGTTCGTGAAAACAGGTCGCGGGGGGGTCCGAGTCCCTGCGGAGGAGGCCAGCGTCCAGCAGAGCTGTGGCCTGCAAGGCGCGGGCTCGAGCATGCGTGCACTCGCACGCACACGTGTGCGCACAGAAGGACTGTGTGGCAGACAAACGCGCAGGCCCGATGTCTTTCAGACCCCACTGGGGCGAGGGCCGCCATCGGGCACCCTGCTGCTGCGCGCAGGGAGACAGGTGCTCCCGCACCTTCACGGGAGAGAAAGCCCGGCGGCGCGGTGCAGCGAATGGCACAAGGGGCGGGAGCCAGCTGGGTCCGTCTGACTTGACCGCCGGCTCTGGCTCCAGGCCTGCCTGGTGGGCCCGAGCCCCACTGAGCTGCGGTGGCCGAAGCGAAGGGGCTGTCTCCGACTCAGTAAAACATTCGGGAGGGGCAGGACAGGGCTCTCGGAAGAGGTGAGAGCTCCGCGACTCTGATGCCCAACTCGGTCGTGAGACCAAGGACGCCACAGTGACACCACTCGATCACGCCCATGAACGGAGCAGCCCAGGGCCCAGCCCTCCCACTTCCTGAGGCAGGCACTGCAGAGGCCGGGGCCCGGGCGCCCACCCTCTGGGCGCACCGCCGGCACCACCAGGTCCCAGCCGATGAAGACACGAGCTTCTGCAGCCAGTCTGGCTGCGGGGCTGGTTCCGCACCATTCCATCCACGCCGGCTTTCTTGGCCAATGCCGTCGGCCCAGGGCTAGCCGGTCAGAGGCCGCATCCATGCACAGGGAACAGCTGAGCCACGGACTCATGTTCTGGCCGGCTGGTCAACCTCCTCCGCACCCAAGGGTGCCCTCTGCCACCTTCCCTTGACTTGCCATGGCCTTTGGGCATCCCGACGACTGCCCTCAGCCCCCAGCCAGTCAGCGGCTCTGTGGCTGACTCGAGGTGCACAATGCGGCCAGGTCGGAAACTAGGTCTGTCCTAAGTGGGCTTAGTGGGGGACGCCCATTGGCACCTACGTCATCAAATTACTGGGAGGGCTCAAGGCCACGGTCCTGATGCGCAGGAGATATTCGGGTACGTGTGTGTGTAACTGTTATTACTGCCTGTCTTTTCTTCTGGAACTTACGCTAAGAACCAGCTCGGTGCGCTGGCTGAAAACATAGGCTCCAGTGCCACGCTGCTGGCCCACGAGATTGAGATGCACCACTCATGAGCTGTGTGACCGTGGGTGAGTTAGTTAACCTCTCTGGGCCTCATGTTCCTTAGCTGTGAAAAAGGAGTAAGACTTGCACCTACTTCATCTGCTTCTTAAAAATAAATTTGCCTACAAAGCGCTGAGCATGGCGCCAGGCATCTATTGCGTGCTCTATGAGCGCTGCCTACTGTACGGTATATGACACGTATTACGTGTGAAGGTACATTCTCTTTACGCAGTACCACTGAAATCTTCGTATCCGTGTAAAAGGCATTTGTATTAACTTGCGAGTCCCTAGAAAGCAGGCCCCACCCATGCTACCCTCACTGATACCTTCTTAGTGAATACTTCAGGATGGTAAGGACAAGGCAAAGGAGAAAGAAAAAAGGGCAGGCACGCGTACCAGCCCATGGAGAAACATCGAGGGGCGCCCAGGGGTCAGGGCCGACCACGCGCGGGACGGGGCGCCGGGAAAGCCCACTTCCGGCCAGCCCAGGCGCTCCGGGGCTGGGAGCAGCCTGCCCGAGGCTCCTCTCCGACGTGCTGCCAGGACTCAGACCCTCAGTCCGCGGGCGGGCACCAAGTGCGCCCGGAGGCTGCCGCACGTGTCTGCCGCGCGAACGTGCACCTCCCACCTTCGTCCAGACGCCGTCGGACGTGCGAGGAGACAGGCGGCTGCTGCCCCTGAGCAGCGAGAGGACAAGCGTCTCATCGGGGCCCTGGCGCCTTCGCTGGCTGCCCTGTCGTGACCTGGGAGTCCCCTACGTGCAGCCGCGAGCGGACCCACTGGGCGCACCCCATCTCTTCCGCGAGCCCCTGTGCTTCCCGCCCATGCAGAGGCCAGTGCAGGGCAGGGACGGACAGGCCGTGTCCTCTGGAACACGTCCCAGGGGACAGGAGGGTGCCGGGAAGGAGCCTCGGCCTGCTGCTGAGAAGGTACTCGGTGGCTCTCAACGGCTGGCACGGCGTAAGGACCTGAGGCTCTGAGCAAAAACTACGCATCTGGTGGAAACGGACAACCCTGGCGGAGAGGGCTCCCGGCTTCCGGTGGGTGAGGTACCTGCGTTTCCGCACTCCTCCCCTCGTAGGGTGCATGCAGGCCGTGTCGGAATCGAGGAGAGGCTGTAACTCTGAATAATGGGCTATCCACTGCCTGTGGGGAGACGTTCTCGTGATAATAAATAATTTCTGAAAATCACAAACTACTCCTCTGCTCCGGGCCTCCTCCTGGAAAACGGAGTGCTGGTCCGCACCAGGGGTGGGGACCCGTTCACGCAGGACCTCTTCCGTGCTGTGGCTCCTGGCTCACCCCACTCCCCGCCGGGACCACAGCCACATCGTCCTCGCCAGAAGGAGTGGAACGAGGGACCGCCACTTTCTGTCCATTCGTTGTTCCCTGTGTCCTCAGCAGACGAGGGAGAACCGACCCAAATGCCGGCAGACCCCGCCCAGAACCCCGGGGGCTGGGAGCCTGTCTTGGAGGGACCGGCGAGCCTGCACACGCCCCTCAGAGGCCGGGGGAGCAGCGCTCACTGCTGACACGGAAGCAGGGGCCAGGGCCCCACACCTGAAGGCCGTGTACGGGGCCCCGGGCCTTGACCGCAACGGCTGACACGGGCAGAGCGCCTTGTGCCCGGGTGGCCACGGGCAGAGCCGAGAGCCGCTGCGGTGCGCAGCGGGAGCCCGTCCACGCGGGGAAGTGAGACGGAGCACACCCTGCCGAGGTGCCACGGCTCCGGGTGTGCTGGGCAAGTCACCGGAGCACTCGGTCTCGGCTGTCCTGCCGCGTCGTGACAGAGCCCCCTGCACATCGGCTGGCCTGGCAGCCGCGGCGGTGGAGCCCCCCCGCCGAGCGGGAGGGGCCGCGGGGTAAGGCCGGGCGAGCGAAGGCGCGCCCCAGAAGTGTGGAGAGGATCCAGGGAGCAGTCAGGAAAAGCGGGCGCAGAGCGCGGCCTGGGAGGCCCGGGGGCCCCGGGAGGTTTCTGGTATTTCTGGTCAGGACGAGACGCAGAGGCAGGCAGGGCAAGTCCTTCGAGGGCGACAGGCGACCTGAGGACTGAGAGCGTGACATCCCTGGAGCCTCCAACTGCACCTGCGGGGTCCGTGCTTCGCCAGTCGGCGGCCTGTGTCCCTTCAGGGCAAGGACTCTCTCAACCTGAGGACAGGGACGGACGCCGCTGGGCCCTCAGCCTGCAGTGCCCACGGGGGGAAGGACACTGAAGGGCCCTCCACTCGTCACGGCACCCGGTGGTCGTCTCAAACCCGTGGTCTTCAGGCCCGGTGCTGGTCGGCCTCCTGCCCTACGCCACCTGCGCGCAGAGCCAGCGTCGCCCCGCCCACGCACACCTGGAGAGGTGGGCGGGGTGAGGCAAAGTCACCGAGGGGCCCCGACCTGGTGTCCCAGGGAGGAGGGCGGAGGGCTCTGGGGACCCGCAGGCCCTAGCCCTCCCTTGGTGGCTGAGAATGGCACTCGGTGCCTTCCGTTGGTTATTGCGAAGGGTGAGAACCTCTCGGGCACATGATGTGGCACCCACCGCGGCTGCTGCCGCCCTGTCCGGGAGCCCCTCGCACCTGCCGCGTGCATGTCCGCGTGTGCGGCTGCGGACCTCGGGCCCGGAAGCTCTCAGAGCCTCTGCGTGTGGGGCCCTGACGTGGGGCCCTGACGTGGGGCCCTGACGCGTGTCCCTGACGCGCGTCCCTGCGCACGTGCGGAGCGGAGGCTGGATGGAGCCCGAGCAGCCCCCACGCTGCAGACCCAGCCACCCCTCTTCCCTTCGGAGCGGGACGGACCCCTCGGGGGTCCAGGAGGCGTGCCTGGAAGCCCACCAAGGTGCCGGAGCTTCGGAGAAGACCCCCACGGCAGGTGCAGGTACCTGGTTTCAGGTGCGCACGTGCGCAGGGGGCCAGGCTCGGACCTGCTCCGCGGAACGGGGCTGAAGCTGAGTTCAGCAAACGCCCCCCACACAGCCCCCATCCGGCTGTGGGCTCTGGCCCTGCCTCTCATCTGCATGGTTCAAATTAATTATACACTTTAATTTCATGAATTATTAATTTGATTCTGACTCGGCAGCTTATGATTCTCTGGCGCTACAGACTCTACAATTCCAGCTTCATTAAAACATCAGCAGCTGCCTGGGAGACAGACATTAACTGGGGGAAAGCAACAATAAAACGAAGCTTCCGGCGCACAGCGACCGTCCTCAGCTGCAGGCGCGCAGGCAGGGGCAGTCCAGCGACAAGCCCCGCCCCTTCTGAGAAGGCCTCCTCTTCCACACGCCCGTGACTCACAAGGTCAGATGCGCACGGGGGTTCATCCCTCTACCCCCCTGAGCGCCTCCCTCCGCCCCGGCCACACTCGCCGACTTTCACTCTGGCGACTGTGAGGCTCCGAGCACGGCCAGGCTGGCGGCCCCTGCGGACAAGCCACAGCGGGGCTCGCACACCGGCAGGCTGGCGGAGCCTCTGAGGACAGCCCAGGTGTCTGCGTGGCCGGCCTCCCGCCCAGCCGCTCTGCGTGGAGCCGCTCCGCTGTCAGGCTGGCGGGGTGGCTGCGGGAGGCGGTAAGGGATGGGGAACGGACTGGGGTGCAGCCGCAGCTGGTGATACGCTCGACACTTCCGCAGGGAGACCACACGCACAGCGCCGGCCCAGGGCCTGGTACCCGCGGGCTCGCTCAGGGCAGACGCCCCCAGCCCGCACTCGTGCACCCAAAATGAGAGGCGAGCTCAGCATCTCCCCAGTCCCTGAGTGCCGGCCTTGCACGCCGTGCGGAAGGCTGTTCTCCGGCCACGGGACGCTGTCCCTCGCTTCCTCCCAGGGCGGTCAGAAAACCCTTCGCCTGCAAACTGGACGAGGGGTCGGCCGCATGTTCCTGGACGACGCTGGCAGCTCCTCTTGGAAAGGAGTCCTGGGCTGGGGGTCGCGCCCTTCTTCACACGGACGCTCGCCCAAGGGCCCACTCCGCTGGCATTGTGGAGGTCAGCGAACGACAAGGGGGCGGCGGCGCCCCGCCCCCACAGCGGATGGGAGACGGGAGGGAGCGAGGGCCCAGCACCCTGTCCTTCTGCGTCTGTTCAGAACGCAGACCCCCGCCGTTAAAACACTCCTCGGAGAAACCAAACCACAGCCCTTCCTCCCGGCGACTTTGCGGCAAAACCATTTGCGGAAGGAAAAGGTTGGAATTTAGACATTCCATTTACTGCTTCAGAAATCTAAGGCCCTCGGACCTTGTGGGATTTGCAATCGATGGAATTAATTAAAGGAGACGCCGGCACTCTCCACGGAGTGATCAGCAGACACAGGAGACCCAAAAGACGAGGAAGAAGAATGGGCGGGCGACGCTGAGGGAGGCGGGGAGGACTGAAAACCGCGCATCCAAGCGGGAAGGCGCCCAGCCACTGATGGTGGCGGGAGAGCTGAAGGCTCCGGCGAGCAGAGGAGGACCGCCCTGGGAGACGGCGGCCGTGCGCGGGCCTCAGGTCTCTCTGGTCAGGGACAGCCGGAGCGGCCACCTGGGAACCACCGTCAGGGACCTGGAGCTCCGTCGGTCGGGGCTCCGACGCAACGTCGCGCGTACAAGACTCACGTGTTTGACAGGAGAGTCGTTTCCTGCCAGGCTCCGTCACGCTCAGGGCAGTTTCCTGCACTGACACGGGAACTCCGCGCGGGCAGGGACGGTGTCGGCTCTGTCCCTGTGGTGCCCCTGGCCTGGGCCACAGCCCGTCCGGCACAACGGAGGCTCCGAGATGCCCTTTAAGTGACCGGACGCGTGGTGAACGAATGACGGCTAGTCACGGGCCGTGGTCCCGTCTCCCGGGCCGGGCCAGTGCCAGGCGGACAACGCGGGGGCGCAGGTGAGCCGTTAATGAGACCAAATGAAACGCCTGGTGCTCCTGCCTGGGGACCGTGACTGGACCTTCAGCAGCTCGAGCTTTCAAGCTGATGACAGCGAATGGCCGCAGGAGAGGCCGGGGAAGTGCTTGGGAGAAAACGCCGTGGAAAACAGCAGCTCCACGCGGAGTGTGGCCGCCTGGAGAGCACGGCCGGCGTGCTCACTTCCGAGTCGCGGCGCCTCCGCCCCGTCCTCGCCTAGCCCTGCGCAGGGGGAACTCCGCAAAGCAAGACAGGGAGCAGACACCGCACCAGCCAGGACGCCCAGGGCCCGCCCACCCGGGGCCGCACCCCGAACAGGCTTCTGGCCACGCTGACGATCCCCCCTCCCGCTTCCGACCCCACAGGCCGCCCAGTGGGACGCCGCTGCAGGGCCTGCGGGGGGAGAGCGGCGAGCCTCGCGCCCTGGGCACAGCTGCCCTGTCCACTGCCCACCACACCGGGAAAGCCCCGCGTGCCGATTCCGAGATGTGGGCGCCAGAGGCAGGAATGGACAGCCGGCCCTGAACCCGAGGTGCGTACGGGCCCCCGGGGTTGGAAGGGACTCGCAGACACCCGCAGCTGCCCGTGCTCGGTGCCACCTTCCTGCTGATCCGAGTCCACACAACGGACGCCACCCACCAAGGGCATCCTGGGCGGTCCGCCCTGCACTGCCCAGGGAGACGCTCCCGGAATGTGACCTTGGCTGCAGTGACAGTGCAGCCACTGTGTGAGGACACATCTCGGGGAGGACCCAGGGGAGCCCCAGGCCAGCCGGGGCTCTGGACTGGGGCACATCCGCCTTGGGTCGGAGGCCACCGCCCTGCAGGGTTGCCGCTGTGACCGTGACGGCTGCCCCACCTCCTTGACCAAACACCACCTGCGGTTCCCACTGAGGAAGACACTGGCCCGGCTGGAGGTGCTTGGGCCCCAGGATGGTCTTTCTTCGACGGAGCCCGTGTCTGGGCGCTGCAGAGGTCCCCGGGGCTCCCGTTCCCAGCAGCTGTTAGCCCAGAAGCAGCAGCTGTGGTTCCGGGACTTCTCCCTGAGGCCGCAGGTTGGGTCCTGGCGTCCCAGGAGTGTCCCTGAAGCTCTGAGGCCGGAGCTGCGGTGCACGGAAGGGGAGGCTGGCCTGACAGCGGGGTGCGAGCGTCGGCTGGGTCACCCGGGGCTCTCTGGGGGGTCGGCTGTGCCCACCAGGGCCCTGGCACAGTGAGGCCCTTCCAGACAGGCCGCTGCCCGGGAGGCTCTGTCTTCCAGGGGCTGGGAGTCCGTGCGGCGCAGTCCCCCTGAGCCCAGGTGTCTGCGGAATGGCCTGTGGTCATTAGACCCGAGGCACTGAGGAACACGCACATGGAACGACGAGGGAGGCTCCCGGCACGGAGAACACGGGCGCTCGCGTCCGCGTCTCTCCGGTGAGAACACAGCGTCGGACCAGCCTGGACACGGGGCCTCCTGGTCTCCCCGTGAGGCTGGACATTTTGCATTCGATACAAATTAGTGCCTCACGATCAGAACCAATTGTCATAAAATGCAGGGAAGTGCTTCCCCAGGGGGCACGTGTGTGTGGTGAGGCTGCAAATGTTCAGCTTGACTGTAATGCTTCCCGAAAAGGTCAGCGTGGATCTCAGCGTGCTACCTCGGGGACGCTCCCTGGGCTGGCGGAGGTGGGGTGTGGGGGAGTCCGTCTGCCCGGGCGCGCCACGTCTGCCTTGCTCTGGTCGCCTGCCACGGGGCAGCGGCTGACCGTGTGCTTCAGGAACCAGACAGGCACATGCATGCACACCCACGTGCACTCATGTGGACACACATGTGGGCACACATGCCCCCAAAGTTGACGGCAGGAAGACTGGGCCATCGCTGGTACAGAGTAACCCACAGGCCTGGGCCTCAGTTCGGGGGGGACGGGCACAGAACCACCTGGGCATGCTGCAGAGGAACACGTGCTCGAGCCTCCCCACACCTGGAGGTGATGGCCCAGGGCGTGCACCAGGCGGCCCACTTAGAACAGGCGTCAGGTGCGTCCACCGTGCCGCACTCCCACAGCCCCACTGGACGGCCTGACGCGTTCTGACGCTCAGGCCCAGTGGGACAGGCTCACCCTTCCGGACACCCAGGGCCTCGTGGTCTGTCTGTCCTGGCATCCCAGCAGGCCCAGAATCCAGGCTCTTATTCCACCATTTACCCGACACGTGAGCCCACCTGCTCCCCGAGGTCCCTTTCACAGGATGAAACACAGACAGAAAGATTCCTCCCCATCCCCCTCGGAGTCACACCAGCATGGCCCCTGACCGTGACCCCTGCGGGGACCACACCCCCACGGCCGCCTCTGCAGCTGCTGGCCCAGCCTGCCCTGGTGGTCAGACCTGCCAGGGTCACTGGCCAGGAGAAGGCTGAGCGGAATTCTGAGCCACTTCCGTTATCACAGCACGACCCCGAGGGTCAGCCCCCCCCACTTTCAGTAAGTCCAAGCGTGATTCGGCTGGGGGAGGGGACTGACCACAGAGCCTGGGAAGGGGGTGGGCCGCTGCAGTCAGCTTCGAAAGACCTACACTCTGCCTTCCTTGCTACTCGTATCTTTACGTTTTCCAGGCCGACACTGGGAAGCAGACTTCCGACGAGAGTCTGCTCCACTGTCTTTCTACGAAGTCCAAGTCCCTGGCCGCCTCCAGCCTGGCAGGGCCTGTCACTGGCTTCGATTTCGCAAAGCAGCCAAGGCGGGCCTGGCTCCTGCCCGGGGCCGGGCCAGTAGCATGTTCCTAAGTCCGTGCCCACGGACACTCACCATGACAACGACGAGCACACTTTGAAGATGACGCCTGTCACCCAAATAAACCCTACGTACTCCTGGTTGTCAAGTTCTCTGGGACCTACCTGTGGAGGTGCATCGCCCTACACGGGGCAAGTCGCCACCTCCGGGCCCCCGAGTTCCTGAGTGAGACCCCGCTGGGGGGCTTCCGGGGGCCACAGCTGGTTTTCCCTCGATCCGGCTGTCTTTATGGAGGTTGGGCAAACGGCCTTTTGCAGAAAATAATCTGATTCTCCAAAATTAGTTGGAACTTGTTACAATGCCGACACCACAGCGTATCACGGTAAGCTGATTTACACGTGTGAGTGCAGAGTCCCACAGCGTGAGACACGCTGTGAGTGGCACGTCGCACGGAAATCCAAGCAAGTTTCCCTCGAGCGTCAGTAGCTCAGGGGTCAGGCTTGGACCAAAGTCCCCACCCCAGGTGTGGCCCTGAGCAAAGGCGCAGCCATCCTGCACCCCAGTCTCTGAGTGTGTACCGGGGGGGGGGGGTAACGTTGCACACCGTGGTGGTCTTTCGAGGATCAAACGAGACAACAAACAGGGTGCCCGACACACGGTAAGCGCTTAACAGAGGACTGCGAATCCGCGCACAGTGGTTACCGGGACTGTTAACAGAGACCCGCCGTCTCCTGGGGGTCAGGCCAGGGACCTCAGTGGTGGACACGAACCGGGGAGGGAGCCCAACCTGGAGTTCCAAGGACGGCTCTGAAACCACCGACTCCCCCTAGTGGAGGCCTCCTGATCTGGTTTTGAACTCGGTGTCTGCTGGGTCCACCCAGCCAAGGCTCGCCTGTTTCCAGGCCGCATGGGATACAGATGCTTTGTCTGTCTCTCCCTTGGGCTACGGGGCCCTGGCCCCCGCAGGAGACGTGTCCAGAGGGGAGTGTTCTAACCTTCTGGGTGGGGCTGACTGATGCTCGGTCCCCCTGCTGGGGCGGCATCGCTGGCTGTACCGTGCACTTGAACCCCCACTGCAGTCCGGACAGAGGCTGGTCCTGGCGGGGAAGGGCTGCTGCAGCGCCTCGGACCCCTCCCCAACGGTCGGCGGTCTGCATTTCCCAGTGGCCCAGGAGGGGCTGAGCGCAGCGTCTGGCAGGTGATGGAGGAAGCAGCTGCAGGGTCGTGCTCTTAAACAGAGGCTCCCGAGAAGCCCGAGAGCCCCGGGCCAGCACCTTGTCGGTGCAGGTGGAACGGGCCACCTCACCTGGGCGGCCCCTCACAGGCAGGCCACCCCCGGCTGGGCTTCTGCGGCGGCACCGGCACCACTTCCTTTCCGGCTGCCGGGGCCAAGCGGGGGCGTGGCGAGGACTGCGGGCTGCGAGCGCGCCACCCTCCGTCCCACCTCCGCCCGTGTCAGTCCGTCCTCCCCCGTCTGCCGGCTCCAACCCCACCCCGACCGCAGAGGGGGACTGCCCTCGACCTCCGACGTGGCAGTCTGCGCCGCGGGACCGGACGTTTCCTCCATGTTCCAGGCTGAGCTGTCACGGGGTAAGAAAGGACGCCCAGACGGCTGGCCTTCTCTCCTGCACTAGCCTTGAGCGCAGTACCAGGCGCCGAACAAAAGCCCCCTCCCGCCGCACTGTACCCGCCGCTGCAACAGCGGGGTCCTTGCTGCTGGGCGTGGGTGTGGCTCGCCGGGTCCTGCTTCTCTGGCACATTCGGCCTCAGGCCAGCCTGCCTAAGTTTTAGGCTTCGCATTCCGTTCCTCGGGGTGAGGGTCTTATTTCTCACTTAGCTTCCAAAGATCTTAAGGGACTGAGGTCCCGAACAAGGGACACCGCCTTTTGGGCCGAGTCCAGCGCCCACCACAGACCCTCGGGTGGTACACGTGCAGTCAGTCACACACGCAGACACCACCCGGAAGCCCACACACACACGCTTCCTGTGATCTGCACACGCCACGCTGGCATAACCCACGGACACCGCGAGTTCCTACGTGACGGCCTGAACAGGCCGGGCCCGAGTCTCGGGGAAGCGAGGGAGAAGCAAAGCGGCTGCAATTCTGGTGTAACCCAGTCACTCCCCCCACCCCCCAGACCCGAACAAACCAAGAAACCTCGCTCTGCTGTGGACCTGACTCCGTGAAGGGCAGCGCTCGGACTTGTGGGGCGTCTCTGGGGCGGTGACGGGAGCAGGCTCGGGCAAGGAAGGGCCCGGAGACACGGATCTCGGGGGGGCGATGGAACTGGTGCTCCGAGGGCAGGAGCTTGCCCCGGCCAGGGCCCGAGTCGGGGACAGACTTGGGGGGCACATGCCCTTGGAAAGGAACTGATCAGTCCTCCCGTGGCCCAGCCCCCACCCCGGAGGCCAGGGTGCTCACCCAGAGGGTGGCCCTGCATGGGGATTGGGTCCCCGCTACGATCAGGTCATGCAGGCCGTGGGAAACGGGCGAGGAGAGGGCCCCACCCGTGAGCCCCACAGGCTCTCCTTCCATCTCCGGGCCCAAGGAGAAGGCCCCAGAGCACCGACCGCACTGGGGAACCACCCTGCTCGACACCCACGCACCCCGAGGGCCGCCGGGCCTTCCCGAGGCTTCGGGACCAACCGGCCTCGAGGACAGCAGCAGAGACCCCAGGGTCCCGCCGGGGCCCCCGCGTCACAGGCTGGAAAGCCTTCCATCAGAACAGCTGGAGACACCACCGCCATCGCTCACTGCTTCCCGGGAAAGGGACCCGGAGACGAGGGCTGAGAACGTGCACACAGCTGAGAAAAACCCCGCAGCAAGGGAGCCGTCCGGGGGAAGGAAGAGGGCAGACGGCCGTCACTGGCAGGGGACACGCTGCCGGATACAGAGAACCCTAAAGGTCCTGCCAGAACCCCATAAGCGCTGACCGATGGGTTCAGTAGAGTAGCCAGATACAAAACAAACACCCAGAAATCAGCTGCATGGACCCGTACCGATCACGAACTATTAGGAAGGGAGGCTAAGACAACAATCCCATTAACAATCGCATCAAAAAACAAAACACAACACCTAGGAATCCATTCAACCAAAGACATAAAAGGCCCACCCTCAGAGAGCGACGAGACAGGGAGGGGAGACCCTGAAAGAGACACAAGGGCGGACGCGCATGCCGAGCAGGCGCGCAGGAAGGGTCAGCATCGCTAGGAGGCCCGTACCGCCCCGCGGCGACCCACAGATTCGGCGAGACGCCTGTGAGGACACCAAAGGCGTACTTCGCAGAGCTAGAACAAACATGCCAAACTTAGCGTGGGACCACAGAAGACCCCGAAGCGCCACAGAGGACCCGAGAAAGAACAGAGCTGGAGGGATCCCGCCACCTGCTGTCAAACCGTACTCCAAGGCCACAGCGACCAGAGCAGCCTGGTACCGGCGTAGAAACCCAGCTGCAGATCAACGGAACAGAACGGAGCGCCCAGAAACCAGCGCACGGCTACGCGGCCCCCTGCCCTCTGCCGAGGAGGCGAGAGCACGCAGTGGGGTAGAGACGGTCCGCTCAGTCAACGGCTCCGGAAACATTCGACAGGCGTGTGGAAAAGCGGAACTAGACCACCTTCGCACACCACACACAAGAACAGACTCGGAATGGGGTACAGACTTAAAACGTAAGGCTGAAACCCGTACGAATCCTAAAGAATACAGGCAGTGAAATCTCGGACATCGCTCGTAGTTTTTGCGCAACAAAGGAAACCATCAACAAAACGAAAGAACAACCCACCGCCTGGGAGAGCATGTTTGCCGCTTACCCATCTGATAGAGGGCTAACATCCAAAACTGACAAAGAACTCCTACAACTCAACATGAAGAAAACCCAATTACAAAATGGGCAAAGGACCAGAATAAACACTTCTCCAAAGAGGACATACAGACGGCCAACAGATGTATGAAAAGATGCTCGATGTCACTGATCATCGGAGAGATGCAAATTAAAACCGCAATGAGGTGTCACCTCCTACCCATCAGAATGACCATCATCAACAAACCAGCGAACAACAAGTGCTGGCGAGGACGTGGAGAAGAGGGGACCCCAGTGCACCGTGGGTGGGGAGGCAGGCTGGTGCGGCCACCGCGGATGGCCGTGTGGAGAGACCTCAACACATTAAACATGGGCCTGCCTATGACCCCGCGATTCCACTTCTGGGGACGCACCCTCAGAGACCCAAACACTAACCGAAAGGACTACGGGCGCTCCTATGTCCACCACAGCGTTACCTGCCATAGCCCGGGTTGGCAAGCAGCCCGGGATGAGCGCGCACAACAGCTGCGGCGCGTTCCCCGGTGCAGCGCTCCCGGGCTGCGGAAAATCGCGCAAGCCTCGCTTTCCGCAGCGGCACGGCCGGCCGTGGAGAGCTGAGTGAGATGAACCAGTCAGAGAGAGACCAGCTCCGTCGGACTTCACTTCACGTAGAACCTGAGGAACAAACTGAACTCCCAAACGCAACAGAAAGAGACTCACAGACAGAGGACGGACTGACAGCCGAGAGGGTGGGGGACTGTGGGGCTGGGTGACAAAGGCGAAGGGATGGAGCAAACAGAGAAAACACGAAACCCACGGCCACAGACGGCCGCGCGGTGGCGACCAGCGGGAAGGGGCTGGGGGAGCTGGAGGGAGGGGTGGACGGTGACGGAAGGAGACCAGGCTCCGGCTGTTGAACACAGCACAGTACAGGGGCGACGTGTAATAAAGCTGTACACCTCAAACCTGTACGATTTTATTACCCAAGGCCACCCTAATAAATTCAATTTTTAAAAGAGGAAAACCTCCGTTTGGGTTTTCTACAAATGACTAACAATCTCATCACTTCTCCGAACTCAGGGCTGTCCCGAGCCACCGATCGGCGGGCAGAGTCGCATCTGCGAGCCACGAACCCGGGGGGAGGACGGGGGAGGACAGACAGACGGCCTGCGCTCTGGCAGCCCGGGCGTTCCGGTCCCCGGGCTCTGTGCGCAGCAGCGCCCCGAGGACAGCGGGGCGGGGCAGGGGCACGAGTGCTCTGCTGCTTCCTGCACCCCTGCGCCCACTCCAGTTGGGCGCCCCTGGAAACGCACCCCCGTCCCCCGGCAGGCCCAGCCTCTTCCCAGCGCGAGACCCTGGTCCTGCACCTTCTCAGAGCCGGTCGGGGAGGGAGCAGGGAGGAGGGGGCCGGGAGGTGGACACAGAGAGACGGACAGCTGGACAGCGGAGAAAGAAGCCTGGTGCGCTTCACAGTCGGAAGGGCTCTGCAGAAGGGACCGGGCAACGCGAGTCTGCTGCTGAAGGAAGCCACGCTGTCCGAGTTCCCCCGGGGACACCGGGGGGGGGTCGTCCTCCTCCTCCGGTGGCACCGGCCTGGCCTGACCCGGGCTAGGTGCCTTCCCTCCCAAGTCCGCACCTGCTCCACAGACACACTCCGCTCAAGGCCCAGAGGAGAGCGGTCATTCGGGAGAATGAGGTCTAGAGGCCAAAGCTGGCTGTCGGTCGGGCTTTTACGCCCCGAGGTCCAGGGACAAGCTCCAAGCCCACCGCCCACCACCGCTCTCCAACGGGCGGAAGTCGGGTGTCCGCCCTGCGTCTGCGCATCCGTCAGTCATCTGCCCAGGGCTCCCAGGGCTTTGGGGCCCCTTCCTCATCCCATCGCCCTGCCTGAGGGAGGGGGAGGGCGCCGGGAGAGTCGTGGGGTGGGGGAAGCTGCGCAGACGGAAAGCAGAGCCAGGGCCTGCCCGGGAGAGCGCCGGGAGGGAAGCAGCCGGAGACCAAGTGCAGGGCCACGGCCGCGCACCCGGGATCCCGGGCCCTTCCCTGCCTTTGTCTCCCGGACCCGAGAGTGTGTTCTCCCATTTGAAGGGCGACCCCCTGCCTCCCTGTTGATGAAACATCCCCTCTGACCCCCAGGGGCACATTACCGCCACCCCACCTCCTTCCCCCGAGGGATACCGGGAAAGGAGTCTAAAAATAGGCCGGGCCGGAGTGGGCCACTCGACCGCGCTCCGGTGCGCGCAGCGCTGCTTATTCTGGCCCATCTCTCCCCGGCGATAAGGCCGCTAACAGCCTGTTATCAGCCAGTCGGTGAAAATGTGCTCCAGCCTGATTAGGCCCCGGTCTCTGCCAAGGGTATGAACAGCCGTTATCGTTTTCCCGAACAGAATAATCCGGACAGTATCAGCTCAGAAACATATGGGCCACACAGAGAAGATAGCCGCTGACGGACACTTCATTTTAATTGTAACGAGTGGGTAGCCGCAGACGGCAGGCAGGGCTGCCCGGCTGGCAGCGGGCGCGGGTTTTTAATCCCCTCTCCCCTCCCCGGCTCCCAACGCCCACGCTGCCGACATTCCGGGTGGCATGATGGACAGGCCTGCCCCCGATGTCCCCCGTCCCCGGGCGAGACCTTTCCCTGACGAGCAGACGGGGCCCTTCGGATTCTCGGACGGAAACACAGAAGGAGCACAGGGGGTGGGGCAGCCAATACCCAGCACAGCTCCTGCTCTTCAGCCCCCAGTCCCATTCCAGTGACCGGTCCACTCCCCGCCGTGACCTCGGCCCCCTACCCACACATGCTGGCCCCGGGCCCCGCAGACCGCAGGCCCCAACCTCGGTGGGGCTGAGGATGTGTACGGAGCGTCTGCATCGCGTGCTCCGGCCCCCACGCCAACCAGCACGCTGACCAGAGCACTCGGTGGGGACACGCCCGTGTGGGCAGGGGCTCTGGGTCTGGAGAGCAGGTCCCCCCACGCGGTCGTGATGGCCTTGCTTCTCAGGCCAGTCACCTGGCTACAGGACAGAGGGCAGAGAGGGGGGCCTTGTAGGAAGACAAAATCGTCACCATAAGGTTCTGGGGTAGGCGTCTTCTCTCTGGTGGAGAGTCAGCAGGGTTACTGCTGCCGGCGGCCGCCCAAGGGGGCCGCCCTGTCCCTTTGGAGGGGCGTGAGGCTGTCCCCTTGAGTGTCAGCAGACAAAACGAGTTGGGGGAAGGGGGCAAGGGCTGCAGGCAGGGCAGTCTCCCGCGGCAGGCACCGGGCTCGCAGCAGGAGGGGTCCACGCAGGGGCGGCGAGGAAGGGGAGCTCTGGTGTGCACCCCCCGACCACCACCGCCCTGCTCGCGCTTCCTCTCGGGGCCCAGGCTTCTCCAGACTCCAAGTGAGGAGCACCCTCGGCCTCGCCATCCTTGCTGGCCCTCCTCCCTGCCCCCTCCCTCAGAACCCTCGAGCGCCTGTCTTTCCCGTTACCGTAGAAAGTCATGCTCCCCGCTGCCCGTGCGCAACGCGATGAAGTCAAGCACAGAAGACGTCCCTGTTTCGATTCCACTCGGGTGGCTTCCTAATAAGGAGGAAAGGACAGAGCAGGAAGGAGAAAGGGAAAGAGGGGAGCGGCTCGAACGGAAAGCCCCTGCTACACCAGCGCGGAGACCCCTTTCCTTGACGCGGGTTGCCAGTCCTGCGGAGAAGGCACCGCGAGGCCTTGCCCGGGAAGAGGCGGTGACAGCGGTGTGTGTTCACCAAGCACTGTGTGTGTGTGTGTGTGTGTGTGTGTGTGTGTGTGAGAGAAAGACACGCGTTCCACTCACACCCTGCACAGACCTGCTGGCCGACCCTCCACGCAACCAACCCCAGGTTCGCACCTGAGCAGCCTCCTGGCCGCACCGCAGTCTCGCCTGGGTCCTGAGCGGCTCCCAGCTGGGGGGCGCCCACCCCAGGGCCACTGCGGGCCTCAGAAGGCCCCCCCACCCTATCTCCACGAGGCCTGGAGGGGAGCCCACCCACAGAGCATGAGGCCCCTTAAAACTGAGTCTGAGAGGTTGCTCCTGTAATGACAGTGAATTCCAAGAGGGGCGAGCAGGGGACTCTGCTGCTGGCAGAGCCGAGCCGGGGCGCATTTCTGTTCTAATCCCTTTTTTCCACTGCTTTCCCACGCCTGCCTCGCCCTTGCTCTCCCAACGGCGCACAGTACGGCTGGGAGGCCTGGAAGCGGCCGCAGAGCAGGGCAGCACCTGCCCTGGGGGCCCGAGGGCGACGCCACCTGGGTGGTCTTGAGCTCAGGCCCCCGGATGGTTCCAAGGCTCCAAGGCCCTTGCCCTAACCGCCGTCACGCCTGACCACAGCCTGGGGACTCGAGCCCCTCTGCACTCGGGGCAGCTCGGGGTCGTCGGGTCACGTGACAGCTCTTCCTCCCCGCCACCTTTTTCCATTTTTGCTTTCTTGTTCTTTCCGTTTTGATGGACCGAGCTTTGCCAGCCACAGTTTTGGGCTCGCGAGACGCCAGGATTGCCTGCCACAGCAGCTGCATTTCTGGGGTCCGTGTCTGCCTCGTCCCTGACGCTGTTCCTGAGAAGCGCGCACGTTCATGGAAAGGAGGCCGGCTCTTTGGGCGCCACACGGCAGAGGCCGGTGGAGCCTTCAGGGTAGCAGGGGAGCGACAAAGTGACCATAACGTGGTAGGGGCTGCCACCGTGTCCTACCTGCTCAGAGCACCGATGATGCCACAGCCATCGCCGGCCAGCTCGGCGGCCCTGTGACCCGGCGCCCACCGC
Organism: Glossophaga mutica; assembly: GCA_039655065.1. Classification (NCBI taxonomy): domain Eukaryota; kingdom Metazoa; phylum Chordata; class Mammalia; order Chiroptera; family Phyllostomidae; genus Glossophaga; species Glossophaga mutica. The sequence goes on from CM077316.1 coordinate 52,802,937, forward strand.
GCCTGGATGCCCAGCTCGGTGCATAGTGAGCGCACGGTGATGGTGGCTGAGAGGGAGGGTGGGCTCAGCCCGAGCCCACCCGGGCTGTCCCGGGCCTTGACTCCACGCCTGAGTCTTCCACCCCTTCCCGTGGGGCCTCGGCCCCTGCCTCTTGGTGCTAAAAGGAGGAGCTGGCCCTCCGCACTGCCCTGCCTCGAAGACCGCGGGTGCTCAGAGCACTGGGCCCCACGCCTGCCACCCCTGCCACCCTGGCCACCTTGTGACTGTTTCTCACTCACGGCGATGCCCCTCCCAGGTGCGCGTGGGCCCCATACACAGTGGCTGTCGTGTCGTTCTGCTGGGACAGGTTCTGATCCAGCTGCCCTAGGACACCGACGGCCCCCTGGCCACTCAGCCCATCTCCTGGCTTCTGTGGCCAGGGGCCGGTGTGCTCACTCCCCCGCCATGGAATGACTGGGAGGTCGGCTACAGGACAGCATGGCCCACCAGGCGCGGACACGTGAGGGAAAGCAAAACCCGGACTCTCCGAAATGCTGCCGGCCACGCTCCGGCGAGACAGATCCTCCGCCGGGGCCGCAGGGCCCCGCGCACCCCCCGCACACGCCCCCACCCCCCACCGGGGCTCGGTGGGCACCGCGCGGCGCCCAGCCTCCGCTGCCCACGGCCCTGCCTGGCCCCTGCCGGAAGCCGAAGCACCTTCGGACTGACGCCTAGGCACGCACACCTTCGGGCCCACTGTCATTTCCACGGGACACCCAGGAGGAATGGCTTTCCATCTCCGCTTCCCCCCACGGCCCTTCCAGTCCCCAAAGTTACGGGTTTCCCCCCTTTCCCAAGAAGGGCGTCTGAGATGGGAGGTGCCTGCGGCAGCCCCGCGCCTTCCCAGGGCAAGCTCTCGGGCGCAGAACTCGCCCGCTGCGGCGCGGGGCTTCCTCCTCGCTGCCTGCCTTCCTCTGCCGTGAACCGCAGGGGGCGCGCAGCCCGCTCCGGGCTTGGGACCAGGCCTCCCGGGAGACGGGACGGAATCCTCATCGGTCTGTCTCCCTCTCTCTCACACACACAACGGTGTCTGTCCCCTCAGTCGCAGTCCTGTGCCTGTCGCCCATCTCGCCCCACCCCAGGCCCAGCTCTGCTGGGCCCCTTCCTGGCCCCCACGGGAACTCTGCCAAATACAGTGACAACACGTCCGCGCCGTGGGGCCCACCGAGCCCTGGGGGAGGTCTCGGCCCGCGCTCGGTCCCGGACGCTCCCTCGGTGATCTGGGCCCCAGGCTCCGTGTCGGCAGAGCCGTAATCAGAGCAGCCAAGGTCTCATAGAAGATTCAGGGCTCCCTGTGTCACGTTCTTCCCGCTCAGTCCCTTTCAGCCCCCAAGTCCACAGTCCCTTTCAACTCCTAAACCGGCCAGGAAAGTCCGGGCGTCTGGGACAGCACAGGACCCGTCTCCCTGGGGACGCAGCCCTGAGGGGCTGGGGCCCCGGTTTCTGTGGCTGGCTCCTGACATCTCCTCGCTGCGGCCACCTCTGGCCCCTGGGAGCAGGGCTCCTGGACCCCGGCGGTGACGGGCACGGTGAGGACATCCCTCTTCCCCAGGAGTCTCCAGGCTGACATCGCCGGGTCCTTGTGACAATCTGGCTACGCAGTATCCCTACCCTGTACGGGCTCAGGCGGCTGTTGCGGGGCTGGCAGTCCAGCACATACGACCTTCTCCAATGGCCAAGTTCAAAGGCAGGCAGACCACATGCGTACCCGTGTACATGTGTGTGGCTCCACAGACCACGCACAACGAACACCACGCCGGCCCACGCAGTTACAGTTTAAAAGCTCAGGCGTGGTGTCCGGTGATGAAGAAAACCAGGGTAAAGTACCAGGCTGGTGACAGGACCGCCACAGCCACCTGGCCGGCCCTCGGGCACTTCCGACCTGCCCCACTCCCCGGTCGGAGTGCACGCCAGCTCATCCAAGGGACGCTTAGCGACCAGAGTGGGTGGGGCCACGCTGCGTGAGGGTGCCGTGCAGCTTCACACACGCCCCTGACGCAGCTACAGGGCAGGGCCCAACGACACGCCGCGGGCAAGAGGACCAGAGACACCGCGCCACACGGCTGACGTCACCCAGCCCCCCGAGACGGCGGCGCGAAGGCTCCACTGCATAAGGGAGTCGAGACCCTTTCGAGAAGCCCCTTTGGAAGTCACACGTGGCTAGAACCTTAAAAAAGGAGAAGGACAAGGCAAACACAGAATTCCCAAACGCAGGCGGTCGAAAACCGAAGGCCAGCGATGATTCAACCCCAGTGGGCCCACGTTATCTTAATCATTTCCGCGGGCGCTGCGGCCACGAGGTGAGCTAACACCGAACCCGAGACCAGAGGGCCGTTCCCACAGAGGTGCTTCTGGGACCTGGGCAGCGGGAAGGGGCGCGGGGGAGCGGGCGCTGCCAACGGCTCCCCCGCGGGTTTCAGCACGTCTGCCGATCGCACCTTCCGAAGAGGTCAGACGGGGCGCAGGACACGGACCGAAAACCGAAGGCACGCTGACGGTGCCCCCGAGTCAAACACGGCGGGTGAGAACGCTACGATCGGACCGTCTCTGTGCTCCGAGAACCCTCCGCCCTGCGGCCACAGCAGGTCAGCACGGCTCACTGCGGACGCAGGTGTCCGCACGCACGTGTGAACAGCCAAAGAGGCAAACGCACATAAGGTGTTCATTGTGAGATAACAGACAAAGAAAAGAAACGCCATCCGGGCCCGTAAGCCGGCGTTCTGTGGACGCCAGCCCGCGGACCTGGGCCGGCACGCCGGGCGGGCAACGATGGGACCCTGGGAAGCCACACGCAGGCTGAGCCGGGTGACGTGGTCTGAGGAACACACCGTGGCAAGTCGGCGGTCGGACCCACGTCTGAGAGCCAACAGCCCTGTATGTCACTGTGTTTAGTAACCACGGGCTTTTTTATCACCAGACACAACCCACGCTCCCTTGGTGGTAAAATGATCATTTTCAAGGGCATGGTGGGGTACTCTCGAAGTGAGCGCACCTCAGCAGGGACGAGAGCGCCCCAGGGGACACCTGGCAGTGTCTGGGGACATTTGAGGCCTCCCCAGGAGAGGAATGGGGGCACAGCTGGCTGGCAACGATGGTAGAGAATGGGGGCGGCCCCCCGACAAAGAGTTTTCTGGCCCAAGGCAGCAACAGCACGAAGGTCGAGAAACCTGATCTAGACTGTCCCAAACACGACGAGATGCCTCAAATCCGGTCCCTGGAAGACTTTCGAGAAACGGAAAACGAGACGTCGGAAACTTACACGAGACCTTCTTTTACCTGTGACGACTCGATTGAAGTAGAGCTGCTTTTGTGGGTGCCACCAAGTAGCACCTTGCCTACGGTGCGCCCTGCAGACCTGCCAGCTGCCCGTGTCCCAGAGCCGGCGCCCGGAGGGCCGGAGAGGAGCGCCTCCCCTCGACCCCCGCAGGGACGGGGCGGACGCGGCAGGGCGGCGCGTCCTGCACGCCAGCACCCGTCCAATTCCGAGGGGCTCCGCCGCGCTTCCGAGATCAGTGGAGGTGTAAAACGTGCGTGCTCTGGGCCTTTAATATTAATAAGTCCTGTAACTAGCGGTTTCTCGTAGCTCCGGATTCTTGAGCACAACTAGAAAGGGCACTTATCCTGAAAAATCTAATAAATTTACAGTTTTATATACTTCCTTCAATTGTAAAAGTCTTGTTCAATAAACTTTAAAATGCCACTACAGAGCAATAACACAGACAGTATAAACCCAGCCCTGGGAAAGCTGTGTAGCCAGAAATTGTTCCCCTTTCTGCGAGAGCAATAAAGTTTTATATGTTTGAACTGACTGTAAAAAGGTTTGAATGTTGGCGACTGGGGAATAATCTGTCTTCTTTATAGTTATTATCATATTTCCCACAAGACCCCTTGGTCTGTGTCAATCCTTCCTGTATGTGACACCTTTGTACTGTCAGCAAAAGCAAGACTACTTTCGTTTCTTTTTTTTTAACTATAGGACTTGTATCTGTTTTCCTTCAGATTACAGCTAACAGGAATAAATTATTTCTGACAACCATCTATTGCGGCATTTTACCAAATAAAGCTGGTTGTGAGCGGCTTTTCCGTGAGCGAGGGGGGCCCCCCTGCTCCTCGCTCCCCCCCTCGGCTGATCCGAATGCAGTGTGGGCATGGTCACGCTGGAGGAGATGCTGATAAAAAGAGATTTGTAGCAGAGTCCCTCTGAATGCCAGAGCCCCCCAGAACGCGGCGGCTGTGCCTCATGGGTGCCGTCAGCTCTGCGTGGGGGCGAGGCTCAGGCACCAGGGAAGAGGAACCGGCCCCGGGCCTGCCCAGCCCGGCTCAGGGGGAGGCGGACTCGGTGGCCAGAGTCTCCCAGGCTCCAATCACAGCCCGGGAGGGGAGCCGAGGCGGTGGCCAGCAGGGACAGCAGCAGCCCCAGCTGTCACGCACAGGCCTGGGCTCTCGGTAACAGGTCGTCTCTGCCGAAACGAGTTTAGGCTCATGGTGACCAGCACAGAGCCTGTGTGTGTGTGCGCGCGTGCGTCCACACCCCCAACTCAACAACGGGTGCAGGGGGTGCACCCCCTGGCCCCACCCAAACCTGCGGCACTCCCAAGGCTGCACTGCCAGCCCCAGGTTCTGCTGCACCCCCACATTTGGAGTAAGATGTGGAAAAGCCCAGAGAGGAGCCAGAGACGCCTGCGGACACCCGGTCCCCGAGACACAGAGACGCGCTGTGGCTGGCGCTGACAGGCTGGGCACGCCGGGCCAGACTGGGCCTCACCCACCCAGGGACGAAGCGCGCCCAGGCAGAAAGGCCCCCAGCAGACTACGTCACGCCAAAATTCACTGACCCCGTGACCCTGAGGCCGAGGCTTACAGGTGAGTGTGGTCCCCCTGCGAGAGCACTCGAGGCTCCTGCCACCAAGTGCTAACAACACAGACACTCGGTCGGGGCGGCGTCCTCCGTGACGGTGCCACCGTGGCAAAAGCAGGGACACTCGAGCACCGGACAGGGACCGCACCATCTGGATCAAAGCAGGGGCCTGGAAACACTATTGCTTCAGCAAAGCGCTTTTAAAAAATTTTATTTGCTTAATTTTAGGGGGGAACATTGATGTGAGAGACAAACACCAGCTGGTTGCCTCTCATACACGCCCTGACCAGGGATCGAACCCACAACCTAGACAGCGCCCTGACCCGGGGTGGAGCCGGCAGCCTTCCGCTGGGTGGGACGACACAGCCCGCTGAGCCCCGCCAGTCAGGGCAGGCGGAATTCTTATCACTTAACACACACTTACTGTTTGTCACTAAGAGCAGAAGTGATGGTGACACTTCCGGCGTTTGCACACTTGATAGCCTGCCCACGCTTTCCTAAGGATGGTTCTGCTTCATCTGGGGGGTAAGTGTGTGACTGGCTCTTCCAGATGAGGAAACCGACGCCCAGAGAAGGTGGGTGACTTGCTCAAGGCCACCCAGCAGGTAACTGCCAGGGCTTGGAGGGGAGCCCACATCAACTGAACCCTCAGAATTTTGGAAATGCTTGTCATGAGCAAGACACGGGGCTGGCCACACCCAGGACACACAGATGGGGGGGACCGTCGCAGGGGCCCAAGACAGGGGAAGAGCGCCTTGCTCAGCTCGCCTCAATCAGGCTGGCGGGCCCCCCGCATCGGCCCGCCTGGCGCCGGGTCTGCACCCACTCGCTCACCTTTCGTGCCCAGACAGCCCCCGCTGTCCTGACCGTGACAAGGCAGTGACACAGGCAACTGCGGTCGCTCCTCGCCCCCTGCACCTCGCACGCAGCGCAGCCACCGCAGCGGTGCACGAGAAAATAAAGTGGCAGGAAATGTATCTCCAGGTGTCACTAAGGGGGCCGGGTCACCCGAACGTCCTCCTTTCCCCAGCGACCACAGCCGCCTCCGGTGTGTGCAGTGAAGGGGTGAGCGCAGCCCCAAGCCCCCGATGACTGCTGGCGCCTCCGAGGTTCCCTGTGTCCTGGCAGCCACCGCGTCACCAGCCCCTGGGGAGCAGCTGAGGCCGGGTGACGTGCCAGTGGTCACGGAGGCTGTTAGGACGTGTCCGCTGTGCAGAGGGACGTGGCGCCCGCGGGCTCAGCCCCGCCAGGAGCCCCCCGCCCACCGGCCGGTGCGGGCCGGTTACCTCTGGTGCCTTCTCCGCGGCCACTTGCCTTCCCATGAGCACCCTGGTCTCGGGATGAGTCCCCCCTCCGCCTCTGCTTCTCTATCCATCACATTTAACACTCTGACAGTAACAGTCTATAATGTTTCTATTCTACAAAACCGCTCTGTCAACTCCGGCTTCCAGAGCAGCAACTGAGGAAAATAAATAACAGCCACGCAGGGCAGCCGCCCGGCCTCCCTGGCTGGGCTTTTTCATTTTAGAGATTCTGCAAAGGGAGAGGGAAGGGAGGGCTGGGGGTGGGCGCCACGCACCGAGAGCTCTTCCTGGCCCCCCAGACACTTCACAGACCTGAGGGGACAGCCCGGCACCCCCCCTCACACGAAGAAGGGGCTCCTTGTCCCCTTGAAGCCCCTGCCCCGCCCCACCCCCACGGCGGCCCAGGGGGACGGCACCACCCAACCGGGCGCCTCGCTCACCACCCTGCAGCCAGAGAATGGGGCGGGGGGGGCACCTCCCGGAGCCCGTCTCCTTGCGGGAGGCAGAGTCCAGCGGGGGGACCCCGTGCCCCGGGAGCAGGCTGGGCGGGGCAGGACAACGGCCGAGAAGTAACCCCCCCTGGGAGGCTGCCTCGGCTCCCCGTTGCTAGGGGTTTACCAAAACCGTGTTCATCGCCATCTTTCTGGATTGAAATCATTTAATGACAGTTCTGTTTCCATCCAGCTTCTTCAGAAAAATCCAGACGGAGAGACTGGATGGGTAATCCTGGACGCGCTCTGGCCTCCTCTCCATGACGGAGTGACTGACCACGCTGATGCCCGTAACTGGTGGGGCTCTGTGGGCTCCGGACATGAACCCCGTCTGCTGGGCTTGGCGAGTTCCCAGGTCCCCCGGTCCCCGTGGCACTGCTGCCCAAGTCCCCGAGTCCCCACAGGCACTCGGGGGCTACAGTTAAGAATGCAGCTGTGCAGCCGGACCCTGGCGCCTAGTCTGATGCTCACGGGCTGGGGGTCCCCGTTCCCGCCGCGCTGCGTGTCCCCACCTGCAGCACGAGGTTCCCTCCCCGGGTCGCTGTGAGCTTACCTGAGCCAGCACTGGGAACGTGGGAGACGGCGCCTGCTCCTAATAAATGCCAGTGACGCCTGTGCGTGTGCTGTGGGGGGCGCTGAGTGAGAGCCACATGTGATTGGGGGGGACTGGGCGGTGGCCTCAGGGCGCCCTCAGGGGTCCCCTGCACAGACCGATGCGCACACAGCCTTTCTGGTCACACAGGGACCTTTCGAGTGCGTTCGGGTCCTGGCTCCTCCTCGCTGCTCACCCTGGGTCGGGACAGCGAGACGTGAGAACACAGAGCGTTCAGGACAGGAAGGCGATGAGGGGAACGAGACAGACAACGCCGTTCCTGAGCCCAGAGCCACACGAGCCTGTGCCCTGTCCGCTGGGGTCAGCGAGAAATGAAGGCCCTGCGCACTGGCACGGCCGTGGCCGTTGCAACCAGGGCACTTCGCACCTCGGACGGAGCAGGTGACAGACACTTCCAAACTGAAAGGCACCCAGAGGTGGGTCTAGCTTTGTTCCTCGACTGCTACCCAAGGGCCATGCAACTTCCCACCTCGGATGCGGCCAGAGAAAGGGACGAGCCCTGGACGGCAGGAACCCCGGGACTCCCTCACACCCCCTCCCCAGACCGGCCCCCGCCCAGGGAAGGCCCGACGCCAGCATGGCTGCGGCACTCGCAGTGAAGCTTCAGAGCCCCCCCGCGTGGCAGCCGGAGAGCCCCAGGGGCAGCCGAGTGGGCCTCGGCGGGTCTGGTGCCCGGAGGCGAGAGGAACCGGTCCGGCACCTCCTTTCTTGTCCATTCACTCCCAACACCGCTCATGGCCCAACCGGCCGAGGCGGAGGTCGCTCTGCATTACGGCTTCCTTTTGTGGGGGTGTGGGGGGGGGATGCGAGGACCACAGTCAGACTCGTGACACAGTTCCATCGTCTCCCATGACCCCATCTCACCGATGCTGCTCTCGGGGCTCCTGACCCCTTACTTTGTCTACTTTGGTGACCGAAAGGAAAAGGTGGCCTCGCAGCACCGAGGTGTCCCCGGGGAAGGAGTGAGCCTTTCCAATAACTTCTTTCCGTCGCTACCTCACGTGGATAAAGGAGACGCAGAGGAGAACGCGCAGGTCGGCTCAGTGCCCGCGTTCGGAAGTTTGTGATCTAGTGAAGCGGGAGGGGCAGACAAGCGGACGGCTAAAACAAACGGTTGAGCAGAGGGTGGAAGGTGACGCAGCGCATGCTCAGGAAAGCTGTGGCCCCTGGCAGGGCGCGCGGCGGAGCGGGTGATCGCTCCGATCCGAGCGCAGGTGAGCGCCCAGGCCGCCCCAGAGAGCGGCTCGGAGAGGCTGCCCGGCTTCTGGCCACAAAGGGCCCCGCTGCCAGTCACGCAGCCTAGGTTCACATCCCCCTGAGCCAGTGCCTGCCTGGGCCACTCAGGGCCGGTTGCTCCACCCCCAACCTCAGTTTACTGGTCACGTAACGGAGACGAGGACGGTCTGCACCTCGGAGGGTGTGCAGGGCAGGATTGACAAAGTAGCGGACGAGTCAGCAGTGCCCGGGACAAACCCGTTCACCAGCGGTGAGGGTCATGAACGCCCTTCCCAGCCCCGGGCGGCAGCGGGGGCTGCCACCTCCTCTCCCAGTGCCCCCAGCAGAGGCCGGGAAGGGCCGGGACACAAGCCCCCAAGGTCTCCCCCAGCACGTCCCCAAGGTCTGGCTCCTCCCAGACAGGACCCCTGGGAACCAGAGGCTAAACTTCGGAGACACCTGAAAACAGTGTGGCTCACGCCCCCACGCTCGGTCTGAGACAGAGTGGGATGGACATCGGAGAACCGGCCCCTAAGATGACCCACGATCACGCAGAACTGGCCGCGCTCGTCTGCGAGACTCAAAGCCCTGCCTCGGTGCGACGTGACCCGAGCCGCACCTGGCCCCACCCCCACCCCGCCCAAATTTCCTTGTTCTTCCTGGTACCAAGCCCGCTCTCCAGGGCAACCCGGGCGGAGACCCCACAAACGCAGGCCGGTGGGGAGAGTCTGGCTCCTCCTTGCAGGCCAGGCGGCCACCACCCGCTCTCCGACAGCTGCACCGCAAAGTGGGCGGCCGTGGCCATGCCCCCGGGCTCGGGGGGGGGGGGGGGACAGGCGCACTCCCGGAACAGCTCTTCACCGTGCCGCGTCCTGCCCACCTCAGGCTTTTGTGGAATCCGCATGCCGAAGGAAGTAAGTGCTTCTTCCGTCACCAACGACGCACATCTCTCCACACCTCGATGGCCTCGGGGCCCTGCCATCCCTCTTTCCACACAGCCCGCCCCTTCTCACCCCGAACGCTGCCGCTCACCCAGTCCTCTGGTCTCGGGCTGAGCGACTGACCGCCTCCCCCCTCGCTCCGGTCCCGCACCTCCGCACGTTCCCCGGCTGAGTCCTCCAGTCGGGTTTCGGCAACGTCCCCTTTGCTCCGGTGACCTCTGGGTCTCCTTTGCTTACCACGCGTCTACCACGCAGCCAGTGCCATGGCCAATGCCAACCCCACGGGCTCCCTGGGCCCATCACGGCCCATTTCTGCTGCTTCCCAGTAGGCGGCCTCCAGCCTGGTCTCAGCGACCCGTGCGCAGGGCAGCCCACCAACAGCCGGTGCACACGGGCACAGGTGCACACCCGTCCGGTGGAGCACACTCAGGGATGTGTGCCCCTCCCGGGCGAGCGAGGACGTGCTCCCAGACTCCCCGTCGCCGGCTCCCGCTGGTCTACCAAGATGCGACGCAGCGCTGACGGTTCCTGCGTCTGAGGGATGCTGGGGCCAGTGGACGACGTGGTCTCCACGCGACTCCCTAGCTCGAACTATGGATGCTGACGGAGCACCTGCTCTCCACGCTCGCCCGCCCTAGAACGCTGGGGGAGCAGGAAAAGGCGCTGGTCTCCGCGTGTTTACGGTTCCGTGGGACCTGCACGTGGGGCACTGAAGGCACGAAGCCAGGAGAGGCCAGCTGGAGCGGAGGGGCGCGGCCGCAGGGTGAGTGCCAGGAAGGCGCAGCGGGGCCTGGGCCGGAGCGCGGCTAGTGTCCCAGTGAGCGGCGGCTCACAGTGGCGACAGCAGGGAGGGGACTTCGGCCTTGAGGAGACAGTTTTTCCAAAGGTGCAGGAAAAAGGGGTGGGTATTGCAGGGGACTCAACATGTTATTTGTGGGAAAAGTGAGTGAGGCCGGAGGAAATGGCCCTGGTGGGGCGGGCAGGCCCGGCCCGGCCAGGCCGCAGAGCCCACCTGCCCCGATAGACAGGAGCTCCCCGTGGGCATCACGTGTGCCCCTCAGCAGGGCCCGCCCACGGGAAGGAAGGCACAAGCCCCCAGGGCTACAAGCTGCCGCTTCCCTTCCCTTCTGCTCAGGAACATACGAGGAGATTCAGGGGCGTGAAAGGGACGTTGTTATGGTGATCGTTCGAGTTAGCTCAAAATTAAAAACAAAAGCAAACCTCGAGTCTTGGACTAGCATGAGCAACAAAATTCCTTGTGACGTCCTTCGCGTCTGAGCGGGGCCCTGGTCCGAGGCTGGGCTGCCGCTCGGGACGCTCCGCCCCCTCCAGGATCGCTCCGCCTCCTCCAGGATCGCTCCGCCTCCTCCAGGATCGCTCCTCTCAGGGCACCCGGGACTCCGTGACCCCGGGACCCGGGATGGGAGCGTGGCGCAGCCTCTCCGTGTCTCCCCGGCTCCCTGTGTGCGATGGGGACTGGGGTTCCTGCCCCGCCTGCGTCCTCAGGGGCGGTGAGAGCCCAGTGAGTCCACTCACGCCGACCGCAGGCGCGCTCTGGAGACCAGACCTATCCCTGGACTCCGGCCAGGATCGGCGCCTCCCCGGGGGGGGCGGCGGGGGGGAGCGGTTTTCACATCCCGATTTCCAAGGTGAGGGCTGGCTAACCGCACGCAGGCCGCCGCGGCCGCCGCCGCCGCCGCCGCCGCACACTGGCTCTTCCCCTCTTCTGAACTCCAACCCCCCAGGGCCCTGAGCAGCTGCCCAGGAACTGATGTGAAAGGCTCCCTCCAAAGGCAAGCTTGGAGTCCCCGCCTTCCTTCCCCTGGCCCTGTCTGTCTGCCTGTCCGTCTGTGCGCATGCCTTCCTCTGCAGAGACCCCCAGCCCCGCCCCCAGCCCCGCCTGCCGGTGTCCAGGGCGGGGGCGGTGATCCCCCGTAATGAAGACCTCGGCCTGCACACGCCGGGGCGCGCAGGGCGCAGAGGGGAGGCCGAGCAGGGCCCGGTCAGGATGTGTGTAATCAGAAGGGTTATCTAATGCTAGTTTCATTCTAATTGAGTCAGTACCATATGTCACCCTGCAGTAACATCGCGAGCAGCGTGCAACTGAATACATATTTAATTCACATAATGGGTACAGCAGTAGAAGTAATCAAGGCAGTTTGCCATAAGCCATAAAGAAATGTAGCTTGTTCCTATCAAGAAACATTTGGCACTCGGGGAGAGAGCTGCATCACCAGAGAGAGAGAGGCTGCCTCACCGCAGAGGCTCGGGAGGGAGGATGGGGGGACTTGGGGGGTGGGGGAGACCAGGAGGGGGTACGAAATAAAAGGACGAAAGCCGGGCATCGATTCCCAGCGAATGAAAATCAATGGAGGAATATTGTCAGCGGGTCGCTGGCCATCTCAATATAATTAACAGTAATGGGTTTATTGGCACCAGCTTAATAATTGAACGTGAAACGTGCCCCAGAATTTCCTGTGCTGTCACAGGTCCTTCTCGGTCCCTGCTGGCCCGGCCCCCATCCCGGAAAGCGGACGCGCCCACGGAGCATCCCCAGCGCCTGTCGCCACAGCCCTGCGTCTGGACGGGCATGTGACTGGGGCGCTAGCCCACGGCCTCCCCGCCTCCCCCAAGGAGATGATTAATTCGCTGGGCCACGCTCATCAATATCTTTGGACAGATCAACTGGAGTTTTCATTAAAGCCATATTAATGTGGCTGATACACAGCTGTGGACAGGTTATTCTACAAAAAAAGAAAGAAAGAAAGAAAAAGAACAAGAAGAAGAAGAAGAAGAAGGAAGAAGAAGGAGAGGAAGCGCCACCTCCGCCTTGCTGACTCCTGGCGGGGTTACGGGGAACTGGCCCGTCCCTCATTAATGCTGCTCCCCCCAGCGTGTGTCGATGTATATTTCATGAGGATAAACAAACATTCGTTTCACTTTGGGAAGGTGCTTGCTGTAATGTATTGTCAGTGGAGCCAGCAATGAGGGGACATTAATTTCAATTCTTGTGTTTAAACACTTTGGCGAGCCCCAATTACTCATTCCCGGCTGGATCCCAGGAGCCCCCCGGGATGGTCGCTGGCTCCACCCTCCAGCCACACGGCCCTTCCTGGGAGGGGCAGCAGGATGGCGGGGCGTCAACGGCAACGAGACGGGCCGCTGCCATCTTCCTGAAAAACCGTGCAAACGAAACTTCGGAAAGGAAACTAGCTCTGACTTTGTTCTTGGCCTGACTTTGTTCAGAGGCGGCCGGCCATTTCATGGAGAAGAGCGAAGCTGGGCCATCTAGGAAGGGGCCGTTAGGGGAAGACCAGGGAAGGGAGGCAGGGCCAGGCGCCACCGCCCGGAGGACCATCTCGGATGCGGGCGTGTCAGCAGCGGTGGCCCTGGTGCGATGGAGGGGCTCCGGGCGTCAGCTGCTGCCCCCCCAGCTCTCTGCAGACATGCGTGAGCAGCATCTCCCTGCAACCAAGGGTCGGGGTCACACGTGTCATGGGACGAATGTGTGGATGTGTCTCGCCACTTGAGAGGATGCCACCCATGTCAGGGGTCCTCATTCTTCCTAGCTCGGTTTCTGACAGCACCTGTGACTCTACCGAAAGGTCCTGCAGCCATGTGCCAAGCCTCCCTTTCAAGCTGCTACCGATCTGTATACACAGTACACCACAGACCCTCTCCGCCTGCAAGGACCGGCCAGTGGAGGGTCCTGTGTAGCAGGGGGACCACAGCCCTGACGTGCGTCCGAGCAGGCGCCTGCAGTCCGGGGCAGACCAGTCCTGACAGCGGGGCCTGGCATCTGATACGTGCTCAGTAAATGTTCATTCCCTTGGTGGACGGATGTATGGATGGCCAGGTGTGTCCTTCCTGTGGGCCCAGAAAGAGCTGTACCAAAACCACTATTTACAAATACCCACAAAGAAAGGGATTCCAAAGTGCCGTTTACGTGCCATTGTCTCACCGGTCCAGAATACCCAGAAGGGCCTGTCTGAACCGGGAAGGCCAGGAGAGGGTGTCAGAGCAGAAGGCGCCATTCCCCTTCTTCCCCTCAGGCCCCCGACAGCCGCGGCGCGCCATGCCGGCTCACACGTCTGCAGCAAGGGCGTGTGCTAGGACCACGCTCCCACTGCGTCTCGGCGGCACGTTAACGCGTGCGTGCTCACCGAGTCCTTGCGTCGTGCGGACAAAATCACCTGAAGGTGCTCTTTTGTTTGCCTGCTACTCAAAACATCCCCCCGCCCCCGCCGAAGTCTTCTTCACGCTGCTGCTTTATCCCGCAAGCGTCCCTGTTTCTGAGCAAATCCTGTCATCACCAGAAACAGAGGTGCCCCTGACTTCCCCAGGACAGCAGACGAGGAGAGCAGAGGCGACGCTCCTGTCGCTTCGCGGTGATCTTCCATTCCCTTGCTCTGCCCTGGCTGGAACGAAATCGCACAGGCTGGCCTGCGCCGGGACTGTCTGCTCCGGGCCCCCCATCCCAGAGCCGCTTCGACGTGACTTCCAACAGCTGTCTCGAAGGGGCCGATATGTTAACTCCGCAATTAATATTTTAAACCCTTGGAAGTCCAAAGATTTATTTTAAATGCCTAATTAACTTTTCAATTTCTTCCTTTATTTGCTGTCTAGCTGTATCTCCTAAGGTTAAAATATGTGAATGTGTGTGTGTGTTATATGTATACGCAAGGTCTGTCTGGAAAAGTCCAGCCACAGTCAACATAATGAGAACCGTTTGCGTGGCATCCATGTCACCTGGCAGCCAAGGAGCGTGGACAGGAATGCGCCCGTGTGAACAGTGACGACCTCACTGTACTGGTCAGCGGGGGCGGTAGATGTCGTTGAGAGAGCGTGTGCGCCGTCCGGCCCTCACATTCAGAATGAGCGACTAAAACAATGAATCTGCATCAAATTTTGCGTTCAGCTTGAACATTCTTCCACGGAAACCGTTCGTATGACTCAGAAGGCCGCAGCTGTGGGCAGCTGGTGATGGGCAGCTCCATCGGGACCACATGCCCACTCACACATCACGTCTGGTGCAGGGTTTCTGAGTGAAACCTCGAATCGTTCAGGTGACTCCGTCCCCCACCTCTCCTACAGCCCACAGGTGGCCCCCTGTGACATATGGCTTTCCCCAAAACTAAAGCCACCTTCAAAAGGGAAGAGATTTCAGATCCTCAATGAGATTCAGGAAAATACGATGGGGCAGCCAATGGCGAATGGGAGAACGGTGTGAGGTCCCAAGGTGCCCACTTTGAAGGGCGCTGAGGCTGCTTGTCCCATGTACACTGTTTCTTGTATCTCCAGCAAATGTGTCTATTTTTCATAGTGCGTGGCTAGACACCTTCCGGACAGACCTTGCGTGTGTACGCATGCACACCCCTGCCCACCCACACTCATCTCCTGTTACCTGAGCACAGTCTCCCCTCCCTCGTTCTCAGGCCGTGTTTCTTCTTGCAAGAAAAAAGTGTGCGTTTTTAAAATGCCACGCCCATGCACCATGGGCGCCCTGAGCGTCTGCGGAGTCACAAACGGAGGGGCAGAGCCCGGCCAGCACGCAGAGGCTCCGGGGGCAGGCCTGGACCGTGGACGGGGAGCGCAGAGGGCCGGGCACCCAGGAGTCGGGTCCGTGCCCAAGGAACGCAGCCGGTTCGACGTGGGCAGCAGCCCCATGGCATCCTCTCAAAACACGGCGACGACCTCAAAGTCCCCTTTGGGACAGAAAACAGCGTGATCGCACTACCGATGCCCCAGAGACTTAGGAATGTCCGGCCAGCACCCACCAACTGGCCCTGCAGCGGGTGCTGGAGGCGTTGGCCCACTGGGTAGGGGGTCGCAACTGGGTTCCTTTGAAGCTGTAAGTTTAAAATCAGTCATGCTCTTCAGACACCCTCAAAACAAGCTTTACAGCTTTCTTTTTAAAAAGGCGACTGAATGTTCGCGTTACGATCATCCAGAATCTGACTTTTCAGGAACCAGCGCCTAGTTTTGTATGGAACGTCGGCTCTGACGCGCCGGGAAACCAGCAGGCCACCCGACCAACACCACGCGGGGGGCGGGGGGTGGTTTCCACGCGGGACGCTGTCAGGACTCGGTTCCCTTCCATCTCCTCCTCGCCAGGAAGCGAGACGCCCTTCCTAAGTAACTGCATACGGTCACTGGTGTTTCCAGTGACCATCTCTGTCCCACTAAGATCGGTTCAGCGGGTTAAAGGAAAAGGAGGAGCTTGGAGTCAGAAGACAAGCTGTGAACTCCGAGGCGCGCTCACCACCTCCGAACCTCAGCTTCGCCCTCTGGGGATGAGGCCCTCCTTCCGAGGCGTCACAAAGACCACGCACATGAGGACGGACACCAGCAGAGACCCAGAGGGCTAGTTCCAGGTGGGCAACTGCCCTCCAAGTACATTTAAAAAATGGAACTACAAAACACAAGCAGCAGCGAATTCTGTCTTCTAATTCCTTAGACGGTAATTCAGTGGACACAAAGGGTTTGACTTCTTACCAAGCAGCAGCAGGCCTCGCTCAGACCCAGCGATCTGGGACTGGTTACTGTGGCTGGCAGGCGGATGGCCTCGTCCCGTGACGTGACAACCAGAAAGGCACAGAGAGGGCTGGCTGCTGGCACCGCGGGCCCCCGCTACTCGCACCGTCTACTCGGAGAGGAGCCCCGTGACCACCTCACAGCGCTGTGTGTCCTCTGGGGAGGTCCCTGCGTCCCAACAGCCCCCCTCAGGTCCCACAGCAGCAGGTGGCGCCCCGACTCAGGGACCTGCAGCTGAGTCTGGGAGGGGTTCCTGGTCCTCCGCCCGCCCCAGCCACCCGGTCACCTCCTGCCTGGTTACCAGCCCCAGAAGCACACCGCTGATGTGGCTAATGGGGGTAGGGAGTTGGGGGAGCCTAGGTCCCCCCAGGGGAGGGTGAGGAGCGGGTGGCAACACCTGTGCACAGTTTCACACACTGGCGAGCCCAGCGCTCAAAACACGGGTCCCGAGACAGGAAGATCATACAGAGTTTGACTTCATTTTCTTCTCCCCACGCCATGACATCATCGCTTCTCTGCAGCCTTGGCTAATTCAAGAGCAAGTGGCCTGAGGAGTCCTCCCTGCCCCAGACGGTCTCCCTGGAGCGTGGGGGGAAATACGGCTGTCCCCAAAACTACCCTGCAGCCTGGGCGCAAGGGGACCCTTAGCGCCAAGCGGGTGGCGGCAGAGGCTGAGGGAGAGAATGTGATCGCCGGCGGAGGGAGGTCTACCCTCGGGGAGCTGAGAAGCAACAGAGAAAAAGGTTCACCTGCAGGGGCCACCCAGCGGACCCCCAGGGACGACAGGCACTGCCCTCAAGAGAAGGTCCTCGAACCTGTCTCTCCTCCTGTGAGCCCTCTGCCCGAACCCCCCCAACCCCTGTTCCCCAGACAGCCAGGCTGAGGACCGCCAAGTTCACCTGATGCTGTGGGGGGAGGAAAGCACCACCCCCCACCCCGAGTGCACGAGCAGTGCAAGGAGAACAGCTGGGCGGGGGGAAGTGCAGGGGCTGGGGAAGCAGGGGAAGACTCTGGAAATCACGGAAGCCGCAGGACCCTCCCAGACTCCACCTGAATGCAGACACTTAGCTCCCAGCATCACCATTAAAGCCAGGGCCTAAATTATTGATCTCCCGCCTCCATCAGCACAACGGTCACGTCCCAGGACCGAGATCCAAGCACACCGCGCTCTGCGCCGCAGCCGCCGACATAATTAGGAGGAATTCTCATTAAAGGGGAGTGAAAGGTCCGCAGACGCAGGCTTAGTGGCAGGGCTGTGGGCTGTTTAATGTCCTCCTCAGGGTCCAGAGAGCACCAGGGTCAAGTCCCCAGCAGTGCCCACAGGCGACAGCTCATCAAAGGGAACAAGGACACACAATTCACACTCGAGACAGCCTCGCTGGTGCCCCCCATCAGGGAGCATGGGGGCAGAGTCACGTTCAGGCTGCGGAGAAAGCTTCGCTGTGACCAAAAGCGAGGGGAACAGGGCTGGAGGCTGGGTGTCCTGACCAGGGAATAAGAGCAAAAAGGAAAACAAAGAAAGAAAAGAAGAAAAACCGCCAGAGCAAGAAAAGCACATGAAAAATAAATAAAAAGAAGCATATTAATAATGGAAAAGCCACCGTGGACTAGCTTCGACGTAATTTATTCATTCTTTGAAAGTGCGACGGGTCTGGAACGCCGGCAGGGAAGGCTCCCTCCGATGAGACCCAGGTTGGCGGGTAGCGGGGTGCGCACCGCTCCAGACACCCACTCCGGCACCCGCTCCCAGCCTGCTCCCACACCGCCACCGGGCCAGCGGCTTCCTGTGGGTCCCAGATCGAACTGGCGCCCCCCGCCCCACTTGCCCCACCGCCCCCAAAAATCAGCCTTTCACACAGGTTCCCAGAAAAGGCCAGACGTACGGGGAGAGAGCAAAGGCTGGAGCGATGCACGGTCGGGGCCGGGGCTGCAGCCTCGAACCCGGGCAGGACACAGGTGTGCAGGAGGGGCGGGCAGGACCTGAGCCTCCATCCGGGCACGGCAGTCTGCCCACGTCCAACGTGTCACCGTGCCGTCACCTGAAAGGCAATCCCCGCTGAGCCTGGCTCATGGTTGGAGAGACCACTGCCACACACTGGGAGCGTCTGCCGTGGGTTATTCTTACTTCGCTCTGTTCACTAAGGAAACGCTCCGGCGACCGAGAGCTGGCTCCGGACAGGCTCCCGCATCGCGCAGAGAAAAGCCAGGAGGACCTGCCCTGGCTCCAGAGAACGGCCCGCGCGCCCGCCGCGCCCGGGGACCAGCATGGGCCTCGCATCGCGCAGGAGCCGAGCGTCATTAAACGTCTCGGGCTGGCGCAGAGCTCGGAGGAAGGCGGGATGTCACCGGCTGATAGGGAAGAAGACTTGACGTTACTTATTAGCGAACACTCACCAGAAACTGCATTTTCTCCATTTGCATCAGACACGGCCCGGCCGCCTTGGCCGAGCGCGGACCCGGGCAGAGACCCTCCAGAGGCGTCCCCCGGCTTTGTCACCGTCCCACAGGCCCTGGCTCCAGGCCACCTGGCCGTGCCCCTCACTGGTCCCTCGCTGGTCCGCCCACTCCGTTCTCTGCGCCAGCCTCCTCGATAGCTCTGAGGCCCCTTGTCTCAACCTTCCTTTCCGACCTGGCCCGCACGCTGGCACGCAGGGCGCCCCTGAGCGGCCAGGATGCCTGCGAGGCAAGGCCAGTGCGCAGAGCTCCCCGGTGGAGGCCCCCCGAATCCGTGAAGTACAGGAGTCACACGGGTGGGGAGGGGGAGGGCCGGCACGCACATTTTTAGCATCGAGGGCCGGGTGGCCTCCAGAGGAAATGCTGAACCCCCCGCCAGAGGCTTCTCCTGGAAAGGGGTGAGGGGTAGGGGTCTCACTGCTGGCCCCTGGCCCCCAGGTCCTCCACCAGAGTGATCTGGAAATTTGCTAAAGGCGAGCGCCCCTGACCATCAGCTCTGAACCCCGCCCCAGGCCACCTTCCTCACCTCCCTGAAGGTGTGTCGCCCACAGGACGCAAGCCCAGTGAGTCCTTCTGCTGTGGCAGCTCTCAGAGACCCCTGCGTGGGGTCTTGGTCGCCAGCTACCCACTGCTCTGGTGCCCTTGCTCTGGGGAAGTGGTCAGACATGTGGGGGTGGGGGGGAAGAGGACAGGACCAACCTCCCTCGGTGGCAGCAGCTCTGGAGTCGGGAGGCGAGGACAGGCCTTGCTGATGTCCCAGCCATGAGGGTCCGTGACAAGTGCCCACTGGGAACCTCCGAGCCAAACCTGACTGGGCGGCAGGAAGCGCTGAGGGCCGAGAGCGCCTGTTAGGGCCGAGAGGCGGTGGGGTGGGGAGTTCCGTGGGAGGTGGTCTGCTAGGAACTCAGGAGAGGGCAGCTGGGCAGCACACGGACAGACAGACAGACGGTCAGAGAGGCCAGGGTATGCCAGGGAATTCAACTTCTGGAAGGGCCGCTGGGGCCCGAGCTCAGCCCACCCTCAGACGCCCGCCGCGGGCTCACCTGCACGGCCCCGTGTCCCCTGGGCCGGCGGGGCGCCGCCGCCCCGACCCCGCGCTCCTGACTCCCCGCCCCAGGAAAGGGGCCGAGTGTAATTATGCAGAAAGCAGCTCCGGAGCTGTACCAACACGACAGACGTCTGCCGTAGCGTTCCCTCTCAGTAAGGCATTCCTTCTCCCCAATTGCTCATATAGAATCATAGCCTAATAGCATCCCATTAACATAATTGCCGACAGGACTAGTGTTCCGTGTCTCAGAGCCATTTACTTACTTCACCATAAAGAATACCAAAACAGCCCTAAAACCACCAAACGGAGGGAAGGAGGGGTGGGGGGTGGGGCCGGGGCCGGGAAGGCTTTACCCCTCTCTGGTCCCCAGCTCCAGAACGGGGCTCCAGCCCCACAAACACAGGGGCGCCTCTGATCGCGGGAAGCGCACACGGAGCCTTCCTAGCAGACTCCCAAGCAGACGTGTGCTAAAATCTAAACGGATTCTGCCAGGCGAAATGAAATTCCCATTATTTTTAATTAATCCTTAATTAAAATATATTACTCCGCAGATTCCGCAAATCTCTCTTAATATGCAAATGCGGCCCATTCAAGGATATTTACATATCATTAATTAAAACGGCACATTCTTTCAGTCTAACAAGCTGAGGGGCTGGGGCTGCGCCACGCTGGCGTGAGGAGCCGGTCCGAGTACCGCCAAGCTCCTCTGATAGAGAGACGTCACTCACTGGCCGCGCCTGGGGATGACGAGGAGAAAGGACAGGGCGCGCCGCACTGTGACACTCAGTAACACGGAGACTTCAGACATCCTGGGGCTGTGGCCGAGCGATCCCCGCAGGGCCCGAGGCTCCCCGCTGGCTACACCCACCCACGGGTCACCCTGGCCCTGCCCCGCTGGGGGTCTGGGTGCAGGAGACGCTGCTTTGGGAGCAGAGGGAGGGCGTGAGCGTGCTGATTCATCCAGCTGCAGCTGCAGAAGTCACACCTCTCTGAGCCTCAAGGTCGACCAAATCCAGACGCCGTCGGCTTTGGTGGGAAGTGTGAGAACGCACACAGGACACTGGTCCCCTCGGCAGCTGCTCAGATCCACTACAAAGGACGCCCATAGCCTGGCTCTCAGGGCGCCTTGGGGCTCAGTGGCACAGTCCTGGTGTCCTGAAAAGACAAACTCGGCACCCTGGAGCGGAGGGCCAGTTGGGGCACTGACAGTGGGACGTGGCCGTGACAGCGCAGTCCCCAAACGCCACGTGGAGGGGGAGGGGCTCACCTGGGAAAAGCCCGCAAAGATGGATGTCAGCCGCCTTCCCACAGACCAGCTTCGCCCGCCAGGGACAGAGCTGCAAGGACGGCCCGTGGGCCGCATCTGTGTAACTCCGCGGACCACCCAAGACCAGGCCGGGCCAGGAAGCCGAAGGTCGGGAGCAGGACCTGCACGTACAGCAAGTCTGGTGCCCCGAGGCCTCAGGACAGCCCATGCCGGAAGGGGCCGAGCGCAGAGACTGGGGCTGTCACCTGCTCAGTGACTCGCTCTGCACAAGCCATTTGAACAGGCGCCTCAGCAAGACTACAGCTGATTCTGAATGTGGACACCCGTGGTCATTTTTAATCACGGAAACCAAGACGACAAAGCCCTCAAATGCCAGGGGTCTCCTGTGCGTAACTGAAGATTCACTTATCAAATTAGGCCAGAGACCTTGTCTTCAGGCTGAAGCAGCTACTCCCAGGGTCAGAGACCCGGCTCGAGGCCGTGACCTGTCTTGGCCCCAACGTCCTCTGCTTCGCTCCGCCCCGCAGGCCCAGCAGGCCGGAGCGACTGCTCTGCCAATAGTTATTCATTCGAACTGTGAACTTCTAGGAGGCACCGACCTTCGCTAAAACACTCGCCGTTTCCTCGGCTCCCTGCCCTGAAGACGGAACTAAAGATGCACGCACGGGAGATCTAAACGAGAGCCGAGACAAAGGGAAGGTCGCGGGGTTGCGGGTCCGAGCAGTCGGGGCACCCGGCCTTCAGAAGCAGCGTCGGTTGGGGAGGGGCCACCAGGACGTTGTCCAACCGTGGACTAGCGTGGGCAGCACCATCGAGAGTGGGCGTGGCCGCAGGTGCTGAGAGCAGGCGCAGCTTCGTGCTGCAAAGCAGGTCCAGGTTCAAGTCTGAGCTCTACCCGTGGGCTACTGTGTGACACAGGCGTGTCCCATCGAATCTCTAGACCTCAGTTTACTCCTCCGAGGAAGGCGGAGCCCAGGCCTTCCCGGGGGTCCTGCGAAGGTTACACAAGGGGACCTCATGGAGACTCAGCACGTGCCCAGGACTCCGGGGGATGTGGGCACTCCTGAATTATTAGTTGTTGTGACTGTGGAGGCGAGGACAGACGTCAGGACCTTCGAGTCTGCAGAGCCTCCCCACGGCGGCAGCCAGGGCCTGTCGGGAATGTCCTCCCGACACAGGTGCGGCCCCTCTCCAGGCGTTCCCTGAAACGCGTCCGGGGGCACTGCCATTTCTCGAGTACTGGTGACACGGCCCCACAGTCCTCTGAGCTCATCAGGCCCGAGACTCTCTGCTCCATCAGCCGGGACCTGCTGTCGCCCCTCGGGGCCGCCACTGCCATTCCGCTTCTCTTCCTCAGACTGCTCGGAGAAAGGGACACCTGAGCGCGCTGTGACGGCGTCGGCGTCAGCTGAATCCGCCCCGAGTCTCGGAGACCCTGAGCACGTCCGCGCGCAGCAGCATCACTAAGGGCGATGCCGACCGGGGACCGAGCCCGCCTTCAGCGCCGAGTGCCCACTCGGGGGGGACTCGGGCACAGTCTCCGCCACCCCCTCGCAGCGTGTGGACCTGCGCGGGGGCGCGGCTCCTGAGAAGGAGGCCGGACTGCCACACGGCAGCCAAGGGCACCCCAGGAGGGCGCCGCTGAGTCAGGCCTGTCCCACAAGAGTGGCGGATGGGGTGTCCTGGGGGGGGGGGCCTCGGTGGGAACAGCAAGTGGTGCCAGGGGTCCCGACCCACAGCCTCAACTCCATCTGGCCTTGGGCAGCGCCGCACCCCCAGAACTGTCCCAGACCGCGAATCCCACCCCTCAGCCTTAGGGCTGCCGAACTAACGTCTTCACGACACTACAGCTCTGATGACTTCCTACGCACGGAGTCCCGCCCTCCCGGGCCAGCGGGGCAACCGCAGGCTGCCTGGCAACCAGGGGCAGGCGGGCGAAACGGGCCCCACCCGCCTGAGGAGGCTTCCTGGACGTGGGCTGGGCCTTCTGGCAGCGCCGGGACGAGGCGTGCCTTCGGCAGGGACAGAAGGGGCCGAGTAGCTGCACTTGGGTCCCGAGTGTCCTGACTGCCGGCCGTGGAGCCAGGTGTCCTGGAGCCCCGAGTGCCGGGGACCAGGCCATCGGCCCTCCAGACGGTCTGGGCACGACCCAGGGTAGCAACCCAAGACCTGTCAGCGATCTTTTACCCCGCCGCTTAGCGGCGCCAGAGCGCGCTGCTCTGGACGCACCTGGAAGTTCTGACCCGCGCAGCCAGGACGCGGTGAGGAAGTGACCGCCGGCCGGCCTCTCCGCGCACCTGGACCAGGGCCCGTCACGGAGCTGCGCGCCGAACTCACGACGGGACCCCGCCCCTGAGGGCGCCTCCCAGGCCCCGACCCCCACCTGTCACAACAGGCCCCCCTTCCAGGCTCCTGCAACACAGAGCGCATGTCTGTGCCCCCAGGGGCCGGGCTCTCGGGACGGCTTCAGCTCAAGCCCTAACACGCTGCGCTGCCTGACGGCGTGGCCCGTGCTGGCTCCACGGCCGCCTGTCATGTGACCACGGGGACGGCCGCCTCCTTACACAGCCCCCTTTCGCACAGAGGACGCGGAGCCTCCGAGCTCCAGACACCCAGGCAGGGTCGCCCAGCCGCGGAAGGCCAGACCACGGGGGACGGGGAGGGAAGCGCCCCCCCACCCCGCGACGCCCACCCACTCCCTCCCTGGCCCGCAGCCGCCCCCCCCGGGCACGTGACTCACGCCGGGGAATCCCCCCCATTCCCGCACACCAGCCAGGGGGCTGCAGGTCTCTGGCGGACGGCACAGCCGTTCCGCGCTTTCAGGACCCACCTGCCACAAAGGAGGAGCCCGACACCCCAGATAAAAACGCCAGGCCGCACCCAGCAGGCGCTGGATCCCCGCCCGCAGGACCTCCGTCTCTAACTTTCTTCCCCACGTGGCTCCCGGGAAGAGTGATGAACTTGCGTCGCCTCACTAGTCATCGCTGTACGTGAAGGGCGGCTGGGTTCGCCCCGGACTCGCCTGGCGGTTGCTGTTGGACTCGAGCGGCCGGCACCGCACCCTCTGCTTCAGGGGTTACTTGCATGGGACCGGGACGGAGCGCAGGGCCCACCCGAGCGGCGCCCCGCGCTCAGAGCGGCGTCTGACGATCTCACGGCTGTTTCAACTGCAGTGACAGACAGGTGCGATCGCCTCGTTGAACGTAAGCGTCCCTGATGGCGCCGCACCCTGAGAGGAGGCGCGGCGCGTCGAAGACGAGCATCTGTGCTTCCGGAGCCGTGATCGGGTGCGCCACGGGCCGCTGCCTGGGCCCTGCACGTGGAGCACGCCCCCGTGTCCTCCCACAAGGTCACGGGGCACTCCTGGGGGAGCCGCCCCACAGAGACACCTTCTGCTCCGACCCAGCCTCAGACGAAAGGCTTACAACAAGACAATAAACCCTTGGCACTCTGCTTGAGCCGTCCGCCGGGGGTTATGCGCACGTCGGGCTGTGGCCTCTGGGAGCCACTGAGCGTGCCAAAGCGGGCAGGACGCAGGCTCACCAGAGGTGCGAGTGTCAGCGCCCCGCACGTGTCCCGTGTCACGGTCGATGTGACACCACACGTAGGAAAAGGACGGGGAGGCAGGCAGCTCCCATTCCAGAGGAGGCGAAAGCACCTTCGACCACACCCTGCGCGTCGACCTCGCCGCCGAAGCGAGCGGGCCTACGTGCGCACTCTCGGGCGTGGGTGGCCCACGGTGACAGGCTTCCTGTCACGAGGAGGGAGCAGTGGAGAGGTGTGTGGTGGTAGTAACTGAGCAACCAAACTTGGGCACTGGGCAGAAGCCTCACGGGGCCGGAGTGGCACCAAGGCTTCCACCGCCACCGGGCCAGGCCAGAGGCCGTGGCCTAGGAGGCTCCAGGCCACCACAGCGGATGCGGGGGCTCTGGGAGTGTCGGGAAGACCCGGGGCCTCCGGCAGGACAGCGGCCTGGCCGGGCCCCAGTGGTACCACGAGGGGCGCCCGAGCTTCCTGGGGCCCCGGTGCTCCGTGAGAGCCCTTGGACTCCGCCTGCGCCATGTCCCCAGATGTCCTGACGTCTTGTCAGGCTGACAGCTCCAAGAACAGACCGAGGAGGAATAAAAGTCACCTTCCTGCCCTGACCTGTGTGGCTCAGTGGGTTGGGCGTTGCCCCGCAAAGCGAAAGGTCACCAGCTCAGGGCCTGGTCGGGGCATGTGCGAGAGGCGACCGAACGACGTTCCTCTCTCTCCCCTTCTCCCTTCCTTCCTCCTTCTCTCGTAAATAAACAAAGTCTGTTTTGTGTTTTTTTGAAGTCACCTTCTTCGAGTCTGGGAGGTACTGATTTGACGGGATTCAGGCCCCCAAGCCTGTCTGTCCTTTGCCCTCTGAACCAGCCCCCCGGCCCCGAAACAGTAAACAGAGAGCTGGCCCCACCTTTCCAACCCCTCAGGAGGGGCGAGGCCCACTCGCACCTTCAAACCAGCACGAAGGTGAGGGGATCAGCACAAGGTCCCGGCTCCCGGGCCATCACGGGGTCCCTGGACCCCACTGAGAACGCCGGCCCGGACTCTCACTGTGGATGAGCAGACCTCTGTCAGTGACCGGTGGACACCCTCCCTCCCTCCCTCCTGCCAGATACTGGGAGGCAGCTGGAGGGAGGGGCGTCCGCTGCGTCACCCCCAGGTGCTCTGAACCCGGGCCTCCTTCCCCTCTGACCCTTGTGGCTGCGGAGGAGGAGAGGCCGAGACGGAGGCAGCCGGGCTCAGCTGACACCCAGCACAGGGTCCACCGAGGGTCAGACAGCTGGTGGGCACGGGAAGTAGGGAGTCTCTCCTCCAGGGGACTTCCGACCTGTGCGCACTTGAATATGGCGGGCGTGGCGCCCTCCCCCGGCAGGAGCACAAAGCAGGTGACCGGGGCGCCTGGCGCCACAGTGGGGGGGGGGGCAGGTAGCCCCGCAGAGGCCGGAATGTGTGAGCAGGAGGAAGTTCGCCCGGGAAGGGAACGGGCTGTCCCCACGGCGGACGCCTGCACCACTGTCAGAGCTCGGATGCAACGCTGCAGCACACGAAACCCACCCCGGGCTTGCTTTTCGAAGCTGAATGACGAGAACAGGCGCAGAGACCGCATCCCTGAGAGAAGCGCACCGTGGGGCCCAGCACAGCCGGGGGGGTGGCAGGCGTCCTGAGCCACCGTGGGCGAGCTCTGCCGACACCACTGCCTTCCTCTGCTCACAGCCGACGCTGCTTGTGCGTAGCTGGCGGGGTGAGGGGAGTAGCAAGTTGAAAGCCACGGCGGAGGCCCCGTACGCACCCCCAGGAGGAGCCCCCTGAGGGGCCACGTCCTTCGCCCACCCTCCACGCAGGCTGAGAGGCTCCCTCTGATGCGTCGGCTGAGCAGAGGGGGCCCCAGCCTCCCGGCAGCGGCTTCCTAAGCCCTGGGTTTGAGTTCATTCTCCAGAGCTCCAGGCCCCAGCGTGTCCCAGCAGGCAAGGGAGGTCCCCACGGCTCCGCTCGGAGCCCAAACCGGTATTTCAGGCCTCGGCCCCGTTCCCCATGCACAGAGCCAGGGGCCCGCCTTCCCCAGTTCGAGAAAACCTGCCTTCCTACCAGAACTGCTCCAGCCACTCAGGATACCGGGTCCTCATCCCGCAGACCCTGGAAAACATGACCCCCCCCATGCCACCTCGTTTCCACGGGGACACAGTCCCTGAGACAGCATCGGAGCCCCGCCTTCCTCGCCAGCCGCGGGTCGGGTGCAGACAACGGGCGTGGCTCTGGCTCGCCCCGAAGGACAGGGGCCACGTGGTCAGAGCGTGGCAGCTCCACACGAGCAGGCCCGGGTCCCAAGTCTGGAAAACACGCAGAGGCACGAGGACGAGCAGCCGGCAGAGCCGGGCACTGCCCTGCGAACTTCGGGGAAGCATCCCGGCCACAGCCGCCCCATCGACTCAGCAGCCCCCTCCCTCGTCCTGGCTCTCCGCTCAGCTCCCCCCAAATTCACGGCAGGGCCCGCACTTCCAACCAGCCAGGTCCTCCTGCCCCCTGTGCCAGGACAGCGGGCAAGGGGGGGTTGTCGTCCAATGACAAGAGGACATTCTTCCCAGACCATCTGGGGCCACCCTGCATGTGCCCCTCCCAGGCACTGGGTCCCCCCGCTGGACGCTCACCCTCCACGCTGAGCAGGGCGCATGGCCCGTCTGGTCACATGCTCCGGAGCCAGGGACAGCGCACCACCTTTGCCCGCGCTGGGCGAGGAACGCCTCCTCTCTGTTCCCATCACCCTGCTCCTGGGCAGCAGGGGTGACAGGACCCACCCTTCCTGTGACCTGAGGGACCCACCTGGTCACCACCCACCCTCCCCAGTCAGTGAGGTGGCATGTGACCCTGGGCCAGAGCGGGGTCTGCAAACCAGTCCCCGCTCACCAGGCTGCAGCCCGGAACAGCAGGGGCCCGTGTCCATTTCCTCCGCTGGAGAACAAGCGCAAACGAGCCCCCACTGCGCAGGGTGTGGCGGGGGTTCCGGTAACGCAGGCAAAGTGATTATGCGGTACCTGGTGTGAGGGAGCTCGCTACTTATTAGCTACTATTCTTCCAAGGCGCCTACTAAAGCCCCCATTTTACCAATCGATAATCCGAGGCTGGAGAGGTTAAGGAGCCTGTCCGAGGTCACGGAGCCCGACCTTAAACAGTAATCACTGCAGAACTGGAACCACAAACCCGGGCTGGACTCACAACACCAGTGCGGCCCCACGCCCACGCTGCAGCCCCACCGCGGTGCGGCCGAGCGCCGCCACAGCCCTCGTCTGCACCAGTCATCGCCAGCGTGTCCTCTCCAGGGACTCTCCGCGTCCACTTTGCTCATCCTCAGAAAGGCAATGACCGAAACACCCAGGAACTCGAGGACCGCAGCGTGCACGCCGCGTCCAGCTGGCCGGCACCACGCCCGGCGGAGGGTGGGAGACAGGCGCCGGAGCGCGCCGCCTGGGGCTCGGGCAGCAGCGAGCTTGGATCCGGGCTGCAGGATCACGGCGGGCTGACGGGTGGACCCGCTTCGCGTTCTCATTTCAGTTTCTCCCAGTCCTGGTTCTGCTTCCTCCTTTCCCCGCTTCTTTGTTATTTGAGAAATAACCACAGCCTGGGCACAGCATTTGGCCAAGAGCGAGAGAGGAAGGGAACTTCAGGTCTCCCTGACCCTCATCACCCACCGGCCACCCAACACGCCTCACACTGCACCCCCGAACCTGTCTGGTGGGGCGCAGATGCCTGCCACCAGGACGCGGGCCACATGAGCCACCTCTGCGGGAGGCCATCCCCAAAGCCTCTTAATGACAGGCAGCGGGTCACAGACGGGCGGGGCACCAGAGGTCTGTCAGCCTCTGGGACTGTCTGTCCATCTCCCCCTCCCGCATAGCGAGCAGGCAGCTCGGGCTCGACCTCTGCCCCCGGGAAGCCGCAGCACTGAGCGCGAGGAGCGGAAGGCAGCGCGACCACAGGCCCAACTGTCGCCGAGGGCACTCTGACCCCCACCGCCTGCCCGCCCCCCAGAGCCAGCCTCCCTTCGACAACAGGTGCGCTCGGGTCACCTGCCGTGAGCAGGGAGGTGCGACGCGGCTGTACGCCACACCCGGTGTCTGCAGTTCAGGGCCAGCGAGCTCCCCAGCATTCTGAGCGGCTGCTGTGGCCCATCCCCGGCCCCGCGGAGCGCGCCCGAGCGCCGCCCTGCGGCTTCCCCGCCGGTCAGAGCGAGTGCCGCTCCGCCCAGCGCGTGAGCACGTGCGCTGCTGCGCCTCCGCAGCGTCCCTCAGTCCAGGGGAGCAGGCCGGGACGGCACGAGGTCTGGTTCCCACGTCACGCCTCCCCGTCACGGGGCAGGCAGCAGGTGCCCGCCTTCCACACAGACACCTGCACGGCGCGTTCGCCGAGTCCTGAGAGGCTTCCCCGGGCAGGAGGATTCACTGCGGGCGCTGGAGAACGCGTCCCACCCCGCCGTGCGCAGACGGCCCATGCCGGAGCTCTGTCTGGGGCCGCCACCTTCCTCCCGTCTCCACGCTGGTCACTTCCTGTCCCGGGGCAAACCGCCGACTCGGCCCCTCGTTCGGTCCTGCGTCTCCAACAGCAGAGCGCTCGCTCACTCGGGGGAGAAAGCGTTGTCTCAGCATCGCTGCTTCAGCCCAACCCCAGGGAGGAGCTGTCCCGCTCTTCCCTCGGGTTTGCCGTCAAACCCACGGTCCACGGCCAACCCCCCACTCACTCACACTCGGGGCACGAGTGGGTAGAAGAAATCTGCCGGCTGTGCTTGGCGCAGTGCAAGAGGACGATACACGTGACAGGCCCAGATGACACACCAGGCGAAGCACCAGCATCCGGTTCGCACAGCGCCAACGGCGGCAGAACCCACACCCCCGGACTGCACCCACGGCTGGTCCCCGAACGAGGCCCTCCCCGCTGGCGGCTCCTGCGCCCTCAGCGTCCGTCACGCAGTCCTAAACCGACACGGCGAACCCTCCGGTGGCACCCGACGCCTGCCAGGTTTCAGCCGAGTTGCAGAGTTTCTTCCTCGTAGCTCATCTGAGACGAAGGGAAGGGAGGAAGTGGGGCCTGGGGTAGACCTGGGAGCCCCCTCAGTCTGGAAATGCTGCCCAGAAGTTCTCTTTCAGAGGTTAGTTTCAGGGGAGAGCAAACACTCCGTGCTCCCAGTTTGTTGACCTAAAGGAACTCAGAGGAGACGAATTCTAAGATTGAACCTCCTGACTCTGCAAAATACGGACCGGAGTCACTAGGAGCCCACAGAGCCCACGGGCCAACGCGGCAGGGGCTGGGCCTCCAGGACGCCGACGAAGCACAGGCCTTCCGAGCTCCTGTTCACACGGAGAAGGTCCCCATGCTGTCACTGGTCGCCGGTGCCTGAGGTCTCATCAGGACACACCTGCCTGGCTGCTCCGCCCCCAGTGACTGGCCACCGGGCCAGAGCTCCATTGTCACTGTGTTAGGCAAACAGATGTGACACTTCCAACCACTGAGGACCGGTGTCCGTAGAACCTAAGAGTTATTATCATATTAAGCCCACTCTCTGGTCAATTAGCCAGATAATGAAGGTGTTTTATTTTGACTCTTAAAAAATACCACTTCCCAAATACTTAGGGATGCGCCGTGTTGACGCTACGCTCCCCCTGCCGCAGGTGAGGACGCCGCATCTGCGTGAGCCCCGGCGGGCGGTGCGGGGCCGAGCCGTCCCGGCAGCTCCCTGCTCCGCACATCCAGCGACTCAGAGGCAGGCGCAGCCCCATCTGCCGCGCAGACTGTCAGCGAGTCCCTACTCCCCCGTATCAGACTCTCACGACACTGCGGTGGTCTCGTGGGAAGGCCAGCCTACCTGTGCCAGGGGAAAGCCCGTCCCTCTGCTCAGAGGGTGGCATCGGCGACCGCACATGACGGTTTGAAGACCCGGAGCTGCGGAGCAGCAAACACGAGAACCAGGGTAACGGCAAGAGGAAGGCCCCCAGACCAGGAGCAGACACACCCGCGTGGCCTCGACACGACACTGGTGACCGCTCCCCCTCTGGGCGGTTCCGGAGCGTCCAACACCAACCCGCACCTGCCCAACAGCGGGCTTCCTGCTCCGGAAGCCACGTCGCCCCCAGCACGCGTCTGCAGGACACGGGCTCAGCTCACGAAGAGCTCTTTGGGCCAAACTTCCACCAAGGCAGTTGTTCTTCCCCAGGTCACCTTCCCCACAGGCATCCCCGACCCACCAGGACACAGCAGGGCCATCTTCCCTTCCTGTCATGTCCTGCGCCCCTCCCTGGGACCACGAATGTCACAGACCATTTCCCTGCTGTGAGTCCCTGAAGGCAGGGGCCGACCGGATTTGCTCCTTACCCCGCTCTACAAGGGTCCTGCAGGAGCAAAAGAACACTTCAGGTTCAGGGAACTGCTCTGGCCCCTCCAGCGACCAAGGACACCAGCGTCCTCCCTGAACAGGCCCCTGGGTCTAAGTCCCCGGATTTCTCGTGATTTCTCGTCCTGGAGTCGGGGCAGGGGCGGGGGTGGATGGGGAAGGCGGCAGGCACGGCGGCGATGCCCAGACCCCTTCTCGCAGACCCTCTCCCCCCCGCTCCCGCTGGCCCTGACTAGGGCGCGCTCAGGGAGGGGAACGCTTAAATCCTCCACCTTTCCAAGCCCCCGAGCCTGCTCCTGGACCGATGCGCTCAGTGTGGCCGCAGCGGCAGCTTCACTGAAGAGACCAGCGGAGAGGAGTGGACCCCACCGCATGAAACATCCACACCAGCGGGTCCTGAGAACTGATGTCTTGCCGTGACACCACCTCCAACCAGGGGACCAAAGGCATGCGGTCATACAAGTGGCAACTCCCTACACACACATGAACCCACACCCACTCAGAGACCGGCATGAGCACACACGCGCACAGGAACACACACTGGGATACGCATGGGCACGCGGGAACACTTGCGCACACACGCACGAAGATGAACACACGCGAACGTGCACACACCTTGCCTGCCTGAGTCAAGGTGAACGCGCTGGGCTCTCTCTCGGGGAACCCGCATCTTCTCCCTATTCCGAGTTCGCCAAACAACCTGACAGAGTTCTCCGGGTCGCCCTGACCTACAAAACGAGGCGGTTCCGGCCAGACACTCCCCATCCACGGTGTCTGCAAAGCCTCCGCCTGCGGCGTCCTCGAGCCGACCGCACTGGCCGTGAGGGAGTGGCGACGGACAACGCTGCCAGCGCTCCAGGTCGGCGCCAGCCGCGGAGACACGGCCCTGAAGCGGGGCAGCCAGCGCAGTGCGAGAACGCCCGAGAGGGGAGGGCCGAACTGCGGGGCCCCGAGCCGCGGGAGGGGCCCCTC
Organism: Glossophaga mutica; assembly: GCA_039655065.1. NCBI lineage: Eukaryota > Metazoa > Chordata > Mammalia > Chiroptera > Phyllostomidae > Glossophaga > Glossophaga mutica. The sequence goes on from CM077316.1 coordinate 52,834,577, forward strand.
CAAGTGCCGATGAGGGGCCCAGTTTGGGACAGCAGCCGGACGCCTTCGTCCCCCCGGGCGCTGCAGGGAACCCAGGGAGCCAGGCGAGAGTGCGCGCACTCCAAGACTGAGCCATCAGGTCGTGAACATCAAAGCCTCTCCACAGAGAGGTCTCAACTGAACGACCTGCCTGGCCACGGAAGGGACACAAGAGCGGTGCGAGTGGCACGCGGAGGCCTGGCACACAGCGTCGGTCACCTAGGACGACAGACATCAGCGTGACGTTGCAGCGGGAAGGCCCGTACCTTCGCTGGGGTGCTGGCCGCACAGGGCCTCACCAAGGGTCTGCCCGCCCCGCCGCGAGGCGCGCTTCCGTGTCCGAACTCCGAAAGCTGTTTCATCGCCAGCCCCCCCGCCCGCCCCCCGCCTCCCAGCGGGTCCAGGAAGTTCAGCGGTGAGGGAAAAGCTCAGGTGCTGGAAGAGGAGAACCTGAAATGTAACCCTGCCCTCTCGCCTTCCAGCCCTGTGACCTTGAACATGCTCCCAGCTGTACAATGGGAGCGCCCCACCCACAGCTGCGTGGAACTGAACACTCCAAAGCCAAAACGCCGAAGACAGATGTGACGCTCTGTAGCTGGTGTGAGGTTGCACACGGAGATGAAGGAGGTCCTTCTCCCCAGCTGGGGTGGGGCGCTCGGTCCCGCTGGGTCACTCTAAGCCGCGATGACTCGCTCTTCCCACCGTCAGACCGTGATGTCTGCAGCCGATCAGAGCTAGATCCAGGAGCTCACCTCGGCCTCCACTTTCCCTTTACACGCAGACACACGTACCCCACACGCACGCCACGCTCCTTCGCAGGTGCTGTCTGTTCTCGCTTGCTGCTCTGTCTGCTTGATAAGGGGCCCAATCTGCATAAAGCTTGTGAATAAATCAACGGGCAATGAGAGAGGCCAAGGCACCTCTCCAAGGCGAGGGCTCAGGGCCCCATACGGGGAGAGGCCACCAGGTCCCGCTGAGAGTCAGGGAGGTCGCCGTGGGCAAGGTGGACCGGGTCACAGGAAGGCGTCCCTTTGTGGCGGCCTTCTCCGTCCGTCCACTGTCCCTCTGCTCATTTTGGAGGGCTGTTTACGTGATCTGCGCCGCCCCCCCTCTGGCTTCTCTCTGCACTTTCTTTCTCCGGGCTGGGTTTAATTTGACACCTCGAGCTTTGGTAACGAGGTGGGGAGCAGAGCAGCCACAGCGGAATTCATTAGGGCTCCACACTGCAGGGCCTGCGCTCTGCGCGTTAATGACATCGGAGGGTAGGGAAACGAGACAGCCGCCACGCGAGATGAAATAAACATGAGGACTGTCAGCAGTGACAGCCTAAGCAAAGGGGACAAAACGAGCCAGGTAGAGACCTTTCCCAGGCAGCACGATGCGAACCGACAGCTTGCGGAGCCCCTCCCCCGCCCCCGCCCCCAAAGCTGCAGGGTGAGAGGTGAGGGTGAGAAGGAAGTGTGCATGGGAAAGAAGGAAGAAAACACAATTAAATGATCAGCTTTAACATACAAATTTCATTTACCAGTTTAGTGCTGGCGCAAACCGAGCCCATCGCCCTCCTCCCAGGAGGCGGCGCAGGGGGCGGGGCGGGCGGCTGCGCAGCGCTGGGCAGCCCCTTCCTGCCTCCCCCAGCCAGCCTGCGCCGGCTCCCCCCACCCGCCCCTGCCAGCGCCCCAGCCCCTCGCCCCTGATGCCACCGGGGCCAGGAGGAGGCCAGGCGGCAGTGGAAGAAGGCAGCAGGGGAGGTGGGAGGGGGCAGGGATGCAGGCCCCGGCCTCCCTTTCTTCCCCTGCGTGTGGAGGAGGGGAGGAGGCTGACGAAGAGGACGCGGCGGCCCACCGCGGACCCTGGAGCAAAGCCCGGCCTGTGCGCATGGGCGGGGTTGAGGCCTGCTCCCCGTTACCAGCTGCTGGGAGGGGTCACGGCCTGGGATGGTCTCAGGGACCGTGGCGCCGTCTCTCCCGCACACGATGCGGACGAAGTGCGCCGCTGTAACCGCGCCAGCCAGGGCCTTCTCAGTGAATGGAAAGAACCCGTCTCTGCAGGAGCAAAGGGGATGCCCCTGCCTTCCCTGGAGTTCCCTGAGATGAAGGTGGCCGCCCCGTCTCCAGATGGAGCTGGCTCCGCAGGGCTGGCCACCGCGGGAGCCCACAGCGGTCTCCGCAGAGCTCGGAGCTTCTTCCGCACACCTCCCAGAACCCTCCTCAGTCCAGCCCTCTCCGGACAGGATGCTGGGCGCCGAAGCCCATCCTTAACACCAGATGTTGTTCGCTTTGGCCATGGGCTTCTCAAGCAAGGTTTTCCAAGGACCCCCAACAGCTGGACTATGACTGGGGCGGGGAGGGAGCCGTCTCCCGCCCCAGACGAGCAGGGAGGGAGCGTGGCCAGGCTGGGTCCAGGCAGCAGGCAAACCCGCGGTCATGCAGGCAGGCCCACGCACGGTCATGCTGAGTCGGCTGCATGAACGTGAGTGTGCCCTGTGGCAGGCACCTCGGCGAGTGTGGGGGCAGAGGAGGCCACTTACGAATGTGCCGACCCCAGACCCTCGTGCGTCGTGGCTCTGGAAGCCAGGTGGCCGTGACTCCAAGCCACAGGTACGAACCACTGGTGCCGGGAGACTTCCTGCCTGCTTCACATCCCAGGGCAAAACGGATCTGGGCTGTCACAAACCAGGACCACGTCCCTGTCACATGCGCCCGGGGTTTGAGGCTGGGAGCAGCCTGGCCAAGGCTCTGGCTACAGCGGGCACTGAGAACGCTTGGTTTCCTCTTCCAAGTCAGTCAGGGCCTCCCCCCGCGCCCCGCCCCCCAGCAGTCAGCGCCCCCCGGGAGCAGCGCAGCCCCGGAAGGAAAGCAACCCCTTAGCGAACGTGCTTCGGGAGGGGTTCCCGTTAACGAGACTGACTGTGTCTCAGCCAGACAACGGACGGGAGAGCGCTCTGTGACGGGACAGGGGCCGCGCACTCCGCGTGCTCTGCAGGACGGTGAGGGGTGACAGCGGCGTGGCTCCGGGAGGGCGGACCCAGGGCTGAAGGCTGGTGTGGCGTGCAGGAGCCCGGGCCACCCGAGGCGAGGCCACGTGCCCAACGGGACCGCAGGGGCAGCGCCACCCAGCCCGCCACGTCCCACCGGGAGAGGAGAGCGCTCACGGGGGGCAGCAGCACCAGCCACACCTGGGCGGCCCCGGTTCCGTTTCCTCCCGCCCCTTCTCATTTCAAGCCTGGCCTGCAAGAGGATGGAGGCCCCAGCTCCTCCTCAAGTCTTCAGCCTCAGAGGGATCCCCTGCTGAGCGCCCCCGGCGCCCCAACCAAGAGGGGGCGGCAGACAAAGGCATCAGCCCATCAGCCCAGGCCGTGGTCCTCAGAGGCAGCGGCCACACTGGACAGAGGGCCGCTTCCCAGTGAGACAAGCAGGTTCACACGCCACTGCTCTCAAGTCTCAGGACCCAGAGCAGATCAGTCAGTCCCGCTGGGCCTCAGTTTCCCCTCTCTACAATGGGGACCATGACCGCTCCGCTATGGGCAACCCAAACACTGTAAGCGGAACCTGAGGCAGACACCCCGACCATGGAGCCAGGCAGCTGAGACGCACCCCCCGAAGTCCTGTGACAGCCCCGAAGCTCCCTGGCCCTGAGGGGTGTGAAGAATCAGCCGGGTGGAGCCACTTACTCCAGGAACACGAGCTGCAGTGCAAGGCCATCGCAGCAAGGTCCGCACTCCAGAAGAGGCACCGAAACTCCTGCCCCAGGGACGACGTCCTGGGCCCTCGGGCCTGCGGGCCTGCCTCCGCCAATCCCCCCCAGGCCTCCAGGACAGCCCTCTGCAGCTCCGGCAGCGCGCTAGGCGGAGCGCTCAGCACCAGCCCCCGGAAGTTGGGGCGTCCCGGTGCCCGAGCGAGCCCCAGTGTCCCGCAGCCAGGGCGGAGACCCACTGCGTGCACAGTGCACACGCAGGCTGTGCAGGAGTCTGCAGGGGCAGCACGAGGCCCGCTCGCCCAGGAAGGCGAGACTCTCGCCTCCGCAAACCATCGCTGGAAGTGGGGAGAGGGGCGGCGGGAGGGCGGTGGAGGTGAACTCGGTCCCTCCCTGCGGTGATGAAGGTCAGGAAGGCGAAGTGACATCCCGAACACAGCCACTCAGTGGCAGGTGGGTCTCCGCACCGGGCCTCCGCTGGCTCTGGGGGCCGCCATGCCAGCCCCGCACCCCCGCTCGTCTCCGCCCTCCTCCTCTCCCCGGTGTCTCCTCGCCCACTAACTGCCGTCAGTTCGAAGTGCCTGGAGCCGGGAGAGCGGAGGGGCCGTGAGCACCCTCGGAAACGCAGACGGGACCGCCCCTCGGTGCTGGGCTGCTCTGCACGACTGCCTGCCTTCCGAGCGCTTCCCGGAAGCGGAGTGCCACGCGGGAAGGACCGACGGAGCCCCTGACACGGACGACGGGCAGCAGCGGAAGTCGGGGTGGACGCCCCCTGCCGTTCCCCCGCCAGGAGGGGCCGGGAGCACCGCGCACCCGCTCCCCGGGCCCGAGGGTGGGAAAGGCCAACCCGCCGGGCACACGGTGCCTTGCGTCTCTACGGCGAGCGGTCCGAAGGGCACGACGCCATGGCGACGTGACGCATCTCCGTCCTCCGAAACGAGCAGCGTCTGCTGCGGGACGAGGGCGCCTCTGCGGCCACCACGCCGGACCTGCGCGACTCCGCCGAGATTACCCTGCAGCTGCTCTCCTCCCTGCAGGCAGGACCTCCCGCCAGGTCTGGATGCGCGACACTCTTTGTCGCCCCCCCAGGCCGAGGGTCCCCGGGCTCTCCCCTCACAGGCAAGGAGCGGCGCAGGATGATCTGGGTGAGGGTCTCAGCGGGAGGTGTCCGGCGGCGGGGAGAGCAGCGGCGCACCCCGGGGGCGGCCCTCACAGCCCTGCGCGCATGGCCGCCGGGGTCAGGCTCTCCTGCTCGCCAGGATGGCTGGGCAGCGGCACTGCTGGCCATGGCCGACTTCACCAGACGCTGCCGGGGGGCGGCTTCGTTGAGTGACTTTAATGAAACAGAGGGGAGAGGGTGACAACGGAAGGCTCCGTTTCTTTGTTTCTTTGCTCCCCGCCCCGCTCCGTGCTCCTGGGCCCCTTGTTTCCCGTCCACTCTGCTCCAGAGGGACTTGGCTGTCGCAGACCAGGAGGGGATGTGCGGAAAGCGAAGACGGGAAAGCGACAGTCTTCGAGGCCGGGGAACTGCGGCCCTGCCGCGGCGACTTCCCGGGACGCGGCTCCGCTCAGCGCACTTCGCGGCACGTGTGGAGGCGCGCTTGCTGCGACCTAACACCTCCGCAGGCGGATGGCACGCTCTCCGCTCACAGAAGAGACAGCCTGGCTGAGAGCGGCGGCGGGACGCACCCAGGGGCATGCGGCCTGCGCACCCAGAGCGGGACCCAAATGTCCCACTTCCCCGTGCTCTGGGTACACGCAGCTCCTGCCTTGAGAGCCCCGGTGCCCGTAGTGAACCGGCAGGGTCCCGTCACTAGGGGGCGTCCTTTCTCCCCAAGACAATCTCAGCACCGCCCCGGCCCCTCCACTTGCAAATGCGTGAGTGTTAGTGGACAGTGAGTCTGTACCCTTGTGGACACGTCGTCAAGAACAATGGCCCTGAAGTATTTCAAAGAGCCACTTACTTGGCCCCTAGCACCTCTGACCCGAGTCCTCAGCCACGGTCCGGTCCTGCTCCCATCCCTGGCTCCCAGTTCTTTTCGATCCCCCTGCCTCCTGCCCCCCCCAATGTTGAGCCCTCCCCACCCCCTTCCCCTCTCTGCCTTAAAATCAAACAGCTCAGGAGTTTGTTCAGATTCCCTATTCATCAAGGAAATGAATTCCATATGCATAATTCATTTCTTTTGTGAACTTTCTTCCCCTGCGGGGCCTTAGCGCTCCCTAGTGCACTGGGGACGGAGACAGTGACAGCGGGAGGAGGGCGAGAGGGGGCAGACGCCTCTCCAGAGCGGGCAGGACGGCAGGGCCAAGCGGTCTGGCCTCTGCTGGCTGACACCTTGAGCGCCACATTCTCCGTCACCAAAGGAGGAGGCACCCTGTGCTGGTCATTAGGGGCCAATGGGCTTTGTCCTCAAGAGCAGTGGCCCAGGGAGCCTGGGGGCCTCTGGAGGCGGGAGTGCCTCTTTCAAATGCAGAGGCAGGGGGGGGGGTGGAGCAGAATCCACAGAGCCCCCACCCCGCACATCCTGCTCCTATTAAGAACCCAAACCAAACAAAGAGACCCGCACAGGGCCCACCGCACCGTGTTGAACAGCTGTTGCATTTGGAGAAAAAGCAGTCCCTGGCCCAAAGTCAGGATCCAGAAAACAGCTTCATTAAGAGAAGACTCACTCCCCTGAACTCCAAGTGTGGAAGTGAGGAGCGGCTGAGAGGCAGGCCTGCCAACCAGGCAGCCCCCCGACGCCACCGGCTGAGGCCACCTTTCGGCCCGGCACGCTGACCCGCAGGACAGCCTGAACTCGCAGGCCTCCGTTAGTAACTCTTCAGCCACGCTCCGGGGTCCCCAAAGTTCAGAGCTGGCCTGATACACAGTGGAGCAGACATCAAGGCCAAGGTGGAGCCTTTATTCTAGCACAGTCCCTCTCGGGGAATGGACGCTCCTGGGCGTCTTAGTTAATGTTTTTTTGTTCCTAGTTAATGTATCTTTTTGTTTTCTCTCTTTAACTTCTGCCTTCCTCCATCTTTATAAAGAATGGGGGTAGAAAGAGGGGGAAGGGGGGCTGAGAGTCATCTTAGGTTCGGGGCTTCTCGTGCTGGTTTGCTGAGCTGCCGTGCAGACGCCGGCGGGTTGGCTCCCCGCGCCGCCTGCGACCCGCGCCCCTCCGCACGCGGCTCCTCCGACGGACGGGCCCCAGGTGCTGTTCAGCACGCAGTGACGCGGCTCCACCCACCCACTTCTTCTCTGCCTGGCCTGACACGAGCTGGGGAGGAGCGAGGAGCAGAAGGGTTGGTCCTCCAGCGCAGCGCGCCTCCACCGTGACTCCTGTAGGGTGACTTGCGGAGACGAATGAAGCCCTCCACGGCGTTCATCCGACGCCCGAAAACCAGAGAGCCGCCGGCCGGCCTTCTCTCTCCACCCGCCATGGAAGCGCGCGCCAAAACAAGCACTCCGCGGAGCGGCTCAGGCGTGCCGGGACAGGCACGGGAGTGCCCCGTCACGCTGCTCCAGGCCCAGGGCCCTGGCCTCAGGGGGCGCGCGCTCCGCGTAGGAAAGACAGAAGGGAATGTGCGCGCGGAAGATGGCATCGGTGAGCCGAGCTGCGGCAGCGTGAGCACAGCGCCCACCCACGCACAGGGGCGTGCCCACCCACGCCGTCGCCTGGGGGCGTGTCCCGCCAGGGCCAGGGAGTTGGAGGGACCGACACGTGCCTGACCCCAGCCTCGCCCCTTCCTGGCTACATGATCTTGGACGTGAATCTAACCCTCAAGCCACATCTGCAAAATAGACGCTATAATTTCCTTTTTTGTAGAACGTAAGAACGTAATTAGATTCAGGCACATGAAATAACTTGAGAGTGTGCCCAAGAACGTATGGGTGTCGCATATGCGGTATGTACCCACTAAATTATAACTTTAGATACGGGTATTAGCTCATTCAACCACCGGAAACAAACACAGGGACGCAGACAGACATGGTGACGGGCAGGCTGGTGCGGCGCGAGGCAGGAGGTCACGCTCTGGGACCTACAGACGAAGCCGCCTCACGCACCCGCTGCTCCCGTGGACCGGCCCCAGGGTGAGCCGCAGAGAACGGAGCAGGAGCCCTGCACCCCTCCCCGGGCCGTGCGCCCGTCCTGGAGGGCGCTCGTCCGCACGCTGGGACAGGCACTTCTGTGCTCCGGCGGCCCTGCCCCGCTCCCCACGCTCAGTCTGGGGTTCCGGAGCGCCCGCCACGCCCACGTCCCTGCTCCCCGCTCCCACTCTGGCTGCATCGGCGTATGTCCGCATGTCCTGATGGATGAAGATGGATGGGGGACCGTCATCCTCAGCGAAATCACTGTCTCATCAAGGTTACACCAGCCTCCAGCGTCGCCACCTCCCCGTGTTTGGCTGGGCCTCTCACCACGGACCCGACGGCGGAACCAGTGCCCAGGAGGCGCCCAGCGAAACACCCTGCGGCCCCAGAGTGAAGCCCCCGCTGGGCCTCCCAGCCCACAGCCCTCCGCCAGCCGCTGCTGTGCTTCGCCCTAAAGCACGGCACCGCCTCCGTCGGCAGAAGCCGCCTCTCCACTCGGAAGCCTGAAACAGCCGGGCCAGGTCAGTAACGAGAGGTGGCCTGTCCCGACTGTTGCAATGACCCCAGTCAAAGCAGAGAGCACAGGGCATTAAACCCGCTGTCCCCACGACTGGACCGCGAACTCCCTGAGGGCGGACGGTTTTGCTGCTGCTCCTCCCACCCCTCACAAGGTCCATTGTTCTCTGAGCAGGTGGCGTGCGCTCACTGGTCCCTGCTGACGGCAGAGGAGCCGAGCTCCTCGTGACGGAAAGACCCGACCGTCAGGACCTGGACACGGAGCACCGCCCCCACCCCCACCGAGGACTCCACGCGGTGAGGCGGCAGTGCCAAGCAGGCCCAGGGCCAGAGGAACAGCCCCGAAACGCTGCCTCCCTCCTAAGAAAGGTCATCTCCTAACCAGAGGCACACGTGGCTGGTTCTTCGCATGAAAACGGACAGGTGTCCTGAGTGTCCTCGTCTGGCACCAAACTGAGGAGCCACGGGGATGAGAGTAGGGGGAGGCGCCTGGGGTCCACCTTTAGTTCCATGTCTTAGCCACAGCCTCACGGCCCTGCCACACGGGCACTCACCAGGGGACCGTCTTGGAAAGGTGGAACGAGCTGGCCCCCAGTCCCGGTCCTGAAGGGGGTGACTGCTCACCTCGCACACGCACCTCCCGGAGACGGGGGGACGGGCAGGCCCCTGGGAGAGAGGCCTCACAGCAGCTCTTGCTAACCCGTCCATTCGAACAAGTCCTAGCAACACGAGGGGGGGGGGGAGAGGAGAAGGAGCACCCGGAGAGCAGAATGCACGTTCTTGGGAACTCACCCAAGAACTTCATCGCCTGGACCTTGCTTTCCAGGGTGACCTTTCCAGGGTGAATCAAAGGCTTTGACCTCGCCACAACCGCACGGGACTGGGCATAAGCGAACCCAACGTGTGACGCTGGCGGGGGCGCGGGCGCCATCCTGGAGCTCCTGCCAGCAGACAAGAGCTGCCCCCAAGAGCCGCCCGGCCTCACAACGCTCCCCAGCTGAGGGCAACGAAGAGGAAAGCTGAAGTTCTGGGAATCCACAGGAAGGCCGCTACCCTGCTCCCCCTGCCGTCCCATGCCCGCCCAGAGACTGGCGGGGGGACCCCATGGAGCAGCTGGGGCTGCGCCACCAGCCCCGTCTGGGGGCCGTCGAGGTGTCTGCGTGTCTCAGAGAGAGAGCCGGGTGCAGCGTGGCCCCAAAGGCAGGGCTTTGCCAGACGTAGCCAAGCAGGAGGCAGCCACGGGGGCCCTTCTGGGGGAGGGGAGAGGCCGGCCGCTGGTCTAGGTGAGGCGCCTGGGCGTCCTCCCAGCCTGAGCCAAGCCTGCCTCCTGGGTGCCACAGGGCAGCAGCCAGGCCCCTTCACCGACACAGACGGAGGAACGGACCCCTCTCTCACCTCCTCGCTCCCTGCCCCCAACCCCCCGCCAAAGGCCAAGATGAGTTCCAAGAGTCAGCGGTGGCACGGGGCCCTGGAATGTGACAGTCAGCAGCAGCTCAGGGAGCGCTAGGCTGCGGGAACAGGTGGCATGGAATCTCAGAGCCACGCTGCTGCGCGCTCCCTGCACCGAGGCCCCAAAAGGGGCCTTGCGGGTGGTCTCCCCCAGCCTGGAGGCGGGGAATGGAGGAGGATGTCCGTGTCCTGGAGAGGGTCTGGAGGAGTGTTAGAAGGCCCTCTAGAAGGCTCTGAGAGACCAAGCCGCTCTGTGGACGGAGAAGTCAGGCAGTCAGCAGTCACCTGGACAGAAGCCCGTGCCTGTGTTTGCTTTAGGACACATGTGACCAGTGAGAACAAGAACGCGCTGCCCTTCTCGGAGGGCGCTCACAGCGTCTGCAAGTCTCCATGTTGGGCCAAGAGCGACCGCGGAGCGGGCCGTGGAAGCTGGTCATCCCTAACGCAGGCTTGCCTACCCACGCTGGGGACCAGGCCAACAGCCTCGTCCTCGCTGGGGACACTCAAGCATGAGAGCACTTAGTATGGCTTCAACCAGAGAGGCAAGGCAAGAGCCTGGAGCCTCCGGGCTGGAAGCCCCACCACCCAGACAGAGCTGAGAAGCCGTAAGCCTTGCCCAGCCCGCTGCTCCCGAGCTCGGCGGGGCCTCCAGCGGCAGCTTCAGCCCGTCGGCTCCAGGACGCTTCCGGCTGCGCTGGGACTGCCTGCGCTCCTCCGCACGCCCAGGGCCTTCGCTGACCGCACCGGCCCTCGGGCCTGCTCTTCTTGGGGCCAGTGGTCTCTAGGTTCGACGTCACTTCGGTGCTCCGCAGGGCTGTCCCGTCGCCTGGGGCAAGCGAGCAGCTCCCCTAACTAGGCCTGGAGGGACCACCTGAGAAACAACCCCTGTCCCGGCTCCCGGGAACCAAGTCCCCTCCCAGCTCAGGGAGGGGGCGGGCGGCCCTGCTCCGAAGGCCGAGCAGGAAGACGAAAGCCTGCTCCCCCGTGCCGGCCGGCCAGCCGGCCGCACGTCGCACAGGGGCCGGACCACGCGTGCCTTCCGGACTCTCGCGTGGGCCCTGTGAGGCAGGCGCGGCTGCGCTCCGAGGGGAGCAAGGCAGGCTCCGGCAGGCAGCGGCTCTCACGGAGCCCCGCACAGGGCCCGAGTGGGACTTCAGGCGGACGGGGCCTTCGGACCCCAGCCGGGCTACTGTTCAGCCGTGGCGGAGGGGAGGGCCAGCACCCGCCTGCTCCCCTGTCCTCCCTGAGGCGCCCACCCCGCAGACTCCTGGGACCCCATCCACGCCAAGGCCGAGGGCCGGCTCTCCGACCCAGGGGGCCTCGGCCAAGCCGGAGCCCTCCGTCCGCATCCACAGTGAGCAGGCGACCCTGCTGCGTGGGGCAAGTGCGGAGGTGCGGGTCGGAGCCGGGGGCAGGGCTGCCAGCAGAGGGCCTGCCTCCGCCCCTCCGACGGCCTGCTGCTCAGACGCCACAGCGCAGCCGGGCCGGCGCTGCCCCTCTGGCCTTGTCCCAGAGTGCGCGCTAGCATGCCCACGTGTCTATTAGAAAACTGGCGGCTGCGCAACTCTCTCACGTGCAGAGTCAAGGCCGCCAGGCGCAGTGGGGCAGCACCCAGGGAGGCCTGTCTCTTTCGACGCCACTCTGGCTTCAGGGGCTGACGAAGGTGCGCCTGAGCAGCTGCAAATGGTAACCGCACGGGGAAACTGGGAGAGGCTGTGCACGAGCCGGGCTCGGCCCCCCGGGTCAGGGTGGTAACCGTGTCGAAGCGTGTGCGTGGGCATGTGCCCGCTCTGGGTCACGGCCTCTCCCTGGGGCTCGGGCCAACTGTGACCCAGGGACGCCGCTCCATTTCCAGAAGACCCAACAGGAAGAGGCGCAGTGACCAGGCGGCCGCTGTTGCTAGGCAGCAGGATTATGTCCCTTCCCGCTGCTTGGCAACCAGCATCTCCATCACACACTCACAGTGCCTGCAGAGGCAACGGTGGCCTGCACTGTCAGCTCTCAGAGAGCAGGGCGGACCTCAGGGGAGCCCCCAACAGGCCCCAATGCCCCGAGGGGCCCCCAGCACAATGGCCCCATGTACTCAGAGAGTCTCCCTGTGGTGACGCTGGCGCTGGGACCTGACAGCGGCACAGACCCGTGCCCGAGGGCAGCGACGAGCCACGGCGGGGAAGCCCCTGGGTCGGCAAGCTTGGGCTCCGGAGAAGAAGCTGTGCCGTGGGCCTCTGAGGAGGGCGCAGTGGACTGACCTTGTCCTCAGGGTCGGCTGTGAAGTGGCTGGGGAGAAGGTAAGAGGGTCACCGCCTTAAACAGGGATGCTTCCTTCTGTGGTCCTGGAACCCGGCAAACCATCCCAGTCAGCCAGCTCCCCAACAGCAGGACCAAAGCTGCCACCCCACGGCTTTCACCGGGGCTGCCACGCTACACCAGGACGCCCGAAGCCATCTCCCGCCCCCCGTCCTGCCCCTCCTGGAGACGAAAAGACAGACAGCCCGGGCCCGGGGAAAAGGCAGCGTCCCAGCGAGCGCGTCCCGCAGAGGCTGTGACTTCCAGCCAACCGCCCCGGCCCCTTGGCGCCCGCTTCCCGGTTTCAGGCTGGACCCGCAGGGCGGGCGCGTTCGTGCTCCTTCCTCTCAGCGGCACCAAGGCCCAGCCGCTCCGCAGGGAAGCGTTCCTCGGAGTCGCGCGGCAGCCGGGAGCAGGCAGAGCTCTGAGCTCCGCTCCGCTCCCAGGAAAAGCAGCCCCTGGGACCCTCCCAATCACCCAGGGGGGTTCGGAACGCCCTCATTCTCCCTGGAATGCAGTGAGGTCAGCCCAGTGAGGTCAGCCACAGCGAGGGCCTCGGGGGCAGTTCATCGTCTTCTCAGCCCCACCTGGAGAGCCTTTCCCCTGGCTGAAACGAACGAGGCCAGGTCCCCGAGCTGGGGAAAGGAGCCCTCCTGTGGGTGGAGTTTGGTTTCTCAAACTGAGCGGCAGCTCTAAGCGCAAAGTTACACTGAGCATCGTTCGCTCCATCCCTGGGCAGCAGGCAAGCAGCCTGGCTGTGCCGCGGCGCCCTCCCCACACGCCTGGCGCGGCGCTTCAGGCCACCATGCACAGGCACGTGGACCCCCCCCCCCAACCGGGCCCTCGGCTTCCCTGCATCCGGAGTGTGAGAGGGACCAGCTGCTGTTTAGGGTGGACAGCTTTGCAGGAACACAACCACCACCACGACGACAACCACAACAAATGAAGGCCTCGGGCCTCCTGAGTGGCCAGGGACCTAACATTACAGCCCGCTTGAGGACAGACTCCCCGGGCCTTTGACAAGGCCAGTGTCCACTCGTAGAGTCACACAGGGTAAAAGGATCTGAGCCGAGAGAAGGGTCTCTGTCCCCTCTCAGGTCCTCTCTGCGGCCAGCTAACGGGGGACTAGAGGCCCAAGTGTGAGGCCTTAGCGGTCACAGAACACCCCAGTGCCACCGCACCCACGGGAGACACTGTCACCAAGTGAAACCCCAACAGCCTCTGTTGTGAAAGCAAGGAGGAGAAGAGGACACAGAGTAAAAGGCGCCTTTACCAGGCAGTCTGCGAGGGAACAGTGAGTCCAAAGGACCAGCAGGCCGGAAATAAGCTGGACCCATGTCCCCCCCGCCCCGCACACCTCTCCCCGTTGGAATGAGGCGCCGTCAGACGGCCAAGCAGCTGGGGCGGTCCTGCTCAGGCGCAGGCCTTGGGTCTCCCCTTCCCCTCCGTGAGCCCAGCCGACTTCGTTTCCTCCCGATTTTCCCTCTGAGTCTAAAATCTAACAGCAACTGAGATCAGAAGGGAAAAAAAGGGGGGAAGCTGGGAAGAATGTGGGGAGCCAGGACTGAAGCCTGGGAGGGGCACCCAGGGACTCCAGGCCACCAGACTGGTCAAGGCCCACTGCCGGGGCCAGGACGGAGAGGGGCGCTCCCGGCTCCTGATGCTGGCCGACCCAAGTCCAGTCCGCAAGTGAGAGGAACCTGGCCTCACGTGACCCAGCTCCGGAGGCCAAGTCCCAAGGGATGGAGCTGCGCCGGAGAGAAGCTCGGTCTTTGCTGAGCAGCCAGAGGGGGGCCGGCAGGAGGGGGAGGAGGGAGGGGGAGAGGGGGAGAGGGAGAGCAAGAGTGGGGAGGGTGGAGAGAGGAGTGCATCTGAGCACACTCGAACACACCCTACCCAGTTAACGGGGGAACCCTCCATGGAGCCTGGCTGCAGGAGACGGGTCTCCTCTGAATCAAGATCCGCTCCGTTGTAATATAATAGATGTAAATTAAAACAGAAAATCTATCATGCCCCTAATGTTCCCTGATGGCTGCGTGTGGGGATCCGTCCGCGAGAGGCGCCCGGAGGAAGGGTGATGTATGGCGGGGCTGGATGGAGGGCGAAAAGCGTGGCGAGCAGAGCCCGGGAGTGGCGCAGCCGCTGCGCTCCTCGGACCCAAGGGCAAGAGACGAATAAATGTTGATTAGCGCTGATTTTGTCCGACAAACGCCTGCCGAGTGACAGTTGGGCTAAGCTGCACTGAAAGAGAACCATTAATCTTGGTCTGGTTTAAGTAGAGTATATTAATTTGTGTCATTTTTACTAAGTCGCGGGGAGAAAGGCCTCTCGGTGCTTTGCATATGACTGCCTTGGTGGCTCAGCCCCGGAGTCCCCACCCCCTCGACCCCCACTTTTTAAAACAGATACCATGGCGGTGGCAGCAATTTCAAATGACACAGCAGGGGAGCAGGGGGCTGAGAGGCCTCTCTTGGATTAAGAAAATAAACTCCCAGGGTGTTGGCATGGCAACAGCATTTCAGATGAACTGCTATATATTCAGTGATTAATAAATTAACATTTTTTACAGTTGTTCCTCCTTCCTCCCCTCCCCCACCTGCAACGCCCCCCCCCACACACACACACATTTCAACCTTCCCTGAGATGCATGTCTGGCCTCCCGTTAGGAGAAAGCTGGGCCTACTGGCAGCCCGGAGTCCCTCCTGCCCACAGCTGCCGTCTCCCAAGGCGGGCCGCGCGGCCTGTCACCTGGGAGGCTGTCGGGCGAGGGGCAGTGGGCAGACCCGCAGGGAGCGTGCTCCGCAGGCCCCAGCCCCAAATGCTGGGGCCCTCCAAGTCCCGGGGGGCAGGGAAAGTACACCCAAAGATCTGCAGGGCCTGAAACGAGGACTGGAAACAGGTCAGGGCAGCCTGCCCCCCACGGTCACGCTACAAGAAGGAAGTTTGGGCCCGGGGGCGGGGGTGGGGGGGCAGGGGTGGGGGGGCAGGGACGGGCAGCCACACATCCCAAAGGCCCACACTTCCCCCACAAGGTAAGGGAAATGGACGCTGGGCACACAGGGACGGTCCGATCCGGACACTTTCAACCACCCCGTTCACAAGGCACTCTTGACAAAGCTATCGTGAAGGAGCACCGGGCTGAAGGTGACCGGGCTGAAGGTGACCAGGCGAGGGAAACAGAGAGTTCTGTTTTCACCTGTGCCCATGCTCTGTCTGGGTCAGGGGTCCCCCGCCTCCGCGCCGAGGACCGGTACCGTCTGGGCCTGTTAGGAATCGGGCTGCACAGCAGTAGGGGAGTTTCATGTAATGTGCTTGAATCACCCCAAAAACCATCCTCCCGACCCTGGTCCATGGGAAAACGGTCTCCCTCGAAACCGGTCCCTGGTGCCAAAAAGGTGGGGGAGCACTGCCCTAAGGAATGAACCGCCTGCTGGTCAGGCCAGGTGAGGGCTCCGGGTGAGCCCTCCCTCCCTCCTATGCAGGGAGACTGGGTTCTGCCGAGGGCCAGCGGCAGTGACCTCCACCCCAGGCAGACACTCTGTTACCCTGCCGCTGGGGAGCCTTTGGCAACTCGTCCCGGCCACCCACCATGGCAGGCTCCAGAGAAACCAGGAGGCAGGAGACGGAGGAAGGAACTTAGAAGCCACCTGCACGCCAGGGGAGAGGACAGACTTTCCATGCAGGTCCAGAGGACGAAGCTGGCCCTCAGCGAGCCGGGTCGTGACGGGAGGTGGGGCCCCAGGGCCCGGTAATGCCCCGGGTGAGTTCCTTCCTCACCTAAATGAAAGGTTAAATTCTACAACCTACGAGGGAGCGCAGAGCTCAGGCCACTGCTAGAGGACGAAGAAAATAAAGAACAACGGAACCAAACTACTGGGCCTAACGTGAGTTTCAGGTAACTGCTGCGTGCGCACCGACTCGGAAGCGGACGACCGCGGAAGCAGGCGCGTGGGTCTTCCTAGCCGTGGGTTAGGGTCCTGCCGCAGAGGGAGGCGAAGCGATACGCCCAGGCTGCCTGCTCGGCAACGGCAACGGCAACGGCAACGGCGGAGTGGGGCTGGGACCCTGGCGGTCGGGGCCGCAGTCAGTCCGGGCTCCCAGCCACCACGTGATGAGAGGCTCGGTCCAAACCCTCCCAGGCCAGGCGCCAGCCACGGCTGAGACGTCTGAGTGGCGACAGCAACGCGGGCCTGGTGGCGGAGCGGCCGGTCCCAGAAGTGACGTGGTCCTGGACGGGACAGGGAGAGAGGCCCGTCCACTCGACCGCGCTCCGCCGCACAGTCGGGAATGCGGTTCAGGGTCCCAGCGAGGCTGGTAGGCCAGTCGGTGCGCGCTCTGGCTTCTCTTCCCTTGAAACAGCAGGTGGGGACTTCGAAGGCCTCTTCCAGCTCCTAACCCTCCCCACAGGAGCAGATTTGGGGTCCCAGTGCCATAAAATGAGTTTCCCACTTTGGAGCTTACTCCCAGAGTCACCCCAATAACCTCCTTCGCGCCTCCACTTTCACCCTCCCCCCACCACCAAGGGGCGGAGTGCAGCGAAGAGCTCCCGGTCCCAGGGTCTGGACCGCAGACGCCAGGCGTGTGCCCCAGGCCTGTACCACCGAGTCCTCCTCACCTACTAAGGGCAGAAAGGCGCAGGCAGAAGTGTGCTGGGAGGGTGGACAAAAAGCTCTAGACCAGGACGCGAACACGGTGCGAGCCGGGTGGAGCCCACGGCGGCCATTCCGCCCGTCCGGCACTGCCAGGTCACCCGGGACTCCAGCAATCGCTCCCGACGGGGGATCTGTACCTTGGGCTGGAGACGCGGGCTCCGGTCCCAGCCCCACGCCCTGCGGAAAAGAGCCCTGCGGTGGCCTGTGGGCGGGTCTCAGAGTCCACGCTGGGAGCCTGGCCTCGCCCCTCCCCCTGGGCCCCGGAGTGCCCGGGTTTTCGCTCCTTGGGAAAAGGGACAGCACCACGGGGGAAAGTGAAAAGCCTCACGAAGACGAAGGGCACTGGCAGGGGCGGCCCTCCGCGCCGTCAGCCCCGCCGGCCACGTCGACGAAGTGCCACAAGGCCTACCGACGGCTCAGCCGGGCTCCGTCGGCCGGTGCGCGGGGCAGACGGGCGGGAGGCGAGCCCCGAGCAATCCAGGTGATAACAGCAGTGTCGGGATTGATCCAGAGAGGGGCGGTGCGGATGGAGCTCCAGGCGGTCCAAGAGGACTCGAATAAAATGGCACCGAGGGTCAGGCGGAACGACGCAACAGCTTGTGACTGGTGGCTGGTGCCACCGCTCTCCTCAGCGTGCCGGCTGATGGCCCATGAAAGCCGGGCCTGGGGAACAAGCAGATCACCTCGCTGTTCCTCCGGCTCCGAACCAGCTACAGCCACCCCGGCTGCCAAAAGGATGTCTTTAAATAGGAGAATTGTCATGGGCGGAACCAACCTGTTTCCGGTTCTTCGACTGGTATTGTTGCCCTGCATTTGTTATAAAAGGTGATTTATCTTAGGGTTTTCAGACGCATATTAATTGCTTTCCTCTTGTTTGTTTAAAGTGTACCTGACCTAAGAGCCTAGCTATGAAAACGATACGTTGTTTCTTTGTTTACGGTGAACTGGACCCAGCGATGGTCCGACCGGCCCCTGGTCCAGCTGTCTTCTCTACCACTCTTGTAAATATGCCCAGGGACCGTGCGGCCTCTCCAGTAAGTAAAATAAACAGTGAGTTAAGTAAGTGGACTCGTCACTCTTTTGGTGGGTTATTTATATTTTGCACCTTAACCCAGTAAAAGCGTCAACAGAGAGTGGTAGTTTCTACTTCCCTCTTTCACTTGATTTTTTTGCTCCCTCTCCTTCAGCCCCGCCCCCCACCCTGCCATTTTACCACTTAAACCGAGAGCAGGGTTCCGTGGCGTCTCCGTGCTGTTCACACCCAAAGACCCACAAGCATGCTCAAAAAGCCCTCTGAACAGCACGGGGAAAAATGTCTCTCCCACTGGGCTTATGAAATTATCTGTTTTATTTATCTAAAACTTTTATCTAGCACCTAAGCCAGATGGAGGCCTTTAAAGGAGATCTGAAAAAATAAAATACCAAGCGAGACAACAGTTACGCACATTAACCTGCAAGAAAGAGAACAAGCGCCACTGAGCGCCGGCGGCCCCTCCTCTCTCAGCCCCACCCCCGCCCTCCGCGGACCGGCGCCCCCCATCGCAGCCCCCGCGCCATTTCCGAACCCGCGCTCAGGGCCCTCTCCGGAGGACAGGGGCGCTTTCATAGTGAGGTGAGGCTTGTCACCTCCCAGGCAGAAAGCCCAGTGAAGATCTAAAACCCACCTGTCCCCTGAAATGCCGCATTACCCAGGCATACGAGATACCTCGCTCACTTAGGCGGCTCAGAAAAGGAAAACGCGCTCAGGATACATTCTCCCGTCACCCGCGCGCGGATCACTCGCACTCCCCTCCGACGCCCATGCCAAGACTCCGGGCGCCTCCCCAGTCAAAGTCACGGTGCCGGCCCCGCCCCCACCGGTCGCTCGCATTAGCTTTTCTAATGACTTTGCGAAATGACAGGGAAAAAATTTTACATTGTTTTATTCACCTTCCTGGAAAAGTAGCTTTTATTGATAGCATTTCTCATATCATCTGTGATTTTTGGCAAACTCATTCACACTGTCTTTCAAAAAAGAAACAGTCAAAATATTGCCTTACGAAACACATAAATACGTGTCGTCACGTACGCGAGCGTCCCCGGCGGGGCTGGGAGCGCAGACGACGGGAGTCCTACCTTCGCCAGCGGGCTGGCGCGCCGGCGCTCCTTCTGGAAACAGGACCGCGAGGTCCGGGGGCGGCACAGACCCCCACTCGTTCACTTCTGCCTCACGTTCAACAGAAATGCTGAGGGGCCCGATGGGAAAGGGACCCGACGGTCTCACCTTTCAAGTAACTCCCGTTTAAAGAATTGCGTCACCACGCCGCCGCTGAGGCCCAGGGGCGCTGGGGAGGCGGGCTTTCAGCCCATGCGCCCCGGGCCCCTCTGTGCTCCTCTGACCGCCACGAGCGGGGCGGGGGGTGGGGGGAACCCCACTCTGACTCTGCCCCGTCACGAAGGCGGTGTGCGTCAAGGAGGGGCGTCTGCGGGGAGGAACCTCGGAGGCACGCGGCAACCTGCAGAGACTGTGCCTCCGAGGGGGCCCTCCCCAAAGGGCTGCGCTGTGCGGGGGGTGCTCCTCAGCTTCTGTCCAGTCACAGAAGCCGTGACGTGGCCAGCCAGTCACGTGACTCCGTATCAACTCAAATGTTTAAGTAGTTTGGGGTTGTTTTTTTTTTCTTTCAATTTTTAAATCGTGAGCATCCCCTTCTTCCCATTCCTGAGAGGACAGGTCGTGGAGACAGGAAGAGGGGTCCATGTAGGGACGGCCACCTGAAAGCAGAGCAAAACAAAAGTGCCGCCGATGGCCGGGCTCAGGGCCCCAGCCCCGGCCCGGCTGAGGGTGTGCGGTTGGCCCCAGCAAGCAGCGACTTAAAGAATCTGGCTGACGACGATGTCATTCCGCTCCACCCTAAGCCAGGATGGAACCGTTG
The DNA here is from genome assembly GCA_039655065.1 of Glossophaga mutica. NCBI lineage: Eukaryota > Metazoa > Chordata > Mammalia > Chiroptera > Phyllostomidae > Glossophaga > Glossophaga mutica. The sequence continues at coordinate 52,854,178 of CM077316.1, forward strand.
CCATGGCAACAAAGGTGCTTGAGAGGGACCAGAGCAAAGGGAGACTTAAAAAGAAAAAGACAATATGTGGCCTAAACCAAACCACGCGCTGGCGTAAGGGGTGCTGTAAAGCCTTTATTGCCACTTGTTAAGGAAGACCTGTATGGCTCACTCGTGAGCAATAAGGCGGTCAACCCAAACTCCAGCACTAAAAATTTTACAGCCCCCACATATCACAGACTTCCAGGCCGGGAGGGGACCAGAGAGCTGCACAGATACAGATCTCTGCAGGTGCACTCGCCACGCACAGGGGCCCACGCTGCCTGGATTCCGAAAATGCCACCTTCTGATGGAGTCGTTGGACTCGCCAACATCCTTCACTCACTGGCCATCAAGCCCCGAGTCCTGCCAGTCCAGCTCCGAACAGTGTGGGCGGCTCCCCAGGGCGAGCGGGCCCGCTGGGTGCACAAAGCAGGGACCCCAGGGCCCAGCGGCAATGCCACTGATAACATATGACTCACGGTGGCATGAAATCCTCCCTGCTGCCACGGAGATCTCTGGTCGAGGTGACCGTTGAGGGCTGGCGGAGCAAGGACCGCTGAGCCCAGTGCGCAGGGCGAGACGGCTCCGACCCCGCCCCTACCCCTCACCTCACCCGGAGACACGTTCCAGGAGTCGGCTGCAGACTCACTCACAGCCTCATCAGAAGATCAGGGGACTAGACACAGTGACTTAAACCAAACCTGTAGGAAACCATTTGCAGAGCAGACTCTTAAAACCGTATTTGGAAAACAAGTAATGACTTCTGTAATCCCCCCCGCAAATGTAGCTTCTTGTGGGCTCCCTCAAAGTGAGGGCCGAGTAACCCAGGCGACGCTGCTGAGCTCCGCACTAAGAACGGCGTCCCCAGAAGCGACCTTCTCTGGTGCTCCTTCTCTGAGTCCCCGCCGCTCAGACAGACATGGAAAGGCGCCTCCGTGGGGCCCAGGCTCCATTTACCGCACCTCCCCACTGCCAGCCCCGCCTGCGGTCCCAGCAGGAAGCCCGCCCGGCGGGGGGGGGGGGGGGGAGCACACGAGGCCTGACCCTGCCCACCCGAAGTGCTGCGTGGGAACGAGGAGACAGCTCCAGGCTGGGAGGACAAGATGTGCTACAGAGACGGGAGGTACCGGGAGCACAGAGGGGGTGCGCCAGCCCGGCTACCGGAGAGGGGATGCGCGTCCCCAGCGAGGCTGCGGGCCACCCGTGCCAAAGCTGGGAAACGCGGGCGACCTGGTCCAGCTGCCCCCAAACACCTGGTCCAGCACCCTGGCTTCCCACCTCTGGGGACTCCTCGGAAGAGCACCGTGATTTCGTTTCTCTGCTACTCTGACTCTCCTGTCCACTCTCGGGTGCCACTGCGCCTGAGCCACCACACCGCTGCCACTGTCCCCTACCACGCTCGCAGATGCAGGCGGCCGCTCTTGCTGGATCGAACACACTGAGGCTGCAGGGCCCAGAGGGGTCAGGCAGGCCACCGCCAGCCATGCGTCGGGACCAGCGCATCCCCGAATCAACAGCACGGTCACAGTGACGGGAGTTGGGCAGCTTCCATTGCACGAGGTGTTAAAACGTGCCAGGGGACTGAATTAAAGCTCGGGCTTTGAAAAGCGGCTGCAAGGCAGACTTCCTTGCAAAGACCGTAGCAAATGCTTCGCTTTTCCTTAAGGGAAAAGAGGGCCTTTTCAGGTAGGTGAGTGGAGGCGCAGGCTCTTCACTGCAGCCCCAAGTGCTCTTGACCCCCCGTCCCTCCCGTCAAGGCATCAGCAACACGAGATTTAAGACGCCCAATTAATTTTTTCCAGCCACCAGCCATAAGGAGACGCCGGCAGAGGTTAAAAGCTAAGTGTTTAATTAATATTAAATTTATAAGATTCCCCACCACAGAAAGCATTGTAAAATGGAAAAGCAGTTAATTTTACGGTTGCTGTGTATTCCTCTGCTTTGATCTCTGATCTACGGTGAGCAACCGCCAACTGTAAAGCCACCTCCGAGTCTGCGCGCTGGGCCAGTGGTGAGGCGGAAGCGGCAGAGGGGGCCTGCAGACGGCCGGGGGGAGGGGCCCGGACCGGCCAGGAGCTTCATCAGCACCACCTGACGTGGGTGGTCGGGAAACAGCCTGTCTGTCTGTCTGAGCCACGCACCCGGACAAGGCACGGTCAGCCACTCGTTCCCTAACCCTCGCTTTTCTAGAGTCCAGGGCCAGCAAACAGCAGCTGGGTCTCTCTGACTTAGGACAAAACACTGAAGCAGGAAAGATTTCGGTTGGACTGTGAAAGAACCTTCTATCCACTGAGCCACCCCAGCTAGGGCTCTGAAAGAACTTTCTCAAGCTGAGGGTTGTTGAGGCTTGAACTGCTCAGTAGGCCAGACCACAATGCTGCCTTTGCTGCAGAGAGAAGCTCTGAAACCGGGAAAGTGTATCTTTTTGGAATGTTCTACGTACACTGATCCATTTCCACCAAGGGCTCCTGCTTAGCCCCCACGCAGAAACCCAGGCCTGCACTGTAGCCCCCTGTCCTCGTGACATTTACGGAAGCCCCAGGGATGACGGACAGGGAACAGGAACCAGAGTTAGCAGAGAGGGGGCTGTCCTGAGCAGGGTTCCCCAAGGTTTCACAATGCCCTGCGTCTGCCAATCGAGACAGGTGCTCGGTCCTCCGCCCAGGCCAGACTGTGACAGTTAGAAGGGAGGGCAGGGAGCACATGCCCCCGTATAAACGGAGTGTTTAGGCTGCAGAAACATCAGACACCTGCCTTCATCCCCCACTGCCCAGAGAGCTGGGGGCTGAGGAGGTGCAGGGACAAGCACTTCCTACCCGAAGGACTCTGTGTCCTGCGCCCCAGGAGCACACGGGCGCTTCCGACTCCTGGCCCCCCGACTCTGCCTCAAATCCACAGACAAAGGCCTGTTGTGCAGAACAGACTGCAGGAAAGGCGGCACAGCGAGGGTGTGGGGAAAATTCACGGGAGGGGTTTTTTCCTTTAAGAAAAAAAATCCCATCAGGGATCTCATTATAATTTCATTATTAGCAGAAAAACCAAATAAGTGGCAAGAAAAGGCGTCTCAGCTTACTAGTAACACACGCACACGCACAGGCGAAGATGAAAGACCCCAGCTTCAAAGCGGCCGCTAATTTCCCAGCTTCAAACAGCGCGGTGAGAAAGACTCGGGCGCTGACGCGCCCGTCCCACCGGCGCACTCAGGACTCCTCCCGTCCGCTCCCGCCGCACACCGCTCTCCTCCTGGACTGGAAACAAGTCCCGGGTCCTTGAGTGACAACAGGGTCCTGAGTTCACGCGCTCTCCCCCTTCACGGCTTTGCCAGGGAAGGTGTGGGGGGCGGGGGAGAAGGCGGGACGACAGAGCGTCGCCGTGTCGACAACTGGCGGGCTGCGAGTGGCCCTGCCAGCAGAGCGTCCAGAGTCACCGGATCGGGCCCTGAAAGTGGGGTCCCCGTCTCCCAAGTCTCAGAGGAGAGAGGACAGAAGAGGGAAGAGCAGGAGAGACAAACACACAAGTCCCCGGGAGCCCCAGGACCACTGGCCTTTGTGACGCCTGCCCTCGGGAAAGGCTTCGAGGGCACAGCACTGCAGCCGCCTCCAGCGGGCAGCCACAAGCCAATCACGGGCAGCGTCTGAGTCTGGCAGACGGGCCGTCTCGGATGTCGGGAGGGCCCAGCCTCATAAGGAGAGTGATACATAGTTTTCTTCTTTCTTTGGGAAACTGGTCCTACAAGCAGCACAGAGCAAGGCAAAGGAAGCAACCTGGAGAGCTCGTGGAAGGACCACGGAGGGAAGCCACTCTGTCCCCAAGCCCAGGTCCCAGCACCAAACCAGAGAGGGTCCCATGCTGAGGCGTCAGCCGGCTCCTGAAGGAAAAGCACTTGGACCGGAGGAGTGTTCGGTAAATAATAAAAGCAAACCCTCGCCACCAATAACCTGGCAACATGCGCGAGAGGGTGCAGAAGGGATGCGCAGAACACAGCTCCGCCCTGCCTTCACCCACCGGGACGCCGACGACCGGAGACACACGCACACTGAACGCACGCGGTGCCGACCGACGGTGTTTGACTCACAATCTCCTGACCGTGTGGCGGCGTGAAAGCGCTACACGCTCAGCAGGAAGCTGTCCCCCGGGCGACGGCACGCGGTGCGATGCTCCCTCCTGACGCTGGGTGGGGCCCGTCCGTGGCTCCCCGTCCACCTCGCGGTCCCAGCGCCACCGCCCCAACTCACGTTCCACGGCGCGCTGTGCTGCGGCGTTTCTTGGAGACCGTGTTTCGTGTTTTCACACCGCACCACGTATATTACGAGATAGATGCCCACCCATGACCCTGCTTCGGGTGAGAAGAGGAGGAAGACAATCACGGCTCCTCCACTTACTGCGGGTCACACTCCAGTGACGGCCACGTTCTGAGCACAGGTAAGGTGGGCTGGGCGAAGCGACGGTGCCCGGCAGGTGGGGGGCACCAAATGCATTTCCAGCTTGCGATGGGTTAACCAAGACCTAACCCCACCAAAGGTCGAGGGGCACCTGTGTATGCATAAGCCTGCCTCTCCCAGGCCTGTCAACCCCAGACAAAAATAAAGGAGAACAGGCTTCTGGGACTGATGCTCCCAGGAGCTCGAGCCGCCAGCGCACACAGCGCCCAGACGCCGCGCGGTGGGCGTGGCGTGCCCCACACAAAGGCAGTCCCGTCCTGACTGAGGGCATTTCTGCCCTGTGGATGCAGTTCCAAGTTTCTCCTAGTCACTGGGGAAAGAGACGGCCCTGGACGGAAATCTTCACACGTGTATTTTCTAGAATTAGAGTAGGTGTCAGAAGGCACAGTCACTTGCTTAAAAGTTTATAAGCAGCCTTGAAGACAAAGGCTGGGTGGAGGCTCCCAGCGTCCATGAATGTAATCTCCTTTGTACGGTGAAAAAGTACAAGAACCACTACAAAGGAGTAGTTACCTTTCCGGCTTCTACAAATGACTGAAAAACCCACTTGGACAAAAAGCCGGGAGGAACGGAAAAGCACCTTTGCGAGCGAAGGGGCGTGTCATTAAACACAATAGCTTCTCCTGCATCCAGAGAACTTCAGCAGGTCTCTGCGAGTGCACGCGTAACTTCGTCCTGTTCACAGACTGCGCTCCGTGTGCACGCAGACTCACCAAGCCTTTCCCGCAACTGCACGACCCCCACCCCCCCGGTCCCCGACCCACAAGTTGGGAATCACCGCACTAGGCGCAGGGAGATTCCCACTGAAGACAGGCCTCTGACCGCCTCATCCACTGGGAGAAAACTGACGTTCAAACAGCTGAACGCTTTGCACACACCTCTCCTTTGCTGTGAACATGAGCAAGACGTTGACAGACACAATACGAATAATCTCCCAGTTTACGTGGCCTCCACTGGTGGTTTCTAACACTAACATTTCCCTCGGCAGGAGAGCCTATCTTCTATCTTCTGTGTATACATCTCCTGCTACAAATTGCAAGAAAGGATATTGTGAAGAATAACACAATCAAAATAACATTTCTAACAAAGATGTATGTGCATGATCGATGGCAACAGTAGCAATTGCTTAAGAAACATTAGTAAATAATTCTTCCTACACAGTTCCTCTTGCAGAAGGAGGGCAGGAAGCAACAATGCCCCCCCCCCGGAAAGACGCCCCCTGCAGACGCCCACGCGGTGCTCGCCCTCCCCCCACACCTCCCCCTCCCTCCCTCCCTCCCATCCCCACTCATCCATTCTCGGCTCCTGTTTGTCCGCGGCCACTTGCAACTGGATCTGTCAAGCCCCCTTAACAACTTGTTGTCACAGCCCATTACCAAACTGCATATAGTTATATATTCCACTAATTAGGCTTCTAAAATATCATTAACATGTCTCTTGATCATTAGCATAACGTATGAGGCGTCCTCGTTAGACACGACTCCAGTTTGTTAACGTGGTGGTAATGGAAGTCGCAGGCAGGCTTGGCAGGAACCGGGAACCACGGGGAGGTGGGAACAGCCACGTACAGAGACCGACAGACCAGGGCAGGTGCGGCCCGAGAGGAGGACGCAGAGAAACCCGCCCAGAGAGCACCAGAAAGTCACTGCCCCGGCATGCGGGGGGGGGACGTTCTGGCACAAAGGTGAGACCTAAGCACCCTTCCAGCTTCGAAGGGATGGAAGCCACCGAGGGAATGTGCCCAAGCCGAAGGTTTCAAAATGCCCCAGACGAGAAGCACGGAAGTCTCCTCCTTCCCCGACCTCACACGTGGCTGGGCCCACATGGGACTCTGCCTTGCCCGTAGCTGCCCCACGCCGCTCAGGTCCCGGTGGCAGAAGCTGCAGGCAGTCTGGGAGAACTGGGGGGGGCAGGGGGGCGACACTTTGCTGTCGCTCACCAGGCCCTTGACGAACACACTGCTGCGTCTCTGTACCCACTGCTGTCACGCTGGTCACCTGTGCGTAGGGGGCAAGCCTCACCGTCGGAGACAACGCGGGCCCTGGGCAGGGAAGGAGACCGTCACTAGAAAGAGCAGCTGGGTGCCTGCGTGGCGCGTCGGCACGTGTGTGTGCGTGCTGGACAGGGCCACGGTCCCACACCGCCAGGTGAGCCTGCCTTTCGAGTCGCTGACCCCTCCTCTCGTCACTACGCCGTCGAAAGGTCACCGCAAACTCGGAGTCCCGAGTGCTGCCAGCCTCTCGGCACAGAAGACGCCCCGGGCGGCCATGTGGCTCTGAAGGACCCTGCAGGTAAACGGGGTGCAGGCAAGTCACCCACGCGGCGCAGACGGAGCGTGTCGCGGTGGCTCTGGAAGGGGCATCAGCAGAGATGGCCCTGCAGCCTGCGGCCCGCTGCTTTACACCACCTCCGCCCACCGCGACGCTGTCCTGGGCAGACCACCCCCTGCCCAGCCTCGAGGCCCGCAGCACTACCGGTCCCCAGGCTACACGGAAGCAAGCGGGGTGAACGCGATGGCCCCCAGTGGAAGTGTCCAGCCCAAGTGCCCCTGCAGGAGCAGCTCCGATGGTGTCCCCACAGTCCCGTGACACACCCAGGGCTCCCTCCCTCACGGGGACAAACGTCAGAGCTGGCAGACTTGCTATGAACAGCCCGACTGTCTCGTTCTTAAAGACGACGGGGCCAGCTGGTAGAAAACACCCACCCAGATGCTGTCCACGCCTCACAGGCAGACACGGGAGCCAGCCATCCTCGGGGGGCACTGACGAGAGTGCTTTCCCAGAACCCCAGAAACGCTTCCGACGAGGTGGACCGCACCGCGGGAGGGAGACGGCTTGCTGCCTGGCCGGCCGGGAGCCTCGGTGCTTCGTAAACGGTCCGGAGGGACAGACCGAGGCGCTCCCAGGGCGCTGACTCCGGTGCAGCCAGTTCTGCAGGCGAGGGCCCGGGTCCCGAAGCGCAGCTCCCGGAGGCCCTCCCGAATTCTTCCGAAGTACTGTCTGCGAGACACGGAGCAATCGCGCAGAAAGGTTATTGGCGCAAGTCTGATTTTTTTAGGTAAAATGAAACTTATCTTCCCCTTTTCAATTATTTTCCAAAGGATCTTAGCACCAAAGCTGCCAGCGGAGTTGTAGCAAGTCCAACAGAGAAGCGGAGGCGTGGGCCCTCGGGGCGGCCTGAGCCCACCCGTCCCCTTGCGCTGGGCACCCGGGGAGGCAGCGGCTCGTGTCCACGTCCCCACCCTGCGCGTGCGGTGGCTCTCCCAGGAGAGAGTCGGCGCAGAATCTGCGTGGGTCCATCATGTGACGCTTTCAAGTGCTTATTAGCAATGCGGCTAACGTGGGTGGTGAGGGGGCGTTCGTCCCGGGAGGGGAGGTGAGACGAGACAGTGAGTGGGAAGGAGTGCTGGCGGCCTAGCCGGGCCTCTCTGGAAAAGGGCGGTGCTCACGGCCCTGCCCCCGTCGGCGCTCTGCCCACTGGGGGGCAGCGCAGGCTGTGCGAAGGGCCGGCGGGCCGGCCAGAGAGCTGGGTTCCAGTCCGCATGGCCCAGCCCCGGCCCCGGGCGTGTGCCGGGGCCGGAAGGAGAAAGTGGGACGAGAGATGGGGACGAGCCTCGGCACCGCGCAGGGACTGACAATAAAGAGAACACCGGGGCGCACACATGCTGAACCCGAGCTTTCTCAGGTGGAGCTCGGGGAATGCTAGTCTGGGGAGGAGGGGGTCAGGCCCAGAGAACCCGAAACCGCCATGGACCACACCCTGGCCCCCGGGACTGGCGGCCCTCGGCGACACAGCAAGGCGGGCCCTGGAGGAAGCTCTCTGAGTCACCACTGTCCCAACCTGCTTGACGAGGCGAGCACCCCCCCCCACCACCCGCACACCGCAGCCACCCGGAGCCCCACCGAACACAGTGCTCTCTGGGCCGCAGAGGCAGCCTTGCGCCCCACCCCAGACCTCATCCCGGACCCCGTCGCAGACCCGGGGAGCCCCACGCGCCCTCCGCAGCAGGGGCGGCCAGTCTGGGCGGCTCTCCCACAACCCACCCCGCCGTCTCAGATCCTCACACGCATGTGTGAGGCAGCTGGCCAGGGTGAAAGGTTCATTCCGTGGCCCTGAGGCTCAGCCCCGCTGCAGACTCATCTGGGGGTTGAACCTTGTCACCTTGGCCCCATTAGCTGTAACCAACTGAGCTGACTAGCCCCAGACATTGGCCTTGGTTCTAATCTCCACCGAAAATGAAACTCACAGGCACCAGCACAGGGCCCGGTGGCTTTGGTGCGTAACTTCAGGATCTTTTCAAAGGTTAGGAGGTAAAGATAAACCATTTCATCCCCAACAAGAAAGAAATAGTCCAGAGGTCACATGATGTGACCTCTGGAGCTGGACTCCAGGTGAGTTCAAACCCAGGTCTACTGGGTAACAGCTGCGTGACCTCCAGCAAATCACTTAGTTGGATCTCGGGCTCGAAATCTGCCAGTCAGAACAAACACACCCCACTCCTCGGCGGACCTCGCCCGGCCCACAGTCCGCCCGGCACACGTCGGTCGTTACTGCCACACTTACAAGGACCCAGCGAGCTCGGAGGGCGCAGCTCCCTCTCCAGTTACCGTCGAGAAAAGGCAACTGTGGATATTTCCCCAGCTGCATCGGTGGTTTTCCCTTGTGATTTATCAGAAAATATGCCTCCTACACCTTTGCTGAAGATTTCAGTGAGCAGCGGAGATGACCTTGGCCAGGCTTTTGCCCTTGAGAACAGATCCCTAAATTAATAACTTCAGCAGCCATAAAATAGAGTCAGCTGACTGAAACTCGCTTTACTGGTGCGCTCCCAGGGGTATTTCTCAAGGGAGGTACACCCAGCGCAACGCTGAGTAACCGCGAGGAACTGCCACGTGGCCCAGTCTGGTATTTCCCGGCACTGCAGCATAGATCACAGCTCCTTGGCAGGAGAAAGGACAGGGGAAGGGAGACCTGGGGACAGAGAGTGGCAGAGGCCCAGCCAGCGGACACGGGATGCCGGGGGCACAGGAGAGCAGGGAGCCACCCGGACCAGTGCTGGTGGCTGCGTCACGGACTGGCCCAGACCTGCTCACGTACTGACTCAGTCCCCAGCCTGGAGAAGGGCCCCTGGGAAGTTTCCTGGGAGTCACAGAGCTGCCGCTCCAGCGGACATCGACAGACAGAGGCTGAGCCAGCCGTCCACCTGCCTCGCCGTCCACACAGCCACGCTCCACGAGGACACCGCCTGGTGCGTCATCCCAGGAGAACCCTGTGGGACGGAGTTCTGTGGTGACCACCTGCATGGCACCTCATCACCAAATTCAACAGCCTGTCACCTCCTGGACTCCTGGCTCTCAACCTCTGACACCTTTCCAGGTGTGTCTGGCCCAGGAAAGCCAACCACTGAAGTCCACGGGTGTCTGGTCCCTCCGATCCTTTTCCTCCCCCCTCCCCCGCAGCTGTCTCAGGGCCTTACTCATCTGCGGCGGGCACGATCAAACGCTGCTCTAACTGGCAGAGTCTGTGCAAGGACAAAGCCGCACGGGTTGGTCTCGTTCGCTGGCCGTGCCCAGTGACGACGCCACGTCACCAGTGCATCCACCCCATCGATGGTGCAGCGGCTGGCCGCCCACGCAGCTGGATGAAACCACACTCATGGCAGGAATCAGTTTGGTACCTAACACTCAGAAGGCCAAAGTCTGCACGCTGGTCACCTGTGGGAACCACCACCATCTTCAATCAGGAATGGTCCACCTTTATAAGGGATCATTTGCCTGAAAGGAGGAGAAATCACTCCAGAAAAATGATGCTTTTGTGTCATTATTTTCACATCTACCAGTGCAGAGAAAATTAGATATGGAGGAAAAAAATAATGAATGCATTTTTTAAGGATCCCTTGTGGTTTTTTGGAAGATGATCTCAGCCACAAGCAGAAGTGGAAGCAGCGTGGTCACCCAGACCGGGGTCGTTAATGAGGGGAGAAAGCGGGCCCCAGTCCAGCGCTTCTCCTCCTCTCGCACCCTGGTTACTCCACGAAGAGACCGTGTCCCTAAGCCTCCACGACCCCACGAGAGACTGGGCTTGGAAGAGAAACGAGCGAAGAAAGCTGAACTTGCTCAGCGCTGACCGACACGCCAGAGCCTCCGCTGGCCACGAGTGTCCCACCCTGTATGCGTGTCACAAGAAGCCGAGTTTCCATCTGCAGAACGTGTGTGCGGGGGCCCGTTTTAAGAAGCTGCTTCTGCACGTAGACGGTGAAAACGGAGGCGGAGCCCGGGCCAGCCAGTTGGCAGAAACCAGCTGTCCGGGCGGGATGGCTGCGGGGGCCAGAGTCGCACCCCAACAGTACAGAGAACAGGTGGGGCGGGGGCCCCAGAGAGAGGGTGGCACCCACAAGCGGACCCGCTGGCCCACAGGGGTTGGGCTGGTACCCCGCAGGCGGCCTGGCTCGGTCCTGGAACAGCCGCGCCCCAAGGCGCAGGCGGAGAGCCTTCCTCCCGACACAGGTCTGGGCCCTCGGCCCAGCGTCCTAACCACCCTGCCCCAGCCCCCTCACCTGCAAGGGAGAGGACCGGATGACGGCCTCTGAAACACGCCCCCGCAGAGAGGACCCCTGTCTGGGCCGGGCGCTCGCGCAGCCAGGCGGCCCCGTCGCTGCAGGGCCCCGCTGGGGACGACCGGAATTACGTGCCGCTCCCTGCATTGCTCGGACAGAGCGGCGCTCCCCACGGGGCTCCTCTTCTCGGCTTCCCCCCACCTGACACCCCACGGAAGTACCCTCTGGGAGGTTGGTTGGCCAAGCCCCAGGTCTCCAGCCAGGCCGTGAGCGTCCACAGGGGTCATCCCCCGCTCCACGAGAGGGGCGCCTGGGCTGCAATGGAAGGCTGCCATCCTCTCTCCTTTCTGCCGTCACCTCCCAGCTCACCCCCAGCCACGCAGCCAGCCCACGACGAGGCCTCTGGGAGGCAGGACTCCACTCGGGGAGACAGCTCCAGGGGCCGCCGCCAGGCCCATCCACGGCGTCCACCACTCGGGCCCCAACAGTGCAGCAGAGCTGGCTTAGGGCCGGAGAGGAAGGTCCGAGCCCCCAAGCCAGACCCCTCACCGCCACCCCTCTGCCCGCTCGAGCCCAGGGTTCATTTCGGCAGAGTTCCACTACATTCTTCTGACCCGGGGCAAAACGTTCCCTCGTTGAGACCCTGAAAAATCACATGACGTCATGTGGCTTGTGTCAGGGTTATAAATGGGCCTGGGAGGCTGGGGTGTAACCTGACGCTATCAAAACAGTGGCCCTGGGGAAGAAAGGAGGCCATTGTTGGCGGCCTCGGCTCTCCTGCTCTCCGGAGCTAGAGGTGAAGGGAGATGGCAGAAGGGCCCCTGGGAGGCCGTCCCGCAGGCCCTGCCCCCGCCACCGCCACCCAGGGCCAGGGAGCCAGCCTCCAAGACCCCAGTGTCCCCATCTCCTGGGGGGAGGGGGTCATTCTCCTCTGTGTTCTCCAGGCCGAGGGGACGGGCCGAGTCCTGTTCACTGCCTGCCTCTCTCGGAGCGAAGCAGCAGCAGCAGCAAGGCCACGGCCAACCCCCAGTCTGCGCTCAGCAGGGCCCCGGCCCCCACGAGGGCGCCCGAGGGCAGCGGTTTCATCTGACGGACAGCAATCTGCATGTGGCCCGCACCAGAGACACGAGCAGACCCAAGAAGGGCCGGGAAGCCCTGCGCTCGGTCGGGAACGGAACGAAACGCTGTTCCCAGCGAAGGACGAAGGACGGGACGGGGTTCCGGGCCGGGTAACGGGGCGACGGAAAGGAGGTCGGGAGGACGGGGAGCTGGGGCAGACCCCGATGCAGCCGAAGGGCTGGCACAGAAACGGAAACCTTTTCATGATAAAAGGAGAAGAAAAAGGACGTACGGTGAGAGAAAGTTCAGGAAATAAAAAGCCGGACAGAGGTGAGCCGGCCCCGCTGGGGACGGAATTCGTTCTGGGGCCGAGCGACTCATCTGCCCTCCTCCGCGCCTTCTCCCCCACCTCCCAGCTCGGCCAGCCTGGGGCCGCCCCGCCATCGCAGGACAGCAGGCCCGACTCAGGGCCACCGTGGGGGCGTACGGGACCGTGTGGAGCCGCCTCTGGCGTTTCCTCCGGGTCTTCTCTGGTTCCCACCCAATCGTCGCTAATGCCACCATCACCCTGCCAGGAATGTCACCTCTTACAAAAGCTGTCCCCACTCCCCAGTGCTGTCCTGGCTTAATTAACACGCAATTAAGAAAGCACGCTGCGCAGACCACTGGGTCCCTGGTTGCTAAACTCGCTTTTGTGTGAAGCCCACAGCAGCGTCCCCCCCAGGACACCACAGGGACCCTGCGCTGGAGGGGGCAGCGCCCTGGGCCCACGGGCAGGCCCCCTTCCAAAGTGCTTTCCCACAGAGCCCTGGGATGGGCCCTCCCTGGTTCAAAGAAGGGGCGGGAGGGGCCTGGACCACCCTCCACGCTCAGAGCTGACAATTCCTTCACAAGCCCGGTCCCTCCAGTCCCTCTGTCAGCAGGGAGGCTGTTACTGGCGCCAGAGAATGTTGCCTTAAGACCCACAGGCTGATGGCAGGCGGGGACACAGACGGGGAGGCAGCTGAGGTGGTGGCCATGGCAGCCTCCGTCCGGACCCTGAAGGGGCAGGGGGGACACGTGGGTGCAGAGGCCGGCCCCTGGACAGGGGCACCAGGGACCCTGCAGGCCCTGGGGTGATGGCTCCGGGTCCTGGAGTCACTGCCCCTCGCCAGGAAGCGTGTGCCGGGACCCCGTCACGGAGCTCCCTGCTCTGCTGAAGGTGGTCGTGCGTGTCTCCCCTCGGCGGGTCGGTCACTGCGTTAGGTGTGGGGGAAGCGGAGATGACACGGCACGGTCACCGCCCCGAAAGTCACGCGCGTTCCTTCTCCGTCCCCCGGGTGCACGGCCCTCTCCGAACTAACAAGGTCCGAGGGGCCTTCGTGAAACCCGCAGGCTCCGTCGTTCGCACAGAGCAGCGCCCCGGCTCCAGAAGAGGCTGAGATTCCCGGATGCCCGGGGGCGGGGGGGCACACAGGGAAGGCCCCGAGAAGCCTCAGGAAGGAAAGGGAACAGGGGCGGGGCAGAAACACGGACACGGCGCTTTCAGAAGGGTGCCGGCCCGGCTTCTCTGCCCCCCGGGGTGCTCGGGTCCCGGGCTGTCAGGAGACAGAGCTGACCCCCAAGCACGGCCTGCGGAGCCCCAGGCTGCTGGGCGACAGGAAGGGCCCCGTCCGGCCCTCTCCCGCTGGGCCTGGAGCCACTCGGTCTCCGGCTCTGAACCCCCCCTTCTCAGGGAGGGGAAAAGAGCCCGTGCTAAGAGGGGCCTCCCGAAAAGCCTGACACCTCTGTCCCGAAATTTATTTTCTCGTTAACGAGAAAAGGGGGATTTATTGTTTGAAACAATGTCTGTTTCATATCAACCCTTTCCCCTGTTTTCCTCCAAGACACCGGAGCGCCAGCGAGACCAAGAGCAGATGTTTTCTGTTTCAGGAGAGAGCAGTCTCCCCCAGTTCCCGAAAGATTCCCGGAATTCTTGCATTAGCAGAAATTAGCTGCAGAGAAAGAACCATGAATCACGAGCGGGGAGCCCCCTGAAGCCTCCGCCCCCTCCTCCCGCCCCTTCCACCCAAACGCGGCCTGTCGCCCCCGGGTTCACGGAGAAACCCCCGGAAAGACGTGGCGAGGGCCCCAGGGGCGGAGCGCCCTCCGTGACCAGTGGAGCCGGCCCAGTGCCCGGGAGTCAGGGCCGCGTGGACTCCGCTCCTCAGCCCAGTGACACGCCGGCCTCGGCCACCGCCTCCGCGGCCCAGTGGGGCTGACAACGCACGGCCTGCTGCTCCCGTTGGGGTCCCGCAAGATCCAACCGGAGGCAAGTGGACCCCACCCGCCAGGCACTCAGGGCAGCGAAGGGGGTCCGCACTGGAGCCACTGACACCAGGCGCTCTGTGTGCAGGACTCGGGACCAGGGATCTCGCTTCTGGACACGTGGCCGGGCAGAGGCGGAGCGCGGCCCCCTCCACCCCCTGGCAGGTCCCTGAGCCATTGCAGGGGGGATGTCACAGGCCTTCGCCCACTCATCCCACCTTCACGTGGTAACCCCCTGGGAGCACCTGGCAGGCACAGAGCCCGTGCAGTGCCAGGTGCTCAGTCAAGACCTGCTGAACGATGAACGAACGGGTTCCCAGTGCCAAGATGAACAGGACGGGGCAAGATGCCACCAGTCTCTGATCCTGAACCTGCACCCAAAGTCATTAACGGGCCAAGGCCTTCTTCTCTGAGGACCTGGGCCCAGCGCAGGGTTCTCGGGCTTGGCACGTGAGACCTCACCATCCCTGACCGTGGCACCAGACCTACGAGGCACACGCGCTTTCGCAGGGCTCCCGGGTAACGGCAGGAAGGCTGCGAACAGACCGACGTGGCGTGGCCGGGGCTGGGAGGGTGGAGTCCAGAGGAAGGCCACGGCTTCCCTGAGGCGGCTGGACCTGCGGTTCTCCAAACTGCCTCGGCTTCTAGGACGCCAGCCCCAGGCCTCCTTCTGCCTCTGCCAGCCCTCTCGTCACGCCCTCTTCCACCCGCTTCCCCGCTGTGGCATTCTCGGGGCTCTGTCCTGGTCCCCTTTGCTCTGGGTGATGCCCTCGGGCCACCCCATGGCCTCTCGCCAGCACCCACTGCCACTTACGTGCGGAGGACCCTGGAGTTCTGCCCTGCCCCTGCCCCAGCTACCGTCCGGACAGGCCCCTGGAATGCCACGCAGGCCGCTCACGACCGGACACGCCCGCCCCGTCCTCGGGACCTCCCCCAGCAGCTCTGTGCAGTCCGGCACCCGGCACCCTTCGCACCCCGCTGGCACCGCCACCGGGTCCGCCACGGCGGAAATTCGGAGTGCCGCCACAGGCTGCCCCAGGACGGCCCCGGCGCCTGCCACCCGGGTCGCGTGATGCTCGGCCTGGTACACCCCGCAGACTCCTCAGCCACACCTGCGCACACTTCTAGATCAGACAGCCGATCCCGACGTCACCCTGGACTGCCTGTCCACTCCCTCCCAGCCGGGCTGGTGTGCCATCCTCTGCTCGTGAACGACCTCATCGGACCCTGTCAGTCCTCGCGAAAGGCAGCACGCGCGTCTGCACGACCCTATTTACACACAGCTGGCAGGCGGCGTCAGTTCCCACGCGCGGGCATGGCACGGGCCGGGTCGTCACTCCCAGGGTAAAGCTGTGGTCCCTGTCACCAGCCAGGGGACGTCCCGCACTCGGGGAAGGACAGGGCCCCGTGCTCAGGAGCTCCCGTCCGGGGGGTTGTGGGGACAGCGCGGACAGGCTGTGAGCAAAGACAAGCCCGATCCCCAGACGTCATCAATCCACCGCAGAACTCGGCAGAGAACCTGATGGCGCACGGTCTCTTAAGTATACGCAAAAAGTGTAACTTGTGAGTAACAAAAACAACGTAAATCCCTAAAAATGGAAAGGAACGGCCTGCCCTACCCTGGGTCATGGCCACAGCCACCGGTCTGGTCACCGTCCCTGTGGGACAAGACGGGCGATCACAGGACAAGCCTCCCAGCCTGGGGCCACTGGAGGGCGGGCACGCATCCCCAGAGACAGCACGGGACTTCGGGGAGGAGCGGGAGGAGCGGGAGGAGCTGAAGGTTCCACGAGGCTCGAGCGCCGACTGCAGACAGAGTGCCCACGGAGGCTCTGCCAGGCCCACGCTTCTGACCACGGCGTCAG
This sequence comes from Glossophaga mutica, assembly GCA_039655065.1. Taxonomy (NCBI): domain Eukaryota; kingdom Metazoa; phylum Chordata; class Mammalia; order Chiroptera; family Phyllostomidae; genus Glossophaga; species Glossophaga mutica. Next base: position 52,870,407 of record CM077316.1, read on the forward strand.
CCAGCGCCGGTGTGCTAGCGGGCCGTTCCGTTCACAAGCCTCTCCCCAGCTAGTCCTTCTGGACCGACTGCGCAGTCCCCGAACAGTCCGGAGGACAGGGACTGGCACCCCACACGTCCAAGCGCTCGATACGCACGTAGGAACAGTGGCAGGGTGCGCGGGCTCCCCTGCTTTCGATGGGGAGGCCCCCACGAGCCCCCAGCGTGCTAATGGCCGGGGTGGGGGTGTCCGAGGTAAGGGGACGGCGCTGTGCTCAGCCTGCAGGGAGACGGAAAGTCATCGGCACTGCCAGCACGAGAGCCAGAGGCTCAGGCTCTCTGTCCTCACTCCTCCGAGGACCCTACGGGCTAGACTCACGCGTGTCGGGGCCACGAGCACCTGAGCGTGTGCTGGACACTCTGCTGGAGGCTTTCGGGGAAGGCCTCTTTCTCCACAATGACGCGCACACTGCAACAAGCTGCCCTGCTCCCCCCTGGCCCGCACCCCCCCCACCCTCAGCTCTTCCCAGAAATGCTGGTGGGCCTCGCCCCCACCATGGCGAGAGTGCCCTCCTGGCCGGGCCCCGCGCCCAGGCTCCGGGGTCACCTCTGAGGCCTCCCGGCAACGGACAAGGATGGCGCCCCGCCTCTGCGGGGCAAAGGGAGGTGCATGTCCAGTCTTCTCCCGCCCTCGCTGCTGCTGGTTTGCTTATTTGGGAGACAGAGTAAGGCATTTCAAATGCCATCTGTCTCGGAATGAAGTGTTTCCTAGAAACTCAGTCCCTGGCGTGAGGGGGGTCTTAGGGAGACCCTCCAAGGAATGGCTCAGCTCTACTCTGAGACGCGCTCCCGGCTCACTACGAGGAGTTCTTGCTGTTAAACTGCAACGCAGGCTTCCCCAGCAGCTCATTCCGCCTGCCAGTCCTCTGTGCGGATTTTGATAAGTTACGGGGACATATGGCTGCCTCTGTAATAAGCAGGTGCACGAGCAAAGGCTCACGGGGCAGAGCAAAGGCCCTATCCCCCCTGACGCGCTAAGGCTGCTGCATCGTTAGGTCCATGAGGAGCGGCCGTCGCCCAGGGCCGGGCTGCAGGACACACGAGGCCCCCAGGACAGGCGGGGGTTGGGGGGTGGAGGAGAGAGGCTGGGGGGCCTCAGAAGTGGACTGTAACCTGGAGAGTGTGGGAACACAGTGGAGGGTGGGTGGCAGGGGACGCACGGCGGGATGAGGGGAGGCAGGCCCGGGACAGTCAGGGTCAGCTCTGCAGCCCGCAGTGTCCCCACTGCGCACAGAGTGCCTGCACCACGTCCACCAAGAAGCGTGCGCTCAAATCCACCGCTATCGCCGCACAGGTGCAGTTCCAAATCACTGACCCGAGCTGGAGACTGCGGTGTGTGACGTGGACGTCACTGGGAGATGCTCTGAACACGAGGACGTGTCCTAAGTGCTGCATTTGAGGGGCAGTGGGTGTGGGGCCAGCCACCCCTTTAGCCCAGAAGTTTAACTAAAAGGAACCCGTTGCCCAGCCCGGCCCGCATGCCGCAGCTCAGAAACACGTGTCACGCTGAGTCACACAAAGACTTTCGGAAACGCAGGAACCCTTTTGTGTGTTTCTGCCGACGCACATTCTCACACAGCGGAGGGGCTGCAGGCGAGACTCCCCTTCCCAGGCCTGAACACGGCGACGCGGTGTGGGGTGCCGGGCCCCCACCTCCACTGGCCGCTGCCTCTAAGAGGATGTTGCGTTAGTCTCCTCCGATGTCAAATGTTACAGCCAAACTCTCACACTCCGTTTAACTTAGACAGTTATGCAAATTCTGCCCCTTGCAGGCGTCCATTCCGAACTTGGCTTAAACAGAAAGCAGCCCCAAGGAGAGAAAAGGAAACAGGAGAAAGCTGAACCCACCCCCGCCCTGTTTTCTGTAGGAGAAGAAAGACTGCTCTCTGAGCCCCCCGTTATTCGCGCCCTGCGCCTCCGGGTTCTGCTGAGACACACGGGGGCGGGGGCGGGGCGGGGGGGACTTGAGAGCAGGAAGGACGGCGCTGGAAGATGAGGAAGGCCGAGAGGAGGGAGAGAAAGGAGGGAGGAGCTGACACCCAACGCCCAGGACCTTCTCCACCCAACGCTGACGTCCAGCCAGCCCCGGCGGCTCGGCTCCCACCGCCCTTGGTGTGTTTAAAGGCAAATGTCCTGCAAGTGCCTTGGGTGGGGGGGGGGGGCTCTGAGGACAGAAAGAACCTGAGAAACCAGGTGTCCAGCGAGCCCCCCAAGGCAGGAGCCCTTCCCTACAAGGGGGCGCCGGGGCCCATTCGGTGTGTGCGCTCGGGACTTCGGAGGCCAAGGCGGGGTGGGCTGAGGAGCCCTCCTGCCCCGGGAAGCCGTGGGGCGAGGACTGGCTTCCTGTCCGCGGGGCTGCGCGGGGCTGCGCGGGGCTGTGGCGCGCTCCTGCGTGCAGGGCTGGCTGCACCTCCAGCGGAAGGCAGAGACTCTCTCGAACAGCGAGACCTTTGTTCAGGAAACGGAGCAAACAAGAACATCCGAAACTACAAGGAAAATCCACGGCGACAATCGCTGCCCAGCAGGCTCCCCAGGGCCCCAGCAGAGCGTGCTTTTGTTAAGGGCTGGGGGAACAGCTTCGCCCCTGGCTCAAGGGGGTGCGGGCTGGAGGGCGGGGCGCCGGTAGGCCCTCAGCTCGCACCCAGGCACCTGTGGACAGGTGTGGACAGGTGGGCTTAACTACTGGGGCCTGGGAACAGGCTTGGCAGCTTGTCCCCCAAGGCCACAGGGAGCAATCAATCAATCAAACAGCCAAAGCAGCGGTCCTGGGAGGGAGTCCTGAACTCTGGTCGCCCCTGCGGAAGGGGAATGGGAAAGGGGCAGCTAACCAGATTGCCGGTTCACTAACCGCTTCACCTAAACGGATTAACTCCGAGGCCCAGGCCCAGGCCCAGGCCCGGGCCCAGGGCAGGACCGCCTCCACTGGGGTCCAGGCGCCGGGATGCTGGCGCGGCCCTCAGCCAGGACCAGGAAGGAGAAAGGCCGAAGGGCTGGCTCTTGTCCTCCCCGCTCTTCCAAAGGCACTCTCCTCGTCCCTCCGGAACGGGGGACCACGGTGAAGGCTCCAGTGAGGCAGCTGACGGCGCGGGGAGGCGGGGGAGAGGATGTGCAGGAGGCTTGTCCCCCACTGGGGCCAAGTCAACGTCCACCTGCCCTGTTCCCAGAGTCCAGCCCCGCCCCTGCTATCGAAATCCAAACTCAAGTCCATGCACCGAGAGATGGCCAGACCGCTTCAGGATGGAGTCCGGGGCCAAGGGCTCCACGCTGTCCCCGCCCCCAGGAGCCCTGAACAGCCGTGGCGGACTTCGGGTCCTTAGCGTTTCCATCCCTGCGGTCTAACTGGACAGCGGTAACACAGTTTGGCCTCTCCAGGCCAGTCCAGCCTGGAACACTCGGTGCGAAGTTTCCCATCGCGACGCTGACGCCGTTGACGCCGTCGGCCCCAACAGACCCACTGGAGACTCGGGAGGCAGGAGCACCCGAGGGAAAGGACTCAGCCGTGGGGCCAGGGTGACTCGGGTTTCAGCACTGTCCCTAACCTGGCAGCTGCGAGCCAGCACTGGCTTTGGAAAAGAGCCGCCGCGAGTTCGGCGCTGCGGGAACACATTGGCTTCGACTCTGGCTGGCTCGTTTCAAAAGAGCACAGAAGCTTTTTCAGAAAAGGGAAGCACACGGGGGAGCGGCTGGACAAAGCCGGTCTCTGCTTAGCAAACCAACAGGAAGAGCGGAAGGAAAAAGGGGTCCACCCGCCGGGAGGTGTTCCGTCTTCCCCTGGGGCGGCGGGCTCTGGGAGCGCCCGGACCGCCCAGCACGTCCACCACAGCAGGGCGGGCGGTGGGGGGGCTCCCGGCCCTGCACCTGCACCTGAGCCAGGCCCTGCCCTCAGGGACAGCCTGCCTCCGGGCCTCCTTTGTAAGTCAGCCCTCGCAAGAAAATTGAGGGGTTCGACCTGCTCACCCTCCCCCAGGAAGGACTGAGATCGGGAGGGGCCCCCAACACACTATTCCCACGGGAGCTCGTAAAAAGTAACACGATGAACACCTGCTCAGCAGTCCAACTGGCCTGAAGAACGACAGAAGGAAAGATGGAGGCGGGGGTGGCTGGGCGACAGGAAGCGACGGGCCGGCTCAGGGCCTCTCACCAGGAGAGGGCTGGACAGCTGAGCCCAGGCCAGCCTCCGAGGGCGGCGCGGCGGGGCAGAGGACGCGCGATCGTGGGGAGAGCTGCGGTGCGGGAAGGGGACAGCGGTCCGGCTGCGGCCTCCCCTTTGCTGAGACACGAAGAAGAGGAGGAGACAGAGAGGGAGTCTGGTGTGAAGAGAGCCCACGAGTGTGCCGGCCAGAGGGCTGGTGAGGACAGACCGGGGTTCGAGTCCCAGCTCCACCGCGTTCCTGGGCCCGAAGCAGGGGGAGTCCCTTCGCCTCCCTTCCTCCATCCCTTTCACGTGAAGGGGGTATGGACACCTCTCCTTCCCACCTGCAGCGGGTTTGAAAGGTCACATGTGACACCGGGAACTCGATGTGCTGTGCGCTCCGAGGCACTACACAAATGTCAAGCTATTTTAGGTCTGAGGCTCTTCGTGGAAAATGTGGCCTCCCAGGTAGCCCCCTGAGAGTCAGGAAGGATAACAGGGCAGAGCAGAGTTGGAGAGGCCACGGGGGGGTCTTTGGGGACCGTCTAAAAGCCTGCGAACCCGTGGGGGTCCGCCCCGAGCCCGGGCAGGGAGCACGGAGGGAAGACGTCAGTGGAAAGAACAAGCGGAACCAAGTGCTGCTGCCCGCACCCTGGAGACAGCGGGCCGCGGGGCCCGGGGTGGGAAGGGAGACCGCTGACTGGTCTCCTGTCCGAGAGTCGGTGCCCCGGGCCCGGCGTCCTACTCGGCCGGGTTCCACGGGCAGCCTGGCCTGGCGCTGCCGGCTGGGTGGCCGCCACCACGGGTGGCTCCAAGCACCTGAGACGAAGTCTGCACACTGAGACAGGCTGTAGGAGTGAAACGCACGTCGGTTTTGAAGATTTGGTACAAAAACAGAAGGTGAACTACCTCAATAATTTTTAGATTGATTATAGGTTGCAAAGATATTTACGTAGATGGGAATAGTTTTAAAACTAGATTCACCTACGTCCTTTTACTTCTTTTAATGCAGTCATTGCAAACAAGATTCTCTGCTTAAGCCTGAAGTATAGCTTTCTTTCGGTGCGGGACAGGACAGGCATCTCTGCGGCCTCGCTCGTTCTATTTCCTGCCTTCCGAGAGGCCTGCCGGTGACCAGACAGCAGTGCGATAGGGTTTACCTCTCCTCCTTACAGAGGGGCAATTTCCTTCTCTCTGAAGTGGGGATAACGCCGCCTTCAGTGTGAAGAAAATGGGATTTGAAAGTCGACAATGGGTTACGACGAAAAAGGTGGTACGGAGACCACGCACGCTGGCTGGTAGGCCACGCACGCTGCTGCCTCCCAGAGTCCTCGACGCCGAAGAGGGCAACGTGGGGAGAGTGCGGCTCCTCCCAGAGGAAGGGAACCTTGAAGTTGCCCAGCCTGCCAGCGAGAATGAACCCTGAGAGTCGGGAGACCCAGCACAGCCAAGCGGGGCTGGGAGAGAGCCGCCGGCGAGCGAGCGCCTGCTTTCCGAGAAGAGCCCGTGGTCCCCAAGGTGCGAGGCGCGTCACGCTTCACAGGACACAGGACAGGGTAAGTCTGACCCTGTAAAAGCTCCAAAGGAAAGAAGAGAATGAGCACTATTTTTACAAAGTGAAGGCTATGCATCCTTTCGTAGCTCTCCCAACAAGTTTTAGAGGTAAATGAAATACTTGTATTTTTTAATATTAAAACAGATAGAGAGACATTAAGTGGTTTGATCTGGGTTGTGAGCCGGTAACCAATGGAAGTGGAACTCACACCATGTCTCCCTTTCTGGTTAATTCTTCTTGTAACAGCGTGTAGCCAAGAGGGGGGCCCCAAATAGAGATTTGGAATGGGGTCCAGAACTCAAGGTGTCCAGGAAATATTAGGATGTCCTCACCGCCCCCACACTGTATGAGCTGGGGGAAGGGACACATGGAGCAGGGCCATGGAGAGCTGTTTTGAACAGCAACAGCTTTGCAGCTAACCTCTAGAATAGTCATTTAACATGTCTATAACCTTTAACTGGTTGCATAGACATGTTGAATAGCTGTGGCCCTGCTTTGAGCCGGGGAGAAGGGAGTGACTTCCACCCAAGACGTGACTGGGAGGCAACTCCCCCTGGTTACGGGGCCTGCGTGAGAGCTTGGAGATGACTGGCTCCACGCCAGGGGCCACACCTGCCCAGACTCACTATGGCAGCCCAGGAAAGCTGGAAGGATGCGGGAGTGCTGGCAGGTGTAGCCAATTGTGGGAGGAGTCGGAAATGGGGCTGCAGAGGAGGACTGGTGCGAGGATTTAAATCAAGACGCGGCAGCCATTGAGGGGAGATCTCCTCGCAGTTTTGCCGGGCAGAACCACGCGGCTTTGGCGGAGTGGAGACCCCCACAGCTTTGCAGAGGAGAACCCGAGGCTTGATCCTGGCCGACGACACACGTGACGGTGTCGGGAGCCTGAATCTACTCCTTTCCCTGAGATACGGTACCCGAATTAGGGCAGAGGGAGAAGGAAGCACTGTGGGCGTCTGTGAGTATCCAAAAGGACTTCGATATTTTAATGAAGATATTAGGTCACTACTTTAAGTCTGTATAGCTTTAAATAAACATTTCTTTCCTTTTCGCAAATCTCTGGCATGGAGAGAGGTCTTTCCTCTGGCGGTGGACAATGCGAACCTAGTGGGGGGTCGTTTCGGTAACAGTATGTGGTCCTCCCCCCCTTGGCCCTGTGTTCTGTAACAGCTTTTGGCGACCCAGATGGGACAATAATTGCCCCCCACCCCTGGTCTGTTCTCTAACAGTTTTTTACAGTTTTTGGCGACTCCGCAGGGACAGTAGCTGTCCGGGGCGGACCGACCCCCTCAGGTGCGGGAGAGTGAGACTTCGGGATTCTCCCAGTCTCTGAGAATTCCTCTGCACTCCTCCCGAGGGCCTCGGCCGCCTACTCACACCTGGGAAGGTGAGAAGGAAACGAAACGGGGAGGGAGCAGAGACATGAAAGTGTTTTGGGGTGAACACTGGGTTCTGAACACGGTTTTGGAATCACGGAGCTGTGGATGATGGCCTGGTTGGCGTGCCGCTCACTCAGTGTCGGGGAGCCCAGGGGGCACCAAGGGAACCTGCCCCCGGGTTTGGGGAGGAAGCGAGCCCTGGGCTCTGTAAGCCGCGCCTGCATGTGTGTGTTGGGGATCCGATAGCAAGCCGTGTGGGTGCGCCGCCATTTTGGGTAAAATGGAGGATGAGCCACGTGAGTGCCCCCGCCGTGGAGGACGAGTCACGCATGCAAGTCGCCATCTTGGACGGCCCGGCGTGCGTGGGCGTCGCTATCTTGGACGGTGGGTCACGTGGAGTTCTGCCATCTTGGAACCGGGCGAGGTGGTGGCTAAGGGCTCTCTTCGGGTTATGGGCCGTGTGCGGCCGCTGTCCGGGCACTGCACCCGTCAGGTTCTCTGTGCAACTGGTTCTGAAGGTCATGCACTGCGGTCCCAGGGCGACCATCTGATTTGCACGGTGTTTGCAAGGCCCAAGCTTCCGAGAGCTGCAGGACGTCCCTGCGAACCGGGGGACTTTCAGTGGAAGGCGCCTGCAGTGCTGGGGGCTTCTGGCTGCCACATACTGAGTTTAAGTCCTGAGTTCAGGTATAGTCCTTCCCAGGGCGGGAAAGGAACCAGGAGTGAAGGTGAATTACAGTTAAATCTGGACGGGTAAAAATATGTATAAAGGTTGTGAAAGTTTTAAACCTGGAGGAAAGGAAACCTCAACTACTTGTTTTCTGGTTTCGTGGGAAAGGGGAACGTTTCTTCCATTGGTCCTGTTTCTGCTCAGAACCCTCTGCACCTGAAGACCTAGGGAAGGTTGCTTATAAGACCTAGTTAGGGTCACCTGGAAGACCTAGGGAAGGTCACCTGGAAGACCTAGGGAAGGTCACCTGTAAGACCTAGTTAGGGTCACCTGGAAGACCAGAGAAGGTCACCTGTAAGACCTAGGGAAGGTCGCCTGTAACCGGTTGGGGAGAGTGCCTTTGCCCCTGGGGACCTGGGAAGGGTCATTCGGGGCTGACGGGTGCTTCAGCCAGAGGCCCAGGGGCACGTCCCTGCCAGGAGACCGGATCTGAAAGAGCAGGTCTCTGCGAGGCACCGATGGACGCACCAGTGCGAGAGAACGCCTCTCTGGAACTCCGTTTTGGATTTTGCTCTGTATCTGCTCTGAAAAGGAAATTGAGGATTCCAGAAAAGGCTGAAACTTCGTACTCTGTGAGAAAGTGAACAAGGAAAGGGATTTTCCCTCACACTTTGTATTTTTCTCCCTACCTGATCCCTCCAGAATTTGGCATTCTGAAGGAGTGAGTGATGACATACGGTTTCTTTGCATGGATCCAGTAAGATCAGTCGTTAATAGTGGTTTTGTTAACCAAGACGTTGACTGGAATGTCACACCTGAAGGAGGTATGTATGTCTGGGTTCTGGTCGTTACCAGAAAGCCCTGAGGAACTGGGATGGACTTGCGAAGCTCTCGAAAGCCCACAAGAAAAAGCCTGGTAGTTTGGTTGGCTGTGCCGTTCGTGGCCGTCTTTCCAGGGAAGGAACGAGGGTTGCTTTCCTGAAAGACGGCTAAAAAGGAACCTGTAGGCACAGTGGAAGCCTCAAGGATTTGAGTGAAACAACTGGTACAGCGAAGCCAGACGGCAGGTGTGCGGCTCTGCTTCTGCGCCCCGAGGGGCGGGCTGAGAAGTCAACCTAAAGGTTCCCTGGGTGAGTTCCAGCCAAGCGGACTTAAAGATCACAGGTGATCCAGGCTGCTCCTGGTGTGTTTGTGCAAACGAAGTCAAAATTAAAAGTGGGACCCAAAGCAGTCCCTGTAATAACAGTGAGGGTGATCTTAAGGAGAAAAACTGTGGTTCAAGGAAAATCACGATGCGCAGTATCGGCCATCCGAATGGCGCAGCTCACTGACTTGAAAGTTTGCTTTCATTTGAAAGCTGAAACTGGGTTTGTAATACCACCAAAGATGTACAATTTACTGGTGCAAAGGACCCGTCAAACTGCCATTGTTAAATGTCACTGCAGGAAGGACCGTGCAACTGAGTGTCTTCCCAGAAGACAGCCTCACAGGCACGGAGACGGGTTTGGGGATGGCTGTGGGAGTTAACCTGCGTGTTCTTCTGTCTCCACAGGGCCTATGCCTGGGACCTCATTACCTGGGTGACTGGTGGCAATACGGGCCTCACTTCAGGAGCCCATCTTCGTCATCGCCCCCCGAGACTTAGAGTTGGTGAAGGGGTCGGGCAGTCTGTGGGCTTCACTGGAGAACTGACTTTCCCTTTTTCTGTCTTGATGGCTTGGACAGAAAAGGGCCCAGAAATCCTAATGTGTCCCCCTCAGCCCGAGTGAAGTGCGGTGGACCACAAGGGTTTTGGGTAGGCGTAGCGTGCCTTGTACGCCTTCCTCCAGATAAGCCATTCTTTGCCTAAGTCCCTGCCTTCGTCATTTAATGGTTGTGTTTTAATTGTGTCTTCCAACTCTCCTCCCAAATCTGTCACCTCCAGAGTATGACCAGGATGCCAACTGTCCAGTAATGCCAGCCTTTGGACACCAAGCCTGCAACTCCCTGGTGACAGCCAAGTGACCGGGATCCTGTAAGGTCCTTCCCCTTACAGGAAGGACTCCCTCCATGCTGCGCGCCCCCCTTCCGAGCACCCTGACCCAAGGGTGGGTAGGACGATGTCCATGTCCAGCCGGAAGTAGTTACAAGAAGATGAGACCTTCGTCCATTGTCCTTTACGTGATTATGAAGTGGTTGTATATCTGAAAGAAGGGATTGTAACAGGGTGCAGCCAAGAGGGGGGGCCCCAAATAGGGATTTGGACTGGGGTCCAGAACTCAAGGTGTTCCGGAAATACTAGGATGTCCTCACCCCTTCCCCCCACAGTTGTGAGTTGGGGGAAGGAACACATGGAGCAGGGCCATTGGGAGCTGTTTTGAACAGCAACAGCCTCACAGCTAACCTCTGGCATGGTCATTTAACACGTCTGTAAGCTTTAACTGGTTGCACAGATATGCTGAATAGCTGTGGCCCTGCTTTGAGCCGGGGGATGGGAGGGACTTCCACCCAAGACATTCTCATGGGGAAAAGGGGAGAAGACCACAGGGCAAATTTGGTGCCCCTAACTTTTCAGGGGCACAGCTCAATCCTCCAGAAGGAGCCCCAGAACCTGGGGGGCACCTAACACGGGGAGGCGGCCCACCCACAGTGGCAGCTCCAGGAGCCAAGTGCTGGGTCTGTCAAGAGGTGAGGCTGTGTCGGGGGTGGGGGGGCATCATGGCCGAGTGCCTCCACGTCAGCAAGGCATGGGGACACCGTGTCCTGAGGGCAGGACTCCAAGCCCAGGAGCAAGGAGCGTGACACTGGCTGGCCGCCGATGGCCACCGACCCTGAGTTTATCGGCGGGGTTCCACGTCACCTCCAGCAAGGTAGGTCACTGCCTGTCACCTCCCTGAGCCGGACGGGGAGTCTCTGCCCACAACCGCTGCCCACTGGGGCGCTGCAGACAGCAAGAAATGAGGGCCACACGTCCCCTTCCCTTTCTCCGCTGACCTGCAGCTGGCTGGCCCTGCAGAGCCAAATGGCCAGCCAGGGCCAGCCGTGACGCGGGCCAGCCGGGCAGTGAGGCCAGCTGGATGTGACTGAATTCCTCTGGACTCGGCTGGGAAGGTGGCCATGAACACCCACGAGCAACAGCGACACGTCCCGCCCCTCTGCTGGGACACGCACTGGTGACCTGCACACTAAGGAGTGAGCCCGCCCAGGGTCTAGTCCGCTCAGCTCTCCCGCCGCCCCTTTCAGAGCCACACTCGGAGCAGGGCCGGGCTGGAACAAAGGCCCTCCTCCCCGAGGCCGGGCTGCCTCCCCTCGCGCCCAGCCGCGGTGGCTACTCAGAAACAGTCCTCTACTCTAGAGTTACTCAGGAATCACATTCTTAAAATAACTCATCAATTATACCTGTCAGCTTGCCAAAAGTGCCCCAGGGGAGGTGGGGAGTCTAGACGGCATCTAACCGAGCCGCACAGCACCCCTGCCCCCCCACCCATCCACAGAGGACCCCCACAGCTTCACAAGTGGCTCAGCATGCCCCCCCCCAAAAAAAAACCGCCGAGAAGAGGCAGGAGTACACAGCTGGAACGTGGGCCCTGGCTCCTCTGGGCCCAGGGACGCACAGGCCTGTCCTCTCTGTCGTAGACCGGGAAAACTGGCCCAGCCTGTTAACAGCAGGCCCCGCCCCAAGAAGCCCGGGTTAGGAAAGGCTGGAAAGAAATGCCCTTGCGTTACTCAAATACGAACACGAGGTCCGCGTCAGTAAGTGGTGCCAGGAACGCAGGCTCACACAGACGTGCTTTTCAACTGGTGAGGATCACTAGCAATTAAAACGTACGCAAATGCTGCCGCTGAGTCCCTGGGAAGCGCATTCTCCGAAGCAGGGCACACACTCCAGTGAACGCTACCTGTGCCACTGAACCAGTGAGAAGCCCCTCTGTGACCCTGGGAGAAAGTAATCTTCCATTCAAGGCAGCCTGAGATGAATCAGAATCCACGACGCCACGATCCTCCCCCCAGGCCGCCCTGCGGTTCCGGAGCTCGCTGGCCCGGGTGTCTGGGACAGGCCCTGCTTGTGCACGGAGCGCACCCGGAGGCCGCCTGCGCCGGTCTGGGCGAGGAGTTGCAAGCCCCGTGCCTCCGCACCCTCCCTGGAGAGCCACCCAGCCCCGCTTCCTGGGCTGACTATGAGTGGGACTAGAGGGACCCCCACTACAGCGCTCCACTCGGGGCGTGGGGTGGCACAGGACCCTTCAGGTGCCACAAGTGTGGGTGCGCACGCCGAGTTCCTTCCGACTGCACCCACTCTCAGCTCCAAGCACTGGCTATATTTTGTATTTTCATTTGGTTTACAGTTGACGTGAACAGTCCTCGGTAGGAGGAGGAACGAAACCCCCGCGTCCTGACTCCTGGGGTCCACTCCCTGTCCACCCCAACAGAGCAGCTCTTGGCTGACCACCCAGCTGGGAAGGGCTGGGTGAGGGTCCGACTTCCAAGAGTCAGAATTCACTGGGGTTTTGTGACTTACGGAGGAAGGGGCTATAGGTCTTCCGGCCAGGGTGCCCACCCAGACCCCACACTGTGGTCCTCTGTTCTTACCAAAGAACGGGCCTGGCCCTCGGACTTCCTCCTCGCCGGCAGAGGCCCCGTCTTCCACCCCCGCAGCTGGCCGCCTGGACCCCTCAGTGCTGCCTGAGGCCCAGGGTGGTGCTGGCCACAGGGCAGGGGAGCAGCCCAGAGCCCCGAGGACGTGGCGGGTGGGCAGCGCCCAGGGAGGCCGCGCAGGACCTTCTACCCGCTTCCCGCACGAGGCTGCGCTGAAGGAACGCACGTGCTGCCCTCTGAGAAACACACGTGGCCACAGGGGACCCCTAGCTCAACCTGGGGCCACGGCTCTGCCTACAGGACCTTGGAAACGCCGCCGCCGCCCCTTCTCTCCCCAGCGAGCGGGTCCTGCACCGGGAATCCCAGGCATCTGCCGGCCCCCTTCCTGTGGTGGCAGGTGGGTGGTATCACCTCCACCTGAAATCCCTCGCAGGGATGCGGGAGGATGGATGAGCAGGCACTGCCGCCAATATTCTACTTGCCGGCAATAAACAACTCACCTTTCGGAGGTGAATGGGCTCTTGCCGGGCACCAGGGAGCACTTGGCACTCTGCCAGAAGTGATTTGGTCTATGGTCCTCTGGTGTCCACGAAGGCTAATCCACCTCCAAAGGTGAGCCCTTAACGTCCACGAACGGCCCACTAGCAGCGGGGCGTGTGTGTCAGGAAGAAGCACCGAGAGCCGCTCCGGCTCCGTGGCCGCCAGCCCGGCCCCTGTGAACGACTTGGGAAAGCTCGGTGTGCGCCGGGGGCACGGGAGCCCTTTCTGGGCCGGCACCCTCCTCCTCCCGCCCTCGCCTTCCCGCCTCCCCCCCCCCGCCGCCCCACCTTCCCCTCCCTCCTCGGTGGGTTTCTCAGGGCCCAGCTAGTTACTGGGAAAACTGCTCCGTCCCACCCTCCCCCATGGCCCCTCTCCAGGCCGGGCCCTCAGCATTTGATTCCTGTCTGTCACTGAGTGATGGGGACAAAGGGTGAGGAGTCAGGAAAAGGTCTGCACCACTTTGTTCGGAGTCTGGATGCGAACTCTGGATGAACTCTTCATCCGGGAGGGGGCTGGGGCGGAGAGCAGAGGCCGGCAAGGAGAAATCACTGCTCTCTGGCTCCAGACTCAGGAAAAAAAAGAGCGAGCGAGCTTCTCTTTAAACAACAGCAGGGGAAAGAAGGGGTAAGGAGGGCAGAAACAGCCCCCTTAGAACGGAGCGGCAGGGTGGGGGCGGGGTGGCCAAGAAGACAGCAGGCCGCTCCAAGGAGGCCGCGGGCCGCCCGCCAGGGCCCGTTCTGTCTCCCCCCCCCCCCCCAGCCCGTCTCTCCTCTGTTTTCCCCTAAAGCAAAGGGAATTCCTAATAAAGCCACAGCCGACTTGCAGAAAGACAAGGGAAGGGAAAAGGCGCCAGGGAAGGGGAGACGGTTCAAACTGAAGGCTGTCTGCAGGCCCGGAGCGAAGCGCACAGCCCCGAGCCCCTCTTCGTGTGCGTGCGTGTGTGTGTGCGTGTGTGTGTGAGAGAGAGAGAGAGAGAGAGAGAGAGAGAGAGAGAGAGATCTGTCCCCGACCCCGAGCTGCAGCTCTCTGAAAACCACCGTTAACCTAGAGTGGAACCACTGCAGAAGCCGGTGTGTCTCCTTGGGGCACGACACAGCCCCGCAACAGCTGCCCCCACCCGAGGACTGGTCTCCCTCAGGGAGCCCCTGGGGGCCAGCGCAGGGAAAGCACCGGACCGGGCCTCCCGACCAGGCCAAGGAAAGCTTCCTAAGGCCTTCACTCACACACACTGCTCCGCCAGCACCCTCCTTGAGGCCGCACAGCGTCCTGGTCCAGGCCCTCCCCACCTCAGCTCCCAAGGGAGGGCTCAGTGGCAAAGCCACCCAAGCAAGCGCAGGACCTGTGGGGGGACGGTGCTCACAGGATCTGTGTAGGGAGGGAGCCTGAGCTCCTCCGCCCCGCTGGCCCCGGCAGGGACCCCCCAGGGAGCGGCCCCGCAGTCCCAGCCAGGCCCGAGCCAGCCTGGGGTCCTTCCTGAAGGGGGAGGGCACTGGCAGGAGGGGGCGGCAGTCTCCCCCCGCCCCCGCCCCCGCCCCCCGCCCCAAAGGAGAGAGAAGTGGAAGCTACAGGTGCTCACGCTGAAGGGCTCACACCGGGCGAGGAGCTCACACGGAGGGGGCGCTCACACTGCGGTAGGAGGGGTAAAGCTGCCCAGGGGGCCTCTGCTTCGCCATTTTCCCTGCCTCGGGGCCTACCACCTCTTTCGCCGTGAGAAAAAACCACCCCGATTTTGACTTCTTGCTTCATTTGTAGCGACTATCACTGTTATTGGATGGGAAGCCCTTTCCCAGCATCGTGGCGGACCCCGCAGGAGGGACGCTGGGCAGAGGGTCAGCAGGCGCGAACGGCATCGGCCTAGCTCCTGGGAGTGGGACAGCGGACGGGGCAGGCCTCCGAGGGCGGGACGGAGGAGGGCGCTGGAACCGCAGACTCGCCCTGCAGGGCTGCCAGGTGGACTCAGGAAGACACCCGACGAGCCCCGCCCCGCCCCGGGCACCGGCGTGCAGGCAGGCCAGGCTTGTCAGATGAGAAAACACGACCGAGGAGTACACCCGTGAGACCGGCGCCGCTGCCCCCGGCTCCCGGCGTGAGCGCCCGGCTCTGCGCGGGGAGGCTCACTGCGAGGCGAGCGCGGCCGCAGCCCGAGACTGCGTTTCACAGGGGACAGAACGCGCACGCCTCCCAGGCGGCCGCAGCAGGCTGGGGTCCGTCGCTCAGATGCATCTATTCCCGGGAGACCATGAAGGAGTTCCTTGGGGTGGGGAGGTGCTCTTTATTGATTTTTTTTTAGTAGCAAGTACTCAATAAAGGTTAATAAGTTGATTTTTCTCCTTTTTTCACGCAAACAGGGAAAACTGTGTTTCAATTTTCAGAATGTTAACTGAGTACCTACTGTATGCTGGACGCGTAGATGCTGATCCGTGTCCCCAGAAACTCTCAGTCTAACGAGCGGACCGCACCCCAAACCAGCACCGACAGCAGAGCCAGGACTGCGGGGGGAGGCTGCGTGCAGGGTCCACCCCGGTCCCTCGGCTGCCGCCGAGGACACTGTCCATCGCGTCACCTGGCATCTTCTCAGCCAGATGACGGGAGCAAGCCTGCGCTCGCCTAGAACAAGGGAACCATCTGCTTCCCCGAAGCAGCTCACTGGTGTTCAGTTCTAAATGCTCGGAAATCTAGGACGAACTCCGTTTCTCCTTCTGCTTTTGCTACCAGGCTGCAGCCAGCCTCTGCGGGATCTGGGCTGAACAAGAGCCCGGACTAGCGAGAAGGTGGGGAGGGCGCCCCAAGAAGGGCATGAGCACTCAGGGCCGCACTCGGCACGCCCTGGCCTTTTACCTTTCTCCCCAAACTTTCTCTCCTGCTCCCCGCATTCACTTAGCAAGTCTCGTTGTGTCGAGTGTCGCTTTGGTGAGCCGCCCGAGTCCTGCTCTGGCATGAGATGAGCCGAGAGTGAGTTCATCAGACACCTCACAGGCACTGCCGATAAACAAGGGGACTGCGTCCCTGGTGCAGTCGCCCCCAGAGAGGAACACTCACGCGGCCACAG
This sequence comes from Glossophaga mutica, assembly GCA_039655065.1. NCBI lineage: Eukaryota > Metazoa > Chordata > Mammalia > Chiroptera > Phyllostomidae > Glossophaga > Glossophaga mutica. The sequence continues at coordinate 52,886,345 of CM077316.1, forward strand.
GAGGACGAGGGGACGGAAACGCGAACTCGGGGACACTGAGCACGGGCACCGACCCGGGCAGGAGGACTGTGTCTCTCAGAACGCTGTCTCTACTCAGGTCTCCCTGGTGTTACACCGCTTCCCACACGATGCGCTTAAACACCGGGGACCCTGCTTTCCCTTCGGACACCTGGGGTGACGTGGCGACAACAGGCCTGGCCCGGGTCACGTCGCCTGGACATCACTGCCACCCGGGGCCTTGAAGGAACTGCTCTCCAGCCCAGCCCGCTCCTCAGGAGCAGACGCCCCTCCTTAGGGGGGCCGAGCGCACCCACTTACCAAAGACGGCGCTGCTCTGGGCCCTCCTGACAACAGGGGCCCTGCAGTGGGGGACAGGAGGCTTCGGGCCTCTCACGCAGCCCCCTCCGCACCCCCGAGAACTGTCTGAGCGCCCGGGCTGGAAGCGTGGCCACACGCAGAGGGGACGGAGAAACCGCCTGACCGGGACGGGCAGGCGACATGAAGACGCTGGGCGCTGCTTCCCGTTCCTGCAAGGTCCCAGGCTCCCGAGAGAGAACCAGGAAAGGTGATGCGTGTGCACGCATGCACACACACGCGTGCACACGCACGCACGCACGCGAGGGGCAGTCTTGTTGGGCCGCCCACGCGAACAAGCCACGCTCGCTGCCCGAAGGACGCCGGCACGTTCTGAAGCGGGAGCAGGCCCCGGGCTCGCTCGGGGCCAGCCCTGTCCTGGCGGGGCGGAGGGCGGCCGACCGCCGTCCAGGAGTAATCGCGGAGAGAGAGTGACTTGGTTTTGGACAGCTGAGTAGGAGTCCGCAGAATTTTCTTGGGAGAAAATTCGAAGGGCTGTCACTCAGAGAGAACAAACGTTTTTGTGGGAAAGTCCACACTTAGTGGAACTTCCTGAGTAAAATCCACTACACCCCTCCTGTTAGCTGCGTGACCTCGGGGGCCACCGTGAAACCCTCGGAGTCTCAGGGTCCTCGTCAGGAAGCCCGAGTACGAACAGCAGCCGTGCACGAGGTTGGTGCGCGAGGTCGGCGCCCGGCGCCCCCCCACCTCAGGACCCGCGCCGCACCCAGGGAGGGAGGGAGGGAGGGAGGGAGGGAGGGGCCTGCTCCTGCTGACGCTTCCTCTGCAGCTGCAGCCCAAGGTGACCCCGCCCCCGCCCCCACGCCTCCTGGTCCCGGAGCACTCCTCCTTGCCAATGACTTGGTAAACGAGAGTATAAGGTGACAGCTCAGCCCTCCACACCACCGGCCACCGTTCCTCAGCTGACCGCCAGGGCCGACCGTGTTCCAAGAGCCAGAGACACCTCCAGGGCCAGCCTGTCCCAGTGACTGGGCCGAACCCGCTCCTTGGCCAACCTGATGCAAAGGGACAGCAGCCACTTCCTCCCCAGCAGGGCGGGCGGCCAAGCGGGCCCTGATGAGAAAGCTACCACGGGGTCTCAGTGCCTAAGGCCACGGGGGGACCCGATGGCGTGAGGCCTCGAGGAGCGTCGAGGCGCCTTCTGACCGCAGGAGGGAGAGGAGGAAGGAGGAAGGCTGCCGGGATGGGGGGGGGGGCGGTCAGTGCGAGCAATGAAGCTGCACGTGAAAGCTGACTCTGGGTAGGGCACAGCCCGCCAACGTGCACGCGCGCGCACAGACCAAACGTGCGTGTGAGTGTGAGTGACTACGCCTGCGCACCCCGTGCACCCGGAGAGCGCCGCTGGAGCAGAGGGGAGGGCCCGCTGGCTCTCAGCGGCCCCTGGGCAAGGACGGCGGAGCCCACGCTGCCCAGGTGAGTAAATGTCACTGAATGCCACCTTGGCGGGTGGCAAGTTCCAGCCACCGCAGGAAAATGTCAAGTCCTCTCAGCTCACAAGTTGGGCAAATACGACGTGGGCGGCTGTGGAGGCCCCGGTGGAGGGGAAGAAGTGCGCAGAGAGTGAAGGAGGAAGGCAGGCAGAAACAGCAGCCCCGGCCACAGGTTCCGGAAGGGCAGGGAGGCTGAGTGCGCAAGACTCCAACGCAGCCGTCCTCGGGCCGCCCGGGGGCAGGCGTGCGCGCCAGCCACCCCGACGGTCCTCGAGCCTTCCTGGGCGGGCAGGACATTCCCAGCACGCCCCTGGCCCTGAGCAGCATGGCGCTGTGCTGCCGGGCACCGGGGTTTGGGAAGAGTGGGTGGGCCGCGAGCCAAGGAGAACGACCTCGACTCGGGCCCTACCTGGGCCGAGGGCCCCTCGCAGGGGAGCCCCGGACACGCACGCTGGAACCGCTCCTCCTCTCTCCTGGCGCCTTCCACGGAGACGGCCGTGGACACGCGCTGCAGCTGCGAACGGCCGAACCGCCACCACGCCCTCCGGAAGGTCCGAGACGAGAGGGTTTGCCTGGTGCTGGGAGAACGAGGCCCAGCCAGGGCAGGGGTTCACTTTTAACTTTCCACTCCCCGGTCCAACACCTCCAGAGCAGACGGCCTGCCGAACGCACGGGGCGGAACCCCCGCTGAGGATGGGCGCCTCCGGGGCACCGAGGAGCTGGGAAGACGGAGCCCGTTCTCGGCCGTGCAGGCCCGCACAGAAGCCGCAGGGCAGCCACGCCTGTCCTCGGCGTGAGGCTCTCCGACGTGGGCGCCACACCGAATCCCTGCACAGCGAGGGGTCGAGGGCGGAGCGGAGGGGAGGGCAGCAGTGACCTCCATTCCGTCTGTCACCGCGCCGGTCCCACTGTCACCGTCAGTAACCGTCCGAAGTCACAAGGAACTCGCTCAGCATACAGAAGGAACCCCCCTCCCCTGCCCCAGAGTCGCAGGGGGGAGAACTCCGTCCCGTGCGATCGGCCAGGAGCTGGGCCGGTGGGAACAGAGGGAGGGCTCACCCACAGGTTTTCGGAGCCACAAGGGGCTCCGTTCCACCTTCCTGGCTCCAGCCCCCAGGCTCACTCGGTGGGAGGCGTCTGGAGGGTCTCCCGTTGGGCCTGCGCAGTGTCAGGAAGGCCCCAGGCTCCGTGTGAGAACAGGAACGCCACGCCAAGACCATCTTTCCCGGGGGCTCTTTCTGAAGGGAAACGAAGTGACGTGGCTCCGGCCTGAGCCCGACGACAGCCCCTTCCTGCCTGGCTCCAGCCAGAGCGGTGGGGGAAGCGGGGAGCAGATGACCCAAGTCCACGCTCCGGACGCTCCGGTCTCGGTCTCCGAGGGCTCCTGCAGAAACCAGGCCGCCGGAGGCCTCGCTCTGGGGCGAGACCAGCACGGCGCAGGCCGGCAGGGCTGTCCGAGGCTCGGGCCTTCCTCCCGCGTTGAAGAAATCGGGCCAGACTCACGGAAGATGGAGGCCGGGGGCTGTGTGAAGTGCATCAGGTTCCCTGAGTTAAAAATCTCCTCGGGGGGGAAACCAGGGCTCCCCCCACAAGAGCTGCAGGGTAGAGAGGATGCAGGGAGTCTGTGGGAAACCCGGACGCTGGTGTCCGACCCCCCGAGGGTCAGAGGCATCCAGGGAAGGAGGCCACGTAAAGGAGAGTCCCGGGAGGGTGGGGCCTGCAGGTTAAGTGCTGGCCTGCGCACCTGCGGGGCCTCGCAGAGCCTTTCTCTGCTGGGGACAGAAGATGAGGGCGGACTTTCCGGTCAGTCGGTGACTCGATCCAGGGGAGGCTCTCTCAGCGTGCCAACCTCTGGGGCCACATCACCTAAGGCCGTCAGGAAACTGCCTGATGCTCAGCCCCACCAGCCATGACCGCCAGGTCCCAGCCCTGCCCCGCGGGAAGGTCCAGCCCCGTCTCGGAGCACAGCCCCGCGCTCGCGCACCAGACCGCACTTTCTGAAGGAGGGGCACACTCCCCTCTGGACATCCTCACTCGTCCTGAAGCCCCGCTGACAGGCCGGGGCGGGGGGGGGGGAAGCACGTGACTTCAGAGCTTCAGCGGGCGGCGGGGGGTGAGCAGTGAGCAAGCGAGCTCACTTCCAGGCTGGCAACCAAGCCCCAGCTCGCTGACTGCCTGGCCGCACCTGGTGAGCCTGCAGAGCACCTGCGAAATTCCGATCCTGCACCCACGCCTGTCTGTGTTTTCCCAGCGCGGTGTCCAGTCCAGGACTGACAGCTACATGCGGCACCGCGCAGAAGAAACTGAGCCAGCAGCGTGGACCCGCCTGGGGCTGGGCTCCCATTGGCCTTGCTGGCTGATGCCGAGCGCTTCCATTAACAAGCAGTTACCAATCTGCTGCCCTGCCCATCCGCCTCCCCCAGTCCGGCTGGGTGGACAGAGGTGGCCATGACAGCCCCATAACCTGTGTCACATGGCTGTCTAGAAGAGCCAAGGAGTCACGGGCTCGAGAGGAAAAGGCACCTTCTCTCACGAGTGCTCTGCCGGCCTTCTGCCCCACGAGGCCCAAGCCTGGCAGAGCCCACGGGGGGCTCACGGCCCTTGAAAGGGGGGGGTCACCCTGGGGGCTTTCCAGAGCTGCCATTCCATGGGCGTGGAAACCAGAGCCCCGGCGGTTAAATGGCATTCTCAAAAGAACATGTGACCTTGGAAGCCATGGGCGCTGGCCTCAGGATCCCCGGCCCAGGGCCCAGTGCACCCAAGTCCCAGCACGGGTGCTGGGCCGGCTCCATCCAGTCAGTGCCTACCTGGGCCTCCCTAGGGAATGGTTCAGAGGGTGCTAAGCCTAAGTGAAGAAAGCATAAGGCAAGGAGTTGGGGGAGGAAAGGAGGAGGGAGGGGAGAGAGGAGCCGCCGCCGCCGTGCCCAGCACGGAAACACCCTCCAGGAGGGGCGCCTCGGAGGCGCTTTCTGGAACATGCTACCCATGAGGAACCAGTTCCAGTTGCCACAGAACCATCAGATCACATCTGAGGAGGAAGCAACCATGCGTCTGCTGTACTGGACAAACTACGCCAGGAACAGGAAAAACAGACTTATGCCGCCCGCCCATGGCCGAACCGGTGGCACGTACAGACCCGCCCCACACAGCCCCCGGGCTCTGGCGCGTAAACGACACGTGGACTTCAAACCCCTACGTCTAAAAATAACAAAGAGTGAACCATCTCGTTTACGTTTACGTTGATCACATGCTGAAATATTTAGGTAGGTTTGGATTTAAATAAAATCTATTATTAAAATTAATTTCAGCTGTTTCTTTTTCCTTTGCGTTACGTGGGCTACTGGAGAACCTGAAACGCTGAATTTACAATTACCAGCGTCCGCCCCTACGGGATCCTTCGCGAGCACTGCAGGGCCCAGGGAGGGAGGGAGGGGCCCGTCAGACCGAAAGCAGCCCCGGGAGCGGTGGGCGCGCCTTCGGACCCGGCGGAGCAGGAGGAAGCCCGGCCCGCTGGGCAGGCGCAGCCGCACGGACGCCAGGGCGCCCGCTCTGCGCCCGTGGTTTCGGAGCGGGGGCCGCCCCGCTGGGCTGCGCGCTGCGCGTCCTCCTCCATCCGGCCCCCCAGCAGCCCTGGCAGCGCCTCTCCCCCTCCTGTCCGGGGAGGGGACCTGAAATCCAGTAACTGACTCAAGTCCCCCAACAGGCTAGGGTGTGAGTCCACCCTGGCTTTCCCCAGAGGCCACGCTCACTGTCCTGTGTCGCCAAGGCGTCCTCTGAGGAACAGGGCACCTGAGATCCCGCAGAGGTTCGCTCCGCGGACTCACTCCTCTTCCTTCTCAAAACGCAACGAGCTGGGGGACACGACCCCGACTGCGCCCACCCTGAATCGCATGAACACCTCCGAGTGCTCTCCTCCGTAGACGGGGTGCTGCTCAGGGAAGACAAGGAGGCGCAGTGGGGCCCAAGCGTGCAGGCAGGACACCGCTGCGTGTCCTCTACGACATGGCCGTGGAACACAACCTCCGAGGCCGCCCTGGCGAACGGCCTGGCAGGTCCGCACGTGCTGAGCACAGGGCTAGCCCGGAGCGGCAGGTCCGTCCTTGGAATGGATCCAGAGAGAGAGAGACGTGCCCGCGCAGACCAAGCGTGCAAGTGCCCACAGCCACACCGGCACGGGAAGACCACCGAAATGCCCGTCAGCTCATTCACGGATACGTAAAAGGTGGCGCAGCCACACGGTGGAATACTGCTCAGTCACCAAAAGGAACCGAGCACTGATACACGCCGCAGCACCGCTGACCCTTGAAAACATGACGCTACGTGAAGCTGGCAACAGGACGTGGGGTCTGCTTGCGTTTACGTGAACACACCCAGAGCAGGAGCCCGTGGGCACAGATCAGTGGTCACAGGTGGCGAGGCAGCGATGCGGACTGGCCACCGATGGTTCTGGGTCTGAGGGGGTGAGGGCTGCACAGCTGCGTGACCCTACTAAAACCCCTGAACCACGCGCTCCGAACGGGTGAGTCCCACGGCTGACGAAACCCATCTCAAGAAAACTGTAAGACAATGATGACAAACTACTCTGTCTCAAGGCTGTCGTCATGACCAAGGTAACACGTTCCTTAAACTAAGAGGACAGTGAGAGGCCCTGCGGCCCTGCCTCAGCCCTCCTGCTCTGGCGCTGCCAGTGGCCCTGAGAGCCCGCGCGTCTCGGGGGGGGGGGCAGGGGGGAGCATTTCTAGCCACGACTGCCTAGCACCACCGCCAGGGGCCCAGGCTGGGAAATGCCACCCCTGCCGTCGCAATTCCAGGGCCTTCCGGGGGCCGCTGCCCAGCCTGGGGATGATTAAACCCCTCCGCCTTCGCTCCTGCCCCCGCGCCCCTCCCCTTCCAACCTAGTCCCAGCCGTTTGGCCGGGGACAGCTACTTCGCGCTCTACGAGAATGGCAAGAGAAACAAAGAAAAGCAACTCTCAAATTCAGCAGTTTGGTCCCTTTGCAGCGCAGAATCACAGAGTCTTGGCGTTGGCTTGGTCTTCGGGGACCATCTGGTGTGAGCCTCTCCTTTTCATACAAGGAAGCAGGGCCAGAAATAATAAAAGCTAACAGTTATTGACTATTTCCTCTGTGCCAGGCACTGTAATTTACATGTATTACCTCACTGCATCCTAACAAGCCTCTAAGATAGATACCATTATTATCACCACTTTACAGATGAAGAATACCCAGCACAGAGAGGGTTAGCAACTTAAATAGGGTCACACAGCTAAAAGTACAAGGCCGGGTGTCTGGCTGCAGAGACCAAGCCCTTAACCATGGCTAGAAGCGGTTCTCCTAAATTCATAGGAACACTTTGCCGGTCATCTTGCAACTGTTTCGAGGTAGGTCTCAATCTAGCTAACACAGGTGTGACACGCCCATCCCTGTCCCCGAGCTTCATGACAAACATACCAGTGGAAGGAGGAGCTGAAACTGACCTAAACCAAAAAGGGTGAACTTTCCACCCAGAACGATCTGGACCCACCAATGATGGGGAGGCCGCACAGGGCTGCCGGAGCTGGGCAGGCCTCCGGGAAGCCGCTCCCGACCTTGTCCTGCCCGAGAGGGAGAGAGCTGTCGAGAGCTCACGACAGTCTGCACCTGCACTTTCTTTTCCTGCTCTCCCTCGGCCGCATTCTGAGAAATGGCACCTCCAAGGTGCAGCCAGGGCAGACGGTTCCGCCGGGGGACCCTCCCAGGCACCCACGGAGCACCCAGGACTCGATGCTAGACCAGCCGATGTGTCTCTGCCCCGAAAGGGTTAACACAGCGCCGTCCTAGGAGATGGAATCGGATACCAGCCCTGAGATAATTGATTATAGAACCTACAGCATCTTTTATTTATATAGCCCAGAGAGTGCAAAGCACTTTGCAAACAACTCATTAATCTGCCACTTATTTTCTTTATCAATCAGTGCGTTCCTTACACCGCACGCCCCGGGGTGGAGCCGGCATTACGTGGCTCCTCCTTCGACCCAGGCTAAACCATGGACCGGGTGCCGCAGGGTCACGTGCAAATGAGTTACAGCTGCCTCTGGGAGCTGGGCCTGGGGCACTGCCCCATCAGGTGGCGTGCAAGAAAAAATTCACGGAAAGGAGCACGGACAAAGCTGTACTTAGACTCACTTCCCCGAGCTAAACACATAACAGCGTCCATGCACAAGAGATGTGGGCCCAACACGGAGGCGCGGGTGGTCTCTCAGGAGCAGACAGGGTCAGGCCTTCAGTGCAGTGAGAATGACTTCCCATGGAAATACAGGGTCTGGCACAGGTGACACCCCTTTTTCATTACACAAAAACCTTTTATTACGAAGTTGTGCATGTGCGATTCCGTAACACAGTATCACACTCAAGCACACCATATGACATTTCAGGTGACATGTTCGAAGTGCCATCCATCTCGTGCGAGACGTTCACGCACCTGACCAACCTCGCTCACTGTCATTACTTCTGCTGGACCCTGCTTGTTCAACAGCTAAGTTTCGGTGTGTTTGCTCATTTGAAGTATCTTTTGTAATCTGCCAGCAACGGCAACGAGAGATTCATGTGTCAGGAGGGTGCTGGGGCCACCCTGTGTGAGAGGCCTGGCACCCGCCGTGCGCTGCACACAGCACCGTGCCCTCACCCCCAGCAGCCCACCCACTCCTCTTCCTAGGTCACAAGCCCCCCCTCTGACCAGCTCTCTCCCAGCACGCTGGGTCTCTCTTTTCCAACCCTCGCAGACACTCCTTTCGTTAGAACACGGGACACCCAATTCCCCCAAACCCTGTTGGGGTCGGTCTGACCCATGGCCTCTGCGCACCCGCCTCCCCACCACTCAGATGCCAGCGCTTGATGAAAAACAGATGACACCAAAGTGACGGAGAGAAGGGATACTTCTCAAGATGAGCGCCATGGTTTACGTCCACGTCATGATCAATAGTTTATGGCCCGATCACGTTACTTCTGCCCAACACACGGCTGCGCCTCGAACGTGCCTCGAACGCAGTGACCAGGGAGGCCGGCAAGAAGCTCCCTGCCCTGGATTTCCTCCTCTTCCGTCTCTGTCAGACCCTGGCGGGGGGCGGGGGGGCACAACACACACGTGCACACGCACGCACACGCACGCGCCTGAATTCTGCTCCAGACAAACTTCTGTGAAAAGCCACGGCAGCCACCTCTCCTCCGCAAGGTCTGGGGAGAGGAGCTCGCCACTCTCTAGGTTACTCGGCGCCTGTCCTGCGCTCGTGGCCTCAAACCATCAGAGCCCTTTCCCTGCGACGTGCGCTGCCTCCCAGGGCCCCACCCACACGGAACACGCACACGCGCGGGGGCCCATGTGCACACACAAGAACGGTGCTCCAAGGCTGGCCGCAGAGGGGCAGACGCCCCGGGAGGAGCGGCGGCGGGCGAGGGCGAGAGGCGTCACGGGGAAGGTGGACCTGCGAACGCACAGGTCTCTGATGGGGGTGCTAACCGAGCACCGAGAACAAAGGACAGAGAACAAAAGCGTGTGAAGGAAGCAAAAACTAATTTTTAACTCCCTCCGTGACCCGGCTTCACGGCGGCACAGGCACGGGCTCCGAAAGGGGCCGCACGGCGCGGCGGCGCCCCGACCCGAAAGACCGCGCGGCGGGTCCGGCTCGTCCCCGCCCGCCAACGTCCTCCCCAGCCGGCGGCACGCAGCCTTTGTGTTTTCCTGGCATCTAACCCTGCGTGACTTCTGACACAGAACTTAACAAGAGAAATCAAGAGGTGTTTCCTAAAATAATCAAGGTCTTCGTACGGAATTTGATATTGGCCTTCTTTCTCCGCTTCCGCCCCTCGACCCGCCACCGGCGCGCACGGGGGAAACGTCCGAAGACAGAGATCGGGTCCTGAAACCAAAGGAGCTGTGACAGCAAATGGCCCAGAACTTGGCGTTAAGCCCCCCGTCCCGGAGGGAGCGCAGGTAAGAGCCACTGTGGAAACGCACGTCTCGCCGGGCACCTAGACCGGACCCGTCTGCTGCGCCCTTGGCCAGCGTTCTCCCCTCTCAGCGTTTATTTCAAAGGCAGAAAGGTATCAAAATAAAAACTTGCTCCACACCCTGAAGCAAGAAGACACATTTTTTGGTAATATCCCCACAGTAATTTCTGACTTAAATACCTATCAATCAACTGTAACGGGGCTGCTGCTGCCTGCTTTGGGTGCTGTGTGCCTGGGTTTCTTTAAACTTCTCCAAGGTTCGTGAGACTCTTCTCTGAGTTTCCCAACTGAAGTCATTAACAAAAGCAAAAGCAGCAAACGAACGCAACGCCCGGGCTCCTCGGAGGCCCACCTGCGTAGGTGAGCCAGGCTGCGAACCTGGCGAACTTCGAGTGAGAGGACAACCAGCCAAGCCCACCGCAAACCAAAGACGCCCAAGATGCCTGAGACGGAGGCTCAGAAATCCTCCTGAAGCGCAAGGGGGCTCAAAAGAAGCAGCGTAACGACAGCGCGTATGGGACTCTCCACTGGCTCCGCGCTGAGACTCCTGCAAGTTCCCAGCCCGCGCCTGCGACCCACCCAGCGCACAAGGACGTGCGGGCAGGGCCCGGGCGAGGCGGCTGTGCTCCGGCGGCGTCGGCACGGCACCCAGGCCGCCACCTGTCCCGAGGACACACAGCCTTCCTGGAGAGGTTTCTGCTGCCCCCCAGTCCTCGAAACACACCAGCGGAAAAGCAGAGGGAGGGAGGCCTTTCTTTTTCTCTTTCTTTCTTTCTTTCTTTCTCTTTTTATTTTTTAACTTCCACCCATGGAAGCCCTCTCAGTCCAAAACTCTGTGTCTGCGCGCGCGCATTTCCCCTAACACGGGCAGTGATGCTGATCATTTTCAATTTACAGCGCTTGACAAGCTATTTCTTAAAATATATTCTCCTAGAGACAACACGTAAACCCTTGATTTAGATATTTTAAAAATCTCCAAATATGAATGTCATTAAATGACAGGAGGTTTTTTTAAAACGAAATATATACACGCCAGCAATGAATTACACCTTTGGAGTCTATTTTGACCAACACGGCTGCCCCCTACCACGAGAGCTTAGCTAACGTGAACAAGCAACGCGCTCCCCGGCCCGCACGGGAACCGGATCTCGGCTCGGACCCACCCACGGCAATCCACTGCCCCAGCAGGGTTTCGTCAGAAGCCTGGAATTAAACACTGTGGCCACACGTACAGTTAAGGGCCCTGATGGGCCTCCTTTCAGTAAAAATCCGATGAAGTGTCCTCACGAACAGAGTCTCTCTAGCCTGGACTATCAAACACGCTTTTTTATCTTATTTCCGCATTTTATGAATCAAGATCAGCAGCAGAACACACACTAGATTAGACACAAATTTCACCAAACCAAATATTTACAGTAAAAAGAAAAAAATCAAGATTTTTGAAAAAGACGACAATGACGAAGAAGAAAATGAGAAGGAAGGAAAAAGAGAAGAAAAACATGTGTGTGCACTTGGGGTCCCTGCTGTAGGCTAGCAGAGACACTGCGAAGTGTGACACGCTGAGAGAGCTCCGGACGTCGGCACGCAGGCCCCCCGACTCTCCGCAGAGGGGCCTCCCCGCCGACACCACGCCGCGAGCCGCTCTGCCGGGAGGGAGGTCGGGCGGCGGGCGACCTGGAGGTCCGGGCACCGCTACTCAGGTGCTTTGTCTCGGGTGCTACGGGCGGCGCTGAGAGCACTCAACAAAGGAGCTGCTCGCTAATTTTTCATACAATTCAAGCCCCAAGTAATTACATAGTCCATCAAACGGTCACATCTTGAAACTATTTATTTTTTAAAAGAGAGAGCCAGAGCGCTCTCGGATGGAAAGCCACCCTGGGTGCCCCCACCCCCTTTTATGTGGAACTATCAATGTATATCAAGCAGGCATGCAATCATATTTATTGTCACTTTCATCCATGTCGTGCCCTTGCTTATACGGCTTAGATGTGAATTATTGACTGTTACACTCCTTGTTGTAGAAAATAAATAAATAACTCGGCTGTCAGGCACTTCGAGCAGCTGAGAGCCAGCAGCCCGTCGGAGGCCAGCGGCCACTCGCCTCCACGTCACCAGCCCTCGGTCCTGGTCTTCCTGCCCGGCCTTCCCGGCGACCCCTCTACTCTGTCTCTGCAGGAGGCCGAGACTCACCCACTTTGGGAAATCAAGGATTAAAATAAACAAACGAGAGGACACTGCCGAGTGTCCTTCCCAGAGCGTCTGCGGTCTGGGAACACCGACTGGTGACTGCTATTTTTTAATCGCGGCTTTAGGATTGGAATGCCCCCCTGGGACGTGTCGCGAGCGTGTCGGTCCCCGCCAGGAGACCTGGAAAGTAGAGCACATCAGCAGGAGCCATCTCGCGGTGCTCTGTGCTGCCGAGCCCCGCCAGGGCCCTGCTCGGAGGCCGCGGGCCCTCCCCCGGCCGCAGCCTGCTGCTGCAGAGGCGGCCGGCTCGGCAGGCCCTGGTGGGGGCCCCTGGGTGCTGCGGCTCCTCGTGCGGTGAGACAGAAAGGAAGGGAACTTCCAACAACTCCCCCAGAACGAGCGCTTGAAATATGGGCCAAGATGTGTTCCTTCAGGAAATGGATGTTTACTTTCACATTTTCCCCCAAAAGGCACGTCGTTCTACAAACTTCCCTTCAGAACCTCCACGTCCGCCCCAGGGCCCGGGACGCTGGGAACGGAGTGGAGGGAACCGAAGCAGCAGCAGGCCTGGCAAGGACTGTCCTGTCGGAGGAACCCGGCGCCCCTCCTGCAGGGAGCGGGGACCAGGACGCCCTGTTGGAGCCCGCGATCAGTCTTGAGAGTACTTCCATTCTGCAATTTTAATATTTAAATAATGGGTTCCTGATTGCTGGTTAAGTGAGTCAATCGGCCAAAGAAAAGGCTGAAACGTCGGAGTCTCGGTCCTACCTGTTTTTTCTTTGATCTCACACAGCACATTGAACAAGGCCGGCTTCATTCTGTGGCAGTTCAAAGCGTGTTTTCTGCAAGAAAGGAGCAACAGCACAGCTTAGGTGGGCCGCCAGGACCGAGCTGCTGATGGTGCAAAGTGGGGGAGAACCGAGCGTTCAGCCAAGATTATACCCCAAGCATAACTCCGTGGCATGCTTCAGTGGTTTTATGACTTAATATATACAGCCCCGCCAAAGAAACAGAAACCACGTTAATTAGCAGGGAGAGCAGGGCTTTAAACACAGAACTAAACTAACCTAAATTATGCCCATTTAGGCAGAGCCGGGATTTTTCTTTAAGTAGTTTAATCAAAGTGGAATTCTTAGACCAATACTGCTGTCCCGGGCAATGAAAGCGCCAAGCCAACGCATGGGTTAACAGTTTCAGAAAACCTATGTCGCCCCCACAGCCTGGGAGAGGCCCTGCCTCTCGGTCTGCCTGTGTTTTCAAATTTAATCCGTCCATGTGCTCAAATTCATTCCGCGGATTTCCCCGTATTCTCATAACACAAGATGCTCCAAAGGTCTTCTGAGCAGAACTGGCAATTTATAAAATTTCAGTCCCTGAGTTAAAGAGTATGGAAATGCATTGCCGGGGGCAGACATACCCATATGGGGAGTAAATTCATTTCTCTGTGTTCGCATTATGCCTCCTGGGCACACAGCGCTTATTTGCAGGTGTTGAAATTCAATTATTTACAATTAGGACCTTGCACCCATTGGGGGAAAAATAAATACAATTCTGCCTCTTAGATTAGTGATTTACCTGGTTCTTGCGCGCTTTGCATTCAGAATGCACGTGAGGAACAAGACAATACCTTTCCCTTCATCTGACTGTGGAAGCGCTTAGCAGAAAGACACTGTTTTGGAAACCAAACGCTGATCGTATCAGCTCTCAGTTAAGGGAACTCTGTGTGCTAACTAAAATCCATGTGTAAAGAGAAATGAAAGCCCCTGGCACTGAACACGCATGCAATTCTTTTTTAATCCCTTCGAAAGTTAAAAAAAAAAAAAAATAGACACCCGTCCTGAAGAACAGCAACCGGAGCGTGCCCTATACACTCCACAGCAGAGGAGGCGCCAGCTCAAGACTATCCAACACACACATACATTGTATTCAAAACACTCCAGGTTTACTTTGTAGGTAACAAATATATCTGATGAAGGTGCAACCATGGAAGGAAAACCAGACCCAGCATTTGCCGAGTGGAGTTACATCGCGAACCAAAGAGAAAGCCTAGTGGTCATTTAGTTGTGAGGGGTGAAAAAATGGGTGGGAAAGACCTTAATGTATCAAAGATCTCTTTGGAGGCCCTTTAAAAACAGTTTTCATTAATTGTATTCTTATACATAGGCCCAAATGCAAAAAATAAAAATAAAAAAATAATAATAATAATAAACGTGAAAAGAAAAGAAAGAAAAATAACAAAAGCAAGTCCACGCAGCTTTCCTGAACTATTGCATCTGCACGGCACCTCACTGGGGTTAGAGCGCGCGCAGAAAGCCCTGCGCCCCAGTTATGCCTGACGGCTCGGCACGGAGGCCAGTGAAGGAGGGAAGCCGCTGAGCCACGGGTGTCCTCAGTCGTACAAAAAGGAGCGGGGCCGAACACCAGGGAAGAGGAGCATGCCCGGTCCTCCCGGCCCCTTCCATTTCACAAACTCATCATTAAGCAGCTTGCTGGCCTGTCTGAGTTTATCTTGCTGGAACAATGGAATGGAGAAATGGGTTCCGACTGAAAAGGAAATGCCCGTGGGAAAGCTTCCACTTGCTCTTAGCTTTTCTTCGGAAAATAAAATTCTGAAAGAACACTGATTAATTCTGGAAACCTTCCCCTCTCTAAAAAAATGGAGACTAGGTCCAGCCTCCGAACATCTCCAAGTTCTCAAAGCCCCGTAAGCCTCAGCACTTCGGAGTTTACAGGTTGCATGTGTGAGCAACTAAAAGAAGAGGGGAAATCCTAACACTCATGTTTTTGACTGTTCCTTCTCGTTTCTCAACTCAAATTCCAATTTCCTGAAGACAAAAATACATGTAACGATGCCTTTTCCACATAACCGAGTCACTCGAGGTGCAGGAATTGTGTGTGTGTGTGCGTGTTCCCTGCTGAGACTTAACAAAGCTGGGCAACTGCTCACACCGACGTGGTCACGACACTGTAAAAACTCTTCCTTTCGAGATGGGCCTTGGGCAAGCGGCTGGTGGCTTGCCAGCGAGTCTGTGTTTTACTCTGAAAGAGAATTGACCGTAAAACCCTGGAGTGGAGAACTACATCCCTGGCGGTGGGTTAAGTTGAGGAGCCACACGGCTTATTGACGAAGCTTCCTTTCCGATCGCCGTGCCCTCCAGGACTGGAGGACATGAAATTCACACGCGCCTTTGCTCCTGTCGCGGCGCATGCTAAGTGGTCCTGAAAGCGGCACGGCACGGGGTGGGGGAAGCAGCCTTGCTTTTTGTCCCCCACCCCTTTTTAAAGGACCACACGTCCTGTGCCACGGAAGGTCGGTACACAGACTCAAACCGAGACAATAAGGGTAAACTAAATATCACAGTCTCTTAAAACTAACAAATATGTCTAAAAGCAAAACTACCTTTTCTATCTTCCCATCGGCTTTTTTTTTTTTTTGGAAAAAAGAATTAAATGAGTTTAAAGCATTTTCTGCAGAGTTGACAACTAATGACAGAGAATTACCCTGCCTTTTTTTTTTCCAAGGGGGTAGAAAAAAGAAGAGATGAAAATTGATTCTGGAGGCAAAAAAAAAAAACAAACCGGGGAAGGAAATCGAAAGTCCCCGGTGCAGGTAAGGAGTCCGTGAACCTGCAAAGGAAGTGCTGTTGGGACATTTTATCGCGTCGTGCCGCGGGCCCCTCGCGCAGAAGACCCGGAATCTGCCGACAACTTGCCAGCGCGGCTCCGAGATACTTTTTTCAAGCCGCCGAAAGTGCGGCCGCCGGGCCGCGGCGGCGCTCCGCGAGCTGGGCGTGTGCGTGGGCGCGGGCGCGTGCCTCCGCGTCCCCACGCCCGCTCCCACCCCGCGCGGCCGCCGGGCCGGGCGACTCCGCCGGCGGCCGCCACGCGCCTGCCCCCGCACGGCTCCGCCATGGAGTTGCTCGGCGGAGCGGGGAACGAGACAACATTTTAAAAGAAAGCGCCGTGCGGCTTCGCTTCCCATTGTTTCCCCCGGCGAGAGGGAGAAAAACAAAAACCCCCAAGAAAGGGGAAGAAAAGGCGGCCGCTCACCTGGCCTGCGCCTCGTCCAAACTCTGGTCCGTGATGGTCATGATCTGCTGGAGGATGTCCCCGATGTCCTGCTTCCTGCCGCCCTCCCCCTCGGCGCCCGCGGCGCCGTCCTGCAAGTGCTGGGACAGGCCGGGGTGCCCGGCCATGCCGACCCCCGCGTGGGCGTGCATCAGCCTGGGCTGCTCGTCCATGTCCGCGCCGCGCCGCCCGGCCCGGCCCCGGCTCGTGCGCGCGGCCCCGGGCAGCTGCGGGCTCCGACCCGGCCGGCTGTCTCCGGATCCTTGGCAGGATAAACAGGGCAGGCGAAGAAGCGCCGAAGAAAAAAATCCCTTTGCCTCCCTCTTGGCAGGGCGGTGGGAGGATGGGGCGCGGGCGGGGGAGGGGGCGTGGAGGGGTGCGGGGCGCGGGGGAGGGCTGCCGGGGAGAAGGGTGTCGACTCCCCAAAAGCCAGGAAAACGAGCCCCCTTCCCCCTGGACGGAAGAAGCCGGCGCTGGCCCCGGGCGCGCGGTCCGGCTCCTCACAAGGCAGGAATGGGCTCCGGCGCGCGGATCGGCGGCTTAATCCCTTTGCAAACAGGCTCGGGTCGGGAGAAAGCAGCGCCAGGCAGGGGGCTGGCGAGGCAAACTTTCCCCCGCCCCCACCGGGCCGAACGGCCGCCGAGGGGTGGGCTAGCCCGAGCCCCAGCCCCCCGCCCGGCGGGCGCAGCGCGGCTCGCTCCTCCTCCGGCTCCGCAAACTCCGGCAGCCCCGCCGGCTCCTGCTTTTGTTTAGCTCGGGCTCCGGACTCCAGAAGCGCACACACAAAACGACAGCCGAGGAGGAGGAGGGCGGGGGGAGGGAGGGGGCGGGCGGGGAGGGGGAGGGGTGGAGGAGGGGGGCGGAGGACAGCGGGCGAAGGAGGGGAGGCCGGGCCACGCCCCCTGCGCTGATTGGCCCTCCGAGAGAAGGCGGGTCACGCCCCCCTCGGTGATTGGCCACCGGAGGGAAGACGGCCCCTCCTCCCCTGCGTTCCTGCCCGCACCTCCTCCCGGGCCTCCTTGGGCTCCTCCTCCCCGGCGCCCTGTCAATCAGGGTTCAGAGGTGGGCCGGGAAGGAGGCTGAGCCAGGCCCGGGCACCGGCCCTTAAAGGTGCCGGGGACCCTGGTCCGGGCTCGGCGGTCAGCGCCCGGGGTTCCTGCCCGCCTCTCCAAGGCGCTGTCCCTGGGAAGCTGTGGCTCCACTTCCACGCGAGCGGGTCACATTAACACGCGAGAACACCGAGCGTGGGGGCCCCCCAGCCCCGTTTTCCTCCGGCTGTGACGTGGCCGTTTGGAGTCCGAGATGCCCAGACCCCCGGGAACCGCGGAGGCTCCGGTCCGCCAGCGCCAGGTCGCCCGGCGACCGTCGAGCTCTGATGTCATCGGTAGCGATCTCGGGTCTGATCAGCGGCAAGTGTCGTACCAGATTTCCAAACATCGCAGCAGCGTGCAGGGGTACGGAACGGTGACATTTTTGTTGCATGAAAACTAAATTATGGAGCAGGGAACTAAACACCACCGAAGAAGAAAAGCCTAATAAATAAGTTCACAAAATGAACCTAATTCAACGTGTCTCTCCCTTGCCCCTGGGGGAGATTAGTTATTTGGCTTAAATCCGCAATAAAGAAACGCATTATCACAGTCTGGTTCTGGGTTTTAATACAGTCTAATAAGCATTATTAACCGGGATAGGAGGGGAGCTGACATTTATTGAATGCCTACTATGCACCAAGTAATTTGCCCGGGTTATTTTATTTAATACCCAAGGCATGGCCGGAGTTACGGGGTGTTATTTGCGCTGCATGGGGCGGGCGTCAGGAAGGGGCGAGGACTGGCGCGAGAAGTGTCCAAGGCGGAACCCAAAGTCAAGGGCGCCCCGTCCAGGTGGGGCCAGAGCGGCAGCCGCCGGCGGGGGCCCCTGCACCGGGCCGTGTGGAACCGAGGCTCGCACGCGCTCACTGCCCGCCGCGTTGGAAAAGGGACCCGAGTGTTTGAAGGGGTACACAGGTGCCAACAGGATGACTCAGACTGAAGGCAGGTGAGAGAGAATGAACAAATTTAGCAGGATCAGGAAGAAAAGAAAACTGGCAAGAACTGCCCCGCCAAGGCCCCATTCCGCCGCTCCGGGCGGGCCGCACGTTGGCCTGGCGCGCCCCAGCGGGCGAGGCGAGAGGGAGAGCTGCCTGGCAGCTCGGGCCCCACGGCCCCGAGGCGCGTGGCTTGGGCACGGCCAGAATGTTCTGGAAGGCAGACGACACATCCTGCCGTGTAGCCAGCCCTCTCCCTGGGGAGCGGCCCAGCCGAGGGAACTGCCCGGTGCTCTGGGAGCCTCAAATGAAATGTTCTTCTTTTCCTCGTCCCCGCTCCTTCCAATCATGACGAAAAACAGGCTTGGCGAGGTGAGGGGCACTTAGGAAAGGATTTCACAACAGCTCGTAGCGAGCCGCTTGGAGCTCCCTGGCACACGGGTGTGCGCTAGGGGGTGTTCGTTATGGTTACGATGTCGTCCGACCTCGTAAGCACTGTGGTGCCCACACACACGCCCTGACCTGTAAACCGGTTTTTTAATCGACACTCGTAAAGGGTTGAGTAAAAAGCTGTATCCTCGAACCACACGTCAATCGTGGTGGGTGGGAACGAGCACGTTCCTTACGACGATGAAGTTCTCACGCCTCAGAGCCTGAGAACGCGTTCATGCAGAGCCGGTAAGAAACCGGTCTGTGCGCATGTAATTCTCTCCAGAAATCTAACCCGAGTTTACCAGGCAAAGCGTGGCGAAGCGTCCCATCCACACCAAAGGTCACGGTCGCCTAGGAACAGTTTGGGGGGAAATAAGAAATGTACGCAGCAATACTGCTAATGAAAATAGGGGTTTGTCAGGAGCTTTCCAATGATTACGTGCCATTTGCAAGGTGCTTTGTTGATGGAATCGCCGCCATTGTCCGGCCTCCACACCTGTGCTAAGTATTACCCCGGAGTGGTACCGAGGTCTGCTTCCGAATCTCGTAAACGCTGCAGGAGGATCCTGAGCCTTCAGCGCCATGTACGCATCGCGGGGGACCCGGTCGGGGCGACGAGACACGGACTCCGACGTGTGTCCTCCAGCCGCGCTGGACCAGGAAGAGGGGCGAAAGGCTGTGACGGGAGGACGGGTCCCTCTCCAGGCACCACGGAAAAGACCCCAGAGGTGTGGTTGGGAGGACATGGAACCGCCCACTCCCCCGAGGGCAGGGGCTTGCCTGTTTTAAGCTGGGGACACAAAAGTTAAAAGTTTGTCGCAGGAAGAATTGCCTGGTGGCCCGGCAGGACATCTGCGGAGGGGACGGAGGTAGGAAGGTGAATGAGCTCGGCGGCAGGAGACCGTTTTCCTGACGCGGTAACTGACGGCGGCGTGCGGGTGGGAAGAAGGCGGGGGCGCGCAGACCCTGCCGGTCAGACCTACCGGTACAGTCTGCCGAGCCCGGTGACTTCGGACCGCGGACATCACCCCCTGGTTCCACAGCGTGAGCCGCTTCCCTGTGGGGTTATAACCTCCGCTCGGCTGACGGAGGAACCAAGGTTCCTCCGAGTTCAACTACTTGACAACGTGTGCATCTAAAATCCCTCTTTTTGTAAATACGTTACAGACAGGGAAGGAAGTTGAGAGGAGGAGAAACTGCCGAAGGTGAAAGAGAATTAGAATTAGAATCTTCTACGTGCATGCAGGAAACTCTAAGAGTGGATTCGAGGAGACACTCACCCGCGCGGGTTCCATCCCTGCTGAGGACGGGCCTCCGTACCTTCCCCGTCTCCAGGGCACTCGGGCTCTGACAGGCATTTAGCAAACAGGGGCCAAAGAAACGAGTGACGCTAGGGATCACCCTGGGTTTCTCCAGAGCAACAGATGAAGTCACCAAATCCGGTTTTGTGGACACGAGTCTTCATCACAATTTGACCAACTAGCAGAGTGGTTCTCAGTCTGACCTTGGCCTAATGCCTACAAGGTCACCTGGCCAAGTGTACCTCCACGTCAGGATGCAGTTTACTCGGAGGATTCTCCTCCAGGCTCCAAGAGAAGCCCACGATCACACACTCTCATCTTCGTTAACGGAGGGAGAAGGAGCAGGCACCCCGGGGCGTTCCCCGGACCACACGGTGGTTACAGAGTCAGGTCCCCTGGCTTGGCGGCAGAAATAAACTCCCTGCCACCTGGCCCGAGACCATCTGAGCAGACACTCTTCTGTGTATGTTTACGATTCTTTCTGAACTGGCTTCTCGGCTCCCAGAACTCTCCTACTCTTGTAGGGGGAGAAACCCTCCTCTGCCCAGAGGGTCGGGACCAGAGCTCGGAGTCGAAGACCCCGGAGGCGGTCGTCGGCATCCGGTCGGCTGTGCAAGGACTCCCAGCTTTGCCCTTTGGCTCCTCCTGGGTTTTCTCCAACATCTCCATCCGGTCCTCTTGCCCTTCCTTGCCTCCTGTCCCACCTCCTGTCCCCTCCTGGCACGGTCCTGTGTGCTGGCCTCGCCAGGCAGCCCCTGCGCAGTGCGGGGGCCCACCCCCCGCACGGAGCACTGGCGTCCTGTGTCAGGGCAGGGGTCGTAGTCCCCTTGTCCATCAGTGGGCCTCGGGAGTTCTGTGAGCCCTTGGAAACGACCTACGCAATCTGGAGGCAGGTACGACTTCCCATGGCTCTCGGAGCTGCGCCCACCGTGTTTCCGAGAGATGTGAAGACCCAGCAGAGGTGACATCGACCAGCCCTGGGCTATCGGGTAAAGGAAACGGCGCAGTGCAGCTCTGCGATGGTTGGCTCTTGGAAGACGAGGGTTCTGAGGGGATAAATGCCTCTGCTTCCTCCAGAGCAGGCCACCAGACGGGTCCCAGCCCATTGGGATCGGCTATCGAACGACAGTCAACCCAATGTCAACGTCAGGCCTAAAGAGCCGCAGGTACCAACCCTTGAAAGCTAATCCAGGGGAAGGGGGTGGGTCTCCGCGGCGAACACTGTGGCCTTTGTCTTGTCCGGGCGCTATTGGACGGCGGATTCCCCGATTCCACAGGGCTTGCATTCCAGGGCAGGGAATCAGCACCGAGCTAATGGAGAAATAGGTAAGCTCGGAGGCTCACGGTGCTCTGAGTAAAACACAGCAGGGCGATGTGACACGGAGTCGGAGAAGCAACGCCCAACGGGGTGGCCCGCAAGGGGCTTTCTCGGAAGCTGGCGCCGGGGGCTGAGCTTGCGTGGTGAGAAGGCAGACGTGGGAAGCGGCTGGGAAACGGCAGCTGGGGAAGTGGGTGGGAAGGAGGAAGGAAACGACACAGGCGAAGGGTTTGAGCTTGGACTTGAATTTGAAGGACAGAGGGCCGGAGACGGGAGCGTCCTGAGTGAGAGATGAAGAGTACAAGGCTGAGACCGGCGAGGGAGGCGGGCAGAGGCGGACCACGAGTGGACACCCAGGCCACAGCAGGAACTCGGCTTTCGTGTCGGATGCGTTTGACACCCACTGAAGTGACAGGCCACAGCGGCCCACTAAGTATCACTTGACGACACACTCTACCCCCGCAGGGCATGTGCCGGGCCTGGTCCCGGCGCTCGGGGACCTTGCGATGATCCCACTGCGGTTCAACTCAGGGAGCGCAGCCGCAGCGCACCGGCGGGTGACACGCTTCATGAGGAAGAGGAGGGGGCGGGGGCGGCAGGCTGGGCAGCACTGCGCACGGAGCGGTCGGGGAGGACGGACTGGGGAGGGACCAGCTCTGACGTGAAAGGTCAGGAGCAGCCGGGGGGGGGCGGGGGGCCGGAGAAATGGCTGAGAGAACGGCTCTGGGTGGGGGACGCAGGTGCCTGGAATGCTGCGGTCACCTCGCAGCACAGATGCAGTGGGACCGTGAGACCCAGGGACACTTACAGAGTTCCCAGAAGGAAGCTTTACTTGGGGGAGTCCCCATGGTCAAACCACAGGGACGCCCCACTGCCCCGTGCCAAACGGCCCCAAACTCAGCGACTGCGGAACATAACCATTTGTTCTTGCTCCCAAGTCCACAGACCAGCTGGGCAGTTCTGCGGAGCCGGGTCACACTGGGCTGAATTTCCCTGGACTTTTAGGACGGAGGGTGGGGGGCTGGGCCCTGCCTGGGCCGAGACAGCCTCACTCGGCGTGAGGGTTGGCTACCTGCACTGGGTCTCCAGTTTCTTGTCATTCGTCAGTCTAGCTCACTCTTGCTTCCCTGGTGCTCGGGGTTCCAGAGAGAACTTGAAGGAGTGCCATGTCTTCTGAAGCCTGACCTTGGACCTGGCCCAGTTGTCTGTTGACCGTAGCGAGTCCTCAGGCCCGCTCAGAGGCAAGGGCTGGGAAACTGGCCCCGCCAACACCAGGGGTCCCCAAACCCCCACCTGTTAGGAGCCAGGCAGAAAGCGAAGCCCACCTGAGCTCTGCCTCCGGCCCTGCACGCCCCCATCTCCCATCTACAGGTGTCTGCCACCAAAAAGGCTGGGGACCAGTGCCCAGCACCATCTGTGTGTGTTAAAGACATTTATTTATTTACTTATTTTTAGAGAGAGGGGAAGGGAGGGAGAAAGAGAGGGAGAGAAACATCAATGTGCAAGAGATACGTTGATCAGTTGCCTCTCCCACAC
This sequence comes from Glossophaga mutica, assembly GCA_039655065.1. Classification (NCBI taxonomy): domain Eukaryota; kingdom Metazoa; phylum Chordata; class Mammalia; order Chiroptera; family Phyllostomidae; genus Glossophaga; species Glossophaga mutica. The sequence goes on from CM077316.1 coordinate 52,909,003, forward strand.
CCCCAACCAAGGACCTGGCCTGCAACCCAGGCATGTGCCCTGAGGATGGAACTGGTGACCTTTCCGTTTGTGGGACGCAGCCCAACGCACTGCGCCATCTCTTAATGACGGCAGCTACAAAGTCACAGCGCAGAGGGAGGGGTGAAGAACTGGGGATGTCTGTGGCATCAGGGACGGATCGGTCCTGGACTGGGCCCCTGGTGGTTCTCGCTCACCCTGCGAGTTCCGCACCCCCGCCCCAGCCGGCGGGAGGCCAGCTGCTTCTCTGCGCCCAGCAACAACGGGCAGACTCAGCTGGCCGTCCGCCCCCCACACTTCCTTCCACATCACGATGTGTTCTGACAGCGGTGTGCCGGCCGGGTGGCTGCATGTCCCAGGCTTCCTTGCGTTTGGGCCTGGTCGTGTGTCTTCATTCTGGGCAAGGAGATATAAGGATAAATGTCTTGGGTGGAACTTCAGGGACAGCAGGTTTTTAGTGCTAAAGAGACAGGCTTAGCACACTCGCGCCTTTTGCCCTTCAGTTTATTGCCTGGGACGCAGAGATACTATCGGGAGATGAAATAACCACTTCTGGGCCATGAGGAAGGTGCTTCTGTGGATGGTCGAAGGGGAACCGGAAAGGGCCTGGACTCCCCGATCTCCTTCAAAACCGTCCTGGGCCTTGACTCCTGCCTGCCTCTGGGTTTCTTGTTACGAGAGACAACAGGATTCCATGTTCGCTGACGTCATTGCAGTCGCCGTACCAATACGCGCAGCCAACGCTCTTAACCATCACAACCGCCGAGGTTGGTCACCGAAGCATAGACTGAGGCTAACAATGCACGTGACTTAGAGAAGAAATGAAGAAGCATTTTCTCCCTGGAACAGAGGCGTCGGCAAGAGTCAGCTTGCCCCGGATCATCAACCCTGGGTGGACATCAGGGGCGGGCAAGGCACGGGAATCCCACAAAAATGAGAACATCTGGGCGTCGCTCTGCGGACAGCGGCGGGCACCCCGAGAGACGGGGCGTTCCGGTGAGAGACTCCGGAGCTGGCCACCACGTCGGAGTGTCCTCGGGGTGCCGCCTGCCCCTGACGGGCCCGACTGCCCCTCCTGAGCTTCCTCCTCGCCTGCTTCCTTCCGAGTGAAGGCACCACCACCTAGCTCATCTCCTCACCAGAAGAGGTTTCCCCCTGAGTGCTCCCGAGGGCGCCCCTTTAACTCCGACACCCCTGAGCACGTGGGTGAGGAAGGCAGGTGTCTGAACACCTTCTCAGGACACCTTCGCCTGTCACCTGGGCAGGGGCATCAGGTCCCCGTCCACCAGGACGCCCCACCCTTGTCTTCAGAGCACACTTCCGCGAGGCTGTGTTCCTGAACGCCGGGCTGTCATGCGGCCCCTCTGTTCTAGGGTACCAGAGCCTGCGTTTGGGTGGTGTCTGAGCGCGCTTGCTCGGCGCACGAGCACCTCCAGCATCTCCCCCGGGTGCGGTGCGTCTCCAGCGCTGTGTCCCGCCCACCTCCCCTGCACGGACGTCTGCCCCCGAGGGAGCCACGCTGTCCTGCAGCTGTGTGAGCCAGGAGGGGCTCCCCCAGGACTGGCTCTCCGTCTGCTTTCACTGGTTAAGCCCAGCTCCCCTTCCTTCCTGACTTCCCTGGGCAAAACGAATTATTCATTCTTCAGGGCGCCCACACCCGGTCCCTGCCACTACCCCCCAGTGGACTGACTGCGCGTGCGCTGAGGGGGCGTCCCTGCCCAACGGCCGGCCCGTGGGGACAGCTCGATGCATCCGTGAAGGATGGGGGGCGAGTTCACATTACAGACTTTTCCTTTTCTCCCTTTCCTTTCTTCTAATTGACGCGAAGTTGAATCTCCGTCTTCACGTACAAAGCGAAGTATTTCCAGAAAATTATTTTGGGGGGAAGGATTCATGTTTCCCAAAGAAACATGACTTAGGATCCTTCCCAGCTCCAAATTCTATGCAGCTATCTTTTTAAAAAATCTCTGTTCTACAACCGATTTTCCCTTCATCTGTATATACATGTAGATAAAAAGTAAATTGAAATCAATGAACGTCACCTTCCTGAAGTAGCACCCTGGCTTTTGACAAATTTCAAGGCAGCGCAAAATAGTTTAACGGACTAAGCAACAAGGATAGAATGATGGAAAACTTCATTTCTCCTCATTGTATCACATGTCCCAAAGTGAGCGTCAACTATCTAAGTTAATAGCAGTATCTTTCTTACATCGACACTGACTTCCTACGTTAGTTGGGAAGGACTCATTGTTTTGATGACAGGCCCCCGAACTAGAAGGCAACTGGAAATAGGAGATTACGTACCAAATGGGGCAGAGAAGAGAGCAGAGCCCTGCTCCAGGATTCTGGCTGGACTTAGCCTTCCTGCCTGGGCCCATCGGGGTTGAAGTGTTGATGGCAGTGTGACCCTTGGACGCACAACGCCGCGTGGCCTCCCAAGCGGAGGTGGTTCCTTCAGCATCCACGTGAATGCGGGGGAGGCTCACGCTTTATACGGGAGGATTATTTACTAACAGAGGAAATGAAATTTGTTTTGCTTCTTTCACTGTAAAATAAGATCTGTCACACTCCGGGGAGGCGAGAGGGTCTGTAGGTTGAGTTTCATCACCAATGGCCAATGATGTCTTCAACCGTACCTATGTGATGGACCTTCACTGAAACCCTAGGAGATGGGGGTTGGAGCCCTTCCAGGCTGGTGCACCTGGAGAGGGCACGGAAGCTTCGAGCACACCTTCTCCTGGTGTCTTGCCTTATGCACCCTTTTCACTTGGCTGTTTCTGAGTCACATGCTGTGTAATAAACCAGTAATAGTAAGTAAAGTGTCTTCACGAGTTCTGTGAGCTGTTCTGGCAAATTATGACACCCAAGGAGGGGTTGAGGGAACCCCTGATCTGTAAGGTAGTCAGTCAGAGGCGCAGGAGGCCTGGGGCTCTGAAGCGGGGTCAGTCTTGCGGGACAGAGCCATTACTTTGTGGGGTCTGATGCTAGCTCCAGGCTGAGAGTGCCTCAGCATCGACTTAAATTATACGACACCCACTGGTGTTGGAGAATTGGTTAGTGTGGGGGGGAAACCCTTACACATTTGGTGTCAGAAGAGTTTTGTGGGTAGAAACAGGTCTGAGTAACGACATGACAAAATCAGTGCTGCCTTGAAGTTAGGATGCTCTCTGATGCCCTTACACACTGAGACCCTCATGCATTTCTGCTCACCTGGCTCTTGCGTTTTGTGTCTTATTACCATAGCAACAAGGAAGTTGTTATACTCATGTTAAGGCAGACAGTAAGGAGGGATCGGCAGTTCCCAGCGATGATGTCTGACTTTTTATCAATAAGACAAAACCTTTCTTGGAAGCCCCCAATGGACTTCAGCTTAACATGACTAGTCAGAAGTGGTCACGTGACCACCCTTAGCTGCAAGGGAGGCTGAAACACAGTTGTTGCACTGGCTAAGCAAATTATGATGCCTCTCCCAGCACTGGTATATTGTGGTCACCAAGTCAGGATTTTCTTAGCCTGGAAAAAGTGGGGGTGGGGATGGAAATGAAGAGACAGCTGCAGGTCCCTTCTGCTAAAGGGCTCTCTATCTTTTAAGTCCCAGGAAGTGGGATACCTCCAACTCTCCAAGGTTTCTATGACAAAATTAGAGTTTCACCTTCAACTTGGGAATGTCTTAGATACCTGCAGCCACCTGGGGAAATTAATCCCAGCCTAGCTTTGCTGGAATCCCCAGACTGGTCATATAATTAGGTTCTAATCTCTGTTATTTTCAGCACCCAGCAAAGTGTCTGCCTTACAATATATTTCAATACATGTTTAATGAACGTGCAGGCCGATTCCTAGAACCTCTGAAAATTCCGAGATAATTAGAAGGTGGCAGCTCATTCTCCAATCATAAATCAAGGCCCTGGAGTGGGCACCAAGTGTCTCTCTGGTTACGTAAGGAGTGATCCAAAAGGCAGGACATTTCCTTAGTTCTCACAGGTGAATAATATGCAAATCCCTAAGTGTGCCTTTCTGCAAGCGATTAAGGACCACTTACTAGTAATGTGCTATACGCAACTCATCACGGTTATTAGAGTTGGTGTACTTCCAGAGTTCACCGACACATGCACTATTGAAGAGACCGACGGCCACCCATGGCGAGGGAATTATTGCATTTGAACCCAGGCAAGTATTTGGAATTCTAACAAATTTCCGTAAGGACTACTTGGTGTAAGTGAATCAATCATACCTTAAAAGGGATGTATCTGCACATCAAATAAACCACACCTTGGTTTAGGTGATGAGAATGACACATTCGTAGCTTCCAATGGCAGGCTGTCCTCCGGGGTGTCTAACCAGGAGTGCTACCGGTCCCTTTTCCCTTCCAGGGATCCCACCTCCCAGGAGCAGCAGGAATCAGCAGCGTTCACTGTTCCTTCTGGTGTTTGAAAAACACCTCCGCCCTGGCTGGTGCGCTCAGCGGCGTGAGTGCCGGACCGCGAACAGGAAGGTCACCGGTGCGGTTCTGTTGGGGCGTGTGGCTGGGTCTCGGGCCAGGCCCCTGGCTGGGGGCGTGCGACAGGCAGCGGGCTGATCTTTGGTGCCTCTCCCATCAGGGTTTCTTCCCCCGTCTTTCTCCCTCCCCTCCCCTCTCTCTAAAAATGAATAAAAAATCTTAATGAGAAGTACTTCCTCATTTCTAAACAGCACACTTAGACTTAACTGACTTGCTCTATTACTTTCCTGCTATGTCCTGTCTCACTCACTGTCCTTCAGTTCTGGGGAATTTCCCTGTATGGTTTTAGCGACACTGGGATTCGGAGTAGGAAATACATGTGGGCTTTGTCCTCCTTCCTGCCACGGAGCCCCTAACCCCCCTGGATTTTCCCGGTGATAAGAGCTATAGAAGTGAAAGTGCAAGGAAGTGTCTTTTGTTATGTTCATAGATAGACCACAAGCTTTTGGAAAGTCCCTGAGGCTGGAAAGGGGCTGGCTGCCAGGAAAATGCACCAGGGCCTGGGGGCTGGAGCTTTCAGCCCTACCTCTTTACCCTGGGGAGGGCAGAGGGGATGGAGATGGACTTACTCACCAAGTGCCAGTGGTTTCATCCATCGTGCCTGCACCGCGAGGCCTTCACCAAAACCCTAGCCAGAGGGGTGAAGAGTCTCCAGGCCGGCGAATGCGGGGACGTGCCAGGAGGGGAGCACCTGAACCGGGCGTGGCATGTCTCCCACGGACCTGCCCCCTTAGGGGTCTCTTCCACCTGGCTGTCCCCGCATCGTGTCCTTGTATAAGAAGCTGGGAGCCCAGGAAGTGAGCTCTTTTGCTGAGCTCTCTGAGCTATTCCAGCGTTGTGGGAACCATGATGTATCGCAGGTCCTCTGAAGCACAGGTGACAACCTGAGGTTTGTGACTGGTGTCTGAGTGGGTGCCGGTGTGCAGGGCCGAGCCCTTGACCTGCAGGATCTGCCGCGAACTGAGGTAGACAGGGTCAGAATTCAGCTGCACTGCACGGCACCCTGGCGGTGCTGGACGGTCAGAGAACTGGGGGGCTAGGGGGGCCCCCGCATTTGGTGGCCGGAAGTACTGAGTATAGAGAGAAGAAATAAACTTTTTTCCTTTCGGTTTTAAAAATAATTCTTTCAAATGTCAAAATAACTTTAGACATTATTCTCTCTTTGTAAAACTTCTATTGGGTGTTACACCTCCTGGGTTAAGCCTCCAACTTTTTCCCCTACACAAATTTTGTTTTGCTTATTTGTTTACTTGTTTGTTTTACCTTTGGGGGGTATTCTTTTAAATTACTTTTCCAAGCCTTCTATTTGACTTTTCATTTCTATTATACCTTTAATCCCTACATTTTTAAATTCTCTACCACTTTTTTATAGTATGGTTCCCCCCATCTTATAAAATACCTTGTCTTACTCTCCGAGAACAGATGAAGTATAGGGTTTGTTTTTGCCATACTTTTTTAGAATTTTCTATCCTCAGATCTAGCAGTATTTTATTTTGGGATTTCCTGGTTGTGAAGGAAAGTCTGAAGGCTTCCACATGGAGAGTATGAGCATTGCTCTATTTCTTGAGAGGGTTGTTTGTTGACCTGAATGTATTGGAGACACGGATCTAACTCAACGTTTTCCAAGGAGACACTGAGTCGCTCCGCATTTGCGTGTATGTAAGCAAACAGTCTCGAAATGTATAAGACAAAATATTTTACAAACTGCAGGAGAAATAAACAAATTCACAATCGCAGGCAGGCAGTTTGAACACATTCCCCTTAATAAATGATAGGTCGGATATTTAAAAAGCCTAATAAAATGGATACATTCCTAGCAAGACCAATCAAGAGAAAAAGGAAGGAGAAAATTAGGAATTTAAAAGTGCTATCAACATAGAATCTGCAGCGACTAAAAATATAATAAGAGGATATTGAGAATAAATTAGCCAATAGCGAAGTGACAAGTCTCTACTAAACTGAACGTACTAATGGCCACAGAAATTGAGAAAATGTGCATGACCCACAGCTGCTAAAGAAATGCAGTCTGCAATAACTCTTCCACAGAAGATGCTCCACGCTCAGAAGGCCTCACCGCTGCACTTCTACGTGGCGTTACAGAGCGAAGGGCCTCGGTCTCACCCCTGCTCTTCCAGAGAACTGGGGGCGGGGGGTGAGCCGTTCATCGGCACCGTAACATCAACGCCAACAATCCACAAAGTCATCGCAAGAAAGAAAAACGAGAGCCCCGTCTCTCTTACGAGCAGAGACACAGAAACCCTAAAAATTAAAAAAAGAATACTATTAGCAAACCGAATCCTTCGATATGTAGGAAGGGTGGACTCTAGGACAGAGTCGGGTTTCCTCCTTACTGCAGGCCGGTGTTGACTGAAGTACCAACACGGTGGGACACACCAGCAGAACAAAGGAGGGGATGATGGTACCCATGGAACCGATGCAGTGGGAGCACGCGGCCGAACCCACAGCCATTCGCAAGGAAGAGCTGTTTGAAGACGGGGACCGGGAAGGAGCGTTCTCAGCCTGACAGAGGCTGTCTGTAAGAACGCCACGGGAGACGTGAATCTCGAGGGCCACGTGTTGGAACACCTCCTTCGAGATCCAGAACACGACCGGGGCGCCGAACGTCCCGGCGAGTATCCTTTTGCCAGCGGTTCCCTCGGGGGGGGGGTGAAGAAAGGGAAAATAAACAAGCGCAGGAACGTGAGGAGCGTGCCGTCTCGTTTGCACGCCGCGTGCGGGTGTGCAGAGACCCCCGCGGGGTCGCCCGGCGCCGGAGTCGGCCGCTGGACGTGGTGGGTATGAGCTCAGTAAGCAGGACTCAGAGTTTTTCCGTATCAGCTGTAAACAGAAACTGAAATGTTTTAGGAGTAACCGTTTACAACGCCACCGAAAAATATCGAAGACTGATCGATAAATCTAACAAAACATGTATGAGGTTCCTGTGCAGAATAACTTTAATCCCAATTAATTTAGGGAGATCATTGTAGGGCCAGACACCGTGCTTCTAGGCCACAAGGTCTAACTAACACTTACAGCCGTCAATTCCTTTGGTATTGATTCTATTGATCTGCACGGTCAGTAGAACCCCAACAGGACAGTTAGAGGAACTTTACCAGTTGATCTATATCTGTCTCTGTCTCTGTCTCTGTATCTATATCTGTATCTATCTGTATCTATGTCTGTATCCATGTCTGTATCTGCATCTGCATCTGCATCTGTATCTATGTCTGTACCTGTCTCTATGTCTGTATCTGTCTCTGTGTCTGTCTCTGTGTCTGTATCTATATCTATATCTGTATCTGCATCTGTATCTATGTTTGTGTCTGTATTTATGTCTGTATCTATGTGTCTGTATCTTTGCATCTGCATCTGTATCTATGTCTGTATCTACGTCTGTATCTATATCTGTACCTATGTCTGTATCTGCATCTGCATCTGTATCTGCATCTGCATCTGTATCTGCATCTGCATCTGTATCTGCATCTGCATCTGCACCCGATGGAGCTACAGGACCGAAGAGCAGCAGCAGGAGGGGGTTTCCTTCGCCGTCCCCCAGGCAGACACCCCCAGGCGCTCACACGCGGAGGCGCAGTGGCAGGACAACCGAAGGGAACAGACAGGAGGACGCCCCGCGGAGGACCAGGTCCGAGCACGTGTGAAACCTCCCCGGGGGCCGGAGGAGGCGGGTCAGGACCTGGTGAACAGCTGGTCCTCGGCGTCCCTGAGCTGACACACAGCTGCTCGTTTGGGAAAACCACGAACGCTTCCTTCTACTTCCCACCGCAGTGATCCCAGGTGGGTTGTGCACCTGACGTGAAGCTTCTAGAAGATAACGCAGGAGCACGCCTTCCTGGACGTGGGGCTGGGAAGATGCTTTAAATGGGTTACCGCGGCACTAATCTGCAAGGAAGAGGGGCCAGTCTGACTCATCAAAGCGAAGAGGTTCTCGCCACCAACGGTCGGCGAGGAGATGAAGAAGGCTGGCTGTTCAGCGGGAGAACACGTTCGCAGCACACAGAGCCAACCGTGGGCTTGGAGAGAAAGTGTTTTTAAAATTCCCACAAATTCACAACGAAGAACAGACTACCTGACACAAAAATGGTCGAGCCTTAAACAGGCATCTCACCAAACGGGATGCCCTGGTGGCTGGAATCACAAGAACGTGCTCAATCTGATCGGTCATCAGGGCACGGAGAATTGAAACTGCAGCGCGAGGCCACTCTGCGACTTCCGGCTTGCCTGCAACGGGAGACGCAGACAGTCCGTGGGCCGTGGGGGGAGGAGACCTCGGGACCCTCCCACGCTCCCGGCTAACACGCAGGCCCTGGAAAACACCGTCCACCGCAGCTGAATGCGCTCACACACGAACACCCAGCAGGGTCACAGTGACACGTATGTTCCAAAGCGTGTGCACGACGCGGGTACCAGCAGCTGTACAGGAATGTTCGCGCCTGCATCATCCATAACGGCGCCGAGCTGGACACAGTCCAGATGTCCGAACAGTGGGATGGCTAAGCGTGCCGGAATATTCAGGCTCGGCAACGGCAGGTGGTAGCTCTGCTCTGCGCGCGGCGACACAGGCAAGCCTCCCCGCGCGAAGCTGAATGAGAGAGGTGGGGTGCGGCAGAGCGCTGGCCACGTAGTGTGCAAACGGCGCAGAATTCAACCGAACGCGTTAGAGGTGCACGCGCAGGAAATTACACGGACGTCGCTGCCGTAAAAGCTAGCAGGGTGCCCTCCAGAGGAGAGGAGGAGGACCGGGGCGCGGAGGGGCCGCAGGCACTCGGGGTGACTGCGCTGCACTCCCTGCCCGGGAGACAGTCACGCGGTGCCGACTTCACGGGAACATCACCCACACAGTCACCCGTGAAGTCGCACACGTGCGGTTTGCTCATGTTTATGGATGCGTGGTACGTGTAACAGCGAATCAGGTGTATAAAACGGACGCATTTCATCTCCTTATTTACGCAGTCTACAATAATGAAGTTCATCTCTGCAGCCCAAATAGAAACACCACAGAATCATACTTACCCCTGTTAAACACTCCACTCTCTTCTCTTCTGTTTCACGTCATTCCACCAAAAGAGGGCTGGCGTAGCCCACTACCCTGACTTCACGGCCCACAGTGTAGAAAACACGCACCTCTAAACCATTAAAAAACGCTGGGGGTTTCTGGGAGCTCCAGGTTGGGGTCGGGGATGACCCCCTCCCGCCAGCAGCGCCCGAGGCGCCGGGCACGGGGTGCCTCTTTGTGGGGGAGGGCCGTCCCGCGTGGGGCAGGGTGCTGTGTGCGTCCAGGGTGCCCGAAGCATGCCCCCATCCCAGACGACCGGCGGGCAGAGCCCCCGGTGGGAGCCGCTGCTCGGGGGGGGGGACCCTTCGCTTCCTTCTCGCGGCTGGGTCTTCACGGGGAGTCGGCGGTGAGCGTTTCTCGGACGTCGGCGCCCTCCAGAGCGGCCCGGGCGTCCTGCACGGGGAGGGGGCCGGGACCCCAGGCGACCCTGACTCCGCGTTTCTGCAGGTGGCACGGTTAGAACCGTGGGCATCCAGGAGGGCCACCTTTCACGGAAGCCTCCGTGCTCCTGGCGCGTCCGTTTTAGACCAGGCCAGTGCGCTGGGAGATGGCACGTCCGTCACCTTCTGCGGGGGAGTCCTGGAAAACACCCCGGGGCTCCAAACGCAGTGACCCGCGGCAGGAAACGAGGGCCTTCCTCTGGGGGAGCTGGGGAGACTGAGTCCAGCCACCACGAGGCCGCAGTCGGTGGGGCTCGCAGGTGAGCAGGGGGCGCTGCCTCGGCTCCACACCTCACAGAGGAGCTGCAGGGCCTCCCCGAACTTCAGGTTTTCTTCATCCCAGTTAACTGTTCTTCCTAAATCGAATGATCTATTTTTGGAACTAAGAGGGACGCCGTGTAGAGAGAAAGGAACCGGCAGAAGGCAAGGCAGGGAGGGAGGTCGGCCGAGGAGGTGCAGGAGGACGCTGGGCCGGCGGCCTCCACCCCCGGCGCCCACCTCCCTCGTCCCACACGCGAAGCCCGGCGGAGGGCGCGCTCCCTCCCTTGGAGCCAGCGGCTGGGGCACTCTGGGCAGGGGGGTTTGCTGAAAGAATGAGGGACACGGGACATTAAAACATGTAAAATTCTGGAAACTGTGGGGACCTTCAGGACCACCGGCTGGTCCCACAGTCGGGGACACGTGCACAGCTCGGACTTCCCAGGAGAGGACCTGCTCCTTTACGATGTTTTTTTATAGCAACTTATTTGAAAGGCACCACGGCCTCAGTCCGGAAACGTGGGAGTGTCTCGTGGACGTGACCGCAGACTGGTGAGCTGTCCCCTGAAGTGTGGACTCCACGTGGGGCTCCCTGAACTCAGGGCGGCGGGGCCCGTCCACCTGAGCTGACCCTGTAGCCAGGATGACCACGCACCGGCAAGGCCATTCGGCAGACTCTGGGACCGACCAACAAGCTACCAGCGTGGACATAGGCGTCGTCTGTGCCGCCGCCTCTGCAAACACTCTGCCGGCCCTGCGGGTTTGGACCCTCCTTCCACGGCACACGTGCTCGGAGCTGCGGTGAGCCGTTCCCCCCATGCTCCCCACGCCTGTTCTCCAGGCACGGGATTGCAGCGACATTTCAGAAAGAGTCTCAGCCCTGCCTGGTGTGACTCGGTGGATTGAACATGGGCCTGCAAATCAAAGGGTTGCCGGTTCGATTCCCGGTCAGGGCACATGCCTGGGTTGCAGGCCAGGTCCCCAGTTGGGGGGCATGTGGGAGGCAACCTCACATTGCTGTTTCTCTCCCTACCTTTTCCCCTCCCTTCCCCCTCTCTAAAAATAAATAAATAAAGTCTTAAAAAATACATTAAAATAAAGAGTCTCTTTGATGCTTTTGAGTGTTTAATGAAACTACCAAGCGGAATGCACGCGATTTTTTCCAAACACACAAACTTTTGGCCCGCAAGAGAGGTGGCTCCGGAGACTGGCGGCCCAACGTGAAAGTGCGCAGACGAGGGAAGCGGACCGCGCGAACGGCCACGTGGACGTTTCCATGACCCGGGTTGTCCAGCGTTGGAATGACTCCACTAGGGAAAGAAGGAACTGCAGACTGCCGTGTGGGGTCGGGACGGGAGGTCCTTGCAGACGCCGCCACCCTGGAGCACCCCGTGCCCAGCCACGGTCAAGCCCACTGTGTCCTTCGACATCGCTCGGACGGCGAGCGAGCCCTTGGGCCGTGTGTCCGTCGAGCTGTTGCAGACGAAGTTCCAGTGACAGCAGAAGCTCCGCGCCTCCCGGAGGAAGGGCTGTCATGGGTCACACGTCACACGCACGCACACTAAGGAAAGCAAACAAAAACCTCGTCAAGGGTGAATAAGTTTACATTTTTGCATTGAGCCACCTTCGTAGCTGTTGTGGGCTGAGGGTGGCCTGCGGGCTGTGGGTTGGGCCCCCGGGGTCGCAGACAACACCTGAGGGGTGGCGGCCTGCATGGCTGTTGTGGGCTGAGGGTGGCCTGCGGGCTGTGGGTTGGGCCCCCGGGGTCGCAGACAACACCTGAGGGGTGGCGGCCTGCATGGCTGTTGTGGGCTGAGGGTGGCCTGCGGGCTGTGGGTTGGGCCCCCGGGGTCGCAGACAACACCTGAGGGGTGGCGGCCTGCATGCCTGGCTTTGTGCAGCTTTGAGAGAACGGGCGACCTTGAGCCCAGACTCACCCTCCTGACGCCTGTGTACCCACCCGTGAACCTGGGAGGACGGCAGTGTGTGTCACTAGGGCCACCGTGAGGATGCACCGTGCGGCGGGACGTGACAACGCTTAGAAGGGTTCCCGTCCGTTGATCACGAAGAACAGAAGTTGTTACAACCTGTCGCTGTTAGTTTGAGAATTATTTCTTCTACCTGTTCATCTCCCCTCACCACGACGTGGGAGACTGGGTTCTAGAAATTTCAGGAGAGAGACGTCAGCAGTCGGGGAGGCGCTGCCCCCAGGCGGAGGCGGGGACGGCACCTGAGTCACGGGGCGGCGACGGGGCGACCCGGGGAGCTGCGAGGCTGCGCGGCTGGCTGTCAGCGCACGCTAAGGACGACCCTCTCCCCGACTGTCAGCGCCGTCTTTATTTTGTCATCAAACGTCCTCTCCCTTAGGCTGACCGTGTCTCCTGACAGCCTCCCCAACCTGCGGTGAGTGACATGAGCCTGGGGAGTCGGATGTCTGGGGTTCCAACGGCCCCCTGACCTCCCGGGGAGCACCCCAGCCCCCCGGAACCTACGTTCCATCCGTGGAGTCCTGGACGGTTCCGGACGAACTCCGAGGGTGTTCCCAGCCCCCAAACAATACACGTAATCTCTGCTCCGGAGCCCTAAATTCCCGGTCCTCTGTGACACCTTCTTTTCTCCTGCCCCCAAATCCAGTCGGATTCCAGTCCTCCTCCACTTTGCGCCCACAGCCTCTCTCGACCCTGGCTCCTCTCCACCCAACGCCACCGCCTTCTCAGAAGCTCCGGCCACTGCTTGCTGGACCAGGACAGGGGCCTCAGCAGGTCTGGGCTGCGATGTGACCCCCCAGCTGGGCCTCCTTGTCCCGCCTCCCGTAGGTGCATCCTGTCCCTCGCCAATGAAACTCCCCGCATTTGCACTTCATTTTTATTCTTGTGCTCTGTCCAAACGCAACCCTTCCTCAGATGATGGTGGGTCTTTAATATCAGCTTTTGATCATCGACTCCTGTGGAATGTATCGCTCGTGGTGATAAACACCATCGTCACACCGTTTCTCTGAAACACTAAGCTTGCGAAAAATCCTGGCCCTTCCATCGAGGTGGCTGGTGTCTGTGAAAGCGACAAGGCTTGTAGTATTTTTTTTCTTGTTCTATTTTTTTTGGGGGGAGACCATTCCCCACCCCCTGCCACCCCAACACACGCACGCAGTGGAACGGACCTGGCTGTCCACGCCCGTGTGACAGCAGCCGCCTGAATTTGTCTTCGGGGGATCTGGAGTGTTCTGAATGACACGGACACAGCCGTTGTCGTGCTACCGCCTGTTTACCTGCCGAGCGTGGGCTGCGTTTCAAGGACGTACCTGCCGTGTCTCCCGAGAGGGCAATGAATCAGAATCAACAGATCGAGGAGCGACTGCCCACGCGTCCCCTGCACGTGTTCGGCCGAGCCTGTGTGGTGACGTCACTCAAGGAGCCGAGCGGCAGCTCTGCGGTCCACTTCCTCCTTTCCTTCGCCGCCAAGAGCCTGGTCTCCGAAAAGTAATTTAAGTGGAGTCCAAATCCAATTAACTTGGCAACTCCGTGAACCGTAACATCATTTGAGAAGATGATTCGAGTCAGAGAATTAGAAAACCCAAGTCGTCGCCGGCTCTCGGCGAGAGTGCCGAGAGGGACGTGCGAAGGGCGAAGGGCTGGGGGGGGGCATAGCCTGGTCGTTAGACGGGGTCCTGGGGGAGACAGCTGGGGCCGACGCCGTCTGAGGTGTCCCAGGACTTCCGTGCGTGTTTCTGTCCCGAAAAGAGGAGGCTGGGAGGCGGCACGTCCGCGCGTGCTCGGCAAGTTTCAACGAGACTGCATTCCCAACACGAGAACACGGCGCCTTTTTACGGTGCTGTTGTCTAGTATTATGATACATTTTTGGATGTAATATTATCTTTCAATCATTCTGTTGCTCGCACAAGTGCATCAGTCACATCTTGGACCAGTGAGTCATTGAGAAACGCATCTTGAAACACCGAGTCCAGGTCCGTGTGTGTGTGTGTGTGTGGGGGGGGTGATCCAGGTGTCAGTGTGACGTCACTCACACACACAGTCGTGAACACGGGGGTGGGCAACAGCAGGCTGGACATCGCTTGACTCCTGGAACCGGTCCACCCAGACATGGAGAGGGGCTTCTGCACGTCTGGGCCTGAAAGTGTTTTGTATGTATTCTATGCATGATCAGCACATGTTAATATAATTCACTATACATTGCATATAATATGAATTGTACTATTATTATTATAACTTTTGCATATATATTATAGACATTCCTAAAGCTATATGAAGAACAAATCCATTATTTTTGCACGGCTCTCTCTACTCCCCGCCCCTCAATACCTTCAGAAGTGGCCTCTCCCTCCTGGGGCCCTCAGCCTCTGCGGTCCCCACCGCCTGCCCGGTCACCTGCGCTAGCGTGCTGGCATGTCCTCTGACCACCTCCTCCCCGTGGCTCTGGTACGACACGGGCCTCTGTAAATTTTATCTCCGAAATGTCTCGTATTGGGACTATTCAAAATGCCAACGCGAGTGCGCCATCCCCTTGATTAAGAATCTTTCTTGAGTGTAGCATAGAACAAGGTAGGGTAAACTCCCACGGTCTACCCCAAGCATGTTCCCTACCTGCCATGGCCGCACGCCCCTGACCCTGGCTTTGACCAAGGGTCTTACCCGTCGTAACCAGGCCTTGTCCTTGGGAGCCTCTGGGTCTTTGGACACACCGGTCCCCTTGCCAAGAGCTCGAGGGTGCGGTACCAGGTACCTTTCTGGACTCCAGTGTCGCCCTCGCTGAAGGCCTCCTGGGTCCTCCTTCCGTCAAAACCTCCCTGCTTGGTTTGCTCACGTCCCTATCAGTATATTCCCACGGCTTCACAATGATTAGGTAGCGACTGGACTGGGCGCTCCTTGAAGTCAGGGGCTCTGCTCCGGCGACCTTTGCGATGCCTTGCAGACGAGGTGGACACCCAAACCAGCGCAAGGAAGTGATCTCGCCCAGCGGGACGTGCTGGCAGGGGCGGCGCGAGGACACCGGGCGCACGTGCCGTCAGCGCGCTGCCCACACAGAGGGCGCTGCCCCTCGGCCGCGAGGCGCAGACGCGGTGCTGGCGGTTCTCACTTCTCACCGCATCTTCCATCGCGTCGCTCCAGGCGATACAGGTCTTGCTGCTTCCCTGCAAGGAGTGCCTTCCTCCTCCCTTTACTGGAAGGGGGGACACGGGGCTCGCTCACTCGGCTGTTTTCCCCCTGCACCTGGGAACCAAGTACACTTCCCCTGTCGGGTCACACGGGCAGCTTGAGGGGAGAGCCCTGGCGGGTGCGTGTCGCCGAGTGGGTGCGGAGCGGTGACGGCGACCAGAGGAGGAGGGTGGGGAGAGACGCAGCGGGAAAGGCAAGGCTATCGGATGCCGCGGCTGGAGAAGGCCGGCCAGAGCCGGAGAGGAGACCCTCCTGCACCGCAGGCTACTCGGCAGGGAAAAGAGACTTTGTCTGAGGAAGAACCAGCTGCAGCCTGCGGGCCCCCCCAGGGTCTTCACGGCACGGGCCGCACCGAGACGCCCGCCCGCGGTCGGAGCAAACCGCCGCGCCCGTTGACCGCCCTTTCTCTCCCTGGGGGGGTGCACGGCGCTTCTGTTTGGACGAGTCCCCTCCGGTGCGAGCGGGGGCGCGGGCTGCAAGGCCTGGTTCTTCATTCGCGTTATTTAGCGTGCCGCAGTGTGCGTCCCAGGGCCGGGGCACGTGCATAGTGAAGTCACCGATACGCTGTGTCTTTAAAAGCCGGGGGAGCGCGCAGAGCGGCGGCGGCGGTCAATACCAATTTCCACATCTGGGTCGATGCGGGCGATGGCTCTGTAGCCGCGGAGGCTGCTGCACACCCTCGGGGGAGGGGCTCCGAGCGCGCCCTCTCTCCCTCTTCTCTTCGGAAGAAACAAATACACCGAACCAGGACCCGGATTTCCGCACCATCAGCCTGCCGCCACCCTGCTTCGCCCCCTCCCCCGTCACCCACAGCAGCGTCCCCTCTGGCAGGCGGCTCACCGCGTGTGCGGGCGGCACGTGCCGGAGGGAAGGCAGGGGCAGCAGGCGTCCGACCGGACCTGGGCCTCCGCTCCAGGGCCCGGGAGGCCGCTTCCTTGGAGACAGAAGGGGGACCGTGTGGACTCACGTCCTCTGGGTCACCGTGTGTGTCTGGGTAACGTGGAAGGAAAATGTCCCTTTGGGTGCCGCCCCGAACCTGTCGTTCCAAGGGACCGTCCCCCACACAAGTGGGTCTGGGCAGCTCTTATTCTCAAGGCTCCGTGGCTGGAGCTGCCGGGGGATGGCCGCCGAGGTGGGGACAGCAGGGATGGGCAGGGACACCGCCAGCTCCGCAGGGGGCTGTCCTGGGGTCGGGGCCCTCCAGCCCTCGTCCTGGGAGTGGACGGTGTTGGTCCGGCGAGGCCCAGCGGACAGGCTGTGCGTCCATCAGCCGTGAGCGCACTGCAGAGAATCCGACCAGGTGAGCTCCTCCTCAGGGGGACCAAGTCCCCTCAGGGCCCCGACGTGGCCCTGGGGAAGCTGAATCCCCGCTGGCTAGATGCTGCAGCCCTGACCGTGACCCACTGGACCTCGAAGGCAGAGCCGGTGATACGCACCAGGCGCCGCTGGAGGCCGCGCAGGGGCCAGAAGGCGTGGCTCTTCCAGGCGGTCCTCACACCAATTCCGCCCGTCTTCTCCACCGCTTGCATCTCCTCCTCCTTCCCGGTTTCACAAAGTACCGCCTTGCCTGCGTCTCATCCACCCCTCTCAGGCCCTGCGCCCTGCATCCCTTTGCAGAGCAGAGCCTGGCAGGGAGGAGGTCTCACGGGTGGGGAAGGGACCCGAAGCAGCAGCTGCACCGTGAGCAGCAGGCGGGTAGGACAGAGGGGGCTGCAGGGTCGCCTCCGCACTTCCTCTCGGGGGCTGACGCTGCCGGACAAGGACGAAGGACCGCAGACGCCTCCCGTCTGGGCTGCCCTGGGGAAAGCAGCCCGGCTGTGCGCGAGGACCTCGGCCTTGTGCCTGGGTCACTCTGCCCTTCAGCGCGGGCCCCGCGTGCTCACTCTCTGCCCGCTCTCCCGAAACACACCACCCGCCGCAGTCGGCCCTGGGAGGCCGCGCATTCCTGAAATTATCACGGCTTCCCTGAAGTGTCGGCAAATCCCCCTAAATTAATCTTCACGGAACGAGATTCGGAGGAGCCCGCAGAGCTCAGTGACCGTGGAAAACGGGCTGTGAGGCCGCACGAGTCTCCCTGCTCCGCCCACAAGTGACTCTCCCTGGCCTTGCCTCCTGTGGGCCCCCAAACCTCCCGGGTCGAGGAGCAGCAGTGGGTGGGATTGTGAAACGATCAACGCGGGTAGGAAAAGCCCCAGAAGCCTCCCCGTAAAGCACCCAGCCACCCCGAATCCGGCCAGCATCTGAAGTGTTTCTGTTGTCATCGCCGGTTTGCTGTCCGGTGGCTCCCGCGTCAGCCAGACAAGAGGTTTTGGGCGTGACGTGTTCAGCAGCGCACGGGGCTCGGCGGTCGGTCCCAGCGGAGGAAGACGAGGCTGCCTCGTTCCTGTGGTTTCACCGAATTTCCTTTAGTTTTCCAGAGGGCTGTGCTGTCTTTTATTTGGGGGTTTGGTGATCGCCCTGTTGCATACAAGGTCACCCGCCGTTCTCGGGAGATAGTGGCCGGTGAGGCGCCCCCAGCCTGGCTGAAGAAGTTACCACGACCCCCCATCACGGGACGGGGGTGGCAAGGCACCCCTTTTCCACTGAAAAGAGACAAAAGAAATTACGTAGGGTCCCCCACCTACTACCAGACCAACGTCTAAACGTTTATGGAACGTCACTGGGTGGCCGCCGAACACAATGGTGTGGCCACGGGCGTGCGTGGGCATGTGGCAGGTGTGGGCACCAGACCCCAGGAGAGAAAGGCAGTCTTATCTGTCTGCCCCTCAAGAAACTCAGGGTAACAGCCACACGGTTTAAGGCAGCCGATAAAAGGGCGAAACCCCAGACTGAACGTGAAAAGGAGACATAAACCCAGCGTGTTCATCAGCCCCAAGGTGAAGAACGTCCTGTCCCCGGTGGTCGGTGGACGTCCTCCTCCGCCTGGCCTGTAGTTCCGGGCAGAGAGGTCCCAGCCCCTCGCCCGCCACGGGGACAGCTCGATGGAGAGTCCCTCGCTGCTGGGCGGGGGTGGGGGGAGCCCCGGGCACTGACGGGGGTGGGGGGGAATCTGACCCCGCCCCTGGGAAGCCCAAGGCGGAAAGGAGAGCAGTGAGTGTCCCTGGGGGCCTTTCCTGTGCCTGCTAGTCCTGAACCCTCCTGGTGCCGGGCACGTGCGATAGGGGGTGAGACCGGAACTTACGTTCGCTTCGAGGCTTGTTTTCACGAAATGCACGGAGCGCCTGCGAAGCGCTCAGTGCCGTGGGCTCCGGTGTTTATTTACCTGCGCCTTGCCTGGCCTCCGCGCGGCTGCGGGTTAGCTGCCCTGCTCCCTAAGGCGCCTCGATGCCCGTCCCCGTGGGGTGCTCGGGAGAGCAAGTCCAGGCTGCTTGGTGGTGCGCCCCATGCTTCTCACGGAAGTCCGGTGAGCTGGCAAGGCTCGGCGACGTCACCCTCCGACGCCGATCGGAGGTCCGTGGGAGCGACGACTCGCTTGCAGCTCACACTGCAACAGCTGCAGGATCCGCCGCACGCTTTATTCCTTTGCTACGGCTCTCTAACTCGAGGGCTGCTGGCTCGGTCCCCGGGTTTTGATACCAAAGTCGTTAACCTAGATGGATGGGCCGAACTCACGCTCCTCCCTGGGAGACTCGGCTGTTACGTGGAGGAAGAGACTCACCAATGCCTGGGCTGCGAGGCTAAGACGGAGACGGTTGTACTCCCATCAGCGTGGCTGGTTCGCTGGCTCTGTTCTTGGGTCCAGACGCTCCCTTCACCCCACCCACGTGCCCTGAACTGGCGCGAAACACCGAGACGTGTCCGCCATCACGCGGGCCGACATCACCACTGAAGAAGCCATCTGTGTCTTCGTGATTTCAAAATAACCAGTTCAAAATAACCAGCTCCTATATTTTTAGGAGCTATTTTGTGTGACTCCCCACACCCCACAGGCAGGAGGGGGGCGCTCAAGTGGGCAGCGGTGAGAGGGACCCAGGGGGGCAGGGTCTTGAAGCTGAGATCGCAGAGACCCCAGACCGGGTGGAAAGACACCAACTGCGAGCTGCAGAGTAAGATGCTAACTGTGACGGCCAGACGCCCTAAGCCACATGTAGGTGCCACTTCCAGACCTAAGTCGGGACGTCCGGGGGCAGAGGCAGTCCGGCGGCCGGGGATATACCTCGGAGGGAGCAGCAGAGAGGCGGTTCTCGCCCGTGGGACTGGGCGTGAGCCCTGGGCGTGATCGCAGCTAGAAAAGAAACAGGGAACTCGGAGGTTTGCGAAGATCAGCCCCAGGAGCCGGAAGGCGGCTGGATGAGAGCCCGCGCGGTGAGGACACTGCAAACCGAGTGAAGACAGCCTTCCGGACCTCGGGGCACCTGCTGGACCGGGTCATCACCACCGACAGGCGTGACCGGGGGTGACTGGAGCCCGGGGCCTGCAACCCAGGCGAGGGCCGTGTGGGGTGTGGGTTCCAGAGGTCAGGCACGGGGCTGAGGGTGTGGAGGCGGCGAGCCGGCCCGTCCCCTGAGGAGCTTTGTTTTCGGGGAGAAGAGAGGAGAGACACGGCAGGAGGGAGACACGGAACGGGCGAACGCAGGGTCTCGGCTGCGAGCGTGTCCCCGCGGTGTCATTTATTGGGTCGTTCTCCGCACGCACAAGCCGACCTCTGCCCCGCCCTGCATGAGATCAGACGTTGACACGCTGATGAGACGATTCAGTTAAGGAAGAAAAATCGATGACGCGGGGAAGGAAACAGAGGCAGGCCTGTGTCCTTGTGTGGAAGAGAGGGGACCCGCTGGTCCAGGCCTCGGGGGCGCGCGGCACAGTCACGGCCAATGTCACCGCGGTCGGACGTCACCGCGGTCGGACTTCACCGGCTGGCCCTGCGGCCGCCTCTACAACCAGTCGGCGTCCTGCCCGGATCCAGAGCTTAAAGTATTTTTAAGCCGAGAAAATCTTCTTTTCCACATGCAGTCTTAGAATTCGTGTCTGCCAGATAAATCCAGGCGGCAGGGTGGCCAAGGGAAGGTGGGAGGCCGGGGCCCGCCGGCTCCGCTGCCCGGCTCCCCTCCACCCCACCCCACGGAAGCCGCGAGCGCGTCCCAGAACCCGAGGACCGAGCTCGGCCTGGACTCCGCGAGCCCTCCGAGCTGCGCGAGGCCGCTCGGTGGGTGGGGCTGCTCCGCCCACTCTCTGTTCAGGGCGCAGGCTGTGGCCGTGAGCTCTGCGACAACGGCCGCACAGGCTGGAAGAAATGACGGGACGCATGCACCTCTGCTGGGCGCAGGTTCTCTCCCCTCCCCCCGCACTTCCCCCCACACCCCCAAACCTAGCGAGTCGTGTGCAAAACAGGGCCTCCTCGGGGAGACGCCGATCTTGTTAACAGCGCCGGCTGTCTGCGCGAACATCTGCCTTCGCGGCACATCTGTGCGGGCGCGGCTCTCCGCAGGGAGACCTCGGCTCTGTCGCGGGGAATCTCACGCGTGTCTCCCTCCCGGTTCCGAGCCCCTCCCCTGCGCGGCCAGTCAGTTGCAGGTGGAATGGCTCTGGCGAGCTGCACCAGGAGCTCAGTACCTGCTCTGCAGAGCCCCAGGTAGTGCGGCCGCCGCCGCTGCGGCTGATGAAGCTGCGGAGAAGCCGTTTCGCTGGGATCAGAGCTCTGACGCCAGGAAGGAGGCCGGGAACGCTGCCCAAAGGGCCGCTGTGCCGGAGCCGAGACACCAGGGCGGCTCCTGGTGGAGACAGACGGGCTGTGAGGCCGGGTGGGGGGCGGGGTGGGGGTGCGGCCCCCGGAAAGGAGGCAGCCCCGGAGCCGGAGGAGCCGAGGAAGAGGCCACAGGCCTGGGGCGGGGCTGGGTGAGCACCGAGACTCCGGCTGCACCTCCCAGAGACTCCGCTGGCCAGCCGCTCACTCACTAACCCGCTTCTTCGATGGACGCTGACCCAGCGCCTGGGTGTCCGCAGCGCGTCACGTCCCACAGGCGCTGCCCTTGAGAAGCAGCTGGTCCGGCGGGTGGGACGGACATGAAGCCGAACTGGACAGCCACGGAACGCGGGCACGCACGGTGACGGAGAGGTGCACGCAGGTCACCTCTCCCCCCAAAGCTTGGTGCCGCGACCCCGTCTTCCCGAGGCTCGCTCCCCAAACAAGCCGCTCCCGGGGCGCCTGTCCGCTCGCTCTCAGTTCGTCTTGGCGAGGAGGCGGGCCATCCAGCCCAGCGGGCCGAGGGTACCCTTGGTCTCCCTGGTACCCCCCACCACTCTCTCAGGTGTGTTTGGGGGTCAGGGTGAGGGCGAAGGAGGGGGGCTCAGAGCTGCCAAGTGACAGGTCCCGACCGACCTCCTCGGCGTTTTCGGCCTACCAGCCCTCCCAGGGTCCCTTCGAAGCAATTTGTGGTCCCGTTATCCTGTGCCATTAACCCAATTAGTGTAATTGTGCCCAATTACGTAATCTGTGTGACTACAAGAGGAATCCCATAATTAGACGATGTAATTAGGTAATTAATAGATGACGTGGGAAAAAATCCATAGAAAACGTTCCGAGATGGACGTGGTCCTGCCTGAAGCAAGCGCTGTGCTCACTTCAGCATCCCAGCCAACTCCTCTGTTGGGGACGAGCGATCCACCAATTAGCTCCAATCCAGGCCGTAAGACTCTCGGTCTAAGAACTCCTGCTCTCTGTACCACGTCCCTCCGCCCAGTGTCACAGACACGGGGCCACGTCCTCTCTCCGAGCTGCTTTCAGGAGGGAGAAACAGCTCCCACAGAGCGTAGCGGTAGGCCGCACTGGGTCCCGGGTGAACCAGCTCCGACACCGAGCCCACAGTGACGGGGAGACCGTGTCCCAGGCGCCCAGCCCGGGGCCGACGCAGAGCTGGTGCCTCTGTGGCCGTCTGGCTGGCGGCTCCCACGCTTAGGCAAACCCAGCAACTCTCGGGAGTTCAGTGGGGAGAGAGGGGCCCGTCAGTTCCGCCTTCAAACGCACCTCCAGCTCCTCCGCGTCCTCCTGCCCCGCGGCCTCCACCCCCCCGTCCAGGCACCTGCCCGGAGCACCGTCCTGACTCAGCTCCACGCCGCCTCTCCCCATCTCCTCAGCGATCAGCATCGCTGCAGTCCCCTGCTAAAAAGTTTTAAGGGGGAAAACCCACATCCAAGTGTCACACGGCCCGCAGGGTCTCATGGGGACAGGCCCTGCCGACCTCCCCACCTTGCTTTCCAGCCCTCCGCCCAGACGGTCTCTCTGCGCCGGCCGTCCCCCACGGCTCCCGCAGCTCTTCCTGGCCTCGGGGCACGGCGCCCCGTGTCTGGGAGGGGCTGCGTCCACTCATCCCCCAGGCCCCTCGTTCCGCAAGTTCTCCACCACCCCTTTCTTTAAAACGCCGCCTCACCACCGCCTCCCGTGACCCAGGACGCCTCTTCTCCCCAGCATCGGCCCCATCTGCAACTCTGCCCTGACCATCCGCAGCATCATTTCAGGCTCCGAACTGCCCGTTAGAGGGTGGGTGACCTCCCCAAAACCAGGGCAGAGGCGTTTACACGGTGATGTCACGGGATTCTGGGGCCCCGGGTGGCGGCCACCAGGCGCCCCTGGAGGAACATGTAACATCTCCAACGCACAGCTGTGACCACACCGTGCCCGTTACCCCCGGGTGCTAATTTCGGCCGCCCCTGGGAGACCAGCCGATGACGCCTCTGCAGCTGACCCATGCGGACCCACGGGTGGTGCCCGCTTTGTGCCTCGTGTTACCTGTCCTGGAGAGAGACCACGGGCGGAGGAAATGGCGACGGAGACGTGGGAACGCACCAGCGTCTCCGCAGGAGCAGGTGGAGGGTGGGAAAAGGTGCTGTTTTGAGGGAAGGCTCTCCGAGTCACGAAAAGCGCCCAAGCCCCCCACGGCCGGACAGTGGGCTGAGCTGCGCCCAGCCCGGCACCGGGCGGGGTCTCCGCGGCTCGTTCGCAGAGGGCCACTGCCGGCTGGTCACCTCTCTGACGAGCCTGGCGGCTCCGCTATCCCGTGCCCCACTTGCGCTCACGCCCGGTTCCACGTGTCCTTCGTGAGCCCGCGGCTGTGTCCGCCGGCCCGCAGCTGCGCAGCGGGCGCACGCGACTCTGGCCGGGGCAGCTCGCAGCTTCGTTCCTGGGCGGCGGCGCGGCGTCACCCCACGCGAGACGCCCTTCTTCGCCGCGCACTTCCGGTGCCCTCGAGGCCGTCTGCCGTCTTCGCGGCGGGAGCCACGCGCCGTGCTCATCGGACTCGAGCCGCGTCCTCCGACGTTACGAATGAGAGAAGCAGCCCAGCCACGGCTACTTTGAAACCCAGACCCGCGGAACCGGCCCGCTTCCCTGAGGTCCCGGGGCCCGCTGCTCTCCCACCCAGAGGACCTTCCTCCCGTGAGGCGGGGCCCCAAATTGCCGGGGGGGGGAGTTAAAAACGCCAGTGCTGGCAAGCGTGGCCGTACTGCGGAGCGCCCCCCAGAGGCTTCCCGAGTCTCTGCAGGCCTGCGCGGCGCCCCGCCATGGAAAATCACAGGATGCCGGGTCCCCCTGCGTCGGGCTGCGCGTCGCCAGGGGGCAGGTCTGGGGTGCCGTGGCCAGACAAGAGCCGGCCCTCCGTGTCCCTGTGTTGGCAGGTAAAGGTGCCGACGCCCAGGGAGACGGGTGGCACTCGTCCTCTGGTTGCTCCTTCACTCTGTTGCCTTGACAACGGCCATGGAGGTGGATGGCACGGGAGGCTCGGAAGCCTCTGGGTGAGAGGGTCGCGGTTCTCAGCCCCCGCTTTCGAAGAGCCGCTGCCTCTTCCTGCACTTAGTGTAGGGCTGTCCTGGGCTGTCCCAGTCCCCCCGCCCCGCATCAGAGCCACCATCCTGCGGGGGGCGCTCTCCAGGGGGAGCTGGGCCCCGGGAAGTGGGGGGGCTCTGCCATCAGAAACATTTAGGGGGACCTCGAAGCTCTGTAGCTGCCATCCGCCCAGGATGTCTTCTGTGTCCCCAGCGAGGCTTTCTGTGCCGTCCTCCCCTCTGGTCCTCCCTCCGGTGTCTCAGCCTGTCTGCCCCGGTCTCTTCCCACAGGTCCCTGCGACTCACACGGAGCCTGCCGTTTCCTACGGGCTCTGCCGTGACTCACCCCTGTCCCAGCAGGGATGGCACGGCTGTCTCGGGGACACCCGCCAACGCGGCGGGGGGCCCTGTGGTACCCCAGACTCTCGTGGATGGTGCCTCCTCCCAGAGCAAGACTCTGACACCCTCGCGCTCCCCGAGACCCTGACTGCCCCCCTGTGCTGTGTTCACCGCCGCGGCTAGAGCAGCCCCCACCATGGCGAAGGAACAGGGTGAGATGTTTCGAAAGGGCACCGGGCTCAGAAGGAAGGGGGCCCAGGGCTCAGGGGTCGTGCTCTTCCAGGGTTCCAGGCAGAGACACGGAGCTCATGGGGACCACGGCACGGGAGATGGGGGCGGGGCTGGCCCTCTGAGCAGCACTGGGCAGCTTGTGGGGGCCCCTTGGGAGCGTGCAGCCTGGCCAATGTCTCTCACACAGGCCCAGGCTCAGGCCTGGGGCCAAATGGCTGAGCCAGGACAGACCCGGGGTCCTGGGGCTGCGCCTACATCCCTTCAAGGGGAGGCGTCGGGTTTCCTCGGAAGCCGACCCTGAGACGGAGGTTTGCTGGGAAGTGTTCTCTGAGGGATTGCGGGGCAGGGACAGGGGAGACTAGTGGTGCTGGGTCCCTGGGCGCCCCTCCCAGGGGACCCCTGCCGACTGTCGGTCCTGATGGAGGCGGGGCTGGGCCTGGGCACCCCCAGCTGGTGCCGGAGAAAATGCTGCTCCCGGGGACAGAGGGGACCGGTGTGGTCACCAGCTGTCTGCTTGCCCTGAGCCTCGGTCCTGGGGAAGAGGTGACAGGCACAGCGGCACCGGCTACAGCCTCTCGCACACTCCTGCCCCCCCCCCACGCCCCGGGTTGCAGGTGCTTTAACTCACGTCATCCGTTTATCCCCAAGGACCAGTTAGGTCACAGGACGTGACGTCACGGAATCCCACGGCCTGGAGAGGCCTGCGGTCTCCCGTGAGTTTCCGTCCAAGCCGAGTCCTCCGTGTGCGCCCTGACTGGGGACTGACCCCACAGCCTTGTCGGATTGGGGCGTCACTCTAGCCAACTGAGCTGCCCGGCCAGGGTGAGGACGTATTTTTCAAATGAAACCCGGGATGCGTTTAACAGGGGTTAGAAATGAACCAGCACAGAGAGCGCTGGCCTCTGGCCTCGACCCGAGTGACAAATACCTGTCCGGACACGGTGCGCACGGAAGCCGGGATTGCGTGTCCAAGCTCACCCTGTCTTCCTCCTTCTGAGAAACACGGCCTGTCACAGCTGCCTGGGCCCCCGCCCCCGACGTGCTCACCCCGTCCCGGCAGGCTCCCCGCTAGGAGCGGGCCTCGGGCCGCGAGCACCTCGCCCCTCGCCAGGCTCCCCACCGGGCTCCTCTCTGCGTCCCCGGAAGACGGGTGGCATCGGACATGGGTGTGACGCTACTATCGGGGGGGGGCACCCACTTTGTCGTTTGTTAAGTGACCACCCGGCCACCACCCTGCTGCCGGCAACCTCCCGATTCACTGGGCCCTGGGGTAGGACTGGCGAGGTCCGGCGGTCCGGGGTGCGAGCCTAAGTCCACCACCTTCCCTGAGCGCCCCTTCGGGGCGCCCGGCGTCGGCAGCGGTGGGGAGAGAGCCAGGACAAGCCTCCCAGGGTCCGCGCGGCGGCAGCACTCGCAGGCTCTGCGCTGCGGGGGCGGAGGGCGAGCTGCATATAGCGAATGAAGGCAGCCGACGACATGGCCCGCGGCTGACACGGCTGAAGCCACCCCCCCCCAAGACCGAGGGCTCTTCTGCCCCGGAGGCGCCCAGTTCCCAGGGCTGGGGCTGTCATCCTCCCTCGGCAGAGCCGTGGGGTCATTAAGAGAAGAGCTGATGCCACCCTCGGGCCGTGATCCTGCCTGCCACGGCTGCAGCTGACACAGGCGTGACATCGCCTTGGTGTCAAATCCAGGCAGAGCGGTGTCCTGCCTGTCCCAATATCTGCTGGAAATCAGCTCTGGGAGGACTTTAATTGGTTCCACCTCCACTCCAGGACGACGGAGACGCAGGGACTGAGTGCCCGCCCGGGGCGACGCTGGACTCCCCGAGCACTCTGCAGGTGCCGGGACGCCGGGGGCCCTGCAGGGGGGCCGGGAGGGGCTCCAGGGAAGTCCCGGCGCCGTGCACGTGTGCGTGTGTGTGATATGTCACAAGCGTGTGGATCCCATGTGCGCGTCTGCATCTCCGGGCACGTGGAATAACAGCACCGTTGCTCAGGGAAACGGGGTCAGACGGGCGTTCCTGAGACACGCGACCCTCTCCGCCACTCCCACAGCGACCGTCTCAGGGACGGGAGCGGGCGGCGTTTGCTGTCGTTCCGCCCCGCCCCACCCCCCCCACCCCCCCACCCCCGCTCCAGGGAACGAGCCCTCGCTCCTCCCTCCTCGGTGGTTCCGCAGCGTGGACTCCCGCTTCGATTTCGACCTCGTCAGGAGCGGGGCCGGGGACCGGGTCAGCCCGCTGAAGCGCCCCAGTCCCTGGCCACCGTGACTGGTCAGAGACGCAGGCCCGTGGCCAGATCCAGCCTTTCGGACACGGTCCTGGCCGGGCAGAAACCCGGGGGAGGCGGACGTTCGCCCTTCTTTGCCACCAAGTGGGAAAAGGGGGCCCCGAAATCCAAATCGAACGTGTTCAGAGGAAGGCGCCGTGGAGCAGGGAGAGGGTGCAGCGAGGGAGAACAGCGAGGGGGCCCCCGGTCTGGCGGCGCCCGAGGCCAGCAGCGCCTGCGGGCTTCCCTCCCTCAGGGAGAGAGTAGCTCAGCCAGCTCCCTGTGGCTCGGACCCCGCGCGGTCAGGGTGACGGCGCCAGCGCGGATGTTGGTCCTCGCGTTTCGCTCGCGTCTCTGGGGTGCCTGCTGCTTTGCGGGAGTTTCGGAAAAGGGGGTGCCGCCCCTGCTCACTGGTCCACGGGGCTTGCGGACATCGGCTGCTCCCCGGAGACGTCTCCCCACCTCGGGTTTGGAGGAGGGTCACGGGACGGCCAGGCTTCCTGGAAGAGGCTTCCACCTAGCGGGGTCCTCGCCGCGTGGTGACACGCCAGGGCTGCCCAACGTCACGTCTGAGGAGGGGAGACTCTCCGCTCTTGCTCCTGCCTGGGGATCACCGCTGTGAACTGGGGGCGTGGGCCGGCGATGAAAGGGACGCTCACCCTCGGCCAGGGCAGGATGATGGACAGTGAGGTTTCGGGGTCCGGTGGCGGGCGGCCTGCTGGCCAGCCCGGGGCGGGCGGCCTCCTCCCGGGCAGGGAGGCTGGGCCCTGCATCTGAGGAGCAGAACGAGCAGGAGGAGGCGGCCGGCGTTGGCCGTCCGTGCACCCGGCGTCTGCCGCCCGCTGGCCCGGCACCAGCGGGCCTGCGATCCAGAGATCAGTTCGCGCCGAGTGACGGGTGCCAGGTCCCCCGTGACCCCGGGCACCACGGGCAAGCCGACCGTCTGCAGTTGCCGTGCGGGGCCCAGTGTCCGAGTGACCCCGGCAGCTGCCTGGGGCGGGGCTCTCTACGGCCTGGCGCGGGGCCCAGAGCCTGGACGGAACCCTGCGGGGCACATGGATGCACTCTGCGGTTTCCTGCTCTCAGGTGGAAACCCTGCCCTGGCTGTCCCAAGGCCTCTCGGGCATGGCTTCGGTGCAGAACCGACGGCAGCCTAATGTTGCATCACGTGATCTTTCAAAAAGAGACGCTCAGTGATTTGAGAGAGAGAGGAAAACACTGACGTGAGAGAGAAACACTGATCAGCTGCCCCCCTCCCCGCCCCCCGACGGGGGTCGAACCTGCCGCCGTAGCTGCAGGGGACGAGGCTCCCAGCAACCAAGCCACCGGGCCGGGAACATAAACCTGGTCTTTCCAGTGACACCGCCTGGTGGCGGCTCTTCGGGGCTTCGACGGGAAGCGTCTGGCTGACTCGGGAGGGAGGGGGGCAGGCCTCGGAAGCACCTTCTCAGGCCCCTGGGAAGGACTCGAGTGGGGACGATGCCCACCACCGTCACCCACCACGGCCGCCACTCGGGGCCACCGCCCGCCGTGTATGCCTGGCCCCGGGCTCAGCAAAGCTGCTGTCCCCACAGGGAGGCCACTCCCTCCGGACGCAGGGGCTCTGGACTGGACAGTGTTTGGGCCGGGGCCTCCCCACGGGTCCGGCCAAGAGTTTCCGTGTCACGTCCAGGTTCCCTGCCCCCGTTCTCTGTCCTCGCCCTCTCTTCACAGAGCCGGTCCTGCGTGTGGTCCGGCTGCCCCTCCGCCCCCCACGGGCACCGCCTCCGGCTGGGACGTCACACGGGCAATCTCACTTCAGCACCCAATTCCCGCGGGGCCCAGGCCGACGGGAGCAGGAGGTGGGGTCCCGGGAGGCGCGCTCACGGCCCAGCGGGCAGGCAGGCCCTGTCCCGAGGCACGTGCGGGAAGAGGGTGGTCACAGGTCCCTGTGGTGGCCTGGTGCTCACGCACGAAGAATCCCCAGCAGACGGCAATGACAAGACCCCACTTTCAACATGACGGGCAGCTGCTGACACTGTGTCGTTCCGACGGGTCACAAGGCACGTCAGACGCCGCCATGACCGCTCCCGAAGGGCCAGCGCCTGTGGCTGACCTGTTTGGACGTGAATGAGGTTCCTGTTACGGGCCACCTTGCCCACCGGCGCCCCCCGCGTCCTCCCGAGTCGGGGAGGAGGGGCGGGTGTAATTACCAGGAAACGCAGCCCGAGGCCCGCTCCATCCGCCTTGCCTGTGTTAGGGAAGGGGGACAGAGCCACCGGTCTAACCGGGCCACCGCGGCTGTCCCTGGGAGCTGAGCGGAGGCACGTGACGGCCAGTCTAACAGCGGTAGACCCTCAGCTCCGTGGCGGGAGCCATCCAGTGGGGTAACCCCTACAACCTGTGAAGCCGCCGCCCTTGGCCTTGCCTGGGCATGGGTGTCAATCGGCCATCCGGCAGGCCCAGCACTGCTCACGCCCGGTCCTGCAACGCCCCCGGGCAGGCGCACGCGCCAACGACGCCGCTTCCCAGCCCGCTCAGTCTGCCCCGGGGAAGTGAACTCGGGCGCCGCCGGACCTCGGGCCCCCGAGACCAGGCGTCGGACAGTCCCGCCGAGCTGGTGGCATCTTTGGGGTGCAAGTGCTGCCGCAGTGTGAGACGCGCTCTGTCACGTGCGGACAGGACGATGGAGGGCGAGAGCCCCCGCCTGCGGGGCCCCACACCCCAACTCTGTCCCGGGGCCCCCGGCGACTGGCCGGCGGAGCCGGAGAGCCGGCTGGGGGCGGGAGGGCGCCAGGCGCCTGGAGTGGCGCGCGCGCCGAGCGCTGACTCAGGGTTTCCGGGCTGGGAGGAGACGCCGTTAATGACCCTTTTATTCATGCAGAAGTTCCCGAAGAGGAGCGGAGCGCTCCATTAGTAATAATTGGAAAAGTGTCTCTTCGGGATTATGTCAAAACCTGAAGATGAGCTTCTGCCAAAACATTTTGGTGACATGCGCGGGAAGTGTCTGACAGGAGGTGCCACCGTGGGCTTCCCGGGGAGGTTCTCCCAGAGAATGGAGGGGAGAGGCTGGGGGGGGGGGCCCGGGGCCCCGGTCCTCGGCCTCAGGGTCCCCGCCGCCTGGTGGCCCGGCCTCTGCCAGACGCTCCAGACGGGTCCCACCAACGCGGGTGGGGCCCCACGGCGAGATCTGTCTGACCTGGGCTGTCTGATCCTGCGAACCGGGAAGGCTAAGACAGGGCACACCTACTCCTGGGTGACACTGTGTCGGCGCTGACCTTGAGTCAGAGGCAGGGGGACTGCCTGGAAAGGTGATCACAATATTATTGTGGGGGTGGTTATTCGAGTCTATAACTTTGTGAAGATCATCAAATGTGCCCTGGCTGGTAGCTCGGCTGGTTGGAGCATCGTCTGATACGCCAGAGCTGTGGGTTCAATCCCTGGTCAGAGCACATACAAGAATCCGCCAACGATGCATCAGTAAGCGGGACAGCAAGTCGGCTTCTCTCTCGCTCTCCGTCTCAAATCAATCCATCAGTCAATCCATAAAATTTCAATAAAAGGCTCACTGAAATGGACACTTAAAGAGGGTGTATTTTCGTATGTAAAGTCCACCTTAACGAAGTTTTAACGACTTTATGAGAGAGACAGAGACCGAAGGGAGGAGGAGGAAGGGGAGGAAGACGATGCTGGTGACAAGGTCGGAAGTTAGAGAAGGACAGAAGGACAGAGGCGGGCACACACTCGAGGGACCCAGAGAGAGTAGGGAGGTGGGTGTGAGGACAGCTCACTCGCCACCTTCCCCAGCAAAGCGACAAGGTGACAGCTGGCGGCGTGACCCAGGACCCTGCAGGGGAGCTCTGCCCCGACCTCTGCAGCCAGCAGGTGCCTCGTGCGGCAGGTGCCCCGTGCGGCAGGTGCCCCGTGCGGCAGGTGCCCCGGGGGTCTTCCCCAGTGTTTTCTCCTGGTGGGCTGTGGGTTCCGGTTACTGTTCTCGGCTGGTCCCGTGAGCGGCACGCAGTCGTCGGGGAGAAGGCGGGCTTTTCCGTCCGCAGCGGGGCACGGAGTCCTTGGGGAAAGGAACAGGCAGCGCAGGGCCCCAGTGACGGGGCGAGGCATGCGGGGGCCGCCCCGACGGCGTCTGCCCGCCCCGATCCGCACTCTCTCCAGAGCGCAGCCAATGTCTCGATCTCCCTCAGAGGGCCCCGGGGCCTCATCTGTCCCTGCTCAGCGCCCCGGCTTCTCCCGCACCGCGCATCCTTTCCAGGGGAGAGGTTAAGATGTGACTCGTGCTGTGCAGAGATTACATTAACGGGACCTTCCGCATCCACAGCGGAGCCCCCGGGGGCATTTCAGCCTGACCAGACGCAGACCGGGAGCCTCCCCTCGACACAGGCTGCTGAGACGCAGACCGGGAGCCTCCCCTCGACACGGGCTGCTGAGGCGTGTGCGTGTGTCGGCCGACACGCGAGGCCCTGCTCCAGAGCCCAGCCCCCGTGTGCACGGTCGTCGGGAGGAGTGGGCGGAAACCAGCAGGCCCCAGCTGCCCGCCCGACGAGGGTCCCTCCCCGCTCTCCAGACGCTCCCAAAGCTTCCTTTGGGCTCCGCGCCACGGTGCTGAAACAGCTTCCGGGCACGCCAGCGCTCTGCGCCCCGGGTCCCCTCGTGCGGCCCCCTCTCGCTGCCGGCACTCACCTCCGGCTCCCACGCGTCCCGGAGGATAAGCCCCGACTCCTGCTCCTTCCCGGGAAAGCCTGTTAGCTCAGGGTGCGTGCCATCTGGCGACAGCCCCAGCTGTTTCACCAAAGCGCCGGCACGCGCCTGCCAGCTTGGATGCCTGAGCTCTGGCACCGCGGCCCCGTAACCCCGCCGCCCGACGGGTGCCCGCGGCCCCAGCCTCCTGCCCTCGCACGTCGGCAGCTGGCTCCTCTCCCGCCCACGGTTCTCGTCTCGCTCCCGCGACGCCCACTTGTAGATTTCACGGCCTCTTTCGCCAAATTGCTCGGCTTTCTTCGCATCTGCGGGTCCCACCGGGCCGGCACTCCCTCTCCGATCAGCACTAGGTCACACACCGCGCCGTTCTGTCCACACTCCGTAGCCGGTAGCCAGTAGCGGGCCGTTACCTGCCCAGCAGCCCCTGCCCCGGCCCCGCGCTAACAGACTCTCGTTGTCCGGCCGCGCCATCCCGGGCCGGCCCTGCTCCTACAGGCCCGGGAGTGCGGCTGTGCAGGGGAGCCGCGCGCCTCTGCCCATCACCGGCTCGCTTCCCTGACAAGCGCACACGTCCCACGTCCCGGACGCTGGACCAGTCTCGGCGCACACGCATACGCACCAAGGGCCGGTGACAGCGAGAACCACGTGAGAGGAGGAGCGGGGCCTTGAGGGAGCGGATGCCCGGCCGCACACGGCCTCCGCTGAGGGCCGTCCTGCATCCGCTCCCCAGAGCAGGCGGGCCGGCCGGCGGGGCAGCCGAGCACCGAGCGTGGCCGAAGCCCCCAGTCAGGCGGAACCGGGTCCGGGTGGAGGGGCAGCCGGGCGGCGCCGCCCCGAACCCAACGAGAACAGCGCCAGGTCCGCTGGGGAAGAGGGACACTGGAGCCGCGATCACCTGGCACTTGCATTTCAAAGTGGACGGCGCACCCAAAGCAGAAACATTTCTCGACGATCGGAAATGCTCTGTTTCCCAGACAGCAGGTTCTCAGATGGAAATAGGACGTGTTCTTGGGGACTTTCCAGGACGCCGGTGTTCCGGAGAGGGAGTCGTCCGCCATTCTGAGCGGACAGCCAGTCCGGGCCTGGGGTTTAATTTACGGCCGCCCCGGCGGGAACCAGCCAGGACCTTCTTCCGGTGCGTTTGCAGCAACCTAGGCAACCCGGCCAAGGCTCCTTTCAGCCCGCCTGGCGGGACCTGCTGGCGGTTTGGGAGCCTGTCTCTTTCGAAAGGTCGCCAAGCGAGGGACGGCGTCCAACCCTGCGTCCAGTGCGCAACTGCTGGGGGCTTTCTGTGAGCGACGTCCCATTTGCGGCTGGGAGGCACAGCTTGTGGGGGAGCTGGACACTTCCCTACTGCCCCCCCGCCCCAATTTTTTCTCTGCATCCAGGAAAATGCCTGGTGGAGGGAGAATGGATGACAGCCGGGGCAGCCAGCGCTTTCTGCCGGGAGGCCTGCTTTGGGGGCCGGCAGAGAGACGTTTTTCTGGTGGTGACGACTTGGCAAGACGGCCTGTGCTACGTGTCTGGGTCGTGTCGTCTCCCTAAATCATGCCCTTTCTTACGTTTAAGCTAAGTCTCCCTTCCCCCTCTCGCCCTCCCTTTCTTCTTTCTTCCTCTGTCCATGTAACCGTTGCTGAGAAAATAAGATTATTATCACACTTGAGCATCTGCTCTGGACCAGGACTTTTTGGCAGAAAGGATTTGGAGCAGGCTAGAACCAGTCAACTAGTTACACAAACAACAAATATATCAAGCGCATACAAATGATGTTTTAATAAAAAATAGTAAAAGGGTAAAAAAGGGATGAACCCTCAAGGACAGGACACGAAACCGGAGGTGGCAGTGGGTGGGGGGACCGAACACCTGCCGGAAGAGAACGGAGACCGGGTCCCTTGTCTCGGAGCAGGGGACAAAGCTGCGGCTCGTCGCCGGTAGGTGTGCGCACGGGTGGGGAAGGGACCGGTTCCGTCTGCGAACCCCGGGGGCCGTGAGCGTCCTGGTATGTGCGGACACGGGGACCAGTCTCTGGGCTGACGGTGGCCTTGGCGGAAAGTCTCTGTTCAGGGGAGCCGGACTCACAGGTTCCCTCCCTGTCCGTGGAGCCGGGGGGAGGGGGGTCCTCGGTCCTCCCTGGTGGGACAGGTGTACCCTGAGGGGCAGCGACCTGGACTGGTCCCGGGCAGCAAGGGCGGGTGGTCACAGGAGACCACGCAGCACAGCACGAGACGCGTCACCTCCCCTCTCGGGTCACACGTGAGACAGTGAGGAGCCTTGAACACCGGCCCCATCCTCACAGTAGAATGAAGATCTGTCTCTGGAAAAAGCACGCTCAGACATGGCTATCTGGGGACTCCCAGTGACCGACCCCAAGTTCCCACCGGCGCACGGAGCAGCCGAGAGGAGCGGCCCCCCACACGGAACGCCGCTCGCTGGTCACCTTGGAGCCGAAGCGGCCGAGGCAGTTCGCCTACCCTTCCAGTGGGATGCGCTTTCAGGACAGAAGAACTATAAACAGACCTTAAACTATAAATAATCCCATTATTAGCAATAATGTTGGCATTGCTATCGGAAAATAATTTTAAAGCACACAGCCAAGACTTTCAATGTAAGAGAAAAGGAAAAAGCACAAGTGTGAAATCAAAGAAGGCACGAAAAAGACTCCAGCTTATTTTCCAGCCGCACCCACGGGACAGGCC
Source organism: Glossophaga mutica (assembly GCA_039655065.1). Lineage (NCBI taxonomy): Eukaryota > Metazoa > Chordata > Mammalia > Chiroptera > Phyllostomidae > Glossophaga > Glossophaga mutica. The sequence goes on from CM077316.1 coordinate 52,943,444, forward strand.
CAGAAACAGTGACCCTCGGGGTGTGCAGCCCCTGCTCCCCACGCCACCACGGTCCCCTCCCACCGCAGCACCCACGGAACCAGGGCTCCCTGAAGGGTGGCCGAGTCCGGGTCTGCGGCAGGAAAGCGGCAAGGGGGCCCGAACCCCCGCAGGGGACCCGAGAGCAGCACGCTGTCCAAGGCCACCGCCGCCCGGTGACCGAGAGCCTTGTATGTTCACCTGGCCCAGGTCGGAATAATTTAGACACTGAAAAAAAACCCCAGGGGCTTAAAATACACAAAAGATGCTAAAAAGCTGTGAATTCCTTACAGTACGAAATAAAACTATCCCTGGCCACCTGTGGGCGATGTGAGAGAAACAGCGCATCGTTCTTCGGAGCGGCAACGGGAAAAGGACCGGGCGTTTCTCGGGCCGTCCCTTAAACGCGTACAAGGTGGGCGTCGGCATCATCGCGCAGGTGACGAGGTGACAGGGCTGAGTCAGGTCGCGATCCGCCCTTGGCGATCCCTAACCAAGTCACGAACCGGGTGACCGCGGCCTACGGCTACGAAACCGGGTGGCGAGGCCTCCCAGCTCTGAGCCCACCGCTCAGCCTCAACACCACAGAAGGGGAGGCACCGGACGTACTGAAGCAAAAAAAAAAAAAAAAAAAAAAAACCTAACCCGAATGTGAGCACATCTTTATTTCTAAGAACCTGCTCCGTAAAAAATACGGGCAGAAAACCCCATTAACTTCGCAGAAACACAGTCACCAGAATCCAGGACGCGGGAGACAGCAGGACAAAGGCCCTTCAAGACGTAAACAGCAGGAAAACGATCAGGGAAGGAAAGTCGTGGAATAAAAGAGGCTTCAGACGTATCAACCAAACGTAACTGGTCAGCAACAACTCTTACAGGAGGGTGAAATCATTCATGACCCGCGGGGGAAATTCAAACGTTTGATGGCATTCCCGCGGTGAAATTCTTGTTAGTTGTTTTTAGGTGAGAGAATAATATTGTGTTTATGTTAAAAAAAAGTCTTACCGTTGAGGCGTTCTTTTTTTCATTAGACTGATCGGGTGACGTTGGTTCTTACCTTGCGGGAGCATCTCACGGGAGATGAGGACGGTCCACCGTCCGTGTGTTTTCTCCCGGACACAGGAGGACACAGCCGCCCGACTGGACGTTCTGTACAGCAGCCTGGAGGGACGCTGGAGGTACCGCCATGATCTGCCGCCACAGACTCATCAGAACGCGCGCTACAAACGGCGCACGCTCAGAGCTAACGAACACGAGCCGAATGCGCTCTGGGTCACTTTACGTCTCCAGGCCGCACCGTATGTGGGAGATATTTAATTCTTACAGATATCAAGTGAGATAGTAAGTGCACAGGACACTCAGAACCGCAAAGTGTCATCGCGACGTAAGTTCCTGTGATCGAGGAAGTCAGAGACACTCCGTTTAGTGTTGACCCCACCCCCTGGAGCTCTGACTCCTGGCCCCACGATTCCGAGCTTTCCGATGTGACGAAGGGGGCTTTAGGTTCAGAGACCGCTCAGCTCTGATTCTAACGGAGTACTGGGTGACTGCGGGGAACAGGACCCCTTAGAACTTTCCGCGTCCTCGTGGACTCACCCGTAAGCTACACATAACGAAACCCGTGGCCGAACGTTACTGTAATTCTTCAGGGAGAACGTTTCAATAACAATTTCAATGTTATTGAAATTGTCTACGAGCCAGCACACGGAAAACCTGGGATAAATGTTAGGCATCCTTTCCACACATTTAACAACCAAAGCCCTGGATAATAATACATTTAAAAAGCCCCCAAGATAAATCCCCCAAGTCGGATGGCCGGGCCTAGGGCGGTTCCACGTTCAATGTTTCTTCCTTTTGACCACGTGCGCCGCTGTCCGCAGTGGCTGCCCCGCCCGAGTTCCCACCAGCAGGGCACACCCTCCCGGGGCTGCTGGCTCGCGGGTTTGCTGACGGTGGCCACTGTGACCCGTGAGCAACAACATCTCGCTGTGGGTTTACTTCGTGTCTGTCTGACGGTCAGTGATGTCGGGCATCTTCCACACTGTGCATCCTCTTCGGAGACGGGTCTGCTCAGGTCCTGTGCCCAGTTTTTAGCTGGATCGTTTGGGGTTCTTTCCCCGTTAAATCGCCTGAGTTACTGAAATATTTTGGGTTAACTCTGCACGGCAAGGACCTCCTCCCCCTCGGTGGGTCATCTTTCAGGTTTGTCAGGGGTTTCCTTCACTGCGCGCAGCCATTTTGGTTTGGCTTCGCCCCATTTTTTCGTCGTCTTCTGCCGCCCATGGTGACTTGGCATTTTAATGGTGTCGGCCGCGGTCATGGGATCGAGCACACAGCGCCCGCGGTGAATGTGTGGGTCAGCCTGTCGCAGGGTCGGAAACGGGGAGAACCCGCCCTGCGGTGACCGGCGCCGTCAGGTCGACACCGGAGACACCGGATGGAGACACCGGAGGCGCGGGCAGGTGTCTGGGCCCTGGAGTCCCCCCCCACCCCGGCCCTTCCCGTCTATATTTAACTTCCGATGGCAGAACGGGGCTGCTGTGGGGCAGAGGCTGGCGCCCGGCCCGCGCACTGGCGTCGAAGTCGTGCCCCCAGGCTGTGCGGGTGACGGGGACAGGTGACAGCCGCTGTCCAGAGCAGGTACGTGCGTGGCCCTGAGCCGAGAGGACAAATGTCCGGACGTCTTCGCCGGCAGGTCCCAGGAAGCTCTCCCAGGACGTTCCAGTGGACGACGAAGGAGTCGGAGCGCGGGCCGCAGCTGCCCCGGAGGGAGCGCGCTGACCCGGGTGGTGGCCGCTGCGTGGAGGCGGCGGGTGCGCTCGCGCACGCAGACCTGTGTGACTGAGCCGTCTACTGCAGGCAGGTGGCACTTCTGTCCCCAGTAGTAGACGGAGCAAGTCTTTGGTCCTGTCCCCACTATTTTTTTGATTTACGACGAAGTATTTCCGATTGTCAAAAGTATTTTCCTCTGTCTCATCTCCGCCCTTTTACTTGAACTCCTGATTTCCCTACAATGTTCTCTTCCCCTCTGGTTGTCACGCGGCAGGTTGCGTTTTCCAAAGTTGGCGGTGGCCGTATCTCTCATGTCACACATTCTCCTCGCAGTGTGGCCCGGACTCCCCGCACTGGGAGGTGGGGGCTCCGTGTCCCTTCCCCCGGGCCGTGGGCGGGACGGGGGCTCACTGTAGCGGAGGAGAGAGCGAGGCTCCGTGGTTGGCTGGAATTCTGGTGCTGGAAGGTAGACTCCGTGAGGTCAAGGTCTTTGTCTACCTTTGCTCACTTTCGCATCCCGTGCGCAGAAGAGTGTCGGCGCCGTGGAGCTGCTCAACACTTTGTTCCTTGAAAACTGAATTCTAGAAGGATTGAACTGAACTGTTTTCAGCTGGTCATTATACTTTCTCAGGCCAGAGCCGCTGTGACTCAGGACTCCCGCAGGAAGGGAGGCCCATCCTGCCGGCATGGGGGGCGGCTGGAGCGGGACAGTGGGGGCGGTACTGGGCAGCGTTGGTGCAAGTGCGCCCACGGGCCGTGTGTGGCTGACGGGTCACCCACCTGCTCCGGCCCTCCCCTCGTTTTCCTTGTCGGCCCCTCACTTTCCTGACAAGGCCGGGGCGGGGTTATCTCCAGAACGAGCGCTCGAGCCTGGCTGGTGGCGCCCGCTCGCCCTTGGCTCCCTGCTCCTGCAGAGAGAGCAGCGTCTCCTTAGGCTGGGCTGCGGCTTTTCTGGCGGACAGAGCCATGGAGCTTTTGGGTTCAGGGGGGTGGCCGTGATTTGCGGCTGGAGCATTGTTTTCCCTGGGAGTTCTCTGGCCTCAGAGGTGATGGATGGGCACCTCTCAGGCTTGGCTCCTTGATCAATAAGCCATAAAGTCCTAAATTATTTTGTTAGATCCACTGATCAAACCCACCGGATTTGTCCCAACTCCGTTTCTGTTGAGGCGAGGACCGGGGACGTTGAGTCTCTCTCTCTCCGCCTTCTTGCTCCTGCGGGGCCGCCGGGCGTTGTGCGACAGCGGAAGCTACACCCCCACAGGGAGGGAAGAGGCTTACTGTGATCGCCTGCTTCAGAATAAAACAACCCAGTTTCTCTCTCTGGCGTTTTAAGAGGTTCCTCCACACGCGGGCTTTGGGAAACGGCTCCTTTTCTCGTACACAGTCATCCACTCACTCATCCATCCATGCACTCACTCGGGGAGACACTAACACGTGCCACGGGCCACGGGCTGGCTCTGTTCGCCTGGCTGTTTGGTTTTTCTGTAAAGACCATCTGGGTTCAGGGTCCCGGGAGGACCCAGGGCTTGCTGGGCACCTGACACACGGCCTTTCCGCAACTTTTATTGCCCGGCCAGTGAATGAATTGCTTCCGGAGTAATTTGCTAGGTGGAGCTTTTATTCACTCATTGAACAAATAGTTACTGAGTACTTTCTAATACAAATAGTAATAGCTAACTTTAGGGATAAAGGATAGATAGGATCGCAAGCATGTTTTCAGGTACGAAATCAATTCTGAGTAACCGGTAGATCTTATTACTGCCTCCTCACAGGTCTGAGTTATGGCAAGGGAACACCTCTTCCTATTTACTTGGTGGGTTTATGTTAGAAAATCCTATTGCGGAGAACCTCTGACCCAGTACAATAAATGCAATGATTCAATTACGTGTGGTCTGACTGTCTCACTTGACACCTTTGGTCCCCACAACACATTTAGCTCCAGAAGAACCCCGCCCTCATCGAATCACTGGCCTCGGGGAGGGGGAGGAGAAAGGAAGGGTGTGACCAAGTCCTATCTTAATGAGTAAAGTGCCTCACCCTTGGAAACGACGTTCGGCTCCCTGGGCAAGGCCTGGGCAACTGGGCGTCTTTCCTCCCAATGAGACTTTCATTCATTCTTCTTAAAGGTGAATCCAATATTTAGTCGCTTGTTTATCCGTGCTGTTTAGAGTGCACTTTTCAACGGAAGACTTCCAACAGAGAACTGAGATCGCACGGACTTCTGGATATTTTCTGTTGAAAATGGAAAAACGTGGAATTTCTTTTATTCAGAGTCTTCCTCTTGTTTTCTCTTTTCTTTCCTTCCTTGTCTGTTCATTCTCTTTCAACTAACAGACGATGTCCAGACGCCTCCGCCTCTCCAGGGCCGTGCTTCCTGCGTCTTCCCCTGGTTTTGGGTCGCAATCTTCCCTTTGCTCCATCATGTCCCCTAGAATTCTTCCATGATACAGGTCGTCTCCCCACTGAGCTATCCTCCCTGAGCTTGGGGACACGGGTGTGTCATCCTAGCCCCCAGCCCAGCTTCCGACGTTTGCTGCCCACTCATTAGGCATCTGTGGCTCGAGCCCAGGGGGACGAATGGTAGGTGGCTGCGGGGGGAGGGGGGCCCACAAAGGGTAGGAAGTCACGAGGCGGTCACTCTGCGCCCCGGAAAGAGGCTCCTCCCGGGAAGAAGAGACCACGCGTGAGACCATCTGCACCATTCTCCTCCACCACGTGGTGCTTTCCAAGCGTAAACTTCGAGGTAAATAAACCGAGTGGTCTTGTTTCAGAGAAGAGGGTCCGTGGGAGGAGTGGCGAGGACCGGCCCCGCACAGGACGGGCAGTAGGGCGCATCTTCACGGACGGGCCGGAGATAAACACGATCCCAGAAATCCGACGGGGGGCGCCAAGTGGAGTGAATTGTGCACATTTGAGTTGGCCAGTTTTGATTTCACTAAAATTCTACCCCGAGCTAAAAAATCAGGAGGTGTCGCTCGTGGATGCACAGTGGATAGAATGAAGCTCTTTTCACAGCATTCCAGCTGGGTCGAGTACTTTCACATTCCGTGGGTCCTGTGGGAGTTACCATCATTATTAATAAGAAAATTAAGAGTGCTTTACAGATGCACAGATTTTGAATTATGTAAAGCTTGTTTGGGAAAAGAACCCCGCACCCCCACGATTTATGACTTCTCTCACACTGTCAAGTGCAGACAAGGAAGCAAAACTTTCTGTCCATGTACATGCTTTGTGTGAAGAAGATTCAGACTTTCATAAATTGCATAAAAGGCAGTGACGCTGGAAATTTATAGACATGAAGATGGGCTCCAGGCTGCAGCCCTGTGGTAAGCGAGCGGTGGGTGGGGAGGGAGTGACTTCTGACGACCGACTTCATCCCCGAGCCCGAAATCGCAGGCCTGTCGGTCCACGCGGCAGGAGCACTGCGGTTGCCAAAGTTCTAACGCGACTGCTGGCGCCTCTGCGCACGCGATCAGACGGGAGAGGGAGAAATTCTTCTTGCTCTTCGTGAACTGCCAGCACGCCGATGAAATACGTGTCTTGAGAATGAACACGAACCTTTTCCGTGGTTGGAAAGACCGCGGTGCAGCGATGCGGGCACCTGGGAAACACAGCTCTTTCCCCATTGTCCTTATTTTTCCTGTTAAAGTGGGGCACTAATTGTGAGCTCGGAAGGATACACCCGGACGGCCCTCGTAAGGTTTCCTTCACCTTGACAGTCAAGCGCTACACAGCCGCCTCCGCCTGGCCCGGGCGTGGGTTTTCCCAGGTGAGATCATCTGTGGCACCTTCGGTAACTCTGGCGGCCTCACTCTGTTACCCGGCGGGTCTCGGAATGCCTCCTCCTTGCTCAGAAAATGAAGAAGTCATTTGACTACGAACCCAAACAAAACGGGAGTCTGCAGGTCAGTGCATGGCGGGGATGTGAAACGGTTGCGCGGCGCAGGTTTACGGCCCCTGGCAGGACGAACGGGCGCCTTACTACACCTGTAGCAATTCCACCAGCGTCCATTATGACATTTATCACGTTGTATTACAGCGTTTCCTTTGCTCGTCTGACCCCGCTAGGCCTGCGAGAGACCTCAGGAAAGGGAGGTTTTAAATTCATTTTTCTTCCTTCAGCCCCAAATTCTATACCTGGCATCCAATAAGTTTCTGTGGAATTAATTAATTGTGGTGCAAATGAATAAATAAATACAGGTGTACGTGATTGAGACCAGAGTACAGCTCCAGTTAGGGCACGCAGAACTGGGTGTCGGTCACTAACATTTCACAGCATTTAAAGCTGTAGATAATCTTTGAAAACACCCACCAAAAAAAAAAAGGTGTTTTTAAGCTTTTTTTTTTTTTTTTGTCCTTAAGGAAAAGAATTCTGATTTTAATACCATATTACTTTGACTTCATAAAGTATGAGGGAGAGGAACTTAAACCTGACCGAGGCTGGCCCTGGCCTGGTGGTTCATTGGTGGGAGCATCGTCTTATACACCAAAAGGTCGCGGGTTCGATCCCCAGTCAGGCGCGTACAGGTGGCACCTGATCGATGTTTCTCATATTGATATTCCCCCCCCCACACATACTCTCTTCCTCTCTCTCCACAATCCATAAGCATATTCTCAGGTGAAGATTAAGAAAAAAATCTGGACAAAGAGTTGGAGGCACAGCCCAGCACCCCGACCCCAGCCACTGCGCGCCGGGCCTCAGCCCTGGCCCCCTCACGGCCTCGCGTCTTAGTGGACAGCAGTTTGGAAACAGCCCACCCAGGTCACCTTCTAGCGTTCCAGAGAAAGCCAGCGTTCACTGGCGTCCCTCACATTCGTCTCCGAGCCAAGACCGGAGCTCGGTCTCCCGAGTACTCGGAGCCTTTGCCGCTAGGCCGTGTTCTGCCCTCGCCCTTGCTCCTGTGGCGGCTCCTGCCCCCCCGACTCCCACCCCCCTTCAGGGAGACCAGGAGAGACGGCGGACGGTGGCATCGGTTAGGCTAAGAGGCGCAGGCCCAGGTGGCGAGACACCGCCCTCGGAAGTGCCGTCCCGGTTGTGCTTCCACGTGCCGTGGCCCCCGGGGGTGGGATGCCCTGTGCGTGTGGCGGGGGTGGTGGTGGTGAGAACTCTGGCCAGGATGCCCAGGGAGCCCAGGTGTGACTTCTGAACCTGAGTGTGCACCGGTGCTCCCACGGGTGGCAGGGCTCCGCCAGCTGTCGTTGCCGTGGCCACCGGGAATTGGGGTCCGAAAAAGGACAGAAGCCCACAGAGAACCGAAAACGGCAGGGCAGCCAGGCATCCCTAGCTCCCCAGTCTTTTCCGAGTTAGCCACAGGCTTGTCGAACCTGCGCGAGGTGCGGACAGGTAACTGTGGGGGTGGAGGTGTGGGGGGTGGTGATGAGGAGAGTCTGCTTACAAGTTCAAGTGCGTGTTTTAGTTGAAGAAGCACAGACGCTGCACCCCCGGGGTGTCCTGGAAGCAAGCTCGTGAGGCCAGAGTGCGAGCAGGTGAAAAGGTGCTGGGATGGGAGGTCAGCGCTCAGAGGTCAGTGTCTGAGGGGCCCAGCGAGTGGCAGGCGTGGGAAGGAGACGGGTGCTTTTCCTCCACCCAGGACGGCCGGGCTCCGATGACCGCGTTCCGGCTGCAGGCCTTCCCTCCGCTTTCCGCTCTCCCCGCCACTTCCTCCTCGAGGTGTCAGAAAGGGCCGAGCAGGTCAGAGCTCGCGGGGCAGCCTGAAGCCAGGCCAGCTCGTGCCCCTGCGGACGCAGGCCGGCCGGCACAGACATGTCTGCAGGCCGTTCTTCCTCGTGAATCCTGTCTCTGTGAACCTGTGCCTTGGTTGCTGGTGGACCTGGAGGGGCTGTTAGCTTCCAGGACAAGCCGTCAGGAAGGAGAGCTGGACGTGGGACTGGGGTGGGGGGGTTAGGGGGAGAAGTGGAGCCCGTCTGCACCTCTGCCCCGCCTCTCACCGGGTTGCCGAAGGCAGAGCGTCTGTGAGCCGAGTCTGCGGCCCTCCCGCCTCCCCAAACGCCAGCCACCCCGCCGCCGGCCGATTCCGGCCGAGGGCCCCGCAGAGAAGCGGGCGTTGAGGTGCGTGGTTCCCCGGGTCAACGAGTCAGCGCCAGAACTTCCCAGCGCGCTCCTGTGCGTCCGCAGTGCGTCGATCACGCAGTGTCGCGGGACGGAAAGGCAGGCCTTCTGCACAGCCAGCCGCTGAAGCCTCGAGACTTACGACGGAGGAGGACGTGGGACAAGGCCTCTGTGGCCCTGGGGCAGGCGGATGGCGTCCGGCAGGACCCGGAAGTAAGGACCAGAGAGGAAAAACCAGACAAACGAGAAAGCATCGCAATTCGAACTTCTCGGGGGAAAACGCCGTGCCAGCGAGTGAGCAAGCCCAGCGCAACCCGAGTGAAAAAAGCCGGCAGGGAAGCAGCGGCAAACGAGACAACGGGAAATGCGTGGAAGGTGGGAACCGACACGCCACGGAGGAAGCTTCACCCGTGACCGGTAACCGAGCGGCAAGTGCTCACGTCTGCAGCCGTGCCAGAAAGGCGGAGCAAAACCACAAGGAGACACCGCGGTGCGTGTGCTCCCTGGCGTGGCTCAGGCTGCAGACGAGCACGTGGAACGGCCGTGACCCGTGCGCATCGCTGTCGGAGCGTGGAACAGCACCGCCGACCGCTTCGGCGGCCGGGTGCCTGTGTGTGAAGGCAAACATGTGCCGACCTGCGGCCTGGGCATGTCCCTCCGGACTTCGAGCAAAGGAGACGAAAACGCCACCACCAGACCCTCGCGCACAAATGATCGCGGGAGCTTCGCTCAGAACGGCCCCAGATCAGAGGCAGCCCCGTGTCCGCCCGCAGGGCGTGAAGAAAGCACCTACGGGGAGCCCACTCACTCGGGAGTGACGAGGAGCGGGGGGCGGGGGGGACAGCCAGGCAGCGCCGACGAGGAGCCGGCGGCACGGACGGTGGGGGACGGCCGGCAGAGCCGGACAGAGGAGGCGAACCCGCTCTGTGCGGAAAGAGACGGGGAGAGCGGCTGCCCCTGGGGCCGGGGGCTTTGTGAGGACGGAGCGGGGAGGGTTAGGAGGAGCTTCCTGGGGTGGGGGTAGGGGGTAGGGGGGCAGCTCTGATTTGGCTGCTGCGCATGAGTCGGCGCTCAAAACTTGGCGAGCTGTAAACTTGTGCACCGGGCATTGGAGACTATGTAATTACGCCCCAATTTAAAAAATAATAAAGGCTCTGCGTTTCGTTTTGCATACTTGCATAAAACGAGGACATTTCTGTCCCTGCCGCTACGTGCCGTGTCCCTCCTCCACGCCAGGTTCCCGAAGCACAGACCCTGGCGCTGGAGTACACGAGCCTGAGCCCCGGGTAACGGCGGGGAAGTCAGGTACGCTCCCTGGGGCTCCGCTGTCTCACCTGTGACACGGAGACGGCCACCTCGCCCAGCTGGCGGGGCTCCTGCGAGGGTGACGTGTGTCAGGCGTTTCCCGCGGTCCCGGAGCCGCCTTGCTCAGTACCGCAGCCACCGACTGCTTGTGGCTCAGCGGACTGCAGTTGGATGAAATTAAAAATCCAACGGCTCAGTCACACCAGCTCCAGAGTCACGCGTGGCTGGTGGTGTCTTCACGGACAGATACAGAATGTTCCCATCATTAAAAGAAGCCCCACTCGGGTGGCGCGGTCACAGGGAAAGCGCTAAATAAGCGTCGCTGCTGCCCAGAGACAAGGGCTCCCCGTAGCGACAGCTCATTGGCGAACCCGGGCGGCGCCAGGTTCGGAAACGAGGCGACGCCGTGCGTCCGCGCGGAGGGATTTCATGGGCGGCAGGGCCTTCCTTAGGGAAGGGCCGGTGAGCGGCGCGAGCAGCGGCCCCGGGATGCCGTCTGCAGCGGACGGCGGGCTCAGGGAGGGGACCCACGGGAGAGGGGCGGTTCTAGAGCAGATGGGAGGGACACGGCGCCGGCAGGCCTGCGGGCCACCGCTCTCGGAGAGTCCAGGGAGACGCCAGGCAGGCGGGACTGAGAGAGGGGAGCAGGCAGGTCCGCCCTCGCCAGGCGCGCGAGAGAAGGGAAGATACTGGGGAGAGGTTTGTGCAGGTGTGCAGGTGGGCCCGAGGGCAGAGAAGTAGGCGGGGCGCAAACCAGGCGGAGGCACCTTTACCCCAGGCCGACGCAGGAGTGGGAATCAACCCTTGAGTCCCTCCTGCAGCGTGACCTTCTGGCTCTGTCCTCGACACGCTTCCGCACCCCCAGGGCGCCCACCTTTCTGCATCTTCAAGTCCCTCTCATGGATCACGGAATGGTCCCTTATAGAAAGACCGCTCGTATATGTGAATTATGGCGGCCGTTAGATTGTAAGCTCCCGAGGGCAGAAAACGTCTCACTCTCCCGGTTATTTCCAAGTGCAGTGTCTTGGAAATTCGATAGCGGAAATTCGATAAAGGATCGGGCAGCGCGGCTAACTAGGGAACTTTCTCCCCGGTGCGTGAGGCGTTGTGTCGGTGGGGCCGAATACGCCCCGTTTCGATGGCAGGCCGATTAGCAACAGGACCCCTGAGCTAACAGTTCAAACACCGATTTTTGAATAAAATTCAACGGTACGATTCATATGGTCAGTAGTTAAGAATATCTAAAACTTATTTCTTTGAAGTCAGGAAATAGGGCACCGACAGGTGGAAAACCCGTAAATACCCTCGTGTCTGTCCGTGAGTTCTTGGCCGTGTTGCTACAAACTATCGCTGCAGTTGGCGTACTCTCCACAAATAGTCACTTAGTACTCACTGCTCGCCAGGTGCCAGGCTGGACCCACAGCACGCTCTCGGTCTGTTCCACGTAGCCGCAGGAGAAGGGGCAGCACGTGGTTTGGGGGGTTACCTTGCGTTCCCCATCGGGTCCACGATTCAGCTCTGGTAGCTTCCTGCAGGCAGAGAAGCTCAGGGCAGACAGCGCTGCACGGGACTGATTCCAACAGGCACAGAGAGGAAAACGAGAGCAAGTGCCGGTGTGTGGGGGGCGTTAATCCCTCACCAGCCTCTGTGCTGGCTTCTAAGCAATTAAGAACAGACTGGGGGCCGAGCGGAGACGGCAATATTAGCTTTTTAATTGGCGAGCCTGGGTGAGCGAGTGAGGCAGAAGCGCCCGAGTCTTGCTCCGAAACGAACGCCCCAGCCCAGGTGGAGGCCGGGAACCTGGAGGGGAGCTGGCCCCCCCACTGGTGGGAGTCCCTGCCCCCGGCACCCGCCGCTGAGGGTCAGAAGCAGAGAAGAGCTCGCTGTACCGAAGGCCAGGCGGTTTCGAGGGATAAAGAGCAAGCTGGGGTAAGCAGAACCGGTTTCCTATCTTTATATTTCTCTTTTTCGGCTCTTGCTCTCCGAGACACTCGCCAGCCTCGGCGTTCGTTCCGAGCGTCTTGTCGCACGGCAAGTAGGGAGTGAAGGCAGGGAGGTGCTCACTGTGTCTTTTTCTGGGTGGCAGGGGACCCTCCCCCAACTCTCCCTGGAGCCCTCTGAGGCGGCAGCGAGAAGACAGGACCAGATGTAAGAACGGGGATGAGTGCAGAGATGGAGGGAAAGGCGGCAGCCTCCCCCGCCCCTGACCGATGGAAAAATCCAGGCCGAGCTGTGTGCGGCGGGGCCGAGCTGTGGGGAGGAGAGTTCGGGCAATTCAAGGCCAGACCCTTAAAGAGACGGGGGTCCTCTTGTGGCTAAAGGGGAACAAGAGAGAGATTGCGGGGCCCACGACTGCCCCGCTGCGTGGCTGGCAGGCCTCCCCGGCCTCGAAGGCGGAACGGAGGACGGCGGTGGTTCCTGAGCAGCCTTCACGGACAGTGAGTTTGGACCCCAAACGAAGCCACGCGCCTTCGCGTGTCTTTTCCGAGCATTTCCGGGGCCCAGGGAGGCCTGCCCGCTGTCTGCCCTGCGGAGGCCTGCCCTGGCCCCTCGAGGGGGTCATCAGAACTGCTGGGTTCCTCGCTGCCCTGTGCTGGCTGTCGCCTCATTTCGGGGAGTTTCGCCCCCGGGCACGGACGCCGTGCGGCTCAGCGGGCGACTCGGGGAGTCGAAGCAGGTCTCTGGGTCTCGGTCTCTGTCTCTGGGTCTCTGTCTGTCTGCATCTTCCTCCCTCAAGGGCTCTGTTCCCGACCTCCAGCTCCTCCCCGCACGGTTCCGGCGTCTGTCCTTCCGTTTCACTAAGAACGTTCCTTTAAACGCTGCGCCTTCCTGTTTGGGCTGTGCCCCGAAAACGTGCGTCCCGAGACAGTGTGGGAACACGGGGACGAGAACCTCACATCCATCGTTCGTGGGCCCTATCAGGCACTGTCCTGTGGGAACCTGTGGTCCGCGCTGGCCGTGAGGAGGCCTCGGGTGTAAACTCGGGGAACAGGCGCGGGCGACACACGCGGCGTGAAGACAGACCCACGCGTGGACTCGACAGGTTTCGCGTGTACTGAGCGTTGACCGGGTGGCAGGCGCCTGGAGGCAGGTGTGCGCGTCGCTGCCCCACACGGGCACGGGCGTCAAGGCAGGGTTTGGTGTCGCGTAGGAAGTCACCGAAGTGCACCAGCAAACCGGTCCGTGCAGCTTGTGTGATAAGAGCCCCGGGTTGGCGGGGAGGATGGACGTGCTGGAGCGAGGCCTCCCGGGGACCTGGCAAGGCCGGGGGTGGGGGCCCAGGGGAGAAGGGGGAAGGCACGTCAGAGGTGTAAACAGAGGCCTGCTGCACAGAGACCCGGGAGAGGGTGGTGGGGAGACCCGGAGGGTCGCAGCCAGCGGGTCGCTGAGGACAAGGCCCCTCCGCTGGGAGCGCGTGCTTCGCCGAGGGGAAGCGTGGCGGATGCTGCTGCTGTTTCCATGCCGGTGACACCCCCTCCCCAGGTCTGCGTGTTCCCCACATGCCCAGTGTCCTCCCAGGTGCTGCCACCCCGGGGCAGGGACAGGCTCCCTCGCCTTCCCGAGTCGGCTTGGCCGCGTGACCGGCTTTGGTGGATGAAACAGGAGGCGAAGGGACCGGGTCTTTACCAGGGGGCAGCTTCGGCAGCCACCACGTGGTTGTGTTGTTGTCGTTGTTGGGTTGTGCGGGATTGCTGCTGTGCTGTTGCCGGCGTGTTGACGCTGTGTTTTCCCACAACCCAGGCCGTCCTCACCGGGGCCGCCCCTTGTGATTGGACTGCAGACACCTGGGCCGAGCAAGCCTCGGCCCCCCAGCGGCCGGCGTTTCGCACGAGCCAAGAGTCCGCCCGTGCGGTCACGAGGGGCGGCGGCGGCGGGGCTGGCGGTTCCTCCACGTGGGCACGAGCCGGCTGTCTGCCCGTGAAGCGCCCCAGAGCCCGGGCGCCCAGGGCCGAGAGGCCAGGGTCACCCACTGGACGCCGAAATCGCCCAACCCCGAGCGTAGACACGTGGAGTTTGGACTCAGGGAGATGATGGGACTGTGGTCCCGGCCGAGGGCGTGGGGAGTCAGGGCTTGGCGGGGGGGGGCGGTCACAGTGGGGACCGGCTCCACGCTGGGGTCCCGTCCTGAGCCCGCATCGTGTCCAGGGCAGAGCACCCCCTCCCCCCGCTGTTCTGGACCCTGGTGCACTGTGAGGGACACGTCCCCCAGTCCGATGGCGCAGGCGGCACTGACCGGTATGTAAGGTTCTCTCCCCTACCTCCCGTTCCCCCTGTGACGTCCCCTCCAGCCCCGCCTGCGCCAGGCAGAGACGTTCCTCCCTCGCGCAGAGTCCCTCTGCTGGGGGACTTCAGAGCCCAGCGAGGGTCTCGGAAAGAAGTTTACGTGGTCACGGAACCTCCAGGGCCCCCGTGTCACCCCACAACTCCGTCTGGACGGGTCCCGCTTTCCGACTCCGCCATTCCCTCTGGGTACAGAGGATTTCCAGATGGAAAGATGTTATTAGCTGAATATTCCTGGGCGTTCTATAGTATTAATATTGATAAAACGATCATTCCGCATCGTCACAACATGTGATACTTTGTGTTTTCTTTTTCATTACAAGAAGATTGCTCACTATGGTTGGGAATATAAAAAAAACCCACATTAAAAATTAAACCAAAATGGGGTAATTGCCCTTGCATGAGCAATTGCTGGCTTATTAAATTGCTTACTCGGAGTATTGTTCGGTGTTCGAATGCTTAAGGAGCAGCCATTAAGGCAGCCGCGGTGAGAGTTCCTATTTATTTAGCATCTTCTGCGATGACCTCCAATAAGTAAATCACACGGAGCGCACCGCGTAGCAATAAACCTTGACCCGGAGACCTCCGAGGGAAGTTTCGCCGAGACGGCCTCACGCTGCTCCTCCGACTGAATCCGGGTCACCTTGGCGTCAGCCAAACTCTGGTTTCTGTTGTCCTGTCGTTTTGGTACAGAGACATCGCGTACACTAACTCGAGGAGGGTTTCGACCACGGAGTGAGGCAGAGACGGGCAAATGGACGGTGCCCCAGCGTGGGGCCCCTCTCGGTCCCAGCTGGTCGGGGGCAGCGTGAGAAGCCCTGTCCTCGTCGGTGCAGGTGGGGCCCGGCCCCTCCTCCCCCACGGCGCCGGGCGAGACTCCAAAGGGGCAGAATCCCAAAGCGGTGGTGGTGGTGGGGGGGTGGTTACAGGACGGGGACCATGGCCGCCTTTCTTACAGAAAACCTCGCTCATTCCTGATGCTTTCCGTCGACTCTTTGGTCCTTCTCACAAAAGCCCCGCGAGGTGGGCTTGCTTTTCCCCGTTCCGACGGCGAGGGACCGGCGGTGGCCCCGTGGGGTGAGGAGTCTCACTCCCGCGTCACACGGCGCCACGCCCGCCGGAGGCCGGGTCTGGAGGGAGGGCGGCCTCGGGGTCACGTGGACTCTCCACCGCAGATGTTCGTCATACCAGGTTTCCAGACCCTGTCACCATGTCCTCTTCTGTCAGGGACGTAGCACCTTGTCCCTCTTTGACAGAATACACACCGTTGTTGTCACACTTGTGGTGACAGAGCCTGCCCATGCCGATCAGCTCTGCCGATCAACACCGAGGGTGTGCGAGGTGCGTGTCACCGCCGGTCGTGAACCGAGGCCCGAAGAGTCCACGTGACCTGCAGACGGCCACATGGCGCCACCGGCCCTCGGGTCTCCCAGAGGGCTTCCGCAGAGCAGGTGGCGGCCTGCGGGGTCCTTTTCTGCACAGTGTGTCCTTCGAGTTTGCGGCTGCCTCTGGAAAGGACCGCGTTCCACGTTACGAATTTTGTACACTTTGATCGGGCTGTACCGATGCTTGTGGTACGACGCGTGGTAATCCCGACGTCCGCTGTCTCTGCCCAGGGAGTGGGGTCCCACCCTGAGTGCCGGCAGGTGGATTTCAGGAAAAAACACCCACAGAAAGCAGAGCCGTCAGCTGCCTGGGTCACGGAGGCTGGAGAGCGTCAGCTGGGGGCGGGGACAGAGACGCTGGGTCCCTTCTCTCGCGCGTCGTCGACAGGGCGGCACGAGGCTCCGGCACTCTCTCCCTCTCGCTCCTGAACTGCGGCCCGAGACCGAGTAGCTGGTAAGAAGTAGAGCTGCAGTTGGAACCCAGGCCGGACACCAGCGTCCTGTCCACACCCGGCAGGCGACGCAGCCGTCCCGTGCTGGTGGGTGTGCTGTTCCCGCCATGTCCACCCCGTGCACCGTGCAACCCCCGACTGTTTGGTCAGGGGCACGGACCTCTCTTCCCTCCCACTGTCAGATAGAAAATGACAGCGGCCAACACAACCATTCCCATCTGGTGTGAATGGATCAAAGTTATACCTATTTTATGATGAAATATTTTATTTATTTGTTTTTAGAGAGGAGGGAAAGGGAGAGAGAAAGAAAGACAGAAGCATCCATGTGTGGTTACCTCTCATGTGTCCCCACTGGGGACCTGGCCCCTAACCCAGGCCTGTGCCCTGCCTGGTGGGGACTCAAACCAGCAACCCTTTTGTTCATAGGCTGGTACCCAATCCACCGAGCCACACCAGCTAGGGCCCTAATTTTTTTGGTCAGATTAGCAAAACACACTTTTGGGGGCTGCGGAAGCTCAGTAACTAGCGCACGTGCCCCGAGATGAGAAGGGTTGGAAGTCACCACGCCAGTCCCTCCAGCTTCCTCCCCCCACGCTCCCTCTGGGCGAGTGCGCCCCTCCCTGCCTTCTGCCCCGAGCGCCTGATCCAGGTTTGCTCGCGTCTCGTGGTCCAGCTCAGATGTGACTGCACTGATGTAACGTTTGTCGGCCACTCCCTCACTACCTGCCGGGGACTGTGCTGACGCGGAGGCAGACCCTTGTAGGAGGGACCGCGTTTCTGGCCACAGAAACCAGCGGTCTGGCGGGGTGGGGGAGATGGACAGCTGAACCAACAGCTGACGGCTGAGCCGACACAGGAGAAAAGGAGGCGGCCAGGGACCGAGCGCCGCATCGCCGCCGGAGGTCCCAGGTGATCAGCATGGAAACCTAGGCCGTGACGTCAGCACCCACCCTGATCAGACCCTCGTGTGGTGGCCACGTGGTCCCAGACTCCCGGAGGGCTGGGGACCCGGTATGGTCAGCCTCATGGGGCGACCATTTTTTAAACATTTTTTTGCTTATTGCTTTTTAGAGGGAGAGGGGAAGGGAGAGAGAGAGACATCAATTTGTTGTTCCGCTTACTGATGTGTTCCCTGGCGGGTTCTTGTACGTGTCCTGGCTGGGGATCGAACCCACGACCTCAGCGTATCAGGACGACTCTCTAACCAGCTGGGCTGCCCGGCCAGGGCCCTGCTGGGATCATTTCATGAGCCATAAACAGTCACGTGGGCTCACTGGGCTGGGCCCCGGGCGCCGTCAGATCCACAGTGCGGCTCTAACCCTGGGTTCCCCGTGACCAGTTACGAAGTCCGTGTCGGGCAGAGGGAGCCCTGCCTACATTTCATGTGACGCTGGGGTCCTGGGGCTGCACGGTGAGGGAGCTGGCCACAATTGTCCCTGAGGCGTGGTTCCCGGTCCCCCACGTGTCCTGGATGTCAGGCCCACGGCTCCTGCAGACCCACAGACGTGACTGTGGGGCGTGGTGACCGAACGCAGGGGGTCTCGTCTGCACACAGTCAGACCGCACGGGGAGTTCGGTCCCGGGGGCCGTCGCTGGCCCCCTGCAAGGTGACAGCAGGTGACAGCAAGGTGACAGACAGGCGCCAAGGAGTGCCGCAGGGACCGCCGGGGGCGGGAGCACGTGCGGTTGAACCCGCCCCTGCAGCCGCTCTGCCGCACCCACAGCCGACCCTGCGGGGCAGGTGCAGCCCCGTGGGCCACCGGGCACGGGGGCCACCGGGCACGGGGGTGCCGGTGCAGGCCGGCCGGGACGCGCGCTCTCCCTCCGCCCCGGTCAGTCGCCTGCCTCCTGCTCTCCTCCATCACCCGCCCCCAGTCTCCCCCTCAGCCAGCGCCCGTCTTCCTCCTCCCGCGGGAAAGTGGGGCACTCGGAGAGCCCCCGTGAGCCCCCGTTGGGCACCTGTGTCCCCTCAGCTCCCGTCCGTGTGCGTGGACCCTCCTCCTCCCTGCCTCCGTGGGCGCTGCTCCCACCCGGCGAAAACGCCCCACTTCCTGCCGAGTCCCGGGAAGCCTCTCTTTCCTTTGCATCACCAAGATCTCTCTCCCCGTTGGGAACGGGTGTCGGCGAAGCCAACCGTCTCAGGCTCCCCGCAGCAGGGGACCCTGAAGGAGCTGCTGAGGCCTGAGGCACCGCAGGGGCGGACCCGGGGCCCAGGGGAAATTAGGGAGCTGTCGGCCACCCAGCAGGGGAGGGGTGTCGGGTGGGCAAGCGCCGGTGCTGACAGCGTGTCCCCGGTGCGCAGTTGGGGGGGCGGGCCTTGCGCGAGTGCAGGACCCACCGGAAGACGGTGATCGGGTTGGGGCGAGCACTGAAAGGGAAATGCAGCAAGGCCCTGCGGTGAAGGGAATTCCCCTCGTGGCCCAAGTTCAAGGCTGGCCTTCGGAGGAGCGACGTCTAAGGAGAGAGGTGAGGAGAATGAACGGGCCGTGCCCACGTCTGGAGGAAGAACGTTCTGGTCAAGGGAGCTGGGAGCTCCCTGTCCCTTGGGGGCGGGGGCGGGGAACAGCTCCGACTTCCTTGGGACTACGGAGTGCCAGGGTCTCCGAGGCCTCGGGGAGGGCCCCGGGCTGCAGGGCCTTGGGGCGGGGTGGCACCTGGGCCAGTCCGAGCCCTCGTCCTTCTGGGAACTGGGGGAGGGAATGGCAGAAGGTGTTCCAGTTCGGAGTGGCCTGTTGAGAGAGAGGGGCGTTCACCGCGGAGCCGGCTGGGGGCAGGGGGGTGAGGAGGGAGGGGCCGACGTCTGCAAGGAGACGGAGCCGGAGCCGCTGTGCCGGCAGGCGCCCAGACAAGCAGCGTCCTGATGGCTCCCAGCCTCTCGCTCCAGCGCCTTCCCCGAGCCCCGAGCTCACCCTTCCCGTAAACGGCACGAATGAGCCGAATTCATTTAGACAATTCACCTTCCTGCTTGGGCTAACTCCGATCGGGTTTTATTACAACTAGAAAAGCCGTTCGTCGACGCCCATGCAATTTCTCCGCACTTGACCTTTTGCGAAGCAAGTTAACTAAAATCACGTCCTCCGTGAGCCGGTCCCAGCTAAGAACCATTTTTCCAGAGTCGGCCTCTTTGCTTGCATTTGGAGGAGCCGCTAAAATGCCAGAAAGGGCAAAAATTAGAATAAAAAGGGGGAAAACCCTCATGGCCGCAACGAACTCCTTTCATGGGAACACGTTTTTCCGTAAAAACTCGCCTGCTGGCGCTCCGTTCTCCGATGCGTGTTTGGCCCGTGGTTTCAAGATTCCGCCGCATTTTTTTTTTCATGGAGTCTTTTTTTCTCCCATCGTGACAGGTTGTTAATGACGCAGGATTGGAGCTTGTGGAAGTTCAACTGTTCCCACCGCTGTGACCAGACTGGGTGGTTCCTAAAAGACCCATGACCTTCCTCTCGTCCTTCTCGTGTGGACAGCGGGCAGGGGGCTGGGGGCTGGTGCCTGCGTCCCACTTGAAAACCACACCTTTTTCTCCCTATAAAGGTGGCTCTGGCATTCACCCCCAAATTTGTTTTGCTGATACTTTTCTTCCAAGTTTTTCCTTTACCCTTCGCTTGGTCGACATGCTGACGGGTTCATCTTTGCTTGTCTCTTCTAAGACCTAGTTCTGGTTCAAATTCTGCTGGAGACCTTCAGAGATTTTTGGCTTCTCTGATGCCCCCTTGTTTTGGTAATCAGAACCACAGAGTTTGGAACACCCTCACCCCCCTGGAAAACAGACCTGTCTGCTGTCTCCTCGGTGAGAGAAACGGGATCTCAGTTTCACCTGCGGGCCAGTGCAGATTAGGTCTTGCTTTATAAACGAGAAAGCTGAATAACCTGGTGACACAGACTAGAGAACTACCACTTGCTGAACTGAAAGAAACCTGGAGTGGTCGTTTCAGAATGGCGTGGCAGTTCCACAGTCGTCTGGGACCCAGGAACCTTGCTTGCTTTTGCTCCGCCATCCTTAGTACAGGACTTCTCTCCTCTGTGTGGCTCCGTTGTCCAAGGTGGCTGCCACAGCTCCAGCCATCAAGTGAGCCTTCCAGCAAGAGGAAGGGGGAAGAGGGGTGGACAGAATGGCTGCTCTAGAGGCCCCCGAGATGACTGAGGTTTTCTGTGGCACTCAGCACACTGACAAGCATAATGCAGAGAGCGCTCCCTGGGGGCCCCGGGCTGTGCTCAGCCCTTCACAGACCCTGTCTTACACCCCCATGCACTCGCAGGTGAGGGGAGGAGAGCGCCTGCTTTTTATGCACCTGCTATTGGCGGCCGGCGAGGCCAGTGCTCCAGAACCAGCAGCTGACAGAACTAGGACTCGACACCGGGTTCCCCTGACCCTGAAGGCGGCGCTGCTGGAGGCGCAGCAGCTGTTCCAGAGTGGGCCAGAGGCGAGGGGGGGGGGATAATGGCGTGTGCTGTCCTGCGCCGAACAACGAGACGGCGGGAAGCAGTGGTGGAGGGAGCACCCCGCCGGTGAGAGGGCAGCTTGGAGCGGGGCGGCGGGGCCTGAGCCCGCCCCCGAGAGCCGCTGCCCTGGGCTGCCTTTGGTGCCCACGGGTGGCAGAGGCGTGCTGGGGGGGGCCAGCCCCCGGCTGCCTGGAGCTGGGCGAGCCTGGGTGGTGCGGACGTGTTGGTGCCCGTGGCTCTGCTCTGGGCCCCTCCCCCCACTTCTGCACACCTGTGAATGTCACCTTACTAGGAGACAGGGTCTTTGCAGAGGGAGTCAACTCAAGCCGAGGTCCTATTGGACTAAGGGGACCCCTGAGTCCGGTGGCTGGTGTGTTCCTAAGAAGCAGGAAATTTGGACACAGATTCACGAGAGTCACAGGGGACAGGTCCCCATGAGGACGGAAGTCAAGACCGGGGTGACGCAGCCGCAGCCAAGGGACATTCAGGGCGGATGGCAACCACCAGAGGCTCGGAGGGGCCAGGAGTGGTCTCCCCTGAGCACCTTCAGAGAACTCGGACTTGCAGCCCAAGGCCGGGGTGGGACCCCGTCTCTGCGGTGTCAGGCCGCCCGGGCTCGGCGACCTCTGGCCCCAGCCCCAGAGGACCGTGGGGAACGCCTCAGGCTCCTGACCTCTGCTTGTCTGTGGTTCTTCTCTGTTCGTGCTGTTTCCGTAAGGAAACGGTCTCCATGCCCCCAACATCCAGTGATGAGTTGCTTACAAAAAAAAATGGCCTTTTTTTGGTTATACATCTTTAAAGAAATCAATCGAGGTGACCGGAAGAGAGATCAAAAGGATAAAATCAGAGTTAATGTGTTATAAGGCAGATGTTTTTAACATTAAGTGTGAAAAAGTAACATATAGTTTGTCAGCCCCAATGGTACGATGAATAAGTTGAGTCAAGCTTGCTGGTCACTGGGTCAGAAATGCTCGAGGGGTGCGTTGACTGCACACACACGCACGCACGCACACGCACACACGCACACGGAGAGTGGGAACGCGTACAGGTGTGCCAGGCAGCCCTCCGGCTTTGCCAGACCGCAGTCACAGGGAACCCGGCTCGCTTACTCGTCCACAGCGCAGGTTCAGTAACCACCATTTTGTGAAAAAAAGAAAAGAAAGAAAAAAACATTAATGGGCCTATTAACAATGATGACTCTGTGCTCGTTAAGTGCCCCCTGATTCCTTAAAAACTCACACTCGTTTCAGCTGGATGAGCCATGAATCGAAGAATCGGTTCGGACCCCGGTTCCCCAGTTACAAAGTTCACTTCCACATTTTCTGTGAGAGTCGCTGACACACAGCTGCGACTGTCCCCCAGACCCTCCCTGAGGGCATTCCCCGGGGGCCCCCCCGGAGGAGGTGTCACATGTGTGTGCCCCGAAGGTGTAGCGTCCTGCGACCCGGGGGTGGCCCTGGTGTGCGCCCTGGCGAGCACTTGCTTCTTGACCGGCTGGAGCTGTCCGTTGGTGCCTCTTGTCCTTGACACCGTGGGAGTTGATGTGGCACGCCACGACAATGGGGACACGCAGCCGGTGTCCCCTCAATAAACAGCGCTGAGCAGAAGTCGGCGCGGCTGCCCGACCTGGTCCCACGACGGACGCCGGGGCTGGCTCGGGCCCCGGGCCGGGAGCCTCCGCGCGGGGATGGGAGGTGGGGGCGGGCACGCCGTCCGTCCGGGTGGACTTGGCTGCGGAGGACAGGCAGGCGGCCGGGCGGGTCTGCCGTGACGTCAGGGCAGTATGGGGGGGGCGATCTGGGAGTCCAGGGGACCCCGGCGTCGTCTGTGTGGGGCAGGGATGTCATCGCCTGAGGCCCGGAGACGCAGAACGAACGCAGGCCGTGTGGGCGCTGGGGAACTTGGGAGGGTCCGAGGTCTTGGGGCCGGAGGAGAACTGGGCTGGGAGGAGGAGGAAGGAGCTCAGAGCCCGGGAGGGGGCAGGGAGGGCCGGGTGGGGCTGGCTGCAGGGACTTGGGTTGGTTTGGCTCCGTGAGGACCAGGACCCTCTGGTGCGGTGGGCGCTGGCTCTGCGACGGAGGAGTCGGGGTCGGGGCGGGGAGAAGAGTCGGTGAGCACAGGTCCTCGTGCCTCAGCTTCGGCCGGGTCTTGGGGATGGGAGGCTCCAGTTTTGGGGGAGAATTGCCCGGAGACACACCCTGTTTTGTCTCTCTCTCGGAGTAAACGAGGACGGGGACTCGGGGGCCGTCTTCAGCACAGTGGGGCTGGGGTGCGCCCAACTGGGGTCGAAGGTGCGCCCTTATTCCCAGAAGTGTTGGTTTGGCCAAAACGTCCGTTTAATTTCTTCCGTAAAATAAAAGACACATTTCTCATTGTCACCAATAACTTTATTGATCTGAGTGGTTTGAGTGCGGCAGCTCTGTCCCACATAGTAGAGCGTTGATTGTTTTCAATTAATGATCGCTATCAACTTCAACTGGTCTACCCGACCAAGCAGCACCGTCCAGGGAGAAATCGCCTGCACGAAACTTTGCGAACTACTTTTGACACGTCCGATCAGTCATGGCAGCGCCTTCTCCGTGCCCTGTGCAAAGCTGTTTTGTTTTTTGTTTTTTTTTTTTGCATTTCAGTTGCATTTTTACCCTTCTTGAAATGGCAAAGCATAATATACTGAAAATGTCGCTTATTATTAAAACGGCTACCCAGAAATTCGCTAATTTTAATGCACGCCCGTAGGACAGCTGTCACAACACAATCTCACCAAATTGTTACGGATGAAGTTAAAGGCACCTAAGCGCTACTAGAGCCATCGTACGGAAAAAACAAGCAAACTTTTTGGCCAGCCCAACGAGACGGTGGCTCAGGTACCAGACCCTGGGCGACGCAGATTTCGGGTGCACACAGGGGACCCTTCTGCTGCTCGAGAAACCCTGCCGTAGGACAGAGTGCGTTCCAGGGCCCAGTGGACGGGCTGAGGCTGCAGGCGGGAAGCCCCAGCGATGGGTGGGGAGAGGGGAGCCCGATGGTCCAGGCGGCAAGTGGTCGTGGGGCCCACCCTAAAGCAAGCCCCGGTCAGCACAGATAGTGTGTGTGTGCATGTGCACACGTGTGTGCGCTTGCCTGAGAGGCCAGGGATGGCCCACCAACACAACACGCACCACTCGGCTCTAGCCGTCACTCGCTCCTCGCCCCCGCGGCGGAGGAAGCGGTCACGACACTGCGTGGGGTCGAGGAGCGTGCAGCCCTCCCCGGAGAGGGACCCCAGGAACGGGCCTGAGAAGCGCGGGTGTGAGCAGACCGGGGAAAGGAAGGGCCCGTGGGGAGTGGGGGCCGGGCGTCGACGAGAGGGAGGGGGCGCAGGCCTGTCCGCGCGGAGCCAGCCCGCGCGGCGTGGGAGGCTCGGGAGGGGGCGGTGGGGCCCGCCGGGCGTCTCAGGGACGGCCCCGACACCTCCGTCACCCTCTTGCTCCTCCTCTGCGGCCGCTCCCCTGTGGTGGTTCCGGCCACCTTGGTGTCGGCCGTGCATCAGAAGCCGTGAGAAGGTGCTGGGCTCTGAGCGGGCCGCTGCTCTAGCCGTTGGAGGGACTGTGAAGACTCCTGCCCTGTCGCAGCGCAGAGGAGCGGCCGGGCCCTTGCCGAGCAGCGGGCATGCTGGCCAGTGCCCGGGCTGCCCGCGTGTGTGCGGAGCCCCCGCCCGGGACGCTGGGGCGCTGGAGCGGCAGGCCGGGCTGTTCCACGCGGTGGGACGTGGGGAAGGACCAGAGGGACGCCTGCGCTCTGTTGGGCCCGCGCGGGATGTGCACGAGCGGAGCACGAGTGGAGCACGCGAGGCTTGTTCCCTTTGGTGAGAGGCCATCGGGGACCGAGCTCACGGAGTGGACAGACGTCCAGCGGGCGACGGGGGACGATGGCCACCTGCACGGCGGGCGTTCAGGTGCAGACTGAGGCGGGACGGTGTCTGCGGGAGGTCAGGAGGGGCCTGGTGGCCTTACAGGAAGTTGCCCAGTCGGCGGGGCCGACCCGGCCGGCTCAGGTGTCATCACTGCCGCAGCCCAGCAGGTCAGCGCGACCGTGGGTCTGCGGGCGCGTCCTCTCCCAGGCAGAAACCCCGGTCGAGCTGCAGCAGAGGCTGTCCCGCTGTGGCGTGTGTGCTGTGTGTGTCTGTGTGTTGTGTCTGTGTGTTGTTTCTCTGAGTGACTGTGTGTGTGTGTGTGCGCGCGTGGCTTTCCGGGCCAGCGCCGAGAGGCCAGCTCACGCCCTGGGAAGCACCGTGGAAGATTTAAGACCCCACGACGTGGCCAGGGAAACGTTCGGGCCGGAGTCTCATCCCTCCTTCCAACCCCGGCCCCGGGAAGAGCGCCGAGCGCCGAGTTGACTCAGCACACCAGTGCCGAGAAGATCCATTGACCCCGAGTTCAGCGCAGAGAAATTGAGAAATGTTCGTTTTAATGTCTATTCAATAAATACAGCCTCCGCCTTGCACGGGGCTGCACAATGCACTTCAGATCCATTATGGGATGTTCGCGGGGGCTGACAGCCCGTCCCGAGGCAGCCGTGGCCGGGAGATGAGGTTAACCCTTCCCGGGGATGTAAATCTCGGCCACCGCCGGCGCGGGCCCGCGGGCCTTGGGTGTTCGCATGGCACGGGGGCCCCGGTCCCCTTCTCCAGGGCACACAAATCCACACGCGGAGACACACGCATCATAACCACGAAATGACATCTCATACAACGTAGACAGTGAAACAGGTAAAACAAAGCAACAGGAAATGCTGTCTGTCCCTGTCATCGCCCTTGGGGACGGAGACCAGATTTCTCTCGCCTCGCCTGGCGTGGACAGTCCCTACTGGGTCACCTGCGAAGACTGTGGCCGTACTTGATGAATTTCCCGTCCCGACAGGAGATGCCAGAGCTCACACCGGTGAAAGCAGAAATCCAGGACTCAGCGGGGCCAACGTCCGGGAGTCCGAGTGCATCCTGGTGATCTGTAAGTGAACTCGGGAGAACGTGGACAACCGGGACAGTTCCAGAAGAAGCCTCAGCGGCGGTGATGCCGTCCTGTCGGCCGGGAGGAGGCTGAGCTGGAAACGGCCGGGCGGGGGCCTCTGGTCGGCGGTGCTGCAGGAGCAGACTGTACCCCACCTCCCGGCGAGGGGCGCCTGCCCGGGCTAAACCCCTAGGTCGGGGGACTGGTTAGCTGACGACACTGGTGTCCCGTTAACCACCACGGATTGTCCCTCGTCCGCCAAACGGTGAGTCACTTGTGGGATCCGCTCATTTGGTAAATACTCGTCTAACAGCCTCTAGAACCGAAAACAGAATTTCAAATACGTGGGAGAAAACAGTCTTGGCCTCTCTGCAGGTTTGCCCAACCAGTTCCACAGAATTTTATAGATGTTCTTTTTTCTCTCCAAGATTCTATTTATCTTTCAAGAGAGGGGAAGGGAGGGAGAGAAACATCAATCGTCCACCTCCCACGCACGACCTGACTCAGGATCGAGCCCCGAACCCACAACCCAGGCATGTGCCCTGACCGGGAATCGAACTGGCGGCCTTTCGCTTTGCGGGACGATGCCCAACCCGCTGAGCCACACTGGCCAGTGCCATAGATTATCCTTTAGAAAATGGGTTTCATTGTCCAATCAGTTCATGAAACACTAACGAAGACCCGGCAGGTCCCCGAGTCGCATTGTTCCGTTGCGACCTCTAGGAGGCGCTGTGGGACCTAGTCCCGGTTTCCGCAGCCGGCCCGCGGTGGTTCGGGCTCGGTGAGCCGTCGTTTCCCTTCCCAGTCCCAGGGCCTGCGGAACCGGACCTGCGTGCGGAGTGCGCTTCCCCAGAACCCGCTCCGATAGCCCGCTCCCCGGCGGCCGGTCTCGGGCCCGGAGAGCGCGCGCGGGGTTCCGTGGACTTCTGCCCGGAAGGCCGGTATTCCTGCAGGAGAGAGAGGCCTCTGCGGGAGCCAGCCTTCCGGGGACCGCGCCTCGCGGAACGCGCGTCCGCGGCGTGGGCGCGAGCGGAGGAACTTTGCGGTCGGCCCTGATCGTCCCCTTTGCGTCCGAGGAAGGGCTGGCAGCGGCTCCCGCGCACCCTGAGAGCCAGGTTCACGTGTCCCCGCAGCGCAAAGGGACTCCAGTGTGCGGGTCGTTGGTGGCGGGAAATGCCAGCCCGGGGGGCAGGGGGGCGGAGGCACCCGGAACGTCTCAGCAGGAAAAAGGACCGCCCGCCCCGCCCCTGCAGCTCCCTCCTGCGCCTCTGCGCATCCGCCCCTCCGATTCCCGCTGCTCCGGAAAAGGCCTGTGTGTGTCCCGTCCTGGGTCTCCTTCCCGCACGGCCGAGCCTCCCCAGGACATGGGTGTGAAGCGAGAGAGAGAACCGATGACCCGGCGTCGCTCACAGCTCGTGCCCACGCAGGTCAGAGATGGAGCACTGCAGGACGGGGGTGGGGGGGTGGGGGGGTGGAGGTGCGCCGTGCCACCCCCTTCCTGGCGCGTGCCTCCTGTGGGGAGGGGGGTGCCTGCTCCTCGATCCATCGGCACCGCGCAGAGGCCGTGGCCGGCGGGCGTGGCAGCTGTGGGCCAGCCGGAGCCGGCTCCCCGCCTGCGTCTGAGCGTCGACCTTCTGTCCCGACACCCTTGTGGCACCGCCAGCTATTGCGACAATCTTCACTTTTTCTGTGGCTTTGCTCTCGGGCTGGGGCTGGGCCCCCGCCGGGTGCCCGGGGTCATCGGCACCCTAAGGCGCACTTAGAGTTGTCCGGCTCCCAAGGCCTTCCTTAGGGGACTCGCCGGACGGACGCGCAGAACACCGAAGCTCCCGCATTTCCTGGCCGAGCCTCCCAGGCCGGGGTCACGGACGCTGCTTTCAACTCTCTGCCGGCAGGAGGCGCCCTCCCTGTCCCCACGTTCGGAGAGAGCTCGGTTCCTGGGGAGGAGGTCTGCGGCTCGACAGGATGCTGTAGATGAGACCTCACGACCCGTGCCGGCTGCCGTCCGCTCCGAGGGCAGGCGCCTGAGCCACCCAGCTCCCCCCCCCCGGAGCGAGGAGCGAGTGGTGGGTCGTCTTCTTGGGCGAATGTCGCCCTCAGAATGGAAATGTGGGCTCGTTGCTCCAAGTACTTTGTACCTCAGGAAACTGGGCGGGAGAGCGAGCATGTAAGCCGCTCAAAGCCGTGGACTTTGGATGGGGGCGCCTCCGGGCTTGGTCTCCAGCCAGATTCGGGCAGGTGTGGCCCACTCTCCCACGAGGCCACACCCGGCCCCGCGTGGGCCGAACCTGGTCTGCAAGCCGGGCGGACACGGGGGGTCGGGCGGTCCTGTGTGGGTCCATTCACCGCCGAGCAGAGGGGCGGGGGGGGGGTGTGGGGGGGGGAGGGGCTGCGGGTGGGTCTTCAGCTCCCACTCGGGCCTCGCGGCTCAGGACGGGCACTCAGCCCTTCGAGCCTCGATTTTCTCTGTGGGGTCGGGGACACCGCACCTTCCCGAAGCTCCGGGTGGCAGGTCGCATGTCCGCTCCTGGTCAAGGGCAGCCGCTCAGTACACCTGCTCTCTCTTCTTCTGGACGAGGCACCACTGTCCGCCTTTGAATAGTGACAGCGAGCGTTCTGGGACAGGTCACAGTTCGCACAGTGCGCCCCTACCTTCTTTACCGTCCCCTCGCGCCTTCCGGACGGATGAAAATCCAAGGTGGTCAGAGAGGAGGGTGTCGCTGGGTCCGAAAGGGGGAAAAGTGGAGCCGGCGGGCAAAGGGGACCCGGGAAGGTCGGGGCACAGCGCCGGCCTCTTGAGGGGCTCCCCGGGAGAGCGGGGAAGCGCCCGTCTGCGCCCCCTGCCCCGTGCACGCCTGCGTGTCGGGCCCCGCCCCTGCCTCCCCAGCGCGACCCGGCCGAATGCCGCTCGCCCGTTTGCCCGAGTCGGCGCCCGACAGGGAGGCCTGTCTCCACCGCGCGCTTGGCAAGAGGAGGGATGGAGGCAGCCCCACAGCTGCCGTATTTATTTCCGTGGCAGAGCAGGTCAGGAAAATTGATCAAATTAATCATACGGACTAGCAAACATCAGGAGTGAGAACGAGAGGCGCAGATGAGCCCTCGCTTCATTCCGGGCCGCGCCTGCCCTCGTTCTAATGGGGTCTGCGTGCTGGGCGGACGGGGGGCGGCGTGGCTGCGCAGGGAGAGTCCCCGGAGAAATCGAACAGCAGGCATCGCGGGGCAGGTCTTCCTGCGCCGGCCGCGGTGTCTGCGGAGGCTATTAAGTCCTCCGAGGCAGCAGGAAATCCATCTTTCTGCGTCCCATCAGAGAGTGAGTTCAGGGCCTCCGAGTGCCGGGCTCTATGGCAGGTGATCCTGACTAATTTGGGCCACATTTCTTCCCCGTTGGAGAGATGGCAGGGCCTTCGCGGCGGTGGTCCTTGACTCGGGAGGCACGCCCGGCCCCTGGGGCCGCACCAACCCCAGGGAAGGCCGTCTGATTCTCCTGGTGGGGCGGGGCGGGGGGTGGCTCCCAGACACTGTGGTTCTGTAACCTCCCAGGAGGTCCCGGGGTGCAGCCCATGTGAGTCCCCACAGCCAGCAGCAGGTCCCCAGCACTCGCTGCACCCATGTCCCCTGGGGGCTCAGGAAAGGGGGGCCTGCGGCCCGCACCTGGGCTGCCGGCCCAGGGGGTCTGGGGTGCGGCCAAGAACGTTCGCTTCTCGTGGGCGCGGGGAGTGCGCCGGGGTGGCTGGGCCCGAGGCCTGGCTTTGGGAGCTGCTGGCCAGAGGAGCGGGTCCTGGGTTCTTGCTCCGGCCCATCACTAACGAGCCGTTTGACCCTGAACCGTCCACACGGTGTTTCTGAAACTCACATTTTTAATCTCGGAGATTTTGGGGACGCATCGGCTGAGGTCCTGTCTACTGTGCATCCAAACCATAAAGCTCAGGAGCAAAATTAACTTTCGTCTGTTTCTGTTCAGATTTCCATTTTGCTTGGCGTTTAATCGATCTGGGTGTGACCATGACAACGTGCCTCCAGCTTTATTCATTCATTAAAAAAGTAATTAACTCCTATTAGCCAATGTCACCCCAATGAGTTTGATAAAAATGTAATTAACAGGTGCCATCTATGGCAAGCCCTGGACAAAGGCGCTGACGAGGCCTGTGTGGCCCTTCCCTCACACCACGGACACTCGGCGTGGGGCCAGAGCCACCTGGTTCTGTGTGGCCTGCAAGCTAAGAGCGGTTTTGGATTTTTGAAGACATCTATCTATTTATTTATTCATAGAGAACGGGGGAGGGAGGGAGAAAGAGAGGGAGAGAAACACTGATGTGAGATAGAAACAGCGATTGGTTGCCCCCCGTGCACCCCGACCAGGCACCCGTCCCACAACCCAGGCCTGTGCCCTGACTGGGGATCGAACCGGCGACCCTTCGTGCGGCGGGGTGATGCCCAACCCACGGAGCCACGAAGGTCAGGGAGGTTTTCACATTTTTAATGGTTGAAAAAGTCTGAAGAATACAACCCACGATGCGGGAAGACTGCGTGGCATTCCAGCGTCTGTGAGTGAAGTTCGTGGGGACGGAGGCACGCTGACGCAGGCCCTGTCGTTGACAGCGGGCTCTGTGCGGCCCAGGCCGAGCGGACCGGCTGTGACCGGGACTCCGCCCCTCAGAGCGACGTCGCTGATCGCTGTGCGGGGAGGAGTTGCAGGCCATCGTCCTCCAGGCTGGGAGGGACCCAGGGGGTCAGGGCGGGCTCCCGGGGCAGGGCCCACGGCGGACGGGAGGCCAGCCCGTGAGCCGGAGCCTGGCGGCAGCTCGCCACGCGGATTCTGGGGGAAGCAGGAAGCACGCCCACGGCCCGAGCCGGGCAGTCCGGCTCTTTGCAGCCCGGGAAGGAGACCAGTGCGGTGGAGGCCTGGTCACGGGTCCCGGGGCAGCAGGGGCAGCCCTGGCCTGGTGCGGCTTCGAGGGCGGGACGCGACTCCCAGCGCAGTGGCCGCTACTTAAAGGAAGGACAGACGGCGGGTGAGGTTGCTGCTTTTTGGGCGGTGCTGACTGTGTGCCGCGTCGTTCTCGGACGGCACCGTCTTCAAACCAAACCTGTAAACGGCGCCGTTAGCGTCTTCGCTCAGGACGGAAGGCCGGCCCGGGAACGTTCGCCATCTGATACCCCCGCAGGGGAGCCAGGGCTGGCGCGGAACCCAGGCAGGGTGGTGCCGGTGCGGGAAGGCCTGAGAGGAGAGACCGGCCGCTGGGAGGCCATTCCCCACGTCCAGGCTGGAGACGGGGCGGCGCAGGCAGCAGTCCGGGGCCTGGGGCCCTTTCGCTCAGGGGCCGGCGGTGAGAAAGGAAGGCCCCGCAGGCCGGGCCCACCGTCCCTTCACTGAACAGGCCCCAGGGGCGGGCGCGGCCCTTCCCTTCGGTGCAGGGGTCGCAGGCGCACACACGCACGCACCTTCCTCCCGGGACCGTGGGCCCTTCCCGGGCAGGGACCGAGCTGACGTGAGACACGGCGTGTGGCCCGCACCGCCTGCGGAACGCCGGCGGACTGGGAGTGCGGCACACGCGTGGATCCGTGGGCTCTGCCACGGGAGTGGCGGCCAGCAGGCTGCCACCTCGCTGCCGGGAAGTCGGCACCCCAGCGGGCGGGTGCGTTCCTTTGTTTCGGGGAGATTGCTTCTTCGTCGTGGTGTCTAAAACTCTTCATTTCCTCCTGTGTGGTCCTCACAAGTCCCTGAAAGTGCTTACGGGCCTTAACCCTGGAAATGAACACGGAAAAGGTCAGAAGGGCCCTTAGAAACGTGTGCGCCTACGAAGTCCGTCACTTCTCTGTAAGAATAACGGGAAACTGCCCTGGCTGGTGTAGCTCAGTGGATTGAGTGCGGGCCTGCGAACTAAAGGATTTCGGTTCGATTCCCAGTCAGGGCACATGCCTGGGTTGCAGGTCAGTTCCCAGCGACAGTTCTTAGCAGGGACACACGAAAAGCAACCATACATTGATATTTCTCTCCATCTCTCCTTCCCGTCCCCTCTAAAGATAAATAAATAAAATCTTTAAAAAAAAAGAATAACGGGAAACTGGACGCAAGAAAGGCTTGGGCAGGTTTACACACATTTCTGTTCACGAATTTCTCAGTTTTATCAGATCCTGTGAAAGAAAGTGAGGTCAGTAGGAGCTTTTGTGGGTCCTCGGTGACCCCCGGTCCCCTTGACTCTGGAGCCACGGCCTCCCCTTCTCGCTGGGTCCCTTCCTGTTGGAGGAGAGATGCCCTCGGTTGCCAGGCAACGCAGCCAGGCGGGCCTTCACCGGGTAGTGAGGCATCTGTGGCTGCCATCCCGTCTGAAGTTATTATTACTACTTAACAAAACCCTGGCCCAGGCCTGTGCTGCGCCCAGTGGGAGCAAATGCTCCTGTAATTTCCTGGGACGCACATTTATTCTCTTTTCTTCAAACAGACCCCAGTTCAGCCTGTAAAGGGTGGTGCAGGTCCAGCATGGGGAGGAAGGGACCCGGGAGAAGACCCAGCGGAGGCGGAGCCTGGAGCAGGGGCGCAGCCCGACTCGCAGGGGACGGCGGGGGCGGGCAGGGGAGTGGGACGCGGTGGCCGCCCCACAGCTGTGACGACCGCGGTGTGCTGCTGGGTGCCTGGGAGTGGCCTCGGCTTGGGGGACGGGAACCAGGGCCCTCAGCCTCCCCACTAGGACGGCCTCAGCAGGCAGGGTCTTGGTTTCCGAGAGTGGGAGGGATTTTTGTGTCTCGTTCTTTTTCTAAGTTGAAGGTTATCGAGTTTTTTCCATCACCATTTATGACCCCACACCCTCTGTTATCTCCCCCCGCCCCTCCCCCCACAGTCACCACCCTGGTGTCCATGTGGGTCCACGAGCCCTGTCTCCTTTCCGCTCCCCCCTCCCCCCCCCCGGGCCCGCCTCCCGAAGCCGTCCGCCTGCTCTCCCTCCCTGAGTCCGTCTCTGTTTGCTCGTCAGTTCGGGTGGTTCATCAGGTTCCACTCATGACCGAGATCACAGGGTACTTGTCTTCCTCTGACTGGCTTGTTTCATTTAGCATAACGTTCTCCGGGCCCATCCACGCTGCCGCAAAGGGTGAGATTTCCTTCTTTTTGCGGCTGAGTAGAATTCCATTGTGTGAAAGTCCCGTAGTTGTTGTACCCACTCATCTGGTGATAGGTCCTCGGGCTGCTTCCGTGTCTTAGCAGCTGTAAATAATGCTGCTCACGGGGCAGCAGCACGCGGGCGGCATCCGTCACTTCTGCGGGTAACACGTTCCCCGAGGACAGTGAAGCGGGACCAGAGGAGGCCAGGCCGCCCGTCACAGACCCGGAGTCTCCGACCCCGCCCGGGGACGTCCCGGAAAAGCCGGACTCGCCCTGCGCTGCCCGCCGCCGCCCCCCCCCGTCCGACCCGGGGCTCACACCAGGTCGTCTGCTCACTGGGGTCCCTTCGACCCCCCAGCATGGTATTTCCTTTAGAAGCACACTTCTGTCACCTATGCAGCTGGACCGTCCGTCACTTTACCAAGCCCCGTGCTTCGACTGGCGTCCACGGTGACGACAGCGGCAGTTGGAGCCACGGTGAGGGGCGCGCCCTGCACCAGGGACCTTGCTCCCGGCCCTTAAGGACAGCGGCAAACCCACAGGCCTGGTTTCTCTCTGTCTCATGGCTCTGAGGAGCGAAGAGCCCTCACGAAAGCCGCCTGAGTTCCCCGGCCAGCCCCCCGCCCCCCTCCGCCCCCCCCGAATAATGCACAGCTGCGAGTAGAAAGGCAGGCGCCGCTGCAAACGCAGGGTGTCCTCTCGACGTGAAGGACCAGCCAGGGAGACACAGCCACTAACAAGCATTCAAAGAAGGCAGAACCAGCCCCTGCATAGAATCTTGCTGACAAGTGCCATTAAATATTAATTCTGCAGGCCGTGGAGACATCATTACGGAAACATATGTACCCTGATGCTGAGCGCGCACCGGCCGGGCCTGTGCTGTGTGCGGCGGCAGGCGGGGCAGGGCGCGGCCTTTGTGCGCAGGCGAGTCCCCGCTTCCGTTAACGGTGTTCCCTCGCACGTCCCGAATCCTCGGTGCCTTCTGGTTATTCGTCTTGGCCTTTCCTTTCGCTTAATTGGAAAGACAGTTTCGGGCAGGGTGGAGGCAGCTTCCCGGGTTAAGGCCCTCAGGCCCCGGCGGAAATGTCTCTCGTTCAGACGGTGTTCGCCGAGACTCAGAGAGCCGGTGCCGGGCCCCCGGCGTTTAGGGGACGCGCCCCAGGGCCACCTCGGGCCAGTCACCGCTCCTCTCCCACCTCTGCGGTGGAGGCTCTCGAAATACACGTCCTGCGTGTTGAGGGGGACGACATTCTCACCCACAGGCCCGGCAAAGCGCCTTCATGCAGCCTGGCCTGGACGTGGGGGCGCTCGTGGCCTGCCGTGAGTGGGAAGGGACGGCCTCACTGTCCTTGGAATCAGGGTCGTGGAGCCATGGCGGTCCCGTGGGGCGTCCGGTCCAGGGCTTCTGTGACCCCAGGGCCCTCGGGACGTCCTCGCTCCAACACCGCAGCCCAGCCCCCGTCCGGCTGACGCAGCAGGTACGGGCGTCCTTCTGATAAGCTCCCCGGTGACACCGGGGCTCTGACGTGGGACCGCACTTGGAGAATCCGCTCCAGCCTGACCTCACACTCTGCCGATGGGAAAATGGAGACGCCGACGCGTGACCCGGATTTGCCCGGGGCCCCCCATTCGCCAAAGGCCGAGGACCCAGGGACAGTGTCGGAGGCCGCCCGCTGGGCTCGTGGTCCCAGGGAGGACTCTGGGAAATGTGGGGGGCCCAGCAGACAGCCCGCTCGCCTGGTGGGGACCATGCTTTGGGGGGCCGGGCACGGCCGGGGCGGGGGCGGAATCCCGGGGCGGGGCCCCTCACGCTGACCGCAGCGCCCTCCGCAGGGTGTCGGGACCCCCTGAAAAGGGCGACTGTCCCCGGCCCCCTCTGCGCACGTTTCCAGGGCTCCCGGGGCGCGTCACCGTGGGCCAGGCCGCTCCAGGCCCCTGAGCCGTCTCGGGGCCTCTGGCCTGGGTGAGTCCCACCCTCCGTCGGAAACGCGAACCATGGCGCTTTCCGCTCACTGGACAGAAAGGCAGACACAGCCCAGGTTGCCTTCGTGATGATCACATACCCACCCGGATCCCTTCCACCTGTAAAGGCAGTTGAAGTGAAAGCATTTCCGTGAGCCCATCCGCAGGCAGGCCCTGTGCCAGGTGCGCCCCTGGGGGTGCGGGTGCTGGGCCCAGAGGTGTCAGCAGCGCTGGTGTGGGCGTCACCCTGGGCGCTGGACCTGGGGCCCGGGGAGGGCCCGCCGAGGCCCGTCGGGTCCGAGCGGAGCAGCGATGCCAGAAGCCGCCCGCCACGCCGCTCCCGGAGCTGTGGCCTGTGCGCCGCGCACCCGGACGCGCAGCCCGGCTCCCCCGACGGGCGAGCCCAGCCGAGGGGGCGCACCGCCGCGGCTTTGCATGCAATTACGGCGATGGCATCATTTTTTCTGAAACAAACTGTCCATAAATGTCACGGAAAATCCGGGTCTCCTTTTATTAAAACTGAAAAATGTGTATAAATGTAAATAACAAATGACTGATACAGGGATAGGAACACCACCGCCGCGGCTGGCATCCCTCTCGCCCCTCGCTCTTCCTCTCCTCCTCATGTAATTTGCATTAATAAAGAGGCTGTTCCTTGTCGGAGTGCGTTTCATCCGGTTTAAAGTCCCAGGGCGATCCACCAGGAAGAGCTCTGGGAGAGTCCGACTGTCAGAGCCGACAAGACAAATGAATCCCCGTGTCAGGCGCGCGTGGCTCAACGATGACAGATTGAGAAGAACTGTCCCCCTCTCGACAGGCGGGCTTCATTTTCAAATTAATAAATCTGAATAAAATATTTTTCCTTTCATTACGAGCGGAGCCTGTTTGACAGTTCCCGTGACAGGAGGGAGTAGCAGTGTTGATGAGAACGGTTTGCCTCGGTCCCACCTGGGCTGTTGCGGTTTTATTTTTACCTGCAGCCTCTTCCCTGTTCGCCGGGCTCCTGCCCTTCCTCGCCCCCCGCGATTCCCCGATCCCCTCCCCTCCTTCCCGTCCTCTGCCCACCCCCGCCCCCCGTGTTCTCGGCTCACGGTTCTCCCCTCGTTCCGTCCCCTTCAGTCTCCCCGCTGTCTGAAATGTCACCCGCTCCTGCTTTTGCTATTCTTTTTATTCACCTGCAGGCTGTTACGTTTCATTAAAGGCCAGAGTACTATTTCAGGAACGAAGGGAGGGAGGGAGGGAAGGGGTGGGGGGGAGAGAGATGAAGGAAGGAAGGAAGGGAGGGAGGGAGGGAGGAAGGGAGGGAGAAACAGAGAAAGGAAGACATTCACTGCTAATGACTGTGAAATGGTCCCTTCACTCCTGCGGCTGTCTGTCACTGGTGACGTCGTGGGGGCAGCTCACGCCTGGGCTGGAGGAAGGAGTGGATGTCTCGATTTTGTGATGTCCCCTCCCGACGCAACCGTCGTCATTTCTTCTTCACACACACACGCACGCACACACGCACACACAGAGGCCACGCTTCCAAACACGCAGACGGACAAAACACCTCTGTTGTCCGTGTTCCCCCTAAATCCAGAAGGACCGCCCGGCGGCCGGGACGCACAGGCCAGCCCTCGCGCGCGGGCGGTGGGCCGCGCCTCCTCGGGGATGGGGGGGCCCTTTCTGGGAAGCGGTGTGCGACCCCCTTACAGAGCCGCAGCGAAGAGGACCGGCGTCTGGACAACGGAGGGGGTTCGTTTCCGCATCTGGTGGAGAGTCCAGCGCCTCGGGCTGCTTCCATGTGCCCGCGCTGCAGTCCCAGACCCACGAGTGGGAGGGAAAGGAATCCGGGTGCTGCCTTCGCTGCACCCCAATTCCCAGCCCCCAGTGCAGAAGGCCCTCCCAAGCCGCCTCAGCCTGGAAGGAATCAGGGAGACCCGCCGGAGCCACCTCAGGGAGCGCTTCTCCGCGGGGGGCGGACACACTGAGGTGCCCGGCTTGGCATCCGGTGTCCCCGGGGCGTCTAGGCTGCTTCCCCTCCCCTCGGCAGTCTGAGAACCCGGGGCGGAGAGGCCCCGCGCTCGTGTTTGGGAACCGCAGGTGGAATTCTCCGGAGGCGGTCCGCGGCGTTCGGGCGGCGGGAAGAGCGAGAGTGTGCACGGGTCACGTTGGGCTCGGACCTTGATGTCAGCTACTCGTGGGGAACTTAAGACAAAGGCACCGCGAGGAGAGCTCTCTGGGTGCCGCAACGGGGGGAAGGCGCCCTGTGCCGGCTCTGAAGCTCGGTTTGGCTGGAATCCCAGGTTACGCACCAGGAGAAACAGAAAGTCCGCCCACCCACCACAAAGTCCCACACAGCCGCCCGTGGGGAGGTGTGGGGCCGTCTGAGGGGCAGCGTCCAGGCCCTCCGCCAGGCCGCGGTGGCGGCTTTACCCAGTGCCTCCTGAACCCCACGTCCCCCCAGAGAGAAAGACGTGCCCCCCGAGGCTGCTCCGTGACCCCGGAGCCCAGCACCGCGCATCCCAGGTGCGCGTGTCTCAGTAGCTGTTGTGATTCGGTAGGAAGGCAAGGGGAGGGAGGTGGGTGTTCCAGGATTTTCCACACCCGACTAGTTCGGTCGACGCTCACAGCTGCCCGGGTGGGCAGGCTGGGCACCGTCGTCCTCCTGTAACCGAATTCACGGGAGACCACGCGCTCGGGTGAAGTGCCACGAGCGGAAGCCGGCGGTCGGTGTGTCTCCTGACCCCATTTGTGGGAGACTGCCCTTCACTCTGTGTGTGTGTGTGTGTGTGTGTGTGCGTGCGTGTCTCTGGGCAGGTGCACGTGTCTCTGTGCATACACGCACATCTGTGGGTGCGTGTATGCGTGTGTCGATGGCCCGGGCGGATCACAGGACAGTAGAGTTGACGGCTGTTAACTCACGAACAGTCGGAAGCCACCGCTCCGGAATGTCACCTTCTCTCCCGCCGATGGCTCTGTAGCCGCCTCTCCCGGTGCTGGGCCGGCCGCAAAGTCCGCTTAGTCTTCGCTGTGCGACGGCTCTGGTAGCGCCTAGTGGTCTTCAACTTTGTTGGAAACGATTCTCTTAGGTTGTGCTGTGACGGCTGTCCTATCAGCCTGCGTTTAAAAAAACTCTCCAAAATTGGTGAAGTTTTGTGTCGCCATTTTAATATTGAGGATGGGAGAACATAAGCAAGATCTTTGGCATGTTATGCTTTCTTACTTCAAGAAAGGCGAAACACAGCTGGAACCCAGAAGAAGATTCGTGCGGTGTACGGAGAGGGCGCCGGGATGGACCGGACGTGTCAGAAGGGCTTTCCGAAGTTCCGTTCCGGAGATTTCTCGCTGGACGACGCTCCACGGTGGGCGAGACCCGCCGAAGTTGACGGCCATCGAATCGAGACATTAACTGAGAACGATCAGTGTTCTACCCCCTACTCAGACAATTCAAATCAACAAAGTTATTGGTGATAGTGAAAAATGTGTCTTTTATTTTATGGAAAAACCATACGGACTTTTTTGGCCGATCTCTCTTCCGTCTTATTTCTGGATAATATTCGAGTGGCTAAGAAACAGCCTCGGCGGCTCCATCGCTGCCCTCCGGCACACGGTGTTATTGATTATGGGGGGAGGCCCCCACAAATTTCGAGGTCCCTCACAGCAGTAAAAAATACCCCTGGCATTGAGGAGGCCGCAGCGATCAGAGCAGATTCGCGCGTTTGTTAAAGACTCGACTCACGTTGAACCGGGCCAGATGGGGAATGGCGTCCCGCGTGGGCCGGGGAGCGGGTTCCCCACCGAACACGCGTTGGCTGTCCTCGGACGGTCCCGCCTCCTGCGTGGAGGCTGTGCTGGTAAAACTGGGCGGTAACGGTTTCCAAAGGAGTGTTCTGGAGCCTCGGGGCGGGGGGGTGGGGGGGGCACTGTGACAACCTTCCTGGCACCGCGCAGGCTGCAGACCGGCCCAGAAACACAGCGGCCTTTCCTGCCCGGATCAGGCAGGGAGGGGGCCAGCGCTCGAGTGGACAGACGGACAGATGCAGCAGCTCGTCCTCCGCACAGCCGTCCCAGGGGGCGACGTCAGCCCGGTCTCACTGCTCAGTGAGGACACCGCCCTCACGGGGTCCGACGTCCAGACGGTCCCAGCCCTGCCCCGGGGGGCCGGCCCAGGCCCGCCACCACGTGTCTGTCTTCGATGGCTGAACGGTGCGCCCTGCCCATGTGGTCGAGGGAGCAACCGGCTCCCCGAGTCCGTGCTACTGAGCAGCTCGCTGTTCCTTCGGGACAGCTGCCCTTAGTCACACTGAAGAGCTGCCCTGGCCGGCGCGGCTCAGCTGGTTGGAGTGTCGCCCGCCCCGTGGCTGGGGGGTCGTGGGTTCGATTCCCGGTCCAGGCGCGTGTAAGAGGCAGCCCGTTGAGGTTTCTCTCTCACGTCATGGTTCTCTTCTCCCCCCGCTTTCTCCCTCTCTCTCCCAATGAAAAAAAAGTGCTCGATGGGGATCAAAATAATAATAATAATAATAATAAACCATGACCAGGTGCTTGCGTCAGAGGAAAAGTGTGCTCGAATCGCGGCGCGGCCGAGGGCGACAGGGTTGCGGCAGCCGCTGCTCGTTCCACCTTTAACTGAGACGCAGACGGCGGCGCCGTCAGGCCGCATCGCGCTGATTTGGGGCGGCCAGTAGGTGAGGCGCCTGATGAGCCCCATTTCCTCTGCTCAGCCTGAGCGCCTGCGTCTATTTTTAGCTCCCCGCTGCCTGGAGACCGACTCTGTGGAAAGTGCTGGGCACCGAGCTGAGCACGGCGAGGGGGGGGAGCTTGGGCTGCACAGCCAAAGCTGGGCCCCCGCGTACACGTGAAACACCAGTCCCCCGGTCCCCAGAGCGGGACCCTGGTGCCCGCAGGACCCCGGGCCGGGCCGGCAGGCCTGCTCTGTGAAATCTGCTCGCACTCGCTCGAGGAGCCCCGGGTGGGCTGCAGCTCGCTGGGCCACGGAGGGGGTGAGCCTCGGGCCAAGGAGTAGACCCCGATTGCGCTCCCCCATGACAGGAGCTCTCTGCACGTGCCGGTCTTGGGGGCTAACAAAACCCTCCCGGTGAGAATTCAGTGCAGACGGAGGTTTCAGGACACCAAGGGCTCTGACCGGCTGAGCTCCATCCATGCCTGGCAGCCAGGTCTCACCACCCCCCTGATATTCCTGTGCTCGGAGAAGGCAGCCGCTCGCAAAGCCCTTCTCACTGGGAGTTAGTCCGAGTGGAGCCCAGACCGAGACTTTTCACTCACTGTCTCAGAGCTCCTCTGTTGCCTGGCGAGGTCCCCGCGGTCAAGGCCCCTCGGGCTCTCGGTGCAAGCTCCCAGAGGGCGGCCGGAGCGATTACACACCTGTACGGATGGCTGGATGGCTGGCTTCCCACTGTGTGCGCGAGATTTTGGGGGGAGGGGAAACGCTGCAAATGACACAGGCTGCCTTGCGGGGGGGGGGGGGCTTCCCGCGCAGTCACGCCCCGGCTCCTCCGTGGAGAGGCGCGCCGGTTGGGGATGGGAAGCCAAGGGCCTGGTCTTCACAGGGCTGAGCCCTGCTCCTTCCTGTCCCAAAAGCGGCCTGCGCACCCGCCGCCACCTTCCGGGCCTGGGAAGGCACTTCCGTCAATTGCTGATGTCTTAGCATTGAAAGAACCTGTCCGTTTAAAAATGTTTGGACAAGTCTCTTCTGAGCCGTAGCCAGCGTCCGGGGGGTTCACAAAATCCCAGGTGAGGGGCACTCCCTGGGTCAGCGCTCAGAGGAGGCAGCGTGGGTGTGAGTGTTTTATCAGAAATTCGGTGCCCATGCTCTGTGGTGCCCGAGAGAATCTTGGAAGTTAAAATATGCCCCCTCCCCAAATTTCAAAGACATCAAATCTATGACTTTGTGAAAATTGCTGTGACTTATTGCTTCAAATGTGGGGTGAATTACTCTCTCCCAACCTCACACGGTTATTAAAGGGGCGGTGATTGAGTCGTAACCAGTTATGTAAGTGATGCATCTGTGTGAAAACAGGTGTCAGAGAAGGCAGGCGCCGTCTGAGGAAGCTTTCCACGAAACCCCGAGAAGTGTATTTTATGTATGTGTAAGACAAATAATTATGAAACACAGGAAGTATATAAACACTTGCTT
Organism: Glossophaga mutica; assembly: GCA_039655065.1. NCBI lineage: Eukaryota > Metazoa > Chordata > Mammalia > Chiroptera > Phyllostomidae > Glossophaga > Glossophaga mutica. The sequence goes on from CM077316.1 coordinate 52,984,349, forward strand.
ATGGGTTTGGGTTGGTTTTTTTTTTGTTTGTTTGTTTTTGTGTGTGTGTGTTTTTTTTTTTTTTGCTGTTTTAGGAAACAATTTCTCATAAGGAAGCAATTTGCCCTCAGAGCCCTGAAGTCAGGTAAATCTCCGATGCACGGTCCTATGTTCAAGTTGTAACATGACGATACTTGAGTTAGCCAAACAAGAACTTTCTGGAAGTATTGGCTTCTGAGGTGTGTGCTACGTAAATTCAAAAGAGCATCTGAACCGATTCTGCAAAGTAGAGACGATAACTGTTTTCTTCAAGGGTCTCTCTCAAGTGTCAAAATTCCTCCTTTTCCTCTAGTGAGAATGTTCACTGATCATCCTTTCTGGGATGATCAATGATGTTCATTGATCACTGATGTTCATTGATCATCCTTTCCGGGAGAGAAAGCTGTGTTTCCTACTGCGCTTTGTCAACACTCAACTCCAGCACCTCCTCTTTCCCCGGGTCGTTGTAATAGGACCTCTCACAGAACTGCCCGGCCGGAGCCCCGGGCGAAGTTCAGGTGTGCGGGGCCTGGCGGGTGGCTGTGGCTTCTGGCAGAAATGGTACCTGCCTGCTGGAGAGAGGTCAGAGGCCGCCGGAGCCTTCAGCCGGGAGGCTGGTCCCTTCAGCCCGTGCTGACTGTAGGGCTTGGTGTCCCCGGCAGTGAGGTCCTTCGACCCTGTCACCCAGGATGGCAGCACAGTGCATGTCCCCGCGCCGCGCTGGCAGTGGCGGCTGGGACCGAGTCTTTAGATCGTCTAACTGCTGGGGCGAGCGTCGGGAGTAAGGAGGGGGTTTCACAGCGCGTGTGGTGGGTGGGTGAGGGCGAGATCGCCCTGGACTGGACAAGCTCCTGGGCTGTGGATGCCACGGCGCACAGTGCCTCCTGCAGGGGTGCTGCGGCGCCTGCGTGCGCTCCGTGGGGTCCCTGCTGTCGGGGTCGGCAGGAACGTCCGCACAGGCGTACACGCGTGTGTCCCACTCTGCACGGCTACCTGCCCACCGCTCTTCCCGTTCGGGGCCACGGACCCGCTTCGAGCATCGTCCCGCGTGGCTTCGGTGGCAGCAGGTCCCTGCGGCTCCCGGAGGGCGCGCACTCTGCGTTAGTGAAGGCAGCTGAGCCGTGGGAGGTCACAGGTCACCAGGAGGGCATAGGGCCGCTAGGCCACCCACAGCTGGGCCAGCGCCCCCTGCTGTCCTTCTGGGGATGGCAGTCCTTCCAGTCAGGCGGGGTGGGGAGCGCCTTTCCACGTGCTGATCTGGGGGCGTCCCGTGGGCCCCGCTTCCTCCGTTTCAGCGTTCGGGAGACGCTCGCCGTGTGATCTTTCCTGCGTACCTGCTGTTTCAGCCACTGCCAGCCAGCGCGCCGAGGTTCTGTATCTTGTGACGATGCGCAGGCATTGTATTTCATTGAATGCATTCCCCCAACTCCTGAGAAACTCGGGGGGACGCTCCTATTCTGATAATGTGTGGAATTATATCGATCCTTTTATCAAAAGTTTGATTTTTAAAATAATTCCTTTTTAATTTCATCACTATTCAAAAAAATTAACTGTGATCCTCTTGGTCTTCCTCCAGAGTGCCCTTTTTTCCTATTTCATTGACTCGTACTCTCTTCTCTACGGATTTTTGTCTACGCTGCTCTTTTTTCTCCCAGCTCCTTGGGACTGACACCTAGATGGGCGTTCGTTTGCCCTTACGTATGCATTTTGGTAAGGGGCTTACTAACGCTCCCTGGAAGTTCGAACTTCATCCCATAAAATTTGACTTGTTATGTTTTTATTTTCGTTCGGTTCAAAATGCTTTTTAATTTCCTTTAGGATTTCTGTTTTGACCTCTGGGTTAAGTAGGAATATATTGCCTAATTTACAAACATGTGGGGATTTTTCAGGGTGGGTTTTTTTTTTTTTTTTTTTTAGTTTAATTCCTCTGCGGTCAGACAACATGCTGTGTGTGAGTTCAACACTTTGGAATTTTTCGAGACTTGCTTTTCAGCTCAGCAACCGGCCACTCCCGTAGCTGTCCGTCTGGCTCACATCCGGAACACCGGGGTTCGTGTGGGTGTCGGGCAGAGGGTTCTGTTGGCGTCAAGTTGGGGAAGTGTGTTCGTTGCGTTTTCAGATACTTCATTCCTTCAGTGATTTTGGTCTGCTTTCTAAATTAGTTACTAAAAAAGAGTACGTTACAATCTCTCACTACGATTGTAAATTCATTAATTTTTTTCTTGTATCTCTTTTTATTTTTGCCCCATTTTTGGTATTTCCCTCACATCACTCCTTACGTTATTGTCTTTTTTCTTCTTTCATTGAATGAGGTAGTTTTGTTAACTTCCAAAAACTCGGGATTTTGATTTTTAGTGACATTTGCTATTTTTTTGCTCTAACTCGCTACTTGCACTTTCATCCTGATTATTTCTCCCTGTGTTTCATTCACTTGGCTGTTCTTTTTCTGACTCTGTGAGCTGGCAGTGGGATTCCTGTATTTGCACTCTTCCACGGGCACGGGGAAGTGTACGGAGGGTCGCAGGGTTTTCTCTGAGCCCCACCTAACGTAGGCGCCAGGGCTTCCGCCGTGTGGCGCTTTCCTCGCTCCTTTTCAGACATTCCTTCGTTTTGGTGCGTGGCTTTACTTTCTTCCAAGAGCCTCGCGCGGGACGTTTGAACCCCAACACTTGGAAAGGCGGTCGGAGGGCCCCGTGGGGAGTCAGTCGCCCGCTTTCCCACGCTGGGCTCCGCCGTGCCGGCTGGGGCTCTCCGGATCTCGGGGCTTGGTGACGTTCCCCGTGCGGCCTCCCGGACGGGCGGTCTGCGAACGTTCCCCTCAGCAGGCTGTGGGTTCCTCGTCGCCGGGGTGGGCGTTACGAGGGGCATCACTGCACGTCCTGCGCTTGCGCCCACGGGCTCGGCGCTGCGACTTGCGGTCGGGTCCTCTGCAGCCGAGTGTCTGGCGCCGAGACTGGTGTGTTTGATCCTGCGGTTGTGTTCCTCTGTTCCCTCGATTGAACGCGGTTTTGCTCCATCCACGTGGCTGCGGGATTCGTTGGAGACGCTTGCGAGTCTTCTGCCTTCGCCTTGTTGTTAAAGCCTGCCATTCCTTGCGTGTCCCAGGGATGCCGATGAGGATTCTGCTGTGTTGACACCAGGGATGTTGCCCTTGTGTTCCTGCTGTTTCTGCCCGTGGAGGAGCCTTGGTTCCTTCCATTAACTTGAGCCTTTCGGAGTCGTTTTGTCTGGGGTCTCTCTTGTGTATGTGGTCAACAGTTGGGTCTTTATCAGCTAAATGAAAGGAAGTCCTTTCCACGTAATAGGTCAGTAAAGCCTGTTTCCATTTATGTTACATCGCTTTCTGTTATAATCGTTGTGGATATCATATTTCTCCTGTTCCATTCTCTATATGATATTTAAAATATTCTTTATGAAGTGTGTTGGTATATAGGAAAGTTTATACTTCTGTTCTGTAACCTTGTACTTATATCTGTTTATTGTCCTTATTTCCTTTCTGTGGTTCATTGACATGCTAAAAAATGGTTTTATTGTGAAAGTAGTCTTTGGTCCTTTTATTTACGAGTTGCTGATTTTGGCTTTGTCAGAACATAAAATACAAAAGACAGAGCATATATCACAAGAAATCGCTTATTACTGCTTCCCCTTCACCCTCAACTTCATTTTAATCTTAGACCGACACATAACCACACTGAATTCTCACCAGGCATCTCTTCCAAAAGTTTCCCTAGTCATCTCTCAATACAGGGGAGCTTATTTTCCAGATCTTTCAAGGTGACTTGAAGTTTGAATTTTTGTTTTCTCCTCCTATTGATTTCATGGGATGATGCAATTTTATTTTTGTTGTTATAAGAAATTCTGATTTATACCACACCCATTACCTAGGCTGCTTCATTTTTTAGCACTCAAAAACACCGGCCTATTTTCTTCTGCCTTCCATAGTTCATTGATAAAAGTCAACATTTACTCTTATTGTTGCTCCTTAATGGAAATTTTTAAATGACAAAAATGAAAGTTTTTACGTGCAACATATATTCGCCATTTTTACAAGATTTCTTTCTTTTCTGGAGCATCTCGGTCCTGTCTGGTGCCTTTTTCCTCCTTTATGAGAACACCCTGGAATGTTTCCGTTAGTGTCGGCCTTGGAGGCAGAGTGGTTAACTGTTCCTTGAATGTCCTGCCCTGGGTCCCCAGTCAGATGTAGTCAGTTAGGACGGGAGGTGGCGAGAGGCCGGGTGACAAGGGCTGAGGCAGGAGGTGCCACAGAGGCTGCCGGTGGGAGAGACACCCGCTGGATCCAGCAGGAAATGCGTTTTCACTCTTTGCAAGTTTGACACACAGGGGCAGGTCAAGGGACCAATGCTGGAGACGATTCTGGAGGACACTGGCTGGGAATGACCGCAGAAGTTAAAGCCGGTTTTCATTTCTCTGCTTTCTCCTTAGCCCCTCGTGGCAGTGTGAGCACACCCGGAATCCAAACTGAAGGCTTTCCACAAAGTCACGACTCCGCGCTCAGCCCGGTGTCCAGTGCAGCGCCCACATAAGATAAGGAGTTGATAAGTGGACACCTGAGTGGATGGGTGGCAGTTGAAGGTCCGAGTAGACCCTGGGGGAGGGGCCCTCGTCCTCATGTCCAGGCAGAAGGGGGCAGCTCTGAAGGAGTGAGGCGGCCTCCCTCCCACCGGGAGCCGGGGGTGGAGAAGGGGGTTGGGGTTGGGGCCACACCGTGGTTAGCAGGTTCTATAAGACAAGGAAGCATCATTTCTCTCTACGGCCCTATAGCATCATTGCCCCTGTTGTTACATTCCTGAACATTTGGAAACGCAATAGGTTTTTCAGACATAAACTCTTCACGTAGCAAATGAACTCACCTTCAGGAAGTTAACTCACAAAAACTTAGCTGCCGTATAGTAAGACTGGGGGGGAAGTGAATGGACTCAAAGTTAGCAGCTTAAACAGAGTTTCTAAGGCCTGAGCACAATGGCAGAAACAGTGCCCATTTCTTGGTGAGGTGGCTCAAAATCGTCAAAGGATGATGCAAAGGACTCACCTTCGTGTGGGTGACACTAGGGAAGTTTTCTAGTTTATTTCTGTTTCCCCGGCATTCGTGTCCGATTAGCTCACTCAGGGCAGTGCGTTCCGGAGGCCGGTTCTCTGCCGAGGACACCGGGGCCCCCGAGGAGCTTCGTAGGGCGGCCTTCCTTGGAGATGCTGAGGGAACTTGCAGCCACTCACGTAGCCGCGCAAACGTGCTGTGTCTCTCTAGGGCACCGCTCAGGTGGTTTGACCGACATCTCAGACTTGGACTTGAGGAGCCTGAGGGGACCCCTGCCTCCCACTCTGTCCCATCCTGTCTCCAGGTCGGTCACGTCAAGGTCAGGCGCGTCACGCGTGTTCACATGTGTAACCAGCAAGCACGTCGTCACCTAGGGCGCTCTGCTGGCTGGAGTTAGGGAGGCTTTCTGCAACCCCCCCACCACCCCCCGCCCCCCCCGTTGTGCAGGTCTAGAGAATCCCGCGGGAAGGAGCTCCCTACAGACGGGCCGCCGCGCGCAAAGTCGAACGCTGACACGAGACCCTCTTTCATCGTTCGGATTCGGGGGGATTTAAAGACACGGTAGCAGCTCTTGTTTTGGGTGAGGGTGCAAGAGAACTGGTGCCCTGGCAGCACGTCTGCGGGGTGGGAGCGCAGTCTTGTCCCCTCGCCGAGTGATCCGTGCGCGAACGAACGCTTTAAAATACGCGCGACTTTGTCATCCTGCCAGTGGGAGGATTTCGTAACAGTTTTTTATATCTTCCAAACTTAGATAATTAACCTCTGGGTCTTGTATGATCAGAAAAAGTTATTAATTGACAGAAAAAAATTGGGGGGCATACTTAGGAAATACATAACAATTATTGCATCTCAATGATGACAATAAAAATAATTCTGGCATCCTTTAATTTTATCATATTTTCCACATTTTTATCATTAAGATATATTTTTATAATGTGGTAAGAGCCTTCATGGTTCAATCACTTGTGTATGTGTGTGTACAGAAAAGCTATAATGAAATATACCGAAACATTAGCTGTGATGCCTTCTGCGTGGTGAGGTTGTTGAAGGTTTTTTTCTTCTTTATACTTTCTGATAGTTTCTACTCTATTTACTGAAAAACTCCTTTATAAAAAGAAAAGTAAAGCTTACTTAAGTGTCCTTGCTACATTGTATTTAGACACCACCGACAGCAGAGTTAGTTTGTATTAACCTGCCCTCTAACAAGAAACACTGTTTCTGCACAAAGGCAGGGAGTATTTATGTATTTAAATTACCAGCAAATTAAAGTTCCATCCAGCAGCCCGCTGGGTCCTGCTGGAATTGGAGACGTCAGGCCTGATGCAGAACAGGAGAGAACCCAAGTGCCACACAGTTAATCACACGGGTCCCCGTGACAAGGGAGCTGACCTCGGGCTCCGGTCGCCCTTTCTGCTGAGTCTGGCGGCCAGAGAGCGAGGGCGGTGGCGGCGGCGGAGCGTCAGCAGGGCGCCTAGGTGGTCGCGTGGTCATTAACTGCGCCGAGCGCGGAGGGACCGGTTGTGGCTGACACACATCCAAACAGCCACAAGTAATTGCGGAAACCAGGGCCATCTGCAGGTGGAGGTCAGGCTGCCAGGGGTCTCGGAGCCTGGGGCGGCGGGGGGGACTGAAATCCGAGAAGCGTGTGGGGAGGAATTTCGACACAATGTAGAAATTCTGGGCGAGCTTGTCAAAGTCCCAGTCTCTGTGTTCTGCGTTCAGCCGGGTCAGGTTGGACAGGCTGGTCCGACTGGAGACGGATTCAGGAGGGACCAAGTCATGCTGAGCAGTGAGTTTCTTGGTTCGCTGGCTTTGTGGTAATGTTGACATTTTTAATAAATTTTTTAAAATTGTAGTAGTATACATATAACAAAATTAGCCATTGCAACCATTTGTAAGCTCATTTTCTCAGTGGTAGTAATGACATTCACCATGCGGAACGACGGTCGTGACTGTCTCCAACACTGGTACCACCCCCCGCCCCCGGCCCCAAACAGGGCCTCCGTCACCGGGAACAGCCACCCCCAACCTCCCATCCCCCATCCTGGGAACGCTCACCTCCTTCCCAGCCCCGGGGGTCGGCCCCTTGTAGACGTTTCCTGGCCGTGGGGTGTGGAGGGCTCGACCTCTGTGTCTGCTGGTGCTGCTCGGCCTGAGGTCGGCAGGGCTCATCCCGGGGACACCATGAATCACCCCTTTTCCTGGCCGAGTCGTGTGGCACCCAGTCTCTGTGGCACGTTCCTCGTCTTTCCTCTCTCGATGTGACACTCGGGGGGTTTCGCCGCTCAGGTGCTGGGAGCAGCACGGCGGTGAGCACAAGCTTCCCAGTACCTGTCTCCCGTCTCTGGACGGGTGCCCGAGAGCAGGACCGTGGTCACGCGGTCATCGCATGGTTGACACTTTCGGGGGCTGTCCCGCTGGGTTTTGTTTTGTGGTTTTTGCAGGTGCTGCACCCCTTTGTCTGCCTGCCGGCCGGACAGGACCCCCAGTTCCCCACCCGCTCTCCGCGCTGACTTGGCTCCGAGAGGGTCGCCGCTCCCCTGGTGCGAAGGGCTGCCTCCCCGGGGTCCCTCCTGGCCAGTGATGTCGAGCACCAGTGCATGGGCTGATGGGTCATTTTTATCTTTTCCTGGGAGAAATGTCCATTCAAGGCCTTGGCCTGTTTTAAAAGTGGGTCTTCGTGTCTTCGCTGTGCAGTTGCAGGAGCCTGGGACGGATCCTGGACCCCCGCCCTCACACGGGCAGGTTATTTACAAAGATTCTGTCCCCCACTCCGAGTGGTCCTGTCGAGTCCGAGGCACAGAGGTTTCCGGCTTGGCGCATCAGGAGTCAGGTCTACGAATTCGCGCCAGATCCAAGGTCACGGGGATTTATCCCTTTATTTTTTCAAAGACACCGATGGTTTTATCCGGGCCGCTGACCCGCCCTGTGTTAGTTTGCTGAGCGCGGTGTGCAGCGGGGCTGCGACTCCGTTCTTCAGGATGAGGAAGTCCGGTGGTCCCCGCGCCACCCGACGGGCGATCCTCTGATCCTCCCCACCGAGGGCGCGTGCGAGTTCGGGTTTGCGCCTGGGCTCTGTGCCGACACACGCTCGTGCACGCAGTCTTGTTCGCTGCAGCTCTGCGGTAGATTTTGAAACTGGGGAGTATGCGTTCTCCAGCTTTGTTTTGGGTTTTCCGCATTGTGGTTTGAAGCCCCGGCGACCCTGTAGGGGTGTGAAGAACAGCTTTTCCGTTTCTGCAGAAAGCCCGTTGGGGTTCGGTAGGATTGCCTGGAATCAGGGACTCGCTCCGGTGGCACTCACAGCTGGGCCGTATTCAGTCTTCTTATCCATGCACACGGGGCGGGGGGGGGTCTTTCCATTGTATGGGGGTCTTCCTTCAGTTTCCTTCAGCAGTGTTTTCAAGTTCGCAGCGTCCGAGTCTTTTACCTCCTGGGGAGCGCGTTCCCTCTTTAGCATTAAACGTATGTAAAATATTTTCTCATCCTAAACATGGGAGATTGAGTTGAAAAGCTGATGACTTTCCCCACTGGATACACAGCCTGCATCACGGGCAGCTGGCTGATCAAACACGGAGAATTCAGGTCCCTTGCGAGCGCATAAAACTCAAACTCATAACAGAGTAATGAAAGGTGTCTTTGCTCCGGTGTAGCGAGTGCTGCGAGCCTAATTACATCTTTCTTGGATTTCCGAGGATATGGGAATTTCTTAATGAGCTCATTCTAAACATTAATTAAATTATGAAGTAATGATAAGCAAGAAGTTTCAACCCGGGTAGACGGCGCGGAGGCTTTGGAAATTGCCCGTGAGTTTCGGTATTTTTAACAGGCAAAACAGCTGATGTTAATCTGGATAATTTTTTTCTTCTCCAAAGAAGTAATAAAATATTTTGCACTTTATTTTAATTTATCAGGATTGCCTGCCAGTTCTTCAGATTAAGACGAAACAAATTAAAGGAAGAAGCAAAACCAGAAAAGCTGCAGTGAGACAGGACCCGAGGCTCAGGTTCAAGTTCGGGCTCCTGGGAGCGGCCTCGGGGGGTGGGGCCGCCCTGCCTGCCACCACTCGGGCCTGCGGCACCTTCCAGAAGCTCCAGAGCCGGAGACCCTTCCACCCCGACGGCTCCTTCAACCTGAGTGAGTCTGCGTGTTTTCCACTTCCACGTATTTTGACCGAAAATCCCTTAAGATTTGTGTACGACTACTTGGGAAATTAAACATTTTTCTGTGAACCTTTTATAAAACAATAGGGACGTAAAAAGAAATCCTCACCTGAGGAAATGTTTGTTGATTTTAGCGAGAGGGGAAGGGAGGGAGAGAGACAGAGAGAAGCCTGGATCAGTTGCCTCCCGCACGCTCCCGACCGGGGATCGAACCCGCACACTTCGGGTGCACGGACAGCGCTCCAACCAGCTGAGGCTCCCGGCCAGCGCAGATGAGGTGGACTGTAAATGTTACAGTTGGGATGGGACTTGGACTACTTGGGAGGATTTTCGGGGGCAAATCGCCAAGTCCCCGCTTTGGTGGTCTTGCTTCCTCTCCGGCGGCAGCCTCCCTGCAGAGGTGAGTTTTCCTTCTCTGGGAAAGAGAAATGCCCTCCCAGATGCCCCGTCCCGCTCGGACTGGTTCCTCCCGGTGCTCGGAGCCCCGATGCCGGGCAGGTTGCGGGTTCCAGGCCCAGGTCCCAGGCGTGCGGCGGGGCGCTCGGATTCAGTGCCGACGCAGGGACTCTGTGGGCGTGGGGTGCATGAAATGGACCTCGGGGTGCCTCGGAGGGCCCCTGGAAATGCCGGGTGGGGGGAAAGACCGCACTCCTCAGGGAGCGGGTGTCGGAGGCTCCTCGGACAGCAGGAAAAGGGGGTGTGAGAGGTTCAAAGGAACGGCTGTCTGTGGTCGTGTTGGGAAAGTGCCGAGACGCTCCCCGGAGCGACATAGGTGGAACAGCTCTGTGGCGTTCTGGGAGCGGTCCTCCTCGGGGGGCCTCGTGGGTACGGCACTGGGGCCGGCGCTCGGAGGGTCAAAGGGGAACAGAAAGCGAAATGATTTGAGACCCAGGTGCGACCGCATGTCACATGCATGTCTGCCGACCCCAGACACGGGCACCCCAGAAGTGACTGTTAGACGGAGCGGCAGCCCAGTCTTTTACTTTTAATTTTTACTTTTTTTTGGTAGGAAAAGATGTAAGAGGTAAGGACCCGTCCTGGTTCTGCACTCACGGAGCTGTTTAGCAGGAAGTCTGCTCCAGAGAGCCCCGGGAAGTCCGTCCGTGACTGAGGGCCCCCCGTGGCACGCCTGCCTGGACCCCACGCTAAGGGGGCTCCCCCACGGCCCCTCCGGGAGGCAGCGCCTCGCTTCCAAGTCGGGGCCAGTCCAGCTGGTCCAGGAGAGGGTGCGGGTCCCGGGCTGGGGCGGTGCCCTTCCTGGGGGCCTGGCTTTGAAAACAGGACCCCCCACTGCGTCTCCTTGCCAGCTCTGGCCACCAGGCCACCGATGTGGAGGGAGCTGGTGGGGCCCGAGAGGGAGGCAGGGGCTGAGAGCTGGGAGAAGCGAGCTCAGCCCTTTGAGGCTCAGCAAACGACACAAACTGTGGGCCGGGCACCGCGGCCGCTTCCGGGACCCCACGGTGCCGCTGGAACGCGAGACAGCCAGCAGCCGCGTGGGGCTCGCGAGACAACAGGTGACGAGGAAGACCTCGAGTGCGGGGAAGGGAAATGAGAAGATGCGGGGTCCCTTCCCCCACCGCAGGAGAACCGAGGCCCGCCCCCCACGCTGCACCTGACAGACCCGCGTGGAGTGGGCACGTGGCCCTTGAACTCGACGTGGCTCTGGCTGCCGGGCCGCGGACCCCATCCTGGGCCCAACGTTAGGCTTGTCACGGGAAACAGCCCGCCAGCGGGACCCTGGGAGGCGCCTGCGCGGGGTCACAGGCTGGGCAAGGACGCTCGTCCCGAGTGGAGGACCTCGCTCCGCGGACGCCCCCGTGGGAGACGAAGCACCCGAGTGCAGCCGGGACCACCGGCGGGAGTGTGGGGAAGCCGCGGGGGGCGTGCGGAGTCGTGGGGACCGTTTCGGTCCAGAAGTCCCTCCCGGGGAAGCTGCGGGAACTGTCCCACGGGTCACATCCTCGGGCGCCTCCGTGGGGCGGTAAACGGTGTGGGCGCTGGGTGGCCATACGCGTCCCGCAGGGAGTCAGCAGTGTCCCGGCACCTTCGCCTGAGGTCTCCACGGAATGGCCCCCGGGGGACAGAGCAGGTGGCCTTCCAGCCGGGCGTCGGCTGCTCGCGTCCCCGATTTGTGTCCTGAGCACGTCACCTCCACACACCAGGTTGACGCGTCGGCCCCGCTGTCAGGCCTGTTTGTAGAAGCCACCGGGTCCTTGTTGTACATGCTCCACGGAGCCTCCCCACGTCCGGCTGCGCGCGGCGGCGCCATCAATCACTGCCACCCCGAACCCCCACCTTCCCCGGTGCGTGTCCACCTTGCTCCTCTGTGCTCCTGGCGCGCACGCCTCTTGCTGACGGGAGCCCCGGACCACGTGACCCTGGGCAGTGGCCCGGCCGCAGCCGCAGCGACAGCCCGAGTCCCCACCTCTGACTGTTCTGTGGGGTCCCTGCCGCTGTGCGTCTTGCTTTGGGTGCTCTGGACAGAGCTCGGGGGGTGGCACTCCCCCACCAGGCCCCGAGCACGGACAGCGCCCTCTTCTTGGGGGAGTGACACCGACTACGAGAAAGACCGAGCGTCCGCGGATGTCCTGTCGCCAGAGGAGCTGGTGGCGCAGCAGGGGTCTCTGTTCTTCAGGGGACGGGGCTGGGACCTGGGCGCGGCGGGGAGAGTGCGCGCTGTGACGGGGCTGCCTGGCCTCCTCCCGAACCTGGAGCCCCGCGCTCCTCCCCGGCGGCCTGCATGGGGCCTCCCTGGGAACCCGGGGCGGGAGGAAGCCGAGGGTCGCGGCGGGAGCCTCTGAGCCCTGACCCGCCATCGCCCCCTCCAAAGCCCCCAGAGGGAGAGGACGTCATTCTTGCTTATCTTCCCGACGTCCCAGGTCACGCTGCTGAGGACGTCGGTCTGAAGCACCGCGTGGACCCTGGAGGCCCGTCTGTCAGGGTGTCGGGGTCTCTGCCCTTCCCCCGCAGACTCACCGCTCTGCCGGGCCCCCGCCCCGGCCCCCGCCCCGGACAGGAAACGCAGAACCCCCTCCCCGTCACCTCTGACCCAGCCCGTGGGCCCCGGGAGCCTCTCCTGGTCTGACGCCCGGCTTGTCAGCCTCTAAGCACAGCGACACAGACGTGTCCGGTCACACTGCCACTGCGGCTGGTGGCCTCGCTCCGCCGGGATCTCCTCTCTCCGCCGGGATCTCCTCGCCCGGGCATCTGGGGACTGCAGACTGTGGGGCCGGCGCCGGTGTCTCCTTGCGGACTCTCCTGGGCTTCCCGGCTGGCCCACCGCCCGAGCTCCCTGCTTCTTGACCTTAGCTGTGAACACCTTAGTTCTTGACCGTGGATCGGACCTGGGCACAGCCCCCGCAGGCCCGGGCCTTTTTTCCTTCTCTCCCTCCAGGTTCGAGGCGGGGCCTCGGGGTCTCAGGAACAGCATCAGACTGTGGGGGGGACTCACACGGAGCCAGGTCCCTCCACAGGTGGGTGGTCCGGCCTCAGGCCGGCGGGGCGCGGAGGGCGGGACTGCTGCATCCCGCCTGCCTGGGGTCGCTCTGCGCTCCCCTGGGTGCCTGGGCCCGGAGGGGGAGGGGAGCGTGGCCTTGGAGGAAGGCCGTTGTCATTCGCCAGTGTTGCCGCATTACCAGACCCCCTTCTCAGCAAGACTGGCTTCTGCAGGTTAACGAGGAACGAGCTCGAGGGAGAACGGGAGGGTTGGTGCGTCTCCCCGAGCAGAAGCACTGCCCTCCCCCGAGGAGGGGGTGGGGATGGCGCCCCCGAGGCGCCCCCTCCGCGGGAGTCGCTGATCCACATGAGCTTACTGAGCACCGTTCTCAGAACTGTGCTTGCGGCTCTGCTGGGGTGACGCTAGAAGGGCGAAGCAGGCCTCTGCCCGCAGAGGAGTCGTACTGGAACTGGGGGGAGAGAGGCACGGAGAGGTGGGGTCGGAAGGGTGCTGCGCCGGGTTCCAGGGGGTGGGAGCTGGAAGAAGAAGGCGGCGGGTCGTCCCTGAGGCCCGGAGGGGCCAGAGCCGCCTTCGTGGAGGCGACCGGGCCCGAGAGACGGGTTCGGTGGAGCTGACCTGCCCCCCAGGTTAGCGAACCCGGAGAGCTCCTTAATTCTGGTGGCAGGGACGGCCTGGGACACAGCACCGCGGTCACCGTTCTCGGCGGTGGGGAAGAGGGAGAACGCCGGGGCCGGGCGCTGGGCCGCCCTGGAGACGACTAGAGGGAGGCCACCCGGGATCGGGGGTTCTGCCAAGTGACCTCGTTTCCGCTTCCCGCTTCCTTCGCTCCCTCCGTGGGCACGCTGGCCTTCGCAGGTTTGGAACTCTGACTCTGCGTCAACGCCCCCCGTGAGCCCCGTGTTGGAGCGGAGGTGGCCCGAGGGCACAGCCGGGCCCCGCTCCCGTAGCCGGTGACCCAGGGACCGCACCCGGCTCCAACCGCACGGGGCACCGCCTCTTGTCGCCTGGGTGACTGCCAGGTGGGACCCGAGCTGCTACTTCCTGTGCATCTCGTCAGGTACCCCCGGGAAGACGCCTTTGCCGTCACTCCACGGCACCCCGAGTTAGGCGGCAGAGGAGAGCGATTCTGCCCCGCGCACGGCACCCCTGGCTTTGCTCTGTGATGCCCACGCACCAGGGCTTTGCGAGTTCAAGGGAAAGCCTTCCAGTGTGTTGTGTGTTTGTGTGTGTGTGGGGGGGGGGACGAAACCATGTGAGCTCACACTCGTGAAGTGTTTTCAAATTCTTTCTCTTACTCGGTTCAAATACCAGTCCTACGAGGCAGGCAGGAAATAGGGATGGTGGGCCCCCCCTTCCCCACAGAGAGAAATGCTCTTTTCCTCTACAGAAAATAATATACAGGAATGCTTTCTCACAGGAAAGCTTTTTTCTCTATGCAGGGGTCATACTGGGTAGCTGTAAACATGCATAAAACACGCATCAACCCCGTGTTACCGCACTTAGTGGAGGGAAGAAACACGGACGCAAACCCCGAGCCGTTAAGAGGTGGAGGCTCGCCCAAGGTCACCACCGCGGAGACTGGGCTCCAGCCTGAGGTGCCCGAGACAAATCCTGGGCTGGGGGCGCGGACGGGGAGGACACGCAGTGCGGGGGGGAGGGGGTGCACGAGCCCATCAGCACAACGCCAAGGTTAATGCCATGCCTCCTTCCAGCCCATCACAGCAAACGTGGGCTTTTACGGCGACGCTAACAAAAACGACCTCTGTCCGTGCCGTGCGGCTCGTTAACGAAGATGGTCTCCCGCCCGAGATTTACGGTCGCAGCGCTGACACCGCTAACCGCCACGCAGTGCTCACGGCCCGCAGTCCATAAAGCGGGGCAAACCGCCTCGTCAGCAGCGGAGGGGACAGGGACACGGCCAGAGGCGCTGGTCCCTCGAAACCCGGGGCTGCGGTCCGTGGGGGCCTGTCCCCAGCCGGGGTGCGCTCGGCCACATCCTCCCGACACAGACCCTGCCGGGGACAGAGAGTCTGCTGCGCACGGGACCCGCTCAGCGGCAGAACGAGGTCCTCGTTCCAGTCTCCCGATGGTGGGGGGAGAGGCAGCCCTCCGGCTGAAGGGGAGCACCGGAGCAGGAGCCGCGGGGCCGGCCGGTCTGGACGTGGCCCCGAGTTCTGGCTCCCACGCAGAAGCAGCGGAAAGCGAGGAGGAGGCGCTCCCCCACGGGCCCGCGAGCTCCCAGCCGCAGGCGGCTGTGCTGACTCGGCACACGCGGCTCGGACACGCAGAGGAAGGGCCCTGCTGTGCTCGGGGGCGCCCCCATCCAAGGGGCAGAGACCTTCCTCTGCCCTCGGTCCCCCCGATCACCCCACCTCCCTGGGCTCCCCACCCCAGTCCCCCATCGGCTCCACCCTGTGGACCGGGTCAGCGCCGCGGGCCCCAGTCCTTCCGTCAAAGTCGCACATGCCCCCTGCACACCCCTGAGCGGTTTTCTCTGCTGTTTCTCTTTTAAACCGGCCACGACGGCCCCCTCGGTCGGGACCCTGTTTCCACGTGTGATGGAGGGAGGGAGTGGGCATCCGGGGTGTGTCTGACGCGCTGAGAACGCTGCGTGGTGACACGGAGCCGCTCGCTGTCCCCTCCCCCGTTCCCGCTGTCCGGCACCCCGCACCCCAGTGCTGGTGGTTTCGCGGCAGTGGCGTGGGTGCTGGCTTGCTCTTTTGGCGACCTCTCCGTCGATGAGGAGATCTGTCTCTGGGTACCTCCTCGCCCGGGGGTGGCCTTACAGTGGAAAATGTCAGACTTGGCCGAGGATGACACTGACCCTCTGGCTGAAGAGGGACCCCTGCTGTGTCATTGATCACGCGGAGGGGAGATGGGCAGTCTCTGCCCCTCGAAGCGGAACTGGCTGGATCCGCCCCCCCTTCGTTTCCCTGCCCTCCCGTCCGCTCGTGCAGGGGCCTGGCCGGCCGCCTCGTCACCGTCTGCCCTGCCAGAGGCCAGCCGAGAAGAAGTCAAGGGTCGGAGAAACCGCCCGGGGACGTCTCACTGGCCAGCACTTTTATTGGTGGGGGTACCTCGCAACGGCCTGATTCGTACACAGGAACGTGGTGGGAAGGAGGAAGCTGAATAGACCGTTCTTGTGTCATCACGGATGTAAGAACCGCGCGGACAGGAAGTCGCCGCACAGCCTCGAGACAGCCGTCCCGGTCTGTCGCGACGAATGGTCTGCAATGTCGCAGGGCGCCACTCTCGAAACGAGGCAAACTCAGCGGGCGGCCTGTACACGCAGCTTCGGCGTGGTCACAGGGGGAGGGCAGGCCACACTGAGGGACAGAGGCGGGGAGAGGGGACCCGAGACCCACTTCGCTCTCGCACCAGCTTTGCTCGGGGTGGACAGTGCTTTTTAACGGCCACTGCTGTGCCGGCAGGAACCGGGAGGCCGAGCGCGAGCAACTCTCCCAACGCGGAGGACGTGGCTGTGGGCCCACAGGCGTGTGCCGAGCCTCCTCGCAGCGTGGTTCGCAAGGGGACAGCGAGGGCACAGGGTGAGCTGTGGCCTGTCCCGTACAGTGGCGGAGAGGACAGCTGGGAACGAGGAGACAGGTACAGGTGTGTCCTTACCTGTGGGAATGGGGGATGCTGGGCCACACTGGTTTGTTGTTTTTTTACATTTTAAAAATGTATCGATTGATTTGAGAGAGAGAGAAGCAGCATCGATTTCTTGTTCCACTTGCTGATGCACCGTTGGTCGGTGTTTGTATGTGAGGTGACCGGGGATCGGACCCGCAGCCCGGGCTTATCGGGGCGACGCTCCAACCAACTGAGCTACCCGGCCAGGGCCTGGCTAGTGTTTTAAAATAAGAAAGCATTTTTTTTTGTTTGTTTGTTTTTACGGAAAGAGTAAACTCTTAAAGGGCAGAGGGAAGCAACAAGGAAAGTAATCCCCAGTAACGCAAGTAGCTTTCCTCTCTGGATTTTACTGAGGCCGGACTATGAATTCTGGGCTGAGTGTCCAGCCGCCGGCCCGTTTCACACACCTTGGCTCACGTGCATCGGCTGGCAAGGGCACTCGGGGTCTCTAAGGTCCAGGTCCCTGTGCTGTAGGGGACGCTGGCCCCACGATGACACTGCTGACATTTGTTCAACACGCTTGCGCGTCGACTTCCCTGAACACCGAGGTGGGACTTGCCAGAGAGCGTCACGGGGAGAAACACGGGGATTTATTTATGAGCCACTTCCAGCCTGTCAGGGAGAGTCGGCACTGGCGTCGTGCGGATGGGCCGCTGCTGATCTCGGGGCAATTACGTGGGAATGTCTGTCAGGCACCCCTGTACCTCGGTGTCTGCTCCTCGTCCCCCTAAACGTCAAATCACCCTCTGAGCCTCCCTGCTGGAGGGCGTCTCCGATGAAGGCACAGGTGTTTGGTGAGCGTGCCCGTGAGTGGGTGCTGGTGCGGGTGCTCTCTGCCCTAACACGCGTCGGGATCTGTTGAACCGCCCCCACCCCACTCCCGGCTTTGTGCACAAATGTCACCCTGCCAGAATTCATCACATCCGGTTTATTAATTAAACTGTCGTTACACCGCGCAGGCTGCGTGAGACGGAGCGAAGCCTGTGAGGCGAGGTGGCTTGTCTCTGACGGCAGCCAGGTTGCCACCCCGAGTCGGCTGTGGGCGCCACTGCAAGGGGTGAGGTGACGCACGCCTGCGGTGACCGGAGGCGGGAGATCAGAGGAAGCGCTTTTGTCTGCAGCTGGAAGTGGGAGGAGACCGCCTTTTCTAGACCACCGTCAAGTTGCAAATGTCACTGAGGCTGTTTGGATGAGCAAAGACCCGTTCGTTCACACGCGCGTGAGCACCCAGAGGCTGTAACAGGGACGTGGTGAGAGCAAAGACAATGCCCCCATGACCTTTTCAAGGCAACCGACCCGGTGACCCCAGGATGTCCCCCTCGCCCACCTTACCCACAGGGCCCTTCCTTTCCTTCCAATGGGGCAAAACACACCTGCCCGATCTCCCAGGGTCATCGCAAGGCGGAGACCAGTACGAGGACTGTTCCAGAGAAAAAATGGTGCAGAACTGAGAAATTCGGTGTCATTGCTGGTGCCCTCTCCGGGCATCCTGTCAGGGACGCGTGCATTCGGCATGTAGACATTTGCACGGGCCCCGGGGCCGAGGCTGGAAGGGGCTCAGGCCCCACAGGCAAAGCTGGGGCAGGGGGCAGAAAGTGGCCTTGACGGGCCAGGGCGAGACTTCACTGCAGGGGAGATGGAGACACGGATATTGCCGGCAGCGAGCCGTCCTTCGCGGGCAGAGCTATAACATTAGCCAGAGAACAATTAAAAAACAGAGAAAAAGAAAACAGCAGTAAACAAAGCAGGGAGAGGAAGTCGGGGATGGGAAGAGCCCCGGATCGGACTCGGTCACCCTGTTTTCCAGCGAATGGAGATTGGTGTGGGCCAGTCTCTCCCAGCCACAAGGCCGGAGGCTCGTCCCTTCCTTCTCCTGGCCGAGGGAGTGCGGGCCGGCCTCCTTCCGGCCCAGCGTCCACCCTCTGCCAAGGTGACAGGAGGAGGCGGTTTGAGGCTGCAGAAGGCGGTGACCCGCGTGCTGCGTCCGAGGGTGGAGAAGCTTCTTCTCTCCCTCTGCCCTGTCCGGCCAGGTTCGAGTGTCTCTGCCGAGCAGCAGCTCCGGCCCCTCATGAGCTCGGAGACCGAAGGAAAGACAGGTGCTCAGGGGTCAGAGCCTGGCCAACGTCAGGTCCCGCGGAGAGGACCCCGGGCCACGTGCCCCATTCTCGCATCGACCGGCAGCCGGAGGCAGGACCGAGGAGCCGTTGGGAGGACCTGCTTGTTGGGACGGACCGACAGGCAGCTCAGGGGCATGTCCGCAGGAGAGGGCGTCCGTCGGGAAGGTCGTCACCGCTGGGCGCGGCCCCCTTGCGGCTCTGGGCCAGCTCTGCTCCTCGCCGCCCCGGCTCTGCGTCTGCGTGGGCAGGGAGTTTGAACCCCGGCTCCGTCAGGAAGGGTGTTGCCGGCCCGTGAAGTCCTCACTGTAGCCGCCGCGCCGTGCGAGCCAAGTTGCAATCAGAAAATGCCTTTCCACGGGCCGTAAATTTCACACGTCCGCCACGCGGACCGCTCGTAACACACACTCTCTAAATTGGCAGCGGGGCCTGCCAAGACCAAGCCTGACACGTCCCTCCAACGGGCCTCATGCCCAGCCACAGCCTCGGCCGAACACATTGCAATGACAGCACGTGACGTTCAGGTCATCGGAAGAATATTCCCCCCTCGTACGATCCGTGTGCTGCTGGCATAAAATTATACGACTCCCAGCCCCTTTCGGCGTTGGGGGGACGGGAGGGCGTCTTTCTCACCCGCAGTCTGGAATCCCACGGCGGTATAAATTATTACTCGCAGCTCAACACTTGCTCGCTGGCCCAGCGGTGGCCGCCTGCTCAGAGGCCCCTCAATTTACGGAGGAGGCGGAAGGCGGGGTGTCTCCCTGTAGGCGGGCGCCTGCCCTGAGTTCCCGGTCGGGCAACAGAGGGCTGGCAGAAGGGTCCCCCCGAGTCCGAGGAAGGTGCGAGAAGCTGGGAGTCCATCCAGACGGAAGGTTCGGGGGCCCGGGGATGGGGGTGGTCGTCAGGGAGTGCCTGTCCTGTTCAGAGGGCCCCTCGAGACGGGAGCCGGTGAGAATCGGGAGGGACCTGGGGGCAGACAAGGACTGACCCCAGGGCGGCTGGGCCCCCCTCGGACTCTGGAGAGTGAATGAGGAAAGATTCGGCCTCCGCCACCTGGAGGGTAAGAGGGAGACCGCGCCTCTCCCGTTTAATGTGCAAGGGCGTTTCCCCGACGAGGTGGAGTGGGGGGCACGCCGCGTGAGGCGCGTTGGCGAGGCGAAGGCGCTGCCGCCCCTCGAGGGGCGCACTGCGCGCCCCCCCCAAGGGGTCCCGACGCCGGCTGGGCCCTTCCCGGCCTCCGTGCTCCGAGTCCCCGCCCGGCTCGCGGTTGGGGTTCAGGTCTCTTCTCCGTCGCACGGACCCGTTTTGAAACGCCCTTTCTCTCTGGTCGCAGAGGTCGCAAGCTCTCCGGCGCCGAGCCTCCTGCGGCAAACGCAGGCCCGACGAGCGGCTGTCCGTGGGGGAGCCAGAGCGGGGGAGCGAAACGCTTGTCTGCGGCGGCCCTAGATGCTCCCTTCGCGCGTGAAACCTCAGAAGGCGGCAGGGCTTATCTTCAGCTGGTCGGAGGCTTTAGACACCCAGAGCCACCGGTTTTCTTTTCCTAAGGAACGGAAAGGGCGTGGCGGCTGCTCTCTGCCCCAAATTAGCCCGCCCGCGGGAGCGAGTGGCGGACAGCGAACAGCGCCGTGGGGGCCGGGCCGCCGCGGGACTGAGCCTCCAGCCTCAGGCACCAGCAACAGTCCGCAGTTTTCCAAAATCCTCACCTGAGGGTGCGCATGTCTGTGGAGTGAGTGACGGTGAGAGAAGGAGAACCGTCGATGTGACAGAAACATCGATCAGTTCCCTCCCGTTCGCGCCCGGAACGGGGATGGAACCCGCCACCTTTTCCGTCTCGGGGACGACGCTCCAACCAGCGGAGCCGCCCGGCCGGCCGCAGCAGTGGCTGAACTTCAGTGCGCAGGACAGGTCTGCGCCGGGCCGGGTTTATCTCGGCGGAGGGGGAGTCCGGGACAGCCCTTGGCCTCACAGACGGAAGGCACAGACCATAAGGTGGGGTCGCACTGCTCCAGGCCCCACGGGGCGACCGGGCTGGGTGGACGGCCGGGTCCAGCACAGGTCTCAGCGGCCGGGACCGCGGGAATCGGGGGACTCCTGGGGTTTATGATCGAGAGGTCAGCTCCCCAGAGGCTACTGCCCAGGTGGGGTGAACTCTCTTTTCTTTCCGAAATCGGCTCTTCAGCCTCGACTCTAACCGCCCCCCCCCCCACTCCCCGTCCGGGCGCTTTAGAAGGTGAATTCCTTCTCTCCACGCAGTTGGCGCCTGTTTTCTCGGGAACAGCTCAGGGTTCCCGGCAGAGAACCATCGCACGCGGTGCGCTGCTGCAGCTTTGACAGCACCTCCCCCGATTCCGAACGTCAGAGTCTCTTCCCTCCGAGTCCTCCTCCTCTCCAGTCCCCGATGACGACACCGTCCCCAGTTGTGCAAGGACTGACGTGCCCGACGGCACCGCTAGGGCTACCCGGCAGTGCAAGGGTCCGAGAGGTGGGCGCTGGGGGGTGGTGCTCCGCCCGGTCCACGAGATGAAGATGTGGGCCGGCTCACGGCGAGTACAGAACACGCCGCCGGCCAGCGGCTCCGGTCCGAGCGCGCCAGACATCTTTGCTGGGCTTTCGTCCGCGTGTTTAAAGTGTGGAAAATGCATGTGTGATCATATGCATGCGTCATCACGGCGCTGTAGATGTTACAGATGACGTTTTTACACATTTCGCATCTCACAATTATATGTAATAATTACGTGTCACACGGCCTATACAACATACATGCATAATCACGGATACGAATCCATTTTAAAGACTCTCCTGAGAACTAGCCATCATTTCTTCACGCCGACACGCTCACGTGCAGCTGAGACAGTGGTCGGTTGATAGAGATTCCGCGCGCCCGCAGGGCCCATCTGGGGACCGAAGGGTGCAGGACACGCAAAATGCGCTCAGGACGGAGCCGCCGGGGCCTCGGCTCCGTCAGGATGCTGAGGCGCACGGGACTGCGGACCCGGATCCAGGGAGGGGCCCAGACGGTGCCGATCGGGCCGAGTCCCGGGAGTGAGTGAGTGTGCGCCCGTGCGTGTGGCTGCGTGTGGGCGTGTGACGTGTACAGGCGCCAGTGTGGGCGGTGGGGAGGGAAAGGTGGCCCCCTACGGCTCAAGGGTAGACGAGCGTTCGGCCAGGAAGGGGTTTGTGTCCCCAGCCAGCCACTTCTGCTTTATCCTGAAGCCACGGAATGGTTTTCACACGGAGGGCACAGGACAAGCGTCCGTTTCTGTCCCCACAGCCTCGCAGGCGTGGAAGTGACTTTCTGCTGTTGCAGTGGCTTACGGAGCGCTTGGCATTCTTGCCTGACCTCCGCCACGTCGGATAACGTCGGGGGACCGTGCGGTGGAGGAGGTCACAGCTGCCTGGTGCCGCCGTGTCGGAAGGAAGTGGCTCCGCAGCACAGACGGCGGTCTTCGCTCCGGGCCTGGCAGGCCGCGGCCGCGGGGGACACTGAGCAGGTGCCAGCTGTCTGGGGAGCACCTCCTGCGTCGGTAACAGGCGCTGAGGTTACTTACGATCGGGGGCTGGAGCTGACCCCAGCGACACGCCTCGGGGGTCGTGAAGTGAGAACGCAGCCTGACGTCCACCCAAGGAGTGAGCGGGACCCGCAGCCTCCCCGGATCGAGGGGGCAGCGCCCCGAATGGCCCGGGCAGCTGGCCCCCCGCCCCGGACCCCGGCGTCCAGGGTGCAGCCTGGCAGGTTCCCGGCGGAAAGAAGGCCCCGCTCACTCTCAGCCCCGTCTGTGCCGAGCGTAACCGAGCGTAACCGAGCGTCTCCGAGCGTCTCCGGGACGGTTTGGTTTCGGTGGCTGTAAGATGTTCACGGGTTTCTGGAACCGGGAGCGGAGACCAGCGTGGAGAGTCATGCAGCAGGTTCCGGGGGAAAGCGCGTGTTCCAGGTGAGCCGGCTTCCGGGAGGCGCTGATGTGGGATCTGCAGGTGAGGGTGTGGGGACCGCCGTTTATACGGGGCTTCCCTCCACCCTGGTTGTGGGGGGCGGCGGGGAGGAACCAGGTGTGGGCGAGGGGAAAATAGCCCCGGGAGCAAGGGCCAGTGCAGGCTGAAGCACTGGGGGCAGCTGTGCTATTGCACCCCGCAGCGCAGGACCCCCGGGCAGACTCCCCTCTTCCTTCCTTCTAGTCACGCAAAGTCACGTGACTTCCAACGGCGCCGAGCTGTCGCAAGAACAAAGCGAGAGCCGAATGTCATCTGTGGGTCCTTCTTGCCAGCGGTGGAGACCTTTTCCGTTAAACTCCATGCACACACCCCTTTGGGGGGTTTCGATTGTAGCTGGTAAAAGCTCGATTGGCCGAGTCTTCGAGTCCTCAAAGCTCTGTATCGAGTCGCCCGGTTCATGGACGTGCTGCTCGGTCCCTCGCTTAGCTCTGTGGGTGGGGGAGGGTCTCTCACTGTCTCACGGTTCCCTCTGCGGGTATCTTACGCTGTTCTGACGTAATTATCCGCAGGGTCTTGACACTTTTTGATACAACCACAAATGACATTGGTTTTTTTTTTTCCCCTGAAGTGCTGATACGTAGAAATTTTTGTATATTGTCTCCGTATCCAGCAACCTTGCTAAACACACACTGATTGTCGTTATTTGTCTGTGGATTCCTTTGATTTTCCCTGTATGGAATTGTATGATCTGCAGTCAGGAGTTTCAGTTCTTTGCTTTCGATACTTGTGTCTTGGTTTTTCTTGTCTTACTGAATCGGCTAAGACCTCTCATTTAATAATAGAAATGGACCTAGAAGGCACCCTTGACTGAATCTTTATCGCAGGGGAAGCTTAAAATTTCATAATTAAATATGATGCTTGCTGTCTGTGACTGTGAAGATATACTTTATTAGACTAAGGGATTTCTCTTCTATTCCTAGATGTTATTAAACCATGACCGGATATTGAATTTTGTGAAATAACTTTTCCTTTATTGAAATGATCTCATTAATTTTCTTACTGTGTTCATGTAAAGCACACTGCATGTTTCACTACAACACGTTCCTGAAATAAACCGAATTTCTGTAACATCCTCTCTTCTTATATATCACAGAAATTTTTTTGCTAATATTTTTATTATAATTTTTAACCCACTTAAATGCTATTGGTCTATAATGTTCTTGTAGTGTTCCTTTCAGACTTTGGTATCAGAGTTATTCTGATTTTATAAAATGGATTTAGAAATATTCTTCCCTTCCTCCTCCGGAAGAGTTGGACTCTGGTTGGTAAAACACCTTCCTCAATTGTCTGTGGGATTCACCAGGGAAACAAGTCACTTGGGAATGTACGCTCTGCTTTGACGGATTTTTTTTCTTGTTGCATTTTTTTCTTTTCTTTATTTATTTTAATTGTTGTTCTTGTACAGTTTTCTGTCTTCTACTCCCATCCCATCCCAGCCCACCGCCCCAGCCCGCCCAGCACCTTTCCGTTTCCACCCCCCCTTAGTTTCTGTCCACGTGTCTTTTATACTTGTTGCTCTAATTCCTTCCCCTTTTCCCCTGAAATTCCCTCCCCTCCCCCCTCTGATGACTGTCAGCTGTTCTCAATTTCAATGCCTTTGGTTACATTTTGCTTGTTTGTTTGTTTTGTTGATTAAGTTCCTGTTAAAGGTGAGATCATAATGCTTTGATGGATTTTTTTACATAAAGGATTTAATTTCATTAGTGCTTTCGGGATTATTCATATTTTCTTTCTTTTGTTGGTTTTGGTAAATTGTACTTTTAAAAAATAAGTATTTTTAATTTATCTAAATTTAAAATTTATTTGTATATATCATTTCATATGGGGTCGGCCAAAAAGTTCGTTTAGGTTTTTTCTGTAAAATACAAGACACATGTTTCATTTTCACCAATAACTTCATTGATTTGGATATTTTGAGTATGTCGGCTATCTTCCCTGTGGTAGAACATTGATAGTTCCCAATTAATGTCTTGATTTGATTGCCATCAACTTCAGCTGGTCTCCCCGACCGCGGCGCATCGGCCAGCGAGAATTCTCCAGCACGAAATTTCGCAAACCTCTTCTGACGTGTTCGATCCGTCACAGCACCTTCTCCACACACTGCACAAACCTTTTTTGGCATTTCAGTTGCGTTTTTACCTTTCTTGAAATAATGAAGCATAATATGCCAAAAATGTTGCTTATATTTTTCCATCCCCAATATTAAAATAGCTGCACACAAAGTCATCAATCTTGATAAGTTTTTTTAGCTGCACACAAAGTCATCAATCTTGATAAGTTTTTTTAAATGCGCGCTGATAGGTCAGCTGTCACAACACAACCTAATGAAATCGTTTCGAATGAAGTTAAAGACCACTGAACGCTACTAGAGCCGTCCTACGGGAAAATCCGAACGAAGTTTTTGGACAACCCAATATTATCTTTTAAATATATTTTATCATTAATGACGCCTCCTGTATTTTTTCCTTGACCAGTCTTACTGCGAGTTATTAACTTTGTTAGTCTTTTCGAAGAGTGAGGTTTAGCTTTGCTTATTCTGTGTGTTCGATCTTTGCTTGTTTCTACTTCTCTCACCTCTTTCCGTTTCCTTTCTTTGAGTTTAATTTTTCTAAGTTTTAAATTTCTTGAGATGTTGAGTCCTTGATTTTCAGCCTTTCTTTTTTTCTAAAATATAAATTTATGGCCCTGGCTGGTGTAGCTCAGTGGATTGAGCGCGGGCCTGCGAACCAAAGGATCGCGGTTCGATTCCCAGTCAGGGCACATGCCTGGGTTGCAGGCCAGTTCCCGGCAGGGGACATACAAGAGGCAACCGCACATTGATGTTTCTCTCCCTCTCTCCTTCCCTTTCCCGCTAAAGATAAATAAATAAAATCTAAAAGGGAAAAAAAAAGTACTTAAAAAAATCTTAAAAAAAAATAAATAAAATATAAATTTACGGACATAAAATTTTTCTATAAGATGGTTTAATTGCATCCCAAAGCATCCGACATGTATGGTGTGTTATTCAGTTAAAAATATTTATAATGTTATTGTGAAATTTTTGAAGCATGGGTTATTCTGAAGTAAATTTCTTGATTTCCAAATATTTGGATATTTTTTTAGCTTTTTAAAAAGTGTCTAGTTCATCTCATTTTGGTAAGGGGCTTACTTTAGATGACTTCAATCTTTGAAATTCACGGAGACTCTCTCGGTGCTCCGTGTGTGGTCAGGTTTCGTGACTATCCTGTTTCCTACAGAAAATGCTTGCTCTGCAGTTGTTTGCTATAGTATTCTGTATGTACTATGGCGATTTTGCTAGTATTCTATATTTTGTACATCTTCCTGACATTGAAATTTTCCTTGTTAATATAAAATTAACTATTTGATATTCTACTGATTTTTTTTCTTTTCTTTTTAAGATTTTTTATTTATTTATCTTTAGAGAGGAAGGGTAGGAGAGAGGGAGAGGGAGAGAAATATCAATGTATGGTTGCCTCTTATGTGTCCCATGCTGGGAACTGGCCTGCAACCCAGGCATGTGCCCTGACTGGGAATCGAACCGCGATTGTTTGGTTCGCAGGCCCGTGCTCAATCCACTGAGCTACACCAGCCAGGGCTCTGATTTTTTTTCTTTTTTTAAAGTAAGGACTGAGTCACATGTGTTATAAACTCCCACTGAGACAAGTAATATTGCTCCATATCTTTATATAAATTTGAATTATTTTTCACAAAATTTTTTCTCTCACTAGGTCTAACATGTTCCCAACCCAACCATTCTTAATAATGGCTATAATTTTTTTAAAAAATTCTAGAATTTTTATTTTAAGAAAGCATTTTCTAGCTCTCTGCTGAAATCCTCCATCAGTGTTTGGGGTGCAGGGTCAGTGGGCCCGTGGCACCCACTCATCTGTCCGGCGGGGTGAGCATTCTCGGTCGTTTCTGTGTAGGTGGTCATTCCCAGGGGCACATGGAATCGGTTTTGCCAGATGACAGTTTAATCCATTCCCTTTGTCATAGAATACGCTGATCATGACAGAAATGAGAAGTCGCTATCAAAACAGAGGCAGACAGAGCACCGGGCTTGGAGAGGTGTGGGGTTATCACAGAACTGCGGCGGCTTTGGAAGAACATGGGGCAGAAAGACAGTCTCCCCGAGATTGTCCCAAGAGAAGCCCGGCCGCAGAGATTGCAGGCGTGAGACCCCCCACCCCCACCAAAGAGCTCGGGAATGCGGCGGATGGGGCGTGCGTGAGGCTGCGGGGCGTCTGGGGGGCCTGCCTCCTGTCGCCGGGCCGGGAGGAAGCGGGGACACTACTGTGTGTTCTGCCTTGCTGAGCAGGGAGTGGGATTCCTTGGGCAGCCTCGTTCGGGTCATTGTCCACTTACCTCGTCTGCTCCCGGAGGTTCTGACCTGGGCGCCCGGCGCGTGGCTGGCTGTGGCTGTACTTTACCTGTGCAGGCCTCGGGGACAGAGGAGGATGCCCCTGGCTGGCGGGGCAGTGGGGGGCACCTGGAGGGCCAGGCCCCTCGCCGACAAGCCTGATTTCCGTCTGGTGAGGCCACACTCTGCACCCCCTGCTGATGCCCGGCCCCCTGGAAGGAACGCAGAGAGAGGGAACCGGACCCACGGGTGAGCCATGAGCAACCGGCGCAGCCTCATCATCGCGCAGGAGTGTCCGTTTCCTGCCCGGTGGCCACAGGCTGGTCTGACCTGTTCCAGCTGCTGGGCTTACAGGACGGAAGGGCGACCTCCTGCTTCAGCGCGGCCCCAGCCCTGAGCCGCCTGGCGCCTGAGGGGGTGGAGCCCCAGCGCCTGGACTGGAGCCCTGCGTGGCCGTCTCCGTCTGCCCCTCGTGTTTCCGCAGAAGCCAGTAAATCATGTGTCATCTCCGTTGCTGATGGAGCAGCCTGAAGGGCCCTGCATGAGTCCACGAGACTCATTTTTTTTGGAGGACAAACGTCTCTGGTGTCCCCACTCTGTCTTGACGAGGACAGCGGCGGCCCTGCCCCATGAACACTGACCGAGGCCTGGGCCGAGTGCCGGAGGGCAGGGCCGAGACCCCGACAACAGGCTGCAGGAGCCGGGCAACCGCTCCTGGTGACGACCGGGTGACCCGCAGGAGGCAGGGGGCCGGGGCAGTCCCCATGACACCCATGCAGATGCCAAGGGCTCAGAACATTGGGACAGGACCCAAGTCCACGGAGCACAGGACATGGGCAGGACCACAATTCAGTCCCCTCCAGAACGTTCCGGGGCTGTTGGCAGAAAGGGTTAAACTCCCCTAAGAGTTGCTTTGGCCTTGACTGCCCACACCCCACACCTCCCCTGCCACTTCCTCACATTTCCCAGACGTCCCTGATGCCGAATTCTTATTCAACTTCAAACTGACAAACTGTTTTTAATCTTTTCCCTCCATCCAGCCTGGAGATTGGGAAGCAAAAATCAATACGGGTTGGCAGGTGATCAAGCTGCTTCAGGCCGGGGCGAGGGCGAGAGCGAGCGGGGGGGTGGGGTGGGGGGGGACGTTGACGGAGGGCCGTGAATTACTGGTGGCCGGGGGTCCAGAGGGCTGCAGTTTCTCTGGCCTTGAGCCGGGAGCTTGGCAAGGCCATTAGAACAATTAGGTCAGGAGTTCACCACTGCAGAGGTGCCTTAGAGGGAGGCCGGGGATTTTCCTGACACCTCAGAGGGGCAGAGGGGGGCGGGGACAGCGGAGAGGGACCGGTCTTTGTGCAGAGAGGACCTCAGCACCGTGCCGCGAGGCCATGCTTCAGAAGGGGACGCAGTGTGAACGCTTTCCTAATTCCATTTAAAAATACTTGCACGTGACTCGCATGGATGGGGGGGGGCAGGCAGGAAGGATGGGGAGGACGTCCCAGACACCCCAGCACCCACAGCCGGGCTACGGTCTCCAGCGCCGGCCGAGGCCTGGGGTCCCGGTTCCCGGTTGCTGACAGTCTGGGACTCTGATGAGGCAGCCGGCCTCCGCTTCAGGGCGGTGGGGGGTGGGGCTCGGAAATGCCTTTGTGCGTCTGGAAGACCTCCAAGAGCGAGCTCAAAGCCCAGTCCCAGGGGCCTCGGCCACCACTGCCAGGGCGCCTGGGCCACGTGATGTGTCTCCGACAGAACTCCGAGATTCCCACGGAAGGTCCTTCCCCAGCCTTTCCTCTGCCCGCCGTGCGGCCGGGCACTGCCATTCCGTCCCCTTTCTCGGGGTGGGGGACAGCATGGACAGAGGGGAGCCCCCAGGACCCTCCACGTAGCCCAGTGTGCTGGTTCCGTGGGGATGCCGTTGCTCGGTGAGAAGGGCTCTTCGGTGCCAGGGCTCAGGGTTCGGGTGTCCCAGCAGGCGCAGACTCCGGGCTGGTGCCCTGCCCCACCTCCCGGGCAGGGCCTGGAGACAGTCCCCGGAACGGGCCGACAGTTCCGTGTCCCTGGAGGGGGGAGAGTCGAGCAGAGGACCGCTGATGGTCTCCTGGGTCCTGCCGTGCCCCTGTGAGCGCTCACCCCCTGCGCTGGGGCAGATAGAAACCAGAAACCCAGGGGAGGGGGGAGGGGTCCCCGAGGAGGCGAACCCAAGCTTCCCTTTCCAGGGCGCGGCCCGGGGAGGCTGCCCATTTGCGGTGGAGCTCCGAGGCCAGGCTGTCGCCACAGCAAACCCTGACGGAGGCCGCGAGACGTCTCAGGGCAGGGCGTGGAGGTGGCCTTACGAGGTGGCGGGGTCCAGGACACGCTGCCCCAAGTGGGGCACCTTGGCATGTTGGCTATTTCAAGCAGAAAAGTTAGGCAGTGGCAGGTGGTCCTGCTCAGCCGGCAAAGCAGGGGCCCAGCCCCTCCTGGGAGAGGCGCCCGGCCTGTGCTCAGAGGGAGGCAGCCTGCGTGTCCCTGAAGCCGGAGGGAGCTGGGGTGTGGGGCATGGGAGGGTGGCATCCCACAAAGAGAAACTCTCTCCAAAGAATCATCTCCACAGGACGCTGGCCGCACTCACTTACGAGACGGGCAGGCCTGAGCCGCAGAGAGAGCGTCGTAATGAAAATGGGCTCCCGGAGGCAGGCCACACTGCGCCTGTTATTGTCTGTGGTTGTAAAGGAATATGTTGAGTACCGCCTGGGCATCGTGGGTCTTGGTGTCCAGGGACCAGACAGCATCGCTGAAATCTATTTTTCAACCAGCGAATGTTCCGAAATGCGGTCAGCTGGTCAGCAGGTTCTCATTCCCCCACCCACCCGTCCATCCGTCCATCCATCCATGGGTCCATCCATCCATCCGTTCATTCACTCGTTCACGCTCTCACACATGCACTCCGCCACACACTCATCTGCCACCCATTCCCCCATCCACTCCCCCATCGATCCATTCACACATTCATCTGTCCATCCGCTCACTGAGTGCACATTCATTGACCAGTGTGTACTGAGCTCCCTCCCTGAGCTGGGCACCAGGGTTCACAGAGGAGCCCGATGTGGCCTGGTCGCGGGGAAAGTCACCACGGTGTGGCCGTTTCTCGGAAGCTCAGAGAAAGAAGCACGTGATTCTTTTGGAAACGGTGGCAAAGAATTTCCTGGAGGAGTGAAGATTTGAAATTCTCGCACGTGTAGTTTTTATCTGCAAAACAAAGCAGACCACAGCCAACCTCCTTTGATTCTAAGTTTGGCCGACCGCTCCTGGAGAGCCAGTGGCCTGGACCGCGCAGTCTGAACGGGCGGAGCCCCACGTTCTGCTCCAGGTCCTCCTCCTCCTCCTCCTCGGTGGCGCTAGCAGAGGTCAGCGTGGCCTCCGTGTCTCCCTCCCCTTCCCTGACCATCCTCTGATCCTTGACTCCGCCCACCGTTCCCTTCTTACGGCCTCCCCTCCAGGGGCCTCCCCACTGCCCCGTCCTCTCACTCCTCCGGGCTCTCAGTTCCCGGAGCCCGGCCCGCTGCTTCTCCCGTCCCGTACGGGCTGGGGACAGACACCAGGCTTCTGTCCTCGGTCGGCGTTTCTTCTCACTTCGCAGCCGGCGTCTTCGCAGCCTCAGCGAACACCTGTGTCGCAACGTCGCACATCTACATCTCCAGCCCATCCATACCTGTCTCGTGTCCAGGACGATGCAGCGGACCACCCCTGGAAACCGGCCTCGGGTCTCCCGCAAGCCCCCGGGAGCCAACAGCCCTCAACCGGAGCTCAGCGTGATCTTCGTTCCTCTTGCGATCCCGCTCCACTGGGTCTCGCCAGGCACTCACCGCCAATCCCCGAGTCCCCCTGGGGACCATCCTGCCTCTCACGCTCTAAACCCAATCAGTCTCCAGTCTGGCAACCCCAGTCACCTGTTTCCACCGAACCGTTTTCTCCGTCCCAGTCGGGCCCTGGTTTCCTGGCGGAAGGACGGCCGCATCCTTCCCTCCATGTCCGCGCTGCGCCTGGTTAAAGTTACTGTTCTGGAAAAGCCGACCTCAGCGTAAGGACCTGTTGCTGAAACCCCCTCGAGTGTTAGGGTTTTCAAGGTCCAGTCCTGGATGCCCTGTTTGTGTTCGAGAGCCCTTCCCTGGCCTGGCCCTGCCTTCCTCTGGGGCTCACATCTCAGAGCGCTGCCCCCGCTGCCCCCGCACCCATCACCCACGTGGCCTGTGAGGCCTGAACACACCATCGCGGGCCCTGACGGAGGAAGGGCCGTGACTCAGGGGCCCAGGCGCCGAGGGAGGCTGGGAAAGGCCAGGACGCTGGGGCCCCCTGGAGCCTGCGGAAGGAGCCCGGCCCCACCAGCACCCAGTGTCCGCCTGCGGAGAAGCCTTCCGATCGATGTCTGCTCCCCGGAACCCTAGGGTGTGGCCCCAGGTTGTTCTGAGCTGCTGGCTTGTGGAGACCTTAGGGCGGCCCTCAAACACCGGCGTGCGCGGCGTGACGCAAGCGCCTGGCGGGCCGTCCCTCTGCGGCCGGTGTCTGGCACGCAATTAATATTTAATATTCTGTGTTGAACAACCAAGTCTGAATCACGGTCACCGGGGGAATTCCGGGAGTTTGCGTCCCATCTGTGCGTGCGCAGAGCTTTGAAGCATAAAACTCCAATTATGTTGCAACCAGTTATAACATAATGGACTCGTGCGGTGTGCTCGGAGCTTCGGAATGCGTCCTGTGGGAAGTGGGGGCCGTGGGGGGCTCGGAGCCGAGGCGGGCCGGGTCGGTGTGGGCGTGCCGCGGGATTCGCCGCCTGCCCCTGTCACGCACGGGCCCTGCTCTGTGCCAGGAGGCGAGACTGGGCGCAGGCGGGAAGGGACTGAACGCAAGGGGGCGCACACGGGGCTGGCTCTGGGGTCCGCTCACCCGAGGGGGCCCGGGCAGGCGGCCCAGAGGGCGCGAGGGGCTGTCCCGAGGTGCTTGCAGCAGCCACACGGCCAGTCCCAGCTGAGCAAACGCCCTGCCCCGCTTTGCCCCCTCTAGGCTCAGGCCCCACTGCCTGGAGAGAGATGAGGGACACTCCCGAGGGGGGAGCAGGCTCCGCCCCTCGGATCCTGGCCCCGCCCCTCGGAGCCTGGCCCCTCCGTCCCGCTGAGCCAGGGAAATGGAAGTGTCCTCGGTGCCGCGTGTTGGGCCGGGCGGCCTCGTTTCCCAGTCGGGGCTGTACTTGGCCACTTAAAGCGACCACAGCACCTGCAGTGGCCACACTGACTGTGCTCGGTGGAAGTGACTGCCAACGAAAAGCACCAGGGACCGGAACCCCCAGGCCGGCGCGGTCTCCCTGACCTGCAGGGCAGACACGCGGGACCAAGGGGGAGCAGGGCAGCGGCACCTGCGGTCAGCCCCCCTGGTGCGCCTCGCTTTCTGCTTTGGTTGCGAAAGTCGCCATTATTGTTTCTCAGTGTGTCATGTTGCTCTTTTCAAGTGACACCGAGGAAGCTTCAGAAAGAGCCAGCAGGCTTTGCCCTCTCGGGGTCACATTTAAAATAAACATCCAGTGGAAAACGACACCCCACATGACTCACGAGACCGCACCACAGTACCACCACCCCCCCAGGACACAGGGGCGGCAGCCGTCAGCGTCAGGCGTGGGCTGAGCTGCTGTGACGTCACCCCTTTCCCAGAGCCTGGAACCAGGCCGCCTGCCGGGTTCCAGGGCAAACCCCTCTGTTGTTATGATGATTTAAACACAAACAAAAAACGGATTTCAGAGTTACCTCATTTGCGTGCACTGGGAAGGTAAGTATTCAAAACATAACCCTCTCCGGAGCCCCTTTCTCTGCCAGGTAGCCAACACGGATGACGGTTTTCTCCATGTGGGGCCCTCACAACTTCAGTGCCAGAGGGTTAACGGCGAGGAGAGGGGTGGCTCCTGTCCTCCCCAGGGTCACAGCTGACGGGAGCGACGTGGGCTGAATAAGCAAAACGGCTTCGGTGTTCCGTTAAGTGCTACGACGAGCAGAGTCCTTGGGAGCAAGAGCGGGAGGGAACGAATTCCGATCAACATAAAAACCTCGTTAGAGCTGAGATCAGGCCCGGGCTCCGCAGGGGGGGTTGCAAATTGGTATGATCGCCTTGGAAAGCAGTTTGGCCCAAATGCACGAGGAACTGTAAAAAAAAATTCTCAGGTGCTTTAACCTAATGACTCACTTGGAGAAATGTACGCGGAGAAAATGACTGGAGGCGGGGCTACGAGTTCTCAGCCGGCCGGTTTATTGCAGCACCATTTAAAGTAACGAGCCACCGAAAAGGGACGGACTTGGTAATAGGAAGGGAGCAGTCGCGTAAATGAGGGTAAGTCCGCACAATGGAAAATCAGGGCGTGTTTTACAAAGCCCCCACAGTCTGTTTAATCAGGACAGAGTCTGTACATGTGCAGTATAATTCTGATTCGGAAACAAGAAGCTGAAAGATATGCTGTGTGTTAATGATCTGTCGTGTGCCCGGCCCAGGGATCATGGCAAATAATAGATGCATGTTACTTTCTCCATTCTTTTCTGCATTTTCTACAACGAGAGTGCATTCTTTCTACAAAAAGAAAATAAGAATTTAAAACATGAAAAAGGAGTAAAAGACAATAACTTTATGCAAACCATGAGTATGTCTAGGTTGAATAATAAATCCTTGTTTTTGTTTACATTTGAAGTATTCCCATTTTTTCCTAATTTTGTACAATGCATGCGCGCTATTTTGGGGACATCGACGATAAAATCAGGACCCCACCAAACAGCTACCTCTGCATTCCGACAAGCCATCTCACCTCTCCGAATTTCTTTGCATGTCTGCAAAACAGGTGTTTTAACATGTCTCAAAGTTTGTCTCATTTGGGGGGGAAGTAACGTTAGAAAAATTGCGTGAAATCGGCACAGAGAAAGTTGCCTCTGAATTCCTTCTCCTTCTCCCTCCCGTTGGGCGCCGCCTGCCCCGGAGGAGAAGATGGCGGCTGCGCGGTGGCGCCTGCCTCAGTTTCTAAGAACGGCATGACGCTGCCGACGCCCCCGAGTGTCGTGAGTAGCAGAAGAAATGGGTCGGTTAGACGCTGGGCAGGTTTGCATCCCAGGGCTGGTGGACGGTTTCGGTGACCGCGCATTGAAAGAATCGCAGTTCTAGTACTGTCTTCCCCAAGCCGAGCTGCGGCGAACGGGCCCAGCGACTGTTTCGGGTGAGACACACACGCGGTTTCCCTTCTGCCCTGGGCGGAGGCGCTGGGCTGGAGCGTCGTCCCGCACCAGACGCCCGAGGTTGAGGGTTCGATCCCCGGTTGGTGCTTCTCCCACCCACGCTTCTCTGTCCGCCTGTCTCTTGCTCGCTCTCAGGAATCAGTGAACACATCCTCAGGTGAGGATTAAAAACGACTGCTCTGTCTCCGTGGCAGAGTCAGGAGTCTGAAACGCTCCCCTTTCCCAGTCCCTCGCGCAGGAGGTCTGTCTTCACTTCCGTGGCAGCTTCCCGTGCCGCCGGCTGCGGGCTCGATGCAGAACCTGCGATTGTGGAGCCGGGAAGGCAGCAGCTCCCCAAGTTTCCGAGCAGGCCTGCAATTATTCGCAGGAGTCAAGCGCTCTTTCCCCCAACTCGGCTTAAATGCCAGCTCGCTTTCGGTGACAGCAGGGCCTGCAGAAAGGCTTTGTGTGAGTGTGCTCGGGAAGCCAGTTATTTCACGGCGTCCTGCGGTGACTTCTTTACGAGCGAAAACCCTCCTAACCAAGGTAACTTTTCGTGCGTGGGGTTCTTTTTAATGAACCGCTTCTGCGCTGGTCCCAGCTGAAGGAAAGACATCCTTTCAGAGGCCAGTGGGGGTTTCCAAGGAGAGGCTCTGCCCTCAGATGCCAGCTCCTAGGCCTCCGTCTTTGTCCCCCTGGCGCCTGCGTGGTGACAAGTGGGGCTGGGTGGGTGGGGGAGGTCCGGTAACTGCCCACAGGACCAGGGGACGAAGTCCTATCCTGTCTCAGCTCCTGCTGCCTGAGGCTGGGGGGAGCTCAGTCCTACAGGGACAGAGCCAGCACCTGTGTGTCAGCAGGAGAGCACCTATGGGTGACAGGCTGAGCCCAGAGCAGGCTGCTGGCCATCGGCACCCCTACATTTCCAGCAGTAATTTCTGAACAGCAGGGAGTTGCGCCCAGGATACATTGATGGGCCGCTGAAGGCCCACGGCCTGCGGGGGAGGTGCCGGGTGCGAGGGGAAGAAGCCGTTGCTCGTAGGATACCCTGGGTCCCACAGTGTCCGTCCGTGTCGCCAGGTCCCGGCCACGGGTGTGGTGCCGCTGAGCAGGGGGCTGGAGGAGATGGGAGCCGCCGCTCTCCGAGGCCAGAACCAGGGGGCTCCCTGTGTCCCCCGCCTCTCCTCGCTGGGCGCCCGTCAGGTGGACTGGAACCTTCTCCCACGCCTTTCCTCTGCCTTTGCGACCTCTGCCCCAACATCCTCTCGTCTTCTGCCTTTTTCCTTTTCCTCTTCCGTCTTCTTCCTTCTCTCCACTCCCCCCACCTCCGTCTCTCTCCGCGCTCCGGTTCTCAGTGAGCGGATGAATGAGTCACCCACGGACGTTTCTCCAGTACGGCAGCGGAGTTCTGTGTGATGTTCCTTCTTCCTCCAGGTTTTCTTTCCGACATGCCTCCTTTTCCGAAAGCAGTGAATCGCCACACTCCCGAGGTTTTGGACCCAGAGACGCCGTCCTGCAGGGATGTTTCTTCGGTTTCTAAGTGAGGACGTCAGGGCGAAGTCGGTTTCCTACCTTCGTCCACGCCGACAGTTCTCTGTATTTTGACCCTCGTTCCGCATACCATCAGGAGCAGCTGACCCACGCTCCGGGGTTTATCGGGCGCAGAGTTGGCCGCCGCGAAAACCGTGACCGGACCGAGATGGCAGGTCTGGCCGCAAACCTAAAGGCAAAGAAAAGTAGGGACGCTTCGCAGGGTGGCCTGTAAATGAGCCGCGAGCCCCTCGGTGGGCGACAGAGATTTAAACTTGATGGCCGCGGAAGGGGGCGCCGTGCGCGGCCTGTGGGGTGTCTTGCACGCCTTTCAGCCAGTTCCAGCACGGAAACTCCACCTCACAGTTAGACACGGCAGTTCCACAGGAAGTACTGGATGCTGGGGGACCTTGAGCGCGTGGCCCTGGGTGGCCCGTGGATCTTTCTCGTGAACTCGTCTGCTCTCGGTGTCTGGCGGAGCCTCGTCTCCGCACGAGGGAGGGACGCGGTTCTTGTCCCACATCCAGCGGCTTTAAGCCAAGCCCGCCCTCCTGCTCTGATGGCCCCGGGTCTGCGCCCTAAGCCAGGGAACCTGCCCTTGGCCTTGTCGCCGAACAGGAGCCTTCCCTCTCTTTGCCACTTTTCCCATCTGCCCAGGCCAGTCCCTTGTTCCCGCGTCCCCTTCGTGTGGTGATGTCCGGGGCTGGACTGTGGCTCAGTCGGTGGGCGTGCCTGCTGCCGGTGTCTAGGACGGTGCGCAAGGCGTCCTCCAGGATTCTGCTCCCTGCTGCGTATCGGCACCCAGCTCCGCATCACGCGTGTGCTGTGCCCCCCGAGCCTCTCCGACCTCGAGCCCTGCGCTGTCTGCACACTCCAGCACAGGTCGCCGGCCCGTTCTGAGCGTCTCGTGCAAGAGCAAGTTAGTCTGAGTGAAGATGAACTTGGCCTGAGTGGAAAGAAGTTGGGTTGCGTGTCCCCGGGGCAAGGTCAGGAAGGGGAACCAGCCAGTTCTCAAGGGAGATGCCCAGCTCAGTTCTGCTGACCTTCTTCAGCCTGTGACGGGAAGCGAGGAGATGCGCCCACAGTTACAAAGCGACGGCTCAGCCTACAGCGCCCCTGGAGCTCATTCTCCGCAAGGCCTGGGACCCAGCGTGTGAGCCGCCCCTGCCCGCCTCCCCGCCGCTCGCTGTTGAGCTGGCGGCCGCTGACTCAAGCGCGTCCTTCGCCCCCCAGGAGTGGCCGATGGGAGCTGAGAAAGGGAAAAGGAAACCTCGGGGCACCCGGCGTGCCCGGAAACCAGCTCGCCTGCAAAGGTGAGTCGCCGAGCACGATGCCACCCACACCGGACTTCCTCGCCCTTGAGAGTGTCCTCCTCCCCTCCCTCGTTCTGCCGCTTCTCCTTCTTCCTCTTCGTTTTCAGTCTTTTCCTTCTCCTCTCGGGCATCTCGTCACCTCTCCTCGCTCTTGACTCCTGACGAGCGTCTCCTGCGTGAAAGCAGCCGAAGCAAGGACGTCATCCCCTCAGATTCTACGTGGTGGCCCACGGGCGTCAGGAGCATGGGGGTTGCGTGGCTCGTAAGGAAATGCCAAGGGGGTGGGGGTGTCTCTGGGGCCCCCGGCGTGCAGGCGGTGCGGGGAGCGACACGGTGCTGCCCCCGGTGAGCCAGTCGCCCGACGGCTGCACGGCACACACGCGTGTTGTCCTGGGCGCACGTCAGTGACGTCCCGAGGGAAACGAGGCGCGGACCCTTCCTCAGCGCTCGTCCCTCGTCCACGTGAAAGTCGTCCGTCCCGCCCGGGGTTTGGTCGTGGGGAGTCGCTCTGCGTTTGGGGGAGCGCACGGTGGGACCGGCCGCTGCACAGGGGCAAGTGCACGTGGACTTGGAGCCGGGGGAGGGCGGCTCTGCCACGGTCTAGCACGCGCCACAGCGCACACGGCGGTGGTTCTACGAAGTCGTGGGGCATGTCTCGGGGTGCACGGCAGTCACGTGACGCCCCAGTACGTGTTACGCGACAGTACGTGATACTCAGGGGGGAAGACGAACTGCCTGACATCGTGCACCTGCGCAACCCACCTACGCCCATGGCCCAGGCCCCCCGAAGCCGCGGCTGGACCGGCGCCGGGAGGCCGGCGGGCGAGAGGCAGGCGGCCCGTCAGATGCAGATGCGAGCGGCTCAGGCTGGAGGATTCTCGGCGTCCGCGTCGGGTTCATTAGAAACCAGTTTGTTGAGTGGTCCCTGGGGCCCTCCCGAGAGTGGGGCTGACATTTGCAAATGATAGGCTGAGGGGCTTCCTTCCCTTCGAGGGTCCCCTTTCTATTGCGCCTTCCCTGCGAGCTGCGCTTCTGGATGCGGGTAAATCTCCAGGGACTGCCCCTGTGTTTCCTGTTGTCACGTCTCATCAGCACTCTGCGCGGGGGCGGCGGGGGGGGCGGGGTGAGGGAGGCGGGAGGCGCAGCCAGAACCCGGGCTGGACCGGCAGCCGCAGGCGAAGGCCTTTCCCGGGCAGCCACGCCGCAGGGCCGCCAAACTGGGGGGCGCGATTCCTAGAAAATGGCGAAAGAGGGACAAAAAGAAAGAAAAGGTGACCCGAAAACCCATTCTTAATAGGCTCCCTTATCCAATGACAAGTGTACCTACCACTCAGGTGCTCGCACTTTTCGGTAAATATTGATACATTGTACTAACCACACTCACCGCCTGGCAGGCACTGCAGGTGTGAGTGTGTCTGCGTTAATTGTTACAGCTCCGCCCAACCCTGCCCTTTACCTACGACGTGTTACTGTTGTAAATCGCCCTATTTACCCAGGTCCCTGGGCAGCCGACGCCCCCAAGGTGCTTTGGTCGGCCGGGCTGCCCCAGGCACGTGTAGTGAGGGACCTCCAGACCTCTGCCGATGGCCGGGTCCACCCTGGGGACCGTCTAAAAATGCATATTCCTGGGAGGCGCCCTTCCGAAGTGTTGCTTGGCGGGGCCTGGGTGGGAGGTTCTGGTGCCCACGTCAGACTCGGCGGGCAAATGCAGCCGTGAGGTGCGGAGGCTTGCAGAGCGGCGCCGAGCGGTGACTGCAGCTTTCTGCAGGATTCGACGTGGGACAAGGAGTGAGGTGCCACAGTTTCCCCCTACCTATGGGGCACACGTTCCCAGGCCTGAACCTGAGAAAAAGAGCAGACGCAGAATATAAAATAATAGAAAAGAATGGCTGTCCAATATTATAAATCCCCGTATGGGCTGGGGTCGCGGAGGCCCTTCGAAGCTCGCTCCGTGTGGGGTGGTGGCCTCATTGCAGGAGGGTCCCCCCCGACCATGTCCAATGAAAGCGCTGGCCGTGGGTCTCAGCGGTCCGGCTCCTGTGGCCCCGGGCGTCCCAGGCCGGCGCCGGATCCCCACGTGGGTGGGGCCTTCGGAAGCGGTGCCCGCTGTTCTTTGCTTTCCGTTCGGCTTCCTCGCGGCGTCGAGAGCTGAAATTCTGCCACCGAGGCATCCAAACACCCGGGTCGAAGCTCGGCTGTCTGTCACGTCGTCTGAAATGCGATGAAGCTTTTCAGCCTCCAATGCTGAATGCACGGGGAGGCCGACCCCAGCAACCTCCAGAGCTTGACTCTGGGTCGTGGGCGGAACATAGAGTCTGGGCCCAGGCAGCAGCAGCAGGAGGAGGAGGTTGCTGGGCATCGACGCCTGTGACGACGGGAGGAAGCTGTGACAGGCCAGGCACCGCCCACCCTGCCCCGCCCGCCCACCCACTCGGGGAAAAAAGCCCTGGTTTGCGGGGTTTGTGACTTCCGTCCTGGAAATTCTAAGACCCGAGGTCAGGCCGCGGGGAGTGGGACGGAAACGCACACCACCCGCTGCGGCCCAGCACCAGGGGGCCCCTCTCGGGCTCTGGTCCCGCACTGGGTGTGGGCGGCTCCGTGAAGGTCGTGACCTTGAGGGAGCCTGCTTTCTGCAATGGAGGCAGAAATGGAAGGAGTTTTCGACAGTATTCCCTCCGGGAGCAGCACGTCCTTCTTTGCCGAGTAACTTAGATTATTCAACTCTTTCTAACATTTGATTTCCTCCCACCTGGATGTACCTTTCCACACAGCAACTTGTCATTCAGGGGGACTCTGTGGCCCCTGGTAAATGTCCGCTGTTTTGAAAACCAGGGCCCGGAGTCCCGAGCTCCGGGCCAGGAGCATACGCCCAGGAAATTGCGGGGCGGGCTGCGGGGACCACTCAGGCTCGGCTCCACGGCCCCTGCTGGGGACACAGTGTTCCCTGCGTCCTGGGCAATGGCCACGCGTCCCCTAGAACAGGGTTGGCAGCCTTCTTCTGCCAAGAGCCAGATCGTAATTATTTTAGAATTGGGGAGCCATATGGTTTCGGCGACAACAGCTCAAATCTGCCCTTGTGCGGCGAGCGCAGCCACGGCAATATGGGAGCCGGCGAGAGCGGCTGCGCTCCAGCCGAACTTTTATTCCCCAAACCAGGTGGCAGGCAGGGTGTGCCAGCCCCGATGCAGAGTTACGGCCTCTCCTCTGGAGCCAGCCGCAGCTCTCCGCGGGCGGCCTTCCCAGCGGCCGAGAGCCCAGCTGCGCTGGCAGCGTGGCGCGGGGCGTCCGCGTTCCTGTGCCCAGGGGCGTGGACGGGGCTCCTGGGTACTGGCAAGGCAGACCCGTCTGGGAAACTGGGGAACCAGCCCCCCTGAAGACGGCCGCCGGCTGCTTCAGGATTCGTGAGACCCAGCATCGTTGCCGTTGACTGGTCACCGAGGGGCCGGAGGCCACACGGGCAGCCACCCTGCTGACTCGCTGTGCGTTTGGTGGTTCGGTGCTTCTGCTGGGGACGCTGCGTGGTGGGAGTTCACGCAGGTTTGGAGGATGGCCACGTGCCCCTCGGTTCGTGTGTCTCTACCCAGGATTCCTCTGTCCCCTTGGGCCCCTTCCCACTGGGCCGGTTGTTCAGCACTGCCCACGAGTCCTCGTGTGTCCTGGGGTCACATCTTGGACGGCCACTCAGGCCCCTGTCCACTTGTCGGGGCTGCCGGGCAGCCCCTGTCTGTTTTCAGTTCTCACTGCTTTTCCCGACTCTTAGGAACCGAGCTGGGGGATGCCGGCGCGGGCAAAGGCAGCCCAGGGTCTCGCCTTCTGGGAGCGTGCGGCTCGTTAGGAGGCACGGCAGTGGGTATGAGCCCGGGTCGGTGTGCTCGGACCTTGAACTTCCGAGTACCACGTAATACTGGCCTCGATGCTGCCGTGTGGCGGACATGCCTTGGCAAGGCCGTGAGGCCCGCAGGGAGCGGAGCCTGACCCCGAAGTCACGGCCAAGGGCTCTGGAAAACAAACCGACCTCGGTGGGTGCCCCTCAGTCGCTTCACAGCAAGACTTCTATTTCGAGGTAAATAAGGAGAGGATTCACTCATTCAGGCCGATGCTCAGAACATCGAAGTAGGTTAATGGTTGCGTGTACCTGAAACAGAGTTTATTCTTTTTTTTTTTTAATATTTTATTTATTTATTTGTATTGTTTATTTATTTATTTATTTATTTATCTTTAGAGGGGAAGGGAAGGAGAGAGGGAGAGAAACATCAATGTGCGGTTGCCTCCTGTATGTCCCCTGCCGGAAACTGGCCTGGCAACCCACAGAGTTTATTCTTGTACTATTACTATTAATTATCGGATTACTTGGCATGCGCGCAACTGGAAGCCGACCCTTGCCCACCCTGTGGGTGTGTCATGTGGCTCAGTCACCACCATCATCATCGTCACCATCATCATCACCTTTATGGGGATTTCCTGGGCGCTGTCCCGAACACGCCACGTGGGTTGCTCCATCTGCGCCTCGCAGCTGCATCACAGAAGAGGGGTTGTCTGCCCGGCTTGCTTACCCAACGACGGAAGCGCAGAGGGAGGACGTCTTAACCTGAGTCACTCGGCCAGGGAACGGCAGAAGTGGGTTTTGAACCCGAACTCCGCTGGAGTCGGCTGTGTTCGCGCCTCCTGCACGGCCGCCGCCTCCAGGTCACAGCTTCGACAGCGGCTGAGCAGGCTGCAGACAGGTTGTGGGGGGGCAGGGGTGGAGGCAGAGCCAGGCAGCCTCACGTCCACCCTGTGAGTGACAGACGGTGGTCACGGGCCCGGCTCTGCCCTCCAGCCTGGTGGCATCTCCCCGGTCACCGCGGCATCATAAAACACCCTCTTACAGGAAGCGGGACGAGCCTCCTTTAATCATCTTAATTGCTCACAGAGACTCTGACTTCGGATTCCGAAGGTAAACACACGTTTTAAAAACAAGGGAATAAGCGTGGCCCACCTCGGCCCGAAGGCAGGGCATGTCCACGTGTCGGACTCTCGCTCGCAAACAGCTAATTGAGACATTCCCTCCGTTCGCCCGGCTCAGTTTTGACAGTGGCTCTGCCCCTTGTCGTAAAATCAATGGCCTGCCTTCCCTGCCCTCCTTCCTCCATCTCGCCTCTGACTGCCGGGCTGTCTTCCCACTCAGAGTCTTCCTCAGGTCGCCGGGGTTAAGTGCTCTTTTCATAGTGCCCGGCCAGCCTGTCACAAGGCATCCAGCGGCTCTGGGAAATGAGCCACGTTAAGTGGCCTTGATGGGGTTGCGGCCACCGTTATTGCCGTTGCCGCCTCGGGGAAGCGGGGCGGTAATGACGGGGAAGGTACTTATCCCTGTCTTGCTGAGATCACTTAAGATCGCTTGGGCCTGAAGCGCTTTGC
Organism: Glossophaga mutica; assembly: GCA_039655065.1. Lineage (NCBI taxonomy): Eukaryota > Metazoa > Chordata > Mammalia > Chiroptera > Phyllostomidae > Glossophaga > Glossophaga mutica. The sequence continues at coordinate 53,026,591 of CM077316.1, forward strand.
CGAAGATAAATGGAACGTGCGCAAGATAAACGTTACCATCGCAGGGTCTTTTGTGTGTGGACTTGCGTGGGCCCGTGCTGTCCACCTGCGAGGCGGCCGGGGCGGGGCAGATCCCGACAGGCCAGCCGGCCTGCGCCCGAGTTCGCGGTCACCCGCTGCGGTGGATGGGGAGGGGGCTGGGATCGCGGTGAGTCAGGACGATCAGGAGGCGGAGCGAACGGGCTGGGGGTGGTCGCCGGTGTGCCCTCCCTTTGCCTGGACCGCCCCAGAACCTGGGATGCGTCAGATTCTGGGATTCGGGATCTGGCGGTCACTGCGGTTCAGTTGGACAGGCCCAGGCCTTGTGACTGGCAGCTCTGGGCCCTGACCCAGGTCCGGCCCTAACGTGCTGTGTGACCTCGGGTGGGAATTCGGCCTCGCTGTGTCCGGTCTTCCAGGGCGGTCAGCGGATCCCATGGACTGGGACTGTCTCCGCGTTCGCCCGGAACGTCTCCTGTCCCGGGAAGTACCCGAGTCCTGGGCAAATCAGAAGGCCGCTGTCGCTGTCGTTCCTCACCTGCCCCATCCTGTGACGACCTCAGCTGTTACCTCACCTGGGACGGGCGGCCCCCGGGCCAGTCCTGAACTCTCATCTGACTCCAACGCTGTGCTGGTCTCGAAGTGTCGGTAGCCTCTCCTGGGTGCAGAGAATTGTGGGAGAGACCCCCCACCGACCCATCACGAGCACCACCACCGACATCCCAGAACGGCGCCCCGTAAAATAAAAGAACGTGGGGCTGTGAAATATCACGTACTCGCTGCGAAAACGTGGGCAACCCTGCGAGGAGCCGAGTGAAAGTCACTCCGACTCTCCCCTCCCAGGGTCCCCACGGCCGTCGGTCCGGACAGACCGCTTTGACTGCGCGTTTAGCAAGTGGAATTCAGCCCTCGTTGTCAACGTGCTTTCGTCTCCGGACAAAGTGCCGGTGGCGGTGGCGGGAGACCGAGAGCTAACGCAGCGCCAGCCCGTCCCCGCCCCCCGACCTCGCTCCCTCCCCAGGCTCATTCTCCTCGCTCTGAAACTGACGGGTTCGGAGCAGGGGGCCCTGAGGTGCTGCTGGGCTGGTACGAAGTGGTGGTGGGCCAGGCCCTCGTCCTAACGGACTGATTTTAGCATTGCCAGGAAATACGGTTTTAACTGCAGTTCGGGATCTAAGAGAGAACTGTGAGTGGGGAGCAGAGTGAAGTCATCCTCTACGAATTTCAGACGACGCTTAGGAAGGAATCTGTCTGTCTTTCCCCTCGGTGTCCCTTCTTTGACTCCCTGCGACCCTGGCTGCTTAGGTTGGTCGGCCGAGGGACTGACGTGTCAGTTAGTGGGGCCAACCAGTGGGGCCGCGGGACCGCGCCGCCCCTCCACCGCACTGGTGGACCGTGGGCATCGGTGGGTGGAGGATGCTCGGGGCGGACCCTGGGGTCAGGGGTGTCGGAGCTCCGTGTTTACCCCGGTCTGGGGGGACCTCAGGGAGGGCTCAAGTGCCGTTGGGGGGCAGGGGGCCCGCCCGATGTCCGTGACCCTTGCCTTCCTCTAGCCGTTCTGGGCTCCATTCGGAACGCATTCGTTCGGCATTCGTTGTCCTGTCATCCTTGCCATCCCGGTGCCGCCGATGGTCCCCAAAAAGCAACCGGTGGGGCCGGCGTCCTGACACCCACGTGGCTTTCTGGCTCAGGGTCCATCGGTCTTCTCTGGGGGCCGCATCCGCCGGAGCCTTTTTTGGGGTTGGACTCCTGGCCCTCGCTTTGGCCCTAAGGTCCTGGATCAGGACCTGAGGGTGCAAACCAGGGGCCTGAGACTTGAATCCGCGTCTCGGGAGAGTCTCGGATACCGCTGCAGTCCTTCCGGGATCTCTCGTACGTCGTCCTCAGAGCTGGGGCCTCCTGGTCCGTGGCACCATTCGTTTCCTTGTGCACTAAGTGTATTCTTTAATTTTTATGTGCCAGCCATTCTTCCAGAGGCTGGGGACACAATGAGGAGTGAAAGTCAGCCTCGCCCTGGTTTGGCTCATCCCAAAGCCAAATTTACACATGAGTCTGTTCTTCTTCCGCCGGCTTTGGCCTTGGGAAGCTCGTCTTCGCTGACTCTGACGTCATCTCCAGCAGACGGCCCCCAAGCCCGTGTCTCTAGTCCAAATGTCTCCTCCCAAAGAATTCTCTGATCTTCAAACACCCTCTTGACGTCTCTGCTGGGATCGCACATCCCCATCACTGGCTTTAAGTACCTAAAGCTGAAGTCATTTTTATTTATTTCTTCCTCAAATAAAAAGCAGCTTTCCTTTGATTTCCCTCGTCCTGAAGTCTGCCAAGCTTGAAATCTAATTTTTCTCTCTCCGAATTATTTCTGCGTTCTCTTGCGTATATCTCTATTTGAATGCCATTGTCTTGATTTGGCTCAAGCCAGCTCTGTCTTACCCTCGAGTTATTTAAATTTGGTCTTAACACGTCCTTCTGACTTCATCCCCTCTGACAGCATGAGCTTTGCTCCAGCAGATTGCTCGTTTTAAAACAAGGCGAAGCTACCGAAGGAGCATACCCGCTTCTAGCGTGGGATAGCGTGGATATCCCCCCACACCCTGCTTCTTCGCCCCCTCCTCTTCCTCCTTCCTTTATTCCTCCTCCTTCCCTCCCTCCCAGGCTCCCTCCCTCCTCTCTCCTTTGTTCTTTCTGTCCTTTCATTTTCCTCAATTCTTCCTGCCCTTCCTGTCCCTCTCTTCCTTCCTTCCTTCCTTCCTTCCTTCCTTCCCTCCCTCCATCCTTCCCTCTCTCCCTTCTTTCCTTCCTTCCCTCCCTCCACCCCAAATCTTTTCAGGACAGAGTGTACAAAGTAGGAGGGAGGGAGAGAAGGAGGGAGGGAAGGAAGGGATGGACGCAGAAGAAGGAATCTCTTTCTTTAGGGCGAACCCAAGGTGCGTGGGTACCCCAGGGTGCGCAGGGCCTCGGCGGCACTCGTGGACGGGAGCGGAGCCGGATTCCGCAGCAGTGGGTTGGGCTGTTTCTCTCACGGCGTGCTTTATGTTGACGCCGGGAGCATGTCCCTCCCATCTAGCAATGACCTTGCCAGGGGGCGCGTTCTGCCCTTGAACAGGGCCGGATCAGGCGAGGGCGTGAGGCAGCGGCGCGGAGTTCTCCCTGTTGCGGGTGATGGTGCTGAGCAAATGGAGAGAAGACACTGCAAAAACACGTGGTCCTGCGTCTTGGGCGCATGACACGTCCGCTGTGTTTTAAAATCGTGACGAACTGATCGATACTGTGCTGCTACCTGGACTCTATATTATATCCATTTTGCAATTCTGGCCAAAGAAATCACATTTGTATTATTTTCTATTTTCACATTACTTTGTAACGCATCATTTCTTTTGGTCCCCTGCATAGTCCTTCAATTTAGATGAAGAAAATAATGACTTCATGAGGACATTGAGACACGCAGGTTTAAAAACGCAATGCGCACGAGTGCGTGTTTGCCGAGGGAGAGGGATAAAGGAAATGAGTGTTAACACGGGAGCTGCCTCAGCCCGCGGCGTGGCGGTTGGCAGCGCTCAGGAGTCACGCGCGCTGCATGCGCAGTGGTCTTGTCAACGTCAAAATTCTGATGACTCGGTGGTTTCTCGGTGGCTGCTTCTGACATTTCAGCCCTGCAGAGTTCCGAGGACCCTCTTCGGTGTCAAGGAGCTATTCCATCTTCTCGGCTGAGCCTCCCCAGCCCGCCCCCTCCCCAGCCTCGCCTCACGTGGTGCGGCGGCGGGGGATATTGACAGACTAAAGGATCGCTCACTCCCCACAGCCCCACAAGGTAAATTAAAAAAAGGAAAAGTCAAAGCTATTTCTGGGCCCTCGCGTGCCGAGGGACTCCCAACTCAATACATCTTGGTTGCTTGGAAATGATGCTTATTAATAAGTGAGGAGGCGCCCTGAGCTCATGAAGCTTTCGGGTCACCTGTTCACGGGGTGATTTGTTTCCCAAACCAGCTCAGCTTCACCCACAGCTAAGCGAGAGCCGCTGGGCGCCAGCTACGTGACATTAAGGCAGTTGCTGTTAGCAGGTCTGTGAGTGCCACGAGCGGCCGTAGAAGCTGGGGGCAGTTTCCCAAGTCTCCCCAAATGCCAACGTGTGAAATTTCTTAGCAATCAGCCCACCCGCCCAAAAAGAGTGATCACGATCATTTACAGGAGCCTCTGTCCACGGGCACCGAATTAAACTGTCACTTCTTTCCAAAAAATAAAAAAGCAGACAAAGATATCAAATATGTTTATATATGAAAAATATCTGATTGCAGCTTATGAGATACACTATTGATTGTGTCCGGATAAAGTGGCGCTTAGATAGCTCGGCTCTGACATTGAATTTCTTGAAATGGCTGAGGGGACATCAGAGAGAAGCCTGCGTTCGGTCGGAAGGTCAGCAAAGACCTTCCCCAGGCAGCCCCTTCAAGGAGTTCCTGTCGGAACAGCCGGCGTGCGGACACTGATGACACCCAGTGCCCAGAGGACGTGGGGCCACCGGGACGTCCGTGCGTTGCTGCTGGGACGCAGGACCGTGCAGCCACTTCCAAGGCAGAGGGCGGTGTCTTACAGAACGAAACCTAGTGTTACCATGGGAACCAGCAACCACGCGCTTCAATATTCGCCCAAAGGAGTTGAAAACTTATTTGCATACAAAGGTGCACACATATGTTTGTAGCAGCTTTGTGCATAATTGCTGAAACTCAGAAGCAAGCAAGGAGTGCACCAGGAAGTGGGTGAACTGCGGCCCCCGCAGACAATGGAAGACCGTTGGGCGCACACAGAAAAGAGCGATCGGGCCGCGAGAAGGCGGGGAGGGGACGCACGCTGCGCGATCCCCAACCTGTGGGTGATGTTCTGGGAAGGCCAGCTCTGGAGATGGCGGAAGACGGGGGTTGCCTGGGACCGGGTGGGGGGAGGGTGGACAGGTGAGCACACCCCGGACGAGTCTATAATGATAAACACAGTCTTCACACGTGGACTGCGCACCAGCAGGAGTGCGCCTGCCGCCAGCTGTGGACCTGGGTGACGATGTGTCCCTGTGCGCGTCAGTTCTAACAGACGCGCCCCTGGTTGGGGTGCTGATCGTCCGGGGCTGCGAACCTGCATCCGCTCCCAAATAAAGTCTTAAACATAAAATTGAAAGAGGGACTGATGAGAGTCTAAAAGCGCACAGCTTGGCAAATGTCACGGACGGCTTCCCTGTGGTCCCGCCACGTCACCCTCGGGCGTCTACCTGGGGGAAGACCCAGCCTGGGCCGGCGTGAGCGTGCCCTGCGCCCACGGCAGCCTCTCTCTGCAGCGGGCAGACCCTGCAAACGGGTGCCGGCCCCCACGGGGCGGGGACCCAGCCAGGGAGCAACACCCTCCCTGGACACCTGGATCTACAGCTGCACGCAAACAGCTCCCTCTGAGAGACCTACACAGGACCCCCAGGCCTGGGGGGGGTGCCCAGGCCACCTCAAACCCGGACACAGGTCACCACGAACCGCCCCCCCATGGACCAGCTCTCAGTCCCCAGTCACAGCCACAGCCTCACCCCAGGAGAAGAGGGCAGGGTCCCTGCCCCACATCCTAGCACCTGAGGGACCAGCCCCCACACACCTGGGGTGAGGACCATGGGGCTCTTGCCCAGGAGGCCCTGGACTCACCTGCCAGGGCCCAGCGGGCAAGCCCCCCGGGTGACAGGTGGTAACACCTGGACGTGGTGTGGGAGCTGCTCACCTGCGCATCCGCGGCCACCCCAGAGCGCAGGCGCCTGATCTGACGGGCGTTTGGGGCCCTGGGGGGGGCAAGTTCTGGACACGTGTCTCCCCGCACTCTAACGGCCCCTCTCTTACGGGACATGTCATCAGATAGTGGGTGTGCGAGGGAACAGTCAGCATTCGAAGTGACCTAGTCCCTGCTGGACATTGCGAGAAGGAAAGGGGGAAACGAGACAGAGATGCCGAGCGCGAGGCACCCAAGCTGCATCGTGGAGCAGATGACAATTACGCGTCAGCCCAACCCCAGCAAATCAAAGAAATGAAATAGAAATGACCTCCTGACACACGAGTTCAGAGAACGGAGGCGAGGGCTGCACGCAGAAATAAGACAACAGGCTGTGACGGAAATCGAGCTGACAGGGTTCAGGAACCAAACAGAGGGGGGCGATTTCATAAATGGAAGTCACGTCCGTGGCCGCCGGAGAGGATGCTGGAGACACGGTGGTGGACGGGCCGGGGCGCAGAGCCGCGCCTCCGGCGGGCGGGTGCGGGCGGGCGCGGGCGGGAGGAGAACCGTGGGCGCGGCATTCACGTGAAGACCTAACGGACACACCGTCGGGGTGGCGAAGGAAGATAAAAGGACACGGAAACATGTGAAAACTCCAAGTGATACTGGAAAAAATCAGGAATAGATGAAGCACTGGGTTCACAGTGCGTCTCGAGACACGCGGTCGCAGACGCAAAGACGCAGCCCTGCAGTGTGTCATTGAACCTCAGGGACAACGAGAGGGCCCGTGGACAGCGGCGCTGCCACGTGTAAGCATCAGCCACGCGTCGGGCCCTCCCACGGCAGCAGCCCCACGGAGAGTGGGCGGGAGGGGGACATGGGTGGAATTCTAGGGGAAGAGGACTTCACTCAGAGCTTGACAGAAGACAGAAGCCATTTCGGTTTTCTTAAGAGAGGTATATTGTGCATGAAAAGGTCTAGAAATTAGCCACCGTGAGACTTTTCTTTTTAAAGTGGTTTTCCTTGTTCTCGAACGGATGGGGGGGAGGGCGGTGGTTAACGAATTCTGCGGGTTTCCGGTGCGCAGGCCCACAACACCTCCTCTGTGGGCGGTGTTGCACGTCCGCACCCCCCCCCCCGCCCCCGGTCAGGTCTTCTGGAATGAAGTTGGAAACTTCCAGACACTTGGGCAGTTTAGGGAGAATCCCTGAGAGTGGGTGACGCGGGCAAGATTGCCGTGAATTCCTGCAGACCGAGGCTCAGCTACTGAGGGATTGATAACGCAGAACGGGACCTGTAAGAAGGCATCCAAAATTTCGAGGTCGGGGGGCGCAGGATGAAGATCGTAGAAATGAGGCGGTCTCCTCACCACTGGGAGCGGCCAGGTGAAGGTGCACTGCTCCCCGCGAGGAGCCACACAGCGAGGGGGTGGCCGGGGCACCGCCCGGGAAGGAGGCCGGCAGAGGGCCGAGCCCCCGCGCAAGGGAGGGGCGCACATGCGGCACGGAAGGGTGGGCGCCCAGGTCCCTCGACCTCTGTGCGCGAAGATTATGGCTCGAGGCATGGAGGTCAGAGGGCGTGCCCTCCAGCTGTGCTGTGGGTCCCCAGGATAAGGAGACTCGACAGCCCCCCCAGTCACTGGGAGGGAAACCACAGCAGACATGTGCCGCGCTGTGGAAGAGCCGGGCGGAAGACCTTAAAACACCATGACAGAATTAAGACCACAGGTGCGTGTCCCGTACGTGAACGTCAGGAGGACGTTCGAGCTTAAGATAAGTCACTCCGGAGATCAATAAAAGAGGACAGCCCAGCCGCGTGCCGTGCGGAAGAAATACGTCTAGGACGGTGATCTTGACCGAGGCCGGCTCATCCCGGCAACATATGGCTGGCTCGCCGCTAGCAAATCTAACAGTACAATGCACGATATTTTAAAAATATACGATCGATCTTTATAGGTGACAAAAAAGCGGTTGGTGAAACATGTCATTAAATATTGAAGAAGACAATAACTTGGAAAAAGATCTCTCCCTCCCTCTCTCTCTCTTCATCTATCTTAATTAAGATCCAGCATTGGGTTGAATGAAAAAACACCAGTGACATTCTTCTGTTCCTATCATGCTACTATTAAACGATGTCCTACAATCTAGACGTACTTACGAATAAACTAGACAAGGGAGAGAAATAAAAGATACAAAACTTTAAAGGAGAAGACAAAATTGTTATGACCTGATTCTATATACACAAAAGCCTCAAAAGGACTGGCCGAATACAAGATTAACACTCGAAGTTAAAAAAGCCTTCCTGTACATTAAAGAGCACTTGGGAAAGACGTCATTAATGATAATATGTTGACAGTTAGGCTTATTGAGGAATACTCAGGTTATGCGTGAAGAGAACTGTAACTCCCTCCATCTGGGACAGAAATAAATCATGCATAAACAGAAAGAGGTGCTCTTTCACATAGAAATACTATTATTGTAAATATGCCAACTATCTCTTCAATAATCCAAAATTTTATTGCAATTTCCAAAGAAAAGCTTTAAGACCATTATACATGGAAAGGGGCGAGTGTGCTGATTTTCTGGCCTGTCTGAGAAGTTTCTGAAGAAGAGGAGATGGGCTGTGGACGGAGCCGATTGATTATTAAAAGATTCAGGTATTAAAACTCTTTCATGCTGGTGTATAAACACGCAAACCAAGAGACCCAGACAGAGCGTGCAGAAATAAATCCAACACAGATGGCCATTTAATACGTGGTAATGGTCGTATTTCAAACCCTTGGCAAAAGAGACGGATTTTTCAATAAACGGCGTGTGTCCAGCTGCTTGGTCACTTGGGAGCGGGGGCGAATGCTGAGTGGAAACATTCTCGCTCTGTTGCTAGGGAGAAGAGGAAGCTGCACGCCACTTACGTAGCAGATCTCCGTTTTTGTGACCATACGTGTGCACGTGTGTGGACACGTGGACTCTGTGGAAATACATCCAACCAGGGGCGTATCTGGACTTTCGGATTATACATAGTTCCTGTTTCTCAGATTATCAAATGCAGCGATTGTTTTTAAACTTGCCCTTGCAATCAGAATTAAAGTGCTGCAATGTCACTTCCGAAATTGTAGCCCCCAGTTTGTGTAAGTAACTCCGCAGCCCTGTTCCACGTCTATCCATGACGTGCGGGAGTTTACGTGGTTGGGCTGTATTGTGCGGTATACGTAAAAGGCCCTTTTCCCCCTTGGCAGCCCGGGCGTTTCTGCGCGTTAAGGGACCAGCAGGGATACAACGGAGCGGCACGTCCTGCGTTTTGTTCTCTGTGCCGCGATCCCATCGCCCGGGACCCATTCCCCGTGCACCGTTCCTTCCGCCCCCTCACGAAGAGTGTGATGTCTTTGTGTACAAAACTTTGGGCTCATTTCAGGTTGCTTTCCTGGGAGTGGAGCGACTGTGTGAAACGCGATGAGCGTTTTGAAGGCGGTGAACATGCACCGACAAGGTGGCTAACTCCCTGAAACGTGCGCAAATGCGGAGTCTCAGAAGGCTCGCGCGTGCTTGTCCTACTCCATCCGCATTGCTCATTAGCATTTAAAAATTATTTTCAAATTTGATAAAAACACACATCCATTCTAAAGTTGAGCGACTTTCATGAAACTCAACCATTCGTTTCGTCTTTGATGATTTGTTCATCGCGGGGACCTGGCGATCTCGTGCTGATGGACACGGCTCTTTCATGTGTTAAGGATATTAGCTGCTTTCCCCTTTCATCAGCGGGGCAGCTACGCCCTTTGCAGCGCTGCCTTTGGAATTGCTCAACCTTGACTCCCACCCTCGGCTCGCACTTCGCAAGCTGCAGTGATCCCAGATATCATGTTACCTGCCCCCCCACCCCCCGCTTCAGTTCCCTAAATCACCAAGTGGAGCTGATCGGGGAGACTTTTTCCAAGAAGCCTGCAAAGACCCTGGCACTGTGTTCACACTGGTGTACGTTTTTGGAAAGTTTGCAAGAGTAAAATATTTTAACCGCACGTGGTTGTACCGCCATCTCTTTCCATGCCCAGCCCCCCCGCCTCAGCTCCCCGTCCCTCTCACGCACTGGCTGTTACGTTCTCCCCACAGCAGGCTGCACCGCAGGGGCTGCAGGTGTGTCGGGGTGCAGCTCGGAGGATGCATTTTATCTGCACTTAGCAGGGCATCTTTACGTGGTGGTGGAGAGCTTCCACGCAGAGCTAGCCATCCTGGTGGAAGAAGAGCTCCCCGCAATTGTGCCTGTTTGCGCCAGGCTCCTGGCTGTGACACTAAGATGCACGGGTGCCATTTCCGATGCGGAGCGAGTGCGAGCTCTGGACCCAGTGCGGAGGCTTGTGGCGCTCGGGGAGCCCCAAGACCCGACACGTACCAAGCCGGAAGACGCTTTGTAGAGGTCTCCAAGTTGTTCAGCTTACGTGTCAAAGAAACGTGGCAGAGGTTTTCCCAAAGTTGACGACAGTCCGAACCCTTTACCCGCCATCATCAGTACTGAGCTGGGAATCTGAAGAAATGTTTTCAAATGATCGGGAATAAACAATAAAACTGGTGTTTGGGAAAAAGTAATCGAAGAGTGCGCAGCCAAAACACGCTCAGGGGAGCCCACACACGACCGAAGTGCAGACAGTCACCTCACGAAACACTTCTTCTCCCAGACTTGCAGTTAGTGGGAGCTGGTAGCGCATTTGCAGTTTGTTTTCTGTTGTGTTTTTCTCATCCAGAAGTGGTGTTCACCTGTGCAGCTGATTCTCTGTCTACATCGTTGCATTTTTTTCTCCGACTGAGGAGAGGGCGTGCAGATTTGTGACATCGCATGTCCTTCGAGGCCCTGGGTCCACAACGGCTGCTCTGGTGAGTGGACACTCGCTTCACTTCGGCCACCTGTCTGGCACCTCTCTGCAATACCACGTGCTCATGCCTCTTCCTCACTGACGATGCCAACCAATTACCTGTCAATCATCCTGAATTCCAGGAGCTGCCCTTGGCCTGTTTTGGTGACCAAGCTCTCTGCGTGGTTTTGCTGCCAATAACCCAAGGCTTTAATAACTGTATGTTAATAAGACACTGTGCAATCTTGCAGGATAAGCTCTCCCAGGGTTGCGAAACTCTGATTTTTATGAAAATGTCTGTTTTTTTCCTGTGGATTATTCTGAATCAATTCTAACATCATTTTGTTTTTTCCTCCCAGTCTCTTTCAAACCCCCACTGGCATTTTGATCGGAATTGGAGGAAACTGTTAAAATAATTTGTGTGGATTGATTTCTTTCCCACCCAGGAGCATAGGACACAGCTCCGTATTATCTATGTCTTCCTTCACGTCACTCGTAATTCCTTCCAAAAAGACCCCTTTAAATAAGAATCTGTCTGTCCTAGAAAGGTTTGGACTACCTCAGAGTTAATTCAGTTAGATCCATTTGGACAGTTGCTTGGTTTATTTGGGGATTTTGTTTATTTTGCAATTTTTTGGAGTAAATTAGGATCCAAAAATCGCTCTTAGGCCTCAAACTATCTTGCTGGTTATTCAAATGTGTAAGGACTGCTTTATTTCACCAATTCATGTTTTGATGTAACTTCTAAATTAGTTTTAACAGATTTAATGGTGGATTGAGAGCTTAAGAAACGTGTTTGAGTAAAATGGTGCTGACTATTCCATCGTTGGGACTTTCCTCTGGGGACTCCCAGAGCGCCTAAGCTTACTAACGTGTGTGAGATAACACTTTGCTCTGGGACTTCGGTATCATTTAAACAAGTGCGTGATTAGCTCATGAAATGAGATTGTTAATGGGGAAGAAAGGAGGTCAAACCCGGACTGATCTCCTTGCCATGTTCATGCTGATGGCCGCAGGGCTGGGTTTCTCACCGACTGTGCGCCTGGGTCACGTGAACTGCAGATGCGGTCCCCGTGAGCGTGCCTCATGGCTGGGATATTTGGGCCGCCGACGCAGCGGCTCTGTCTTTTCACACAGGGTTGACATAACTGTTAGTTATGTTATTAAAACCTTCCAAAGAAAAGCATAGCAAACGATTGACATTGGAGGGTTTGCCAGCTCGCCTAAGGCATCACGGGCCCGTTATTTCCATATTTCAACATTATTGGAAGATGGAGGGAAATTTTCTGAGCTGGGAATTTCTATCCCTGGGAAAATTATAAGACAATGAAATCCACAAACCACTTAATTACTGTCTGAGGTGAGACAGGTAATGAAAAAGGGGAGATGGGTCCAAAATAGTTTCCAAGTTTATTTGTGTTTGGAAACCACAAAAAGTTATAACCACGTAATGGAACCATGTTAGTCTCTGAGGGCCACAGTGTCTCCATCTGAAAACAAGGATATTAAATGAAATTATTGTGAGGGGCTTCTTACAGGCCCGCTTGACTTTTTTTAAAGTAACTTTGCCAGACAACTTAAAATCTGTCAACTGATGGCTGACTTTACAGGAAAAGGAAGCATTGTGGGTCCAATCTCTTACGTCCGAGTCAGGCTTTTGAATCTGTTTTGGGAGGTATCTGTGTATCCACTGGGTGGGCAGGAATCATAGATCACACATAAATATTAAGGTGGGCACATTTCACCGGTGAATATGCAAATGACTGATGTCAATGGCTTATGTGAACCAGGGAAGACATAACAATTGATTTTCCATCATAATTATTCCTTATTTAATAGTTCAATCAATAACCGGAATGACCACATTCATTAGCTATGCAAATGACACCATCCTGCTTGATAGAATGAGTATTAAAACTCAGTACACCTAGGACAAGCTGCACAGTGATAAGAAATACAGAATGTTTAATAAAAGGCAGTACCTTTATGGAATGATAAAATATATAAGCAGAATCCCATGTGTATTTATTAAACATATGATTATTAGACATAGCAGATTAGTATTAGACATATCTGAGAATTAGTGCTCTGGACCACAAAATGAATAAATATTAGACAAACCTCATTCTCACTTCAAGAAAGTATGAAGTCCCCTCAAATTATAATACACAATTAAACTTTAATGTAAATCTTTGTTTTTACTCAGATTTACAACTGACATATAACATCATATACATTTAAGGTATAAAATGTGTTGATCTGATGTCCTCATAACGTAGTGAAATAGGATTACCACCATCGTGGTCGCCGATGCCTCCATCATGTCACGTAATTATTCGCTCTCCAGAGAAAATCTTTCTCTTCACTTTATTGTTGTTCAAGTACAGCTGCCTCCATTTAGACAGCTGTAAGACCTATGAAGAAGAGCTACCGTGACTTCAGTTTTATGGCCTAGGGAAGAAAATCTGCGACAGCACTTAGAAATGGCTGCGCCGTAACAGTGGTAGTGGGTGTGGGGAATGCGCCGTGCCGAGGGGAGGGAAGTGACTTCGATGACTATAAAGAGAACTGAGAGTGGTCCTGGGGGTACTGAACCCTAATTCTGCAGAGGACGGTGACGGTGTCCTGGCCCTGTGCTGAGTGCATTTCAGATTCCTTAGTTATTCTTCAACTCTAGAAAGAAAGTATTGTTCTTCCCACTTCGCACACGAGCAACTTGAGGCCGGACAGAAAAATCCCACGGTGTGAGACCGAATGTGTTCATGAAGGGGCTGGGACTCAATCTCAGGCAGTCTGCTCACGCGTGCAGTTCAGACAGCTGAGTGTGGGGACTTGGCTTGCACACGTGCGGCACGCGTGTGACCGTAAGTTGCCATGAACAAAATGTGCCCACGCCATACCACGGAATACGCAAATGCTTCTTCTCAAATCGCTCCTTTCTTTTCTCGGCCCTTTACCGTTTCCCTCACGCACGTGCGGGAGGAATTTGGTTCCCGGAACATGGGTTCTGTCTATGCTTCTCTGGAAACGAAGTGAGTCGGTAAGCCCTGTCGGTTTCCGCTGGTACAAAGATCAGCATTCTCTATCAACACGTATTTCCTGAGAAGCAATGATCATCAAACGGGCACTCCGCAGGGACAGGGAAAAGGAGAGGAGCGGTGTTAAGTCTGCAGGGCACCTCAATGGGGCCGTCACTCGCGCTGCGTCGCCCAGAAGCTGGACCTGCCCCACAGTGGGAGCACCCGCGGGTGCAGGCTGGCAGCGGGCACTTGTGCGCCGCTGGATCAATAATTTAGATGCTGCGCTGGAGTCCAGTCGAAGAGCGAAGGTGAGAAGGACACAGACCCCGTTTCCCAGAAAGAGGCAATGAAGGCAGCCCGCTCCCAGAGCAGCAAGGGACGCAGGGGCCACACCGTGGACCGGTGGAACGTGGCCGTGGCCTGTGTCGCAGACAAGACTCTGTCACAGGGGTGGTGGAGCACTTGTCATGTTCACTGCCTCTGTCCCCATGCTTGCTGGCTCTTACAGGCATCGTGAGGGACTTCTGACTCTGGGATCGGGGACTCTCTGGAGGGCTCGGGGCACGGGTGAAAACCCCAGTCTTGTTCTCACCCGCGATGGTGAACGGAACCCTCTGGCCCGCTGTGCTCTGAGAGCTGGCACCTCCCTTACCAGTCCCCCGGGAGCCCTGCCGGAGTGGCCACCACGAGACAGGTAACACGTGCAGGCTGGGCGGCGTCAGCGGACAGATGACCCTGGGAACGCGTTCCGTTGCAGGCACTTCACCTCCTTGGGATGGAGCAATCCTTGGAGGCTTCACCATTTTCGCCCGTGAGGGGGTGCGCAAAAGCCCCCGACAGGCAAGAGGGGCTGCAGGAAGTGGACATGTGCGCGCCCGCCAAGGGCAGCCTCTGCTCGGTGTCCTGGAAACGAGAACACTTACCTATGACTTCGTCTTATCTCATTTTACCTGAAGGATGCAGGATGGCGGTAACTCACTGTTGTGTTACTTTTACTGAAAGATGTGTTACTAGTAGAGAAGTTGTGACGTTGCCATTAAAAAAACTCGGGGTGCAGAAGTATGCTCACTGCTGAGAACAAGCTGGGCCTGGGATCAGTTCTCGGAGCCAGAGCCTCCCGTTCTGGGCCATCACTTTGCTTTGGTCCAAATGCACTGTTAAAATATCAGGACGTCAGAGAGCTCGCAGCTAGGACACTCTCGAGTGGGGGCATTTTTGTTACCAACATTCTGAAACAAGCGTTGAGGGTGGGAAAGGAATAAAATAAATCACTATAATATTAAAATTTTGTGAGCATATGTAGATTCTAAGCGAATCATTTTATATGAAGGTGACATAAATGAATTTTTAATTTAATCAAGGGATTCTATTTTAAACTTCTGATATATCTTTTCACATCGGAATTTATTGATGTGAGCACTCATTTATTCATTTAGCCATTCAAATAGGTCCTCGTTCCCACTGATTAAATTTGGAGAGAGGATGAGGTTTTGAGAGTGATCCCCAGATTTCAGCGTTGAGACCCTGAACGGACCTCGTGGCCTTGAGCTGGACCGGAAACCTCAGCTGGACGAGCACTCGGTGGGGAGGACGGGACTCCACGGCCAGCCTGTCAGCGACCAGCGTCCCACCATCCGCGCCCAGAGGAATCCCGGGGCACCCTCACCCCTCGGCCTTCCCATCCGCCAGATCATACGATCGCCCGCCTGACCCCATCGTCCGCCGGAGCCAAGCACAGGGATCTGGTCGTCTGACCTCCGGAAATTCTGCTTTAAAATACGGTAACTTTTTTTTTTAAACAACTTCGCGGAGGCGTAACTACCGTGGAACCAGTGGCACGTTTCACGCTGTGCGGTCCGGCGAGTTCGATGCGCGCGTGCAGAGCCGCAGACCCGCTGGCGCGGTCACGTGGGCGAACGTCTACGTCGCTCCCAGACGCCCCCGCGGCCCCGCGCTCACTACCCGCGGACACGAGGGCGCGGTCACGTGGGCGAACGTCTGCGTCGCTCCCAGACGCCCCCGCGGCCCCGCGGATCCTAGTCTTTCCCTGTGGACTGCCGGCCGCAGTCCCCGATCTGATATCCACGGACCACACGACCCGTCGTTTTCTGTTTTCTCCGTCTTTTTCTTCTCACTCGTTGCAATTATTTTGAGATCGCCCACGTTGCGGCGTCAGTAATTCGTTTCTTTGTATCGAAGAGTCGTGTTCTGTCCCTTGGCCGCCCCGCTTCTGGTTCTGAGGGGCAGTTGCCTCATGACACGACGTTTCAGAAGGACGCGATTTTTGTATGGAAGTCCACGTGATCACCACGACATGCCCGGTGAACCCTCGGCACCCACGCAGTTACGAGACGTGTTCTCTGGTGATGGGAACTCTGAAGATTCCCGCTTGGCGACGTCCAGACCCGCGCTACCCGCCACTGCCGTCCGCACGCTGCCCGCCGCCCCGCGGGCTTCGCGCGCTGCCCTGGAGCTGGGAACCTGCGGCTTTGGCGCCGCCTCGCCCTTTCCGCCCCCCGCCCCTGGCAACCACCGACTCGTTCTCCTCACCCGTGAACTTTCCTGAGGTTCTGCGTGTGAATCAGATCCTGCGGGGTTTGTCTTCTCTGTCGGACTCATTCCGCTGAGCGTAATGTCTTCCAGGTCCGTCCACGTTGTTGCGAGTGGCGGGCTTCGCTTTCGATTTAAAGACGTGACAGTATTTAAAACTGTGTTTCACGATTCATCCATCGGTGGGCGCGGAGGTCGCCCCACCGCCCGGCGGCGGTAAATAAGCTGCAGTGAGCCCAGGGGGCAGACACTCTCTCTCTCTCTCTCTGGGATCAGAGTTTCGGGGTTCCGCGGGCGCCGCTGGGCAGTGAGGCGATCCCCGTTTGACGTCCGGGGCCGCCCCGCCGGCAGCCCCTCCCGCCGCGTCCCCGGCACTTGCTGTCCTCGTCTCTTCGTCACAGACACCTGAGCCGGCGCGGAGGGGTCCGTCCCGCGGTCCGGCTCTGTTTCCCTGGCGACCCGGCCGACAGCGGGTCCTCTTCCGGGAAACGCCGGACCCTCGGCCCGTTTCCCCGGCGGAGTGACTTGGGTGTCGTGCGCGCACCGAACTCAGCCCGGACATGAACCCCTGTCAGCTGCGCGGTCCGGGGACAGTTTCTCTCGCGCAGGAGGTTTCTTTCACCGTGTTGACTGTTTCTCCGGTCGCGCGGCGGCCCGGGCATGCGGAGGTGGCCTCGGGGCGGCGACACGAACCAGGACAGCGGATGGAAGACCCGGGCTCCTCATGGAAAACCGGGCTCCTGCCGGAAAACCGGACTCCCGAGGCAGAGCCGGGCTCGACGTCGCCCCCAGGGCAGGGCCCAGCACGACGAGCAGAAGCGCCCTGCGGCTGCACAGAGGGGCGGCAGCCAGGACAGGGGAGCAGGCGGTGAGGAGACGGCGGCGACAGGGGCGGCCCGGAGCCGGAACTGAACAGAGGGCGGCCTCGCCCGGCCCGAGTCCCCGCGGGTACCCGGGGTGCGGCCTGGTCACCCGCGCAGCTGCTCGCCGGCCCCGCAGGTGAGTCCGGGGCTCTTGGCAGCGGCCGGTGGTTTTCCCACCAGGTGTGCGGGGGGCGGGCAGGGACCCGCGCTCTGCTTCTGGGGGGGACGTGGGGAGGTCTGGGTGCCACCGGGACCAGGAGCGGTCCGTGGGGGTTCGCGGTAAGCCCTGTCTGGGGCCGCGGTGGCCCACGCCCCTCCCCAGCCCTGGGGTCCCGCGCGGGCTTCCCAGAGGCGGGAGTCCAGAGCAGCTGTGGACCTGGGTGTCCGGGCGGTGTCGCGCCGCGGCCGGGACGCCGCCCCGTGGGTGCCCGGACGAGATTGCAGGGTCCAGCCGCTGCGGGGAGAGGCTGCCACGGGCGCGGGGCGCGCGGGGTCTTCCGTTTGGCGGAGGCGACGGCGGGACCACCGGGCGGCGTCGGTGACCTTCGCTGTGCAGTGGCTGCGCCCTTCTAGACTCTCGTCCGTCCGTCCTATAACTCGGTGTCTCAGATTTTATCCGGGAGCAGATGCAGGTTCGCAGCCCCCCGGATCCGCGCCCGAGCGCGGGGCGCACTTGTCGGAACTCTCGAGCCGCGGGGACACGTGGTCACCCGGCCTCGCAGCTGGCGGCGGGCGCACTCTGGACGGCGCACCGCCCACGACCACGCATGAAGACGCGGGTTTGCCATCACAGACGCGCACAGGGGTGCTCGCCGCCCTGAAGACCCCGGTGCGCACTGCGCGCCCCTCCCCCACCGCCCGGACGCCCGCCATCTTCCGCGGCTCCGGACGTGACGTCAGCCGCGGACCCGGATGTGGCGCGGCGCGACCCTCCGGCCGGCGTCTCTGCTCCCCAGCCCCTCCGCGCCTCGCCCCGGCGGCTCTCCCCTGTGCGTGCCCAGCGGGCTCCCACCGACCGCCGAAGGCGACCGGGCAGCTCAGCACGTGCCTGTGCGCCGCGCCGAGGGCGCCGGGTGGCGTCGCGAACGGGGTCGGTCCCACCCCGGACTCCCTTCCCCGCCGGGGCGGGGGCGGCTTCGCACCCCTGCGGCCAGGCCTTCCTCCCCGCGCTGGGCCGCTCTGGGCCCTTTCGGGAACGCGCGGAGCCGTGAGCAGAATGCGCTCCCGGCGCCAAGGCCGTTCTGCCTTCACCTCCTGACTGACTCGCGAAGTTCTCCGGGAGCCTCCCCGCAGATTGTCCTCGCTCTGCCCGAGGCCTCCGGGCCCGTCTCCGCGGCCACTCTTTCGAGCAAGCTCACGTGGGAAATGCAGGGTTCCTGCGAGCCGGCGTTTCCTTTCTCTTGGCGTGTCCCCCTTCGTCCGAGCCCCGGCCGCAGACTCGCGGACGCGAGCTCTAACCAGCACGCGGACCTGCGGGGCGCGCGCGCGGCGCAGGTGACCGGGAGGCCGAGCTCCGCGTCTGCCCGCAGAGGGAGAAGCTGGAGCCGGCCGGTTGCCCCGAAATTGCTTATTGGCTTCTTAACGTGGCGATGGACTGTCAGGGGGGAAAAAGTGCTGTGTCAAAAAAGATTAGAAAATGCTGGGTTAAATAAATTAAACAGCTTTCTTCACTGGAAGGCTTCTCAGAACCTGTAATAAACCGATGCGCTTTCGCCCCAGAGGGAAACGGAATGAAAGACAGGTCACAGGACATGGCCGTAGTTCTTCTTTATTCTCCCATTGACAGCCTGTTACCAGAACCCCGACCGCGGCAGGAAACGCCGTGTCTGGCCTCCGAGGCCGAAATACGTGCTTCTGTTTGGGAAAAACATCGCCTGTGAATGGAAAGCTAAACACAGCCTCCTCCCCTGCGTATATGATCGAATTTACACCCCCAGATTTAAATATCAGTTGTTAACACATCTTTCAAGTACCCCCTTCGCGTCGTAGTGTAAAACAACTTCCAGGGAGGCTTTCCGCAGAGGCGCCTGCGTATTCCCGTCACCCCAACTGTGTGTGTCCCAGCGGGTAAGCGGCGAGTCCGCGTCTCCTGGCCGGTCTGCCGTGTCCCGTCTCCCTGGCTGGCCTTTCAGCGGTCCGGCCGCCCGCTTGCCGTCCTCCTTTCCGAGCACCTGGAGCGGCGCGGGGTGCCGAGGACGTCCCGGGAGGCGGACTCATGACTCGCACGTTCCCCGGTTACCGACGCTCCGATGTTCTTCTCCCCGGGCATTGTCGTTCCCCAAGCCCGTTTAGTCTCGTGATTTTAAGGACCCGGCGTTTAGCAGTTGTTTAAATAAGTCCGGTCAGTTGTTTGAGTTGTTCGAAAGATGTGTTGAGCTTTCAGTGATGTGATGTCCTGGAGAGAACATTGGTCGCATTTAATGCTGTACCCTGGAAAAATCCACTGTTTCAGACACATGCAGACTTCCTGTTCCTCCCCCGCCCCCCCCCCCCAGCTCCGCCGCAGAACCAAGTGCCTCCAAATCGCTGAGACTGTCGTTTCCATGACAGTGTCGTTCATCTCCTTTCTCACCTGTCCTCTCAGCTCTGTGAAGGTTGGAGACGGCCTTCCTGGTGTTTGTTAAGCAGTGTATCTGGTCTGGAACCAGCCCGCCAGGCTTGGCTTGGGCAGTGATGCCGGTCCCCTGTTCCCTCGCTGCGGCGTGCCTCCGCCCGCCGGGAGCCGCCCGTCGGGAAGGACACAGCCTGGTGGCTGCTCCATGGGCGTCTCACCGTGCTCATCACGTCAGTTCTATGGGGCTCAGGGAGTCTGCCATGTCCGCGACCTGGGCGTTGCCAGCCGGTCACGGGCGCTCCTCGTGGACCCGAGGTTCCTCCTCCTCCTCGGTCTTCAAACCCACTGTTCCCATCTGTTCTCCCTCTCCCCTTGTCTTGTGAGACATTTTGTGGGAGGGAAACACAGTGTCCTGACTGAGCTCCAAACAGTTAAGGAGAAGCGCATCTGCATCTCATCCGCGGAGTCATGCCTTTGCACGGTTATTGAGTGTGTCCGTGTACCAGGTATTTGTGTGATGCACGAGGAAAATAGGGGCAAATGAGACGACACAGTTGTCTTTGAAGGGGTTGCACAGGGTTCAGGTTAGGAGGGACCAGTGTGGGAGCAAGTTAGGAGTGTAATTGCATATTTATTTTGAAACTTTGATGGTTTGAAAGGATAAACCTGTATTCCAAAGCCGGTGGCAGTCCTTCCATTCCTGTAGGGTGATATTCGAACTTCTCTTTAAATTATCCTCTTGCATTTTGGGGAAGTGTCGCTGTGTGTTTTGGTTGGACAGAGAGGAGGTATGATCCTGCTCCTGAATGGCAAAGGTGCTCCCACGAAGACCTGAAGCTTTCTCGTGAAAACACGACTGTGGTCCTGACTGTAGGGTGGGAAGGAAGCCTGGCCTTCGACTGAGAGTGAGAAGGAAACCAGCATTTTCCCTTTTATTGGGCACCAGGGATGGACTTTCTTGTCGGAAACCATATTTACCAACAGTCCTATTTCAGATCAGGTTCTTGGTTTGATAGTTTTCCCCTGAATTTTAATTTCTCTCTACGGCCCAAGCTGTCGGCCACGTTTTGAGTTTTGGGAAGTGGTGAAGAGCGCGGGCCCGGCGGGGCTGCAGTGAGGCATGGAGCGGGGTGCCGTCGCCCCGAGCGTCACATAGGCTGTGAGGAGCAGCAGGGGTGCCTGTGCAGCAGGGCAGAGGTCACTCCAGTCTGCCCTCCGCGGTTCGGGATGGAGCCCAGTTGGGTTGGTGCACATGGAAGCAGCCCTCGCAGACGCCCCGGGCTGCCAGGGAGGAAGCACGGTCGGGGCTGGGCTGCTGGGGGCCACGACTCAGGCTGTTTGTTCTCAGGCTGCGGATGCTAGGAAACGAAAGGAACGGCCACCGTTTCTGCGGAGGGTGCGGAAACGTTGCAGACATTTCGGTTCAGTGCGCCAGCAGGCCCTCCAGCTACACCCACAGCCAGATCTAAATGTATCGCAACAGAGCTACTTCCGATGCCTTTCTTGACTCTGCACCAAAAAGACGCCCCTGGGGGCCGGAGCAGCCACGGTCTTGGAGCACAGTGAGCGGAACTATAGCGAGGAGCCGTGGGCAGGACAAGATCTGGGGTTGTCCTGCCGCCGCCGGAGTCCACAGAGAGGAGGACGAGGAGGAGGAGGGGGAGGAGGACATTGATTGTGAGGAAATGGCGTAAGCAGTTCAGCGGGCTGAGAAGCCCCATCAGCTGCCATCCGCAAACTGGGGACCCAGGACAGCCCGTGCCACAGCTCATTCTGCGGCAGAGGCCTGAGAACCAGGGCATCCGAGGATGTGAACCCTGGTCCCAGGGCCACAGCAGATGAGGTGGGATGGTCCGCTTCCAACGGAGAGGCAGGGATGCGAGGTGCAGAGTGTCCTCCCCTTTTGTCCGACGGACTGGATGGTGCCCTGCATTAGCGGGGGGCTCGCCTTCACCAAGCCCAGCAGCCCGACGCTGGCTTCACCCAGGAACACCTCCACGGCCATGCTCAGAAGTAATGCTTTGTTAACGTCTGAGCGCAGCCCCGTGGCCGATCAAGTTGACACGTAAAATGAACCGTCACGCGGGCTGCAGGCTGGAGGGCAGACAGCCCATCGGGAAGGGGCGACCTGGGCAGGCCAGGACTGCATGGGGACAGGCTAACACTGTCTCCAGCGAGAATGTCTCCTTTGGGGACAGCCTCAGCTGTTTCTGCCGGTTAAGGCTCACCTGGGACAATCTCCTGTCCTTAAAATGCTTCTGCAAAACCCCTCTGAAGCAGTAAGTAGGTTAGGGTCTGATTTAATAACCGGGGACTGCAGCCCAGCCAAGATGTCACGTCAAGAAGCCATCACTGTATTCCTCTTGTCACGTCGGCACCCACAGAGCACGTCTCGTTAGCCACGCCTAATTTCCCAGCAGAGACAACAGCGAAGTCCTGCTTGTTCTTACCGCTGTGTAACCGCCCCGCCTGCAGCTGAAGTCGTGCTGACCCTTTCCCAGAAAAGAATGCCACGTCTTTGGCTGACCCTTCTTCTTTGAAATGCTGCAACTTAGATGCTGTTGTCATATAAAGTTAACCATTGTGAAGACATACTGTGTTTGAGGGTAAGTGGATAAAAAGGGAGCAAAACAAAAGTATTTTGGCTAATGTATATGCAAACAGAATTGACACCAACCAAGGAAAACCGCTGAAAACCACCACTGTCCTCATTCCGCGATGCAGTGGCCCTGGCCTGCGCACCCCCCCTCTGTGCTGACGCAGGCAGCCTCAGCTGGCCACGGTTCTTTCTCTGGCGCAGTGACCCGCATCTTCGGTGCCCAAGGGTCTGCTGTCAGCGGTCCTGCCTGAGCTGGGTTGTGGCTCTTCATCGACCTTCATTGCAGAGCAGCGGGGCACTGAGAGATACCCGACGGTAACGCAGACCTGCGCACCTGGTTCCCGCTGTACGGTAGCTCCCCCTGGACTGTAGATCAGTTGCGCTCGACAGTAACCCCTTTTTTGCTTGTCGATCCAGAGACATGAGGAGCCCAAAGTGACCAGCTGGCCAGGTCTCGACTTCCAATTCAGCAGAATAACTGCTGTATTTCTGAGGAAGAATTCTTCCATTTGGCTAGCGTGTCCCAAGAGGGATTGGGAGTGAGAGAGGTCACGTCTGTTTCTGTGCCTCGTTCTTGGGCCTTCGAGTCCTGGTTACAGGAGAAACTCCGCCATACACTGGGTGCTGATTCGGAGTTCCCGTCTCATCTGAGAGGGCGCTGCCTCGGTCACACTGAGCATCGCCCCCCAGTTGGCACCACCGCCCAGTCTTCAGAAGGCAACTCCGCCATCCTGTCAAAGCATCTTTTTTTTCCAAGGTGGCGTGGAAGATGGTAAGAACTGTGGGTTTCCTGAGCATGTGTCCGCAGCCACACTTGCCTCGCCATGGAACGAAGGTCTCGACCAGGAGCAGGCGGTGTGGACTGCGGTGAGGGCGGGGCACGCGCACTGCGCTCCACGGGAGGGGGAGGGGTCTCAGCAGAAGCCTCGCGGGCAGGGCCCCAGATCCATGAGCAGAGCAGGCGTCTATTCCAGTGAAAGCCAAGCGCTCCCCCTGCCGGATGGTCCAGTGCCATCGGCCTTCTGATCCCCTTGGGGCCAGGGTGCCACACGGGGGGCTCTGTGTTGGTCCCTGAGGCTGGCAGGTTGGCCACTGAGCAGTGGTCCAGCCAGCTGGCCTTGGTAACTGAGAGTTCATGACTGCTGCCATGGCCGCTTTGTTCATGAGTCCCTGGGGCGGTCACAGGAGTGTGACTGTTACCAGGAGAAGTAAACTACGGACCAGAAATCGTGAACTGGGGCAAAACAGGGCACTTCAAATGATAAAGGCCGCGATTCCTGGCAGAGACCCAATAATCCTGCCGAAATGACCGAAAGCGGAAGCTGCGTGAGGTTCAAGGGGAAACGATCGCAGGGAAGACGGCCGTAATGCTCGTAAAATGGAAATATTACAAGTGGCAATTTCTGATCGTAGTGCAAGAAAACTAGAAATTAAAAATAGTAAGTTCCAGAAGAAGACATCTATCTGGAAGATTAAACATGTTTTAAAAACTCTTGGTTAAAAGGAAAAAAACAAGCAGAGATTACAAAATGTTTTAAGAGAGTGGAGACGAAAACACTATAAATCAGGATTTCTGAGATGGAACACTGTGATCGGAGGAAAATATATAGACTTAAGCACCTACATCAGCACAAATAAAATAACGAGAATTAGAAAGGAACTTGTCAATTTATAAATCCAGAAAAAGGAGCAACAAAGTAGAACAAAGCAGAAAAAATGAAATGATAACAAACCAATTTATGAGCGAAGAAATAGGAAAAGAGTAGAATGAATTACATCAAGACTTTGGTTCTTTGAGGAAAAAATGAACAAATTAGACAAACCACTAGTCAAAGTAATTAAGGTATAAGGAGGCAGCACAAATGGAGAAAATAAATGAAAAATGAGAAATAACTTCGGATACAGAAGAAATTGGTAAAAAATTATATGAGTCTGCTTTATATAAGCTGATGGAAATACATTTGACTACTTGAGTACCATAGATAATTTCCTAGGAAAACATGTCACACTGAATTGCCCAATGGAGAATTTAAAAGACCGAATTCCAAGGAATCAAGCACATTGTTAAAGAACAGCAGTGGTTTGGGAAGAGCAGGGATTGGAGAGGAGCTTCGGTGGTCATAGAATTGTCCGTCACTCATGCTGGCGACAGACACCCCAGCCACTGGGTGCCCGGCCGTGTTCTCAGTGTCTTCGTGTGTTCTCGGCCACTGTCACATCAGCCTCCTACAGGGTGCATGCGTACACGTCCCTGTGGGTGGAGAAGAGAACCAAGGTGGAGGAAGGCTGAGGAACCTGCCCGAGGACACGGCAGCAAACGGTGGAACCAGGAACCATGCCAGGCATTCCACAGAGCAAGGGGCGTTGTTCATCTGTGTTTCAGAAACGCAGAGACAGAGTGTCACTGGTTCGGCTGTGCGGTTTGGACATGTCACGGAGGCACCCAGCTCTGGGGGCCTGGGCATAAACGCGGCCGTCCTTACACATACAAGTCAGGCACCCAGGGGCTATGTCTGCAAGAGGTGGCATCCGTTCCCAGTTTGCCCACCCTCTGATGCGAGTCGGGTTCGGGGGTGGGTTCTTGTGCACCTGCCCAGCGCTGTTCACAGGTAGTGGACGTGAAACCCTTGTGTTGTGGAAGTGCTCTCGGGATGCGCACAGTGGTCACCGTTTGGAACTTAGGGTTTAACATGATAATTTTTTATTTTATTTACTTTTATGAGAATTTTACTCCTTTTTATTGATTTTAGAGAGAGACATTATTGTCTCACTAATTTATGCATTCATTGGTTGATTCTTGCGTGTGCCCTGATCAGAAATCAAACCCACAGCCTTGACGTATTAGGACGACCCTGTAACCAGCTGCACTACCAGCCAGGGCCTAATTACTTTTTAGAAAGTTCTATTTAAAATTTCAGTCTGCCTGAAGTTTCTATAATATCAAGGAGGAAGATGAGGGAGAAGAAAGAATAATCAATAGCAGCCACAAATAGATATTGAGCAGTGTAACGTGTTTAAGGCACCAGTCAAAGCGCTTTGCATTGAATTCTCCCAGCAGCATAGGAGCAGGTCCTGCCAGTGCCCTCCCTGTGGGCACGGGGCTGCTGAGGCCCAGAGGCTCCCGGATCTCCCCCAGGTCTCGCAGCTGGTTAAGGTTCCACCTGTGGGCTTAACTAGCCACCTCTCCCAGCTTCAGGGTCCAGATGTCACCTGCTCTCCTGTTCTGCCACTCAAAACTAATAGAAAGTTATTTTGGTCCCATGACAGCCGCTGAAATCAGGAAATACTTTTCTAGCTTTCTGGACTGGCTCCACGAAGTATTTGTCATTACGTGGTAAATAGTCCAAACAATCCCACAGGCGACTGCGCATCACGGAGCGGTCACTGTCTCTCGTGCTGTTAAAAATACTGAAGAAAACGGTTGGTTGTCTTGTGATGGTTGACTAACGAACACGTACACTTGCCCCTCCAGCTCCACTTGGGCATCGCCCCCGGGTGACAGCGCGTCTGCTGCCTTCCCTAAGGACAGGATTGCACTTCCAATCCAGCGAGTCTTTAGGAGGCCAAGCGAAGAGCTCGAGACCTCGGGAGCTCATTTCGACACGTGCGCCAGCAAATGATAAGCACCTGCGGAGGGAAACAGAGCCATCCGCTGATAAAGAAATGAAATTGTCTCGAAATGCCATGTCTTTCAAAGTGTTTGAGGACCTCTCCCGGTGTCTGCGAAGATAGCCTCCCCTTCTCTAAAGACAGGGTCAGTCCGGGGCAGCCCGTCATTTGTCTCGGAGGTGACAGAAGTGTACAACTCGAGAACACCCCACTTGGAAATGACAGTCACCTGGAGATCCCTGTGTGATATCTGCCGCTTTCCAGTGGATAATGGAGCGGACTTGGGAAGGGCCGCTCGGGCCATGAATCACATTAGACGTCACAAAAGTCATTTCCTATCGACGTCGACGCGCCTGGTCCTCATTTATATTGATCACTGGACATTTGTTTGCCAAGATAAAACTAGAAGAGATTCCCTGGGTGCCCCGTGACATTTTCAAAGGGGAAATTTCATTCTTTTCAGCGTTTCGCATACGGCTGGGTTTCAGAAAGACGGAGTTACAAATCTCCCTTAGAGACGTCTGGGATGGAACCGGGAAGGTCATCTTTCTGGGTCACTTCCTGTTTCCCTGGGGCCATCTTTGCACAGTTGGAGCGCTGGTCATTTTTTTAAATGAAATTGGGACCATCTAGGCGTTCAGTTCAGTTGGGTTCCAGCATTTGGAAGCTTGTAATCAAACCTCAGTGTGTATCACACACCGTGACTGCAGCTGAGTGTCAGAAAAACCTTAAAGCTGTGAGATGTTTGTGGGTGAAACAGTGGCCCACGACACCTACTGAATTAAAAACCCTGATGTCTAGAGTCTGTGCACATGTGTGCATGTGTGTGCATGTGTGTTGTGTCCCTAGAAGCCTAGCAGAAAAGCTGAGCACTGATTTGGGCACAATATTTATATACTTGGTTCCTAAAAATCAGTGATAAAATCTGTTATGCTGGGAGTATCGATATCTATACAACTGATATCACAACAGAGTTATTGGCATAAGAGTTTATCAAATCAAATATCTGCTTTGATTAAAAGGAGGCTGCTTTGAGAAAGAAGCAAAAGGCACGGATTAATGCGCTCAGAAACGGAGGCTCTAACCAAATGCCCATTAAGCAACAGTTACTGTATTTCATCTTGACAATAAAACGTATAAGGGCGCTGAGAAATTGACCTTTTGTGGTAATACTGCATGACAACGCTTTCCTTCCGTTGATCTTGCCGATACTTTGGGTCACGTACAAATCTTGTATGACCGCCCGACGGGGCTAGCAATCAAACTCAATCACCAAATTGAGAAGAACAAGATGTTCCTTTGAAGGTCATCACTAATGTTCCTGTTACAAGAATCTGCGACCTTTCCTACATTCCCGTAGCTTCTGAGACTAACAATGGCCCTTTTACCCAGAAGCCCCTGTGTTCTTACATTCCGTGGGAATGTGCTCACCACAGAGTTGACTTGACCTCCCAGCGTGTGCTTTCGTTAGACCTCCTTTCCCTCCTTTCCCAGTTAAAATCAGGATTTTCTAAGACTACGTTCCCAGCTTCCTCTTTTCTTTCGGTAAAATTGTGTAGCGCTTTTGTGTGTTCCCTTGAGTAACTCCACCGTGCATCATTTCCCACCGAGGCTTAGCCACAACGGGCTTTTACACGCAGTTGGGGAAGCTAAAATAATGAGTGCAAGTAGACTTATATAATAGCCAGGCAACCACAAGATTTAGAACGTTAGGGCGAGGTGACTGGTTGATTATTCCGAACAAGACAAAACATGTGAATGTCTGAAGGCAAATGCATCTGAAGGCAGATGGGTAGGCAGTCTTGGCCACCTAGCCAAGAGACCGGCACCTCTTTGATCGCTGTAGGGATCAAACAGGTGTTGCCCCTGCTTTGCAGAAGGACTCTCCAGCCTACACCACCAGCCCTGGCGGCTTCCCTGAAAGCTGATTCTAAACTTCCACATGTTCCCTTGACATCCTGTTAGACTGTCAGATTCAACATACCATAAGCCGTCCTTACACAGCTTATCGTGGGATTTGCTGCTGTTCTTGGTTGTCGCTGCGCGATGGCGGCACGGCCAGAAACGCCAGCGCAGGCCTCTCCCGCTGGGCGCGCTCCTCCAGTCTGTGTTGAGATGGCGTTCTCCCGCCCCACCGCCCTTCACCGCTAAGACCGCTCTTCCGGTTCCGCGTTGTCTCTAGCCCATCGTCCCTGCTTTCGAATGTTTCTTGAGTAACCCACACACGACTACGTGCAGATATTCTAGGACCCAGTCTTTTCCAGGCTCTCTGGTTCCACTGGGCGCCGTGTTTCCGCGTCCTAGCATTTTCTAAAACTCGGGTGTGGCCAGGCCCGATGGTAGAATACGGGGCACAACATAAGGGTGATTTCTTTGGGGCCTCCCTCCATCCTGCGAATACTGTGGGTACCACCACTCACCCGCTGTACAGACCCAGGGCGCAGTGTTCACCTAGTCAGCATGTCTTCATGTCTGTACATTTGTTCCTTGGAAGTTGTCACCTCCCTGCTTTTCTCCAGCTGTCATGCTAGGCATTGGGCTACACACCCAGAAAAGACGGTCTCCGTGCTTGCTCGTCAGAGGTTCCAGTCTCACGGGGCAGAGAGGCAAATAAGTGAGCAAGTAAACACACTGCGATGAGCAGTAAACTAAAGGATGAGGCGGGAGACTAGAGAGGCGCAGCTTGTCATCGGAGGAAGTAGATGTCAGTAAGGTTGCAGACCGCATAGAGGAGGGAACTTTGAACCCGGTGCCAAGTCCCGGGGGCACCCGGAGCAGAGATGCTGTGGCTGAGATGCCAGGTGCACGGAGGAAGGCTGGAACCGGCCTGGAGAGAGTTCTGTGTGTGTGTGCTGAGGGTTTGAATGATGGGGACCATGGAACGATTTTAAGCAGGGGAGCAGCGATCACTTGGGTAGCCACGTGGAGAATGGGTTCTAAGCCAGCAGGACTGGACTCGAAGAAGCCACTGGAGCCCAGCAGCAGCCTGGGACGAGTGTGCCGAGAGCCCGAACTTGCTGTCCCCAACGTGACGGACGTACCAACGTGCCAGTTAAGCGAGAGTGAAGACATTTCTGTGTGGTGGCCCCTGCTGTCCTGGCGGGCCTGAGTTTGGAGTGGGCCAGAGTCCCAGGGACGCCCCCAACCCCTGCTCCTGCCAGGACCGGCGCAGCACTGGGTCGGAGAAGGTCAAGGCCAGGAACTGCGCCCGTTAACCACCAGCACTTACCAAGGTGCTGCTCTCATCTCCAGAACAAACGCCGGACGGAACGCACGTGGGACACCCTCAAGCAGTGCCCGAGCCACGTCGCCACGGGGACGGCTGGCTCCGCTGGGCGGGCCCCGCTGCACCTGAAGCGTAGGTTCAGCGCCGCAGGACCCAGGCGTAGGCCGCCGCAGCCCAAGGGGCCGCAGTGTCCAGGGTGCGGGAGCTCTGCTGTGTCACGAGCGCTGTCGCCTGGCAGCCCATCTGGTCCGCTGGCCGGGAGGTGCCGGCCCGTCACCGTAACTCTCTCCCACTTCCCTCACGACAGCGGGGTGGGTCTCGGCTCACGGTGTCGCCAACACTGTGGTTGGCGTCCTGTTAAAGCTCTGAGCCCCTTCAGCACACCGGACCCAGACACGTGACAAGGGGGACACGCAGGGCCCCGGGCCGTCCGGGTACAAGGAGACAGGCGCAGGTCAGACCCTCTTTCAGCCGTGAGACAGTTCAGTTGTACCGGCTGAAGAAACAGCCGTCGTGTCTGCTTGTGACGTGTAGGAAAGAACCCACCGCGCTGTGCTTCACGTCTTACCGACCCCGGTCGTGCGCCTGGCTGGCTGCACCGACGGCTGGGACCCGAGCCTGCCAATTCCTTGTGGCGAGTTCTCGCCGAAGCGCGGTGCCGCGCCGTCCGTGGGCCCGCCTGGCCTCTAACGCAAAGCGCTCCATTCCCCACCTGGGCGGTGGCCGTCGGTGGACGCCCTCCGTGCCTCCTGCCTCGAGGCCCCGCTGACAGCCGCGTCCCGGGCCGACGCCGAGGCTGGGTTTCACAGGACCACTTAGGGGACAGGAAGTCCGAGGCCAGTGGCACCCTGCCGCTGTCCTTCCTCCACTTCTGTCCTTGCGGGGGCTCTGTGACTGGCCAGCAGCCCTACCTGCCTGCTGATGACATTGGTCTTTGATGCAACTTCTTACCGTGGGCCGCCTCACCTGGGAGTCATAATATGTTTTATCCGGTCTGACAAACGACAGCTTTTCCTAAAGAGCTTCCTGTCCCTCTTCCACGGAGAGGGTCACCTCTCTGCTGTGTGGACATCACCCCCCCCGCACACCTGCTGGCCATATGCCCCACACCGTTCTGCAAGGAATTCTCAGAAGTAGGATGTTTCCCTTCACTGGACTCCGAATGTCTCGATGACATTTCTTTGTTTTTGAATCCTGGATGCCAAGCCCGGTGAGGTGGCGCCAGGTAGGTTTCGTGTGTAACCTGAGCATGGTTGGTGGAACGGCGGAGGGCCAGGTGCAGCCCCTTCCACGGCGGTGCCCCAGAGGCCGGCACGATGGAAACGGGGTGCGGCACAGTTGTGAGGAAGCGCCTCACCAACCCTCCTGACCCCCATGTGGAACATACAAGGGACCTACCTGTCCATCCGGAAATCTGCCCTTCCTCACCCTCTAACAGATGCCGAAGCTGGGAGACGGGGAAAAGACACCCAAGAGGCGTCTCCTGGGAGCCCCCCCGCCCCGCAACTCTGTCTCCCGGAGGGTCGGGACGTGGCACGAGGGGCCGCGCCTTTCACCTGGGCCCCGAGTGTCATGAAGAGCTGGGCCGCGGCAGCCATGGCCAGCAGGGGCTCCAGTGGTCAGGAGCCCCACGCCCCAGGTTTCCAGGACAGCCCGAGTCAACCTGCCTGTCCCGTTGTCCTCGTCCGTACAGTCAGGATGTCAGACCTCTGCCCATTTCTGGTGGTAAAGTATAATCGCTCCATCTGAAGACAACTCAGAAATTAAAAATGTTCAGATTTACCTCTGAGGGTCTGGAAAGAAATGAGGACAAAACAGTTTGGCTGGTCAGGAGACGCCGGACGGCGAGGGCTGTCCCCGGGGGGCCTTGCACTCACGTTTGGGGCGCTCGGACTTTGGCTTCTGAGAGGCGTCTCCTCTCGTGGACCAGCAGCCGCCTGATGGGCCCCCGAGGCCAGGAAGGTGTTGCACCTGCTTTAGTCAGACCG
The DNA here is from genome assembly GCA_039655065.1 of Glossophaga mutica. Taxonomy (NCBI): domain Eukaryota; kingdom Metazoa; phylum Chordata; class Mammalia; order Chiroptera; family Phyllostomidae; genus Glossophaga; species Glossophaga mutica. The sequence goes on from CM077316.1 coordinate 53,057,591, forward strand.
CAGGCCACCGCAGTACGTCCGTTTTCCAAATGGCATCCGGATCTCAGAAGACAGATGAGCATCACGTTTTTTTTTTAACTCACAGTGTTGAACTCCTGTTACACGTGTGGCATTATTGGGGTTGCCCTATTTAGCAAGTAAAAACACGGGACACCCATCTAAGTTTAAATTTTAGATAAACAGCGAACACTTGTTTACGCATAAGTGTGTCCCAAATATCCCATGGGCATCCTGTAGTTTATTCTGTGCCCTTAAAGTTACAGTGTCATGGAGAGTGAGGACACTGGTCATCATTCTTACTGAGTCACTTTTCACTGAACCCAGACGGTTGGATTTAATGTAGAAAGCCTTCAGAAGCATCCTTCTCTCTGTTCTCTGTTCTAGTTCAGATTCCAAATGTCCCAGTGTCAGCTGTCACTCCTCTAGAGACGAGCACGTTGCCCAGGTCGTCACCTGGGGGTTATTCTGGTCGTTACATGAGGAGTCAGCCCATTGAAGGGCCAGCCCTCCAGCCAACCACCATTAAAACCACGGATCTGCGGGTTCAGCCTAGGCACTATGCTTTTGAATCTGTTCCCATGTCTTATTAAGGAAATTAATTATTTAGAAATATTAAATGAGCTGAGAATGCCTAATTTTAAAATGATTAAGTGGTCACTAATTAAAATCAACTTTATGTCCAGGAGAGACCTCTCTCCAGGTGTGCGTTGTGACAGCTTGGCTCTCCAAGCCTCAGCTCGTTAGAGGGTCTCCACCCCCCATGGTTTCACACAGGCCCACCCACGCACACGCAACACCCAGGCACACTGGCACATGCGCACAACAGGCACACACTTGCACATGCACACTCCCAGGCGCACACTCGTGTATATAAACAGGTGCACATGGATACTCACATGCGTGCACAAACAGCACACACCCACACAAGCGCATGCGTGCACAAACAGGCACGTGCCTGTGCACCCAACACATGCGCACACAAGCACATTGCTCGCGCACACGCAGTGGACTGCTGCACTGAAGGGCTGCCCAGGTTTGGCTTGGAGGAGGGTTCGAGTCTCCCCCGGCACTCCCCGCTGCAGCGCCCCCTCCCTGCCGGGCCGGGCCCACGTCCAGCGTACCTGAGACAGCAGCTGTGCCTCCTGCCGCCCGAAAGTTTCCACGGTTGTGTCTCTCCCTGCAAACTCATTAGGCGCTATTTCCAAGGCTGCAGCTGTGGAGAGAGAGGTTCTGAACTCTGGCATTCTACTGTAGGCTTTGTTTCTCATTTACATTTGCATATTAAAGTGTTTGCCTGAAATAGGCTATTGAAATTAATTCAGGATTAATTGGTGTCTTTATCTCATTAGGACAATCTAATTTAAGGATGATGAAATTGTTTAGCCTCCCGTTTGCATAATTAGATTGCTTTGAATTGCTGTCATTATTGGCTCTTTAGCATCATCTGTAGGCCTCAAACAGACAAGAGCTTCAACCTCATAAAGACCAATCATGTGTTACAGCAGAGGGCTGTTAACCCCTTTCGCCCCAGACTCACGGGGACGGGCCCTCTCAGCACACAGGCCTGGGCCCCCGAGAGCCCCGGCCCCACCCCTTTGGAAGGCTTGAAGCCAGTCTGAGGATTGACCAGCTTCCCTGCATTTCCGAGTCTCTGGTTGTGCATCCTGGTCCAGCAGCTCCTCTGGGTGCCAACCTGTTCACAAGACCCGTTCCTGCCACGCGAGCAGCACCCTCCGTGTTGGGGGTGCTCCCTGACTGTCGGTTCATCTCTTCCTCCTCCTGAGCTAACTGGAAGTTCTGCCGTGACCTCCAAATGTGACAGCGTTCCTAGCACCTCGGAGACCATTGCGGTGTGTGTCTGAGTGCTCAGCAACAAGTATGGCGGCTGTGGTTTCGGTGACGCTACGCAGCAGATGAGGACGGGGAGCTGTGTAAGTTCACGTGGTTACTCTCCGCTCAGCATTCAGCACGTGTTTAGCGAGCACCTTGGGTGTGCCTGGCACTGCGCAAGGCTCCGGAGAGTCACGGAGAAGTGTCCCGGGCTCCTTCCGCCTTGCCGTGCGGGAGACGGAAGAAGGCTGCTGGGCCAGCCTGGTCCCCGCCGCTCTGGGAAGTCACGGGACCTCGAGGACCGGGGACTTCGCCGCCTTGGTTCTTCAGCAGCGGGTCGTGCAGCACTGATGAACCCTGGACACGCACTGCACACCTGTGTGCCGGGCCGATCCCCCGTGAGTTAAATCACCATCGCCCCGCATGGGCACAGACCCCCAACTTCCGTAAAGTTAGTTGAATCTAAGGCACCGAAGGCCAGTGTCCTAAATGGCTTCTAGGGTTGCTTGTAGTGATTAAAACAAACAGGCAAAAAAGATAGCGTTTTCATTTTATGCTAAAATCCTGGTAAGAATGATTCCTGAAATCCAAAATGTAACTTTAACTTTTTCAGGCATTAATAAGAACTAAGACAGTAGAACAAAGGGAATTTTCAAATTACAAACTGAGAAGAACTCCAAAAATCCATGCTTTGTCTGAAGAATACACAGTTGAAGAAATTAAAGGGACAGTTTAAGAGCAACCCAAACAATGTAAACGAAACAGCACAGGCATGTGTAAACATTTTCCCCCTGAAACACAGAAGTGTCTTAGCGCATCTTCATGCACCCGAAGAAGTCGATTCTCTGGTTCATCCTAATCCTCTGGCTCCGGGGCTCTGTGGGGTGTAAAAGAATAGCCAGTTGCTCCGCATTATCAGCTAACAAAAGAATCGTTATTGAGAGTATACAGGGGGAAAAAAATCTCTACGTAAAATTATAAACTAGAGCACATTGTGGCACTTTTATGCAGGACATTCAAAGAACCCCTCTGGAGGCCTCTGAAGTAACACCCCGTACCAGCAGTATTACGATGGCTGGCGTATTGCCACCCAAAGGTTTTGAAGGAGACCTGGAATTCAGAAAAGGCATGATGTGCCCTGGCTGGTGTGGCTCAGTGGATTGAGCGCGGGCCTGCGAAGCAAAGGATCGCGGTTCGATTCCCAGTCAGGGCGCATGCCTGGGTTGCGGGCCAGTTCTCAGCATGGGACACACAAGAGGCAACCGTACATTGATATTTCTCTCCCTCTCCCCCTCTCCTACCCTTCCCCTCTAAAGATAAATAAATAAAAAAAAAATCTAAAAAAAAAAAAAAAAAAAAAAGAAAAGGCATGATGTGCCATGGAGGATTCTAACATCTCGTTTTTTATTTTTATTTATTATTTATTTTTTTAGAGAGAAACATTGATTTATTGTTCTATTTATTTATGTATTCATTTCTTGATTCTTGTATGTGCCGTGACTGGGGATTGAACCCACAACCTTGGCGTACCAGGACAGTGCTCTAAGCAACCGAACCACCTGGCCAGAGCTAACATCTGACTTTTAAAATATGTTTTTATTTCCATTGACTTTTACTTTAAATTTGGCCCAGCTTCACATCTAAGGGCTGAGATTCTGACTGGACAATGTATTTCCATCATGTCCCGATGATAGAAGTCCTTCTGAAGGACATCGGTGCGCTCAGCTAGGAGGCTGGAGTCTTGGGTGGTTGAGTGGCGCGCTGTACCAGCTCGGGGGATTCACTTGGCTTTCCTGGCTTCGGTGCTTCAACACTCGATGCAGACACTACGAGTATGCCCGCAGGGCCTCAGAGCTCAGCTCTCCCCGGGCCGCACCGTGGGGCGGTCGCTGCGTTGGACTGCATCCTGGGCACTACGGTCCAAACCGGTTTGAGAAAAGCGAAAGGCTTGTTCGCACACGACTCCACGGAGGCCAGAGTCGGGGGAGGGCCATGGATAGGCAGGCTTCCCCTCCCATCGCCGCGTGCGCGGACCCGACCTGCATCGCAGAAACGGGAAGACGGACCGGGTCTGCGGCTGGGAAGGGGACGCAGGAGCCGCCGTGGAGTAGGCGACAAAAACGGCTCCATCCTTTGGGTTGCAAAGTGGAGTGGCCCGGGGCAGTGCCTGGCTTCAGCCGGGACCGCCAGGCCCCCGGGCGGAGTGCGGAGACCCCAGTGGCCCACCAGCTCCTCTGAGTGGGAAGCAGCTCGAGGAGAGCGGCTGCTTTGCGAGTCCGTTCACGTTCGGTAACATCTGGCTACGTCTCATCACACTGCAGATTTATGACCCTGGAAACAGCGTGTTGCTGCTGATGGTCCTTTGCGAGGAGCAGTCGGAGCCATAAGCTTGTGACCGGAGCAGTGGCCAGGGATGCGGCCGCGTCCTCTGATCTGACAGCTCTCTGACTCGGGTCAGACAGGCGAGGGCCGGCGCTGCTGGCCCCGCTGCCACGGCGTCACGGGTGCCTTCTGCTGGAGGAGGAGGGCCTGCTGACAAGGATGACGCCCCCCAGGAAAGCCCGGGGGGGTGAGCGGCGGCCGAACTGCACAGACGTCGAGAGATGAGGTCCTATCGTGAACCCAGCCTGGAAGGTTGGACGCCCACGCTGGCGGATGCATCAGATGACAGAGCAGACCTGTCCTCAGAAAACACCAGCGTTTGCTTGTGGGTGAGGCTGTAGCTCAGAGGGTCAAGGGTGAGCTGTGTGTGTGTGTGCACGCATGCCCACGTGTGTGAGCACCGTAATCACCCCGGGCCGCCCCTCACGGCCGAGTCGCAGGGTGAGACACGTTCCAGCCCTCACACACGTTGTGCTTCTAAAAGGAGGAAAAAAAGATCCTCCCGTGAAGGATTCTCCTCCGAGAGATCCCTTCGCTCAGATGAAGCTGAAGACTCCACCAATTTCTCGTTTATAACGCGCTCCGAAATGTATCTCAATTTCCACTTGACAGTCTAGTAATGGAAGAGTGGTCTTCTTTCTGTGCGATATTATGTTGAAATAGCCTGCTCTTAAGACCGCTGGTAGGAGATAGTGGAGGAAAACGTTCATTCCGGACCATTCCCTGAAGCTTGCAAAAAGACGCTTTTTCAAAAGAGAGAATTCCACTTTCTAAGAAGGGGAGAATATCGCCAAATAGAGTGAAGATGGTGAAATTAAGGCCCATAATAAACTAGCACAGACTGCGGCAGATGGCAGAGCGCATTTTTTTGCTATGAATTTGAGTCTTGAGAGATGCAAGTAACACGGTTCCCTTGGACTGAGGATAAGTAGGTGACGTGTGGTGGGGCAGGGGTTGGGGGGTCCCGGACACGGAGAATCATTCCGAGAGCAGCCCAGAGCCCCCAGAGAAGAGGAAGGCGGAAGGGGGTTAAGGAAGGGTTTGCCCATGTTTGCCAACTTCATCCCTTCCACCAAAATAATAGTAATAGTAATAGTAGTCCATCTACAAAGAGGAACTGCACAGGAAACAACTCTGAAGTTGCCAAACAGAGGTGACCCCATGTACCAGCACAGACAGCATTTTCACAGCACGGCGTGCTGTCTCCAGTGTCCAACCCGTGGCCCGCAGGCCACATGCGGCCCAGGATGGCTATGAATGTGGCCCAGTGCAAAATCGTAAATTTACTTAAAACATTATGAGATTTTTTTTTTTGTTCTGTTAGTGTTTACGTACTTAATGCGGGGCCCAAGACAACTCTTCTTCTTCCAGCGTGGCCCAGAGACGCAGAAAGGTTGGACACCCACGACCGGGGTGACCCATTCGTCCCAGAAGGGGCCCGGCCGTGGCTCGCCCGGGGTGGGCGCGTGGCGGGTGCAGTGGAAGAGTGTTTTAGGGCAGCTCGCTTGGACTGAACACGCGCCATCTTCCCTGGGTCATTTTCTCACCCAATCTGTACGGATTGGCTTGGATTCTCTCTTTTAAAGAGGACAAATGAGTAACAACCAAATGTACCTAGTATTTTTCCTATGCAAAGCAATTGTTTAACAAGGAAAAAACATAATATGTGATGACACTTTTTATAAGAAGAACTATATAAGAAAATAAATGAATTTTTACACACAAATGAATATTATTTCATTCAGAGAAGAGATGTAAGCACTCGAATAAAAAGTAATCATAGAAGTTGTTTAAAAAGTGACATGGCCGAGCTCAAGAAGTGCCTTTAAATTACGGAAATAGAAACCGCATCACAGGTACTCACAGTCAGAGTGGCCGCCGCTCAGCGCGGAGTCCGTGTGGCGCGGTGTGACCTGGCGGCGTAGCGGACACGAGCGAGAAGCCCGGAGAGGGACTCGTCGGGGGAGCCGAGCCACCGTGCCCCTGGCTGGCCTTCCCGAGGCACAGAGCAGGTGGGAAAGGGAAATGCTCAAATGTACAGCAAATAGCATGTTCCTGGACTAAAGGAAGAACTGAACTGTGGGTGACAGGGACACGAGCGAACCTCGGCGGTGGCACAGGAGAACGTGTCCCGCTGAGCACGGGGGCTAAGCAGGGTGTTCGCTGTGGTCACGGCTGCTTACCCCTCCCAGAAAGTAGGACAGGCACCCGGGCTCCGGCCTCCGCTATTCTGAGTGTAGTAACAGGACACCCATCTGAAATGCCAGTCGAAGTTACTTAACGCCTGCAGTTCCCCACACGTCTTCAGCGAACTCTCTGTAATTAGCAGCCTTGATGTAGTGTTGTTATTAAAAAGAGGAACCAAAGGGCTGCAGCCGGAACTTCAAGCATGAGAAGCATGAGAAGGAGTGGAGTCTCCATGGCGTGCAGGGCGGAGTGAGATGCGTGGTGGACTCTTCCTGGGAGCGAATGCGGGGGAAGCCCCTCTTCCAGTAGGCTGCAAAAATGCACGCGCGTGGGGGGGGGAGCAGCCGGCCCGCCACCGTTAGACGGCACAGATGCTCAAGCAATTTAGTTCAGATCCTAAAGGAGCGGGAAACGCATGAAGACCGAAGAATATGGAAAATGTGTGGTTATAAAAATAACAATGTAGGAAAGGTAGTGGGCCCTGGCTGGGCTGGCTCAGTGGACTGAGCGTCGGCCTGTGAACCAAAGGGCCACTGGTTCAACTCCCAGTCAGGGCGCAGGCCTGGGTTGGGGGCCAGGCCCCCAGTAGGGGGCGTGTGAGAGGCAACCACACATGGGTGTTTCTTTCCCTCTCTTTCTCTCTCCCTTCCCTTCTGTCTAAAAGTAAATAAACAAAATCTCTTTAAAAAAGAAGAGAAAAGGTAATGAAACAGAAGACTCCATTCGCCAAGGGAAAGTACAGGTAAATAAGGAATTGCAAGATGTGTGTGAAGAAAAAGTAACGCTACTCAGGAACACAAACGAAAAGGTACTCTTTGGAAAGTGATAGTGTACCCTCGGGTAGGCACACCCACTAGGGAACAATGTTGATTTTCCCATAGTTCATCTGTGGACTCAAGATGATGTAAATTAAAACAGAAACAGTACACATTAACAACTTCTCAGAGTAATCCTCATATTCATGTGGAAAAAATGTTAAAATAGCTTTCAAAAATACGAAAATAATTATTTGAAAGGGAGGATTAATCCTGTCAGAGGTTCAAAGTCACTTTAAGGTGCAATAGTTAAACAACACACCTCTGGTGAAAAAAGACAGATTATTGGGACAAAAATAAATATAATTTCACAGGAGAATGTTGTATGAGATACAGATTACTTTTGAAATTAATGGGAGAAGATGGATTCATCAATTTTTTGACAAGTGGGATAACTGGGAAGGCTTCAACAAGAGTGCGAGGGAGAAGGCTCAGGTTACTACTGACCCACAGACTGCACGGTGCGTGGAGACCGACCTCTCCGGAGGCAGGAAGGACCACAAGAGAGTGCTGTGGCCAGCTGTCTGCCAACCAGTTAGGCAGCTTGGAAGAAACGGACAATTTCCTAGAAGAAAAGGCGCCCGCACTGACTTCAGGACGAACTAGATATTCGACTTGAGGCTATAAGAAGCAAACAGGTCGAATGAATAACTTTACAACTCTAACAAAGAAAAGCCCAGGACGAGATGGCTTTAATCATGAATTCTACCTACCACATACTTGAAGAAGAATTAATACCAACCCTTCACAAACTCCTTCATAAAAATACAAGAGGACAGAACCTTCCTTAGTTCACTCCATGGGACTGGCACTACCCAGACAAACACATCACTCTCGAAGAAAACCGTAGGTCACTTCCACTCGTGAATGTGCATTGCCACAGCCTTCAGCAAGTTACTGACAAACTGAATATGGCACCACAGAGAATGTGGAATATGTATCAGGAATGCAAGATTGATTTCTCGTCCGAAAATCAATCCATGTAATATCATATTAATAAAGGTCAAATTTTACACAGTCATCCCAATGGACGCATAAAAGGCTTCTGACAAAAATCCAACTCACTTTCAAGATAAAAGCAAAACAAAACAAAATAGGAACCGAAAGGAACCTGATGAGCAGCACCCATCAATGGAAACCTCACAGCTAATGTAATTAGTGGGGAAAGGTTAAATCCTTCTTTCTACAATTAAGGACTAAAATTAAGGGTGTTTGTTTTGAAACTTCTCGACATTGTACTGGTGGTTCTAGGGCGCAGGCTAACTAACAGCTAACGAACTGATCAACTCATGACTGCGTGTGGGAAAGGGAGAAATAAGCCACCATTATTTATAGATGCCGGGATCTTACACATGGCCAGCACGAGGATTAACGATGCTGCAAAAAAACTCCATTAAACTTAATAAATGAGCTCGACAGTGTGGTAAGATACAAGAGCAATATATACAAATTAATTGTATTTATAAACGTGAGTAATAAACAATCCAAAATTAAACCAAGGAAAGAATTTCATTTAAAATAGCACCAGAAACTATAAGACAATTAGTAATAAAGTTAGCAAAAGTGTAAAACTTGTATGCTGAAAACTATAAAACATTTTGAAATAAGTCAAAGAGGACTTAAATAAATGGAAAGATAATTCATGTTCATGAGATTTTTAAAAAATATTTATTTACTTTTAGATAGGGGAAGGAAAGGAGAAAGAAAGGGAGAGAAACATCAATGTGTGGTTGTGTCTCGAGCACACCCCCTACTGGGGACCTGGCCTGCAACCCAGGTGTACGCCCTGACTAGGTGTACGCCCTGACTGGGAATCGAACCGGCAACCCTTTGATTTGCAGGCCCATGTTCAATCCACTAAGCCACACCAGCCAGGGCTGTTTATGAGATTTTGTTAAAGTGTTAGTACTCACAAAATTGATCTACAAATTCAATGAAATTCTTCCCAAAATCGTACCTGGGTTTTGTTTGTTTGTTTGTTTGTTTTTTCAGAAATTGATAGGCTGATGCTAAAATTCATATGGAAATGCGAAGGACCTCCAAAACAGTCTTGGAAAAGCAGTTTCATATTTCTCAATTTCCAGCATCCTACAAACTTGCCCCATTTTGAGCTAGAGTAATCAATACAATGTAGTCCTCGCATATTGACAGTAATGAATTATGGTATGGAATGAGTGCAGAAATAAACCCTCACATTTAATATCAATCGATTTTCAACAAGAGTGTCAAGACGGTTCAGTTAGGAAAGTATAGTCTTCGTAACACATAGTGTTCAGGCAACTGGAAATCTGTATGTTAAAGAGGGTGTTTTGTCTCTTACCACCCACAGTGTTTGACTCAAGTGGATCCCAGATCTAAATGTAAGAAAACTACAAAGTTCCTGCAAGAAAATGTAGGAATAAATCTCCATGGCCTTTGGTTAGACCATGTTTCTTATAAACACATAAATAGCAAAAGGAAAAATAGGTAAATTGGACCTCCACAAAATTAAAAACTTTTGCGTGTTTCCAGATACCATCAAGAATGTGAAAAAACAACCCACAGAATGGGAGAAAATATTTGCAGATCATGTCTCTGACAACGGACCTATGTCCAGAATAGTAAACACAACTCAACTTTAAAGAGACAAGTAATCCGCTTAAAAATGGATGAGGATTTGAACAGACACTTATCTAATAACCCTATCCAGACGGCCAACGGACACACAGGTGCCCATCTTCATCAGTCCTCATGGAAACGGAGATTAAAACCACAACAGGATACCACTCCATACCCACCACAAGAGCTGAAATAGGAAAACAAACAAACAAACAATAAACGAGTGTTGATAAGAATGAAGAGAAGTTGGAATCCTCACACGCTGCTGATGGCAACGCAAAATGGTTCAGTCCCTTTGGAGACTACGGTGCTAAATACAGAGTGCTCGTGTGGTCCAGTAACTCCTAGTAGGTATAGTCAACAGGAATGAAGCGTATGTCCGTAAAAAAACGGGTGACATTTGTAGCAACATTATTCATAATAGCCCCAAAGTGGAAGCAATGTAAAGCCTGCGGTGGGTGTCCATGGCGATGGCCACCACGATAAACCACCAGCCGTGATGACTAGACGCCCCAAAGTACTGTGACCCCTACACTGGAGTATTATTCGGCAGTAAAAAGAGATGACGTACTGATACAGGCTACGTGTACTAACCTTGAAAATCTCACCCAAAGTGGGAAAAAAGCCAGTTACCAAGATGACACGGGGCGTGATTCCAGTTACGTGACATGGGCAGAACCGGCAATCCGGGGATACAGAAAGTGGGTCCGGTTTACCTGGGAAGGGGGCAGTGAGGGGAGGAGGGCGTGGGCAATGACCACCCCTGGGTCTGGGATTCTCTCCGGGGTGCTGACAGCACCCCAAAATGACCCTGGGAAGCCTGTGCGATTCCAAATTCACCCAAAACCACTGAACTGTCTGTTTTTAATGGGAGAAGTTTGTGGTGTGTAAAATATAGATCCATAAAGCTGTTACACAAAAAAGGAAAGTGCCGTCAACTTAATAGGGAAAATTTTTGTCAAATCCTAAGGATACAGACAAATAGAAATGGCTGGTAACTGTATGATGAACTCTTCATGATTTAAGAAATGTAAATTAAAATAAAATGCCATTTTAAATTTATTTTTGCAAGGATTTAAAAGTTTGGTGATGCTCTGTTACACAGTGGTGGGAACCTGAATTGGAGGGAACATTTTGGGAGACCATTTTAATAGATGAGTGAGATGCAGATACAGTTAGAAATATAAAAATATCTCAACATTTGAAAATGTGCACATCTATTAACTCAGCAGTCCTGTTTCTAGAGCCTTATCCTGAATATCTATGAATAGGTAAATATAGAAAGATATTTAGTTCCCTATTGGGTATAGTGAAAAAATACAGATGTGAATATTAATGAATAGTGTATAGTGTAAACAATATTTTTCATAGAATTAAATATACTGTGCAAACATTATAAATCGAAAGATCTATAATAATGGTATAAAATATGATGTAAAATGGTGAGAAAGTCAAGTTGTAATAGAATGGCACATCATTTGAAATATGAATTGAATAAATTATGTACAAAAGTATACAAACGCTTTTGTATGTGTAGGAAATGCCCAAAAAGATACACATGTACCAATTAAAAGTTGGTGCTTCTGGGCTGGACACCTTTGTTAGTACATTTACAAAGAGTTTATAATTTTTATTCTAAGATTTATTAAAAATGTTTGGAATACGTAGTGGTTGGTGTGACGTAGTCAAAACATCAATGATATACCATGGCTATGGATGTCTTCGAAGGACTTTGTTCCTTCACGTTTCCAGTGCCTGGCCATGGCGTGTGCACCCGGCAGGCAGAGCCAGACCAATGGCGGACAGCTACCGGTGACTCGGGCAGCCTTCGGCTTTCTGGTCTGCCGCCCCAGCGGACTCCAGCCTCAGGGGACCGCATGGCCCAGGGGACGCGGGGGCTCCTGGCATCACGCAGCTTGTCCTTACCTCCTCAGTCTCCTGCTCAAAATGTGTTCATTGAGAGCTGGCTGTAATAATCACTATCACGAGAAAATTTCAACTAGCCAATTTTAGTTGTAATTATAATTTCAGGGGTCAAAAATGACATTCACATTGTCATTTTTCCCCATTGCTTAGGGAGTCCCTTTGGTTTTTATAGTACGAAGTGGAATAAAAGCAGAACAACAATAACAAAGAACGGCGAGGGAAGAACAGGTTTACAAAGGGACCGCACCACGTCAAAGTGAGCTCACACGGTTTTCTGTCGCTCGGCAAAGTACCGTGTCAGAGGTCCCCTCGTTCCTCCCCACCAGACATACTGTTTCCCCAATTATCCCCGCTTCGGCATCGGAACCGGGGTGCTCCGTAGCAGGACACCGAGTGCCGACACGGGGTAGGTCACCGCTGCCGTCCGCATCCGGTGGCACCGCAGGGTGACAGGTCTTCCGTAATCTTGTCTGCATTCCTCCTGGCAACGCTGATCACAACCGATGGAGTTCGTGTGTTCCGTGGGCGTCACGGGCGACGCTCTATGACGGAGACGCTGATTTCCCTCTGTCCTAACGGGCACTCATTCAACCGTCAGGGCCGTGCCGGTCAAGCGCAGTGCCGACGGCAGCTGATGGCAGCGGTGAAGGCGTGACACCGTGCGGGACCGGGCTCGGAGCCGCCCTCTGCGCGGAGGGGCGAGCAGCCCGCGTCCCAGGCGTCATGGTCCGTCCGCTGCGGGTTCAGCTGGAGGCGCCTCCTGTCTCGGGGCGCCTCGACGTGCGCCGCCCTTCAGCCCTCGTGGCTTTCGCAGCTCGCTTTTCTCCCTGTTCCGACGGTGTCTCCGTTCGAGCAGACACGTCGCTCTGAACACACCGGAGTGCTTTACGGGACTCGGGAGAAGGAAAAAAACACCTTTAAGGAAGTAACTGCGCAGAGCTGTCTCCTAAATTAGGGGCGAGTTATGGCTGAGGGAAGTGACAAACGACTGAAGTGACTGCGCAGCCGCCCTCGGAACATCTGGACTGCGTGTCGCGCCAGGCTCGCCGTCTGCGCCCCTGTCAGGGCTCCGCGGGGATTTACAAGGCTGCCGCTGCCCCGACGAGGCGCCTTTTCCAGGGAGGATTAAATTTGTGTCCCATCCAAAGGGAGGCTCGAGCTCCAAGTTACCCTGATTTCCAGAAGGAAACACGACTTCCTGACTGGGGAGAGAGAGCGTGCATGGTCTCGATGCGGGGCTGGGCGTGGGGCAGCGGTGCAGGTCAGAGGTCGAAGGAGCAGGCGCTTGCTGGCTGTCCGCCATAGGCACACAGGACACTGGGCCTCGACACGGGCCACCTGTGTTAGGGCCAGCAGCGCACACCTGCGAGCGGAGGCTCGGCGAGTGTACGCATCACACGCACGCAGACCGTTAGGAAAGGCCCACCCCTCCGAGTTCAGTCCGACGTCACATTCGTTAGCACCCTGCTTCGACCCCTGGCACGCCGCGCATGGAGCCTGTCTGCCCACTTCTGCTGTCACCCCGGTCACGGTGAACCCAAACTTCCTCCTCACTTGATCTCCTTGGCTGAGTTCTAACCCCTTAACACGTGGTGTTCTCCCGTTAGCGTTTGCAGCCCTGGGCCCAATAGCATAATGCTGGGCTTCTAGTAGGAGCTCAGCAAACACTGAGTAAGTGAATGGATGAAGGAAAGGAGGAAGCAAAGGCGTGTAAGGCGAGGTCGCTGTCTCCAGGAGCCAAACTCACTGGAGGTGGCTGGGGGAGGAGTCCAGGAACCTCCCCCCACCCCCGATGGTGCGGCCTCTTGGCGCCCATCGCTGCCTCATGTGGTACGGTTTCTTGGAGGAGGCGCTGGATTTTGGTGGTTCTCCTGGGACCGGCCGGACTCCACCGTGATTCGCCGCACTGAAGCACGTTTCACTCGGAAAGGTTAATGAGACGTTGTAACTGCAAGAGTCTTCCCCGCGGGCAACAAAACCTGGGCTGTTTGACAGTTTTGTCTACTTGTTTTAAAGAGCGCTTTTCAAGACATGAAACTTTATTCTGAAGGGTGTGCTTTCCTGGGGACTCTGGATACAAAGAAAACCGAAAAGAGGGAGTTGGAGAGCAGTGAAGCTCTCGCATTCGATGGGCTGTGTACAGCTGATGGCGCCGAGAGTGGGAGAAGTGCGCATTTCAGCACCACGCTCAGACACGCAGGCGCCTGCAGGGTGGCTCTCACGTCACTTTGCAGACGTCCTCACTCCTGTCTCCTTTTGTGGCCTGGTTCTCGGCTGTTCGCCAGGCCACTTGCGCACCCTGGTCTGCTCCTCAGACTGGTTCCTCCTAGCCAAGCCCCACGCCGTCCCGGGGCGCCATCGGAGAACCCCACCCTCCTTCCCTCTGCCGCCAACCGAGGCTCAGGCTCTGAGGGTCCCATCGTCCTAGGTCCACGGGTGTTAGTTCTGATCTGCCCACGGCTCGTCAGAGGAGCGGGAGCCCCCTTCTGTTTTCCTCCGCGCGGACCCGCTGGCTAGGCCTCGAGGGGCTGCCGGGGACCGGTGCGGAGCGGAGTGTTTTCGTCCACCTGCTGTGGAAGGAGCCCTCCGCCACCACCCGGCGTTTACAGGGAGAGGACGACCTGCCGCCACCCAAGGTCTCCCCTCCCGGGTCAAGGGGGTTCCCGGGCGGTTGCTTCCTGTGCGCGCTGCTGTTGGCCCCAGAGCAGCTGTGGGTTGTGCGTGTCTTAGGCCCACGCAGGAGTTGGCTCCAGCTGCAAAGTCTTTCCTCGGTGGCTCGGCCTCGGGACGGCCCGGCGCACAGCGTGCTGGAAAGTGTTTCTTCTGCCGACGGTCCAGGTTTATGTCCGAAGCCAAGTGGCTCCTACCAGTCAGACAGTCTGCACCCCAGGCTGTCTGACCAGGCTCTCGGTTCCGGGGAGCCGAGGACTTGGGTGCTCTCCTTCCTGCCCCGGGAGCCTGCCTGAGGGTGGCCACCACTCGAGGCCATCCTGTGAGCCGTTTCACAGCCACCGAGAGCCCTGGGGCCTGCGTGGAGACCCCCGGGTGACAGCAGTTCAGACCCTGCGTGGACTCGGTGGCCACGCAGAGAGGAAGCCGGCGCAGACGCGCCCGGAACGCGAGGAGCACGAGGCGGACCAACCGGAGTCCCTCACGGCTCCCGGGGAAGGCAGGGGCCAGCACTCAGGGAGGTCCCCGAGCCTCGTCCCGCAGTACGAACATGAACCCCGGCTCTGTGGCTCTGCACGGACGGGGCGGGAGGCTGACTTTCCCGGACGCGGCCGAGGATGCGAGGGGCAGGGCTGCGCACCTGCCTGCAGCAGACGCCGCTGCGTTGGGGGGGCTTGTGAAACGTCGGAGGAAAGGCCTCTTTCTACTTACCTTCTAAAGTTTTGACAGAAATGCAGCTGTTTAAATGCTTTAATGCGAAGGATGGATGACCTTAAATCAGCAACTTTCTACTGGCGTACTGCAAAAATTTCAAAACATACACTATGTAGTCAGGGCCACTGATGCCTTTTCCCTTAGGTTGTCCAGTGAAAGAACTGACAACGGCTACCACCACCACAGCCGTCTGGTGTGAATGAGTCAAAATTTCACCTACTTTTTTGTCTGACCGGCAAAAAATCGGTTTTTGGTGTGCTGCAGAATTTCAGTAATTAGTTATGTGCCCTGAGAGGAGAAAGGTTGCAAGGCTCTGCCTTAAATCCGTTGTTTCGTTTATTTACTTACTTACTTACTTACTTACTTATCTGCTTTCTGGTATTAAATGTCTATTTTTTTTAACAGGTTTGGCAGCAGCATTGGAACAAAACCGACTTCTGACCGCACTCAGGGACGACTCGAGGCACAGGAATGGCACCGTGTCGCCGTTTCTGAAGCCACTGGTGAGTCCCTCACGCTCTGAAGGGCTGGGCAAACCGGAACGCTTTTACAGGAAAAAGGGTCGAGCTACTGACAAAAAAGCTGGACAGTTCTTTGGGGGCCTGGACATCTTCGGTTGGGGGAAGAAAACAGAGCAGGGTTTGAACATGCGCATTGCCTGTTCTTTCTGTGGGGGGTAGAGAGGGTCATGGGGCTGCTGGCCCGCCCCGGGCCGGAGCAGGAGCTCCAGTCCGGTGGATGGGGCGACGTTTCGGGGGAGGGGACTCGGCCAGGCCGCCGTCCGGTCCTGGTCGCTGCCTCAGCGCGGGTGATGCCACGTCGGGCCTGTGGCTTTCTCTTCGTCTTCACGAACACATGAGTGCGACCGAGTCTCGCCGGTCATCCGTGTGAGTGGTGATGAAGGAGAGAGTGGGTGCGTCACTCACGAGTTTGTTCCACACTGTGACCTCTGCGCGACCTTTGATTGTAAGACTCCCAGCGTAGTAAGAGCCATGGTTCGAGGTGGCGTTAGCAACCACTCCTCTCGGGAGGAGCTCGGCTCCCCCGCCCCCCGCCCCCCCGCAGTTTGACCCGCCCCGAGGCAGCGTCCAGGTCGGGGTGGGAACTGGGATGGAGCAGGGACATCAGGAGGGGCGGCCGTGTGGTCGTGGTTGGCAGCGGCACGGAACCCCAAGACTCAGGACGCAGGGGTTCGGGGGAAGGGAAGGGTTACGGGTCGAGAAGGGGAGGCCGGCCGGGGCCTCGCGCCTGTCTTGCTCCTGGGACTGGGCCCGGGGGTGCTGGTGGGCGAGCCCGACGGGCGGCCGTGGGCCTGGCCGTTCGCAGACGGGAGGGAGCCGTGGCTTCAGAAGGGTTGGGGGTCACGTCGCGGCCACATCCTGGTTCCACGGGGGAGACTCTGACCTGGCGCAGCCGGAGGCCCGGTTCTCTCCTCCGCGCTCACGTCGGCCACAGGGCTGATGGTCCGTTGCCGGGAAACAGCAGCTCAGCGGCTTTTTAGGTGCTTCTGTGACTGCAGTGATGAGAAACTGTTCTGGCGCGGAGCTGCTAGAATCTTGGATTGTCTTAAGTAAGGAGAGCAGTAAAGGTGTCTCTGTTTGCTGTTAGTGTGGCGACTTTCGGAAAGTGCCTGAGACGGGGACAAGTTACCAGGAGAACCCGCCCCGAGAGAGGGTTGGGATTTTCAGTCCCACCCCTGACCTGAGGGGAGGGGACGGGGTTGGAGGCTGAACCAGTCGCCACGGCCAGTGATTTAACCGGTCGTGCCCACATAATGAAACCTCCGGAAAAACCTAGAAGGACAGCGTCCCGAGTGGCGAACGTGCGGGGGTTTGGGGGTCGGGGCCACCTGGACGGGGCGCCTAGGCCTGGGCCTGTGCGCGCCTCCACCTGGCTGTTCCTGAGTTACGCTCTCTGACCACAGCCAGTGACCGAGTGAGCGACGCGTCCTCCCAGCGCTGCGATCGCTGGGGCGCCTCCGTCAGAGGGTCGCGGGCACGTGCTGGCCGTGGCCGGTTGCCGGAAGCAGCTGGGACAGGAGGGGGTGGGCGAGAGGGGTGTGGGGGGCGGGCTGCGGGAAGGAGGTCCGACCCGTGGAACCCGATGTCGCCTCCAGGGCCAGATGGAGTTAAGTTGTAGGACACCCTGCTGCCCGAGAAAGCACCGCACCACGCGCTCGCACGCACACGTAGGCTCACACACGCTCTGGAGTTGGGGGCAGGGCCTTCACCTGTGAACGCTGATGGGGACGGTGGGGCCCTTGAACTGCAGAAACAGACTGTAATTGTGACCATTCGTGCACGTAAATCTCTGCTTATCCCGGTTCTGCCCCCTTTCAAGGTCTCGTGAGAGACCCTCCCTCAAAGGAGCAACCCCCCCTCCACCCCAGGCTGCCCCCACGTGCCTGCGCCGGCCCAGCCAGGACGTGTAAGCTGGTCGCTCGCCCAGCTACGGTCTGATCTGCCACCAAAAGCCCAAAGGTTATTTAATAAAGATTGAAAATACTAAAGTGCTTTTGAAAATCATTGTTTTAAAAGCTCTGCAGCTAATTTGATCACCAAAGAGCATTTTCCCGTTTTTACTTCTCTTTCCCTCATTAATCTCAGTTCCTAGAGGCGAAGACGGCGCCCGGGTCGCTCAGGAAGCTGGGCCTGGGCAGCAGCCTTGCAGGGCTAAGCTCTTTTCTCACAGGCGAGACGGACAACCTGGCTGTTCCAGAAGTGTGCGCTTTAAAATACGTGTTCAATTTAAATTCGAAAACATATTCTGCACCAAGCAAGGCTGCATTGCCACGTGGGTGACGGCCACCATCGGGTCAGGTGCAGGTGGCCCTGGGGACATGCGCAGGGCGGGGACAGGGGGCCGTGTGCGGGAGCGCTGGCAGCCTGGATGGGGGGGGACGGCCCCTGGCTGGGCAGAGACACCCAGGCGCCTCGCTCGGCCAAGCAAGCGGAGCCCATTGTTCTTGGCGGTTGAAGGGAGAAAGGAGTTCAGCCTCCTGGAGATGAGGACGGTTGGAGGCGAATGGCACAGGTCGACGGCGTCGGCTGCGGCTTCGACGAGGCCCCGCAGTGTGCACGGCCCTCCTGTGTGTTCCAGCGTCAGGATGCAGTCATTTTGCCAAAGAGCCGCTTACTCGTATCGCCTCCCAGGCACGACGTGAAGAAACGCGCGCCGTGTTCCCCTCCGGTGTCTCCCCGCTGCTGTCTCGTCCGCGTCGCCCGGAAGGCCCGTGCCAACTCCCTCACGGGGCGGGTGGCTGCTGGACGCCAGGTCCGCCCCTCGTCTTGGGGAGCTGACGGCTGTCAGGCAGGCGAGCCTCGAGCCGCATCAGGACACGGCCTGGGTGCTGTGGGAGCGGCTGCGACTGGCACCAAGCTCCGTCTGGGTGACGGCGAGAGAAGGTCTCCCGGGGGAGTTTCCGCGGGGCCTGGGGGTGGCGGGTCAGGGTCTGCAGGAAGAACGCGCACAACTGAGGCTGCGTGTGGCGGGGAGCCGCCCGGGACGGTGTCAGCGGGCGGAGCGCGGGGCGGGTCACGCACAATGCCGTACGTACGCCGCGTCAGACAACCTCTTCATCGGGAGGGTGGACAGGAGAATGAGGCTGTCTTACAGAGAACTCACGGGGCAAGGCAGGGGCCCAGTTGCAGATAATAAATGGGGGAACGGTGGTTATGATGTTGACGTTCGTAGTGACAGCAGTGAGTGCTCATTGACTGTTTCACATGTGGGCACAGTTCTTTGCGGTGTACTTGTTACTCTAGGTATTTCCTGTTAGAAACTTAAAGTCTTATACCCACCACGATTTTAAGCATGAGCTTAAACAACATGGTCAAGGTCAAGAAGAAGTGCCTATCCAGGCATCTAGCTCCAGGCCCAACTCGTAACCACCGCAGCGTACTGTCTCGAAGTCCCGTGAACAGTCGCCGCAGGTGAGACTGCCAGGCCAGGCGGCTTCGTGTCGCCTGATGTCCACTGTCCCAGCGTGGACTCCTGGGAGCCAGAGGCAATGAGGCCGAATCGTAGAGAAGGCCCGGCCTCGGCTCTGAAGCAGCCTCAGCCCCGGGTGCGAACTGCGGACTCGCTGGAGAAGCGGAGGACGAGGGCTGCCGCGGCATCGGGCTGAGAGGGGCGCGGGGTGAGACGCGCTGTGGCAGTGGATCAGGGCGCGAGGTCGGCACGGACGAGCGAGGGCTTTTGCCGAGGAGGCCAAGACGGGAGAGCAGGGGCAGGCAGGGTGACTTCCTGGAGGGGGGCCCGGCTGGCGGGTTCCAGACCCCGAAGACGGGGTCGGCCCGAAGTGGGAGCCGGAGGGGTTGGGCGCCTCGGCGGCAGGGGGCGGGGAACAGGACAGCTGTTCTTGGTCGTGTGTCGTCTCTCTCCCCCCTCCTCACTTTCTGTCCCCAGATCTCCGCTCCGGCTTCACGGACATTCTCCTCTTTTAGGGAGAGTTGGGGTTCACAGTGATACAGGCCCCCATCGTCCGCTCTGGGGGAGAACCAGACACAACCGACGCTCGGCCCTTGGCCTCCCTGTGACGCACAGCCCAGGGGAGCGGACTGACAATGGTGTGACTGTGCCGAAGTACCCTGGTGGGGCGGTGACCTCGGGGTTTCCCGTATTCAACAATGCACGATAAATCGTGCTTTGAAAGCTTCTCTTCCTGGTGGCACCTTCAGGAAATCTCCACGTTTCCTCAAAGAAGCTGCCCGTCCCTCCCCGTTTCAAAGAAAGAGCCGTCCCCGAGCAGGCGTGCACAGAGTTCACCACGAGACCAGCACTCATCCTCCGCACACCAGAGGGGCGCCCTGCCGAAGAGGTTCCCTTTCGTCACTGCCCGGGCGAAATGGGGGCTTCTGCTTGGCCCCGCTGAGTCACCTGGTTCTGGGCCTGCCCGTGGGCGTCTGCCCGGGGAAACCTTCGGTCCGCGCAGCGAGCGTTTCCTCTGACCCTCCTCGCGCCAGGCATTGGGGAGGCGTGGGGACCAGATACGCCCCCGTCTGCATTCGCGGTCATGGACTGGTCTGTGTTAAAGCGAGAACGAGCCTGGGTTCATCTCCGGTAAAAGTGAGCCCACCAGGGCCGTGACGCCAGGCCAGGACGGGAGGGACCCAGGCTCCGGTCGCGTTTTGCATGGGCTTCTTTCGCGATGGACGGACTTCGCAGGGAGGGGAGTTCCACGGTGAGCACCGACCAATGCGCTCGTGCCCGCGGTCAATACCCAAGGCAGGGAGTCCCCCCAGCACTCCAGCAAGTCTTCCTCCGCCTTTCTCAGTAACCGCTCGCCCCTGAACGCGGGGCCACCGACCTAGTTCTTGCTTTTGGCCTCGTGAGCTAGTTTGGTTACCTAGCTTCATACGGTTTTCCCCCGGCTGCTTCGCCGCAACACGGCGGCTTCGAAATCGACCTGTGCCGCGGCATGTGACGTGCAGCACGGAGCTGGTCCCTCCTCACCGACGAGCAGCACCCCATCGTGTGAGCATCCGTTTACTCCCCGTGCGTCCGTTCGTGTGTCTGTGGAACACTGGGGATTTCTGTTTGGGCCGCGAGGCACTTCCATTTGCGATGGCTGAGCACCCGCGGCGGGAGCCGGCGGCCGCAGGTCGAGGGACACTTACCTTCGTAAGGGACCTTCCAGCGGCTCCACCGTTTGGGGTCTCCCCGTGGCGTCTGTGGGTCTCAGCAGCTCCACAGTCTCATCAGCGTTGGACACGTGAGTCTTAGTTCCAGCCTTTCCTGGGGGTGAGCCGTGATACGTCATCTGGCCGTAATTTGCATTTCCTCCGTGGCCAGTGGCATTCAGCCCCTTTGCACGTGGCTGTCAACCGTTCATATATTTCCCTTTGTGACATTTTTTTATTTGATGTGTGGATTTTCTGTGTGTTCTGGATACAAGTTCTCTGTCAGATGTGTGAGTCGTGACTCGCTTCCTCCAGTCTGTGACTTCATTTTTGCGTCTTCTGATGAGCAGAGGTTTTTAAACTTGATGAAGTTCCGATTCACCGGCATTTTCCTTCAACGGGCAGAACACCTGAGGCCCCCCGAAGGCCTTTCCATACTCCAGGGTTACGGGGATCCCTGCCCACGCTTCCTTCCGCGAGCTGCGTGGCTTCAGCTTCCACCTCTCTGCTGTCCGTCTCCCGGGCCGTGTCTGGGGTGCGTGGGAGTCCAGGCCGTTGCTCTTGGGCTCCGTTTGCTGAACACGCTCTCCCCACGGAACTGAACCGCCCACGTGGGCAGGAATCGGTGGGACGCTCACGTGTGGGCCCCAGTGCTGCACCCTGCGCCCTGTCCCATCCGTCCGTCCGTCTGGCCCTCTGGCAAACCCACTCTCTCTGGGTGACTCCGGCTCCCATATGGCTTCTTGAAGTCAGACGGCGCGCAGCCTCCGGCCTTCTCATCGGGATGGCGTGCTCCGCTCTGCTCGGTCTTTGCGGCTCCCAGGCGATCGCGGACCAGCTGGACCACTGCCGCAAAGCCCGGGTGGGTGTCTTTCCCCGTTGTACTTTCCAAGAAGCCGTGCACTCCACCTAGACAAGGGCTGCAGAGCAGTCACGGAGACCGCACCGTGCGCCTGCTCCTGACGCCCCACAGACGCCTCACACGGGTGTGGCCCGTGTGTTAACGACGAACCCATGTCGACGCGCCGTTTCGAAGTCCACAGTTCGCGCCTGTCTCTGGGTTTTGCCTGCTGCCCTTCCCCTTTCCCAGATTCCCGTCCTGCGCACGGCACTCCCTCGAGGCCTGTCCCCTGCGGCTCCTCTGGGCGGGCTCAGTTTCCCGACTCTCCCTGTTGGTGACGACCTTCCTGGTTGGAGGAGTCCGGGCAGCTCTTCCTGGAATGCCCCTCCCTGGGACCGCTCTGATGTTTCGCTCATGGTTGGACCATTCTTACCGCGTCACGTCGGTGGCGCACGTCACCGACACGACATCCCCGTTAGTGTCGACCTCCATCCCCTGGCCCGGGTGTGTTCCTCGGGTCCCTCCACCGTAAATATCGGTGCCTTATAAAAACCTTGCATCTAGTAAATGGACAAACTGTTTTCACTCACATCTCTTGAAAGTCTAGATTTGATCGGAGTTGTGGAGAAGGAAAAGGCACTGGTGGTGGACGAAGAGAGAGAGAACGGGGGTCTACAAAGAGAAACTGCGTTCATACGAGAGGGAAGGAAGCATGTGGGGGTGGGGACTATGTGTCGTTAGGAGCCAGGATTCAAGGCAGGAAGGGGACGAAGATTCGGAGAGTGGCAGCCACGAGATGACAGAAGGCCTTACGTGTCAGGCTGAAGAATTTGTGCTTCATCCGGTGAATGGACGAAGAGCCACTAACAGCTTCCGCGCAGCGGGGTGGCAAGGTCACACTTTTTAGCACAGTCACCTGGGTGTGCTGTGCAGGTCCATGCCAGGGGGGGACTGCGGAATGAGCGACCGGAAGGGGATGGAGCCAGGTCAGCAGGGAAGAGGGCGATGATGGGGTGTCAGGACGGACAACACAAGGAAGTTGGAGCTGACGGACAGAGTGAAGACGTGGTTCTGAGCTCGAGCCGCAGCCCTCGGGCATCGGGCTGGGCGGGCGGGAGCCCGGGGGGCCCAGCGGACTGCCTGGGCGGGTGAAGGGACTGAGCGGGTGGAGACGTGGGACACAGAGAGACGGGCCAGTCGGCGCGGAGCAGAAGAACCAGCCGGGACTGTGCTTTGGGTTTTTGAGAACGAGGCGCTTGGGGGCCCTGACGGCGGCGGACACACATCAGCAGGAATGTTAGGTGGAGGTGTGGGTGGCTGCTCCGCGGCGGGAATGAACCTTTGGGGGTCACCGCCCGTGATGTGATAACAGGCCAGGTGACTGACGAGCTCACCCCTCGAGTCTGCGCAGAAGAGGAGGAGCCGGAGCTGCAGTCAGGGTCGGGGGCTGCGAAAGGACTCGGCAAGGGGAGGCGGGCGGTGCGGGGGACGACCCGCGGGGAAGGACGTGCCCGGTCACTCGTGAATGAGATGCTCTTAGAACCACGGAGCTGCTCGCGTCAGGCGTGGCCGAGAGCCGGGCAGGACAGCGTCCAGGAGGCTGGCCGCCGCCCCTCGCACGCCGCCCCAGCCGGTCAGCCTCGCCCTCCTGCCATGCAGCCTCTCACGCCGGCCCCGCTGCCGCACGCTCGCCCCCTTTGCTCTGCGCCAGCCGCCCCGTCGCTGCACAGGCAGGAGGGGTCAGACCCGCGGTCCTCTCTGCTCCCGATGGCCCAGGACGCTGAGATGCAGCCTGGAGGGAGGGGGTGTGGTTCTTACAAGGACACTTTGCAGGTGCTCTCAGGAGTCAAAGCTCTTCCTTCCAGCTGACTGAACGTCTCTGGATGACGTTGTATGAGAGGTCGTCCTCTCAGCATGAAGACAGTGGGCGAGCAGACAGCTGGAGGAAGAGGGGGTGGCCGGGAGCAGTCACCGAAGACAGCGGGACAGTTCGCGGATCAAGCCCGAGCGAGCGAGGGCACAGCCGAGGCTGGAGGCCAGGGCTTGGTGGTGGCCCCAAACCACGTGATGGTGTGGCGTCCCCTCCGCACCGGTGGTGAAGGTGATGGAGGCCATGCCACAGACGGAGAGGGGGCGCTTCTGGGACAGGGTACGGGCGTTGCAAGTGTTGGTGAGAGAGCCCGCAGGGCTTAGACTGGCGCTCCAGGTCGGCTGGAGCCGCCCTCCTGAGTGACGAGGACACGGAGCCTCTGTGTGACAACCGGGTTCCACGGTGGAGAGGTGGTGACTTTCCAGAGGACAAGCTTCCGCCCGCCTCTGGGTGTGCGTTGAGGGGCGTGGACTCTCGGGTTCCCTCCGAGCCGCGTCTCCGTCACCGGGCAGCTAGGGCCCTGACACCAGCCACACTGTCCCTCCCCCCCGCCCCCGCAATGACCGAGGAAAACCAGGCCGCACGACGAGCTGTCAGGACGCTCCCACCCCTGTGCAGACGACGGGCAGAACTCTGGGGACCTGCCCTGGCCCCCTGAGAGACGCGGTTACCCGGGGCTGCAGGCTGTTTGGGGCCCCGAGGCCTCGGGCCGCGGGTCCGCGGGAGGCGGCTGAGCGAGCGGCGCCCTCCCCACGCGAGCGGCGCAGGGCGCACGTGCACGGGGCCCTGCTCTGCCTTCCTGGGGGGGGGTCCAAAGGAAGCGAGGCTGCCCCCGCCCCCCGCTGCAGTTCAGCTGGCTCTAATTAGCAGAGCCCTGGGGTTTCCTTAGCAACTGCGCAGGACTTCAGGGACTCACCAGGCTGCTCCGTTGCCAGGGAAACAGCATCGGGGATCCTGGAGAGCTGGGCACGCGGGTGCTGCTGCTCGCGAGGCTCCATCCTGTGGGAGGGGCGTCTCCCAGTGTCGGGTGTTCAGTGGGAAGGACGCCACCAACCTGGCGCCGCCAGTCCCCACCGACAGCGGGGTTCCTGGCGTGTGCGTGAAGCCTGGACGCACTTCTCCCCTCTCACCCCCGGTCGGAAGTGTGTGCGTGTCGCTCACCGGCCAGCATCCTTATAAGGTGGCCAGACAAAGGGGGATATTCGGCCTCAACGGTGAAGGTCGCCTGCTAGCACCTGGGCCGGGGGACCAGTGTGTCGGGTCGGAGACACCTTTGGGGAAGAGCCCTGCAAAGTCCGAACAGAACGGGGGAAGTTCTCGGGCAGCTCGCTTCCTGCTCGGAGACAAAGGGACAGCTGTGCAGAGCGTGCGGCGCAGTCGTGGGGCAGGTGTGGCCCCCGCAGAACCATCTCAGCCGAATGCGGCTCCGTCTGCACTCCCGTGCAGAAGCCCCACTTAGTCCCGGGGGGATGGCTCACCAAGGCCTGCAGGCCATGCTGACGCATCAGCGCCGACCCCCAGGCCTCGGCGCACTGGGCGAGCCGGGCCTGCGCCCGCGTCCCGGTGCTTGTCCGCAATTCAAAGGGATTCGGGGGGACTCTCTGAACCTCACAAAGGAACCGGATCCTTGTTACGCAGGAAATGAAACGGAGGCCTAGGGACTCTAGTCGCTTACCGAGCCACAAAGTAGGTGACGGAGAGAACCTGGCGCCACGCCCTTCGACTGCTCCTCACACCGCATGCTGAGCACGTCGCCCCTCTGGTCCCCCCCCCACAGACACGCTCCGACGCAGCGGCCCTGTCTCCCCGGAAAGCGTGTGTCACCAACTCTGTCTGCACAGAAGGTAGGAAGTGTCCGGGCAGCGTGAGCACTGAGTTCAAGCGCAGGCACACCGGACTCAGAAATGCTAGCACCTGTCACCACGGCGTCCACCCCGAGTCCGGGGCCTGGCCGGGCCGGGCCCACAGGGCCCCAGACGGTTAGCGTCGCTGTGGGAGCACAGGGCTGAGGGGACGGGCGCTGGGCAGCCGTCGCCCGGACAGCTGCCTCCCGTTCAGTGCCCCGCCCGCCGCCCGCCCGCCCAGACCCCCCGCCGCCTGGACGCCCGCATCAGACCCGGTCTCGCCCTACCCGCCTGCCAACACCGTGCTGAGCCCAGATTGGAGCTCCCACCACCTTCTCCCTGTACAAATCCTCTACCACGGTGCCCCTCATTCTAACCTCCAGGATCCCGTCCTGTGCCGGCCTTTCTCTGTGCTTTTCCTTGTTTGGTAAACAAGGTCCCCTGCAGTAACCTGTACTAGCCTCTTACCTGGCCTCACTTTGTCCTCTCCCGAAAGAGTACGGGAGCCTACGGGACGGAAAGGGAGACTTGAATTCACGGCAACCTTGGCCAAGACCAAATGCGACGCTGGATCGCGATGCATGGCCTGCTGCCCTGGTGCTGACCACAGAGCTGTCTCTGTCACTGGTCCTTACCGCCGTCCCCAGTGCTGGTGGGGGCCCCACCCCACGTTCCGTAAGTGACGCTGGGCTCATGTTGTGCGCTCCTTGCCTGCTGTGTGGGTCGGGACCGGTCAGAGCCGTCTCGGGGAGAGGGATGGGAAAGAAGCATCCAGAATCCGTGTGACACGTCCAAGTGGTTTTACAGCAACTCGCAGGGCGTCACTGCTAATGACATCGTGTACCTGCAGCCCCGTAAACGTGACCGTGTCCCAGTCTCTGTCCCTCTTACTCGACCACCTATTTTTAGTTGTCTCTCCATGCAGCACACACTTCACGGTAGGTTTTATTTGGATCAGTGGCACGTTGGCAAATGCAAAGCTGAAAAGGCCTTCGCGTGTTGGGGACTGGGCCTCTCTCGCTGTGTTCAGAACCCCGAGGCCCTCACACGTGGAAGAGCCCCAGCCAGCGAGCCGGGTGGAGAGGGCAGAGCTGGGCTGCCCCGGCCAACAGCCGGCCGACAGACAGGCAGACACGTGCGTCGGGCTGTCCTGGGTCTGGCCCGCCACCAGATGCTTCAGAGAGCAGAGCAGCAAACAGCCGAGTGACCCAGACACAGAGACCTGCCCAGCCGGTCTGCAGCCTGAGCCACACAGACAGATACAGTTTCAAGTCTCTGAAGACTGGGGGTGCTCGTTATGCAGCAGCAGCTGACCCATGATGCAGTAGGGAAGAGAGCGCGCGAGAGGCGATCTCTCAGCCTCCGTCTGTGGTTCCCGGCATGCGACTGAGTGAGGCGGGAATGATTTAGGAGAGGGAAGGATGGTGCGGAACGGCCAGCAGGGGGTTAGCAGGTGGCGTCCACCGCAGGCGGGAGGGTGGGTGAGTCAGGATCGGAACCTGCAGCTGCAAAGGAACGGACAGGTGGAGGCAATAGATGAGTGCGCACCTGTGGGGGCGGGGCGGCTGGCGGAGGTTCTCTTCCGACGTCTGTGTTTTCGATGAAATGAAAAGCGGGGTTCTCGCTGAGAATGGGGACGGAATGAGACAAAGGTTCGGGGACAGGGAGACGACGTTGGAAATCTGTCTGGGAGGGAGGACGAGCCAACAGGGTGAAGATCGACAAAGCCCCCCCTTACAGTCAGAAACAGCGGGCGTTAAACGGGGGTGGACTCCTTGAAAAACTACTGTGATGCAGCTCTACAGAAAAGACTCCCGAACCTATTGAAACCGTGTTTTTTAAAGACTGCTCAAGGTCAAAGGAAAATCCTTGGAAGTCCTTGGAAGTAAAGTTCAGAGAAAGGCCGGGCACGAAACCATATGCGGATTACGGCCACGCAGAAGTATTTTCACACACGAAGTTAAAAATAAAAGTGGGAACCGATGCGCCAGCGTGTCAACAGGAGCGCCCTCCGAGGCGGAAACTCTCGTCACTCCTCATCTTTGTGACGTTCTTCTGCATTCCTCACAAAGGGCATGCTGAAAAACAGAGAAAGAAACAGCCGATGCTGTTTCGATAGCGGCACTCTCTCCCTTCCCGCACCTCCTGAAGGCGGAGTGGAAATGCGGGAAATTTCCAGGGGTGGTCGGAGTGCAATGGGAAATAACGGAGAGCGGAGAAAATAAAAGCGTTCCCGACACCAGACCACTTAATAAAGTGCAGAGCTTTCTCGTTCGCTGCCGTTCCGAGATATTTATGTTCTAGCCCCGCTGGTCAGCGGCTCCGTGCGCCTCCCTCGCGCGGCTGCGCCCCTCCCCGCCAGAAGCTCGCTGCCTGCGGAGCCTTCAGGGGGTGAGCTCCCAGGCCTGGAGCCCAGCTGGGGTGCCCTGAATCCCCTCAAGGTCAACACCGTGGGAAGAAAGCCCCAGTCCTCCGCACGCCGGGGCTTTTCCATGCCCACCTCCTGGTGGGAAGGCATATTTCATAACTGCCACTTTGCCCTTCCGGTGAAACCTGCCCTCCCCACAGATTTAACAATAGGATGACATTTTGATGTAAAATAGCCATATCCAGCAAAAAATAAATAAATTGGCAACATGAACTGGGAGTTTGAGCGACACCAGCGGGCAACACCGAGTCCCTTCCCTCTGAGGGGTAGTGGGGTGCGGAGAACACAGAACACGGGATGGCTTTCTGGGTCTTCCCGGAAAGCGCGCCCTCGTCCTCACACCCTCGCGCGCACACGCACGCGCACGCACGCACCCAGACTAAGGGGAACATTGTGCCCTGGTCGCTGCCGCCGGCACGGGAGGGAGAGCGCGTGTTCTGGGCGCCAACCCCGCCCTCGGGCGGGCACCTCTCCGCCGCGCACAGATTCCGCCCCTTTTCTCTTCGATACTGCCGTTCAAAAAATCGTGGAGCGTACGTAAACTTGTGATTTCAAAAACCGTTACGTGATCGTAACAGGAGAAAGAATGTGTCTTCAGCGAGGAGGGTCCAATTTGAAGATGGCTGTGTGACTTCGGAAACTCCTTTAGGGAAAAAGCAGCTGCTTTTTTGGAGACATCGGGCCCCGGTGTTTAAAGGCCCCACTGTCACAGCGTCGGCATGACGCGGGCTCATGGGGTACTGTTGAGGGGGGGGGACAGGAACAAAGAACTGCTGAAGAAACTGGCTGGGAACACACACGAGCATTCGCTTGGAGAGAAAAACAACACACGGATCTCCAGTCTCCTGTGGGGGCACCCAAGTCCCCCGAGTCGCGCGACGCTGTGGCTCTCGTCCCCCAGTGCAGTCGCCCCACAACCCCTGTCCCTGCGGGAGGAGACAGGACAGTGGGCTCCATGCCTGTTAATGACTGTCTAACGTGGAGGTGGTCGTTAGAAACCCTTTTACCTGACTTACAGCTCAAGACGGGCATTAGCGTATATATATCCTCTGTCCCACGGAAACTCATTGACTAAAAAACAAAGGAAAAGGAGGAGAAGGGCGGAGAGCCCAGAGTAGAGTGTCCGCCCTTTCACAGTCACCAGAGGCGTTCTCATCGGCCGATGTGGCAGATGGCCTCACCTCACCCAGGGGGCGGGGCCCTGACCTTCCCGTGCCGGGGCGAGCCCTCGGGAGGCTGCGCAGGAGCCGGAGGAGCCGACTGCAGCACCGGAGCAGGAGATGGCCCGGTTTGGGTCGAGAGCTCCCCGTCACCGGTGTCACCGGCCTTTCCTCTCCCCCCACCCCCCCCCCGTCCCCCTGGCCCCTGATCCCGCTTTTCAGGACCAAGTTGCTGGTGATGGGAACTCGCGCACGCTGTGACTTGGAGGGTTTGCTCCCCTGCGCTGCGAAACGACCCGAAAATCACCCGGGTCCCCTCTCGCAGCCAGACTCGGGGTTCCTGTCCCGGGTGAAGAGGGGGTTCCCAGCAAGGTCAGGCGGACGGGGTGCTCTGGGGGCCCGCTGAACCAACAGGCCGGTCCGAGAAGCGGCTCGGTGGCTGGAAGCCCTAGGAATGGAGAGACGCCGCGGGAGCCGCCCGCCGTCCCTGTGCCAGACCCTCGCCCTGGGCGCAGAGAAGAGACAGCGTCGGGAAGACCGAAGCTTGCGTCAGCGTCACAAAGCCGGTCCGCGGCAGGCCAGGCCTCCATCAGGACGCCGCCGTGCGGCCCGGGCAAGCCCTCGTGTTGCCCTCGTTCCGGGGGCTCTGAGTGACTCCCCCGAGGTTTCCGTGGTGACCAGGAACGGCCTGCCTGTTCAGAGGCCCTGATCTAGTAGAAACCAGCAGAACAACGCGCCCGGGGCTGCTTCGCTCAGAGGACCGTCCTGGGAAAGGAAAGCGCGCATGGCGGTGGGCGCGTGCGGACGCCGTCTCTGCGGGAGCCGAGAACCTTCCGGAGCCGTTAATTTTTCCGCAGACCAGCTAACGCCTTCCCGGGGCTGCTGTGACACCAACCAGGCGATGGCGCGCGATGGCGTCTGGAGCCAGGAAAGGCTTCCCGGTGTGCTCGCGAAGACCGGGCTCCCCCGCGCTCCTCACACACGCAGAAGGGGCGTTTGCTCGTTTTTCCTCTCAGCATTTTGTCGGTCCTCTTGACGCCCACGGAGCGGTAGTTCCGTGCTGGTGCGAGGCGTGGAGGAGAGCGTGGAGGGAGAGGCCGGAGGGAGGGCGGGAGCGGAAAGCGGGTGCAGCCGCGTGAGAAGAGGAGCCCCGAGTTCCAGGCTGGGCTCGGAGGACGTTCACGCCCCGCTTCGTCGGGGCGCCGCGTCCTCCCCTGCGGAAGAGGGGAGGGGGGCTGTTCCACAGGCTCCCGCGTGCTAAGCCACACGGTAGTTGTTTGCACCCGCTAACACCTTACCTCCCAAAGTCTCTAGCCCCTCCGCCCTGCACACTGGTTTCGGACTAAATCTTTTATTTATCATTTGCCGAACACGGCACCCACCATAACAGGTGCCCAGGTGTGCTCGCAAACACACACGCAGCCGGGAGCGTCTTGTCGCCGTCCCCCGAGAAACTCGGGTGCGACTCGCTCCCCCCCAAGGACCTCCGCCCCCACTGTGTCTCCCGCGCGTTCCAACACAGTCGCCATGGTTTTTCGGTTGTGCGTCGCCATGTTTCCGCGCTTTCGATGGAACACGAATTCCTGGAGTTGGGGCTGTGTGCTCTCCATCTTCCCGTGGGCGCCGCACGCAGGGCTAGTGCGTGTCACCGGAGGAGCTTCTGTGCGCTCTCGGCAGGTGTAGGTTTGGGGAGAAGGTCCTTGAAATGGCTACCGACGTCACACGGAGATGCGGAGCCAGAAGGAACGCGAGGCCGGCATACCGGACAGTGTGCAGCCACGCACCGCGAGAACTGGGGACATTTGCTGAAGAAGATCCGAGATGCGGGAGACACTGTGCGCAGGACAGTGACGCCTCGGTCCCCTTCGACGCAGGCACCTCGGGACCTCACACAGCTCTCCCATCGCCATCAGCTGCCCTGTCGCGTTTTCCCGATTCTCATCAACGGCCTGAAACCCCTTCCCTTCCAAAGGTGATGGTAGCTTTGGGAAGGGCCAGAAGCCTCGGGGCGCCGAGTCTGGGCTGCAGGGCTGAGAGCACTGTTCGAGCTCCCTAGGACTCGCTTCCGTCTGGTGCAGTGTCCACTGGTGTGTTTCTTTACCGTCGTCCGTCCACCCCACCCCCACGGATGCTCTGCGAGGCTCAGATTTTACCGTTCTCTTCCCCGTACTGCCAAGGCGTGGGTCTTATTTGGCTCACAGCAAGCATGTACTCGTGTTTGTTGAATGACTAATGAAATGTTCTGATGGAGGCAGGAGGCTGGATCTTCGAGCGAGTCCAGCCTCGCCAGGTAGGAGGTGGCACCCTCGCAGGCGCCTGGAGGTGTGCATGCAGCAAGCTAGGTGGCGAAGACAAGAGGAAGGCGCTCTTCCTGGGAGGAGCGTGGACTGGAGGGCGCTCCGGCGGGCTACCTTCAGACTGTGAATGCTGCACACGACTTGCCAGTCTCACTGTCCAGTTTCACAGGAGGTAATTACCTCCTTGAGTTTTATGCAAATGTAGTGACGTCGATAGCCCCACCCACCTGCACAAAGCGTCAGGTGGGAGGGGGGCCATGTGTCAGGCAGAGCATGGGCTGTAACTCCCCGGCCGTCAGCGCAGCCAGGTGAGCAGGGCAGGGCCCAGGGCAGAGCGTCAGAGCGGTGGCCAAGGTCACAGCCAGGCAGCAGACACCCTACCTGTCCCCACGGAGACCGGTTGGAAGCAATCCTCACGAGGAAGGAAAAGCTGCTGCTCGGAACACAGGTGTGGAGCCTCCGCAGAGACTCGGCTCCTGTCTTCGTCTTTTCCTGCCCGGGCGAGTGCTTGTGTTACAACTCCAGGCCACACTTTGCATTCAGCTCATCTTTGACTTAAACATTTATGGGCTCCAATTCCCTCATCTACAATAGAGTCAGAAATTCTCACCTTGTAAGTCACCTCCATTTATCTGTCTTCCAATACTCCTGACTCCCTGGATTTCACACGAATCTTGGAGCTCTCCGAACCTGAACTTGGATCATTGCTAACACTGGCTCCGCTGTCCTTAGCTTGAAATCTACCAGTTACCCTAGTAAAGGACAACGGAGAGAGGAGAAGCCTCACAAAGAACTCTGTGATCCAGGCAGACAGTTCTTGTCTCTCTTCCTATCTCTAATTGCACAGCCAACAGGAGAATAGGCCCCCAGAGAAAACCAGACTCAGGTGGGTGCTTTTTCCTCCTCCCTAATGTCCGTGGTTTCGAAGCCCATTTCACGTTTTAAGACACGAGAAAAGGAACAGCCAAGTTTGTGTCGGTTTAACACCACGTGCGCGGTCTGGTCCTGGGACAACCAAGACGGCGCCGGCTCTCCCAGGGATTCTTCCCTCAACCTTCGTTCCCACCCGCGGAGCCCGAGGCCGGCCAGTCGGGCGCCGCAGGCCCCGCGACACGGAGGACGCCCCGGCACCTCGGCGTTCTTCCCCCGACGATAATTGCCTTTCTTTAAGATTTCAGTGTTTCCCTTTTGTGTTTACGATAACAGAGGGATGCTTTATTGCATTGCGCCAGGCCGGTTGCCATGGTGATCAGCGGTGGCTGTATGCTGTAAAAATAACCCTCCTTCCTTGATAGATTTCACTTGAGTGAAAATAACCCTTGAAAATAGGTTGAAATTTACATACTAACTCTTCTCGCAGGTTCCGGGAGCAGAATGAATCTTACTGTGATCTGAGGGGCCTGAGTCGGGTCCCTGCCGGCCTTGGAGCAGGGATGTCAGCTGTCGGCCGGCCGGAGGCCCACCAAGTTTCCGGCCGAAACCTTACATTTCACTGTGTCTTTCCCCGGTGGTGCTGTGTGACGGCCGAGAAATGCAGGAGGGCAAATTAAAATCTCCGTGGAAATCCGGGGTCGCCTGAGCCGGTGGCCCGTGGGTCATATTACAGGTTGGTCGTGCCTAGATTACCACTCCTCGACTGTGTTCCTGAGGACCCTGCTTCAGCAGACGCAAACGGGGCACCCTTCCGAAAGGGCGTCAGGTGCTCCGTGGCCAGACGCGTTGGAGAAACAGCACGCCGTGCCCGTAACACACCTGATGCGTCTGAAACACAAGTACAAAGGACACGTGGACAGTGGAAATGGGAGGGAGGTGGGGAGGGCTGGGGCGGTGGGCTGGGATGGGAGGAAAAGACAGAAAACTGTACAAGAACAACAATTAAAATAAAATTTTAAAAAACCCTAAAAAGAAAAAGAAACACTCTAAGCAAGGACCCGCCTGCTGCGGGTAACACACAGCTGTACTGAGGCATAAATGTCCTGCTAATGACAATGACAAGAACCTCCTTTGCGGGGGCATCTCAGATCCTTCCGTTCTTCTTCTGTGTGGGTCTAAACGATTTCCCGAAGCGGGTTCAGCACACCAGAGGAACTTTGACTAACTTCTTTCACCACATTTTTGCCCAAGAAACTGAAGACGAAGACGAAGCCCTGGGCGTTTGGTGGTGAGAAGCTGGTGCCGCGGCGCAGGGAAGAAGACTGCGCGACGCCGTCCCGTGAGAATGAGCCGATCACAGACCCAGACGCCTCCCGGAGCGACAGCAGAGCTGTCTGTGCACCGACCGTGGTAGCCCGCGGTGCATTAACACGTTAAATGTCAACACAGGCCCATGAAGAACTTGATTTTTACAGAAGTTTGTCTAAACGCACACATTGTGCCTGGATCTCCCTCCGAGATGCTGAACCCAGGGCTCCGACATGACTTGTTTGTGGTTGCATCCCCACGTCTGGGACCAGCCCCTGGTTCCCAGTTCCCACCGTTACTGGGGGATACATGCTTTCCCCAACAAAAGTCGGTCTAGCGATTTATTTTCCCACCTACCTCCCGAGAATTTCCAGAGACCGATTGGTCGCTTTTGAAATGCTAGCCAAACCCCTCAGTGTAGGTGGGTCGAAATCTTACACCATCAGCATAGTCCCCCAATTTCTCAACTGACTGATCTGAAGATACCAGTTTTTCCCAGTATGCTGGTCCCTGTCCGAACTACTCGTTAGCTCTGACTTCTTGTCCTCACTGTTTTGGAAGGAGATGCCATGGTCTGACCAGTTACGATGAGTTAAGTGTGCTTGTTCTCCATGTATCTGAAGAGCAGAATTTCTTTTCCTTTAACCTGGACCCCTTACCTCACACCATCCACAAGACCTAATGTGGGATGGGTCATATGAGGCTCTGGGAAGGAAACAGAAGCCAGTTTCTTCGTAACATTGAACTAGACGAAGATTTCTTAGACAAGACAAAAGAAGCAAAAGCCGCAAAAAGAAAATAAAAACATTAATTGGAATTCATCAAAATTTTAAAAATTGGTTCATCAAAGAACATAGTTGCAAAAATGAAATGCCAGCCACAGACTGGGGAAAATATTTGCAATATATATGTCAATGGGCACCTATCAAGAATACGTAAAAGTCCCCACAACTCAACAATAAGAAGACAACCTGTTAAACATCAGGGGAAGCCTGGAACGTGGCCGTCACGAAAGAGGACAGAGGCCAACGAGCATGTGACCGGTCCTCAACGCCATTATTAGTGACAAAAATGCAAATTAAAACCTGAGTGAGATTATCATCTGGTGCTCGTTGAAATGCCTAAAATCGGAAAGACTAACAGACTCGAATGTGGGCGAGGAGGAGGAACACCTGGCACCTCACATGTTGTTGATGGGGTTTTTGAAGAGCTTCCCATTTGGAAAAACCTTTGGCATTTTCCTCTGCAGCTGAACACATATTTAGCCTCAGAGCCAGGAGCTGTCCTGCCAAGCGGAATATATGTACACAGAGAGACTTAAGCAAGAATTTTTGTGCCAGATTTATTATTGTAGCAAAAAATCGAAGCAACCTGTGTATCCATCAACCGCTGAGTGGTGAACAAATCCTGGTGTCTTTGACCCGCAGAGTGTCACCCAGCAGGTAGAAGATCGGAGCTGCTGGTACGTGCGGTCACGTGGAGGAGTCACAGGCACACGGCGCAGAGTGCCCGCAGCGGGACACAGGCCGTGCGGCCGCACCTCTGTGATGTCGGGGAAGGCCAGGGCGGCCCAGGGGAGAGGGATCCAGGCAGTGGCCACTGCTGAGGGCCGAGGCACTGGCGGCTCGGGGAGCTTCCTGGAGGGACGAAGATGCCACGTATTTTCACTGGGCACTGGCTATGACGGCCATGTGTTGCGTTGGCAAAGAAGTCCACGTGGTTTTTTTCCCTGTAAATAAAAGACACGTTTCATTTGGGTATGTGGAGTGTGTCGGCTCTCTCCCACTAGTGGCTTCTAGTGGGCAGAGGCCGGGGGCTGCGAAACATCTCCCAGTGCGTGAGACAGCTCCACAGCAGAGAATGGTTTGGCTAAAATGTTGCAAGTAGCACGAAGAAACTCCGCAAACCGCCCTGACATGTTCCGTCAGTCACAGCACCTTCTTCATACACTGCACAAGTCTATTCTTTGCATTTCTTGAAACAACGAAGCATAACATGCTGAAAATGTTGCATATTTTCTTCCATCTTCAATATTAAAATGGCTGCACAAAAATTCACCAATTTTGATGCTTTTAAATGCATGCTAATATGACAGCTGTCATAATACAATCT
This sequence comes from Glossophaga mutica, assembly GCA_039655065.1. Taxonomy (NCBI): domain Eukaryota; kingdom Metazoa; phylum Chordata; class Mammalia; order Chiroptera; family Phyllostomidae; genus Glossophaga; species Glossophaga mutica. The sequence goes on from CM077316.1 coordinate 53,093,067, forward strand.
AACAAAACTGTTTCACATGAAGTTACAGACAACTAAGCACTACTAAGCCATCACACAGAAGAAAAACAAATGACCTTTTTGGCCAGCCCAGTAACATACTAGTTTCAGGTGTACTGCATAATAATTCAATGTGTGTATCCATTGCAAAATGATCACAGTAAATCGAGTTACCACCCGTCACATGTGCAGTTACTCGCATTTTTCCCTGCAAGGAAAACTTTTTTAAGATTCATTCTCTTAGCCCTGGCTGGTGTAGCTCAGTGGATTGAGCGCAGGCCTGCGAACCGAAGGATTCGATTCCCAGTCAGGGCACATGCCTGGGTTGCCAGGCCAGTTCCCGCCAGGGGACATATAAGAGGCAACCGCACATTGATGTTTCTCTCCCTCTCTCCTTCCCTTCCCCTCTAAAGATAAATAAATAAAATCTAAAAGGAAAAAAAAATAAAAAATAAAATAAATAAATAAATAAAATCTTAAACAAAATAAAGATGGCCACTAATTCTTTAAAAAAAAAAAAAGATTCACTCTCTTAGCAACTTTCAAATATGCAGACACAGTTATTTTCTATTCCGGCATTGTAATTTCCCACATAATCCCTAATCTTTGGGTTCTCTCTTTTTCATTTAGAAACTGATTTCTGGAAGAGAGTGGGGTGGCCCTGCCACCGGGAGGCAGGGACCCCACAGGGAGTGGCAGCCAACTCAGAGTGGGTTCTCGGAACCTGGGGGTGCGATGCGTGTGCGAGCGGGGAAGATGCGTGTACTCGGTGGTCCGCCCTGTGTATTACTGAAACTAATACTGCCAGAGTTCCGTCATCCGGATTCGGGTTGCAGTGCCTCTAATTTTATGGGGGGGGGCGGCTGCTCTGCAACCCACGCCCCCACCCACGCCCAGGGAGTCACCAGGGGATTTGTTCCCAGGGTCTCCAGTGCAGGGTGGTGTGACTCAGAATCCCCCTTGGCCGTAGCTTCGTGAAGCAGAATGTGTTTACGTTCCTATCTGGAGTGTAGTGAGGCTATAGATGCATGTGGCCACAGCACTGAAAGGGGCTAGAGAACTGGCCATCACTGCCGTTGAATTTGGGGGGGGGGAGGTCACATAAGAAGCAGCGTCTTTAACTGAACAGCAGTGAGAGAAAAGCTGTTTAAACTCGCCTTCCCGGTTACAGTCGGGGATTGCGCTTCCCTCCATCCTTCAACTACTTCTGTTTCCTTGTTTTTGATTTTTGATCATGAACTCAGACAATGTGACTTGCAGTTTTGTCAAGCGAGTCCTTGTTTTCTTCTGGGTAAAGACACTCTTGTACTTTGGGTGGTGTCTGGAGGGAAACAAAGCCTTCGCCATCAGGGGCGAAGACAGCACGCCGAGGCAGTTAACGGCTGCATCCTGATGGTTTCATTATCGACTTCTATTAAGCTCTCTCTGGGCTAAGAACCAAACTCCCCACAGCTCTGCAAAGCTGCATCGCTGGGTCTATTTGCTATTAAGTTTAAATCCTCATTTCTTCCCACGACACGCTTTTTGGCTTGGGATGGCTTCCCCTGGTCCTATGGAGACATCTGCAGAAGCCGAGGTGAGCGTCCCAGCCGCCAGCCTCCCTGCCCCCAGCGATGCCTCGCTGAACCTCTCCACCGACTCAGTGTCACCTCTCTCTCCCCCAGTGTCCCCCTCTCTCCTGCTACTTAGTCACTGGCCCCCCCCCACCCTCAGCCCTGAGGGCCGTTCTTCGTTCTGAAACACAACCAAATTCTTCTTGCAAGGTGAGTCCGGCCATCAGAAGTAAAGTAATGAGCTTATGATTAAAAGTACACCTTGATAGTGGAGCATCCATCAGGCTGTCAGAGAAACCCTGTCTCTGGAGCCGGTCTCATCAATCCGCCCTTTCAGTTATGTCCCCAGGTCAGGGCTGCGTGTGCACAGCTCTTAGTTTGGTGCCGAGACGTTCACGCAGTCGGGCCCCTCTTCCGTGGACTCTGGGGCCTCCTTTCGAAGTAACCTGTGTTGGGATCGAGCTGGCCACGTGGCCGTGGACCTGACGTTAAGCTGACCCGTGGCTGCGGGGCACAGAGCCCTCAGAGTCAGGGGCTGACTCTGCCAAGGCCCCACCTTATACATCCGCAGCCGCTGGCACTGGGAGGCCCCGTGTCCCGTCAGTAGGTGAGGAAGGACGGCGAGCAGACAGCCGAGTGCTTCTCAGCGGCCCTGCCCGCCGCGCACTCAGCATGAGAACCAGCCAGTGGCCTCGCTGCTCACGGGCGTCTCAGAAGCACTGGCTGGGCCAGGCGGCCGTGGGCCATGCCCAGGTCACTGCTGTGCCAGGAAGACGGGCTTCCGGCGGACTGCTGGCCTCAGCCCCTTTTGTAACCCAGGCTCATTTAAACATACGGAATTCCTGCGTAAGAGACGATATTATTTAAAATTAAATCTCAGCTGATGCCTGCGTTCTGTGGCTTCCGACACCTGCTCCAGGGTCCGCCTCGAACACAGTGGCGACACCGTGTGAAGCGAGGACACGCTCCGAGGTGTCCGTCGTCGCGAACGTGATTGCCTGCTGCACACCTCCAGGTGCCAGCTGTCGACTCAGTGAGCGTGTCGAGCAGCCCCCAGGCCGTGTGTGAACGCCGTCCGCCGCGTGGCGTTCATTGAACGCCCTTCTGCGCGTGAATAAAGCAGAGTTGGCCGCAGTGCGGAAGCCCCGCCTGCGGCTCCTCCACGATCTTCCAGAAGGCCTTGGGTCCGTTAGTGCAAAGTGGGCTTCACATACCTCAGCGACCTTCGGACTCACGCTCCACAGAAGTCTCCGGACGCAACAAGAGCTTGGGGGCGAATCCTGGCTGGGGCTTCTCCGCCCCAGCCCTGGCCTCCCTCGTGCACACCCCTCTCCCTGGCCACAGGTGCTGTGCCTCAGTTTCCTTCTCGCTCAGGTGCGCAAGGGGAAGCAGATAAGGCCTTAGGCTTGCTTCTTCCACTGCAAATAGTCCATGCTTGTTTATCCCTTTGACATTGAAAGTCATTCTTCCAGAGTCGGGGAAAAGGAGGGAAACACCCCATTTGTAGGGCTGACTGCTCATCTGTCTAGTTGAGTAACCTTCAGAAGGAGCAGGCCAGACCCCTTTGTTCAGAGACTGGTCTGAAGATGCCGTATACAGCAGTAAACCGAGAGGCCAGTTCTCCCAGAAGCCTGAGCAAGAACGTTTACAAAAACGGTCTGTCCCTCTGCAAACCAGCGAGGACTTGGTGCTCAGAGTCTCGCGCAGACAGCGGGGCCGAGTTGCCGTGGACAGGCCCAGCACCTGTGTCCCTTACGCCCAGTGTTCAGGCTCACCCCTGGGCACGACGGTCGGCGGACGCCGCCCCCAGATGCAGCGTGCGTGCACACGCGTTCTGCCGAAGGACAGGCGCCACCACCGCACTGAGCCCCGGCTGCCGGCGCAGCGGCTGCTCCCGGGCAAGGCCCGGCTCTTCCCGGAGCGTTCGACGCGGCCGCGCCCAGACGTGTGGCTGTCTCGAAGCTCCGAGGAGGAGGACAGGCCAGGATCACTGGTGGGGGACAAGGGGGCGCCCCAGGAAGCTTCCATTTGCTTTGGACAACAGGAAGCCCTGCCAGGAAGACTCCAGAATCACAGTTCTGGAAGCCGGGGGGCCTCTGTTCTGACGGACCGGGGACAGCGCCACCCCTGCCGCCGGCCAGTTCCCGTCCTCCCGCCTCCCCTGCTCCCACGGGCCGCACTTCATGTTTTCAGCAGCGCTGGGAACGTCCTGGGGAGGACTGTAGGTGAGTCTCTTTGGCTTTGAGGCGTTCATTGGGGTGTGTGAGGAAAGGGGAGAGGCATCCAACAACTTAGGAGGTTCAAAGTACAAAGAACTCGGCTTAAAAGCTTAACCTTTGCTCATAAGACAATCACCTCCTTTAAGGAGCCTCTCTTACGTGCCAATTCCCTCATGGTCCCCTCTGTCCTTGTCCGCCGGGGTGGTACAGTGTCCGCAGGACACGTTCCACAAAGACCTCGAGTTCACGGGGTTGTGGAAATACCCCGGATTGCACCCTCGCGGCCGCAGGCGATGCCCGCACTTGGTCACACCCAGCGCCTCGCGCCTTCCCGGCGGCCCTCCCCTTCTTCTGTGCCTTATTCGAGGACGTGAATTTCCCTTCGGAGGAATCCGAGGAGGACAGGATGCAGGGAACGCTCAGAGTGTTCATTAAGAGTTCGAAGAACGCAAGATTAATATCTTCTAACTAATATGCCCGGAAAGTGGCAGCTTCGACCTTTTGACCCCTAAGTGACTGAGACAGCTCTGTGACATTGAGCCGTCTGAGCGCTAAATCAAACCTGAGAGGCCTCGGCTCCTGCGAACAGAAACTAAGTGAGAGAAATGGCTATGGGTTTGAAGACGGACTGAGGCAAAGATTCAGTGAAGTGGTTGGTGCCTGCTGACGGTTGGAGACTTCGAGTAGATACTCAACACAAGGGAATAGTTTTTACTTCCTTATCTCTCTAAGTTGCCTATGCTTGTTCATTAATGAATGACAGGGAAATACTTACTTAAATGATTTGCTTTATAGACAAATCACGGTTTTTCAGAGAGCGCCGTTCTTAGTGACTTGTGCCTGAAAACAGTGTGACTTGGACATAGGTACCAAAATCTCTCTAGCACCACGTACAGTTTGTTAAAAGCCTCTGATTTTAGTTTTCCGAGTCTAAACCCGTGAAGTTACAGAATGTGTCATTACGAAGTCCACCTTCTAGGTCCCGTCATTTCGTGGGAATTTTTGTATTGCATCGAATTCCGTAACTTCAGAATTCTAGAGACCTTGCAGCTGACTCCTCTAGGGTGTGGTTTCCCAGGCGTTCACTGTGCTCGAACTCCTGGGGGCAGGAGTTTCCCGGAGTCGGAGCGGAGCGGAGGCGGCAGGAGAGGAAGCGCTTCCCCCCCCACCCCCCCACCCCCCCCCCCGTGCCTGCGCGCCCTCGTCCAATCTGTTCCTAAGGTAAAGCGCTTGGAATCCGACAGAAGGCAAAGGAGGCGGCGTTCCGAGGCTCGATAAACAAGGCCGGCTCCGCAAGCGTCATGGTTGTGGCTGAGAATCACCGCGAAGACCGGTGGGGCACTGAAAAATACACTGTTTGGATGTCAGGCTCAGCGATTCATTTAACTGTTATTGCCGCTCTGCGACTCCCAGGGGAGTCTCCCGCTCCCATTTTCAATATCAAATAACTCTGAACGGCCCATACGCAAATTTCATAAAGCGAAGTAACTCATTTTCCCGGAGCGGTCTTAGGGCTTCCATTTGCTAACTGATGGCAGCGGCTTCGGGGTGATGGACCTCTGTCCTCGCCCAGCAGGCTGTTTGCCTGGTGTCGGTGGGTATGGGGTGCGCAGTCACGACGGTCAAGGTCTTCCCATCCATGTCGTGGGCGAGGGTCCCCCTTCTCGAAGCCGTCTGTGCCCAGGGGCCAGGGCTGCCATGCCGTCCTACACACGATGGAAACGGAATCTCGCTTACGTCTCAGTCCAGGGGGCACGGCTGGCCCTGGGCGGCGGTGAGGTGGCGGGAGCCTCGTCTGTGCACCAAAGGCTGCAGGTTCGGTCCCCGGGCAGGGCCTGTGCGGGAGACAATCGAGCAGCGTTTCTCGTGGCGATGTTTCTCTCTCTCTCCCCCGCTGCCCGCCTTCTCGCTCTAAAATCAGTAAACAGAACCCGACGAGGGCTCAAAGGCATGAGGAATGGCCGGGCGGTGCCTGCGATTCCTTGGGCAGGGCTGTGGTTTCCGGAAGGTCCCTCCGGAAGGTCCCTCTTACAGCGGTAAAGAGTTCCTCCTCTCCCGACTCGGGGCCCTGAACGCTCCCTGCGACATCTCACTCAGCACGCACGGTGAGCCATTTGCTGGTGCGTTGAACTCTGGGGCCTCATTTCCTAAGTTGTGTGGTTGCCTTAAAAAAGGTGCTGACGGAGGACCCCACCCCCCTCGAACGTCCCAGTGGCACTGTGCAGAGTCCCAGGGCTGCGTGACGATCCTGGGGCCACAGCCCTCGGGCGCCCAGTGCACGCGGAGGGCGGAGCAGGCAGACCGCGTGGGCCGAGTTCTGACGGCCCCCCTCGCACCTCGCGGAGACGGCCGCGTTCCGTGTGTTCCAGGAGACGTGCCAGGGTGGGGAGCCCTGGCCTTGGCCCTCGTGGCTGCGCTTTTCCTGCTCTGTCCAGGCCTGGCCCGGGCCCACAGCGCTGGTCACTGGCAGGACTGTGGGGCTGGGGGCGGGGACTGTGTTTACGAAGCCGGGAAGTTCAGTGTCCCCGGGAACCAATGCAAACTGCATGACACGTGCGTAGTCACATCCATCTTAACCTGGGAAAGGGGTTCCAGAGGTTTGTCCCTTGCTGCTCACACGCACCCAAGTAGTCGAGGGAGGAGAATGTGTTCAAAGCCCATTTCCTCGGATTCTTGGACCTGTGCTCAGACCAAGGGCAGGAGGTGGTAAGATCTCAGTGTCCAGTGAGGTCCTGCAGTGGCTTCGTCTGACCTCAAGTTCCCCGAGGGTGTGGGGCCAGGCCTCGGTCCTCCTGGAACCCCCAGGACACCCAGGTCATCGGTAACAAGTGGCAGGATTGGAAAGAGAATCTAGTCTTCAGTGTTTCTGTTTTTAAAAAAGCAAAACTAAGTGGAACTTACAGGCCAGGAAAAAGCACAGCTGATTTTGCACAAAACAAAAATACCCTAAAATGAGTTGTTCGTGGATATTTTTAAATGTTCGGTTATTTTAAAACATGACCGACTTGCTGATCCGGGAGTGTGTTTCATGCCGGAGGGAGTGCTGGTGTCCCGGCCTTCGTCCCGGGGGAACGTGCAGCGTCGGTCCCGGCCGCACCGGGAACGCACCTGGACGGGCCTGGGCAGCAGCAGGGTGGGCCTCCACCCTCCCTCGGGAGTGGCGCTGAGGGGCACTGGGCGGGGGTCACAGGCGAGAGGAGGGGATGTCTTGCGTGGCTTCCAGCCTCCGGAAGTGACGTCTCCCGGGGAAGCGGTCCGTTCCACTTTGCTCCAGGACCGCATGCTGGACCGGCGCGCCCACACACGCGCTGACACGCTCCCAGAAAGCAGCGACCCCCACCCCACACCGGACCAGTCGGTCAGGGCAGCCACAGGGTGGCTCCTGTTCGGTGGGAAATCAGCGTAGACACCACGGGCTGCCTTTCTCCCGAGGGGAGGGCGGGCCTCGGCAGAGTGGGGTCTTATGCTAATCGCACTGGTAACCCCCGCTAATTTGTTGTATCAAAGTAAAGCAAATGCTGCTCTTTGACCCCAGGGACCTGCCGTTCTTTCCCTGGGTCCCTTCGGCGAGCTCAGATCCGTTTAGTAGGAGAATTGGCCAAGAATATAAATTAATAAAACAGGATTAGAGGGCGACACGGTCAGAGCCGAGTCCTTAATCCCAGTGAATAATTAATGATGGTGGTTCAGGGTTTCTCGGAATACTTTTTACATTTGAATAGCAAATAGCTTCCAAATAATCTGCCTGTGCAAACCCCAGGCGACTCCGGAAAGTGCCTCGCCGGGATGGCGTCGCCGCAGCGGGCCTGCACGGCCTCCTCGGTGCACGCGCTCTTCCGGGCAGTGTTGCGGGGGGGGGGTGGGGGGGGGAGGCCACGCCCCTACCCACGAATACCCTCCACCCTTAACTACTAAAAATGTATTGAAGACTTTCTGCCATTCCGTCTTAGGTTGTAGGCCTCCAAAATCAGTTGGTACCAGTGACGGACCAGCCTCCAGACCGCAAAGGTTCCAAGGTGGGCGCCCCTCAGAATCGAACGTGCGTGGAGCGCCTGCCGCACTCAGCGCCCACTCCAGGAGCCAGGGGAGCCCCGGGCACAGAGCCCTCAGCCAGGCTGCCTGGGTGCGGCTGCTTGTGTGTCCGGGGAACGTACTTCTCCAGGAAATACGTTTGACTTGCGCTGCGCTGGTGCAGGCGAACTCAGTGAAGCGGGGCTGTTCCCGACCGCTGTGCCACGTCTGCCTGTTATCGACCGGACTCACGTGTACCCGGTAGCCGGGCGAGTCCTGGTGACTGAGTGCAGCTGGGTCACCTCCCCCAACTGCCCCCATGGATCCCGGAATGCCACCTTCCATGTGGCCGGGGTTTGCTTTTGCTCAGCTCCCTGGGGTGTTAGCTGTAAATAACCTGCAAAGGAACAGAAAGAACTTCAGCTGAGGTTGATTCATGAGCACCCCAATTCTCCCGTTGCACCCCGAACTCTTCCTGGTGCCCCAGAGGGGCAGAGGGGCCAGAACCGATGCAGAGGCCCAGATGCAGGCAAAGCCCGCTGGTCAGGGATGGACGATTGGCAGCTCGTGCTCCCCCGCGAGGGCCCCTGAGTCGGGCGTCCGCAGCGCTCTTGCAGCCAGACCTTGCACAGGACTGTGAAGGAAATGGTTTATCTGCCCGGGAGAGCAGCCCCCCGCTGGACGTCCGCCAACCACCGGTTCCCTGGCCTGCGGCCTTCACATTGTCCGAACCTGCAGGGGTGAGACCCGGAGCTCCGAGGGACATGGGACCGACTCCCCGTGCGGGGTAGAAGATCAGAGAGCGCCCCACGTTGGAGAAAAGGAGGCCAGGGCCCACAGGGGGTCCAGTCTGGGCTTGGGGTACCCGGTAAGGGTGGTACAGCTGGTTCTCACTTGTCCGAGGCACTGGAAGAGGACTTAGCCATTTTCAGGGGCTGTACCTCAGAGCCCCGGCGGCTGGGCCCCAAGGTCTGAGGGCCGTGGGAGAGTGCGTGGGCGTCCTCAGAAGTCAAGGGTGGTGCTGTGCGGAGGGAGACGTTTTAAATTTCTGGTGAGATTTTCAGTTCAGATGAACTTGAGAATGAGTGTGGCCCCAGCAGGGTTCCCTCAGAACAGCCCACTTCAGCTTGGATCGTCAGTCTGTGGATCGGTTAGTAATGTCGGAGTAGACAGAATTCAGCGCTTCTTGAAGGTTTTTATACGTTGCGGCAGGAAATTAGCGGCGAACCCTAATTACTTAACCGAGTATTTGTGGAGCGTGCACTGTACTGGCCGCACTGTTAATCCCTTGGACCGGGACGAGGAAAATAGCAAACCCCAACTTTGCTTTCAAGGATCTTTCTTATAATGTGCGTACCGAGAGGAAAAGGGAACAGACTCATAAAATAATGAGAAGTCCAGCCTCAACTACAGGAAAAAACTGTTTTATACAGTTAATTCTTGTGTGTGTGGACAATTTAATTTTTCAAGTCAACCGGTCAAAATGTGAAATTGCGAAGGAACCTCTTGAATATTTCTTGTCTCCAAGCTCACAGTTGCTTTCAATTAGCGGGGACTTTGGGCTAGCCTTGGGAATGAAGTAGATGTATCTTTCATCAGCAGGCCCATAAATCATGAAGAAAAAAGCGGCACTTACACCCACCTAACAGTCGTGCCAGGAGGGGCCGGCGAGCTGTTTGAGCTCGAGAAACCTCACCGTCGCCAACTCCCCCGGAGTTCCGGAGAAGTCCTGTTTATCCTGAAACCGCCGCACACAGAAAGTAGCCACTCAGGAGAATTTCTTACTTTATAGACTCAAAAAAAGGGGGCTCCGAGCACCTTCCTTACCTGGGAGGCGAGACCCTGGCTGTGGCTCGGACTCCCGCTAGCAGGGAGTCAGGGCGAGCGTGGCCCTCCGGGGTCTTCCAGGATCTCATCTGCGAGATGAGTTCTCTGCGGGGCTCGGTTCCTTCGGCTTTGCCATCCTGTCTCCGTCCTGAAAAGGCCGTTAGGGTAAAGGTAGCTGACAGAGGTGACGCTCTCCCCCCAGCCCCCCCAAAAAACAATCACTGTTGAGCACCATCTCCATAGAGCTAGGCTAGGGATCCAGGACCTCGCGCAGCCGGGCCCAGGCTCCAGGGGCCCCCCTCCCCCGGGGCTCGCTCCCTGGACTTGAGCCCGCAGAGGGCAGGGAGAGCAGAGCTGGGCAGGGCTCCGGGGAGGGGCCGGGTCTCCCAGCGGTTGGTCACTCGTGGACTCCTGCTCCGTCTTCCAGGGTTCAGAGAGCCTGCCGCGCGCCCGGCCCTGGCCCACAGGCGAGGATGCGCCACTTCAGGGAGGAAGCCATTCAACGAACGAGCAAACAGAACAAAACGGAAACACGCTCGTCAGATAACTTCGAGCAGTGACGCGGTGCTGTCGGGGGAGGAGCACGCTGAGTTGGGGAGCCGGCGGCGCGACAAGAAGGGGATACGAGAGGAACTCCGCGGCTTCCAGGGAGAGGGACGCGCGTTTTCCCCGCAGGGGTCTGAGGGGCGGTTCCAGGGGGGCGCACGCCTGGGGCTCCCCTGCCGTTCTCGGATGGAGGTTCTCCTCGCGCCCCTCCGTGACTCCCTGGGCGCACCCCTCATCCGTTCCGCCCAGAAAACTTGGTGAACTCGAGGTCACTAACAGCGGGGTGGGGGTGTACAGCGGGCTGCGCCCATTGAATTCTGGGAAAAGAAAGGGCGGGGCTTGCGAGCGGCAGGCGCGGCCACTCAGAGCGAAGGACAGAGTGATGGGCGGCTTTCGGCGACGACGGCTGGGGAGGCTAGCCGCGAGCTCAGGATGCCTTCGTCTGTACCTGCCCGGCGTTTCCGTGTGACCAGGCAGCGTTCGGATTCTCCTGTGAACTTCCGCGAAGATGAGTCTTCAGGCGACATCCGATGAACCGCAGGCGCGGCCCCTTTGGGAGTCCGAGGGCCGTGCAGGCTGGGCAGAGGCTCCCAGACAGCAGGAAGCTCCGGTGGGGCGGGCGCAGGGGACGGGAGGCGCCGCTGAGGCTTCGGAGTTCGAAGTGGAAAATCAGCTTGTCAGCACCTACACGGAAGGCAGCCGGGGTTCTGATGGGGGCTGCGCTGGATCCCTCGGTCCTTTTGGGCAGAACCGCCCCGGCGACACGGTTAAGTCCTCCAGCGCGCGAGCGTGGGGTGCTTCCGGTTAGTTAGAGCCTTCAGTTTTTTCCAACCAGACTTTGTAGTTTTCAAGAGTATGTCTTTCTGCTTCTTGTACTGAATTTACTCTTAATTTATTCTTTATGATCCTATTGCACATTGCGTTGTGTTTTTTAGTTCATTTTCGGATTGTACATCGCGAGCGTGTAGAGATTAAATTGACTTTGTATAGTGACCTTGTGTCCTGCCACCTTGTTGAACTCGTTAGTTCTAAATGTTTTTAGTGTGTTGCCATGGATTTTTAATGCACTATCACGTCACCAGTTTTACCTCTCCCCTTCCAGTCTCGGTGCTTTTCACTTCTTTCCCGGCCTGCTTGCCCTGGCTGGAGCCTCCCACACACGGCGGAAGGGAAGTGGTGGGAAGGACATCCCTGTCTCGCTCCTGATCTTCAGGAAAACACGCAGCATCTCAGCACTTAGTGTGCCGTTCGCTGTGGTTTTCTCCGAGGGGTTCTTTGTCCAGTTGAGGAAGTTCTGTTCCCAGTCTGCTGAGTGGTCCTACCCATAAAGGTAACTGTGTTGTCACATAGATTTTCTGCATCTGTTGAGAGGATGACGTGGCTTTTGGTTTTTGTCCATTTGATGGGATGTATTACATGAATTGATCGTGGGATTTTTGAGCCAAACTTTTACTTATGGGGCAAATCCCACCTAGTGACAATGCATGATTCCTTTTTATGCATTTGCTAGACTTGGATTGCTCGTATTTTCTTGAATAGTTTGCATCCATATTCTAAGAGATATTAGTCTGTAATTTTCATTCTTGTGATGTACTTGTCTGGTTATGTTACCCACATAATTCTGGCCTCACAGAATGAAATGAGAAATGTTTCCTCTTATTCAGTTTTTGGAAGAGTTTGTGAAGAATTGATATGAATTCTTTAGAGTTAAATACTTTGAGTATTCCCCATAAATTATAGTCATAAATGAGATGAACACACAGGTCCTTCTCCGTCTCTATTGTGCTTCTGTTTTATCCTCCTGCAACGCATTGGAGAGTCGGGCTAGGAGCCCCAGAAGGGCTCCCCGCCACGGCCATGGGCCGCGTCCCCTGGGAGGAGGTGCCTGACAGCCAGGGCGCAGCGGGTCTGGGAGGCCCTGCCCACCTGGGAGGCGGGGCCCGGGTCGGGGTTTCCCTCCTGGGTTCGTTCCCTGTCGCTGACGACTCCCGGTGCAGGAGGTGGACCCACACGCCCGGCACGCACGCCGCTGTCTCGGCCTGGGAGGCGCGCTCCCGGAGAGGCGGGCCGGGACCTCTTCTCTGACGCCAGGACGAATGACTCTCCCACGAGTCGCTCCTTCGGGGCCGGTCCCTCCCTCGGCGTCCGGGTTCCCGGTCTGGCCGACGCGAGCACCGCAGACACCGCTTTAACTCTGTGATAATTCTGACCGCACGCAGCGCCCCCACTGCAGCCGGGATGCCTTAGGAATGCGCTCACAGAGAGGGGGTGGTGTGGAGGTGATGACATTTCTGTGGCCTTCTTTTTTTTTTTACTCTGGCTTAGCATCAACTTGTTCAAACAAAAGAGAATGGAGACTGATTAAATATCAGGGTGGGACTCTAATGAAAGCTAAGCCCACGGCAAATATGTGGGGGCCGTTTCCGCTCCGACTGCGGCGGGGCAGACTTCAGGGGACGGCCACGCGGGGCTCTCGCTGGCCAGGACAGGAGCCGGGTCGCGGCCCCTGGCCATGGCCGGCCCCCGAGCTGGGCTCCCGGGCCGCCTCCTGTGTCGTCCGATGGCGCGTTAACGGTGCTGTCGGGGGAGAGAGCCCTCCAGGAGGGCCTCTGCTTTGGGAAATCACGGGAACTCGTTACGGTCCTGACACTTCTCTGGCCTCTTTGAGCAAAGAGGGCAGTTGAGAGCGGGTGAGGGGACGCTTCCCCGAGCGTTAGGAAGCACCCGGGTTTCGGTTGGCGGCACTCGCCAGGGCAGGGGCCAGGCGTCTCACCTGCAGTTCACCTGTCACAAGTCAGAAACCTAGCATGTCACCCGGTCACCTCCAGACAGCAGGTACTTGCTCTTATTCGACTCTGCGCCAAGACACTGGGCCGCCCGGCCTTGCCCGGCCCGGCGGTGCACTGGGTGGCCAGCACCCGGGCTTGTCGCCAGGGCTCCGCCTCGTTCCGGCCTCTCCCTGACACCGGCTGCCTCTCCCGCCCGGGCTGTGCCCTGGCCTCTGTGTCCAAGGACCCAGGGCAGAACGCACGCGGCTGGGCCACTCGCAGCACTGAAGGGAAGCTGCGTAACTAGATGAGCAATAAGTAAACCTGCACCGCCGTCGGAACCCTGCTGGTCGAACACTCCTGACCAGGGACCTGGGGAGCAAGTGGGCAGGAGAGCAGGAGAGACGCCGCGTTCCGCTCCCCAAACCAGCTCTGCCTCGGACCAGCCCCGTGCCCTGTGAGCTTCGGGGTCGTCCTGTGCAGGGTCCACTCAGGTCACGGAAGCCGAAGGCCCTCTGCGCCCGGTGGGTGTCAGGATCTGTCTCTGCTTGTCACGGTGACTTTGGTCTTTCTTGGCCTCTGTTTTCCTGCTTCAAAATTAAGATAACAATACAGTATCCACTTCAGTCTTAGGAACTTCCCATCTGTTCCATTCCACACGCCTCTGCTGAGGGGCCCTTCTCGGTGACGTCACAGAACCAGCTCTTACGGGTGTGTGATCCTGGGCTCTTCGGAGAATCAGGTGCCTGGAGTAGACGCCCTTTGACTGGCCTGTCCCTCCCCCTTCCCTTTGGGAACCGCCGCCTAACCCCGCACGGTCTTCGTGGGACGGCCGGAAGGCAGCGTGTGGCCCCACCTGGGCTGATCGTAAGCTTCCCGGGCGCCGGTCCCGGGTCCGGGGGGTGGACAGGGGGGTGGACACGCAGACCGCTCATCGTCCTCCCAACTCTTCTGTGAGCGGGAGGTGGAGAGTGACTCCTTCATGCTCTTGCGGGTGTAGACTCAACGTGGCGTCCCAGCCTGGGAGGAGGGACAGGGGACGTGGCTCTAGCCAGCAGCAGAGAGGCGGTCTCGCGGGAGACAGGGAAGGGAAATGGGGGGTGGGCGGGAGAGCCTGTCGGAGCCAAGGCTCCTGAAGCGGCCCACCCCGCCAGCCTTGCCTGGCAACTCGCTGTCCCGGCGCCCACATAAACCCTCTGTCCCCTCCGCTGTTGCTTTTCCGTTGGCGGCCATGTGCTTGAACTAGTTGGAGGGGGTTCCTCTGGCTCCCTATAGGCCCACAGAGAGCACCGGCTCTGTAGCAGGTGAGCGGCGCAGGCCCTGCCGGGCGAGCGGTGCCCCCAGCAGCGGGGCCCTGGCCTCGGCTGCAGGACAGGATCCCCGTGGGGCCTTCGGTCTGGGTGGCTGCCTTCCCGGCACCCAGCAGGTCTCTGCGAAATGGTGTTTGGCCCTTAGGGGAACCCCCAAAGTCTTTCAGCGCTCCTCCCGCCCTGCAGATGAAGGAACGGCGACCCAGAGGCCCTGGGAGACGTCCCTGCGGTGGCGCAGCGAGGCACAGGGCCGCAGCCTCGTCCCGTGCCGTCTCCCAGCTTTGCTGTTCAGAAGGAAGCCGGGGAGCGGCAGGGACAGGAAACCCCTCTGCCCAAACGCTTCCCTCCGCAGAATGGCGGGAGCGAAACGCGAGGCCCTTATGAGAACTCACAGTAATTTCTCACACCATCCCGGCCCACTTCCATTTCTAATGCATTTTTCTCCAGCTTGTGAGCACTACTCAGACCAGATGTTGGGAAAGCTCTCCCCTTGAAGAGTTAATGACTCCGAATCTGTTTGATTCCTCGGTTCCACCGGGGCTTGTGCGGGAGCCACGGCCAGGGAAGGAGAGTGAAAAGAAATCCTCTCGGTCAGGGATTATGTATCCGCTGCCCTGGCTTCAGGCGGAGACCGAGGCTGTGACGTCCTCACCGGGCTTAGCATTTACCCTGCGCTGCTGGCTCTGTTTGAACATCCTGCCTTCAGACCGCCAGGCTTTAGCTGAGCCGTGCACCAGGCTCCCTGCTCACACTACAAATTCCAAGAAAAGTCAAGGAGATTTAGTGCCCGGGTTTGATCTTTAAATGACCAGTAGGTTTCATCCTCGTGTAAAGGCAGTTAAAACCCTTCTCCCCGCCCCGTCCGCCTTCTCCCCAGCGTGCGTCAGCCCTTCCCACGGGCGCCGGGCGGCCAGTAGGCCCTCTGGTCAGCCGTCTGGGGGGAGCCGTTGGGGCCTAGTGGGACAGGAGGGCGCAGGCCTGGACCTGCCACTCAGCGGCCGTGTGGTCCCAGGTCAGCCGTGTCCCTTGGCCGCTCTCAGCTCCCGCGGTGGTCAGGCGAGGCCTGAGACCAGCGACTCGAAAGGCCCGTCTCGTCTCTGAAACGCTGTAAAATTGTACCAACAGCCATTGAGGTTCATGCGTGATGTAGTTCATGTTCTGCAATACAGCTTCGGTTTCTGATTCTTACTTAACGTCACCACAGTAGGCTGAGACGCGTCCGTCACCCCACACGGTCACAGTTGTTTTTTATTTTCTTTTTGACGAGCACTTTAAGATGCCCCTGTAAAAACTGTCACACACACGGCAGTCTTGCTGACTCTGGCTCCCACATGGAGCCTGGCGTCCCCGGGACTGACTGGTCTCGAGACTGGAGGTCTGTGCCTTCCACCCCTTCCCGCCTCCCCGCTCCCCAGCCCAGCCCCGCCCTGCCCCCCCCCCGCCCACCGTTACTATAGACCCCACCCGTACTGGCCTGCAGCTTTTCTCTCAGGTGCTCCCCTCTGACCGGCGCCAGGCCGGCCCACCCTCAAGGACGGTGCGGGGATTCCAGGCAGACGCAGCCCCGAGCCCGAGAGGGGACGCACCGTGTCCACGTTGAGTGGGCTGGCCCCTCGGCCTCCTGCCCTCTCTCGAGGCTTCCGGCCAGCTGTCTCCACGTCCCCTTTTTCTGCGTGAACTCCCATGCCCCAGAGCAGGTCGCCCACCGCAGAGTGGGAGCCCAGCCCCCTCTCCCGTGAAACAAATAGATTTTTCATTGAAATCAACATATCTTTCTGAATCGAATAGGTTTTCATGGGGCCAATAAATTTCTTCAAAACAATGCATTTTTATTACAACATATTTCTGTTCAAACCAATACTTTTTGACAACCAGATATTAATGACCTGGCCAGAACTATAAATTTACCCCAAACTATGTGTTTTCTCAGAAGAAAATAATTTTTCTTATACAAACACATTTTTATTTGAATCAATCCTTTTCTGAAATCAGATATGTTTCTGCAGGGGACACCAGTAACCTCTTTACTAAGAAATGTCACTTTGTTTAAAGGAACACAACCCAGGTTTCAAGCTATCCTGGTCTTTATTCAAAAGTGAGGGAGGTCCGGGGTAGGAAAGGGAGTCTGCTTCCTGGTCACCCACAAATGCAGGACGGTAGCCACAGACACAACTCGGAGAGCCTCCGAGAAACCGCCGTCCGGTGCTGCGTGCTGTCGGGGCCTCGAAAGCGCCCGGCGTCCCTGGGAGCCGCAGAGACAGGGACCCCATCCAGCCCCCCCAGACGCACCAGCGGGGAGCCCGGGAGCCCCGGGCCTGGGGGGTCGCTGATTGTGGTGCAGGCGGCAACCGAGGTCCAGGAGGCCCCTGCTCTAAGGGAGGAATCTCACCACCTCTGGGGAGGGAGACTTTGCATCAGCCTTTCCTGGGAGCCGGTCCCACGTCTTGGACACGGAGTTCTGACCAACCCCACGCCCCCCGTGGAGATCACATAGGAGAAATTCACAGGTTGGTCTCAAAAGTCATAAGGGGCTTCGCGTTTCCAACAGGGGCACAGCGCGGAAACCGCTCCGGGGCCTGCCCTCGGGTTCAGATGCAAGGGCGAGGCGCGTCTCCAGGGCGCGCTCCCTTGCTCTGCAAGCGCGCACCCAGGCGGCCTGCTCCAACGGCTCTGCCCGGGCTCAGAGCAGACTCGAGGCCTGAGAGCGCCGGGAACACAGGTCCTCGACTTTGGAGCCAGTCCTCTGCCCACCCCGAGTTCCTCCCGGTCAGCTCTCAGGTCACCAGGTCGCCGCTCTTGGGGGACGGGGTTAGGAAGACGCCCACGTTCCCGTCCTGACCTCTCGCAGCCTCCAGCCCCGTGGCCAGCTCCGCCCACCTTGGCCAGCTCCGCCCACCTCGGCCAGCTCCGCCCCCCTGTCTGGGTTCTCGCTGTGCACCGGCTCTGTGCTCTCTCCTCCGGGACAGGCGGGAGCGGAGATTCGTGCGAGGAGCCCCCAGGGGCCCCATGTAGTGTCTTCATGTGTCACGGAGTGTCCCTCCCTGCAGCCCCTCATTTTAGGGGGAAAAACAACATTAAAATTAGAATTATGGACACCCGCCTCCTTGGAAAGAGCACAACCCACCACTCCTTGTTGGTTGATTGTGGATTTCTTGCTATTTTTCTTTTCACTTTTCCCCAAAGTTTTGATCCAGTGTCTCTCAACATTTCCCACTGAACTATTCCCACAGGACAGACCCTCCCCCCAAAGCTGGGGCCTTTGGCGGAGAGGCCTGCGTGTGTGTGTGAACCGCCCCGTCGATCCGAATGTGGCATTCCGTGTTGTTGGACAGGCACCGGCTTTCACAGAGCGCCCTTTGTGTGGAGATTTCCTGCAGCCAGCGTTCACCCCGATTCTGCGTCTCTCCTAACGGAGTGAAAGGGGGCTCGGGGACCGGTGTCCTGCTGCTGCCCACCCCGGACCGCCCCTGCCCTGTCACCGCGCCTCCCGGGCCCTCTGTGGGCCAGCCCCCCCAGCCTGGACGTTCGGGCCCTGACGAGTCCCAGTCCCCGAGAGCGGCTTCCTCCCAGAGGCCCACCTGGCGCTCAGCTGGTTCCCTCCCTCCGATAAAATCTCTGCCCGCACCTGCGATGCATCCCGGGCACCAGCGTGTCAGCCCCTCATCCCGCAGGCCTGGGCGCGCATGGGCGCAGAGCTCCGGGAGGGACTGGACTGAACGGGTGTGTGACCTCGTCTGAGTGCCGCGCCGCGCCGCTCCGCACGAGCTTCTCGTCTGGGTCTCCGTTTCGGGTCGCGAACCTGGGCCGCAGTCCCAGTCCTCGCAGTCGGGCATCCCTGCGCTTCCTGGGTGCGCGCGTCATCCGCCGCCTCCCCATACCCTCTGCTGAGCCGAGCTACGTGGAAACGGGCTAATGAGGTTTCTTAGGGTCACTCTGTGGCCGACCAGCTGCGGGACCCTGAGATGCCTGCCCTCCCTCCCTGAAAAACAGGGACGGGGACGCTTCCCGGGCAAGGCTGCGGTTGGAGGGGCGTTTAGGAAGTCGGGTGACACGCACGCCCACCAGCTGGGCCAGCTTCCAGCCTCTTCGTCCGTCCGGGACAGACTCTGCAGGCCCAGGCGGCAGCCCCCACACACGGCGGGGGGGGCGGTGCACCGACAGCCACGAGGGCAGCTTTTCGGGAAAACGGGCGTCACTTTAAAACGTCGTCGTCACCAGAGAAAAGTAGCCCCTGTCGCCCTTGTTTGGTGTTGAGTCAGGGGCCGGTGACGTCAGCTCTCACAGCGGCGCAGGTCCTGGGTTTGCCGGTCTCCGCCCCAGAGTCCCTGCCTGCGCTTCGCGCGGAGACGCACCGCCCCTGTGGGCCCCCCTGGAGCGTGCGTGGCCTTATCACCCAAGGTGACCTCTGCGTTTGATGTGAAACGAGTAAATGAAAACAGCCCTGCCCGTCCCCAGAACTCGGCTCTACCTCCCAGGCGCTCCCTCAAAAAG
Source organism: Glossophaga mutica (assembly GCA_039655065.1). Lineage (NCBI taxonomy): Eukaryota > Metazoa > Chordata > Mammalia > Chiroptera > Phyllostomidae > Glossophaga > Glossophaga mutica. The sequence goes on from CM077316.1 coordinate 53,111,789, forward strand.
GGAGGCCCAGCAACAGTGCAGGGACTCGGCTCCCCAACTTACTGGGTGACAAAGCCCTCGGCGACAGAGCACCTACCCTGTGCACGCCGTTCCCAAGCGTCACTGCGCTGGGCCCTGGCCCGGGAGGACACTGATGCCCGTGGGCAGACACGAAGCCCTGGGCCATGAGCTGCCAGGGCCACCGGATGGGAGGCTGGGATGCGGCCCCCTGGGTGCCGTCCCCAGGCCAGACCGCCCGCCGACGTTCCCGGGGCGGAGGGCCACACCCGAGGCGTCCATGGCAGTGCGGCACAGGACCGGTTACTTTTCTGCACTCATCTGGTGTGGGTTCCACGTGGATGGAAAAAAACGTGGTGAGGAACGTGCAGCCAGGAGACGCAACCCCGGGGCGGATTTCGACAGACGGACGGCAGCGCTGGCCCTGCCGCAGGGCCGCCCAGGCCGGATAAAGCCACTGCCGCCCGCGGCTCGGTGTCCTGGCGGAAGGACCTTTGTAAATAACCGAGGCTCCTTTTCTCTTTAAAGGAGAATTAAACGAATGTTGGTTGTTTGCTTAACTAGGCAACTTGACCTTCACAGCTAGAGATCTTTCTCTTCCCATAAAAGGCGAGGCCCTCGGGATCACAAGGCCCTCCGTGAACTTGTGGGGCAGCCCCGCATGCGCAAGGAGGGTCCCCCGAAAAGCATCTTCGCCCCAGACGGCCCCCGCCGGGCGTGCCAGCGTTGTGCCGGGGTGGAGCAGAGGGCTGGGTGCCACGCATTTGTTTTCCATTGAACAGGATTAGGGCTCCTGACACGGATGATGAATCACCGCATTGCAGACGGCTGACGAACGCGGCGGAGAGTGCGCTCGGACGGCGGGAGCACGCAATCTCTCCCGAACAGCTGCTGGGTGTTCCTGCCTCCCCCGCCCCAGCTCCTCTCTCGTCCCTGTCTCCCCTTTCTCTCCGGCTCCGTTTTCCCTCCCTCCCCGCCCTTCACAGTCGTTCAGCCCATCCTCGTCGATGCCGATTCTCGGATTCTCCGGTTCTCTCTTCCTTTCCACCCTTACCCTCCCTTTTTCCTCTGACGCGTGTACCAGCCCCCGAGCAGAGGGTCCAGGAGGCTGGCTTTGAAGGCATGGACTGCCTGGCAGCCGCCCCCCCCCGCCCCCGCCCCCGCCACGCAGGGGCCGTGGAGAGGAGGTGCCCCCCCCGCCCCCCGCTGACTGGGACACAGGGCGCACGCAGATCTTGAGGAAAAACAGCGCCAGGAACAGGGCTTGCGTCAACAGGGGCCGCCAGCTCTGGCGCCCTCAGCAGCTCACGCTGGGTGGGGGTCGACCCGGAGGGAGATGGCTCGCCCCCAGTCGGCTCCGGCTTGTCAGTCTGCTCCTGGACTGGAGACTCGGGCTCCCCTCGGAACCTCAGGGCTTTGGGGAAGCCGTGCGCTGTGAGCCCCTTGAGCCCCTTGGGAAGGCAGGGCCATCACAGGTGCTTGCAGGTCGATGGCCCGGAGCAGGCTCTGCGGAGGCTAATTGTCCTGTCCAATCCCTGGCTCAGGCGTGCCGGTCGCATCACTCAGTCTGTGGTCCTCGGCCCTCAGTGTGCGCCAGTATCATCAGGAAAATGCGAAAATGCCGACCGCTGCTGCCCACCCACCCGAGCTGCTGACCCGTTGAGTCCCGGCTGTGGTCCCAGAATGTCCTCTTGCTGGCAGTGCCCGGGCGGTCCTGGCCTGGCCGCTCTGGGACCCCACCTGGAGAGTCGCTTCCCGAAGTGACTTCCCACCCGCTCCTTCCCCTCCTTTGAAAACGCACTTGTGGCTTAGAAAACGCAGGATCCCTCTCAGAGAAAGGGAACACCCGAGCCAAAGCTGGCCCAATGGCAGGAACGAGGACCATGTGTCCGAGAAAGTGACCCGAGGCACGGGCGTAAACTAGCTGGCACCCTCGACCTTCCAGAGTCTTCTCCTCTCACCCCCATTGACGGAGCCCCTCCCCTGCGCCACGCCCGCGAGGTCTGTCTGTGGCACCCCCTCTCCAGCTCCTCATTTCAGCCCCGCCACGTCCAGCGTGGTGGTCCCCACGGAGATGGGGCCCCGTGTCTCTCACGCCCTGCCTGCCTAAAGCTTTAGAGCGGTTTCATACGTGCTTCTCATGACGACTCCTACATAGGTGTTTATCAAAACTTAGCTGGCCAGGCCAAACAGATCAGCAAGCTGGCGGGCCCCGTACCCGCCGCCCCCGCCCAAACCGGACTGCGCCGCCTCTCAGCGGGCCAGGATCGATTCGCGGTCGTCACCGCGTCTGAACCTCCTCCGTCGGGTCACTTTGTCCACGTCGACTTCCCTGAGTTGCATCGTGGGACGGGGCCTTGCGGAGGGCGCCGACGCAGGAAAACGGGAGCGAGCGTACAGCGCCGAGCCCTGGCCTCCGGCTGGACGCTCAGGTGCCCGTCGCCCTGCGCTGCTCCTCCTCGCCGTCCCCAGATGCGGCCTCTGCGCGTGCGTGACAACCGTGAGAGCTGTGGCGGGCCTGACGTGCCGCACGCGTGGGCCGTGAGGGGCACAGGGGCCTCAGCCCCTGGGGACACGAGGCTGGCTCTCCAGACCAGCGTCCCCAGGCCTCTCGAGGGCTTGTGAAGGTGTCGGCTTCTCACCCGCAAACGGGGGCAGCCCAGGCCGGAGAGCCGACCCACTGCCCAGAGCTGGTGCCGCCGTGAGGGGGGGGCCGTCTCAACCCCGGAGCGTCTGCCTCGCAACCGTGCCAGGAGGGGAGGGCGCTCGCTGCCACCCGTGTGGTCTCGAAAAGCCGGCCGTCACCTCTAGCCGAAGGACAGAAGCCCAGAAAGCTTCGGAAATAGCAACGGTTACGTTTCCAGGAACGTCAGCTCACTTACGCCGCGCGCAGTGGCCTTAGGTAGCTCACTCGGCTGTCCGAGTAGCTTTCTCTGGGGTGTGGGCGAGATGGCGGCTTGTCCATGACGAGGCGCCTCTCCAGCGTCGTGGTCCCTGACGGTTTTTAAGACTAGATTTGAACCCGAGAGCTTCGTCAACATGGCGTTTTGCATGCGGTTTCCCTGAGGGTTTTCTGTTTTAAGCAAACAGGACTGGGGCGACGAGCTGAGGGCCTTCGGTGACGTTTGCGTTTGGATCTTGTGCGTGGACTTGACGTGGGCGCGGAGACGGGCTCCGGCGTGAGAGCGGTGGAGCGCACCCTGGTGCCCCCGAGACTTCTGTCTGTCCAGCCGAGCTTGGACAGACGGAGCGCCGAGCAAGGCGGAGTCCCTCCGTTCCCGACTCTCCCCGGCCCCCAAGACCAGGGCCTGCCTTCTCGTAAGGTGCCCCTGCTTCACCCAGAAGTGCCCTGGGCGGCGGCCTGCGGCTGGACGTGGTGACCGTGGCTCCCCGCTCCCCGTCGGAGCCTGGTCCTCTCCCAGCCCATCGGGCGTGTCTGCCTGGGAGCCACGGACACGGTGCACGAACGGGTCAATCCAAGAGAGGGTGGCGACTGAGTTGTCCTGGAGTTCCAGAACTTCGTTGGAATTTGATGATTTCACCACAACTCTTTCATCGTGAATCCCCTGGTGTGTGCAGCGGGGACGCGCCTTCCGTGTCGCGGAAGGAGAGGAACTGAGTCACAATTACAAGGAAGAGCCTGTGCACCGTCTTGCTCATTTCCTGTGCCCCCCCACCCCCGCCCCATCCCCAGCTGCAGAACCCCAGGAAGAGGAAGGGTGGGAGGGTGGCCCGCGTCCCTGGTGTGCTGGGTGCGGACGACTCCTCGGCACTCCTCGCGGTCTGCAGCCTCCCGCCCTGTCCCCCCCCCCCCCCGTGGTGCAGGGTGTTCCGACAGGCTGCTCGGAAAGTGTTTGCACAACACGTGACGTGGGGCTTGCTGTCACCAGGCAGAGTCCCCTGTGGGGAAGCAGTGCTGGAGGACCTCTTCCGCGGTCACGAGAGCCAGGGAGCCCAGGAGCCGTGCCGGACGATGAAAGCCAGGAGCACCAAGTGAACCCCTCGGGTGCAGGAAGGGCGCCTTATCCCCGACCGAGGCCTGTCCAGGCTCCAGGCTGCCGGGTGTCTGAGGGTGCCGCTGTCGCACAGCTGGAGTCCTCCATGGGGCACATTCAGGCAGCAAGTGTCAGGAAGACAGGCAGGCCCGGTGCTCACACAGCCTTTGGGAGGGTGCTCATCATGACAGTCCCACACAGGGCCCTCCCCGGGTCCCCACACACCGAAACTGGAGGGGGGATGAGAGTTAGATTAAATCATGAAAAGATAATCGGTCCTAAATTTGGAAGTGACTTCCACTTTCCCAACTGTCTTCCTGCCCACGGACACCGACCCGGCGCCGTGCGTCCTGAGACAGCGCTCCTCTGCGGTGCGTTCGCAGGGGACCGCAGCCCTCCCGCAGGGTTGACCGCCCGTGCAAACCCCAGAGACCACCCCTCCCCATTCTTCCCGGACGCCGAGGCATGGTGGGAAGCGTCCCAGATCCCGGAGCCCCCAGCGCGCAGCAGGGCGCCGAGCGCTCGGCTTTGCTGGGCTCCTGTTTCTGTGAACGGAGGGCTGACGCAGGCGGGTGTGCGTCTCCAGCCTCCCTGCTCAGCCTTGTCCCGCTTCTCTTTGCGTGACCCCGGCGTTTGGTGTCATGCGACGTAGGGGTATTACATCCGAGTGTGAGACGGTGACCACCTCCGTGCTAGCTGGGAAGTCGGGTACAGGTGACGCACCGCGGCCGGGCACGGAGCGCGGCCAAGCGGGCCGTCCTGTGTTCCAGCCCGTCCGAAAAGCCGTCCGAGAAGCCGGGTGTCCTACCTGTTCCTTCCCTTCTTTCCCCGGTGCCATCGGCCGCCCTGCCCCCGATGTGAGGGCAGGCCGCCGCAGGGGCGCCGAAGCAGGTGCTCGTTGTACCTGCAGGAGATTTCCACGATTCAGCCGGACACGCTCCCGTGCGATCTGACGACAGTCCTCAGTGGCCGTTTCGTGGTTCTGGGTGTTTGGACGTTGTCTTGGACGTCGCTGTGCGTGAAGGGAAGGCTGAGCTCACCCTCACACGCTCACACTCACCCTCACACTCACCCGCAGCTCCCAGCTCCCTGCCGTCCGGGTGCGGCTTCCCGCAGCTCTCCGTGAGGCCTGGGCAGAGTTCACGCGTGAAGACACGGGGCTGGCCGAGAAGGCCGCGTGGCTTCTTCCGTAAAATAAAGGACGCATTTTTCATTTGCACCAATAACTTGATCAGTTTGGATCTTTTGAGTGCGTCTGCTCTCTCGTGCATGGTATAACGATGATTGTTCTCAATTAACGCCCGATTTGATCGCTGTCACCTTCAACGGGCCTACCCGACCGTGGAGCAGCGAGAAATCTCTAGCATGAAACTCTGCAAACCACTTCGGGCAAAATTCCCCAATGCTGATAAGTTTTTTCAAATCGACATTAACTGCAGCTTTTTTTCTCTTCTGTTCCCTATGATTTTCTGTTTTCCTCCAAGTAAGTTCCTCCCTTCTCCCCTTCCTATTTGCAGGGGTTGGTCTCGGACCCGCTTGCCGAGTGTCTCCCTCAGGGGTCTGGGATCCCGGGTCGCCTGTTTATACCGGAGACGGGGCAGTGAGCGAGGGACCGCCGGGGGCAGGGCTCGCCGGCCGCCCTCACAGCAGTTCGGGGGCAGGGAAGTTCGGGACCCTGCCGAGTAGAGGGCCGTGTCCCAGTTCTGCCTTCATTTCCTCCGAGACGAATTCTGAGTGCTCCTTCCCAGAGTTCTTAAACATAAACCGGTGTTGGCATCTATAAATGCTTTATCACCGCTCTTTAATTTTACTGTCCCGTAGTAAAATACCGGGCCTTCACCCGTTCAGTTTTGGAATCACCTCGGAAACGTCCCGAGCGGAAACGAGAGGAGGAAATTTATAACGTGTCACAACCTTTGCAGCAGACACTTTTAACAAAAGCGTGCTGTTCGTAGGCGGCGGCAGCCGGAGGCCTTGGGAGATGCCTGGTTGGTCTTGAACTTCACGTTTCTCATTTGGTTTTGGGGACGAATGGGGAGCCATGCTGACAAAATTCTTGAGGTCCTCGGGATGCAGGGGCCTCTGTGGGCGAGCCAGGCTCCGCCCAGGTGGCTCTCAGGTGCACGCAGGTTTCCCCTCACCCTCTGGCATCCCCCCCCCAACCCCGTGCCCTGGGCTGGGTGTGTCTCGCAGCAGAAAAGCGAATGACCAAACAAAACCCCACATTTTCTGCACCCCTCGGGCTTCTCCCTCCGAGCCCGGGAGTGAAGACCACTCCAAGTTCTAGTTCAAGTGCTCCGTTAAGTGGAGCTGCCCTCGTGGACCTCAGACAAGCAGGCTCAATGGAGAGAGCGAGCGGTGGGCTCCCGTCTCGCGTACAGCCGGTCGGGATGGGGGCTGCCAGGCTGGTGCTGCGGGCAGAGGCCGGTCGCGGCACGGCTCGGGGCGCGGCAGGGAGGAGGCGCGGACCCTGCCTGGCGCACGGCTGCGAGCGGGGGCTGTTTCCGTGGGACGCGGTCGGCGAGTGGGTGTCAACGCCTCTCGACACTCGAAACGCTGTGCTGCTGCTCACCAAAGAGGTGAGCCGTCACATCAGAGATGGACCAGGTCGTCTGGGTCGTTGTCAGCGCGTCAGACCTGCAAACTGACTGTCTTTGCCCAGCACAATACACTCTCAGGCGGCCAAGGTCAAGTGGGTCCAAGGAGGCCATGAGAAAAACAGAAGGAAGGAAGCCTTCCCAGGTCACGGCTGGACACACACACACTCGCCACACACTCGCCACACACTCGCCACACACTCGCGTGTCAGCAGGGCCAGAGCTCGGGTAGCCCAGGAATTACCAGGAAAAATCGCAACTGCTGTCCGAACGAATGCAAGACAGGGCCGCTTTCTAGAAATAGAAATAAGACCACCGATGTTCAGGGACCAGCCCGACAAGTGACTGGAAAAGGTCTCTGCTTCACACACCCCGGCCTCCTTTCCTGAGTCGCTTGCTTTCAGGTTTGCACAGGTTCTAGATGAATGCACGCTGCTGTCGGAGGGAGCGTGGGGGTAGGGCCGGAGTCTGGGCAGCCGCTGCCGGGTGAGAATTAACGAGACGAAGAAAATGGAGCCTCCGGATGGACGACTTCGGGAACCGGAGCCCTGCGAACTCACGGCAGCTTTGTGTTTGCGTGGCTTTTCAGTCCGTGGTTTCTGGTAATTGGCAGACAACACGCACCAATACCCATCAAATCATTGTTTACGTCTCAGAGGCTCTTCCGTGGGGGGCCCAGTCATGCTCGGTGCGGGGAAGGGGCCTCGTCTCCTTTCCCACCTGCAGTTCTAAGCCTGAAACTGCGCGACCCACGGAACTAAGACAACTGGTGAGAAAAGGTGTGTCCGCCGGGGGCAGTGGCAGCGGACCCCCGGCCGCCAGCTCCTCTCACGATAGAGGGTTGACACACGGCAAGACCCGCCGTCTGACCGTCTCTCTCATTTCACAGGAGGACACGGCAAAATTCGGAAAAAGTGCCGTCTCACAATAAAAGTCCTGTATCGGTTTACAGTAAATTGAAGCAAAACGTTCGCTCTGCGGCCTGCAGTTGTGCGCCTTGGGACGCACGGGGAAGCGCCCGGCGGGTGAGGCACGGTCATCGGAGAAAGCCGTGTCCCCGTGTCCCCCAGAGTCTGCTCCGTGATGCAGACGTGACCCGGTGCCAGCGCCGAGGAACGCTTTGCTCGGCCGTTTGCTTGGCACCGAAGGGAAGACGCTTCGTCTCGCTGAGGGCCCAGCCCGGGTGGGGTCTGGGGCAGCTGCCCTGCCCTTGCCGGCCCGACATTGCCAGTCGCCCCCTCCTGGCTGAGATGCCAGCGTTGTGGCCCCGCTGGGCACGATGCGGAGGCTCAGTCCTAAGCGAGGGCCCTGTTATCTTGAAAAGGGTAACGACCCTGAGGTGTTTACCGGGTGCCAGTGCAGAACACAGCCCGGGGGAGGAAAGCCATCCCCCCCGAGCTGCGTGTGAAGTGGTCTAGATGTCGGGTCAAGTGCCTGCGCGTGGCCCTAAAAATGCGTGGTTACGGGACAACGTGCTGTGGGCAGGCTGGCCGGGGCCGGGGTGGGCAGCACAGTCCTGCGTTTCTGAGACGCATCTCGGAAGCTGCGTGGCCGCATGGCCCTTGGCTCTGGGGCCCGGAATACGCATGTGGCTCTCAGAGCACCAGGGAGGATGGAGCCTGGCTGGGCCGGGCATGAGGGCTCGGGACATCGTCCCCTTCCATCACCCCAGCTCTCCCGGGACGAGGACCACAGGAATGGGGCAGGCGGGCGGGTGAGCATGAGACCGGAGCAGCCCTTTCTGGTTCTCAGTAGATGCCGCCACCTTCCCTGTTCACTGTGCTCTTGACCTTGCGGGACAAACTCCAGAAGTCTGCTCCCCACTTCCCGGCCGCCCCCTGGCCTCCTGTGACACCCTGCCGCTCTGGCAAGCACTGTCCTGAATGGTTTATGGGGAGGCTGGGCCTGCCTCTCCATCTGCACCTCCTGCTGGCTCCCTCTGAAGGGCCCGCTTGCTGTCCGGCGTCCCTGTGAATTATTTAGGCGGTTGAATCTCTCTGCGCCGCACATCTTTCGTCCATCTGTTAGCCGGGCTCCGCCGTTAGAGGAGGCGTCCTTTATGCAGGCTGGCATCTGTCGGCCGCCCGCTTCCCGCGGAGCCGCGTCCTCCACGGGGGAGGGTGCGGGCGAGGCCCCGCGCCGGGGCGCGTTTCGCCTGCGGAGGAGTGTGCAGCTGGGCGCGGGCTCGTCCCCGCACCCTGCACGCCTCCGTGCGTCCCCTGGGCCGCCACAGGCCCCGCTTCGTGCGGGAGGTCCGCTCGATGGGGCGAGGAAGCTGAGCCTCTGAAGAGACACGGAAGATCCTGGGAAAAGAAAATACTCAACGGAGAACCGTGGGCGAGAGCGGGGAGCACAGGCCTCGGCCGTGGGCGCGCGCGGCTGCGGGCTGGGAGCTGTGTACGCGAGGCGCCGGCGCGTTCCAGAGTGCGTCGCTGCGAGTGCCCCGCCCCGGGTGGGCGTCTTCCGCCCCAGTTCACGCCTGTTCTCAGCTCTCCGTGCGCAGGGCGGTCACCTCCCGGAGAGGCCCCTCGTCCAGTCTCCCTGTCACGCAGGCACGGCCGCCACGGCGCTGTTCCCTGGGTGCGGGTCACCCTGCTGAAATCATCCTGTACCGGGACTTCTAAGCTGTTGCGGGTCATCGTTCTGATGTCGACCTTAAGGGTGGCCTCAGCAGGGTGACTGCGCGTCCTGGTCGCCTGGAGCGTCCACACCTGGTGCCCCCTGCACGGGAGTCATGCCCGGCGGCTGCTCTCGCCGCCTCCTTCCCCGCACACAGGGCACCGCTTCGGGTCCTCGGTCCTGGCCACCCTGCGTGAGGCGCGCAGCTGAGCTCCGGTGTCCGGCCGCGTTAGCAGCACGCTCGCTCTCCCGGCACCACATCCCGCCTCCTCGGCCCGGTGGAGACCAGGGCCCCGCCCTGGGGGAGGTGCCCGGCCTGTGTTGGGGAGACAGTGTCTCCTTCCATTCGTTGAATGGGTACACGCTGCCACCACACCCCCTCGCCATTCAAGCTGAACAGACACCTTGGCTGTCCTGGGACTTCCAGTCATGGAAGTGATTAAGGTGACAGTCTGACGGGGTCGCTCAGGGTGGGTCACACGTGTTCACACGCCATGTGTCCTGGCCTGGGCTGAGCCCGGACTGTGTTACGTGGCAGAGACCAGTGGGCGAGGCAAGCGGCAGCCTGGATAGACAGTGAGGCCACGCTGTTCGTGTGGCAGGCACAGCGTCACCCTCCACGCCTGCCGTGGCCTTCGTCCCCTCTACTGCGTCGACACGTTCCAGAAGAGGGTGCAGGCTGGGCCCTGACACTTGTCACAGGGGCCCAAGGAACAGCCGGAAGTGACAAAGATACAAGGGGGTTAACCCTGGAGGCACTGGGGAGCATCCTCAGGTGTTTCATTGGAAGAAACAAATTGGGACTTCTGTGTGGGGACCAGTGAGCACCTGGCTTGAGAAGGCCTGGGAGTAGTTCACTTAAAATTCTCTTTTTATCTTGCATCTTTTCTATCAAATCCCTTTTGTACTATTATAGTTCATAATTTTCAAGGGTTCTCTCTCATTGCCTGACTCCTAATTAATTATATCATCCTGTTAGAAATTCACTAATGAGCCCTGGCTAGTGTGGCTCAGTGGACTGAGTGCCAGCCTGCGAACCAAAGGTCTGCCGGTTCGATTCCCAGTCAGGGCACATGCCTGGGTTGCAGGCCAGGTCCCCAGTGGGGGGCGCACGAGAGGCAACCACACACTGATGTTTCCCTCTCCTTCTCCGTCCCTTTCCCTCTGTCTAAAAATAAATTAATCGAATCTTTAAAAAAATTATTAACGAACGTAATTCCTTATCTCTGAGAATATTAACTCCATTGGGTGTGTTGAAGCTTCCTTCTCTGTGGTCATCTTTGCTTTTGCCCTTGACTTTGGCCTTGTCAGGAATGTTAGATGCTTGTTAGGAAATGCAGGGCGACCTTTGATCGTTCACTCGTGAGTGTGAGGTGTTAAAAAGTTGACTGGCACGCCGTCCCCCGACCCAGCTGGCTTTTCGGGGGGGCTGGCTGGCTGCTGGAACCACTGCGTGTGGGGTGGCTGGGCAGGGACACGCATTTTCATCGGACAGTCTCCAGACGTCAGTTTCTGTGCATCTTTCCACTGGGACGTTCGGTTTCCCGAGAGCTGGCGTCCCAGCGTCCCGCCTGCAGGCCCTGCGCCGACCGCGTTCCTCGCAGGAGGAGGAGGGAGGGGCTGGAGCACGGCGGGCTTCCCAGGGAGTGCGGCTCCCTGCGCGGTTCTCAACCCCTTTCTCTCTCGGCCCTGGCCTCTGCTTGTCTGGTTCGCAGACTTCGGGAGTACGGCCTCTACCTCCTGCCAGGGTGGGGCGTGGGGAGCTCGGGGGCCCGGGGGCAGCGACTTCCTACCTGAGCCGGAGGGAAAGGGCATTGAGGGAGTACGGACTTCACAGCTGTGTGCTGGTAGCAGCCCCAGCCCGTCCCTTTGCACCCCTCAGGGACAGCGGGCGACTTTCTAGGGTCCAGAAGCTTGAACCGAGCGGCTTCTCCCTGGCCCCTGACTGAGGCTGGGGGGCCCGCGTGTTTGCTCCGCTGAGCGCGGAGCCGTGTGTCTGCATTCTTCCTCCCCGACCGTCATCGGCGCCTTTCATCGGCTCCCTCCCCCGCCTCTCCCTCTGCACGAGTCTGCCGCTCCCCTCTTAGTAATCGACGCTCCGTGTGACCCCAGTGGCGCTCGGAGAGGGGCCGGGCGAGCGTTTGGATGCGTCTTCCGGCTCTAACTGCAGGACTCTCTCTTTCTGCCTCTCCGTTTTCCAAGATAAACATGTCCGATTATTCTTACACGTCTTGAACAGGTGCTGGGTGGAGTGTCTTTGCCTGACGCAGCCCGTCGCTGCCCGGCTTACTTCCACCGCCAGCGGCGGGGGTGAGCGTGGAGGGTGAGGTCCAGGCTCCAGGAGCCAGGCTGCACGTGTGGCCCCGTGCTAAGGTGACGACGCGGAAACCAGGGACCGTGGGGACTGCGGTGCTGGTTGGTTCAGGCGCTGACCAATCACCTGCTGCGGCGCCGGTCCCCACGAGCCGGGAGGTGTGCCAGAAGTCACCGAGCGCACAGACCCCGGCCGCTCGTTTCTCCCCCCGGGGAAACCTCAGCTCACCGAACGTGGTCAGCCTTGCGGGCGGACGAAACACAGAGGCGGGTCAGGGCCGCACGTGCCCCGACTCCGGGGACGTCACCACGTGCGAGGGGACCGTGCGGCTCCCTGGGAGGCAGAGCGGCGTGCGCGCACCTGGAGCCTGGCGGCGTCCCTTCCTGGGCCTCCTGGGCTTCGGATGCAGACACCTGCGAGCGTCCCGCCCCCTGCCGCCGTCATCTGGAAGTTCTCCATCATTTTCAAACAGGGAGCCTGTGTTTCCGTCTTGCACTGAGCCCTGGACGTGAGAAGTGGTCCGTCCCACGGGCATACGGCAGACACCGCTCGCAGCTGGGCGGCCTCCACCCGCCTGGCCTCCCCGCTGTGCGTCGGAGGATCAGGGAAGCCAGCGGCGTGGGGAGGCTGCGCAGCCTGGCGGCGGAGGGGACAGCGCCCACGGCCCACGGCTGCAGACACGCAGCTCCAGGCTGGCCAGCCGGCGGGTGGGACGGGGCTCGTGTGCCCAGGTGACTCTCTGGGACGCCTGCGTGCCTCGCAGTGACTTCCGTGTGTCCAAGCAGGGAGGACGCCAGGCCGACCCACGCCGACATTCTGCTCTCCTCCCGCACCTCCCAAAGACGTGAGTGTGTGTTTCCCACTTAGGACGCTTCCTGGCGCTGGGCCCCGTGTTGAGCCCCCCCCCGTCTCCCCTTGCTTCTCGCAGCCTCGCCCCTGTCATTCTCGCTGTGTTTGACAAGCGCTGTGCCGCGATGCGATCATCGTGGGGGAGGCAGCGTTCCGGGCAGATGGGCCGAATGTGGAGGGTGTGCCCTGCAGCTCGGTGAGGAGGGCGCCAGGGCTCTGGCAGGAGCTGCGCGGCGGGGATGGTGGAGGGGGGTGTGTGCGTGTGCGCGCGTGTGTGTCTGCACGTGCCTACGTGCGTGTGCATGCCCACCCAAACCAAGGCTCGCCCCGAAGCAGCTGGCAGAAGCGCCCCAGGCCTGGCTGTTCCCTTAGGGGATCCAGGGATACGGGGTTCTCATTTTAGCTCCTGAACACCGTGACCTTTAATTTCCGAGTGCTGCCCACGAGCTGCCCACGGACTGCGGGAGGCACGTCGGTCAGCGTGCAGCTCCCTCCCTGGCTTCAGGTGGACTTCTTGGCCTCCTCCCAGCAAGTTCCCGTGCACACATGCACCGGAACTGAACGGGCCTTCTTCGGGGCTCTCAGAGAAAAACTGCGGTCTTCGTGGGCTTGGCAGAGTCGTGACTGTCTGAGTACATGAGATATGCGGGTGCAGCCAGAACCCCGCCAGGCCCCAACGCAAGCTCCTCTCCCTCGCGTGAGCCTCCCTGAGCCTCCGTCCCCTCATGCGTAAACCAGGCTCACCTGCCTTCCTGGGCCGTTGCAGGGACCAGTGAGAGCAGGGCCCTGCCTGCCCCCCGAGGCCAGAGGGTGTTTGCAGTTCAGCGCTCGCTTACAGAACTCGGGGAGGTAAAGGGCACCTTAGACACGGAAGCCAGCAAGGCCCCTTCTCGGTGAGAGAAGGGAGGATCGCTCGTGAGTTAGGTGGGCAGAGCGCCTTCTCTCCAAATGGACGGCTTCCGTGTAGAACCATCCAGTCTGCCTGAAGCGGGGCGGCCTTGGAGGAACGGGAGCAGCAGCTTCCGCAGGGGCAGCCCGAAGACCAGGCAGGACGCCCCGCGGCACGGTCTCCGGGCCTGTGGGCCGCCTGAACCTCGAGCCTCTGGGGCTCACAGACGCCTGTCACCCCTGCAGACGACCACTCCCCGGAGCCGCCCCAGGAGTCCCGGGCATTGTCTCTGTCCTTCCCGAGGGAACCAGATGCTGCCACTTGGACCCTGCGAAACCAGGGCGCCCGCTGGCAACTCTCCCCTGGGGTGGCGGGCAGGGCCGTGGGATCGACTGGCTCCGGCAGTCCCTCTGAGACGCACGCAAATTCCCTCTGCGGGCACGTACGCTTCCGAACGCACAGGGCGCCCGGGAGCCACCTGAGAAAGGGCAGCCTCGCGGTCGGCCGGCTCTCCGTGCGCCCTGCGCTGAAAGCGTCTGTCCCCCACCCCAGCCCACTGGGCCTCCCGACAGAGCTCCGCGTGGGCTGAATACTGGCCCCTAGGAGGCCCAGAGGCTGGTCCCGGGAGCTGTGGAGGTTGCCTTGGGTCCAGGTGTGACCAAGTGAAGCTCTGGAGCCGGACAGCTTCTCCTGGGCTGTCCGATGTCCCTGAGTAATCAGGGCCACTGTCCTCGGACGGAAGTAGAATGGGGTGGCAATGGAAGCAGGCGGGTGGGTGACCCACGGAAAACAGGTGGCCCCAGACCCAGGTGAGGCAAGAAGCGGAAGCCCCTGCGTCCCAGAAGGAGCCAGACCTGCCCACAGGTCCTGATTTGGGATCTCTGACCTCCAGAGCTGTGAGATGATTTTGTGTCGTTTTGAGTCACCGAGAATGGGGCAATTTGCTCAACATCAGTAGGAAGCTAAGAGGCATGGGTTTCACCGATCATTCCTGTCCCCCCAATTAGCACCAGGTATTACTGAGTGCTTGCCATGTGCAAGGCGCCGAATTAAGTGCGACGCTCTACACACATTATTTTATCTGCCCGACAACCTTTTGGGGTCGATCTTAGTATCATTATTACTTGATTGACATGGAAAATGAGGTTAATAAAGGCCAGATGACTTCCCCAAGGTCACCAGCCAATCACCTGCCTGGTTTTACGGTCTTGTATCTGTCATCCCAAACGCCTCAGCCTCTCGAAGGCACAGATTGCATCTTAACCTCCTGTGTTTGGAGTCAGTTCACATCATAGTTCCGAAATGCAAATGAAAGTAAGAACCAAAGGAAGCCCGCCCGCACCCCCGACGTCGGCCAGTGAGAAACTAGCTGTCCGTGGGTCGGTTTGATCCTCGCCCGTCCCCTCCGGGGCCGCTGACGGCACGAGGGGACAGGCCTCGGCCCTCCCCGCCGTCCCCACGCTGCCTGCCTCGCAGCCCCAGGAGAGCTTGTTGGTGAGACTGGGCTCACGTGCTTGTCCTCAGCTGCCCGCCCCCCGACTTCAGTCCTCACCCGAGGACGAGGACGTGTTCGCTGATTTCGGAGAGGGGCAGAGGCATCGACGTGGGAGCGAAACACCAGTCGGTTGCCCCCCCGTACACACCCAGACCGGCGACGGACCTGCGACCTCTTGGCGTGCGGGGGGTGCTCCAACCCCGGCGCCACCCAACCAGGGCCCTGGCTTTTCTTTCAAATAAGTTTTTCAATCAGAAGAAGTTGGGTTCTTGCAAGAGATCGGTCCTCCAGAAGCTGAGGGCCTCTGCTGCTTCATTAGGTGCTGATGGCGTTGGGTTTGGAGTTGTCACGCAGCCCTAATTAAACGTTATGCCAGCTCCCAGATTCTGCAAATTAAGACACAGCGCATCGCAGGGCCCGGTCCGGGCGAAGTCAGAAAGGAAGCTGTCAACACTCGGAGGCCCCTGCGAAGCGCTTTAAATACAGATTCCGAATTTAAAATGCAAATGGCTTGAAGCCTCCTTTCCTTCCGAATTGGAAAGGAAAATTAAGTGAGTAGAGAGCGTTTTATTTCATTTTTCACTAATCACGAGTTTGACTCCCGTGGCAGGCGCATCTCAGCCGTGGCAGGAACGGCAGGCGGAGCCGGCCCCCTGCTACCCAATCGCCCCCCCCCACCCCCGTCGCAGCCCCTCCTGGCTCCTCACGGGCCGAAGGGAAAGCAGGAGGCAGGCCGGCCCCATCAATGTTGACAAGTCAGCACATGTATTGAAACAGAAAGAAGTTTTCGGATGGAAACAGGCAGGACGGCTGGCAGGCCTCAGATCCGCACAGCTGTGCAAAGTTCTACACCTGACGCCATCCGAGTGGGGTGGGCGGCGGGTCGGGGAAAACCAAAGAGGCTGCAGGCCGGGAACAGAGCTGAGCGCACGGGCCACAGGGAGCAGAGGGCGACCACAGGAAAAGGGTGGGAGAGGCGGGGACGCGGGCGCTCGCTCCCCACTGCCCACTCCCACTGCCCACTCCCCACTCCCACTCCCGCCCGACCGGGCTGCGATGCGGTCCCTGCCCGCCGCCCCAGCCGCACACAGCCAGCCGCTTCTCTCCGCTCAGCATCGCCCTGCCTCCCCTCCCTGCTTCTCCCCAAAGAGGCATTTGTATGCGCCCAGCAAGCCCGCGTCTGCCCGGCGTTCACGCTCCGAGTGAGCAAACGTGAGCAAAGTGGCTGTTCTCCAGGAGGAGCTCTGGTGGGATAAGTGGGAGCAGGTCCAGGCGTGCCCCTCACCTGCCGCCCTTCCCCGTGACAGGTCTTTCAGTGGGGAGCGACCCACGGTGACCTCCCCCCGCGCTGGACACGAAAACGAGCCTGAGGCGGGTGCGGGGGAGGCGTCGGAAGCCGGGGAAGACACAGTGCCCGAGCAGGGTCTGCAGTCAAAGGAGCGCGCGGACGGCAGGGCCAGAAGGGCCGGCGACAGGCCCAGGGAGGCACGCACCGCGAAAGCGGTGTTGAAGGCGGAGCCACTGGGGGCGCCGGGCGACCATGCGGAGGACAGGTCGTGTCCGTCCGAAAGAGCCAGGCCGTGGTGGCCGTCTTTTCCGAGGTGCTTGTTCGATCACAGCTGAGCCTGAGCCGGGGACCGGCCTTCCCAGGGGCTGGAACGGCCGCCCCGGGCCCGTAGTTCACAAACAGGAAGGACGTGGGAGGCAGGCGGAGGACTGAGTAACTGAGCCTGAGAACTGGGTGTGGTCGCTTTTACAAACCTTGCCGCTGGATCACTAAAATTGGTTACCCCATGTGACCGCGTCAGGGAGAACTCCCTGCGCCCTGGTCAAAGCTCCCAGCCAACAGCCCAATTTATCTGGTCTCCCTGAAGTTCAGGGCCCACCATCTGCGCGACAACCCGCTACAGGCACGGGGAGCCGTCGCGCATGCGCGCTCGCGGCCCGCACCCGGCTCTCTGCTCTCGGGCAGCCCGCATCCTGGGGACCGAGGGCCAGGGCCCCCGAAAAACCGCGGCGCCCTAGCACCACGCTGCACGGCTGACGCAACGCGCCCGGCTGGCCGGGCCTCGGTGCCGGCGGCGGGACTAGGCAGGTTCCCTGGGCGGCAGGGACAGGAGGAACCGAAGCCGCGACAGCAGACCGGGAATTGGCTCGAGCTCGTACCCGTTCACAGGCGTGAGCACTGCGGTCCTGAAGCGGGCTGGACGCCCTCATCGCGGCCGGCAGTGCCGGGGCGGGGGGGGGGGGGGGGGGGGGGGGGAGGGCGGCTTCGGGAAACTTGTGAGACGAGGCTGTGTCCGGAGTTCCCATCTGTAAAAGACACCTTCAACATATCAGACTGCTCGAGGTTCTTAAAATTATGCTGGGAAAACTGATTTTTCAAATTTATCTTAAGTTTAAGGAGGAATTAAATACAATTTTCTAAATAACATAATTGTAGGAAAATTGAATGGCATTTAATGGATTTTGCTAACTGAAATAATTAAATGGTAATTGCTTAATAATGTCAAATTATTTTCTGCTGCATACAATTATTAATTACACACGAAGAAGAACTGAATAGTTTGTTCTCCTTTGGCAACGGCAGTGACTGGAGAAGTCGTTTAACGGCGTCGATCACTTGTGTGTTCTTCGCTGGAGCGACCACGACTGCCCAGAAGGCAGCAGACGGACTTGGCCTTCACCCCCAGTGAGCAGCAGTGCACCTGGACCAGAGATCCCCGTGGGAGCCAGAAAAGGAATAAATGTCACATTTATCCTGATGTGTCCATGAATTGTTCAAATCAACTTATTTTTTTATTTTACCGAGTGAGGTAGAACACAAGTTTGTGCCTGGAAACATTGTTTCTTTGTCCTGGAAAAAAAAAAGCCGGGAGACCTTTCACCAACCCCACCCGGGGCCCTTTCTGTGTGGGGAAGGGAGTCCCCTTCATTCATGCAGGGGTGCGGGCAGGGGTGCGGCCCTCGGGCAGTCCTCCCTGAGCCTGGGGGGCCCTCGGTGCGGGGGCCCAGACTCCGTTCCTGCCCGCAGCCAGCCGCCGGGCTGAGACCGAAGCGCCCAGAACCCTCCCAGCGCACAAGGGGGTTTCTTGGGCAGCCTCTCTTTCTGCCATGTTGGGAGAATGACCGACCGCCTTCCCTGCACTGTGACCCCGCCCTCGGTAAGATCGTGCTTAGAGAATCAGGAACCCGCACGTCGGACCTGCCAACAGCCCGTCCAGTGAGTGCACTGCCGGCTACCTCGTGGTGGGGTCGGTGCTCGGCGTGGGGGGTGGGGCCTGGACCAGAGGGCAGGGTCTGTGCCACACCTCCGCCCCGCCCCCGCAGCAAGGGCTGCCCCCGGGTGGTGACCGAGAAGAGGTTCTGGAGGAAGACACTGGCTGAGTTTAACGCGGTGGAGAGGAAGATAAAACCCTCCGTTGGTGGAGCATATTCTAATGGTTCGGTGAAAATTAACTCCACACCTGTATAGCTAAGTTTGAGCTAGGCAGACAGACAGACAGACAGACAGACGTGGCTGGCTGGCTGGCTTAGTCTTTCTTAGAATTCTTTGGCCACTTGAGAAAACACTCTCTCTAGCATTTGCGTGGTGGCCAGATGCAGGCAAAGGAATTACCACATTCAGTGGGCCTAAAATAAAATTTGCTCTTGGATTTCTGATTTTGTAATTAATATCTTAACTGTAAAATTAAAGGTATTTATGGTAAGAAGTCAGAATAAAAGTAATCTTCTGTAACCAGCTGGTGCATCTCTACCAAGTCCTATGTCCCCGACAGGTACAGACTGAGAGCTTTTTGTCTGGCTTTCTAGAAATTTCTTTGGGGAAGCGAAGGAAGCGATGAGGAGGCTGTGATAGCCGTTGTAAAAAATTGCACAAAAGAATCATCAAAACATAATATTCCGCATTTTGCTTTTGGCTGTAAAATACAGCTTGCCTACTGAATGCCTAATTCTTTCTGTAAAGCCGAATAACTTTTCTGTTGTGTGTTTGTATCATGCATTTAACTTATTGCACATGAGGGATGGGTAGTGTGTCTTCAGTCTTTCGGGAGCACGGGCCAGTTGACATTTTAAGACACTCGGGACACGGAATGGAGAGCCGGCCAGCACGGAGAACAAACAGTCACTAAACGTGAGTCTGAAACCAGGACGGCCGCGTTCTTGGCTTAGCAGCCAACTAAGGCGGCCGCAGGGGCGGCTCAACCGCCGGAAGGCTGGTCATCAGGGAACAAAAACTCGAGAATGGGGAGCCTGCTTCCCTGCTCTAAACCCCGCCGCAGCCACTCTGCGCTCCTGGCGAGCCGCAGCCTCTTCGCCCCCTCCTGGAAAGTGCTAGTCAACCACGCGGCGTCCCAAGCGTCCCCCTGCGAAGTGCTACCCAGGTCGCAGTCACGGCGCATCTCGCCTGGGGAGGACGGCAGGTGGGAGGCGCTCACCTGGTGCACAGTGGATGGTGGCGGTGGCACCCCGCTCTGAAGCTCCCTGTGCCTGCGGCGTGGGGAGGAGACGGGGCCACTTCGTTACTTCCCGGCTCCAGACTTGGACGTGAAGGCCCCAGGCGCAACTCCCGTCTCTTCTAACCTCGGCGTTGCACTGGCTCCCGTCATTCACCTCGTGTCTTCTCCTAACGCCCGGCGTGGGCCCCGCTCCGCACCAAGGGCAGAGACACGGACACGAACGTGGCCTCGGGGCGTCTGCACCCCCATGTCACTGAAAGAGCGTTCAGACAGGCAGCCGCGATTCTCTGCCAGTCGACACAATGAAATCTGGACTCATTCAGATCGCCGCCTCATGCTTGGCCATCAGGCCCTCGTCTCCTGGGCCGCAGGGCCCAGCCGCTCCGTGCAGTGGCTGCAGGAGAAGCCGGGGCTGGAGCACGTGGGAAGGACGCAGCAGGGGACTTGGAACCGTGCCCTTCGATGGGCCGAGCGCAGCGGCTGGGGGACGAAGCGGGGAGTAGGGAGGTGAAGGAAGCGCTGGACTGACAGGCAGAGAGAGGCGGCGGGAGCCTGAGGTGAGGGAGCCGGGGAGCGCGGAAAGGAGCCGGCCCCGCGGGGATGCTCGGCGCCAGAGTCAGGAGCACGTACCGAGGACAGCTGAGGGCTGCAGTGGGCGGGAAGGGCAGACGCATTTTTCGAAAAGCTCTTTTTTCTGCCTGGGACGGGGGGAGGGTGTTCCCACCCGTGAATGTGTCACTGTCACCAGACAGCCTGGTGGTGTGTGTGTCCCCGTAAAACACCCCAGCGTCCATTAAACAAAGTGCTCTTCTTAAATGCCTTCCTTGTAAGACCTGGCTGCCCTACCCCGAGCCATTAGTGGGAACAGAACGTTAATAAGGAGGGACCGCGGTATCGCTCAGAGCGGCTGACCTCCCCCGGCGGAAGCGGGGCGCCCATTATGCTGCAATGATAAATCACAAGCTTCCCCGCCATCATCTCCCCAGCAGCCCGCTCTCGGAATGCATAAACATCGCGGAGGGAGGGGGAGAAGGCGCGCAACAGATGGACCGAGAGGTGAAGGGAGAGGGGCGGGCAGACCGTCCGCAGCCTCCCCGAGGGATCTGAAATCGTAAATGCACCCTGAATACCCGCCCGCAAAGCCGCATGTCGGGAAACGTTAACACGACCTCGGATGGCGAAATCCCCGCCAGAAAATGGAGAAAGGGCTCTGAGAAACCAGGGCCTGGCTGAGAATCGCAGCGGCGAAGGGCGTCGGCCGGCCGGCAGGCAGCCCGCACGGGGTTAATGTGGAGGTGCTTCTCCCCTGCTGCGACTTCAAAGGCGCACTCATCGATAAATGGGTGGCCGAGCTCATTGTCTGCGTGGCCCAGCGGTCTCTTGGCTGCAGCAGCAGCGGGCCCTTCCCGTGTCACGGACACTGGCGGTCACGGGAGAACATCTGCTGGGTTCCCCGACTGGACACACTGGTCGGGAACCGGTACGGGGCAGGCGCAGCCAGTCCTGCTGGCCGTACGATTACCTGCGCAAGATCCCCCAGTGGCCGTTGCCGAAGACCTGCGCTGACATCAGCCACAGCGCGGTGGCCCTCTGGTGATTTCCGCCTCTGGGACCAGGGATCCACGAGCTGAACGCCGGAATGGCCTGCAGAGCTCCGGGAGGAGGCCTCCCTCCCGGGGAAACAGGCTCAGTGTGCACGCGTGACAGGGCGGGGCGAGGCCGGTTCCCAGGGGGCCGCTGAGGACGAGGGGAGCCCTCCGGGTGTCCGCGTGGGTCCAGGGGCTCACGGCGAGGACCTGCCGCGGCTGGACTGTCTGCACCCAGCGCAGAATGTCTGCTCAGCTTCCGATGACGGCTTCCAGCTGACCGACTGCATCCCCTCAGTTTTGAAGCCTGTCTTCCACCAGCGGCCTTCGGCATGGCCCTTACCAAGTTCTTACACTTCATTTCGCCTTCCAGCTGTACCTGGCGTACACCCCAAAATCTGGCTCTGTCCCCCCAGCCCCTGGCTCCTCGGGGACCATTTGGGGAGGTGCAGGAGTGGAGGCTGCACATCAAGGATACGGGACCCGAGGACGTCCAGCTTGTTCCGAGCGCCGTGGGGCTCTGCGTGAACCTCTCCTAGTTAACCTCCCCGTGACAGTGGGAGACTGTCTCCAGGGGCTCCCCACCCCCCTCTGAGAAAGCTTTCCTTTGGGGAACCACATCCACGTGGTTCCGAGGAGGCTGACTTGACTTCGGGCTGCAGAAACGAGGTGCGGGTCCAAGGCAAAGCCATCGCAGAGCATCCCGCCTCTGTCTTCGCATCCTGGGCAGAGCTGTTCTTTCGGGTCCGGAACTGTGACCTCGTGGGTCCAGTCAGGATGCACTTCAGGGCTTGTTCTGGAGATCCTGGGATGAAGGTGCCATCTCTCTTCTGCGGGTGAGAACGAGGAAGCGCCCCGCTGTGGGAGCTGTCGCAGCTACCTGGGCACCCCACGGAGTCAGGCTGACAACGCTCCCACCGCCTCTGACGCACCCGCGGCAGGAGGGGCAGAACACGGGGCAAGGAAGGAAGTGGGCCGTGGCGCCCCACGTCAAGCTCTCGTGTAGCGCCTACTTCTGGAAATTTCATTCACATGAGGCATTAGATTAAATGTGAGACCAGCCCGAGTCAGAGTTTCTGTTCCTCACAAATGCACACAAATCGGCTTGTGAAGAGTGGTTCGTATCACTGGCTTCACTACCGGCTTGGGTCACGGTCCTGCCTAAGTCTGCTGTGTGACCGGTAAACAGTAAGTGCGTCCGCAGTGCGCCCTACCTGCAAGCAAGAAGGACCTGACATTTGGAAGTACGTATCCAAAATGACCGGTCAGTTTATTTTGGTCCCCGTCAGGCATCTAGCTAACATGAAGATTACACTTCCAACATATTAGATATACCATATTTCCATGACATCAGCCTTGGCAGTTTTATCAAAAAATTGTTTTCTGTGTTCCTCCTCCCACTCTCTCTTCCGCGTGATTGCTTGGGGGCTTTGGCGCCACAGCTCTTTCCGTGACAGCCACAGATATGCCCCCTTTGTTCCGGCGAGAACCGCCACCGGCTTCACTCACGTGGGAAGGGCCCAGAGCGTCTCTGGCTTGAGCTGAGGAAGATTTCCTCCCAGACCGCTGATTTATGCCTCAGATTTTTCAAATATTCTCTAATAGTGCTCTCCATCAACAGCTACTTTACATGTACAAAGTATTCGCTGCTTTCTAATAGCCCTGACCGCTTCTCCTGAGCTTCGTGGCGAGCCTCTATATTTTGGCACGTACGTCAGTCCGGTAACCTGGCCATTTCTGAGCCATCGTGACCTTCAGCCCCATCTGATTTATCGGCGGACCACTCTCCCTCTCGTATGCCTTTCTGCCTTAATACGTTTGTGGGGGCCTCTCGACCCCGGCTGTCCGGGATGGTTTACGGCGCTTGCTGCCTGCGGCTGTTGCAATGGGCGAGGTTGTGTGCATCTCAGGAGAAGCTTTGCTTTCAAAAGCTGCCCTTTCGGTTCATTTAAATAAAATGTCTCCAGCTGTTGTTTACGCTCCAGAACCATCTAGAACCATCTTCTCCACTTTGGCCCCCAACATTTTTTTAGTTCACAGACCTCTGGATGGCTTCTGTACTTTGCCGTGAACCTACAATGGCACTGTTTTCAACAGTCGCCCATTGCTACCCCCATTTCTGCATCCGCCCAGGAGCCTGAGTCCTGCGGTCCCAGTGCTGGCCCCTCAGCAGCACCTCCAGGCCACCCTCTCTCCAGGGGCCCCAACAGTGTCACCGGCCATCAGAGGCTCATGGCGTCCAGTGAGCGTGGAGTGCCGTGCAGACGCCCAGATGCACGAGTTGCCTCTGGCCCCTTCTAAGAATCCCTTCTTCTCCCCTTGTCCTGTGAAGGTGATAGTAGTGGCTCCATTGTCTGTGTCGAAAACAGAACCAGGTTTCAAAGCCTTGTGATTCGTTGTGTGTCTATTATCCACCCCGACGGGCGTCTGCGGCTTGGAAGGATTTCAGTGTTGAGACTCCCCGCTCCCCACACATCCAACTGTATAATTAGAAACCGGTCCTTTTGTCCTGCCTCATCCCAGACTGTCACAGTGCAGTTACCCCAGGGACACGCAAGGCGTGAAGCCCGAGAAGCCGTTCTTGGGGGTGAGTCTCGCAGCCCTCCTGGGGGGTTGGGGACCAGAGAGAAAGCCCTTGAGAAAGAGGCCAGGAAGAAGCGTTTCTGAAATGCTGCGTTTGCAAGTTTCACCTTTAACCCTCACGTGGCCCCAGCTTCATTTTCCAGATGTGGAAGCGGGAGCTCACCAACACTAGGCAAACTGCACAAGGACACTCCATGGCTGACGGGAGGACCTGGGGTCTCGGTCCGGTGCTTCTGTCGCCGACGCCCAGGTGTGGCTGCCCCAGTGGCAGGAGGCCCGGTGCACGGACCGCAGCGGGGAAGGTGGGCAGAGGGCAGGGCCGCAGCGACCTGGGGTTGCTGGGTCCCGAGGCCCTCACTGCAGTTTAGCTCGGTCCCTGCTTATGAAGCGTGTGGCTTGGGAAACAGACTGTTGTTCCTGGTTCCCACGTTCGTTAACGTGCGCACATGAAGCAATCTCTGCTACGGGGTCGTCGTGAGGACGAGAGGGCGCCCGGCAGGTGGGCTGAGTCCCTGGGTGGAGGCGGCGGAGGGCGCACGCAGCCTGGGCTGGCACTCCCGGTGCGGGGAGACGCGGCGGCCTGTACGAGGAGCGCCTCCGTGGTTCCCAGGAAAGGAGCCCAGGCTCTAGCCTCTAAGGCAGCGCGGCTGGAATTTGCAGAGATGGCTGAAGCTCCCCTTGTTTTGTTCCGGTTTTCCTTGCCATTGCGGGGCTTCTCCTGTGGAATTACCCCTGGCACCGTCCCGCCTGATGGGAGCAGAACCCCGCGCCCTTTCAGAGAAGAGACGCCCACCCCTGCGTCTTGGGTGCTCCGTCTTCCCTGAGGCCCCGTATCGCGCTAACCGGTGCGCTGCTGGGGGCGGGGGGGTGGCAGAAGCATCAGGAGGGGGGACAGGAAGCAGGAGGTTTTCCAAAAAGGGACTAGAATCATTCATTCCTGTCTGAACAAGTGAAGTCACATGAGACAGGGGCGGGGCCCCCCTTGCCTGTCGTTCCGGAAACCCGTCTGGCCACAGGCAGGCGTGCAGTCCAGTAAGAAATGTTCTTCCAGGCACCGTGATTGTGGACAGAGGGGTCGGGGGAGACGTCGCAAGGCGGAATGTTGCCACTGGAGACGGAGTGGGGGGAGTGGGGGGAACGGCCCGTGAGAGGGAGGGGCCGGCGCTGAAATACAGATGAAAACAAAGCCAGCCGCCCAGGAGAGTCCGGCCCCTTGGCTTGTAACGAGTCAGACTCTGCTGGCTTGGCTCTGAGTGTGAAGCGCACAGTTCGAACCTATTGATTTGTGATGAGGCTGGGAGGCTCACAAAGCCTTGATCGAGCCAGGCTCCCTCGGCAGCGAGCCCTTTGCACCGGGAGCTGGCTGAGGCGCCGCGCTGGGGAGAGCTCACTGTCTCCATTGTGAGGCACACACTGGCCGGAGAATGGGGCCCCCGCGCCCCCGTCTGATAAAAGCCACGGCCCAACTTTGCAGAGCTGAGTGAAATCCACAGCACCGGGCCTTCCTCCTTTCCGTTATGAAGGCGTTATCAGGCCCAGGCTCCTGGGACTCGCTGCTTCCCACAGTTGCTCAGCTGGGTGGGGGTGGGGGGAGCCAGGCCCAGGCCGCCATCCTGGGGGGCTCAGGGGTGTCCCCAGCTTCTGAAGCAAAAGCACCAGATTGACCGTAGTCCCCACTTCCCCAGCCCACGAAATCAGGAGTCACAAGATGGACTTCTCCCTTTTCTCCCGCTGTCAAACAAGAGAAGGAGGTAGAACTCGGGTGCCTCGGGGTCGGGGGCGGAGTCTCCCGGCCCGGCCCAGCGACTCGCGCTGCAGCTGCTCGTTCTGCCTTGTGTTTCCTGGGGAAAGCCCAGATGACACAAAATTCCGCAGTGGATTTAAATAAAACACCGCAGGTGGAGGCGTCGATACGGTGGCTCGGATCAATACGCCTAATCTCACCGCGGGAGCACGTGTCTAACTCGGCCTTCTGCCACCCGCCCACCTCCCTGTCGGACTCCCTTCCCTCCTGTGCCCTCGCACCTCCGACTGTCCCTGCGCTAAGGACGGACCCTGCCTGACGTGCTCCCGGTCTCCTCCCCTCTGCCCTTCGTCCGTCCTGACGTGTGTCGTTTCACACTGTGCGCCACGCTGTGCCCCTGCCTGACCTTGACTTAGACGACGGCTCTGCGGTTGGTAAAACAGCAACAGCAGTGAGCTCTGTCGGTGTCATCTGTCCCAAGTGTTGCAGGATAAGTTCACTCTAAATAAGGCACACCTGTGTAAACTTCCAATCTGCAAAAATAGCAGCCCTTTCTACTTACTGTGTAAAGGTTATTTCGCAGGAAATACCTGATGCAGCCACCAAACGTTGGCTGTGCTCTGGTGCCCCAGACCGACCCCACCACTCACTCCCCAGGCCCAGGCTGACCTGCAGCTTCCTGGGGGAGAGTCCGGGCTGGACCCGGAAGAAGTTGGTGCCTGCACAGAGCGCCGAGGACTCGCGCTCCCCACCACCCCTGAGACGGGAGAAACCTGGGACTTCCTGCTTTCATCTCCCATTCTTCTGGGTGCGCAGGCCAATTACTTAGTGATTATGAAGCTCGCCCAAAACGGCTGGGCTCTGAGCCCACTCGTGGTGAATTTCAGCTTCACTGGATGTAGGCGTCAGGGTTTCGTCTTCTGCGTTAGCCATGACACTCTTTGTCTGGTCCTCCCTTTGGCCCCTTGGGGGAGGAAAACCAATCGTTTTCCTCCGCGCTCATCGGTGCAGAGGCTGGGGTCTGCAGACTGGACTGGCGGAAGCCAGGTGAACAGGAGCAAAGCGGCGTTCATGTATGTGCACAGTGCGCACACGTGGGGGAAACCAGAGATGGGAAAACTCGACGAAGGGGGTAGAATCTGGGGCCAGCGGACCATTTTAACAAAGGGCGATACGTTCTTGGAGAAGTGACAAGACAAAGGAACAAGGGCCTGGATTCAAGGGACAGTGAACTGTGGGAAGCTCCATGTGCGGGAGAAACGGAGTGTGCGTGAGGGTGTCTCTGGTGAGCGCTGCTTGTGCAGACCCGTCCCGGTGCCTGCGCTCTGGGCCCGGTGATAACGGCCGTTCTCCTGGAGCAGGAGCAGGGGGCACCTTCACAAAAAGAAAAGCATGTCCTGCTCTTGGGCAGGTAGGTGGAGGGCAGGAAGCTCTTTTAGTGACACTTTGGGGTGGCACATTCTGATTTGCTTCAGTGCCGTAGGCTCTGCCCTCCACGCGCCAGGGCTCCACACAGGGTCGGTACTACGCAGTCAACCCAGATCCGCATCAGCCATGATGACGGTGATGATGATGGTGGTGATGGTGATGATGGAAATGATGGTGCTGATGATGATGGTGGTAATGGTGATGGTGCTGATGATGATGGTGATGATGGTGATGATGGTGATGTTGGAGATAATGGTGATGATGATGGTGATGATGAGGATGATGATGGTGGTGATAAAGGTAAGCAACTTGAGCTATTCTTCTCTTGTATTTTTAACTCTGACTTGAATGTGATGGAGGCTGACGAGCCAAGATGTCAGTTGTTTCTATTGTCCAAGATGAGGGGATCCAGCACCATGGGGTACCATCTTCCTGCTCCCAGAGGGTGACTCTGATTTACAGCATCAGCTTGAGACATTTCCCTGAATCGGGCTCAGGGGTCAGCCAAGCCCAGAAATAACATGCGAGGCGCACAGTTCTCCAAACTGTGACAGGACAAGTTAGGAACTAGGCCTTATGCTTCATTTCCAGAACATCTGAGTGTGACGGACAAGGCCTAACCCTACTTCTGGGTGTAGACTTTGGGGCATGGCCAGGTGTCCACAGCCAACGGCACGTCGGATGGCAGGAGGGACCTGCTCTCGGGGCACTTGTACAGACCTGCGCGAGCCCTCTGGTTTTGTTCTCTAAATTCTACTCTGAGACGGGGCTGGGGGGGAGCTGTCCTGATTAAAGAAGCCCTGACCCTTCCTTGGCTCTCTCTGAGCCGCACAGACGTAGCTGCTACTCAGGCTTAAACCTGGGCCCGAACCAGCAGAACCGTGACATTTGGCACCAGCTGCCGAGGCCACACCATGGCCAAAGGCTACCGGAGAAAAGCTGTTGTTTGGTCTCAATGTTAGTGTCCTTCTTTCAGTGAAGAGTTAAACTCCCTCGCTTTCCTGCAGCTGGCCCTAAAGGGCCTGAGTTATTTTGTTCCTGTTAGTGATAAATCTAACTGGGTCTCCATCCTGAACACAGCCTCTGGTTTGGCACTTATCCCAAGAGAGATGGGATGTGGTGTGGAGGTTAAGCAAAGCGTGATAAATTGAGGGATTATGGATCATACCTTCAGCTCTGTTCCCTTAATTGCTCTGAGCATCACTGTGAAGGAAGGCCCATTCAGCAGTGGTGGAGCACTTAACAGAATAAAGTGAGAACTGAGGGCGTGACAGCCAGGAATGGGGCGTTCTGGGGCGGGGATGCCCAAGGTCAAGTCCCGTGCAGACGTTAGCGGTGGAGGAAGTGGAAGCGGTGGGGTGTCGGGGAGGCCGGGCCTCTCCAGGCGGCTCTGAGTCGAATGCGAGGCGTGAGTGGATGGGTGCCAGAGACCTGCGGGGCTCCCTGGGTGGAAGGGCGGTGTCGCAGGATGCTTTGGGCTCCCTCACGGCGACGAGCAAAGGGCCCCAGCGTGGTAAGGAAGGCACATAAGAAACGGATTGCGTAGCTAACCAAAACTCAGAGTTTTAAACCCAAAATTGATAGATTTTAGTTTTCTGCCACAGCAGGGAGCTACATGTCCTTCCCCCTGAATCTCGGGGGTGGAGGAGGGCCGAGGACGTCGATGGCCGGGGAACGGTGGTCCCGTGAGATCAGGATGGGGACGGGTCCGCAGACGGACGCAGCGTGGCGGCATTGGGACCGTGCGGAGACGTCGGCGGCGGGTTGCTGGAGGAGCGGGGACGCGGAGCGGGGACTGCGCACGAGGACCGGACGGAGCGGCCACGGCCGACTCAAGCTCAGGGTGGGGAGGGGAGAAACGAGTGGCGGAGTGGGTCGGACGGGACTCGGGGCCGCGCAGGGGTGTGGGGAGGGGTGTGGGGAGGGGAAGATGGGGCCCGAGGGGGGAGACGCAGGAGCCAAGGAGGGGGGGGAGGCGTCGTGGAGGGAGCGGGGGCGTTGGGCGGCGTGACGTGCAGGGTGGCTGCTGTGAGTGGGAAGGGATCTGCTTTCTTCCCTGAGACAGGAGGCAGGGGCAGGGGGCAGGGGCTGTCTGGACTCCGGGAAGCGGGCTGAGGTCGAGGGAGGCCGCGGCGGCTCCCGTTTCCATCAAGAAAACCTGCAGCATCCCACCTGGACACCCCACTCACGGGAACCACCCCTTTCGGCACGTACTTGTAACCGCCCTCTCCTCTGGCCTCTGGGGTCCTTCTCTCTGTTCCCGGCCCTCCCTGCCCTCCCCTGGTCCCCAGCTGCTCCCCAGCGCCCGGCGCAGGCTGGTATGGTGACGTTCTTGAACGGCGCTTTGCAGAACGAGCCGATTTACCAGCACGCACAGGGGAGCGCGTCCCTCTTCGCTGAGGAAACAGCACGCTGGAGCCGAAAGGCAGGGGACTCGGGGGACTCCGCAAGTGCTGTGCTGTCACTCTGGTCGGTGACGGTCCTGCACGGTGTTGTCTGCTTGCGGGGCTTCTGTGTCCGTGCCTAAGTTGGTGCCTGGTCCTGGGACGCCCAGGTGGCGGGCACCTCGCGGATGCAGGCACCTTCCTGGGTCCCTGCAGGGGAAGCCGCCTCGTCCGGCAGAGCGCCAGCCGCACTCTGCGCTCGTGGCCCCGGAGGACGATGGCTTCTGGGAACCGCTGAGGAAGTTTCCTTAGTGCTTGGCCAGACTGCTCAGCCGGTAGCCGAGGGAAGAGATGTGATTTAAATTAGAAAAAGAGGAGGAGAAGGAGGAAGAGAATGAAGAAGGGAGGGAAGGAAGAAAGGAAAGAAAAGCAGAAAAAGATAAAAGGAAAAAGACCCAAAACACCCAACCTGAGGAAGTGCCTGCCCCCTGGAGTCCACGGACAGCCCTTGGGGAACAGTCCACTGAGGACCGAGGGGCTGGGGGAGAGCCCCCCGCCCCCCAGAAGGAGGTCACCACGCCGCGGCAGCCGCCCCATGTCCCAGCCCTGTGTCTGCTCCACTGGGTGCCGGGGCATGGGGGACAGGGACATAAATAACCAGGTGGAGCTCAAACCGGCAGAAAATGGAAACCAGTCAGCGAGGGAAACCCGCCGGGGGCCCGGCTCTCGCAAAGGGAAGCGAGAGGGGAGCCGCCAGGTGCGGGGGGGCGGGCAGGTCAGCGCTGTTTCGGTCTGAGCGTGAGGCGGCTTTGGGTTTCTCAGGGGGAAAAAAATGTGCCCACTAGGGAGGCTGCGGCGGGAGCCCCGGCACCCACCGGGGCCTGGCTGCAGGCTCTGTGCGGACGACGAGGGCTGCGAGACAGGCAGGAGCAGCCGGGAGCTGGTGCCGATCGCCTGTTAACGGCCCTCGGGGGGGACAAAACACTCAGCATGGCGTCCGCTGCTTCCTCTCCCGTGGCCTCTCTCTCCCGGCGAGGTGTGTCCGTTCAGCCGGCAGCCCTCGGCTGACTCCCCAGCCCTGGCCCAGCCGGGGAGTCCGGTCCAGTCGGCTACGGTCTCGGTCCTCGCAAAGCGAAGCAGCCACAGGGGACGACAGCAAGCGGCAGGTGGCCTGCGGTGGCTGAGTGCTCACAGGGGCCCTGCTCTCGAGGACGGCATTGTCACGGAGCCATCAGAGGGTGGGCGATTCTGCTGGCCTCAGCTGAGTGACAGGGTTTCCACACAGGGGAGTGGGCAGGTGGGGGCGGGGGAGCGTTCCCCACAGGGACGCAGCCAGTGGGAGGAGGTGCTCCCTGAGTCGGGTGGGAGTCACAGGACGGCCTCGTCACGCACCAACATCGAGAGGGACGGAGCATTGGGGGCCCCCCTCCGGGGCGAGCCGCTGTGGCTGCCGGTGGCAGTAGGGGCTGCCAAGGAGGGGGTCACAGTGCACGGGGTCATCAGCGAGGACACTTCCCTGGGGCGGGGTCTTACGCCAGGCCCAGCAGGCATGAGGGGGCCCATCGGGGACAGAGAGCCTGGTGAAGAGCATCTGGGTTCAAATGTCGCTCCAACCTCCCGCTCACCCCCTGTCCTGACCGTGGTTCTCTGGGGTCAGAGTCTCCCTGCGCAATCTGAGAAAAGCGGTGACGTAGGACACCTGGGTCCCAGCCAGAACCCAGCACAGAGCGGCCATTGTTGGCCACACAGAAGGTCCGAGGAGCTGCTGAAGCTCCCGGTCGGGCGCTGTGCTGGGGACACGGTGGGGGCCCTGCCTGGGGTCAGTGATCTTCAGAGAGGCCGGCAGGGGACACTTGTGACAGGAGCCCAGGTCCCACACTTTCCTCGTCACAGACCATGCCTTTAACGTGGATGTGTGGGGAGGGATCTGGCCCGACACCAGCATGGTGCGATCACCCCAAAGTGTCCCCTTCTGTGACAGGCCCACGTGTCTGCTCCTTGTCATTAGCTTATTCTTCTCGGTTACGGCACCCTGTCCCCTGAGATGCCTCTCACAATGGAGGTGCCCAGGAAGAGGCAGCGCAGTAAGATCTTCATCAATTGCTAACCGCGCATCGCACTCTTGAGATTACTTTTCAACGGAACTAGTCAAAATAGTCTAGGTTCTGTAGGGCGTGTAACACCTTCCACAGTCTCAGTCCCTGGGAGTGCAGTGACCCTTTCTCGCTGATGCCGAGTCCATGGTGTGGCCAGGCAGCTGTCCCCGACATGTGGGCGTGGCCCTGCAGGCCACCCTGACCTGCCGGCACCTCCATGTCACCCGAGTCCCTGATCCCCGTGCAGGAGAAGAGAAGGTGGAGGTGTATGCAGGACAATTCAATGTCCCTACAGGAAAGGGGCCCGGGTCGCTTCCAATCCCGTCTCACTGGCCAACGCACCTCACTGGACACACCCAGCTTCCTGGGAAGCAGGAGATTCTGAAGCCCTCGAGTGCCCAGGGACGGGACTAGACATCGGCCAAGCCTAGGGGGCGTGCACCTTGACCGAAGAGGAGGTTCAGGGGACCGAGAAACCAGGGCACCCACAGCCATGGTCCATGGGGGGTGGAGGGGGCGGCCCACTGTTGGGTCTCGGCCGGGTTCCAGGATGCGTGGAAGCGCGAGGTGGCCCCAGGCGCCTGGAAGAGGAGAAGGGTTAGCACTAGAGAGAGGGGGTCCCCGAGAGGGAGGGAGAGGACCCCGTTCCTGGCACCAGCTTCAGGTCCTCACAGTTAGGCATTGTGTCATCGGTCCTCAGAGGGTGGGTGCTGATGGCAGTCCCCCGGACTCTCAGCAGCAGCGAGGGGGGAGGAGGCGCCCGAGGAAGCTCCTGTCTCAGCCAGAACAGGGGGGAGGCGGCCGAGGTCGGCAGGAACAGGGCTGGAACCAGGAGCCCGACAGGAGGTGGGCCGGTGGGAACGGACCGTGGGGCCCCACATCCGTGCAGGTCCCAGCTGAAGGAGGGCACGTGCGCTTCTGGGGGGAAGCGCCGTCCTCGGGAGGGAGCGGCGGGGGGAGCCCGGGGACCCCGGCGGGGTCTGCAGGCCCGAGACAGAAAGACGGTGAGCGGGGCCCCGCGCTCCTCTCCCCACTCGGAGGCTCTCAGGCTGACGTGCTGCACCCCCCCCCCTGCCGTGCGGACAGACAGCGGGGTTACGGGAGGGGAACGGCCGCCCCAGATTTCTGTTTCAGGGGTTTCTTTCGCAGTAACGGCGTCAGATCCGCAGGAGAACCGAGGAGGCAGTACCAAGGGTCCTCCTGCACCCACGCCCCCAGGTTTCTGTTATTTCCACGTTCCAGCAGTGTGCGTGTGCTCGCCGGCACTGTGACGCTGTAGTGTTAAGTAGCGGGTGACGATTTTTAAGAGCCAGTCCTACGCGTGATTCAGAGACAGGCAGTGGGAACAGCACATATATTTATTGCCAAGGGAAATCGAAGGGCTCTCGAAGCAGTAAAGCTTCAGGCACAGCACGGAAGCTTTCAGCCACCCTTGGGAGGCAGGCGACAGCCAGGTGGCACACACTAGGGTCTCCAGGGCCACGGGGGCCTCGTTTCACTTCCGCACTGATGTTCAGACTCAGCGAGCCACGACGGAACCGGCGGGGTGCCCGAAAGACAGAGTCCACGCTATCTAACAGTCCAGCAAAACAAACCAAAAAGCCAGCCAGCCAGCCTGGCCACCGGCCCGGAACCAGCTACTAAAATTCTTCAGCACACCAAAAATACATTTTTTGCCAACCTAACGAAAAAAATAGGTATAATTTGGACTCATTCACACCGGACGGCGATTGTTGTGTTGGCTGCTGTCATTTTTTTTATGCAACAGAGTGAGGGAAAGAGGTCGGTGCCCCTGACGGAACAGCCAGGTGCTGCAGGGTTTAAACGCCCTCGCGGCCTAGGGGCTGAGGACCACCGCTCCAAAGCCGCAGGCACGGGCCGCCCCCTCTTCAAGCCCCGCCCTCGACCTGCCCAGTGTGCTCACGCTCAGCTGTCCACGGCACTGGCGGAGAAAGAGGAGAGCCCTCCAGTGGCCGAAAATAAAACCGGTGAGCTCCCGCGCCTCGAAGCAAAGCCTCTCGGAAGCCCTGCGGAGGGAGAGGAAAATAAGTTTTACCCATATTTCACGGGCAGAGACGTCAGTGTCCAGCAGGGTGGGGCGGTGCTGACCGCTGCGTGGACTCTCAAGTGCCCGGAGTCACTCTCCGCCAGACGCGGAGAGGCTCAGCGCTGGGGGCGGAGTCCGACCTGGACCGTGGCAACCCGGCAAACGGCCCCCTGGTACCTTTCCCTAAATGGGGTTTCTTAGATGGAAATAAAACAAAGAGGAGCTGGCATTCGCGGTGGTCGAGTTGCAGACTCGCGTCTAGGAAGCTTGGAGTCCCCTCCTGGAAGATGTACAGTGCGGCTGGGGGTCTTCCTGCGTCCCAGCAGGGATGTGCGCGGGTTCGCCCTCCGCCTTATCTGCGCCGCACACGCGCTCCCTCCGCGCGGACTCGGGGAGCAGCCGTGCGGGTAATTGGAAGAGGCTGTGCCAACACGGGCCGGGGTTGCTGCCAGAACCTCCGGGCGTCCTCGGCTGATAGCCCTGGGCTGTGGCAGGCACCCACCCCCACCCCGCCCCGTGCCCGGGAGCGGAACGCCGACGTTCGCTGGGCCTTCCCTGGGGGCCAGGTTCTGTGCTGAATGGCCGGCTATCTTGTTCCAGCCTCACCGGCAGCCTTGCGAAATCGGCGTATATTCTCTCCTGTGGGCGAAGGGGTGGTGTCTCTGAGGGTCAAAGAACTTCCAATGGTCGCTCTACTCTTTGAAGAGAGACAGCTGTTTCCTCAACTGAGTTTTTTTGTTTTGTTTTGTTTTGTTTTTTAATTAAAGCGAAGTCCGCCCGTGCAGCCCCTTTGCTCTCCCGCCTCCCGAAGCCCTGGTGCCTGCAGCAGGCCTGGGCTTGTCTGCCTGGGAGGGGTGTCGGAAGTGGGTCCGGAGCGCCAGCCCGGCTCCACCCCCACGGAGGGATGGGTCCAGGCCAGGCTTTCGGGATTGGAGTTCCTTCTGAGATGGTCGTCGTCTCTGGGAGAGGGAGGGCTCGAGGCTCATGCGCAGTGGGCACGTGGGGACCGCGGCCTCACCGAGGTTCTCTGCAGTCTCCCTTCCTGACCGTTCCCCAGTGGTGGCTCCAGGACCCCTCCTATCCCCCATCCGGTTCTTTCTGTGTGACCATGTCCAGTCTCTCTCCCAGTCGTCTCTCCCCCTACCCGCCCCCCAAGTATCGGGGCTCCCCTGGTGTTGCCCTTTGCCCCTTCCTTGGCTTGTTCGGGTGTTCTGGACGTAATCTCCACCAGGCCCCGATGCCAGTGTTTCGCCCATCTCGCCACTGCCCTCTGACCTCACCCCGTCCCTCCCCTTTCCCTCTTCCCACTGGGCCTTTCCTCCTGGGTATCACATCAGCCCCTCAGAGGCACCAGTTTTGAGTGAGGTGCTGAGAGTGCTAAGAAAATTACATTATCACTTAGCAAAGTGCCTTTCAATGTCGCATGTATTGCTATTGGCATCAGTAAGTAATTAGGCAGTGGGTAAATAAACGTGCAAAGTTCAGACTGCTCAGCGGAGAGTCGGAGAGTCACCCACCAGCCCCAGGTCAGCCCGCCTTCTCCGGCCCTCTGGCCCTGCCCCTCGGCCCCCTCCCCTCTGCCCTCAGGGTCTCTGAGTTCCCCTTTCTCAACTTTCCACGCCCAGGTGTAGACAGCGTTCGGGTCCTGTGCCTCTCTGGTTTCATGGATATTGTGTCCCTAATTCTTCTCTTTATCTTGTGAACTTCCACGTACCTTGTCAATTCGATTCCAAATGCTTTCTCTTTCCGCCCAGGCCTTCAAGGCGGTTAGTCCTGCTGGTATCTTGCACACGTTAGTGAGACAGACTGCGCACCCTAATGCACAGGATTGTCAGTCCGGCCCACGCTGAGCCGTGCGAGTGAGGGTCCGAGATCCAGGCTCCTTCTCACTTTTGTGACCGGACACAGCTCCCCTGCCCGCGGCAGAGCCCCGAGGAGGGCGCAGGGTCCGTGAGCTCCCGGCGCCCACGGCATTCGCCGCGGTCAGACTCAGAGGGACTCGTGTCAGCCTCGTGACCAAAGGGCAGGGAGCGGCCGAGGGGCAGGCGTGCAGCGTGGCGCAGGCCTGCGCCCTGTGGGCCTTGTCCCCACGGCCCCTCTTCAGGGTTCCCAGGAGCTCCGCCTCCCAGCCTCCCCCAGAGGACTCGGGTGTGCGGTGCTGTCCTCCCTGAAACATCGTCTCTCGAGTCAGGCTCACTGCGGGTGCGGCGGGGCCAGCCAAGGAAGCACCCTGCGTGAGGCCCTGTCTCGAGGTCCCGTCGGTCCCTGTGGAGAGGCGAGGCCCCCCGATGCTGGGTGCCGGCTCCTCCAGCGCACAGATGGACCTGCAGATGAGAAGTCATCTGTTTGGCTCTCCCAGCGAAGCACACATCATTACAAGATGACAGAAATCCCCTCGGATGGGCATGAGAGTGGGCGTTCTTTCTCGGGGCCCGGAGCCGCCGTGCGCAATCTAATCGGAGAGTCGCCCGGCCCACCGCCGTGACTGATAGGAGGACTCAGACTGCGCGTCCTCCTTGCTTCGGTCTCTCCAGCAGGGAGTCCATTCGCTTAAAAAAAATCCACGTACGATTTTCACAAAATGCTACACGTGACAGTTGGCTGTCCTAATAGTCCGAATGTGGACCCCAGCTCCGAGGCCACCATTGTCCATGTTTTTCCATCTGGGCCAGAACTACAAGCCGTTTCGTGTTCCGTTGCCCCGAGTCTCGGTGTTGAGAACTGGGTGAGACGATGCATATAAATCACCTGATTTAGTAGGAGCCTCGTTAACGACCCACCAATGGCAACGAGTGGCGCCGTTCCCGCGAGAGGCTCGCTGTGGCACCGAGGGGGGTCTGTAACCACAGATGTGGGGACAGACGACGGCCGGGCCGCCCCGCGGACGGAGGCTCACCCCCTGACAGTCTCCCCTCGCTTCCCACTCCATGCCTGGGGTTTCAACGCCGGAATTCAGACTCGACTGCACGTTCGATGTCGAGAGTGTCTACGATTCCCCAGGGCAGCCGCGGAAGACCAGGTTCTCCTCAGCTCGGAGCCCCCACAGCGATTCCGTCGGGGCTGTGGGCGCGGAGACCGGAGGTGCAGGGGTCCGGAGCGATGAAAGTGAGGGGCTCTGGCCATGCCCTCCAACGCTGTGGTTCCCAGACTGCTGATCTCCAGCCTGTCCTTTCCCACCCCCTGCTCCACCCTCCCTCCCGGGGTGGGGGTCTCATGCACAGCAGGGGGCACTGTCTACCCGTGCAGGGTCTCAGGACCCCCAGACCAGATCTGTGCTCGGAGCGGCAGGCTGCCGGGTGGAAGAGCTCGGAGCGCCGTCTGCCCCGTGGAAGAGCCTCCGGGAGCCTCCCAGGGGCGCCACGTCCTCCGCACGGGCCTCGCAGCCCGGGGCCTGGCGCTGCCACAGCACTCGCCAGGACAGCCGGCACCCCCCGTGCCCCGCCCCTGCGCGTTCTCCGTTCACTCATTCCTTCACTCCGCTGCTCGTCGTCCACTCGGCACCGGGGCGACCCATGCTTCGATCGCAGGCCACCGGACGGGGCTTGGCCAGGGCAGGTGGTCAGTGCGTGTCTGTGGGGTGAGTGAAGGAATGAGTGAGCAGCGAAGCGAAGGAAGGAATGAATGACTGAAGTAGAGTGGGCACCCCACTGAAGACGGACTTCCACTCCACGGGTGGACCTGCTGGCCCTGGTTGCTGGTAACCGGAAGCTGCCCTCAGAGGCAGAGGGGTGACTCTGCTCCAGAACGTTCTGTCGTGGGGTTCAGGAAGAGGCGGTGCGATCACAGTGAGATTAGGCAGCGTGACAGCATCGGCCTCCGACGGTCGTTTCCCGAGGCGGACTGACGGACGAGTGCGCGCCTGTCCCGCTTCTATTGAGACCCCTGGGGCCCCGTCTCCTGGCTTCCGGGGAGGCGCCCCCCTCCTTTGGCTTCGGAGCGGAAGGGAGGATGTGCTCTCCAGCCCCGACTTCATCTCGGCAGCTCCCGAACCTGGTTTCAGTTCTCGGAATTTCCCATTTGGGCGTTGTCTTATGGTGCTTCCTTTGACCTTGAGTGGCTGGCCCTGGGTGGGAGTGGGTGAACTAGACTATCAACATGTCTACAGAGGGAGGCTCCTTAAAAACACCCTTTCAGGGAGGAGCAGGCATTTTTCACGTGAAGCTGACATCGGAAAATACCCTTGGGAACCAAAAAAGTCTGAGCTGGCTGGCACACCCGCTCTCGGTGGCACAAGCAAAGGAGAACCCGGGTTTTCCCACAAGGACTGGCACTCCGCGGGCACATCCAGGGACAGAAGGCAGTCGCTCACGGGCTGGGGGAGCGGGAGGGAAACCGCGTGTCTAACTCGGCCTCTGCAGGTTGCCACAAAGGGGCCGGCTCCGGGGACTCCAGAGCGTCCTGCTCACACGATCTCCGACGACGCAGTGTGTCGGACCTCAGTGGAACCTGCAGAACCGCAGCAGAACCACGGGCTGCCTCTCCGTGCTCCCCTCCCCCTCCCCGTTCAGAGCCCACGGTCCTCGGAACACTTGCTGTGCTCTGGCGCGCACCGGACTCACAGACGTGTTCAGTGTGCCGCAGAGCCTGTGGGGCCTGTGGTGTGAGCCGCTGTGCTCAGCATCACGACAGGGGGTGGGGGGGGGCGGGACGGTCAAGAGCGAGCGAGACCCGCCGGGTCTGCCCTGCCGGGGAACGCGAGAGCCTGGGGAGTGAAGGCCTGAGGAGCCCTGGGGACGACAGTTTCCTGGGGCCTGGAAGGGGGACCTGCTCCGTGCGCTGTGACGGGTCCCGGCTGCCTGTTGCCCGCCGTCACCTCGGTGACCATCCTGACAGTGTCCAGGGGCCGTCCTTTCCGGGTGGTCAGCGGGACACACGTCCGTTCACCAGTCTTGTGTTTTCCGCTTCTTTGAACTGTCACCCCACCTTCCTGCGGGGGCCCCTGTGTCACTCACCCGGGCCCCGGGCCCCGTCCCTGGAGACCGAGCGTGCTCGGTGGAGGGGCCTGTCCTCGCCGTGACTGGGAGGCCCCCTACGCTCCTCCCGCCGACCAGGGGTGGACCGAACTTAGGTCGGCAGGTGAGAGTCCGCCTGCAGGTCCATCTCCTTGAACCCGTCCAACCTGGACCCAGGTGGTGTTTTAAACTCGAGCCAGTCGCTGATGTGCTGGGTGGGGCAGGGGCAGGTTCGTGGTGGTTTGTACGGGAAGTGACGCAATGATCAATAAGTGATCATGCAAGAATAAACTGTGTGCTTCCTGTGCCCGCAACCACAGGCCTCCTTCTGCCCACCCCGTATAAACACTGCGAAACGGCACCACTCACCTGGGCTTCCGGACCCCCCGGAAAGCTGGACACCCTGCCCACACCGGCCGTCCCTCCCCACACAGCAGGCCCGGGGCACGGAGTGTGCGCTCTGGCCTCGCCCGCCTGCCTCGCTCATCGAGCTAATCGCCCCGCACTGGGCGAGAACGGCACCACCCCGGGCTCGTCGAGAAGTCGCTCAAGTCTGCGCGTGCTGCTTCAGACTCGGACGCAACATTCACAGACCGCGTCCTCGTGAGCTGCAGGCCTCGCGTGCGCTGCGAGGGGCCGTGAGAGCAGCACCCGCTTCTCGGCCGGGGACGGCGGCTCTGCCCTCGGGTCTGCGCGTTTGAAAAACTCCATGTTCTGACATCAGGGGAGTGTCTATCGTGCACATTCCAATAAACCCAAAGGCGGTGGAAACCTAACTAAAGCAGCAGGCATTGTTCCACGTCTTCCCCTCAGCGAGAGGCCGGGCATTTAAATGACTTAACTCGGTTCCTCTGTGCGTCGCGCCGGCCCCCACGCTCCCTTCGCCTCCCCGGAAGCATCAGCGGATTGCACGGCCACGCCGAGCCTCCGGCCGCCGCGCGTCGTCTTTCAGAAGCGACTCCGTTGGGGCGGAGGGAAGAGCACTTTTTAAGAGGCTTTGCGTCATAATGTGGAGGCTTTAGGGGAGCCGCCCACGGAATTTGGAGCGGGAGCCCTGCTCCTCAGAAACCAACAAGCGGGGACTGGTCGACCTTCCAGGCCTCTCCGGGCCAGGGCCCCTGCTGCCGGGGGCGCCGAAATATGGGGAGAGGATCACGTGGTTTCGGCTCTGCCGCGGGACTCCTCTCTCCCCGGGGGGCGTGGGGAAAGACGCGTCCCCCTGGCCCGCCGAGTTGGCCGCCTCTGCTGGAACGGGACGGGCCTCTCGGCCGTGGGGAAAGGCCGGCTCCCTCCCAGAGCTCAGTGTCCACGCGGCCTTCGTGGCGCACAGCGTGCTCACACATCCACGTTCGCATTTCCCGGCCACCGAGTCCTTGTCAGGGCGGTAGGGCCATCGTGACCGTCTCTGTCACAGCTGCCTGAACACGGGCGGTGACAGGACTTGGGCACGGCCACCCAGCCGGCCCCAGGTGAGGTGCGGCAGAGCCGAGCTTCCGGCCCCCTGGCGTGTGTGTCTGTGTGCCTGTGGGGGGGTGTCTCTGGGGGGGGTGCCGCACCCCCCACTGTACCCGCGTACCGCAGTGGGAGGTGAGAGGAAAGAGTGGTTCGTTCGTTACTCCAGGGAGGCGTCTGACACGACACTCCTTCCCTCGCCCTCTTACGAAGTGGGGGACTTACCAGCAAGCGGAAGCAGAAGACAGCCGCTGTGCTGGGGCTGCCCGGGGCCGTGGGGGTGGGGGCGGGCAGGCAGGAGGGGGGAGGGGACCGGGAGGCAGGGAGGTGTGTGGGCTGCGATGGGGGTGGGGCTGGGTCTCCTGTGCCTCTCCGCAGCGACATCTGCGACATCTGCGACATCTTCGCAGGGCAGCTCCGCCTCCTTGCAGGGAAGTCCCTGACCGTCCACTCAGTCCACTTCGGCCCGTGTTTACCGAACACCAGCCACGTGTTCAGTCGAGAGCTCGCTGCCACAGGGGCAGAAGAGAAGAGCGTGTTACACGGTCCCCACAACATCAGGGAGCATGCAGTCCTGCAAAGAGGGGGGGCAGGGGAGCGGCGTGGGTGAACAGTGGGAGAAGAAGCTCAGTAAAATAGGAAAAACACGTACATCGAGGCACCGGGAGGCAGGGAACGAAGCAGGCTCGTGGTGGGAAATAGGACGACGGCGACCTCAGGATTCGCCGGGGTGCTCGGTGGAAGCTCGGCGGAGAACGTGGGGCTGACGTGAATGAGGAGGTGTGAGCCAGCGAGTCAGAACCTGAGAAAAACCGTGCACGGAGTCCTGCCTGCCACCGTCCTCGGAGCCCTCCCGAGTCCTGGGCAGCCAGGCCCGTGTTCTAGGCACGGAGATGCTGCCACTTGGAGAGACGCCCCGCTGCGTCCAGACAGGGTCCCACGCACCTGCTCTTGGGAAGAGTCTCCCTGTCTCAGCAAGTCCCCCAGCCCTTCCCATCCTCCGCCCTGACTGTTCTCTGCCCCCAAAACCTCCCAGGATGGCCCGAGTTGGTCCCCCCCAGAAAGCCCGTGTCTTCCTGGGTCCCCTCCTTTCCAGGCGGAGCGGCCAGCTCTTTCTGCCAGCCGTCAGCCCAGAAACTCGGGGGCGGGTTGGGGAAGACAAGGGCCAGGAGCCGCCCCGGCGGGACCTGCGGGGCTAGCGAGGAGCCTGGTGTCGGTCCCAGAGGGCGGGGTGCGCGTCTCGTTTTCAGTTTGCTGCCCCTGTAAGCCCAGCTGGCTGGTTGGGGGCAGTTTTGGGTCCCCCTCCCCTTTCCTCTGATTCTTCCATTCTCTTCTGAGGAATGAACCGGAGGTGAAGAGTCTCGGCGGACGTGCACATGCGGAACACCTGAGTGTGCACGGACTCCGGACTGTGTCCTTGCACTCCGAAGGCGGGGGGGCAGTGTTCTCATCCCGTCTGCTCCTTCAGACACAAGCCACGGACTCTCGAGGCAACAGCGATACTCGCCACCCTTGCGCAGGCAGGGGCAGCTAGTCCAGGGGCCCCGCACGCAGGGTGCGGCGAGGCCGGCGTGAGACGTAGGCTCTGATCGCTGAGAAAGTCTCACGGCCTTTCCCGGTTTAGCTTCTCTCCGCTATTCACGGGCTCGGAGCCCGGGCTGTGCGGCGTTTTATGACGCGCGCCGCGAGGGGCCGCCAGGAGGCGGCTCTGCAGGCCTGGAGAGGCGCCGGGCCCGCGCGGTGCTTTTCGGATTGCTCCCAGGAACCCGCGCAGACTCACCCCCAGCACCGAGTCAGCGTGGGGTCGGGCGGGGTGGGGGGGAGATGCTGAAAAGGAATCATTGAGTCAAAGTATCAGGTGACTGGACGGCCGATCAATTTTATCCTCGCTAAAAGCTAGATAGCCAAACGGTATTCGCTTCCTAATACGAGCTGTTACGGAACACGATACCAACTGCGAAGTGTTCCCGAAATACATCGGGACAGAATCCAGGGGACGTCGGGATCCAGCTTTCTGTTGGTGGGAAATACAAAGAATGGAGAAGCTAGAGGACGTCAGAACAGGCGGATCCGGAACGTGGGCATTCTGACCTGACTTCTTCCATAGATCAGTCAGCCAGTTAGTGATGGGACAGAGCAGATGAAAAGGGGGGGGGGGGCATCAGATAGTTCTGGATTAGGAGAAATTTGAAAAATAGTTACGATGTAATCAAAGAAAACAAGTATACCTTTATATTCTGATTGAATAAGCCAACTATAAAAATGATTTTTCAGGCAAACGGGGCGTTTAAATATGAACTGGGTATTGGATGGTATTTAGAAATTATTCTTTTCTAAGATTTATTTATTTATGTTTGGAGAGAGGGGAAAGGAGGGGGAAAGGGAGGGAGAGAGACATCAGTGTGTGGTCGCCTTTTGCACGCCCCCTGCAACCCAGGGGACCTGCCCTGACGGGGAAGCGAACCGGCGACCCTTTGGTTTGCAGGCCGGCGCGCAATCCACTGAGCCACCCCAGCCAGGTAGAAACCGCTCTTATTTTTTCAGGAACAATGATGGATTTTGACAATGCTCAAACAATACCACTCTGACGCGCAAACCAAAGCATCTGGAAGACAATGGAGCCCAGTCCTGATTCAGATTCCTCCAGTGCAAAGTAAGGATGCAAAGGAGGGAGCTGGGAAGGAATTCAGTTGTGCGTCATCGTTGTTGTTGTTGTTTTTAATTTTAAAGCCGAATGAAGCAAAATGGCGATGGCACTGAGCTGGGGGAGAGCACGCTGTGCCCTTTTGTGACCGCTTCGGGTGTTTTTACAATGAAAAGTGTTTGGAAGAGTGGTGGCAAGGAAGCAGCGCTGGAAGTTTCCGGCTCCAGCCCCGAGACGCTCAGCGGCACGACCGGGCGCCGACGTGGACAGCACTTGGAGGGCTGAGCGGCCCGTGGCGGTGGCTCCGTGTGGCCTGCGAGGCGCCGGGGCGCTCGCTCCTGAGCCGGTGGGCGCCCAGGGCCCTGGAGACGCGGCCGTTCAGAAACACGTGGATTTCTCCGGAGGGGACGAACCCAGGACCGATCGCCAACAGGATTTCACTCCCCTCCCACGCTCCTCCAGCCTGGCCTGTCTCCCTCGAAATCGCTCCTAATAAAAAGATGTGATTCGGTGTCACCAGTTTAGGTGTGAACATTAAAAAAAAAATAAGCAGAATGAGCTGTCAACAGGAAGTGAGAACATCACCCTCACACCGTTCGTGGTTAGAGGCCCCGTTTTGTCCATCAGGACCCGCCGTGCGACGTCAGACACGCGAGAACAGCTGCGTGGCCCCTGCGTGGCCGTGGGAAGTGGGCGCTGCCCCGCCAGCCCCGCCCAGCGCGCACCAGCGTGAACACGCCACTCGCTCAGCAGATGATCGTCCCTCCCGGCACAGCCGGGCCTGCTCGGCTGGCTCTGTTGCCGGCTGCCCGTTTGGCTGAGGGCCGTTGGGAGAACAGGCTGTCGGCCAGGAGACGCAAATCGCCTCTCTCCCGCCGGTGGTGGGCGACGCCTCTCTGCGCCGTGGGCGGCAGGAAGCTCTGTCTGCGGGGTGCGGTGTCCACGGAATCCCCAAGCTCCCTCTGTGGGAGGCAATCACAGAGTCTTGACTCCTTCGAGGAGTTAGGAGGGGGCCGACGTCAGCCCTAAAATCCATTCTACACAACCGCAGCGTCTTGTCCCGGTGCCTCAGCCATTGCTACAGTTCAGGCTGCAATCTTTCTCTTTTTTAGAGAATTTTTAAATTCTCACCCCACAACATGTGTATCGATTTTAGAGAGAAAGGAAGGGGGGTGGGGAGACAGTACGTGCTCTGGGCGGGAATCAAACCTGTGACCTTCCGGACTATGGGAGGACGCTCCAACCGACGGAGCCACCCGGCCAGGGCGCTGGGTCGTTTGGTTACGAGGGCCCTGCCGGTGTCAGGAGCAGGGCTGGGCGCCGGAGACCCGCCGGCTTCCCTGTCCCAGAAGTCACCGCCGGGGGGTGGGGGGCCGTTTGCGCAGAGGGAGGGCGCTGTTGGCCGCTGGACCGGGAGGGGAGGGGCCTCGTCCCTGGGGAGTGCTGGGCTGGAATGGTGCTTGCAGAGGGGCAGGTTCCCATCTGTCACTGTAGGGTTTCTTGAATATTAATTACGGAAACACCCAGAATGGGTGTTTAACCTCCGCCAGAACGGGATGAACCGGCTCATTTTCCTCTGGGACTCGTGGATGGACGTAACCTCGCGTCCCACTTATTTCTTGCGGCTGCGCTGTCTGTCCCGCTCACCTATGCCCTTGGCACCTGTCACGCACCAGCTCGGTGGGGACAAGCGGCGGCCTCCTTCTCCCCCACGAGGAGCACATGTATGTAAATACTTTAAGTCCCAGGAGCACCACGAGTGATGTCGGTTAGCATTAAGTGGGTCGTGTAAACCAGAACGTCCAAAAACAGGCCGAGGTCTTCTCGGGTCACACGGGAGCTGTGCAGACACCCCCGGGGCTGCGGCGGCGGCGTGGGGTCCGCACGGACAAGCGCCCTCCTGCCGGCCGGCTGGCCCCACCGACCCCGCCAAGGGTCTGTCGCCCTCCACGCCGAGACGCGGTCAGGACGGTAGCACCGCTCCAGCGCCGCGACGGGAATCGGGCAGCGGGAGAAGGAGGGCAAAGGCCACACCCGCTGGTGGGGTCAGCCGGGTCAGCCGCCTCGGGGCGACTGCCTGGCTGTTCTGCTCACTCCTGTGCTCACTCCGGGTGCACCTGCTCTTCGCCCTCAGGCGTCCCGTCCCCGGGGACGGAGGGGGGGGCACTCCTTCTGCAGGAAACTGGGTGCGGGACCCAGTTTCCGACCCGAGTTGGCGTTGGTCCAGGCTCCTGGTAACAGCGCGCTCGCCCCTCTGTGGGGCGGCAGAGGGAGGCAGAGGCAGCAGTTCGATGGGGGGGGGGGGCAGGCGGCAGACTGTGCAGGAGACCAAGGCCCCCTTCCCGAGCGAAGGCGTCCCGCGCACCACCAGTCCAGACACGAGGCAGTTCCTCCGGAACTTGAACAAGCGTGGTCGAGCTACCCACTTTTTCTTCTTCTCTCCAATTGCTTCCTAAAATTACATAAAATGCACCGATAACAGGCTGTGCGGAGAAAGTAGAGAGCACCCACTTTCCTTGGGAAAGCCTAAGACGTCCCCTCAGTTAAAGAAACCGGGGACCCCGTTTTCCATCGCTCATTCAGCAAACGCACTCGAGCGCCTTCTCCAGCCCCTGGGGAGCGTCTTCCTGCGAGTAGGACAGGTTCTGGGATTTCCATCGACGAGGCCGGAGGAGCCCCCACCCCGAGGGGGGGGTTTATCTGACTCACTGATCTGGCCCGGTTTGCTCACTCACATTTCTTTCCGTGGGGTCTCTTTCTAACCCA
Source organism: Glossophaga mutica (assembly GCA_039655065.1). Taxonomy (NCBI): domain Eukaryota; kingdom Metazoa; phylum Chordata; class Mammalia; order Chiroptera; family Phyllostomidae; genus Glossophaga; species Glossophaga mutica. The sequence goes on from CM077316.1 coordinate 53,156,686, forward strand.
CTAGACTTGGGCCATTTTGCATTAATAAAGGATCTGTGTTTTTAGCTCCACCAAAAAAAAAAAAAAAAAAAAGGGAAACTTCCGAGACCTCTCTCTTGTGGAGACCTAACAACCGCCCGCTGGGACCACGGAAGAATGTCGCCTCGCTCTCAGACACACCCTCGGCGGCAGTAACGACTCAAGTGCGACTGGTGTCGGTGGTGGGCAGAGCTCAGAGCGCCCCGTGCTTGCCGGTGTAAACTCCTCTCCGCGAGCATGGGAGGGACCTGTTGGGACACCACTCCCGAGACCCCACTGTGTTTTGTGAGACTGGGTGCTGGCAGACTGCAGCTGGAGAAGCCCCGTGTGGACTCGGAGACGCACGTGGTGGGGGGCTCTAGCGCCTGAGGGTGGTCTCCGGCGGCAGCCGGCGCACACAGTGAGGGGCCTCCAGCCAGAAAGCCACCAGGGGCGGGTCCTGCCAGCATCCGGACAGACATGGGCCGAGCGCTTCCCCACCTGACCGCAGCCTGGCCGGTGCTCCGACTGGCGTTTCCGGCCTCCCTGGGGCCCCGCGTCCCCTGGCTTCCGGCACCTTCCTCCAGCAGCATCGGGCTGAGCCCCCCTCACGTGGCTTTCTCCCAGCTCTGTCTTCTGCTTCCCTCTTCCGGTGACGAGGGCCCCTGCGGTGACTCCGAGCCCCCCCACCCCCGGGAGCTCAGGGCGCCCTCCCCGTCTCCTCGGCAGCAGGCCAGCGGCCTCGGTTCCACCCCACCCTCATTTCGCTTTGGCGTGGGGCCATGTGGCACCCGGGATTCGGCATGAACGCCCAGGGCCCCTTTTCCCGTCCACCACGCTTTGTGAGAGGTGTCAGCTCCTACGCGGCCTGAGGCCCCACTGAGCCCGGTGCTGCCTGTTGAGCGTGGGTCACCGTCCCAGGGAGCTCACTCCCTCGAGACCCCCACAAGGCACGGAACTTCCGTACGGAAGGGACGCCTCTCGCCGGGCCGTCTCGGGCACTGGCGCGGTCTCTGAGGGCTGCATTTTAAGCAAGGGGGCCTTTGACGGCTCACAAATCGCATCATGAAAGTGAGCGCTCGCTCTGCCCCCTTGTACAAACACCTCCGGCTCCGGCCTTCAGGTCCCTTGCCCGCCTCATTCTCCTGCCCTAACCGAGGAGGTGCGTGGTGGGAGGCCGGACGGAGGCGGTCACTCCTGGGAACCGGGCCGGAGCCCGTGTCAGAGTGCAGGGCCAGGCAGGGAGCCGCCAGCCGCGTCCGCCGTCAGGGCACCCAAGCAGCAGACACCCTCGGGGACTCGGCTGTGCGACTCCCCAGCGCGAGTCGGTGATCTCAGTGGGAGTTGCGAATGCTCCGATAACTCTTCAAACAAAATTAATTTTAATGGCTTTAATTAGCCTCAATGGTACCATTACTATTATTGTATATGCTCCTTTTGTGAGGGCGTCGAGAAGATGCTTGGGGAGAAGCAAACCAACGGGCAAATGAGGGACACGCGAGGCCCAAAGTGTTTGGGAATCAATTGCCCGTGCGCCTGTTGGTTTGCGTCTCCGAGACTGGGGACGAGTCGGCTGTCGATGGTGAATGCGTGTGACACATTCCGGTGTGTGTCTCTTCAAAAGGGCTGCTTCCTGCCTCACGGACAATCGAGGGAGAAAAATACGTATGTCTACGCACGCACGCACGCACACACACATATGCATATTATTTTTTATCTGTGTTTTCCTGGCCCTCTAATTCATAGTTCTGAGAACTGTCCTGCAGGTCACTGTTTTAAGCCCCCCCCCTTTTTTTAATCTGGCCGTGGTTGTCAAGAGGAAATTAATCTTTTGCAACCAAATGAAATTTGGGTTTCCCAGCACTAGCACTAATGAAAAATGCATTAATGGTAAGCATCAGAAACCCTGGCTCCCAGGACCAGAGGGTGCATTTAAATAATTCTATGAATATAGATCAATATAACTAATTTACTTACAGCCTCTGCATGCAGCATTCAGATCGGAACAAAAGTCGTTTGTATCACAGTGTTTCATATTAATTCAAGGTATCTGTTGCTTTACATATTAAATTAATCTTGGACTTTAGACAGGGCTTCGTACCCGCTGTTAAAACCCGAGGCCCAGGATGGGATGTCAGTGACGCTCAGGCTTCCTGCTCTGGCCTGTTCGGCCTGGATGCCATTAGCAGGCCGGCAGAGGTCCCCGGGGACCAGCCCCGGGAAGCGGGGTCAGGCCGGGGGGAGCGGAGGGCTGGAAGGTTCCAGCGGGCGGTGGGGAGTGTGGGCTGTGGGAATGGCCGTCGGCAGCACCTGGGTGTCCAAGGAAAGGGGGCCTCCTGGCTCGAGCGCGGGGCCCAGACCCGACGTCGTGTTTCCGGGAAGGTCGTTATTCACTCGGCGTATGTTTCCTCCACGCCACCTCCGGACTAGGCGCACGGGCACCAAGAGGACGGGCCTGGACCGCGGCTCCGGGAGCTGCAAGGCCAGTCTCTGGGCGCCGCGGGCTCCGTGTGTCTCGGACGGGCCGGGAGCGGTTGCGGGCTCCAGAGCCCGTTCAGCGCCCCAGCAGCCCAGGGTGCCCTGGGCCACTTGGGCCGTGCAATCCTTTAAAAACCGATAGACCTCTTAACACCCCCTTACACTCTGTCCATACTCAGCCGTGGATGGAAACCAGCGGCCTAGTTAACCAAGAGGAGCAACGAAGGTAAAAATTCAACCCAGCTTATGTCCAAATTATGTATTTTTCCTTTGTTGTTAGTGTTTTGGTGCCATATGTAAGAAATGTTTACCTAAACTAAGTAACAAAGATTTACACCTGTGTTTTCTTCTGAATATTTAAGAGTTTGAGTTCTTACTTTTAGGTCTGTGATCTATTTTGAGTTATTTTTTGTGCATTATACAAAGAAAGGGTCCGACCTTCTTGTTTGAATGCGAATAACCTGTTATTCCAGCACCATTTGCAGAACAGATTTTCTTTCCCCCGTTGATCTGCCTTGGCATCTTTGTTGAAAATTAATTGACCATAAGGTAAGCATTTACTTCTGAGCTCACAGTAATGTCCCACTGATCTACATGTCTATTCATGTGCCAGTACCACACTGTTTGACTACCGTAGCTTTGCAATATGTTTTCAAATCAGAACGTGTGACTTCTCCAACTTTGTTCTTTATTGTTATTTTCACATTTAAATGATTTTTTATCCTGGGTGTCAACCACTCAGCTGTGTGGTGCGACTTTAAAAGTTACTACTCTGGGTTTCGTGGAGGATGTGTAGGTTCGTGGTTTTCATCGCATTTGTAAATTTTCTGGCCATTATTTTTTCACATTTTTTTGTCTCTTCTCTCTTGCCTTACTAAGACTGCAATTGCACTTAATTTTTTATTCGGTATCGTCACGTAACCATTAGACTCTGCCATTTTTCAGTCTTTTCCCCTCTGGGCTTTGTTTTAGGCAGTGTCTTCGCTGTGCTTCTACCCTCACGGACCTGTTCTTCTGCCCGCTGCGATGAACTCCCGTAGATCCGGCGTATTTTTTTTTTTTCCAGCATTGCGTTTTTTATCCGCAGGACTTCCCTGTGGCCCGCCTGACAGGTTTCCGTTTGTCTTGTGCTGTTCACGTCCCCGTCACCTCCTCGGGCAGCAAAGCCCCCTCATCCGAGCGCTTCTGGTCCCCGCCAGCCTCCCTCCACTGTGTCTCCTGTTTCTGAGTCTCTTCCTGCGGGCCGGCCGCCTCCTCGCAGAGACGCACCTTTTCCTGTGTTGGCGCCGGTCCGGCGAGGCTCGTCCGGGTGCCGGGCGTCTTGAGTGGTCCCTGGTTCGTGCTGGATTTCGTCACGGTTGTCACTGCCTCAAACAGTCTCAGACTGCATCCTAGAAGGAAGGGAGCGAAGTAACTGGTTGGCTTTGCCCTCTGCGTCTCGCCGTCACTCTCCGCGGGGCTGGCCGCGGGCGCTCTCCCGTCCGTCCGGTGCGAACCCGCTCCCTCTGACAGCGCAGAGCCGCCGGCGTGCGTGCGGCTCTGCCGGTGAGCCCCGCTGCCCGCTGGCCCTGGGAAACAGAAACCGCGCCCTGCTCTCTCGGGGCCCTCGGGCCGCTCAGCGCGTCCGTGCTGGTGCCGCGTGGCCTGCGCACCCTCGCTTCCTCCCCTGCCCGCGTGCGCCCGCACACCACGCCCTGACCCGGAGCGACCCCACCCTGGCCCTCCCCAGCTCTCGCTGTCCGTTTCTCTTCCCTGGTGCTCGGGTCCGAAACCTCTCGCCACCTTGGTTTCCCTGAGCGTGAGTCTCCGCCTTCTCCATGAGGCGCAAGCACCAGGTTCGGGATCTCCGGGTCCCCGCGGGGGCCGAGACCGGGGGTCAGCTGGGCGACACAGAGCTGCCTTCCTCACTCCCACTTCTCGGGGGGCGCGGCCCCGCGCTGTCTCGCATCTGGTGACTAAACCGTTGTTCCCTACATTTTGCCCAGTTTCCTACTTTTTCGAGCTGGGAAGGTAAACATGTTCTTGATGGTCACATCATGGCTGGGTGCGGCATTTCACGTTTTCCATTCCAGTAGCTCGCACGGGCAAAGGAACCAGCCACCACGAGCCTCCGCTTCTTCTCTGGTGGGCGGGGAGCCACGCCGACCACAGGGTCGTCGTGATGGGGACACCCAGCGCAGAGCGGTGTCTGCGGCGGCGGGCGCGCAGCGGACGACCGCTCGTCGCTCTTTCCTGCGGTGGTGGAGAGACAGGCGGTTCCCCTCTGCTTTTCCAGACCACGTCCCATCCTGGCAGGGGTCAGCAGAAGCTTGTTCTTTCCTTTTGTTTTTTTCCTCCTGAACAGTGTACCTGCCAGGCCTAGCCTAAAGGGATCTCTCCTTTCTCTGCAATAGTTTAGCAATTATTGTCCGTGCAGGTTGGTCAGGAATTAATCATAGGTGAAATCTTTCACTATTGCGTATTATCTGATGCTCCTCAACAAGGCGCCAGGTTCCCTGTGGACGGGCGCCTCGTTGTCAGTGTGCCGATGCCCCGCACAGCTCCCAAGCCAGCGCCCAGCGCGGAGCCCGGGCCAAGTTGGTGGGTTTTGTTTCGACAATCTGTGGCTCGCCCCCGTTGCGTTTGCTGCGCATCAGCTTCAACGACTGAAAACGCCGTCCTGGAAGGCACCACGGTATCGGCCTGACATTTCCGTGGGGCCTGGGTGTGAACTTCTTCCCCTGTTCGAATTGCCCTAAACAAGCCGCTCTGATCCCTTCCCTCTGAGCCCCATTCTCTGGCACCCTCCGAGAAAAGGGTGCGTCGGGAGAGGACCGCCGGACCCCGGACAGGAACCCAGGGGGCGCTTCGTGCCGCTGGGAGGGCCGGGGGTCCTCGTGATGACAGAGCCTGCTCCGCCTGGACCCCGTTCCCCGTGCGGAGCGTGGCGCCCGGCCCCTCCACCCTCCCACACTCGACAGTCTGACCGAGAGGTCAGCACATCGGGCCACGAGATCTCTGTGTCCGGGATTTATCGGTGGTGGCCCGAGCTAAATCATGTGCTCAGTGTGAGCGGTAGGATTTATTGTGCTATACTCTGTTAATAATAAAAAGAGATTCCCCCCACCAAAAAAAAACCCTTGTTGTTGCCCCGTGAGCTAGAAATCTTCGTGATAGGCCAGATACATCAACAGCCGTCGGCAGCGCTCTTCCGGGGGCCGGCGGCACTGACTGCGCCCCACCCCCCGCCCCGGGCCCATGCATCATCCCCCTCGGACGGGAAGTTCCCAAGGAGAGATGACAGCGTGATGAATGATGAGGTGGCTTCGGAAGCCCACTTCATCTCGGGGACTTCCTGCGAGATTGGATGTTTGCTCGTCACCTGACGGCTGGCGACCGAAAACCCGCGGGCACCGCGGGGATCTGGAAAGGGCCCCGCGTTCTCGCGGCGCAGGGCTCTCGTGCGCAGGACAGCCCCGTGATTGCGGCCCCTCGTCCTCCGATCTCAGGGCTGGCCCTGGCGGGGAGTAGAAGTGTTTCCTCATCCTGGGAACCTGAAGGTTTACCTGGAGAGCTGTGCAGGTCACGGGTCATCGGTAGGGTGAGCGTGGGGCCAGCAAGTGTCTGTTCTTGTCACGCGGTCTTTGCGGGATCTACAGGCGTTTTTGTTAGGAAAACTAGGAACGGTCCCGGGACCAATGTCCCCCGACCTGAGTCGCCAGCTCCTCTTTCTGTCTGTCACACGGACGACGCTTCATCCACAAGAGCGGCGTCTCTGCTGGCCACTTGCAACGTCACGGATAGAAATTTCAGGTCACGGAGGCTGCCTCCTGGCTCGCGGTCCCCAGCCGCTGCCGCCGCCCCTCCCGCCATCCCCCCAGGGGGCGTCCAGAGGGCTCTTCCCGCGGGTCCGGGAAACCCGGCAACGCCCGCCCGCCCCCTCCACGCAGCCCAGCCCGAGGGGCCTGCGGCTCCCTGCCGTCGTCCACTCCCTGCAGCGGACCGGCCGCCCTTCCAGAAAAAGCCTTTCCCTCTCCAGCCCCTCCCGGCCTCCTCCTCCAGGGTTTGTCTCAGGCGATGGCTTCTCTGTCCTTCCCTTGACCCGTTCTGTGGGGTAAGTGACCCAAAGCCTGGGAGAGCTGCTTCCCGTGTGAGGGAGAACTGTACTCACACGGGGGGGCGGGGGGGGACTGGGATCATCCTCTACCTCCCCCCGCCCCTCCCACCTCGTCACCTCCACCCCCTCCTCCTCCATCTCCGTTTGCCACTTCCGCTGAGACCCAGCTCCCCGGGGCGCCTCCACGGTCAGTGCCTGGGCACGGCCTCCCTCCTAGTCCCTCGAGCTGCCGTCAGCACCGGCGCCAGCCTGTCGCAGGAAGTCGGTGGGGCAGCTGCGAGGTGAACGGGGCTCCCTGACGAGCGTGCAGAGCGCGCCGTGACACGCGGGGCCTGGGAGCCCAGCACAGGAGATTTACCGCGCCGCTCGGAGCCCGCACTCCGGGTCGGGACTGGCTGACAAGGTCTCAGCCCGGGGAGGATTTATTCCTGCATATTAAATTATTTCTTTAATTAGTTCGGTGCCCCAGTCGTTTCTAAACCAGAGAAATGTGAAATAAATAAGTTCCTGAAGGGAAAAGGAAACAGGCCATGGTTTGAGTTAGTTGTGCAGTTTGCGCAGAGATGTCTGCAGCCCCCCCACCCCCATTTGTAGGCGTGTCCGTGCTCGGGTTAAGTCGCAGGAGCCCCCCGAGGTCTGCCCTGCACGGCCCGCACGGGTGCCCCCGGCCTCCTCGGCGCTGGGCTTGCAGGCCACGTGCCAGGCGGGCACCAGGGTCGTGCGGCGTCTCGGGCAGGGCGGCGCGAACGGGCCTCTCCCTCCCTCCACGCCCCCTCTCCCCGTCTCTGGCGCAGCGAGCGCCTACGTGCGGCGCAGCCGACGGCGGGTCTGTGCCTGGCAGATTGTGGGGAGGAGGTATCATCCCCGCACACGCACACGCACGCGCACGCACACACACCCCAGATGGCAGCTTGATGAGGAACAGGAGCCAGCAACACCAGGAGTTATTTTGGGAACAAAACTAGAAATCTGCACATGGCTAGATGCTTCATCCTAAATGTTCCTCTCGCCTGTGACAAGCCCCCTCGCCGGGTGGAAGGCAGTCCATCAATCAGTTCGCATTAACTCCCTCCAGGCCGGGGCTTCGGAGGTGGGAGGAAAGAAGCGTGTGTTCCCTGAAAGGGGGCCATGGCATCACGCCGGGCCCAGGACGGGCCCTCGTTTCCAGAACAGGTGTGCCAGGGCAGTAACAGCGGAGCGTGGTTGAAAGCCAGGTACGACTGCTGGAACTCGCCTTTTTTCCACGCAGACTCCGGAGGCCGGTGAGCGGGGCCATGGCCGGCGAGCCGCGGGCTCGGGCTGCAACGCGGCGGGCTGGCTGACGCCCCGCACTCTCCCACCACGCCCTCCGAGCCGGTCAGCACATCCACAGCCCCAGCTGTTTAGGGCAAAAAAGGAAGTGCACGCCATCCTTTGTGAGCATCGTCTTTGCAAATATCCGTACGATTCCTACCCACGTTTAAAAACCACAGAAGACAGCGTCTCCCCTGCTGTCTCCGTCCACTTCCTGACCGACCAAACGACCGACCGACCGACCGGCAGACACCTCTCGGGGGCTGCGTGGGGCCCGGGCTGGGAGTCTCGGGAACGCTCTTCCTTTTCAGCGGCGACACTGACCGGCACCTGCAGCGGAACGGAAAGCTTCCCTTCCCTCCCCACACTGTTGTTTGAAAGACTTGTTGCTGCCACGACTTGGAACAGAGTTGCAACCCAAGAAACGATCATTCTTCTTCTGGAGCAGGAGGTAGAATGCCACGCTCGGTGCCAGGAACGGGCACGTCCCGCGGCTGGTCTCAAGGAGCCGCCGTCCGGAGATGCAAACAGGCCCATAAATAACAGCCACGAGGCACTGTGCTAAGTGCTCGACCAGCTGCGCACACTCGATCGGGCCCAGGGGAGGGAGTCGCGAACTGGAGCGGGCAGCAGGTCCCACGGGCGGGGCTCCCGCCGCCCGGCGCTGGCGTGAGAACTCTGGCTGCCCTGCTGTGGAACCTAGGACGGCGCGGCGCGCACGACACGGCCCACTTGTTGTTGTTTTTCTAATCCTCCCCCGAGGAGACGTTTATCGATTAGAGAGAGAGGAAGGGGGAGAGAGAGGGAGAGAAACGCCGGCATGAGAAACCTCGATCAGGCCTCCCGTAGCCGCTCGGCTGGGAGTCAGAGCCACGGCCTTCCGGTGCACAAGGCCGCGCTCCGAGCAGCTGAGCCCCCGGCCAGGGCTGCCCTCGGCGTGGTTTCCGTAAGGGTGGCAGAGCCGGCTCCCTTTGCTTTACCGACGGGCGTGCCTCCTTTCTCCGGAGAGCAGCGCCCCCTTTGGACGGGGAAGCACTGTTCTGCTCTTCAGGCGTGGGATCCCACTCGGAGTCATCGACCCTAATCTCTCCCCACCAGCCCCGGGGTCTTCAAATGAGACTGCGGGAGGGAAGCAGTCCCCGGCGCACGGACAGGCTCCAAATGCAGGCCTGGGGCCGACCAGCGCGCTCGTTCCCCACCCCTGGGGAAAGCCCTCGAAGAGAGCAAAGAAGGGCCACAGACGGGCAGAACGAGGCCCGGAGAGAAACTCACGGGGTTCAGAGCCCGGTTGCAGGCCCCTGAGGCCCAGCTGCGCCCCACTCTTCCTGGAGCCACGGCCTTCGCTCTGCGCCTGTTCATGGACGCAGGTGTCCGTCCACCTCTGCGTCCAGGTACTTCAGACAGGCCCCGGAGGGAACGCTGGGATCTCTCCGCCAACTCCAGTCTGCGCGGACTTGCGAGGGGTCAGCCCACTACCCCCGCCTCGCGCCGATTCCACTTCCGCGACCCTGTCCCTTCCCCCCATTGTGCTGGAACCGTCCAAAGGAAGCGTGAGGGGCTGGGTCACACTGTGGAAGACGCACGCTTGGGGGTTTCCAGACGCGACCAGACGGGACCGCCAAGGTCCTGAGCGGTCATTGTTCTGGCCTTCCGCGTTCTCTCAGTAACGGGCAGGGTCTTCCCCTGACCCGGCCTTCCCACCGCCTGGGAGTGGAGGGAGCGGCCGCCTTGCCTGGGGACCTCGGGACAGGCTTTGCCTGCCTGGAAGGGTGGCTGGACTCCCCCCCAAACGACTGCTTAAGCGGCGTCTTGGCCCCTTTCTCTCTGAAGCAGGACATAACCTTTATTGACATTGTGGCTGCGGCCCCATCTGTTAGGCTGACAGAGAGAAGGGGCCGGCCGGGCCTCGTGATGGATTCGGTGTGGTCAGACCTTCTGCACAATTTGTCACGGGGCAGAAGGAAGCCCGTTGCTAGTGAAGGTCCCCCAGTCCTTACGGGGTTGGGGGACGACTGTGCCCCTCCTCCTACCACCAGAGTCCTAATGGCACCTCTGATGGGGACCAGAGAGAGTGAGACCCCACCTCTGGAAGCAGCTCAGGGGGCACGCGCAAGGAAGGGTCCCTGCACCCGCCAGACGCCCTGTCCACCCGAGCCCCACAGACGGACACCCGCAGGAATAGGGAGAAAGTGCCCGAGCAGAACCCACCAGACAAAGGCGGGGCTGAGAGCGGGGGCCTGCGTCCGCCAGAACGGTGCGACGGGCTTGTGCCCGACGGGGTTCGCAGGTTCGCAGGTTCGCGGGCCCACAGGCTGCGGCGTAGGATGGACTGAACCACCGTCCGGGGCGGCACACTGACCCTTGTTCGGGGTCGCAGCAGGACGCGGCGTCCACAGCACAGGCCGGGCGCGCAGGCCGCACTGCCCCGAGGGCCCCTGGCCCTTCTACCGCACCGCGGAGAAGCTGTCTCAGGGGCCCGGAGCCTGTCGTTGCCCTGAAAGTCAAGGAGACGGCCAATTGGAAGTCCCCAGCCGGGTCGCAGGGAAGGCAGGGGCGGCCGCTCCGGCCGAGCTCAGAGCTTGAACATTAACGGTGTCGATCCGACACCCAGGTAACCACAGATAACGTGAACCCACGCACACCGCTCCGCGGGGACAGCTCGGCGGCCACCGATGCGGTCATTGCCCGGGCACCGTCCCCTGGGCCCACCGCCCCCTGGACCCACCGTTCCCGCCGGGAGGCTGTCTCCTCCTTCCTCCTCCCTCCCTCTCTCAGTGTCTCGCTCTGGCCCTCCCTGTCACCTTCCCCGTCCCCTCCACCACCCCCCCCCCGCCCCGTGACTGCACCCGGCTGGGCCAAGCCTCCAGAGCACTGGGAGCAGCAGCGCCGCCGGGCGAGGCTGGCCTCCTCTGCGCTCAGCACGCCCCGTGGAAGCGCCGCAGCTCTGCGGATCCGTCCCAGGGCCCCCGCGCCGCGCCGCACGGCGTCTCTGCCCTCTGCAGAGAGGAGGCGTGTGACCCAGGTCACCAGGTGACTGCTGCCCCCGAGGTGCCCTGGCTTGTGAGTGAAACCTTTGCTTATCAAAGCACAGTTGCACTTCTCTGCTCTCAGCCACTCCAGAAGGCAGCACGTGGGAGCGGCCAGTGGTCCGATTTTTGAAAACGGTGTGGCTCGGGACGTGGGATGAGACACTGTCACGGGGCCAGCCTCTGGGAAGGGACAGTCTCCGGAGGGTGCCCGGCTTCGGTGGCTCGAGGGCCTCAGAAATTATTGGAAGCAATTTCCGGCCTCTAACTGGTTTTCCCCTCCTCGTTCACTGATCACGATAATGAGCGGCTGCGCGAGAAGCCTGCCACCCTTCTTTCCCCTCCACAAGCACCGCCGCTCAGGGAGACGCAAACCCCTCCCGTCCCCGTACGTGAGCGTTAGCGCCCGCAGAGGCAGGCTTCACAGGACAGACGGCTGCGACCGTGGCTGCCGGAGGGTCAGTGGCCGCAGCGCGCCCAGCCGGGGCCCAGCGCCGCGGAGCCACCACCAGACGCAATCCCTTCCGCTGTGACCACCGGCTGGACAGGGCAGGTCCCCACCAAGGCTCCCAGCCCGTGGGGCAAGGGGCAGGGCGGCCGGCCTTGCACCCGCCGGTGCGGTCCTTTTAGAAAAAAGCGTCCAATGGCAGGTGGCCTCCCCCCGGAGTTCTGGCTGCTCTTACTCCGTCCCTTGGTCCTTCTGAGTCCTCACCTGCCAACGACGCGGCCAGCGTGTCCCAGTTTGTGTGGGGCTCCCTAGCCGTTCGCACGAGAAGTCCTGTGTCCCCGGGGACTGTCCGTGTTTGACCACTAACAGTCTCATCAGTCCCGGACAAAACGGGGTCCTGGTCACCCGGCCCCCAGCCCCTCCCCAGGCCTCGCCTCGCTCAGGGGCCCAGCAGGGGAAGTGTGGAGCTTCGACGGTCCCGAGGGGACTCAGTCTCTGGGCCACCCCTGGGCGACGTGGGCACAGCCCCGTGGACACAGGGAGACCGAGCTCTGTCCTACCTGGGCCGTGGCGCCATATCATCCCCGTGTCCACACCTGTTCCCTGGGGGATGGTCAGTATCTGCGGCGCCTGCTGGTGAGTGGAGACCGAGGCGACCGACTCGGCTGCGGCTGCGGCCAGCGTGCCGGGCACCAGCAGTCCGTGGTCTCCCGGCCAGACCCAGATTCACACAGCGCTGGCTGAGGCCCGCACGTGTTGGCTGTGTGGCGGTGCGGGGGGAGTGCCCCACGCTCCCTCCCAGGGCAGCGTCACCCCACGGGGCAGGCCCAGGCTGGGGGTCACACAGGAGTCTCTCTCTGTGAGGGGGACGGAAGGGCCATTTGTGCTTCGGCGCCTCATAAATCACTTGCTTCCCTCCTTGAGAGCCTGACGTCAGGACACTCGGCCAGCATTGAGAGATGGCCCCCGGCTTTCGGCAGTGCGGTGGGTGCCACAGCCGTTCCTGGAGCGGGTCCCGGCAGCCCCGCCGGCCGCTGTCGCCGTCGTCCATCACGCGAGATGGAGCCAACAAGGCGTGAAGCAACGGTGGCAGGGACGCTCGTCAGAGGATCGAACCCTTCATCGAGGCGGCGGGGTGGCGTCCCGGGGAGCCAGCGACAGGAAGGGCCGCTTGGCGGGGGGGGTTTCAGGGGCACTCGCCCAGACTCTGAACAGAATCCCAGGGGGTCGCAGCTCCCACTCTGCTCTGGGCCCCAAACCGCGTCCGAGAAAGTGCCCCCGGGATTCGAGAGTGAACCGGGATCCGAACTGCGCAGAAGTGCCGTGGGCCGCGTCGTCCCGGGCGAGCTGGGGCTGCTCTGCAATGTCCCGCAGGCTTCGGCTCGAGGGCCCCCCCCTCCCCCGCGCCGGCACCCCTCGGGCTCGCCCTCCGGGCGAGTCCCAGGAAGCAGACCCGGGCTTTGCCCAGGCGATGCTGGGACCGAACTGGAGGAGACTTGAGAAGGAGCCTCCCCGCTCCCCCACCCTCGCCCCAGCCTCACAGGGCGAGACGGGGGGGAGGGAGGGAAGCACGTGTCCCAGCAAAGTGGCAGTCACGTGGGGCAGGGACAGAGCCAGGCGCACGGCCGCGCCCCCCCTGCGGCGGCCTCTTTTGTTCCGTGACAGAAACACGAGTAGACGTCAAACCACAGAACCTCAGAGGACAGTGAACGCACGGCGTGCACACGCGGCGGGCGGGACCCCGCGGAGCGTGCGCCTGGCGCGGAGGGAGGGGCTCAGGAGTGGCAGGCTGAGCACAGCGGTAGAGTGGGCGTCGGGGAAACCCGAAACCGGCGGGGGCCGTGCTCTGCTCGGAGAGGCTGGTCCGGAACCAAGAGCAGCTGCCGCCCACTGGGATTCACTAGGGGTCGCCGTCCCCGGGGCTCTGCGCTCGTCGCCTCCCTTCCCGTCCGCGCCGACCCCGCGAGGAGGGCTCGGCCCCTGCGTGCTGGGGAGGCCCCTGAGTGGAAAAGGAGGGAGGGGGTTTGGGGGGCCTGCGGAGAGGGAGCGTCTGGCCACAGGTGCCCCAGAGGCGCCCGGGAGGGGCCCATGCAGCCAGACCACACCTGTCTGACTGGGCGTCCACTCCTGGTTAGTGCTGGGTCGCCCCCCAGCGCCCCTGAAGAGGGCCAAGGGGCTCAGGGCGCAGGCTCGCTGCTGCGAGACAGGGTGTCGCCGCCATCGGGGGGCGTCGTGCAGAATGGAGGGCAGGGCGGCCCCTGCAGACGGAGGACCCGCGGCGGTGCGTCCGGCGTGCGCCCCAGCGCGAGTGGAATGTCAAGTGCTTTTTAACAGTTGCTCCGCACATGGGCTCACGGACGTCGAGGTGCTCCGGTCTGTTTCCAGGGCCTGATAAATGAGAGCGGCCCTGAAGTTCACAGGGAAGACTTCTGAACTTGAGGTTCTCTCTGCCGAGAGTGCTCCCGACAGAACCACCAGAGAACAGGTGCTCTGCGGGGGGCGAGGAGCTGAAGGCGAGCGGAGCCCTCGCGCGTGGCGCGTGGCGCGTGGCGCGTGGCGCGTGGCGCGTGCGCTGGCCCTGTCCGAGCTGCATCGCTGGGACCAGGTCCCCTAAGGTGCTGAGGGTTCCACGCCCGCGGGTGCAGTGCTGTCTGCGACCGCCCATGGTCGGAGGTGGCCCTGCGAGCACCCGCTCTCCTCCTGTGGACACATGTGGGCACTCGACGGGGAGGGATTTGGGCGAGAGAGCCCCAGGCCCGCGCTCGCCCAGCGTTGCTTAGCAGCCTGCCCAGGAGGTTTCTCGAGCCTTCCTCATCTCCCTCATCTTCTCAGGATGGCGGTCTGGCAGAACCGACGCCGCTAATGAGAACACCCTGGACCCCCGTAACGTAGTACCGGCGAACCTCCTATCTGCCGCGGTTCACCGGCTCCGGCCCCACACTCCCAGGGCCGACACACCGCGGGAGCAGCTGCTCGCCGCCCCGCCGCTGCCGCCGTGCGGAGGGATCTCGAAGGGCCTTCGGTGATGCCGGAGGAGGATTACCTCGTGTTCGATTCACTGTTGGTTTTACACGAGTTTTACGGTCTACACAGGGCGAGCAACCCACGCCTCATTGGCCAGACGCGTCCTGCCATCTGTTTTGCGAGCAGCGCCCAAGCGCGCGGACGCATCCCTGGGCAGGTCGGCTGTGGTTGCTCGGCTCCAGGAGGCCTGGAGACTGCTCGGGGACCACCCCGGCCCCCGGCTCCATCCGCCTGGAAATCAGCGTGCTTGGCGCGCTCCGCACTGGGGACGTCGGTCCGCACAGCCCGGGGCAGTGAGGTCCGGACCCGCCCGCCTGTGTGTCTCCTGTGTGTCCCAGGCTCCCGCGGGTGGTGAGGAAGGAGCCACGGCCAGAGTGTCTTCACTGCACAAGCCATCATGCACTGCAGACCAGACTCGATTTTTCTGCACAGAGCTGTTTGTGAAACCTTTCCCGCACACCCCGGCAGCTGGCACCGGGCGGGCGGGCGGGGGCAGGCAGCGGTCTCCTTAGCCTCGTGGACCCGCCGGTGCCACAGACCACCCCCTGCACTTGGAGGAATTTAACGTAGCTAATTACACACTGATGCAGCTTTGTGGGGAGATCTTAGAAAACACGGAACTAGACTTACAGGCTCCCCAGCCTCTGCAGACGGTGCAGGAAACTGTGGCGTCTTCCTTCCACTCCTGTGACGCAGTTGCATTTCAAAGTATTGGAACATACTGTTTACAACCTTCATGATTTCGTTTTGACGGAGAAACGTGTCGCATTGCGGAGTGCTCCGCGGCGACATTTCCCACGGCTGTCCGGACTTCACAGCGTAAGGGGATGAATAGGACTCCGCGGTGCGTGCTGGAGCAGCCCTGACTGGGGCCACTGGGGATGCAGGCCCCCGGGCTCTGCAGACCCCTTCAGGGCAAGTCCCAGAGCCTCGCTTCCCGACAGCCCAAGAGCTGCGGCTCACTCACCACATTTCCGTTCAAGCTCATCTCCGTGTTCATGAACAAATTGAAGGTTCGTTAGACAGTCCACGGAAATCTACTAGGTAATTAGACTTTAAAATTAAAGTTTTCTGTCATCGGAAGCTATCATTAAGGAGTAAAACAGGCAACAACAGGATGGGGGAAATATTCACAAGACATGGGTCTGACAAAGCATTCTGTCCGGAATATATAAAGACTCATTCTCACTTGGATGTCAGAATTCAAAAAGGAGGATAAAACCAAATGTCGGCAAAGATGTTGAGCAACTGGAACTCTGCGCAGCCTTGCCGAGGTGTGAAGCAGTTCAAATACTTTGAAGGCATCTCTGACAGTTTCTTATAAAGCTACAACTAAACATTTGCCCACCTTAGGACCCAGTAATCCACGCCTAGATACTTCGCAACAAAAGTGAAAGCAGACAACAGCGAAGGCCTTGCAAATGACTGTTAAATAAACAGTCTTCATAAATACAAGCTAAACGGACAGCTTAGCTGTTCAAAAACAGGCGAACTGGCTGGTTAACAGGAATAGTAACACAATCGAATATTATCCAGCGATACAGCTAAGTTTGATACGCGCAACTGCGTTTGTTTTCTGCTGGCACCACAGAAATCAACACGAATGTAGCGTCTCCCAACAACGCGGCTGTATCGCCACACGGTTACCCAGGTCAGCGGGCTCCAGCCCGGGTGTCCGCAGGACTGGGCGCCTTGCTAGAGGCCGCGGGAAAGAGCCCAGTTTCTCACCCGCTCGGGCTACTGGCCGAATTCCCTTCCTCACGGCGGCGGGACTGAGGGCCCGGGTCTCCATGCTGGCAACCAGCCGACATCCACTGACGTTTCCCAGGGACCAACCACGTGCCACGGCCGCTGCCTTCGTTTGCTAGGCGTGCTGACAGACACGCGGACAACGTAAACCGGGGGCTCGGAACAATGACAACACGTTGTCGTGCTGTCCCGAGGACCGGAAGGTGCTGGCGGGGGCCGAGCCCCTTCTAAAAACCAGGGAAAGGTCCCTTTCGGGCCGCTCTCCGCGCTTCCGGAAGCTTGTCACCTTTCTGGGTACCTCGTGGCACAGGGAGGATGCCACGCACGTCTGCCCCTCGCAAGGCCTCAGCCGCGACGCCCGTGTGGCCTCACCGTCGCCAACTCCGTGTGCAGCGGCGCTGCGTCAGAGTGAGGCCACCTCGTTCGGGGCACGGGGGAGCATTCCAGCACGCGGGTCTTGGAAGGAGGCCGTCAGCCCGTCACGGCCCTCTCCCTTCCCCTTCACCGCCGGCGGTGGCGGGTCCCTGCCCTCCTCCTCCCCGTCTGCCCGGCGGGCAGCTCGCCCACTTTCCAGCCCGTGGGACTGCGTTGGACTCGCTCGCACAGTCGGGGTAATCTTCCTGTTGGGATTGACCCCGGTAGATGTATTTTTTCCATGTTATGTATTCACAGGTCCCAGGGATCAGAGTGCTGGGGGCCGTTCCTCTGTGCGCTGGAATTTTCTTTTCCACCCTGTTTTTAGTGTGCTGGGGAAAGGGGGGTGCAAGAATGTGGCAGGAACCTTATCTGACAACAGGCTGGCAGTGGGGTTCAAGTGAAATAAGTCAGGAGCGACTTAAAGTTTTATTTAAATGAAATGTGTCATCTTCGTGTGCTTGAAACCTTTTTTGTTACGCCGGGTATTTGCTGACCAAGAAGAGGCTCACTGAACAGGTTAAAAGTAAATCAGTGATGTCAGCTGGGACCCTGAGATCTCACACTGGACTCTGCATGTCGACCGTGTGGTCGTCGTAGGTCCCGAAACACTAACTCTGCCATCCACCCGCGGGAGGGGCTCTGCTCCCCGAGCCTGGGACACACACACCCCCTTTCCTTCTGAACCCCACATCTCCCCCACAGCCTGCCGTTCAGAAACCCGGGTGCAGCCTTCAGGCTTGTACACTTTGGGGTGAACTCTCCCAAAACCCTGAGCTGCTCAGGTCTCCAGGTCGTGAGTTTTATCTGAGTTCCGTGGACAAATGAGGTGTCGATTTTGTTTAATTCTCACACCGTGGCCCAAACAGACTCTCCAACTCTCTCTCCTCCGGGCCTCACTCCAGAGTCTCTGCGGCCGCCTGTCCAGCTCCCCCTGCACACTCCGTGCCTCCCCCGAGACCCACACGTGGCGGGCGCCCCATTAATATGTTCCCACGGACGCACAGGGTGAGTGAGTGAGGGAGTCGGCGTTATCTCGGGGGCCCAATCCCACACTGTGCCCCCCCCCCCGTGGCTAGCGTGGTTCTCGCCCAGGTTCTGACATCCCGGACCAGTCGTTTCCATCCGATGCTCGCTTTACGTTTTCCGCCTTCGCCTGCCTGCGGGAGGAGTCCCTCGGGACCAGAAATCCGTGCTTCCTGCCCGACCCATTCAGCCCGTCCCATCGCACGTCTTGCTTGACACAAGACGCCCACCGTCAGAACCGCCTCGGCCAGATCCCTGCCGCCGGACGCTCCCTCGTCGGCGGTGTTGCACCGCCTCACGGGCCCCCTCGTCAGCCCTCCCGGCGCGACGGCCAAACATCACAGCGAGCCCGAGCGGGACGAGCGCGTTGCCATCACCGATAAGCTCTTTGTTAGAGTTCTCGTTTATTTTTAACTTTTTCTTTTAGGCTTTTCAGCTCCTCCACATTACATCCTATTACAGCCTATTACTGTCATTGTCCGCGGAACAAAGCGGGAAAATCACAGGGTGGCCCCGATCTAAACGCAGGGGCGGCGGCGGAGGCAGATGCGCGTTCTGGCAGTGCACCTGCGGCTCCCACCACGCCGCCCGGCCGGGGCGGGGCGGGGGGGGGGCGTGACTGACAGAGCCGCGAATAACTGCTGCGGGCTCACCGCGGGCTCACCCCTGCCGTTGCCGGCGCGGCTGCCTGGGAGGTTGTGATTATAGGACAGCAAACGCCCTGCAGCTGGACTCACAGTAGGGCGGGATTCTTCGCCCGAAATTGGTGGGCGGCGGCCGGCCCTGCCGTCGAAGGTGAAGGAGATCAGAAAGAACAGATGCACACTCCCTGTAGGCTCGCGGAAGCAGGCGGACCTGGTTTCTGTTGCTGAGGCTGCGAGTCAGACACCGCGGGGGACAGGGCCGGTCTCCCGGGCGCGGGTGTCCTCCAGCTCCGGGGCCTCGGTGGGGGCATGGGGCCCCCGTGGGGGCATGGGGCCCCCGTGGGAGTCAGGAGGAGAGACAGCCCGGGAGCGGGGCCTGACGCTCATCGAGCCTCCAGCTCGAGCCGGAGCGCCTTGGGGTTCTGCGTCGGGTCTGCGACTCTGCCGGGCGGCACGCGGGCCGGTCGGGCGAGGCGGAGAAGTGGTCTCCTGCAGCTCTTTAGCGTCAGGCGAGGGCGGGGGGTGGGGGGCGCCCTTACCCAGGCCCCACAAGCGCTGAGACTGGCCTTCCTCCCAGCGTGCTCCCGGCTCTGGAGCCTCCGCTGAGCAGTTACTCCTGCGACGTTGAGGTTCCGTGGACCCAGCGGATGGCTGTGCATTTCAGCAGCGCGCTGACGTGAGACGGCCGGCCCCGCACCCCGCCGCACCCTCGGACCCGCCGCGGGCTCCTCCCGTGCCTTGCCTGGGCGCCTGGGCACCGGGACCTTTCCCGGAGCCGGGGAACCCGGCGTCCTAGGCCCCTCTTCTCTGTGCGGATCACGTGAAGCCGAGAGGGGAGGTCACCTCGTCTGCGCCCCAAAGGCACAGGCTCTCCCGGTGTCCCCGCTGCCACCGGCCCGCGTTTTGGTTTTGAAAGGACGTCTCGGTCAGTGTTCGGTGCACAAACAGCACGTGGCCAGGGAACAGTCCCCAGGGTGCCCGCCAGGTGTCGTGGGGACTCGGGCTGAACTGCGACGGGACTCTCTCTCTCTCTCCTTCAGCCGCAGGGGCAGGTCCCTGAGCTTTGGGGGGAGCGGCGAGGGGAGCACCGTCCCACCTTTACAAATTATTCTCTAAACTCAAGCTCCCCTTTAACTTCTTTCTTTTTTCGCCTTTTCCCCTCCAGTCCTCCTCCTCTTGTCCTGTTTTACGGCCCAAACGGTCACCCACCCTAACGGCTCCCTTCCCGCGCCTGCCCGAAGCCCTCCCGCCCCCGAAGGGGCCGCAGCCGCATCCTGTGCTCAGCGCCTTTCCCGGCCGCGGCGTCTGCCCCTGCGCAGGTGCGGCTCCAGGCTGACCTCCTCGGTCTCCCGGATACACCCACAGGGGCCACACACAGGTGCACGCGGACCCCCAGGCGGTGCACGCCCAGGGACGTGCACGCACACGTATGCGTGTGTGCCAACACGCCTGCATACCACGTACAAAGGAGCACGTTAGCATGCGTGTAGGAAATAACCCTAGGAACACCCACGTGCCCCAAACCGGGCTTTCAAGGGCATCGTCGATGGACGGGAGCCAGCCTGTCGGACTTCCTCCGGCCCCTCCCCGTCCTGCCGGGGCCGCTCCGTGGGGTCACCGCCCTGCCGCTCTCATTTACGGCACTCCTTCCTCCGTCCAGGTGCCACTAAGTGCGTGCGGCGTTGGCTTCGGCAACGTGGGGCTGTTGCGGGAACAGAATTGCGTGTGTGCCGTTCGGACTCCGGCCCTGGTCGTCGTTTTGGGTTTGTGCGTGTGGACCCGTTTCCTTCACTGGATGGTCCGGTCCTTCTCTCTGCAGCACCTCGGACCGTGGACTCACGTGTCCCTGGGGCTCGGGTCCCGAGCAGTGACTCGCGTCACGTCACCCTTGACGTTGGGCTCTGCAGACCCGGGTGGTCCTGTCCTCCCCTGTCCAGCCTGGGACTCCTGGATGGTCCTGCCCAGCACCCCTGTGCCCGGAAGAGGGCTCTGCCTGCTCAGTGAGGCCGTGGCACTTCCCCGTGGCTCTGCCCCGTGGCAGCCACACGTGGTGGCTGAGGGCACAGAGGCTGCTCGGGACGCCTCCAGTTCCCCCGTGTCCCCAGCAGGAAGCGCCGGTCACCCCCGGTCAGGCCCCACAGCACAGCCGAGCTGCCCGACATGGCTGCACCCAGCCCAGCCCAGCCCAGCGCCTGGGCCCTGGGGAGGCCAAGTTCAAGTCAACACGCAGACTCAGGAAGAGCCGGAGAGGAAACTTGCCCATAAAACTCACTTCAAGAACCTGAAACACATCCTGAGATGGACTTGGGACTGGGGTGGGGGGTGACTGCCTTAGGTATGAAGGGACCCGTCACGTACTCGTGTGCCAAGGCCATTTCCCTCCCCAGTCTCTCTGTGGCCCCCTCGTTCCGCTCACGTCCACCCCTGGTCTTCACGTCACACGTGTGCGCACAGGGCAGCGGGCCACGCAGCACCAGCCCGCTGGGCTCCACGGAGATGAGCCCAGGTGAGCGCCCACGCCCCTGTCCGCCTCCACTGGTCCTGCAAGGAGGCAGGGCGTGGGCTGATGGTGCGGGCGGTCCACGCAGGCTGACGGGCAGAGAGCTGAGGCACGCCGAGAGGGAGCGGCTGGCGGTGGCGGATCAGGCGCGGGTTTGGGCAGGGGGGTTGCTGACCTTCGAAAACGTGTGCCAGGCTAGAGGGAAACACCCTTCAAACTGGTCGACGCCAGGCCCGGGGTGTGTCCGAGTTCAGGCCGGCCGGCGCTCCTGACTCTGAATTCCTGCCTGGTGGAGCGTCAAGTCTGACCTCTACGCAGTTCAATTCGATGGGGTTGCATTCCGCGGAACGCGTGGGAGCCAGCCTCTGCGAGGTCGCCGCGCGCAGAGGTCCCCAGGAGCACGTCACTTAGCAGCGAGATTGCCTCTGGATGTCGAGGGGAACCCCAGAGTCAGGACAAGGCGGTCTCGGGCTTCTCCCGCGTGTGCGGCGGGGGTGCCTGCGGATGCGTGCACACACGCGCGTGCGGCGATGACACAGGGCCGTGGGGCGGGGGGAAGGAAGAGGACAGAGGCGGAAGCAGCAGCAGAAGCGCAGAGGCGAAGGAAGGAGGGAGGGAGGGGGGGAGGTGCCGGGCGGCGTGGTGAGTGCCAGGGGCCAGCCTCCCCGTGCCTCCCGGGCCCCGCGACTCGGCACCGCCCGCCCTGCCTCGGGCGGAAGGGGCCTCCCGGACTCCGGGGGCGGCTGCACGTCTGCAGAGCAACAGGGCGTCCTGGGCCCTTGCGTTTCCAAGCTGGCGCTCGGGCCCCACGAAGGAGAGCTTTCCAAGTGCTTTCCTGACCAAGCATTTAGATTCCAGGCCATTCAGAGCCGCACGTGCGTCCTCATCCGCAGGGGGCACCCTGAGGCGCAGGGTGATAAAAGCCCACCTTGGACAACGGACCCAGCGAAGAGGTGGACTTTCCTGTCCTGACTTCAGAGCCCGAGCAGTCTGCACTCAGGGCAGCACCTGGCGAGCTCGGCAGAGCGGCACAAAGACAGGGCCAGGACACGTGACGCGGTGCGAAGGCCACCATCACGCGACATGGCCCTGTGAGGTCGCCTTTCTGCGAACTCGGGGCCCTTCCCATCTGTCGCTCTGACAGCCCAGGGCTGGACCCCGCAGGGGGGCAGTGGTCTACGTCCTGCCACATACGTATGTACATGTCCGCCCCTCTCTGTGCTGTGCAGGGGGCCGCTCAGGCCAGGCCGGCCCCTCTCACGGCCAGTCTGCCCCTAACGGGCGAGAAAGCCCGACCCCGGGGGCGGCTCTGGAGACCGAGGATCGCGTATGCCCGTGTCACCCGACCTCGGGCAGACGAGGCCCTCGGCAGCACCGGGCGGGCGGGGGAGGGAGTTCGCAGGGTAGCCCGTCTCCACCCACGGGACCCCCGCAGGCTGCAGGCCTGCCGTCCCTTTCCTGGCCCACCCTGCTCCCCGCCAGCTGCCACAGCCGCCCAGGACGTCACGGGTGAAGGTGTGAGGAGCTGCGTGTCCCCGCGGTGCCGAGAGCAGGTTGCGGAGCGTGGCAGGTGTTTCCGCTCCCGACAGGAGCCTCGCTGTGGACGTTCCACGGTTCCGAGAAGTGGTCTCGTTCCTCGTCTTCCTGCCCCTTCGGGGGCCCGGGCGGGGCTGAGGGGGCACTTCTGCGGGGTCTCTGCATTTAAGAGCTGCCTCTGCCACCATTTCTTAGCGCCTCCCCGGAGCGGAGCTGCACGCTCGTAGCCGTCGACGCAGGGCGGCAAGCGTCTGGCGAGACAGAGCTCGGTCCCAGCTCCAGTGTCACCGCAGGACGCGGCCGCGGGGGCGTCTCCAGAATTGGGCCTGCGCTCCAGCCCGGGCTGCAGACACTCACGGCCCCCCCCCAGCCACCGCCCCCCACCCCAGAGTTCTCTAAACGCCCGCACCTGTGCCCAGCGGGTAGGCGTGCAGGCTCCGCCCCCCGGAGCTCTGACCTCAGGCACCTGCGTGTGCAAGTCCCCGCCCAGCTCTGGGCAGGCCCCTGCGAGACCCGGGAATGTCGGGCGGCAGCGATGCCGTCGGTCACAGAGTGACGACTATGTGACTCGCGATCAGTGTTAGCTGCTGTCGTATTCTTCTTCGCCCGAAAACTCGGTGGGCTGAAAGGGCGCGCCCTGGGGCCTGTGAGAGCGTGTGAACGACCGTACAGTCTGAACGGGGCGGGGCGGGGGGCGTTGGGGCGGGGCGGGTGGCGTTGGGGTGGGGTGGGTGGGTTGCGGTCCATCCAGCCCCCAGTAACGTCTCAGCACCTGGTCACTGGGCAGGTGCGAGTGCGCGTCTTATTTTAAACGTCGGCAGACGTGCTTCTCCTGGTCTCCCCCCCCCCGCGCTTCTCCCCCCGCCCCCGCCCGCCGTCCTCTCCTCTGTCCGTCCAACGGGAGTCGTGTTTCCCGTGATCCTCGGTCTCCTCGCTCTTCGGCTTTCCTCGCGCACGGGTGGCCGGTCCCCGGGCCGCGCTCCGGCCGCAGCCTCTCCTCCTGGCGCCCTTCCCCTGGGTGGGGCGCGTCGCTCCTCGGTTTCCCCGGGAAGCCCTGATTCAGTCGGATCCGCTCATTGGCCAGGCCGAGCGGGGACAGAGAGAGACGGAGTGCGAGAGTTGTGCTGAGACCTCGGAAAATCGTGGCCCTTCGTGAGGCGGGGAATCTCTGCACGCAGGGAGACGTGTCAGAAGTCAGGACGGTTTTCTCCACTCAAATCGGCTCAACAGAGAAGCCTCAGCTTCCCACCGAAAGCACCCCGCTGTCGGCGGGGATCCAGGACGACGGGCTGTTTCGTGACGATAATAAATCGCGACCCGCCGGTTTGTGGATGCAAGAGACGGTGTTTTAAGTTGAAATACCTTCTGTTAAAAATAGTGTTCCGTGCACAGGGGTGCAGGGTTATCTCGAAGCCCTGTGCCTACAGTGCCCCAGTATCTGCACCGTTAATCCCCATGCAAAATTCCCATTCAGGTAAGGCCTCAAGTCTCCAGCAGAGCACTTGTAAACTCCCCGGGAGCCCCTGCACCCGCGCTGGGTTAAGAGAGAGAGCGGAGCGCTGACTTAATCAATTGCTCCAGTAACCCGGGTCCCCTCGCCTGCCGACCGAGCGAGCAAACCACTGTGCAAATGTCGCCGGTGAGCGCCGACGCAGGAGAACGGTATTTCCAGGCCCGCTGCTCGCGAACTGAAAGCGCCCGAGCGTGATGAGAGGGAAGCCCAGGCGAGAGCCGGGGTCCTGCTGCAAATGTAGAGGAAATGAAAGAAAACGGTTCCGTTATTAACTAAACGGGAAAGGTCGAGTTTCAGAGTCAGCTGGTGGCGGTCAGACCAAGGCCCTCGCGTGGGAAAGTGCCAGCACTCTCCCACGGGGAGCCGGAGTGAGGGGCGGTCACTCCCCACCGCCCCCCAAGCCCGCAGGCCCGGGGCGGCGGGCACCGTGGGGAGTTCAGTGGCTTCTCCAGCCGGTGTCAGCCCGGGGCTTCTCCACAGGACAGACCTGACGGTGGAGAGTGACGGAGAGAAAGACTTGGCTGACAGGAAGCATGAAAGAACGCGTTCTGTGAGACGGAAAATATACCCTTCTTTCACATGTTTTAAATGGGGGGGGGCGCGTCTCATGAAGATTACAGGAAGCCAGGACCCCTCCCAGCATTTCCCTCCTTGGTGCCGCCTCCCTCCCGCTCACAGCTGACGTTGGTGGGACCCTCCATGGTGCCTCCCAAGGAAGACCCTCCCCTGGGTGGGTCACATGGGGTCCCACCCATGAAGGAAACACAATGTGCTTAATACATGTGAGTTACAGTTCATTCCAACAACATTTGTGAAGCGTCCCCTTTGCGTCGGGCATGTTCTGGAAGCTGATGCTACAGAGATAAGTTAAATGCAGCCTCTCTCCTTAGGTGGCAGTTCAGTGAGACGGACACGTAAACAGAAGTCCCCCAATAATTGGCTAAGGCCGCTGACAGTCACGCACACCACCGCTGAAAATTGTAATGAACTGGGTGCCAGTTGAAAGAAAAAAAAACTAATTTAAATAGTATCAATGTAAATACCATTTAACATAAGTAGTACCATTTACCCCAAATTAAAAACACACCTCACAGAAACTACTGACCATGTAGTACTGATTTTCTATTACAAATGTTACAGATGCATTAAACTTACTGAAAAAACATTTCCTTAGGATCGTGAGGCAAAAGAGTGAGTTTTCACTTAACCTTTGTCATTTGTTCATCTTTTCTGTCATGATTTAACATCTAAGAGGTCAGGCCCTTTCATCGTTTCATAATTGATGTTGGAAAAATAATTCAAAGATAATCTGAACTTCCACATTTTTAAATTTTAGGTTATTAGGAAGATTAAGAACCAAAAAGCACCTGCAGAGAATCTGCATGTTTCTAACACCGTAACTTTTAAAATTATGTATACAAGAACAAAATGCCCAGAAATTTCCCTTAACTTAGGACCCTTCTGTGTTTCTTTAAAGCTCCCTGCCACCTACTTATTCTGAACTTGAACTAAAACCACATGCACGTTGGAAAAAGTAAGTTCAACAATAATAGTTGGAGACGTCGGTACCTCCCTTTCCGCAGTGCAAAGACTAACGAGCACAAGACGGATGAGGAAACGGAAGACGTGAACGGAACAACGTTGCGGACCGCCCGGCCCCGACGGACATCCGGGGCATCCCGGCCGACAGCAGCAGAGCACCCGCTTTTCTGGAGCCACGTTGTATGTTCTCCATACCACGAGGGAGGCCATACAACAACCTCCACAAGTGTGAAAGGGTTAAAGCCGTACAGAGCCTGTTCTCTGATTACAGTGGACGTATTTGAAAACATATGGAAAGTTGGGAAATTCACAGATCTGTAGAAATTATACAGTACAGTCCCAAGTGACCAAATGATTGAGAAAGAAATCACAAAGGAAATTAGAAAATACCCTGAGACAGATGAACATGAAAACGAAGCACACTAGACTGTATGAGATGCAGCTAAAGCGGTGCTTAGAGGGGAATTCATGGCTCTACTATCCGATTAACCAATAAGGATTGTCTCTAATTAATGACCTAGCTTTTTACCTTAAAAAATCAGGAAAAATAAGACCAACTAAACCCAATGTTTTCAGAAGGAAAGAAATAATAAAGAACAGAGTGGAAATAAATGAAGCAGAAAAGATAAAAATAATAGATACAATTAACAAAAGCCATGGTTGGTTTTTAAAAAGATGAAAAATGACAAGTCTTTAGCTACTGCCCCACCAAAAGAAAACATTCAAATTTATAAAATCAACAGTGAAATAAGGGACATTACTACCACAATCAACAGAATACCAAGAAATTAGTTAAGTTTACATAACTGGACAAATTGTTAGAAAGACACAAACTGCCAAAGCTGACTCAAGAAGAAATAGAAAGTATGAATTTATCTATAACAAGTAAAAAATATTTAATTAGTAACTTTGAAAAATTCTCATAAAGAAAACCTCAGAGCCCAATGGCTTAACTGGTGAATTATACAAACATTTAAAGAAGAATTAGTACAAATTCTTCATAAGTTCTTCCCAAAAAATAGAAGAGGAGGTAACTCACTCTAACACATTCGGCATGGTCAATGTTAACCCGATACCAAAACTAACGAAAACATCACAAGAAAAGAAAACTACAGGTCACTATACATCATGACTATAGATGCAAATATCTTTAGTAATACAGTCAGCAAACTGAATCCGGCAGCTTAGTAAAAAAAAGATTCTATACCGGAACTAAGTGGTATTTATTCCAGAAATGTGAGCTTGGTTTAATATCTGAAAACCGATGAATACAACGCACCATATCAATAGAATAAAAATAAAAAACCCATGATCACTACGAAAGATTCAGAAGCAAAGCCTTTAACAAAACGCTACACCCTTTCGCGGTTTAAAACAAAGCTCTCAACAAACCGGTGGCCGGAGAGAACTTCCTGACGCCGGTAAGGGATGTCCTCAGAAACCCGCAGGCACCACCATCCCACCAAACTGTGAAGGACAGCCTGCCTTCTGCCAGGAACAGGGACGGGACACGGAGGTGCACTCTTGTCACTGCTCTTCAACACTGTCCAGGTCACTGGTCCTCGCTGGGGCAGTGGTCAAATGAATACATACTCGTGTATAAAAACCGTCCCGGCAGAAAAGGAAAACTTAGGACTATCTCTGTGTGAATACAGCACAACGTAGTACGTAGAACATACTAAGGAGTATATTAAAGTCGTTAGTAATAATAAAAGAGGGAGTCTGGCGTCAGGACACGAGATCGGAGCACGAAAATCTGTTTTCATCTGTCCTCACCGACAGTAGACAGATGATAAAACCCCACCCATCTCATGGCCTGTGTCACATAAAGAGGGCCATGTCCTTAGAAGCACTTGGCTGAGGCAGACTGTATGACCCGCTCCCAAAGGCATGAGACCATTTGAAAACTGAAGCTCCAGCCCCACCCCTCCCCCTTGCCCCTCCCCAAGGACAGGTGGCCATTCTCAGCAGGGCCACGGTCACCGAGAGAAAGCCAGCCCAGGGGAAAGCCACTCCAGCGGACAGGGAGGCCTGCAGACAGTTACCCGCGTGAAGACAGGGCGTTCTGAAATGCTCCTCATTGCAGCCACGCCCCGTGGCCCAGACAGTGCCAGGCAGGTGTGCACCAGCAGGTGGGCAGAGAGAGAGGATGGGGTTCGTGGAGAGGCTGTGGGAGAATCCCTTGCAGTAGGGCAGGTGGTCTCTGAGGACAGACACGGAGCCACTGCTGACAGAGAGGCCGAATGTGGGGTGCACTTAGCTTCTGCTACCGGGTGTGACACCTGGTGCTGCAGCAGCCGCTTTGTGACTGTGAGTGTCGGGGCCACACTGGGGAGGGCCAAGCACATAGGAGCCGCTGGGCTCCAGGCTGACACTGTTGGCTCCATTTGTTGGCCACACTTTGATACATGTGAGAAACACCTGTGGTCCCCTTTGAACGAGTGTAATTCCCAGGTGCTTCCGCAAGGCCCAGCATCAGAGTGTACACAGGAAGGGGCTGAAAGCTGTGAGTCTTAGCGGAGAAGTTAGGAAACACCAGCTTCGTTGGTTCTAGTCTGGCTTTTCATGTTTCACCCAAGCACCCTGCCTGATGCACAGCGCTCTCAGGGGCAGGCTTTAGGGCGCCGAGGATGAAGGGGCCGCCGGGACATCTGAGAGAGATCAGCCCCCCAGGGGGCAGAGGGGTGAGACGCCCCTTCCGGTTCCAGTCACAGGGACGGGGCTGCGGGCTTCCCTCCCCAAGCTCCGAGCTCCTGGGGTGCCTGGCTGTCCTCTGGGGCAGAGGCGCCCAGGGAGGGTTGACGCGACCTGGGAGGGTGCAGCCGGTTGTGCACCCGTCTGCGCTGACAGACACACCTGTGCACTGGCCCACGCCCTGTGGTACAGTGCGGTGCCGCTTCACCGAGCCACGCCTCCCCCAGGCCCCTTGGGGACCAGGGCTGCGCCCCCGTCGGGCTCAGTTCGCTGTCGTTCCAGGGCTCAGGGACTCCGCGTGTCCTGAGCTCACTGTTCCTACCTGTTATGAGCCGAGCAGGGTCCCCCAGAGCTGGCGTTGAGGCCCGAGCCCCCAGGACCTCAGAATGGGACTGAATTTGCAGAGGGGACCTTTAAAGAGGTGACCGGATCAGGGGTGGACCCCCATCCAGTATGACAGTATGATGGGCGCCCTCAGGAGAAGGGGACTCAGACACACTCCGGGACAGAGGGAGAAGACGAGGCCAGGGAGGAGGCCAGGCCGGGGGACACCTGGGTCCTGGACTTCCCGCCTGCGGAGGTGGGCGAACAAACCGCTACCGCGCACGCAGTGCCTTGTGCGCACGCGCAGTTGCGGCAGGCCGCACTGCCCACCCCGGCGCCCCCCAGGCCGGAGCCCGCGCTGACGCTCAGGCCTGCGGACACTGAGCTGGCCTGGGCCCCTGCTTGCGCCCAGACCTTGTCACCCCTGGCGCGCGGGGCAGCCACAGGCAAAGACCGTGTCGGCTCGTCCGTCAAGGTTGGGGGTTCGATCCCTGGTCAGGGCGCAGGCAGGGAGCCGCCGATGAGTGAGTCGGTGAATGGGAGGACGCTTCGATGTCTCCCTCCCTCCCTTCCTCTCGCTCTCTAAAATCCATACATTCTTAAACGTTTAAAGAATCCCAGTGAAAAGAATGGTGCGCGAGTGAGCGAGCGAAGGAATGGACCAGGCCCCGGGAGCAGGCCGTGCAGGGACACTGCGCTCCGCTGCCCGCCGACCGCGCGTTTGACAAATACGCCGCCGGGCCGGCCGGCGCGCGGGCGCCTCCGCGGAGATGACAAACGGCGTCGCCTCCCGGGCTGGATGGATGGCACGTGTCACCCCGGCTGTGTCTCTCCCGCCACATTCTTCATTACGGGGAATATTAATGAGTTAACAAGGACACTGTCTCTGTTTATGTGCTCGCCGGCTTCGGCGAGTGCGGCTGCTGCTGCTGCTAATTGACAAATCCCTGGATTTATAATAACCTGGTCCCCGCGAAGGCAGCTGCGGGGCGCAACTCCTGAAAAACCCTCTGCACAGACATCATTACCGGAATTCCTTGGAAGAGCGTGAAGGCATCGCAACAGTGGATACTCCCAATCCGTCGGCAGGAAGTTTTCCCAGGGCTTTCAGGTCGCAGCTTTTTAATAAATCGATACGTGTTTGTTTAGCCTCTAAAACGTACAAGGCATTATGCTAGGCATCCGCATACACAGGAAAATATGTAAACTCTTGTTTTCCTGCCTTAAAGGGCTTGCTTTGGTGAAAAGATGTGCACAGTTGCACAGTTTGTGTGTCAGAATAACACTACGGGTGTTGTGGATGTCAAATAACTGTGTGTGATTTAATACACACTGAGCTTGACAAAAAGCACTCACATTACGTGGAATTCCCTGCACAAATGTGCGCTTTGTTTCAGGGACCATGGACGGACTCCGTTTCCGTGCGCACACGTGAGTGTGCGGAAGCGTCGCAGGGACCCACCACCTCGGTCTGAAGCGGTGCCGCCGCCGTGGAACGGAGTTCAGGCGGCTTCCAATGTCTGCAGTGCACCTTCCCACTCTCGGGAAGCCACTCTCGGGAAGCCACACGCTTGCGCAGTGGCTGCGGTTCCTTCACACCGAGGCCGGGACTTGCAGCTGCCGAAGGTGGGAGGGAGGTGCCGGCTGGAGGCTGAGGCTTCCAAGGGGCAGAGGGTCAAGGCTGGATGCCCAGGAAAAGCCCTGGGCAGGAGGCTGGGGGCGAGGGGTGAGGGTACTGGGCAGAACTGAGCAGGGCGGGGGTGGGGGTGGGAGACAGCACCTCTGAGTCGGCACCGAGTAGCCCCCACGGGCCCACCACAAAGTGAGCGAAGGGAGCGGTGAGGCCCCGGGAACCGTGGCCCTGACTCCCCCAAACGTACGTGTTTGTCCCCCGCTTTCTTCTGTTGCCGTCTGGCCCCAGAGTCTCGGTCTCCTCCCACACTCGAGAGTCTACAACGGATCCTCGGACTTGGCCTTCAACTTGGTTTCCCTCTTTGGCTTCGGCCCTTTCTTCGGGATGCTGGCTGGGATCCCCTCTCCTAGTTTCTCCTTCACCCTGAGCACCAGCCCTGGGACCCCACCCTCTGTCTGGCACTGGGGCCACCTGGCCCTCATCGACCTCAGCGGATCTGTCTGTACCTCCAGACCCAGGATACGGGAAACAAAGTTCGTGCAGGGCGGAGGGTGTTCAGAGGTCAGAGGCCAGGGGACAGAGTTCAGAGGCAGGCTCGCCAAGGGACGAGGAGGCCGCAGCGGGACCCTGGGGTGGGAGGCCTCCCCGGGCAGGGCAGCGCTGTCCCGCTGCGCGGAGACGAGCCACGCCAGCAGCCCGCCGGGGGTCGGGGCTCGGACGCGGGCTCCGTGGAGGACGCAGCAGCGCCGCGCTCCTGCGGGAAGCGAGGAGGGAAACCCGCCGCAGCCCTCGGCTCCCGGCCCCTCCCGTCCTCACCGCCAGCGACAGTCCATCGCGCCTTTCTCTCAGCCCGTCGCTGGGACCCTGACCCCCTCCTGCTTCTGTTTCCACTTTGGCGACACATGCCGGCTGCTCCGTCGGGCCGACCCGCCACCCCGGGTGCCCCCTCGGTCACAGGTCAGCGGGTCGGCACCCTTCCTCCCGAACCTGCTGCCCCAGCGTCCCTGTGCCACAGAACACCACAGCGTCGGGCCCTGGCCACCGGGCAGGGGACGCTGCTCTGCCCGACACAGACAGAGGCAAGGTCGGAGTGTCACCGCCCGATAACGGCGAAGGGGGGGCGTTTGCAGCCAGTGGCGACGGCAAAGGAAGGTTGAGATGCTCGAGATGCAGGTTGGCTCGTTCATCACCAGAAAGTCGGGTGCTTCCCCTCCGTGGGTGGGCGAGGCCGGACCGTCGGGAGAGTCTCGGCTACTTCCTGTAACTCCGCCTGGACAAGGGGGCATCGGAGGTGAGAGCGGCGAGTCGCCCTCCAGGCTGGTCAGACACAGAGCCAGCAGGAGGCGCTGCTGGGGCCGGTCCCCTCCCCCCGGGCTCGGGCCTCCCGGTCTGCCGGGGACGGGGCTCGGACCGGAGCCGGGGGTGTAGGTTCGACTCCTCCCATCTCGGTCCCCCACCACGCTGCTTCTCTCCGCGTCCCTGGGACTCTCCGCCACCCCCCGAAATTAATTTCACACAGGCCTTCGTGCTTTGGCCGACATTCAAAGCTGTCACCTCCGTGCGCACGTTAGCTCCACGGCCTCTGTCATCCCTCACATTAAAATTCTGTCAGCGGGAGCCGGCTCAGCTTGACTCGGCGAGCTAAGGGGCTGGTTCTGAGCACGACGCAGTGACAGCAGCCTTCCCGGGTGACAAGCCCGGCCAGTCTGACAGCTCGAAGACACCC
The DNA here is from genome assembly GCA_039655065.1 of Glossophaga mutica. Taxonomy (NCBI): domain Eukaryota; kingdom Metazoa; phylum Chordata; class Mammalia; order Chiroptera; family Phyllostomidae; genus Glossophaga; species Glossophaga mutica. The sequence continues at coordinate 53,188,349 of CM077316.1, forward strand.
TCCTTAGAGCCAGCTGCCGCCTGTGACCCGCGCGGGAAGGTCACCCTTCTGAGCCCTTCCACCCGCGTCCCACGAGGGGGAAAGGCCAGGGGTTACAGGCGTCGGGTTGTGGGTGTTTCTGGTTCAGTGACCGAGACGGGGAGGAACAACCAGTAAATTCCAGACTCGAGCTGCACATTCCGATTGTGAGGGGTGACCTCCGTCGCCTTCCGAGCGGCCCTTCACGACGCAAACCCGAGGGAGCAGGCCCGGGGGGTGCAGACTCCCAGGAGGGAAAGCGGGGTCCCCTCAGCCCTCTCCGCCTTCCCGCCCTCCCCCACGGCCCGCCGTGTGACCGGGGGCCAAAACTCCACGACCGCCACCGGCGAGGCCCCGCTCACACACCCGCTGTCACAGACCCGGCCACCCTGGACGCCAACCGGTAAGAAAGGGCCCACGGCGAAGGCTCTCACCTCCGAGTTCACGTCCTGCGTGAGGTGTCCTGCGACTCCTCCCGGTCCCCAGGAGCAGTGAGTCCCCTGCGGGCCCCACGGCGTCTCGAGTCGTGACTCGGCTCCACTGCGCATCAATAACGGGCGGACCCCAGCGCTGTCTGCGAGTCAGAACCACAGGTCGACCCTCGTCCCCTCACCCCATCCGGCCCCTTGCAGCCTACAGGGGCCCAGGTCGCCCATCTCGGGGCCGTGCTCGCTCACTCCGGTCTCCAGACACCTCCGCCGCGGGGGCTATGCTCCTGGGTGACCTTCGGAGAGACCCGCTGGTCTCTCCCGTGACACCGAGACTCCCCGTGGCGGTTCAGGGGCCTTGCCTCCCCCGCGGTCAGCGCGCACGGTGTCGCGTTAAACGTCTGTGAGCGCCAGGGGCCCCCGACTCCGCTGTCACCAGCGCATCCCAGCCGGCTGGCCGGGGGGTCCTGCTCTGGCGACGGTCGCTCCGCTGGCGTCACAGCGTCTGCCCTTCAGGAGGAAGAAGCAGAGAGCCATTCAGAACGGGTCTGAGAGCGGGGCGCATCACCTGCGCCCCGGGGCCGGCTCCGTCATCGCTGAAATTCGGTTGGTGACGAAGCCCCGTTCACCAGAGTTTCGTTCAGCGTCGGCGGGGGGGGGGGGTGGAGAGAAACCGTGGGGGGAGGAGGTTGGGGAGCCCGTTCCCCCTCCGCAGGCTCCTTCGCCGCCCAGGTCTGCCCGCAAGGGCGTGCTCCAGTTTGGGGGACACAGTGTGGGCCACTCTGAACCGTCGAGCCCGGTGTCACCTCCCCAGTCACAAGAGCAGGTGACCCACAAACACAGTCCCTGGAGCGGCCACTGGCGGCCTTTTCGCTGGCATCTCCCTTCCGTGGAAACTCTGAGCAGAAGGCGCCACAGATCCAGGGCTGGGGGCGGCTTGGAGGAGAGAGCAGAGCGCTGCCGAGAGGGGCCCGGGAAGGACGCGGGAGGGAGCCGTCCAGGTCAAAGGCTGTCGCCTGGACCCGTGGCCCTCCGGACGTGGCGCGCTTCCCCACGAAGGGGAGACAGCCCGCGACTCTGAACTCACTCTGGATGTTCGCGAAGGGGGCTCACCCCCACCCTCCAGGCCTCTCGGGTCCTGGCCATCCTGCCCCCACCCCGGGAGAAGGCGGACGCAGGACTAGCGGACGCAGGACTACGCTTGCGCCGGTCGCCAAGGAGCCCTCGTTCGCAGGGCCGGACGTGGAACGGTCCAGCCACCGCCCAGTTAATCGCGTGTCTCCGCCGGGCAGCCGAGCCCGCATCTAGCAGGGAACACGAAGGTGGGAACCAGCGTTTTAAACAGGACACCGAAGGCTCGGGCACAGTCAGGCCTAAGCAGCCCACGACTCCGTCCATTCATTCGTTCATTCGTTCATTCATTCCGAACCAACGGAATCGTTCGTCCGTTCCTTCGCCGATTCCCTCCTCTGTGACTAGAACGAGTAAAACCTGGGGCTCCTTGTACTTCCGCAGCGTGCATGCGCGTGAAAATACGGACACTCCCAGCGTCCGCAAACGCGGCCTGGCGGGGTGGAGAGGTGAGCCTCAGCCAGGGCCTTCCGGTCGTCTGCAGGCGGCTCTGCCTTTCTCGGGCTGAGGAAGGACGTGGTAGTCGAGGCAGAACCCGCGAGAGCAGGACAGCTGAGGCGGGGCTGGGTCCCCGGCCTTTCTGCAGCGGGCTCGTGAAATTGTCCAGGGAGCTCAGTTTATGAGAGGGCTTGACACCCTCTTTGTCAGGAGAGAGGGAAGAGGCAGGGAAAAGCCAAGACCAAACCAGCGGATTTCAAGTGGAGCACGGCTCCGGGACGCTTGCTAGCTGGCTTGGGCGAGTGTCCGTGGGTGGGGGGGCTGCGGGGCGAGCCGGCGGTGACACGCCTGCCCACGCGTCCCCAGCGCCCGTGGCTGCAGCCGCCCCTGCAGCAGCGGAGGCTCTGGGCTCAGCCCCCCACCGATGAGAAGGTGAGTGAACGGTCCCCCGGCTCGAGCAGGGGCTGCTGAGGGCAACCAGGTGTGATTTGGTGACGTTTCTCCGCGCTGGCCCCGTGAAGGCGGAGAACAGCACGCGCCAGGAACTCCGTCGGCGCTGGCGAGCGATCTCGGAGTTCGAAACCCCGTGGAGCCTCCGTTTGCACCCAGAGTCAACCCTGGACAGTCCAGCCTGATTGAGATGCTGGTGCTACTCACTTCGTTTGTATTGAAGGAATCACAATACGAATGATCGGTTCAACTTAAAAAAAAAAACCCACATTCTTTTTCACGTCACTGTTCTGATTATGCCCCTGTGCCAGGTGAGCGGCGGACTTCGACTTTCTTTTCAGGGCAATTTTGGCGCATTGCGTTGAGAAGAAATGTGCTTGGTGCAAAACCATGCCAGTCTGGGGCTCCGCCGGGCCCCGAACGACCGATCCCTTCCACTGCCTGGAACGTCGGCGGCGGCAGGCAGGCAGGCAGGCACGCAGCTGCTCTCTGGACGTTAACGCGGTCCTGCAGGGGCGGCCGGGTGCCGTGGTCCTCCGTTCGGTTCCGAGAATTCCAAACCCAAGATGGCCTGCGCTGCGCTTTCCTCGTACCTCATCTACACGGCGAGCGTCCATAGCACAGAGCACGGTCCACACTCACTTGGCACCGTTGCTTGTCCGTTGGACGTGGCCAGGCTGGTCCCGGTGCTGGAAGATGCGGCTCGCTCCCGAGGCCGCCGGCAGCAAAGCTGTAGTTCTCGCCCACACGGCATCTTTGCTGCTCCCCCTCCAGGGTCCCCTTTGCTCCAGAAACTGCTCCGGACACAGCTGGTGCTGCTCTGGGGTCCCTGCAGCGGGCGCCCCGCGCCCACAGGGCTTGAGTAAGGCTAACGCAACTTGTGTCTGTCGTCGGAGTTTTCGGAGTTGCTTCTTTGATCGGGACAGAGTTCCGCCCGTCTGCGTCCTCCCTCGCCAGCCTGTGTGCGCCCCGCGGAGCTGACGCTGTGTGCGCAGCCGTTGGTACGCAGAGGCTGGGGCGGGCCGGGGAGGGAGGGCTGGGCTGCAAAGGGGGTGCCAGCCCCTTTGTTGATGGACGCACGGGGTAACCGCCCTGCAGACCGAGGCCCGTGGGGACAGAGAGTCTCGCCAACCCCTGGCTCACCCTTCAGCGCACGTCCTTGCCGCGAGGGCTCTCCCTGACCGCGGGGCAGCATCTCGGTCTCAGCAGAGCGGGCCCACTTACGAGGAGGGCAGGGCCATTCGATTCCAATTAGCCGCGTGGTTCTTGTGTTTTTAAAAAACCCTTAAACTTGCAAACTATTTGAAGGACAGCAGACGTCCCCACCCTTACTTCATGAAACAGACTCCACCTGCCAAGTCTTTCCTGTTCCTTCGAGTCAATAAGCTTCAAAGAGCTTAAAAATAGCTGATGGTTTTTTCATGTATCATTCGAACAAACATGGGAAATTTAGAAATAGTTGCCATGGATTTCCGGAGTAATTTTTCCATCCCCACAGTCGGCAAAGTGGTTCTCGGGGAGCAGTAGGCTCCGCACACGCACACGCCAGGGGCCTGTTGTCCTCCAGCCTCCAAAGACACGGGTCCGCAGGGGGCCCGTCTCACTGGGAGGGGTGCCGAGGGCACAGCGCTGCCGCCTCGGAGCTTGGTGACACTCTCCTGGGGCCCGAGGACTCCAGGACACACTGGAGCTCCCGTTCCCTGCGGTGTCGGCCAGCACTGGGGGGCTGGGGACTGAGGGGCAAACCGGCAGAGAGAAGGGAGAGGTTCTGCAGAGTCCCCGAGCGGGAGAGCGTGGAGGCCTGGGCTGTCGTTCCCAGCGAGACAGCGATGAGCTGTGCCTGGGGGCCGTTTGTGCAGGACAGCGGGCGTCAGCCCCCTTCTCCGTAAAGGGTTCGGCGGGCTTGGAGCCTCCCAGAAGGGCACCACGACAGTCCACGGATCGTCACAGACCACTCTGCGGGAGGCTGTGAGGTGTGTGGGCCACCGGCAGGGCAGCTGCGGCAGGGGGAGCTGAGCAAAACAGAAAGGAAAAGAATCAGAAACCCGCCGCGGAAAGACGGGGCTGGCGGCGGGCAGGGGCCCTTCATTCCTTCGCGCGCGTGCACTGTCCAGAACCGTCCCTCCGGCCAGGCCCTGGCCCGGCCCTCTGCCGGGCGCTGGCACGGGACAGCGAAGAAAGGGTCCGACTTCCCCGCCCTCTGGGAACTGGGTTCTCCACGGAGAGACGGGTAACGTGAAAACACGGGAAGAGCAGGTAACTGGAGATTGTCGTAGGTGCCCCAGAGGACACGCACGAGGCCGCATCCCCAGGCTGTGCAGGGCGAGGGGGGCGAGGATGCACTGAGCAGGGACGGACAGGTGAGGCGCAGGGATCCCTGCGACCGTGGCAAAGGGAACCAAGCCGTCGAGTTTTAGGGAGAAATGTGACGTTAAATCAATCTTCCTTGCTGTGATGGGGAGAAAGGGGGTCCTGGACAGAGCAGGGGGTTCCCGGCGGGCCCACAGTTCTCATGTGTTATCTTACAGTCAATCCTTGGTGGTCGATTAGGGTCCTTAGCCTTTTCGTGTTGGGATTTTCCCAGGCTTGGCCCAGGTGGGGGGGAGCGGGCGGGAGCAGGCGCCAGGTGACCTCGGTGATTCGGGACTCAGCCCCTCTGAGTGCCTCCTTCTTTCCCCTTTCCCCCCAAAACAGCACGCCCGCACGGTGCGTCCCCCGGCCGTTTCCCCGGGGCCCGGGGTCCAGGAGTGGAGAGCGCGCGTCCAGAATCTCACGTGTGGGCCCCCAGCGTGCCCGCTGCTGCGGAGTGTCGGGGCGCTGGGTCGCGTTCAGGAGAGCCGCCTCCGGTCCCGCTGACGGGGGGCTCGCCCGCACCTCCTCATCCCTTGTCTGGGCGACGTCTCTGCCTCATTCGGGGTCCAGGCTGATGGAGAGTGTGCGGTTCGCCACCTCTGCCTGTCACTAAACGGCACCCAGTTGTCCCCACGCTGCGCATCAAGGGCTCATTTTCCCGCCTGGATCTTGTGCGCGACCTTCGCCATTTACCAAACTCTGGGACCTGTGTCCAGACCCTCCTTGTTGCTCGGTCACCTGGCCCACCCGTGTCTGTGCCCTGCCGGCTCCATCTGGGGACGCGGGGGTCTCTGGGGTGCATCCTGTCTGCCGGGGTGCGCCCTCGGACACCGGCCCCCCTTGCATGCTGTTCTGGGCCATCGTTGCTGATTTTTGTTCCATATTAGGCGTAGAATCAACTCATCTAGCTTCAAAATCAAGTGCCACTGTTTCCGTTGGGCTGCGTCTCCTCTGTGACTCGGGGACAAGCGTCACCCCCGTGCCATCCAGTCGCCGTGGGAGCGAGTGTGTGGGATCCCTCAGCCCTGCGCTGCTGCTGCTCCGGGTCCTCTGGGAGCGCTTTCACAAAACGTCCCCTCGCGCGGGTCTGAACATTGCCTGCTGAGTTTACTCTTGGTATTTCGTGGGTTTTTTTCTCATCCTTCTGTTGAATCTTCTGATGTGTTATGATGTTTAAATGAAGACCATTAATATTCCAATACAGCAAAACGTACGCTGACCGTCACCCCCCATTTTCTGTGTGCAGCTCAGTGGGGACACTGCGGAAAGACCGAGCGCTAGGCCCTTTCATCCCACAGAACGGGGGGCGGGGGCTCCCTGCCGTGCACAGCCCCCCACCCCCGTCTTGCTGCAGGGCTGACTGCAGTGGGGTCTCGGGGTGCTCCCCCGCCAGCGACCGGCTCACTCCACTTCCGACGCCCCCACGGGTCATGCGTGCTCTGCCTGTGATGGGTCCTCGCGTGTGTGCGTGCCACCTGTGTTCTCCCACCACCTGCCGTGGGCGTCTGCGGGGCTTCCGCCTCCTGGCTGCTGTGAGCGTGCGCGCGCAGATGTGTTTTCAAGGCTCGGCTTTCCGTGGGGGGCGGGACATACACCCGGAGATGGGACTGCGAGATCGTATCAAGGCCAGCTCTGACCTTTTGAGGAACCACCATACCGTTGCCGTAGCAGCTGCGCCATTTTGAAACCCCACCCACGGTGCCCGCGGGTTCCAGCCCCTCCACAGCCCGGCCAACACTTGTCATCTTCTGTGTTCGTTTTTGTGGTGTTGCGCTGGGTCCTGTTCTCCCTAGAATAGCCGCCCTAGAGTGGCTAAGGGATACACCTTGGTGGTTTCACTTCGCAGTTCTCTGATGATTACTGATGCTGATCTTTTCCTCTGCTTGCTGGCCGTTTGCATTTGATCTTTGGAGAATAGTCTATTCAAGGCCTTGGCCCGCTTTTCAGTGTTGTATTTTTCTTGTTGGATACCTGTGTGATCTGGAGACGAACCCCTTGTCAGATATACGATTTGCAAACGTCTTCCCCCGTTCTCTGGGTGGCGTCTTCCCTCCATTGGCTGCCTTCTCAGAGAAATGATGTTTTTTAAGTTGGATGTGGTCTCTTGTCCGTTGTTGCCTTCGTTGCCTCTGTTTTTGGTGTCATATTCAAGAAATTTGCCAAATCAAATGTTACTAAGCTTTTCTCCTGTTTTATTGTAGGAGTTTTATCATCCCGAGTCTTCTGTTTACATCTTTGTGCGTTTTGAGTTCATTTTTGTACGTGGTATAAAATTAGGGTGCGGCATCACGCTTTTGCAAACTGGGGACACCCAGTTTTCCCAGCACCATGTCCTGTTCCAAAGAAGTGACCTTGGCACCTCGCTGGAGAGGGTGGATGTCCATCAGCCCGTGTGCCTGTCTTTATGGTACTACCACATCCCTTTGAGTGTGGCAGCTTTGTAACATGTTTCGAAATCAGGAAGCGTGAGTATTCTAACTTTGTTCTTCTATCCCAAAATTGTGTTTACTCTTTGGGATCCTTGGAAATTTCATATGGATTTCAGGATGCTTTTTTTCCAGTTCTGTAAAAAATGCCTCTAGGGTTTTGGTAGGGATTGCCCTACGGAAGTCAACCTCTCTGAATCATTTCAGCATCTTAACAGTATTGTCTGTCTGTGAATTTGTGTCTTTTTAAATTTCTTTCAGTGACATTTTATAGTTTTCAGTGTATAAATCTTTCACCTCCTTGGTTAAGTTTATTTCTACATATTTTATTCTTTTTGTTGCTCTTGTAAATGGAACTCTGTCCTTAATTTCCTTTCCTGGTTGTTTATTCTTCATGTATAAAAATACACCTTTTTGTGATACGATTTTGTATCCTGCAAATTTGCTGAATTTGTTTATCAGTTCTAACAGCTTTGAGTGTCTTTGTGGAATCTTTAGGATTTTGTCCATGTGACGTTACATCATCTGCAGAGATAAGCTTGCATCTCCCTTTCAGTTTGGGTGCCTCTTATTTATTTTTCTTCCCTAACTGCTCCTGCTAGAATGTTCAGCACTTCATCAAACAGGAGTGACAGGAGAGGGAACCCTCACCTGGGTCCTGACCCTGGAGGAAAGGCCTGTCTTTCTCCACGAGGGCGAGGTTAAGTGGGGGCTTTTCCTGGGTGGCCTCCGTGAAGGTGGGGTAGTTTCTCCTATTCCTAGTTTGTTGACTTTTTTGTTTATAATGAAGGAGAGTTGAATCTTGTCAAACGCCTCTTCTGCATCCATTGAAATAACATTTTTGTCCTTCCCTCGGTTAATGTGCTGTGTGAAGACTCATTATTTTAGTTTAATTTAATGTCCTTCACCTTTACGAATTTTAAAATTATTTGCATTGTCTTTCTACAAGTCGCTGTGAGTCTTCAAGATACACAGCCATGTCGTATCATGTGCAAATAGCGGCATTTTTAGTGCATCCTTTCTAATTCCTGTGCCTCTAATTTTGTATTTTCATCAGAGCCTGTGACCTAAAAACTCCGGTTCTGCAGTGAATGATGACAAAGTGGCCACCGTGGCCCTGCGCCAGACTTCAGAGAGGAGTTCAGTGTTTTTCCATTGAGTAGAGGCCAGCTTTTGGGTGAGTCATAAACATTTTCCTATTAAGAAAACATTCATCAATGGCTTCCACTCTGACTTTGTACTGAGAAGAGGGTTGAATTTTGCAGATGATTTTCAACATGTGTGCGAATGAACACAGGACTGTCCTCTGCGGTCTCAGAATGTGGTGGCACGAACCCATGGACGTCCTGATGTTACGGTGTCTCGCCTTCCTGGTGGGAACGCTGCTTAGTCCCGAGGCGCCGATGTCCCGTGCCGTGGGGCGCGGCAGCAGCGTTCATTTTGGACATTGTACCAATGCTCGCAAGTGAGGTTTGTCTGTCGCTGCAAGGAAGGGAATTGGAAAATCACGTTTTGCTATTCATATTGCATTCTTCTGTCAGAGGGACTTGGAAGACTTCCTTCTTTCTCGGGGCTTTTATACAAATAGGATGGGCTGGACTTTGACATTTCCATAGAATTCCCCAGTGAGATCATTTTCACCAGCTGGGCTTTCGTGTGTGTGTGTGTGTGTGTGTGTGTGTGTGTGTGTGTGTGTTTTGCTTTGCTTTTGAGACGGAGGGAGTGGAAAGTAAGGTACCTTCTCCATTTCTTGTACAAAAATCGGTCTGTTTTACGGGAGTCACTTCGGGCAAAGCCTGTTTTTCTGGAAAACGGCCCGCGTCCGCAGCGTCTCGGTCTCCAGCTCCGGGGGCCGTTTCCCTTTGCCGTTTCTCGCCCCGCGTATCTGCCCCCTCCCTCCACCCGCTCCCCGGGCGCCTCGTAGCTCTTCTCCCGCTCCGCGAGTTCGTGGTTGCTCGTTTTGTTTATTTTATAACCGAACAGTTACTTACTGGGACGGCTATTTTTCTGTCTTCTCCTTCATCAGGTGCTTGTATTATTCCTATTCCTTCCTCTCTTGTTCCTTAGCTAACTGGATCATTCTGTTTTCCCAGATGTTGGGGTTAAGTGGTTATCTCCTGTGTTTTCGTCGTTCGTTTCTATGGACATACATATTTAAGACTATAAAATTCCCTCTGATCACCACTTTAATTGCATAGGTTAAAGATACCCCAATCCGTGGTGTTTTTAATCACTATTTTTTGCAACGTCTGTGATACTGGTTTGGAGTTCCTCGTTTCAATCCGTTTTTGCATGACAATCGGAAGTTTTTGTGTCATTGCTGCGCGCGTAATTCATTGACTGTTTCGTGGGGCCCCACCTCGCGGGGGCCTGATGAATTTTCACAAACGTTCGACGGGCGTCAGAGTGTGAGCCCGACTCTCCGTCTTCGGGGTGCGAACAGGCCCACCGCACTGAGGGGCTTGCTGAGCCCCCCCTCTCCTCACGGCGCCTTCGTCTTTGTCAGGACGCACGTGGCGTGCCCGAGCCCCCGGGACTTGTGCGCTGAGTCTCCTTGCGTTTCCCTGCCGTTTCTGCCTGGGAAGGAGGCCCCTGGGCAGCAAGTCTCCGTCCCAGCTCCGCTGCGGGTGGCGGCCTTTGCCTCTGCAAAGTTTTCGTCATCGTCTCGTTCGTGCCCCGAATCCTACTCGTCGGAGGGAAGGACCTGGCTTCCGTCACGTCCGCCTTCGCTCAGCTTGCCGCCCCGCCTGGAGTTGGGCGAGGGTCCGGGGTCGGGGTCAGGGGTTACAGTTAGGTTTAGGATTAGGCCTGGCGTTAGGCGTGCCGCGTGGGCACCACGCAGAGCTGGCTTGGCTCTGCGAGCCCGTTTGAAGGCATGTTTTCCTGTGATATGGGCGCCGAGCTTCTTTGCCGACCGGACCGGTGTGCTTCGTTTCAGCTCCAACAGCTCTTTTTCTCTGTTCATCGAGCTGCTGCCCTAGAAAGTGGCGCGGGGTGGGTTGTGGCATCGGCCCAAGGTCACCCAGCGGGCAGGCAGCAGCAGCGCAGCAGCCATGGCAAGGGGGTGCCTGGGCGTGGGCGTGGGCGTGGGCTGGAGAGACAGACGGATGGATGTGTGGACGGACGGATGGACAGCTGGATCGGTGGACGGGTACACACGCACAGACACGTGGAGACGGCACGGACCGCCAAAGGAAGCCGGGATGGGGGGAGGGGGCGGGGTCCACGAGAAACCCGACGGCCGGGCAGGAGCAGGTGGAGGAAGGCAGCCGAGGGGACGGGGTGGACGCGAGCTTGGCGCACCTGGGGAGACGAAGCGAGGACCCTCAAACCACCGCGAGGCGAGGAGATGGGGGCACGGGCGGCGCTGCGGGCCCGAAAGGGCGGCGCCGTTCCAGAACCACGGTCGCCAGCCTTCAACGCGGGCGCGGACCCGCGTCTCGGAGGGACCTCCAGTCCCAGGGGAGTCACTTCTGCCCGGCGGACCGGGGCCTCCCCTGACAAAGACCACGCGGCCCCACAGGGCGCGGGGGCCACCGCCGTCCTGCCCTTCGCCCTAGCGGTGCCCGTGCAGCTCTGCCTGACGGCCGGCGGGGGAGCGGCCGCGGTGTGCGCAGGCGTGTAGGGTCTGGGGCGCGGGCAGCACGTCCCCGATGACGTCGTTCCGTGCGCGCACCCGCCCAGACGGACGCACTGCCCTGGACAGACGTCACATAGCCGATCACGGTATCACCTCCCACCTCCAGGGCGTGTCCGTCAGGTAAACACTCCCCCGCGGATGCTGCCCCTCCCGTGGTGACCCTCTGCCAGTGAGAAGGCCGCCCGGCCACCTTCGGAAGAAACAAGGTGACGATTACACAGTCATTAGCAGTCACGGTTCTGAGTGAAAAAACAGACGATAACTTAAATGTTTGTGACATTAAATACATTTTTAAAATACACAAACTACTGTGCAGACTCTGCAAAACACCGCACCCATCCTCCTGAAGACTGGCCAGGCCCTGAGGAACCGGACGGGAGTGCGACACCGGGCGGAGCCGCGGTGGCCGGCGCCGCGGGCCGTCCTGGGTGCGGCTGCGGGTCAGGGGAGCCCCGAGCGCCGAGCACCCCGCTCCTCGGCGCCGGCTCCTCGGCATCCGGACGTCCGGCAACGCCCCGAGTGGCAGGCAACGCTGCCTAAAATAGCCTGGTTTTGAAAGTTGGCATGTCAAAATCTCTCGGGAAAAAAATGGGAGGTCTGCTTTAAAAAATGTGCTAAGTGGCCTCAGCGTTTTAAACTGTTTTAGTGTAGAGATGGGCCACGAGCGCCGGGTGCCCCCGAGGCGGCCCAGTCCCGGGCGCGGGCCCCAGCCAACAGACCCCAGATCCAGGTCTCGGGAAATAAAGGTGATACTCGACCATCCTCAGATGTGTTGTGTTAGGTGCTATTTAGATTTTGAATTAGTTTGAGCTGTATGGAATTGCCCATATTTGATTGTTTTTTACCTCAAAAGAAAAAAAGTAACTTCATGTGGTTCAACCCAGTGCGTCTGGGGGATGGGTGGCCGATTTCTGACTCCATCTGAAGGCTCCACGTGGCCCCGCCACCAGCCCAAGCCCTGCCTTTGAGTGGCCAGCACTGCGAAGATGCCCACGGAGTGTCCATTTGGGCCCCCTTCTCTCAGCAGGCCCGGGCCCCGCTCCCGCCCAGAGAAAGCAAAGTCCGGGGACAAAGCGGGGGGTGGGGGTGCTGGCGGTGCCTCCCGGCTCAGCAAGAACCTAGGCACGGGCCACACGAGTTTCATGGGAAGAGCTGACAACTGGGCAGATGTCCCTCCTCAACTGGACTCTGGGAGACGTGGCCTTTGTTAGGGGACCAGGCCCTGGGCCTTGGCGGGACGCCTCCGAGGGCCAGGGTCTCAGAGAGCGAGGGACGTGCTGGGTCTGCACGGGGACCCGCCTGGCAGAGACCTGGGGGGGGGGGCAATATTTCATCCTGGCTTCCTTCCTCCCCGGGCCCCTCCTTCCAGGCCCCGGCTCTTTTCCTGTGTCCCTGGAGCAGCCGCCACCGAGCACGGGGTGAAAAGTCGCCGAGAGGACAGGCTGACAGATAGCCCTGGGTGCGCCGGGTCACGGGGAGGCGGCGGGACCCGGCTCAGCCGGGGGACTTCCTCGGAGACTTCAGCGCTTCGTCTGCTCACACGTCGGGACACCTGGATGCAATGCCGGGCGAGCTGGAGGGCGAGCAGCCCGCCTCCTGCCCCCGGAGCGGCCCTGGCGGTGGGGGGGGTGGGGCGGAGAGGGAGAGGGAGAGAGAGGAAGGCGGAGAGTTAACTCTCTCCTGCCTCCCCGGCGGCCGGCCGAGAGCGCGGGGCTGTGTCCACAGCCAGGGCCTCGCCTTCCCGGGGACTGTGCCTCACGGGAAGAAGCTGCCGCTTACTGCCCAAGACACACGTGAGTGGCAGCTGGAGCCCTTTTCGTTGACCACGTGTCCAGGCTTTGATTTCCTTTCCAACTTCTTGTCAGAGATTCCTGGGAAACATTTGTTTGGTGGTGGGCTGGGCGCGGGGTGCGGGGCGCGGGGTGCAGGGCGCGGGCGGCGGGGGAAGGGACTAGGGAAGGAGCTGCCCGGGAGGCGGACTGTTAATGTCTTTCCTGAGGCTGCGGCCAGGCCGTCTGCTCCCCTGCCTCCCCGAGAGGTTCGCAGCTATTTCTGACCGAGGGTGTCAGAGCTCAGAATGAATGGGCTGCAGCGCAGGAGAGGCCGGCGGGGCAGGACAACGCATCTTCGGGGCTTGTTCAAGACAGGGTGGAGGTCGCGCTGGGCGGAGCTGGTTGCGGGGGGAGGGGGACTGGGGGACAGGGGCCTCCCTCTGGACCAGTGGTGGAAAGAGAGGAAGGCTCCAGCCTTTGCTCCAGGTCCCCACAAAACGCTTGTGTTCCCCCGTTCGAGCTCATCACACTTCCTCACGGTCGTCAGCTGAAAGGCGCACAAGAATGTCACCTCCTCAGGGCAGTGACTTTATCCTTCTCACCTCTCAAAGGGCCCGAGCACAGGGTACAGCCCGGTGCTCTGGCTGTTGGCTTGTCTACCCATCAGACGGGCCCTCAGGCCCTCGAGCGGACCAGGCGACGCTGGCCCCCGCCTCCGACAGGCAGGAGGTGGCACCTCCTCATGGTCTTCGTGGGCGTTTCCCTGCTGATGAGTGACGTTGGGCCTCTTCTCGCCTGTTCGCTGGCCACTTGTATGCCTTCTTTGGAAAAACGTCTGTTCAGGTCCTTTGCCCATTTTTAACCGGACTTTTTTTATTTAATTGTACGAGTTTCTTGCAGTATCGGTGGTTTGCAAAAGTTCTCTCCCATCCATTTTGCTGATGATTTCTTTGTGCTGAAGCTCCCTCCAAATGTTAAAGCTGGAACCACTGCAGGGTCCAGCAATCCCGCCTCTGGGCACTTAGCCCCAGGGAAAAAAAAAACAGGATCTCAAAGAAATGCCTGCATCCCAGGTTCACGGCAGCGTCACGCACAGCGGCCAAGGCTCGGAGCAGCTGCAGCGCCTGCCCTGCTCGGCAATCGACAGTGCGGTGCCACTCACCACGCTGACGACGGACATCCTGTCTGTGACCACGTGGCCAGACCCGCAGGGCTTGCTGTGTGAGCGAAACAAGTCACTCGAAGTCACAGAAAGACACCTCACTCGGACACGGAAAGTGGGCCGGTGGCGGGCGGGCGGGGAGAGCGGGGGTGGTTGACGGGAACGGGCTGGCAGTGGGGAGACCAGGGGGCTCCGGGGACGTGACTCACGGCCTCGTGACCGGGGCACAGCCGTGCACTGCGTGCAAGGGAGTCGCTGAGACAGGAGACCTCGAGTGTTCTCGCCCCCAGAAAAGGCGGTCATGGGAGAGGGTGACGGTGTTCGCCGGCCCTGCTGTGGTCGCCGATTCACAAAAACTGCCTGTGTCAAGCCGTCCGTGTTACACCTTCAACTCACACGACGTCCTACGTCAGTTACACACCACGGAAAGCCGGAGGAAGGCAGGGCCTGGCGAGCCGGATGGGCTCTGCCGGCCCCAGTTTGGGACCGCCGACCCCGCTCACGGAGCTGCCACAGGGCCGATTCCCGGGCACTGAGCACACAGTCCGACCCCGAGGGCGGTCTCGGGCCTCCCGTGAGAGGGGCGGGCGTGGGAGGAAGAACACAGCTGTGTCCCCCTGCTGCGGCCCCCCCGGCCAGGAGAAGCGGCCACACCAAGGTATTTCTGTTATTCTGCGGTGCGCACCAGTTCCACACCGGTTTCAACCAAGATGCGTCCTGCGACTCCGTAAGAGAGCCACGGATGTGCAACGCAGGACCCGGTTCCTCCCCCAGACCTCCCCCCACCCCCAAGCTTCGAAGACAAGCTTTCCCAGCCTCACCAGTGCTGACATTTTGAGCCAATCCATCCTCTGTCGGGGGCGGGCCCTGTGTGTTAGAGAATGTTGGGCGGCGTCCCGGCCTCTGCCCACTGGAGACCGATAACATAACAACACCCTCTCCGTCCCCTCCAGTCCGGGCAGCTGAAAACACCTCCAGACTCTGCCGAGTGTCCGCTGGGGGGCGCCCTGTCTGCGGTGGAGAACCGCTGACCTGTGAGAAGCGGGCCCAGCAGGTCCCCCCTCCTCGCTGGGGTGAAATGTCGCTCCAGGCATCACACCCTCCGACCGCGGCCCGTGGAAGCGCCATCGCCCACGATAGACATCCCCTCCCACACAGGACGGAGACGCGTTTCATTTGCGCGGTGGTGCACCCAGCTGCCCGCCCGCCTCTGCCTGACACTTCCGTCCGAGCAGAGTGGTCTGGCATAAATAACAGCCAGGCGGCTGAAGGCCGAACGATCCTGTAAGTGTCCGAGGCCCGGACGGCTGGGGCTGTCTTGAGTTCACTCCACAGAAACCACGCTTGGCTTGAAAGGGGAAGAAAAAGACCCCCACCTGATACTGTCGCTTGAACAGGCTGTTAAGACGGAGCCCGGCACCAGCTGCAGCTTTCCTAACCAGAGACGCTGCGTGCGTCAGGGACGGTGAGTCCTGGGGTAGCTGGTCGGTTTTACGATTACAGTGCTGTACGACCTTCTAAACTTGGACCGTTCGCCCCACGGTCCGAGCCAGACCGCCGTCAGGCGTGCGCTGATCGCATCCCCGTGCAGCAGCTGGTCAGCATCTGTTCCCTGGGCCTTGGCTAGGGGGCTCAGCGACACAGGGCGGAGCAGGCAGGGCGGCCCTCGGAAAGGGAGTGCGGCCCCTCCCTGACCGCCGGGCCCAGGAGCCGCGGGGTCAGACTCCGAGTCCTCCATGCGGTTGTGCCCCCGCAGCCTGGACAGGGCCGTGCCTGTGGGAGGAACCTCCCGATGTTCGAGGAGCCCATCTCCGCGTCCAGACATGATCGGACCACCCTGTTCCACCAGGACAGGCTCGCTCCCCGTGACAAAGAGCGTGTCCGGCCTCCGCCCGGACGGCAGGGAGAAGGCCAGGCCACGCTGACGGCCATTGGTAGAGCTAGACCAAAGCTGGTGTCCCCCCCTCGGTGGACAGGACACGGTACCGTGCTTCGGTGACCGCTTGTCCTGTGCCCTCAGGGGTGAGCTAATTGTCAGTCTAGTCGCCGAGCTCTCGCTCTGCTTCTGGCCAGACAGAAGTCAAACCACGTCAAACCAGCTCTGGAGAAAGGGCAGGTTGTGGGCAATCCCGAGTGGCTGTGGGGACCCGCATCTCACGCAGCCGAACGTGTGCAGCGTTCGGATAGCCTGCTCCTAGCACGTCGAGGTGTTTGGCCCCCAAAGTGCGCTCCTCCTTGGGGCTGTGTTAGTGCACGAGGCGCGGGCTCGCTTCTGCGGCGCCCTGCGCTGCTCGCTGTCCTCACACCACGCACGGCGTGCTGCCTGAGCAGGCCCACGGAGCCGCCCCAGCACCCCTCCCGCGCGGCTCCGTGGGTGGGGCTTGTTCCTTCACGGACGTGAAGAGCAGGACGCTCCCTGGAGCAGCGTGCGGGCGCCGGGTCCTCAGGGGTGCTCTCGCGTGGGAAGTTTCTCTCCGCCCGGAGGGCTCGTCCCACTTTCCCTAAAGTAGACGCCCCCCGCCCCCTCTTTCTCCCACCCGTCCCGTTTTCTCACCTTCTTCCCCTCCCTCCTCCTTTTCTCGGATCCGATTTTCTCAAGCTGTTCTCAGCTAGACGGCGTGTGCGGGAGTGAGCGCTGCTCCCATCTGGGGCGTCTGCGGATCACACCCACACGCCCGGCCCCCACCCCGGGCCCAGGGAGCAGGGCTTGTGCTGGGGGCGGGGGCGGGGGGGCCTCTAGCTGATGAGAAAAGTCTTTGGGTTGGGTGGGGCTGGAAAGCACAAAAGGAAAGGAGGAAGGAGCTTCACAAAGCAGGGAGAAAGCAGGGAGTCGTGGAGAGGCCAGCCTGCTTGTCGCAGAGGACCTGCCGCCGTGGCCAGAAGCAGGTCATGCGTGTCAGGAGCCGGCCGCCCGACACGGGGACGCTCGGTCCCACCTGAGTTTCCACCTGGGGGACCACCTGACAGCCTCGGAGCTGACAGGTGAACGTGAGCCCCTCTTTGATTCCTGACCCAGGCACAGCCACACATGTCCCTGGAAAGTGCAGAGCCACCCTCTGGGACAACCAGAAACAAGCCGAGGACACTGCGCCCCAGCGAGGGTCCCTTGCCCCTCCCGGCCCCTGTGGGCTGACGAGAAAACGTGCTCTCACACCGGCCCGAGCTCAAAACTTCCCAGTTTCCAATTAACGACCACCCAGGCCCTGACTTTAGGAGGTTCAGAAAAGGCTCATTTCTAGTGCCTTGGGTCTCCTAAGGAGAGCCGGCATTTCCGCTCAGACTCTGTGGCTTCAGGTCAGCTGGGCGGAGTGACACGCGGTTTGTCCAAACCCGGGCAGCTGCTGGCGGAGCGTCCTGGAAGCGCCGACAGCGAGGCGGGCGCCTGCCCCCTTTGGGCAAAGCGTGTCCCCGGGCGGTGGGTGGGAAGCCCCGTGGCCCCAGGTCGATCGGAGACCCGCTCAGCCGCCAACTCCTGGCCGGAAGCACGCTCTCTCCCCGCCAGTCTGGGTCCCGGTGAACTTCCCGGCCTGCCCGCCGGCGGGTGGGGCCCAGCGAGGGGCGCCGAGGGCTCCCCGTCCCGAGTCTGCGCCTGCTCGTCCCTCCGCGCCCGTCCGCACTCGGGTCGGGCTCCCGTGGCCCCAAACGGCTGGGCTGCGGGGGAAACCAAGCCTCTGGGCTTGGTCCCCAGCCATGTGCACGCTGGCGCTTCACTGCGAGTTAACGGCGCGCTAGCTGCTCTCGGCAGACGTCCCCCCGCCAGCGGCCCCGGTGACTGCGACAGGCCCTTCGCAGGGCTGTGAGAGGGGCCCGGTCTGCGCAGGGCGGCGGACGGCCCACGCCCGCCCTGAAGGACAAGCACAGCGGGTGAGCAGCGAATCAGACTGACTTTCCGCGGCAGGGTCCCCCTCCGCGGCGCTCCGCCGCGAGGGGTTGCTGCCCCTCTCTGGGCAGCGGCCCGTTTACCGGTGACCTCCTTCGGCAGGGTCCACCCGCGCTCGGCCACGCGGGCGATGGTGGGGCGGCCTGCGTGGCATCCCCAGCTGTGTGGAGAGCTCGCTCGCCAGGGTGTGAAGTACTTCCCTGCGGGCGGAGCCGTACTTAGCGACCCTCGTAAGCCCCTTTTACAGGTGGAGAAATTGAGGTTCGAGACGTGAACGGGATGCTCACGGTCCCAGAATAAGAATCGCGGGCGGGGGCGGGGGTGGAGTCCGTGTCCCGTGCGGCCGACGCCATTGCCCTCGCGGCACCGCGACCCTTCGGTTCCAAGGCCGGAGCGCGCAGGCACTCACCCGTTCACCCCGCGGAGCTCCCCGGAGCTCCCCGGAGCGCACGGCGTGTGCGCGTGCGCGCGCGGCATTGCCCGGCGCCCTCGGAGAGGGGGACAGCGCCGCGTGGCACCCTCGCCCCCTCTCGCGGTCCTGGCGGAGGCGCCCAAGCCGTCGGTGCCAACAGGAGCCGGAAAGCCCGTCCTCGAAGGTGGGGCTGCGCCCCGCTCACCCCGCGTGCCCCGCAGACCCCAGGGCGGGGCCGGCAGAGGGGCAGCTGCGCGCAGCTCCTGGCCCTCCGCCCTGTCCCTGTTTCCTTCACGGGACTTCTTGCTGCTGTCGCGACGTCTTTGGCTCCGGTTCACTCGCCGCCCCCTCCCCGGGAGGGCACGCGCCATCACCATCCCCCCACCCCCCGCTGGCTCGGCTTCCGTGGGCCTCCGCCGCCTCTCCGCCGGAGTATCAGCTGCAGGGAGAGGGGTCCTGGCCTCTTTTGGTCCCACTGCGTCCCCAGCATCTAGAGCGGTGCTGGGCTCACAGTGGACATTAAACCTCGATTGAGAGCATGGATGGTGGAACTATGGCAGCGCGAACACGTATTCTCGTAAGCAGGAAGATTCCATGGCGAGGAAACCCTGCGTGTTACTCGCCTGTGTGCTCCGAGGCCGGTCTGTATCGCCGATAGACCCCGTCTGTGCAGAGGGAGGGGACCGAGTGAGGGGCTGGGTGTGGGGGACGGAATGGCGGCCCTGAGTTGGAACCACTTCATTTCGACACAGAGAGAGACGGGGAGAGGGAATGGGAAGTGACCAGAAGGAAGAAAGACCAGGAGGTCAGGCAGGAAAGAAGGACCGAGAACGTGCAGTCGGCCCTGCGGCCCGGGGCTGACGCAGGTGAGACCCGCGATGACGGAGGGGGACTCGATCCACAAGAACTTGTCTCCGGTAACCCGCCTCGCATTAATTTAAGGCAACACTCCATCCATCTTCGTCGCAGAATCTTTAATTGCGAAATCTTTCATCAGCGCCGTTATGCGCCGCAGCTGTCACTGGGGCGGGCGCCGCGTGCGCTGGGTTGTCGTCATCCCTCACACTAATTAGAGGGCTGTTGTGTCGTGTGGTCCTTCGGCGGGGCCGGGTGTCGGCAGCAGCCCCGCCAATTACCCGTCTGCTCCCGGAACAGGCTCCGCGGTGCGTTCGGGGAAGATTTGGGAGGGCTCAAAGGGTAGCTTGCATAAAATACTAATTAAGTACCCCACAACCTTAACAACTTTCCCCGTGCCCTTTATCCGCCCTGTAACCCCTCCTGCACCTGCCGCACAGTCGTTAACCCTCAAATATATGTGTTTAACATCCACTTGGGTGCTTAATGATCTCACCTGAACTGGGATCGTTAACCCTAAAGAGATGTGCACACCGAGTTACTGCACATTAATTATAAATACCTACCGGCTGGCAAAATCGCTCTAGATCGGCTAACCCTTGCCCCACCCGTGCTCCTCTTGGGCGCAAGATGCTTTCAGTGATAAAGAAGCGGTGAGGCCGGCTCTTACCGGGGTGGGCGAGTGGAGTTGAAACGGCAAAGCCTGGTTGCAGCCAGGTAGCTGGCAGCCTCTTAGGGAGCTGCCGGGAGAAAACTGGTAACAATTCTTGGCAACTTTGTAGCGCTGAGTACGTTTCAAAGGACCGTCACCAAACACCATTGCTTCCAACTTCCAGCAGCCCTGGCAGATGTAGAAGGGATATATTATAATTCCCACTGTGACAGGTGGGTACTTGTCAGGCATGGCGACTTCAGGGGACCTTCCTGCTCCACCCAGAGCGGACTCGGGGACTACAAGGGCAAGTGGAGGCCGTGCCACTGCGTCGCTTTGGAAAGACAACAGCCGGGGCAGCGAGGAGGCAGCAGCGTCCCGCACCAGCTCCTGCCCGCACCTGCTCCTGGCCCTCCGCCCCTTCGACGCGGGCGCTCGCCGCGGTTCCTCGGAGTTCCACTTGATTTTATATCACATGCCGTTCAGCCCCAGCTGGTGTGGCTCGGCTGGTTGGAACATCGTCCCACGGGCCGACAGGCGGTGGGTCCAGTTCCTGGTCAGGGCGCGTACCCAGGCTGCGGGCTTGATCCCTGGTCGGGGCGCGCTGAGAAGGTCGGTGTTTCTCCCTCCCTCTCCCCCTCCCCCTCTCCCCTCCCTGCTCCCTCCTCCTCCTCTCTCTAAAAAGCAATGAAAAAAAAATAACATCCTCAGCGAGAATTTAAAAAATTAAAAATATATCACCCTGTTCAGCCTGGGCAGGGGCTTGTACATTTTATAGAAATGGAACCCAGCAGGCCACTTCGGAACTGTGGGCAAACTCATTTGCTAAAAGGCCTGGGTGCAGATTTATGGAGAAGCGCTGTCCGTCAGCGGCCTTCTTCCAGGGCAAAGCCCAGGGCTGATCACGGCCCGCTGCTCACGTCCGGAGACGCCGCCTGGGAGCTGAGCACCGGAAGGGGCCCCACGCGGAGCGAGGGGAGCTGGGCGGAGCCCCCCGCTTGCACGGGCCATTTCCACACGGGAGCCCCCACTGACCTGTCACGAGGTTCCGAGCATCAGCATCCCCCCCCGCCCCGGGCCCCGGCCGCCAAGTCTCTGCAGAAAGGGGCCGTGGAGACCAGATGGCAGCTCCCAGCAGCCTCACCCGTGAACACGCGCCCAGGGTGCCGCCCTCGAGTCCGCACTCTGAAAACTCGGGTGGCCGGTCCACCCGAAGGCCGCCAGGGTGTCGGACCCCGGGCAAGAAACCTGGGCTCCCCAGGTCCACCCAGGGCTCAGGGAATAGCCGCGCACGACCCGACCCGAGCGGGGACGTCATCTGAATTGCAAATCCAGCCACGTGACTGCCCTGCTCAGCATTCCCGAGGCCTCCTTTCTGCCCACAAACCGCTAATGAAGCCAGGCGGCTGTCACCTCTCTCTCCCGCCCCCCCCCGCCCCCGCCCTCTGTGCTCCGATCTCCCCAAACACACAGCGCTCCCCGCCGCCTCCCGTCCACCGCTGTGCCGGTGAGGCCCGCAGGGCGGCTGCACCCGCCTCCTCGGACACACGCCCCCCAGACTCACCGTCCTGACCCTCCAGGGCCCCTTCTAGCCCGCACAGTTCAAAGGTAAGTTCCGGGGTCCCTCCTGGAACGACCCCTCCCACCGCGGGCTGGCGAGGTCCACGCCGTTGGCCGCTCTCCAGCAGGTCCCACCTCATCGCGTGAGGATCGCACGCTGAGTTCCGTGCGTCCCACCGGACTGCGAGCCCCAGAAAGCCTTACCCATCGTTTCACCCCTGCACCCCGAGTGCTGGAGGGCCTGGGCCGCGGGGTGGGCGCCTGCGAACGTTCAAGATCCGTGAGGAAACAGCCCCTCTCGGGACTCCCTCGTCCGGAGGGTCACTCCAGTTCAAGGTCCAGACCAGAGCCTGGCTTGGTGAGACAGGCCGGGACCGGAGGTCGCTGGGCGTCTGCACCAGCTGTCCTCATCCCGTTCGGGGGAGCAGCCGAAGCGCCCCTCTCTCCTTGGTGGACGCTGTGGCTCCTGCCCCAGTGCCCCAGGTCACACTCGGGAAGCTGCCCCCCGTGTGGCCAGGCGGCCCCTCCCGGTCTAGCCCAGCAGCCACTTCCGGACGCCAGGCCTGCATCCCGGTCTCAGGAGCTTGCACTGTCGGCACCAGGGGCGTTTCGGGGCTGAGGCTTCCTGATACGAATCAGGAAAGTCCCCTCTGCCCTCCCCCGGGGGGGGAGGAGAACGGGGGTCTGAGTCCCGTCGATATGAACCATCAGTACCCGGAGGGTCAGTAACTTCCGCCCACAGATCCTGTCGCCTGTTTCCGGTTGGGGCCTCCCCACTCCCGCTTCCGAGGCCGGCATCTGTCCCGTTTCTGGGGGACACCCGAGTCCCCGGGCCTGCCCTCATCGGACGCGCTTCTCTGCGCGCTGCCAGGGGACCGGAGCAGCGCGGCCTCCGGGCCCCGGGCGGCGGCGGCAGCGGCGCCCTTGTGCGGCCCCCTCGCTGGTCTGTGCCGGGAGCGGTCGGTGCTGCGGACGGGTCGCAGGGCAGATCCCAGCCAGGGTTAGGGTTAGGGGCCCGGTGCTGGCTGCCTGGGAACTTCCCAGCATGCTCCGCAAAGCCGGCTGCCCTGGCTCAGCGCCCTGCCTTCCTGGGGCCGCCGGCTGTGCCTCTCGTGCCCAGTGATTCTAGACACGGGCCTTCTCCTTGTCTCCAAGCCCACCGTGCGGGCTCACAGCTGCCCTGCACCTCGAGTCGCAGCAGGGTGCCGTGTGTGCTCGGAGGGACGGAGGAGCCGGGCTTCCCACCGGATCCTCAAAGGCAGAGAGCCAGGAAACCCGCCGTGGAGAAAGGGGTCGTCTCCGCGCCGTGCAATCGCCCGGTGAGAAAGGCACCTCTGCGGCGTCACTCCGCCGACGGTGAGGAAGCAGCCAGCCGTTGATGCCGGGACGGCTACGGAAACCCTACGATCTTCTTAAAAACAGATGTGTGCAGGGAACCCGGTTGCTACAAGTGTGGCTTTTACACTCTCTTTCCAAAGAAATGATTCCCCTCCTCGACTTCAGTGGTTTTCACTTCTCCCGAGACATCGCGCTGTCCCGGGCGGCGGCGGCGAGGTGGGAGGGCCAGCGCGTGTGGCTGGCGTTTCTGTCTGTGACAAGCTCACCCTCACCTCGCCCACCCACGACACCCCAGTGGGTGTGGGACCACCCCCCACCGGCCACACCCACCAGGAGACACTGGAGCAAAGCCCATCCTCCAAGCTCCCCCCTCGCACGTGACGCTGCCAGAAGCCCCACCCCAGCCGTCTCCCCTCCACGCGCGGCGTCTCCGGCACGTTCTTCCCCGTCACACATGTGTGGAACCGCAGGTGCAGGTGCAGGAAACAGCCCGCGGCCGGGTTCTCCTGCGGAGGCCTCTGGGGCGTCCCCACGCCCGCCGACTTGAGCCTAATCGGGTCAGGGGAGGTGTTAACACCTGCTCCGGTGGAGATTCGGGGACCAGGGGACCCCGGCCCTGGGGGACTAGCAAGGCTGGCCTGGGCGTTTAATGCCATCTGCTGCTGCTGACCGTGGAGGGGATGCCCCGTGCCGCTGTCCCCAGCGCCGTGCGCCCCGGTCCGGGGACCGGCCTCTGCTGTGGGGTTGGAACCCAGGCTCGTCCGTGTTCTAGTTTAGACTCTTGGGTCAGCCCCTCCAGGGAGTCGGTTCTCCGACCGGTGGAGGGAGGGGGGCCTCCGCCGTCCGCGCCTCGGGCAGGCGTCCTGGGGTTGAGCTGGTTCATTCGCTGTTGTTGGCGTCCGCGTCCCACGGCTCCGAGAGCGCAGCCTTCTGAGGGCGAGGGCCTTGCCCCTCTGACAGCAGTCCGCCAGTCTTGGGAGCCGTGTGCCCTGGGGAACCGCGTGCGATTCTTCGGGAAGCAGCCATCGGTTGGCCGGGGCCGGGGCTCGTCTGATGGATTCGGAACGACGGAACCAACCGCTTCCGTGCAGCGATGACCGAAACGCGGAGAGGTGATGGAGCGGGGAGCTGGGGGGGGGGGGGGCGGGGGGATTTCGAGGAAAAGGGGAGGAAGGAAGAGCAGGGAGCCACGGGCAGGAAAGACGAAGGCTGCAGCGCAGCCGGGAAAACACCGGCAGCTCTAAGCAGCCCGGCAGCGCAGACACCCCAGAAGACGACTTCATCGAAGTCGGGCCCTTGGAAAACCACGTCACGCATCTCGTTTCCCTGGGCGCCGACCGGTCCGGGGCCGTCGTGTGGCTGTGAGAGCAGCCGCCCGCCCTGCGGGACGCTCCGCCGGGCGCAGGACCCGTAGCGGCACCTCGCCCTGCGCGCCGGCCACGCTGTCGGCCACGGCAGCTCGAGCTGGCTCGGGGCCCACGGCACAGCCCACGGCGGCTCCTTCGGCGCAGAGCCTGGGACGCTGCAGGTGCTCGGTCACGGCTTACGAAAGGGCAGGGCCAGTGAGGAAGGAGCGGGCGCTCCGGCTCAGTGTGAAGGGACGGATCGGGGCGCTGGCGGCGTGGGAAGCCGCTGGGAGACGTGGGGCCGGACGTGGGCCCGGCAGCAGCCGCCCGGGAGGGTCGTGCCCCGGTGCCAGCACAACGAGCCCCTGGCTGGACCGCGAGGGGCTCCGCACGTGAGAAGCAGCGGGTGAAAGGCGTCACTGGCCGCGCGTCCAGGCGACGTCGTCTGTCTCGCTGGACAATCTAACTAAGGTCACAGAACCGGAGACGGCGCCTGGCCTTTGCCTACGGCGTTCCTCCGAGAGCTTCCATCCGGGGTAGGGGGGGGGTGGGGAGCAGGAGAGGTGCAGAGACGGCAGGCCAGGTTGTGGCGCAGGGGTGGGGGTCGAGGTCGAGGGGAGGAAGGGTCAGAAGAAAAGGGAGAGGGAGCATCCCCACCTTCGACCGCAGACGCACAGGGACGTGGCGGGAGCCCAGAGCCCTGCGGAAGCCGCCGGTGAAAGATGGGCAGCCTGCCCTTGACCCCCCGGCCAGACCCCCGGCAGGGGCGGGCTGCCGTTTGCAGTGACTTTTCAATTAGCCAGCCCTGCGGCAGCCTGGCTCCAGGCTGGGACAGGCTGGCCAGGACGGTGGCTTTTATCTCATTCAGTCACCGGGCACACGGAAATCAATTTTTCCCAATCTCCGTTAGAGCTGGAAATCCATCCTCTCTAAGTCAGCAGGAGGATTAATCTGTCGAATGGTTTTCAGGATTTTGCTGACACGTAAACATTTTAAGAATACATTACACTGTTCCCCCCTCCCCAGCACTATTTTTTAAAGTGAAGCCAACTTTCTGCGCAGGCCAAGAGAAGAAAGGGGGCCACGCGTCCGCCCCACGGGACTCGGGTGAGGCACGCGCTCGAGGCCGCGTGGGTCGGTGCCGTCCCCTCGGCAGCCGCCCCGTGTCACAGGGAAGTCCGTCCTGCAGCACTCGAGTCTGTTCGGGGGCCCCCACCCACCAGAGGGGGATCCTTTTCCACAGGACCCACTGTGGTGATTTGCTTGCTTTGCTGAACTTAAAACTAGGGGTGTTTGGGGAAGCACAGCCCACACACTTTTTAGGTGGGAAAAGGCTTAAATGGGTAGTTTTCAAAATGCAAGTGGGAGAATTCTGAGATCTGGGAAGTCGCTTCACAGCGCTCAGAAATACCCCCAAGAGCTGTCTGGGGAGCGAAGGAGACGCACACACACCCCCTCGCACATTCGTAGGTTTTCAATGTGTTTGAATGCTATCGTGATGCACTATAATGAGTAAACACAATATACAAATAATACGTTGAACGGTGAGTGGCGATACATGTAATAAATAGTAGCGTGATGGAATAAATAATGGAGTAAATCAAACACTGATGTATGAACGCACCAAATGAACAATCTACACGTTATGTGAACATACGAACATACAGAGATAAGGTGCTGAACAGAGGGACTCTTAGGTGCCGAAGCCACAGCCCCAGCGGCCCACGTCCGCAGGGAGGGGTGCCGGCCGTAGGAGGGCAACCGCACTCGGGGAGCCCCAGACGCACTGATGTGGGAGGGGCCGGGGCCCAGGGCAGGCGCTGAGCTCCGCAGACGTTGCAGGGAGGGGCCGGGGCGAGGACCCGGTCGGCTCCGAGACGGGCAGGGCCTGGCCAGGGGCGGCGCTGTGCAGAGCGTGGGGACCGAGGCAGACGCACTGATCGGCCGACGGAAATTAGACCTTGGGACCCCTCCCTGGCGTCGCCCCCGCCCCCGGCACCAAGGCCCTGGGAAGAGCTCCAGGAACACGTTCACCTGATGACAAGATTTTGTAAAATCTGCAAAAGTCAAACGTTCCGGCCCCTTTCGTCAAGTCCAGTGGGAACGCTTCCCTTCCTGCAGGGCCCGGGGGCGGGGCCGTGGGCGCTGCGGGGTCGGGAGGTCGAGCTGGGGTTCCTCGAAGGTAGGCGTGCGTCAGGTGTGTTCTCGGTTTTTACGCAAATCATGCCAAATCACACAAATAAGACGCCACCGAGTTCGTGTCTGGGGCACACGAGCCTGGACCACAGTGCATCTGTCACACGTAGATAAACAGATAAATAGGTAAGTGTGTGTGTGCGCGCACGCTCACAGGGGCGGTGGCCTGTGTTATCACTAATGACCAAAATCGAATTTTGATCGGTCACATTGATCAAAGGCAACAGTGAACTGTCTTTTTATCCTTTGGTAAGAAAATACAAAAATTCCTTTCATAGGAACAGATGAGCAAAGAGCGTACAGCCAAAACATTCAGAACAAAAATTACTGTAGAATGACGTAGAGATCAACTGTTAGTTAATAAATGAAAATATATTCTTTTTCTGCATTGTGTTGTGTTGCAGCATTTTAATTTGTTAGGAGTTGTTCTCTCGCTAAATAAATATTCGGTTTTGTTTCCTGCAACTCGACGGATTTTCTTTATTGTTCCTAATAGTTTTTTGGTGGAGTCCAGAGTTTTCTACCAAGGCTACAAATCATACGATCTTAATAGATGCAGAGAAAGCATTTGATAAATATTTACTTTTATACCTTAGATTATAGTCATAATTTTGTCCCAAGAGGGCCCCCTAAATTTTAGACCCCTCGGGCCCCACAAAGCCCGTACCCCCCTCTGGGGGAAGGAAAACGCGGCCCCCAATGCCTTTCGGTTCAACCCCCCGCCCCCGTGACTTCCACCAGGTCGTCACAGTTGTTGGGGTTCGCGGAGCGCTGAGCGCCTAAGGGCCCGCACCCTGACGCCGGGTGGACCTGACCTCACGGTCAGGGCCTGCACCTCCGGGCGCCGAAGAGGTCGCCCCTGTCTCGCGGCCTCGCCCCGCCCCTGGCAGAGCTGGACCAGGTTCGCTGCGGCCGGAACTACAGTCCCGGGGAAGCACTCACCGCTCCGCCTCGGGCAGGCGGCGCACGCACCGGGGGAAGGCGACTGGGAGAGGGCCGCGTGCACGAGACACGCACACGTCCTCCGCGAGACGGGCAGCACCGACACGCCGGACGTACCCACCGGGGAGCCAGTAGGCGGGACTGCCGCAGACGCGAAGACCGGAGCAGAGAGGCCAGCCCTGCCCACAGGGGCGTCCTCCCCAAGGGACAGCTTGACAGTCCTGTGTGTTTTTTTTTTTTTAAGGCTAAACAAATAGTAACTCATGGCGGGTCTAGTTTATTTTCTTCCTCATGTACTGACAAGGGTCAGGGTAGGTTGTGCAAGTTGATACATTGTGTTTATTTATTGGCAGGGCCGCACAAAATAACATGCAAATGATATGCAAAGTGACACGCACACTCCCATCAATGACGCAGCCACTTATGGAAATCGCCCTCCAGGCCGCGGCCTCTGGTCAGACCTGCCGCTGGTTCCCAAGTATCGATCGCTCCCGACTTCTGCTGATGCAGCCAGACAGTTGTCAGGAAACCGCCACAGAGGCCCCTCTCTCCCGCGCCTCTGCGGTCGGCTCCATCTGTATTTTATCATCGACGCAACCTGGGTGCGGGGCGGGGCGTTGCTGCTCTCAAACCAGGGCGGATGCTACTCGGGCGGCCTCTGTTGAAGTTAAATGACAACCCTGTTTGGTTCCCCAAGACCTACCGATCCGGGACGCAGGGTGCAGCCAGATCAGTCCCTCTGCCTCCCCGGGGACCGGCCGCGCTGTCCCTCCGGCGGCGGCGGCGGCGCTCTCTGGGCGGTGGGTGGCCACATCAGCCCCTCTCCGTGATAAACATGTCTGGATGTGACAATCATTTCTTTCCCTGGGAACGCAATGATGATGTGATTTCCAGGGCCCTGCTCCCGGTGCACGCGGAACAAGCCCGCGATCCATCATGCGCAATAAACTGTCTTCGTGTAGGTATTAATTTAGTCTTGCGGAATATACAGAAGCCATTTGTTGGCCGTTGGGCAGGCAGCATGTGTTCTGACGGGCCAGGCGGGCGCGGCCCGGCCCACGCGGCTCCGACTCCACCGCGCGCGCCGCGCATATTGATGGCCGCTCCGCAGGGGAGGCTATTTTCTGAAGTGCTTTTTCATGGTCTTCATTACCGCGCGGAGCTGCGGTGGGGAAGAGACAGAGGCTGGGTCCGCTGCGCACGCCGGGCTTGCCGGCCCCTTAATGCCTGGCGATCACCGGAGACCCGCGGACCAGGGGAGGTTTGCCGCTTCTCTTTGATGGTCTTTGAATAGACGCTAATTTTCCTAGGCTATTTATTAATCTGGCTTTGGGCTCCTTAAAGGCACGCTCAGACCTTAGGAAGGCCAAAGAATGTAATCTGGGCTCCAGGAAGCTGGCTGGAAGTTAAAACATCAGACTGTTCAAAATTTGGGGTCTCCCCTATGTCAGCTCAGGCTGAGAAAAATGTGATAGAGCCATGTATTGACACAGAATTTAAAACTTTCCAGGTGACCACAGTAAAATATCTCTTAAAAGTGAAGTCAACTTTAACAATATATTTCATCGAATTAAATACTGAGAATATTTTTAACACGTCAACACCATAATGCATTTTAACGCACAGCCAAGAAACGAGAGGCTGTGTACGTTTCTGTTCTGAGTCTGACAAACCCGGGGTGTGTGTTCGGCTTCGATCACAGCCCAGTCTACACGAGCCAGCGGGGGCCACCGGGTGGGACCACCAGGCTCCAGGGAGACACAGGCAGGGCGCCTGACCCGAGGCGTCGGGGTCCTCTTTGACCCGAGAGGGATCACAGGCGTCCTCTCTTGGTGCTTCTCCGATGCACCTGCAAACGGCAGGAGAGCGTTCGCAACGAGAAAGCCCAGCAGAGCCGTCCCTCGGCCCTGCTCCGCACGCTGGCCGCTGGCCGTCCGAGGTGGGGCGGGACCCTACTGCCGCCTCGCTCACGGAGCAGGGTCCCCAGGCCGATGACGTCCCAGCCCCTCCTCCTCACGCAGCACGGCCTGTTCGTCTCCAGCGGTCCCTCAGGCCAGCCTCTCAGAGCGAAGACGGGAAGGGCGCCGCGCCCTCGCTGCGGCCGCTCACCGCCGCGGTCCAGCCCCGCTTTCGCCAGAGGAGGGACTCGAGGGGCGGCCAGCCAGGTGTGCGCGGTCCCCGTGCTGGCCGCCAGCCACCGGTGACCACTGAGCCCTGGACGTGTGGGTAGTGGGACTGAGGAAATGAATTCTCAATTGTAATTCGTGTGCATTTTATTTTATTAGAGTTTATTTACTTTTTTAGAGAGAGGGGAAGGGAGGAGAAAAGAGGGAGAGAAACGTCCATGTGTGGTTGCCTCTCGCGCGCCCCCTACTGGGGACCTGGCCCGCAGCCCAGGCCTGCGCCCTGACTGGGAATCGAACTGACAACCCTTTGGTTCCCACACCAGCGCTCAGTCTACCGAGCCCCACCAGCCAAGGCTAAATAGTGTGCCTTTTAAAACTGATCGCCGATTCAGTTATTGGAAACCACTCAAGAGTGTTGATAACAGCTTGGGTACTGAACCTGCTTTTCCCCCTGGAAATCCTCTGAAATCTGAATCACGACCACATATTTCCGATAAGAATTTAGCACGACGACCAGCATGCCTGTAGCCCTAAAACATGCACAGGTTTCAAAGACTTGGGGTAAATGAAAGTAAAATATTTCATACAGACCCTGCTGTTGTGTGTTTCTAAGAAAACAGAACACGCTGAATTAAAAGCAAACCCGTCCAGTTCTGCGGTAGCCGTGGGGACACTTGTTTTCCTTCGGTGGACCTTCCAGGGTTGGGGAGGACAGCAGAGGCCACTGGCCTTCTCGCATCTCCGCGTCACTCTCTCACGCATGAAGACAAATCCACCCCAGGGCCCCCAGCCCCCACCCGGGTGAGGAGGTGCGGGCGCGGCCATGTGTCACTCAAGCACCCGGCTGTAATTACGTGCGGCTGAGCCGCGGAGAGCCCGGGGCCGGCCAGTGTCGTCTGTGTGGCTCTTCAAACACTGACCCCCAGGCGGCGAGCGGTCTGGAAACCCCCGACACTCTGTCACTAAGGAACCCAGAACCCGGCGGTGGGCGGCTCCTCCGTCTCGCCGCCGCCCCGCAGGCTCCGCCCAGCTGCGCATGAAGGGGGAACGCGCTCCGTGCCCCCGCCCCCCCTTTTTCTCCTGGTTCCTTTTCCAGTTGCAGTCAGAGAGGGGCTTGAGTGTCTTCCTCGTCTCGCGAGGAAGACATCTGAGGCTCAGCCACGGCGACGGAATAATCAATTAGTTCTCCGGCAGCGCTCCATTTCCATAATGAAAATGCAGCGCACTGATATTTCAGACACGTCGTTTGGGGCCGTCTAGACTGCTAATATACCGTGTATTGATTGAGGGGGAAAGTCTAATGGAGCTTCTGTTGTTGAAGTTGCAAAATCACAACCGAAGTGAAATGACAGAAGCAAGCGCCGGTGGGATGCGCGTGTCTGCCTGGGCCTGAAGGGGGCGTGGCCCTCGCTCCTGCAGAAACGGCTGGCGTTCCCGTTGCCGGAGCTGCGATCGGTACCGCGGTGTTTGCAGACACCCCCGGAGCGCAGAGCGGAGTCCGGTGTCCTCTGCGTGACCAGGGCTCCTGCGGCTTCAGTGGCACCCACAGGGGAGGCGGCGGCCCAGGGACCGGGTGTCTGCATGGGCTCCGACCAAAGAACAGAAAGCGAGGCGCCCGCGGGCTGCACAGGCCTCGGGGGAAAGGAGGCCTCGGCGCTCAGCCCCAGCTCCGCGGCCACAGCGCGTCCGCACAACCAGGAGGCATCAGCGATGTCCGCCGCGGCCCTTGCAGGATGCGGCCCCCGAGATCTGAAGCCAAGCCCCTGGATTCGGCCACATAACAACCAACCCGAGATGCAGGGCCAGGCACTCGACCTGCTTGAGCCTCCGTTTTCTCGTCTATAAACAGACGGAGCATCCAGGCCCAGTACGGGGACAGTTACCTCCCACGGCCCCGGACCCACAGCCCAGAGCGCCGCGGTCCAGGCCCTCGGGGTGCAGGGCCGCTGTCTACCCGGGGGCGCCAACGCCCACCCGAAAGCAGGTTCTAGCAAACCCCGCTGGGCCACCAGCGAGCAGTCGGTGATTATTGATTTAACGCAGGTGGTAGGGTTATGTTGCCTATGTTTCATCTTTTTACCGTTTTCTCACCGAGTTTCCTAGTATTTTCACGATGGCCGTCATTAGAATTTAAGCCACGTGGCCTGGAGGGACCCGGCACAGTAAAAGCGGCTGCAGGCTGTGGAACGCCACACGCCCTGGGGGGCCGTCCACACGGCGGACGCCGTCTCCCTGGGCAGCCGGGCCCAGACCCGCGGGGCCTGCAGGCGGCTGAGCGAGGCCCAGCGCGCTCAGTGAGCGGGGCTGGGCGGTAACGCTGCGTGCGCACCGCTGTGCCTCGGGGGACGGGACTGCGGGGGCGCCGCGCGCGTGCTGTGCGCCTGTGCTTTCCGAAACGCGATGGAGTCGCCCCATCTGCCCTCAGGACGGCCCCACCTCCGTCCTCACCGAAGGCTCATCCGGGCAGAGGGGTCGCGTGAGCCCCGACAGGGTTTTCCGAGGACTCATTTCTGAGCCCCCCAGTGTCCTCGCTTACCTCCCTCAGATCCGCAGAGAACGGGTGTTGCGGATCGTCCAGCCTGGTCTCAGGAGTTGTGACCCTCACCCCATGGTGGGCTGTGTAAGAGCCTAGGGACCCGCTTCATCTGGGTCTGTTCTGTCACAAGGATGTGACCTACTAAGGAGACAAAGCTTATCTCCCTGGCAGGAGCACTGCTTCTGCCTCCTCCATCTCTGGCCCCAATGCTTGGTTGGCAGTCAATGACGGGCAAGACTCCTCATGGGAGGGGCAACCTAAGCCAGACGCGACCACTTGGGAGGCCTCATGGAAGGACTCGGGGGGCTGCAGCCAAGAGGATGTGATGGACCCTCACCCTCCGGCTATTCTGACATAGCCCGAGTCCTCATTTCCATCTGGGAGATGTCTTCTGCTTCCTAAATGGCTTAAAGCCTGAAACTGTGGGGGCGAGTGGTGCAGCCCTGTGCTGGCCAGGACGGCTCCCTGGGTGATCGGGCATAAGAAAGAATTCCTAAAGTCCTGTGAAACCTGCTTTGCTAAGAGTGCTCTTCCTGAGGTGACAAGTGTCCCAGGAGGAAATAAGCATGTCTCCCAAAGTCTAGCAACCCCCCTTCCTGACAAACACTGGCTCGGATTAAGCCCTCAGATTTCTTTGACATGTTAAACCTGTATTCCCGTGTATTGGAGCCCAATAAAAGCCCAGTGAGGAAGGGGCTCTGGGTCATTCTCTGAGAGTTTGACCCCTTTTCTCCCCAAGCAGATCTTGTCTTGGTAGTTTTTCTTTTCATCCGTGACAAACGGGGGGTTCTATGGGTGGAGCCCCCCGCAAATGGGCGATTCCACTCGCTCAGGCAGGACGCACCCCACCCGGCCGGCACGACTGTCTCGCAGGGGTGGCTGAGCGGGTTGGAAAGGAGCCACCTGCCCTACACTCCCCCGTCACTTCCCCTCTCCCAAGAACGTTTTCTGTCCCTCGGGAAGCTGTATCTTGTCCCCCGGCCCTTGGGGTGACATGGCATTCATCGCTCCGTTGCCCCTCGACAGGGCGGACTGCGTCCCCGCGGAAGCCATCAGCCGCACCGACGGGCGGCATCTGAGGCGAGCATTTGGCGACGGCTGCCGTCCGTCACACACCTCACGGGCCCCCGCGCCATTCCAGACACCCTGCAGTTGCGATCTCGTTTTGTTCCCGCAGGGACTCCGTGAGGCCGAGGCATCTTACCACCCTCATTTCACAAATGAGGACACGGAGGCTGGGGCGATGAACTCGCCGAAGGCTAATTACCAGCAGGAAGTGGCCCGTCGGTGGCCGTCTGGCGGGAGAACCTAGGCAGACGCCACCCGGGTCGGACTCACGGAACGCGTCCCCGGCTGACCCGCAGCTGGCCGTCTCGTGCTCGTTAACGTTGGAACTGACGGATGCGCCCGCCACCACGGCCACCGCGCGCAGACGCAGAGAGGCTGTGGGTCTGGGACGTGAACCCGTCGAGCTGTGCGCCCACGTTTTCAGAGCCAGGCCGACTGAACCGGGCCGTGCGTGTCAGCCGTAATGCCAGTGATCAGAACAATAGGCAGCGACTTCGAACGGTGGGTCCGAGCGGGACCGATAACACCGTTATGAGAATGTCTTCAAATATCTTCTCCTCCCGTAAAATTGTTTCCTGCCGTGAGAAAGATTGGCAGCATCATAAAATATTCACAGTATAAGATCACATCTTATAACATTGCAACTGTAATCCTATGAAAACAGTGTAGTGTGGTAAAAAAAATGTTTTTTAATAATGTCTGCAGTCTGGAACGGCTGTGATGCCCGGACCGTGTGTCTGAAGGCAGAGGTGGCCGGCGGGCGGTGTTGAGGGACCCCCGAAATCTCAGCGCTCGCAGTGTCCTGAATCCAAGACGCTTGTGGGCGGCAGCTGAACAGACCGAATCGAGTCCGTCGTCCCGACTCGAGTCCAAGGGAACAGTTTGCGGACAGAGGGCCTCCAAGCACATGGCAAACGCGCACAAATTCACCCCACCCTGTCTGCAGGCCTGTAACATGCATGGCCTGTTGCTTTTTTGGTGCTGTCGTCTGTCCTGCCCCGCCGTTTACAGTGTCCACCGGCTGCGTGCACGGCCATGGCCTTGGAGACGGGCGGGTGAGTGAGGCGGCGTCTGCCCCGAAGACATGGCTCAGAGCCTCCCGAAGTCTGACCCGGGCCCCGAGGAGGCGAGTCACCTCCCCACACCTCTCGGAGCTCCAGATGCACCGTCTGCAAACCCAAGGGCTCGATCGCAGAATTCCTCGCTCCGACCCTGTTCGCGACCGGCACAAGAGCCCGGGGACGGGGCGGACAGACGGATTGCAGGTCCTGGGGGCAGGGAGCGGAACTCCACCGCAGCGAGGCCACCCCAGAGGGGGCACCGGGAGAGGGGCTCGTGGGAGGAGGGCCTGACTCCTGAGGGGATGCGTGTGAAGAGGCCACGCAGCCTCTCTGCTGACGGGCTCGGCCGTCTCACCCGCCTGCTGCTAAACCCGCCTGCGTCCCAGTCACCCTGATTACTCTGTCACTGGGTGACGGGACAAAGGGAAAATTGCGGATCTAATTAGCATAATATGGATAAGCAAATGAGGCCTAATCAATTATGGTTCACACTTGCTTTCATCGCCTGTGCCAGCAGTCGGCAAATTCACTGACGATTCGGATGCGACATTTTTAGAAGCCCTCCGTAAATCAATAGCGGTGACAGTCATTCAGGCACTCGCTCCCTGGCGCCCCCCCCCACCCGCCCCCGTCTGTCCGGGAGAGGCAGCCTCGCCACCCAGAGCGGCACCTGGGCTCGGCGGCCAGAGCCCGGCCCAGCGAAGGGCGCAGGGCCGGGCCCGTGCGGCTCAGCCGCCTCTGCCCGCTGGCCTGCAGGGTGAGGGAGGCCTGGGGCCGGGACCCCGGTCCTCAGTCCGCGTCGCCCGACAGGCGTGTGGGCGGGAGGCGAGGGTCCCGCCGCGGGCGCTGCAGGATGGCGGCCGGAGTTCTCGCCCCGGGGCAGCCCCTCCGGGTTTGCAGCCTCGGGAAAGGTGCTGCTGCCCCCGGCGCAGGGGGAGTGCGGAGAGGGGCGCCCACCTGCTGGGCCGGGCTGGGTTGGGGGTGGGCGAGAGCTCAGCGGGGAGCGCGGTTTCTGTCTGTAAACAGGAGGCGGGCGTGGGGTAGGGCCGGGCGGACGTGGAGCCGCAGCCTCCAACGTGAAGGGAGACCGTCTGTCCTCGCGTGTGACGCGGACAGTCATCTTACTCTGCTCCTGGGGTTTTCATGTCAGAAATCCCCACCTCAGCGTGGCACTCACGGAACGGCCCACAGGACTTCGGACGTCCAGAATCGGCGTGGCAAAGTGGAACCCAACAAGGCCGGAGTCCTTGCCGACACCCCGTCCCTCTCTCCAGCACGCCCAGGGAGCGGAAGGGGGGCCCCACGTGCAGGGCGAGACCTGGGCTTCGTGCTCAGCGTGATTCGGGGTGACGGTGGACTCGGGCACCCCCCAGTCATCTCCTAGAATGGCCTCTGGGACACACCCACTCGCTCGTTCCAAGTCCAGTCAGCGGTGTGCTCCCCCGCCTGTTCCTCCTCACCCCTCGGAACCCCTGTGACCCGGAGCCAAACGACCCCCTCAGCTCGTGCGGTTGGTCTCATTATAACACTCACACGACGATTCCATGTATCTCAAAGATCACCACTCGTCATTTTAAATGGGTATACGTCAGTCCTGAAATATTTAGCTCTAGACTCTAGAAAACAGTCTTATCTCAATTTATCCGGAAGCATTCCTTAAGTAGGTTTCCACTGGCTGTTGTTACAAAATCACCATGCAACCAGTCGCCACAACAACGTGTGGCCTGGGACAGTGAGTAACTACTCGTTACAGTGTGTCTTTGCAGTGTGTCTTTGCAGCAGCCGCGGGCTGCTGCTTGCTCATGTCTCTGTGGGGGTCCGAGGGCTCGGTGGTCTCAGAGTGTCATTCTCATCCTCCCCCTGGGCATGCCTGTCTCCCAGGAATGTCGGCAGAGCCAGGACAGGAGGCGGCCCCAGCCACCCTTCCCATGTCCCCGGTCCAGTCCCGTCTGCTAACATGCCATCGGCCACTGCCAGCCACGCGCCCCAGCTCAGGGTGGGGAACGAGGCCCCGCCCCAGGCAGCAGGTGCCGTTGGGCCACACGCAAAAGGCGAGGGTAGCTGTTGGGAAGAAGAACGGGGGCGTGTAACACTCGGGTCTCAGGTGGGCGGGTCCGGAGGCAGTTTCTTCGGGAATTCACCGGTCAGCGGGGGAGGCTGGGCTGCGAGGGACTCGACAACTGGTCAGCTAACACAGGCGCACCTCGAACACGGGAGGGATTGGTCTGGCGCAGCAGGGGGAGAGGGGGCGATGAAGCCGTCGTTCGAGATGGATGTCGAGGAGCAGATGGGACGTCAAGACCCAGCTAAGAGAGGAGCGTGTTCTGGATGGCAGGAGCCTCCTCGGAGGTGGCACTCGGAGGCAGAAGCCCCCAAGGGCCCCAGGTGGCGGGGGGGCCCGGTGTGCAAGTGGCCATCGAGGCTTCACAGGGCCAGGCAGGAAGGTCCGGCTCCAGATACCCCGTCCCGGCCACTCCGCAGGGTGTGATCGAATCCCGGCCCCGCATGCACGGGCCAGAGACGCAGCTGTTTACTCGCAACCAAGCGACAAACCCCAGCAGAGCCCCAGGCACCCCATCCGCCGACACCTCCCTGACTGCGACGTCTGTCTCCTCACCATCGGCACCCCCAGCACCCACGTTCCCGAGCAGCTCTCAGCCACCAGCTGATGAGAGAGATCAGACTCCCCTCCGCTGGCCACCGGACCCACTTGGACGGTGCCGAGTGGCTCTCGGTGAGGCCTGTCCCTTCAGCTGTGTCCATCCGAACTGGAGACATGTTGACCTTCTGGCTGGCGTCGCCACGCCCTGGGTTGGACAAATGGGAAAACCAGCCGCCGCTGCTGCTGCCCGGCACGTCAGGCCAGCCCTTGACCTGCATTTCCAGGGCCCGACTCCGCCCAGCCAGGCAGACGCACCCCCGGAAGTGGGGGGTGACCGAGGCCCTTCTCCGAGTGCAGATGTGGTTGCTGATGCTGTCACCGCCGACGGTGTCACCCAGGTCGCAGCTGGAAGCAAATCAGTGCGCCTCGGTGCTGCCAGCGTTATTCGGAGTGGCTCACCGGTGCTGGCTGAGGACCGGGCTCTCTTCGTTGCTGATAGCAGGAATCATAAGATACTTCTAGAGCATGGAAGATTTTAATTCATTCAGCGCCGTAGTGATCTCTACCAAGCTAACCAAGTGTTGTAAAGTAGGAGATACGTTAACAAGCCGGCAGTAATAAACAAGAACAAAACCCGCCCTGCGTTAACTGCGGGCTGGTGCTCACCTGCGGGTACGTCACCCACCTCTGTCCTCCGGGTCACCAGGAAAGCGTCCAGCCTGCCTGATGCTCCTCCCACAACTGTCGCCGAATGAGCATCCAGGTCCCAGCCTGCGCCTGTCACCAGCGACCCGCCCCCCGCCCCCCGCACCTCCCACAGCTGCGCTCTGCCAACCTGGTGAGTCTGCGCATTTTGCCCGAGTTCCTTCAAAGACTGTAAAAAGACGCAACGTGGCCTAACCCATCCTCGAGGAATAAGCTAGCTGCCATTTCAAAATGAGGCAGGAAAATCGCGACTTCGTGGAAACTACAGGCCAAGTTCACGCAGACATTTAGACGGAAAGTTCCCGAACACAGTATCGGAAAACCCAGGTCAGTGCCGGGGCAAAGGTCATGCGGCGCTGACAAACCGGAGAGCTCTGAGAACGCAGCGCAGTTTCGGTGAAAGGGAGCTCCTGCCGTGACCTCCCACGTTGCAGCAGTAAAGGAAGAAACACGGTCATCTTAGTAAAGACGGAAACCAGTTTGGTGACGTTCGGCTAGTCTTCATGATTTTTAAAACTAGAATCTCAGAAAAGTTGGAATCGGTGTGCTTTCCCTCATCTGGGAAAACGTTTGTGCCGAAAGTGGCAGCAGCCCCGCAGTTCGTGGGCGAATGTTAAAAGCGCCCCCTTCCCCAGCAGGAGTCAGGTCAGAAAGTCTGCAGTCAGCACCTCTGGTCAACCTGGTGTTGGAAGGCGGGCGGCTCGACCTCACTGTCAGACACAGTAAGTACCGGCCTGGGTTAGGAACTGCGCTGTCATTATGTCCAGATATCACAGTTTCTACACAGAATACCAAAAAAAATTATTAGAATTAATGAAGTAATTTAGCAGTGATTCCAGTAGTAAAATCGATCTACAAAACTCAGTTGTGCGGGTAGAAAGGATACGAAAGCCTTAGCAAACTCTGTGTGTGTGTGTGTGTGTGTGTGTGTGTGTGTGTGTGTGTGTGTGTGACTTATGCCGATAAAAAAGTTCAAGGAACAAGGGTATCAAATGTTGTGCAAGACAAGACCCATTTGGATAAAACTACAAAATGTGATTGAAATACATTAAAGAAATCTTAAACGAATGGGAAGAGATCCATCTTATTCATGCAGGGGTGTCGACTCTCCCCAAATTATTTTTTACTTCCAACTCCTTTCCAAGGAGAGTTCTGCTGGTGCCTTTGCAAGCTGACGCTGACAACAAGTCAAGATGAACCAATGTATTAGAAAGAAAGAAGAAAGACAAGACTGCGAATCCAGTGGTGACTGCAAGTCCTCGTAAAGTCCGCTAAACACCGTGTCGTCTGGGGCCAGGGTAGAAAGACAGACAAACAGAATCAAACAGGAATCCCGGAAACTTGGGAGACCATGTGACGGAGCTGGGAAGGAGGTGGGCTCTGTTCGGTGCTTACGTGGGGACAATGAGCCACGTGGGGGAACGAAACTGCACGCCTGTCCCCCGCCGTTTGCAGTAGCGGTTGCCACTAGAATTGGCACCTCGATGGAAAGGCAATAACTAACCCTCTCAGAAGAAAATAGGGGAGACTTTGCGACTTCGCTGTAAGCAAAGATTTCCCCACTCAAAAAGCAAAAATCGTAAAAGAAAGAAATTGATACATTAACTGTGTTAAAATCAGAACTTTACATGTGACAAAAGGTGCCATACGGGAAGTCAAGGAGGCAAACCACAAACCAGGGGAAAATATTTGCGACACATTCGTGATACAGGGTTGGCGTCCAGAAAAATGTGTCACGCTGCAATTCAGAAAGCGAAGAACAAAACATCGTCAGGGAAATCGGCCAAAGTCAGGAGCAAGCATTGTCCGGCGGAGCAAACGCTGGTGACTGATACACATGTAAAGAGATACTAACTTCATTATTCACCAGCGAAATGCAATTTAAAATCCCAATACAACCGCACGACCCACAGACGGGCAAAACTTAGAATGCTGGCAGGGAGGCTCAGTGGGGAGGACCCACGGGGGATGAATTGGGCCCAGGGCTCCAGAAGACAATTCGGTGAGAAGCACCCAGCAACGCTGGTCCCCGAGACGCCAGGACGCTCAGAAAAGCTGTGCTTGTGTTCACCGAAAACCGGAACAACCTGCGGTCCGCGAAAACCAGGAAGTGTGCTGGAGAAGATGCGTGAGCACAGCGAAACTGCCGACGTCCAGCTCGATGTCGGAACACAGAACTGGGCGAAAACAACCAAAATCCCAAGGCGCGGGCAGCGTGACGTCACTTATAGGAGAATCGAACGCAGAAGGAAGGAAAGGGCATGTTGTGCAGGGAGACACCCACGCGTCCGCAGCAGCAGGAGTGACCAACCCCCCCCCAGGCCGGGCGCCCCCCAGCAGGGTTCGCGCCCCGGGCCCCAGACAAGGGTGTTCCCAGCGACGGGTGTCGGTCACTAAGGCGCGTGCAGGCTGCTGGGTGCACAGGTTCATTTCACTATTTTTCTTTAAATTCTAAATATATGTTCTATGCACTCTTCTCTGTGGATGATGTATTTCACAATAAAAAAAATTTTAATATCCTGGAACTCCCCTGTTGGAAATATTTCCGAAGTCTCCGGAGGAGAAGCGCTGCGGATTGCGTCCCGCGCACGGTAATTCAGAGCCCGGAACCGGCTGGGAGGCAGCTCGCAGAATGTACGGCTCAGACAAAAGGACCCCGGCGCGCGGAGCGGGCGGCCGGGCCCAGCCGCGCAGGGCAATTTCGGCACAGCCCGCGTCTTCCGATGAAAAGGGAGATGAAAAAGTACCCTGGATACTGGTTTCCGAGAGGGGACGCGGGCTTACTTGGGAGTGAGCGTCCCTCTGCAGCGAAACCACCGAGCGAGGCGTTCGCGGGGCGGGCTGGCTGGCTGGTCGCCGGGGACCGCTGTGGGCGCTGGCGGAACCAGAACCTGGGGAGCCGGGGCTGGGCCGGAACACAGCTGGCAGCGAGACGTGTTCCTGGGGGGGAGCCCCCAGCTGGGGGAGATCACCCCAAGACTGAGAAGACGAAGAACAGCAAGGAGGCCTCCCAGGGGGAGAGGCCGAGCGAGCTGATGGAGCCCGACACGGAGCCCCGTGAATGAAGCATCGCACGCTCGTGGTTCCGACGGTTCTAATGCTAATCTATGGGTGCGATGGATTCCTACAGCCAAGAAGGCAGAACGTCCCCGAGCTCTGGACGGAGCACTCAAGGCCTCCACATTCTCCTCTTCCTTCCTGCCCCCCAGCCCCCGAACCTCAGAGAAAGGCCTGCCCGTCGGTCCTGTCCGGGGGCAGGCCCCCCACACCGTGCCCTGAAGAGCAGGGACCTGAGTCCGTGGCTTTCGGGACGGAGTGTGACCCACTGGTCCGGAGTTCAGGCCCCGCGTGAAGAGAGTATTTCTCGCTGTCAAACGCAGCGGACTGAAGCGCGTTGGCTAAAGAGGATGTTTTACCATTGCGGCACTAAAAGCCAAGTGGGCCACATTTCTGAAAGATCTATAAAGTTTAGGAGGGAGTGGAGGAGAAATACATCAACATTTATGGAAGATTAATGAAAAGTGGCAAAATGTGAAATGCAAAGTCCTGAACTTGGTCCGGACGGGGCGGGGAGGGGGAGGAGAACCGGGAGAAATGCTGAGCGAACCGGGGGGAGTTCAGGGAGAACCCCACTGGACAGACGCAGGGGGGTCTGCCGCCCCCGAGGGCCTTTCCCAAGGAAAGGAGGGGACGGACGGTCCCGGGCCACTGCCAGGCTGGCGAGGGGAGAGGTCCCGGCGCCGTGTCTTCCTCCTGCGAGGGCGCGTTCCGTCCGACCCCACCGTCTCCCCCTCACACCTGACGTGTCCTCAGAGAGCTGGCATTCCCACGCGGGCACACGGACCTGAGCGTGCAATGGAAGTCCCACACCGAGCACCCTCCCCAAGGGCGCGTCCCTGGGGCACCCGGCGGGATTCCCCAGGGCTTTCCAGAGGCGGGGGCGGGGGGGCACAGGAGCAGGTAGGGGAGAGATTGTTTTGCTTTAAATAGAGGTAAATAACAGCTTGGATTTTTTATGTAAGAACAAAAACGTTCTCGGGCCTGCGATGTTGGAGCCTCGGATAAATCAGGTGGACCCGATAAAATCCGACCCAGGGCCGTCAGGGCGGTCGGGCTCTCCCAAATCCGTTTCTATGGATCTCTTTTCCCAAAGGGAGGGAAGAGTCACGCCTCCCAGCCCGGAAGAGCAAGTGACGAATGACAAGTGCAGGGGGAACTCCCACCGCAGAGCGCCCCGGGGCGTCCGGGCAGCGGCGCTCTCTCTCTCGGAGCGTAACCACCCCGCAGCGGGCGCCACCGGGAAACTCGCTCCCTGAGGTCAGGGCGCTCCCCAGGGGCCCAAGGCAGTGTGGCCACTCGGGCGGGGGCTCCTTCCTCTCAGACAGACGCCTCGAGATGGACGTCATGCCTCCGTCTTCCAGGAGAAACGCGTCAATTAGAGAGGCCTGCTGGCGTGTGCCACGTCAGACAGGGGACGAACGGCCAGGGGCCTCCATCCCTGACCTGCCGCTCAGGGACCCTGTGGCCTGGGGAATGTTCGAGGGCACAGTACCAGGGCCCCCCTCTTGGGTTCACGGGGGGGATGACATGAAGTAACATGCAGGGTGTGTCTGAGGCCAGCGGCCACCGTAAAGCCACCTCTTGGCCAAAAGGCAGGAAAAGGGAGGGAGGGACAGAGGGAGACAGCAGAGGGGGAGGTCTTGCCCCAAGGATCTGGAGGGTCTGCCCTGGCCCCTCTGCCCCCGTCCTCGGCGGCCTTCCCCCTGCTGTGGACACACAGGAAGTGTAAATGCCCACCTAGGTCTCCTCTTGGGTGACGGGCAGGCGGGCAACACGGCCCAGCCACACCCCGGTCTCGAGTTCCCACCCCTCCCTGTCTCCCTCGTCTTGGGCCCCAGCGCCGTCCACTTCATCAGACGCAAGACCCGACGTTACCCTCCCTTGTCTCCCCCCTCCCCTCCCCCGCCCTCACTCCCCCCCACCACCACACCACAGCCTTCAGCGTGTCCTGCCAGAAACGTCTCCACAGCACGCCCAGGACTCAGCCACTCCGCACCTCTCGCCTGTGTCTGCGCAGTCCATCGTGAATGAGTGAATGAATGAATGAATGAGCGACTGACGAAACGGCACCTACAGAGGGGCGGCGTTGGGAGCACGCCCGTCCTGCTCCCGTGGCGGGTGCCGGATCAGCACGCCGAGGGGCGTCCGAGCCGCAGGTCTGCTGTCGCGGGCTTCCTGGACACGCAGCCACGCCGCTGTCCGAACTCACTGGGGCTGAAGAGGAAATCGGACAAGAGTCCCGGCAGGTCCCCGGAGAAGTTTTCCAGGTTCGGGGCCTGTCCGATTTTGCCTCCTCGGCTCCCACGAGTCACGTCCATCTGCGTCTCCCGACGGCTCACTTTCCCCCCGACTTACGCTCTGGGGGACGCCTGCTTTCAGGCAACTTGAAGTCACAGGGACTAAACTCACCCTTCCCTTTGAAACAAATAAAATGCCACACAAAATGTATGATACGACGGCTTTTAAAACATCGGATATCGGGCACCGAAGGACAGGGGACCCTCGGAGGGAGAAAGCCCCCCACCGGCCGACAAGGACTCCCAGGGCCCCCTTCCAGCGACCCCTTCGCTCCTGTGCGCAGGGCTCTTCCTAGGTGTGAACCCCCAGGACACCATTCCAGGCAACATTATCCTCCTCACCGTCCAGAGAGGAAACCCAGACGGAATGCTCCCAAGGTCGCTCAAGGTGACACGGCTGTTACAGGGGGCAGCTGGGGTGCCGCCTGGACGTGCGATCCCGAGTCGATGCTCACAGCTGCTACCCTAAAAAAAGCCCGTGGGGTTCCTTGAGTGCGGCCAGGGGCGGGGGGCTGGGGGGGCTGGGAAAGGTGTGGGGAGCAGCGTGAAGCCGTCAGAATGTGCGTCAGCAGTCGGCTGGGCTCGCGGGGTGGAGGCCATGTGGCGGCGGAGGCTGGGGTCGCACCGCCACAGCGGGGGGATGTCGGGAGCCAGCGAAGGTGCAGCTGGGAAGAAGGTCCTCTTCCCTGCGAGTGTCACCCTCCTGACCTTGCTTCTGGGTCCTCGTCCTCAGGGTGGAACAAGAACGCTATTCCGTGTGCGATGGTTTCCCAGCTTGTGGTTCCCAGGGCCTGGAGGTGAATCAGCTTTGCCTGCTGGGTTGCAACACGCTCTTCTCCAAGTGCCCTGGCCGGCCCCGCCTCGTCCGCCGCTGGGGTTCTGCAGTAATCCAGAGCCTGGACACGTGGCAAACGCTACTCTGGACACGTTCTGTGAGGCGGGTTTTGGATGAGATTAACGTTTCCATTTCTGGACTTTGAGTAAAGCAGATTGCCCTGCACAGTGTGGGCGGGCCTGGCCCAATCAGTCGAAGGCATCAATGGAACAAAATCTGACTTCTCTCAAACAAGAGAGACTTTGGCCAGCAGGTGGACTTCGTATTTGTACTTGAAGGGCAGCATTAGCCCTATGTTCTCTTCTGAGACTCCCACTAGGTGTCCCGTAGAACTTCTCGTTTTATTGTTCTCATATATACGCACATCTATTATTTTAACATTTTACCCTTCAGTTTTGTCTGACTTGCTGCTGAAAGCCATCCAATCCAGAAAGGACTTATTTTTATGTCAGTTATTATTTTCCTTTAAATACTCAGAAGTTCCATGCG
Organism: Glossophaga mutica; assembly: GCA_039655065.1. Classification (NCBI taxonomy): domain Eukaryota; kingdom Metazoa; phylum Chordata; class Mammalia; order Chiroptera; family Phyllostomidae; genus Glossophaga; species Glossophaga mutica. Next base: position 53,232,126 of record CM077316.1, read on the forward strand.
CTTCCCTTCTCAAAGCTCTTTAAATCTCTGATGGTTTCTCATTTGAGGCTCACACGAACGTTCTGCTACTTCCTGTGTGATTCCGGCATCTTCCGTCCAAGCTGACCTAACTCAGTTCTCCCCATCCCCCCGCCCCCAGGAGCTTGCCTCCTCGTTCGTGGGGTGGTTTGTGAGGGGCCTGGAGGCCTGACGTGGGGAAGCTGCTCCGGGGGCCGACCGTCTTTTTCTCAACACACGAGCAGGTCGGCGCTCGCGGCCGGGAGGACAAGGCCTCGCCAGCAGAGCTCACACGTCTGGTCGCCGCTCACGTCTCAGAACCTTTTAGTGTCGCCGTGCAAGTCTGGCCTCAGCCCCTTGACCCCCGTTGACCGGATCTTGGCCCCGGACCACCGGCGGCCCAGCTCCCACTGCCAAGGTCCCGGGCGCCCCAGGCCAAGCCCATGCCGGTTTTCTCTGGAACGAGGTCTCCCTGGCGACCTCGCCCGGCTTTTACTGGAGGACAGCTGACTCACGGACACTGTGTTCTGCTCTGACGTCGCTAGCTGGGCAACGGGACAGCACTGCGGTCAGAACTCCATAGACGCTTTCGAATGGACGGTGACACGCACAGTTTGAAGGACAGGCACGCAGAGGGGACAGCCCACACGGGAGTCCAGACCGTGTCCCCAGGGGAGCTAGAAACAGCGAGGACGTCTTCAGCACCAAGCTTCCTCCGGCATTCTAGGCTCAGATCCAACGGCAGACGCTTTCCCCTGCCCCTCCACGCCAGCCTGAACTCGGTCTTCCCCAAATAAACCTGCCCTCCTCCTTCTCGCCGGGACAGTGAGCTCTGCGTCCCAAGCCGCGGAGCCAGAGGCCTGTCCCTGCCGAGTGCGGGGACTTCGCTTCTTCCCATCCCAGCAACACGCCTCCCGGCAGACGGGCCCTGGCCCCGGGCTTCGCACCAGCCATGCAACGCGCCTCCCGCCAGGTCTCCGCCCAGAGTACCTCGTAGCCTGCTCCGGGCTCCCCTCCCCACCGCAGGGGGCTGGTTCTGCACTTCTCTCCCTTAAAATCCGTGCTGGAGCCCTCGTTTTCAGGATGATCTTGAACTTCCTCAACAGACGCCCAAGGCCCCCTCGAACGGCCTCGGTCCACCTTTCTCGCTTCATCCTCGGCACCTCTTCCCCCCGGCACCCATCTGCACCCCGGGGGGAGTGTAGCTTTTCTCGTGGTATGACGTTTGCAGATGGGCCCGTGGCTGTGCTGGACGAAACCGGATTGGCAGTCCTGGCTGGTGTGCCTCTCAGTCGTCCTGTAATCAAAAGGTTGCGGGTTCGGTTCCCGGTCCGAGTGTATTCAGAAGGCAACCAATCGATGCTTCTCTCTCAAATCGATGTTTCTCTCTCTGCCTTTCTCTCTCTCTAAGAGCAATAACACAGTGTCCTTGGGTGAGGAGAAAGAAAGAAAGAAAGAAAGAAAGAAAGAGAGAAAGAGAGAAAGAGAGAAAGAGAGAAAGAAATTGAACTGGCAGGGCACACCCTCTGCTCTCTGGGCCGCTGTCCGTCCGTCCATCCGCGCTGTGAAGCGGGTGGGCTCAGCGTTCCTCCAGCTGTAACTGGGCCCGCCGCACTGCTCAGTACTCACAGCGCCACGCACCTGAAGCGACACTCCACGGGAAGTTCTCTGGAGGCGGCAGTCTCAGGGGAGGGAAGCTGGTCACTGCTTCTCTTTCCTAAAGACCCTGCCTCATCTCTGCAGGGGCGCGGCGTGGCGTGCACCGCGCCTGCTCACCGGGCGCGCTCAACAAACGTTTGCGGAACGAGTCGAGTCTGCATGCACCTTACGCCTTCCTGGCTCACGGCGCGCACGGCGCACCTCCTGTCCCCTGGGCCAGCTCCCCCCACCCCACGGGGTCCTTGCCAAGAGGCTGGAGCAGGTGCTCCTTACCCTGCTTTCTAGACCCAGGAACCAGAGCCTCGGAGCGTTCAAGTGGCGGTACCAAGGCCGCAGAGACTATCTCAGACTGAGGGCTTTTAACTCTGAGTCCTGGGCGCGGACCATGGCGTCACGCGAGCCTCGTAATTCTGAGATGTAGCCCTAAAGTCACGCGGAGGCCCCGGCCAGCCTCCTTTGTTCCCTGGGCCTCGTTAAAGCTGTCAGTGTAACTTGTCCTTCACAAACTTCAGGGGCAGCACCAGCTCTGTCTGAGCGTCCAGGGCACGCAGCAACAGCTTGCTTTAATCTAATGATTGGTCGGAGCTGAACCGCAGAAAGGACATAAAAAAGGCAAATGGTTGTTTTTCAAGACCAAGCCGTTCCCCTGCCTAAGAGGTCCACAGCCTTCCCCTTTTCCAGGAAAATATTTGTCCCCCTGAAAGATTTCTTCCCGTTAACAATGTTTTTACAGCCTTTGTGATACTTACGCCGAGTTTTAGATACAACCGAAACACTGTATATTTCCGAGACGGAGCCATCCCATCAGGAATGCTGCGTATGTTTCAAAGTGTCTTTTACGATGTTTATTAAAAGAAGCCATAAATTTCCGAGAACGGTTGAAGCCATATTACATTGATCTTCTCATTGAAGCAAAAATGTAAACTTTAAGTAAAAACCTCGATGTGGAGCGTGAACTCATGCGTATCCCTGGCTCACGTGCTCGCGCACGCACGCTCGTGCGGCCCCTGAAATATGAAATCGTCTACGAAGCACTCATTTCTTTGAGTGTTTTCCAATCACAACAAACAGCTTCCCGGTGATTGCCGGTACCTGTTGAGTATCTCGGACTCATTCACCCCGGCTACAAAGCGGGGTGTTAAATGCTCCGGGCTTGGCTCGCACGGGGCCGCCCGCAGCCCGGCTGCGACAGCGCGACGCCCTCTGCCGACAGGAGCGCCGACCCAAAAGGTCGTCGTCCCCGTGTTACAGGGGGAGACCCGGGACGGGGGTGGTGGGCGTCCCACGCGGTCCCTCGGACTGGAAGGGGTGAGCCAGCAGGTGGGCCCGGGCCGGGCCCCGCGGAGTCCGGCCTCCCCGCTGGGATTATCGCGGGGATTACACGAGATAATCCGCATAAAGCGTTTAGTGCAGCGAGTGACAGATGGCACCAGCAGATTAGCGATGATTAACACCGCGGTCCTCAGTCCCCCGGGCGCGTGGCGGCTGACTGCTCTTTCCGGGGCTGGGGAAGGGGTGCAGTGCACCCCGGAAGGCCCTGCAAGCCCAGCCCCTGGCGAGGTGGAGCGAGCAGGTGGTTTGGACGGAAACAGCCGTTCCGGAGCCAGGCCGATCGGAAGGACGGGCGGGTCCGGCTCCGCCCAACGCTGAGCCCCTGCCGCCCGGTCTCCAGGCCTCTGAGCGCCAAGTCCTCGCGTCGGAGGGCGGCGCCTTTGTCCCCGGATGCCCAGGCCTGCCGCTCACCGCAGCTGCTGTTGGCTCTGCCTTCGGGTTTCAAACGCTTACACGCACGGTGCTCCCCCTGGGGTCTCTTCTCTTCTCCAATGACGAACCCCTACTCACCCTTCAACGCGAAGGTCCAGATTCCCCTTCTTCACAGACGTACGTCACCGACACCCCTGAAAGGGCGTGCAGACAGCTGAGCTCCCCTTGTCTGCCTGCCCCTCCCACTCATGCTGGACCCTGAGCAGACGCAGAGGAAACGGCCATGTGTCCCTCACGCCTGCACCTCTCACCCGACACGCAGCCCCGCCACCCCAAGGAGATTTTTCATGGAAGTCTGACGAGGAACCAGCCCATGGTGGCCCCCATGGCCTCTGCCTCCCACTGGACCGCAGCGGCTGGTCAGGTCAGAAGGAAGGGCCAGAAAGACATCATTCTCCCAATGCTCCGCCCCAGCCGAGATCTATAGAGGTCCTGGGGTCATGGGGCAAAGCCCAAATCACTGAACTTTGACCTGCCCTGACCCATAGAAAAGACATCTATGGGCTCCAACTCCATGGCCACACAGCGGGCCCCCTGGAAAGTAGGTGCCTCTGGCTGTGCCGCAAAGGTTCTTCCTGCCACCGTGTCCCGATTCCCGTCTCGAATTTCTTTTGAAGTTGGGCCTCGGTGGCTCCCACAGTCATTATCCACAGGCTCCTCAGAAATGGTTTGAAAAACCCAGAAACGAGAGGTGCTCCCTGGCAGACGGCCAGAGGGGTCAAACCCACTGTTTCTAGAAGCTGGGAGAACCCTTCTTCTGCCAGGAGCCAATGCCAAGCAGTTTACAACTCCCAAGTGTGCCTAACAATTTAGAACTTTTTGTAGAAGGTGGTCGTCACTCCGCACCCCTTGGCATTTCACAGCCTACCCACTCTTTGCTGTGTTTTGTGTTTCTAGAAGAAAGCCATTCACAGACCAATTTTCTGGAAGGATTGTGAGCTGTGGACTTGAACTCGGAGATTATGTCACTAACTCTCTATGTAGCAGTGACATCTGCTGGGGAACATTGTCAGTTCAGGGTTTCTACTTTTGCGCTCACTTTACAACGTTAATGCATTTAATCTTTGCAACAGCTCTGTGAGGATGTTCCCGGTATGACCTGCATTTGTCTGATGAGGAAACTGAGACACAGAGAAATGAAGTAACTGCACTGATATCACAGCTCCTGTGTGGCAGAACTGGGATTTGAACCCAGAGCCCCATGGCTGCAGGGTCCGTGTTCTTCCCCTTTGACTTGCTGCCTCCTCTGTGAACAGTGTCTTTGAACACATTGTTGCCCAGCATTCCGCCTGCCTCTGACCATGTGTGTTACATGTCCATTTTCTAGGATCTGACCTTGTATGTTGCATATCAGTGTCCCAGGCTCTGATCTTGTGTGTTACATGTCGGTTTCCCAGGCTCTGGTCTTGTGTGTTGTATGTCAGTTTCTGTAAACTCTGTCCTTCCAAGGGCAGAGCTGTGCCTCATTCATGTTGGTGATGCTGTACCCAGCACCTTTCCTGACACATCACAGCTGCTTCATCAGTATTTGCTGCCTATTGAATGAAGGAGGGAGAGACTGTCTCCGTGGGTGTGGTTGCAGATGCAGGCGGGAGGGGCGGGAGAGGATTGGCTGCTCTCTCGAGAACCGTCTGCACTGCAGTGTGGCCCGTCAGCGTCAGCGGGGTGGCGTGTCTGTTCCCTGTAGCTGTCAAGTCTGAGTCACCACCTCCCAGCTGGGGAGAGGGCCTCGGGGCCCTGCCTGCCTCTCCAGCCTCTGGCTCACACAGCCGCACCCTGAGGCCCAGGACCTTCAGCACCTGCGTTTCCCAGGACCAGTCCAGGCTCTATCCATGTCCCCAGGCTCTGACATCACCTCTGACCCGAGCACCCTTCACCCCCAGCCCCTCCCTGGCCTGTGACCCTGCCACTCACTCCAGACTGAGGCGACTCCTCCCTGAGGGCAGTTGGGCTGCGATGCTCTCCCTTAAAACGGCAGCTTCGAGGAGGAGGGAGGGCTGTGTGGCCCAGCTGGGCGGCCTGGGCTGGGTCCCGCCTGGCCCTGCCATTCCCTAGATGTGTGGCCATGGGTACACTTCTTAGTACCTCAGTCCCCCACTTTGAAAATAAAATAGTGTCGTAAGGATCGAATGCCTGAGTAAGTGTAAACCGCCTGGAACTGGGCGCTGAACGGGAATTAAGTGTCCCGGACAGTGATCGCTGCTAGTGTCTGTGTCCCCGTCTCTCTTCCCACCTGCCGAGAGCCCCCTAACCAAGACTTCCTGTCCCCAGGGCCTTGCACGGTGCCGGTGAGGAAACGACAGTGTCTGGGAGACACCTGGGCCGCCTGAGGGCTGCTGGGAGCCTGAGCGGGGCCGAGGGGGACAGCAGGGGCGGGGGGGCGCGGAGAGGGGCATCGAGGGCAGCTTCTGCATCCCTGTCTGTCCCCATGTTCTGTGCGCAGTTCCTCCGTGGTGGTCTCCTCTGTCCCTCCGGCCTCCCCCCAAGCCCATCCCCCACCAAGACGTCTTTGAAGGTCCCGCCGGCTCCCACACATGGAGAGCACATTGAAGCCATCCGAGGTCGCACACAGAGATCCGATCTCCCGGGCGGGGCCTCAGCGCTGGCGGGCACCGTCTCTGGGGCTTCGGCACAAAAGGCTCTGACGGGCCCTCACCTCCAAAGTCCCTCCCTGTCCCCTTCCCCGGTGGTGAAGTCCCAGCAGGTAGGCCCCCTGCTCTGTGAAGGTACCACGTTTCCGGAAAGACCCGTCTGAAGGACAGCGGTGGACTCGGGAAGGCTAATCTCCTTGGCGCGCAAGGAAGGGTGTGTTTTCTCCATGGAAAGTGCGGACGTGGAGATTCTTAGGCCAAGAGGTTCGCTAGTGGGGGAAGGAAGGCTGACCTGCATGGGGCGCGCGCTGTGACCTCACAGCCAGCCTTTGGCCTTTCAGCGCCACGTTAGGAAGGGGGCCCGGCGCTCGGCCCTGCGTTGGCGGGGGTTTCTGAGGGTGCGAGGCAGGTTGCCGAGGACAGGCACGGACAGCGGGTCCGACATCCCCGGGGCCGAGCTCACCCTGTGGCCTGCGAAGCCACGGAGAAGGTGCGGGAGGGAGAGATGGCGGCACGGCCACTCAGGGGCCTCTCCTGCCCCTCTCGGGACGGCCACGAATTAACGTGTGTTTGTTCACCCCTCTCCCTGTCTCTTCCTGCTTCTCCGCCCAAACCCCTTCCCAAAGAGGACCAAGTGGGTGCGCCGTCTCCCTCAAGGTCACGGCGAGGTTCGCTCATTCGCTGGGTCAGCGCCACACGCGGAGGGCGGGTCCGAGGAGGGAGATCCCGGGAGACCCAGCCCCCTCGGTGAACCCCGGGACGGGCTTTCAGACAAACCCGGGGCAGCAAACCCTTGAAACACCCCTCAGGGCCCCCCTTCCCTCCTGCCACTGTTCCTATCAGCCCAGAACCTCTCGAGGTCATCCCAGCCGGCGCGCCCCAACTTAGCTGTCCTGTCCCCTGAGCAGAGTCTATTAGGAGCTTGTGATGTAACCTGTCTTCCTCAGAGCCTGGTCCCCACCCAGCTTCCCGGCACCCCCAGCTGAGGAGGGGTGGAAGTCTCCCCAGCACACGTGTGCATGCTCAGCTCACGCGCTCACACATGTTTAACTCTCATCCCATAGCCAGAGTTCACGTAGTAACGTGCCTGATGCCTTGTGGCAGCTTCACTCATGTCCTCAGGTCCCCCCTCGCCCCCCACCCAGCTCCATGTGACCACCCACTGACACAAGTCACCTTGCCTCGGTCCAGTGCAGTGTGCCTGTCCCCTGAGGCTGTGCGCCCTGGGGGTGGGGGTGGAGCGGGGCCCACAGGTCCCTTTGCCCTCCAGGACACAAGGGAAGGGCACGAACGATGGCCGGGGGAGGGTGGGCGGAAGGGAGGAATCTCGGAGGAACAAAGGGAGGAAGGAGGGAGGGAGGGAAGTATGGAGTCTGGCAGCTTCAACACGCGGTTACAGGCCCCACCCAGAGGAGCTGCACCGCAGGTGGTCGGAGAGCCCTGGTCTGCGGGAGCCCCAGCAAGGGCCGCCCGCCTCTCAGCCCAGGGGTTTCTGTCCAAGTTCCGGAGTGGCAGGGGACGTCTCATAGACAGGCCAGCTTGGCCGGGTGTGAGACTGCGGGATGCACCGCGGTCGCTGAGCGGGGCCGGGGGCAGGTGGGGACGGCCGGACCAGTCAGGAGGTGCGTGGGTGCGCTGCACGCCCTTGCTCCGCGTTGGAAGCGTTTTGAGGAGCCGAAGAGGGGGCAGCAGGGAATTTCTGCCCCAGGACCCTCGGGGGTCCGCAGGCAGGGCTGCCAGCCAGTCAGTGTCAAGGACATGCACCGGGATCAGAGTCCCCGAGGCCGGAAACAGCAAACTGCGACCTCATTTCTCGGGAAGCTGTGGGCTCGTTTCTGAGGACGTTTCTTTGAGACGCTGTCCTGGGCTGAAACCCCCAAGCCCCAGGGCAGCCTGAGAAGGGTTTTGAGCCTAAGGGGGTGGGGGGAGGAGGAAGCACAGAGCCGGAGAGAGAGAGAGGAGAACCTTTCTCAAGTCTGGGGAGTTCAACCTCCTGTTCAGAGATCTTAGATGATAATCAAAGTTAGTGGGAAAAATCCAAATTGTGCCCACACTTATGATATTTACCCAGCCCAGCGCCTGATAAAGTAGATGCTTATTAAACATTAGCAGAGCATGAATTTCCATTCTATTCATTGAGAGGGAGCCACAAAGTACAGCAGACGCCCAGGCCTCACAGCCCGGCAGCCCGGCCCCGGCCCGTCACTGCCGCGTGACAGCCACGCACCCCGACCCGGAGGACGCCGGCGCTGCGGGCAGGGCCGGGAGGGTTGCCCGGGGCGCTGTACGCGGAGCGGTGCGGTGCGCGCTCCGAGAATGCATGTCTCGTCCCCGTCTCTCCGTCTTCTTATCAAATGCGTGCTCTTAGCACTCAGGACTGGCTCTTATGAGAAAGCTCAGATTTTTTCAGCCAAGACTTGAAAAGTTATGCTGACAATCGGCTGGGACCCGAAACCCGGGTCTCAGACGAACCACGTCTCCTGAGGTTCACGCAAGAAGACTCTTCAAGCAAGGCTGCCGCTACCGCCCCCTGGTGGCGAGGTGCTGCGTAACGTTTCCGAGCTGAGGGTGAAACGGTGCACACGGTCCTTAGGCTCTCAGGCATCACACGTGCTCGGGAGGGTCTAAACAGCGATCCTTTTTTTTACAACACACTTTTCTGACCAACACGTGGCGCCCTGTTGGTGTTATCAAGGGGCCGGGAGCAGTCGTCTGGATTTTGCCCACAGGCTGGCGTCGGTATTTAGTGCCATCGGCAGCCTGAATCCGAGGGCGTGGGCGTGCCTTTAGAGAGTCAGGTGACAGCGAGGCACGTGACGATGCCAAAAGCACAACCGAAGAAAGAAAACTAGGAGATAAACTGGACATTATCAAAATTAAAATCCCGGGGCTTCGAGGGGCGCTGTGTAGAAAGGGGGAAAGACGGGAAAACGTGGGGGAATCGGTCACCTGGTAAGGGGTTTGCACCTGGAACATGGAAAGGAGCCCTGTGACCCAACAGTGAGAAGACCAGCAATATCGTTCAAACCCGGGCAAACGGACGGAGTAGATATTTCTCTAAGGAAATGACAGGAAAGACCAAGCGACGCTCAGCATTAGCCCATTTGAGAAACGTGGGTGGAAATCGTGGACAGACTCAGGCTACGCAGCCGAGGATGGCGGTGACCAGAGACCGCGGACAAACCCGCGCTGGCGAGGGTGCGGGGAGAGGGAGCCCAGGCTCCGTCCGAGGAACTCGCACGGCACGGCTGCTGTGGGGGACCGCCTAGGGTTCCGTCAGGAGGTGACACCCGGAGCCCCCGCCGGTGGCTCCAGCGGTCGGAGTATCATCCGTACGCCAACAGGTTACAGGTTCGGTCCCCAGTCGGGGGAAATTGGTTGGTGTTTCTCTCCCCCGTCAATGACTCTCTCTCCCCCTCTCTCTCCAAAATCAATACACATATCCTCAGGCGAGGATTCTTTTTAGAAAGGTGGAACCTGGATGGGGTTACCACGGGACCCCAGCAGTCCCACCCCCAGGTGGGTGCCCAAGAGAAGGGAGCGCACGTCCACACAGCAGCTTTACACGGACGTTCACACGAGCGCCGCTCGTACCAGCCGAGACGCAGAAACCACCCTGGATGCTGCCAACCCGGGCCGTGGCCCCACAACGGGACGTGGCCCAGCCGAGAAGGCCCGAGTCAGCACAGGGCGGGACACCGACGACGTCACCCAGGTGGTGCAGGTGCAGCAGGCGGGCCACCAAGCCCCAGCCGCGTGATTCCGTTCAGGCAGACCACCCAGAGTCCGCGAATCCGGGGCTGTGGGGCGGGGCTTCTGTTTGGGGGCGAAAGGCTCTGACGCCTGCCGGCCGTGGCAGCAGCTGCCCCCCTCTGTGAGCCTCCAAGAGACTGCCTTGAACGGGGTGGAGTGCTCGACCTTTGACCACGTCTCAGTGAAGTCAGGAAAACCACGAAAAGCACGCGGAGAGAACAAAGCGCACCGGGCCGGTGCGGAGCGGCCGGTCTCCACCGCGGCCGACAGGACTTCCTCGCCCTCGAGCCAGGGCAGAAACTCCCGGTCTTGTACGGAGGCTGAGGTCCGCTTTATGGACTCATCTGAAGCTTCGGAAAGTCTCTGCCGGATTTAACGTTATGTGAAAATGCGTCTCCGCCCCTGGCGCTCGAGCTGCGCAGAAAATGGGGAAATAACGCGATTCCACGTGTCCCGGGAAGACGCTTGGGCGGGTCTCAGCAGCGGGTGTCGACTCACCGCTCCGAGGACCCGAGCGCCGCCCGCCCTCCGGGACACGCACGCACACGCGTGCGGGCTGCACAGACCTCGGGCGCCGAACGAGCAGTGTGGGGGCGGGAGGGGCGGGCTCCTGCGCAGAGCCCCCGGGGGACAGCGGTTCCGAGGCCGGCTCGGCCACGCGGGCGCGGGCGCCTGCCTGGCCGGGGTTCTCACGGGGGGCCCTAAAAGCGGCATTGCTGGACGGCGGCGGCCCGTGGGAACGCGGGAGAACGCACTGGCACCGTGGACCGGCCAGCCGGGCCTCCTCCGGGTCTGCGCCCGCCGCGCTCTCGGCGAAGCCGAGCGAAGGCCGACAGCGCCCTCGTGCAGGAGCCTCCGGTCCCTCTGGACCACGCCCGGTGGCCAGACCTTTGAAAAGCATGCGTCGTAGTGAAAAACAAGGTTTTGAAAGGGGTCGGGGGCATTCCTGGTACAGAAGAATTATTTCCTTCTTCTCTCCCCTCCCCAACATGATAAACAGCCGCACGATGCGTTAGACCGGAGTGTCTGGGTGTTGAGCCGGTGCCGGAGCATGGTTTGTGGGCTTCAGTAAATTTGATGAAACTTAAAAACGGTGTTATTACCGCATCTGACAGTGTCTCCCAGGACTTGGAGCCGGTCGGGCCCAGACCGGGGGTCTTCTGATCAAAATTAACTGGTGGCACATTTGCCTTTTGAACACAGTGGCGTGCACACGCCTGAGGAGACGCCCACTCGGCGAGCCCCCCGAGCCACTGCTGGCCGCCGGCGCCCCCTCCCTCCGGCAGAGCAGTGGGGTGCTCCCCAAGTGGAGGGTGGGTGCTGACGCCCCACGTCAAGCTTCTACCTGGAGAGAAAAGGCACGGAGGGAAGGCATTCTGCTCGGGAACTGTCACAGGTGCACAAGGAGGCTCCGCTGCCTGCGTGGCTGTGGAGGCTGTGCCACCGCCAGTGTGGCGGCATGGCCCACGGTCCCTGCCACAGGCCCAGCTCTGTCCCCTCCGAGTCCTGGAACGAAACGCACTGTTTTCCCGAAAGCCAGCGACGCGGGAGGAAAGGGTCCTCTCCCTCCTGCCCTTGGGTTTTCATCTCTTACCAGGAACACCACACGAACCCAGCTCTGCCCGGCCACGTCCGCTGGGCCACGAGGGCGGGAGGAGGGGAGGCCCAGCCGGGTCCCAGTGGACGGTGCAGTCGGGGGGCGGGAGGGGCCGGCTCCTGCCTGGAGCTGGAGCCGCCGCAAGATCGATGGCTGCCCTGCGCTCGGGAAGACGTCCTCGAGGGAGACCGCTCACGAGGACTGATGGGCGCGTCCCGACTTCATGAACATCACGGCGGCCACGGCAGAGGGCGGAGCCCAGCCGCGCACCCCAGTGGAGGGTCCTCCTGCCACGGTCCCCAGCCTGCCCTGCTGACAGTGCGGGCGAGCCGTGGATCCCACGCCTGCCTTTGGGGGGCTTCGTGGTTCCCCGGGGCTGCCTGACCCTGAGAACGGGAGAGGCCCGGGGCTGTCCCCTCATCCCTGGGGACACGGGGCAGCCGACGGTCGTTCCTCAGTCCTGGGGAGTTTTCCTCCCTGTTTTCCGAGTCCCAGAAGCAGCAGCTGATTGGCTTCCAGCCTCGTGCAGGGGCGTGGCCGCCCCAGCAGAGACCTGCCCACCTCCCCTCTCTGCCGCCCCCTCTCCCACCTTCTCCACCCGGTGCCCCGATCACGTCCATGCACGGCCCTGCCACCCCTCCCTCCACTCGGCCACCGAGGGGATTCTCCAAACTTCTCCTCCGCTGAGCCCACAGGGAGCGGCTGTTCCCCGGGCCAGGTCCCCCCGCGGAGCTGGCACTGAGCCCCCCTTGTCACTGGACGTGACACCGAGTGCACGTGTCCAAGGACGGCTTCCTTCCCGCCTCACCTCCAAACCAAGCTCCGTCTGTGTCATTCCTCGGTCACTTTCACCGCCGAGGACAGCTTTGCTGGGCAGTCTCACGGGCTTCTCCAGACTGCCGGGATCGCCCCTCACTGCCGGACACCGGCGCCGAGCCCCAAACTGCGCTGACGCTGGGCAGGGACGGGCACAACGCTGAGCTCAGAGGTGACACAGCACAGGGAGGCCGGCCCGCCCTGCCTCTCTGCAACCCGACAGACAGGGCGGCAGAGCCCGAGGAGAGGAGGAGACCCGTCCCTGTGTTCACTTCACCTCCCCGACTGGGCCTGGGGACGTCAGCGCCGGTTCCAGGCCCACCATGGCCCCTCCGAGTCCCCCCCGTGACTCTTGTCCAAAGCAGAGCTGTCCCTCTGAACGAGGAGGAGGTGGGGACCAGGTGAGGAGGGGTGGGCCGATGACCGCCAGTAAGAGCAAGGCCAGAGGTGAGGGCCCTGCCCGGCCCCCCAGCGAGCAGGGTCGGGGAGCCACAGTCGCCGCCTCCCTCCGAGGCCTAAGTCATGGATTTCGTTCATTCAGACGCTAAGTGACGTCCCTGCGGCGAACGCCCGCGCTTTCGCGGTGCTTTCGATTCCACGGGCCAGATCGTCCCCAAACCCAAGTCCACCTGTCGAGCAGGGACTCGGGACTCGGGTGGGCAGGTGTGCGGCGTGGCTGCCGTCCCTTCTCAGCCAGACAACGGGGACGCTCTTGCCCACCAAGCTCTCCTTTCGCTTCTGGTCTCCGGGCTGGGCCGCTGCGCTCAGCGGCCACGGCACAGAGTGGTGGTGGGTTATACGGGCGCGGCGGGCGGCAGAGGGGCTCACCTGTGTCTGCAGCGTAACGAGAGCGTGGAGGTGACAGTGCGGGGGGGGGGGGCAGGGTGACTGGGTGACCACAACCCGAGCTCCTGGCGCGCCAGAACGGCACGCAAGCCCTGGGACTCTGCGGAGGCGCCTGTGAGGAGGAGGTGCCTCATTGCCGCCGCCACGCACCCCCCCCCCTCCAGCCCTGTGGCTTGCAGAGCAAAGCTAAACGCGAGGCGCTCACGAAGGGGCGCCCAGCCACCCTGCACGCCGCAGAGACCGGCAGCGTGCACGAAGGTTCCCCCGCCGCGGCGGAGGGCAGGTGAGGGCTCAAGCCTGGGCGAGACGCAAAGGGTGCGGGGCCCCACCCCAGGACTGGGAGGGCCCAGGGGTGGCAGGGCCAGCCCTGTGCTCACACCGTTCCCAAAGGGACGGAGGCCACCGCTCCCAGTGTCAAACACTCACGTCTTCCCGGCCCACCCAGGAGGCGCCCAGCTCTGGGAAAGCACACCCGTGGGAGAGCCCCTCTTGCGGCATGCTGGCTCTCTGGGCCCCTCCCCTGCAGCGTCTGGGTGCAGACTGCTCCAGCGCGCGGTGAGAGGACCCCAGGGGGGCGAGGGAAGGCAAGGAGGGAGCAGGGCCTCCTGGGGCTGTGTTTTCCCTGAAGCAGAGCTGGGGTGTGGTCGTGGCCGTCGTAACGTCAGCCTGAACATCCAGACCTGTGTTCTGACGCGACTCTGCCGTGAGGCAGGTGACCCGGGACAGGCCGCATCGCCGTGGGGAGGGGTAAGGTGCCACCCCATCGCGAGGCTGGAGAAGCAGCCCTAGCGGTGATGGCGGGGGTGGGGGGCTCGGTGACGAGGCAGGTGGCAGCCGACCCAAAGTCCATTCTCCTTCTTCCCCGAAAGAAAACAGACCACAGAACGACTCCCGGCACCTGCTGCGCAGAGGACCCGCCCAGCGGTGACTGGGGGCACCTGCGCTCAGAGCCGGTCAGTCTCTGCCTTCACCTGCTTCCTGATGCCCCTGCCTTCTGCCTTTAAGGTCACTCTGTCCGACACTCCCCCCGACTTCCAACGGGAGCTGCGTGCTCCTGGGGCCCCCTGTTGGAGCCTGGGGTGCGGGCTCCAGGCAGTTTCTCGAGGCAGGAGCCTCCCCGTATCCCGCCTTCCCTGCGTCTCGCATCACCTGAGGTCACTTACGGCTCCGGGCCTCATCTCCGCCCAGGGAGCGTGCTTGTCGGGCCTCCCGGGGCCGGATCGATCTCGCTCACCCCTTTCAACTCTGCCACCATCCCTGGCAGCAGCCACCAGGGGTGTCCCGGGCCAGGTGATATGTGCTCTGGCCCCCGGCTCACGGCCTCCCTCAGCGCCCACCAGGACGGCTGTCAAAGTGACAAAGGGCGTGTCCAGCGTGCACTTCCCGTGGACACCCGGCGGCACGCCCAGAGAGCCTGGCTCTCCCCCGCCCGCACAGGAGTTTGGCCGAGTGAGCCGGGTTCTCCGTGAGGTTGGGACCCCATTCTGGGTCTTGGGAGAAACAGATTCCTTGTGGTTCTGGGACCGAAGTCCCCGGGCCCTTGCTGGTGTCAGATGGGGGCAGGTCTCCGCTCCCAGGGCTGGCCCCGCTCGCTGGCTTGGAAAACCAGCAACAAGAACCTCCCTCGCGGAAGCGGCCTCCACGTTTTGTTTAACTCTGACCCTGTTTCCCGCGGTCGCTCTGAGAAAACTCCCTGCCTCTAAAGGGCGTGTGGGCCGAGGTCGCCTGAACAATCTCCGCAGTTCAGACCCGCGACGGCGTGGGCGTCGCTCCCCTTGAATTCACGTCCTCTCCTACCCCATCGGGCCGCCCGCCCGCAGGGAAGTGGCCGCGTCAGGAATCACCCACCAATTGCCAAGTCCAGGCGACACCGGCTGGTTCTTGGCGCCGCCGGCCCCTTTTTGGTACCGGGCTCCTGCGAGTGTCCCTTTCTCCTCGGACCACCCTCCCGGCTCACCTGTGCGTGTCACGTCTTCCAGGGTCCTGTCCCCAGGCTCCTGGTCTCTGCTCGGCGACTTGCCTTCCCGGGCACGGTCTTCCAGCCCGACACACCTGCCACCCCCGCGCCTGTTGCCTTCTTCGCTCCTTTGCCTGACCGCAGGGCGCGCCGACCCTCCTGCATTCTGAACACCAGGTGCCCCAGAAGTGGCCTCGTCTCCCTTCCTAACCCCTAACCCCTAACCCTTAACCCTGACCCTAACCCCTAACGCTAACCCTCTCAGGGAACGCTGTAATCCCCGAGACTCAGGCTGAGTCGGAGATGGCTATGGACTCCCACCTCCCGCCCTGCACGTCCGGGGGCCGCAGAGTCCTACTTACCGACTCTGTGCCTCACCGGCTGTTAAGTCACCCGGCTGTTCTCGCCTCTGACTCAAAGCCACCCAAACGCAACTCGAGGGGAAACTCGTTTGCATCCCGAGGAAAGGGGGTTGGGAGGCACCTGAGTTTGAGGAAAACTTGTCGTGGGGGTCGCAGAAAGAGTCAGCGCCCCCCAGCACCTGTGCTGGGAGATTAAACACGGGTGGGGGTGGGGGTGGGGGCTGAGGGCAGGAGAGGCAGAAAAAACGCAGAGGAAAAAGCAAAAGGCCGGAGTGGGGCTGCAGAAAAGGGGTTTCAGAAATCACAAAAGCCAAAACCTCGTGCTAATCGTGGCAGAGATGTTCAAGATAACAGATACTTCCACACACACACAAAAAAATTCATTCGGGTCCAAATGACTCGAAACTTTGGTGACAAACCCTAAACTGTAAGGAGACGGAGGGAGAAGGTGATCCGTCAGCTTTCCCGCGCCCCTCGGCCTCCGGACGCCGCTACACGGCTGCGGGCAGAGCCCTTCCCCGGACGCCTCCCTCGTCCCGGCTCCTCCCCGCGCCCCAGGCCCCGGTCACCGTCCGTCCGCAGCCCTGCCTGGCCTGACCTACGAGCCAAACGGGGCGGGCCAGCAGGACTGGGAAGCAGAAACGCCGACGCCACCCCCAGGTTGTCTAGACAAACCCGAGGCCTCTGACCCCACCCGCGGGTGCCCCCTCTCAGCGTGGTGGGAGACACACCAGTGATCCCCTCGCACGGGGTGGGGGCTTCCCTCCGAGTCCTTCTGGGAGGGTGTGGCCTGGGTTACGAGTTTGTCTCGCAGCGTGACGCCTTGTTCCCGGATGCGCTGTCACAGCTGCCGTGCCAGACAGACGCACGGCCCCCTGGGCACCTGCGGGGCACGGGCTGGGTGCGGCCTCCCAGCCAGCGGCCCACTGGCTGAGGTGCCAGACCCATGGCAGGGACCCCTTCCTTTCTCAGAGGGGAGAAAAGGCGTCCGCACGTGAGGAGATGGAAGAGGACAGAGCCCGGGCCACGTCCCACGAGAGGCACGGCTGGTGGGCAGAGGGGGACGGCGCGGGCCAGGCGCCCCGTCCTCCGGGGAGAGCCCGACCGGCCTCACCAGCGGGGCCCGGGGAGCGTTCTCTGCACACGTGTGTGCGTGCACACCTGTGCGGCCCAGAGAGCGCCCTCCGCACGTGTGTGGGCGCGCGCGTGCCCGTGGGGCCCCGTGGGTCACTGTGGTGGGGCCTCGGCCGCGGGGCGTGGGGAAGGCCCTCGGACGTTAGCTGGGCAGTGGGCAGACACGGTCCGGAGTGAGAGGCCCCAAACGCCCCGTGGCCACCGCTCTCCCGGGCTCAGTCCCTCGCCCCCTCCACCTTTCCTACTTCTCAGCACACGAGGGGACTGACACAGACTTCCGGATGTCCCCAGACTTGCCCGGGTTCCGAGAGTGTCTTGTTTCTGGGGATGTCGTCCCAGGGGGCTGGGACGCCACCGTCTGGGGCCGGGACCGAGGCGTCGAGTCACCGTTTCTGTTTGATTCTCCCTACGACAGTGCCTGGTCTTCTGAGAATCTGAGCTCGCAGACCGGAGTCTCTCGGGCTCTGTGACTCGGGCCAGAGCCGTGGGCACAGGGGTGTGGCTGGACCCGGCGAACCATTTCCAGCCCCGTCTGGCCCGCACCGGAACCTCTGGAGCCCACGTGGCAGGGTCTCCTGGGGGCGGACTCGCCACCCGCTCTGCTCCACTTTGTCTCGTCGTCGTCGCCACAGAGCAACGCACGTCCCTGCCCGGGGACGAGGGCCCAGCGGCAAGGCACACACCCGCCGAGCTGCAAACAGCAGGGTGCGGGGAGCCGGGCCCCAGCATTTCCGGTGGGGAAGCGGGCACAGGAGGCGAGAGGAGCCCTCGGAGGCATCTCTCAGCCGCCCCCTGCGGCTCACAGGTCGCTCACACGAGTTGGTTTCCCCGCCAGGACGCAGCGACTCCGGTCCCCCTGGGGAGCAGCCCCGGAGCCCAGAGCTGCTTTCCTCAAGGTCGTGGCTGTGCGGATCAAACGCCTGTCGGCAGGCCTCCGTCCCGGTGACGTCCCTCCGTCCCCTCGGGCCTTCGCTCGGGGTCCCGGCGGTGGTCCTCCCTGGACCTCCCGGTGAAGCCGGCGGGGCGACGCCGTAAACCGGAGGCCGGCACGGTGGCGCAGCCGCCACCGCGCCAGCAGCGCCCGCCCGAGTCGCACTCCATCTGAATGGAATGCCGGGAGGCAGTCAGCGAAAGTGACATTTATGGTGTCCCTACAAATGCAGGCGGCGGGAGCGCGAGGGGGGAAGGAACCAGCTGCAGCGAGAACCGCCATCTGTGTCCCGGGCCCCGGTTTTAATATTCTGTATTCTCATAAAAAGTGTTGTTTCTGTCACTATTCAATCTCGCAAACTCACACGGAACACTGTTAAAAGTCAGCAGTGTGTGAAATGGTATTTTAAAATAAATGGAAGGGGCCGCCGCGCCGCGCGGGGATATTGCCGAGCCGGGCGCTGACAGACAGGCCCCTGAAAAGTAACAGCCACTATCATCTCGGAGCAAAGCGGATTAAATAAAGCCCCGCGCCAGCCGAGCATTTCCAAGTCTGATATTGACACAGCTGCCGCGCGGCGATTTTTCATTGTCTCATCAGGACAGAGCGTCGGGGGGATCAATCTTCCCCTGTCAGGCCCGGCCGGCGAGAAACTTTTTCGTTTACGTGTCCATTATCCCCTTTTATCTCCCGGCCGGGGCTCCTTCCCGAACCCCAACCGTGGGGTCGGGCGCCCTGGGGACCGGGTTGCTCCGTCGCCCTCCGGCCAGCAGGGCTCCCCGCGGCGAGGGGGCGGCGAGGGGGTGGCGATGCGCTGTTCCGCATGCTGGTGGCGCTCGCGTGTTTGCGTGGAGAGCAGGGAAGGGCGGGAGCGGAGGGCCACCCGCGGGGGCAGCGTCGAGGGCGTCTGTCATCCCTTCTGCTTCGCGCTGGAAGGAGGGGACAGAAGACGCCCCATCTCCTGGGACGACCCGGCGAGAGGCGGTCGCAGCCTGTCTTGCGTCCACCGCCGCGGCCCTCGCCGCCTGTCAGTCCAGCAGGTGACTTCCCAGTGGAAGGTAGACTTCCACTGGACTCGAGGGAAACAGAGTCTCTGAGAAAAGCCAGTCTTCTTCCTGCGGCGGGGGGGTTCGGGGCTCCCGGTCTCCCCTGCAGCTCCCGCCCCGCACGTCTCGTCCTCCGCCTTGGGAGGTTATTGGAGCGCCTCCTTTAGGGGAAAGATGTCGACCGTGAGCTGTCGCGCTGCGTTGGGCCTCCGCCGTGCGGGTAGGTCTGCGGCCCGGGGGCAGGGGACCCGTGCCCGGCGGCTCCCTCGCAGAGCTGAGAAACCTGGTTTCGTGGGGCCAGGTGGGGGACACGAAGGGAGGGGGCTCAGCCTCCCGACGGGGTTTGTGTCTTTGAGCGTCTTCCACGCCCCCAGCGGGAGATGGGGGGGGGGGGGACGGCCAAGGGCTTCGCAGCGTGCTCCCCAGCCGCTTCCCTCCGGGCTGGGCGCGCGGCTGCAGCCTCAGGGCCCTCGGTTTCCCCCTTTCCCCGCACCACAGCCTGCGGCGTGGTGATTCCCCACCATCGCCGCCCCGTTCTGCTGAGAGCTGGTGACGCGGGTGTTCGCGGCGTCAGGTTCCAGGCGCCGACTCGGTCTCGGGGCCACGGGTCTCTCTCGGGCGTCCCTCCTCAGCCTCGGAGCGGTCCAGGCGCGCCGGGGTCCCAGAAGGGTCAGCAGTGCCGGCAGCCTGGCGCAGCGGCCTCGGTGCAGGGGCGCCACGCACACCGCCCGACGCCGGGAGCCGTCAGAACGCCATGGGCCCCGGGAGCGCGGGTGAGGCGTGGGGGGCTGTGCCGCGGAAGGATGGGGTGTCCCCTGAAGAGGCCGCTCCCGTCCGTGGAGGGTCAGCGGGGCTCGCGGTGGCCCGGGCACGACCCGCAGGTCTTCGCTGGGCGGACACACTCGCCCGCTGGCGCTCCTCAAGCGCAGCAGGGACACCGCGCTTTCCCTCCCACTTGGCTTCTGGGTCCCGAAGGAGGAGGTGCAGGCAGAGAGGCCGAGTCGCGTGTTCCGGGGCGGCACTCCAGAGCTGGGACGTCCGGATTCTAGGCACTCTGCCCCTCAGCCGCTGCGCTGACCGCCCAGACCGTCCCCAAAGTCGCCCCAGACGGCCTCCCGCAGGCTCGTGGTCAGCCCCTCTCTGCGTTTCTCCAGGAACCGGGTGGGGCTGCTGGTGCAGGGCGAGGGGCGCCGACCTCGCGTGCCGAGGGAGCACGTGCGTGTCCTTGACATCGTGACGCCCGGTCCAGAGTCGCCCTCCCTGTCCGGTTCCACCCGCGCAGTGGGGCCACCACCCGGACTCCCTGTGCCCAGGGCACAGTCGGCTCCGGCTCCACGCTGCTCACGGCACACGCGCTCCCGTGTGGATTCCGTGGTCTCCCGCCCTGCCACGCACATCACACACCCACGCCGGTGGTGTGGCCCCGGATCCTTTAACCTGCGACTCAGAACCGCGGGCGTCGCAAACCCGTGCCGACAGGACAGATGGGAGGAGGGGCCGGGGGCGGGGAAGCTGGTCCGGGCCGGGTCTTCCAAACCAGCGAGTTTAAATCCACCGATGCAGCAACCAGTGACCGCGTCCCCTGCCCCTTGCCACCCCTCCGTCCCCACCACGGTCCGAGCTCCTGGAATGAGTGTCACAGGCGCTCGTTGCCTGTGGCGATGCCACAAAATGCCTGCATTTCAAATGGCCGGCGTGGTCGTCAACAGGCTTCGGCACGCGTTCACCGCCACTGGCCTCAGGGAGTGGGACTTAACTGCGGCGAAGGAATGCCCGGTCTCGAGTGCACGGCGGCCGGTCCGACCGGGGTGGCACTGTGAGCGGACCAGCGCTGGCGAAGCCGGAGAACATGCGTGGGTGCGTGTCCGTCTGCACCTCCCGTGTAAGATCAAACGAGATGAGAGCGCACAGTAGGTGCTCAGGCAGCACCTTTGAATGCTGCCACCCGGACGCGCAAAAGGGCCGTGGTGTCCGGACAGGCCGGAGAAGGACAGGGAAGCTGCCCTCCACCCCTCGCCGGCATGAACCCCTGAGGCACCGACCGGCGCGGCCACCGCCAGCTCTCACGGGCTGGTCCTGGCTGGTGCCGGCCCCGCGCTGCCCGCCGCCCACCGGCCGAGTGCTCGCTGTGTTCCTGGGCCTGCGGCCTGGGTTCTGCCGTTCGAGACACCCCCCCGATTTACTGGACCCCCCTCTCGTGATGTTTGCGACCGCACTCCGGGTCTCCAGGCACGCGGGCTTCTGCCGTCCTCCCCACCCCCGATCCGACTCCCGTTCGATTTACGCCGAGTTCGTGATGGTCTGTCCAATTTGCGTGGATAAATTACCACGCAGATGTCTTTCATCCTGCGTCGGAAACGGCCTCACGTTCTCCTTCGTTTGGGCTCCGACTCGTCTGGCCAGCATCTGCCCGGCGCTCAGCCTCCGGGTGCAGTCACCGAAGACATGCACCGGGGTAGCCCTGGCCGGGCGGCTCAGCAGGCCGGAACATCATCCTGTGCACCGCCGAAAGGTTCGGGATCTGGCCCTGGGTCGGGGCTCACGCCTGGGTTACGGTGTCTCTCTCTCTTCTCTTCTCTCTCCCCCGCCTCCCCTCTTCCCCTCTCTCTAAAAGTCAGTAAACACATCCTCAGGTGAGGGTTTGAAATAGAAAGAAATGAACCACGGCAGGATGGTGCTGGGCTGCCTTGTCTTTTGTGCCAGGTTTTGACTTGTTGGGGAACTGGGGCCGGCGTGGAGAGGACACTGGCTAACGTGCCCCCAGGCTCCGGCCGCTCTGTCCCGCGGTGGCTGAGTTCCGGACGCACGTCCAGCTCTGAGTGACCCGCCGTTTTTCCCCCTCGCCCCGGTTCCACTGCCTCCCGAGCACCAGCGACCGCTCCCGGGCGTCCTTCATCGCGGTGCCATCGCAGGTTACGGCACATTTTTCTATAATCACGGGCAATGACACCCACTTAGCTCTAAGTAAAGCCCGTCTCCGCCAAGAAAAAGCCGATGCATTTCCATCCCCACTTGGAAGTGAGTCGGAACCGTTCGGTAGAGCACCGGGCACCCGGCCCCACACGAGGCTGGGACGGCTGTCTCCCTAGTGGCCCCGCACGGGGCTTGGTGCCGGGCTGACGCCGTCGGTGTTCAGGCCTCGAGGCCTCGGGTGCACCTCGGTGACAGAGGAAAACCAACACGAGTCTGAAGCAGCAGACGGCGGTGCCGGCAACGAGGACGGACCCTTAGACGAAAACGAAGGAGGGACACCGAGGCCACGGAGAGAGGAGCGTGACCGAGTTTTCTGGGCAGAACGGCAGGAAGCCCCTTTGCTCGTAACTCGGGCGGATCGCTGCTCATTCTCCAGCGTGGAGGCCGCTGGTACGTCCGGGCCGGGCCCAGCACCCAAGGACATGGGGCAGGGGAGGTGACCACAGGCCGCCATGTTCACCGCAGGCCAGACTCCAGGGTTGGAAGCAGAGAAGGCGCTGGACGGTGACGGTGATGGTGACGGTATCCTCCAGCAGAGGCGTCGCAGTGCGCGGTGGCGGGGAGTGGGGGGATGGGGCCTGTGATGACAGCGAAAGGACATCTGTCCTTGTCTCCTCATCCCCTGGCTTACCAAGCCCACCCCCGTAGGGGCCGTCGGACACGCGGCCTGGGCTGAAATACACCGGGGGGGGGGGACGGGGGGGGCACGAGGTGTGGGGGGTAGGCACAGACCCTGGCATCAGAGGAGGTCACGGCTGGAAGGAAGAGGGAGGGCGGGCCCAGCAGGTGGGCGGGGTGGGGGCTGGTTTTACCCTCTTTTCTGTGTTAGGGTTCTATATATTCTACACAAGATCCCCTTTAGAGAGCAGAAAGGAATTTTACTAGCTTTAATAAAAGGGGGGACCACCTCTTCTCACCAGTCAGGCCCCGGGGCCGCCTGGCTGGCAGGACCTGCGGGGGCGTGGCTGCGAGCCCCCACTGCCGCAGCCAGAGGCTCTAGTTAGAGCTGGGTCCACTTTGGGCTCAGCCTGAGATGCTAATTACTTCGTGTGAAATACCTCGGTGGCTAATAAGGGTGAGTTAAGTGTACAAGGACAACAGGAAGTCTAAATGACATTGTAGACAGTGTCGGAGCCGCTAGCCCACGGCCTGCCGGGCTTGACTGTTTTAACCGATTCCCGCCTCTGCGGGTCCGAAGCTCCGTGGCCTTCCCGCGGGTAAGTGCCCGATGCCGTCTTTCTTCACGGTCCGGGTTTTGGGTTTTTACGAGGGAAATTCTTCTCTTAAAGCAACCAGGGGGGGTCACCGTGTGTTTTTCTTTTTCTTTTTCTTTTTTACCCTGCAAGAATTTACCTGGAAATGATCAACACACTCCTAGCCTTGCCCCCACCTGACCCTGCAGGTGGGGTCCCGGCCGGTCCAGGAGCCACACAGCCCTCAGCACCTCAGGGCCACGGTCTCCCACAGGTGCCGGTGCCCCTGCGCTCACCCTCCCGGCCACGCCTCCGCCTGCACGGGACAGATGAGCAGCGCGCGTGTGCGTCCGGGTTCGGGCGCTCCCTGAGTCCTCGCAGGCGCCCTCTGCAGGCCAGGCTGCTGCTCTCTCTGCTTTGGAGAGGACCGTAGGAGAGGACTTTGTGCAGAATCACGGAGGACCTGCCCGGGCAGCAACTCGGGATCAGACCTAAGGAAACAGCCGCCATGACGAGGCCTGCGTTAGGGGGTGCCTGGAATGGGAGAACGTGGGCCTCCCCTTCTGGGGGGTCGGTCGTTCCCGAAAGGCCTGGAGAAGGAGAGGGGGTGGGGGAGGGGACCAGGCGGTGCCTCTCTGTAGATGCAGAGAACAGCGTCGCTGCCCCCATTGCCCTTCGCCTGTCTGCCCCCAGCTCTGCACGGCCGGCCCCAGGAGTCCAGGCAGGCGGGCGGGCGGGGCTTTGCCTCCTTCCCGCTGCCTGGCCGCGCCTCCCCACGCCTTGTGGCTCACAGCCCAGGGTGCTGGCACCAACTGCTGGGTGTTCTGGTGCATCTGTCGAGCCCCCTGCTGGCAGGCACCGAGATGCCAGAGACGGGCACAGTGGCGGGCCGATCCTCTGTCCTTGAAGAGGCTGGCGAAGGAAGAAACGACCTTCAAGTGATTCTGATCACGCTGGGGGAGGTGGTGTGCGACCCAGGCTGCACCTGGCCCCAGCAGCCAGTTCCCCGAGCTCACACTTGGTCACAAAAAAAATGAGTACAAACCCCGTCTCCCCGCCAAAAAGACGGGAAAGAACCGAGCCACGCAGGGTGCGGCACCGGCAGCCACTGGGTCTCCCACGCGGGAAGCAGGGCGCTGACTCGCGTTCGGCAGCGTGGGCGCGCCCAGGGCCGGTCCTGCCGCGGCCCTCACCGGCGGGCCTCGATTCTGGGAGGTGACTCTGCACAAGGTGATCCCGCTGAGCCGTGACTCCAAGGAACGGCCTTGAGCTCGCCACAGCCGCCGCCCGACACACGGAGCATTTACCCACTTCGCACCCACGGCTCCTGTTACTCGAGTCTCTGCGGACTGGGATGCTGCCCCCGAAACGAACATCCATGGCCCTGGAACGCAGTGAGGACGGATCCCACCTGGGTCTGCGTCTCCAGGAGCTCAAAGTTAGTTATGCTGAGTGTGCGCTCACACTCCCGGGGGATCCCCAGCCGCTGGTTTCCGTAACGACCTTTTCCCTCCTCTTTCTGACCGTTTTCTAACGTGCGCTGTCGACGCCGTGTAAGCACATGCCTCTGTGTGTGTGTTAACGTGCGTGTGTGTTACGGTGGTTACGGCAGACTGCAAGTCACAACCAGACCAAAAACAGACAGAGGAGCGCAGTCAGGGGCAGGGGCCCTGGGAGCCTACTGCCGGCTCAGGGGACCCCAGAGCCCCCCCCAGGCCCGCGGCCTGACCTGCTGCTCGAACTCCGTGAAACGGCCAAGGTCCTGTCTCTGCGTGCGTGTACACACACGTAACTCTGAATTTAACTTCGTTTCGTTTCAAGTGCAGCTGGCACACGAGGTTACGTTGGTTGTGTGAGTTTCGGGTGGGGGATACGACATTTTCACACCTGGCGTTGTGCTCACCCCACTGACCCCAGAGCTCGCCTGTCCCAGTGCAGACACGCGTTACTGACGGTCACCCCTTCACCTCTCCGCCCATGCCCCACCGCCCGGCCCAGGCCGCCACCAGCCGGTTCTGCTGCTACGAGCCGGCCTTGCTGGTCTTGTTCGTTAGACTCCACACATCGACGAGAGCCTGCACTGTCTGCCTCTCTCCGTCAGACCTGTTTCAGCCTAAGACTCTCTGAGTCCCTGGCACTTCCGAGCTTTAAAACACGGCCGTGTTTGTTGGGCTCATTCCTGCTTCCGGGGTGAATTTCCCAACCTTCGGGGTGCCCGGCTGCTCCCTGGTCTCATGGGCTCTGGCTACGGGGGCGGCCCCGCTGGGGTGCAGGGTGAAACCATCTCCGGAGCTGTTCAATGCCCTGGCCCCATTCCACCCCCATCTTTTTTAAAAACTTGTGTCTCTCAGGATTGAACGCAGGGGTCACCCCTGTTCCAGCTGTCCCAGGAGCTCCGCTCAGCAGTGGCACCGAGACCCACTGTTCTCTGGGGACAACCCCCCCACCGTTGCAAATCCGCTCCCACCCACAGGTCTCAGACCAGGCCCTGCCGGCTCTCCCCCAGGACCCCGTGACCGAGAGGACCCTCGAGACCAGGGGACTGGCCCACGACCTCCCTCGCCTGTCTGGACTCCCAGGTCTTTGGCATTTCCAGTCTGCGACCGCGTTGCCCCCAGGGTTCCCAGGGGTAATAATACCACGGGAATACCACGTCCTACCTGCCCACGTCCTGGGCACCGTCCGAGGCTAGCTCTCCCCTTTTCTCACTGGCCGGGCAGAGAAGCGGTCTCTGGGAGCCGTCTCCCCCTCCTGTTGGGAAGCGTCGTGTGCCAGCTGCCATCGCCCGCTCTCCAAACAGAAAGGCTGGACCGAAACCTGCTCTCGCCCCAAGTCTGCGCGTCCGTGCTGACCGCTCAGCCCACACAACCCCCCGTCCGCGTGTTCGGATGGCTCCCCCCACCCCACGCCGGCCTTGGCTGGGCCCCGCAGAGCAGGATGGCAGCCAGATGCTGGGGCTCCAGCTGAGTCTGACGCCACCCCCTTGTCGGGGGCTCCGCCGCCACCGGCCGCAGCGAGCGAGCCCCAGTTCAAGGTGGGCACTCAGTGCACCCGTTACGTGCGGGGCCTGATAGCTGCCGGGCCCGGCAGTGATGGATCGGCCGCGTGCCGCGTCCGGACGCGCGGCGCTCCGCAGGTTTTTCTAATTTAGCTCGGCCGCCGCGGCTCAGCCGAGACAGGGTGGAGAGGAAGACGAGGGAGGGGCGGGGGAGGAGGGGCCAGGGCCCCCCGTCCGTCAAACCCCTGCCCACTCCCGCTGGCTCCGAAAGGAAAGGCTTTCCAGCCGCCCCCCTCCACGCCACCCGCGTCCCCCTCGGGGCGAGCGTTCTCCCCGAGGGGCCCGCTCTTCCGTGGCGACTCCCCGTGCGTGGCCGTCGCTGCTTTCTGGTCTCCTCTCCTTTCAAGTTCGGGCTTAACCGTGCGCAGGCACCCCCTGGCAGCTCCTCAGTTCACGGCCGAAGGCGGCCGGGCTGGGGGCAGGGGAGCTGGGACAGGGCTGCCGCCTGCGTCCTGGGTGGGTGGCACTGGCCCTGCCACCGTGACAGGCTTCAGATCTTCGTCCCTGTCCCTGATGGCAGCTGGCACACAGTGTTTCCCAACGGGAGGGGGAGACGGCTCGCAGAGACCGCTTCTCTGCCTGGCCAGTGAGAAAAGGGGAAAGCTAGCCTCGGACGGTGCCCAGGAAGTGGGCAGGTAGGACGTGGTATTCCCGTGGTATTATTACCCCTGGGAACCCTGGGGGCCACGCGGTCGCAGACTGGAAATGCCAAAGACCTGGGAGTCCAGACAGGCGAGGGAGGTCGTGGGCCAGTCCCCTGGTCTCGAGGGTCCTCTCGGTCACGGGGTCCTGGGGGAGAGCCGGCAGGGCCCCGTCTGAGACCTGCAGGTGGGAGCGGATTTGCAACAGCTCGGGGGGTGGCAAAGGCCGCTCTGGAACTCGGAGGCTCCGAGCGTGTGTGCGGGCTCCTGCGACAGAACGCGGAACTGAGCTCCCCGTCGGAGGGACTGACGGGCTTCCTTCCCCAGCACCGGCCTTGACCTTGGCCCGGCTGCATTCCCTGGCTCCCTGCAGCTTGCCTTGTCCGCGGGTGGACCTCCCTCAAGGGACACAGAAGTCACAGGGTCCGTGGTGCCAGGCCCAGCTTGGCCCTGAAGGCCACTGACCGCGTTTCGAGGGCTGCGGCTGGGGAGCAGCGCCAGCTCAGCGGCCTTGAACGAGGGAACCCCTCGAGGCCACCCGCCTTCTCGGGTGTGCCGACGCCCCCGGGGTGACTCTCTGCCCGTGCTCTGCTTGCAACACCCCCCGTCTCTGCGGGACGAGGTGGGGTGGCGGCCCCAACACTCAGGTCTCGGCGCTGGGGACCCTCCTCTCCAGGGCCACCCGGCCGACGCCCCATGCCCCCAACTGCAGAACCCAGGGCCTTGAGTAGCCCCTGCAGACAGGCTGTGACCCTGCGCTGACACTGTGTCTGTCCCCATCTGGCGAAGGGACACAGTGGCGGGACGGGGCACCTGGTGCGGGCGCAGGTAGGAAGGTGGCTGGACCACTGTGTGCTTCCCACACGCGTCACCACGCCCCACCCCCCGGGGCTGACCGCACACACACGCCTGCCAGCAAAGGGCTCCCTGGCGCCCAGGGGAGCCTGGCTCTCTGCCGCCTCGTCTCCAGGCCGGGGGGCCCAGCCGCCCCCAACCCGGCCGGCCGCGGGCTCACTTCCACAGCATGAGCCCGGGGAGACTGTCGTCAAGTTTCACTGTTGCTGCTCGTTTCCAGAGAACGAGAGAAAGAAAAACGCCCCGTCACATCCCATTTCCACGGCCGCCCGGGGGCCGTGTGATCCCTGGCCAAGACGCGCACCCGCTCCCAGATGGCCTCCCCCACCCCTGGCTCCCTGGGAACAAGCCCCCCATCCAACGGCAGGAGGCAGAAACTGCCCAGCGAGTAGGCGGGGTGACAGGCCCCGCCCTGCGGGCCCTGGCGTGAGGGCGCGGCACCCCCGCAGGGCCTGTTTCTCCACACGAGCCGCCCTGCCCTCGCCCGGGTCCCGTGCCTGACTCCTTCCTCTCGGGCCTCAAAACCTGCGAGAGTGTGTGTTTTCCAGGAGTGAGAAGTGCTTCCTCCTTTCCTCGTGCCCCAGTCCTCAGCCACCCGAAGGGTAACAGACTCTTGGTGCCCTGGACGCAGTGGTGAGCAGTGCTCAGTGACCGGCTCACTGGCCTTCTCCCCGGCCGCCCAGAACCTCGCTGGAGGCGGGAAGGGCACCTCCTACGCCCTGGCCAGCACGCAGCGCCTGGCCCAGAGTCAGCGCTGTGAAGCCGATTCTACGCGGACGCACGTGCAAACCGTCGGTGACTTAGGAACTGGGGTGGAAGGAGGGACAAGACATGGCCAGTCGGTGGGGGTCCGCGAAGACCCCTGGAGGGGCCTTCAGAAGGCTGACTTGGCAGGGAGGACACGGAACCCTCGGGAACCCGAGAGCCGGGTTTCCCGTGTTGAATCCTGAGCTCCTTCAACGCGAGGATGGCAGACGGTCTGTCCATCGCTGCCGTCGCTCACGGCGCAGCCCCGGGCTCCTCACACCCGAGCAGAGCAGTTTGTGGGGGGTCCTGCTGGAGCACAGGCCACTGGCCACACCCACGGCTTCCAACGCGGCGGGTCCACGTGGGGCCCACGGGTTTCCGTCCTGACAAACCGCCAGGCGACGCCCAGGCTTCCAGCCCAGGGACCAGCCGCCCGGGACCTCGGGCTGGCGGGCGTGGGACCGGGACACGCTGCAGGGGCCCGGGCGGCACGGATGCGCGTGAAGGAAGGCACGCGGGCCCGCAGAGTGCCCGGGACCCCGGTCGGCTCGGACGCGCATCTGAGAGGGCAGACCCCTCGGCAGTTCGCTGTGGCTGGAGGTGTGTGCGGGAGCCGGGAGGCGCTCGAGCCCTCCCCTCGGCCGTGGAGATCGAGAATCGGGTGCTCGCAGCGCGGGTGGGGCGCCATCTGAACTGAAGCGATTCCCCAAGTTTGCAATGAGGACGAAGGCCACGGAAGCCTTGGCGGGCCCAGGTCTCCCCCTCCCACCCACACCCCTCCCAAGGTCAAGTGCAGGTGTCCGTGCTGCCTCCTGAGTCAAGCCCAAGGGGCTCGGAGGAGAGGGAGCCCTCCCGTCCACCGTGGTCCAGGGCGTCCGCCCTGGCTCCGCAGGGACCACGGCTTCATCGCTAACGGCCGAGGCCTGTGACGTCACAGAAGGTTTAGCGGAGGCCCCGCCTCGCAGTCCCTGGGCCCCAGTCCTGCCCTCACCCTGGGGACTTCATCTCGACCGGCCCCCCCGCCCCGGTCAGGCTCGTGGGAGTCAGAGCTGCCGCTCCTAGGAGAGGGACGGACGGGTGTCAAGTGGGAGGGTTTAGACCTGGAACCTGCGGGGGGGGGCCGGATTCACGCGTCTGCCTTTCCAAAAGCAGGGGCTGCGGAGCGCCCAGGGCACCTGCGCCCACAGGTGCCCGGCCCCTGGAATGAGAAGGACCGGCTGCGGTCCGCCAGGCGTCTTGGTGGGGTGACAGGCGAGGCCCCTGGTTCCGCCCCCCCGCTTCGCTTCGGCCGAGAGGCCCTCTCCCCGCCCGGCGGAGGGGGCGTGCGCAGGTGTCCGGGGCCCTGCTCTTCTCCTCTCCGGCCTTCTTCCCACCCGCCTGCCCACAGACTCGAGCTTCCTTTACCGTGCTGAAAGTGCCTCGTTTTTCACCGGACGGAACGCAGGCGACCTGCGTGGGCGCCACGCAGCCCGCGCTGCCGAGGGAGTCGCGCGCCGACCCGTCTCCGCCACCCCCCACCCCAGCGCCCTGTGCGCCGGCCACGCTTCCCTCCCGCTCAGCCGTCAGCCTTTCTCGCTTCTCCAGAGCTTGTTGCAAGTCACCTCCTCCATGCAGCCGCCAGGGTGCCTCCTCCGTACCTTCAGTCTCCCTGCGTTAGACCGCGTGCTGGTCCGTCAGCGTCCTGAGGGTGGGAAAACCCTGGGGGGGTGGGGGGGAGGCAGAGGGCACATGTCGCGGTGCTTGTCCAATAAAGGCAGGAGCAACAGCAGAATAAAAAACCCCAACTCACCGCGCGGCGTCCCGGCGGGGCCGCTGTTCCCCGCGGCTGGGCCTCGGGCTCCCAGTCTGCGGGCCACCGTGCCCTCCGCCGCAGCTGTGGAAGGGACAGGGGGGCCCGTGTGGGGAGCAGAGCGGAAGCTCCGGGACCTCGGCATCCAGGCCAGGGGCGACTCCATCTTCCTCACTGGGGCTCCTCGGTGCCGCACAGCCCAGTCTCCCGGCCGTTCCCAGGGGCTGTGACCCTGCTTTGACGCTTCTGCCTGGCGGGGCCCTTCCGGGCGGCTGACGGTTAATCACCTGCCGCGGGGGGAGTGTGCGGGGACAGGCGCCTGTTCGCGTCCCACTCTCGGGGAAGCCAGCAGACACTCGGGACCCCTGGAAGGTTCTGTGCCGCCCCCCCGCCCCCCCCCCCAGGGCGCCGCCCTGCTCGCTCACGCCCCCCACCCCTTCTGCCCCAGCCCGGAGAACAGCAAGGTCCCTTCCGGCTTCTTAGGAGATTTCATTGTACTTGGTAATGTATGATTTACAAACATAAATAAAATAAATAGGATTCCGAGGGCATAAATTCCGACTGGCCTGCCAGTAAATCTCCCCCCTCCGACGTCCGCAGGGTCTCCTCCTCCTCCCTTCGCTCCTGCCGGGGGCGGCCCCTTCTCCCCATCGGAAGGCGGCC
The DNA here is from genome assembly GCA_039655065.1 of Glossophaga mutica. Lineage (NCBI taxonomy): Eukaryota > Metazoa > Chordata > Mammalia > Chiroptera > Phyllostomidae > Glossophaga > Glossophaga mutica. The sequence goes on from CM077316.1 coordinate 53,262,498, forward strand.
GGGAGCGGGGGCGCCGAGCCCGCCGCACAAGGCCGCGCCGAGATGCAAATTCCTGCAGATCGCTGAGCGCCGGAGAGCAGCCCGCCCGCCCTTTGTTCCCGGAGTCCGGCTGTGCGACCTGGAAGGATAAACATCCAGCCAGACGGCCCCCGCACAGACACGGGGGCCGCGCACACTCAGGGCCCGGGTCCCTCCACCGACGCCCTCCTCCTTCGCGGGTCGGCCGGTCGGTCACAGCCCCTGGCTCCGGCGGCTGGAGCACGTGGGACCCGGGCAGGGGACGACCTTCCGCCCCCCCCGCCCCCCCCCGCCCCCCCAGCCCTGTGGACCCTGGGCCTCCTCGCTGGCCTTGGGCTCGCAACGCCCGGTTCCCTCCTTCGCGCCCGGCGCCGGAGACCCGAGGGCTGTGCCCGGTGTTTGCAGGAGAGCCCGTCTGAGCCGCGATCCCCTCTGGGCAGCAGCGGCCCACCGAGGGTCTCCTCGCGCGGCTTTCGTGTTCACAGTGGACCCGTGACGGCGGTCAGGGCACGTGTCACAGGCGTGCGCAGTCGGCACAGCCGCGACGGCGCCGAGCGGTGAGCAGAGCCCTGGCCCCTCACGTCTCTCAGGGACCCGCCCTGAACAGGCCCAGACCCCGGGGCAGGACGGGCTCTGGTCCTCCGGGCACCGCTCTCCCTGCCCGCCGCGAGCCCACCACTCGCTCGGTTCTCGGAGGAAGGCTGCCGGAGTGCGCGCACCCGCGTGATGGACGGGGGACGCCCGTGTGTGCACGTGTTCGTGTGTGCTTGTGTATGTGTATGTGCTGTGTGTTTGTGTGTGCTGTGTGTGTGCTCGTGTGCACTGTGTGTCCTTGTGTTCTCGTGTGTGACTGTGCTTGTGTGTGCTTTGTGTGTTCGTGTTTTCATGTGTACCTGTGTGCATCCATGTGTGCTTCGTCCATGTGTTCTCATATGTGACTGTGTGCCCACATGTGCTTTGTGTGTTCGAGTGTGTCCGTGTGTTCTCATGTGTGGCTGCTTGCATGTGCTTTGTGTGTTTTCACATGTAGCTGTGTGTGCTCCTGTGTGCGTGCGTGCTGGAGGCAGGGGCGGCCGCAGCTGTTGGGAAGAAACCGCATCTGTCCCGCGCTCGGCGGACGTGCGTGTCCCGCGCCGATGAGCCGTGGCCGCTGGGCAAACCCCGCCATGCCGCCATTGCCCGTCCGCCAGAGCCGGAGCTTCCCGGAGGCTCTGGGCCTTGGTGACGTGCGTCGCCTCCGTCCCGACCCTGGCCGGAGTCCGCCGTCACCCTCGCAGGCCCTCTGGCCCTCCTCGCAGACAGTCGTCTCTGCGGGGACACGGACCACACAGGGCTGGACCGGGGGCCGCAGCCTCCCGCCCGCCAAGGGCCCAGCCGTGCCCGCGGGTCTGGGCTTGGCTGAGCCGCCCTCACCCCACCCCATCCCCACCAGGTGTTTTACCAAAAATGCTCGTTCCTGCCCGGGAATCTCTAGGCTCTGAGGAGAGGAAGGAGAAGGGAGAGAGGCCGGGCGTGTGGTTCAGCCACACAGAGGGTGACTGGCCGCTCCTCTCGGGCTCCTGAGCCAGTTACCAGGGCCCACGCCACGCTGGGGCCCACGCCGTGTCCACCCAACGTGCCGGGGAAAGGCCGTCCGTCCCTGGGTGAGCCGTTACCGTTAGCTTGTCACCGCGACAACGAAGAGTTGATGCTCACAGTGACAAGCCTCTCGCAGCGTCTGGTCTGGTTGCCATGCTGGGAGCCATCTCGGCCTGTCCCTCCGTCCTCCGTCACAGGTGTCTGCGGCGGGGACGACGTCGTCTCTGTCTCCGGTGCGGCGCCCAGAGTCGAGACGGGCCAGCCACCCCGGACACCGCTTCTCCCGGGATGTCCTACCCGAGGGACCGAGGTCTGTTGTTCAGCCCAGACAGACAGTTAACGCTCATTAACGCCCACCTTTCAGGGCGACGCGTTCGTGACCAAACCACAGCCAGACTCACGGGGAGTCTCCGGTCCATCAACCTGTCAGCAACGCCTCCGCGCAGCTGGAAACGCAGGCACCGTTGCGCCGACCGGGCCTGTCGCTCCGACTGGGGACACCTGGCAGGTGGCCTGACCGCACTCCCTGGGGGCCGCGGGGCTCCCTCCACCAGCGAGGACCCCTCCGCAGGCCCCGTCAAAGCCCTGGCAGCCCTGGTTCGGTAGCTCCGCCCACAGTCCCGTCTTTCTTCCCTCGTTCCAGCCACATGGCCCCCTGGACTGCCGCCGCCCCCCTCCGTGCGGACCCGGCGTTCGGGCAGAAACCCCGAGGCCCGGAAGGCGAGGGATGTGGACGCCGCCCTCGCTCCCTGCCGCCCTCGCCGCCGCCTCCCACCGCCCCCCACTCCCGACGTGGGCCTACCCCCCCAGCCCTCGTCCCGGGGTCCGCCAACAGGAGGAGACAGACAGACAGGTCTGCGTTTCCTCCGCCCCGCACACCTTGTCCCGCGCCGAGGCCCCGCCCCGAAGGAGCCCGAGGCCCCGCCCCCAAGGAGCCGGAGGCCTGGCCGCAGAGCCAGCAAACGGGCAGCATGTGCTCTGACGCCCGAACGCACGAGTCGTCTTCTGTCACGAAACGGTCCCTCCCCAGCGGTCTCCAGTCCCGTCTGCGGGCCGGGCCGGACTGGGCCGAGATCCCAGACGGTCCCGGGACCCGGCACCACACTGACGGCCGGTAAACCCGCGAGGGGATGCCGCGGCGGGCGCAGGAGCCTCTTTGCGCTGGCCGGAGACCAGGCCCACTGATGTGCTTTTGAGTCTCGCTGATCAGCCGCCCGCCCACAGCTCGACGGAGAAGGGCGAGCGTCGTCGTAGAGATCACGGCCCTCGGCGGATCTCGTCGCTCTCCGCTCTGAGCGCGTCGCTGGGGCAGACACCGTGTCTAGGCCCCGGCGGCTCAGCGGAGACCCGAAGCAGACCACAGCGTCACTCCTGGTGCCACTCAGTCCCCTGCGATGGGCGCACGAGTGGATTCGCGGTCTGTCCGACGGGGCTGCGGGTCCGTGGGGAAGAGGGAAAGGGGGCGAGGGTGGGAGATGCTGTTGGACAGGCTCCTTGGGAATAGGGTCCCGGACGAGGCGCCAGCTGGAAAGGGACTCGGCAGGAGGAGAGAGGGAGCCTCGTGGGGTCGGCGGATTATGCGCCCCCAGGCCCAGGGAGTGGCCGGCCGTCGGGCAGCTGTCCGGAGAACTCCGGCTATTAGCCGAAGGCAGAAAGCCATGGACGGAGGAGACGCCTGGTGTGCCTGGGCCTTTGGAAGGGCTCTTCCGGCAGCTGGTTTGAGAAGCCGGTGCCAGGGACAAGGGCGGGACCGGGCGGGTGGCCGCCTGACACCGGAGGCCGGAGGTCGGAGGGAGGCCAAGGCGCTCCGGCCCACTCACTGGTCAGCTCGCAGAGAAGACGGCCGGTGCCGCCCGCAACGTGCGTGCTCGCCCCCCTGCCGTGCTCGGAGCCCTCACCAGCTCATCGCTCGGCGGGGCCCGTGGAGCGCGCCCGTTTGCCAAGTTCTCGAAAAGTTTCAAACCCTGGCTCTCCCCTGCCGCTCTGCCCGCCCAGAGCACGGTTCCCGCCTAAGTGGGTCCTCCCTCCAGGTTTGCTTTGGAGATGCAGACGCCCCCCGGGAAGGTGATTTCAGGCACAGGCTGCAGAGACGGGGTTGGGCGGGGCGCTGGGGGAGTCAGGCCCCGTGGGCTCGGTGGGCTGGCAGCCAGTCACACCCCGTTCCTGGGAGCTGAAGTCCTTCTCTGTGTAACGAGGACCTCGTACCGCTGGCACAGTGACTGTCAGGGCTCGGGTCACATGGGTGACGTGCCTGGGACACAGTCAGCAGTCGACGGGGAACACACTTCTGAACCCCGTGTGACGTCAGAAGCTGGCTGGGCCCCTGCTGTGCCGCTCGCTCCCTGGGCTGCCTCAGGGGAGGCGTCACGGCGGCCCCCGGTGTCGGCCGAGGGACGTCGAAAACCCGGGTTCCACCGCCAGGCACAGGGCTGGGGCGATGGCCTGCAGCCTGGGGTGTCGGGGTTGGGGGCACCTGGGGACACACTGGGGCACTGGAGGAATACAGGGGGCGGGGCTGCCCAGAGCCTAGGCGGTGACAGGCTGGGGCAGACGGATCACCTGCCAGGCACACACAGATGTCACACCATCCGGCGCAGGAGGAAGAAAACCGCAGCCTCAGGGACCTGGACAGGCTGGGAGGGCGTCATCTCCAGGTGAGCGGCGCCCTCTGCAGGCGGCTGCCGGAGCTGGCGACTGGACAAAAGGAGGGGGCCAGGCCCCAGGGCTGGGGACAGCGCCCTCTGCTGGGTGGGATGCTGGCTCTTCCAGGTCCAGGTGGTGGGAGAGCCCGGCCACCGCTCCCCAGCACCTGGGTTTCAGTCTGTGGCCCAGGAAACGAGGGGCTCTGGTGGAGAAGTCACAGAGAGGCGAAGAGTGGGAGGGGCCCAGGGGCAGAGATGTGTTTGGGGCTGCGATTTTGGGGAACGAGCTCTTCCCTCCCTCAGTAAAGCTCCTTCCGGGGGCCATCGCCTTCAAACACCGAGGAGCCCACCGTGGAACCCCTAACTTCTCAGGAGTTCCGTCCACAGCCCCCCGTACCCCAGCTCCCTCTTTCGAAGCCTCTCCCCTCCCACCACCCCCCAGGTCCCCTCCCCAGGCCGGGGAGCTGGCGCAGCAGAGTGGCCACCAGCCCGGCGGGCGGGGAGGCCACGCACCTCCATACTGACCCAGCGGATCCAGGGCTCACACCCCGGACCCCGGCCGTCCCCGTGGTGAGCCGGGTCCCCCACTCATCGCCCTAACGCGCGGCTGGTGGAGGAGGAGGGGGTGACAGCGAGGGCGCGGTGTCTCACACAGCACAGGGACAAGGATGCCGCTCCACAGATGGGCCGCTGTCCCCTGCCCCGTCTCATCCTCATGGGTCCAGGACACGCACCGCGTGCTCCAGACAGCTTCCCGAATCAGGACGTCCCCCGGCCACCCCACCCTCCACCTCCGTCCCCTCGGCACCAATCCAGACTCTCAGATGCTCGGTGTCCCCGTCCCCAGCCCACAGATCTGCTCACGCGCCACCCACGTCCCAGCCCTGCTCGGTGGCGCTAAGACACCGCCGGTGTCCCGCCTTCCCTTGGCCACAGAGCTCAGGGTCTGCCTGCCCCACCCACACCCCCTCCCCTCCACCCTCCCGCCCGCCACCCCCCGCTCCGCCCAGTCCTCTCGGCTGCTCCCGGCGTGGCAACCTGCGGGCCTTTGGACCCCCGAGTCCCATCGCAGGACCCGAGGGGCACAGGCCCGGTGCGGGGTTGCACCTCTGCAGGGAGGTGACCTGGACAGGGGAGGCTGCGCTCAAAGAGAGGGGCGTCGAGGGCAGTCCCTGCAGCTCTGCCAACTCTTTGTCCCCCTCGGACACCTGGGTGGGGGGCGCTCCTGCTCCACTCGGGACGGTTTCCTTGCACAGCAATTATCCGTTTCCTTCGGGGTTTTATCCGACCGCTTTTCTTGTTACTGTTCACTGTGACTCTGTTTTTTCATGTGAGTGAGACAAGGTCGTTTCAGAAAAGGGGCCTGACGTGGAGGCGGGCTCTGTGGCGACTGTGCGCTGGGGGTTTGGGCGAGCAGGTGCCTAAAGCGGGCGGGGCGCTGACCCACCAAGCAAGAGAGGTGCCAGGTGGGGAGGCCAGGTGCGTGGAGTAATTCCCTCAACCCTGCCTGCTCCCTCTGGCGGGGTTGCAACGGGCTCCGGAAACTCACTGAGAAAACCTGGAGGTAGGCAGAGCACCGGGCTGGAGCCCCGCCCACCCTGCGGAGGGGGAGGAGCTAGAGACCCGCGGCCCAGAGCATTTGGCGGCAGCTCCGGTGAGTGCCGGCTCCCCAGCCTCCCGGGCTGGTCTCTTTGTTGGCTCGTTGTCAGAATCCAGCGCTGGGCGGACTCGTGGGGGGTAATCGCTCTGTGGGGGGGGACTGTGCATTTGAGTTCGCTCTCAGGGCTGGGGGCAAGGTCAGCGTCCTCCCAGGCCTCCCCAGGCCCCGGCCTCCACGGGGTTGTTTGCCGAGAGGAACCAGCAGGGGGCCTCACGGGGGCCAGAGAGACAGTCGGGCATTTCTGAGGCAGGCCCCAGGGAGGGCCAGGACCGGGGGGAGACGGGAGGCGAAGCCATGCAGGCGCGAGGGGCGCAAAAGCCCACGCATAGGTGGGCGAGAACGGCCGGATTTCTAGAAGTGGACGGTCCAGCTTGGAGGGAGCAGAGACTATTCAGGGAATCGAGGAAGGAAGGCTGGGCAGGCTGAGGGGCGGCGGCGGGCGGGTGCTGCGTTCTGGGGAAGGCGTCCAGCAGCTGGAAGCCGGGGGTCCCCCCCCCCACTCCTCCCCAGGGGCAGGTGCTCAGAACGTGAACTCGCTCGCTGCTGTCGGGCAGGGACGTCCCTCTCATGTCCGTCTCCGTGTCATCCTCGAGTAGCTGAGTCATTGGTGGCGAGGCCGGAGGGTGCGTGGGTTGCCAGAGCTTTGCCAGGCCGACCAGCCGGGAGGGAGCGCCCAGGCCTCCCAGCCCTCCCGAGGCTGCTTCCTGGGATGGCGAGACTGCCTCATCTCCCCCCTTGTTGCCCCGGGCTGGCTCTCTCCCTTGCATGGCTCACAGGCTATGGCAGGCTGCCTGCTGCGTCGGGCAGAGAAGGCTTGGCCCCGCGGGGCTCCCCGGGAACCCCTTCCTCCTAGCGAGCAGAAAGACCCCCGTCTTCCTCCAAAGCCTCTGGGGACGCTGACCCCGGGGGGCACCCCAGAAGGAAACATCAGGCCAGCATGGGGTAGGTGCTGGCGCAGAGAGAGGGAAGGGGTGACCACCTAGGAGACACAGGGAGCGGGGGGGGGGGGCCGTCTCCGGGAGAAAGGAGTCTCCGAGAGCAGCCTCGCCTGCGCGCGCACCAGAGGTCGGCCGGGCCGGACTCCAGGTCAGGAAGATGGCCAAGGGCGCTGTCGGGATTCCCGAATGGAAAACGCTCTTGTTCGATGTGACATTTTTGTATTGTAATTAACCCAGGTCTTAAAACGAACATTTAGATATTCTCAAAATGATTGCACTTATGTAAACCTGTACTTTCTGGCAACCAAATAACACACTGGGGAAGTGCGTGCATTAATGTTCAGTCGCTGTGTAACAATCACTACCCAGCACACGCGTGTATTACGGTACGCGCAGCGCTAGCTTAGTTTCGGGTGATTAGCCATCGGTCTAACTTCTGAAGCGCTCACCCCGATGAGTCTGGTGCCCATCGGACACCGAAGGTAGTCGTCACAATGTCACCGACCGGTCCCTGTGCTCTATGTACTCCACCCCCTCTGACTATTCCGTGGCCACTCATCTGCGCTTCTTCATCCCTCCACCTGCTTCCCCCAGCCCCCCAACACCGCTCCCATCCGGGAACCATCAGTTCGCTCTCTGTCTCAAAGAGTCTCTCTGTTCTGTTTGTTCGCCTGCTTTGTTCCTGAGATTCCACGTATGAGTGAAATCGGACGGTGTTTGTCTTCGTCTGACGTATTCCATTCAGCATGATGCCCCCCAGGTCCGTCCATGCTGTCACAACAGGTAAGAGCGCCTTCTTTTTCACAGCCGAGTAGTATTCCGCTGTGTGAATGGGCCGCAGCCTTTTTACCCACTCGCCTGCTGAGGGGCACTGGGGCTGCTTCCGAATCTTGGCCGTTGTGACTAGCAGGTAGCAGCCAGGAAGGAGCGGCCGAGGGCGACACAGGCAGGGCCCTCGTCATTACAGACTAACCAAGAACTTAACACAGGGGCTCCGAGCAAAAGGGAGACATCTCACCCATGGACTCGGACGTCCTGAGCTGGGTTTCATAAGACTGCTGGGAGCTTCGCAAGCAGAATGAGCAGGGCGCAGGGCGAGTCCTCCAGCCGCTTCTGTAACAATGTTGCTAAGACTGCCGTGTTCACAAGCAGGAACCATACAGGAAATGGGGGGGGGCAGTCCTTCACATTCGATGCTGGGAAAGGGGTCTCTGTAACCATCTCACTGACTAGGACAAAGAGCCTTTACCGACGGAGAAAGAAAGCCCTTGTAGCTGCACGTTATTCCCGAGGTTGAGAAGGGGGAGAAGAAGGGCGGTTACCCGGAAGCCAGGTCAGGCATGTAACCCCAGAGCCCCAACAGTCGGCGTCCATAGAGTAGCTAAGTGCCCGCTTGCAGCGCAGGCTCAAGTGTAGGGAGCAAACTTACTAACAAAGTAACCACTCTCCAAACCCCCCTGGCCAGTTTTGTGCATGAACTCACAAACTTACTAACAAAGTAACGACTCTGTGGGCGCCCGCCCTGCGTTTCATATACACAAACTCGCTCTCTCATTTCCACCGCGTGTGTTGGTGTCTCGCGTGAATCATCCTCCTGCGAGTGAGACGAGAAGTGAGGTGGGGGCGGGGCCTCCTGACTCGGGTCTCTCTCCCCAGCGGTGACGCGATCCCTGCGGGGACCACAGGGTGCACGTATTCTTTCGGTGAGTGTTTGGGTGTCTGTCCCCAGCAGTGGAACCGCCGGGTCATGGGGCAGTCCCGTGTTTGGATTGCCGAGGTAACTCCGTACTGCTGTCCACAGGGCTGCCCCCGACAGGGCGCTGGGGGTCCCCTCTCGCCAGGTCCTTGTCCTGTGTGGATTTATCGACGACGGCCGTCCTGGCAGGTGTGAGGTGCTAGCTCACTGTGGTTTCAGTCTGCATCTCTCACAATTAGTGACGTTGAGCATCTTTTCACATGTCTACGGGCCATCTGTAGGCCCTCTTTGGAGAAGTGTCCCGGTCGCCTGCCCATTTTTTAGTTGGACTTCATTTATTTTTTTCGGTGGTGAATTGCATGAGTTCCTTATATATTTTGAGTATTAACCCCTTATCAGAGGTATCATTGGTGAGTATTTTCTCCCAACCAGTGGGCTGTCTTTGCATTTCCTTGATGGTTTCCTTTGCAGAAATTGTTTAGTTTGATGGACTCCCATTTGTTTGCGTATTCTTTCATTTCCTTTGCCCAAGAACACGTATGCCCCGTCCCCCCGCCAAAAAAAAAAAAATTGCTAAGAGCCGTGTCAAAAGTTTCCTGCCTGTGCTGCCTGCTGGGAGTTCTGGGGTTTCAGGTCTCGCATGTCCGTCCTGGACCCCGTCGAGCTTGTTCTCGCGTGCGGTGCGAGAAGACGGTCTGTTCCCATTCCTCCCTGCGCCGGCGGCCCTGTCTCCCTGGCACCGCTCACTGCACCAGGAGGCTCCCTGGCGCCGCCCTGTGCGTCCTTGCCTCCTCTGTCGCAGACTAACCGACCGTCAGGTTGGGTTTGGGTGTCTGGGGCACAACCAGATGGCCGCCCATCAAAGTCCGGGCACGTCGCCAGGCAACATCTCCCACCGCCCTGGCCGGTGCGTGAGGGCACGACCCTCAGCTCGGGCCCAGTGCAAGGGCAGAGGTTCCGGGGCACTTAAAGGCCCGCCCCCCTCAGAGCCCCAGACATCCCACCCTCCTTTTCCTTCCGCCTGGCTGGGCTGGTGACGATGCCCGGGCCCCTCACGGCATCCGGAGAAGGTCCCTGGGCGCTGTCCCCCGCCCCCCGCATGCCGTCAGGTCACGGAAAACCTCCACCGAGTTTGAGTCATTGTACGTTTTGTCTATTTATTTTAGAAACCAGACTCGAACCATCGTCTTAGGAACGGTGATGCTGCCAAGGAAGCGGAGATTTGGGGAGGGGCTGCCCCTCAGGGTCAGAAAAGGCCAAGCCGTGTGCCAAATCTGCCGGCCGGCGGTGGCACTGGGGGACCAGCGCCTGAGAGAAGTCCCAGCGGGAGACAGAGACCCGTCGGTTGCAGGGGAAAGAAAGTCTGTGGACGCGGGTGGCGGACGTGAGGAGAAAGAGCAGGGTGGAGGGCGGAGTCTGGCGCGGCATCCCCACTCGGGCAGCGGGCAGGAGGGCGGCCCAGGGAGGGCTGGGACAGGAGGGTCAGGGTGCAGGGCAGCGGCGGAGACGGCGCCTTGGAAGCCTGGCTCCCGCCTTAGCTTGTTCCCAAGGCGTCTCCACCGCCCCGTACGCAGCCCAGCAAGCCCGGGAACCGCACGTCCTAAACCCTCAGCCTGTGGCGACTTGGTCATGTCCCGGGAGCATCGCGGCCCTCGGAGGCAGCCGCCAATGCCGGTGAACCGGCCGGAGCACAGAGCCCCGGGGCGGAGGAGGGAGCCCCCCGGTCTGTGGGAAGACGGTCGGCCCACACCGGCCTGGCCAGAGGTCGGTGGGTCATGTTTGGACATCCGTTTGCTTTCCTTTGTCAGCGGCGTAACCTGACTTCTCATGGAAACATGTGACTGATGAGCTTCCGTCTCTGTGAGCTCAGCCTTCCAGCCGGTTCCGTCCCCACCAAACGGCCCGAATCCTCTCCCTTTTATCGCCCTGACGGGGAGCGCCTGAGAGGCAGCCCCACAGACACGGGAGATGCTGAACCGCAGCCGCGGCCGGAGGTTCGCCGAGGGGCGTGAGTGCCGGCGCGCTCGCCGCGTGCGGCCGGGTCAGGATCGGGAAACACAGGCTGGTCCTGTCGTTGACGATGGCAGCGATGACGTGTGAGGACAGCCCTCGCTTAAAGGAAGAAGCAGCCCAGACCAGTGAGACCACCTTTGAATTAAAGGTCAACGGCACAGACGTTTCAAACTAGAACTTTGAGTGCAGGTTGAAGACCCGAGCCCTCCCCGTTTGACCAGCGGCGAGGGGTTCTGTCCGTAGTGCCACGGTGGCTCAAGGAGACGCCCGCCGGCCCACAGCCGCCTGGGCCCCGGCCTGGTCCCCGTCACAACAGCGCGTCCCGGGCGTGGCGGTCAGCACCCCGGTCCACCCAGCTGGGCGGGGGGTGAAACGGCCCGCTGGGGGGGGGGGTTACTTCAGGCCACACCTGCACGCCATCAAAGCCACGCGCGGCTGCCGGCCGCGGGCCACGGAATCCCTCCAGGTGGGGAAGACGAGTCGGCTGACCGGACCGGGCGCTGCCCGAGACCCTCGGTCCCCCGCGCGGATGCCGGCGCCCCACGCAGGGCCACACGCTCGATGCACAGACGGCGTCGCCTGCCCTCTTCCCCAGGGGACGTGCCACCCCCCTCCCGTCTTCGCTCCGTGCACCCTCCCCGGCGCTCGGCAGACACAGCCGCAGTCCCGGGCTTGAAGCAGCGATCCTCGGTGTCCTCGGGCCCCTGCGACCTCTGTGGGCCCCCTCGAAACTCAAATCAGACTTGCGCATTATGTGCTGATAATACAGTTCCAATTAGAAATTTAATTACACCGGCCGGGGGAAATGAAAATGACAGTTTCTTTGAATTTTATCCATTCCGGAAACCTCCACAGGGCGATAAATCTGCTAATTGATTTCTGTACCTGTAATGTTTGATTAGGTGTATTTTATTGTCTTCTTGGTTTTAATTAACCCCAGGCTTGTCAAAATGCTGCCGGCGACAAAGGATTGATGATGAAGTGTGATAAACTCTATTAACGGAGGCTGACTTTTGTCAGTAATTGGTCTCATGCACGAGAGTTATTAGAAATTAGCACCCAGGCAAAAAGAAACTGCACTTTTAGTTAACAACTTTTATCGGCCGCCGTAAACCGGTGGCTCGCCCCCCTGTGCTGGGGACAAGCAGATGTGAGTGACCGTCGGGCCTCGGAGAAGACCCGTCACTCACCGGAAACCCCCGAAGTACGGAGAGTGACATCACAGGAAGAATTACGAAGCCTGAGAGGTAACAGCCGGAATTCCGCCGGCTGCCCCGACTGCTCCCACAAAGGGACCGGATGCCGGGGTGGACGTGAACTCGCCCCCCAGGCTGCTGCCCCCGCGGGGCCTCGACGGGCGCCACGCCGCCGACGTCAGAGCCCACTCCTCAGCGACCCAGGCGATCGGGACAGTTTCAAACCGTTTCAACCGTCACCTCCCCGCCGGGTGGCCAGCCTGGACCTGCCGGCCGCAGGTGCAAAGAAACGGTTCCGTGCCACGAGCTAGTGCTTCCGAAACAGAACCGAGGAAAGGCAGGCTGCTCGCCCGGACGTCACCGCGGGCCCCTGCTTCCTGACGGCCTGCCACGGTGGCCCCCTCCCCCCACCAGCAGCGGCGTCTCAGCGTGGGGGCTGCGAGGCTGACAGGCGCCGCCTCCCGGGAAGTTCCTGGTGCAGACGGCTCCGCCACCCCCGCGGGTCTCACGGCAGGCAGAGCCGGACACCAGCGTGTGGGATGGAATTTAATGCAGTCGGGTGACTTTCCCGTCAGACCAGACAATCCCCGCGACGCCCGGGGTTCCGGGGGCCCGGGTGTTGGTGGCCGTCCCGAGGTGCATGATCATGGGGCAGCAGCAGGGGGCGCTCTCGTTACTGAGTCAGAACGAACCGTGGGGCCGCACGGCCCTCTGCGTGCAGTCGGCATGGCCGCTGTCCTCGCACCCGCCCTCGGGGACACGTTTGCGGGGTGTGTCCGCGTGCACAGGCCCCCGAGGGGACAACAGGGACCGAACCGCCAGCGCCCTCAGTGCCCTGACGGGGTTCCGTTTGGGTCTCACTGGAAGCGACGGAGCAGGTTGGGCAGGTGTGGGCGAGTTAATAGCTGGAGAGCTTTTCGAACCGGGAGCCGATACTACATTTTTAAGAGAAAAAGTGTTTGCTGGGGGGCCGCAGTCCACGGGAAAGGCCGAGAGAACCATTACTAGGTGCCATCAGACAGGTTCGGAACCGGGGAGCCGGGCGGGCGGCCTTCTCCTGAGAGGTCCTGCGTCTTAGGAAGCGGGTTCCTTCGCCGTCGGCCCCCAGCCGCCTCCTCCCGCAGCCCCGAGTTTTAGGGGCCGTCGTTAAGGGGGGTGAGAAGGGACCTTCACCGCCTTCCAGATTCACTGACCTAGTTTAAGGAGCCCAGCGAGCGGCTGCTCAGCTGTTCAGGAGCCGGCGAGACTCTCAGGGGCTGTAAAGGGCTGCCCCGGGCGGGGACTAGCACCCCACCCCCACCCCCCGCTCTGGTCTCTCCTGGTCCCAAACGGAAGCTCGGCTGGGAGACGGCCCCAGGTGCTGGGCCACCCTGAGCCCAGGCCCTCAGCACGCCCACGGGGTGCCGCCCCAGCCCTGCAAACCCGGGGCCGAGCGATGCCCCACCTCCAAAACTCTGGAGCAGCTAAGGGCAGTGGAGTGCGTTTTTAAAAATCCAAGTTCATCCCCATCAACAGGAGCCTGTGCTCCATCCCGGCCAGCAGGGCGGTGGCGTCCAGCTGGTGGGCGGCCGGCACCCTCCCCCATCGGACCCCCATTTAACAGGCAGTCCCAGAGTCACAGAGCTGCAGAGACACAAATAATTCCCAGCAGCAATTTTGGGATAAAGCCGCCTGAACGAGCTCGGAGAGCGTGTGCCGGCCCGAGCGGTGGGTGGGCATCTTCGCTTTTGACGCCGACAGCAAACCCAGACCCCAAACGATCGCTCGGCTCCCCCCCGCACACCCCCCCCAACAGCAGCTCAGCCTCTGACCTGTGTGCAGAAGCCCGCACACAAGTCTTCCAGAGGGACACCCTCCGGGCGGCAAACTTCTGTTCTAAGGACATTAAATAAATTATTTCCTTAAGATCGTATGGCAGATCTGTAATTAATTAAACCCACCATGATATCAAGGCAAAATAATTTCGCTTTTCTAAAAAGGTAAATGTAATTTGCCGATCTGGTATTTGGAAGAATGCTTTGCCCAAAATCAATTCCTTTAGTTTCTAGAGAATAGAAACGAGAGGCAATCTCGTTTTAATTATATCTCTTTATTGCTAACAAAGGAATGATTTATGCAATTAAATTAACTGGCTAGAAAATTACCCTCGGCTGGGCTGTCCTGGTTCTGTGCTCTGTGAATTGCAGGCGCTCGCACGCTCGCGAGGAGATTCATTTTTCTGATACGTGAACAATGCGTCTGTGTTCGCCTTCCCCGTGTTTTTATTCAGAAGTCCCCTTTTCTTCTTGCCAACGACATGAATAATATTTGTTGAACTGCTCAGCTCTGACTAGTTTTTTTTTTTAATGTTAAAAAGATAAAAAAAGATCTTTTCTTCCCAGCCTCATTATCCCAGAGCAGAGCGAGGTCCCGGGCTCATCTGCGGTCCCGGAAAACGGCGAACGTGTCAGAGCTAGGCTGTCGGGGTCGGGTCCGGGGGCCCCAGGGGCCGTCCCCCGTCCTCATCCCCCTCGTCCCCCGGCCTCCCCCGCCGGCCAAGGTCCTCTCTGTCCCCTTGAGCCGTCCCCACAAAATGGAACGAGGGGCAGAGGTGGGCGCCCCGAGCCGCGCCTGTGCGGTGTGAGGGACACGCCACACGGGCAGCAGGAGCTGCCGGCCACAACGAAGCAGCCCACCTCCTTTCAGAGCGAGGGCCCCCCAGGAACAGTGGGGGCTGCCATGGGGGCTGCCATGGGGGGCGGCAAAGACAGGGGTCAGGCTGTGAACCTTCTTTGATCGGGAACCAGGCGGTGGCACGTGGGTGGTCGTCTCTGCCCGAAACAGGCGTCTCCCCTGAAAGAAGTCGCCTTCGCGTTCCCTCGCCAGGTCCAGGGTTTGGGGGTTGAGTGTCGCCGCCCTGAGGTGGGGGGGCACCCGAGGTCTGCGCAGCGGCGGGGAAGCGGTGGTCGGGCGTGCGTTCCAGGGGGAGCTGCGTGGGGCCGTGTGCATGGGGCCGAGGAAGGGGGCGACTTTAGCATCTCATCGGAAGGGAAGGAAGCCCACGAGAGCCGCTCGCCGTGGGGTGCGGGTCCCAGGGCCAGCCGGCCGCCTGCTTTAAGAGTTGTGTGGCATCTGAGCGGAAACCCGGGACCAGTGCCCAGGGGGTCATCTCCTTGTGTCTCGCTCAAGTTTCCTTCAGCGTCTCACACCTTTCAGAGCAGGGGCGTCAGACTCATTTCCCCCGGGGGCCGCCTCAGCCTCGCGGTTGCCTTCCGAGGGCCAGAATAATTTTAGGGATGCATAAATGTAACTAGTCCTTGACTGCTAAGGAGGTGAAACTGCATTGAGCCCCTAGAAAGCAACCGTGAGGCGGCTGTGGCCCCGGGGAAAATGAGGCCGACGCCCGCGTCACACGGCGAGGCCCTCACCTCTCCGCCCCACGTTATTCCCAGGTACCCTACGCCTTTTCGGGCAACTGTCGGCGGGGCCGCTCGCCTCGCTTCCCTCTGACACGCGGCTGGGGAACGGGAGCCGACCGGGGGCGGCCGGGTGCAAACTGCTGCAGGACTTTATTGCGGGTCAGCAGGGTCCCGCCAAACAACGCACCGCCCCGCAGACCCCCACCCCCTCGAGCACGTGGAAAACAGCCGCCGCTGCTTCCCTCACTCCAGCCTCGGCCCCCACAGGACCAGCCCACGGCGGCCCGAGCTGCGTGCACGGACACAGCCCAGGCGCCGGTCAGCGCGGTGCCGGTCAGGGCGACAGCCTGGACAGCCTCCTCTTCAGCTCGGCGCTCTTCTCCTCCAGCTCGGCGCAGCCCTCCTGCGCCGCCTTCTGGACGCCCTCGTGGTACTTCTCCAGAGCCCCCTTCAAGGCCAGGAACATTTCCTGCGAGGGAAACGAGAGGCAGTCGGTCCGTGCGGCGACCTCAGCGAACCACGGGCCACGAGAACCCCCAGCGTGGCTCAGTGACCGCTCCGAGGCCCGGTGCCCTCTGCGCACACACGGGTCCGCTCCCACTAACGCTCCACCCCGCGGGCCGGACGGCTCGTGGGCAAAGCCGCTCCTGCCGCGGGGACATGAACGCTGGCTGGCGTTCCGGGACGGTGAGAACACACTTCCACGCGGCACCTCCCGTTTCCCGGGCGCACACCCAGGCGACCGGGCGAAACCCGACGCTCTGCATGTGACCCCGGTCGTTACCGAGCAGACGCAGGGACAGACTGCCCAGGAACTCCGGGGACCCCAGAGCGGCACCGCTGCGGCGCGGCGCGGCCTTAGCTGGCAGGCAACGGCGCGTCCGCCCACAGACCTTCCTTCACGGGACGACGCTCTAACCATCTCTGGAAAAAGCGTTACTCACTCTTCTTACACAGAGTTCTCAGACCTCGCTGCAAGAACGAGTGGGACCCGGTTACAGGGGTACAGCACCCCTTTTCCAGCGGGAGGAGAGGGCAACAGGCAGGCCTGCTGTCCCCATCTCTGAGGGCCAAGCCCATCCGGCCATTCTTAGCCCTGCCCTCTTCGTCCACAGCCGGCGCGGACACGGGCGCTGAGCCCACCGTCCATGGCGAGGGTGGCGCGCACCCCAGCACGCTGCTCCCGGGGGCGCCGCACGCGAGGCTGAGACCCGCAGGAGGCGAGCACCTGCCCACACGCACCCACGGGGCGGGACCGGGTGCGGGAGCAGACGGGTGCGGGAGCATTTCAAGGCTCTACAGCTGGGAGGGGCGACGAACCATTAGGAAAATAAACCCAAAATTTTTAAAGCTTTGTTTCTTAAATCTTGTAGGAAAATAAGGTGGATTAGTTGCTACCATGTATGAACACCCTGTAAAAAATCAGCACATTCAGCATCTACTATCAACTTAACTTCTACAGGCGCGTGTGTGTATATGTATGTATTGCCCACGTATGGACGTGCTAAAAAACAGCTGGAACGGTTCGGTGGTCAGAGATCCCCCCTGGCCAGATGAAGGGGCAGCCGGTGCCCGTCCGAACCAGCGGCCCGCCCCCTGGCACACCTGCGCCCGGAGGGAGACGTGGCCGGCACAAGGCCCCACCGGGCGGCGGCGACCTCCCCAGCGTCCCGGGTGGCACCTCAGACGTCCTTAGCCCTGATAAGCAACACTTCTGAGGAAGCAGACTTCTTAGAGGACATTACTTGAAATCGCGATCTAAGTTCATTTATCAAAAAACGCAGAGCTGCCACGGACGCCGAGAGGCCAGCAGGGCCGAGGGGCGCGCACAGTCCAGCCCACAGGGCGGGGCCTGGCCCAGCGGCCCTTGTAACCCCGAGAGGTGACCCGAGGCGGGCTCCTCGTCAGCCCTCACCTGGGACCTCAGCTTCTCCCGGTCGGTCGTGTCTCTCAGCTGCTGGACAGCCGACCGCGTTTTCTGGATTTCTTGATTGATCGTGGTTATTCGCTCGTAGACGGCCCCTCTTTTTTCCTGAACTTTATTGCAGTCTCTGCAGAAGAGAGAGAGGGCTGAGCTACGACCCCCTGCAGCATCCGAAGAGGTGGCACCCTACTCGACGGACCTCCGAGGTCGGCCTGCGTCCAGCACCCTGCGGCCTCTTCTCTGGGCAAACAGCAAGCGGACGAAGGCCCCAGAGCGGAGGTGCAACGCGGTGCTGGGCACCTGAGGGCCACACAGGGTCCGTGGCCACAGCCCCCGCCCGGCCGCACCCACCTGCCGTCGGTGGGCCTGGGACTCGGCGCGGCTTTGCCAGGAACCCAAGTTCCCGGGCTCTGCCCTCCGCTCTGCCCTCAGGAGGAAGAAAGAACGAAGGGAATCAGCCCACGACCCCCAGCGCACCTTTGAGAGGCTCGCGGTGGCGTCTCGGACGCCCCCGGGGCATCGACTGTCCTGAACACTCACTCTGAGACCTCGGGGGTGTGTGGGGGGGTAGACCCACGCAGGCAACCCCAGCAAACCGCTGCCGACAACAGCTGTCAGTGCAGCTCCGATCCGAACACGGAGGCTAGACCTTTTCTCAAACCGCAGGCGCCACGAGGGGCTACGGCCCGCAGGACTAGGAGGTGGACCGGCCAGGCGATGTGGCGGACCCCCGAGCCCTCCGGGGAATCACGCAGATTCCAGAACCATGACCCCCGGAACCTCTCTGAGCCCAGACACTGGCCCTGAGACTGCCGCTGCCTCAGCTGCGGCCGCCACGCTTCCAGGCGAACCCCCAGGGCGTCTCCAGCGCAGGGGAGGGCAGGGGAGGGGAGGGCGGGCCGTACTCGATCACCGCGCGCTTGTACTGCTTGACGTCCTCGAGCTTCTTGTTGATCCGGAACTGCATCGTGGCGAGCTTCTCCTTCTTCGCGTTCATCAGCCTCCGCAGGGAGTTCTCCTCGGCCTTCAGCTTCTTCAGGTCCGACTCGCCGCTCTCGATCTGGTCCTCCAAGTTCAGGCTCTGCGTGCACGAGAGGGACTCAGCGTCACACGGCAGGGGGCGTGCACAGACAGCACGGACGACCGCCGACCTGGAGGAGCCGCAGGTAAACACCACGGCCCTGACAGGAGACGCAGCGGTTCACGCCCAGCAGCCGCACAGGCGGGCAGACTGCAGGGCGGGGACACAGAGGCACAGGCATCTCGAGTGGCTCCATCAGCGGGGACGGGGACAGGGTGCATACGAGACCCACTGGGAGGCGGGGTGGGGCTGAGCTGGGGAGGAGGGGCCCAGAACCGTTGGAAGCGGGGAGCTCCGTGCGGTTCCCTGGCCGTGCAGTGGGGGACAGACACCTCGGGCATCACCACACTCCAGCCCCAGGTCCCTCGCGCAGGAAGCCTTGGTGTGGGCACGCTGACTGCCCCTGGGGACAGGCGGGTGAGGATGTAAAAGGGGGGAGCAGGGAGAGCACACGGGGGCCCTGGCTCCCGGCCTCGGGGCGGACGGCACTGTCACCGGCCTCGTCCGGCCCCAGGCCACACCAGGCGTCTCGTAGGACCCTGTGCGTGCTGTTTGGAGGGGCATTTCCGCTGTTTCAGTGAGCGAAAACCCCCTCCTTTGTCCTGAAACCCGGGGCAAGGCACTGGTCAGAGACGCCCTCCCCCCTCCCCCCAGGGTGAGGGGGCCTCACCGGGCTGGCACAGGGGTGACCGGGGTGGCCCTGCCCCTCCCCGGGCGACTACAGCTCATCCCAGGAACCGATGCACAGGACCCCACCGTGAGGGAGGACCCCCACCGTGCGGGAGCACGAACCTCCTTCAGCACGCCGGCCAGCCGGTCCCGGTTCTCGGCCAGGTCCTGGATCTTCTTCTGGTACAGCTGCACCTCCAGCTGGCAGGACGGCAGGCCGTCCACCGAGTCGCGGTAGAGCTCGTACTTCTCCATCACCTCTTGCTTCAAAGGAGAACACAGAGCTGGGTGTGGCGGCCGCGCAGGGGAGCAGAGGGCCGGGCCGGGTCAGGAGCGAGCCCTGTGGGCGTGGGTCCGAGCGCCACAAGAGCGTGACCTCTCGGGGGACCTGCCCAGGCCCTTCACGGTGACCTGGAGAGACTCCACGTCTGCCCACACCCCAGCCGCTCCCGAGGACCCCGCCCCCGCATCACCACGTGCGGACGGGGTCTCAGTCCTTTGTAAGGGCAACTCCCCCAGCTCCTTTCCCTTCCCAACAAAGACGGATCGCTTCCTCTCCGCAAACCAGAAAACCAACGTGGGACAACGCAGGCTCCGCCCCGCCCCGCCCCACCCGCAGCCACAGCGTCCCGCAGGACACAGCCGTGCAGCTCTCTGCAGCTTCTGGGTTTGTGAGCCTAATGTGAAAAATCCGCCCCAGAGCAAGATCACACAAACCTCCTCCTAAAATTGCAAGTTGTTTTTTTTAACGTTTAACTGAGTTACCGTTTATTTCATGCGTTTATTTTCCCTGCACCCTCAGCCCAGCGCTCCTCCCAGCGCTCCACCTACTGCCTCCCCCGTGCTTCCCTCTGGGGTGCTCCCGCACAGGCCTCGTTTTCTGCAGCCGTTTTACGTTCCCAACGAAGCCGAGCAGCAGAGACAGCGACCGCCCACGTGCGACCGGCCCCCACGCAGAGCCGCAGAGCCGACGCGGCTCCACCGTGCATGCTAGCGTCTGCTACCACACTGGTGCGTCACACGAGTGTAACACAACCACAACAACGTGTCATACAAACACAGCGTAACGGCAAACGCCGACCCTCCCTCCCTTGCCAGCACGGACCCGAGTCTCGGAGCTCGCCCTGGGCAGAGCGCCGAAGCCAGCGTGCGCAGGAGCAGAGGCCCTGAAAGGCCGCGGGCTCGCCCGCAGACGGAGCGGGGGCAGGCGGGGACAGAGCGCCCGCGCGGAGGAGCGTGCCCGTGACCCAGGACCCCGGAAAGCAGCGCGCAACTGAACTAGAAACTCATCACAGGAAACAACACTCACCCGGGAATTTTTAAGCTTCTGGACTGTATCTTTCATTTTTTCCTTATAATTCTTTAACTTCTCTGGAGAATCCACAATTTTGGTTTTCAGACTCTCTTGTACTTCTTTCAAAGACACCACCGACAATTTTAGTTCATTCTGGGGAGGAAACACCTTTCTGTGTCGGCTGCAACAATGAACTCGGCGACTCCCATCGCAGGAATGGGCCAGACGGCAGAGGCCGGGCCCACGTGGGGGTGTGACCCGTCGCCTTCTGCTCCCGGCCCCAGCAGAGTGGCAGCACCCAACAGGCCCGGGGAGAAGCTGGGGCTCGCTCTGGGGAAAAGCCACGGGGGAGACGCCGGACCACGGCGCACGCGGCTCTGAGCTCGCGCCCTCCCTCCGCCCTCAACCCCGCCCACAGGCAAGGGCGCTGTTACCAAGTGCTTGGCTTTCTCCGACAGGCCGGCCTTCTTCTGGGCGTTGCGCTCCTGCAGCAGCGTCTAGGGAAGAAGTGAACCACTGTTTTCCCACGATCCGGGGCAGGATTCCAGCGAGTCCTCCGCGCTTCCTCGTAGAGCAGAAACCGGGGTTAAAGGGTCAGACCCTGCGCCCGAGGCCCGGCCCTGAGCCCACAGTAGCACGGGAGCCCCAGCTGAGAGCAAGCCCCCACTTCCTCTCATCCCAAACACTCAGGGCGGCCACGTGGCGCAAGCCTGCTGGGCCCCGGAGCTGCACACCTCGGACACAGCCCGGGGGCACCCGAGGGTGCTGTCCCACAAAGACTTGCGCACAGCGCCCACCGTTTGTCACTGCAAGTGCCGAAAGCCCAGGTCTGGGCACGGACGGCAGGGAGCAGGGCTCCCGCTGGACCTGAGCTCTCGGGAGCTGGAGTTCGAGCGGTGGGTGACAGACAGACACTGCACTTCCCGTTTCCCTGGAAACGGCCAAGTGCCCAGAAGCCCGCGGGGCTCGCCGCAGCTTCCAGCGTGCCGGTGCAGTTGGTTGGACCGAGGACAGCCCTCAAACGTCCCCGTCTACAGACAGCGCGTGACTTTGCACCACCAACTACATGGCGGTCAGACGGGGCTGACAGAGGCGCGTGTCCCTCAGAAGAGCCCTAACAGGCCCAGCAGTGACAGCGTCCCTCACGGAGCGCGTAGCCCCCGCCGCCAGGAACGCGCGTGGCCAGAGACCAGGCCCCCAGCGACAGGTACCGTCTTCTGCCGGAAGTCCTGGTTCAGCAGCTGCTGCAGCTCCTGGATCTCGTCCGACAGCTGCTGGAACTCGGCCTGCTCCTCAGCTGGAACGGAACTGAGCAGGGGCGTCGGTCACCAGGTGCCGGGGGCTCGGCCCCGCGGGGCCCTCCGATGGGGAGAGCAAGCAGACGCACTCCCTGGACTCCCCGCCCTCAGGCCTCCGTGCAGCCGGTCTCCCCGCCCTGCCCCACCCCAGACCGCGCCCCGCCCTCCTCCGCCTCGCTGACAGAGGCACGCCGGCCCCAGCCTCCCCCACAGGAGGGTCTCCGGAACCTCACTTCCATCTCATCTGTTAATCTCCCGCTTACTCGAGTTTCTCCAGTTTCGTCAGCGCCTCCTGGTGCGCTGCGTTCAGCTGCTGCATCTTGTCCAGCGAAGATTTCTGCGAAGTGATTCCAGGAACCGCACGTCAGCGCTTCTCAACTGTCAGGGACCCCCTTAAAAACCACCAACCGGTCTGGCCTGCGGCTCCCTCCGGACTCCCACAGGGCCGCACACGCAGGCTGACACGGAGCCCGGCCTTCAGCAGCCCAGCCCCTCGAAGAGGCAGGCCCAGGAATCTAACCCACAACACGACTGTCACAGTGCCGAGCACGGTGGCATCCGACTCAGCCGTGGTGACGGCCGGGAGGGCATCGCAGCAGGCATCGGGGCTGCATCTCACCGGCGAGGAGAGACCCGCCGAGCTGCACGTGAGCAGGGGTGGGCGTGGAGGGCACGCAGCGCCAGGAGGTACGCGCTCAGCGTGACCCTGCAAGGGCGCGCCCACTGACCCACGGCCCGGCGCAGCCAGGGCGCACGTCCTGACCGTCTGGCCCCCGGGCTGCTCTGGGGACGCAGTCCCCCCTGAGGACAGAGGGCCTGCACCTCCCCGAGCACCTGACTTGATGGAGATCCACCTGGACTGAGCCTTGCGGGGCGGCGCTGGGCCAGCACGACCGAGCCAAACGCCCCGCGGGGCCGCCGCTCGGGACGCAAGCGCAGACCTGCAGCCCCGAGGACCTCCAGAACCCTCCTGTTACACTGAACCTCAGGGGGAGTCGGGCGTCCTCGCTGTCCCCTTCCCCACGCTTCCTGACGCAGGGACGGACACCTCAGCCTCGGCGAGACTGGCGCAGGGGACCCGGCCGCCGCCCAACGCGGCCGAGTCTCACGGAAAACCTCCCTCGCAGATGCGCTCCAGGAGCAGAAACCTGCGTCGTCTCCTAAATGGGGGGCGTCCAACTCATTTTTCCTGGGGGGCCACGGCAGCCTCGCCGTTGCCTTCAAAGGGCCGGATGTAATTTCAACTCGTTACCGGTTAAGGAGAAGTCGCATTTTTACAGTCCTCAAACTACTTTACTTCAGCCCTTTGAAGCGCCTGCGAAGCTGGGGGGGCCCCCGGTGAACGTGAGTTGGACGCCCCGGCTCTAAATAAACCTGGAAGAACAGACTTCCTGCCACCACGACGAGCCGTCCGTGAGAACCATTTCAGAACAGATCAGTGCGCAAACGACGCCGCTCGCCGCTGTGCGACCCCCAAATCCCCGAAATCTCACGTATTGCCAGAGAAACTCCATGTACGTCTCCCGGCAGGCCTCCCGGAAGTGGATGAAGTTGATGATGCCGCTCAGGAACCGGCAGGTCCGCTTGGCTTCTGAAACGCAGAGAGCGGCTCCTCGCATGGACAGCGCAGCAGGGACCCTCCCGGCCCACATGCCCTCGGCCCGCAGGCACGGAACAAAGCTGGGTGTGAGCTGCCCCCCTCCGAGGGCGCAAAGTTCACTCCGACTCCGGGACCACGATTCTCCTCGCGTTAGCGACCCAAGAGGAGGTGAACCAGTTCCAGCCAGGAGGGCAAGACAGGAGCTGCTTTCCCCGCCTCGCTTCTCCAGCAGCCGGAACGCCAGGCGCCCGGCCTGCAAGCAGGCAACCGAGGACAGCGGTCCCCAGGGGAGCCCCGGAGGCGAGCAACCCCGCGGACCGCAAGCAGCTTTTCCGCTGGACGACCCTCCGGTACCAGGGGGTGAAGCAGCCCGCCCTCCCGGAGGGACGCCCTTGCCCCCCGGGGCTCCCGCAGAGGGGACGCGGGTGGCTCCACACTCACTTGGGTACAGGATGTCCGCCGTCTCGAAGTCGTTCACGCGGCAGATGGGCAGGAACGCGTTCCTGGAGGGCGCAGGGGCAGAGTCTGCTCAGCAGCACGCCACGCACGCCGCCGCGAGACCATCTGTGCGTCGTGAAGGTCAGAGGACCACGCCTGACGTCCGCTAGGACACGCTGAAGGGCCCCTCCTGCCCGGCCCCACCCGTGGGTGGGCACCGCCGTGGGTGGGCCGGGAGCTGCGTGTGCCGGGCGTGTGCTGCTCTGACCGTGGGCGGGGCGGGGCGGGAGGGAGCCGGCAGGAACCCCTCCCCCCCCAGAGACCACCCGTCGACACGGCCGGGCTGAGGCGGGGAAAGCGCGCCCCACTCACAGGTAGATGAACAGGTTGCTGACGGGCAGGAAGCCTTCCATCAGATGCGGGTACATGACGTCCGTGTTCACCGGCATCTGCAGGGGAAGCGGGGACCCTGAGCTCCGCCCACCCGTGAATTGGGGGCGTCTCCCACCGCGAGAGCCCTGGCTCTGGGAGCAAGAGCGAACCATGCCGACTTCTCGAGGAAGGGAGGCACGACCGACCGCCAGACGCGCGCACCGACCAGTGCCGCCGTCCGTGTCGGTGACTCTGGGGCCACCGGGGTGCTCACGCGTGGTCCCCGCAGGAGACAAGGCAGGGGCTGGCTCTGGTCACTGGCGAGCACCACAGCCCCGCCAGCTGTTCCCTGGACGCTCGTGACCCTGCTCAGGACAAGCCCAGGGCGCGGTGCCGCCTGCCGTCCAGGGACAGCCAGAGCCTCAGCCAGGGCTCCCGCATGGTGCCGGGAGCCCGACAGACAGCCCGTCCCCGCGCATCTTCCCAGGACGCACCGCGCCGATGAGGGACGGGGCCTTCCTGCCGGGACCCCCTGACCTGCGAGGGCTCTGCTGCCCGCGTGCAGCTGCTCAGCCCCAGCGCCAGCATCCACCCAGACTTGGGGTCCGACCGAACAACAGTCCCTGCGGACTGGCCTCCGGCCTGCGACTGGGGACACCCCCACCGTGTCGGTGACGTGAGTTCTCCGTCCCTCACAGTGGTCTCTGTGCCACTGCGCCTGAGACGCCTTTCCAAGTGACGCGTCACGGAAGCCTCTCCTGTCACAGCCAGGCCCGCGCCCCCGCCCCCCCATCTGAGCCCCCCGGCCCCGCGCACCCACCATGTAGAAGTGCTCCAGGCGCGTCCCGTACACCATCTGCAGCGCGCGCAGGTAGATCATGTGCAGGACCTCGGGCTGCGGGGACAGGCGCCTGTTGGTGACGGGGACACGCCACCCGCAGCGGGGCCCCCGCAGCAGAGGACCGGACCGATGCCTCGCTGCGGCCCCCACAGCAGCGCCCTCCATCACCCCACGTCTACGGCCCCCGTGTGCTCGCCGGCCGCTCAGGCTCACAGGGTGAGGGCGGGACCGCCCAAATCCAGCCCAGCGACCCGCCCGCCCACCCAGGCAGGTGCCCGCGGTGCACCCTGGGACGGTCTGGTCTGTCTGCGGAAAAGGGAAAGGCCGCCTGCTGTGCAGACCCCCGCAGTACGGTGTCCTCAGGCGTCAGAGCCAGGTGACCGCTGTGCGCGGGGGTGCAAAGGTAAGGACTGTTACCCTGTGAGCCCCCGAGCAGGGTTGCTTCTCCCTCCCCCTGTGCCTGGGACCCCCTGAAAGAGTTCCCCGCAGACCCTCCCCACCAGCGACCCCTCAGAGCGCCCTCCAGAGACGGCGGGAAATCTGACGTCGGTCAGCACGTCTGCGCTCCGGAAGCCTTGCTTCTCGAAGGCAAGGACCATGGGGAAGAACTGAATTCCCAGGGGGATGCAGCAGTCGCCCCACGCGGACTCCCTGTCACTCGGAGGTGCAGGAGCGGGGGGGGGGGCCTGGGTCTAGGGCACCACGCTCACCCCCCACGCCTCCCCTCTCACCTTCGGGTTGGGGTAAAGGTCACTCTTGGAGAGGTTTTTGCCGTCGGCCCCCGTTAAGATCTTGTTTCGAACGTGGGTCACAATCTCAGCTACGTTGTATCTGGGGAAAGACAAGGTCTCCATCCCGGGAGTCTCCCGCGGGCCTGGAGGGAGAAGAGCGGGTCAGAGACGGGGAACTGCAGCAGCGGGATACCCCGCAGTCAAAACGAGTTGTCAGAACCGCAGTGACGCTGGGGCCGGAAATCCGGCCTGGAGCCCTGCCTGACGTCACAACCCTGGCTGCCGAGTGTTTGTGACGTCACAAGACGCCGGACTGCCCCGCGAGACCCCCCTCCTTGGCGGCGCCAGCGGAGCTGTGGAGGGCGTGGCAGCTGCCACTGCCCAGAGGGCGGCACCTTATTAGGGTCCCTAAGGACCTTGTTCCCAGGGTAGGGAGGCAGCAGGGCCCCAGAGTTCCGCTGTGCGCATGCTCAGTTCCGTCAGCGACGCAACCGCCCCGGGTTCTGGAACTCGTCGCTTTGGGTCCCTGGTGCACCTTGGAGCAGCTGGGTGAAGAAGCCCCTCGGGTGAGCGTGGGAAGCCGGCATGCACGCGGGCGGGAGGCGCCTCCCCGGCTCCGCCCCCATGCACCGACTCCTGCGACTCTTCCCCTCCGGCCCAGTCTGCTCCTTAGGGACGGTGTCCTCCAGCTGCGCGGCCACCCCTCCGCTGCGACTTCTGCCCCCGGCCCTGTTTCTAGTCATAGCTGCATAGGACACCCTGGCCCTGTCCACACGAGGCCACTGAAGAAAGCGGTCCCGCCTCTGCTCAGCCGCCTGCTCTCGGCGCGGCCACTGCCGAACGTCACCACTCCGCTCGCTTCCCTGCGAGACAAACTCTTGTCAACCTCTCCTTGAAATGTGACGCTGACACCGAGCACCCCAGTGCGACACGGGTGGCCGCTCGGGCCCTGCTCACCCCACAGGGAACCCGACAGACACACGGGGCACGGCTGCCACCGGGGCCACAGGCCCGGGACCCGCCCGCGCTGGGCGGCTGGGGCCTGGGGCGCGGGTCGCTTCCCCAGCCGGCGACACCCGTCCTCACAGCCGCCGGGGGCGTTCGTTAGGGGGCGTTTGCTGCGTAACCCCGCGTTCAGTTTCCACCTGAGTCCGAGGCGGAAATGCCGCAGAGGAGAAGCCCGGCCCGGGGAGACTCCGCAGGCAGCTGCTCGCTCCTCTGAACCGAGCCCCGCGCGGCTGCGGGACGGCCCGGCGGCGCGCAGGTGTGACCCGGCCCCAGGTGCTCCCCCCGCCCGCCGTCTCCTCGCCGCCCCGCCGACCGCGGCGATTCGCAGCTTTCCGCGCGTTTCCACAGCCCCCCGCGACGGACCCCCCCCCCAATCCGGTTCCCAGGGGCTCCGAGGCCTGGAAGCCCCTCCCGCACCCAGTTTCCGCCTTTGACAGCGTTCGGTTCCGACCCGCTCGCGGGGGAGGGGGCCAAGTACCGGCGGGCCTCGCTTTAGCGCGCGGCGCCTCGTTGCGCTTCGCAGGGGTCGCGTCTCCCCCCAAACTGCAAGCGGCAGGAAGGCGAGGGCTCCACGGTAGCAGTCCGTCCCCTGGACGGCCGGGCCCGGCCCGCGGGCGCTGGCCCTGCCCGGGGCGGGCGAGGGGCCGGTAAAAGGACGCTTTGGGACGGCGCGCAGCCGCGCCTCCGGCCACAGCGGGGCTTTCCCTTCCGAGGCTCCGCTGAGGCCGCCGTCCTAAGGCGCCGTCGACGCCCCGACCGACCCGGTTGCCTTCCGGACGCGCCCCCAACGGGGACCGTGACCCGGCAGCGTCGCCCGCCCCGCCCCCGCGGACCGCCCCCGCGGACCCCCCCGGCGGACCCCCGCCGCGCTCACCGCCTGCGCCGCCGCCGCCGCCTCGGGAGACGCCAAGTCCGCAAAGCAGCCACGCGCCAAGCCCCGGACCGTTGTCGTCCCGTTTTGAAAGCGCCGCCTGCCCCGGGAGCCCCGCCCCTTCCGCCCACTTCCGGCAACGGTCGCGGCGGAGGCCGGTGGGGCTCAAAAGACTCCAGCTGCGCGGGCGGCGCGGGCGGCGGGCGGAACCGGGCTCCGCGAGCCAGCGGCTGGGTTTGTGGGGGCAAAACCCCTCCGCGGTGCGGGGCCGGACTGGCCCTCGCACGGCGTGCCTGCAGTTCCTTACGAACGGGCAGCTCAGCAGGCCTAAGGCTTTTGAGTGCTTAGCGTTGGGCGCACGGGACGTGCGCGCGGAGTGTTTCCCGTTTCGCGTACCAGGTGGGGCCGCAGCCGCGCCGAGACGCCCAAATCCTGGGCACGGGGCGCCTGCGCTGCGCTGCGCTGCGCAGCCGCTGCGCAGCCGCTGGGCGGCGCTGTTGCACCAGCGTGAGCCCGACACCGGGCAGTTTTTTTTTCATTTCCTCTTGCACGTAAACAGAATCAGGCTGATGCTCACCGAACAGAGTGTTCCCGGTGGGACAATCAGTCCAAATGCAGAGGCTTTGAAACGCACGGTCAGCGCTTGGGCTCAGGCAGGAGGACGGCGTTGGATTCTGGTCCCCTGTTAATACCTGTCCACTGGCTCCGTCCCGCCGGGTGTTCCATTTTCATCGTGGATTTGAGAACTGAGTCCAACCGCGTTTGAAGGACTCCAACGGAGTTTGTAGTTAGAAACGTTACGATGCGTGTCTTTTGCTACTCCCGTTTGGGATAAGCTGGAAACCAGGTCCAAGGGGGCCAAAATGGGGTGTGTTTGACTAATCCCACTGATGTCTTCTCCCTCAACTTCCACCTCGAGTTCCACGATTTTAACATAATCAGTGGAGAGAGCCTTGGGAGTTAATGACCCTTAGGAGGTGATGGAAATATTTGTCCAACGTGACTTTTTTTAATATAATTTTTATGCTCTGGGTGTTTCAATAGCAGTTTTACATTGCCCTGCGGTGTGCCCACTTATTCTGGGGGAGTTACTGAGATTCTCGGGGAAAACATTAATGTTAATGCATGTTAAACTGTTACGATTAACCATTTATCACACACATTTTGAAAAAAGGGCAGTTTCAAACGAAGCCAAGGATGACCGTGCCACAAAGCAGAGCCTCAGGGAATAACTGGCTTCCTGTCCTGCGGAGTTAGTCCTTTCTGCCCTGGTTTCTGTCACCCTCCGGGAGGACCCTTGGGGAGAAATCGCTTCTAAGTTCTCGTCCACTTTTCATGGCTCCAAATCCCGTTTTCTCAAAACATTTCTGTGTAACAAGTAACATCTAATTTCATCTTTAGTATTGGGACAAAAAAAAAGGTCAATTTTCACACACACACCCCCGCCCATTTTTTAAGCAGGCTCAACCTGGCAAACAGGTGGGCCATATAAATTCAAAATTGGTACCTGAATAGTGTTCCTGGGCTCACCCATTAAGATGAGTTTTATTTACAGTTTGCACATGGTGCTTAAAACCAAGAGCTCACATTCGTAGGAGATGCCCTAGGTTCTCCATGGGTTACTTCACGCAGTTCTCACCGCAACAGCAGAAAGAAGTTTCTACGTCCATGTTTTAGATGAGGAACCGAGAACCAATTCCTTAAGGAAACTCCGTGTGCTCACAGTCACACACCCAGGAGACCGACAGTCCGGAATCTGAACCCAGGCAAAGGAACAGTGGAAGTCCTGGCCTTGGCTACTTACCGCACTGCCTGCCCTCGAACCCCCGCCCCCCAGCACGGGGGTCAGGCCAGCGTGCACATTCGTCACCTGCAGGGGTTGTGCCCCGAGATGCCCTCTGGCCCCTAGCACCTCCCACCACACACGCACCCTGTGAACTGAGACCTTGGAGGGCAAGAGGTTCTCATGGGAAGGAGCTGGCTCACCGGTCGTGATCAAGGCACTGCACCCCTTTGTGGTGTCCCTGGTGTCCCTGGGGTGTCGGTGGGCGGGCAGCCTCTCATTCTCATCTAACACTCTCTCCCCCAAAGTGGCAGCATCCGGAGTCTCTCGGCCCCGGCCTCCCTGGGACCCGAGACCTCTGCCAGGAGAGAGGAGGTCCCACACTCTTCGTTTCCTTTTACTCAGTGGGAAGCTTCCCGGCTTTCGCTGTTCGGAGATTGCCAGCGCCCCCCGCCCCGCCCGGTTCTGCTCTCCGGCTCGGCCCCTCTGCGGGTGTCTTCCACCCGACTCGCTTCCTTCGCCCTGAGTGTCGACGTCCTGAGGGAGCCCCTGTGTGCTCCCCACACGGAATCCGCGCTGCGCTCGCATCACGGCGACCCTGTTTCTTAGGGACACACCAGACTCTGTCGTCCTGTGTGACAATGAATGTGCACCTCGAAATCTCTCTATCGCCCCCCCAACCGCAGCAGGGGCGCAGTAGTGTGGGGTGATGGGGACATTTCATAACGTGCCTGCTGCGATTTCGTTCCGGGCTTCGACACAGGCACTAGGTGCCGGCAGGCCCAGTGCCTTCTGAGGCTGCGGAGAACCGGGTCCCCGCTTCTGGGGTGTGCTGGCGACCTGTGGGTCCTGCGCTCACAGAAGCGTCACCCTGATCTCTGCTCCATCTTCGCACGTGTCTGTGCACGGAGTCCCCTTTCTCACCATGACACCAGGGACAGCAGGTCAGGGCCAGCCCAACAACATCACCTTCATAGAAGACCCTGTTTGCGCACAAGGCCCCATCCTGATGTTTTGGGGCGAGGGCCCCCCATGTCTTTGGAGGACCAGAAGCCCCCCTGAGCAGGATCTATAAATAGCCAGAGGGCTCCAGCAGGACACGCGTGCCAGCTGCCTGCAGCTCAGAGCCCAGCCCTGGGTTTAAATTGAGTCCTAATCCCTTATTATTTTTCTATTACTGATGTCCTTTGAGGGCCACGTGCTCAGCCCGGGTGATTCAGTCCATTTCATTTTTCTTAGAACTCTTAAAAGGCATGCCTGGATAGCTTCAGGAGGAATAAACAAAACAGTGCTCCGGGTCTCGGTCGCAGAGAAAAGTGAGGTTACATTCACCAGAGCACAGAGGGTGACTAATCCGTGGGCCTGGCGGAGCACGTTCTAACGCTGTGTACTAAGTGAATCCACCAAGATACAATCGACAGACTGTAACAGAGTTATCAGCTTAGAAACCACGTTCAAAACACGCCCAAGCCCCAACCCGCAGATGAGGCGGTAGCTCGCCAACGGTGGAGAGGTCTGTCTTGATGTTCAGTGATCCTTCATCCAGGTTACTGAGTCCGTATCTGCCCTGATGGGGTTTGTCTGCAGGCGTCGGGGGGTCGGGGTCAGGGTGGGGGTGGCACCTCGTGTTGCAGCATCTCTCAGAGCCAGGCAGCTCTGAGCTGCCTAAGAGAAGCGTGCGGAGGGGACCGTCAAGGAAGGGGGCAGAGAGAGAGTGGCCAGTGACGTCCTTGCCCGTCTGTGGAACCGACAGGCCGTGTGGACACTGCCATTGGAACGAGGGGGTGGGTGGGTGTGGGGAGACTCTCGGGAGGCGTGTGTGTGGACACCTGGAGGAAGGGCCTCTCCCTCCCTCCGAAGTCCTGGAAGCAGCCAGTGCCAGTGTCGCCCACACCTGCAGGGATTAGAGGCACTGAGTTGGGGACACAGGTACACACCCATGACTTCAGAGGCTCCGCGTGAGGGGTGCTGTGGTTGGGTGGGGCAGGACTCTGGGGACCGGGGAGGGAGCCCCCCGGGGCACCGCCGCAGCAGGGCTGGAGGGAGACTGAACAGCCGAGCCCCCAGCCGAGCCCCCACCCTTGTCCTCACGGAGCCAGCCACCGAGTGCCGGGGACGGCCCTCCCGAAGGACAGAGCCATCCGTGACAGGGAGTGTCCGGACTGCCTCTTGCTGGGACAGGGGAGCGGGCGCCTCTGGAAGATGACCTCCGATCCCCCTGCCCCCGGCTTCAAAGCCGCAGACCTGGGCGGGGGCGCAGAGGGAGTCGGCTCCACGCTGCTGGCGAAGCGGACAGGCCTGCGCTCGCGGGGGGGGGGGGGGGAGGGGGGCTGGAGGGGACGGGCCGGGATCTGCGCCCGGCGCCGCTGAAGGAACGAAGAAGAGTGAGCACAGCCAGGGGACAGGCAGGGACACAGAGCCCCTCGCGGTCCAGATGCTGGCCTCAGAAATGCAGCCGGGCCGGTGACGGCCGGGACGCCGGGGGGGACCCTGGGCTGACCCTGGGCTGACCCCGGCGTCGGCACGCACCACCCGGCCGACCACGCGGCCTTAACGGGCTCCATGCGGCTCCTCTGGCTGCTCGGCTTGCCAGTCGTTAGTCCCTGTGTCGCTGGCGGGCAGTCAGGAGTCGTGTGTGAACAAATGTATCCAGGACACGATGCAACAAAGTCGCAGACGTCGCTTGCCTGTTACGAAGCGGAGACTGTTCTGTGCTTGAGTGCGAAGGAGGTACTGCCCCGTCCTGGAAGGGCAGTGCGAACACACCCAGCTGGCTGCACCTCCCGGAGGAGCATGACCTTGGCTGTTACATTGTCCGTTAGGATACTTCCTTCGCCACCGATGGGGATGGGGTTAGGACTGAACGCCTGGCTGCATTGTTAGGATACTTTGTTCCTCCCCGGCTGAATCGCATCCTTTTGAAACCGCCGGCACGTGTTCCATCAGCTCCCTGCTCTCAGCGGCTCCCACAGCAGGACACTTTTTGTCCGGGCTCCTTTTCTCTGCTTGGCCCACTTCTGTGAAAAGGGAGATCTGATTTTTTTTATTTTTAAGGAAGAAACTGGCCAAGCATAATAACATTACCAAGAGACATTTTTAAAAAAAATTTTGGTGTATCGATGCCACACTCTGAAGAATTTAAGGACCAAAAACATCGACATTTCTGAACGTTTTACAGCATCAAGCTGATGCCACCCGTCGAGCCCGGAGCCAGGACATTTGCTTAAACTCGTGATGTCGTGACGTTCCCAGCACCTCATGGATTTGAGAAACGGGGGAGGGGCCGGGAGGAAGGCCAGGTGGAGAGGGGGAGAGAGGGTCGCACAGGGGAGACACCGGCTCTGCCGTCACAGAGCTGTTCTAAGCACTCAGCTCAGGCGTCCGCATAAATGGGTCAGCAGGCTGCCTGATGAGCGGTCATCGCTTTGTAAACAGGCCCAGGAGTTCCTGAGCCAGCCTCTGGCACCCGCCGGGGTCGGACCGGCCGACGCCTCGCGCTCGGTGAATCGGCTGAGGGGCTGCTTCCCAGGCGGCCACCGGGTCACCGGCATGGCCCTGCGATGCCGCTGATGGTCACGAACGGGGGACCCCCCTCCCCGTGCCCTCTCAGCGCCTCTTCCACGGAAAGCGCAACTCAAGCCCCCTTTTCCCAAACCGACACAATCTGTTCATTGCAGTGGGGCCGGGTCCACCGACGGAACAGCTTATTTTCCTCTTTCTGGTTTTCAGCTGTGTTTTTCAACACAAAATCTGCTGTTTCCTGTGCCCAGTGCCTGCGGGCAAACGCTCCTTTTGGAAGGCAGGACGCAGCGCCGTCCGTCCTGCTGACCCGACGGTTATAGTGGACTCGCCTCCGGAGGGGAGATTCTGGGCAGCTTGTGGGTCTTCCAGCGTCCGCTGCTTTGATCCCTGAGACAAGCAGTCAAATCGCCGTCCGCCCGTTTGTGTTGCCTCCAAAACGTTACGGGGCCGAGAGGGGGACTATCGAGAGTGGGTGCAAACGCTCGAGCGGGCTGCAAGGAAGAGCCTGCCGCCCTCTCTCGGCAGGTGCACGGCCGAGCAGCAAAGGGCCTTGGCGCGGACCTGTCGGGAGCTTCCCGATCGCTCGATCGATCGATCAATCGACCGCTGCTTCCAGTTCATTGCTGGAATGGGTCTGCCGAGGTTTTGGGTTTCCTCCTGGTTCAGTCGGAAGGTGACAAACTGCGGAAAATCTATCCATGTCTTTTAAATTGTCTGGTCCGCTGGCATACAATTAACTATTCTTCAGGATACTTAGCATTGCTTGGTGTCCGTTGTAACTTCTGACTTGTCTATGATTTTATGTACTTGGGTTTTCTCTGTTTACTGACGAGGTTGGCAAAAGCTTGGTCTATTTGACTTAGTTTTCAAAGAACCAGCTCGTGTTCTGTCGAGTGTCTGTTCCGTTTCTGTGTTGTTCATTTCCGCTCTGACCCAACGATGTCCTTCCTTCCGTGCGCCCCGAGCTGGGTTTGCCCGTCCTTCCCAGCTCGCCTGGAGAGGCGTGCTGTTCGCTGCGGAGCCTCTCTGTCTCGGAGGCCCTTCCCTCTCAGCAGCCCGGGCTTTTCCGCGCGGGGCCGTTGAACAGCGTGCTGCCGAGTCTCGGGGTGGGGGGGGGGTACTCGTCTTTTCTCCAGCTCTCAGCCCGAAGCCGTCTGCTTCCAGGCCGTGAGGTCGCACGAGGGGCTGAATGCGGCTTCCGGGCTCCTGAGCCCCTGGAGGCTGGTCGATGCCCCGGAAGGTGGTCTGTCCCCGAGAACGACCCCCAGCACGTGGAGAAAAGGTGCATGCCGCCGTGTTCGCATAGAATGTCCGCTAAGCTGATCCCATCCCGGGACGGCACTTAAAAGGCTGTTGTCTTCCTGTTACTTTTCTGTCTGGAAATGATCCCGCTGTCCACCAACTGGACGGGAGGTGATTGCAGGTGTGTGCGCCCCCGCCCCCACCCCGATAGGACACCGCTCCGCGGTAGAGGGAAAGCGTCTGGGCGCGCACGGCGCCATGGGCTAGCTAACATCGCGTGACAGGCGCCACTCGCGGAAGACTTCGAGGCCTGTGGTGCCGTTTCTGTAGAATGGTCAGAAAAAGCAAAGTTACAGAGGCAGAAACAGCACTTGTCGGGGAAAACTGGGGAGGGAGGCAATGGGGAGTCCGCGGCCTCGTCGGCGGTGAAACTGGGAGACTCTGGAAATTTACGGAAAACCGCCGAACGGTGCACTTACAGTGGGCAAATTGTGAAGCAGTTACAATCTTCTTCCCTGAAGCTGTTTTAATAAGGGCTCAAAAAGCAGCGGAATCGCAAAGGGCAGAGCCCCGGTCAAGTCCGGTTTTGTCTGTTTAGACAAAGCTGCGCCCAAGGGCCTTGCTTTCCCAGCCTCCGACTCAACTGGCTCCGCTCTCGGCAGTGAAGGGTTATGGGAGATGCAAGCGCCCCCGCCCCCGGGGGGAGCCTGGCACTCCCGCGGGCCCCAGAAGAGGCGCGTCCACGCACCGGACGCGTGCGTTTCACTGGGGACGAGAACCGTGGAACTTGGGAGATGCCTTTGGCAGGACGCTGTGCCGGTAGTTCCGTTTGCCTGCCCAGCAGTCTCTCCTCTCAGCGCGCAACCTCACCTCTGCAGCCCCCGCAGACCGCGTCAGCTGCAGGGCTGGGCCTCCGCCCCTTCGAACCAGAGCAGCGAACGGCGTGGACGGTTGTTTCTCCCCGCTGGGGCGGCGGGGGAGTCCACGGTCAAGGGGCCGGCTGGGTCCTTGCCTGCTGAGCCTGTCTGTCTGGCTTACAGGTGGCCCCAGGTTCTCTGTGGCTGCACAGTGGGCGGGGGGGCGGGGGGCGGGGTGCAGAGCTCTGGCTTGGGGGGAGGCCCTGAAGCCAGAGTTCGGGCCCACGGGGGAGAGAAGGGCCCTTGTCCCTCCATGTCCGGTACGGCCCTGGGAAGGCCCCTCGAGGTCCGGGGCCCACTTCGGAGACAGAGCCCGGGAGAGGGACGAGCCCCCAGCGGGGTGCGGGTGCCGGGAGGGTCGGGGCGGCCCTGCAGGGGTGGGCCCAGGCGGTGGGGGGGGGGGTCGGTGGAGAGGGAGGAACGCTCGGTGGGCGAGGGGTTTCGCTTGTCCCAAACCCCTCACAGACGCGCGGCAGCATTCTCCCGCCCGCCTCCGCCCCCGTGTGACGCTGGCCCCGGCGGCGGCAGGATTCTGAGTGAGTCACCAGAGAAGGTCGAGGGAAGGGCTTGGCCGCTGGTCCGCGGTCTCCTTCCCTCCAGACTGGTGTCCCTCGCCCACCCGCAGGACGCCCCGTGCAGGGCAAGCTGCCGCGATGGGATCTTCCTGCAGCCGAACCTCCCAGGGGTGGGGGGGCGGGGGGGCCCTGAGACACCAGTCGGCCTTCCCCTCTGATGCCACGCGCAGCCGAGGTCGGTTCGGCCAGGGAGAGATTGGAGCGCGTCTCTCGATCTCCGTGAGGGGCCGCGCAAGGAGCCAGGCCGAGTGGGCGCAGCGCCAGCGTGTCCTCGGCGGGGGGGGGGACCGGCTCACCGGGCCGGCCTGCGGCCCTCGGGTCACGGGTCACGCCTGACAGGAAACATCATCTTCATGGGAAAATGCGGCGGAAAGGAAAATAGCCAGACTGTGCCTGCCCTCTCCGGCCCCCGGGGAGGCCGTCACGTCAGCAGAGAGAAGGCAAGGGGGGGCGGGGGGTGGAAAGGAAGCCGGGTTGGAAGCTCTGCCCCGCCCTGGTAGGAAGTTCCGGAGAGCGTGACCCCTTCTTGCTGGGCCTCAGTTTCCTCGCTTCCGGCGACACCCCGTCGGATCGTGGCTCGAGCCGAGATCCTGCGGCGCTGTGTCCAGGCGTGGCCCTGGCCGAGAAGCCGAACGGAGCCCAGAGAGAACGTGCCCGGAGATCAGTGTGGGCTTCGGGGAAGGCGACAGCTCGGACACGAAGAGCGGGGACAGTGGGGTGTCTGATGACGGGCAGGTGGTCCGAGGACCCGGCCCCGCCCCCGCCCCCCGCCGCCACCTCCGAGAAGGGGCCTCTGGATGTGGGTCACCCCCTGAGAAGAGCCTTTCCCATCTCTCCTTCCCAAACCGCCATCCCCGCCCCGTGGGGCCCCCTCTCGCCCAGGCGGAAGGAAATGCCTTCCATTTTCCCTGGTGCGCATCTCCAAAAAAAAAAAAAAAAAAAAAACAAATACCCCAAACACACAGTAGTTTAACTGTTCTTCGGTCGTCCAGCCTGGACAGGGCCGGACGAGGACGGCAGCTCCTGGCACGGACGGTGCCGCTGGAGAAACCCTGGGCCCGGCGGACGCAGGGCACCGGTGGCTGAGTTACCCTCCTGCCCACCCCCCCAACCCGAGCCTGTTGAACCCTGGTCCAAGGGCCCAGTGGGTCCCTGCATTCAGACTCGGGCCTGGGAGGGGGCTCTCCCCACCGACCCTCCCAGCTCAGCTCCGGAAGCCATGCTGGGGGAAAGGGCCCTTTGAAGCTGACTTTCGGATCGCCTGGGGGCGGCACCTCTGTGCCTGCCTGTCCGACGGGTGGTGAACCAGTCTCTGGATGGGCGGGGTCCTCCTCCCCCTTCCTCCCTGTCCGACCTCCCGCAGATCCAGGCAACGTTAGGAACGGGGGAAAGGTGGGCGCAGTCCGCCCCCACTCATTCCCGACCGCTGCCTTCCAGCGCTGATTCAGACGAGAAAGAAAACAGAACCGGCGCACAGATTTCAGAGCGTCCTGACCCGGGAAGCCTGGGGAAGTGGGAGGTTTTATCTCAAGGCTCTGAGAAGACACAGGGGACCCCCTGGTGTCTGTGATAGATGCGTGGCGGCCCCGGGAGCCCTGAGGGTCAGGGAAACGCAGCCGGTGCTGAGTGAGCCCCGGCAGCATCCGGACGGTGCCCTTGCACACGAAACCCGCATTACCGTCAGGGGTGGGGGCTGCTGCGGTTTCCCACAGCGGCCCCTTGATCGGCTCCAGCCGCTTGGCTCTTCTGCACGAGGAACTCGGGTCCAGGGTCACACCGGCCACTAGCGGCAAGTCCGGGACGACAGTTCTCCGTCTGTGGTTCCCTTCCACTGATAAAAAGTCCTTACCTTCCGCTCCCAGGAGACTGAAATCCCTGCCTCTTCCCGCTTGTTTGATGTCTGTCTCCAGAAGCCCCGACACCATGGCCCCTGTCCCCGGGGAGCACGGAGCGTCCGGGGAGCGGTCGTGCCGTGAACTTGGTTCTCAGGCCAGCGCCGACCCTGGTGGACGGACAGTGGGACCCGAGAGAATCGAGCGTGCCGGGCAGGTGCACCTGGGCGCAGGGCAGGTGGTTCCAAGTCTGTGTCTTTTGGAGGAAAGTTGTAAGAGGCGAAATGGGGTGAACAGCGTGACCTCGGGCAAATCCGCTGAGAACTGTTGGAATAAACACCGTCAGGCGGGATGTGTGGCTTTCGCGGAGCAGTTGACCCTGTAAGGAGGGCAAACGGACCAGCTACGGACGGAGGAAATATGTGTCAACCACGCGCTTGACAAAGAACTGCCAAGAGCCAGCAGTCGTAAGACCAAGGACACGGCAGGACAGCGGGCAGAAGACACAGAGAGACATTTCGTCGGGCGGCGTTCGTGGGCGGTGGACGCGCACCGGGATCCGCGTTTAACGTCGTCTGCGGAGCGACGACCCCACCCACAGCAAGGTGCCCCCGCGCGGGCGCCAGAAAGACCTGGACGAGGGGCCAGGGGCACCCAGTGTCGCCCAGGATGCGGAGAGACCAGCTGTCCCTGGGTGCCGACCGGGACGTGAGATGGGAGAGCCGCGCGCGCCAGGCGGACGCCGTGGCGGTTTCTTCGAAAACCGAACGCGGGACATACCGCCCACCGTCACGCTTCGGGCGTTCACCCCAAAGGAACGACCGTGTGTGTCCACAGGAGACTCGCGTGTGGGAATGTCCACGGCAGCTTTCCCCGTAACCACCCAACGGGGACGGCCTTTTGCGCACCTTTCTGTGGGGGGCGTTTGAACACGGGGCTCCGACATCGATGGAGGGGAGGGGAGGGGAGGGGACCTCACGCACGGCGGCTCGGCGGCGGCTCAGGAGCGGGGGGGGGGGGGGGAGGCGGATCTCAGAAGGTTACACGCCGGGCGAGTCCAACGAGTGAAATTCTCAAAACGACCGAATGACGGAGCTGGAGGGCGTCTTCATGGTCGCTGTGGGCCACGCAGGGGTGACGCCGTCACGGGGCAGCTGGGCCTCGAAATCGCCAACCCGAGGGTGGCTCTCCGAGCCCGGACACGCGAGGACTCCGCTGCGGAGAAAGCGGAGGCGGAGAAGGTGAAGCAGCGGAGCACGAGCCCCAGGCCCGGACACGTTTAGGGGTCTGTGGGAACAGGGAGAGGCTGCCCGGGGGGACCAGGCTGTGGCCGCAGGGGGTGAGAGCAAGGGGGCGGGAGAGGCTTTCCTTGCTCTTATTTTCGTCGTCGTAGTTTTAGTACTTTATTTTTTTAAAGATTGATTGATTGATTGATTGATTTTTAGACAGAGGGGAAAGGAGGGAGAAAGAGAGGAAGAGAAGCATCCATGTGTGGTTGCCTCTTGCACGCCCCCTACTGGGGACCTGGCCTGCAACCCAGGCCTGTACCCTGACTGGGAATCGAACCGGCGGCCCTGAGGTTCTCAGGCTGGCACTCAATCCACTGAGCCCCACCAGCCAGGGCAGTTTTATGGCTTTAAACGTGGAAAGTGTTCAAAGGAAAGTTTGGGTGTGTTTGTGAATGCCTTGGAGACAGGGCATATCTTCTCTTGCTTAGTCTGGGGTACTTTTTGCAAACCCCAACTCCACCGGGGACCCCCCCTTCTTAGAGGGAGAGCCCCTTAATTCACGGAACGCGGCGGCCAACAGAAATGTGACGAGGGAAAAACACCGAAACTCTGTCACTAGACAGCGTGCGAGACTGGACCCTCCCTCCCAGAGATGCCCACTGTCCAAAGGGGAGGGAGGGAGGGAGGGGCCTGCTTCTCCGCACGGCGCCTCCGTCTTCCTAGCTTCGCTCCCAGGGGAGACGCACAGGCTGGTTAAACACCCAGAGACGCCCCACCCCTCGCCCTCCTGAAAACCCCCTCACTCGTGACCGAGCCTTGGGCAGAAATCGTCTGTAACTTTTATGCCCAGATTTTTTCCCTTTTATGGATGGACTCGTGCAGATCGTAAATTCAAAGGCCCTGGGAACCTTACAGGCCATTCATTCTTCTGCTCTCCGCCGACCGTCTGTTGATGAATTCCTGGCCCCACCGACCTCGACGGAGTTGGCACTTTTCTAACACTAACAATAGTTTCCATTTTTTCGAGGTTTTCGGCCAAGAGCGTTGGCCACGCGAGGTGCGCAGGAAAAGGCCTTTCCTGTCCCCGGACCGGACCGTGGGAGTCCACTCCCGCGCCGGCCACACCGAGGGTCCCCGGGCCTGCCGCAGCCGCTGCCAGCCGGTGGCCCTGAGCAGAGGGGGCCCTGGACTAGGTGACTCGCACAGACAGGGCGCCGGGTCCCCGTCGAAGCTGTGTGCCGTCCACCGCCTCTGAGGTCTGCTGGGCAGGTGGGCCCCGGAGGCAAAATTCCCGAGACACGCGGACACTCACAGGCCGCTCACCGCCCCGAGTGCCGATGTCCCTGACAGGCCTGTCACTCGCTCCTCTGCGCACCCACTGGCGTCATTTCGCAGCCGCTCTGACTGTCTCCGCAGAGCAAATCTGCAGCTGGTGTCCCCGGAGTCTCTCTGTGCGGAGCATCAGTTTCGCCGGCCAGTGGCTGCCCCCGCACCCTC
Organism: Glossophaga mutica; assembly: GCA_039655065.1. Taxonomy (NCBI): domain Eukaryota; kingdom Metazoa; phylum Chordata; class Mammalia; order Chiroptera; family Phyllostomidae; genus Glossophaga; species Glossophaga mutica. The sequence goes on from CM077316.1 coordinate 53,302,361, forward strand.
AGCCTGAGCCAAGTTTGCGGGTGACTTGGGGCCCAAGGGCACCTTGGGACTCGGCACCCGGGTCAGCCGAGACCCACTGGTTCCTCTGGGAGCTGCGGCGGGCTGTGCCCGCCGCCCGGGACGCGGGTCCCAAGCGAGGAGAGCGAAGCAGCGCACGCAGCATGCCTGGGCGCTCGGCGACCTTGGCCCGCATCGCCCTCACACCGCCCCACGGCCTGCCCTCGGCCCCCAGGTCCCCGGAGGGGGAGCAGGCACGCAGGGCGCGGGCGGCTCCATCTGCCCCGTTCTCCCAGCTGCACGTCGCGAGAGGGGCAGGCTTCCCAGCCCTCCGCCCTTGTGAGCGAGCGGACAGGCAGGCGGCCCCCACCTGGCGCAGGTGGGCCGCTTCCTTGCCCCCGTCCAGCGAGTGGAGCGGACCCTGCTCTGCCCACCCCCGCCCCACCCGACCTGCAGATGCCCCCAGTCGGCCCCAGGCCCCCGGCCACCACCTCCACGCCGGCCCTGCCCGCACGCTCTGCGTTTTGTGCTGTGCGGACCAGCTGCCCGTGAGGCTGAGTCTCCGCCCCTTTGTCCCTGCTCCCGCGAGCCCACGGAGAGCCGAGGCGGGGAGCGCCGCACGTGTGTCCGGGGAACGCTCCCTCCTGACGCGCTGGGTCCCTGTTGCCCGCCTGGAACAGAGGCTGTCCGCCTCTCCGAGTCTCCGGTCCTTCCACCGGGGCCGGCTTCCTTGAACGCGAGTGGCGGCTGCTCCTCCCCGCCCCCCCACCCCGAGGTTTGCCACAGGACACGGCAGAGCCTGGCCAGCTACCTGTCACCTCGCCCTGCCCGGCCACCGAGCTCCGTCTGGGCTCCAGGCCACCTGCGGGGTGTCAGGCGTCATTACGGGAAATGGGAGAAACACAGCGCAGGAGCCTTTGATCCCAGGGCCTGGCCGTCGTCCGCCTCAGGGCCCGGGACGCCACGGCGCAGGGACACGGCGCAGGGACGCCCGCTAACCACATTAAAGGCGGGGCGCAGCGCCTGCTGGGGGCTGCTGGCCTCGCCCGGATCTAATCAAGAAGGAGATCTTATCTCTGCTCTGCCCGCACGGCCGCGGTGGGGGCCGGGGAGCCGGGGCCTCGAGACCCGCCCTGTGGCGGTCCCCACGCACCCCTCAGGATGCGATCCCGGACTTTCAGCGATGCAAATCCTTTCTCTTCCCCAGGAGAGGGGGTGGAGTCCAGAGACGGGAAGACTCGCCCCGCCTGGCAGCCCACGGGGGAGCCAGAGCAGGGGACGCCGAGAAACCAGGGCGGCTGATGGAGAGAACCAGCGTGGCCGCCCGTCGTCGGGGCCCGGGCGGGGAGAACGGGGTTAAAAGACCGAGAACGTTGGTCTCGGTCTCCCCGGGAGAACACGGAGTCTGTTGGGCTGCGACAGACAAGGAGGTCCCTCGGGGGGGAGGCACTTTTCCAGGACAGGAATTTTATAATTTCATAGACATAAGAGAGTCCGCTTCCCCCCAACCGCAGGGCGATTTCTGTGGCTGAAGCGGCCCGTGGACGGTTTGAAGGGGGTTCGGTGGCGTCTGAAGGTGGTTCAGTGCACTGTCATTGGGTTTGTTGGCCACGCAGCCGATCGGAACAGTGACTGATTGTGTTCCAAACTGGTCTGGAACCGGGGCTCTCCCTGTCCCAGAGGATGGGGTCGGGGACAGTGGCCCCAGATCGGCCCCGGCAGGCCGGCCAGCGCACCGACCACGGGGAGCTCGCCCCCTCCCATCACCCAGGTGCCCCTTAAACCACCCAGGTGGCTGCCTGATGCACCTGAGAGATGCCCCAAATTTCAGGAATTTTGCCACTGCAGCGAATTCCTAGGCGTCAGCGGGGAACCCCAGATTCCTCGTGGGCTGGGTCACCCCAAGGCACCTCGGCGAGCCGGTCTTCTGTGAGGTGGGGTGTTAGGAAGGGCCTGTGTATGTTCTTCGTTGCAAATGGCTCTTGCACTGTTAACTGCTGCCCACATGGGGGGGCGTGACCTCGGCGAGCTCCCTGCAGAGGGTCACTGTCACAGCGGGACCACGCAGACCACAGAAGCTGATCGCGCTGCTGTGAGCCGAGCACGCCCTGGGTCAGGCGCCTTGCGCACGGGGTGCAGCAGAGGGGGCCCCCGCTGCAGTGCGGTCGGTCGGGCAATCATACGAGGGCGGTAATTTGTGGTTTTACTTCGAACACTTCACCTAAAATGTCCATGGTGCGTTTCAGTGTGGCATTGCTGCGCTGCAGAATGACACGCTAACGACCTTGTCATAAAGTAACAAAAACGGGCGTCCTCTGTGCAGGCCCCGTGTGCCGCCGTGGCCGGTCGACGCAGCCGCCCTTGGAAATCGATTACCCTCACGTCTACGGGGAGGGATCAGAGCTCCGAGAGGCAGGACGGTGAGGGGCGGCACCCGCAGGAGCAGCTGGCACCCCAACCGCGACACGGGCAGCGCCAGCCGTTCCGGAAGACATGCCTGAGTCAAAGGGAGGGTCCCGACCTCCAGGGCCTGACAGGGTGCCCGGGCCCCGGGGTCTGCAAGAGTGTCCGTGCGTCAGAAGCAAAGTCTTCGAGGAGAGTTTAACGGGAGAGGCAGCTGGAAAGGCTCTTTAAGAAGATGCAGTTTTGTGAATCACCCACAGAAGGACGATTTCTACAAGTTGTCACGGGCAAAGGGAATCTGGGCAAAGGGTAGTTTCTGGGTTTGGCAGGATCCCGAGTGAGTCTTTGGGGGTGAGACAAAGTGGCTCAGAAGTGAGCTGGAAAGGTCTTTCGGGGCACACATCGACTGGCCCCCCACCCGGTACCGACGTCCCCGCGCCTGACCGCTAGAATGAGAGGACAGTGCGTGGGGTGGGGTGGCAGGGGACCGGTCCGCCTAGGCACAGGCCCGGGGGCCCAGGAGCAGAGACCAGAGCGGCTGAGGCCACCAAGCCCGAGGGGACCCTCCCCCCACATCGCAGGGAGTCTGCGCAGACAAAGGCTCTCCACGCTCCTGCCCCCGCCGGCTCCTGTCCCCCGTCTTCACCGCGTGGGCCCCCGGTCGCACTCCCTGCCTCCTGGTCCCTGAGACCCAGGGCCTGCTTCGGTCAGACGGAGGGGCGGGGCCGGAGCGCCACCCTCCTGTGCGGACGCTCACGTCTCCGCCGCAGGAGCTGCGACCCTGGGGCCGCGCTGCGGGAAGAGCCGGGGAAAGCTCGGTGTAATTGCACCAAAACCTGGACACTGCGGGCCCAGCTCCATTTGGAACTCCAGGGCTCCGTCCAAAATCAGCTTTCTGTCCGTGTGGGAAAGCAAGAGGGTGGGCAGCGTGCGGGCAGCTGGCAGCCCGGCCCCGAGTCCTACCAGGGGACGCGAGGCTCAGAGGGAGGGTCTGCTTGGGGGAGCAGGGACGCCCCTTAATCTCCTCGCGACCGTTCGAGGGAGGGAACAAACCACCGCCTGGCCCGTAAGCCGCCGAGGGCTGGGAGCAAACAAACAAAACCGGGAAAAGCCCCCTTGCTCCGAGGGGCAGCTCCGGGAAGCAGCAGGGATGCTAAGGGAGGAGGCGGAAGATGAGGGAGTGCGCCGGTTTGCAAAGCTGGGGGGCCAGGGGCTCGGGGGAGGGTCAGGCGGCCGATGACCTCGGGTGGGGGGGGTGTGCTTGTGTGTGTGGCCCAGTCCAGGCGCTGAGGTCAGTGGCACCTCGGTTCCCGGGACAGCCGGGTCACGTGCAGACCTCCAGGGGGCGAGTGGGGCCCGTTCTCACATCTCGAGGGAGGTCGTGCTCCGCACAGGAGCCCGTCACCGAGAAGGGGGCGGGTGACGCTCAGCGGGGCTCCGCGGTCAGGCAGGCCCCTGTTCCTCCCATCTAGCTCTCTCCACGTGGCACCCTGGGGCGAAGCTGCAGACTTTGGAGGGATGGGCCTTTATTTAACGATCTCACCTCTACGGGCAGAAGCAGAGAGTGACTGATGCAAGCCCCCCCCACGTGCTTTGGGGTCCCCAAGACAAACCGTGTTCCCTAGGCAACCTCAGGATGCGGAAGCCGCACCTCGGGTTTGAGGCAAGTCGCTGCAATTGCCTGGTCCCAGAGCCGGCGTGTTAGACGCGCAGGGAGCGGGCGGCTGTCCGTGCAGCCCCTCACCTGACGGGGGAGACACACCTGCAGAGGCTGGAGGCCGGGCGGGCCTCCGTCCGTGGGGGGGGGTGCAGCCACTCCGAGGCACTTGGCTCTGAACGATCAAGACAGGCTTTGTTTCTGAAATGTCCCCCAGCACCCGGCCGGGCGGTGTTTGTGCTGGGAACATACACTCACAGGATGTTCCCGCCACAGAAAGTCTTTATCTGGGGAGGGAGCGGGGGAGGGCCCGCCTCCGGAGCAGCCTGCTGACCTCGGGGACAAACACCGCATCAGGGTGATTGCCCCCGAGAAGCAGCTGCCACAGACCGCGCTCACTGTCCGTTCCCTTCGGAGGCAGGAGGGGGCTCCTTGTTTCCAGCATCTTCCTGAGGCAAAAAGCGCGGAGCGGGGACTGGACTCCGCCCCACGTCTGATAGCGCGCGAGCTGCACGGGGCTCCGGGAATGTCCGCGGGCGTCCCTGGTCTGGCTCTGCCACGGAGCGGGGATTGGGGGGGCACCCCTGAGAGAGAAACGCTTACCAGCTGAACCACGTGTGGGGCCCCCGTCCCGGTCCTCTGGGAACCGAGTGGGAAGAGCGGCCGAGCGCTTCTCCGAGGCTTCCGTGCCGTCCCCTCCTCCACGGGGAGACCGCAGCCACCGCTCCGCCCTGTCCCCTGTCCCCGTCGCCCCGCATTCCCCTCGAACGGTCACCTGTCTTTGACCTTCCACTTGGCCTCGGGCGGGGCGGCCTCCCCTGCGAGCCTCAGCCATCGCTGTCTCCCAATCACCCGCACCTTCTGGAAAGAACCGTCTGTTCACCGCGGCACCGTCCTCCGCGCCCGCTCACTCGCGAATCTCTCCCCGGTGGAGCTCCGTGTCATCTCCCGGCCGCTCTCTTGGTCGGCTGGTGGGAATCAAACTGGGACCCGGGTCCGCTCCTCTTCCTCCGCCCGCTCCCGCCTCAGTTTGCAGCCCCCGGGCCTGCCTTCGTGTGGCTCTCCCGGGCGCACGGTCCAGAGTTGGACTCTTCGTCCCCCAGCCCTGCCTCCGGCTCCAGCCAAGCCCCCAGCGCACGCCTGGGGTGAAGTCCGACACCAGCCCGTCACGCCGTCCGTGACACCCGGGACATGCTCAGGAGACCACTGTGCAAAACACAGAACCCCGCCCGCCCCCTCCCCCCCCCCCCGCCCCGCTGCAGGGGCCAAAGACCAGGAGCAGATGCAGTGTCATGGGAAACTGATTGGAAAAACCAATTGCACCTGTCAATTGTAATGGGGAAAAAGCATCCAAGCAAAAAGAATGCGAAGGCAATGAAGCAGCACATTGTACTCATAAAACTAAACCAAGGATAGTTCCCCAAATGGGTCCGGTAGAAATCGTAGAAAGTCAATGTATCGCTCTTAAAGTTTTAGGAACGGAAACGCCTCGTGTTAAGGGTAAACGGGAGAGCCGCCACAGCCGAACCCAGAGTCCGTGGGCCGGCAGAAAAGCATCAGACAGTCCTTCCGAACGTTGCCCAGGAATTGGACGGGACGGAAGCATCACGAGGGGGGGTGGAGGGTGACGGCCGACCCCGCCCACCGCCCACCGCCCACCTCCCACCGCCCACCGGAAGGAAGCCGGCCGCCAAGACAGCAGAGACCCGCGAATGCCGTTCCGGGCAGAGCGAGGCAGGCAGCGGCTCGCACCACGGACAGACTGGGATCCCCGCGTGGACCGCCCGCAGTGCCGGGCACCACCAGGCCTTTCTGCTGGACAGGGAGGGAACCCCTGGGGACCCCGGGCGGGCCTCACAGGCCCGCAGCCAGGCTCACAGGCTACCTGGGCAGGCAGCAGCATCGTAACAGATGTCAGAGGCGCACACATGGCACCCTCCCAGTGAGTGCTCTGTGGAAAGGAGCTGAATTCCACAACTAAGACTCCAAAGCCAGCCTACCTTTTTTTTTTTTTTTTTTTTTTTAGAAATACAAGGTTTTGGAAAGTCCGCACCCACAGATCCTCACTGACAGAAACACTAAACCAAGAGGAAAGCGAATGGAGAAAGCAAAGCAGGGGACACAAAGTAACTGCGGGTAGAAACATGGGGGAGGGGATGAGGGGCCGCTGCCTAGCAACTGTGAAGAACTAAAGAAGAAACAGTAACTCACGGCTCCGGGGGCTGCTTTTCTTCAGCGGGACAAGAATAACCGGCAGAAGGAGGTGCGCGGGGAGCTTGGGCTGCTGTGATTTATTTGAGGAGAGGAGAGAGTTCCTTAAGTGATGCTTCATCTTTAATTGAATATCCATATTAAAAAATCTCTGGGTGGCTATTAAAATAATGGAATGTGTAACTACCGAATGAGTCCAGCCTAATAGGAGGGAATAAATAAACTCAGTGTTTAGAAAAAGGAGGGAAATGTTCACACGACATAGGATAGTAAGATATCCACGTATATTATTGATCACCAATTATTACGGAACGTAGAATATTGGATTTGAAACATGGCGATATGTTTTTTAATTTAAAAAAGACCCAGAAATGATGAACGAAGGCCTCTATTAATCAAAACAAAGGTGAGGTAGAAATGGTAATATCAGACAGGAAAGATCTTAGAGCAAAATTCATCGGAAGAGACCATCACAGGTCTGATACACAGATTCCTAAAAGCCACTCAGTGAAAAGGCACCAAAGCTTTGTAACATCCAACAGTAAAGCTTTAAAATATGCAAAGCAAATGCTACTAGTTGATAGATTTTGAAAAATCCATCTCGTATTGAAAATACTAACTTGTGTCCACGGATAGACCAATGAATCATCCGAACAGTTCGGGTGCGTGGGGCCTCGCCTGTCTCTGCCAAGAAGAAAATGCGCATTCTTCCAAGCAGATAAGGAACATTTACCAAAAACCGAATAGACAGCAAATTTCAACAGAATTTGAAATGTCCAGACCTCATTCAATTACAGACCTCACTCAATTTCAATCCACAGTGGAAAAAGTCTTACTTTAAAACTTACACTGTTTGAAAGTAAACTACAAAAACAGCCACACACCCCCACCCCCGCCCCGAATTTCTTGATAATCCGGGGTTGGAAGGATCATACCACGAAAATTACAAATTTCCGAATGTTGATACATTAGCCTAAATACATTGTAATTCATCCCCTGGAAACTCTGAATCGGTGGGTCCCGCGGGAAGCCCCCCCTGGACAAAGCCCCGGCTCCAGGTGGGCCCCCATCCCCGGGGACCAGCAGGCCCCGCCCTGGAATTAGCAGCTGCCGTCCTGGTGGAGCCGGCAGAGCCCCAGGCGCCCGCAGGCCTGGGAGGAATGCAGCCCCCCCCCGCCCCCCTGCTCCCCTGGCTCTGGATTGGCCGCCGGCCCCCGGGCGGCGGGGCAGGGCCCGCTTATAGTCCGCAGCGGCCGGCCCGGGTTCAGTGCCCAGTGCAGTTCGGGAAGAAAACTCGCTCTGCTCAGATCCTGTGCTCCCAGCTGAAGAGTCAGCCGCCAACATGTGCAAAGGCCTTGCAGCCTTGCCCCAGTCCTGCCTGGAGAGGTGAGAACGGGTTTGGCTTCAGGGGGCATCTGCTCTGGGGAGGGCACCCAGAGGTGGCAGAGGGCCCCGCGGGGGCCGGGGAAGCAGGGGAGGCAGGGGCTGGGTTGCAGCGGGGGAGTCGGGTCTCCTGGGTGCCCCACAGAGGGTTTGCGGAGCCGGGCCAGGAGGGGGACTTGGCAGGGCACCCCCGCACCGTGCGGTGCCCTGAGCATCTGCCGAGGACACGCACCTGCTCTGTGGCCGCGAGTGCGGCCTCCCGGACGCCGAGTCACGCTGCCAGGCCGAGCCCCCTGCCCTGTTCCCGTGTGTGAGCACCCAGCAGGCTGCGTGGCATCTCGGCGCCTCGGTTTTCCCGTCTGTAAAATGGAGCCCAGCGCGTCGGCTGCAGGCTGGTCGGGAGGGTCGCCGACTGGACAGGGAATGGCCGGACTGGTCTGGCGCCTGCAGGTCCCGCAGGAACGCGAGCAGGGAGGGAGGGCGGTGGGCTGGGGGGAGGCGGGGGGCTTCTCGTCTCTCGACCCTGCCCGGGGGGGAGCAGCCGGAATGCCGGGCGGAGCAAGGCCCTGGGACAGGAGGTGGTTTACTGGCCACTGTTCCTCTCAGGGGGGCGGACACGCCCCAGCGGCCCCCAGCTCCCCTGAAGCTGGACGCTATTCTGGGGGGGTGGTCCTAGGTGGGCTAAGCCATCGGGACCCGTGTCCAGCTGGTTAGGAACTTCACCCCAGCGATCCCAGCTGACGCTCCGGAGGAGGGGCTCCTCCTCGAATTTCTGAAGCGTGCGTTCGGTCTGAGTTTGGGCTGAGCCGTGGTTACAGGAGGGAACGGAGGGGGGCCTGCGCATCCTGACGCCGTCCGCAAGGCGCCGGCGGTGTCCCCCCACGAGGGCCGTGCGGTTGGTGGGCAGCCGAGACTCCTCACGCCCCCAGTTCAGGTCTTCTTGTTGGCGGCTTTTACCCCAGAAATAGCCCCCAAAGGATGGTGAAAGAGACGGCCTCGTAGCAGAGGGATTTGTCTCCCAGGATGCTGAGCCTGCACACAGAGCCCGCCCTCACCCCCTGTTGTCAAAGCGAAGGTTACTTTGCACGGAGATGCATAACAGTAGCTCGTTAGGCTCTCGTGGTTAGATTGTAACCAGCGAGGCGATACTGGCCATCAGACCAGCCTGGGAGGGCAGGCGTCCCTGTTGGTGGCTCTCAGCCTGTCCCTCGCTCTCCAGAAAGCCCGAGGGCGGGAGAACCGGGTAGGCGAGCGGCGCCCAGAGGCCCCTGGTCGTGAGGTGGTGCCCGACCGACCGTGTCCCCTCCCAGTTGTGCAGCTCCGAGAATCCCAATCCGCCCCACGCAACCCGAACGGGCGCCTTTCGCCCTCTTGCCCCCTGAAACTGTTCCGTCCTTGCCGGTCGTGGCTAGAGCCACCTGGTTATCCCCTGGCGCCTCCGCGGTGGGGGTGACCGCGGCCTGCGGCACACCGCCTGGCGTCCGGGGAAGGATCGCGCGGCGCTTGCCGAACACTCCGCATCACCGCCGACATTGCCTTCGTGCGCCTGTCACCGTGCATCGCGGTCCCCGAGACGTTCCTGTCCCTGCTTCCGCCCGGCGCTCTGTAGCTGAGGCACTGTCACCACTCACAGTCCCGCTTTGGGTCTTCCGATGCGGCCGATTCCTACGCGGCCCGGCGCGGCTGCAGGTCCCGGGGAAGGTCGTGCCGTGCGCTCGCCGAGGAGAGGCCATTGGTGCCTGGGGCTCCCGCGCCTCTCGCTTTCCCGGCACGGGGCAGAGCCTGCCTTACTGTGCGTGACCGCCGTAGACGCGGTGACCCGTCCAGTCGCGGTGCCGCCGCAGGGGTGCCGTGGGGACGGGGCACCGGGGAGCCGCGGCGCTGGCAGCCCGCACGAGTGGCGGCCCCAAACCTCCCGTCCCCGGCTCTGCTCGCCCCCCCTGCCCCCCACACCTTCCATGTCTCCGGGCTACTAAGGGAGCCCGGGCGAGCCTCGGGCGCTCCAGGTCAGGGTGTTTCGCGTGCGCACAAGACAAATTAGGGCCCCACACGCGCACTTGCACCCCTGTTGCAGAGCAATCTGTTTTACGGCAAGCTCTCCGTCCAACGCACACGCCACCGTCCGTCACAAAAGCCCCGGTGACAGCAGACGCTGTCGGGTGGTGGTCCGCTCTGCGCCCGCGAGCCGCTCATCTCTCTCCCCGGGGCTCTGTCTCCTGGGGTGCGACGTGGACGTCGGGTGACTTGCTCCCTGGTGTCCCTCTCGAGTCTCACCTCGTTCACATACCACCAGGCACGGCTGGTGCCAGGGACGAACCAGAGATGCGCTGACGGGCGCACTCTCCTGATTAATTTCTCCCCGAAGGTTCGGGAGCAGGAGAGTCGACGGTTGACGCATCGCCCAGAAGGAGCCCAGCGCTGCGCCGAGCGCACCGCTGTGGGCGATTTACAGGGATGCGACTTCGGCTTCGTCTACAGGGAGCTTTAATCTCAGGAAGCGTTTCTGTCTCCACGTCCAAAGAGGCATTAACCGGAGGCCGCTTTGATGTATTTATAGGAGCTGTTCTTTCTTTACATATTTAGATCTTTGAGACGATTGCTGATGAAAACTCAAAGTTGACCTTGCATGTTTTTATATATTTAAAGAGAACAATAATCTCAGCATCTGAGCCGCCCGTGGCCACCCCCCCTCCAGCCCCGGGCTCCGGCCACCCCGGGGCCTGTCGGAGCCTGTGTGGGGGCGGACCAGACAGTGGGGGGACAGAGCTGAGTCAGCTGAAGGGCTTATTTTTGACCAGTGATTAATCAGCCTGCAATTGCAGCCTTCTTCTGAAAATTCACTTGATTCCCGGAGCCTCTTGAACTTCTCCAAAGGAGATTATTTTTTAAAGTGAACAGCGCTCTGGGAAATGAGGAGAGTATTCTGACTTATAAAGGGTTATTGTTAGGGTTCCCAAAAAGGCACCCTATCAGCGGGCGGCCAGCGCGGTGATGACCTTGTTTGTCCACCACCGTTGACATCCTGACGCCAGGTGCGCAGTCTCAGCGGACGCGGGCGGGGAGGGACAGCGACGGCCGAGCCGCGGACGGAATCCGCCCCGGGGCGGAGATCCGGGCCACGAACCCCTCACCCGTGCCGCGTGGGTCGGATTCCTGCTGAGGTCCCACGGCTGCTGCTGGGGGGGACGGTGACCCGCAGTCCCTCCGGCTCAGCCGACTCCCGTGGGGCATGCTGGGACGGTTGGGAGCGGCACACAGAGTGTGGGGAAGTCCGAGCTCTGGTTCGTATTTTACTGAACGTTCGATTCCCTCCCCGCCCCGCACCCGGCGTCTCTGGTTCGTGTGGGTCGCACGTGGGCGGTTTAGGGCGGGACGGCTCCTGGAAGCAGGACCCCTAGTTAACGACTCTTCCCGGCGGGGGGGGTCGGCCACGGAGGGGCCCAGGCTCCGGGGTCGGCAGGAGTCCACGGAGCGTGCTTCCTCCCGAGCCCTGGGGTCCCCTGAGGGAAAACACGAGCGTGGCGTGACCTGGAGGCTGTGGCGGTTACCTCACACCGACTCTGGCCCAGCGAGGACGGACCCTGGACGGTCCGAGGAGTCGGGAGGCAGCGGTGGCAGCCGGCAGAGCTCCGGCTGAGCGTAGGGTCACACCTCCCAGGAACGGGTGGGAACCGGGGGCTCTCGGTGCTGGAGGGGGAGCCTCGTGCTAAATCCGGTTGCAAAGGTTTCGGTGCCGCTCTGTGGTGTCGGGGCAGCGAGCGAGCCGTCTAACGAGCCGTCTAACGAAGTGAGGGCAGTCACTGGGAGAGCCCTCGTGCCCGCCCTCGCCGATGAAACGGGGTGGGCTGTTCCTCTGGGTGCTGCTCAAAGCTCCGTGCTGGCCTTGGGTAGGCGGCCCGGGGAACTTGCTAGGAGATCCCCCCCCACACGGAAGAAACAGGAGCCAGGGCCCTGGGTGCTGGGGCCCCTTGTGAGGGAGGAAGTGCCCCAAGTTCTAAGCAAGCAGGGGCGAGTGGGGTCCCGGGGGCTCAGGGAGCCTGTGGTTCAGGGAAAACCGGGCCTGACAGTCACACAGGGCTCAGGACGGCTCCCGAAAGGGCCAGCGGCCGGCCAGGCCCGGACAGACGAAGGGGCGAGGGTGCAGGCGGCAGCCCCATGCCCACACCCCACTTCAGCTTCTGTGCACCCTCCCCACCTTCTCTCCAGGCCTGGAGGGGACGCCGAACTTCCCGCCCCAGGGCCCCCCACCCCTGCAGACCCTCCAGTGCCCCCCCACTCCCCACTCTCGAGATTCAAGAGAGTCGTGCAGGGCAAAGATTGTTATCTCCTCGGCCTGAAAATTAAAGCACCGAGAAGACAGCCTGTCCTTGGCACGCAGTGGGTGCTCGATGGCCGTCGAGGGTGGGCGTCGCCGAGCCGAGCTGCCATTTGTCCCGCAGACCCGGCCCAGCTCCAGATTCTGACGGGTCGCCTCCCCCTCGCCCTCCTCCCTGGGTCTGGGCTGGGCCGCACCGCCCGAGTCCCGTGCAGCCCGCTGTCCGAGCCCAGAGCCTTGCGTTTGGAAGGACGCTGGGTGGACGGCCTGGCCTGTCTCCTGTCACGGGAGAGATGGCATCTAGGGACGGTTTGGGTGGCGGGGGCCAGCGCTAATGGCGTTCGTCCATCCTGCTGGCCGGGACGCGAGGACCTGAACCGTAATTTGTCGGCTCAGGACCCCTCGTGACAGGAACCAGGATGCGGCTGGAGGGCAGAGGTACCAGGTCCCCGTCTTTCCCCCCTAAGTTCCGGTCGGTTCTCAGACAGCAGGGGTCTGCGCGGCGTTTTAAAGGCAGAGCCCCCAGGGTGGGTGGGTGAGACCATGGAAGCCTGATGGACAGAGGGTTTTGCCGTTGCCTTAGACGGCGACTCCTAAGATGACACCTTTTAGGGACGTTGAAGAAACCCGGAGTAAGGAGGGGTGCGGGTTCAGCCCACCCTCTGCCTCTGCCTGGCCCCGGGGACAGCAGTGAGGGAGGAGTAGGACCTGGGGGTGGGGGTGGGGGGGGGCTGCCCCGGTCCTTCCTCGCTGTGTGTGCCTGGGAACGTGTCTGCACCTCTCTGGGCATTCTCTGCGAAGGAGGGCGTGGGTCTCCCCGAGAGAGAGGCTGTGGGAATCAGTGACATGGCGGTCACGCTGATGGCTTTCTGTGCCTCCTCATCATAACCGCGTCTGTTACAAATGGTGCGGAGGAGCCCTGGCTGGACGCCTCAGCGGGTTGGAGAATCATCCCTCGGACCAAAGACGGCCAGCGCGCAGGTTCGATGCCAGTCCGGGCGCGTCCAGGAAGCAACAGGTCGAGGCTTCCCTCTCCCTCCTTCCCTCCCTAAAATCCGGAAAAACATATCCTCGGGCGAGGGATAGGACGACGATGAATTTGTGAGATGGCACAGTATTTTTACCCGTACTTCACCCAGAACTCTCTCAGCGGGTCCCTCTCTTTACAAACCATGCCAACGCCTCGTAAAACACAGGGAGGCGTGGAAAGCCACGCTCGTACGCAAAGACGAACAATTCTTCCACGTCGGGCGCCGTGCCGGCGGCGTCTGGACTCCCTCACGCTCTCCTGGCAGCTGGAACATTTGAATCAGGAGCCAAACGGGGTCCCACGTGGTCTTCTCTGGGGTTGAACTTCATCGCCGTCAGGTGGAGAAGCGCTCGCTGTGGCCGAGGGTTCTTTCTGCCAGTAACTGGCCCCCGGTTGTGTAACCCGCACTCGCAACACAGTCAGGACCGGGGAGCAGAGAGGCCGGGGTTCTGGGAGTAGAACCCTCCGAATTCGGGTGTTTGGGGGAGCGGACGAGGGAGGCGTCCACTGTCACCAAGAGCGTGGCCCAGGGGCCGGTCGCCCTCCCGTCGGGTCCTCTTGCTGGCTGCCTGGAGCTTCTCATCTCTTTGCTAAGCTCCGCGCCCCCGCCCCCGCCCCCGACGGGGGGGGCGACCCCGACCCCTGCCCCAGGCGGCTTTCACACAGTCACCCCTCCCCCAAGGCTGAAGGGGGCCCCCCAGGGGCTCCCACTGAGTGGGGTAAGAGCCTCTGAAATCCCCCTCATCGACAGGCTTTCTCTCGGTCACTTCTTCCTCCTTGCACACGTTTGCCGAGCTGGCTTCTCAGATGCCAGCGTGACAGGCTCTGTACACCCAGACTGGGGGGCAGGAAGGGCGGGGGCGGTGTGCTGGGTGGGGCCCGGGGGTCCTGAGCTGGAACCGCCCCCCACGCCCTGTAGGCAGAGGTTTTCTCAGCCCACAGGGGATGGAAAAGGCTCTAAATTCTTTTCAGTTGTCCTCCAACGTCCCCCTGTCCACGGAGGACAGCCGGGTGCCCCTCCCGGAGCAGGCAGGCCTGACAGTTGTCAGGGTGCTGAAGTGGGGGGCGGGCAGGGGTGGGACCCCCGCTCCCTGCAGAGCCAAAGGGGAGGCTCGGAAGGGACTCGAGGACGGCGCTTCGCCGGGGACGCTGGGAAGTGAAGGGACAGCAGTTGGCAGGGGCAGGAGGGCGGGGGGCCGTCCTGGGGGGCAGGAGGGGGGGGGCCCAGCGCGGCAGCCGGAGGGCAAGTTCTTTCGGGAGGAGGACTCGGGTCTATCCCTGTGAACTCCGACCTCCTCCCGCAGGGATGCTGGGCGAGGCCAGGTCAGAGCCCCTCGTCCGGTCCGAAGGGAACATCGGTCGTGCGCGCGACCCCGGGGAGTCGCTCCCCGCGTCTGCTGCCAAAAGGCAGTCGGCCGACACAGGTCCCACCTGCGTGTGCAGGAAAATGGAGCCGCAGGAAGGACCCTCGGATGGGAGGCTCCCTCGGAGAGCCCACGTGGGGGTCGGGGGCTGGGAGAGGGGTCGGGGCGAGGTGGGCCGCGGCCGAAGGGTCCACATGGGGCCGGTTAACGGAACCGAGGAAGACGGCGGGAGCACGAGCAGACGGTCTGAGGGTGTCGAGCGTGTCTGACGGTTAACCGGGCCCGAGAGCAAAGCCGGAGGCTGCAGTGGTGGCCGCCGCTGCGGGAGCCATCGCCCTGGGCTTGGGGCGCCTCAGACTGGGCAGGCCGGTGGCCCGCCTCCTGCCCCGGGGACAGAAGTCTGAAAAAAGGCAGAAGCTCCAGGGAAGCGGCCGTGTCCCGGGTCTTCCGGCACCTGAGCCCGCGCCTTCCTCGGCCCTGGACCCCGCCCCGCGCCTTGGGTCAGCAGCCTGGCGTCTTCCCGGCTCCGCCTGCTTCCCCCTCGCGTCACCGTCACACCCCACCCTCGTGGCCCCTCTTCTGAGGACCCTGGAGGTGGCCTCGACCCCCCAGAGAGCCCAGGGTCACCTCCCCACCTCGAGGTCCTTAACTGGGTCACACCTGCAGAGTCCCTGTCGTCCCCAAGGCAGCCGTGTCCCAGGAGTAGGACGTGGCCGCCTGTGGGGGCCGTTTGGGAGCGTGCCACTGAGGGAGCCGTGGGACCCACTCCTCCCCCTCCCCCTCCCTGCCCGTGACTGTGCCTTGCGCACTGTCCTTCCGTCACCCGGGGGGCGGGCTGCGTCACCCACGGGTCCCACTGGGTCCCTTCAGAAGATGCCGCTCGTCCCTGGCCCCTCTCCGGTCCTGGCCCCCAAGGCCTCGGGCCCTCGTGTCTGCCGGTCTCCTAGCAGCCGGGACTGGCGCTGACACCACGCACCGCCGCCCTCGCATCTGCCCGAGGCCGCCGTGTCCTCCGTCCAGGGGGCTGCTCAGCCCGCAGACCCTGCTCGTCCCCTTGCCGCCGCCGGGCGGCCGCGTGCAGACCCCTGGACCAGGTCCCCACCCTGAGCCCGAACCCCTAGCTGGGCGCCTCGCAGCCAGGACCCACCCCGGGTGCTGCGGCTCTGGGCTCAGAGTGCCCCCGGGCAGACCGCCGTGCGCCCCGGGGGGAAGGGGAGGAACCGGCTGAGAACTCCCGGCCACGTGGGCAGGGACCTCGACCGCTTCTTCGAAATCCCTAGAAAATGTCTGAGAAGATGCGGGCTTCTCCGTTAGTTTGGGAAGGACACCTGGGGAGCTGAGCGGGCGCGGCCGCTCTGGGATCCAAAGCAACGCCCACGCCCCCGGCCCCCGGGGTCCGGCCTCCTCACACACCCCAGCAGCACCCCCGGGCAGCTGACCCTCCGGCCTTGGACCTCTCGCGGAACCTTCCGGTCTTCCTCGTGGCTCACGCCCACCCCTTCCTGCCCGACGGTCCTCAGAGTCCACTTGGGCCGGGCGTCTGATGTCACCCAACTTCACTCCCTGCTAACCCTGCGTGCTGGCCATCGTCAACCGCACCGTCTCAGCAGAGAAGCAGCACGGAGCGATGCCCCGTCCGGCCCGAGGTCGGACGCCCCGCTGCACGTCCAGAGTCCCGGTGTGCTGACTGCCGGTGGGCCCCCCCACCCCCCGCCTCCGAGCCGCGGCCCCGGAATGTCTGCTCTAGCGGGCTGAAGCCGCGTGAGGTCAGGAGCAAGGTCTCCCTAACCTCAGGAAGCACGCCCCCCCCCCCCCCCCCGCTACACTGTGTGTGCCCGACACACCGTGGTGGCTTTACCGGAGTCTCCGAGAACGAATGGAGAGACCAGTGTGTGAATCAATAAGAAGACCTGGAAAATAAGGATCTCGAGCCTGACAAGATGCTGGTACAAGACGCTGGGCGGGGACGGGAGGGGTGGGGGGAAGTCTACGGCCGCCCTCCAGACAAGGAAGCCGTCCTGGGTCAAACCGCCTACGGATTCGACGAAGGCACCGGTTTACCCCGCGCTCCGACGCGCTGAGGTGAAGGGTCTGCACCTCTGTCCCCCGGGCTCGTGGGAGCGGACACGCCGCCTCGTGGGACTCGGTGTGACCGAGGGATGCTGTCCGTGTGGACGCGGAGGAAGGTCTCAGGGAGCTGCCTTCTTCCTCCGCCTCCTCCTCCAGCCCCCTTTGTCCCCACTTCCCCTCCCTCCCTCCCTTCCTCCCATCCTCCCTCTCTTCCCTCCCTTCCTTCCTTCCTCCCTTCCTTCCTTCCTTCCTTCCTCCCTTCCTTCCTTCCTTCCCTCCTTCCTTCCCTCCTTCCTCCCTCCCTTCCTTCCTCCGTATCACAGAAAACAAGTTAATCAGGTGGGGCCCAGTGCGATGGGAAACCGTGTTGCAAGTCCCTCCTTGTGGCCAAAAGCCAAGTGACGGGGCCACGCAGCGGCCGGTCCCGCCGGGGCCCCGCGGAGCTCCCCTGGGAAGGCCTGCTGACCCGTCCGCCTCTGGAACTCAAAATAAGCCATAGACTTCTGTCTTCATCAACCGCAGGGCCCTGTTCCCACTGGTCGCGGTCTGGCGTCCCAGCGCAGCCACCAAACTCCGCGGTGCTGCCGGCGATGCGGAATGAGACGGGTGGGAGGTCGAAGGGCCAAATGCCTCTGTCCTGTCGTGTCCCGACCTCCGACCCGCTCCTTCATCACCCCCGGTAACCTTTTCTGATTGACGAGTGGGTCAGGGACAGGCCACCAAACCATGGGAAATAGCTTTCTTTCCACGGGAATCCCTGCCGAGGGTGTGGCCATGCTCGGAAAAAACAACACTCTCCCTCCCTGTGTTATTTTATTTTATTTTTGCTTTTTAAAGATGTTATTTATTTATTTTTAGACAGAGGGGAAGGGTGGGAGAAAGAGAGGGACAGAAACATCAGTGTGTGGTTGCCTCTCTCACGCCCCCTACTGGGGACCTGGCCAGCACCCCAGGCACGTGCCCTGACTGGGAATCGAACCCTCGACCCTTTGCTTCGCAGGCGGGTGCTCAGTCCACTGAGCCACACCAGCCAGGGCCCTTTTATTTTTAAATCACAGTTCAGGTCAGGTGACACGCCAGTGGGAGGCGGGGCTTTGCCGTCCACAGCGCGGTCTCGGCGTGGCGCTCTGCGCCCTGTGTGTCCAGGCCATGCGTGCGTCCCCGCCGAGCTGCCAGGATTAGGGTCGTTAACTCCAGACCCTCGTTGAGCACGGTCTACTCTGGCCTACTCTGGTCCGTTCTGGTCTGTGTGTTTATCCTTTGGAGAAACATTCATCAGCCAACATCCCCGTGTAAGACGCTGTCGGCGGGGAGGGGACCAAACACACCCGCCTGGGACTAGAAGAGGAACACGTACAGACGATTCGCCGTGGGCCCAGTGCTGCTCTCAACTCTTTAATGCGTTTACTCATTCAGCCTCATAACACACATATGTATATGCACACACATACGTGCATACATACGTGCACACACACACGCAGGTGTGAGGTAGAAACTGTACCATCGCCGTTTCTCGTAGAAAAATGGCAGCTTAGAACCGAGGAACCTCACTGAGATCACTCAGCTAATGGGCAAGAGCGAGAGGCGTAGAGTTCGCTCATGCGACCTCGATGCGGTTGAGTGTTAACGTTCCAGAGGTTAAGGGAGAGCACTGCGAGCTACGGTAGGCGGTGCGAGCCGGGCGGGGAAGTAGAGGTGGTGGGGATGATGATGATGATGAGGATGATGATGGTGGGGATGATGGTGATGATGAGGATGATGATGGTGGGGATGATGGTGATGATGATGGTGGGGATGAGGATGATGATGGTGGCTACCACGTTTTACCTGCCGTGTTCCAGCCAGCGCCAGGCCCCGGGTTGAGACGGGAACCGGGAACGAAGCAGGTGCTGCCGTACACACCTGGGTACACACCAGACGCCCTCGTGGGAGCGACCGACGACACTCCAGTAATGGGACGGCCGGGGAGGAACCCCAGGGCTCCGGCCGCGGGGCAGGGCAGCTGCCCCGGCGCCCGGTCTTCCTGCTGCCACGCGAGCGTGCGGTCGAGCTCCTCGAGGTCACGGCCCGTGTTCTCCGCCGTCAGCGTCTCCTGCGCGCTTCAGTCCAGGACCGGGAAATGCCTAGCGCACGGTTTCCGGGTGTGCGCCCCAGGGGCAAGGGGCGTCGTAGGGACCCTTGAGACGCCGAGCGCAGGGCTTCATAACCAGGTGGCTGGGGACAGGTTTGGCTTGAACACCGCTGTATCTTTGACAAGGCGGCGACGTCTCTGTCTTTACTCCCCTGGACCGCCTTCCGCACCGTGCGCCGTGAGGTGATAACGTCCACTCTCAGTCCGCCCGCGGGCAGCGAGGGGCCGGGCGGCCAGGGCCTTTCAAGGCCGGGTTTCCCAGCCTGCGTGCCCACGCAGGACACCGGCTCAAAACCGCACCGTCCTGGAACTGTCCCAGCCCTGTGCGGACTGGAATCACCAGCGTGAGTCATCGCAGCGTGCGCGACGCCGCGGGGAGCCGTGGTGTGGTTCGACGCCGCGGCCGTTTGTGAGTTGTAGGCAGCTTTTCTCACCTTCCTCCCCGTCACACCCACGACGGCCGCTCTCACGCGTCCTGCTTGCGGCGGCCGCCCCTCCGCCGGCCCCCGTGAGCGGGTGACCGAGTGCTCACGGCAGCAGAGCCCCTCTGGCCGCAGCGCGCACCCCCCGCCCCCATGGCTTGCGATCCGCCTCGCCTGGGAGACGAATGTGAGGGGATTTGCGAGCGGCGAAACCAAGACATTTTTAGTTTGCTGCGGCAAAGATCGTTGTGTGTGGACTGTGTTGCTAAGTGCCAGGCTGCCCGCGGGGGTCAGAAGGTGTGTAAGACTCAGTTTCCCTCTTTGGGCCGTTCGTGTTGCAGCTTGGAAAACAGACACACACGTCGGCACCCATCACGCCGCGTGTGACGGACTCCACGCTAAAGGCCTGTGTGACGGGTCGAGGTGACGGGGACGGGCGGCTTTTTGGCTCTGCCCGTCTACGACACTTGTCTTGTGGGTTTACGTTCAAGATTTGTTGGGTTTCGCGCTGGCTGGTGTGGCTCAGTGGGTTGAGCGCGGGCCTGCAAACCAAAGGGTCAGCGGTTCGATTCCCAGTCAGGGCACATGCCTGGGTTGCAGGCCAGGTCCCCAGTAGGGGGCATGCAAGAGGCAACCGATTGATAATTCTCTCTCTCTCTTCCTCCCTTCCCCTCTCTCTAAAAATGAATAAATAAAATCTTTAAAACAAGATGTCGTGGGCTTCCTGTCGAGTTCAGACGTGTGATAAGATGACGGACAACGTAGCAGGGTGGCCGTGAACCTGGGCCTCGCGTCCCGTGAGGGAGCCGCGCCCCAGCCCCGACCCCACGGACCCTCTGACGCGCGGAGGCTCGCCCGCAGGAGACGCTGCGGCGGACATCCGGGAACCACGAGGGGCGAGGGGCCGGGGGAATCGGACCCCGCGCTCGGGCGGCCGTCAGGCAGCAGAGGCCAGGTCCCCGGCAGGGCGGGGCCGGAGGACTCGTCTCCGCCGCCGTCTCCTGGACGGCAGAACCGAGGCCAGGCAGTCAGAACCCCGGGGGCAGCGAGGCAGGGGGTCCGTGTGCGCACCCCCGAGTCGGACAGCCCGGCCCCGCCTCGTCCCTGGTGGGCCGGGTCCTGGTCCGCGAGGGACGTCAACTCTCCACCGCTCACGCCTTCACCCGCGAGATGGGAACGGCGCCGTCGCCTCTGCCGCGCGTGAAGTGACACGCGTGAACTGAGGCGAGGGCGTGGCGATGCGTGTTCACCAGGGAAACCGCGCAGGCTCGGGGACGCCGACTCTCGGAGCCCGGGCAGCCGCGCGGACCCGCGCCCTCTGGGCCCGGCGCAGGGGCAGGCGGGAGCGCCTGTCTCCCCCCCACCCGTGAGCGCACTCACGGGCGTCCTTGTCCCCTCTGCCTCTTCCTTCAGGGCCAAGGAGATTAAGACCAAGTTGGGGACGCTCCTGCAGAAGCCAGACTCGGCTGTCGACCTCGTCATTCCGTACAACGAGAAGCCGGAGAAGCCAGCCAAGCCAGCCAAGGCCCAGAAGTGAGTCGTGGGTGCGGGTCACCCCTGGGCCCCCAGAGCAGGGTGGGGGTGCTTGGTGCTCGGCCCCCCACCCCCGAAACCCCTCCGCCTGCCCGCTGAGCTCAGGGGCCTAAGCGTCTCCCTCCACGCTATGTCTGGGGCGCAGCTCCGCACTCGGGCTTAAGCGTAAAGGGGACCCCACCCGGGACCTCGTTGGAGAGATGGACCAAACCTTAAAACGTGGCGCCTGCCGCCTCGTCCCCTGGCCGCTTGCTGCTCTGGGGCCAGGGGACCGTTGGTGACCCAGTTAAAGCGGACCGCCAGGGTGCACCTGCTGGGGGTCTCCGAGCCACCTCCCCAGCAGGGACGCGCCGGGGGAACCAACCCCCTTGAGGAAGGCGCCCAGGTCAAGGCAGGCCACTTAACCCCCCGGTTTCCTCCCCAAGAAATTGCGTCTCCCGGTCCCACAGCAGAACCAGGACCGCTCCGGCCCGAGGCACGAGCTCCGGACCTGCTGTTTCAGTTCGATGCCCGTCCAGCAATGTCCCCCCAGCCCGAAAATCGGAATCCCCGACGATGGGGCTTCTGCGGCTGGGCCTCACCCCCAGCTCCCCGCATGCGCCCCCATCCGTTTGGGGGGGACGGAGGTTCTAAGCCCCCAGCTGGGGGGCAGGGAACTCGGCCCCCCGTCGGCCCTGGCTCCGCTGACTTGGTAACACGACCCCCAGCGCCCACTCCCCTGGCCTGCGCACGTGCAGCCTGTCCCTGCCGGACAGGGACGCTCCGTGTCCCCTTGGAGCCCCCGGGGGAGAGGCGGAAGGAGAGAAGCCGCCTGTGTTCCCAGTCCGCGCCCCCCCCCCCCCCCGCAGAAGCTGTGAGGGGACCGCAGGAGTGCGGTAAAAATAGAGGAGCTCCTTTTAACCTCCACTTCTTTTTAGATTTAACAATTTGGATAAATTGGCCCGTTTTGTCTCTGCACAGACGACCTTGGACTTGATAGGCGGCCTGGTTGGGAGACAGATGGGTCACTCGTTGTTCGTCCTTTTTCCATTCACCCAAGTGGATACTTCCACTCCCCTGGTTTTATTACTTCAAAGCCGCCCCCGCCGGGAGGGAGGCATGAGTGAGGTTTCCGCCCCCAGAAGGGGGGCGCCAATCCCGGTGGGGTGCGGGCGCCAGGAGGAGCAGGCCCCGTTTCAGGGCAGCAGTGGCTGGGAGAGTCCGTCGGAGGTCAGCGGCACGAGCCGGCCACGGCACCCGGGCTCCTGGGGGCACCAGGGGTTCAGGGAGAGGCAGTTTGGGGAGAAAACCTGGGGCTTTTGTTGGGTTGTTTTCTTGCCTCCCAACCCTCCTTCTTGCAGAGGTTGGGATTGTTTTGGAAAACTCGTCCCGTCCCTGGAGACTGCGTTCTCCACCGAGCGTTCCCACGCATCCCCGGGCCTCGGGCTGCGCGCCGCGCGCCGCTGGGCAGGTTTCCCAGCCTCTGAGGCCAAGGAGCCGCCGGGACTGCGGTCCGGGCCGGCGAGACGACCCCTCCCCTCCCCACTTCAAAGTTTCTCTGTGATGTTTCTTATTCACGAAAATAACCCTCAGAGGACAGCATTGACCCTCTGCAGACAGGAGGTGCTTTTAACCCCTTTTATCTTTCAAAAAAAAGCAATTCTTTTTTTTTAAAAAAGCGTTTTCTAGTTTTTTGAATATATTTTTATTCTCGTTAGGAATAAAAAATAGAGCCACAGAAACGTAGGAAATTGTTGCCTTCGTCCCTCCTACCCAGGCCGGCTTCCCCGCCTGGGTCGGAACGGCCAGGGCAGGTGGGCCCTCTGCTCCCTGCCCCGCGGAGAGACCCACACCCACCCTGCCCCAGCCCCTCGGCTCCGCCCCCCACCCCCCTGCCTGCCCCTGGTCTCCTGCTGGATGGCTCCGCGCGCGGACTCCCGCTCCAGCATCTTCTCAAACGGCTTCCCAAGCCCCGGCACCGAGACCGGCGACCCCCTCGAAGGCCTCGCCCTCAGCTGGCCCCCAGCCTCTGCCTGGGCCTGTCTTCCTCGCCGGCTGTGCCGGGGTCCCCTGGGAACGGCCCGTGGACTTGGCCGCAGGTCCTCGTGACAAACAGCACGTCGATTAGCGAGCCGCTCGGCCCTAGTGCGCAGGCACTGTTCCGCGGCCCAGCCACCTCCACGGTGACCTGCCGGGGAGCCGGCAGAGAGGGGGCCCGCCGGTGCGTTTTATTCTGTGGCGGCCCCGCTGCTTGTCCTCGGTTTACCTCTCAGCGGTGGCACAGCGACCCCACGCGTGGCTGGTCCCGGGCAGGGTCGTTCGGACGTGTTTCCCGGGCCCTGTGACCGTCGGCCGCACGGCCAGCAGCACCGTGAGGGGAGAGGTGTCCGGAGGGGCCGCCTGGCCCGCAGACAGAGCCCGGGACGTGGCAGGTGTTTGCGTCCGCGTCCCACCCCGGTGCCCGGTCCCTTGGGCCGCAGGGCAGGGGCCCTGTGCCCGTGGACTCGAGACCCCCTCGCTCCGCGGGGAGGGACGCGAGGACAGAGCGGACACCGACAAGCGCCAGCGAGGGGCTGGAATCTCGTTTCCCGGGCCACGGGCGAGGGCAGGTGAGGACAGCCCCGGAAGTGTCGGGGACACTCGGGGACGGTGCCACTGATTAAGGAGGACAGAGAGCCCGGTGCTCGGACACGCGGCACGTGTCCCCACGGTCCCAGCCACTCGGCGTCAGCGTGGGCACGGCTCAGGGGCGCCCAGGCTCCTGAAGAAGCCAGACAACGGGGGCCGGTCGGCGGACTCGGGGGCGGGGACAGGAAGCCCCCGCGCCCCCCCCAGGCTGCTCCTCACACTCGCGGCCTGGGGCCGCCGGCTGGCCGCGTCTGGCTCGACCGGGCTGATTGGTCCCCGAGCGGGCCACGCACGCGTCCGTTTCAGGAACCGAATCTCGGCTGCGCTGTGCAGCCGACAGTGAGCATTAGTCCGCTCCTCCCGGACGCCCAGGGACGAGTTGGAGGCGGATGCACCTGCTGGTGGCATTTCTTGTTCCTGCGCCCGACTGGGGCCACCACAGGAAAAGGACAGGGAAGGTGACCTCACGGGGACACTTATCGAATCGGAGATTCAGGGCGGGACGCAGGCCTGCGTCTTCCGTCCAGAGATTTCAGGTCCTGTGGTATCGGCCCTCGATCAACAGGGACTCAGCGGCGTCTGCCACACGCAGGAGGCGGAGCCACGCCCCCGAGGACACGAAGGTGCAGGAGGCCGGCGCCAAAAACGTAGGCGTGAGAGAGCGCGGACCAGCGCGAGTGCTCAGGGGCACGGCACAGAGGAGCCGGGACAAGTGCGGGGCCCGGAGAGTCAGGTCCTTCTCCGGGCAGCGGTCAGATGGGGCCGAAAGATGAAGGGGCACACTTATAAGCCATCCGCACGTCCTTTCTCCGTCCCGAGCCGCTCGCGCGGGGCGGGGAAGGCAGCTCGCTAGTGGAATTAAGTTTCCAGGGACCAGGGCTGCCGTTTCGCCCTGGGACACCTGAGCTCCTCGCCAGGAAACGAGAAGAGACTCCCCGAGACGTCTCACCTAGATGGTCACCCTTGTGTCCGGCGTGTGCGACCTGCCACTAGTAAAGCTGACACGTCGTGAAACGTTAGTCGTGGGACGGGGTCTCCAGACCTGTGGGTGCTCTGCCACGAGGCAGAGGCGGGGACGAGTTGTCCCGGGGCTTTCGCCCCCACCACCTACGGCGACGCAGGTGGGATCGGAGCCTGGAGCCTCACCAGCCCCGGCTTCTCACCTGCATCATGAAAGCCCTAAGACGTTGTTTTTTAAAAAACCCAGAAGCAGGGCTTTTCCTGTTCTGTCCGAACAGTAAGTAGATAAGAGCTACGGAAAGTCCGATCAGCAAAAACGCCTTTGCCGGCCTGACCGTTCTAACGAAAGCCTCGTTAGTCTGTGTCGCTGTGACCGTG
This sequence comes from Glossophaga mutica, assembly GCA_039655065.1. NCBI lineage: Eukaryota > Metazoa > Chordata > Mammalia > Chiroptera > Phyllostomidae > Glossophaga > Glossophaga mutica. The sequence continues at coordinate 53,326,822 of CM077316.1, forward strand.
AAGGACTCACGTCCCGGCATGAGCAGCTGAGTCCTGCCAGCCAGCCAGCCGACCGCCCCAACAGCCCTGCCCGACTCGCCCTGGCCTGCGGGGGGCGAGGGAAACCGGGGTGGGGGGTAACTGGGATGGCGGCAGGGCACTGCGCGTGTGACTGTTCGAATACACGCCGCCCGGGGGCCTTGGCCGGCGGGCTCCCGCCCCCCCCTGGAGTGGAGCCTGGACCCTTGGCCTACGGCTTCCCTGTCCTGCACGGAGAGCCGCCTTCCTTCTTAGAAAGCGGAGGCTCTGTTACGATCACCGGCCTGTCCCACCTGGGGGGGGGGAATGCACTCAGATTTTTAAGAATGAGGATTCACCCCGACACACACTCGACCTCCAGCAGCCTCGCTGGAGCCGTGGTGGGACGTGGGCGTGGCGTCCGTGCCCTCTGCGGACTCTGCCCAGTGGTGGGCGGTGAGTCCGAGAACGTGGGCCCCACCCCGGGGTGGGCCCTGATGTCATGCAGTCCCATTTAGGGGGGAAAAAACCCACAGTTGGAGCCACCGGCTCGGTGTCCACAAGAACGACACACACGGCTTTGCAACTCACAGACTCCACTTCTGAAAGGGGCCCCACCAAACCAAATTGTCCAAAAAGAGGTGAAAATGTACAGAGTAGACGTCTGAGAGCAGACCCAGCTCCGCCATCCCGGCCGTCAGTGACCCCCTGGTGCTTGTGAGGCTCGGGCCCCGGGTGATTCTCGTGTGGGCTCCGGGGGGCTGTGCCGCTTCTAACAGCGGCGGGTCCGGGGCGCGGGCCTAGCCCCCTCTGACGCTGTTCCTTCTCCGCCCCGCCGCAGGCCCTCGCCGGGGGAGGCTGTCCAATGGCGTGACTCCCTGGACAAGCTGCTGCAGAGCGACTGTGAGTCCGACCGGTGTTTGCACCAGTTTCCGAGTTTTCCACAGTGGCCTCCACCAGGGAAGGCTCGAGGGGGCGGGTGTGCTGGAGAATCGATACATTTTTCCAGCCATTTTCAACAGTACATGGGGGGGGGGGGGCCCACAACACAGACTTCCAAGTTCATGCAAAAACAGCTACAGCAGCACTGACTTCGGAGTCCGTGGTGTCTCCCGCAGAAAGTTTACTGTAGCGAATCGCACCCCCTTTCAAAACACGTGCTCTAAGCAAGCGGACAGCCTCAACGTTATGGCTTAACGCGCAGCTAGGCACGACCTTGAACCTGTGCGCCTGACACACGTAACAATATTCAAGAAAAGAGTTTGTCCGTTTCTCTCAGATCGGCCTCGACTCCGCTGGTTAGTATCTCCGTGGGCAACAGCGATCCTGCCCTTTCGGGCCGGGCCTCGGGACAGGTCAGGGAGGGCTGAGGTGGCGGGGGAGCGCCACGGGACGTGACCCCCGGGCGGCGAGGGTGCTCGCTGCGTTCGTGGCCTGACCTGGGTCGTCAGGTCCCCGGCCCGGGTTTCCTCGTCCGGCAGCAGGCATGCCGCAGCGTCGCTCAAGACGGGACGAAACCGTCAGTGAGAATGCCTTTCCAGGCCGGTGCCAGGACAGCTGAACCCACTTTCCCCCTGATCCGTAGTTCTTAGCATTTCCAGGGCCACCCGTATCAGCGGCCAACCTCCGATACTTAAGACTCTCCGTAGTAATGATGGGGCTGGTCAGCTGTCCCACTGCACTGCTCTCTGGCCCTCTGGGTGCTCTGTTTGTTTGTTTGTTTGATTGATTTTAGACAGAGAAATATTGGTCTGTTGTTCTACTTATTTATGCATTCATCGGGTGATTCTTGTATGTGCTGTGATTTCTCGTCTTTTCTGTTGAAACTCTCCCTGTCCTATCGAAGCTAATCTAAACACTAAGCATCTGATCTTTCTTCCTCCCCGCTTCCAGAGACATTTGTCCGCACATCCATTATGCTGCTTAACACTTGCAACTTTGTACTCGGTATTTGCTACTTTGTATTCTCTTTAGAAATCCATTTCCTCCAGCTAGAGATTGCAGACTCATTGGCAGCCGGGACTTGGTCTTTTTCATCCAGAAAATTTCACAACAGGAAGTGCAGTTTGGGGAAAATAAATATTTGTTGAAGAATTCACTCTAAAAAAATGAGTCTACTTAAGACATCCACCCCGTCTGTCTCCATCTCCACCACAAGAATGGAATTTGAAATTTTGTTAGATGCTGTGCAAGATCAAGGATTTAAAAACCGTTTCTCACAGGACCCTCAGGACCAATAAGCCGGGAGTAGATAACAAACAATGTGAGTTCAAGCCATACGAACGTTTTTTAAACTGTTTTGCTGCGTAAGCGTCTGCCTCCCTGCACTAGGTTGAGTATCTTATATTCGGAGGCAGAACGCCAACCCCTCTGTTTTTGGAACTTTCTCGATCTTACCCACGTTTGATCCTCTTCTTGTGGTTTTTTTGTTTTTGTTTTTGTTTTTGGTGCTAAACAGAGTCCCCTGCCCTGGCCCGTATAACGTGTCTGATACCCGCTTACTGACTCGATGGATGACAAACAAATTCATTTTGCTTGTTCAGCCCCAAATCCCATGAGGTTAACTCAGAGAACAATATCTGTGTTTGTCACGTGACTTATTCACTGTCCTGCAGAGAAGGTGTGGGGCCAACAGCAACCCGGCAGGTGACACCGATGCACGGTGAACGCTGAGAACCCTGGGCCAGGTCTTCGTTGCCGTCGTCGAGAAACCTGAGAATTAGCAGAACTGGTTCCAGGTTTCCGAGCCATTAGGGAGAAGGAGCTCTATCCATGCCCCCACACACAGTCCATCTCAGCCACACTGATGCCCAGGGCCCTGTGTGCACGGTCCGGGGGCTTCGAGGGGACAGAGCTTTTATTGGGACGAGAGAGACAGGCGGGGGGCACGCAGAGGCGGGTAGTGGTAACCCTCCGCATTTCTGGAGGGACTGGAGCCTTTGCCTTTGCAAACGGGGGCCCGCTGAGGCCTGCGCTGCTTCTTTCGTACTTTCTGCTCCCCAGAGGGGAAAACGGTCACGCGTGAGCGTGGGTGTGCCCTTCGGTCGGGGACACCACCAGGGTGGGGAGCAGGGGAGGGGCGGGGGGCGGGCAAGGAAGACGGGTGTGCTCCGTGCAGAACGGAGACGTTTGGTCGGAGTCTGCGCGCCTCCGAGCCAGGAGGACTTCCCCAGGGGTGACGGGGGTCGACCAGAGAGGGTCTCTAAGGAACGGGCCCTAGAACACCCGAGAGGCGGGAGGAAGAGGTGCCAGGCGGGGCTGCCGCGGGCCCGCGTGAGGGCCTCTCGGAGAATCCGCAGAAGGTGGACGAGATCGGGACGGACTGCGCCACCTCCGGGACCGGCAGAGCGCAAAGCCGCGGCGTGCGTCGCCGTCCAAAGCCGTCGGTCGGCAGAGAGCCTCGCGACAGTAACTCACGGTGGGGGTGTCCGCGGGGCCCGGGAGCAGCTGCTGGCCCGGGAGGTCCCGTCCCCGCTCATCCCTCGGGCACTGTTGCCGGGCACCTGGCCTCGGGGAGTGAACAGTGTTTGGGGACCGGAACTGTCTCTCTCCCTTCCACCAAGAGGCAGGATGACCCCCGCCCGCCAGGGGACCGGGAGCTGAAGGCGGTGAGCTGGCCACAGGCCCCTCCCGTGCAGGCCATTCCTCCAGGCTCCTCCCCCTGCAAACCTCTGTTCCTTAGATAAGAAATGGACGCGGACCCTCTCTCTGCGCATGCACCGATTTATTAGAATTCCGGGGTCAAAGCCGTACATCTGTGCAGAGAGATGCGTGCGTAGTGGGCTTTGGAGGGGAAGGAGATGGCGAGCGGGTACGGGGGGTTCCCTGTACTCTCTCCAGGGCCCCCCTGCGCCCTCAGCCACGGGCTGGAGCTTGCAGCCGCGGGCCTAGGAAACCAGCGAACACGCGAGTGTGGAGGGTCAGGCCCGAATCCCCCGTGTGCGTGTTTGCATGTGTGTTTGCATGTGGATGTGAGCCCATATGTATTTTCAATGACAGACGGAAGTCACATGAGCAACAGCACGCTGACCATTTTCTTAAAGGGTTTATTATTTTTAGAGGGGAAGGGAAGGGAAGGAGAAGGAGAGAAACCGTGTGTGGTTGCCTCTCACACGCCCCCCACTGGGGACCTGGCCTGCAACCCTGACTGGGAATCGAACCAGCGACCCCTCGGTTGGCAGGCCAGTGCTGAACCCACTGAGCCGCACCAGCTGAGGTGAATTCACTCCGTTTTAAAACCAATGTGTAACTGATGAGCGCAGCCTCTCCTCTGGTGCGCTCCCGGCCTCAGGCCCCTCCCACGCATCCTCCAGGGCTGAAATCCAAGGTCGCGTCCTCCTGGAGGCAGGCGGGGGCCTTTCTTCCTGTCTCTCCGTCTATCTGTCCCTCCGTTACTATTTTTCTCATGGCGGTTCCTTGGTTGTGCACATGTTTCGTGGGGTCATTTTCCTTCCTCCCCCCCCCCACACAGTCTGTCCGCTCCCTCAGGCAGGACCTCGTTCACGTCACTTACGACCCATCCCAGGGCCCCCCAAATCAGGGCCTGATTTGCTCAGAAATCATGCCTAGAAAGAAAAAGAGGATTGTAAGTCATTTATACACCATAATCAACTCTCGTATTGCTGACACTCCCAAGCCAAGTCTGAAATGTATTTTTTTCCTACTTGAAATCCAAAACCAGCAAGTACCCACTCTGGGTCACAGCACGCCCTGAGGCCATCTACAGGTGAACCCCACTCACCGGCCCACGGGCAGCCTTCCGGTTTGGACCCAGCTCTGCCTCCCACCCGCCGGTCACGGAAGGGCAGGTCACGTGACCTCTCTGCCCTCACCTGTAGAGTAGGGTATTAGTCACACCTGCCTCTGGGGTTCCTAAGGGGAAGTAAAGGAGGGAACTCCGTGAGGTTTCCATCCAGGGCAGGGTATCAGCCTGTAGCGAGCAAGGCAAGCTGCAGTAACAGGTGGGAGAGTGGACGGATGGATACGTAGACAAATGTATCTATTTCATCAACGGCCTTTCTCCTCGACAGACGGACTTGCCAGCTTCCAAAGTTTCCTGAAGTCGGAGTTCAGTGAGGAAAACCTGGAGTTCTGGATGGCCTGCGAAGACTTCAAGAAGACCAGGTCCCCGGACAAGATAGCGGAGAAGGCCAAGAAGATTTACGAAGAGTTCATCCGGACCGAGGCCCCCAAGGAGGTTGGTCCCGAGGGGCCGGCGGGAGGGCGTGGCCCGGGAGGGTGCGGTGGGCAGCAGCCACCCCTCTGGAAAGGACTCCCCTCTGTGCCGAGGTTCGGGACACCTGCTGGGTGCAGAGGCAGGGCAAGGTGGCCAAGCAAACGTGAACTTGAACCCTGCTCCGACCCCGGGCCCGCAGCACGGCCTCGCGAGACAGCAGGTGGGAGTCACACGCTGTGTCACGTCATCCTGGCTGGATCTGCGGGTCTCTCTGAGTCCCGTGACTTCCTTGGTGAACATGGGGACCGGGAGGACGGCTCTGCAGGCTGGGGGCAGGGGGTGGGGCTTACGCAGTGGGTGCGTCCGTGTCTGAACCAATCAGTGCTAACGAGTGTCCCCACCCTCACCACCTGGTTTCCCCTCCCCGGCCCTTCCTTTCCCGTGGGCTGTCTGCCTTCTTCCCCTCAACCCCCTCCCCACCCCTTCGTCTCTCCCCGGGCCTCTGCCGTTCATTCTCTGGTGGGGACGGCGGGGTCCCTGCTCCTGGAGATCGGAGCAGCACCAGACCGCGAGGAGAGGCCGGGGGACAGGAGCCCGGTGACTGGTTGCTGAAGACCAGTCAGGCGTTGATTTCAAAGCAGCTGCGGGGCCGTCTGTAGGCCCTCGGCCACTTATGAAAGGGGGAGCCGTGAGCCTTCTGGGGCCCTGGGCACGGCCCCGGCAGAAACCGTTCTCGAGGTCCCGGCCCCGTCACCCCCTCTGGGCGTTGAGGGTTTCACGAGGTGTGGAGTCGGCCCAGCAGTGGTCCGAGCAAGCCCCGAGGGTGGCAGCCGACCACGGACCGGTGTGAGAGGGACCCCCCACCCCCAGCGTGCCTGTTTCCCCATAGCCTCTCTGGGCTCCGGTGGTGAATTAGTACGGACGAATTATAATGCACCTGTCCGCCACCAGGGGGCGCGCTCCCCGACCGACCCGGAGCTGCTGGCGGGAGCCTGATGGGGGGGGGGGGGGGCGAGGTGGAGGCGGCGCGGGTGCGGGAGAGACCTGGGCCCAGCCTTGGAGGAGATTGACCTGGGACCCTCTCCAGCCGCCTCCTCTGCCCCTCAGCTTCCCCCTGCTCCTGAGGCCATGGGGCTGGGCTGCCCTTCCTCTGCCGCCACGAGTCTCTGTTCATGGTGTTAGCAAGGAAATGATGAGGATGTGCGGGGACTGCCTCCTGCCGACTCCGTTCCCCTTCGTGGGAGTGGCGGCCGCCCGACGGGGTGAGGGGCTCGCTGGTCTGTACCCCAGGAAGACTCTGTGCTCGGGGCTCCTTACTCAGACCCTGGCGTCCTCACGCAACGAGGAGACGCTGGAAGTGGCTTTGCAAAGCAGACAAAATCCTGGCTGAGTGTCCAGCCCCAGCAAACGGTGGCCCCCTTTCGAGGGGCCCTCACGGGAGGCCTGGCCCGCGTCCTCTGAGCCGCGAGGTGGACTGGCTCCTGGATTCAAGGTCTGGGGCCCTGGTTTCAACACGCCCATGAGCTCTGTGACCTCGAGGAAGCCACGTCACCTTGATACACGTGTGTCTGTGTTTCCCCTCCCCCCTTAGAAGGACAGGCCGAGTCTCGGGGTCCGGAGGGGTCAGTGAGGCTGGCATGCGTCGCAGCCCCGGGGACGCTGGCACCCGGTGTCCATCTCACACTGGCTGCATCGCAACCTGAGTCACCGGTGGCCGCTCCCGGCCAGAGAGGAGAAATGTTAGTTCTCACTTTCGCTGTTAATCGTCCCCCAAGGACATGTTTGTGGATTTGAGAGAAAGAAAGAGAGGGAGAAGGTCGATGCCAGAGAGCAGCATTAATCATCTGCCTCCAGTCCGTGCCCCAGCCGGGGCTCGAACCCGCAGCCTTAAGGTGTACGGGACCCCACTCCCACCCACCGAGCCACCCAGCCAGGGCGGTGGTCCTCACTCGGTGACCCCCCCCGCCCCGTGTGTTGTGTCCGTGAGGAATTTCACTTCCCCACCCCTCACCGTGGCCCGTTGCCCGGCCCGCAGGTGAACATCGACCACCTCACCAAGGCCATCACGGCGAGGAGCCTGGTGCGGCCGTCGCTGAGCAGCTTCGACGCGGCGCAGAAGGCAGTCCACGCCCTGATGGAGAAGGACTCGCTGCCCCGCTTCGTGCGCTCCGAGCTCTACCAGGAGCTCGCCAAGTAGCCGCGCGGCCGCCGTGAGTGTCCGCTCCACGGCGGCCGGGCGCCCCCGCGGTCCGCCCGCCTTCCCTTCCCGGCTTTGCTCCCAGACACCCACACGGGGGACCCCACGGGTTGCTTCCTCGTCCGGCCTGCGTGGTTTCGGACGGTTGCCGTTGGGCAGATTGCCTGTCCCGGCTTCTTCCTCCCGCCCCAAGTCTTAATTCAGCTCCACTGAAACCCACGCAGAATCCCCGGAAAATTCTGCCCCAGGCAAGGAAACAGGCGCGCGAGGCCCCCGACCGTGGCCCTCGGGTTAAGTCGCAGGTCGCCGGGTGTTGCTCGGACAGGGGGCGGGGCCGACTGACAGCGAGAGGAGTCGGCCTCGTTTGTCGCTCTCACTGGGGATGGGGTCATCGTCCGCCTGATTATTTCCGACCTTGGTCCGCAAACGGTGGTGAGCGCTCTACCAGGCAGCCACTACCCGATTTCCTCAGCAAATCGTTTAAAGCATCGTTCCTCCCCTTAGAGAACTTCCAGGAGGCGGAGGTCAGAAACCGCCCTGCCCATGTTGTGTTGGTCTGTCTGAGCACAATTAACATCAGTTCTTCCTTCGCCCCCCCCCGGCGCCCCCACGAAGTTACCGAGTTCTGCAGTAAGTCCGTGACCTGAGATCGACAGTGGGCGCTTTTATGAACACACCTAAGCCTCCAGTATGTGCGCCCAAAGATTCAGTGTCCCCGTTATCTTAAATCCGTGTGTAAGTGTAAAATTCGGAAATTTTAGCTCCGGAATGTAGAAACAAACCAGCCGTTCCTTCCCACCTCGAAATGCAGAGGGCGGCGGGCTGGCACGGGAAGCTCGTCCGCTGACACGGTTAACGGCCCCGTGCCGCTGCGCGTTCAGTAGGTGACGGTCGTCTGAGAAGCAGGAAGTCATCCTGGGGGGCTCTGACCCCTGGCCCATCGGGCCTTGTAAGCGAGAGGCGGCCTTAAAGGTCTCTGCATTTCGCGGAAGAACGTCATGGTCCCGCAACCCCCGGTCCCTCCCCGCCCCGGCCCCGTGTCAGTAAACTGCCACCCGCACGCTCACCGCCCCCGCCTCGCACGGCTCATTGCTCGCCACGGCACTCAGCACTCGCAGTTTGCACTCTGTATCTCGCTGTTGTTCGTGCTGCTGGGATAGCTTCGTCGCGCGCGTGCGTGGACGCACGCGGTCGGGTGGAGTCGTTAATTGCCTGTTCAGTGGTAAGGAGAATGGCAGAGAGCCGAGGACGAGGGGTCAGAGGCGGGGCGGCTGAGCAAACGGAGAAGAGAGTGTCCTCAAGGACCAATAAAGCCCTGAACGGTTCCGGTGGAAGGCCGCGTGTGCAGTCTCGGTTTCCTGGGTTCTGGTCCCGGCCCCGCTCCTGGTTTCCCAAGGTTGCGGCCGCTTCCCAGTTACTTCCTAAGAAGAAGGGGGGGGAGCCGTTCCCTTCCGGCGTCCGGCCGGCCGGCAGACACGCAGGGGGTTCGCTGGGCGCCCCCCAATTTTAGTCACTTCAGAGGCTGACCCGCCGTCCCCGGCCTGGGCGTCCACTCGCATTCTGCACAGGGGCGGGGCTGCGGGGTCAGTCCATCCACATCCGTCACGACAGCCCGCTCCGAGGAGACCCTGTCTCCATGCCGGGGACAGCCAGGCCCGGTCACAGCCCAACATGAAGCCAGCCACCCTGACCCCATGCACCCACGCAGCTGACCAGCAGCGGGGGGGGGGGTTCCCGGCACCCCCTCCCAGCCCGCAGTCCCACGGCCCCAGCAGCCGGTGCCACCACCAACGGTGCTAGGAACCAAAAACCCAGGTCCGTTAGCTTTCCCTAGATGCCAAAAATTTTTGAGAAAATGTTTAACTTAATTAAAAATGGGAATGCTTTATTCGCACTGTTTGGAAGGGCTGCATGTTTGAAAATGCCCAGAGAATTAACGGGACATCACAGAGCTCACGCAGAGGGGCGGCCTTGCAGAGACTCGGGCCGACTGGGTTCACCGGTGGTGGGCGCGCTCCCTCGTGGGCTCACTTCTCCTACTTTTCCTAAGCCGGGCCCGGGAGGCCGAGGTGGGAGAGCCCGGAGGGCAGCCGTGAGGGGGACCGAGGGAGGGGCGCCCTCCAGGCCCACCGGGACAGCACCGTGGGGTGCGGACACGGGGATACGAGCCTGAGTTCCAAGCTGTGGACACACACCAGCCTCTTCTGACCTGTGAACGCCCTGCCGAAAAACCGAACACGTCGACATCGCCCTGGAAAAGTTCTTTGAACTCTTCCGGAGATGTTTTTAAACTTAGCAGGAGGGAAAAGGAAAAGGGGGGAAAAAGGCACTGTGTTACTAGAGTCTCCGTGGTAACACAAAGACAATACATTTTTTAACTCTGGGAAAGACGGTCGGGGATGATCTTTCCCGGAGAGAAACTGTAACAGCCCTTTGCGGCTCCCGCCCCTCCCCCCAGAGGGCTGCCTGGGAAAGTGGACGGCGCATGCGCCCGGCGTGAGCACGCGCCTCCCGGGAGCAGCGCAGCCACAGCTGTGAGCGCACCTGGGACGTGACAGGAGGGCCGTGGGAATGTGCATCTGCCCCTCCTTCCCGGGGGGGGGGCGGGATTGGGGCGGGGGGGGCCCGGGACTGAGTCCTCCTCCCCCGGTTCGAGGCAGTTTGGGTCGGGGGCAGATCAGGACTAACTCGGACCCCAAGGGCGATCCAGACCGCGGGCTCTGGAGGAAAGCGGGACCCTGCGTTCCGTGTCTGTCCACTGAAGCCGTGCTCATCCGTGCGAACACCCCCACGCACGTGCGCTCACACGCCCACACACGCGTGCTTTCCCCCGCACAGACTCCTCCTGACACCCGAACTCACGGAGGCATTTCGCACGCTGCGCTTGCCGACCGACAGGACTGAGCGCATCAGGAACCGCCCCGCGCCCGCCCGGCGCCCCGCACCCGCACGCACCCAGCTCTCGGCCGCGGCCGTTGCGCTTTCAGTAGCTTTCAGGTTTTAGTGCGTAAAGGAGGAACCTGGTGGAGGAAGTGGCTTTTAGTTTTCCCCTCTGGCAGGCCTCGCGTCTGGCTTGGCTGGGGTGTTCTCTGGACTCACTCCCTTTCGACAGGACGGCACGAACGGTTATTTCCCGAAGGATAATGGCTGCGAGGAGAGTCAGTAAAAGCTTGCCCATCGGCCAGTCAGCTGATGAACTCGAACGCCTCCTCCGGCTGGGCTTTGTCAAGCTGCCCGGCCCATCATCGCACCGCGAAAATCTGAGGGTCGTCCGAAAGGCTAGTTCTGTCCGAGGGAAATAAGTGCAACCCCTGCATCATCCTTCCGGCCGGCCATTGGCCCTGCCTCCCGGGGACGCAGCAGGTCTGCGAGCCGAGAGGGCCACGAGAGCAGGAGGGGGAAGGAGGGCGGGCGGGGGTGGGGGCGAGCGGCCAGGCCCGGGGACCCAGTTGGAAAAGCAGCCCTCCCCCGTTGGCCAAGGCGGGCAGGAGGGTGTTTCTCAACTCCCGACGCAGCCCGACGAGAAGCCTCCTTCGAAAACCTGGGGAGTCTTTCCATTCATCTTTACTGTGTCTCGGGGAGTCTCGATCAGAGAAAGGAACTGTCCGGAGCGCCCCTGCCCCCATGTGGCTCGTAGGGGCCACGCAGCAGTGGGTGAGCGAAACTGCGGGACCCGCCGAGGAAGCTGGCGCGGGCAGAAGGGACCTGGGCCATGTCTGCCCACGGTTCGTTTTAAGTCATAGTATCGGGGTCCAGGGGAACCAGACTTGAAGATACCGCCAGACTCGACTCATCTTCACAGACACAGCCCCCAGAAAGGGGCGGAAACGAGGGTGTCGGAGGTCCGTGTTCGGCACTCACGCCATGGGGTTCCGTTTAGGGGGCGCGGTGTGTATCTTGCGCTCTGTACCTGCACGCTGTGGCCTGTGAGATGTATCTTTCCTGGGAGATGAATCCCCGAAGCGCATCTGCGGCCACGATCACATACGGTCAATAAAGCACCATGTATCTAAGACACAGCCGCATGCGAGTCCTTCTTGGCCCTCGAACATTCTTTCTCTGAGACTCTCCCTTCAGGGGGCATGTCCTGCACTGCGCTGCCGACGTCGGGGAGCCCTCGGCCCACGGGGACCACTCCTGCCCTGACGGTCACCACCGACCCGCAGCCCCACGCGTGGGCCCGGACAGGAGCTACCCGCCGAGGACCCATTCTCTCCACGCCGCTGACCGCTCTCCCTCTGCTCAGGGGGACCCAGCTCTCCCTCTGCTCAGGGGGACCCAGCGCCTGGTGTCATGTGGCTCCAGCACGGCCACCCCTGTCCCCTCCGCCCGGGAAGGGCCGGCGGGAGGTCTGAGGTCGGTGTCACTGTGCGCAGCTCTGTTCTCTGGCCTTGGTTTGGTGTCCCGACAGCTTGGGTGACAGGCTGCGGTCCTGCGGGTGCGGGAGGAGCAGGTTTGCGCAGGGAGAAGCAGGCGCAGGAGCAGAGGGACCGGGGGGGGGGGTGGATGGAGAGGCGGGAGGGGCTGGCGGGCCGCCGACCGTTCGGCCTCGCTGCCCATGCCTCCCTCCAGCCCTTTCCTCCTCCTCCTCATCTTCACGGCCTCGGATGAGGTCCCGAGTGTGCCCACCCAGAGGGCTGGGGGACCCAAGGTCACCACCGCTTCTCTGTCCAGCCCGCAGAGCAGAGGCAACACCCTCAGGGTCGCCCTGCAGACCAGCTTGGAGGTCAGGCTGACCCCTCGCAGGCGGCTTGGTCCAAGCAGCCCGTCAAAACAGCAGGATCCCCGGCACCGGTGCCGGCCGCGCAGGGCTCAGCGCTCAGCCGCCCGAGCGTCGGCCACGCCGGCCGGGCTCCAGAAGCCCTGCGTGTCCAGAGCACGGCGGCCTCGGGCCGCGTGTCCTCAGCCAGAGAGTCGGGGAAGTCACTTCGCCCGCGAATCTCTTCTCGAACTCCCTACCATGTGGTCAGCCCCCCGGAGCCCCCAGCGCACGCTGCGCGTGAGGCCACCTCATCGGGCTCCTTCCTGCCCCCGTTCCCAGGTCCTCCGCTTTTCGGTGCGATCTCACCTTCTCCACGTTCGACTTGTTCAGACAGTAAAAACCACGAGTGGAAATTTTACTAGGCAGCAGGGCCCGTGAGGAGCCAGGGCCGCGTTCACGGGTCGCGGTTCCCAACCAGCGCCCCTCCGAGAGCGCCAGGGCAGGGCGCGTCGGACGCCTCAGCTCCGCCCGGAAGCTGCCCCGCGACTGCCGGGCAGGGACCGCCTGGGACACGGGCGCCTGCCTCCGATGCACTGAGCCCCCGGCTTCCACACGGGTTTCTCGGAAACCACAGCAGAAGCAGAGGACCCGGCGCCGCAGCCTTTAATGAGGGAGGTGGCTGGGCCGGCGCTGCCTCATTTCCTTTGACCGAGCGTTTGTTTTGACTGCCGGGTGAGTAGCTGCTAGAAGCACAGCCTCCGCGTGTACTTGAGTCTCGCTAACGAGTCACTGACAATGAGCAAGGAGGTGACGGAGCGGAAGGGCAGGGCCGGAGGGGCGGGGACGGCATCCTCGCCCCCGCGCGCCGGGGACCAGGCTCCAGCCCTCCTGTCCCCGCAGGTTCCCTGCAGCTGAGGCTCCAGCCGTGGGAGTGGCGGGGGGCGGGGGGGGGGCACAGACACTCTGGGTGCCAAGGAGGCATCAGCCCAGGGACAGTCGCCCCCCACAAAAGCGCCCGCCATTCTAAGAGGCATTGTCCCCCTCGTCACCATCAGGAGGGGGCAGTGAGGGCCACAGAGACCAAGAAGGTGAGAGACGATTCGTCCAAAGTTGCGTGTCTGGGGGACAGCGGGCCTGTCACGGATGTGGTCCCCAGTCTGGGGCGGTTTCTCCCGGAGCACAGTGCACACGCCACGCAGCACTCGTGTGTCTTTGATGGCGGCGGACGTTCTCAGGGTGGACGGCAACGATTTATCGGATGTCAGGGGAGTAGGGGGCGTGGTGGGCCCAGGAAAACGTGCTTCTCGGAAACAGACACCTCCCCCCCCGCCCCGCCGCCCCCCCCCCCCCCCGCTCTCTCTCTGATCATTTCCCCAATCAGATAACCTTTCAGGCTAACAAACGTTTCTTTCAAGATAACACAGCCAGTTGGAAAGGCATCAGCTCTTCGCACTGTAACGTAACTCCAATAGGATGGTCCGCATTGGGCGTTTCTTACGACCTCGCAAAAACAGCCGGAGGGAAGGGTCGTTGCCCGAGGCGGGGAGAGGTCTGCCGGTCGCGCTCGGACTTTCTTGAAACTGGCCGTCCTGGTGTGTGACCTACGGCCCCGTCTCCAGGCGCGAGCGCAGGGGACTAGTCCAGATGCAGGGACGCGCCCGGCCTTTCACGCCGTGTTACTCGAGCGACAACGGTACAGGGTTCCCGTCTCTCCTGGTATTCAAGGACCCGCACGGCTCTCGTGTTAAATTTTCTAACTAACCACCAATCGCAAACTGCCATCGGCCACTCATCCCACTCTGTTAGCCAGTGTCCATCACTTAGGAGCTCCCCCTCAGTCCCAGCTGCCGTGGCTCAGTGCATTGAGCACAGGCCTGCAAACCAAAAGGTCGCTGGTTCGATTCCCAGTCAGGGCACATGCCTGGGTTGTGGGCCAGTTCCCAGCAGGGGACACACGAGAGGCAACCGTACATTGATATTTCTCTCCCTCTTTTTCTCCCTCCCTTCCCCTCTCTCTAAAAATAAATAAAATCTTTTTATTTAAAAAAGCTGTCTGTGTCTCACATTAGGAGGGGAGCAGGCGTGGGGGGAAACCACACTTTATTCCTCAAAAAAGGCTTAACGGCCTTCGGGGGTTGTGTGTCTCTCACTGTGACAAAGCTGCCCAGCCGGGCCCTTCTGCGCAGACCGGGAGTCGGCAGGAGAGACCAGAGCGCCTGTTTCGAGCTCCGGCGAGGGGCCTTCTGGGTTCCTGACCAGCCCGCGGAGGGCGGGCCCAGGGCACTAAGCCTTTCGGAACCCAGATGAAGGCAGTTAGTCAGATCGTGGGGCCGGACACAGACCGGAGACGCGCGCCAGGTTTCAGACAGACAGGCGGCGGGCACGCTGCGACGGAGACCGGCTCGAGGTCCCTCTGAAGAGTGAGCGCAGGCTCCGGAACGTCCCGTGTGGGGAGCAGCCAAGGCTTTCGCGCCAGAGAAAGGGCTTTCCAGTCGCAGCGGCCGGCCCCTCCCTGCGGCTCCGCAGCCGTGGCCCGCCTGGCCTCCGTCCGTCTGCCCGTCCGCCCGGACCCGGCTGCCTAGAGCTTACGGCGGCGGTGAGGAGTGAACGGGCTCCGCGCCCCACGGACCGGGGCCTTTTCCCGGAGCCTCATCCGGCCCTTCTGCTTCCCGCTGGGCCTCCTGAGCAGCCGTGACCCGGGGGACTGCGCGACCCTCGGGTGTCGCCAGGGCCGCGAGCAAGGACATGTTGTGTGCCCACCCCACTGTCCCGCCCCCCCAGCCGTGAGCCCGAGAAGCACCCGGTCCTAGTCCTCCCAGGCTGTGCGTCCTGCGTCCAGAACAGAGTTCAGCCAACCGGCCCGGGACCCCGATCGGCTCACTGGTCTACGGGACCCCGGCTGGGGCCTGCTGGCCTCCTCGGGCCCCACCGCGCCGGCGTCTGGGTGGCTTCTCCCTGCGGTGGCTCGTCGTCGTAACGCTGTCCTCCGGAGAAGGGGGTAGGAGCAGGGTGTTCAGTGACACACGAGAAGTTGGCGGACGACGCCGGGACCGTCAGCGGATCGGAGCTGAGCGGGGTCTGGCTCGGGGTCTCTGACTTTTGTACCAGGTTCCGAGGCGGCTGCGGACGCTCGGCAGCAAAGCCCCCTTTCAGGGCTGGTGGCAGAGTGGACGATCTCGAAAAAGACCCATGGGCTCCTCCTGGAAGACCCACCTATGCATGTGTGTGTGCATGTGTGTGCATGTGTGTGCATGTGAATAGCGTGACTCTTCCCGTTAAACCCTCCTTACGGGGCTCCCCACTGATGGGGTCGGTTCACCTAAGTGGGTGGGCCCAGGGTGCTGCTTGTGGGCGCGAAGACCTTGCTTCCATCCGCGGTCAGACTCACCGCGTCTCGGCCTCGTTCTTTTGTTTGCAGACTCACAGACACAGAGAACAGACAGACAGCTGTCAGAGGGGAGGGCTGCTGGGGGGCTGGGCGGAACAGGCGAAGGGATTAAGGAACGGAAAACCTCACAGACACAGACGACAGGAGGTGAGACCGGAGGGGAAGGGGCAGGGGGAGGGGGAAGCGGGCGAAGCGGGTGGATGGTGACGGAAGGAGACCCGACTCGGGGTGCCGAACACGTGGTACGACACACAGACAGTGTGTCATAGAATCGCGCACCTCGATAAACTCAGTTTTTAAAAAAAGATGTCTGATCTCAGATGACAGCCGGCTGTCCCATCGGCCCAGGGTCTGGGACCCAGCGGCCATCGCGGTTAGACGTCTACGTGCTCCCGTGACGCCCGACGCCGGCCCGTCCTGCTCAGGGTCACCCCGCGTAAGCGGCTCCCAACTTCTCAGCCCTGGAAGCTCCCTTCACACTTCCGAACCCTCTCCACCACCCGGCGACCCCCACTGCCAGCCTCTCGGCCACCGGGCCTCGGTGGCTCTGTCTCTGGGGCCGCGCACCCCACTTTTGGTCCAATGGGGCCCTCGGGGTCCCTTCCTTCCTTCCTGTCTGTCCTCTTTTCCTCTCCTGCTGACTCACTCCGACTGTTTTTCCCGAAATTCCGTGTGCAGGGCACAGACCCCCGGGCTCCCCCGCTGACCCCGTGGCCTGGCCCAACTCGCACTCCCCTCTGCGGCCGGGCGCCCTCGGGCAGCGCCCTCGTCCGCTGGCGGGGCTTCTTGATTCCCAAACGCTCTGCAGGCTCTCGGCCGCTTGAGTCGCGCCGGATTTGAGAGAAGCCACTGTGTACAGTGCCCCCCGTCTTTCCTAGAAAACGCTGTCGTGCGTCTTGCGTCGTCCGACCCCCACGTCACTCGCATCCACCGTCAGAGCCTCTCGCCTCTCCCGAGTCCCTTCTGTCCGCAAAAACGCACGCCCACCTCACCTTCGCTCGCCCGCACCCTTTTCTCCTGCGGCCTGAGGGCGAGGTTCCCTCTGGCCAGCCTACCCCCGCCTGGTGCGTAGAATCCCTGGAAAGTGTTGCCAAAGATAACAAAGGCCTAAGAGGGGGCGTGTGTCACTACGAAACCGCCGGCTGCAGGTCAGCGAAAGCTGCGGGCAGGAAGGGCCGTTCGGGAAGGGAGCCCCGCCGCACGTGTTAGAGAGATAAAGTCTCCGAACACGTTTCTTTTTAAATCTTTTATGTTAGGTTTTTGTTGCTGTTGTTGTTTCTTTCTTTTTTTCTATTTTTTTAATGAAGAGGTACCATAATACTACTGATCCATTAACCTTCCAGAAAAAGGTGCTATCATCTAAAGCGGCGATTTTCAGCCTTTCCCTTCTCAGGGTGTGCATAACTAGTTACTAAAAGTCTGCAGCGCACTGAAACGTGTACTTCTTGCCAGTCTGACAAAAAGCAGAATAATTTCCATCCGTTCGCCCTGGACGGCTACTGTGCCGTTGATCGTTGTCATTTTTCTACTTGACACTGTAAGTCCAGGGTGTCGAACTCATTTTCACCGGGGGCCACCTCAGCCGCGGTTGCCTTCAGAGGGCCGGATGTAACTTTAGGACTGGGCACCTGTAGCTACTCCCTAACTAGGGGCTAGGAGCTCGGCGCTGCCTCGGGGTAGAAACGAGGTGCCGGGCGGATAAAACCAGGCGGGGGGCCGGACTGGGCCCCAGGCCTTCCGTTCGCTGCCTGCGCCTGGAGGGAAACGCGGTCAGGGCCCCGACCAAAGGGCCAGGTGTTGCCTGTTTTAGAAGCTCGTGCGGTGCAGCAGCTGAAAATCGCTGCTCAGAAGTGTCATCATGGGCCATCGTCTAAAAAACCAAAACGTTTCTCAAAACCTGGACGATGTCACGAGCTGTGCGCTTCCAGGAGCTGCAAAGGGGTCCCGTCGGAAAAACGAGGGGGGCTGGGTGCAGAGACCGAGGTGGCAGGGGGCCTGGTGCGCAGCCAGGGCCGGGAGCGGAGGGCCCAGGTGTGCGGAGGAAAGCCGAGGCACCTAACGGGGTCAAATCGCCCAGGGCCTCCACCTGTGAAGGCAGAGGCCCCTCCCAGGCGCGGCCAAGGTGCCTCGGGCCGAGCTCACCTGCCCCCATTCCTTCATCAAAGAGTGAGGTCCCTGCTCTGCTCTCCCGAGCTCAGGCCCGTCCTGTCGGCGCCCACGGCGAGGGGCGGGAGGCCCTTGGTCCGGGTCCTGGACCGGAAGGCAGGCCGCAGAGCCCGCGAAACGCGAGCTGTGTGATCGTTACCGCCGTCCGGGCTCACCCAGGCCCTCGGTCCAGTTTACTCGAAATTCAGCTCAGAGCAGACAAAGCAAACAACTTGGGGGAACCGCAAACGGCTTTCGGTGGGAACTGGTGCTCCTGTATCTGCCGGACCACGACAAGCCGGGACTCCACGTCCCGATGGGCGGATCAAAGCAGTGTTTTATTTGAAGCGGCATCGGTGAGAAATTCCGCTTATCCTACAGAAAGCCCGCGGCTGGCCTGCTCATCCCCGTCCTGGGGAATCGGCCGCGAGGCCGGGTGAGGTGCGCCGGGAATGCGGAGATGTTCCGAAACCGACCCTACGCGCAGAAAACGGGATTCCCCTCTCGAAGTTCCTACGTTTCCAACCGGCACCCTGGCTTGTCATCAGCACCCAAACCCACTTACGTCTACAGTTCTCTAAACATTTTTTAAAAGATTTTATTTATTTTTAGACAGAGGGGAAGGGAAGGAGGAAGAGAAGCAGCTGTGTGTGGCTGCCTCTCGAGCGCCCCCTACTGGGGACCCAGGCTTGTGCCCTGACTGGGAATCGAACCAGCGACCCTTTGGTTCGCAGGATGGCGCTCAGTCCACTGAGCCACATGAGCCAGGGGCAGTTTTCTAAGCATTTTTATGTTTTCTTAAATGTTTTATACAGTTTCCCTTTTGGAAAAAAGACGTTGGAGAGGCAGGCACCAAGGGGGGCCAATAACCCTCCCTCCCCCTCCCAGGGCGCCGCGCCCGGGACGCTCAGCGCAGGGAAAGCCCGGAAACCGAGGCCCTGCGGGGCCCTCCCGCCTGCGCCGCGCCGTAGGGACCACGCGGCGGCCGGCCCTCGTCTGCAGGTCGTCCCCTTCCCTGTGCGAGGCTCGTCGCCGGCGCAGGGCCTGCAGGGCGGTCACCCCGAGAACTCGCAGGCAGCCGGGGAGACGCGTGAACCGGGGGCTGCGGGACGAGGAGGAGGCGCCCTAGAGAGCCGGGCGGGGGCGCACAGAACCGCGTAAATCGCGCCGGAAGCCGCCCGCCGCCCGCGTGGGAGGGTCGGCAGCGGAGTTTGACCGAGGCAGCGGCGAGGAGGCGCCGATGGCAGACGGAGCCGGTGGGTGACCCCGGCGGCACCCGCCCGCCACCTCGCCACCTCCGCGACCTCAGGTCTCGGCCTCGGGGCGTCGCGGTGGCGGGGAAGGCCTCGCCCGGGCCCGAATGCTCCCGGCCCGTTTCCAGCAGGGCAGCGGGAGGGCAGATACGCATCTGGGAGCGGAAGGCCGGCCGCTGCCGCGAGGTGGGGGTCGGAGGGTCTCCGTCCGGAGGCTGAGCGACCCGAAGTCAGGCCCAGGCAGCAGGCCTGGCCGCGCACGAAGGGCCTGCGGCGTCCAGGCCGGGGAGAGCTGGGGGGCGGGCTCAAAGGGCCCCCCCAGAGGACTCCGCAGAGTGGGGGCCGTCGGAGCTGGGCACGCGCGGGGAGACTCGAGCTGCAGGGACTCCGGGTGGGCGGAGGCCACCTCCAAGATGGGGCCGAGCAGGGACCCTGGGCCGGGGGCTGCCGCGGGCCGGACAGTGTTCTAGCGGGCACCGCAGAGGTAGGGAACCAGCAGGGAGGGGGCGCGGGCGGGCAGCGAGCCCCAGGGGGTGGGGTGGGGTGGGGTGGGGTGGGGTGGGGGGACGGGGGTGCCCCAGGCAGGGAGGTGACAGGACACCAGGTGGCCTTGTCTCTGCGGCGACGTAAGTAGAGCCGCTTCCCATCCTGCGCTGTGGCCACCGCGGCCGCATCTCGGGGACGCCCAGTCCGGGGCGGAGGGTGAGGGGGGGCAGACAGCTTCGGAGAGGCCGGCGGCCGTCGGAACAGGCCGGGGACTCGACAGGCGCAGCTTGCGCAGAAAGGGGCAGGGCTCCGTCTTCCTTCCTCAGAGGCCCTGTCCCCGAGTCACCCGGGAAGGTCGCCGCTCACCCCTTCCCACGGCCAGGCTCTGCTCAGCCGCGGGAGCCGTGGCCTCCAGAGGACCCGTGGGGGGCGGTCCCTTCCCCCGGGCCCTGGGGTCCCGGCTGGGGTCCCTCCCAGGGGACAGGCAGGGGCGACGGGACCAGGAGCCCGTGTCTGCCTGGCGTCCTGTCCCCGCGTGACCCCGAGGTGGCCGGACGACTGGGAGCCCCTGGGTGCTGTCTCCCCCGACACAGAGGTGACCTGGGGCCCAAGGAGAGCGGAGCTATTTTTTTTCCTGTTCCCTTCGGGCAGTAAGATAGAACCTAAATGAGGACGTGCTCCGGAGCCCGGGTCAGGATCTGGCAAAAACCGAGACAAGGAAACGGGGGGGCGATTCTCAGGGAGGAGCCTGAGAATCAGTGTTCAACCCCCACCCCCGGCTCCCTGTTCACGGGTCCCCGGGGCCACCCGCCCCGGCTCAGGCGGGACGCAGAGACGCCCCAGTTCCTCAGGACGCCCGCCAGGGCCCAGTGCGCGGCTTGTGGGGGTTGAGGGGGTTCCTGGTGCCTTTTCCTCCACAGACGGGCCGCAGCTCTCGTTCCATCGGGAAAAGGACCCGTAACTCCAAATGGTCGGGACCCTGCGCCCCTGACACCTCGCACGTGCGACTGGCGTGTGGGAAAGGAGGAAGTCGGGGAACGGGGGCCGCGACACCGCGGACGTGGGACCCCTGGCCGTGCGGGGAGCACCCTGCGCCCTCCTTTCCAGAGAAGAGAATCCGGGAAGGGAGGAGGGCAGGTCCGCCCCTCCCCCGGCACCTCCAGGGCCTCCACCTGCCCTCTCCAGCAGGTGGCCCGAGGCGAACTCGACCCTCGCAGACCCGCTGAGCACCTGCAGGCGAGCCAGCGGTCTCCGCACCCAGGCCCGTGACCGGAGGGAGCGGCGCGGCGGAAGCACAGAGAACGGGCACCGTGGGCACCTTCCGTTCCGTTCCCAGAGCCGACACGGGGCAGAGGACAGAGAGGCCACGGGCCCTTCCGGCTGCCGCCCCTGCCCTCACGACGTCTCCGAGGGTCACGTCCACCGGCAGGCAGCGCCCACCCGTGGCACCCGTGGGTGGGCACAGAAGGGGTGCTCGGCCCTCGGGCCAGGACCGGGGCCTCTCTACGTCAGATGCTGACGAAATAACAAGACGCAACGGAAAAGCACACGGGAACACGGGCTCCGTAAAACGGTTTACTCCACACTCAGAGGGACCCGAGGACCAGCCCGGAGGCAGCGTGGGCGTGCCTGCAGGTCGGGGCCGGTTTCACGGGATGCGTCACCCTGGATCCCGGCGCCCTCTAGAGACAGAACCCTGGACGTGCATGTGTCACACAAGGGGCCCCGGGCGGGACCAGAGAGCTCGGCTGCCGGACACGCCGAGGGCACAACCCAGGCGCTGCGTCTGTGCTACAACGGGCGCTCGTGAGCTCACGCCGGCAGCTTCACTGTGCAGCCCAGTCTCTTGGCTTCGAAGCGCTCGGGGCTCACGCGTGTGACAGGCGTGGGGGACTGGGCACGTGGGTGCTCCGCGGGCAGTGGGTTCAGGAGGAGGAGAAGGACGAGACTTCCCGGCGACTCGTGAACGGCTCGGGGTTGCCGTGCGCCTCCATTTATAAAACAATCCGCAATAATAAAAACACGTACAAAACGGCATCATAAATAACACAAGTGAGGAGTCTTCAAGTATTTCGTGTGCCTCGGAAAGTTCCAAACGGTGGTCCCAGCGGCCCACACCCTGGTCGCCCCTCCCCCCCGTTCTCTTCTCGGAGCGCAGGCCCCCGCCGGCCCGACGTTCGGGGTGCGCTGCACGGATGTGGGGGACGGGCGCCGCTCAGCACAGCGACTCCGGGGGCTCTCGGTCTGCAGAAGGGCGTTCCGTCGACGATGCCACCGTCCCCGGGAGCAGTTTGGGGCCCACAGAACGCAGACACGCCACCGGGAAGTCAGCAGCCCGTGGACGGCTGCGTTCCCAGGAAATGGCGGAGTGACAGGCCCCCTCGGTCAGCGGAGGAGGCGGGCGGGGGCGGAGACCACCCGGGGGCGGGCCGCCGGCCAAGGGGGGGCTGCGAGGGACGGCAGCCCGGACGGCCCTGCGAGTCGAGGACAAGACCCTCCGAGACCTTTGCTCTTTGGAATACGAGTCGGGGGGGTGGGGTCACAGTCGAATCAGGTACGACGGCCCCCGGAGGGTGGCAGGGGGCCCAGTGCCTGCTGCTCGGTCGCAGGATGGGGGCCGGGGGCTGGACCTGCACACGAGTGTGCGTGCACCGGTGCCTGGGGCCTCTCCGTCCATTCCTACGGGCGGGGGGGGGGGGTGCATGCGGATGCACACGCACACACACGGGAACACACTACCGGTCAGCCTCACCTCCACGCCTACGGTGTGCAGAGGGTCCTGGCCGCCACCACCCATGAGCCCGTGGGTGTCACGGGACAGGGACCCACCCACCGACCCTCCTGAGGCCGCACCGCTGGGCAGACAGAGCGGCCAACAATCCCTCAAAACCCAGGCCTGTCGGGCCAGTATTTGGAAACCTGCTCCCACGGCACCCTAAAAACCGAGGGGGGGGCCGATGGAGGCAGAAACAGACACGGAACCTAGCGGACGACACGGGGCGGGCAGCGGGGGGACCGGGCCACGGCGCAGACCGGGCCTGGCCTGGGCGTCTCCGGCACGAGTCTCGGCCCTCGGCCCTCGGCCGCCCGGGGGCACTAGGCGCACTGGGGCACCAGGGACGGGCAGTCCGCGGCGCGCTTGGCCCCCTTCGGCTTCCCGGACCCGCAGGCGGAGGGGCGGGCCAGCTCCAGGTAGAAGCGCGACTTGAGGAAGCGGCGGTAGGAGTCCTTCTCCATCAGGTGGAAGATGCGCCTCTGGGCCTCGTCGAAGCAGGCGGCCGTGGGCGCCTGCACGTTCCGGCTGGTCTCCTCCCGGGTGCCGGCGTCCAGGTTGACCTGCGGGGCGGAGGCCTGGTGGTGAGACGCTGCGCCCCAGGGAGCACCGGTCCCCCAAGCCCGGGTGGGCCGCTGGGCTCGGACGCCTCCTCTGCTGCTTCCCAAAAACGGGGCGGGGGGGGGGGGCTCCTCGGAAAACCCGCCCAGGTCGTCTGGGGGCAAGGGCTTTTCCCCGGACCGACTCTTGGGGGTGTCACGGTTAGAACGAGCGGGGCCCTGCGCTACCCTTCCCTTCGACCCAGTGACCCGCCGGCCCCGGGCAACCTCGCTGGGCCCCACGTCGGAGCGGCAGCGACCCACCTCCTTGGAGGCCTGGACCGAGATGAACTCCTCGTAGATCTCCTTGGCCTTGGGACTCAGCTGGGAGGGCGACGTGATCCTCTTGTACTCCTCGCAGCTGACCCAGAAGTCGATGTTCTCCTCGCTGTACTCCGAGCGCAGGAAGGCCCGGAAGGCCGCCAGCCCGCCTGCGTGCGGCAGAGGGGACGGGACCGGCCGTCACCGCACGGCGGCCCTGGCCTGCGTCTCGGACACAGCCCCGGGACCGCGGGGAACCGGGCAGGGCTCGGGCGGACCCCCGGGCCCCCCTCGTGGGGGTCGGCTGGAGGCAGGCGCCTGTAACCTCTGTCTGTGTGCCCCGGGTCCAGCCGCAGCCCGTGCTCCAGCAGGTTTGGGGTGGAGACTGAGGTTGGGTCTGCCGGAAGTGTCCACGTGGGAAGTTTTCCCTCTGCCCCCCCCCCCCGTTTCTGCATGAGCCTCCCCTGGTGGAGGGACAACACTCAGGGGCGGGTGTCAGGTCGTGTGAGGCGGCGGCGGAGTCCCGGGCCCCTGTACCCCATCCCCGCGCGTGGGGGGTGGGCTCGGACTTACATTCATGGTTGATCAGGTTTTCCAGAGACTCCGCCCACTTCTTGACTTCCTCTTGGCTCACCCTGAAGGAGAGGAGCGAGGTGCATGCCACGACCCAAAGCCCGGGGAGTAAATTAAAGATCCCGAACGAGGCGCGGAGACCGGCGGGCCACTGGCTCTGGCCGCCCCTCCCCCCCCCGCGCTCGGTCCTTTCCCACCGGCCAGGGCCCCCCCACCCCGACCCCGTACCTCTGGCAGACGACCAGCTTGTCCCTCCTGCCGCGCGAAGCGCCGTGGTCGCAGGAGCCCGACTTCTGCAGCAGCGCCCCGAGCCGGTGCTTTACGTCCTTCGCGCTGCGCGGAGAAGGGGGGGGCACAGAGGGTCAGGGTCGCCGGGCTGCTGCGGGTGCGGGTCCCCCCAGGCAGCGCGGCCCCTTCCCCGGCCGGCCACCTCTGGTGCTCCTGGGAGCCTGTCACTGTCCCCAGCAGCGCACGGTTGCGGGGGAGGGGATCGCCAGCAGCAGCTCAGGGAACCTGGCTGACCCTGGAGCTCCTGTGGCGCCACCTCCTGGACAGCGGTCGCTACTGCCACTCTGGCCGCTGCCCGCCGCCCGCTGCCCCTCCCCGGCGGGGTGCACAGGGACCCCAGCTGGGGGAAGGGGGGCCCGCGCCCTGCGCCAGGTGTGGGGCCGCCCCACAGCGCCGGACAGGGAGGCGTGGAGCCTGCAGCCCCAGCGCCCCTTGGCCTCCTGCCCCGCGGGGACACTTACACCCTTGAGGGCACTGGACGCACCCACCCAAGCGGGAGAAACGGGCAGAGTCCTCGCCGCGGCTCTGACTGGGGGGGCGGGGGCAGCCGGGGGCGCGGGGCGCCGGGACCCTTCCGCTCAGCCCCTCGTCCTTGCTAACTGTTGCTTCGCTCGGATCCCCTTCCTTACAAAAGCCCTGCAGTCGCTTCAAAGGAGAAGTGGCCTTTCCCACCAAGTGCATGACCAGACGTCCCTGCTCAGAGGGGGAGGTGCGGAGACCCCCCCCCCGGGATTTGGGACGGCCCACGTCCCCCTCAGAAAGCGTGGGCTTCTGCCCGTCGGGGCGCCCCTCGGGCCGGGGCGCTTGCCTCCCCTGCGCCCCCTCCTGGTCGGGCCTCGAGCTCTTCCTCCCCGACGGAAGCTGTCGCCCTGAAGGGCGCGGTGGCTGCGCCAGGGGACGGCGCCCGCGGGCTGTGCTCGGTCAGAACAGAAAGCAGCCCCCGCTGCTGTGCGCTGGCCGCGGAGCTACGGCAGGCACTGCTCCACCCGGCGCCGCCTCCCGCAGAGACGCCGGTGCTCGCCGGGACAGACACCAGCGCCCGGGGGAGAAAAGCCCCAGGGGTCCCCATGAGGGCCAGGACGCCTGGGTGGGCTCCTCGCTCTGCGCCCCGCCCCCCACAATGCGACCCTGAGCCGCAGTCACAGACGCGGGAAGGAAGGGGCTGAACCAGGTGTCCGCAGCTCCCAGGTAGGACAGACGCCCTACCGGCTTCCTGCCAGAGCCGCCAGGTGAGCGGGTGGGCGGGGGCCGTTCCTCCTGCTCCCCAGTGACCCGGAGCCTGAGCCGCCCGCCCCAGGAATGCCCAGAAGGGCACTTTCTGGAAGATTCCCGACTTGAAGTCGAAGGTGATTCCTCTTTGCAGGGAGAGGAGGAGAAGGTGCTTTGCCAGCCACCTGGCTTCCCTCGCCGTGAGCTCCTGGAAGGAGCTGATTTTTACCCCGTTCCAGCTGGCCAGGGCAGAGGCTGCCCTGGAAGCTGCTACTTACCCCTTTAAAAACCCAAAGACGTGAGCGTCACTGCATCGCTCTACGGGGCTTTTTAAAATCAAGACACAGCACAGGACAAGAAGGATGTGTCCAGGGTGACACCTTCCACAGAGCCCTTCACCGACACGTGAGGAGCGCTGCTTCTAACCGCCACCCGCACAAGACGCTCCAAGACCCGGAGGGGCGGAGGGGCGGAGGGGCTGGCGGGCGGGGGGTCCAGTTCCAGAGTCACAGGTGGTTGTGACATCGGTCCAGAAGAACGCAGACCGTGACCGACACTCAGCTCCACCCAGGAGCATGGTGCCCTCCTGGGGGGCGGGGGCGGAGCTCGCACTGGCTGGGGGTCTCCCCCTAAACGAGACCCAGCGTCTGCGGGCCCAGAGCCCCGAGTGTGAGCCTGTGTGCCCCGGTGATGCCCCCACAGCTCGGTCCCAGCCGAGATGGGACAGACGGCCGTGTCCCATGGAAACCCTTGCCTTGCTGCCCCCTGGGGGCTGACTGGGCTGGAGGGGGGGTCACAACAGCACTCAAAGCCAAGGTCAGTTGCAGTGACTCTGCGGCGGCCAAGCCGGGGAAGCGCTCACGTCCTCAGTCACAGCCGCTGGGGGACGGGAGCCCGGAGGCACTGGGTGGGACGCAGGCTCGGCTGAAGGTCACCTTACCTCCTCAGGCAGGAAGCCGGCAGCCCTGCGAGGCCCTTACACATCTTTGCAGCAGGGGGTGCGAGTCCGCAGGGAGGGAGGCGGCGGCGGAGCTGGTGGCCGGCAAGCGCTCTGGCCTGTTCTGCTCCGAAGGTGCTGTCGAGACTGCGGCTCCGTCCCCAGCCGGCAGGTCCCTTTTAAAGCCCAGCCAGCACCGCCGGGCAGCCAATCAGCGGCGCCCGCCAGACACCCCCCTCCGGCGTGGCTGCAGCCTCCGCAGAGGTGGGGGGGGCGGGCTTGCACAGCTCGCAGCCTGCCGCAGAGGCCCCTCTGGCCAGGCAGACACTCAGCAAACAATTTCCTCCGTGTCTCCTCCGTCCTGCGAGAGGCTCCGAATTTCTAGAAAAGGGAAAAGGGCTCGTGGGGCCACACACCATGGGGTTGGCTCCCTTCTCTGTAACAACTGTCACGGGGAGTTGCCTGGGGACCGGGGACAGGTCCCGAGGGAGCTGGAGGGCTTAGCTGGGGGGCCCTGCCCGCGCTTGCTTCTTTCCTGTGAGAGACAGAGGCTCATGGGGCCCCATCTCCCGGCCCCTCTGTTCGCAGGCCAGCACCCGCAGACGGGGGGCGCCTTCCGGGGTCAAGGTCACGGCCACACACGCCGGGAGGGGCCCCTGGAGCGTGGGCCCCGGAGGACGTTTCTGGAACTCTTACTCAGCGCAGCTGTGACGCCCTTGCTGCTGCCTCGCGCGAAGAGCGGCAGCCCTGCAGCCCGGGGACTGGGGATCGGGGCAGGGGGACGGGCGCAGGCTGACACCCCTTCTTATTTGCAAAGGGACTCACATCCTATCTCGTCGTCTCACGGCTCCTAAGTCCCCAAACCGGATCCAAAATTGTGAGAGCGAGAGAGACAGGCAGCTCGCCCGCGTCCCTGTCGCCCGGCTGCGGGCTGCACGGGGGGGACAGTTGGAGCCCGCGGGCGCTCGAGCGCCTGGGCAGCGATGCCAGGTGGCGGACCGACCACTTCCCAGACCCGGGCAGGCGTGCCGACGGGGCCCCCAGCGCAGCGCGGACGGCCGTGCCTCCGTCCCACCGCAGCAGCTTCCGTTTGGAAAGCGGACAGGTGCCGGGGCAGGTGTGGCCCAGTGGGGTTGTCCTGCAAACGGGAATACCCTGGGTTGGGTTCCCACTTGGGGCACCCCCTTGGGCTGTGGGTTCAATCCCTGGTCCGGGCACATGCAGGAGGCAACCCATCGAAGTTTCTCCCTCCCTCCCTCTCTCTCTCCCTTCCGCTCTCTCTAAAAATCAGTCAACACAGCCTCAGGTGAGGATTTTTTAAAAAAGGAGCAGAGACGTCCAGCAGTTAGGTGCAAAATGGAAGGCGCCAATGGGACGGGAAGGCGCCCGAGGATACGCACGGCGCGGGGGTAAGACCCGTCCCCCACATCCGAGACGAGGAGATGGCCGAGACGGTCCACGCGGGGCGGAGGCCGAGATCTCCAGAAGAAGCCTTTGAATTGCCTGTCTCTGGAAAGGACAGGGGCATCCACAAAGGACAAGGACGCGGTGAAGAGTGACGGAGACCATCAGGCCAAGGCGGGTGGGGGGGGGGTTGCGCAGGGAGAGGCGCCACCTGGGAGAGAGCGTCCTGATGGCCAGATTGAGCGCAGGTGAACGGGGACCGTTCAGAACCTGCTTCCTCGGACCGAGCTCGGAGGGGAGCTCATCTGTCCGAAGTCAGGGGAGCGGAATTCGAGGCGGATCGGGACAGACACCGTCAGCGCAGCGGGAAGGAAGCGGGCGGGGGCGTGACTTAACTGACCCGTGGAAGCCCTTCACTTCACGCTCGTCGGCTTCTTCGGTGACGAGTCCTTGCTTTCTTGGGCATTTTGATACTTCCGAGAGTGTTTGGGAAAGCTTCCCAGGAGCCGGCTGGGAGGTTTCCACCGTGGGGGCTGAGCGTGAGGAGGCGGGGCCCAGCCCAGCGTGAGTCCCGGGCGACTTCCGCCCTCTCGCGGCCATTCGCAAAGCACCAGACCGGGTCACTCCGTCAGGTGTCATTGCTGATGATGCTGGCAACGTGGAGGAACTGGTCCTCCAAGGATCTCGGGGTCACTCATTCCTTTACTTCAGACAGGTCTCCTGAGCAGCGAGCCTGATCTTCATCTCCGCTGGGTGCAAGGGGGGTGAGGGGCACAGCTGGGGAACCGAGAACAAGGGACACGCTCGGGAAACGGACACGGAAAGGCGGCAGCTGGTCCTGCAGGGGCCTGAAGGCCAAGGTCGGGGGCTGGGCCCCACGGGCGGGGTGGGAGTCCGCCAGAGAGAGCGGAGCCGGTGCAGGTAGACCGGTTAGCGGAGTCGGCAGCTGGCCGATGAGCTTGTGTGTTGCAAAGCGGATGTTTACTGACAGTCCCTCATTAGATACTGTGTACTCGACATTCCGGGAGGCTCTGGCGACCTCAATACGGAGCGGAAGCAGCTGTGCCTTTCGGGAGTCCGCCCTGCGGTGGGGAGGACCTTCGCCTACCTGGAAAGCACCCCTGTCACTGCGAACCCGTGTGCCCAGAATCCGAGGAAAGCACCGGGGTCGGGAACAAACACACCCTTCGGCGCCTGGAGCTGTGCTTTCACGGAGGGGACTGTTCTCCGGTGACCGGAGACCCCGCGGGCCTGCGGTGGTGCCGGCCAACGCCGCGGGGCACCAAGGCACCGAAAACTCCTGCGTTCCTCCCGGCCCGTCCTGACGGGAGCCCCACGATGACCCCGCCTCACGGAGGAGACTCACAGGGTGGAGGTCGGTCACCTGCGGTCACACGTGTCCTAAGTGGTGGAGACAGGAGGCTGCTCAGAGTGTCGGGCCTCGGCTCCTGGCGCCTGTGCGTGGGACCATCGATGTGGGGGGAGGGGGGAATGGTGGGTGCCCCGAGACCCGAAGGCTGCGTCCTGTCACCCCGGAGACCGCATCCCACCCCCCGGTGGCCCCGGAGGGGAGAGGTGGACGAGAGAAACCACGCCGTGCGCGGGCTATTGCGGCAGTCCGTGTGGACAGAGGACTCGGGACACAGAACCCTGCCGAGACCGCGTGGGGGGCCGAGTGCCCCCCAACGCAGGCGCTGGAGGCACAGAGGCTGCACCGGGGGTGTCCCGCCGGGGCCACGAGGCCACACTCGCGGGATGGGAGCAGCGCGTGGTCCGCAGGGACAGGTTCCAGTCCCCGCCCTTCGCTCAGCGAGGAGAGAAGAAAATGGGGCTCAAGCCCCGAGGGGCCCTGACGCAAGGAAGTCAGCGCTGCGGCCGGACCGGGCTCTTGCGCCAGGGTCCTGAGGGGCACCGGTCTCCGCCGGGCGGGACGCGGGAGGCGCGACCGCCGGCGGCATCCACACCGTCTCCGACGACGACCGCCTCTCAGCGGTCAGGGGCCGCCCTCCCGCTGGACCGTGCACTGCGAGAGCCTATGTCAGGGAGGGCTCCCGGCTATTGCTTTTCCCGGTTAAAAAGCAAACAGGTCGGCTGGAGGATGCGGAACGCCGGGGAAGTGGGCGGGGACTTCCCAGCACCTCTCACCTGGGGCGCAGGTGCCCACGTTTGCGGGAACCGGCAGCAAATCGGAGCAGAGCCCTCCCCCGGACACGCCGCTGCTCGGGTGACGGTCACACTGAATTAGTGGGACAGGGAACGGGACCTTTCTGTCCCAAGAAGGGAAGCACCAAAACACCCGCCCCCAAAGATTTTGTCCCACAAGCAGACCTCAGTCGGAGGCTCACAGCAGCAGCGTCCGACCCGAGTCCCTGTCACCGAGCTAGTGGGACAGACGGCGGCGGCGTCACACGTGCGCCCGAACTTTGCCGTCGGGCAGACTCAGATCCGCCAGCTGGCTGCCCTGCACGAGGCCGGGGTCCCGCCTGCAGCCGCCCCGTGGGAAACCGGGGTCTCGGCAGCCGGCGAGTGGCGGGGCCCGGGAGTGTTTGCCGAGCGTGTGCCGGGAAGACTGGGCCGCTCAGGACGGACAACTACGGTCGGGGATGAGGAGATGTGACGGGTGTTTGTATCGAGCGGCACCATCATCTCCGTTTACTTCCTTGAACCCCGGCCCTGGGAGCCCGGGCTGGGGTGGCTCGGTCGGTTGGAGCATCGCCCGTCACCCAAAGGTCGCAGGTTCGATTCCCGGTCAGGGCGCGTGCGGAGGCTGCAGGTCCTCGGTCTGGGCGCACATGGGAGGCAGCCAATCGATGCTTCTCTCGCGCGTCAGTGAAGCAATCAGAATGCAGGGTGAGGATTAGAAAACCGACCACGGACGCCCACTTGCCCTCAGACGGGAACTCCAAGGCTGGCGGGACCCGCAGCATGAACTCTCACAGTCTGACCTCAGCTCGACCTCCCCTCCTCCCGCGCGTCTCCCCCCTCTCCCGCCTGCTGCCGCCCAGCGCCGACCTGTGCGCTGTGCCCACTCGGTGCCTTGGCCCCCACCCTCATCCACGCCACTCCTGCGGCGAGGGCGAGACCTCGGCCTCCGGGAAGGAGGCAGGGACGGGATGGGGCGCCAGGGGTGCACAGCCTGCGTGGCCAGGCGGGGAGCTTTCCACACCCCCCCCCCCCAGGAGAGCGAAACCTAGAGAAGAAGCGGGCAGACGGACAGACTGCTGAGCGGCCTGGGTCCGCCCACAGCAGGGTCCTCAGTCCGCCACTTGCAGGGGCTCTGGGCGCCCGAGGGCGAAGCGTTCAGCCTGTTTCCAACAGGCTGCGAGGGGCAAACAGCCCGAGAGGGGAAAGGGGGCACAGCAGAGCCCACAGGGCCCGGGGGCGGGACCTGCTGCCCGGCGCTCACGGAGAGGCCCGCAGGCGCAGCGCAGCCGCGATGGGGAACGTTGTTAGACCAGAGAGATACGCTGGAGGTAAAGCGAATACAAAGTTTCCATCGGCTGGATTTGGAAGGGGGAAAAGGCCTCCGGAATTACCCTGCGTTTCCCCCGGGGGCGTCGGGAGGACAGGGCCGCGGCGGAGGGACTTGGGGAGCCCGTGAGCGCGCCCCGAGCCTCAGAACTCACTGCTCACTCCCGGCGAATCCAGCGCCGCGGCGGCGCAACGAGGACGCAGTGAGACTTCGCCGCGTCCTTCAAGGCACCTTGCGGTCCCTCCAGGGAGATTATAAAGGCGGCGCTAACCCTGACTCGGGGCGAAGCCGCCGCAGGGGTGTCACAGGAGAGCAGTGGGGCGCCGGGGGCAGTGCGGAGGAGGAGGCGGAGGAGGCGGAGGAGGCGGAGGAGGCGGAGGCCAGGTCAGTGCCGCGAACGCAGGAAGGGCGTCACTGCAGAGGGACCGGCCGTGTGAGAGCGCCTGAGGGGCGACAAGGGTTTCCAGAAGCAGCGTGACTCCAGTCAAGCCCAGGCCCCCTCGGGGCTGCGGCTGACCACCCACCGAAAACCGGCAGAAGCATGGAAGTCAGCTCCGCGCGGGCGCACGCCCGATGGCTCACCCACAGCGAGGCCTGTGAACGCCTCCTCCGCCCGCTTGGCGGGCGCCTTCGGCAGGGCAGCGAGGACTCTCCGCCCCACCAGCATCCCCGCCCCCGACCTTGGCCTTGCAGCGTGTGGCGCTGGGTTTGGCCTCCCGAAGTCTGAGAGCTGCGTGCCCAGGACAGGCTTCTGTTCAAAGGGTTGGGGCTCGGACGGGAGGCTGGGGGCTCACCTGCCGGAAACCACGGGGGTCTGTGTTCTGGGGACGCCCACTGGCGTCGGGGTGGGCAGAGGCCGAGCGGGCCTGCTGAGCGGCTTCCCCTGCACGGGGCGGGAGAGCCCCGTCACTCAGACACGGGAGGCATGACCCAGCTCGCTGGGCCGGAGGACCAGGCGGGCCGGCGGCACCTGTGCGGCTGGAGCCTGCCCACCTGCGCTCTCAGCTGCACTGCTGAGGCCGCCTGCAACCTCTCGGAGGAAAACGCAAGCTCTCCGGGGGGCACACTGACATCGGGAATCTCTTTCCGAAACCCTCCCCGAGCCCCAGCCCCAGGCCCTGCTCCCGGCCCCCGCCCAGCGCCCCCACTGCACCCGCAAACGCGAGCGAATGTCCCCGCCGGGCCAGCTGATGGCAAGCACACCCTTCCCCATTCCCCTCCGGGCGCCAGCGCGCTTTGGGAGACTTCTGGTGACAGAGATGTCTTGCAGCTGAGAGGTTTTCTCAGGCTCCGTTTCGGGTAATTGGGAAATGGGGCCACGATTACAGGCATCTGTGCTTCCATCTCAGTCCTGAGGGAAAGTGCAGCGTGAGGACGAGGAAGACAGGGCTGCCGGGCTCAGACATCGGTCCGGAAATGGGTTTGCGGGGGGAGGCAGGCGGGGGGGGGGTGGGCGCTGCGAGGACTCGCGCCTCCTTCCCAACGCTGGTGCCGGCCGAGTCTCCGCGTTGAGTCCCCCCGGACCGGGGGGGGGGAAGCTGTTCGTTCCCGTCGTGTGTCTGTCACTTCTGCCCAGGCTCGTTGCCCGGAGTGGACGGAGGGCTGTCAGGAGGAAGGGTGGACGAGGGAGAGGCTGCCCGTGCACACTCCCAGTCCCATCCCCCATTCCCCTCGGCTCCCTGGACCCCGCCCCCCCCGCCCCGCTCACAGCCGCCCACCCACGGGACAGGCGCCTGTGGACAGCCGGCCGCATTCCGGCCGCTGGACCTGGGGAGGCAGAGGCCGGGGCAGGGGCCTCGGGGAACCGGCCCGGAGGCGTTTCGCATCCCATTCGCACGTTCCCGTCAGGGACCCCTGCCCTGTTCTTTCCAGTGGAGAGGGTGGAGATGAGTCCCCGGCAAAGATCCTTGAAAAGGAAGCGCATTGCTGCGTGATTAGTCATCCGAGGAAGCACCTGGGGCCCGCTCGTCCCACACGGAACCTGACTTTCCAGGTCGGAAGACCCCCGGCTCACGGACGGGGGAGGGGGTGCGCGGCCCCTGCAGATCGGGAGGCCTGCGTGGGCCAGGCCGGGGGCTCAGCAAGAGCAGGCCCCGCCCACGCCCGGCCGCCCAGCACCTGCCTCCCGCCCACCTGGTCCCAGGCAGCCTCCGGGGTGGGCGGGGGAGCAACATTCAGCCTGTTGTTCGAGTCAGAAAAATACTTCAGAATCATCTCGGATGATATGAGTGAGTCATCACTGATAAGAAATTCTGTTTCCAACTCCAGTGCGAGTCCTCCGAGCGCCCACAGCTGCCCCCCGAACCGCGGCTTCCGAGCAGCCAGGCTGGAGAGACCCACAGGCACAGGGACGGCTGTGGCCCTGTGACCTTGGCCGCCCGCCGGCCGCACTTCACCAAGACCGAGCGGGAAAGGCTCTCAGCGGGTGGAAGTGATGCCGCCCGAGCCCCGTCGATGGGCCCGGTGGGCAATTTCGCCCACTCGAAGCTGCCGAACAGCATCCCCGCAGCAGGTTGCTGTGGCAACGCTCCTCTCCGCGGAGTGGCTTCAAATAAAAATATCTCAAGGGCAGAGTAATTAGGTAAGTAGAGCAGCCGGGCCGCACGCAGTCACTCCCAGTGATTACCGCGCTGCGGCGCCTCGGGAGCCCGGGCCCGGCCCCACACGGCGATTCGCCCCTGGGGGCCAGCGTGCACATCTGTGTAGGGGGTGTGCACGCGTGTGGCACGCGTGGTGCTTGGGTGTGATGGATGGAGGCAGGCTCTCCGAAGAGCACCCGCCCCGAAACTCGGCCAGCCAGCGGCGCCGGGTGACAGGTGAAGTCGTGGGGCCGCCAGGCATGCTCAGCCCCCACGCGCCCGGGGACCGCGCTCGCCCACGCGTGGCGCTCTCCCTTCGCAGCGAGGTTCACGAGCATCTCGGGCGGCTGGCTCATCCCTCTGACTAAGACTCTCCCTCCCCAGGCTTGCCAGCCTCTTCTTCTGCTGTTCCTGAAGCCCGGCCTCCCCCCCGGCCTCCCCCACCCCCCCGAGAATGGCTCGTTCTCCCAGGGGACGGGGGGGGAGAGGGCCACGCTCCCAGCCTCTCCTCCCACGGCGCCCCCTCCCAGCGACACGGGAAAGGTAAAAGGAACTGCTTCTCACTGACGACCCCCCCGCCCAGGCCGGGCCTGGGGTCGTCCAGCACTTCGGACGTTTTCTCCGGTGCTTCGTCCTCCCGATAACCCAGATGACAGACCAGGCGTGAGAACAAGTCCCAGCCCCACTGGGACGTAGCCGCGTCCCTCGGCGGCCGGGCCGCCCCCACCCCCGTCCTGGGCTCTGCAGGCCCAGCGGCCCCTGCTGGAGGCTCACGGACCCCCCAGTGGGGGCTCCCGCTCGGCCTGCCCCTGGCTCTGTGGCCACTGCCGGCATCCACGTGGACCAGCTCCCCTCGCCAGGGCGCTGCTGCCCCCCGCCCTCCGGGGACGTGGGACAAGGTCTGGAGCCATAGGGTGGCCCACGGGGCAGGGGTCGGGGGGCTGTTGCTGGCGCAGCTGCTCATCGCCCCGCCCCTCCCACAAACAGCCACGAGCGGGAACTACCTCGTCCAGCTACTGACAGCGCCCGGGCCGAGCGCCCTGACGGAGGGAGACCCGCTCGCAGGAGCTGGTACAGATGTGTCCGGACGCACCCGGAGGAATCGCTGCTTTCTTCCAAGTCGGACCATCAGGGATTTGTAAAAAAGATACGCAAAGCCATATTGAAAAATACCACACTCTTCCCTAATTGTTTTGCTTTGAAAAATATAGTCTTTTGCATTAAAATGGTGTGGGCTTTTCATTGTTATTTTGAAATGTTTTTAAAAGCTTTTGTTATAGTTTCTAAAATGAGAACTATAAATAGATGTTCTCCTCATAAACCAAAAGCCCCTGGAGG
This sequence comes from Glossophaga mutica, assembly GCA_039655065.1. NCBI lineage: Eukaryota > Metazoa > Chordata > Mammalia > Chiroptera > Phyllostomidae > Glossophaga > Glossophaga mutica. Next base: position 53,361,599 of record CM077316.1, read on the forward strand.
ACTGTGATCGTCTTTAACAGAGTGAAGGGGTCCTGAGGCCAAATGCCCTTGGCCACCCTTCGGCCCAGGGGTGCCAACCCCCACGGCCAGGGCCACACTCGGAGGGGGACACTCGCAGGGACCGCGCAGGCCCAGGAGCCGGGCTGCGGGCCGGGTGGCAGGCACCTGTGGTCTGGTCTGGCGGGGAGGCGATGGGGCCGGTTGCCGGTAGCCAGGTCCCCGCGGCCCGTCGTCCCCGAGCGGAGGGACTCTGGGCCAGGCCCCTCGGCCTCCGATGGGCACGTCCGCCTCCTCGTGGGTGATGTCTGGTTTCTGCGCTGCCACTTCGGTCCCTGCGGAAGGCCGACTCGCCAGCGAGAGTGCCGAGCGATGAGTGCTGGCTCCCACGCTGACGTTCTCCCTCCAAACGCGTTTCCGTCTCTGGAAAGACCACGCGGTTATTCGTGGCGCTCCACGCTCGTTAGCATTCGATCCAGCTGCGCAGTGAGGGAAACATCAGCGGCTTCGATGGACAGGACTGACCGTCTTCTCACGCAGGGGGACTCTGGACACGTGGTCCAGCCCTGGGTCCCAGACACGCTGGTTCGCCGTGTTCCCGGCGCGTGGCCTCGGGCTCCACGTGGCCTCCTGGTCCCCGAGGGTGGCTTCCACCCCAGCTGCGGACGCTGCACTCCAGGCAGAAAGAAACAGGCGGACGGAGGCGGGAAAGGCCAGGCCGGAAGAAGCCCTGCCCTTGAGGGGCGCTCCGGGGTCCCGGCAGGGGCCGAACCACCTTGGCAGGAGACCGGGGTGGACAGGGGCACGGCGCCACCCCGAAGACAATCGAAACCCTGCCAGGCGGGACACGGGAGGGACGGGCACTGGGTCGGCAGTGGGCCGTCGGCCGCGGGACCGGCGAGAAGCCTGCTTCTCTCTTGAAAGGGGCCTGAGAGGCGCCCCAGGGGCTTGGAACAGGAGGAGCTGGCGGCCGCCTCTCCGGGCCAAGGCCAGGCCCCGAGGGTGGGTTTCCCACCTCGAGGGTGGAAACGGGGCGGCCTCCCCACAGCCCAGAAGGCCGGGTTCCGCAAGTTGCCAGCGACGAGCCGGCCCTTAGCTGACTGCGCCCGTGCCTGCTTCGTGGAATTGCGGCTTTCGGCCTCTTCGGAACAGAAGAGGACGAGCTGGCCGCCTGCCCCCGAGGCCAGGCCATCCTGCCTCTGCGCCCACGCCGCCCGGGATCCCGGCCGCGGAGAGGGACCTGCTGCGCTCGGAGGTGTGCGGATTTCTCTCGGGCATTCGCGCCCTGAAAATGGAAGCACGCGGATCTATCCGAAGAGTTTCGAAGTTAAATGCTCATGAAACGGCGTCCGCGCCTAGACGTGGATCATTAGCAGGATCGACACGAGGAAGGTGCCCCCATTTCCGTGGAACGAGATGGCCTCTCCCGCGGATCCTGAGCAAGGGGGCGGGAACGAGGCCTGGGCGCCGTCGACCTTCCCAGGAAGGCAGGGCGTGCCCGCGGGGGCGTCGGGAACCACGGCGAGGCCGCGTCCCGAGTCTCCCAGCGCCACGTCCGGTTCGGTTTCGCTGCCGGCCGTTCTGGTGCAGCTGCGCCTCCGCCTGACAGCGGTTCCTGCGAAGGTTTCCGCAGCCGCACGGCCACCCCCTGTGAAGGTCCCGTGGTGACGACCGCACGGAAGCCCCTTGCCCCGGACCCTCGCGGGGGCTGCCGGTCACGCCGCCGTCTGTTAGGAAGGGGCCCGCAACAGGAGCCCTTGGTGGACTCAGTCACGTAACACAAGCCTCCAGCTCCTCACGCACGAACTTCCCGAGTCGGTCCGGGCGCCTTTGCGGTAACCGATCTCCAATTTCACATTAAAAAGCAATTTGCTAGAGCGAGTCTCCTAGGGGAACAAGAGACACGAGCCCGAGCTGTGGTTCGAGCCCACGGTGCCCTTGTGTCTCTCGAGGACGTGGATTCCCGGTCACGGTGCCACCTGCCCCGTGCGGGAGCCCGTGACGCACCCCTCGGTCTTCCCCCGACGGCCTCTGTGCGCGCGATTTCTCGCCCGGTGAGCGACGTCCCCACGGGGAGGACCCGGTTCTGCCGGTTTTATCTCCGACATCCAGGCCACTGTATCCACAACCGCTTCCCTCCCACCACCTCCGTCTGGACGCGGCCGAGCCGCCACCTGGACCATCGCGGGCGGGCGCTTCCTAAGTCGCCTCACGCCCTCCGTGGGGGAGGGAGAGGCGGGTCCGTCCTCGGTGCTGCGCCCTCTCTGCGGGTGGGGCGAACTCGGAGGCCGTGCCCTGTGGTGACTCCAGCGTCACGCACCCGCACGGCCCTCCCCCCGCCCACCTCGGTCCCCCAGGGTCCCCTGCCTGCAATTCCCTCTCAGTGGGTGGGGTCTCCGGGGCCGCAGAACCCAAACACAAGGTAGATGTGCAGGTACGGGCAGAAACCCGGGCACCGGTGTAGCACCTCCTCACACCGCCAGGGCCCACTTGTTACAGCGAACCAACCGTGTCGATGCGCGTGACAGCCCCCGACGTCCCGGGGCCGCCGCCGCCCCGCGCTGGGGGCCCCGAGGGAGCCTGGGCGGGCTGACCCGGCTCTGCGGTGCGCTGTTTCTCGGGGATAACGCCCGGCACGTCCAAGCCCGGGGCGCCCTCGGCCACTCCGCGTCACTCGTCTCACACGCACAGCACCACCACGGCCACCAAGTGTAACGACCTATTTGTCTGCGGGAGGAGGCATAGATTTCCAGATGGCGGGGACCTACAGCCCCCGCCCTGCACCCCGGGCCCCCGGCCTCCTGTCAAACCCGCACCGTCAGGGCCCCGCACCGCGCAGAGCTCCGCAGGTCCCAGCAAGCCCCGTGTCGCCACCGAAAGCTGCCTCGGCCCCGGCCCGTCAGCAGGTGCAGCAGCCCCGACCGAGCGGGGGAGGTGGGGGGCGGGGGGGGGAGGCTGCATTTGCCCCGACCGAGCGGGGGAGGTGGGGGGCGGGGGGGGGGAGGCTGCATTTGCACCGCGTCCCCGAGGGCAGAGACGGAGAGGAGAATCGATCGATGAAGACAGCTGTAGGCTGTGCGCTCTGTGGCTTAGCAACTGGCCCGTGCGCACGAGGACAGGCAGTCACGCGGGGACCGTGCAGCGGGGGGCGGGGATGCGGCGCAGAGAGACGGGCGGCCGACGATGGGCCCCGCTCGGCTGCGCATGATGAAATTTGGTTTTAATAGCTCCGTTTCTAGGAAGCACGTTCTTGTTTGGCAAAACAGCGGGGGACCAATTGGCTTCTCTGAAGCGAATTAACGAGCAGAAAGGATGTCTTCCTGCAGCAGAAGGAAGAGGGGAAGGATAAACAGCAGCTTGCCCCCAGGACAGAACAGAGAGTTTTTAGTAAAAAAGAGGTAAATGGAATGTTTGTGCCGCAAGGAGGGGCAGGAACGAAATGGAATTTTGCAAACCCAAATAGCGCTGCTCGAGAACGCAGCCTCTGGATTTCCACGCAAAGAAAAAAAAAAAAGGCCAAAGCAATGAAATGTGTGTTTCCGCTTGAGAGCAGACAGAGTGCAGTGCAGACCGGGGGCGTCCAAGGCCTCCCTCAGCCTGAGCCCCAGGGCACCCCCACGGCCCCCCACCCCGGCCTCTTTCCCTTCCCTCCCTCTGCTCCACCCGGCTCCGCAGCTACTTTTCCTAAACGCTCCAGAGGCTTCCAGGAGCCTGGGACCTTTTCATGCTGTTGCCCCCCATTAAAATGCCTTCCTCCCCTCTTCCCATACTCCACTGTCACTCCCCCAGCCCCAATGCCACCTCCTCCAGGAAGTCTTCCTTAAGTCTTCCCGCTACTACAAGGCGTGTGCTCCTCTTTGTCCCCATGCACGCGTGTAGCGCTTGCTGCGTTTGGCCCCCGGCCTGGGCCAGGGAACTCATCAGTCTCTCGTGTATCGCTCGGCAGTCTTCGCCTTCCTCCCAGCTCCGCACGATGTCCGGGACACAGTCAGGTGCTGAGCTAACTCGAATCAGGGTTATCCAAGAGAACGAGAGGGGCATCTACGGCATGAGGTCGATCACCGTGCAGCGCCCCTTGGTGGGGGGGGAAAAGTGGGAGAGGTCCCGTTTCTATCAAGTAACGATCGTCCCGACAGCTGCCACCGCCCAGCCGCCACGCGCAGGGACTTGGCACGCAGAGAGGGGCCCGGCCCAACTCTCCGCCCCATCCCGGGGGGCAGGCCAGGCGCCCGACCCCACCACGGCCTCAGTGGGCTCTGTCCGACCCCACGGAAGGGTTGAGGGGGCCGCCAGACAGTTCCACTGCGTCTGGACCGGGAACACGGAGAGAGAATTTCGGGGTCGGACTGTCTGCGGGTCCCTTTCCTCGGAGACGTGATTGGATCCCGGCCTCCCTCGCCCTGCTCCCTGCGGGGCGGCCGGCCCGCGCCCTTAGAAGTGTTGACTGATGGGTCCGTTGGGCATGTGTTTGTCGGCAGGCCCGTGGAGGCACCCACTGAACACCGGCTCCTCTGTCGGTCTAAGCGGCACCCGTCTCGCCGGCCGGCAGCTCAGCCGGGTGGAGCGTGGCCGGGTTTCCAGCCCTGAGTCCAGCCGCAGCTTCAGCTCCGCGAGGGGCTCCGGCGGGCGGTCAGCTGCTGCCGTGAGTCACAGGCATCCTCGCCGTCAGCCTCCTGAAGGACGCAGTCACCACGTTCCCCGGGCCACTTAACCTCCTTCTCCTAATGGATGGCAGCTGTCCGTGACCCAGTTTTCCGAGTGCCATGAACACTGTGAGGCTGAAGAGAAGAGCGTGGCCGGAGACGGTGGGGGGGGGCGGGTGCTGGGCAGGGGTGAGGTCTTCGTCCACGGGCAGCCGGGCAGCGGCGGGGCCAGGGCCTGTGCGCTGTGCCCGAGGGGCTCCCGAGGACAGGAAGGGCCAGGCCCAGAGGGGCCCCAGGGACCCCGGGCATCGCTCTGGCTTCTCAGGCGGGGGTCACCTGGCCCCCATCGCCCTGCCCTGGTTAGGAGGCAGTCAGTTCATCATGGACCCCAAAGAGAGGATGACAGAGAAGTTGCTGCCATTGGCCCTGGCTGCAGTGGCTCAGTGGATTGAGCGCCGGCTTGCGAACCAAAGGATCGCGGGTTCGATTCCCAGTCAGGGTACATGCCTAGGGTGGGGGGCCAGGTCCCCGGTGGGGGGCGCACGAGAGGCAACCACACAGTGATGTTTCTCTCCCTCTCTTTCCCTCTCTCTAAAAATCAATAAATAAAATTTTGTAAAACAAGAAAGAAATTGCTTCCATCGAAGATGGGGGGCGGGTACCCAGCTCCTCTCGGATACAACAGACAGGAAGGTGAGCCTGGATGAGCCGTCAGCAAGCCCAGAGGTGGGGTCCCCAGCGCCCGTCAGGGCCCCCAAGCCACAGTCACCTCCAATAGCTGATTCCCCCAAACACTGCCATGACACGGGGCATTTGATCCAGGTCCCCCGGGCCCGGAGCTCCAAGCCGCCCCACCCCCCCCACCCCTTCCTGTCAGCGGGGTGGGCTTCTGCTGCGGGAGGCGGAGTCCTGCCGCGTGAGGGGAGGGCAGCAGACAACCGGTCAGAGGCAGAGGGCCGGGTGACGGCGGAGGGGACAGACGCGGTGGCCTGGCACCCTCACCGACGTGTGTTCTCCGTCTCAGCTGTGCCACAGTCCGGGGGCACGGCTCCCGCGAGGGCGCCCGGCAGGGTCCGGCGCCCCCACAGTCGGAGGGTGGGAAGGAAGGAGGAGCCAGCCAGGTCCCCCAGCGGCCCTGGTGGAGCCCTCGGACCGGCCCCGAGTGGCCACGCAGCGGCCCCTGCCTTCCCGGTGCCCCCGCACCGGGATCTCCAGGGGGGCAGGGGAAGGGGGGCAGGGACCCCCTTGCAGCTGCAAAGGATGGAAATCGGGCAGCCGGGCGTCCGGAAAGTGGCGGAACCGGGGCGACGCCTGCGTCCCGTGGACGCGGACGCAGCTTCACGACGGGCTCGGTGCTCCGGCTGCGGCCGCGCTCGCGAGCAGGCGGCTCCCGGGCCACCGTCCCCCCGCCGCCCCTCAGCGCGGGTGCTGCTCAGCGCGGGGGGGGGGGGCGGCGTGCTCAGCGCTCGCTCGTGTTCCGAGGGAGGGCCCCGCGCACTCCGGGGGGCACGCGGGCAGCTGCGCCCCAGCCTCCGAGAGAGAACCGCTCTCTCTGCCTGGGCAGCGAGAGGCGTGTAGTGTCGTAAAACTCCGGCTTTACGTGGCCTGAACGAGAACACGGCATTTTGACCCACTGCCCCCAAAGTCTAGAAAATTCCACCCAGGCGGGGGGGTGAGAGTCGGGGAGGAAGGAGAGACAGAGCAGCCTGCCCTCCCGCTGAGCAAGGGGGGAGGCGAGCCTCTCCGCGTTGCCATGGGAACGGAGACAGGAGTTCCTGGAAGCGGAGTCAGTGCCAGCTGCCTGCCCTGCCACCCGTCAGCGGTGTTAGCAAATGGGTGTCACCAGGCCCCGGCGGGCCACCTGCTAAGAGGGCGACTTCGCATTGCTGGGCGTCGCTCGGCTGAGCTGGTTCACTGCAGGACAATTTCTTCTGTTTCTGGACCTGAAATCTCTCCGCCCTCCTGTAGGAGGCGCTGCTGGGAGGGGGTCCGGATGTGCGCGCTCAGCAGACTCAAACCTCAGCGTCCCAGCCAGTGTCCGGGTGGGGGGATGGGGTACGGCGGGGTTTGGCAGGACGGACAGACAGCTGACAAACACGGCAGGCTCCGTGGGCCCCTTCACACCGTGAGACACACGCGTGTCCAGGAGAGCTGGCGTCAACTAAGATGGTGTCAGCCCTGTCCACTAAGGAGCCCGGAGAATGGGAGCCGCAACCCTGGAACGTGGGCCCGGGTTCAGCGGGCGCTGGGCTGTGCGGCCCGGCAGGTGGCGGGAGGCCCGGAGCCCCAGACCCGGCCCGACCGATGGAACCGGCGCCCGCTTTCTAACAGGATCCCGGGGGGTTTGCACGCTGGAGCTGGAGAAGCGCAGGCCTGAGCCCCGCCCCCCCCCCAACTCCGCAGATGAGCTGACTCAGTCTGAGAGGACAGGCGGCCCGCCCGAGGCCGGCCGGGCGGTCAGCGATGGCGCCGGAGCTGAATGCTGGTGTCTCCGAGGTGACTTCCACTGTCCTCCACGTGGCCCTCACAGGCCAAGGCCGGCCCGCTTGCCCAGGCCGGCCGCTCCGAACACCAGCTTTTCGAGGGCCCCGCTGGCCTGTGGGGCACCCCCCCCACACCCGCTGGAACCACGGCTGTCGGCCGAGAAGCAGCCGGTGCCGGCGACAAGGCAGGGCCGAGGGGCGCCCGTGCCCCGCTGGCGGGAGCAGAGACCGGTGCGGCCACCACGCGCCCCAGCGACGTCGCTGCGGGGTGTTTACCCCGAGAAAACCAAGAGGCTGGCGTGCACAGCTGCGAACACCCCCGTGCGCGCTGCGGCGGCCGACACGGGGAAGCAGCCTGGGGTGGCGAGCAGAGGGCTGGGTCGGGAAGATGTGCTGTGTGCACACGCACACACACGCACACACACGCACACACACACGCACACAGAGCGGACTACTGCTCGGCCGTAACGACACAGCACAGGGCCGTCTGCGGCGGCACCCAGGGGCGCTGTCAGCCGGGCAGGGTTTCGCTGCGTGAGAGGCCCGGGCTCAGTGAGGTGTGTCAGACGGAGAAGACAAACCCACATGACCGCACTCGGGCTGGGACATCCAAGGACACCAGCTGGGAGAACAGAGCAAACCCGTCAAAGAGTGGCTAACGGACGGCTCGGCGCTGGTCACCGGAGGGGCGGGGTGGGGGGAGGGGAAGCGCACTCTGGCGGGTCCAGATGTCACGCGCTTTGAGCCTTGGGGCCCCGAGGCCTCCCAGCTCCTGGTCCTCCGCCCGAGCTCCGGGGAAGCTGCGTCTCACCAACTCGCACCTCGTATCTTTGTTAATCGTCCGCTCAGGAGGGAGGGAGATCCAGGCGGAACCCGGAACCCGACGGGGACCCTGAGGGACCAAGGGGAGCCAACCACAAAAGGGCCGACCGCAGGGATGGGGCCGTGGGTCCCTGAGCAGAGCCACTGCCGGTACCGGTCACCCCACACACTCGCCCTGCCCTGGGCGCCAGCCAGTGCCACTGCTGTCGAGGAGACTCGGGTGTGAGGAAGGGCCGTCCCGGGCGGGGGAGGTGGGGATGGAGGGGCCGAGAGCACACTCCCGCTCCGCTCCGTTTGCCTGTGAATTAGCTAAGCCATCTTCACCTGGCCGGGTGGCCGGGTGGCCGGGGGCCGGGTGTGCGACACAGCCGCTCTGACAGTAGTTGGGGTGTGAGCGTCCGGGCTCGGCTCCTCCGCGGGGTCCCGGCTGCCCCCCCGCCCCCCCGTGTTGTTATTCCGGGTCTCAAACAGGCCAGCGTCTCGCACGGGCGAGCGGATCGCCCAGGGACTCTCGGCGAGTGGACGGACGAGTGGTCACCCGACAGGACCTTCACAAAGTGGAAATGCCTGCCGAGTGCCCCCCGAGTTTCTGCTCGGGCCGCATCGCGCCGGGGCCCCGACACGGGAGATGCCGCGATTTGGGGAATTTAAACAGCGATGGCTGCTCCCAGAATCCACAAGCACAGTCGCATTCAGCCCCTTCTCTGCCACCTGACACCAACCTCGCACACTCGCACACGCACACGGGCACCCTGGGGCTCCCAAACAGGCAAAGCCCGGGCCGGAGCCGGGAATCGGCGGCCCGGACTTCTTCGCACCTGAGACGCATTGCAGACTTCCCTCCGGGCTCCGGTGCAGCCTCTCACGCTCCCAATGAGGACGGACAGAAAAGACGCACAGACTTTAAAAAAGAATCTCTCCTAAACCACAGGAGACCGTCAGGTCAGCCGGCCCCTCAAGGCCGGGTACCCCGAGAGAGGGCACGCTCACGGGAACGCGCCCCCCCCACCCCCGCCCAGCTCTCTGCCGGCAGCTATTTTTCGGAGTAGTTTTTAGTGTAGTTTCTAGCTTGGGACTCACCCCAGAGCAACAAGGAGCTGGGAAAACAAAAATTATTCGCGTCCGACACACAGCCCTGAGTGACAGCAAGCGGGACAGGCTGTGGGGGGGCCGCTGGCGGGCTCCGGTCCAGGAGTGGGGGCACGGGATCGCGCGGTTCCACTCCCGGGCCAAGTCCTGGCCCTCGGCTGGGGCTGGGACCCCAGTGCGCATCTTCAGGTGGAGTCACTCCGGGACTCAAGGGGGGAAAGCAGGTGTAATCTCGGCATCCGGGCAGCTCGGAACCTGTTTCTCCTCCGCCCGGATTCAGGCCCGCCCGCTCTGCGCACTCTCAGTATTGGGGATCAAATGGTGCCCCCGAAGTCAGCACACAGCCCTGGCTGCTCAGACGTGTCAGGGACGGCGGCCGGCCCCCTGGCTTGAATGAGGTCCCCACTCTGAGGCTGCGCCCCCACTTTCCTGCAGAGAGAACCCCTCTGCCACACCCCTTTCCAAAGATGCCCCAGAGGGCTGCCTGGAGACCTGTTTGCCATTCGCTGAATATTCATGGCAATTCCCTGCAGGTCCCTATTTCTGACAATTCCCGAACGTGTGTTTGGTGTGTGACTGAGGGAGAGTCACGGGAATTATTTCTGTGAGTCACCGCCTGTTGGAGCCAATTTGCACGCAGTCGGAAGAGCTGCCCCCCGCCGCCCGCCTCGCCCGACGCTTCTCCCTTAACGCAGGGACTCGGCGGCGAGGGGACGGGCAAATCTGGGTCAGGCAGAGCTCCTCGAGCCTCGTGGAGCGTCCAGTCCGGAAAGAGGAACCCAGCAGGGTGTGGGGGGGTGGGGCCTGGGGGGGGCGGGGAGGCTGGAGGGCTGAGAGGCACCCTCGACTCGGTGCCCAGGACGACCGAGGAGGCCTCCCGCGGCCCCCCTCTCCCACACCTGCCCACCCTCACCCGCCCACACCCTCTCCGACCTCGGGGCCGCAGCCCCCCTTCGCCCCGGATGTGGAGGGAAAGTGTTGCGTCTGGGGTCTCGGTGCATTTTGCAAACCTGGGAATGAAGGGGCCGAGCGAGGGGTGGGTGTGGGGGGAGGGGGCTCCGTGAAACTGCTGGGATATCAGGGCGCCGCCCGCTCGTCTGAAAACCAGTTTGATTTCATTTAAAGCGCAGATGTCTTCTCTGGGAATGGAAACTTCGCAGGGATTTTTGAGATGGAATGTGGGACTTCAAAGAGCTGCCTTGGTCTTGACCTGCCCTCCAGCCCAACCCCCAGGACCCCGAGGGGGAGAGCGGGGCAGTCGGATGCCCTCTTTGATCTAGTTTAAAGCCTCGGCCACGGTGGTGACATTGGGCCCTCAGGGACCTGGACGACTTCTCTAAGAGGCACACGATTTGTGAGAGGGGAATCGTGAGCACGTTCCGCACGACCAGCACGTCCACGGACGGTTTTCGAAGGGCCAGCACCTCGACGGAGTCCCTCTGTCCGCCGGACTGGGAGCGGCGTGCGGGAATCTCCCCAACGGCCCCGGAGGAGGTGACCCCACAGCCAGGCTGCATGTGGGCAGGGCCGCCAGATGCCTGGGGCAGGGGGACCACGAGTGGCCGCCACGGTCCTCCTCCCGGAGGGCCCGTGCCGGGCCGCGAGACCGCTCGGGTGGCCGCGCCCTCTGCAGAGGCTCCGCCAGGGCCCGCAGGCCACGCGCCGGCTTGACTTCCAGCCCTGCCACCGGAGCGCCTTCGCCTGGGCCAGCCTCCGTCTCCTGGTCTGAGGAGGGCGATGAGGATGGAAACGCTTACTTCACGCAGGTGTTGGGAGCCGTCAGTAGGGAAGCGCCTGGGTCAGGACCGGGCTCCAGAGAACCGCGGCCTCCCTGCCGTCACCACGCGGGAGGGGGCAGGAGGGGGCAGGAGGGGGCGGCCGTCCGCCGAGCCGGGGGCTCGGCGCATCCAGTTGCTGCCTGCTGTCCACGTCTCCTCCGGCGTCAGTTCTCGGGCCGCGCCCCCGGCGCGCTGGCTAACGCCCCTGCGCGAGTGACTCCCCCGAGACGCCCCTTCTCGCCCTTTCGGCCCCGTCTGTACCTCTGCTGATGTCTGACATCCCTCCAAAAGCCTCGCTCGTAGTAGGTGCTCAAAGAGCATTCGTGGATGAATGGACGCATGAGCAAGCGCCAAAACCGTGTCTGGTGAGCAGGAGTAGGGTCTCCGCCTTCCTTCCACAGGCGAGGAGACCGACGCCCAGGTCGGGGCCGTGCGACTGGTCGGCAGCAAACCAGGGCTGAGACCCGGCCTGCGTGGCGCAGTCTGTCCGGGGGTTTCCGGGCGCCCCGTTTGCATGGCGGCCCCGGTGCGTCGGAGGACCCCGCCCTCGTCCTCTGGGAGGTGCGTTTCCGCACGCCCCACAGCCCGGGCAGCGGTGGGCGCAGCACCGAGGCCTCTCCCTGCTCGGGTCCCCAGCACACTGCTGTCCCCAGAGCCGGGTCACATCCAGTTCACCGTGCTCCCCAGCGTGATTCACAGGCCGGTCAAGGTCTGTCCTGAAGCACAGCCGAGCCCCATCCGCGCCCTCGCCACCCCCCACCCGGCCTTCTCCTTCCCGGAACCGGCCGTGAAGCCCCCTCGGGAACCCCCAGCAGCTGCTGACTCACCAGCAGCCTCTGCTCCCAAGGCCACGCACTGCAGCGCGGAAATGTGGGATGCAGGCTTTCACTGAAAAAAGGAAAACGAAGAGCGGATGCTCCTCGGGGTCAGACTTCGGGAGGTCGTCCGGCACACAGGTGACGTGGGTCTCGGTCCCAGCAGCCTTTGCTCGGGCTCCTGAGGCCTGGAACTGAGGGGTGCCCAGCGAGGAGCGAGCCAGGAGGTCCGCGGCGAACTGAGAAGTCCGGAGACGCCGGCTGTCCACGGGAGGAAGGGCCCGGGGCTCGGACAGAACCGGTTCCGTTCCTGCTCGGCCCTCGGGGGCCGGGGCACTCAGCTGTCACTTCCTCCCCCAGCCCCACCCCCCCCAAAATGAAGCGGGGTCCCCACCATGCAGAATTCTTCTGATCTTGTAGAGAACAAAAAGCCATTTTCGGTGAATGGGCCAAAAACATAACCTCTACAAAGTTTTCAGAGAGTCTCAAGCAGAATACGCTTGGTAAATTAAAGGCACGCACACACACACACTTCCCTTTCGGGGAGAGGAGACTGAGCCTAAGAGGAAATGCAGACGCAGACGAAGCCAGCCAGGGCCCTGGTGCGACCGGCGACAGGGGGCCCGTAATCACAGCGCACGTGAGGTCCCGGCGTCCTCGTGTATCAAACCCGATTAGGCCGATCGGAGATGGGGTGGGAAGGACCGGGTGCAGGGAGCAGGCACCCCCGCAGGTTACGGGGTGAGGAAGCCGGGCACAGACAGGGGGTCCAGCCCGCTTCCCTTTCACGGGGCGCTGCTACGAGGCAGGAGGTCCCTTCTAAGACCCTTCCCGGACTTGATGCGACCAGACATTAGGGAACCAGGGGCTTGTTAACACCGTGGGGTTGGCCAGAGCAAATAGTAATTAAGCAGAAGCAATCAAAAACGTGTTCATCACCTGTGTGCCCCGGAGCACGCACTGTGCACACAGCTTCGGGAGGGGCTGGGCGAGCGGGCCCCGCCCCTCACCTGGCGGCCAGGTGTGGGAAAATCCCCGCAGGGAAGGCTCAGCAGTCCCTGCGTCTCTGAAGGCACCAGGAGGGGGCGCTGTCACGCACTGCGCGCTCGGCCGGCGACCCAAGAACACAAGATTATCCCGAAAGTTTTCTGCGGATGGGCCCTCCGTGGACCGAATGCATCCGCCTCAGTTCCATACAGTGAAGCCCTGGGCGCCCTCCCCTCCCCTCCCCCCAGCTCATCACCGTGTGGCCCTCTTCGGAAACAGGGGTGTGGCTGGCGTGACTCATGGGGCGGGGTCCCTCCGGAGCTACCTGGGTCCCTAACCCAACGGGACCACTGAATGGGAGGCGGGGGTGATGCTCCTCCAGGCCAAGGAACCCCCAAGGCTGTCCGCAGACACCCGGAGCTGCGGGGAGAGGCCCACTTCCTCGGGAGGGACCACCTCGGACCTTGACCTCGGACCTGCGCCTCCATAACCAGGAGGCAGTCGACCCCCGCTGTTGAAGCCACTGGGTTTGGGGCCTCTCGTCCCCGCAGCCAAAGAAACTGACGCAGGCCCACGGCTTAGTGCCGAGGAGCAGCACCTAACTGGGGGGGGGGGGGGAAGGGGCACCACGGCCCGGGCTCCGGCTCGGGGACCCAGGACCCGGGTCCGTCCCTGGAAAAGCTGGCTCAGCCTTGGGGCACCTCCGCTTCCTCAAACGTGAAACCGGTGCACACAGTCCCGCTTCGTAGGGCGCCAGGCGCCAAGGCTGCTCTGGGCGCTGGGCCCGGCCGGTGACGTCACCCGATGTGTCGGCAGGCGCCTCTGGGAACCAGGACGCCCTCCACGTCACCTTCCCCCAGACCCACGAGCGGGAGTGCTGATTCACGGGTCCCACCTGGAGGCCTGAGGCCCAGGTGTCAGAAGCCGACCACAGGGCGGGTTTGGGATGTGGGGGGGGGGAATCTGGGCTGGAATCCCAGCCCCGCCGCCCCCAGCTCTGTGGGGTGGTGGGCCTTCTGCACCCTCCTCCAAATCTGCTTCCCGATTTCAAGTGAAGACCCTCGCAGAGACGGCCGGGCCGCGTCGGGCTTTCGCTCGGCCATGGACGGACTATTATTGTCACCATGCCACGGTCGGGGCCTGAGAAGCTTCATGTTTTTTCACGGGAGAGAAGGACCAGAGGCGGCCTGGGCCGGGGGTGTGGCCGGGAGTGGAGCCGGGGGGCGGAGGGGGTCCCTGGGAATCCAGGAGCCCTCAGGGCCTCACTGGCCCCCTGAACCCCGAAGATGAGGTCCTGCCTCCTGCTCCGTTCTCTCCGTAACAGACAAAATCCTCGTCGTGCATAATTCACTTCGAGTTTGGGGCACGTTGCCCTCGGTCTTCCGTTTCCCTTCCCGGGCGGACTGAACGGAGCCATCCAGTTCCTCAGCCTGGCCATCCCCCGCCCCCCAAACCTCTCTGAGACCCGGCTCTGCTCAGGGCGTCTGTCCCCGTCAAATGTCCCGGCCACACACTCAGCCTCCCGGCCACCCTGTCCGCGCTGGCTCAGCCCCCTCAAGTCCAGACTTTCCCACATCCTGCACTTAATTACTCAGCACTTTGTAAGCTCTCCAAGTATCTTTCTTTTTTAAATCCTCACCCGGATATATTTACTGATTTGAGAGAGCGAATGAGAGAGAGAGGGACGGAAAGAGAAACATCGATGTGAGAAAGAAACATCGATCCGTTGCCTCCCGTACGCACCCCAACCAGGGATCGAACCTGCGACCTGGGTGTGTGCCCTGACCGGGAATTGAACCCACAAACTTCCAGCGCATGGGGACCAAGCTCCAACCAGCTGAGCCATCCGACAAGGGTTCCCGTTACCTCTGCATCGTGGGTCTGAAGTACCTAGTCTGCTGTTAACAAAAGCAGAAATCTCATTTTTCCATGTTTTTTTTTAATGTCCTCTCTCTTTTCTTGACAATTAGATGGTCTCTTTGTAAATGAGTATCGGTCAGCCATCACATCTGCGGCAGAAATATCTTCTCCATTTTTGGTTTGACTTTCAAGATTATTTGAGGCATTTCTTCTTGCCAAACGGATTTATTTTTGAAGTTCCTTATGTAATCAAATGTATTCAACATTTTTTTGGTAGGGATTTTGGCTTTTTCGTCTTGCCTAAAGGCTTTGCAGTATTTTGAGACTATCAGTATATCAACCAGCGCTTTCCTGTGGAAGTTTTGTGAGCTATTTTTACTGTTTAAATCTTCAAACCATCTGTGACGCCAGTTTCATTTTTCACAGGAAGAATAAGAGGAATTCATGCACAAAATTTCTGAAATATTTTGCATTTCATTAACTCAGACAGTTCCACATATCCTTTCTGTTTCTCCCTTATAACATGCCATTTTCTAATTAAACAATGAAGACACCTTTTATGGTAGAAAATGTGGAAGCCACAAAAAGTATATAAGGAAGAAAACAAACAACAAATAAACAAAATCAACCGTGAGCCCAGCGGTCAGACACTCGCTCTGTTGGGATTTTGGTTTATCTATTTTAGGCACAGCTATAGCTTTTATAAAATTGGGGTGGTGCATGGCAACAGATTTGACTCCTGATTTTTTATTTAGTATCGAACCATTAGACTTCAGCTCTACACCATTACAGGTATAGAGAGTCTTCAAAAACGTAATATTAAAGGGCTATATTCTATCGTACTATATTATATATATTTTATATTATATTATTAGTATGCTATATTATATTGTATTTTTGTATTTTATATTGTTATATCATCTTATACTATATGCTATTGTATTATACTGTATTTTTATATTTTATATATTATATTTATATTTATGATTTATATTATTTTATATTTTATATCTTTATATAGCATATTATATATTATAGTATAGTATACTATACTATACCATATTAGATTGTATTGTATTATATTTTATATTATATATTATATTCATATTCACATTTTATATTTATATATTATATTATTTTATATATTATATCTTTATAGATTATATTGTATTGTGCTGTGTTATATTATTATATTATTATATCATATTGTATTGTTGTATTTATTATGTTTATTATATTACACTACACTATACTATATATTACATTATATTTATTATGTTTGTTGTATTATATTTATATTACATTGTGCTACACTATATATTGTATTATAGTTATTATATTTGTTATATTATATTTATTATATTACACTGCACTATACTATATATTGTGTTATAGTTATTATATTTTTATATTATATTTATTATATTATACTACACCATATTGTATATTAATTATATTATATTTATTACATTGCATTACACTGTGCTATATATTATGTTATGTTTGTTATATTACACTACTCCATATTATATATTATGTTATATTATATTTATTGCATTGCGCTACGCTGTGCTATATATTGTATTATATTTATTATGTTTGTTGTACTATATTTATTATATTACACTACTCCATATTATATATTAATTATATTGTATTTATTACATTGCGCTGCACTGTGCTATATATTATATTTGTTGTGTTATATTTATTATGTTACACCGCACTACACTATATATTGTGTTACAGTTACTATATTTGTTACATTTTATTTATTATGTTACACTGCACTACACTATAGATTGTGTTACAGTTATTATATTTGTTACATTATATTTATTGTACTACACTGTACTATATCGGTGCGGCGCACTGACCACCCCCCCCACACATTTTGGGAATGGGTCGATGAAAGTTAAACTACTGAACCAGCAGCTTGCACACGGTGGTACAGGTCTGTTCCAATGAGCCTTCCGACCAGCAAAGCCAGTTCCTAGTGCCGCCGCCTGCGTGGGGCCTGCGTGGGGCCTGCGTGGGGCCTGCGTGGAAGCGCGCACGCCTCCCACGGACCGCCCCTCTCCTCTCTCCAGCCTGGGAGGCGACACAGGACTCGCCACCGGGGCCTTTCTGGCCCGGCCTCCCGCTGCCCTCCCCACGGGAGGGGAGCCCCAGCACCCGTTAACCAAGGACCCGGAGGCCCCAAGTTCCCAGCTGCTCCAATTCCGGGAAAACAGAGAATTTCTCCCCCGATTTCCCTGCGCACCTGGGAGCCCAGGCTCCAAAGCAGGACCCGCCTCCCCGCCCCCTCGCCCAGCGGCTCCGCACAGCGCGCGGCAGTCCCCTCCGGAGGCCCGGCCCTCCCCAGGCTAAGGGGCCGCAGGCCGGGGCAGGTGCAGGTGGTTACAAACCTGGCCACGGGGCTGCCGTGTGTCTGCGGTCCCGACCCCGAGGGCCTGTGACTCAGCCTCCTGGCGGCGGGCGCAGCCAGTGGGTCTGCAGGCAGGCGATGATAATGAACTCCCCCCCCCAGCGTAAAACGTCATGAAGTGAATGAACCGCCTCGGTCTGCTCGCATTCCCGTCAACGACCGGCACCCCAAGAGCCCCAGGCGCCCCGTTCAAACCCAGGTGGCACGTGCCACTGACCTGTCAGGAGGGAGGAGGAGGCCGCCGGCCGGGGACCCCGTCTGGGCCCTCCCTCTTCCTCCGCCCGCCAGGGCACGCTCACCAGGGGCCGGCAGCGGGGGCTGGCCGCGAGGAGGGTGCGTTTCCAGCTGCGCCTCCGGGTGTTTGAGCGGACTCAGGACAGGTGTCCCGGGAGCGGGGCTGGGGGTGGGGGAGCAGAGGATTCTGTCCGTGATGCGGACGAGGGTTCTTGTTCAGCCCATCCCGGCTCCGAGGGAGACGGGGAGAGCGGGACAGTCTCCCTTTTCTGACAGAACCGTGGCAGCGGCCCTGGCCGGGTGGCTCAGTGGGTTGCAGCGTTGCCCACCCGCCCCCATCCGGCCAGGTGGCAGGTTCGATCCCAGGTCAGGGCACGTACAAGGACCAATCCATGAATGCATGACTAAGTGAAACGACACATCGATGTTTCTCTCTCTGTCTGTCTGTCTGTCTGTCTCTCTCTAAAAATCCACCAGTTAAGAAACAGAATGTGGGTGGAGACCAGAGGTGAGCGGGATACACCAGCCCACACCCCCGGGACGTGGGACCCGGCGCCACCAGGGCCACGGGCCACCTCGCTCCCAGGCAGACCGTCTTGCTGTCCGGGCCGCTGCCCGGTCGGCGGCAGGGGCGGAGGCTGAAGCACGCGGTCTGAGGACCTTGGGCTTTGAGGTCCGGGCGGTCCCTTGCGAGTGCCCCTGGCCTCCCCGTCCGTGAGTCCCGTGGTTATGACAGACAAACGGGCAGGTGTCCGCAGCCGGAGCAGTGTGGAGCCATCAGAGGGGAGGGAACACCTCTGTGTACGCGAGCGGAGGCCGTGTGACTTCGCTCGTTGAAATAAAAGCCACATTCGCTGTGTTGGTTCTACAGTCGACCCGTCGCCTCTGCAAGAAAAGGCCGGGTTGTGGGCCGACGCAGCTGCGTGCTGCTCTGGGGTGCACCCGGTCGGCCCCACGCCGACCTCGGAGGGTCCCCGGTTCTTCCCTCCAGTTACAGCGAACCGAGACTGAGACGGCAGGTGCCGCCAGGGCCCCTGGCCAACAGGCAGCTGCCGCCTCGGAAGCCCCAGCCACCCAGGACGTGACGGAGGCGGCACCGGAGCCCGCGCCGGGGCTCCCTGCCGGCCCGTCCCAGCTCCTCCCGCCCACTCGCCGGGCTGCCGGGGCGGGGCCCGGGCTCCTGCCCCGAAGCAGACAGTTAGGGAGGCATTAAGGCCCCTTAATGGGCCGAGCGCCGAGAAACAGATGGAGCCCAGACCCGGTCCCGCCGCAGAGCCAGGCAGCCAGGGCCGCGTGTGACCGCCCATAGACACTTAAGTGGCCATTAACGGGGCTCGTCTGATTGAAAACAGAGGCAATTAAGCACGGAGCCGGAAAGCCTGCGCGCCTGGGGCTCGGAGAAAGCGGGTGCGTCGGCTGCGGTCGGCGAACCCGGGCTGGAGAGCACGTTCCGCGGCCCCTGTCCCCTACCGGGCGATGCGCCCCCGCCGGGCTGAGATGGCGTCCCCACGGCCTGGCCCTGCTCCGCGGGACGGGGACGGTGGCGGCCCTGGGTGTCCTCACGGTGGGACGGGGGCGATGAGGGACGGCCCCTGGCTGACGGGGGTGGCCGAGCGGAGACAGAGGCTCGCTGACCTGCTGTTCCTGCGTTTCAGCATGAAAACCGAACCGACCCGGGAGGACAAGGCGAAGTCCAGGAAACAGAGGCGCAGAGCGACCCTGAGTCCCCCTCTCCCGAGGACAGTGGGGTGTGACCCCCAGCCCCAGCCTTGCCCTCCGGGGATCACTCGATGACGTCCCCAACCCAACCATGACGGCACGCCCCCGCGCAGCCCAGGGCCCGCCAGGCGCCCACTCTGGGCCGTGTGACGCTGAGGGGAGACCACAGCCCCCGCCCCCCCCCCAGGGACCACCCGCCACACGCCCCCCGGAAGAGAAGCCCCGTCAGGCTTCCCGGAGATGCGGGGAAGGCACCTCGCCTGAGGGACGCAAGCATTTTCTCGGCCCAGACGACGGGTCCCTGTTGGCAATGGCGCGGCACACGGGGTGTCGGGGCACCATCGGGCGCCCTTGCCCGACAGCCAGCCGTCCTGGCTTGGGGGGACATCGCCGGGGAGACGGGAAACGCGAGTCGAAGTTTCGAGTGTGGCGTTTTCTCTTTGCTGGGCTGGGGCGTCTCCACCCGCCTCACGGGGAGAGAGGACAGGTCGGACGTGATGACCGACCCTCCTGCGAAACTGCCCGGCGTGGGCAGGGCGCAGAGACCGACGTCGCCCCAAGGCGGGCTCGTTCGCCACCTCCTGCCGGCACCAGGGCCGTGCCCGGGAAGGGCCGCCGCTTAGATGCAGGGGACCCGCCCGAGGTCCTCGAAGCACGGCCCTGCACCCGCAGCCCTGGGGACGTGTGGGGACTCGCACAGCCGGGCCGCGCGCCAAAGCTGCCGCCCCCGAAGCTCGGGGGAGACCCAGAGGCCTGGGCGCCAGGCGACTCGGATTCCGGAGCACCAGAGGAAGGACGACGGTGAGCCCTGTCCCCACCGCCAGGGACGCTCCGACTCCGTGGCTCTGGGCTGTGAGCAGGGTTGAGTAAGTGAGTAAGCTCCCCTCGGGTTTCCACGCGCCGCACAGCGGGAACCCCCGAGACCCCCCACGTCTCAGATCTCTGACGGGCCCCGGGCCCAGCCGTGCTGCGACCTCAGTCTGACAGCGCAGACTCGAGGGGCGACCCTTGCCTCTCCGGAAGCCGATACAAATTTTTGACAGGCCGCCCCTGGGGGACAAGGGTGGGGGAGGGGCTGCCCTGTGGTCACACATCGAATGACACCTTCCCACCTGCTGATCCCAGGGACCTTGTGCTCACACACAAAACGCATTTGACCGTGAATTTGCTACTCCTTTCTAAAAGAAAACAAAAGCACGCTTCATCGGGCCATGTAAGCACCAACCAGTATTAAGCAGCCCTTACTTTAAAAACCGATGCCCCGGAGCAGCAACGACGCGTAAGTAACCCTCCGCCAATATTTAACTCTTCTCCCACCAACTCCACCTCCATCCCGTTTCAGAATCAAAAACACCCTCCGTGATCTCACCCAGACGTGGCTCTGGGTGGCCGATTCCTGAGCTGCACCTGTGACAGGCAACCGGGTTCCGGTCCTCAAGGAAGGGACGCACCGCTTTGCGGGGGTGGCGGAAATGCGGGACATTCTGAGACACGCTGGGCTAAGGGGTGGGGACGCAGGGATGAGCCTCGTCGCAGCCAGGGGAGTGTGGGGGCCGAGCACCTGGTCCGGGCTCGTGGCAGGAAGGACACCCCAGACCAAGGAAGACCGGGTGAGACCGGGCGGCGGCATGGACCAACCAGGGGCATCGTTACATGTGACGTTACAGAAAATGTAACAGCAGCCCCAGCTGGTGCGGCTCAGTGGATTGAGCACCGGCCTGAGAACCAAAGGGTCACCAGTTCGATTCCCACTCAGGGCGCAGGCCTGGGTTTCGGGTCAGGTCCCCGGTAGGGGGCGCGTGAGAGGCAACCACACAGTGACGTTTCACTCCCTCCCTCTCTCCCACCTTTCCGCTCTGTCTAAAAATAAATAAACAAAACCTTCACGAAAGAAAGTGGAGCAGTGGAGGGACACAGAGTAACAGGCGTCAAGAACCTGGAAACACTGGGACAACTGAGGTGTGGGCAGCAAAGCGCCCGCACCCGGGCCTGGCGCCTCCGGCCGGGAGCCCGCAGGGAGCCCAGGTGCAGCGCCCAGGGGCCGGCAGGCGGGGCCTGCTCGGAACAGGCGGGTCGGAAGAGCCAATAGCTGCCCGAGCTTACTCCTGGCTTTACTCTGGGGTTTCCCGTATTGGCGACCCCCCCCCCCCCGCCATCAATCGCGCTCGGTGAGCAACGAGTCTGCCACAGCATCTGAGCGTGCAGAGTGGCGCCGAGGTCATTATGGGTAAAATTCCAGGCTGGGGGCCACACAGTCGGGGGTCCTCCCACCCAGTGTGGGGCCCTCCGGGCAGGTTTGTTCGTCCGCAGCACCCGGACCCCCCGGAAACTGGGGCAGTAGGTGAAAGGGCTGGGTGGTCTCTAGGCTGTGTCTAAAGCCAGCACGGCTTCCGCGAGCACCCGGTCCCCGAACATCCACATCAGAAATGCGTGCGGGCCGGACTCCAGGTCACTCGCGGCTTCCCGGGGCCGCTGACGGCTCAGGCTTCTCAAGGGCTCTGCTGGGGTCAGCGGGAGGCAGGTCCGGTCTTTTGGGCTGACGGTGGGGCCAAAGGGCAAAAAGCCACGGGGTGCTCGGTTTCGGCTTCGGTCTTTGTGCCCAGGGGTCAGAGGCAGGGTGGGGGTCAGCAAAGGGCCCCGCACGTGTGGGGAGAGCAGCACAGACAGTCCCTGCCCCCCCCTCCCTGTGTGCCTCCCGAGGGCCTGGCCGCCCGCTGCGTGCTGCCCTGCACCCAGGGGAGGCGCGGGGCCCCAGGGGCCGCCATCTGGCGCGGAGGGCCCATTGGAGCCGCACCAGGCAGCTGCTGGCTCCGGCTGGAAGTCACGCACTTAAGGAGCACGTGTTGGGACCCGTCACGTCTCCCCTGGGGACACGGGAGGGAGAAAGCAGGGACGTGAGCACCAGCACCGGCAGCTGCCGGGACTCGGGCTTGGGCCCCTGCCCCCCCCCCCAGCCACACGTCCACACAGCCTTCTCCCAGGGACACGGCCGGAAACGCAGCCCACTTCAGGCAGGGACAGATGAGGGACACCAGGACGTCAGGCAGAAAGCCGCCTGCACCGGTAACTGTCACCTCTGCAGACAGCCGGGCCCGAGACAGGAGGAGGCTGCGCTGGGGCTCACGGGGGCTCTGGGGGGGCAGCCGCGGAGAAACACAGTCCCCGCTCGCTGCCCAGCCCTGCTCCTGCGAGCCTGCGGCGGCGGGCACCGTGGCGAAGGGCAAGGCCCCGCTCGGCTCCTGCCCCAACGATCCCCCTTCCCCAGCGTGGGCTACCATGCCCCGCACTCAGAGGGTTACGGTGAGAGGCGTCCTGAGAAGTCCTGCGCCGCCCCGCCCCTCGCACGACCGCTGTCTCCCGCACACACAGGGGCTCCTGTGAGGACCCGCGGGCTGTGCTCCCGGGACCAGCAGGTCTGCCCCCTGGCGGGACACCCCCCATCCCAGGGGGCCACTGTGAGGGCTGGGACTCCTCGGCAGCTGCTTCCCACCCTGTGCCCCTCGTCCCCTGTCCTGTATCTGCAGACAAGGGGACAGCAGCGTCCGCACACCTGTCTTCAGAACGAAGCGGTCAGTGTGGGTGAGAGATGAGACCGGCACCTGGCCCGTGTGACACATGGATGGACAGGGGTCACGGCTCACGAGGGTGCCGACCCCTCCTCCCACACCTCCCCGTGCCAGGGGCCGAGCCACATCCGCACGCCCGCTCCCGCCCAGCGCAGGGCCCCGGCCTCTGGGCTTCCCGGGGCAGGGAGGCTGGCCTCGGCTGGCCCGGCTCTGGCACCAAGGGCCGGCATCCGGCCGGCGTTTGAAAATCCATGTGCTGGGTTAACCCAGGTGGGACACGCACCTCCTACCTTGATGGGTGGCCCCTCTGCCGGCCATGTGGCCAAGACACTTACTGGTGTTCATAAGTCATTTCTTTATTGTTTGTAGCCATAAGTGGTTTCTCTAAATTGCATCTCATGTGTTCCCGGCCTTGTGGCTCAGGAGTTTGGCCTCCAGAGCACGAAGGACCTACATCGGAGAAGGACAGGCAACTGGAGATGTGACGCCCAGCGTGGTCCTCGGCAGAGAGATCCTGGACCGGCGTCACCCTGGGGGGGGGGCCTCGGGACGCAGAGGAAAGTCCAGAAAAGAGAATAAACAGCTCGGAGATGCGTCTGGAAAAGTGGGGAGCTCCTCGCAGCAACAGAAAAACAAGGAGGGAAGTGGGCGGGAGGGCGGCTCTATGTCCACCCCCCCATTTACAGCTCCACGGATGTAGAAAGCGAGGTCGGAACTACGGAGGCCCAGTTCGCGCCCTTGACAGCTGGGACGGCGAGGCCAGGCGTCAGGCAGGTCCCCGGGCTGGAGGAGGACACCGGGGCGGAGGTGATGCCCCACGTTCAGATGAGCAGGAAGGACCTGCCGCAGCTCATAATGGGACTGACCGAGGGACGTCGCTCTGGCAGACGGTTTGCTCCACACTCTGTTCCCACCTGCCCCTCAGGTGACCAGGAAGTGGGAACAGGCCTGACGAGGGGGAGCGGATGGCTGAGACAGCAACTCGAGGTGAGCAATGTCCAGCAGTTTCAAAGGACCGCACCCTCCCGCCCACGCGAATCCTACAAGGGCAGCATCTCAGCTCACGGCAGCCGGGGGCACTTTTCCCTTTTAAGCCTTTCACTCTGGTACCTTGTTTTACGAAATTCACCGCAAAAGGGCTTTGGAGGTTCGGAATAACCCACTGGCGTGATGAGCGTGGAGAATTTCTCCTGAATTGACAGAAATGTCATCTTCATTCCACTTGAACATGAAAGAGAGAGAATGATGGCGTGCGGCAGTTTTATCCTTTAAAAACATCTCCTTACTTGTACTGTTAAAAAAAATAGCCTCCGCTTACGTGGCAGTAGAAAAAAGGAAAGGAAAGGAAAAAGAGAAGGAAAAGGGAAGGGAAAGGAAAAGAAAGGAAAGGAAAAGAAGGAAAAAGAAGGGAAGGGAAGAAAAGGAAAGAAAAGAAGAGAAGAGAAGAGAAAAGGAAAAAGAAAGGAAAAGGAAAGGAACAGGAAAGGAAAGGAAAAAAGGAAAAAGAAGGGAAGGGAAGAAAAAAGGAAAGGAAAGGAAAGGAAAGAAAAGGAAAGGAAAGGAAAGAAAAGAAAAGAAAAGAAAAGAAAGGAAAAGAAAAGAAAAGAAAAGAAAAGAAAAGGAAAGGAAAGAAAAGAAAAGAAAAGAAAAGAAAAGAAAAGGAAAGAAAAGAAAAGAAAAGAAAAAAGAAAGGAAAGGAACAGGAAAAGGAAACCCGAGTCCGCAGAGCCGGCCGGGGACCTCAGGCCCAGCCAGAGCTGGACGTGAACGGAAGGGGCCGTGAAGGAGGGCGGCCTGAAGGGGTCGCACTTCGCGGGCCAGGCCCCCTGGGGGCCCCGCCCGGGCCCCAGCGCAGCGCGCGGTTTAGGAGCGCCACCCCGTGTCCCACTCAGGAACTACACGTCTCCCCTCCCAGCCGCTCTGGGCCCGGAAGAGCCCGACTGGACGAGTCCCTGACCCAGTTCCTGGCCGGAGCGACTCCCGCCGCCCGCGCCGCTTCGCTCCGCAGCGGTGCAACAGCTCTGCGTCGGAGGTTCCCGACATCACAACAGAGCTGGGGGCGGACACCCCATCGTCACCGTCGTCCTCACTGGGGCTCTGCTGACAGTGTGTCCGCCCTGACCACACCGGGGCCTGGAGAGTCCGGTGGCTCATTCGCTGAAGCACTGCCCTTAACCCGTGTCTCCCGCCCCAGGCCCGCCCCTAGGTCCCCGACCCTCCTTGCGTGACAACCGCCAGCTCCGGCCTCAGTGAGTCTCCGGGACGCTGTCGCTGGTCCGAGCTTTGCTGAGTTAGTGTCAGAGCTCGGGCCCTGGGGGGGGGGGGGGGGGGCGGGGGGGGGCGTGAGCTGGTGTCCAGCGGGGGTCGGGGTGCGGGGACCCCGGGGGGCCAGACACGCAGGCGCTTCAGAGCCGGGGCGCCTCGCCTCCGGCTCCCCTAAAATGCCCCCTCCGCGGCCTGAGACACCGGCTTGTGTCGTCCAGCGCTTCCTTGCAGGAACCAGCAGACAGAAAGGCCCCGACTCCGCCCGCAGAGTGACCCCCTGCCCTGGCTGCGGGAGGAGCGATCTGCCTCCTTCCCTCGGTGTCAACTGCTAACGGACCCGCGTTCACAGAGAGGTGTCTGGGATTCCGGACCCTACGGCCCTCGCGGTCCGGGCACGCGGTCCGGCCGGCGTTCTCCTGAACCCCCGCCCGGTCGTCGTGTGTCCGCGCTCTGCACTAAGGCGTGTTTGGAAGAGCTGAGCAAGCTTAACTGGGGGTCTCTTCATCTCCCTGCTTCTCCACCCCCCACCATCTCACGCCTTTAACATAAGAATGGGGGATGTGTTACAATAGATTAACAGGATGATGGCCATTAAAATAGTGTATCTCCCCATATGACTACAATAAATATTAAGATAACAGCCATTTTTAAAGAGCATACCAGCTACCTATATGTTAAAAATGGAAACGAAAATCGGGTCACACGACCTAACGGAACGGGCTGAACCGTGGCCCCCAAACGAAGTCAGTCCTGACCCCGGCACCTACGGTGTGACCTTGTTTAGAAACGCGATCTTGGCCGATGGCACCCGTTTAAGGGGAGGTCACGCTGAATGAGGGGGGCTCTAAGGCAACACAACCGATGTCCTCGTATGGGGAGGGATCGGGCAGGGACAGGACTGATTTGGCCACGAGCCGAGGACCTTCAGAGCCCCCAGAAGCTGAGCCAGGCACGGCCGGGTCCCGCCCAGAGGCTGGGGGCCAGCGTGGCCCTGACCACACCCCGACTCCAGCCTTGTAGACTCCGGAACCGGGAGAGAATACAGCTCTGTGGTGGTAAACCCCCCGGGTTGTGGGGCCCTGTGTTGGTGGCCTGGGGACCCTCAGAGTGGGGGAGGGGTGTTCGGTGTGCAGAGGCGGGGCCGTGTCCCAGAGCGGTGCTCCCTCGCTGTGCGCTTTCCCCCGATGAGGGCGCCACAGCTGTTCCCCGAGCCCTGGGGGGCGCAGGGGAATCCCCAGTCCCCGACCGGCCCGCTTCCCGGCACTTGCTGCGCGGGGGACCCTGAGAGACGAGTCCCGGCAGCCGGTTGCCGAGGCTGCTGGGTTTCGGAAGCCCGACAACTCAGAACCTGTTTACTTCAAGATGAAACACAAGGAGGGAGGACCGGAAGGAAGCTCAGCATTAAGTGGGAAGGAGCCAAGTTCACGGGGAGCGTGAACAAACTCCCCCCACCTGAGCGCCCCCACGAGAAACGCCCGCAGGAGCCCCAGCATTCTCTGAAAAACACACCCCTTTTTTCAGATTGACGGAAGCAGCCCTGAAGAGCTCTTGGTTACTAACTTACCAGGAAAATTAACAGTCCGAGTTACGCAAGTTCTCCGGGGAGGCGCCTTTTCCCCTAATTCGTGCTTCATTCAGCAAACATTTACTGGATGCTTAGCATGAGCCGGGCGCCGAGCTGCACGAGGAAGAAGCCAACATGGATTTTTGAGAAAAAAAAAATCCCCTCTGTCAAGGGGTTTGCGCTCCCCGGGGGAAACAGACACGCACACATCATTCAAGGGCACGGGGGTGTTCGAATCGCCTTGGAATGGCGGCTGGTGCCCAAGGACGTCGGAATGACGGTGACGTCAGCGGCAACAACTCGCCCAAGTCCCTCTGCGGAGAAGGGTGTCTGCCCCTCCTCTCAGGATGTACCCGGTCCTCCCCGGGGGTCCTCACCGCAGGGAGGGCGGGCTGGGGACGGAGCCTTGGGGTCCACGCCGTCCGGGGAGAAGGGCAGAACAGGGCAGATGGGGAGTGGACAGTGAGATGAGTAATCGGGGAAATTCCAGGATGAGGCCAGGGCCAGATTTTGTTTTCTTTCCCTCATCTGAGGGCATTTTTTCACTGGCTCAGAGAGAGAGAGGGGAAGGAGGAGAAAGAGCGAGAGATCGATCAGCTGCCTCTTTTACACGCCCCGACCAGGGATCGAACCCTCAACCCAGGCACGTGCCCGCGAGCGACCCTTTACTTTGGTCTACAGGGCGATGCTCCAACCCACCGAGCCACCCCGGCCAGGGGGCGGGGCCCGCTCCTGAACGTCATTGCGGGGGCTCCGCCCTCAGCCCTGGCTGTTGGTACACCGGCGTCGGCTGGCCGAACAGGGCACCCGGGTTTCCCTGAGAGGGCGCTTGCCTGCGTGGGCTCCTGCTTGGCTTCTAGTCGACTCTAAGGAAATTCATTTTAGCGCCCTGGCTGGTGTGGCCCGGTGGACTGAGCGCCAGCTCGCAAACCCAAGGGTCGCCGGTTCGATTCCCAGTCAGGGCACGTGCCTGGGTTGCGAGCCAGTGGGAGCCACTCGAGAGGCAACCACACACGGATGTTTCTCTCTGTTTCTCCCTCCCTTCCCCCTCTCTAAAAGTAAATAAATAAAACCTTTAAAAAAAACAAATACGACACGTTTAAAAAATTCATATGAGCCCGTGACCTTGTGGACAAGCTCCTTGTGAATGCGCCCCGCCATGCGTGACGAGGGACGAGGGACGAGGGACGAGATGGAGCTGCGCGATGACACCGCGCCGTCCCCGCCCGTCCCACCCCACGGGGCCAACGCCGGCGACCCTGAGCTCCCAGTCTCTGCGGCATCCGCAGGCCACGGCGTCCCCTAGAATAACTAAGCTCCTCTTCCTCCGAAGCAGCGACGCCCAGGAGCTTCGGGGGACACCTGGCCGCCCAGAAAAACCAGCACGCTGCCCTCTGAGCAGGTCCAAGTCAGTGCGTCATGAGCAGAAGTACCTGGTGGCAGCTTCTGGAACCTTCCTTCCTACAAGGCAAGGGGATTGTCTGCACACGGCCGCAAGTGTGAGGGGGCCTGGAGCTGTGCGGACGCCGGGAGTCTCTCGATTACTGACCCAGCACTGAGCGCACACGTAGTTCCTGCTACATTTGGGTGGAGGCTCCCCCATCTTACTTCGTTCCTTCCCCCTATCTTTCTCGCTCTTTAATCCTGTTAATACTTCCCCGAGGACTGACCACGTGGACCTCACCTGATGGAGGGAGAATGTTGACGGATGCCCTCACTTCTCTCTTGGGCGGGAACGGAGCCCTGGGTCCCTCGGCCACACGGCTCGGCCACCTGCGTCCGCCTCGGCGTCTGGCGCCCCAGGTGCAGGGCGGTCGCTGGCCTCCTTCCGACGCACCCACGGCCCGTTCCTTCCCCTGCGGTCCCCCCCGCTCCCCAGCCCCCGGGAACATTTCCTTCCTCCTCAAGTACATCCTGCAGAGATTGATTTAGCGGAGAACAAACTCTACCTTTCAATTATTTGTCTGAAAATGGCCTCATTTTCCTGTGTATCAGATTTTAGGTCAAACACTTATTCTCTTCCAAGACACTGAAGACAGTCTGCTATCTTTCGGGCTCTATTATTTCTGTGGAAAGGTCAGCTAAACGCATGGCCATCACCCCTGGGAATATAATAAGTTTCGCCTCAATCTGGCTGTCTCGGAGGAATGTTGACTACCCATTACGGGAAATTTCGAACATTTCCGACGTCAGGAAGGCTCAGCTAACAGGCCTTTTGTGCCCAAATCCCGGCTTCCGCCGCCGCCACCCCGCCACGTGGGCAGACCGCCCTTCTCGTTGGAACTCTGTCTTATTTTGCTGGACGATTGCAGAGCAGACACTCGCTTTCCTCGGTGTGGACGGCAGGCCAGTCTCTGACCGATAAGGGTTTTATCAGCGAAGGGCCACGCCATCGTCTCGACCAGCAAAATTAGCAAGAACGCGTGAAGGCCTTCTAACACCGGTGCTGGGCTCAGGTGCCCCGCCTGCCCCAAAGCGCTTTCCACAGCTGGTGGGTGGGACGCGGGTCTGGAGAAGCCCACCCTCCGCTTTGGCGGCTTTCTCTTTGGACTGCCACGTGACACGGGGCCTGTTTTCCACGTCGCCCTCTGGCTCTTGGTTTGTCAGAGAAACCAGAGAATCCGACGGAAGGGCCCCACTCCAGTCTGGCTTTCTCCTGCAATTTCCTCGGAACCCTGGACCTGGGCTGTGAGACGTTAAGGTGTGATGAGATCCAGGTGAAGTTTGTCCTAAGGTCTTCACGACACTGGGGTGTCCAGCCGTCCTTCTCTCAGTGACTTGGACACAGACCGGGGGCTTGAGCGGGTCCCTGGGGCCACGTGGGTCCCTCCCTGGGCCGAGGACGGCTCCCCGGACCTGCGACTTCCTCAGGGGCTGAGATGGAGGCTTCCCTCCCTCATCCCCCTGCAGTCTGCCCCTGGAGGGTGTCGTCGGGGCGGATTCTACACATTTCCGGCCCCTGTGGTTGTGACGGGGCCAGTCCGCACCGAAGGTCCGAGCTCGCGCACATTCCGTCCCTGACTCGCTGGGGTGTGAGGGATGGAGCGCAGGAGGGTGGCCTGGTCTGTCTGTTCCATCTCCAGCCCCTGGGTGGGGTGGGGCAGGTGGGCCCTGTCCCCTCCCCCCCGGACGCTGCGCCCCTCTGAGGCTGGAGACCGGCAGGAACAGACGAGGCAGCGTCCTTCCGCAGGGACGGTGTCCTGGTCCGCCCCTGGCCAGCCCGGACCCGTGGGCCCTGCTGTCCTCTGCTCTCCAGACGTGTGGCTGTCAGGGGGACGTCCACCTGCCTGCCATCAGCCGCCTCCGGCCCTGCCTGTGACTCCGTGTTTACTCCGGGTGAAGCGTGACCTTACGTGACCTAGAGTCTCCCGGCGGCTCCTGCTCCCTCCTGGGGCCCCGCCCCCGCCTTCCCTTGGCCCCAGAGCCCCTGCGGTCCCGCTCCCGCTCCCTCCCAGGGCCACCACCCTCGGCTCATTTCTGCAAACCGCCTGTAAGCGTCCTCCCAGGGCGGCCTGGAGGGACAGGCTCCCTGGACGCCCCTCACTGTCCTCGGCTCCGGGGGCCGCCAAGGTCGGAGTGGGGACCCGCTGGGGGTCCCTGCCACGTCCTCGGATGACACCGAGGAGCCTGCTCGGTCTGGTGACCCTGCTAGGACCCACCCTGGCGGCGGCACCGCGATTCTGGGCGAGCGGATCCCGTCACAGGAGGGAGGGGGCGGGCCCTGTCCCCCCGCAGGGGTCTCCTGGTAAAGCCTGCTGGCTGGGGTGACGGGCCGGGCTGGTTTCCACCCAGGAAGCTCTGGGGACACCAGCGAACCCCTGGGACACCAGCGCCCCTGGCTCCTACACGAAGCCCAGGCGATGGCAACAACCCCACTTAACAGCTGCTCCGCAGCCAGCGGGGGGCCTGGCCCACCGCAGCCGGTCCCCGGGGGACGGGGGCTCCCTCCGCCTGCGGGCACGACTTCGGAAACCGGAACAGTTAGCGGGAAAAGGCAGGAAGCACAGGGCCTGGCGAGCCGCTCACCCGGATCAACAGGTCCCCGCCCGCCCCAGTCCGAGCGCAGCGAGTCTTCTCGGGGCCTTCTCGGGGGCCTGGCCTGGTTGCCGAGAAGTAGGGGGAGGGAGGGGAATGGCAAGCTGAAGGGGGGGGAGCTCACACTCTCCTGCTTTCGTTCGCTCTCTGCTCCCATGGACACGGGGTGGGGGGGCGGGCGGGGAGGGCGGGCACCGGCCCCAGAGCCTCTGAGAGCCACTCAGGGCCTGGCACGGGCCTGCCCAGGGGGCCTGCATTCCTGAGCAGGGGAGGGCTCCTCCTCGCGGTCCACCCTCCACGGCCCCCGCGGGCAGCCCGGCCCCGGCCCCGGCCCCAGCCCCGGGCAGACGGGAGGAAAGGGCTCCTTCACCCAGGCCCGGGAGGAAGGCACCTCGGCCTCCTCGTGGCAAACACCGGGCGTGCAGGTAAGCCCTGCTCCCCTGTCCTGTCCACGCTCAGCCTGTAAAGCGAGCTGCTGTGATAGAAACTCCCCCCCGCCGCACCCCCCACAGCACAGGGCTCACAGTGCCGTGAGGGGCCCGGGATGGGGGAGGTGCCCCTGCCTGTTAGGGCCCCAGAGCCTGGTGGAGGGAGAGGTCGCCCTGGGCTCGGTCCTCGGGGTGCAGAGGGTGGCAGTTCTGGGAAGACAGCTGAGCTCGGGCCCAGGGGCTGTGTCCGGTCCCAGAGGGGCCCCTAGGCCCCCGGATGCCCCATTCTGGAGGTCTGTGCTCTCCGTGGCCCTTCGCACTTTCTGAAAGGTCAACTTTCGGACTGGGTCCCGTTACCAACCTGAAGACTCCTTGAGAGTCGGAGCGCACCCCGCCCATCACCGGGAACCTCTGTCCTCGGAAGATCCGGCTCAGGGCTGGGGCTGTGGGGCCCACAATCTCCTGTCACTGATTTACTGGCAAAGAGACTGGGGGTCCGGGGAGCAACTTCCCCTCCACCTTCCCAGGTCCCCTGGAAACGCATTTCTCTACAGAACAGAGCCACCCCCCCCCCCCAGAACGGCACTCTGACGTCGGGGGAAAGCCAGGGTCAGGCTCCTGGCTGTGCCGGGGCCGCCGTGGTGCCCGGGAGCACCCAGCCCACCGGCTGCAGGCTGTGCAGGGGATGGAGGGGCGCGCGGCCCGGGGACGGCTGCACCGGCACCTGGATCTGGAGAGGACACACGCCAAGCAGGCTGAGGCCAGGCTGCGCCAGCAGCTGCAGAGGCTGGAGCGCACCTGCCTGTACCACCTGAGGCTGCTGAGCTGGGAGCAGAGGCAGCTCCGCAGAGAGCGGGAGAGGCTGCAGCAAAGTGAGGGGCGGGGCGGGGAGGGGAGGGGCGGGAGGGGCGGGGGGTAGGGAGGGTGGGGAGGGCTCAGGGCCAGGCCCTGGGACCCCAAGGCCCGCCCCACACCCCCCAGCTGCCTGCCGTCTTGCTTTACTTTTCTTCTACTTTCCCTTCGCTGCACCTGGGGTGAGGGGGCCCCGCCTCTTTGTTACGCCTGGTCAACAACCACTCCCTGGGAGGGTTAGCTCCGTAGGGAGGGGCGTGACGTCGGAGCCCCCAGCACCGGTGGCACAAGCGAGGCGCAGACAGGCGGCCGGGGGCCCTCCCCGCCCCCGCTGCCCGTCACTCACCCCCTGTGATGACTTTGTTTTGAAAACACTGTGCTGGACAAACAGAACGTTCAAACAGAAGCTCCCCGGCCAGCCTGTTCGGACCTCTGATCAGGGATTTCCGAATGCTGGTTAACACGCTTCGGGTCAACACCGCAGCCCAGTTTCGGCGGGTGTCCTGTCACCCCCGGCTCCGCCCTCTCGCTGTGACTCAGCGACCTGCACGCTGCTGGCTCAGAGAACCAGCTTCCCGCTCCTCTTCCTCCTTCTCCCTCTGCCTCAGGGTTAGGGCCGGGACAACCAGGCGCCGTGGACCCGGGCTTAAACCACAGCGCCCGTGGTGTCCGTTCTGGAGGCTGCGACCCAAGACCGCAGCGTGGTGGGGGTGGGGCTGCTCTCCTGAGACCAAGAGGGGAGGCCTGTCCAGGCCCGTCTTCGGCCCACAGATGCGTCCCCACACTGCCTTCCCTCCGCACGAATCTCTGTCCAAATTCCCCGTTCCTTGGGGACACCAGTCACATCAGGTTAGGGACATCTGAGTGACCTCATCCTAACTTGGTCACCTCTGTAGAGGCCTTGTCTCCAGAAAAGGTCACGTTCTGAGCTCCAGGGGTTAGGACTCCAATGTATGACAAGGACTGGCGGGACAGTGCAGCCCATAACACTGAACTCACTCCAAGCAGACGTCAGGGACAAGTGTCGCCCCTCCTTCGGGAACGGGTTCCAGCAGAAACCAGGCGACGCCACCATGTGCCCGGCACAGGGAGGGAGGCCCGGAGCCCCACGGGCCGCGGGGCTCAGGTGAGAAGCGCGCTCCGCCATGTGCATGCCCACGCACCGCCCCCACCCACTGTCCCTCTCCACTGTCCCCTCCCTGCGGAAACCCTGCCCCTCCTCCAGCACAGAGACCCCCCCACACACACACTGTTGCCCCAGCTCACACCACAAGGAGGTGTCGTGGGCCAGTAACTTGAAAATTCAAACGGCAGGCATCGCCGGTCGTCAGAGAACTTCCTTCTTTCCGCCCCTTTCCCAGAGCACTGGCAACCAGCAGCCTGACACAAGGGACGCACAAAAATGGGTCCCCGGAGCCCCCTTCCTGTCACGCCAGCCTCGAGGACCCCACGGAAAGCGCAGAGCTGTCGCCGTCCCGAAGCAGCGCAGCCTCGGATGTCACGGAAGAGAAGCCCGGGGACCGAGCCACCTCCGCCGAGCCCGCACGCCCAGACCGCGGGGCCAGCCCTGCGGGGGACCTCGGAGGGGTCCGCGATGAGCAGGCCAGGTCGGGAGGCACCACCCCGCAGCCGGCCCGCAGCGCCGGGGAACCCACGTCCCCGAGGGCCACGGGGTGCGAGGGAAGCCCCACCAGCGAGCCCTCAGCACCCTCCTTCCCGCAGCTGCTTGCCAGGGCCGCCAACGCCCGCTACCTGCGGCACCGGGCGCCCCCCGAGTCTGAGAGGGCGCTCAGCCTTGCGGAGATATTCGGCCACGGGGGCCCTGCGACCCAGGGCGGGGCGGCCTCTCGGTCACCCCCTCTGTGACGATCCAGTGCCGTGTCACAGTCGAGAGAGACGCATCCTCTGCCTCCATCTCCCTTCAGTCCCCGGTTTCCCTTCCCACTGAGTCCACACCCCCTGCCCCCCCCCAAAACAGAGGAGGGCATGCGAGGCTTCTGAGGCCCGGGTAGGCCACACCGGTGCCCTAGCGTCAAAAATGTGAGTCTGCGGGACGACCACCCAGTTTCTGAGACTCGTGGTGCCACCTGCTGGCCACACGGGAGGCCCTTGTTCCCGGTCACGGTCACGGTCAAGGGACAGAGCAGGGACTCCCTGAAATCCGACCGGGAAGGGGGCGGTGACCACCACCAGCTCTCGGCCTGGCCTGTGCCAACTGCCTTCCCTTCCTCGCGGCCCGCTCCGGTTTTCTCGCCCCCACCTGCAGCCCCTCCCGCCCAACCTGCACCCCCACCGTGAACCATGGGTGAGAAACACGCTCCCAACATCTACTTCCAAGAAGCAAAGCACCGGGGGAGGCCGGCCGGGGCGCCACACCAGCCACGAGCGTGAACTCTGACGGTGGCCGTGGCTGGGCCTCCTCCGGCCTCCCCCCCACACCCTGTTGTCCCCGTCACCACCCCCTGAGGCTGAGGTCTCCACTCCGCCTGGGTCTTTCTCCTGCGGCCAAGCCGGACACCAGGGCACGAGCCGCCGTGGCAGCGGGAGCGTGGCCGCCGCCTGGGCCTCTGCGCCGGACGGCAGTCGTGCACGTCCGCCGTGGTCCGTGGCCCGAGACAAACGCACTCCACATGCCCCTCCCGCACAGCGCTCCTGGGGGACCCGGACCCGCCGCACGTCCGCCGGCCTTCATTCACCCGTTCTTTGTGCGATCACGTTTCACGTGCCGCCGCACAACCGGGCGCTCACCCGGGGCCCTGACGGCAGCGCCTGGGCCGCCACGTTCGACGTACCAGCCTCGGACGGGAGCCGCAGGGCCGCCGTGCTCAGGAGATGCCTTCTCCCCTCTCACAGACATCCCAGCGCCCAGCGCTCCCCCCAGGGACAGAGGGGGCTGAGGGGCTCCACCAGCACACGCCAGGGAGTGGGCGTCCGCCAGGCGCTGCGCCCCAGCCCTGCCCGCCCCCGGACCCCGCTTCACCAGCCAGCCGCCCAGAACGCCCGGCCCTCGTGTTCCCGAGCAGAAGGCTGAGCTTTGTTGAAAATACCTTCAGTGACAAAAAAAATTCATACTTCAAAATAATAGCGATTCTATTTCTCCAGAATTTTTCATTTTTATTGACTCATCCAAAACTTCACTCACTTTTTTCTATCCCAGGTACGGGTTATGCTCGGGGTCAGAACACTTTAAGCGTTTTAGTGTTTTGTCTTC
This sequence comes from Glossophaga mutica, assembly GCA_039655065.1. Classification (NCBI taxonomy): domain Eukaryota; kingdom Metazoa; phylum Chordata; class Mammalia; order Chiroptera; family Phyllostomidae; genus Glossophaga; species Glossophaga mutica. Next base: position 53,396,375 of record CM077316.1, read on the forward strand.
GAGTCACAGAAGTGGAGTGTGGGCCAACCTCTGACCACGGCCGGCACCGGCAGGCCGCCCGGCCGCCCGCCCGCCCACCAGCAGCAACTCGGTCGGGAAACTTCACCGAGACACTGTGGGCCGACCGCGTTCAAGTTCGCATCCAGAGAGCGTGAGCGTGAAGCCCCAGCCGGCGGCTCCGCTGGTGGAAGCATCACCCTGTGCACCCGAAGGTCGAGGGTGTGGTCCCGGGTGGCAGCAAGTCGATGGTTCTCTCTCTCGTTGCTGTTTCTCTCTCCCCCCCACCCCCGTCCCTTGTCTGCAAAACCAATGGCAAAAATCTCCCTCCCCCCCCCGGGCAAGAATTAGAAAAACGGAAACCAGCCGGTCAGCCGTGAGCCGGGGCACACGGTGTGGGGTCGGGCCCCCTCAGCTGCAGCGTCAGCGAGATGCTCCTCCAATCGGGGAGGAGGCCCCGGAAGTGGCCCCAACACGCCCGTCCCTGAGCTCCTGGGCCTGAGCGCGCAGGCACCTGCGGGGGGGCAGGCCCCCCGTGCACCAGGGGGGTTAAAGGCAGCAGGAAGAACGAGGTGGGAGACCTGAGAAAACGCTCCCAGGGGACAGACACTGTCACACGAGGTAGCTCTTCTCGCGAGCGCACAGGCGCCCGGGCCTCGGAGGGGAGGGAGGCGGCGGGAGGCCCTGTCACCCGAGACGACACTGCCGCCCACACGCCAGGAAGGACGGGGGTGGGCGTGTCCTGGGGCCGCCCGCCGCTCTGCTAGTCCTCATCGCTGGGGACGGCGGCCCGGACGCACCGCTCCAGCTCCAGCAGCTGCTGGTGCAGCTGCTCGGCGGTGTCCTCGTCGAGGTCCATCTGGAAGAGAACCAGAGACGAGGGTGGCTGCACGGGCACGGGGACGGGGACGGGGACGCTGCTGCGGAAGAGGCAGGCGCTCCGAGTGGGGCGCAACGGAGACCACGCAACGGAGACGCGGCAGCAGGGAAGGGCTCTCGGCCCCGCCCCCACACCCCCACACTCGCCAAGCCCACAGACCCCCCCCACTGGACGGGGAGGCCCAGGTCTGCCAGCCCCCGAACCCCAGGACCCGGTCACGGAACACGCCGACCGACTCTCCCATGAGAAAGGACAGAGGAGGACGCTCCGAAGGGCTTCTGTCCACGTCCACCTGCCCACCGTCCCCAGACGCCCAGAACGTCCCGAGGAGGAAGGGGCACCCGCCCTGCTCCTGCCCGGCTGCGCTCGGAGCTGGGAGAAGCGGGGGCAGCAGAGCAGGGACAGGCGGAGCTGCCGCCCCGGCCGGGGCCGCCGCCCCAAACTGCGCCCACACCTGAGAAACTCGGCCTCCGCCTCGCCCGCCCTGCGGCCGAGGGTCTGACTCTGACCGACACGCTGCCTGCAAGGGAAGCGGGGGCTCCGTTCGGGTCCAGTCGGCCCCCGGGAGCTGACGTTCGGACAGGGGCCCCCACGGAAGGAACGTGCACAGCCGGCCCAGACTGAGCGGCCTGCGGCGACGCCCCCCATGGAGGCGCCGACCCCGCCTGAAGGGTCGCAGAGGCCGAGATACGGGCTGAGACCCGGAGGGGAAACCGGGGACACCAGGAGCTGCGAGAGCAAGGTGAGGGCCCCGCGGGCCGACGGAAGGCGTGCCGAGGCCCAGCCGGAGCCGGACCGGCCAGCGCGGTGCGCGCCGGCGGGCGGGGCAGGAGCGCAGGGAGCAGCCGGACGGGGGGGCAGGTGGGGGGGCGAACAGGGTCACCTTCTGGGTCGTGACGTAGTTGCTCCCGAAGCCCGTGGTGGCGCTCAGGTACTTGGTCAGAGGGCTGAGAGACTCGGGCTTCTGGCGGAAGAGCCACACCTGCCAGGAGAGAGGGGAGGCGGCCACGGCTCCCGTGCTGCCCGCGGCCGGCGAGGCTGGCGGGGACTCCGGGCTGGCGCCCGACAAGCCGGGAATCTCCTCGGCCAGCTAGTCTGCACAGACAGGAAAAGGCTACGTGGGAAAAGGTGGGCCCGAGGGGTCGCAGCCAGGAACCAGGGGCGCGATGTGAATGGAAGTCAACCCACGTGCACCCAGCGCTCGCACCCAGCGCTGCCCCGCGCCCCCCTCTTCCCGAGGCGGACCCAGAGGGCAGCTGCCCGCCCACCACCGCTCGGGAAATTACACCGGGGTCACGCACCTGCTGTTTTTCCAGCCACGACCCTGGGGTGAGGCTGCCTGTCCGAACAAGCCCGGTCGAGCCTCTCCGGCCCCACTGTCCCCCACCTCCGAGCACCCCACGAGCACTCGCTGCCGACGGCGGGGTGTCTCCCGGGCTCACCTGCTCCTGCCTCTTGTCTAAATGTGACTCTAAGCTCCTCGGCAGAGAGATTCTGTCTCCCCCGCCCCGCCCCTGCGGGCTCGATTTTCTGTCTGACACGCAGGGCTTCCTCCCCACGGGGCTGCTCGCTGACGTCCCCGAGAGTCTGGCAAGCCCATCGGGGACTAGCCGAGGTGAATCCGAAAGCCCTGGCTCCCACCGTCCACCTGCGTCCCAGTCACCGCGTCCATCTCGGCACCGTTTACCGAGGCTGGCGTGCTCGGCAGAGGCCCTCGTCCAGTCGCCCTCGTCCATGCGTCCCTGTGCGTTTTAATTCGGCCACGACCGAAGAACCTACTGCGTGCGCGCTCTACAGCACTAGGTCCTCAAGGTTCCCAACGAGCAGAAAAGTCTGGAAGGAGCTCCGTCCTCCAGTCCAGCTTCCGGACGGAGGAGCGGCTCGGCCTGACGTGGACAGCCCTGGGCGCGCTGCCTCAGCTCCTGCCCCGCAGCTGCGCCCCCTCCCCGGGGAGCCCCCAACCCCGACTGCCCGGCCGCCCCTGCGGAGGGCCTCTGCCGCTCCGTGGCCCGAGCAGGCCCGCGCCTGCGCATGGAGCATGTTCTCCTCTTCTCTGTCGAGACCGAGGCTGCTCCCGGGGGCGGACAGTTTGCGTCTGGAGCCGCCGGACCAGCCGCGAACCGGCGACGTACCAGGGCCTCGGCTCCGTTGTGCGGCGTCAGGGTGAAGGCGTTTGCGAAGAAGCGCAGCTGAGGAAGAGAAGGCAGAGTCACCCGCCGTGCGGCGGCTCGGGACCGGGTTGCGACAGCCCGCCTCACCCAGAATAATTCAAAAGTGGCCTGCGATTCTCCTCCTCGGACACTTTTAGCCACCAGAACGTAAAGAAGGCTGCAAAGGAAGGACGGCTTAATCTCCAGCACTCGGGTCACCCCTGGCAACCCAAAGGCCTGTTCCTTCGGCCTCTCTCCTCCACACCTGGCGTGATGGAGGGACACGCTTTCTGAGCCCTACGAGGACGCACGTTTCTGAGCGTGCTGAAGCCACGCCGTCCCGACGAAGGCACTGAGACCACGGAGCAGCGGCAGACGCGCGGCGCCACGGTCGCGAGACGCACGCTCGTCCAACCTGGGGGCTTTAAACGCGCGGGGCCCCAAGGCGCGCGCGGCACCCATGTCCCCACGGTGTGGCCCACGCCTGCAGCCCCGGGAGCCCTGGGGCCTAGGGACCACGGTCCCGCACGGAGAAGGAGACCTGTGTGTGTGGGGGGGGAGGGGGGGGCCAGCTGGGGGGCAGAGGTTACCTGCTAAGTGACTTCGGACCTCGAGTGACACGGGATTCTGCCACATCCGGGTTCCTCAATCATGCCCCAACCCCCACGCCCACCTTCCCGGTCCCCAGGGGAACCGCTCCCAGACCCGCGGGAAGGGCGTGCCGGGTGGCTCTTGCTCACCAGCCATATGAGGGGCATCAGCAGGGTCCACACGAACGGGGGCAGGATCCCGTAGGTCAGGTTGGTCAGCATGGTCCCCGGACACACCACGCTGGAGAAGCGGCCCTGCAGCGGGGACAGGCGCGCGCTGAGCGCTGGCCGGCCAGGGACACGCCCGAGCGAGCCGGGACACGGGGCAGGGGCACCGCCCCCTTCACTAGTCCCGTGACCTCTGGGTGCAGGCCAACCTCTGCGAACCTCAGCGTCCTCGGGCCCCCCCCACCGGGACGGGGGAGGTGCCGCACACCCAGGACAGCGTGCGGCCCCGGAAACGCAGCGGCGGGTGCTGTCCCTGTCCCTCTGCTGGGGACGCCGTGGCTCTTGCAGACGACAGGCTGGTGAACGAGCCCCAAAAGCCTCGGGTCTGGGCTCGTTCTCTTGGCCCTGCAACCTTCACGCACACTGACCGCCAGTGCCCCTCCCCCCCGCCCCGCCCTCCCAGAGACCCCGCCCTCCCAGAGACCACACTGCGCCTTCCAAAGACCCCTGCGCCCGCCCCGCCGAGGACCGCAGCGGCCTCACCTGCCCGCTGCCATGCCGGTTCAGGGCCACACTCAGCAGGTCCACCGCGTACTTGGAGGAGCTGTAGGGCTCGCGGCCCTGGCGGTGCTGGACGTCCTCCAGGCTGAAGTTGGACTTCCGGGCGCTGCGAGACGACGTCCAGATGAGCTGCGACGGGCAGTCGCTGGGACCGAGGAGCGGCTCCAGCTCCCGAATCTGAGTGAGGAAAAGAGGGACCAACGCTGCACCCCAGTTCCCCGGGGGGCCCAGACAGCCCTTCTGCAACCACTGTGGTGTCTCCTGGAACGCAGCAGGTCGGTCACCGGGAGAGGGGACGTCCCAGGAAAACGAGGCGCGCATCGCAGCAAGCCAGGCCCCGCGGAACCAACCTGAGCGAGGAAAGTGGCAGAAACTACACACCCAGGGGTCCCCCGCGCGGGCGTCCGCCATCACCCGAACCTCACAACCCCAGGAGGGCGAGGAAAGGATTGTCGGAGGCAAGGGAAGCAGCAGAGCCCGACCTCCGGACCTCTGTTTCTAAATGGCCATATAAGAATTCAACCCGTGCTGACTCCGTCGTACTTCACTTAACTTTTGACTGGAAAACGAGTACGATTTTAGAAATAATAGTAAGGGACAGGATGGGACGTAAGCCTCCTACTCCTCCCTGCGGCGCTGGCACCCAGGTCCAAGGCAGCGGTGGCCCCGGTCCGCACCCTCCTGGACACATTTTCTACAAGTGCACCAACGTACCACGTGTCGACGCCTTTGCCTTGCCGTTCGCACCCACGAGGTCGCACCGTGCGGGCGGCACCCCGCGCCTCTCCGCGACGGTGAAACCCAGGAGGCTGTCCCGCCCAAGTGCAAAGTGTTCATCTTGCTGCTTCCTATGGTTCCTTCGCACCCCCGTTCGCACACACCTCGCTTCATTTATTATAAACACAGGCCGCTCCCCCAAGAGGTGGTCCCGTTTCCAGGGAAAACGGGCTCTCTATGAAGAACGACGAGGGGAGCCTGCGCCGAGACGTGGACTGCGTGCAGCAAGCCCAGCGTCGGGAGGAAAGCGAGGCCGCTGGACACGGCCGGGCGCGACTGAACCTCGATGGTGGCGCTGCCCCGTGGGGTCGGCCCGAGGCCGGAGCTCAGAGCGCGCTGACGCGGGCCCGTCCACACCCAGGCCCGGAAGGGCAGCGCGCAGGCGCGGCGGTCGGGAAGTCGGGGCCAGGACGGTCAGGTCAGGGACGAGCTGTGAACAGTCGCTCCCCTCCCCCCCGAGGCCAGGCCCAGCTCTGAGACCCGCGGGACGGTCTGCGCGCCCCGCGGAGCATCGTCTCTGAAGGCCTCCGAGTGTTCTTGCTCCTTCCTCTCCGCTCGCCAGAGCCGATGTCAAAAGAAAAGGCGTGTCCTAACAGGCTGCTGCAGGGAACCAGGGTTTTCGGAGTAACCGTCCTACTTAAATACTCAAAGATCGAACGCCAGCAACACGCTGCGCGCCCCCCCGCCCCCAGTGCTAAGAGTTGGCCAGTTGGCACTTTACCAGGAGAAAGTGGCCGAAGACGTTGGTGGCAAAGACCTCCTGGAGCCCGTCGGCAGTGACCCCGTCCTCCTGGGTCAGCAGTCCCTCAGCTGTGGAGAATACATGAATCACGTTTCTGCAACGGCAGGAGAAATTGCATGACTCTCAGCTCCCGCCACCGAAGACGCTGAAGAGCAACCCCCGCCCCCCGCTGCCGTCCCTGCCCCAGACTGCACGTCCCAGTCCTGGGTGACCTGTCAAATACGATGCAAGGAGGCTTCCTTTGCCCCGGAAGTACGCACGCCCTACAGGTCACGCTGCCAACAAGAACCCGAGCTTCTGAGAACCTGCTCCAACCCTCTCCACCCCTTTGCAAATCAACTTACAGGTCGACATCCCCGGGGACAACAGCTACGCCGAGGAGAGTCCTGCCCCCCACAAACTGACGGCAGCTGCCCCCCGCAGTTGGTGGGGTTCGTACTGGGCATTCTTGGAGCGGCAACACTATTGACACGGTGTTTGCCGTGGACCGGCTGAGGAGGTCAAGGCCAGGGTGGGACTGAGTGTCTGCGTGGAGTGTTTAATGGGAACTAAAGCCGAAGAACCTCTGTGTGTGAACACGCACTCCCGGTCACGGGACAAGACTGCTTTCTCGCGGCGGGTTGGGGTCGAACACTCTGGAAGCCACCACACTGTACTGAGAATCCCCAGGGACGCAGTGAGTGCGCAGCGCTTCCCCACCTGCTGGGCAGAGCGCCTGCCAGGGAGGCGCCCTCCTGGGGACCGGAGTCTGGTGGCCCCTGCCTGACGCTGCGGGGCTCTGCTCACAGACACCGTGGGCCAGCACAGCGCGGGACCAAGCTGCACGACTGTCCCCAGGAGAGACGATCCTTTTCCCGCCTCAGTCTCCTCTTCTCAACGCCCCCCTGCCCCCCACCCTAACATGCCCAGGGCAAAATGGGGTGAAAAGTAAGCACCTTCCTCACCAGCAGGGTGTCTGGACAACGGAGATTACCTTGAAAAGAGGCTGGAGAAAAGCGCTTTGACGTTGAGGTGCGGGCTGGGCATGATCCCGGCGTTCAGGTACACATAGTCCAACCTTCGAAACCTGGGGCAAGACACCAGACAAGGGCGTCAGCCCCGGTGGGGGGGGGGGTGTCCTTCCCTCTCGGAGGCTTCAAACGGCGGGACTGGGGAGCTGCGATGTGGAGTCACACGTTCCCGAGTCTGTATCGACCGTCATTCCCTAAATCTGGACAACACCGCTCACTCACTGATTACTTTGGTGCTTCCCTCTCCCCCACAGTCTCACCACCTTGAACTGGGGCTAAATCACTGAGTCTCTTACTAGATACTAACTTACTGATTTGTGATAACTAAATGCCTTCCCTGAAGAACCGGGGAGGAGAGGAGACCTGGGCTCTGGACCAGCACAGCAGTGTAAAGCCCTGGGACCCTCCGGGGCACGCTCCTCTCATTTCTGTGCCGGAGGCTCTCAGGTCAGCACCTGCCTGGCCTGCCTAGTGATCCGAGGAGGAAAGAGGTAGAAAACGCACTCAGGTGTCAAAAGGAGTTACACTCCCGGTGCACTCCTGGATCAGTCTTCATTACATTCGCATGATCAGGAGGAAACTGAACGGACTTCCTGAGCATCGCTTCTTACGCCCAGGCGTTCCTTTCCAGGGCTTCCTGCCCTTTCTCCTTCTGTCAGTGGCTACGTTGCACAACCCCACCTGAGAAAGCCCGTCAACGAGAGGCCCACCTGTGCCTGAGCTCCCTGGCGGCCCGCAGCACCGAGCGCAGGTCCGAGACGTCCACCTGCACGGTGCTCACCTGGGCGGAGGGCCGGGCGGCCACCAGCGCGGCGCGGAGGGCCTCGGCGCGGCCGGGGTTCCTGCACGCCAAGCACAGGTGCAGCTCGTCTTCCTCCTGCAGCAGCCGCTGGCAGAGCGCTCGGCCGACGCCGCTGGGGTTCGGACACGGAAACTGCATTAACCCCGCGGGGCCCCTCCCGCCTGTCTCGCTCGGTCAGACAGAGCTCGGGCGGCAGAAGGGAAAGCGGGACCAGGCACCGCGGACCCGTCCCCGGACCCGCCGCCGCGACCGCGCACGAGGCCTCACCTGCTCGCCCCGGTGACCAGCACCACCTTCGGCATCGCTGCTCACTGACGCCCGACAGCCGGCAGGATCCCCCGGGCTCTCGGAGGAAGAGCCCTGTTCCCGGCCGGCCCCGCCTCCCACGCCCGTTGCCCAATCAGGGCCCGGCGATGCCCTCACGGCTACGACTCGGGCACGCTCTCCAATCAGATCCCGGTCTTTCCCCGGTACTCCGCCCACCGCCCAATCAGAGGCCGGTTACGCCGCCTGACTCCGCCACGTCCACCAATCGCGTTACACCTCGCGCTCCTTACTCCTGCCGCGGTGGGGTGAGATAGACCGAGGGGAGGGGCCAGCTCCCAGCCAATCCGCGCTTTCCGGCTTCCGCCACGCAGTTGTCCGGGCCCCGCCCACCAGGTGGCGACTGCCGGAGGGGTGCGCTCCGGGCATGCGCAGGCCTGGGCCCTGGCCGCTCTGATTGGGGCTTTTGCCACGGAGCCTCTTATGTCACAGGGAAGGTTTGGCGTCTGGGGAGCTGAAGTTTAGGGACTGTCGCCTCCTCTTTATCTGCGCCACTTTACAGCCACTTCTGCTCCCAGATCTCTAAAACGTCATCTTTGGAACCCTGACTTTATGAGGAATTTTATGTAGGATCAAACATATAAGAATGCCAATTTTCAACACTTGGGCGATGGGAATGGAATCAAAGGGTCCCAGAACGTCACAGGACCAAGGGGGTCGTCGCCGTAGCCTCCTCCAGCTATTCTCGGGGGCTTTGCTGTGCCCCCTTATCTGTCACGGCCGCGGTTAGGGGGAAAAATGTGTTCACATTATTCGAGACAGTGAAAGTCCTGGGTAGAATAGTCTTCAGTCTTGCAGGTAAGAAGCATGTGGTCTGGGGCGTTTCATCCTCGTCTCTGCTACAGAGACTGGCTTATTCTGGGTGTTCATAGCTTTTGTTGCTCAGTGTGTGCCCGGGCAGTGGAGAAGTCGAGACAGAGTGTGTGTGTGAATTTAGAAGGGATTTCTGTGTATCAGACAGGACGACTTTGTGACAACAAAGATTCCCCAGTTGCTTCTGGGCGGGATTCCCCAGAACTGGACTAGTGCAGACGTGTGGAATCCCCATTGTAGTAGGTTCGGGTCTCCAGAGACCCGGCTGCTTTTCTTCCAACCAAGTCAGCTAACAGGTGAGAAGCCCCCTGGGTCGAAGCCCCCCTGCTGAATCCCCCCACGAACAGGGGTGGCACTCTGCACACACGGGCCCCACCCCGTGCCCCTTCACCTCCCCAAAAAGGATGCAAGGCCCACGGGGGAGGGGTGGCAAAGCCCGGAACCCATGCTATGTGCACAGAAAGAGGCCGTTCCATTAGTAGCACATTTCTTTAATCATTGTTATTTACAATGTATCATCTGACAGACTTACAGAGAATAAATAAAGAAAAGAAAATATACAATTGGTATCTCGTGGCTTTTTTTCTTCTAATACAAAGAATTCTTACATATTCTATTTTGGAATGACTAGGATAGTTTTAAGCAGAAATTGAGTCGGTTTGCTCTCTGCCCCTTGACCCGACACCTCACCCTCCACAGTCTGCAGAGCAGGACCAGCCCCTCCCCCCTCGTGAAACCTGCTTCCGTTGCTTCTGCGCAGTCACCAGACGGCAGCGGCGGGGGGGGGGGGGGCAGTGGACGTGTGGACAGTGAGGAGCGCAGAGTGAGCAGCTGGACTGCAGACTCGGGTACTTGCAGGAATCCTCCTGCTTTCTGTGAGCTCCAAGCCTCGCCTCAAGAAACCAAGTTTTCCCTTGCAGTGATCAATCACCTGACCCCGCTGGTGTCTCTGCTGACCCTGCCCCCACCTGCGGCTGCGCATTCGGGAAAGCGCGGGCGATCTCTGGGCTCCTCCTGCCCCTTGGGAGTTTTGGGGAGTTGTAGACGAGGTGCAACTACAAGGGAGCAACTACAAGGTTTTTCCCCAATGGGCTGAGCTTGGGGCCAGTGTGTAGTGCCCACTTGGGACGGGGTGTCTTGTACAGAACGACCTTGAAATGCTGTCTCAAGCCCTCCAAGGTCGACTCTCCCATCAGGAAACAGACAGGTGGTAAGCCCTGGGCCCTTTCCCGGTTTGGACACAAACTCTACACCACAGCAGGGCGACTCTCCCTACCTCACCCCCAGCATGTGGCGGGACAAGTTTCTGCCTCGGTATTTTCATTCAAAACCAGCCCTCCGCAAACACGTACGAACGACCGCGCAGGACGCAGCGGTGACCGAGCTGCAGTCTTGTGACCCACAGATGGAGCAGCTGGGACGCCACCAGCTGGGAGCATCGGGACGGAGGCCCCACACCCCCAAGGTCACTGTGGGTTTGCCTTTGATTTGGCCCACTGCGGTCGGTGCCCCGTTTCGGAACAGATACCTGCGCAAACGAAACCTCTCCACTATCCTGAAAACGGTTCAGCGCGCATCGCAGGGCTGCACCACGTTCTCCTTTCCTCCCACGAGCCGCCCCCTGGGGCCGGACCTCGGTGCCACCTCCTTCCTGACCAATCGCTGGGCCACTCCCAAGTCCTTTCGGCCACAACTGCAAGCCCTCGTCCCTGAGGGAACAGCAGGAGCCACCCAGACTTCCCTCCTCACCTGGTTCTCCAGCCAGCAAGCCACGGGCAGGTCTTCCTGTCCTGAGTCCTTTCGAGTGGCTCTGGGTTGTTCCAGATGCTGAACGGCCGAACGAAGTCAGCAACCGTGGACGCCGGCTAGGCTGGATAATGCTCGTTGATAAAGAAACTGCGTTTCTTTCTCTTCGTTACATTCTCTTTCGGGTTTTGGACAAGTGGATCCAGGTGGTGTATTTCTCACTACGAACCAGCTACTTACCCAAGGGCTAACCCACCCAGAAACTAAACGAGTGCGTGTCAACAGCTGTCGAAGTCTGGTCACTCCTGCGGCTTGGTTGCTGGTGTTGGAGCCAGGCCAGTTTTCTGGCTTCGGACGCGCGCGGCGGTTACGCGAGATGTTAGCAGTGGGGTTGGGGTGGGCCACGCTGCGCTACTTTTGCAGCGTCTCGGGAGTCCTGAAGTCCTTCAAATCAACAAGTTTTGGGAAAGGGACCCACCAAGCAATCGCCCACCAAACGACGCAGCCCCCGCCGCGGAGCACCCAGAAGGCCTGCGATCCAATCACTGTGAACCGTTCCCACCTCTTTCCACATCCGTTCCAGGTCACTCACCACGTGGAACAGACATCCATGCGTGTCTACAAACATGGTACATTTCGGTTCAGAAGGCTCTCCCGGCATACACCAGGGCCTGAACCTTCCAGAAACATTCTGGGACCTGCCACAGGCACGGCCAGCGGTCAGAGGTCAGAGGCCTTATTGAAAGATTAAGATGGCAAGACTAGAAATTCAACTTAGGGTCCAAGACTTACTAGCCCTACTTGGGGAGCGAGCTTAACTATAATCTTCTTCTTCTTCTTCTTGTACTTCTTCTTCTTCTTCCTCCTCCTCCTCTTCTTCTTCTTCTTCTTCCTTTATTTCTTTCTTTCTTTTCTTTTTCTTTTTTGTAGTTTTGGGCAAAACAGACACTATTCTGTTTCGGAGTATTTCTTTCTTTGGAACGTCTTCCTCTGTTTTCCTCTTTCAGACTCTCTCCCTCTCTGTTCTCCTTTCACTCAAATCACATGGCTGAGCCCTCTCCCCTGCGGGGAGCCTGGGTGGGGCGACGACCTCACCGGGCTCCCAGCAGCACCCAGCCCCCGCCTCTGTGCAGGCGTCACACCAGACTGAGTCGGCCTCCCTCGAGCCCATTCCCATGCCCTCCCGGGCTCACCAGGGACCCCGTTCACAGACCCAAGAGCCAGGACAGCACGCCTGGCGAAGCTCCGACGAACCCCGCTGCCAGGCCTGCGCCCAGGGCAGCCTGGGAAAACCAGGTCCCAGGTGGGCAGGGCTGGTCGCTTCTCAGCTGCAGGACACAGGCGCTCAGGCCCCCGTCACCCGCTTCCTCTGAAACACCACGTCCTCCCAGCTGGCTGCTCCCGGGCCTCGCACCCACGAGGAGCTTCTTCTTTCCCAAACCCCTCGAGGCTCCCCCCTTCAGTCCCCTGCGCCGCCCCCGACACCTCGCATCTCACCAGTACCATCTCCATCATCCAGCGTCGCTTCCTCCCCAAACGCAGCCGCCCTTCGTCCCCAGCACACCCACTGTTCCTGCCCTGTCTCAGCCCTGCTTCCAGCGCCCGCCCGCGCTTCCACGGCCCCCGTGCTCGGTCCACCCTTCTGCCCACCTGCCTTCCGTTCAGCCACCTGCGTGTTCCTTCCCTCATCTGCCCCCCTCCCCCCGCCCCCACACACTGTGCTCGTCACAGCCTCGGGCACCTGCGAGCCACCCCGCCCCTGCACCAAAGCCACGTTCCCCTCGGGGGCTCCCCAGGCGGGGCCCATTGGGAGCTCGAGTCTGGGCGGGTGCCGGGTTGGGCTGAGCTCTCCGCCCACCGACCAGCCTGGGTAATACCATCAACCTGACCCCAGAACCACAGTCGGACGTAAAACGTTCCACATTCCCCCACCTCCTTCTCTGCCTCCCTTCTGGTTTCCGTCCTCTAACCTACACCGGAGTGACTTTTAAATTCCCCACGCAAGGCCTTCGCCACGCACGCGCCAGTTGGCTCCCTTGGGCTTGCGCTGTGAATGCCGTGGGAACAGCCAGGCTGCGGTGAACCCTGTGTCAGCCGCCCGGAGGCGGGCCCTTCCTCATCCCAGGAAGGGTAACGGTCCGAGACAACAGGCTCCGGCTGGCCGCCCGAAACCGGTGAGCCGTCGGACACAAGCCCAGGAAAATCCGGACACGCTGAGCTCGCTTGAAATCTGACTGTACTCCTGTGAGATCGCGCATGCGGTGCGTTGGGGCCGTGTGCTTAAAAAAATAAGTGGGGGATGTTAGACAAAGGAAGGGGGAGGGGACCGCTTCCCTGGCCACCTGAGGGGTCCGGGGGGGAGGGGGGATGCTGCAGTCCTGCAGGGGGCTGCACGCGACTCAGTGTGTGAGCTCCTGGTGCGGTGCACGCCCGGCCACACCTTGTTCTGGGCGGGTCCGCGGGCGGTTCCAGGTGAGGTTGGCATCCGAGTGGTTGGGCTGAGCAAGGCCCGGGCCTGGGCCGGCGTGGGGGCCTCACCCGGACGGAAGAAAAGGGGACACAGCTGCTCCCCCGGCCTGACGCTGAGTCTGAGTTGTCACCTCAGTCTCCGGGGGAGGAAGGGGACCTGCGAAGGGGCCCCAGGGTGTGCGGCTTCCGCACCTGCTGAGGCCGGGAGCAAGGTGAGGGCTGGTGGGGGACCGAGTGAGGTCAGGTGGCAGAGGCCGGCCCCCAGGTCACGTTCTCTTCCTGAGCCTGGGACCTGTCCCCTGCCGCCGTCTCTGCATCTCCTCTGCGGGACTTGGGGGTTCCCTTCCCCGCTTCCCGCCGAGGCTGAGGGTGCGGGGCTCGGCCCCGGCTCTGACTGGGCTCCCATGGGACCGTGGGTCTGTCCCCGTGAACTCCGGGGACAGGGCCCCCCCAGGCCCTCTCTCCTGTCACAGCGTCTCCAAGGCACTCGCCCGCCGAGCCGTCTCAGCAGGCGGCACCTCCGTTGCGCCCGACCTGCGCAGAAGGCCACCCGGCACCATCTCACGCCACTCCTCTGTGCTCCAAAGCCTCCGTCTTTCTGTCTGTCTCCCCTGGTTCCTCAGCCTAGATCTGAGCCTCTTGGGGGACAAAGGCCTCCGCCTCCGGGGCCGCCCGTTCTTCCTGGGAGCTCCCTGCGCGGACGGGGCGTCGGCGACCCCGCGGCTGCCGCTCACTGGCCCGTGGTCAACCAACCCTTCGGACCACTCACAGCCCATCTGCTCCCTGTCGTCCACGCCTGAGAACTTGGACCCCGGCCCTGGGGGCCGCAGGGGGTTCGTCCCTTCAAACGGCCGGCGGCCTTGGAGAAGACGAGCCACGGGCCGGGAGGGAGCTACCCAGACGCCAGTTCCGACGGATCCAAAAGCAAGCTTCCCCAAGGCGCGCGCCCGGAAGCGTCCGAACCAGAGGAAGAGAGGACCCTCTGCCGAAAGGAGCAGCACACCTGCCTGTCACCTGTCCTCCTCGGGCCTTCGCCCCTGCGTCCGCTCTCCTGAAGAATCCTTCCACACGCGAGGCGCGTTTCTCGTCCCGCAAACGTCGGTCCCCTTCACCCCGGCGGGCGGCGAGCACTCTTTCCTGCGCAGTCCTCCGCTTTTAGGCGCGTCCCCCGCCCCCCCTCCCCCCCGCAGGACAGAGAGGCGCAGAGGGCGGGGCGGTCCGTTCCGGGGGCGAAGCAAAGCGTCCGTGACCCGTCCCCGGAACCGCCTCTTCCGAGTCTCCACCCTCGCCGGGGCTTCCCCTGCACCCAACCTCGGGTTTCCACAGACACTGGCATTCTTCAAGTTTTTCTTGCGGAAACGATTTCTTTAAAGGCAACGTGGAAAAAAATATTGTAGAATCTGCACATGTATAAACACAAGCATATTTAGCCTTTATAAATTATCTAAACCATCTAGCCTTTCCGATCCGGAACGTCGGCATATCAGTGGAGATTTCTTTACTGGATTCTATCTGCCCTAGGCTTTTTTTTTTTTCCTTTTTTAGTTCTTTAATGTAAAAAACAGGTATATATGGGCCGGGGTGGAGAACGGGGGCGCAGCGGCAGGAGCGAGGACCGAGCGCGTCCTGGTGGCGGCCGGGTGGCGTGGCAGGCGGGGCCGAGTGCCGGGTGTGGCCGGGCGGCCCGGCCTCAGTCGTCCCCCTGCTGCAGGAGCAGCAGGTGGATCTCCTGGAAGGAGGGCCGGTGCCTGGTGTCCCTCCTCCAGCAGCTCAGCATCAGCTTGTACACGGGGTCCGGGCAGATGGCGGGCTGGGGCAGGTACGTCTTGGAGACCGAAATGAACACAGAGAGAGAACGGTGAGGGGGGACGGGAAGGAGGGGCCGCTGCGTCCCTCGGTCTGGACCTGCGGTCCGTGCGGGGTCCCTTCTCCCCTGTGACACAGTCACGGGGGTCTGAACGTCTCAGCCCGTCCCCTCCCCTGGTTGGGCCCGCTGGTCTGCAGCGGGGTTTGCCGAGGGCCGGTCTGGGGTCCCCGTCCCCGCGCAAAAAGACGTCACAGCTGGAAACCCAGGGGTCAGCGCCCTGTCCCTTCAGACCACGAGCTTCCAAGGAAACTCGTCACCCTTTGTCAAGAGACAGCGAAAACAGACACGCTGCGTGCGTTCCTTCATCCAGGAACGATCGCCCTGGACGCCAGGCGCTGCCCCGCGCAGGGAACCCTGCCAGAGTTCAGGTCACGGAAGGTGTCTTCCGCATTCCCTCTGCCACCTTCGACAAGCTGGTGACATCGGCCAGGCCACTGGGGGACGACCTGGGTCCCACCTGTGTGGCCGGGACCACAGCACCCGGCGCGCAGCTGGCCGTGGGGAGAAGCTGCTGGCCCAGCCTCGAAGGCCAGCCTTTCACCGTGCGATTACCAAAGCTCTAGTAATAAAAGTTAAAGCGATCGAATACAAATTATAAACTTACCCACAATACGTATCCAGGAACATCCAACAAAAGGTAACACTATCGCATGATAAGTTATACTTACAATAAATCGCGTTCCCTAAGTTCGTGGGTTAAATTCAATAAATTCTTACTGAAGCTGCAAGCTTAGAGTTCGCGGCGAGGCGCTCCCTCCCTCAGCGCACGGGGGCGGCGTGTGGCTTTGGCCACGGCTTTAGTCAAATATCGGGCTTCGCTACTCACCCATCTGGCGGTCGCTCAGAATGCACTTGGTTCACCACCAGTGTTTAATGAAGGTGAAGCTGGTGCACCCTTTCACACGGAATATTTTTAAACGGGTGAGAAAACTAAACCCCCGAGGATCCGGATCGTGAGTGACGCAGCGCACCACCCAGGTGGCCGGTCCCCCAGCCCGGGTCTGTCCTGCTGCGCCAGGGCCCGCCCCGCCCCCGCCGCGCACCCGCCAGCCCTCACCTGCCGGCCCTGGTCGCGGAAGAACTCCCCGGTGTTCTCGATGACCTGCTCGTCCGACAGCTGGGAGTAGGGCTGCTCCTGGCAGAAGGTGAGCGTCTCCCACAGGGTCACCCCGAAGGCCCACACGTCGCTCGCCGTGGTGAACTTGCCCTGTGTCCGTGAGGGCCGGAAGGGAGAGCGGAACGGGTTGGAGTTTCACGCCGCCCCCGTCCCGCTGGGGGCGAGGCCACCGCGTGAACCCGTCCAGCCTGCGAGGCGGAGCGGAGCGGATGGCGGGACACGGCCAACACCATCCTCCCGTCGGGGCTCCCGGCTGCCTGGGGCGCCGCCCTCGGCCGCCAGACCCCCGCCCAGCTGCGCGGGGTCGGAGGAAACAGCCCCAGCCGAGACGCTCGTGGAAAAACGCCCCACCCGTGGTCCAGGAGACCACGAGTCGAATGAAACTCTTAAAGCAAAGAACGACGAACTTAAAATAAAAAGTAAATGGTAATAATCACCAAAATAAAAATACGGAGATCAGTGGAAATAATTAATTAGCAGTATAGTTAGCAAGTTAATACAGAAGAAAATGATTTTGTGTGGATGACATTTCTTTTCAGCGACTTTTAAAAAGATCTTAAACTAAGTAAGACTCCCTCGGTAGATGGAAAGGAGAGAGGAAAAAAACCACACTAAATCTCTTATCGCCATGGGTGTACTCTTAACCCTTTCATGCAAATTGCCTACCCCGAGCGTATTACGTGTGCTGGCAGAAATGGGTGGGCGCCAACAATGATAATCGGCTCCCGAAGAGGACGACCCCGACCTGGAGGCCGGCGGTCCGCCCCGGCCCCGCCGCCCCGGCCCCGCCGCCCCCGGACCCGCCGCGTCACCCGGCCCCGCCCGCACGCCTCACCAGCAGGATGCTCTCCCAGGACATCCAGCGGATGGGCAGCACCGCGCGGCCCTGGATGCGGTAGTAGTCCCCGCTGTACAGGTTCCGGCTCATCCCGAAGTCGGCGATCTTGATGGTGTAGTTCTTGCCCACGAGGCAGTTCCGTGTGGCCAGGTCTCGGTGCACAAAGTTGAGGGAGGAAAGGTACTTCATGCCGGACGCGATCTGAGTCGCCATAAACTTCAGGTTGGCGTAACTGAGGAGACAGGAAGGAGGGAAAGTCGCCAACAGACCGAGGCAGCCGCGACCAGGGCCTGTCCCCCGGTGGGTTCCGGGGCCAAGGCCGCCACACCCCTCTCCGCTGGTCGGGAGTCTCTGCTTCCCCCGGACAGCCACGCTGCGTGGCACGTGGTCGAGATGCGGGGCTCACGGCTCCCGTCTGCAGCGGACCCCGGGTGTCGGGGCACCGGCTCCTCACCTGACCGTGGGCATCTCGCCGGGGGTGGAGCCCGGGGGCTCGTGGCGGGAGAGGAACTGGTTGAGGTCCCCGTTCTCCATGTACTCGGTGATCATGCACAGGGGGTCGTCGGCGATGCACACGGCCAGCAGGCGGATGATGTTGGCGTCCTTGAGCCGCGACATGATCTTGATCTCCTTCAGAAAGTCGTTCCTTTGGAGGACCCACACGGACAGGCCCGGAGTCAGGGCCCAGAGCAGGAAGCGAGCGCTGCCACGGCCCGCCCGCCCGCCCTCCCCCCCCCCCCCCCCCCCCGCAGCCCGGCTCCCTCCGACGACCTTCGAGAGGACAGAGCGCCGCCCCCACCCACCCTGCCCCCCGGGCGGTCTGACTCCACACACCCTGAGAGCTCTCCGAGAACCAGGCCTGCGGCTTGGGCAGGTTTGCATCCCGGGGCCCAGCGCCACGCCCGCCACACAGAACGGGGTTCGAATCGGCTGGACGAGGGGCGTGCCGCCCAGCACGACTCTGGGGAGGGACGCTCTTCACTGCAAAGGAGCCCCACGCGCGCCGGAGTGTTCACCCCGTAAAAAGCCCCCAGGCCACGCCATCAACAAAGCTAAGAAGCTTCTCCTAACGCGAATCCCTGCCCTCGGGCTTGTCTGCTGATCCTGTGCTTTCTCTCGGTCTTTCCGAACGGGGAAGCTGTCGGTCCCAACAGGCCAGGTTCACAGTGGCACTCTGGGGTCTCTGCAAAGTGAGTGCCCTCTCGGCCAGGACGGATCATTGTGCGAGTGTTCGGTGACAGCCACCCGGAGTCACACGGCGGCCCCACACGTCCCCGCAGCAACCTCCGGTCGCAAGGCCACTAGCCCCGGTTCCCCGAGTGACAGGGGCAGGCCCGCTCACTGTCCGGGAGTTCTCTAGGGCCCTGGGAGTCGGGCTCTATCCGTGGGACCCCCAAACCATATTGAGCACATCAACCCCAAACAGGGGTGCCCGAGGCCCGAGAGGGGCCAGAGCCCCGGCCGCCCACCACGGCTCGGCGGGCGGGCGTGGAGGCAGCCGCAGGGACGCCGTCCCCACCGAGGCGAGTGGCAGGCGGGAGCGCGTACCGTCCGGGGGCCGCTGCAGCGTCTCTGGTCGAGTGCTGAGGTTACCATGAGGACGAAGCGCTCTGTCTCCCTGCGGGGCCCCCGGCGTTCCCTGCCGTTCCCGCTGGCACCCTCAGGACTGGGGTTCTCGGGTGCAGCCCCGACCCCTCTCCCTCCAGCCCCTGGCCTTTCCTCTTCGCCCCACCCCCTGCCACTCCTGAGACTCTTCCCCCTGAAGCCCTGCCAGCATCTGGGGCGTGTCTGGTGGTCGGGAGAGCAGGGCTGAGAAACCCCCTCTCACTCCGAGTCTCAGCGAGACGCAGCGGCCCACGCCCGTGGGGGATCGCATGTGTCCCCCCAGACGGGGCCTTGTCCGGGGCTCGCCCGACAGCTTCCGGCCGCGCCTCTGGGTGAGGAAGCTCAGCGTCACAGACACGGACAGACCCTCGGACAGCGGTGTGGCGGGACTGCGCCCAGGGAGGGGAGGGTCCCAGGTTGGGGCTCAGCTGAAGGACCGCGCACCCTCTGTTTGGAGCCATGGGCCCTTCTCCAAGTGGAGGTGGCTTTCCATCGGGCGGGCTGCTGGACGGAGAAGGGGAGGCGCGAGCGTGGAAGAGGAAAGAGGATGCTCGAGTCAGCAGGGAGGGGACAGGACAGCACGGGAAGCGGAGCGGGAGCACGCGTGGGACCGGCGGGCGAGGACACTCGGGTCGGGCGGGCCGACGCTCAGGGGCGAACAGGTCCCAGGCCGGTGGGGGACGCGCGTTTGAGTCTGGGGGAGACGGAGGACCCAGGTGAGGACGCTGGTCTCGCAGGAGGGGGAGCGTAACCATGGAAACGTGAGGCGGCTCGCGGGCCTCCCCCTCGCCAAAGACAGTGACGCGGGAGCTCCCGGGAGGGCCCCCGAGCCCCGTGGAGGGCCGGCCCCGACGCCGTGAGCACGCACCTGGCGTTCTTGTTGGCGTCGGCCCGGAGCATCTTCACGGCCACCAGCACCGGCGGGCCGGCGCGGGCGTCGGGGGCGAAGCCTTCGTCTCCCAGCTTCTCCGTGGCCTCCACTTCGCAGAGGTGGACCTGGACAAGAGGCAGGACTCAGCGTCCCCGCCGCTGCATCTCCGACGGGATCCGCAGGGGCCCCTGGGGACGCGGCCAGACCAGCGGGGCCCCTCGAGGGCTGTGCCTGCGACTCAGAAAGCCGGCAGAAATGACGTGGCTGGCGCGCGGCGCCGTGTGAAGGGAGTGAGGTGGGTCACGGGCCACCGCACGCAGGTGACACGGCTCGGCTCATGATCACACGGGCTCGGTGCGAACAACAGGAGTTCTTTTCTGGACCGTGGGATTCCCTCCCTAAGACAACCCCTGAGCACGGGGTCGGCACCGCCAGCCGCACCGTTGGCCCAGGGACAGTCGGGGACACGCCGCCGTGCCTCCTGCCCCACCGAACCCACGCACACGGGAAGCGAGCCGTCCCCTGCCCACGGGGAACGCGGTCCCGACGACCAGACATTAGAGCTGGACAGCAGAGAGCGCAGCGCGGAGCCTTCAACGCAGCTTCAGTCCCTGCGGCGAGCGCTCCGGGGTTGGGGACCGTGGACTGAGGGCGGGGCAGCCCGGCCCGCCGGACTCGGAGGCCGCTGAGCGGAGCGGAGCAGAGCAGAGGGCTCCGCCGCCTTGTCTCAGCTGGAGACTCGGTCCCGGGAGGCTGCTGCCGGGACCGAACTCGGGACAAGGTTGTTTTTGACCATTTCACACACAACTCTCATTAAAGAGGAAAAAGCCAAAGCGGGTCCCAGCAGCGGGTGTCCCTGGGCCGTCTGCACCGACGGTCACATCCCATGGGGCCCCACCCCCTGGGACCCCTTAGACAGCATTTGGAAATACTGAAGGCTTTTCAGGGTAGCTGGTGCGTCCTGGGGCCGGCCTGCTGAGAAAACACCTGCCTAGCAGTTCGGAGACCTGGGAAACCGCCGGGATTTGGCAAAGACGAGGGGGACCCAGCACCGTGTTCTCACGGGGAACGGGGTCGGGGTGGGGGGCGCGTGGAGGACACCCCCAAGGGCGCGTCCACGGTGGGAGGGATGCGCTGCTCCCACTACGGAGACTTCGGTTCGGCCCCGGCCTCAGAGCCGCCAAGGCCCGGGGGTGCAGCCCACTCACCTCCCCAAACTGGCCTTCCCCCAGCTTCTCCTTGAAGGTCAGCAGCTTCCTGGGGAACTCCTCCACCGCCACGTCCTTCCCGGACAGCAGGTCCATGGTGAGCGCCGGCACAGAGTAGGTGTTGCCCCCGGTCACCCCCTGGAGGTTCACGATGTCCGCCTCGGCGTAGTGGGGCACCCCGTCCGGCCCGCTGGGCTGGACCGGCTTCACGAGGCCGCTGCAGCCTGGAAGACAAGGGCGGGGCTCAGTCCCGGCAGCTCTGGGGGTCTCTGCAAGGAGGGAGCCCTGAGGGACAGGAAAGGGGGCAGGCACCTGTCCCTGGGGCCCCCAGGCGTGGCACGCCCACGAGGCTCCTCAGAGGCTCCCCTCGTGGCCTTCAGCGGGGAGGCCGTGGGGCTGGCCCTCATCCTCTCTCGGCCTACAGGGGCACTGTCCTTGGGTGACCTTGTGGGGACGCCAAGCAGGAAGGAACGGGCTCCGAAAGGCAGGAATAGGAAACGCTGATGATCTCACAGCGTGTCCCTTTCATCGTGAGACACTGTCGCTGACTTAATGAGCTAGTTTAGGTGTTTAAAGCTTTTCTGATCGGCCCTGGCTGGTGTGGCTCAGTGGACTGAGTGCCAGCCTGTGAACCAAAGGGTCGCTGGTTCGATTCCCAGTCAGGGCGCATGCCTGGGTTTCGGGCCAGATCCCCAGTAGGGGGCGCATGAGAGGCAGCCACACATGGATGTTTCTTTCCTCTTTCTCCTTCCCTTCCCCTCTGTCTAAAAATAAAATCTTTAAAAAATTTCTGATTAAATGTATATGATCTAGTCTAAGACACTCCCTAACTTAAGGGGAAAGAAGATGAAAACATAGCGGGGATGTTTCAGACTTCAGAAAACAGGGCGAGTCCGCCAGCCCGGAAAACCACGGCGTTTGCTCCCTCGTTCTCGCCGCCGGGGGACCCGGGCCCAGCGTTCCCCTTCCTCTCTTTCCTCGGAGGACCGAGGCCCGGCCCCTGAGAGCTGCCATTCCCGCAGGCGGTCTGTCTGCCCCGATGCTGCATCCCCGTGCGGTGCCCTTGTGGCGACCTCACTGAGAGCCCAGCCTTAGCCACGCCCCCCGTGTCCCTCCTGATGTCACCAGCAGATCCACACCCGTTTTTCAAGACACCCTGGGAAGGCAGCCACCAGCCCTGCTTTACCCAGCAAAGCCGAGAAACGGTCACTCTCGTAACAAAACCCGGTGTGATTCCGATACGCTTCCGCCAGAGAGAAGTCAGCTCGGGCGAGGGAGGTAACGGACATCCAAGGAGAGGGCAGCCTGGGACCCGAGGGTTACTCCTCCAGGGGAAGGTCCAGTGTGCCCCAAGTGTGCCCCTGGCCGGGCAAGTCCCTGCTCGGGGCCCTTCCTCCTGTGTAACACGAGGCGGCTGCCCTGCTGGAGGGCCCTGTGGTCCCCTGCTTCCCCTCCTGAGACAGGGCGCCCTGCCCACTTCTGCTCCGGGCAGGAGACAGGGAGAGGCGCTCAGAGGTGGAGAAGGAGGGGGCTTGTCCCCACTAACCCGAGGACCCGCCCACACGGGGGCCCCTCCCCCGGCCCTCACCTGGCTCCTCCTCCCCCGGCGTGAACTCCGGGAGCTTGCGGATGAGGCGCGAGGGCTCCTGGTAGTCGGGGCGCAGGGGGAAGATGTGGTCGTAGGTGGAGTGGGACCCCTGCTCCTCGCTGGGCGACGAGGAGCGGTTGTTGTTGAACATGCTGGACTCGCTGGGCAGGGACAGGCTGACGGTCATCTCGTCATCCAGCATCCGCCGGGAGGCCTGCGGGGGAGGGGAGGCGAGGTGGGGGGGCGCTGGCTGCGCGAAGGGGCCCTGCGTCCCCTCTGCGTGCGTTCGTCCGGCTCCTCATCTCCAGACGCACCCCACGTGCCCGCCGGCTACTGCTGTGGGGAGGGGTGCCCAGCGACCCAGGACGGCCACACCCCTTCAGGGCAAGTGCCGCCCAGCTTCTGTGCCGCCGGCTTCCCCGGAGCCCCTGCCATTTACCTGACGCTGGCAGAACCGGTCGGTGCGATCGCGGAGCCCACCCTCAGACCGGCGGGCGTTCCGGCAGAGAGAGGACTCGGCTGCGGGCCCTGCACCGCACAGGCCCGCCGTAAACTAAGCTCAGATGCCCGCGAACTCGCCAAATGCGCTGCAAGGCGGCCGATCGCTGGTTCCCCTTGTCACCCGGGCCCCACAGTTTCGGGAACCAAAAATAAAACGGCTACAGGAGGGTAAAGGGATCCCAAAGTGGGTGACACCGCAATGGCACGGCCAACCCTCGTCCTACCTAGGGCGACCTGTGTGCTCCTTCCAAAATACGCCAGAGCCTGGACGGATGCGGCCCTTCGGGTGGTACCGCACCCGGTGGGAGTCGGTGAGAAACCCAGACGCCTGCTTCGTCCCCCAGACTGGCAGGCCCGTCCGCCGGCGGAAAAGCCCCCGTACCCGGCTGGAGCCCGGCTCACCGTAAGCTCAGTACCTGGGCTACGACCTCTCGGGGAAAGCACTCAAACGCACCGTCAGACCAGCCTGCGAGCAGCACCGCGGCCGAAGCGAAGGTGAGCGACGTTTCTGGGAGTGGGGGTGCGCATTTAAACGTTCCCCCCAAGAACTCCCTTGCAGGGAGAAGTCCTGCGTTTTTCCAGGGCCCCTTGAGTCATCTTGCTCGGGATGTACAGGGCAGAAGGCGCTTTTTGAAGGACAAAGTCCAGCCGTCGGGGGCACAATTTCTCTCCCCTTCTCCCCTTTGTCCCTGGAGCATCTCCAAGCCACACTCCCCTCCCAGCCCGGGAAGGCACCCCGGTGCTTTCCGAAGAAAATCCAAGGACTGCGGCCAGCGGTGGGTCTGAGCTGAGCGAGGCAGGTGTGGAGGGAGGGCCCGCAACCCCGCCCCCAGCCCCCGTCCTGCAGGCCATTCAGTGAGGGCTCCCTGCAGCCTCAAGCTGTCCCTCGACCCCCGACCCCCGTCCACCTCCACCGGCTGGGCCGCCGCCCGGGCTCCCCTCTCCCCGGGCGTCCGAGGTCCCACGCCAGCGTTTTCCCGAGGGGCGGGGTCCCTTCAGTCTCCTGGCCGTTTGTGGGGCAGAAGCTCTCGTCTGGGGGAAGCGTTTTTGGACCGATGGCGGAAGCCCGTATGGGAGTCAGGAAGCCCTCTCTCTGTTCTGGGAAACACCTCTGCCTAAAGGGAACCTTAAAATGAACCGAATCACCCCGGAAACAGACTGTGGACCGGACTGGAAGGGATCGTCCAGGTCCTTCATCTCCCGGTCCCTCCCGTCCTGCGTCTGGAGTTCTCACGAGTCCGGGCCGTGCTCAGGGGCCCTGTTCCTTCGCTGGTCCCCTGCACGTGGGCCTGGTCCCTGCAAGCCCCTCCCCCCGTGACATCGGTCAGGCCCTGTTCCCTCCCTCCCAGCCCAGGGCTCCCCGACCACTCAGAGTCCAGGTCCACGTGAGCTCACAGACCCGGGAGCCGTCCACGGCCAAGCGCAGGAACATTAACCCTCAGAAGCCCCCAGGAGGGCGGCACACTCAGCCGTGGCGTCCAGAGAGTCGTTACCTGGCCCAGGGAACCAAGGAAGTCACAGATGCCCACCTTGGGTGAAACATGCTTGTTTTGAAAGAAAAGAAGTGAGTATAGTTCAAGACTGACACCTGAGCCCTGGCTGGTGTGGCTCAGTGGATTGAGCACCGGCCGTCGAACCACAGGGTCGCTGGTTGGATTCCCAGTCAGGGCACAGGCCTGGGTTTCGGACCAGGTCCCCAGTAGGGGGCGCGTGAGAGGCAACCACACTTGAATGTTTCTCTCTCTTTCTCCCTCCCTTCCCCTCTCTCTAAAAATAAATAAATAAGATCTTTAAAAAAAAAAAAAAAAAAAGACGGACAACTGGGAGGAGCCTAAAGTCAGGGTGTGAGTCGTAGGACGCAGGCTCGGCCTCACCTTCTCCAGCATCTTCTGCCAGAACTGCCTCCAGAGGATGATGACGATGATGGCCAGGAGGATGAAGATGATGGCCACCAGGCAGCCGATCAGGATGCGGGTGCTGCTGTCATCGGCCTTCAGCATGGGGTCTGTGACCAGGGACACGGGGACGGGGCGGATGAGCCTCCCCCGGGGCCAGGGAGGGCCTGGGGACGGGACTGGGGCCGGGCGGCAGAACCTGGCCCCTCAGGACAGTCTCTCCAGCGGCCGCGCGACCACCTCTGGGCTCGGTGCCCACAGCACCCCCCGCGCCCCCCCCCGCCCGCCCCGGGGAAGCAGCCGCCTCCTGCTGCTCCTGCTCCTCGAATGTCAGACCCGCTGATGGGCGGGTTCTCCGTTCTTCACAAAGCTGTGCTTCCCCGTCTCCGAGGCCTGCATCACGCCGCGTGAGCACGAGGGGACGCGCGGTGTGTCTGACACAGGACCAGGTGGCAGAGGCGCCTCTCTGGAGACTCGGGGTCGCGCATTCCCCGAGGGCCGCTCCCGTGGCCAGGCAGCGCCAGCGCCCACAGGCGCACCTGCGTCCGCCATCGGAGAGCCTGGCATTTCGCTTCTGGGAGCCCCCCCGCCCCGCCGGCACCATGGGGCGCAGGGGGAAACGTCCCTTCCCCTGCCTCTGCTCCTCGCTCCCCAAACTCACGTGGAGCAATGGGAGTAACTAGGGGCCCCCCGGGGCTGGGTCGCGCAGTCAGTGACCCAGCCGCAGAGAGTGCGTGGGCGCCCTCAACTTTGGGGGTGAGCCGTCTGCGTTCCCAGGGCCCCTCCTCATCCCCGGGGGCCAGGCCTGCCGCCCAGGCCCCGCCCCCTCCAGGGGCTCCCGGCCACCTGTTTCTCCAAGGAGGACGCCCACCTACCGTAGGTGGCAGGAGCGGAGGGCGCTGTGGGTGGGGCTCCGGAGCTGTTGTACATGGCGGCATCTGTTAGAGACGGGGGGGGGGGGGGGGAGGGTCGGGGGTCAGGCTGCAGGCAGGACCGCGAGGCCGCAGGTGTACGGGAGGCAGGTCGTGACCCAGCACACGGTGACCTCGGCTCCGAGGGCTGCCACCTGCCTTTCTTAAAAACGACCTCATGTAACTTCCTGAACAAAAGAATCACCAGTCTTCTCTGCAGTCAGGGCAACTTCTGTGCAGTTTCCGTGTCAGTTATTGCGTACTAGATGCCACCGTACAAGGAGGTTTAAGAAACGGTGATGCGGAGGCTTGGGGCCGCACGTTACCAGAAAGAAATGAGGCCCGACGTCAGCAAAACAGACAGAGAACGCAGCCGGGGGGTGGGCCGGGGCGGAGCCACCAAACACTCCCTCAGGCTGATCAGGCAAAATTCTCCCTAATGGAACAATCGATTGTTTTCCCCAACCCTGAAAAATTTTTTTTTCTTTTTGAAAAGCACACAGCCCAGTGCAGGAAAACCCTCCGCAAAAACAAACACGGGACAGACTGGCCGTAGCTCCGGCGTCCGGTCGGCACGGCCGCACCACCCGCCAAACCGGACGCAGCGTTTGGAAAAGGGCCGTTCCCGATTGAAAGGGCCGTTTAGGAACACAACCGAGGCAACTCCCCGAGAGGGCCCCGCCGGGATCCCTGTTCCGGACGGAGCGCGGGCAGGCCACGAGGCGAGGTGAGGGCGTCACCGTGTCGACGGGTGACGGGGTCAGATGTTCCCACGGCACGGCCCGCACAAAGACGACGCCGTTTTCTGAGAGTGCCCGACGTTCTTAGGGAGGGAGGCTGCAACGTCTTAGATGCGCCTCAAAATACGGCAGCAAAGGGGAGACCAGCGCTCGCAGGCGTGGCAGGCAAGGCAGGCAAGGCAGGCGGCCCCGTCCTCCTGACTTTGCGCGTCCTTACAGACTTTCCTTTAAATGCTGCCCCAGCGGCCAGGCGGCCTTCCCCTCACGGGGCTTCGCTCCCAGGCCGTCCCTAGCGCGGCCCGCTGGCCGGGCCCCGCCCTTCGCGCTCCGGGTCTTCGGGAGGAACCGCGTGCGAGAGCCCGCGCCCCCCCCGCCCCCCCCCCCGGGGCGCCCGGCCCGCACCGGACTGGAAGGTGATCTCGCTGAACATCATCCAGGTGTCGGCGAAGTGGTACTGGCACTTGACGGCGCTGGCCCTGCGGTGCTGCAGCGGCACGGTGACGAAGCGGGCGCTGGGGTTGGCGTCGTCCAGCACCAGCGGGAAGGAGACGGCCTGCGGCTCCCACTCGCTGGGCTCCGAGCGGAAGTAGCACCGCACCTCCTTGAAGATCTTCACGCCTTTCTCGAACATGTTGTTGCAATGCACCTGCGGGGGAGGGGACGCGGGGGCCGTGGGCGCGGGGGCTCCGCGGCGCCAGCACGCCAGCCCTGCGCAGAGAGGTCCGGGGCCACCCGGAACCGACCCCCCCACCACCACCCGGGAGCGCACGCTCTCCGAGGCCCCACAGCGGCTCCCGCCTGGCCGGCTCCCCCGCAGGGCCCGTCCCCAGGGAAGAGAAGGCTGCTTGCCCGGCCCTGTTCCGGCCGCACGCCTGCCCCTCCTTGCGCCCGAGGTGGTGGAGACATTTGTAACTGTGCGGGCTGGTGCAGGCCACACAGCGGTTACAGCCGGGTCATCGCAAACATTCATCACCCTGGCCTATGGGACGTGCCAGGGACAGAGGTCAGAGAGCAGGGTCCCCACCTGGGAGGAGCCTGAGGTCCAGTAAGAGAACCGACACCCAGTGCAGACAAGTGATGGTAGATGGGAACTGGGGGGGCAGCCCCGGCTGGTGGGGCGCCGTGGACTGAGCACGGGCTGCAAACCAAAGGGTCGCCAGTTCGATTCCCAGTCAGGGCACGTGCCTGGGGTGCAGGCTGGGTCCCCAGGAGGGGGCACGTGAGAGGCAACCACACATTGGTGCTTCTCTCCCTCCCTTTCTCCTTCTCTTCCCCTCTCTCTAAAAATAAATAAATAAAATCTTTACAAGTAAATGAACTGGGGGGCAGAAGAGCAGGACAGGACCTCGGTGCTGTGGGTGGGCAGAGGCTGGAAATGGGAAGCCCCACCCTTTCCCGGAGGTCAGCCTGCCGGGAGCCTTCCCCACCCCCGGAGGGGACCATCAGCACTCTCCTGGGGACAGCCATCGGTTTAAAATTATATTTTACGACAGCACCGTTAGAAGGGGAGACCAATTGCTGGCCCTAAGTTAATTTTTTTCTCCTGACCGTGGAGGGAGTCACTTCGTCACGAGCCTGAACACGCTGTGGGTCCTGCAGACCGAGCCGAAGGGGTGCTCTGGGGCTGGAACCCCAGATCGTGAGGGGCGTGGCCTCGGGCAACTGCCTCGCTGGCCAAGGAGGAGGTGACCAGACCGGCGGGGTCAGGAGCCTGTCCTGCAGCCCCGCCCCCCACGTGCCGCCACGCCGGCCGGCTGACCTTCATGGTGGTGAAGTTCCTGACGCGGTCGAACTCGAACACGATCTCCACGTAGCCGTGGGCGGCGCTCTCGTTCCTCCAGCCCACGTAGTCGTAGCCGGGCCACACGTGGTACTCGTGCGTCTGCGTGAAGTCGTCCAGGCCCGACACCCCGTCCGTCAGCTGGCCCAGCCCCTCGGTCATGCTGCTCCACCACCACGGGAGGGAAAGGGACAGAGGCGCCCGCAGTGAAGGGCCCGTCCAGGGAAGGGCTCTCCCCACGCCGGCCCCGGGCTTCGGAGAAGCTGATTATGGCGGAGGAGGGGGGGTTACGGAGCACCCCGTACACCGGGCCCAGCACAGAGGACGCCCCTGGCTTATCACGACCGTGTCTGACAAATGCCACAATGCCCCACTCGTCGAGCACCCCCAGGACGTGTTGGGCGACACGTTCGAGTGAGAACCATACTCTGTCTCAGCGCACTGCGACCCGAGCCACCACGCTCAGGCGGACTTACTCCTGACGGTCCCCGCGGTTCTCAGGGCGTCCTCCGCCAGCGGGCCGTTGCGTTTCCGAGAGACGGATTTTACAGGGTGTGTGGCTTTGATCACCTCCTCCGTACTTTCGGCAACGTTCAGCCCTTCCCTGTGCTCTCTGTAATTAATCTGTGGTGCCCTGACCCATTCTTAAAGACGGACTCTGTCTAACAAGCCTCTTTATAACGACTCAGTATTATCGATGCACTCGTTAACAATCCCCGAGAGACGGAGGGAGGGAGGGAGGGAGGGCCCACAGCCGCCCAGCCCCGGGGCTGCTGGGAAACCGTCCCCACTCGCCTTTGGGTGGGTGTCATCCCTGCTCAGCGAGTCAGTTCCAGCCTCTGCCACCCCAAGCCTCCAACACCCGACCTGACATCAAACTAAAGGGTGGGAGACCAGCACCCCTTGCACCCAGCTGGCGAAAAGGGGGAGGAGCTAAAAAGTGCAGATTGGCAGTCGCCGAACCACCTCGGGGCTGTGAGGTCCAGCCCCGGGGGGTGGGGGGGGGTTGCCGAGAGTCGGGAATATCGCCGTAACTCTGCACGGGGCCAGGGGGGCGCTGGACTCATGCTGGGACCCCTTCGTAAATCACAGAAACATGTGATCACGGTGCTGTGGGCCTGAGACCGATACAAACTACCGCTGGAAGCAGGCCGTAACTGAAAACTGTATTAAAACCCTGCCAAACTGAAACGCCCGTTTAGATTCAATTTTCATCCCGTTTGTGGACTAGGAGGGGTGCCGAGGAAGATGCACGAATCTCCCTCACGACGTGGCCAGTGCTGTCCACGACGCGAATGCCCCTCCTCGTTCCCAGCCCGAGGGCCAGGGGCCCCCTCCCCGCCCCCTCCAGGGCCCTGACACTCAACATTCCGCAAAGCAGGACACGGGCTGCCTCGAATCTACCCCTTCGATTCACGAAACTGCGCCTCTTTCCCTCACACTTCACATCGGTGCTTCTTCCGTGCACATGCTGTTCTCTGCGCCTCAAATGCCCTTTGAGCGCCCCCTGCCCAGGCCGTCCCCCCACCCCCGCCTTCAGGGCCCCTTCCGAGTCCGCCCATCCCGGCGGGCCAGTCAGGCCCTCCAGCTGGGTGCGGCCCCTCCCCTTTCCTGAGCACTTTTCTCGCCCGTCTGGCCACGTGAGCTCACAGCGAGGAGCAGGTGCCTTGGCAACACGAGCCAGGGGCTCACCCCTCCGCCGCACCCGTCATAGCAATGGCTGACGAGCAAAGACGGATGCGCTGAACTGGTCTCCGTCACCCTCTCGTGTCCTCGGGGCCTCGAGACCACCCGGGTGGGGCGGGGCCGAGGGCGGACCCAGCGGGTGGGAGGGAGTGGCCGGGAACAGCAGGACAGCGGTCTGCGCCCCCATGTGGGCCTGCGGGGCACTGCCCGTCCTGCGTCCCCAGCCTCCGCGCCCTGGTCGGGGCCTCGCTGCGGTCCGACCGCGGAGCCGGGCTGCCCTCGGCAGGTCAAGACCCAGCGAAGCGACATAAAGGAGCCGAAGTGGGTGGGCGAACGGCCAGGCGTGGGGACAGGTGGGCCCAGGTGTCGCCCACCCCAGTGCCTGCGGGGCCTGACCAGGCCGCTCTCGCGGGCACACCCAGGCCCGTCCTCTGCGCCAGCTTCTGCTGCGGTCAGGCGGCCCCCGGCCTCGCTCCCCACGCCCCGCCCCCCACCCTGGGGCTCGGCTCGCCCTGGAAGTGCGCCCCGTCACGCTCAGGCTCCCGGGTGCGCGTCTGCGGTGAAGGGGCCGGTCTTCCTGAACGTGCGGCCTGTCCCATCTGCTACGCTGGCAACTGCGGTCCTGCGGCCCTTGGCCTCCGCACGTCGGCCAGGACGGGGTCGGACCACACGCCCTGGGTCGGGGCAAAGCCTCTGCCGCCCCCTCCGAGCCACCCTGGCTGGGGAGGGGCTTCGGGGGGCTCCTGGTCTCACCGCCTTCGCTGTGCCCTGCCAGACTGGGCTCTGCATCCCTGCAGGCGGAGACTGCCAACTCGGGTTTGTCTAAATCGGCTCCCGACGCCCGGCCTGGGGTCAACACGAACGCCGGTTGAGGACTGACCGACTGACTGACTGACTGACTGATTGACTGATTGATTATTGGCCCCAAGGACTCCCTCCGGGCGGCCGTTCCCCGGCTCTGACGACCGGAGTGCCCCCAGCGCTCACCTGTAGCCCACGGCTCCATCGTAGACGGAATCGTTCAGGTAGATGACGGAGCCCCCGGGGAGCACCAGCTGCTGTCCGGCCGGGGCGTTGTAGGACACCAGGCCGTCTGCGCGGGAGACACGGGCGGTCAGCCCCTGTCCTGGGGGGGCGGGTGGCCTGGCAGCCCCGGGAGCCCCGAGGCACCAAGGCCGCTGTCTGTGCTGCGTGGGCGCCAGGCCCCCCCGCAGGCGAGGGAGCCCCGAGGAACTGTCCCTGTGGCGGTCAGCGGGGTGACAGGGATGCTCCGCTCCGGGGACCGGCCGCACCCGGGGCTGGCCGAGCGAAGCCGCCCTCTCCCCTGGAGCACGGAGGGAGAGCTGAGCTGCCAGCCCCGGCCTCCCTGGGGGTGGGGGGCCCCGACGCGGGGTGGGGGCCCCGACGCCCGCTCCCGCGCACCCACCCAGCCAGACGCAGCCGTACAGCTCCACCCGCATGCACACGTTCATCGCGTGGTCGGTGACCGGGACGAAGCGGACGAATCTGGCCACGATGGGCGGCTCCAGATCCTTCAGGAAGATGTCGTAGGGGTTGCTGTTTCCGTCCAGCACCTGAGGAGGGGGTGGGGGGATCGTCGGGGTGACCGTCACCCCCGACGGGCCCGGCCCGCGCCTCACGGTTCAAGGAGGGAGTCGCCCACTCGGCGCGGCCGGCAGCCTGGAGCCTCCGCTCTGACCCCCACGCCCCTCGCCAGGCCTCGCGGTTACCGGCGGGCCCGCCGCCTACCTGCCTCCCGTGCCGGTTCCGCCAGGAGATCCAGCGGCTGCCGTCCCGGCTGTAGTTGATCTTGTACATGGGGGCGAACTCGATGCCGTGGCCCCCGGCGTGGCGGCCCTGGGTCCCCACCAGCGTGATGAAGTGCAGGCTGCGCAGGTCGATCTGCAGAAACTCCTTGAGGTCGTCTGGCTCCACCGGGACCTCCGGACACCAGGCTCCGTCCCCTTCCTCCGAGTCCAGCCTGCGGCACAGGCGGCCCCGTGCGTGAAACCCCGGGTCTGACCCTCAACCCTCAGCAAGCATCGGCCCGTCCTGGGAGAGGACAGCGGGAGCCCAGGCCGGGCGGGCTCCTTGGGCTCACCCCAGCGGTCGGGCCGCCGCCACTGGGAGCTGGAGGCCTTCGTTCGGGTCACACGGGGCCGCAGCCCCATCCTGACTCAGGATCTCGGTGGCGGTCCCACGCCACGCAGCCCTCCCCACGGCCGTGCACCAGCCCCTCTCTTGAGCGTCCCAGCGTGATCGCACTGGCCACGCGCAGCCTGGGAGTCGAGCCCCAGGGGCGGGAGGGGCGGACGCCAGGGTCTCGGATGCTGGTGGAGCAGCAGGCAGGTTGGGCGTGGCTGCCGGGCTGAGCGGAAGCTCGTGGTGAGTGTGAGGGCCGCCGGGGGGTGGGCTCGGGAAATCGGCATCAGGCCCAGGGCTCAGGTGGGGACCGTGTGACCCTCTCCCCTGCAGTGTGCCTTCCCTCCCGCGTCACCTGCTCCTTGATGTCCCCTTCCAACCCCAGCCCCTCCCGTCCTGGACACCGCAGATGGAATTTAGGGGGGGCTCCTTCTCCTGTGGGTGACGCCCAGTGAGCACGAGTCAGCACTGTGTCCCCAGAGGATCAGATCACAGGAGGGGGGCTGGGCCCCAGTGAGCACAGTGGTTTGGGAGAAGGAGTTCCTCTCCCTACAGGAGCCCTGGTGTCGGAACACAGGCACGTGCCACGTGCCACGTGCCACGCTGGGGGCCCTCGACTGAAGGGCGGGTGTGCGGGGGACCTCACTGCGCGTCACAGGGTGCGGGAGGCTTCACAGAGAAGGGGACCAGGGCGAGGAAACCCTCCTCTAACCCCCATGTCCTACCTGGTCTTCCCATCCCCCCAGCATCGCCGCCGAGCCCCTCCCCACGGCGTCTCCAGCGAGAACAGGATGGAAGCCCCTGCTGGGCGGTGGCTCCGGACGGCTGTGGTCTGGGTGTCGCCAGACCGGCACCCATGGCCGAGCCCAAAACTCCCTCCCCGAAAACCCACGGCGTGGCGGCGTGGCGGCGTGGCGGCGTGGCGGCGTGGGACAGGCCCGTGACGTCCTCCCCGTCCCCTCCAGCTCCCGCCAAGCACCAGCCCCTGCCCACCCCCCCCCACGGAGCCCACGGTCCCGGGGACCACCCTCACCTTCCGTATCGGGCAGCCGTGGACTCCGACCACTGACTGGACGCGGTGATGTCCTCATCCGGAATGTGGCCGCCCGACATGCCCAGCGGGTAGCGGCACACGGCTGGACCGGGAGAGACCAAAGACAGGAGATCTTCACGCGTCCTCCTGGAGGCCCCGGGAGGACGCGGGCTGGTCGGTGGGCGTGGGAAAGGCGGCCTTGAGTCTCCCAAGGTCCCCCGTGACCCCGGCCGAGGTGCGGGGGCTCTCGGCCTCTTTCTCTTCCCGGCTCTGCCTCCACACGGGTTACTGTTCGGTCGGCCGTGCCTTCACCCTGGGCCGGGCTACCGTTTGGTCCAAACTCGGACAAGCACCCAAACGGGGCCCACTGGGTGACTTTTCCTTTCCTTGGTGAAGCCCCAGGACCCTCCCTACCCCTTCCTCAGCAGGTGGGCAGGCTCCCGACAGTTTATTCGTGTGACCCCAGCCCCCAGGGGCCCAGGGCATTCTCCCCAGGGAGCCGATTTCGGGACACCAGGGTGCAAACCCAGCAGACGCTCCCGTGAAGGGGCGGAGCACACAGCGTTGCCCCAGCAGCGCCTGGTCTGGGCCCCAGGACCCTCAGAGCTGGGCCTCCCCGCCCCCCTGAGGGGGAGGCACAGAGACCGGACTTGCTCTGCTGGGTAAACCGAGCAGACGAAGAAGGAGCGGACAGTGTGTGCGTGAAATATCAGGTTTCAATGGGGTAACCGTCAGTGAGCCAAGGGCAGGGGCCCCCGAGAGACGGGAGACCAAGGCGGTGAGCCCCGGAAGGCGCCAGCGTCCGGCCGTGACCGTGGCCTCTGCTGGGCGGGGGGGGGGGGGGGCGGTAGTGCAGGCAGGGGCTGGATGGAGCATTTGCTGAGCTGAGGGGACGAGCGGGAGCCTGCAGAGGACGAGGGGACAGGAGCCCTCGGCACACAGCGTGGCCACCCCTGCACCCCTAGGGTTCTCAGCTGCGCTTACGTCTCAGATAAACAAAAACGCGTTTTTAACATAAACGGGCCCCACGCTATTGGAAAACCAAGCGGTCCCCGTGGAAGCAGGGAAACAGAGCCCAGAGGGGGAAACCAGCCAGCTGAAACGGGCGCAGAGCGGGCGGAGAAGGTGGAGCCGGAGAACGCAGCCCGCCGTGACGGCACCGCCGTGTTCAAACCCTGAGGGGGGCCGGATGGTTTGGGGAGCGTGTGCCAATCGGATTTCTGGGGGTGCGGGTTGGGTGTGCGAGGTCGAACACGCTGGCTGGGACGAAAGGCAGAGGTCGCCTTGAGGCAAAGATCCACGCGCTTGAACACATCCGGGGAAAACAGCCAAAGTGGGACAAGGCAGGACACCACTCAGGCAGCCACCAGCAAGACAGACCCTCACTAAGGCGCGGAGCGTGCCAGCCCCCTGCTCGGCACATCCATGGAGTCCTTGAAGGAGAGAAGAGGGGAAGACGGAGCAACACTGCAATAAAATCTGGGGGAAGCCTGTTCAAATTTAATGAAAATTCTACACCCAAGACACTCGCGGTATGACACGAAGCCCAAGAACCACGAAGAAGACGGTGCCACAGCGCACGAGACCCAGCTGCGTACAGCAGGTGCCGGGAGAACCTTGCGGACAGAGCTGGAGAAAGGGGGGCGTCCTCACGAACAGAGACGCGGACGGCAGCGTGGCGATCCCACGGGAGCCGTGGGAGATGGTTTTAAACGTTTTCACCCCTCGTTAAGTGGCGATCGGCTGGTTGAACAACAATAATACATCGCAGGGTTTGCAGAGCACACACAAAGTGAAAATGTGGAGCAAAACAGCGAAAAGGCTTGAACCAGAGCCATCTTTTCCGTGTGGTGCCATGGAAACACTTGAAGATGGACCGAGGGTCACGCGTGACTGAAGCCGTGAGCGAGGCGCTCGCTGGGCCCGACCCGGCGCTGCTGAGCGATGAAGAGCCTCAGAGACCGCAGGGCGAGCCTGACTCAGTGTGCAAGGGCGTCGGCCCACCCCGAGTCCTCGAGGTTTTGCCTGGCTCTTCCGGTTCTTCTCAGTGGACAGCGGCTTCTCCACCCACTGCTCGGGGACAAACCCTCACTCGTATCTTGGGGCCAGGGTGAGTCCTCTTAGCTGACTGTTTTACTTTTGCATTGGCTGCTAGGAAGCTCGGAGCCCAGGCGAGGTGGTCACCAGCCGGCCCTGGAGAGCCGGATGCAGCGTGGTCTGCATATCAGCCTGAAATAAGCCCGGCCTGCTCGAGTCCCTGTTTTCCATCCCCTTGACTCAGCTTTCTTTCCTTTTTCTTTTTCTTTCTTTCTTTTTTTTTTCTTTTTTGCTTTCTCCCATCCAGGTACTAACCAGGCCCGACCCTGCTTAGCTTTCAAGATCAGATGAGACCGGGTGCGTTCAGGGTGGTATGGCCGTAGACTCATTCTCACTTTCTTCCTTTCTTCTTCCTTCCTTCCTTCTTTTCTTTCTTTCTTTCTTTCCTTCTTTTCTTTCTTTCTCTCTCTCTTTCTTCCTTCCTTTCTCTCTCTTTCTTCCTTTCTTCTTTCTTTCCTTCTTTTCTTCCTTTTTTCTTTCTCTCTCTTTCTTTCTTTCTTTCTTTCTTTCTTTCTTTCTTTCTTTCTTTCTTTCTTTCTTCTTTTCTTTCTTTCTCTCTCTCTTTCTTCCTTTCCTTCTTTTCTTTCTTCCTTTTTTCTTTCTCTCTCTCTTTCTTTCTTTCTTTCTCTCTTTCTTCCTTCCTTCCTTTCTTCCTTTCTTACACAACTTTGGAAGCCAGCTCCAATCTTTTTCTAGAATGTGTCAGAGTTAAACTAATTACCAGATGAACGAGCTTCACCTGTGCTAAGTGTGGTGGCCCTCAGGAGCGAACGTACGTTAACCCACAATTCCCCACGGCGTCCCTGTACAGAAGCACCATCATAGCCACTAACCCTCGGGGCCGGAGGCGGAAGGGAGGAACCTCCCGAGGGCCGTCGAACTCTGGGTTGCTTCAGAAGAAGCGGATGCGGTGTCCACCGGAAATGGCCCCCACGGCGGGGGCCGAGCCGTGCCGCCTCTCCCTCAGCGAGCTGAGTCCTTTGTCTACATCAGGGGTGGGTGTCCAAACTTTCGGCCTCCCTGGGCCACTCTGGAGGAAGAAAGGTTGTCTTGGGCCACACGTTAAGTGCAGCGTGACGCGTAAGCACAAAAACATCTCATAGTGTTTTACCGAAATGTACGATTTTCTGTCGGGCTGCATTCTCAGCCATCCCAGGCTGCCTGTGGCCCATGGGCCGTGGGTTGGACACCCCCAGAACCCACCAAAAGCAAACAAACAAACTAAAATCACAGTTTTCTTGCGTGGGTCTGGGCCACCCCCGTAGCCGGAGCCCCTCCTGTGCCAGCCGGGCCGGGGCTGGAGTCCGCGGGGCTTATTCACAGCGGACATGGCCCGGCTCAGCCTCCGACGTCGGCCTCGCACCCAGCGACTGAGTCTGAACGTCGTTGGAACTCCCCTCCCTCCGATGCTGCTGCCTGTGGCCGAGGCGGGGAGGCTCGAGGCCCCAGGGATGAGTTCGGAGGCTTCTCGGGGGCCTCAGCAGTGCAGCTCGGGCGACTTCTGTCCGTCTGTCCATTACCTCCTGGCTGGCTCGCCCTGTGCTTCGCGCCCCCGTCATTTAAAGGGACAACAGTCTTACGGGCCCCTTCTCAGCCTCCTGTCACCTGCGTGAGCTCACGCCCCATGCGGCCTCATTTGGATCCCGCTCTGCAGAAGATCCGCCACGCCCCTCGCTTGCTGGGAGAAGCAAGGACAGGGTTGCCTGTCGGTCACATGTCCCCCGAGATCATCACCACAGCACCCAAGACAATGGCCACGGTCATCAACATCTGGGAAGCGGGGGAAAGTCACGGGTTTTTAGACAACTTATCACCTCCTACTCAAGGCCAACCACCCCCACCACACAAAATCTTTGTCTGAATGCCCGAACTTTTACTTTTCTGTGTACGCATCCAAACCACCAAAAAAATTCTGGGAGGCCAGTCCAGCCACATCCATGCTCTTCCGAGGCCTTCTGGTGAGACCAAGAGCAAAGTCAACAATCAGACTGCTCTCCCCAGAAAAGGACGCCGCCGCGGAACTGCTCGGCCCGGGCCCAGGGCCCTGCGTCCCCCCTGGGTTGGGACGGCCGAGGGCAGGGTTGGTAGAAACCCGCCCTCCCCAGAGGTGACTCAGGTTTCTCCCGGAGACCTCAGGGAGCACAGCGGTCACTGACGAGCTGTTTTTTTTCTTTCTTCCTCCGTCAGCTACTTGGCAGAAGCCACTGTTGCCTGGCGTTGGGTTACTTTAACTTCCTCATCTCCCAGGAGTAACAGCCGTGTTTGCTCGCGACTTTCCAAAGCCCGCTGACCCCCACGTCTCATCTGGTCCCTGTGAAGTGGGAGCAGAGCATCCAGCCCGTTTCCCGAGGGAGCAAAGGCAGACCGGGGAGCCACCTAAAGCCATGAAGCTGGAGGGCGACGGAGCTGGAACCGGCGTGGACACCCCTCGCCTGCACGGCCTCGGTGGAGCCAGCGAGCCCCGTGGCTGCACGTGGCCATCACCACGCCCCCTCCGGACGTGAGACCTCAGGTCAAGGAGAGCCGAGCTGGCGGGAGTCTAGGTGGCGACCGAGGGAGTTCGCCACCCAGGACACCCTGGCCCCAGGCTCGCTGGCCTGCGACCGCAAATGAGACCTGCGTCCGGTGACGGGGCACAGAATCGATGCCCAGAGAAACTGTCGCATTTCTGTGCGCTGACAGTGAACCACCAGGAAAAGAAAGAAAGAAAACAACACCTTTAACAGCTGTGTCAAAAAGAATCAAAAGGCCCAGGAGGAAACTGAACCAAGCAGGCACGAGACCCGTATATTGAAAACTACGAAACGTGGACGCACGCCATTGAAGAAGATGCCCATACGTGGAAAGATACCCCGTGCTTATGGAGCGGGAGAACCGGCATTTCTTCACCAGCCGTTCTACCCAAAGCAGCCCACGGAGTCGAGGCCATCCCTGTCAAAACTCCCATGGCATGTTTCAAACAGAACAAATAACCCTGAAATGTGTACGGAATCACACACACACACACACACACACACACACACACCCCCTCCAAATAGCCTAAGCAATCTTGAGAAAGAAGAACAAAGCTGGAGACATCACACGCCCTGATTTAAAACTGCATCACACGTTTACAGCAATCAAACAGTGTGGTGCTGGCATTGAAACAGACACAGAAATCAAGGGAATACGATCAAGTGCCCAGAAATCAACCCATGAATATACGATCAATTAATTAATGACAAAGGAGCCGAGACTATGAAATGGGGGAAGGACAGTTTCTTCAATCGATGGTGTTGAGAAATGAACAGTCACATGCAAACGAATGGAACTGGATGGACCTCTACATCACCCCACACACCAAAATCAACTCAAAATGGATTGAAGACTGGAACGTGAGACTGGAAACCATAAAACTCTTTGAAGAAAACAGAAGCAGTGAAGTCCTTGACATAGGTCTTGGAGGTGATCTTTCAAATTTGACACCAAAAGCAACAGCAAAAAAAGGGAAAAAACAGCAAGTGGGGCCACGGCAACCTAAAATTCATCTGCGTAGCCAAGGAAACCATCAAGGGAATGAAAAGACAGCCTTCTGGGTGGGAGAAGATATTTGCAAATCATCTATCTACAAGGGGTTGATATTGTTAGTATCCAAAATATATAAAGAATTCATACAACTTAATAGCAAAAAGAAAGGGATTCTGATTAAAAAATGGGCAGAGGACCTAAATAGACATTTTTCCAGAGAAGACACACAGACGGCCAACAGGTGCATGAAAAGATGCTCAACATCCAACCCTTCCCATCACCAGGGAAACGCAAGTCAACACCACAGCGAGATACCAGTGCACACCTGTTAGAATGGCTACCTCCTATCAAAACGATCAGAACCCTTGTGCACTGTTGGTGGGAGTGTATATTGGTGTAACCACCGTGGAAAACAGTACGGAGGGTCCTCGAAAAATTAAGAATGGAACTGCCGCAGGACCCGTCGACTCCTCTTGTGGGGATACGTCTCCCTCCAAAAGGCCCCTGCTCCCCCGTGCTCACTGCAGCACGGTTCACGGCGGCCAGGATCTGGAAAGCAGCTCAGTGCCCATCAGTAGACGCGTGGATGGAAGTGCGGCGTGCGCGCACACTGGAGTATTACCCGGCCGTGAAGAAGAGTGAGCTCTTACCCTTTGCAACAACATGGACGGACCTAGAGGGTGTTAGGCTAAGTGGAAGAAGTCAGAGAAAGACAAATACCATATGATCTTTCTCGTGAGTGAAATCTGAAAAAAAAAAAACGCAAAAAGAAAAACAACCCAAACCCCACGAAGCTCATACAAACGGAAAACGTGCTGACAGCTGCCAGAGCCGGACAGCAGAGGATAGAAGAAGTGGCGGAAGGGGTACACGTTTACTGGAAAATTTAAAAATCAAGTAAACTAAAGACTCTAACTTAGAAAACAAACACACCAGAACCGGCGTCCCCGGAGGAAGGACGCGGTGCAGCGGAGTTCCGCTGTCACAGGGGAAGACGGAGCCCCGCTCACAGCCTGAGGGCCCCCAGATCCCGTGGGTGCGGGTCTGGGTGCCGCCCCCAGCTCGCCTGCCCCTGGCGACGCCCGCCCCCGCCCGTCGCCCAGGGCTGCCCACACTCCGGTTTTCCCTCCAGGTCTCTGGGCCTTCCTCCCTCCTTCCTCTGCTCGCCTGACCCGGCGAACAAGCCTTGGCCGCCAGCCGCCCTCACACCTCCCGTCTGTCACCAGCAGGGCACCGGAGGCGGCCTGGCTGGGGGACACCTGAGCCGTGGGGCTGGCTGGCTCCGTGGGAGGCCAGGCGCGCGGAGGCCAGGGCGTGCTGCCCCGGGGTGGCGGCAGCCCAGCTCTGCCCCAAGCCCCGCTGGGGCCTCAGCCCCTCCTCCGTGGAGCTGGCACAATGGACAGCCCGCCTGACAAGGTCACCTTGGGGGTCACCTGGGCTGACGCCCCTTTGACCGCTTCCAGGGGCAGACGGGGCGCCCGCCGGAGGCCAGTTGCTACTGTCCGTGAAGGCTGCGCTCTCCTCTTCCCCGCGAGGCTCCGGCCGGGGGCGGGGGGGGGGGGCGGCAGGGGCGGGGGAGTCTCTGTCGTCCCCAGAGAGGGATCCTGTTTCCGGACGCGCCAAACACACGCACCGGCCAGAAAGGGCCGGCCGGGCGGCTCTGGCCTGGCTCACGGAAGAGAAATCCAACCCGAGCGGCCCCTCCCGCCCCGGGCCCCGCGCGGCCCTATCGAGTCTACACGCGGGCACGCGCAGATGTTCCGTGTTCCCGGAAAGCCGGGCGCGCACAGAGACCCGGGTTTCTTCTGCCGCAAGAGCCGCTGTCTGCAGCCCGCCCAGCGCCCCCTCCCCCCGGGCAGCCGCTGCTCGCTGACACCGGAGGCCGGCGAGGTCCGGGCGGTCGCTGAAGCACGCCTCCGTCGGGCCGTCCCCATGGCTGTTCCCCAGCAGCAGGGCGGGGACAGGACGAGGACCCCAGTGGGCGCGCCGGGGCAGGGGAAGGCAGCAGGCAGGCCTCTCGGGCCAGAGCAGATAAAGGGAAGGATGAGGCCGCCCACTGCGCTCATCCAGGGAGGCCGAGGGGCGCCAGCTCCGTTAAAGCGACAAACCTTCGCGTTTGAGGGGTTGTGGCCACAGCTGGTGGTGACTACAAAGCGCGTGGAAGTGGAGTTTGTGCAAGGGGGAGCGGGTGGTGGGGATTGTCACGAAGGACTCTGGCTACGTGGAGGGAGCAACGAACGCCGCCCTCAGGAGTCGCCGTCCCGAAGGGGCCGCGACTCCCACCCCCTGCCTGGCCCGTGGAGGCGCAGAGGCCCCTGGGAAGTCTCGGTGGCGGGGTGGGTGGGGGGGCGAAAAAGGTCACAGGCAGCCCAGGACCCAGGAGCCCCAGCTGGGGGCTGCCCCGGAGGGACGGAGCCCGCACCTCCACCGGAGAGGGGCACGGGTGTGACGGCAGGAGGTTCGGGGCTGAGGGGCCCGGCCAGGGAGTGACCGAAACGCCCGCCGGAGGCCGACCGCACAGATAAATCGTACCCGGAGGAACGGCACAGGACGACGCGAACCATCGCGGAGAAAACGCCCAAGAAGGAAGCCGGACAGGAAGGCCAGTTTTCCCATCGCAGGGTTCCATGTACAGGGTCCCATGTACAGGGTCCCATGTACAGGGTCCCATGTACAAGAGCTGCACAGCCAGCCGCACGGCGGGGGGGGAGGGCGAGCTGGGAGGGCTGCGTCCCCATCCGGGAGCCGCCCAGCTGGTGTGCCGCCTGTCCAGTCCATCCCTCGGAACACGCGTGTGCCACGTGCGCTGTCCCACGTTTGCGAGTCCCTCCCCGACCCCGAGCAGTTCAGGCCACGCTGACTCTGGGCCTGGCCGGGCGACAGGCCGTGGAAACCCCAGTGGACGAGACTCTGCGTGGCCGTGAACGCCGCTGCACGCTCCTGCTTCTGCTCTGGCTGCTGGGCGATTTTCACACTCGCACACACACACACACACACACGGCCACGCCGGCCGGCCAGCGGGCAGCACAGCCCTGCACCCGGATGGCCGGGCCAGGCCACCTCACACACCAGGGGTGCGGCTGGGCCCACAGGACCCCCGGAAGCCGTCCCTCCACGGCCCACCGTCACGCCGGTGGTCAGGCAGCATCGCCGTAGTAACGGACACGCGATCCTGTTGCCTGCGTCAGTTTCAGTGTGAAAACGTGTGTGATAAAAACACTCGGGGGGCGGGACGGTGGGAGGAAAAGATGCCTCCGAACAGGTTACTCTGGAGCCCGCTGCTCCCTGTAGGAGGGAGAACCGGCCTGGGACCCCGCAAGACCGGGACCCGGGACGCCCACGGGGAACGCAGGCCTGAGCCACCCAAGGGCGCCTGGAGAACCGGCCGGCAGGGGTCCCCGAGGCACCTGGAAGTCCGCCTGTCTGTTCCCAAAGGTGCAGAAGCAATGGGCTTTCCTCCACCTCCGTTTTCTTTTCCTTTCTT
Organism: Glossophaga mutica; assembly: GCA_039655065.1. NCBI lineage: Eukaryota > Metazoa > Chordata > Mammalia > Chiroptera > Phyllostomidae > Glossophaga > Glossophaga mutica. Next base: position 53,438,274 of record CM077316.1, read on the forward strand.
TTTTAAGATTGTATTTATTTGTTTAGAGGGAGGGGAAGGGAGGAAGAAAGGGAGGGAGAGAAACATCAAGGTGTGGTTTCTTCTCTTGCACACCCGGAGCTGGGGACCGGCCCGCAACCCAGGCCTGTGCCCTGACTGGGAATAGAACCGGCAACCCTGTGGTTCCCAGCACAGTGCTCAGTCCACTGAGCCACACCAGCCCAGGCTCCGGCCCCATTCTCCACAGGTTTCCTCACAGCCCGCCTGCGGGAGCCTGGACCCCCCTCCCAGGGCTTGGTGAGCGACAGAGAGCGACCCGCCGACGCTCCTGCGACACCCCGGCCGAGCCATCCCCTGGGGGTCGGGCTGGGCGGCCTGTTACCTGGGTTGACCTGAGCCTCGGCGGAGCTCCAGACGAGCAGCAGCAGGACCGGCGCCAGGCGCATCCTGGGGAGCGGGGTCATCTCCGGGGCGGCGCCCGACCTGGAGCCTGCAGCCCGCCGGGGCCGCGGGAAGCCGGAAAGAGAAGGAGAGGCCGTGAGTGAGGCGAGGCTGCGCCAGGAGACCGTCACGCACCCGGTCGCCCCGGGTGCCCAGGACGTCAGATCGCGGCCCCGAGAGCTGAGGCTGCCGTCGGCCCTCCCGTTGCGTCCGGGGTCCCAGGCACGCGTGGGACTGGATGCCCGGCAGGCACGGAGTCACCGAGGGTCAATTCACCCAAACCGGGCGCCGAGACAGCAGAGGTTGCACCGGCGACGTTTTCGACGTTCTGACGTGGGTTCCAGCATCGGCCGGAGGGAAACGCCCCGCAAGGCCGGCAGCACCCTCCTCACGAGCGGGGAGCCGCTCCCCGGGCTTTCGTTCTCCCCCGAATGGCCCACTCGGCGGTGGATCGGAGGAGCGAGGCATCGGCGCCAGCTCACGCTTACTCAACAGAGGTGCAGGTGGCAACGTGTGCAGGTTTTTACGTGTGCGTGTGCACGGGCAGCGCACATGCCTGTGCCCCCTCGCTGCGTCGGCCGAGCGGGTCGGAAGCACCCCAGTAGCGACAGGCAGACCCAACAACGTCCAGACCTCGGGGCCCGGCACCAACGCCAGCGAGAGTGGCAGGGTTCCTCGGAGAGATTCTCGAACCCGAGGGGGAGGGACGCACAGGAGGGGCCTGGAGACTCCCCCAGGGTCAGCACTGGAGGCGGCACACACGCATGCACACACGCATGCACACACACGCACACACACTCCCAGACACCTCCCAGAGACGTGTCCGAGGGACCCGGAACCCAGGGGAGACCCCCAACGGCCAAGGCCGGGGCCATCTGAGCAACAATAAATGAATAAAGTGGTCCTGGATTGTAGCCCGAGGTGTGAAATGAGCATCCGCACGTCCGTGCTGACACCGAGGGTCGAGGGCCGAACCAACCAGTGAGGACGAGGAGACAAACTCCCCAGGAAAAGAATTCTAGGTAATTTCCGAGGGTGCGCTCCCCGCCTCCCCGCGCGTGGCGGGCACCCAGAGGCCCTTCCAAGGACAAGGGGAGGGGTGTGGGGTTGGGGTGTTGCCTCGGGTGGGGCAGCACTGGGCCTCCATGTGCCGGTCACCGTGGCGGCAGGGACGCCCCCCGTGAACCAGCCCCCACACGCGTGCCCAGGGAAGGAGACCTCGGGGACAGCGCATCCGGCCGTGGGCGAGACCCAGCCCGTTGCCGTGACCCGCGATGCCTGTGCAGAGGCCTGAGCACCTGGTCAGCGGTCACTCAGCCCTCCCAGCTGCTCTCGCAGGCACCGTCCTTGTGGGCTGCTGGCCCTGACCCGAGTCACCGACTTCTGCAGGGACCGTCTCGCTGGGCCTGTGATGGCGCCGGCAAGGAGGGGCCCGCCCTCCTGGAAAAAGTCTGTGGCGGCCGGCAGCCCACAGCTCTGCCCAAGGCCTTCCCCGCCGGCAGGTGGGCCTGGGGCGCAGGGTGGGCGGGGGCCACCAGGTGAAGGGTCTGGGCACCGTGGGCTGGCACACCTGGGAGACGAGGCCTTGGTGGGGACGGGGACCCGCCGGCTTTAGGGCCACACGGTCCCCCTGAGGGGTCGAGGAACGCTGGGCTCCCCGTTCCGCTGAGTCGTTTCCATCTCAGAGTCGAGGGCAGGGGAGAGCCCCCCCGGGGGGCGTTTCCCGTCGGCGAACGAGCAGGCGGACGCGCGGCGTTTGGCAGGCGACGGCCCCAAACACACACACACACACACACACACACGTGTGCACACGCCCACGGCCGTGCCCGACGGACTCGAGTTCTCTGGGTTCAAGCTCTGCGGAGGTCTCCTCACTCCCGGCTCCCCCAGGGCGTCCCCGTCCGTCTGTCTGTCCGTCTGTGTTGAAGCCGGGCGTGCCCCGTGAGCCGGTGACCCCGCTGCCCCACTCCAGCCTCCATCGGAGGAGCCCGGCGCCCCCTCCGTCCTGCCCTTTCCGTCTGTAAAACGCAGACAGCAGGGGCGCGGCCAGGGTGGGGGGAGGCCCCCCATCCGGGGAGAGGTCGGGGCCCCGGGAGAAGTCACTGTCATGGACAGAGGCCACCAGACGCACGCCCTCCAGCCCTCCAACAGGAGGCGCAGGAGGGCGACCCGTCCCTCATCCTCGTGGGACCAGCGGGACGAGGGCAGGACAGCCGGGGACGGCCGGGGCCTTCCCAGTGCGGGGCGATCCGAGCCGAGACCCCAGACGACGGGTCACCTCTGCTGCCCGAGCCCAGGCCGTGCTGGACCTGGGGGGGGGCGGGGGGGGGCGCTCGAAGAGCAGACCGTCTGGACCAGGCCCCTCTGCTCAGGACTGGAAACCGCAGCCTCCCAGCCCACCAGGGTCGCGCAGGAGGCAAGCAACAGATGCGACTCCCTGTCTCAAATCGATACACAGGGTTCACAAAATACTGATGAAATAAAAGAAAAAGAAACACAAAGTGACGACTACGGAGTTAGGTTCCGGGCCTTGGAAGGGTCTGGAGCCAGGAGGGGGCGAGGAGGCAGAGGACTCCCGATGGGGACGGAGCTCCAGGCCGCTCTGTCCCTCCCGAGCTGGCCGGCCCCCCAGCAGCAGCCCCACTGTCCCCGGAAGGGCTCCGCGCTCCCTGCGGGCTGGGGGTGCAGGGGAGCAGCTCGGGGACCTCCTCCACCCTGGTTCTTGCGCTGCCGGCCCTGGTTCCGAACTGCCCAGCTCAGCGCCCGGGCCGGCTCACGCGGCGTCGCAGCACCGAGAGCACAGCTGTTTCAAATGTCACAAACACAACAGCCGCCCGGCCCCCCGGCCCCCCAGCCCAGGCCACGGAGGAGAGAGAAGCCGCAGCGCCCCCTTCAGGGCCCACGGGCCCGTGTCCGGAATGAAAGCCGCCAGGGCCGTGCAGCTGGGAGCCCGCGGAGGGAGAGCCGGGGTCACTCTGGGACAGAGGCCCGGGCCGAGAAGGGACCCAGCGGAGCGCGGCGGGCGCCAAGCCCCAGGCCGCAGGAACCGCAGCCTCGCCCCCCCATCCCCCTCGGGCCCGGCGGGAGAGTCCAGCCAAAGGTCTCCGCAGAAGGAGGCGAGCTGCCCCGGCCTGGGGAGCCTCTCGGGGCCCGGCGGCAAGCACCCCTCCGACGGGATGGAGCCGGGGGCATCTGGAACGGGACTGGGCGTCCCCAGGCCACAGGCTCCTCTCCAGGGGACCCGCCACTCCCGCCGGAAGCCACCTCTCCGCGGTTCGGCTCACCCCACAGGGCGCCTGGTCCCCCTCGCCCTCGGGGCGCATCCCTGGTCTCTTCCCCTCCAACTCGCACCCACCTTTCAGGAGGAGCAAGGGCTTCACGCACTCGTTAACCAGCACCCACGGGTGGCCCACCCCGGAGCAGCGCACGGGCCGGGTGGTGAAGAGGAAAAGACCCACATGCACGAACACGCGTGTGCACACGCACTACCGATCAGAACTGCCGTCCTAAGTCTCCTCCTCCACCAGCTGCGAGGCACAGCAGCAGCGGCCTCTGTCCAGCCGATGGGGGGACCTCGGAGCACCCGAACCCCCTCCCCGAGACCCGTCCTCTACGGAGCACGCAGAGGGCGCGCCCTCCAGGACCGCGAGCGGCAGCAGCGTCCCCGGCTGCCGTCCACCGCAGAGAACAGCCGGGACCGCGCGAGCGAGCGAGACGCGTGAGGCAGACGGTCCGCGGGCAGAGTTCACACAGAGTTCCAGGCGGGTGGAGGCCGCTGCTGGTTAGCCAGGCGCACGCACCGCCCACACGAGCAGGGACAGACCCCGAGGACGGGCCCCTGCAGGCCTCGCCCCGGGAGCGACGGTCGAGCTCCCGGCCACACACCGCCGTCCTCACACCCCCGACCTGACCTGCGAGGGGGCCCCCCCACCCCCCGCTGTTGGAGCAGCTTCTGCGCCTCGTCTTCCTCAGCAACCTGCGCCTTCGGCCCGGGACCCGCCGCACGGGGACGAGCAGAGCAGGCGCATCCAGAACCCACGCGGAGCCGGGACGATGGGACGGGGGCTGGCAGGAACCCGCCCGGCCTGGCGAGGTGAGCTCCCGTCCGCCGCGGACCACGGTCGCCTCCGAAAATCGCCTTCCCCTCCCCGCGTTCTCGGGCGCACGCAGGAGCCTGACCCCTGGGCTGGCCCCGCGCACACCCCGCCCTGTGGGTCCCGGCAGAGAGGGTCGAACGAGGGCCTGGACCGCCCCCCCGGAGGTCCTCGCAGCCTGGAAAACCCTGAGGCGGACACTTGAAAGCTCCCCACCCGTGAGTCACACGGGGCGATTCCAGGCTTGGGAAAGCCCCCCGGTCTCCCCGCCTCGTCCTCTGAACACCCCAGGACAGGCCTCTGGGAACAGAGCGGGTCCCTAGGAGGCCATGGCTTGAGGGACACGCCAGCAAGGGCAGCTCTCAGGGGCTGACTCTCTCCTAACACGCAGGAGGCGCCCTGGGAGCCGGGAGCCGGGCTGGTGCGGAGCCGATGAGCGCCCCCTGCTGGACACACACCCTGCAGTGCCCCCTCCCGGCTCCCACCTGCCCCGTTTCAACTGCGCCCAGCAGAGCGTCCTGGAGACTGTTCTCGCGCACACGGGCACAAAGGGAAACCGCAAACGTCAGTCTCAACAACCGGCGGGCTCTGCTCTGCCGCGGACAGGAGGCGTCCAGCCGGCCGCTGCTGCCTTCCGGTCGGCCAGCACGGCGCAGGCACAGATGGCCGGGGCGGGAAGCGGGCCGCCCTGCCCTTCTGTCTGATGCCACAGCTGCCCCCCACCCCAGCAGCCGGCCAGCTCAGGGGGTCGGCTCCCGGCTGCATCGCGCGGCATGGGCTCTGCTCTCAAGTCACACCACTCTCATGCCTCGGTTCCCTCGTCTGGAAACGGGATTCTAATGGCAGCTGTGCCCGGCGGGACCCGTGTGGACACGGAGGGTCACTCAGAGGCGAGGTTGGCCTCGCGCCGGCGCTGCGGGTACCATCGCTCTCGGTTACAAACGACGGGCCCCGTCTCATTTCACGGGGACTGTGCTCTGACCGCCCCGAGGACCCGGCCAGCGCTCGCCCACATTAAGTTACAGAGACGCTGCCACCCGCTGGCAGCAAACCAGGCCCCGCCCCCTTGGCGCGCACAGAGGCAGCGGCACTCCAGCCTCTGCTGGGACCCGCTTCTCCCCGGCTGTCCCCCGCTGCCCTCGCTGCTCACCGCCGGCGGCCCTGCCGGGTCCCGCGGGGGCCTGAGCCAGGCGACCTGCCAGGGGCCACCGTGGCCCAGCCGTGAGCTGCTCTGGGCTCACCCGGGAGAACCAGGTCCTGGTGCCTCATAGAAACTGCCTCTGACTGCACCCCGCCTGAGAGACACCCGCTAGCCCATGAGCCCTGTCCGAGGCGCCGGGGAAGTTCAGCAACGGAGAGGCGGAGCAGGGGTCGCGTCTGAATGCTGTGGCTCTCCCAGGGGCGGGATGAAGCTCGGACCCCAGAGGCTGCCTGTGGGCCATCCACCCACCAAGTGCGGAGGGGGGGGGGCTCGGCGAGAGGAGGGGACTGGGCTTGGAGGGGTCCCGTGGGGCGACCTCAGCAGGAGATTCGGGGCAGCCAGGCCAGGGCCTGGGGTCCAGAAATTGGGGTGCACAGGAAGGGCCGGGCGGCTGCAGGATGTGCGGGGGAGGGGTGGGCAGGAGGAGCGGGCCTCCTCCAAGGTAGGGGTTCAGCCCCACCCCAGAGGGCGAGGCCGTCAGCTGCATTTCCGGCCGGGATGGGTGAGGGGCCGGTCCTGCCATCGCCCACCCGAGGGGCCTCCTCCGGTGTCTCTTTCCAAACCCGCCCTGCTGCGGCCAAGGCCCCGGGACGGAGGCCAGGGGCTCGGCTTGGCCCGCAGCCGCTGAAACAGGACACCCACCCAAGGGAAGGAGTCACAGCCAAACACACACGCCCTCGGCCAAAGCAGGCCAAGCCCAGCGGCCAGAGAGGGGCCGGGGAAGGGGGCCAGCTGTTTCCTCTCCGGCCGTCCCGGAGCCCAGCTCCCCAGAAAGGAGGGACTCCGCTCCGAGCCCGCCCGCCCGCCTGCGGCTCAGCCATCCGCTGTGAGCCCTCGCTGCTCGGCGAAGGCTTCTGTGCTCGGTGAGAGAAGCGCCCGCCGCTCTGCGGATCTGACGCTCACTCTCTCATGGAGCTCGTCTCCCCACCTCGAGCCAGGCAGGTGGCCGGTGCGAGGGCGAACCCCAGGGACGGGTAACCTGCAGTCACACGCGTGTGGCCCCAGAACAAACTGGTTGGTGACCTTGAGCTGTGGAAGCAGCAGAGCCAGCGGCTGGGAGCCTCCCACGTTCCAGGCACAGGAAAGGGTCTCACGGCTTGGCGCTCCCGCCAGCCTGCTGTGCAACCCGGGCCAAGTCCCTCACCCTCTCTGAGCCTCACGTCTCAGCTAGGCGATGGGGCTGCAATGGCACCGATGCCACCTGGGAGCACCTGGCATTAGTGAGCGTTCCACCCGGGGCAGTCGTGTGTTTCTGAAGCACAGACGTCTTCAGCTCTCCAAAAAATCCTATAAGACAATTTTTAAAGATTTTATTTTATTTGTTTTTAAAGAGGGGAAGGGAGGGAGAGAAACATCCGTGTGCGGTTGCCTCTCACACGCCCCCTACTGGGGACCTGGCCCACAACCCAGGCCTGTGCCCTGACCGGGAATCGAACCTGCGACCCTTTGGTTCCCAGGCCAGTGCAATCCACTGAGCCACACCAGCCAGGACTAAGACACTTTTTAAAAAATCCCCTCCCTCTGAGAGGATTTGGCCCGTGTCCCATCCCCAGGCCCAGCAGGTGTCACTTGTCACCAGGAACAGCCACTTCCTCCTTTTCTGCCCTCTTCTCTTCCTCTGGTCTCCCCGCTGCCTCCTCCCGTGAAAAGCTCCACGTCCACGTGCAGGCGAATCAGGGACCACGCCCGCCTGGCCGGCCAAAACCTCCACGAAGCCAACAAAGTTTAACTCGACGCGTTTTCTGCGCGTTAGACATCGGCCAGCGAGTGGGCGCCCCCATGAGCCGGGTCGGGCGTTCCAGCCTCCGCGTCCTCCAGGCCGGTCCGAGCTCTGGGACTCGACGTGCGACGGAGCGCCGGCTGAGACAAGGTGAACGAGGGGTCTGAAGGGCAGCACTGGCGTGTGTGAGACTCCACGGAGCACGAGGTTGCCGGGAGGAGCCAACACGCCCCTCGGGCCGGCTCTGCGGGCGGGCGAGGTCTGCTGGACGGTGACGTCGGCCCGTCCCGTCAGTCCGCAGCTTCCGGACCTGGCGGGCTGCGCGGAGCAGCTCGGGGTACGGGCGGAGACCGGGACCTCCCGCCCGCGTCTTCGGAAGACAAGGCAGTTCCAGGGTGGAAGCGGTGAGGGGGGCCCCGGCGGGGACTTCCCAGAACAACCAAATCGGCTCCGAGGCCCGGGCGTGCGAAGACGGCGGGGGCGGGAGGGGGGGGCGGGGAGGGAGGCTGCAGGTGCGCGCCCCCAGGTAGCTGGGCCCCGAGACCTGAGCCGGCTCCAAGGGGCCTGAGGAAAGGGAGCCACGCGTGACAGGAGCGTGAGATGTGACTCCCCGTGAGGTGGGGAGCCTGGGGGAGCGCTCGCTCGGCGTGGGAAAGGCAGCCGAGCCCAGGAGCAGCGGCCCAGTCGCCGCCCCGGGGGCGGAGACAAACAGGGCCGTGAGGGGAGGTTTGGCTATGGGAGCCAATGGCCGTGGGATTCAGGTTCAGCACAAGGGGGAGCAGGACAGAGCGGAGAGGAGGTGGGCTCCCCGTGCTGGCCGAGGGCCGTCCTCGGGGCTGACCGGCCCCGGGGGGCGGCACCACAGCGTCGGCCGTCCACGCGCACTTGACACGCGTGGATTCGGCGTGTCGTCGTGGCCGCAGCTACCTGGCAGGTGTGTTGCCGTTGGTCGCTGGCTGGTCGCCGCTGCCACCTGGGCCCCGGCCCCAGCCCACGGCGCAGCCTGACCCCAGCCGGGGGCCGCCAGCACCCTGCCCCGCACCTGAGTGGGCAGCCCTGCGCCGCAGCCAACGGAGGGCACCGCTCGGGCAGAGCGTGGCGAGGGGCCGGGGCTGGGTCTCCGTGCGCGGCGGCAGCTCTTCGCCCAGGTGCCAGCTCCCAGGCGGGAGGGGGTAGGGCGGGTGCCGAGGACACGCTCGGGCCGCCTTCCATCCGCCCCTCCGCGTTCCCGGGCCTTCCCCAGCCGGTGTGCGGGCGGCCACGGCAGGCGGTGCCGCCCGGGGCGGCCTGGGGACAACCGTGGCCCCCGACGCACGCGGGTGGCCCTGCTCCGGAGTCACGGCCGCATCCCCCTGGCCCGCAGGTTCGTGCCCCACACGCTGCGTCTCCACACACGGAGCTCAAGGCCAGGAAACTGGCAGATTTTACGTGGCCGGCGTGGCCTGTGGTCAGACGCTCAGACTCGGGAGCCAGCGCTGCCCGAGTTCAGACCTTGGCCGAACCACCGGTCCGCTGCGGGTGGGGCGTCACCGCTCCAGCCTCTGGCACCGCCGCAGGAAAACGCCACAGCGACCCCTCGGGGGGCCTGGCCAAGCACCAGCACCCCCTCCCCCAGGGCAGGGCAGACCCAGAGGAAGCCTGGTCACGGGGCCACGGCCACAGCCACGGCTGGTGCAACACGTGGGCCCCACGCCTGACACTCTGACCCCAGCTCGGGTTCCCAAGGTCAGTGTCCCTTGGAACACTCCCCAAAGCCAAGGGTGCTTCCCCAGCCCATCCTGTCCCTCGAACAATGCCGCTGTCTCCGCATCCATCTCCATCAGCTTTTCCGGAGCAGGCGCCTGGCCCCGCGTCAGCCAGGAGCTTGGAGGGTTGGGGTTCAATGTCAGAGCACCCCGCGCTCATAAGAACGGACCACGGTGCCCCCCCCCACGCTCGGCCTCCGCAGTGTGCCGATGAGGTCAGGGTCTCGGCACTGAGCTCTCCCTGTGCCCAGCCCGCTGTCTCTGGTCACCAGGCGTCCCCGCCCCCACACACAGGCACCGGGGTCAGGAGGTCAGGCCAGAGCCACAGCCAGGCGGACCTGAACCTCAGGCCAGAGCACCCAGGGCTGCCGGTCCGCCACCAGCGTCCCTTCCCTCGGACGGCTGGGCAACCCCCCTGAGAAGTCACGCCCTCCCCACAGTGCACAGAACCAAATCAATAAAGTGAAACGGAAAATGAGCCCAAACGAGGCAGCGTCCCTCGCCCCGAACCCGCCGAGGGCAGGGGAAGCCGGCCGGGCGGTGGGGGCCACGCTGGGGCCTGGGCTGGAGACGGTCCCGGCCCAGAGCAGCCCCGCCGGCGTTCACAGCCAGCTGCCGCCCTTCCCCCGAGGACACCAGTCCCTGCAGGTGAGGCCACGGCAGCCCAGAGTGGCTGACAACTCGCCCGCGTCACCCAGCCCGGAAGGGGCGGAGCTGAGCTGGGACCCTGGACTCTGGCTCCTGAGCAACCGGGACAGCTGCCCCGCGGCGCTGGTGCCTCCCGCCCTCAGGCTTGGCGGGCGCTTCGGAGCGGACGCCCTCCCCGCCCTCCTCCGGCTGCGTCCCACGAGGGGCCGGTCACCCGAGGAAGAGAAGGCGTGGAATTTGTGCCACTTCACGGACATGCTCAGAGGCCCGGACCGGCCGGTGAGGCACCGTCGGGGCCTGGTGAAGGGCACCGGCGTGCAGAAGCCCCGGCGAAGTCCCCCCAGGTGTCCTGCGCCCGTCCGCCTGTCACCCATCCTCGGCGGAGGTCGCCCCCTCCCCGCCCATGGGGCCCAGAGGGGCTCAGCTGCGTTTCCCTGAATGTTCCCTCGGGCCGTCCAAGCAGGACGGGCTCGGCCCCGGGCGCTGCGGCCAGATCCCTGCGAACGGACAGGTGTTCCTGCTGCATCTAAGTGACAGCCCCCCCCCGGTGGTGTTGGGGGCTGACTGCGTCCTAAGTCCTCCGTCCTCCACCCCGAGGGCCTGTGGAGCTCTGGCCCCCGCCCTGTCCACCCCCCCCAGAGTTCACATGGCCCCCAGAGAGTGTCCGTCCTTCCTCGGCTCATTCCCAGCTCTGATGCCCACCCGGCTTGGGCACCGTAGTAGGTTCCGGAAAGGGCTGCACAGATGAACAAGCAAGATTTCTGCCCTGAAGAAGCTCGGCCCCGGGCGCTGGGACCGAGACGCAGGAGGAAGCCGGAGGTTCCGGGCACAGAGTCATCGCAGGGGAGCTGCCCCCCCGCCCGGCCCCTCCTGTGAGGCTGAGTCACCGGACAGCCGCCCCCCACCCCCACCCCCACCCACCGAGGCCCGACACGCCCTTTGTGCTGGGACCTAGCAGAGACGCTCGCGGTGTTCGGGCGAAGCCTCGGTTTCCCCTGCCAGCCTGCGGTGTGGGTCAGGCGTGGACTTGACGGGAGGGGAGGGAGGCGGTCGGGGCAGAAGTTGCGCCCGAGCCGCTGGTCCTCGTGGGGTCGGGGAGGGGCTCCCGTGAGATAGACGGCAGGTGCGTGTGGGGACGCCACGTCGTCGGGAAGGGCCGCTGGGATCCGACCCAACCCGGGAAGTCGCTGCCACCAGAGTAGGGTTTGGACCTGCGGCCCCCGGGGGGAGGCGGCGGCGGCGGGGGTGGGGGGCGCACACCTGGGCTGGAGCAGAGCTCAGAGCACGGCGCACTGTTCTTTGTCCCCAGGAGCGGCGTGACCGATGGGGAGGCCAGAGCTGGGCGCCCAACAGGCCTCCCCGAGGGGCAGCTCCCCGCAGAGCCCCGGGGACAGAGAGGGGTGGCCGAGGCACCCCCAGACTCTCTGAAAACAGCACAACCGCTTTACGACGTCGCCCCCCTTTAAAAATCGAGTTCCTTCCTCTACTGCCCCTTCCGATACTGCCCCTTCCTCTACTGCCCCTTCCTCTACTGCCCCTTCCTCTACTGCCCCTTCCTCTACTGCCCCTTCCTCTACTGCCCCTTCCTCTACTGCCCCTTCCGCTGCAGCGGGAGCGCCGGCTTCCCTGTGCACCTCCCACGGCGCGTGTCTCCAAAACTCAAAGGTGGCTCCTGTTTTGGCCTATCTTCATTCGCGTGCCCTTCTGTGCATTTCAACGTAACTGATTTAATAGCTTATGTAACGTCGTGACTTCCCATTTCGGCTCATATAAACCCAGAAGCACCTTCCTGTCCTATCTAAAGCCCCCAAAAGCCGTCACGTTAAAAAGGCCGGCCATCTGCGTCTTCCACCGGATCCCCCGTGCCTGCGTCGGGATCCGTTCCGTTCCGTACCCAAGGCCACATCTTTGGGCAGAAATTGTGTCCCTTTGGGGCTCTTCCCTTGCGACAGACCCATGATGGTGAACTTGTCTGTGAAACGGTGTGGACACTGTCAAAGGCCACCCTTCTCGCTGAGCCGATTTACAGTTCTGGGGGTCTTATTATTTCTACAGAGTCACGGGTGTTTCCACTGAATGCAAGGAGTGTCTCTGTTTTAACATCTTTTCTTTAATTGCAAGAATATTTCCTCTTTGCAGAAAGGACAATTCTCCGTAAAATTAGCCTCTGGGAGAAGAGAGCCCTCTCCCCGAAGTTCCCCGTGCGCTCTCCCTGCCCCCGGCCGCCCGCCCGCCCGCCCCTCGGGCCCTCGGGTGCAGCCAGTCCTGCCGTCTGCGGAGGGCGCTCCGCCTGGCGCTTCCCGGCGGAGGGCAAAGGCCGGGTCCCCACCCAGAGGCACCGCCCCTCGAGCAGGGCTTGGCGGGGCAGGTTTCGCAACAGGAAGATTAACGGCGTTCTCCTGGCCCCTCAGCCCGGGTGCGCCTCATTCTCTGGCTGGGACCTGACCGCCGGCACCGCCCGCAGAGCCGCCGGAGGCTGTCGGACCCTCCCTGCGAGAGGGGGCCTCTCGGGGCCGAGGCTCTGGGGCCGCGCTGCCCGCCCGCCTGCGCCTCCCTTCCCATCGCGGCCTCCCCTCCCCTGCTCCGGCCACTGCAGCAGGCACTGGTCCCCTTCCCCGGGGACATCTGCCCGACCGCCTACAAGGCACCACTAGCACTCCTCGCGGCCTCTGCATGGTGCACGCCAAGCCCCCTGGTGCTCGGCCCGGTGGGTCTGGTTCCGGTCCCCCCCCCACACTCGCCTGGACCCCCGACCCTGCCGGGTCGGCCCGGGGGCCGTTTCTCTTGGCTGCCGTCCACGCCCGCACCGCGCAGGCCGCGGCCGTACAGACGCGAGGCCCTCGCTGTCCCGTGTTCCCGACCAAGCTTCCCACCTTCTCCCAGGTCCAACAACGTTTACCGAACGCCCCCCGTTGCAGGTTCTGACCACACCTGTGAACTGGACCCCGGGGCCGTTGGCAGCGCCATCGAAGCCTGACCCCTACCCCGTGCGGCCGGGCGCCACCCCTGGGGACTCTCAGGAGGAGAGGAAGGTGAAGGAGACCCCAGGGCGGAGGGCAGGACACCCCGCCTGGCCCGCTCTGCCCGCCCTGAGAGCCCTCTGCGTCCACGCGAGCCGGAAGCTCCTAGAACCACAGCCCAGGGTCCGCAAAGCCCACGCGTGGCCCCGTGAGCCCCAGTCACCCGGCAGAAGGAAAAGGACCCGACGCTCCTGCGTCCCCCACCTCTCCCAGGCCTGAAGGTCAGGCGGGGCGCCCCCATCCCAGGGACCACCGTGCTGCTCCCCGCTCACACACCCCCCCACACACACTCGCCCGAGCGGCAGCCTGGCCCCGGGCACCTGCGCCTCCGGCTGGGAGCCCCGATCAGCTGGAGGCTGCAGGTGGGACCATCCTGGGGCCGAAGGAGCGGAGGCCGCGCCGGCTGAGCCTGGCGGCCGGGAGAGGCGGCCACCGCTGCTGGGCCGAGGCCGCGACTCAGGAGCCGGGCGCGGATGGTTCGCGGTCCTTAGTCCCGGACGTCCCCAGGCCGGAGCCCTTGCAGTCGGCGCTTCCTCAGGTGGCGGAGGGAGTCAGCGCGAGCCGTCTGATCGTTTTCTCCAAAGGGCCGAGCTCGGGGCCTGGACGGCCTCAGACGCCTGGGGGCCCCCGCCGGCTCCCCGGCCCCGGGACCTTCCCCGCCCACGCGCGGGGGTCCGACTGGCGGCTCCTCTTCTGCAAGGCGGACCGAGACGCCTCGGTGGCCCGCGGTGGACGCCCCAGCGGCTTCCTGTCCTGGAAGTCGGCGCTTTCCAGCCTGTCCCATCTCACGGCACACGACTAACCACGGGAACTCGGCGGCACGCCCATGCCGATGCCTGTGTTCTTGCCGGTCTGACGAAACCAGAGCTTGACCTTGACTCGCTCAGAGCGGGCGGCGATTGCTCTGGGGCTGCTGCCAGTTTGCGTCGGACGGTCCGAGGGGCAGGCGGCCCGTCGCCGGGCGAAACGGTCAGGCGCCGCGGGTTTCACTCGCTCCCGCGTCCTGCAGCCTGATGACCCCGGCGTCCGGGACACTCAGGGCCCATCTCACAAGCCAGGGCCCAGCGGGTGTCCGTCCGGAAAGCTCGGACAGAAAGCGCCTCTGGCTTCGCTGGTCGGGGGCCTCTGAGGTGACTCGTCCCCGGGCCGGCGTCACGTGTAGGAAGCCGCGGGGCAGAGCCGTGTCCTCGTCCACCCCGGTTTACCGAGCAGGCGGCCGCTGGGCCTGGGCCTGCCTGGGACACACGGTCTGCCTGGGAGGAGCACGGCCCAGCGGCACCCTTGGGGGACCTGGCTGCTTTGGTCCCAGAAGTCTCACCGTCCCCTCCGTGACCTTGGTTAGCATCGCGGAACCTGCCCGGAGCGTGACTCCCAGCTGAACCGTGTGCGTCTCCTCCAGGGACCCGTGTGTCCGCCGCACCAGTTCCGTGACCGATTCCCAGGCGCCTGTACCGCCAGCGGGCTCTGGGGTGACCTGGGTGCTGTGGGCGGACGGCCCTTCCACCAGGAAAGGTGGTCCCACACGAAGCCAGGGCTGGGTGGACGCAGGGCAGGTGGGTTCTCGGTCCCCGGACAGAACAGCGCGTGAGACAGGAGCAAAAGCCCCAGGCGGGCTCAGACCTGGGCTATGAGGCCACACGGTCCTGCTAATGTCCCGGGAGGCTGCGTGGGTGCACACTCGCCCCGACAAGCTCTGTGCGTGCCCCGCAGGGAGACCCCAGCCCCCTCCGTCCGAGGCGGGAGCGGAGCCGCAGCCCAGGAAGCAGGGGCTTTGAGGGGCCGCGTGCTCAGGCGGGAACTGGGTGGACGCTGTCAGCCTGGGCCCCTCAGCATCTGTCCCGCGGCCCCCGGGCTGGGGCCGGACTGGCCACAGCGACATGAGAACGAGCAGGCGCCGGACGTCGACCTGGGGGTTCTGGCGGCTGTGAGGGCAGAGCAGCTGTGGCCGTACCGTTGGGCCACTGGGCACGCTGGGGACAGCGAGGCAAAATGAGAGGCGGGCAGCTGAGGGAACGGCGGCTCGCAGTGTCTCACGCGTGGGGCCGCGGGCCCCGAGCGCCCCCTGGCGGTCCGACGCCACGGGACCCTCGGTCTGGGCCAGAGCGGCACCCTCGCCCCGCAGGACGGGCACCCTGTCCTCCGAGTGGCACCACGCGGATGCTGCACCCCGACACGGCGTCCACCTTCCCGGCCCTTGTGGTCCTTCCTGGGTCGCTGCTCAGCTGCTCCAGGGTGCCAGACTCACCTCGCTGCTCAGGAGCCCCCACCCGGCCTCCCAGGTGGGGCCCACAGGGGTCATCTCGGCTTCCTCTGTGGCCCCTACGGGTCATCTCCAGAGGTTTTCTCGTGTCACAGGCGTTCAACACACAGCTACTGTTTCCGCGGCTGGAAACGGCCCCCCCCCCAGTCCTCGGACCCCAGGACGGACACGAGCTCACGGACCTCCGCCCGCCACCCACTGGTGCTGTGCACCATCCCAGAGCCCCGCCCACCAGGCAGGTGCAAGCCGACCGCAGACCCACGCACCCGGGTCCCGGGGCACCCGGCCCTGCGGCTCCACCCCGCCTGGTCGCCGTCGCCCGGCGCGGCTGAACTCCAACCTGCCCCACCGTCCCCCGTGGGCGTGACCCGTCCTGAGACCGCGGACACTGCGGGCCACTCCTGTCCCAGTCCCCAGCCCCCCTCCCCCCGCCACACACCCTGGGAACGTCCTCCGGGACAGGCGGACCCCACGTCCCACCCCGGAGACCCAAGAAACGGACGAGGGGCGGGGGCGGCTCCGGAGGGAAGCCCAGCTCCGGCTGCGCGCGCAGGCTTTCCCTTCGAAGGAGGCGCGCACCGCGCCGCCTGCCCCTCCGTGCCCCCTCCCGCCCTGCGAGGGCCCCTGGGGAGAGCCGGAGAGGGGCAGGGGTGAGTGACAGGCGGCGGGGGGGGGGGACGCAGGAGGAGAACCCCAGACTTGGAGCAGCACGGGGCCGGAGGGGAGCCGCGCCCTGCGTGTCACCTCCGGACACTGTCCCCTGGCCGCTGTTCTCACATCCGCGAGGGGACTCGGGGACAGCTCTGGCCTGTCGGAAACACTCGGTGCTGGGAGCCCAGACTCAACGGGGCAGAGCCCGGCCTTTGCCGCCAAAGGTTCCGCGTCTCGGCAAAGACGCGGGCGCCCCGAGAGGCAGGCGCCGATGAAGCCCCGTGTCCCGGTGCGAGTTCGTAACTCGTCTCCCTCCCCGGGGCTCCCGTGTGCATGCCGAACACCTGCTCTGCCTCACGAGACGCGCAGGAAACCAAAACTTCGTCTCCAAACACGAGGACCCTCGGTCTCCTCGCGCTCGAGGAGGCTGAGCCTGGACCAGAGAGCAGAGGCCCCCGAAGGCACCGAAGCACCGGATCCCGGCCCACGCGGCGGCCGAGGGGCAGGGGCGCCAGACCAGCCAGGCAGCCGGGGCGGCACAGAGCGCGAGCCTTGGACGGCGCAGTAATAATGTCTGACACGGTCACTTCAGAGTAAGTGGCGGGGGAGGAAGGGCCACAGTGACGGTGTCTGAGGGCGGAGAGGTAGGTCCCGTCTGAGGAAGCCCGCGTGACAGAGACACCTGCGGTGAGGTCTCTGGGCAGCGGTGCCGTGAGGCTCCGTGTTGCTCGTTCCGAAATGCACATCATGAAGGCGGCCAAAGACCCCTTAGCTCGGGCGTGGGGAGGCTGTTTGGGGGAGGGGGGCGGAGGGGAGGGGCAGAGGGCGAGGGAGGGCAAACGCCGCCTTTGCCCAGCGAGCGACGTCTCCCACGGGTCCGTCCCCAGCAGCGGCGTCCGCACCGAGCCCCTCGCCGTGGGAAGTGCATGGCGGAGCGAGGCCGAGAAGGGAGGGAGAGACGTCCGTCCTTCAAGGGGGCCCAGCCTCCCCCGCAGGCCTGCCCCACGGCAGCCGGGGCGCGCTGTCGCAGGGGGCGCCCTGACCTTGGTCCCCGACCCTGAGTTGTGACGGGCAAACCGGCCGCAGTTCCTGTGCGCTGCCCTCGGGGCGGTGGCGCTCACTCTCTGCTCCCGCACCCCCATCGGCGGCAACACCCGCTCCTCGGGGTCCTCCCAGGCCCTCTGACGGCCGCCACTTTGTCCGAGCTCACCCCCCGCCCAGTCTGAACACGGCCCCTTCGCTTCCAGACGGGTCTCGGACAGCAGCCTTCTCAGCCGGGGGACCTAACTGCATCTCCCCCCAATTTTCCTCCCTTGCTGCTTGAAGGCGAAGGGCATGTTCAAACTGCACAAGGCCCGTAGCACGCCCAGATGCGAGAGAGCACCCTTGTGCGGGCGATCACGCCGAGCTCCCCGCCAGCGGCCTCCCCCGGCCGCACCCTCACTGCCGACGGAGCCCGGTCAGTCAGTCACCATCGGTCGCAGCAGCCTGAGGCCAGGCCTTGCGCCCCTGCCCCTGGCCTCCCGCCGGGCCCGTTCCATCTGCTGCTGCTGCTGCTGCGCCCCGAGTGGCGCTCGCCCCGACCCTCCGTTCCCCCACGGGTGCCCAGCCCACACCTGCCCCTCGGCCGCCCCGGGACGCTCCACCCAGACACACGCGGGAGGGAGAGACTGCGCTCGTCCGCTGGGGCCGGTCGGGAATCCTCAGTCCCGCTGGCCACGCAGGACTCGGACGGGAGGGAAGGACATGTCACGTCTACCACATCGGTTCAGACGTCTCGGTTTTAGGGAAAGGAAGCCATGGGTGCCCCGCCCCACCCCACCCCGGCCCGGCCCCGCGGGGCCCGAGACTGTGCGCGCTCCTCCGCACAGACGGGGCCGCGCCTTCCGCCCTGACGGGCCCCCAGGGACCCTGCGCGGCCCTGTCGCGGGATGTGCCCGCCTGCGTCCCTGGGCTGGCCAGGGGTCTGGCCGGAGGCGTGTCCCTCCCCGGAGCACGTACCCCAGTGACGTGCGTTCGCCCCGAGTCCACTCTTCGAAAGGCTCAGCGAGCGCTCGGTGAGCAGGCCCTCGAGAGCAAGTGGGGAGCACCGCACCACCCTGGTCCTTGCTGCCCCCCGAGAACACACTCAGAGGACTGCCCGCCCACGCTCGCCCAAGGGCGGTCGTTGGAAAACGCCGCTCACAGGTGCAGGCGCCGCGGGGCCCAGACCCCCACGGAAGGAGACCCTGGTCTCGTGTGAGCACACGTGTAACGTCATCCCGCTAATCGAAGCGCCCCCCTGAGCCACGGGCACCGGGACGGTGTGGGTCCCGGAGGAAGAGCAGGAGAGAGACTCCAGCTGAGTCGGGGACTCCCCTCTCGCCGGCTCATGTGACCCCCATCGCCCGGGACCTGCTGGGCGGCTTCCGTGCAGCCTCTGCTGACCCACCCGGCTGACCGCAGCTCGAGGGCCTGGGGCTGAGGAAATCCAGGATCATGGGCGACCACAGCTGACGTCCCCACAGAGACCCCCCAGGCCCACGCCCTGAAGCGGGACAGCGCTGTGGCCGCTCAGAGCCCGCCCCCCGCACACACCGGGCTTCGAGATGAGAAGCCCCGCGGTGCCTCAGGCACCTCGGTGCAAAGCGACCCTGCGAACGTTTCATCCAGACAAACTCGGGGGGAGCAGCTGGGACACTGATCCCGAATCATCCTTGTCCTGGGCAGCACAGGCCCATGCAGGGGACACGGGGACTACATGGTGACCCGCAGCCTGGGGAGGGGTCGAGGCCAGGCCAGCCACCAGCTGCGGCAGAAAACCCGGACGCCGTCCGTGAGGAGGGATGGCTTCCTGTTGAGGAGGCGGCCCCCCGAGAGAGCTGGGGTGCTCAGGCCCCCCAGAGCCAGCGGACGTGACTGGGAGCAGCGTCCGTAAGCTGCAGCACCGACGGCACGGCCAATGTTCCGGTCACACACACGGGGTTGGCGCTTCACCAGCGGTGGAGGGGTGGTGGGACGTGAGCCTGGTCTTCTGACCCGTCCCGGGCTCCACCCACCACGCAGGCGAGTTCCCGGAGCGCCCGGAGACTGGCCTGCAGAGACCGAGGTGCACCCCCCCCCCGGCACCTCCTCACGCCCGGGACGCCGGACACCCTCTGGCCCGGCTGCTCCCCGGCCCGGCCCCAACCCACCCCGTGCGGGGACCGAGAGCGGACGTCATGGCTCGGGGACTCGGAACATGCGTGTGCACCCTCATCACAGGGAGAACACGCCTCCAGGGCTGAGCAAGGTGAGGGGCGTTCACGCGGCTCTGGCGGCGGCGGACGGCGCCCCACCTGTGCGGACCTCGGGTCGCTGCTCGGACTCCGGAGGCCGGCCTGCCCCCGCGAGCGCCAGCCGCGTCTCCGTGTAAACGACGGCAAGATGCCCACCAGCAGGACGAGCGCGGGGCGAGAGCCGGATGCACCTGAGCGTCCAGGTCGCCGGCTGCGTTTCCCTGAGCGGCGGGTCCCCCGCTCCGAGCCCCGACGTCCTTCCCCTGGGCCGATGCCCACGGGACAGCAGGCCCAGCCACCTTGTGCACCGGGCCCGGGGCCGGCGAGCCCCTGGGTGTCCACCGGCTCATCTCCACCCTCGGCCGGAAGCGCCCGCGGACACCAGCGCCCGGCGCCCCGCTCACTGACCACCCCGTCCTGTGCTGGCTGCTGACCGGGCTGCCCCACGGCCCTGGCCGCGCAGGGCACCCCGTGGGGATCGGAGACCCTGGCTCAGGTCAACTCCCGCGCAGCCCCTGCGAAGCGAGGCCCCGGAGGCCGAGGCTCCGTCCGTCCTCCCGTCCTCTGTCCGTCCTCCCGTCGTCCTGGGGAGGGAGCTGAAGCCCAGCCTTGAGCAAAATGGTGCTGAGGCCCCGCTGGGCGGGCAGCGCGAACTCCCGCCCGAAATGGCTGGCCTGACGGTTTCCGCCGCTCGGAAAAAAACACCCTTTCCCCTTGGATGGGACTCTTGAGCCGCAGCCAGCACTGCAAGGTCCCGGCGGCAAACAGCCCCGAGTCCTGCTAACAAAGGGGACAGCGGCCCAGGCCGGCCGCAGGGTTTCCCACCGCTGTCCACTCGGGCCCCGTCGGCGCCGAGCCTCCTCTCGAGGCCGCCCCTCTGCCCACGGCGCCCCTCTCTGGACAAGTCAGCGCTCGGTGCAAACGAAAGCACCCGAGGACGGCCTCTCCCGGACCGGGGCCCCTCCGAGGCCCGAGGCCGCCGCCGCCCACCCCGTGCCTCTGCCCGGTCCGGCTCTGCGTCCCTCGGCCGGGCTCCTCGGACCCCAGATCGGCGGGACTGGCAGCCGCTGTGGGTGCCCCGATCCTGCCCATTTCCTTGCTCGTAGCTGTTTTTAAAGCCTCCCTCCAGACCCTCGATCCAGCCCCCCAAAAAGGCAGGACCTTGGTTTCTGGAGTCCACGGTCCCCGGCGGCCTGGGCCTCCTTTGTCCACTTTTCCTAACAGGCCAGGAGAAGCACCGCGAGCACTTTCGTTTTCGGAAAACGAAAGAAAGACAGAAACTCACGTCACTCACATGCATCCAGGAGCGCGCGGCTGCAGGACGGCGAAGGCAGAGCGGCTGCGGTCCGCGGCGGCGTCCCCCCGGCCCCGAAGCGGGGCTTGGGCGTGGAAGGCCCCTTTTCCCGCCCTGCCCGCGCGGGACCCGGTGGCAGGCACACACCCACGGGCTGATGCAAGACGCCTTTGCGAGAACCTCACATTCTGAGGATTCCTGGGGAGGCGCCAGGCTCCCAGCATCCAGCACACAGCACATTTGGTTTCAATTAGGAGGGGCTGGGAGAAGGGGCAGAAGCACCAATCAGACGCGTCCCCTGTTTGGAGCCTCGTTCTGCTGACCCACGGGACCAAGGGCAGAGCTGTAATTTACAGCGAAACCCATTCATAGGGGGGAAAATATGGACGGCCAGGGAACAGTCTGAAAGGCACAGGTCTCCTCTGCCCTGTCCCCGCGCCCCCTCCCTGGAAGATGGGCCCCCACCGGCGACCCCGCCTCGTTTTCTCCCCGGGCAGGAGCTCCGGGCACAGAGGAGGGTTGGGGCTCTCTCCCGGCGGGCGCTTCCGGGACAGCTGGGTCACACACACGGAGCTGATCTCCCGTGTTTTTCCCGTGGAAGCCTGGACCTGGGCGCTCCCCCGGGAGACCCAACTCCACCCTGTCCCCCCACCCGAGGAACACAGGGCCATCGGAGGCCCCGGGGCCCCTGGTTTTCCACTCGATTCCCCCCCGTTGGTCGCTGCCTCGGAGGGTCTGTTGCTGTCCTGGGTTCAGGCCACTAAGTGAAAACACAAGCATTTACGAGGACTTCCAAATTGTTTTCGAAATGCGTTGTTTTTCTTTTTCTCTCCCGTCTGTGGCCACGGCCAGAGATGGTGTGGAAGGGGAGGCTTGGCCTGCAAATGACAGCTCATCGTCCCGTCTGTCCGCCCAGGCCGGTGGCCTCCACCCTCCAGAGCCTGGCCGGTTCCCGGCAGCCCCTCCCCGTCCCCCCCCCCCCCCCCCCCGCTGCCCCAGAGGCCCAGGGGGTGCAGGGCAGGCAGAGCCCCAAGGTCAGGAGATGGGCGTGGCAGGGAGACCTAACACCTTCCAGAGCCAGCCGCCGTCACACACCCCCACCCGCAGGCCCTGAGGCCACCCCATCTCCTGCCCACTTGCACCTGGACAGCCGCCTGGGGTCGCACAGCCCCCGAGGCGAGCAAGGGTGGGGGGCAAACTGGAGCCCGGGCGGGGACAATGGAGCAAACGCCCCACTCGGCTTCGGAGCAGGAGCTACTTCCTAGAGGAACGGGGCAAGGGGCTCGTGGGGCCGGCCGAGAAGGGCTGGGCAGCGGGGCCGCGTCCCCCGGGGGCCCTGCGGCCTGTCGGAAACCGGCTGTGCAGGTCTGAGAGTCACAGCTGGAGGGGCGAGGACTCGGCCTGCCCCTGCGCGGGCGACAGTCAGAAAACGAGACCTCGGAGGAGGAACTGGAACCGGGGCTGCCTCACGAAGAGGGGAGACGGCCGTTCGAGTAACCGGAGAGCCGGGGGGACCTGCAGCGGGCACCAAGCGGCCGGGCCAAGCTCCCCCGTCCCGCCGGGCGCGGTCCCGGGAGCTCGCCTTGCACCGCGGCAGACACTCGATCGTGGACGCGGTCCTGCGGCGGCAGCGGGTGAACCTCGCAACGGAACACGGTGCAGCCTTAGCGATGGAAGTGCTGCCGTAGCGGCGACGCGGGGCGGGGCCGGGGGGGCAGGCGGGCGGGGCGTCCGTCCGGGGAACCAGGCCAGACAGGGACAGACAGAGGCTGGGCGTTCTCGTTCGTATGCGCACGCTTAAACCCAGAAAAGAACTCCTGGACGGAGCGATCAGGCTGCGGTTACCGGAGGCCGGGGCGGGGGAGGAAGGGGGTCGCAAGGCGCCAACTTCAGTTTTAAGACAAATGAGCTCCAGTTCCGTGACCACGGCTCGGAGAACACACCGGTGCGTTCTCACCAGTACAGGACGCGCAGGGCCGGGGAGTGAGCGGGTCCTGGAAGCTCTCGTCACAGCGAGAAAACTCTTCCTTCTCTTTCTTCTTTCTTTCTTCTTTCTCACTCTCTTTTCCTCCCTCCCTCCCTCTCTCCCTCCCTCCCTTCCTTCCTTTCTGTATCTACATGAGAAGGTGTTAGGTGACCCTACTGTAATCATTCCATGGTGCATGTGAATGAAACCATCGCTAAAACTTATACAACAATGGATCGAAATTATTTCTCAACAAAACTAGGAAAAAATAAATTCCAAAAAGCAGTAGTCCTGGAACGCTTCCCCAGTACCCAGGCCTGTGGCGGCTGACCTGTCTCCATTACAATGGACAATGAACCTGTAACGGGGCCAGAGATTTGGGGCTTGGCGCGGCTGCTGGTCACCCAGGGAAACTGTCCTAACGTCTTCGGGCGTACGCTAACGAGGGACGGGCTGCCGTGCGTGGGGTCCCTGTCTTCAAAGACCCATGTCCGCGGTTTGTGTGCGTGAGCCACTCGGATCCACTCCAGCCGGTGACGTCGACTCCGAACCAGACACACAGAGGGCTGGGCAACCAAGGGGACTGTGGGGACAGAAGACCCAAGTGCCACCGAGCTGAGTCAGAGGGAAGGAGCAGCACCAAGAAAAATGCCGGGCCTGTCACTCAGCACGGGCTCAGCCAATCCGTGTCCAACCCTGAGCACTCGGAAGGAGGTGTCCCCAACAGAGCAAAAGAAGACGGAACGTTTGCCCGAGTCACCGGAGGGGCGTTCACGGCTGTGGGGGCATCGGAGCGAGCAGCCGCAGGCGCGGGCCCTGCTGGGGGCGGCAGGGGCTCCCCGCGGGAGAGCTGGGAGGAACCGCGGCGGGGACACCGGGAAGACACCCTGAGCCTCTGGAACCGTGTGACGGAGTTCGGAGCACGGCTGGAAGTCCTGCAGGCGTGCGAGCAGACGCGGGGAGACCCGCCCCGCTTTGCTTGGGAAGCGTGAGTGATGCCACCGGGGTGATTTGTTCCCCACGGGAGGCGGACGCCTCCCACGGAAAATGAGTGACGTCCCCGGACGCGACTGGAAGCAGGGCCCGTCCCTCTGGAACAGCTGCGATCTCAGAGCCGCACGGAGTCGGGGGCTGGCCCCCCAGCCCGGGCCCCGGGTCGGAGCAGACAGCTCTTTGAACAGTGTTTTCTTCTGAGTTTCGTCGTTGGCGTTTCAGTCAATCCCCAGGAACAGCACACGCTCTGTGCCCCGCGACCCCAACGGGCAGCCGGGAGGGCTGTCGTGAAGGGCGAGTGAGCCCATGAGCGCACCGTCCGCCTCACGGAACCGCAGGGGAGGCGTCGCCCAGCGGCAGCACGGGAGCCAGGAACGCCGCCACGGGAGCCACCGAGAACCCGCGGACGGAGGGCGGCTCTCGGGCTCTCAGGGAACGCCAGGAGCGGGCCGAGGGGGGCCCACACTGCACCGCCGGGACTATTCCTCGGGGTCTCGCTGGACCTCGCCCCCTCCCCCCACCCCCCACATCCTGCAGACGAGGAGACCGAGCCCCCGGTTGCTCCATCGTCACGGGTGGGGGGCCCCGGGCGTCTCGAGCCCTGGCCCGCCTCTCAGAAGACACTGGAAAGGTGACAGCCAGTGGAGGCACGGCTGAGGTGGCTGACGGCAGACCGGGGACACCCAGAGAAGGTCGGGGCGGGGGCCGCCGGGGGCCCGTCCGGCTCTTGACCTGGACTCTGCATTTTTATTTCCGCTGTGAAATCAGCGTCAAAGGTGGGTGCCCCGGGAGAGGCCCAGGGAGCCTCCAAATCTGAAACAGAGTTTGCAGAATCGTAACCATGTCCTGAAATGCCGGTGGTGAGAGTAACGCCTGAAGGAAGGTGAAGAAAGGAGAAAAGCAGCCACACCAACACACTCGTGCGTGTGCGCGCACACCCCTTCTGGGGAACGATACAAATAAAATGTTGGTCAACCTTCCAATTGTTCACGTTTGAGTGTCACCAGGTGATGTCCCCGTGGCGTGGCCCGCCCGCCCCGCGTGTGCCCGTGGCCCACGGAAAACCACGCACTTGGCGAAGGCTGGTCCCCGCCAGGCCGGACGAGGTTCCCAACGGAGCCTCGTGCTGGTTAGTGCAGGACTGGAGCCCGCACCGGCCACCGGTGGTTTGCTCTTGTCCGGCTCTTCGCAGAGCAGCGGCTACTTGAGAACCCGGGGTGGAGAGAAGGCAGCCGGGCTTTGGAGTGATGTACGGAAACTTAATTTGCAGTTTGCAGAGAAAAGAAGCAAACGAAAATAAAATCGGTGTTCTGGGTTGGAGGCTCTGAACAGGCTCCATATAAAAAAGTAGATTATGGAAATGTGAACCTAGCATCAGCATTTCAGTTGCACGCTTGGAAAAGAAATAAGGAAACGCGGCTAAAGTAGCACTTCTATTTGGCCTCCCGACCGAAAACGGGTATTTTCATTCTGCTTTCGGTCAGGGGTTCATCTGTAAATACCGGGTGCGTCCCGCTCCCCGCAGCCTTTTCCCACACAGAGTCCCGAGGCAGGGAGGCTGCGCCAGGCTCGGGGGCTGGGGGCGGTTCTCCTGACCGCCCGCGGGGACAGGGCCCCACTCCTGCCTCCCCACGGACGCACGGCATCTTCGGGGTCCCCCCCCCCCGCACTGCTTGTTGCCTCCAGGCACGCACTCTGACCCGGGGTCGAGCCCACAGCCTCTCGGTCCACGGGAGGGCGCTCCGCCGGCCAGGGCACATCCCAGATCCTTTTGAGACCCTGGGCGGGCAATGGCAGAAGGGGGCGCTGTTGAAATAGACCGCAAAATGGGCTAACCACAGTATTCAGGCCTTGGCACGGAAATAAACTCGGATAGCGTCACATGCGCTTTAAGGAAAAGGAGAAGCACCAGACTCTCAAACTCCTTGTTCCCCGGAAGACCCTCCCGTCAGTGACCTCCCACCAGCGGGAAGCGGGCCAACGAGGCTCTTCCGTAGATGTGACGTTTAGAACGCCTCCCTGCTCAGACGCTAATTTCCTGTGCTTCCGGTCAATAAATGCTACGTGAAGTACCTTTGTAGAGCTCCGTATTTTCACGCAAACTGTATTTTAGACGCAGAGAACCCTTACAGAGGAGCTACGGCCCATAGTCTAAAAACCATGTTGTTCCCACTCTTTTTCGCTAAAAACAAGCAAAAAACCCACCTGGAAGGGCAGGGATTACCCGGCCTGGGCAATGCAGGGTGGCCCCCCGCACCGAGTCCCAACTGCCCCCGGGGCTCGGGCACGGAGGACCCAGAGCTGGGGAGGCAAGGCCCCTACGCCCCGGCAGACCCCTCTGTCAAGGCCACGCCTGGTGCCCGCCCTTCGTCCGCCCTCCCCGCTGTGACCAAATGTGTGCGTGGAGGACAGTTCATGTCCAGGTGAGACCCAGGCCCAGAGTCGGAAACCGCCGAGTCTGCGATTCCCCACAGTGTCGGCTGGGGATTCTCGCGTTTTCTCAAGTTTCCTCCAAGTCCCCTCTTTTCCCGGAGGAGTCCAGTCCTCAAGGCACAAGTGACACTCCAGAGACAAAAAGAGAAGTTTATTTCACTGTCCGGTTGGTTTTCTTTAGAAAGTTTACTTTTAATAAAATAAAACAAGCCTGTAGTACCGTAGAAACCTTCCTGCATGCGCAGCGCACGTGGCCACTCCCACAGCGCGGACCTGACACCCCCAGTCCCCAGTCCCCTCGGCGCCCTGACCACTCCAAGCCGGCGTTTTCCTGGGCTTGGAGAGCTCTGTCTAATTGAAAACGATAAATAAGACTTCAGTGAGCGGAGAAGCACGCAGATGCTGTCTCAAGTCCAGCCAGGTGGACGCAGGCGAACGTGGGTGGGGCAGCTGCTTGAGAGCGACGGCCGGGAGGGGCCCTGGGGTCCCGCAGGGGCCCGGTGGCCGTCGGCGGGGGAGGCGGCCCCTCACAGCCCGTTCTTCACCAGCTCATGGACACCGTGCTCATCGATGACCAGAGGGGCGTGGAACTCCCTGTCGGCCACGTGACTCTCCAGTCCCTGAGGGGCGACAGTGGGCACGCAGTCAGGGGGGCTGGTGCACGGGGGGCCCGCGATGGGGGACTCGTGACTCCAGGGCAGAAGCTGGGCTGAGGCGCCCAATTCGAGTCAATAGAAACCTATCGGGTAAACCTCTAAAACTGGGCTTCCTGACCTGTTCACAAGCACCCGGAACAATCAGCACAAAGCGAAGTCATCCTGCTGACAGCACCATTTCTAAAGTCAGCGGAGGGTGCTCCTTCTCCCTGTGGTCACCCCACCTGCGCTGGCCCTCCCAGCCCGAGGGCCGGGCGACAAGAGGCCCCGCCCTCGCGGCCCCAGGAGGCACACTGCACCCACCGCGGGAGGGCGGGGACCTAACTGGGGGGCGGGCGCATAGGGGCAGGGACAGAACTGACCCCTGCGTCCCCGTGTCCCCTCGCCCCGGTGAGCGGCCTGCAGCACCAGGCGGACACGCACATGCTGAGCAGCCCGTGGGCCTCAGCGCGCAGGCCGAAGGGACGCACGGGAGGCTCCAGGGGTGGGGACCAGCACCCCCGGGGGGGGGCGCCGGTGCCAGGACGGGGACTCTCGAGACAAAGGAGCGAGAGCAGAGGTAGCCGGGCGGCTCCGCCCAGGGGGACCGCGCAGGACAGGGTCCCCGCAGTGCCCTGGCCCCGGCCGGCAGCGGGCCCGGAACAGGGAACAGGCCCAGACTCCGCTCTTCGAAGTCGGAGGAAGCGAAGAGACTCACTTCTCCTGCGTAGGACACGAGGGGAGAGATCTCGCACTGGATCGGCACGTCGTGGGCGTCCTTCAGGCTGCGGGGAGACCAGGCGCGTTAGAGACTTCCCCGGGGACCCCCGCCGGGGAGGAAGGGCGGGCGCGCATCCCCCTGAGGCGCTGCCCGCTGCAACGTCCCCTGAGAAGCAGCCGGGCCAGCCACGGGGTCCCCTGGGGATCGAGTTGACGGGAAGGGTCAAGGTCAGAAGACACCACCTGGGACGGGCGCCCCCTTCAGCCCTGACGTCGCCCTCTCTCCGCACCCACGGGTGAAGGTGACGAAGCAGGGACTGCGTGCTGACCACGCCCCACGCCCCAGGTGGGTCACTAGGTGCTGTGGTCCTTCACGCCCCCCCTCAGCCCTGCACACAGCCCAGAGGCTCAGGCACGAGTGTCGACCGAGACGCGGACGCTGAGGTCCCTCGTAGGGCAGCCCACGGGGGCCCCTCCGCCCCCTCAAAACTGTGAAAGTCCGTTGTGGCTTTAAAATGCACCTCTGCCACATAATGGCCACGAGTCCTGACAGCTGGACACGCGGGCACCGAGTGTCCCCCGCGCAGCCCCCGCCAGGGGCCCTGGGGGAGCGAGGGAGGCCTGCAGTACGCATGGGCAGGCCCACACCCACAGCCGCCTGCGGCCTCGGTGTCTGAACCGCCTGAGGCGGCAGCCCGCCGGCAGCGTGTCGATGAAACGCCCTTGACGTCCTGAGCCCTCCAGGCTCTTCGGTGACAGGGGTCTCGGCAACAGGGCACAAGGTCCCCAGGAACCCTGTCTCCCTCCCGTGCGCCATGGCCCCTGTCCCCACCACGGGCCCTGTCCCCACACTGTTGTGTGGCCTGAACCCACGGCACAGGCAACAGACCAGGGGGCCCCGGGGGGCAGCCGCTGGGGTCTGCGCCCCGAAGAACGCCCAGCCGAGTTCCAGAGCCCTCGGGCTGGCCATAGCAGCCGCCACCAGCCACGCCCCGCTCGGCCCAGGCGCTCCCCTGCTCTCAGGCCTGCGCCAGCTCACCCCGCCCCCCCAGGGCCCTGGGACCATGCTGGCCCACCCGTCCCCCGAGGCGCAGGCCACGCCCAGCCTTCCCGGCCGCTGCTCCCCTGCAGCGGACTCATGCGCTCACTTATCCGCAGCGAGGCCCCGAGACGCCTGGGCCATTGCTGCCCCCCCCGGGGCTGCTGTTGTGTGTGCCCCGCAGGAGCTCGAGGGCTGCACGCGTGTGCGCCCCGCCCCGCCCCGCCCAGCAGGCTGCAGGAAATGGCGTGTGCTCCGGTGCGGGTCCCAGGGCGGGGGGGTGGCGCAGGCAGGCAGCTGGCAGCCGGAGTCAGAGCAAGAGAGCCCTGAGGGCAGACGACAGCTCTCCAGACCCGGTCAGGGCCCATCCGGACGTCCAGAGCCACAGGCCCCGAACGGCGGAGTGAGGTCCCACCGCCCGCAGCCCTGGGGGACTGGGGGCGCCGGGACCGGACGGGGGCTCTGACCCGAGGAACGCGCAGCGGGTCCGAACACAGCCTCCCTCCGCCCCAGAGACCGGGGAACCTGAGGAAGCCGACTTGAGCGAAGGAAGCGAGGGGCCCCGAAGAGGGATGACAGAAGCCTGTCGCCAGACTAAGACCCCAGGAGAGGGCGGTGGGCCCCAGGACGCTGCCGCCAAGCCCGCGTCCATAAGCGAATGCCGGTCAGCAGGTGAGAGCGGAAACGAGGTCCCTGCGCCAGAACCCAGCCCCTCCCGCCTCCCTCCCGTTCCCGGGACCCCGGCCGCCCCCTCCCGCTGCTCACGCCACCATCTCCTCTCCAGGGCTCTGGGGGTTGCAGCAGGAGCCACATGGCCTCGTCTGGGGACAGTGATTTCAGTCCAAATATCCCACAAATGGCCGAAATAAATGGGGGGACAGCACTAACTAAAAACGCCGGAGCGAGGCCGAACTGTGCGCCAGTTTTTCTGTCTTAGACAGCCGGAGGCTGTTTCCAGGTGTGGGGGTGAGAAATTGCCACTTTTCAGGTCGAAAGCCGTGGCTCGCTGAGAAGGACGTTTAGGGCCCGAATTTATCTCTTACGTCACAAAAGCGGCTCGCTTCCAGACGCCGCAGGGACAGAGAGCGACGGGCTGGGCCCCCGGCTGCCCTGCGTCCGGTGGGTCGGGGCCACGTCCCAGAGACGCTGACCGTCCCAGGGACCGGCCTCCACAGGGCGACCAGCCCGGGCAGGAGAGAGCGCGGGCGAGACCGACGCCAGCGCTCCGCTCGGGCCGAGAAACGGCCGTCCGGGCCCCTCGGCCCTGCACACGCTCCCCGGTTACCCCGACAGCGTCACACGCAGCCTAACCCTCATCCCTGTGGACGCGGAACAAGCACACGATGCCGTCCCCTTAGCTCTGAAGGTGACGGCTCTTCCTGACCGCGGTGCCCAGAGGAGAGGGGACAGGTGGTAGGCACCACAGCCAGAAGTGATCTGCTCTGAAGACTTGAAGACAGGCGCTTATGAGGACAGTAAGTGACGACAGTGACACGGAGAGACCCAAAGGGGGCGCTGCTAGCCCAAGAGCAAGTCGGAGGGCGGTGGTCTGCCCAGCCGCTGCCCGCAGCCCCTGCAGACTGAGGGTCCCGCCCCTCCAGGGAGAGGCACCGCCCAGGGCCTCTCTCGCCCCGCTGAGCCCACGCGGAGGGGGGCTCCCGGCCCGTGCCCCGCTCCGGTCCCGCCCGCGCGCCCCGACACCGCGGGTGGGTCTTGGTGAGGCATGCCGCCCGTGCCCAGCATGCACTGCGGTTCTGAGTTAGTGCCGCCCAGGCAGACGCCTGCCACCGAGGAAGCAGCAGAGCCCCCGGAGCCGCCCCGCCCCGGCCGCGGCAAGGCAGCGCTAGCTACGCCGCCGTTCGTGCGGGGAAGCACAGCCCGCCACCATGCGCTGCAGGCAGGCTGGGATATTTACTTGTCACTGACATCGGCTGTGCCGGCCTCGGGCTGTCGCCTCGCAGCAGCGCTGGGTGGGAACAAAGAAGCGTTAATGGGACAGGGGCAAACCAGACCTGACGGTGAAGCGGAGTCGCCAGGCGCCCGCCACCGAGAGGCAGCGTGCACGGTGAACGCCAAGCCTGGCGCCGGAGATGGCGGGGCTGAGACGCACACGCGATGGCGGAGGCGGAGCCTGAGGGCGCCCAGGGCAGCACGGAGCAGCGGGCCAGTGAGGCCAGGCCGAGGCCCTGGCCCTGGCGTGCGGCCGCTCAGCACCCCCACCGACGGGACCGGCCGCCCGGTGCTCCGGTGCCGGACGTACCGTCCGCGGGAACGCAAACCTCACGGCGGAACGCTCCCGGGTGACGACCTGGGGCGCTCTGGGTGCCGGCGGAGGCTGCGGCATGAAACGCGCGGCTGAGCTCGGAGGCCTCACCGCAGACGGGCACAGGCAGAGGCGCCTTCTCGTCTACCCTCCACGGTCCCGGAGCGAGAGGCCGAGCACCAGGGACGGTAAGGGCGTTCCCCCTCCTCCCCCGGCACCTGTCCCAGTGACCTGAGGGCGCCCGCAGGTCCGCAGGGGTGGTGGGACTTTCCGGGGCCCCCACAGCGAGCCGTGCGGGAGCCCACAGAGGTGTGAGTGAGACCGATGCCCCTGCCTCTGGCACGGCCACCAGGGCCCGCCTGGCCCCGCGGATCGCACCAGGGGGCCGCCTTCGCCCGTCCCCCGGTGGGGTCCCTTCAAGGCACCGCGGGCACGGCCTGAAGGCACGAGGGACTCGAAGGGGACCCCCCCCTCTCAGGAGGCAGAGCTCTCATGAGCGCACCTCAGCCCGCGCCTACAGGGACCCGGCCTTCGTCAGACACGTGGGGGTGGGGGGGAACCACCGGAGCGCAGGCGGGAGGGCGTGGCAGGGAGGCCTACCGGGGAATCGCGGGCAGGCGGGAGCCATTCTCGTCGACGAAGTGGCCCCCGGCGTTGAGCACCCAGCGGTGGTGCAGCGAGGTGAGGGCCTGCCGCGCCGTGGTGGGCGTGTCCTTGCCGTCCTGGCTGTCTGCGTTCTTCAGCGGCGAGAACTCGTCTTCCCGCAGCACCTCGTACACCGCGAACCTCCTGCGCGGGACGCACACCGACGCCCGCTGGAGGGGGGGCTCGCCCGGGGACCCCGCCCCGCAGCCCCGCCTCCGCACGGCACCAGCAGGCTCCCTGGCCCAACTGCAGGCGGAGGCGGAAGCAGTGACGCTGATCTCCACCCCCGGCGAGACCCTCCCCACCTCGGCGGGTCGGGAGAACGCGGAACCTCGGAGCAAAAGGCCCCAGCAGTGCCTGCTCTGGACGAAAAGAAGGCGCAGGGGCGAGTCTGGTAGTGAGACCACTGCTGGCTGACCGGCCTCCTGCGTTTCCACACCGGCCGGCTCCAAGACTCACCGCAGACCAGGTGTGGCCTCTGGTGGGGACACCTGCTCTCGGGTGGCAGGAGCCCTCAACCAGGGGCCACGCTCTACCTAACCTGTGGTCTCGGCCAAAACAGTGACGTGAAGGGTCTGGGGCCGAGCGGACAACGGGAAGGGGCTGTAAAGAGCACCCTCGGGGGCACCTCGCGCACCCGCAGGCCCGTGGCTCCCACGGGCTGAGACTCGTCCAGACCCCACACCCGCCATCAGGGCCGGAGGACGGTGTCCCACCGAGGACGGTGTCCCACCGAGGACAGTGCACGGCAGGTCCCAGACACGTGTCTCATCCGACCAGCCACGCAAAACCTACTTGGCGAACTGGAAGATGTCAAAGACGAACTTCTCCATCTTGATTCCGTTCGGCTTGTCGGGCTTGACGAGCCGGCCCTGGGAGTCCACGCAGGGAATCTTCTTCTGCGCCACATGGTGCTGCAGCCGAGGCTCGTGCACACTGTGCGGGGCAGGGGACGGTCGCTGCGTGAGTGCCGCAGGCCGCACACTGGCCGCCACACTCAGGGGCCAGCGCTCAGCCGCCAGGCCTGAGGCCGCAACCCGAGAGCCGCTGGCCACGTGAAGCTCTCCACGCTAAAGAGTGCCCACCCACCGCTCACACCATGTGTCTCCCGCCAGCCCAGGTTTCACGGACATTCTCTTTGCAGCGCTCTCCTGAGAGCCCTCGGGGTTCGGGCGGGGGGCGGAGCCTCAGCAGCTGCGGCGGATGAGTTCACCAGGCGTGCGCAGCGGCGCTGCGGCGCGGACCGGGAGCCGGCGCGGACCCGGAGGCAGCGTGGACCCGGAGGCGGCGCTCTGGGCAGGGAGACCGAGCGGTCGCCCCAAGGGCTGCCCAGTGGAGAACCGGGCAGCAGAGCGCCCTCCGCCCTGACCGACGCCTGCGGACACACGGCTCCTGCTCGGACCTCAGGGCGCCCCACCACACCTCCCCCTGGCCACAGGCTCTGCTCTCCCCACTCTATCGCACGGGCTCCTCGGGGCTCGTCGGGGGACCAGCTCGCGGAAAGTGCTCGCGCAGTTTCCCTACACGCAGGCACCCCACGTCCACCTCTGGGAATCTGGCCCAGTAGCCCGAGGACACCTGTGCCTTCGAGTGTCCGGTTGTGGCAGAGACGGGGTCATTTTCAGCCTGCGCTTCCCCAGGACCCGGCTGCGCGGGGCCGGGGGCAGGAGAAAGGGCGACGCTGTGCCCTCAGCTCACGCCCGGGCGCAGGCTCCTCGCTCGCCGGCAGCCACGGTGTGGGGGCACTGCCACCGGTGAGGGGCCCCCAGGACGGGGACGCGCTCTGCAGCACCAGACTCGGGGCACCTCCCACTCTCGCGGTTTCGGATCAACGAGGAACGGAAGTCCCCAAAGCGCCCCCGCCCGCACCTGACGACGTCCCTCAGGAACGGAACCGTGAAGAAGTGGTTGGCGATGTTGCCCGCGTTGAACAGCAGCCGCCCGTCCGGGCCCCGCCGCTGCGCCGTGGCCAGCGAGATCTCGCTGTACTCCACCACCTGGTACACGCCGTCCACGCGGCACACCACGCCCACCGGCTCCGTCGGGTTCGTCTTCTCCACCACCTGCCGGGACAGACCGCAGGTGGCTGGCCACCGGCCCCTCTCGCAGGGCACACTTGCCGCTGCGCTTACCTTGTCTTCACGGCGCCAAGTCAAGAGGGACCTTCAGCTTTAGGCAGTCCCCTGCCCCTTCGTCCTCCTTGAAAGGCCCTTTCCAACTGGAAATGAGGTTCAACGCCCAACTAGCCAGGGGGCAGAGCGCCCGCCCGACCCAGAGCCCAGAGCCCAGAGCCCAGAGGGGGCGCTGGCCGGGGAGAGCTGCACGTGGGGAGCCCGCGGCTCCATGCCCGCCGTGCGCTCCGTCCTCAGCCGCACCGGCCACCTGAGAGTAAGTGTCCCCTCCGATCAAGTGTCCTACTTTTAACTCGGAGAGAATGACACCGTGATCGATGTCCAGGAAAGTCACCTTCGTAGCAACGTCTTAAAACCTTCCCACGCGTCCCGAAGGCCTTCCACGTCTCCGTCTGCCCGGTTTACTTGCCGCCATGGCGACCTGCCTCCTGCAGCGTCGGCCCCACAGCGACAGAGCCACTGAGCAGCGCGGAGCCGGGGCAGGGCCGTGCCGCACGACCGGACAGCTCCCCCAGCTCAGAGTCAGCTCCTGGTCACCCGACGGTTCTTAAACCCAGCCACCCTTCTCCCCGACCTGCCTCTGCCTGCCCTGCTCACGGGACGTCTGCGGAACCTGCCGCCCACCGGGCTGGCTGAGGTCTAAGCCTGCCGCCTGCGCCGCCCACACCTGCGCCCCCAGCAACCTGCTGCAGCACACGCTGGTGCCAGCGGGTTCGCCCTGGCCTGGAGCTGTGACGGGCCAGCACACAGCGTTCCTTCTAGAGCCAGACGCTGCCAATTTCACAAGGTGGGAGTGGCCAAGTGCTTTGGGGAGATGAGAGGGCCCCAGACATTCCCGTCACCCCAGTGACCCCAGCAGGACGCCCACGCGCAGGGGCCGACAGGGAGGGATGCCGGGGACCACTCCCGCGGTGACAACGGCTTACCTTCGCCCCGCAGTCCGCTCCCTTCTGGAGGCAGAACCCGATGAACCGTGGGTCCGCCACCCGCACCAGGATGTTGTCCACGCAGTAGACGTGCACGGCCCGGACGCCCCTCCGCTCCATGTCCTCCACCACACCCTGGGCCGCCAGGGCCCGGTACAGGCCGCCGTTCCCATCTGCGGGCGGAACAGTCCCTCAGCAGCACAGCCCAGCCCCCCGGGAAGGCCCCCCGAAGGGGCCTACCGGGGCCAGGGAAGCGGAGTGGCCACAGGCAAGATGCGGCGTTGTCACACTGCGTGCCCTCGAAGGTGACGCAGCATGGCCCCCCAGAGAAGGATGCTGTTCAGGAAGGACAAGCCCCCCCCCCCCCAAAGAGCGCGGTTTCCTTTTGAATGTGCCCCGTTCACAGCGCAGCCTGTGGCAGGTGGCGCAGAGCCACGCACCGGCCGGTGGCTGTCCGGCGACAGGTCGGGCTTACTGATGCTCACCCACCTCGATGGGCTCTGTGTGCCCAGCCCTGCCCACTCCGCCCGCCTCCCGCGTAAACGAGCGCTCCGTGCCCGATCACGGCTTCGCCCCGAGTGACGCGAAGGTCCCCGCTGACCGGCACTCGGCACGGGGAAGCCTGCGCTCTTCCCACCTGCTGCCGCTGCCGCCTAACGCACCGCCTCCACCGGCACCCTGAGCCAGGGCGTCACCGATGACGAGGAACCGGACGTCACAGGTAGGGCTGAGAACAGCCGTTCTCGCACAGGTTGAAAAGAATTAAGCAGAAGAGGAAGGATGGACGAAGAGCGCCTCGGCTTATCTCTGTCTCCCTTTCCCTCCCAGGTCTCCTCCACGTGCCGGCCCACCCGGCTCCTGCCCTGGGCTCCGCACCCAGGGGCCGCGCACCCGGTCCGCACGGAGCGGAGCTGCCGAGGGCGCCGTGTGAGCCTCTCGCGCCCGCCCCCGACTGGCCAGTGCTGCTCCTCCCGGTCGGGCACCGTCTCCACACAGAGACCCCACGCCTCCGTGAGCAGCGACTTGACGGAGGGGCTCCGACTCGGCCTGGCCTGCCCCGAACGGCAGGAGCCGCCCTCGGCCCTGGCCGGACATGCGGCACCGTGGGCGCCTCGGCGGGAAGCGCGGGGCAGAGCCGGAGCTGGGCCGCGCAGGCGTCCGCCCAGAGCGGACCCCCGCTGCCCCCACAGGCGCTGACGATTTTAAAAAACCACCGCCAAGTTGCAAAAAAAAAATTAAAAAATATATATATATACACGTTTAATGTTAATTTTTCACATCCAAGCCGCCATGTTAAAAGAAGTAAAAATTTAGCGGCTTTGGTTCCTGCCATTTCTGGCCCCCGCTCCGCAAGGAGGTCACCAACCTGGAGCCATGGAGACCCTGTGCTTGTCTTCCAGAATAATTTTCCCGCCGAAACTCATGGCCGGCAGCATGCCCTGCTGGAAGAAGACGACGTCCTCCTTGCTCAGGCCGAAGTACCTGTGCCTGGCGAAGAACGCCTTGGTGGCCTCCATCGTCCTGCCGCTGGTCATGATGTACCTTGCGGGAGAAGAGCGCACCTTCTGAGCAGCCCTGCCGACTCCTTCCCCCCGGGGTGGGGGTGTGCTCCCATCGCCCTCACGCTCGCTCTGCGGCACCGAGGACTCCGCGCCAAGCGCCCCGCAGCACCCCGCAGCCTCCGGCCAGGCCAGCTCCAGTGAGTGGGACTTTCCCAGCCCTCGGGGGAAGGTGGGCTTTGTGATGACCATCTAACGAGCGCCTCGGTTCTCCTCGTTACAGTTTGGAAATGGAACCCGGGTGCTGCTCGCCGTCCTTCAAAGTCATAAAACCGCCTGCACTCCGTGCTGCACGGACGCCCAGCCCGCGCCGGGCCGGTGCTCAGCAGCGACCGCCGAGCGGCTCAGGGGGGAGACGGGCAGACCCCCCACGCCCGCCCGCAGGTGTCTGTCTCCTCGCCAAAGTGCCCTGGGCGCCCGGGGGTCTGCATGCGAAGGGCTTGGGCACGACTCAGAGGGGGACGAAAGGTGCCCACAAAAAACAGGATGCGTGTGCCGTGAAGGGGAAGGAAAGGAAAGCCACAGGACGGCGGGAGGCCTGGGCTGTGGGTCCAGCGTTGACCGCCCGGAACACCGACGTCCCGCTCACGTCCCCAGAGGGATGGCGGTGAAGCAGGAGTTCGCAGGCGGGCCAGCTCGTGTGGGAATCGCTGGAAGGTGTCAGAGCTGCAGAAGCAGCCCTGACCAGACTAAACTTCGGGACAGGGAGCGACTTCCCCGGGGGCTGAAGGCACGCAGCTGCCTCTTCCTGGGCTATTTGCTGACTTGGGTCCAGGCAGGACGGACAGACCAGCTGAGCCCCTGCTGGCCACATGGGCTGAATGACAAAGATTAGGGACCTCAGGAATCAGACTCCCACAGGTGGCTGCCCGCCCGCCCCTCTGGGCACACTAACTTCTGGGGGAAAGAGATTAAAGAACTCAATCAAAGCCTTGTACAAAGCAGAGCAGAATTTCCAAAACCGCTGCCCTCGCCTGGAGCCAAAGGGAGGCACCCTGGCAGGGTGGGTCCTGGAGCAGCCACCGCCCAAGTCTGGCCGCCGGGCAGAGGGGTCAGGGGCTGTCCGCTGGGCGGGCAGGGGCTGGGACTGAAGATCGAGTCCCTAGACAGAGAGAGTGCACCGAAGGTAAGGCCGCACCGTGGCGGTGTGGCGCTGCAGGTACTGAGGGTGAGGACAGCGGACGGGACACCGGGACTCAGGGCGGCAGGGACTGCTGACCCGCAGCGCGGGGACAGCAGGGCCAAGGCTTCCCGTCTCAAAGACTCGGGTTTCCAACCAGACACTGCGCACGGGACAGACCACCGAGCAGCTTGAGGTTTCCAGAGCGAGAGCGCCCGCCAGGACACACGGCCCCGGGCCGGTGGAGCTGCAGCTCCCTACTCAGCAGGGGGGACAGGGACCCGGTCTGCTGCGGGGGAAGTGCGCCCCCACCCGGGCGCCTCACCACGGGATGGTGCATGGGCGGCCCCAGCGCTTCTCGGCCAGCTGCTGAAGCTTCAGGATGCGCTCCGCCTGAATCTGGAACAGGGTCTTGTGGGACGGCAAGCCCACGTCGTACATCCCCTTGGGGTAGGCCACTCCGAGCCGGGTCCCCTGTCCCCCGGCCAGAAGGAGAACGGCCACTTTGCTCTGGGAGATCTGGAAAAGCCCTGGAAGAGGAAACACTGGCGTCGGCCGAGCTCCAGGACGAACGCGCACCGGCCGCCCTCCCGCGAACCGAGCGGGGGCCCACGCGCGGTCCTGGGGACTCTCTCACGGATAACAACGTCTGCGTGAGGGAGGCATGCCAACGCGCACCCAACCACACGCCAATCACACACTTCAGCGAGCTAGCAACTGTCCTTCTGGTGATGCTGGAAGGCCAAGACCGAGACGCAGGCTCGTTAACTGGGCATCAACGGACTTAACCCAAATGCCAGTCAGGACACTCGGAACTTCCCCTACTCCGAATCTGCAGGGATATGGGGAACCCAGAAAAACACATCGCTGGATCGCCTTTCCATCTCCCCGTGCTGGACGCCAGAGGGAGAGAGTTTCCTCCAGAGGGCGCCATGAACGGGCCAGGTCAGAGGTGGGGAAAGAGCCCTCGCTCCGCCAGGGCACAGGGAGCCCCGCCCGGGGCTGCCCCCCCGCTCCACACACACACACACACACACACACACACACACACACACGCCGCCTGGCACCGCCTCCGGGATCCAGAGGGTTCACAGCGAGGGGTCACGGCTCCGACGCTTCCTGGGGAACTCCCATCTCAGACACGTTCCTCCCCCCCACACCTTGACGTGGGCACTGCCTGGCCGGGCGGGAGGCTGCCAGACCCCTCTGCGAGCGCGTGGGACCCGCACCAGGTGTGGGGACCGCAGGCGGCTCAACCAGGAAGGGGGCCAGAGCAGCGGCCTTGTCTGTAATTTTTAACCACAGCCGACACCGACGTCACAGAGGAACTCTTTCCAAACGCGTTAAGCGCGCTTTGAGCACGTTAGGTGAACAGGCTGATTAAGGAAACCTCCGCAGCATCGCGATTACCGCGGATCACCGCGCATTTCATGGGCACGAAAGTGACGTGCGGGCAGCGAGAACGTGGCCCGAGGCTCAGAGGTGCTGCCGAGCTCTGCGAGGGCTGCGCAGCACAACGCCGGAAGTCTGCCTCGAATACCGACCGCAGCAGAGAACGGAACGGGGGGTGGAGCAAAAGGAGCACGTGTCTGACGGTGATTCAGTCACGGTGATGCGGCTGCGGGAGTTCCTCGCGCTGGTTCTCTCTAGATACTGTTCCCAAATGCGCTTGAAGTGTTCCATAAGGACCAACGACCAAAGCAGGCTACGAAACCACCCACGAACTATACCCCGTGCGTGCGTGCCGGTGAGAAACCACCCCCCCGCCGGAGTAGGTGCCTCTGGCGTGTGGGCGGCAGCCATGTCCGGCTCTGCCCCTGTGGCCCTCCGTAACTGCCACCTTCCCTAATGGACGCATGCGTGCCTTCTAAAATGAAACAGGCCTGCTGAAAACGCCCCCGCGCTGTCTCAGGAACGCCCAGAAGCTGTCCGGGGGGCACTCTCCCAGACGGCCCCTCCCCGCCAGCTGCAGCGCGCCGCGACCGGGAGCCACCCTGGAGGCCAGTCTTCCAAGTGTCCCCCAGGCAGAAGGGGCCAACCGTGAACACTGACCTGCTGCCACACTATAAAACTGGGGGATTCTCTTGTGCTTAGCATAAACATGCAGTTATTTTAAAAATGGGATGGGGTTATTAAGCAAAAATATCTTCCCAGTGCAGTATCTTTCCTGAAATGACTTCTGGGAGAAGCTTCCACTTCGCTCCCAAGAGCTCAGCTTGGTGAGATGGGGTTCCTTGGCTGCTTCTCCGCAGCTGGCCTGGACACTTGGAAGAATTAAGTGAACACAGTCTCTCTCCCGCGAGGAGCCCCTTCGTCGGCGACCCTCCACATCAGCAGCCCCCGGCACGCTGAAACTGCTGAGCAGCGCTGCTCTCTGCCCCGGTCCCGGGGCTGGAACGCCGTCTGCCACCCCAGTACCGGGGTCCCCCTGACGTGTGCCCTTCCTGAAACGTGTCTCGACGCTCACAGGGGCACCCTCGCCCCTCTGATGGCTCCTGCGGGAACCTCGCTCTGCTAGGAGTTTGCACACGTGGAAGTGTGAGGCTGAGCAAAAAGGACATAATGTCGGTGACAAAGTCTCCTTCTCCACACCCATGAGTAAACATTGTCCCCGGACATGAGGCCAAAAGGAAGTTTGCTTTGGCCCTTCTGACGCTTGCTAGCGGGGACTGGTCCCCATGTTTAATTTAAAGGAGAAGTCGTAAATGTAGACTAGCTGTACAGATTCCAACAAAAAGGCCATAAAAGACTCAGGGTCCAGGAAGCCTGGAGAGTCACTCGTGGCCCTCGGGTCACAGCGTCAGTGCTGTGACTGTCCGTAAGGGCTGACCCGACCCCACGCCCAAGGGGCTGCGGAGCGTACTGGCAGTGGGGGTCCTCAGGGGGAACCCCAGGCCTGCGGGGCTGCCCCCTCCCCCCTCCCCTCGAAACGGGATCATCAGGGCCAGATGGCCGGGAATGGGGGGGCTCGCACACCACCTGAGCGGACGGCAGCTTCTCCGAGCTGCTCCTGCGGTTTTGACGCTACTTCTGCAGTGAAGTCGTGGTCTCTAAGAGGAAGGACCAGCACCGCACGCTTGGGAAACCGGTCCGGAGCTGACAGGGAGCGCGCCCGAGACCCGAGGGCCCAGGCTGCGCGCCCCGTCCGACTGGCACCCCCGAGGACGAGGTCGTAAGGAGCGGCTCTCCCCTGGGCCCGCAGAGCGGCCCGTGAGCGACGCCCTTGTTCTCAAAAGCGTGACGCAGTGCTAGTGTTACGGGGGCGTGCGCCTGACCCGCTTCAGAGGAAGAAGCACCGGGCAACTCCGCAAACGTACCAACAGCTGACGGCGGGAACCCGGCTTCGGGTGGCGTGTGACGCGCAGTCCACGGGACATGCCGCGGGCTGCTCTGCGGGGGCTCCAGGAGCCCTGGTGCCGGCGCAGGCAGCTCTCACCGCAGGTGGGACGAAAGGGAGGCCGCGCAGACACCCACCTGGCACCTGGCACCTGGACCCGGCGGACACGGCCATGGGCCAGGCAGTGTGCGGTGAGGCGCGGCACGGGGCTGAGAGGCCCCCCAGGCAGAGCTGCAGGAGGTGGCCACACGGTGGCCCCAGGACGGGCCGCCAGGGCGGCAGGAGCGGCCCCCCAGGATCCCCGGGAGAAAAGCAGCAGGCCCGGAGAGGAGGAGGGGAGGCGGGCACGGTGCTTGCTGGACCGAGCAGCACGGACTCGGACTCTGTGCTTCGGGAAGGGGAACCTGGGGGCACGGACACGGAGGAGGGAGGGACTGGAGGGGGTCTGAGACCTGAACGGGAAGAGGCTCGAACCGGCACGGGGACGAGCGGAGAACACGGGACTGGCAACGGGAGGCACGGGTCTTAGCAAAACCACCGCCGCATTCGGACGGTCCTCGGCCGAGGCAGCAGGACAGTCCCAGGGCCGATCGATCGCACAGCTCGCTGGCTTTGACGGCACAGCGCGTCTGAGAGCAGAGCTCGGAGCCGCCCGTCCGCGCGCCCGCACCTTCACTCTCCCAGGCCTGCAGCTGGTCGCGGTCCCGGGTCGCGCTGCCGAGCACCTCCCGGGGCACAGGCTCCATCCGCGCGTCCACCTTCTCCAGCTGGGAGCACTGGCCAGACCCTTCCGTGGCCTTTCGGAAAAAGATGTTCAGCTCCTCGAAGTTCATGGCCTGGAGCTCTGCGTAGAGTTCCGCCTGCTGGGCCTCTGCCAGCTCATCCCAGAACTGCAGCAGGTGCTCCTGCCCAGCCTGGGACAACCTGAGTTTGAGGTCATTGACATTCATGATGCTGTGGGTGCCCTGCTTTGTGAAGACGGGGGGTGATTTCCGCACCTGTAAACCTGCAAGAGAAAAGGACCAACGGAGGGTCAAAGTGCAGCCTCGAGACCTGACGGGCTTTTCTCACTGAAAACGACACAGGCAAACACCTGGAGGGTAAGACGTGGGCGTCCGCCTTCCCATCACGAGCCCCGCGAGGTGTCACAGCTGCGAGGCAGCACGCAGAATTACCGGCGGGGCACTGCACCCAGTCCGTCGCCTACACGGTCCCGCTCAGCCTCAACAACGCTGTGACGTGGGTCCTCCTGTTGTGTCCGCCGTCGGTGGGCTGCGCGGGACGTGGGCACAGACGGACTGATTCCCGGGCCCGCCCGCCACCCCATGCAGTCCGCTCCCCCCTGCGCGCCTCCTCCGACCACTAAGCTACCCCGGAAGACCCTCGGGCAGCCTCAGTCTCAGGCGGTCTTTTTTCTTCCCTGGAGGGGAAGCCTCGGGCGCAGCAGCCGCAGGGCGGCCCGTGCTCGGCCTGCCGGGGGAAAGCACGAAGGCCAATGCCGCCACGGCCAGGGCGCCAAAGCCGCGGGTGACTGGGAAGGTGGCTGGGGAATGAGCAGAGGCCTCCTCCAGCAGGGCCCTGCGGTCGAGGCGGGGGTGCGGGTGGTGGGAAGCTGGGGGGAACTCGGAGCAGCCAGTGTGCTGGTCGGAGGCAGGTTGGCGGGGGGAAGGCGATCACGAAGGCCGGAGGGGAGCCAGCCGGCTGTCACGGAACAACCGAACTGTCTCCGCAAGGGATGACACGGCTCCATGAGGGGGCAACGTGGTTCTCGGCGGACCTGGAGGACTGGGTCACAGGCCCAGGGTGGGCGAGAGGACCACGGGTGTCAAGCAGAGCTGACTCCAGGCAGGGCCCCCGCACTGAGGTGGGGATGCGCCGGGCAGACGCAGACGTAGGGAGGTATGAGCGGAGAGGGAGGCTCGATCTCCACTGCGGGTCGCGGTCAGTCTGAGACCAGCGTTAGACATCCAAAGGGAAGTGCTAACAAGACGCAAAACGCAGGCGTCTGCAGTTCAGAGGTCACCGGCAT
Source organism: Glossophaga mutica (assembly GCA_039655065.1). Lineage (NCBI taxonomy): Eukaryota > Metazoa > Chordata > Mammalia > Chiroptera > Phyllostomidae > Glossophaga > Glossophaga mutica. The sequence continues at coordinate 53,480,381 of CM077316.1, forward strand.
ACAAGACCCGAGTCAAGGGCTCAGTGGGATCCCCAGGAGGGCGGCCAGCAGACCAGGCTGGGGGCTCGCTGAGATATCAAAGTCGTTTCCGTTGGCATACGTGGGTTTCAGAAGACAGGATGCCGATACTGAATTTTAAAAGCATACCATGTGCCCTGGCTGGTGTAGCTCAGTGGACTGAGAACCAACCAACAGGTCACAGGTTCGATTCCCAGTCAGGGCACTTGCCTGGGTTGTGGGCCAGGTCCCCAGTAGGGGGCGCATGAGAGGCAACCACATATTGATGTTTCTTCTCTCCCTCTCTTTCTCCCTCCCTTCCCCTGTCTCTAAAAATAAACACTATCTTTAAAAAAATAAAATAAAAAATACACCATGTTAAAGGGGCAGCTGAGAGACACAGGTTCCTATGAAACAATTTTCTAAGCAACTGGGGAGACCTGAGAACAGGAATCCCGGTCCCTCCGTGGTCCCTCCCCACCCGTGGGGACGCCACCCAAGCAGTGTCACCTCCCTGAGCCCCCTTGCTCCCGCAGGGGACACTGCCCGACAGCCCACGGGGCTGAGTGCTCAGGGGGCGGACACGTAGCATTATCCCACTTTAAGCTCCAAGCTGACCTTTTCCGAAAAGCCGCTCGCTCAACACCCTCCCCCCTCCATCTTCGGGCGAGAAAACCAGTCCGAGCAAATAAGGCGGCGACTGGTCGGCCCGGCCTCGCCCTCGCGGCGGCAACAACGACGAGTGTGTGACTTTCTCGGGCAGCACCCTGGCCCCTGACTCCGGTGAGCGGCGGGCGCGAGGACAGCATCCGACGACGACGACAAACCCGGCATCACCGCCTCCGTGCGTCTCGCACCCCGGGCGCCGCTCTGACCCGCCCGCCGAGGCCACCCCAGTCGTCCCCGGAGCAGCACGTCCTGCCCCGCACGCGACAGCGCCACCCCTGCGACCGGCGGGCCCGGCCCACCCACCACGTGTCCGGAGCCCTCCCGTCCCCGCGCCCGGCCGCCCTCCGCCGTCCCCAGGGGTGCCCGACGCCGCGCCGCTGTCACGTCCCGCTGGCACCCCCGCCCCCGGGGCGCCGCCCTCGGAACCGCTGTCACTCCCCGGGGCCCGGCCCATCCGTGCCCGCCACCCCGTCCCCCGGAGCCCCCGCTGGCCTAACTGCCGCCTGGCCCCGGCCCCGTCCACGTGCGACCAGCGCTGGCTCCACACCCCGCCCTCGGCCCCCGGCTGGCCGCCGGTCCCCGCCCCACACCTTGTCCCCGCTCGTCCCTCCGGCGATGCGGCTTTCACCGCACGACCTCTCCGCGGCGGCGTCGGCTGGGCTCGGCTCCGGGCCCGCGCCGCTGGCATTTATACCGCGGTCCGGACGGGCGGCGCGCCGGGGGCCGGGCCGGGGGCCGGGCCGGGGGCCGGGCGGGGAGCGCCGCCCGCCAGCCCGCCCCTCAGGCGGCGGACTGCGGCCCCGCGGAGGAAGAAGCGCGCACGGACACGTCAGCGCCGCGAGCGCGGGGCGCGGCCTGCGCTCCGGGGGCGGGGCCTCGGCGCGGGGCGGGGCCGCGAACGTCATTCGTCCTCCCGGCCAATGCGGGCGGCGCTGGGCTTCCGTCACGCACGGCCCCGCCCACGCGCCCCAGCCCCGAAGGCCGCCCTCCTGGTGCCAGCGCGCCGCTGCTGCGCCCGCGGCACCCGCACTCGGGTTCCCAGGCGGGCCACGGCCCCGGGCGCGCGTCCGGACGCCTGCGCGGCGGTTGCGAAAGACCCGGGTTTCTCGGCCAAGATTCCTGCCGGCGGGCCTCACCCTTGGACCGCGGGCTCCACTCCTCCGGGCGCCCGCAGCGCCCTTCCGGCCAGTCTGGAGGTTTTAGAAGGTCCTGAGCGTGAGGCCAGGCCCCTTTGCTTTTGCAAAACAGGCACGGGGAGACATGGCCTGGAAGCGCAGGGATTAGGTAAATTGAGGCGGTGAGAGCAAGCCCGGGGTCCGCTCAGGGTGACTGTGGCCTTCCCCTCCCTGGGATCGGGCTGAGTGACCCCGAGGCCACCGAGGGCCTGTGTTTTAGCTCCGGTGTGCGCCACCAGCTTGTCACGGCCTCGTGCAGGTGCATGTGCCGGCGCGGGCTCAGCAGTCGGCCCTTAGAACCGTCGGTTCCGTGCGAAGTTGGGTTGCACTTTGCACAGTTCTGCAAGAAGTCCAGGATGCTGAAACACCATTGAATTAACGTGATGCATGAAGAATTCCAGGCATTCAGGTGCCTTTCTTCCTTCCTGAGTGCAAGCGACCTTTAAATGTCCTTTGTGAGTTGCAGAAGCAGCCACTGCATTACGAAACAGAACAATTCACCGGGCTGAGTCCTGTTGGACTCAGGCCTACATTCAGGAGGTTGAACACGCTCATCTCTCACAACCCCAGAGCTTCACCCATGTAGCTATGCATTTGACAGCTGTCTGGGGTGTGGTTCAGCGCCCAGATCTGCAGATTTCGAGTTTCACTATTGCTGGGGTCTCTGGCAAGTTAATGAACTCTCGGGCATCGATTTTCTCATCTATACAATTTTTTAAAATGCCCTTGCCATGACTGACGTGGCTCAATAGGTTGGGCATCATCCGGCAAAGTGAAAGGTCGCCGGTTCGATTCCCAGTCAGGGCACATGCCTGGTCAGGGCTGCATGTGAGAGGCAGCAGATGGGTGTTTCTGCCTCACATGATGTGTCCCTCCCCCTTTCCCCCACCCTTCCCCCCTCTCTAAAACAAACAAACAAACAAAAACACCTTAAGGTTGTTCTGAGGATTAAGCCGGGAAACACAAGTAACAAGTATAGAATAGGATAAATACTAAATAAACCCTAATTTTGGATATTTGATACGTGAGCGCCTCCTCTCTCGGCCCTGTTGCAGCTCCTGGGCACCGCGACGCGCCTCCCGAGGTCCGGAAAGCCTCCTGTTGTCGGGGTCCCTGACATCACGGGGGTGTTCCTCTCCAACCTCCCATGACATCTGAGAGAACCGTGCCAATCGGTGCCACCGGGTCCCGCCCTGTGCAGACCTGGGGCCTGCCCACCGTGTCCTCAGGCATTGCACTGTCGACTCCGATGTAGGGAAGAGTTTAAGACCATCGCTTTCTAAAAATATACTGATGGTTACTCTTCAACATTCCAACTCCTTGAGAGAGAAATATACGAGGGCTGGGAAAAACTCAACTGCGGGACACAGACTCAAAGTCGTACAGCCCTTACAGGGAGTGTGTCCTTCAACCTCGACAAACTCTGTCTCCCCCTCTCTGAAGCGAGGGCAATGCCTCCTTCGCACGGGCGGGCGCAGTGACAGTTCATGAGAAGGAGCCTAAGGCAGGGCCCAGAGAGCTGTGGGCGTTCGTCACTCCCAGGAGAGTGAACAAATAAAGAGCAAAATCTTTGTAAAGAGTTGAGAAAAAAGGGAGAATCGGGGTCTAGCACAGGTGTTTGCAATGAACTATGATGAAATCGAATTTTTTACTTTTACCCTTTTTACTTTTTCCCCCCTCGTTCCAAGGCATAAGAAGGGCTGTCATCTCTTGCCAGATAAATACCTAAACACTTCTCATACCAAAGATTTATTTCTACCCTTTAAAGCCCTTTTTATCCACACGGCTGGATGCTCCCCCTGGTCGGGACTATTCAGTAGCAGACTGAACGTATCGACGGCTGCAGCTGGACAAGGGAAATCTCGTGAGGCTTCAGAACAAGAAAGAGTGAGGAGAACAATCCCGATTTCCAAATGACAGGAGCAGGTACCTAGAGAACCAATACGACTAACTCCAACCGTGGAAATCAGCGATGAGACTCAGTCAAGGATGTCAGCAAGGCAGCAGGCACACGCAGGACAGACAGGAGTTCTTATGTACACACGCAGTAAACTACTTAGAAGACACGACATACAGAAAATCCCATTTACAACAGCAGCAGAGAAAAATAAATAATGCAGTGTGAACCTCACACGCAATGTGCAAACCCCACTGAGGAAAACTGTAAAACGCTCCTGCAGAAGATACTTCATCAAATGGAAACACACCCCCAGTTAATTTATAAATTGCACTCCTTGTTAAATCAGAAATGTGTAAGTTAGCCAAGTTGATCCTAAAGTGGTCTTGGAAAAAGAAACTTGGAAGAATGGCTAGGAAAACACTGGGGAAAAAGTCGAGCTACAAAAGAAGCCTGCCTATCAGATCCTAAAATATGCTAAGAAGCTTCTGCAATTAAAACAACGTGGGACCCGCAAGTGACTAGTGGAACACACCGGATGGTCCGAGGCAGGCCCGAGGCCTGTCTGGCAAAGGATGCACCTCAGACCACCGGAGCGAAAAATGGACTTTTACTGTAGCAAGTGGGACGACGGGGTAGCCACCTGGAACGAGATGAAACGAGACCCATGCTTCACACTATTCACAAGAATAAACTTCACACGCAACAGAGATGGAGGCGTAACGTAAGAAATCACACAAGTACTGGAAGGAAACAAGTAATACTATATGTAACTACCAAAACGTGAAAGAGAGAGAGGGACTGAAACCTTCTACCAAGCGTCTTTCAGGAAAAGGTGTTAAAGGAAAAGAGCAAAGTGCACATGAGTATTCGTAGAGAAACACAGGGACATTGGAAAAATACGCATATCTCTGTGCCTCTCCAGGGAGAAGGAAAAAATAAATAAGTAAAACACAAAAACACAGGAAGGACAGACCAGACATCTCAGCTTCTGAAAGGACCCAGGTTACTTCCCAGAAGCGCGTTCCCTCTCCAGAGTCCGGCTGAGCTCAGGGCTGGGGTCAAGGCTGGGCCTGAGCACGCATGAGGTCACTGTTTCCAGACGGGCGGGTCGGGTGGGGGCCGGGCTTTGACTGCCGAAGTCACGGCACCTCAAGCTCCCGGGGGATCGCCGCCCCTCCCACACTCCAGACGCCCTGCAGCCCAGCGTGCGTTTCGAAATGTTGCGAAATAACGAATACACCCTGTTAAATGTTGGGTTTTATTTTGGCTAAACTGCAGCCCCTTGAAACTGACTACCCCGTCCCTCCTTACTTGCAGTTTTGATATTCACGGTTTCGGTTACCCACAGTCAAAAACTACCCAGTGGAAAACTTCAAAAACAAACAGTTCCTGATTTCACGCCGAGGGCTGTTCTAAGTAGTGTGATGAAAGCTCGCACAGCCCCGCCGGGTCCCGCCCAGGACGTGAGTCACGCCTGTGTCCAGCTCGTCCACGCTGCTAGCGCTGCCCGCCTGTTCGCCCTCAGGAGCCGTCTTGCTTGGAGGATGCCCTGTCTTGGCATCTCAGGGCTTGCGTTCAGGCCGCCTTCACTTCACGTAACAAGGGCCCCCCAGAGCAGGAGGACCGGCAACAGCGTTTCCGGTCTGCCAGTGAGAAGCTGCAGGGGCTCCTGGTGGGGGGTCCAAACCTTCGGCTTCTCTGGGCTGCACTGGAAGAACGAGAGTTGTCTAGGACCGACACAGTCCCGGTTTGGCGTTGGGCCGCATTCGTAGCCATCCTGGGCCGCATGTGGCCCGTGGGCTGCGGGTGGGCACCCCTGTGTCCTGGTGAAAAGGCATGTGCAGGCGAGAACGGTTCAGACGGCGTTCAGCTGCATCTGCGGTTTCAGGCACCCACTGAGGGTCTTGGAGTTTATCCCCCACAGACAAAGCGGGGGTGGCTGGAGCTTAGGAAGAGTATAATGAACAGAACGGACTGAACCAGGGAGAAAGGAGGTAAGCGTGACAGCGTGTGATGGTCACAGAGACAACGGCCTCGGGCCTCCCCACTGAGCGTTCGTTCATGGGTGGGAGAGCGGGCTTCCACTCCAGGGCTGTAGGCCCGCCCGAGGTCCTCCCGGCCACGGCCCCGAGCTCGTAGATAAGAAAACAAGATCTCCCCAAAGCGAAGGGGCTCATCTGAGAACCAACCAGGGGTGTAAGGCGGGGAGCCCGAGGAGCAGTCGGCCGCCGGTCGCCGAGGAATTCCTCGTCCCGGCTCCGACGCTCCGTGGCGTGTCTGCGGGGAAACCCCTTGGAGACAGCCCGGAACGGTGTCCGACCCTCACGTCAGCACGACAGCGCCGGATCGCAAGGCAAGCCCGCATCCTCACCCCCCTGGCACATTCAGGCTCCGCATCTGCTCAGCTGCGTGGCCGCCCACAGCCTGGCCTTGGCTGCCTGGGAAGGGCACTGTATGTGGGTTCATTTTGCATTTTCTGCCCTGTGCTCCTCAGCTCAGTACTAATGGCACGCAGGGGCTATTGCTGGACACCCCTCTGGTCACCTGCTCCTCCTCTGAACCTGCAGGGGACGAGACTCGCTCGGTGTGCCAGGCCCTCGGACGTGCTTCCTTCCAGGCCCCACTCCGCGCCACTCCCTACGAAGAGGAGGCCCAGCACCGCCACGCACGTCCGGCGGTGCCGGCTGCCTTGGCATTGAAACTGAGCCACAAGGACGCAGCTGCTGGGCACTGGTGTCCCGCGTCCCTTGCCCAGCGGCGCTCCCTTCTGCCTTGACTGCTCAGCACGGGAGGCGAGACCTGGCCCCCGCAGGCAGAGCGTGAGTCTGGTCCTGGCCCCGAGTCACCAGGTGACTGGCCCTGGACAAGTTCATCAGTGTCCCTTGCAGTCCTGCGTTTCCCCACCCGTGGAATGGGGGCAATAACAGGACCTGCCTACTAGGGCTGCTTGGGGGTGAACATTGTTAAAGTGCTTGGACCAGTTCTGACTCAGAATAAGAAAAATAACATGAACTGAACTGTGGGGTGTCAGGGATTAGACACAGAACGAGTGACTAAGAGGAACCCCAGGACCCGCCTTGGGGAGGGGCGGGTCCCCTCCCCTTGGGTGTGGGCTGGACCGGTGACGTGCTGCTCGCTCGGAGCCAGGACCGGACATCAGCCCCGAGGGCGCCGTGCCAGGCTCCAGACGGCCCCCGGCCAGGGCCCGTGGAAGGGGCTCCGCGCCGCCTCTCGGGGCCGCGCGTGGCCTCCGGCAGACAAGCCTGAAGCCCTGACCCTGGCAGCACCGCGGCCGGAGGAAGGCAGTCCTGCCACCAGCCCGAGGGAGCGGGCCCGGGAGCGCTCCTCCCGCCAAGCGTCGGATGAGGGTGCAGCCCAGCGTTCGCCTCGCCCGAGTCCAGCGAGGCCCCGAGCTGGGGCCCGGCGGGCAGCAGACGGGGCCGGAGAGAAGCACGGCGGCTCCGACTGCCCTCGCTCTGCACCCGTCCCCTCGCCCCACCCCGGGGCCAGGCACCTCTGGGACGGAGCCTTCTGCTCCTCTCACGGGGACAGCAGAACCGGGAAGAACGCCCACGGTGCCCACCGCCGGACACACCCACCCCCCGGCGCCGCGCTCTCCCGGGCCTGTCTCCCCCAGTGCCTCCCAGTGCCCGGAGGTCCCATCCCCGTCCCTGCGGGCTACACCCCGCCCCGCCCCGCCTGCTCGCTGCGGTACTTGTCCCCAGGCTGGCCGGCCTTTACTGACCTCCTGCTCTGTTCCCGGTCCACCCCCACCCGCCGAGAGCCCCCTCAGCACTCTGCCGACCCCGGGCGCCTCCGTCCTCAGGCCAGAAGCCCTGAAGCCATCCTCAGCACTGTCTCTCTTGCCGGATCCAACCTCCAGGAAGTCCCACGGGCTCCGTCTTTGGAGCGTACCGGAACCATGTCTTCTGCCACCCCGGTGACAGCAGCCGCCTCCCAGCAGGCCGCCCTGCTTCGGCCGCGGCCCCTGTCCTGGCCACGCTCAGGGCCTCCGCCAGCTTCCAGGAGCTCCGCCGCCACCCCAGCCACCTGCTCCCCCCTCCACGGCCACGGCGGCTCCTCACTCCGCTGCCCCAAAACGGGGCCCGGCGGGAACCTCCCCCGCCCCTCGCCCTGCCCTCCAGGTCCTGCCCTGGTCCACCAGATGCCGGCCGCCTGGAACTTCGAACTTGTCCAGAGCACTTTCCTGCCCCTGCCCCTGCCCCTGGGATGCGGGGCAGCGACGGAGAGCTGACATCCCAGACCGCACGCCACCGGGCCCCAGCCCCCCCCCCCCGCCCCCAACGTGACGAGGTGGCGGCAACGGCTCCCCGGCACCGGCACAGAGGACCCCCCGGGCGCGGCGGCTGCAACCGCGGGCTCCGTACACACTTTCTGAACCCCCAGGGGCTGGGAGGGACCTCCTGACTCACTGACGCCACACCCGGCCCCGCGGAGCTCCCTTCCCACCCACGAGTCTTCGTCTTCGATGTGACGAGACGTTCAGGGGTTTGCTCAGGAGCCTGCGACCTTTCTGGCGCTTCACCCAGGCTCGACTGCGTTGGTCTTGGCCATCAAGACTGTTTTTAAAAGAGATTCTGGGATCTTCTCCAGACAGAAAAAAGAATGGCTTTAGTTAAAATGTATTCCCAGCAGTTACAATAAAAGTGATAAAATACAAACAGACCACCCAGGACTGGAACAATTCCTTCTTTTTAAAAAAGATTTTATTTATTTATTTTTAGAGAAAGGGGAAGGGAAGGAGAAAGAGAGGGGGAGAGACATCACTGTGTGGTTGGTTGCCTCTGGTGCGCCCCCCACCGGGGACCTGGCCCACAACCCAGGCATGTGCCCTGAGTGGGAATCAAACCGGTGACCCTGTGGTTCGCAGGCCAGCACTCAATCCACTGAGCCCCACCAGCCAGGGCGGGGTCAATCCTTTTGACTGAAATGAACACATCGGCCCCCTCCCATCCCCAGAACCCCTCTTTAAATGACTGGTCAGCACTCACTTTACCCAAAGGCCCAAACTGCTGCCCTGCACTGCCCCCGCCACCAGAGACAAATTCTGTCTAGAGCTACAAAAGGCAGCTTTAAGGTTGTGATTTTTTGCACTCTGTAGTGGACTCACCAAAACTCTGACACAATTGGGGTTCCCCTGGTTTCCTGCTCAGAGCTTCTATCTAGGGTGTTAATAACGCCAGGTAGAATTTTTTAACAGGGTGCCTGTTTCACTACAGCAATGTCTTTGGATAGGACTCGACAATGTGATCTGCAATACGAGTTCCTTGGAGCAGAGCGAGCAGGTGGCAGGTATACCCAGCAGGGGGTCGGCACCTGCCCTGTTCCATGGTGGCCCTGGAGCTGGTCACTGTACTTGGTCTCTCTACTTGCCCTCCACTGAGAACCTTCCCACACGCTGTGCTGCAGCTGCTCAGGAATTTGATGGGCTGACCTTTGAACTTGGGCAGCAGGGGGTCTGATGTCACAGTCAAAGTCCACTCACGTGCATTTCCGTCTGCCCTTGAAAAACAAAACCAGTGCCCCAGGTCAGGTTGCTGGACCTGGCTGGACGACATTGGGATTTTGCCCGGCGCTGCGGCCTGTCTGTGCGGAGTGCTGCCCCCGGGGCAAGTCTACGAGGCCTCGCCGACTGTGAAATGCAAGCAGAGAGAGGCTGACGGCCTGAAGAGCGGGCTCCTCTGGGGACAGGCCATGGGGGGTCAGGCGCACAGCTGCACCCCTGGCTCGACCAACGGATGGCTCCAGGAACCGGGCTGCGCCTGCGCCCACAGTGAGTCAGTCTGCAAATCGGCTTCCGTCCCCAGGTACCAACCCTCGCTCGCCAGGCGACACGGTCACAGGCTGTGAGCAGAACCAGGGCTCCTGCCCCAGGGAAGGAGAAGGTCTGTTAGAGCCCTGGACGAAAACCTCGCCCAAGTCCCCCCTTGGCCTGACAGGGAAGCTGAACCGAAGTCAACTTTACCAGAGTCATTTCACGGGAAGTACAAGTTCGACGGCTGCAGGACTCACTTCTGCCCACAACAGCGAAGAGAACAGAAAATGCAGGTCGTGGCTAACCAGTCCATGACAGCTGTAAGAAGTTAAGGGAAACTACGGTAGCCAGTAACACAGGAGAAAAAGCAAAAAGGCTTCTCGAGCTTCTCTGGATGCCCGCGTTGAGTCGACGCCCTTCCCACCCCTGCAAGGAGAAATGAGCTTTCCGCCCGTGCCCTGGCGAGAAACCAAAGCTGTGGCTTCGCCTGGACACCCTGCTGTTGGGGAGCCCGGTCGGACAGACCGGGCCCCACTCCCACCCGGCCAGGGACGTGGAGGAACCTGCCGCGGGCCGCCAGGAGGGCCGGGCCCCGGGGAGAGGGCAGCTGCCGCCCTGGGCCCGGTGCACGCGCTGAGTCACCGTTTCACGACGCACACGCGATGACTGGTACCAACGTGGGCACCACGGCGTGCCGCGCCGAGCAGCTTGTGCAAGTCGTGGAAGTCACGCGAGGAAGCCGCACACACGCAGCCCGTCACTTCCTCCTCCTGCGCCTGCGTCACCTCTGTGACTCTCACGCCCACGGTGGTGTCTGGCCATCACTGTCTCGGACCCTAGTGACGTGGCCTTTTGGGCGGGCAAGCGGCCCTGATGCTCTGTCCACAGAGGCACTGGGAGGAATTCAGCCCCGAAAAGAGGCAGGAAAAGGAAAAGGACCCGCCCCCTCACCCTGCCCCTCTCTGTCCACGGGGCACCAACCACGGCTGCAAGAGACCGGGCCGATCTCGGGGCCAGCCCCGCAGCTGCCTCCTGCGCCTCCCTCCGGCAGGAGTGGGGACGGCTGTGTCCCAACTGCGGACAGGCACCTGGACGTGTGCGTGGCGGCCATTCTGAGCGGCCAGGAGCACAGGGGTGCAGCTTGGTCGGGGCGACGGCATCGCCTGCTGTCACTAGGCCACTGGCCTCCGAGGCCACGTGCGGCCAAGACACAGCTGGGCGCCCGTGACTCGGTGTCAGGGGACACGGTCCCACCCAAGCCCCCCGTAGGGCTGCCAGAGGCCCGGCCCGCCCTCACGTTCCCTCCCTCCCTCACCTGCCAAGGAGCAGAGCCGACCGACCCCCTGGGAATGGAACCGGCAGCCGTGAGCTTGGCCGTGAGCGCCCTGCACCAGCGGGGGTCAGGCAGCGTGTCGCCACCGGGCACCGGCCTGCGCTCTCCGGTCCCCCGACCCGTGGACAGTGCCCTCCTGCCCACCTTCCACGATGAGATTCAGAAGCGGGAGGGGAGGGTTCCCTCTTTGGCGTCCTCATGGCCGGGGCAGAAATGGCGCGGCATTCCTGCTGTATTATGTCTTTCTGCTGTGACCTCGGAAAGGCGGCCGCTCTGAAAGGCCTCACATGCCACGAGGGGACAGAGAAGTGCCCCCCAGTGTGAGGGAAGCCTAGCAGACGGCCCAAGGTGTGGAGGGGAGACCTGGGTCTGGAATGCTCCTTGAAAACACAGGTGGCCGGCTCTCTGCAGACACTGATCGGGGGTGAAGGGGGGTGAAGGGGGGCGAGGAGGAACTTGGGAGCTGCTTCGAATCAGCACCCCAGGCAACTTCTGGGTCAGGAAGGTCTGGGAAACAGCCCTCACCCCGGGGGAGCCCCTGAGCAACCTCTGGAAGTGGAGGGGATTTCAAGCTGCTGGCGCCTGCGCCTTTCCGACGTGCAGAAAGAACGGACACTCGCTACGCTCATCGGGCGGAGGAAGCAAGGGAGAAGCAAACGGGAGGCGCGTGGCCACCCGCTTCAGGTGGCGGGGCACTGCCGTTGGGGGACCCTCCCAACTCTCTGCGAGCAGGCGTCTGTCCGGGACTCCCGCGCGCCCCCGCGGCGCCTGCCCGCAGCTGCACACAGCCGCCAGCTGGTTCATCCCTGCTGGGCTAAGGACCTGCCTTGACGCTCCCTCCTGCCTCTGCGAACCTCTTGAACCACCGTTTTAACAGTTCGATGCGCAGACCGCGTAAACGCAAGTGACGGCCCAGCATGGGATGCTCTGGGCGCCACACGTGCGCACTGTCTGTGGGGCTCGTCCCTCACCCAAAGCGCACTCCCCCTTGTCCTGAGTGCCACCTTGGAATGGCCGCTGCGGAAACGCGGCTGCGCTCCCTCCCCCTTTCACCGAGCAGCGTCAGGGCTGTCACCGCACAGCAGGGCCCTCTACGGCGGTCCAGTCCTCCGGTCCGGTGCGCGTTTTCCAGCTGGAGCGCGGTCCCGCGCCCCTTGCACCTCCCCTGCCGCAGCTGCCCGTGCAGGCGGCCTGGAGGCTGCGTGATCACGTGCATGTGAGGAGACGACGCCGTGCGTCCTCGACGCCGTGACTGCCGCGCAGGCGCCGCACCTGCTGCGCGAACCTTGGGTCCCAGAAGCCGGCTTCGCTCGGAGGCCACTGCGCATGCGCAGCCGCCCAGCGTGGGGTCCCCGCACCCTGCCGCTCTGCAGCGAGAGGACACGAAGAACCCCAGTGTCTTCGTTGTGAGCAAGTCGCTGGAACAGCGTGTCGCAGCTTTCCAAGGCCGAGGTGCACACTTACACGAAACGCAGAAACAGGTGAAACAAGAGCCGCTCCATCAGGTGTAAGCTTTATTGTGTCACCTTATCTCACACACACACACACACACACACACACACACCGGGAAGCGCATCCAGTGCGTCTTACGGGGAGTCCGTTTACAACACTACTGAACAAGGCAACAGAGGGGACAGGCGTCTCCGCGGAAACCACGCACAGGGACACAGCGCCCGGGCCCCTTAGGTACTCGGGGAAGTGCAAAGAAAAGGTTCAGTGCTGCTCAGCAGGAGAAAAAATGTTAGACTTGACTAGAAATCGGACTTCAGGCTTCCAGAAAGCACCTTCTGGGCAGGGAGCTCACGACACAGCCCCACTGGGGTTCCCCACTGCGCGCGGTGGCCGACAGCGCCACCGCCCGGCGCTGTGCAGGTCGTTCTGGGCCCTGGTGGAAGGGGCCATGGTGGGGAGGGGGTCCCTCAAGGGAGGGGGTCAAGCCGGGAGGGGACACAGTCGCAGCACTGAGCCTTCCCTGCCCCCCTCCACCCACGGAGCGCACCGCTGATCTGGGGCAACCAGGAAGACTAGGCAGGCTCGGGGAAAATCTGCACCCAGGCCGGATGCAGCTGGGAGCACCGGTGGGAATGCGAGATTTCTTCACATCTCAAAGGAATGAAGGAGAAAGGGGAGGACCTGCTGGAGAAGCCCCACGCCGCAGCGAGGCCCCGGCCAGCACCTTCTGGGCGTCGCCAGCGCCCAGAAGTGACCACACCCGGGCCGCATGACCCGACTGGGCTCAGAGCTGTCAGCAACCAATGGCTCCGAGGAGGGCGCAGGCTTCCCAGAAAGGGGCAGAAGAATGAACAATGCCAGTCCCTCCCGGTTTTTCCTTTTATCCAGAACGCGACTTCTTCCCACCACACAAGGCAGTGAAACAACATAAGCTCTTGTGTGCAAAGAGATGAGAGGTCGTCAAGGCAAACAGATCCGTTGCCTCCCTTTGCCTTGACGTGAGGACGCTACACTGGGTCAGGGACACCCGTGGCTGGGGACCGGCCACGGCCGCTTCAGGGCACTGGCAGCGGCTCTGCGCCACGGGGCGCGCCACGCCGGCTGTCACTCGGCCAGCTTCCCGTGAGTCCCAGGATTCATGGGGCCACGGCCACAGCGCGGGAAAGCACGAACAGGGCAAACGTAAAGCACAGATCCCCCTAACGGCAGGAAAAGCGACGGCCGGCACGCGGCGCTGCAGGGAAAGGAGCAGAAACTTCTCTCCAGGAGAACGGAGCTTAGGTGAACGGCGTCCCTCACAGCAGGGCCGTCTCCCCGACGACCGCCTGTCAGATATCAAGTTTCCCGAACGTTTCCTAAAGCAGACGCAGTGAAAACCGCTTTGCCTTTTTAAACATCCCTAGCGCCTGTCAACTGTCCACCACCGTGCGAGCCCCTGGTCCCCGTGCACTCGAACCACCGTCACAAACGAAACCGCGGGGGACGCACGCAATGCGCCCCGGTGTCAGGTGGAAAGGAGCCAACCCCAGACACAACCAGGCTGAATCTGTCACCTTCCCGGGACTTCGGGACTGGACACCCACGTTCCCCTGGAGAAGGCGGCTCGGCCCCCCGGCCCCCCAGGCTGGGGCGGGTCTCTCTGCCGCAGCAGCCAGGGAGTCGGTCCGACCGGCCGGAAAGGGGACCTTCCCCAGGAAGGGAGACTGGCTGGCACCTGGGCCGCAGCGGGACCCAGGCTGCTCCGCGAGTGGCCACGCTCTACAGGCAGCACACGGGCACACCGAGCGCCGGAGCGCCAGGACCAGAAGGGGCCTGACGCTGGAAAGGGAGTGAGACCCAGGGGCACCAGGCCCCCCAGGTCGCCGGCCCCCTACCCGACGTCGTGTCGGGGGGGGTTAAAGTGAGCCCTGTCACGCACAGACAGGCCAACCAAGGGGATTCTGGACTCTCCGCTCTGTGACTCCGGTCAAAGGTCACCGAGAAAAGACAGGTGCAGCGAACGGTCGTCGCCTGGGAAGCTCTCGCCCAAAGCAGTGTCCGTATCTTCCAGGAATCACAAGGCACTTGCTCGAGTCTCACCTCTGCTCACCCGCAGGCTAGGCCGCAACGGGACAGGTCTGCCCCCCCACCCCAACACAGCCCCTGGCGTGACGGGACAGCCCAGGTTCCGGAGCACCCCACCTTCACCCAGAAACATGCTGTTCCAGCTGCTGTCCGTCACTGCGGGGCTGATTTTCACTACGCGACAAGAAGTCGCGCTGCCCAGTGTGACCGAAGAAGTTCTGAGAGATGGGCCTCGCATCACAGTCGAACGGGAGACCCGAGGAGAAGACGATGCCGAGTGCCAGCCGCCGCGTCTGCTGGGACACCCCAGCAAGCCCGGAGCCCGGGGGCCAGGGGTGGGGCCGGGCCCGCGGCAGCATCCCTGCGGTAAACCTGATTGGAGGAGGAACGGAACACAGCAACGTGGACCTTTAAAGCCGCCTCCAAACCCCACGGGGACTGTTGCGCCCTGGCAGGTGGGCGCCGGAGACGAGGCCGCACGAGGCTCACAGACCGCTGGGCTCGGATTCGCTCTGAGGCCGCCGTGGCCCACGGTCCCCCAGGAGGACGACACCGGGGCTGACACGCGGTCTCTGCTGCGGGCTGGGCGGGGGCCCTTCTTCCTCCAGGGCGAGCGAAACCTCGCAGCTGCCCGCCCGCCTGCCCGCCCGCCTGCCCGCCCACAGGGTTGCAGCCGGGAAGGCGCTACCTGCCTGCCGACCTCCTCGAAGGTCTCCAAACCACCAAACGCCCCACAGACGGACCCGCTGACAGGCCTTTCTCTGGCAAGAACGCACCTTGACACCACGAACAACAGAGAAACCAGGGAGAGGGGTGGAAGCACAGACACTGACCTAGGAAGAGAAACTACCTGAGATCACACTTTCCCAGACGGGCAGGGGCTCAGAGACACGGCCCCTCACCTCTGTACCCGACTCCCAACGATTTCTAGGGTTCTCGTAACTTCGGAGGACCTAAATCTCTGTGTATACGTTTCATCCCAGAAGAATCATGAAAGTTGCATCTTTGATAACATTTGGTTGAGGTTTAAGAAAGGTACTAAGACATCTGATAATATGAGAAGAGAAAAGGGGAAATCTACAAATATCATCTTTGGTGGTAACAGGCTAAGAGGAAGAGAATAATTTAAACCACAGGAGGCATCTTTTTCCAACTCTGCGGCTTTAATGTGAAACATCTAACTCAGGAAGTGGTTACTTAGGCCCGTCAAGTACTGGCTCCGCTCCCTGGAAGTCTAGGTAGCATCTTCTGCCCCACGACCCTACCTACAGCGTTACCCCCCACGTACAGCTGCGAGTGCGGAGCAGTGGGAGGAGACACCGACGCCGTCAGACCCAGCGCGGGACGCGCGCTGCCCCTGCGTCGCTGAGCCCGGATGCCCACCCACAGCACGCTCAGGACCCGGTTTCTGGAGGCAGCAGCAGCGGCGGGGGGCTGAGATCCACTCGCTCACCTATGACACTTGCCCTTCGGAAGAATCCCCCTGTGCTGCGCGTCCATCAGGACCCACGGGGGGACCTGGCGTTCAGGCGCCGTGGACGCTGCCCCGCACCCACACATCTGTTCCGGGAGCACGCCAGTCTCAGCCACGCTGGTCACACCCTCCCGAACGGGTATCTGCAAACACGGGAGCTCATCGCCGCTGAAAGGGCCCCACAAACAGCCCCGGCTGTCCCCAGAAGGGCCCACGCTGGGGGCTCGCTACGGAACGTGCCCCTGGGGCCCCGGCCGTGGCCACTCGCACGCCAGCCCCCGCACTCCAACCCTGGCTTCACCGTGAACGGCGAGGAGCCCTGACCACGTGGCAGCTGGCGGGCCCCGCAACGCTGAGCAGTCCCCGTGGGACCAGCAGGGCAGCGGGGCCCTCCTCCCCCACGGGGACTGCGCAGCCCACGCAGGAGGCTGCCAGCAGGGAGAAATAAAAGGCGGCTTCCTCAGGAAAAAACAAATAAATAGCCATTTCATTCAGGTAAGGAAACAAGGAAAAACCCAGAGTCTCTATCCTATTTTGTGTACATACAATCAGTGCTTCGTACAGATTTCCTGAACTTTAACCCCTTACAAACAATCCCCCGAGGTGGGAGGAAGCCTGTGACCAGCTGTGTGCAGGACCTCGCACCCAGCACCTCGCACCCAGCACCCTCCCTCTCACCTGCACAGCTGCACCTCCCGAAACGGCCCTGCCCTCCAAAGCAGGCCACGCGGGACGGGGCCCCTCCGGCTTCACTCTCAGCGAAGGAGGCCAGGGCAGAGGATGGGGGTGGGAGGGAGGGAGGGGCAGCAGCAGGAACAGCAGAGCCCTCGGTCGCTCGCTGTCTTTGTCCCTGGCTGTTCCTCGACCTCCACTGAACATCCTGTCCTCCCTTTTTCCGACCACGTCTGTTTTCTGTGAGAGCAGGCCACACGGCACCGTGGGAAAGCCAACGATGACCACAGCACACTCAGCGGAAAGGGGCTCACGCAGGGTCGAGCGCAGGCGCAGGGAGGGGACGAGCCATGGAGTCCGACCGCTGGGGCAGGCGAGTTCCCCTCGGCCAGAGCCTCCCAGGATGGAGCTGGCTCCCTGCCCCCCCGCCGCTCTCCGTCCCACAGGTGGCGCTCGGAGCACCCACCCCCACTCTGACGGGTGTGACGCCGCAGGGACGTGGGGGTGGGGGCTGAGCAGCTCACAGGACTCCCAGCGGAAGGACCCGCGCAGGTTTCCTCTGACTCGCACCCGCACTCACCTGAGCGCACACACCAGCCAGCAAGCTCTGCAACACCAACACCAGCTTCCTGCCTTAAAAGCCTTAATTCACACGCACGCCGACAGGCTCACTGCGGTTTCCTGAAGGGAGCGCTCGGCGCAGGCCGCCCTGACGCATCCCCGGTGCAGCGTGGGACACGGAAGGTGACACCGCGCACCCAGCACCCACCGTGGACATGCAGGACACGGGAGCACTGCGAGGGCGCCGCCCCGCCCCCCGCCTGCAGCCCAGCAGCCAGCCCGCCTCACGAGCACCCGCCACGACGGCCGTCGGAGCCGCACGCACGAGCCGCCCTGCGCAGGAGCCGCCCCGCGCACCACCCTCCGCAAGGGACCCCAGGGACGGCAGCCAGGCCCGTTCTGCCCAGTGCCTGCACCTGCGCAGGTGACACAAATGTACAAAGTAGCCCCCCGAGGGGTGCCGCTGCCCTCAGGTGAGAATGAGGTGACCCGGGAAATGCAGAGGAGCGCGGGGACGCGTCCGGAGGTCGCTGGCTAAAGCAGGGTCTGGTAGAGGTAGCCCCGCCGGTAGGCGCTCAGCGGGTAGAACGTGGCCACCACGAACTTCCCGTCGAACATCCTCCCCGTCAGCAGCTTCTGAGCCACTTTGGAGTCGCCGGCGTTCGCGTACTCGACGAAGACCTGGAAGGGGAGAGGACACGCTGACCTGTCTCCATCCAGCTGCCTGGGGACAGCACTTCTCCCCCAGTCCCCGCGGGGGCCGGGCTGCTGCCCGCGGAACGTGCTTGGGAGCAGCGAGGTTTCCAGCACGTCCTCGGAACCCAGCTGATTCCGGACCCCGCAACAACCGGGTGGCCACGGACGACCTCCTCCTGCACAGTTCACGCCGGACGGCCACGCGGTGCTGGCTGCCGGCCCAAGAGCATGCCCCAGCGACAGCCAGCACGTCAGGGAGAAACACGGAAGGGAGATGCAGAGGTCGTGCTATAGGAAGGGAGGCGATTTCCTTTTCGGAGCATCTGAACCCCCACCTAAGAGACGAGGAGGAGAAGTGACCCGAAGGGATGTGACCTCTCCGGAATGTCCCCCGTGGACCTGTCGTGCCCCTGGAACCGAGCTGCAGGCACACGGGGGCTTCCCCGGGGAGGCGAGAACGGGCGGTTTGAGAAAACCGATTCCCAGGCTCTCGGCAACCCCCCCCCCCCCCCCCCCCCGCCGCTCGTCCTCCGAGGCCCTGGGCAGCCGTCCGCCCAGTAGGCCCCTCCTCCCCGTGGGCCGGGCCCTGCCGGCCTCGCGGGGCGCACGGTGCTCTGGGGCTCGAAGGGGCCGGCCGTCCCAAGCAGGGGCCTGCTCTGCCTGGCGAGGGGCCCGTTCCGAGAAGTGAGTCGGGGGGGCGGTGCTGGAACCGAGGTGCTGGGACGGAGAACGGGCCACCCACCCCGCAGACCCGGCTCCGGACCTGAAGGGCCTCCTGTTCCCCACGGCAGCACCCTCCGCCCCACAGCTCCTGCCGGACCACCAGCTCGGGCCCGGCCTCAACTGAAACGCCCCTGTTCAGCACACAGCTCTCAAGAGCACTGTAAACAGAACCCCCCTCCGCAGATGAGCTGAGCGCTGTGCCAGCCTGTGCCCCGCCCCCGTCTCCTGCACGTGCTTCTGCGAGGCTGAGGGAGGACTCCAGGCCCGCCCGACCTTCTGGACTTGTAGATAACAGGGAGGGCGGGCTGCTTCTGCCTCGCCCACGCCACAGCCACCGCCAGCCTACACGCTCCTGGCAGAGGGGCGGCCATCCAGTGCTAAAGGGGCCTTCCCGACCACACAGGTCAGGAGGGCTTCTCAGCCGCAGGGTCAGAAGCTCAAAATAAAAGTGCTTCTGAAGGGCCATGCTGTACGGCCCACCAGAGACACGTGACCTGCCTGCAGGCCGCACCTCCACGGTCTCACCTGCCACCCCCGACCCACTCTGAGGTCGCACTGCCCCACCCACCACAAGGCCCCTCCCACCCCTCCCCTCCCCAGCCCAGGGCACCCAATGCCCTTGTCCTTCACCCCGCCATCTCCCCGCGCCTGGGGCACACAGCGGGGGCCCAGTCACACGGCTGAGTGTCAGCCGTGAGGGGCTGGGTGCCTTCCTGACTCCTGACCCTGAAGGGGGAACCGGGTCAGCGCTAGACCAGCACTCACTGTCACTACAGCCAGAGTGAAGCTCCACTGGTTTTCGGTCGCCCCAACCCCCCCTGACGCTGAGCCGTAAGACGAAACAATAATCTCTAACGGGAGAGGGTTTCTCCCACGGGGGCGTGGAGCGGCTGTCAGCGCTGAGGGCAGGCGAGGGCGTCGTTGTGCGGGGCGCCGGGTGCCACTGCGCTCCCCGCAGCGCCCAGCCAGCCCAGCAGGGGGCGCCCAACGTGCAGGGCCAGGGCGTGCAGACTGGGAAATCTCGGGGCGGTGAAACAGGCTCTGTGCTCCGAAAAATGGAAACACCGACGCCAGAAGGAAGGTTTCTCTGCCATGGAGTCTAACTCGGAGCCACAGCTTCTGAAGGAACCCTCGATCCTGCTTCGGCCAGTGCGCGTCACAGAGCGAGGCGAGCGAGGCCCGCGAGGCGAGCTCACGGCCCCTGACTCGCCCTCCTTGGAGCGGAACTGGGCCGAGCTGCCTCCGCGCTGAAGGTGACCCGCATCAGCGCTCCAACCGGTTGGTGCCGCTGCCGACGGTGACTCGGAAGTACACGAGCACTTTGTAAAAGGCGAACGCTGACCCGCAGGACAAACGCACGCCCAGCGCAGAGCTTCGGAGGAGGGGAGGAAACCGGCAGACGCAGCCCCCCAACGACGGCGCCCCAGTCCCGAGCGGTGCGCGTGCCCCTCCGCAGATCGGGAGCATCGCGCAGCGAGTCTCTGCCCCCGGGGACGCCCACTCACCTGTCCGCGGCCAGGGCTCTCCTTGGGGACGAGCAGGGACACCACCGGCCCGAACCTCTGGCACTGCTCTCTGACGTCCTCCACAGCGTCTGCGGAGCAAACACAGCCGCGCCCGCGCGGCGGGTTAGCCAGACCTGTCACTCGCCGCCGCAAGAGCCCACTTCCTGGCACCTTTGAAAACGCGGCTCGAGGATGCTGCGAACCCACTGCGTGCCAGGTTTGCTCTCTGTTTCGACACTCTGGATAGCGAATACATCCAAATGTTCAAAACCCAAATCCAAACCCAAACCCAAACCGAGCGCGACACCGAACCTCGGACCGCCCGAACCTCTGCTGTCCGACAGCTGGGCGGCGAGGCACCCTGTGAGCGGCGGCGTGCCCGTCTCCTACAGCCCAGACGCGACTGCGTTCCCACGCCCTCCGCCGTCACGTCACGCACAGGAGCGTCATGACGACACGCCGGGCAGGCCTCGCCCCCGCCCCCTGCACGCTCCCAAGCTGCCCGTCTGGGGGCGGAGCGGCAGGCCACGTCCGCCCGCACTGGGCGTCGCCGGCAGGCCCAGCGCGCCTCTCGCAGCCAGCCAGCTCCCGACAGCACCCCATGACGGTCACGCGTCCAGTGCGCCGCCCCCGCAGCCTCAGCGAGTGCGTCCCTCCCGCGCCCCCCCGCCCTGCCCGGGGCCGGCACGGTTTCTCCCGAGGTGGCCACGGGTCTCTCCAGCTTTCTCATGGGGGTGGCGTCAAGGTAAGATTCGTTTTACTGCTTCTGAGGTTTGCGGTGAACTTGTAAGAGCCCTTTCAGGTCCAGGAATACTGCTTTTAAAAGTCACCCATGGATTGAGCGTGGGCCTGCGAACCGAAAGATCGCGGTTCGATTCCCAGTCAGGGCACATGCCTGGGTTGCCAGGCCAGTTCCCGTCAGGGGACATACAAGAGGCAACCGCACATTGATGTCTCTCTCCCTCTCTCCTTCCCTTCCCCTCTAAAGATAAATAAATAAAAAATCTAAAAGGAAAAAAAAATCTTAAAAAAAAAAAGTCACCCATGGTTTTTTAAGTTAATTTTTTCCCTCATTCCCACGCGTCTCCCTCCCTGCGCCCCCTTCTCTCCCGCCCCCCGTCCGACCTCTCCCCCACTCCGTGGTGGGTTCTGCTGTTTCCGCGGCGTCACGGTCTTCCCGGGCCTGCAGGCTTCCGTCGGAGGTGGAAGGCTGGAGCCCCGCTTCCTCGCCACCCCCCCACCCCCCGCAAGGCCACAGGACAGCCGTCCCCGCAGGACTTCTCCCTGAACGCACTGACCTGCTCCAAGGTCATTTGACAGTGACCTTCCAATCAGAACAAAGGCCATCACGTGAGACTCTTCAACGCTAAGATCGAACAACGTTTAAACAGCGTATTCGGGAGGAGAAGACAGTGGTGTCACACGGCAAGACGGCAGGCGAAGAGCGGGACGCCCCCTGGGGTTCGCCGGGTGCCCAGGCCTGCCCTGCACCAAGACGGACGCAGCGCCGGGCCGGCCACAGGCACGGCCCGTTCTGGACGAAGAGGCGTCCGAAAAGCCGAGGCTCGCCGCCGTCCCAGATGCCAGGAAATGACCTCGCCTCACTCATTACCAGACCGGGCAGAGCCCAGGGACATCAAGTGACCTGCGCTCACAGGAAGCAGCGGGGAAGCGAGCCCTGTCCGCCAGGGTCTGGGCCCCACAAGGAACCCCGAGCAGCCAGCAGGCGAGTCCGCTCAGCCCCGGGCGCCGGGACCGCTGGGGACAGCACGGGGCTGGCTCTGTCGCCCTCCACCCGGCGCCTGCAACGGCCCGGCCCACCCAGCAAAGGACGGACACCAGGCTGCCCCCTGACCCTCCGGCGCGGTTGCCTCTGGGCTAGAACCCCCTGAACCCACCAGGCTGACGGCTCCCCAGCAAACACCCGTGGGTGCAGCGGCACCCACCAGTGGCCGCCCTCAGCCAGGCCCCTGTGCCCCCCTCCCCCCAGCCCCAGCCCCAGCCAGTGACCGGGGGGCTCAGGTGCTGCTCCGTCCAGACGCGCGGCTCCTCACACCCACCCCCCCGCCTGTCGCCCCGCCTTCAGACCGCCCGAAACTGGTGCCGACCCCAAATGCTATCCCAGCGGGGACAGGGCTAGGCCGGTGAACCCGGGGGGATGTGCCTGGAGACCCAGGTCCCCTCTCTGCACGGGGGGCGCGGCGGGCAGCACTGACCTTCGTACCCCTCCTCGCTCTCCAGGTAGTCGCCGTCCAGCACGTTGAGCAGCCTCAGCACCGGAGTGGGGAGCATCACCAGGTCTTCAATGTGAGGGGCTGCGGGGGGCGGGACGACACTGTCAGGTGGGAGCTCCCCGCACAGACCCGGTGCCCCCTGCAGACGGGCACCCAGGAAACCCCGAGCGCCGCAGGCGACTCACCGAACGGGACGCTGAAGAACGGGCTGCAGAGTGCGGCCTCGGCGGGGACTCGCCGGCGCGGGTCGTCCTGGAGCATGCTGCAGCACAGACAGGGCGAGGCGTCACCGAAAGCAAAGCGCATGTTCGCCACGGCATCCAGCGCGTGGGCACCACCTGCTGAAGCGCGCGTCTGCGAAACGCACAACGCCCTCTGCAGACTCGCCACGGCACACACCTCGGACGTGACGGCAGCAAAATCAAATGCCCAAGGACGGCGACTACAGAACCAGGTAACCGTGACACCCACCAGAACCCAAGGCGAGGGACCACCGCCCCCAGCAGCCAGACCTGCACCCTGCGGGCCCCTCTCTTGGGGGAAGCACAGAGACACGAACCGAGCCGACGAACCGGAGGAAAGAGTAACCCCGCACAGCCAGCAGGTCCCCGCCGAGGAGGGCAAGCCGAAGGAGACGGGCAGCTGACGCTGCAGGGGCTGCGCCTCCGAGCTCCAGGCAGAGGTGAGGGCCCCCCCGCAGGTCCGAAGGGGGAGGGGCGGGGAACCAGGCTGCAGGGCGTTTCTTTTTGTGTTGACTTTTACGCAGAGAAACGCCGATCTTGCGGTCCCACTTATCAGTGCATCGCTGCTTGGTTCTCGTACGTGCCCTGACGGGGGATGGAACCCACGACCTTGGTGTGTGGGGAGGACACTCTAACCAACGCGCTGCCCGGCCAGGGCCAGCTCTAGGACCTCTTCCAGCTGGCCAGCGGAGCTCCCTTCCTGGGCAAAGTCCACAGAAGAAAGCAAGCTTGGGACTAGAATCCACACTGAGGAGGAAGTGGTGAGGGTTGTGGGGGCGAGACAGAGCGAGGGAGGGAGCGAGGGAGCCTGAAAAAGGTGAGGGAGAGGAAGAAGCATCTCAGGGAAAATGAAGAACCACTCCTGCCCAACGCCACACAAAAACACCAGGAGCAGGGGCCCTGCAAAGTATGGCGGGCGACCTCCACGCCACCTTCTGCTGCAAACGCAAGCAAATGCGCTCCACGTAGAGACCAGGTGCACAGGGAGCGCCCTTCTCGGGGGATCGCGTGACAAAGCTGGTGAGGACAGAGCCGGTCAGCGGTGAGAGCTGAAACAGAAGCCATCCCGTAAAGTAGCTAGAAGAGATGCAAGGCGCGTAAACGTAAGACGTAATGTCTTAAGCAGAAGGCAGGAAGGAACAAAATTTTAAAAATAATTAAAAAAAAAAAAAAAACAGATAAAAAGATTCCAGAGGAAGGACGAGGGCCGAAGGCGAGGCGCGGGGCTGGGCCGGCCTGGAGCGCATTTCCCACGACGCCCGGGTGGGTCTGGCAGCGCCGACGCCCCTGAGACCACCGGCCCAAACCGCCAAGACCAAGAAGAGGTGTTCCGGTACCGCCATGGGACTTTTAGAGAAAGACAAAGTCCTTTGGCCGTCTAGATAAGAAGACCAAGGGACTCTTAACATAAAGCAGATATTTTCAAACTTTCGCATCTCCTGGCAGCATAAACTGCTAAAATTCTGCAGCACACCCAAACACTGTATCTTTGCTGATCTGACAAAAAAAATAGGTATGATTTAGATTCGTTCCCAGTGGACGGCTATGGCTGTTGGCGTTGTCGTTTCCGTTTGACATTTTTATTTAGCAAGTGCCCCCGACTAAGGAGTCGGGTGCCACACACTGTAAAAACCCCGGTGGCCCACGGGTGGAGGACAGCTGACGGAAGGACAAGCAGTCCCTCCGACTTGCCCGCAGCAGCGCGTCTGAGACGCGCAGGGACAGGTGGGGGCGTGCCCCGACCAGAGTCGGGACACAAGGGCCGGGCCGGGGCGCGGCCGAGGTCGGACGGCGGCGTCGGAGCAGAGGGAGCAGGGCGCAGAGGCTCCGTGACCGGCCGTGCAGGGGAGGACGGGGAAGCGCGCAGACAGCTGCGGTCAGCCGCGCAGCCAGAGCCTGGCTGTTCCGAGGCCGCTGCGGAGCACCGGGGAGGCAGCGACGAGCGAGGACACGACGCTCGTTCCTGCAGGCCAGGACCGCTGGCACGGAGGAAACGGGCCGCAGGCGTGAACACAGGACACAGCCGGTGGCCCTGAGTCTGCACTGATGGCCGCAGCGCGACCGCCGTCCCCGCGAAAGAGCCAGCAGCAGCAGCAACCACCTGTGCGGACAACTGCCCTGACGCCCAGCCCGTGATGGCCCGGTGCCCCGCCTCCTGAAAGGAAGCGTGCTTCCCAGAGAGCCGGTGGCAACCAGGTCCGGGCAGGAAGGGTGGCGGGTGCCTGGGCACGGCCGTCACCCCCAACAGCAAGGAGGCTGCCCGGCCGGAACAGGGGTCCACAGAGGCCCAGCCATCGGAGCGGACAGGCAGCTCCGACGAGAGAGAGAGCGGCTGCGGCTGGGACACGTCGGTCACGCAGACCGACACACCCTGGACGTGCCTGAGCCCCAGTTTACAGGGGTCGTTCCCCTTCCCGGGGGCGCAGACCCTTTTGGAGGAGGGCAGGGTGTTCGTGCATCTCAAAAACCGGGAACCAGAACAAACACACCTTCCTTTGTGTCTGGTCGACCCGGTGAAGGCCAGACAACAGAGGACAACCGTCCCGCCCGCGGCCCTGACGACGAGTGCTGACAGGTGCTGGCGCGAAAGGCAGAGAGGGCCACCGCCGGCCTGCGAGCAGCACCGCGCTGTCCGCACTCCTGCAGGGCGGCTCTTGGGAAGCCCCGAGCCTCTCCGCGCAGCACGCACCCAGAGGTCCGCGCCCAGCCACAGGCACGGAAGGGGCCCTTTCAGGTAACAGCAGGTTTTAAAGGGACCTTCTCTCTCAGAGGAGCACCTCTCGGCCGTGGCGTGTAAGGATGCACACCTGGGTGACGCCCTACACTGCAAGCAAGCGGGGCCAGCAGCTGCCATCTTCAGGGAGGGAGAAGGGGCAGCCGCGCCGCTCCGTGTCGTGGCCCGAGCAGCAGACACGGCACGTCCCAGGGGTCCACGGAGCAGCACTGCTGTGCTCAGGGTCCGTCCGTCTGTGTGGCCCCACAAACCGCGGTTCCAACAACGTGCCGGACACACTGCCGGAGACACGCAAGAGCCCTGAGAAGCACACCAAGCGCTAACAGGAGAAAGGGGTTTATAGTTTGTGTTTTCCTCATCACGGCTTCCTGCAGCTTCCAAATTCAGTATTAGCTGTGTAAGAAGAGGAGCTACTACTTTAGCCCTGGCGGGTGTGGCTCAGTGGCTGACTGCCGGCCGGCGAACCAGAAGATCGCTGGGTTGCGGGTCAGGGCCCCAGTGGGGGGCACGGGAGAGGCAACCACACGCTGATGCTTCTCTGCTCTCCCTCTCTCCCTTCCCCTCTCTAAAAAAATAAAAACCCTTAAAACAGCCATTATTTAAAAAAGCCCAAACCACAAAGTCAGTACTAGAATTTAGGTGATTTTCCTTCCGAGCGAGAATCCAGTATGTAGTTCCCCCCGCTTTCAGAAAGCCCCCGCTGGCGCACACACCGCAGCAGTTCCAGCGGCGCCGAGCCTGTCGTGGCTGGGCACGGCCTCTTCTCAGTGCGAGACGCCCCGTGTGACGCCCAGTCCACACACCGACGGCTGTCTGCTTACTCTGCCGCACGCAAGGACACGGGACAGGAGGCAGCGCCCCGCATGCACTCTGGCCTGCAGGTGAGAGCCCGCGCCGCAGCCACGGAGAGGGCCCCGCTGCAGGAGGCTGGCTGAAGGACCGGCCTCTAGGCAACACCTCCCCAAGTTCCTGTGAATCTGTAATTACTGCAAATAAAAAGCAAGCAGGAGACTCGCAGGGTCAGAAGCAGAAGCATCTGTTCAGTGCAAGCTGGGGGAAGGGCGCGGCCGTACCTTTTGATGAGGTCTCGGAGGTGGTAGGCTGGGATGGCGGCGTTCACCACCGCTTTACTGGCAAACATGTGGTCGATGATGGCGGAGCTGTTGGCCTAGAGAGAGGGAGGGAAGTCTTCCTTTGGTGACTCCATTCAATCACTGCTTCCTGAGGACCAGGCACTGGTGTCCCGTGAAATGCCACAGAAACCCCGCCTCCCCGACCTCGAGCTCCGAAGGGAGGGGTCCTCGGTCCTCAGCGCCGGGCCCTGCGCGAGCGTGTACCACAGGGACGACCGGAGACGCGGCACCTGAGCGGCCCCGGGAAACCGGAGCTCCGTGTGCGTGCGGAGGGGAGGGTGCGTGGGGCGAGCTGGGGGGGGGCGGCGGAGGCAGCGCAGCTCCAGGGAGAACGAGCTCTCGGGGGGTGAGGCGGCACTTCAAGTGGCTCCACTCACCCTCGACCCCGTGCGCATGACACTGCCCCACGAGCGTGTGGAGGCGTGGGCGGGAGGAGCCACACTAAAGCTCACGGGACACGTGCCACTGGCCCACCGCGCCGAGCACTGGGCGCGTCCTTTCTGTCCCCGACACCCAGTGACACGGACGTGCGCCATCCGCGCCCTCCCTGCGCAGGCAGCCACCAGGCCCGCGGGCTGCCACGGACAGCTCAGTGCGAGCAACAGGCAGCCCCGGGGCCTCCGCTGACAGGCCCCGCAGAGAAGGTGGCGCCAGGTGACCACAATGTCTCCACCTGGGGGCGGACCCTGGGGTCCCGCAGCGTGCGACCTCTGCGCCTCACCACACAGGGCCCGCCTGCCGCCCAGTTCTGCTCGCTCGGGCCCGGGCAGACGCCATCCCGGGGGCCCGGATGGTCAGGGCCAAGGCACGGAGGCCCCGGAGACGGGCTGGCCCGGCTGTCGGGGCGCCGATCCCCCTTGCACGGCGTGCTTCTGTGCCGAAGATGAGCACCCAGCACACCCACCAGGCACTGACAGCCACACTCGATGCACCAGATGTCACCCAACAACCAGTGACTCCTCAGCGCTGGGTTCTCGAACCTCCAGCCTGAAGCCTGCCGAGGCCACCCCCACATTCAAGCCCCAGGGAGTGTTTGCAAACGGTGCACGGGCCCTCACTCTGCAGGAACAGAAAACAGACCGGAGGCTCCCTGCTGTGCGGCGCGGGGGGGGGGGGGGGGGGCAGGGTTGGAGCTCAGAGCCTGAGCTGCCCCAGCAGCTGCTGCACCAGGAGAGGGCGCACGCGCGTCACAAAGAGGGCAGCATGCAGAGCTGTGGGCAGAGCCCGAGGCAGGGGAGAGGGATAATCGTGTGGCCCAGGGCAAGGGGTTTTCCACACGTGAGCCTCCGGTTCCCCCAAACAGAGTGACCTACAGCCTCGCTCGCTATCCTCACAGAACCGTCGGGAGCACTCAGCGAGGCTGTGCGTGAAAATGCTTCCACTATACACACAAGCTGTGAGCGTAACGCAAGGAGCCTATCGTTCACCTCACAACGTACTGTTGCACCGTTAGTATTTTAGGAAGTAGCGTAACTAAACTAGACGAAAGAAACCGCTTCTGCTCCTTGGGGAAAAGGCCCACGTCCCCGCTCCGACTCCAGGCCAGGCCCCAGCCCAGGAGCGGGGAGGGACGCCGAGCAGCGGCAGCCTGGGCGGGAGGAGCCGCAGCAGCACCCACCCACGCAGGAGGCGGCAACGGCGGGCGTGAGGCAGAGCGCTCACCGAGAACCTCCAGCTGGGGACCCCGAGGGGAGCTCCGGTGCCCGCTACCTTCCACTCCTGAGATCGGACCGTGTGCTTCAGCTTCGTTCCTGAGAACATTTCCAGCAGGATGATCCCGAGGCTCCACAGATCCACGGCCGAGGTGCACTCGGTGTCGCTCTGCAGGCCGGCCTGGGCCAGGCAGTTCTGCAGCTCCGCCTCCGGAGCCCGGTACCCGTCCGTCTGAATGTACTTCACATCCTAAAGGAGACAGACGAATACGGCGCCCAGTGAAGAACAGCTCGCTGTCCATCCATCCACCCCTGCACTGTATGTGCTGCCAACTGGACGCCAGGACGTCCCGCCCTTGGCCACCCTCGTCCTCCAGCTCCTCAGCTGGGCAGGTCTCACAGCTGGGCCACACGCTTTCCAGGCAGCCCCTCGATTCCTTAGTCTCTTGCCTGCAACGCACCGCTGACAAACAAGGACACTGCGCAGAGACCTGAGGAACCAAGGCGAATGGGGGGCTTGCCGGTACCAGCACCCGTGGGGGCCCCAGCAGTGCGGACACCCGTCATTCAGCAAAGAACGAAAGAGCGCCCTGCGGGGGAGTCGCTCCCGACAGTTTCCAGCCCCTTTGTATCTCACTGGCCACCTGCCCTGACCACACGCTTGCTGGTGATGAACTTCTTTCCGTCTACTTCACCCCCAGGAGTTCGGAATCACAGGTGCACGCAGACCTCAAGCCCCCACTACACTGCCTGTTCTTCACGATGCCCGCCCTAGGCCCCGAGGCCGGTGGGGGCATCTCTTACCTGATTGCCTTCTCGGAAGCTCAGGCCAAAGTCAATGAGCTTGAAACACTCGCTCTCCGCACTCCACAGGATGTTCCGTGGCTTGAGGTCGGCGTGGACGTAGCCCTCGCGGTGCAGGAAGGCGAGGGCCTCCAGCACATCCCGCGCGCAGTGCTGGGTCACCCACAGGGAGCAGCCCTGCTGGCTGGAGTACAGCAGCAGCTCCGACACGCTGACGTCCAGCAGCTCCAGCAGCAGACAGCGGGACGGCGCGCTCGGCGGGGAGTGGGTGGTGAACACTCCGTACAGGGTCACTGGAAACAGACAGGAGCGGCGCTGCCTCAGGAGTCGGCCCCAGGTGAGCGAGCCACCCCCGAGGCAGGCGGCTGCAGGGCGCAAGCCCGGGGCAGCCTGAAGAGGAGTAACTCTGACGAGCAAGGGAGCTCCCACTGCAACTAATCTTTCCACGAGGAAGACTTTTGGGCCCCTGGGTCGTTTTAATGGAACAAAATGAGACCGCCTTCAGCAGCTGGTTACTGTTCAAAGATATTTATTACATGTGGCACAATAATTCACGCTGCGTATCGCCAAGCATTCGTGGTGGGTGAATATGCACTGATGGTGCCCAGCAAAGATGAGCAACAGCAAAAATTTGAAAATAAAAATAAAAAACCCAGCCCTGGACAAGCAGCTCAGTGGGTCAGGGCATCGTCTGACGCTCTGCTCCGAGTTCCGTCCCCAGCCGGGGCACCCGCAGGGGTCAACCAATGAGGCATCAATAAGCGGGACAACAAATTGATGCTTCTCTCCCTGCCTCTCACTCTAAAATCAACACACAAATTTTTCTAAAATAGGAACCCAAATATTACATACCTCTCAAGATAAATGTCACGATGTGAAAAAACAAGATTTGAAGATTGTTCCTGATCCAAAATAGCACTCGATAATCTCAATATTAAAGGAAGGGAGTGTGCCTTTTGAAAACACGTCTAATCTTTCAGAGACTCAACAAGTCCTTAGGCTCGCAAAACTGCAAAAATTTCCCCCGGAAATACCATGGCTATGTACAAAGTGAAGCAAGCTTAAAACAAACAAACAAACAAAAAACACCCTAGTGTTCAATGCTCGAAAACGGTGAGATACCGAAGGCCCATCTTCCATGATGCTGCCCAGGCAGCAAGCGGGGATTAGGCAGAGCCAGAATGGGGGGCGGGGGGCAGTGGGGGCCGCTGTCGTCG
Source organism: Glossophaga mutica (assembly GCA_039655065.1). Taxonomy (NCBI): domain Eukaryota; kingdom Metazoa; phylum Chordata; class Mammalia; order Chiroptera; family Phyllostomidae; genus Glossophaga; species Glossophaga mutica. Next base: position 53,510,394 of record CM077316.1, read on the forward strand.
GTCCACCATCCGCGATCAGCTCAGACCTCACGGTCTGAGTGTCGAGGCCTGAACCGTGAGCGCACTAGGTGTGCGGCCGTCACACTTCCACACGGGCCCCTGTGAATCACTGAGTCATGTCTCGCCAGGCCAGACTACCTGCGGATCCAGCAGCGTCTACCGGCGTTACCACCGAAGCAGGGTCTGTTTCCCACTGCCTTGCAGAGGCTACAAACGTCCACGCGAGACCAGACGACACAGCAAAGGCGCGGCTGCCGTCCCGGGGCCGGGCACCTGCGCTTCCCCGCCCGCGCCCGCCCCGCACCCGCTCCTGCACGCCCGGCCGCGCGGCGGACCGGCCCGCCGCTCTCACCGATGTTGCGGTGGCCCTGCAGCTGCTCCAGCGCCGCGCGCTCCTTGCGGAAGCCGTACTCGGCCGCCGAGGCGGCGGCCCCGGAGGCGCCGGGCGGCAGGAACTGCTTCAGCGCGCCAGGGGGCGAGCCGGGGGTGCCACAGCAGCGCACCCGGTACACCGACGCCGAGGACCCGCTGCCCAGGCGGCTCTGCACCTGCCACAGCCGCCCGAAGGCCTCCAGGAAGCGCGGCGGCTCGGCGCCCCACGCGCAGCCGGACCCCGCCATCCGCGCGGACTGAGGGCGACGCGGCGCTGACGCGAAGCCCGGCAGCCGGCCGCGCCCGCGGGTCACATCTCAGCCGCCAGCCGCTCCGCAGGGAGAGGCCCACCGCGCGATGTCGCCGCCGCCGCCGCCGCCAGGCTCAAGTCGCCATGACGCCGGAAGCCGCGCGCCCCCCGGAAGCCGGAAGCCGGAAGCCGGAAGCGGATCCAGAGCCGGGCCTGCGCCGGAAGGCGGCGGGAGCCCGGGTGGGCGTGGCTCCAGGGAAGGAGGCGGAGCGCCCGAAGGTCCAAACGTGGGAGTCTCTGTCTAAGCAGGTGGTCCTCGCGCGTCTTTGGACAAGGGCAGCCTTTGCCGTCAGCGAGCCCGCCTCGGTCTGCGCATCGAGGCTGACACCTGGGAGAGCCGGTCCTTTCTCGGCCCCACACACCTGCTCCGAGCGCCGCGGGCGCTAACCGTCCCCAGCCCCGCGGAAGGGCCGCGTCTCGGCGCCCGCCTCCGCTCTGCGCGCTCCTGCCCCCTAGCCCGCCACCCAGTGCGGTCCCCGTAGCCCTCCGCGCCCCTGCTCTGCCTGCGGCGTGCGCGACGCGCTGCAGCACCGCCCTTCCCCGCAGGAATGCCCTCCATCCCTTCGCGTCTGGCTGCCGGGCAGGTCCTCAAAGTGCCGGGGCGGCGCGGCGCGGACTCCCGCGGGGCGGACTTCCCGCCTCCTCCGCCACGTTAGACGGTAGACGGGGCGCCCGGGCAGCTCCCGGGCCTCCGGGCCCAGGCGAGAGCGTGGGGGCCCGGGCGGGAGGAGGAGGCCGGCCCGTGGTGACTGCGGACAGGAAGCGCTGCCTGATGCACAGCCCGATAGGGCCCGCGAAGGACACCGGCGCGCGTGGGGCGAGGGACTTCCTGTGCCTCCGAGGCGGGAGCGGGTCTGCCCGGAGCCAGGGAATCGAAGTGGGGTCGCATCTGGGCTGCGAGGGGTCCACGTGCGGTGGGGCGCGTGGGGCTTTGTGCAGTCCCAAGGCCCTTAAGAGGTATGTGGAAGTCTCTAGATTCTGGAGAAAAAGGCCTACATTTTATACAAGATCACTGTAGAAAAGTTAAAATAGAAAGGCAAACAAAGAAAGCAGAAACCCTCTAACGACCCTCGTTAATATGTTGATAAAATTCTTTCCAGACTCCTTTGTGAGCGTTTACATACCCATAGGAGCATTGCACACTCACACACACAACCACACACACGTGCATAGATGGAGTCATCTGACTCGCTGGTCTGCAGCCTTTCCTAACTCAAAATACACCCCGGCCCCTTCCCACACCCGTGAAAGCAGGAGTTCGTAAGCCCCGTGCCTTGGGTTTTAAGCGCCAGTCTGCCCGTCTGTGGGGGCTGGACCACCACTGCCCCGCTGCCTCCCCCACGGCCAGTTCCGTCCCCACAGCGACATCGGTGTGCCACCGGAGCTCACGCTCAGCGACTGATGCTCGGCCACCGGAGAACACGGATGAAGCTGTTCCTGAGACCCCAGCAACGAGTGGGAGACCCCACCACCTGCCCCACACGGCGTCGTGGAGGGAGCACGACCGTGGACGCTCTGCCTTCTCCGCCCCACTGCCCAGGCCCTGCAGGACTGTCGCTCCTGTGACCCTGTCCCTCAGATCTGGCCCCGTGCGCCCTTGGACCTCACAACAGAATTTTGCCTGGAAGGCCAGATTTACTTGACATCTTTAGTAGAAGATAGAAAAACCAGCTCCGGCTGTCTTGTGACAGAGGGAACTGGATTCAAATGACAGAAAGCCCAGAGGCCAGGCTGCAGGAAGAAATCAGGAAGATGAAACTCGAGGGGAGCCTAAGTAGGAAGTTCTCGTTTTCTCTCAGCTTTGGGGGGCCACGAGTGAGGCCCATCCCTGGGTAGGCCTGCGGCACATGAAGAGACGGCCACAGTCTCCTTAGCGCCATCCTCTGGCTGAGATACAAACAAAAAGAAGAAAAAGTTATTTACTTGCAACGAGAACTTCAAGGCTCGACTCTGAACGTCCCTGCCCCACTCAGCAGTGTTACCTGCGGTTGCCTCGCTGGCACTTATCACTTTAGAACTGAACGTCTGGGGGGTTTGAACCCCTTCCCCCAATTCCCTCCCCTGCACTCCGCCTCTGGGAACCACAGGTCTGATCGCTTTGTCTGTGAGTTTCATTGCTTTTGTTTTCTTTTTTTAAAATATTTTATTTATTTTTAGAGGGGAAGGGAAGGAGAGAGGGAGAGAAACATCGTGTGGTTGCCTCCCCCACGCCCCTACTGGGGACCTGGCCCACAACCCAGGCATGTATCCTGACCAGGAACCGAACCGGCAACCCTTTGTTTCACAGGCCGGTGCTCAATTCACTGAGCCACAGCAGCCAGGGCTTGTTTCTTTGTAAATCTCCATGTAAGTGAGGCCACAGGGTGTTTGTCTTTCTCCACCCGACTTAGTATGTCCCTTAAAATAATGCCCTCAAGCTCCCTGTTGTCCCAAACAGCAGGATTTCCTTCTTTTTATGGCTGAGTGACGTTCCATTTGATAGCCGTACGCACCACACCTTCCTCCACTGTTGATGGGCGCCCAGGTGGCCTCCGTAGCTTGGCTGCTGTGAGAAATGCTGCAGTGGACGTGGGGGAGCCGACACCTTCCAGAGTTAGTATTTTTGATTTCCTCCAAACATACCCAATTCTGCAGAAGCAAAACTGCTAGGTGAAATGGTAGCTCTATTTTAAATTTCTTGTGATGTCTGTAGTGCTTTCCACAGTGGCCGCACCAGTTTACTTTCCCACCAACGGTGCACAAGAGTTCCATTTTTCCGACATCCTCCCCAAAACTCATTTCTTGCCTTTTTGGCAATGATCATCCCACTAAGGGTGAGGTAATACCTCACTGCAGTTTTGACTTGCAAACTCCTGGTGATTGGTGACTCTGAGCATCTCTTCATGGAGCTGTTGGTTGTCTGTGTGGCTTCTTTGGGAAAATGTCTATTCAGATCCGTGGGCCATTTTTTAATTGCATTGTTGCTTCTGTTTGCTGTTGAGTTGTGTGTCTTTATGTGTTCAGAAGTGGCTCTCTGATTGGACACACGGCTTGCAAATAGTTTCTTCCCCGCTGTGGGCTGCATCAGCAGGGCTGTCTGGTGAACCCTGCTTCTCTCATGAGTCAGCTTCCTTCTTCATCTTGTGGACCAAGTTCCTTCTCTTCGCCTGGCTGCTGGGAGGGTCACAGCCCCCAAAACATACCTGTTACACGGCCATTCCTAGAGGAGTCTTTTCCGTCACTCCCCCGCCCCTCCCAGTCCCCTGTGCCGCTCTCTCCTGTACTCGGGTTCCTTGGACCTCTTGCCAAGTCTTGGGTCCAGTCAGCAGTGGCTACAGATGTGGCCCCCGGCTTGGATTTCTGCAGAGGAGAGAATGGGGGCCCGGCGGGGGAGGAAAGCCACTTCTGTGTGCCGCGTGGCTATTCTCAAAGGCTCGTGGGATCAGAACAGCAGCAGAGTGGAAGGGCTTTTTCATCGTGAAATACCGTAAGCACATCCGAAGACGGACATGAACGTGACAAACCCCCCACGCCGTCGCCGGCGATGGGCACGTGCCCGCGTGTGCACGATGCCGTCACTGCCCCTGGCGAAATCAGCGAGAATTCCTTGGGGTCATCTAGGATGCGGTCAACGTTCAGATTTCCCCTGTGGCAGGCAATTTTTTGTACTCATTTTTTTTTAAACCAGGACCCAAACAAGATCCTCATACTGCGCTGGTTTTATGCCCCACAAGCATCTTTACACCGTGAGCGGCCCCCACCCCAGCATCTGACTCAGTCTGTGTGGCATGGGCCCGTGGAGAAGCCTGGTTCACTGTCCCGTGGAATGTCCCACACAGTGGGAGCGCCTGCCTGCTCCCTCAGGACGGCCGCACAGGGAGAGGCTGGTTGCATTCATTCACTGGGGGGCACCTGTGGTTGAACGTCCGCCCCGCAGAGGCCTGCGTGCTTCCTGCTGCCAGCTGTGGGCCGTCAATGGCTGATCGTCCCACCTGAGACCCGCTGAGCCTGAGGTTGTCAGGTGCAGGTGGTGACGGCCTGGTCTCCCTTTGTCAAGGTCATTCTCAAACATTTGTCTAAAGTTTTCACCCACTGACTATGTTCCCCCGGATTCCTTATTCCACTGGGTGTCGGAAAGTGGAACCGAGCTGGTTCTGTCGTGGGCAAAGGTGAGCATCGCTTTGCTAGGAATGCCAGACTGCCCTCTGCAGCAGGAGAAGCCGTCTTCCGCTCCGACCAGTGGTGCGCGCGGTGTTATTCTGTTCCACCCCCGCACGGCCGGCCCCGGCCGCTTTCACACTCGATTTTCGCCCGTGTGATAGGGGAGAGGTTACTGCAGCATGGAGTCATCTTGTACCGTCTCATGCTGAGTGGGGAGGGGGGGGCTGGGCTTGAGGGGGGCGATTTGGTCCATAGGGAGGTAATAAAGCTCCCGTGGGGCAAAGATGAGCAGGCACCAGTGACCCCTGCCTCGCTCAGGGGACAGCCGCACACCAAGCTGGGCACTCAGGCCCCTCCCTCCCCATCGTCGAACAGTCTCCCCTCACCTTGACTCCCAAGAAACTGCGCAGAAGATGCCCATGGCCACTCGCACAGCTGGGACTGGAGAGCAGATCTCTCTTGATCAGCATCATGGAGCTGCAGTTCCCGACACCAACCCCGGAGGAGGCAGGGCCCCAGCCGGCCACAGCGCCCAGTGGGGAGGTTCAAGGTCAGGCTGGCCTCTCAGGCCATGGAAAATCATCCTCTCAGTTAAGAAGGCGTTAGGAGCACATGGTCCTGTTTGCATAGATTCCTACCTGAGATACACAGCAAATCCTACACATATTTGAGTAAGGCAGATGAACAGGGGTGGCGGGGAAGTTACATGTATACCGACTGACATTGCATTTAGATATGTTTACACGGCTGATGTCTCTGAAATTAATGGTTCACTGATTAATACTAACAGGGAGGATGAGTTGGTTGCTCAAAAGGCCGTGGAGGAACTGGGAAGATGTTGGGCAAAGTGCAAAAACTTCTGGTTATAAGACAAATGAGTTCCAGGCATCTAACGTGTGGGTGTGATGATTACAGTTACTAATCCTCTATCACACAAAGTAACAGTAGATCTTAAATGCTCTCACGACAAAAGAGAAATGGTAATTATGTGGCCTGGCTGATGTTATCTATGGTGGTGACCATTTTGCAACATAGAAATGTATCAAAACATCACCTTATAAACCTTAAACTTACACAATGTTACATATCAATTGTATCTCAATTGTATCTACCCCAGGACTAACTCTGAATTGCAGACAGAGAAACTGCGTATCCCAGGGTATAAAAAAACCCAGAGAGGATCTTTCCACCAGCACCAGCTTGTCTAAGTTGGTTCAGTGCCTCTGGCTGGACAGATGTTCCTTGGTCCTTCTTCACGGGAGGCATCGCTTCTGTCTCCAAGGCGGGGACCTGAAACCAGGCCTAACATCCCCTTTGCTTCTGCCTGAAAGACCATCCCTGCACTAATTTGCACCCAGAATGCGACTCTGGGGATGACCTTGGTCACCCAAGGCCAGAGCCTTGTCCAGGGGATGGGCTGCCTCCACCCCAGACTCTGGTAGCTTCCTGTTCCCTTTGACCCATGGAAGTCCCATCCTCTCAACTGTTCCATTGTGGCTCCACGCAGCATCTCAGCTCGGTCCGAGCACCTACCCTGAGCTCCGCACGCACAGTCCCGCAGGGGACAGGTGCCGTCCCAGGGAAGGGTGGCGCTGCTCTCCCTGCAGGGGGCCGTCGGGGACGGGCCAGCCTGCAGATCAGTCCTGGGGAGCCAGACTTTAGCATCGCGGCCCCCGCTGAACACCCCAGCCCCACAGGCCCTCAGACGGGCCTCCCACCCCGTGAATCACATCTGGGGCGCTCTGTTGGCGCAGAGGTCTCCGTCACTCACCACCTCCTCCCTCCCCACTTCCTGAAGCTTGTGAAACTGACCGAGTCCCCAGAACCGTCTCGTCGGCAGCCAGAAAAGGAAGCTGCGCTGGACGTGCGCTGGTTTCGGGGTGCGGGAGGCTCCCATGGACCTGCCCTATTACCACGGCCCTCTGTCCAAGAAGGACTGCGAGGGCCTGCTGCTCACGCAGCGGGTGGACGGCAACTTCCTGCTGCGGGACAGCGAGTCCGTGCCGGGCGTCCTGTGCCTCTGCGTCTCGTGAGTAGCCTCGCCGTCCCCCTGGCTGAAACCGCGGCGTGGCCGTCTAGATGGCAGCCGCACAGAACAGGGACGGGGTTTCGCTCTGACTCGGCAGCCCCAGGGAGCGGAGCGAGGCAGGATCCCGCCGGGGACGCGGGAGGGGTGCCGTCCACGGCCGCCGGCCGCCTCTGTCCTGGCGCGGACGCCAGGGTCACGGGCAGGAGGGCAAAGGGCAGGGCTGCAGGGTGCGAGTCCGGGAGGGACCCCCGAACAGGGGTCCTTGTCTGCCTGTTTCTTCGCTGAGGAAAAGGGCAGGGCCCTTTGGGCAACCTCTCTCTGACAGGCCAAGCTTTCACCCACGCCCGCTCCCCTGACAGTACTTCGCACGCTGATGACGTGTGTCCCGCTCTGTGACATCTGTGAAGGGTCTCGGCAGACGGCCTCCCCCGCGGCCTGCTGCGGCCGGCGTTCCCCAAGGCTCCGACGTCCCAGCCAGAGCCCCCAGAGCCGCCTGCGAGCGGCCCGGTGCGGGCTGTTGGGACAGAAACCCGCGCAGGGCTCGGCGGGCGCCTGCCGTCCTCAGGCGTCTCCTGGGGACACGGCTGGACCTTCTCTCCTGCTCGCCCCGGGACTGAAAGCCCAGGGTGTCCCCGGGTGGGCCTCGGGGCGCCGTGGGACGAGAGTGACCGTCACCGCGAGCAGACCAGGCCGGGGGCTCCTTGCTTCCTGTGGGGCGGGGACGCAGGCGTGGGGGGCGGTGGCAGCGTGTCAGCGGTTGGACTTTTCAACCCCCAAGTGCTGTGGAGACGGTTTCGCGTGTTTTTTAGCCACGAGCAATTCCTCTTCCCGGAACGGCACGATCGTGCCTTCCTCTGTCCCTGGCTCCCGCTCTCTTCTTTCTGTCGACTTTTTCCTCCGTTTCTACGTAGGAAGGCGAACAGTTCTTCCAACACGCGCGCGAGCGCACACACACACACACGATAACTGCAGGCCGATTTTAATCTCTTTTAACATCAACTTTCTATAAACTGCTCACCAAATAGAAGCCATCAGCATAAAATACACTATGTTCAATGGCTTCTATGTCCAGAAAGTTACTAGTTTAACTACATGTTAACAGGGCAAAGGCTGCAAACCACGTAGCTCACTCAGATTTACTCAAAACAGATTAGGTACGGTTCATCGTGCACCCCTCGGCTTAACACACCCAGATGCACACGTGTGCACACGCATCCCCTCATATGCGGCACACACGCAGCTAGCTCGGGACGTCCTTCACCCAAGGCCGGGCGAGGCTCCGCAAGGCGCCCGTGACAGCAGCTGTCACTCATTATCACACTTCTGGGTCGCACCTGGTCGGAGGAAATGCACAAACGTGGACGAGAAAGACGCAAAGTTATCATCTTCAGCTGAAACGGCTTCATACCTGTGAAATCCAGCATTTAGCTGAACAAAAGCGCTAAGATCTTAAAGAAAAGTCAGTAAGGAGGCCCGCCCTTCTAAACAAGATGTAGGACCCAGGAAGCAAAAAGGGAAGTGCAACAGATATGACCACTGTGGATTAAAAAAAAAAAAAAAAAAAACCTGATGTTAAAAGTAACTTAAAAAATAAACAGAAAAAATACCCTCCGTGAACGGGAAGAGTTTTAAAACAGCAGGAAACCAAGTGAAGGGTGGCAGGGCGGGGAGCGGACTATCTGGAGCAGAAACAGGAAGACTCGGAACAGCCCGGGCCCACGCACGGCTGACGAAATGCACAGAGAAGAGCAGGAGAGGCCCGAGGAAGGCCGTGGAGCACGGCCCCACACCTCGCTGCCCGAAGCCGGCCTCCCCGTGGCCGTCCGACGTGAGGCGATTCCGCGGGTCGGCGCGTTGGACGCAGGAGTCCGGGGAGGCGTCTGCCCGAGGAGGACAGACGGCCCTTCTCAGAGGGGAAGGGACGCTCCAGGCGGCACGACCACGCAGCTCGGTCGGACGCAGAGGCTCCCAGGGGTCCCCCACCCCCCGCCCCGCTCCTGCCAGGCTGGGCCCCGGCCCGCCACTCCGCAGCGGCGCTGCGCGGACGGGCGCCAGCGCGACCCAGCGGGTCCAGCCACGGCCTGGAAGCCCTGCCGGGCCTGCGGCCGAGTGAGGGGGTGACGGGTGGAGCCAGACCCCGGCGGCCGGGAAAGACAGACGCCGCCTCCACCCCTGCGTCCGTCCGTCGGAGCGAAACTCCCGGCAGGTGCAGGCCACACCTCCGGGAAGAGGCCGCGGCCCGCTCGGTCCCTGCGACGAGGTCTCCACACCACGGAGTGGCTCAGGTGCGGGAACCACGTCCGTAACTCAAAAATCAGGTGTGAAAGCAGCAGACCCTGCGGATTCAAGCACCGTGTGGAACCTGGGGAGCCCTCCACGGAGAGTGCAGGAGGGAGGCCGCGCCTTTTCCCCACGCAGCTCCGACGTGTGCACGGACAGAACAAGGTCAAGTGTGAGCGCCGGGGCAGACGGTTCGGCTCCCGTGCGAGCACGGAGGTGAGCAGGAAGGCCCCGGGGAGAGAGGCGTCACCGGGAGAGGGCAGGCAGCGCAAGGACGGGCCTGGGAGGGAGGGGAACGCGGCCTGGGCTCTGGGAACGGCCCCCTGAAGAGCAGGTGTGGGCGCGCATCACGGGGCCTCCGAAGCACGAGGCTGCAGACACTGGGGTGACCGGGTGGCTTCTGAGCAGAGACGGGGCAAGGCCGGTGCTGAGTGTCTGGGACTCGAATCTGACCCGGAGAACTTACTACGGGGCCGGCCGGCCGGCCGGAGAGGCCCAGGGGCCGGCAGGCCGGGGGGCGCCGAGCAGGGAGGACCGGCAGGGATGCGACGGAGCCCGCAGACCCGGACCTGCTTCGGGGCAGGCAGCCTGCGCGGGGCTCTCGAGGAACCGGCAGTTACTCCCCACTCGTCCGCCGCGAGGGGACCAGGCTTGTCTGCCCCTCGGAGGGAAGAGCCACTAAGAAACGGGAAAAGAATAAACCAGATGGAGAGGCGGGGTCCTCACCTGTGGGGCGCCGTCCCCACCCCCTGTCCCTGACAGGCACACGGAGCTCCCAGCGCCTCAGGCTCTAGGCCCAGCGTCCCCGCTGAAAACAGCCCTGGTCACGGTCCCTGCGAACCTCGCCGTCACCCAGGCCGGCGCGGGCCACCCAACTCTGGCTGTTCAGCAGTGACCGGCTCGCACAGGGCCGGACGGCACCGAGATGGGCGTGGGGCCGTGATGTCGGGGCACGGCCGGAACCGAGGGCGGGGAGGGAGCCCTGTGTGGAGGAGTGGGGGGAGGACCGGACCCAGTGTCCCTCCCCTCGGCGTGCAGACACCGAGCTGGCTCGTCCCGGGCACGGGGGACACTGACTGACGGCGCAGGCCCTCGCTCTGCTCCCAGGAAGTCAAGTTCAGCAGGAGGAACCCACATGAAGAAAGCACAGGGAGTCACCACAGGGAGGGACCCAGGGGCGGCTTGCAACCGGGCGCCTGAAGGGCTCTTCTGCCACCAGGCAGAGCCACCTGCCCCCAGCTCCCAGCCCGCGGTCACAGCTACGGAAGAGGGGAGGGGCTGGCCGCAGCCCGAGACCTGCAGGGCAGGCGCCCGGGGCGCCAGGGTGAGGCTGCTGTCTGGGAGCTACACGTCACGTTAGCCCTTAACCCTAACCGTCACCCGAGGGCCCCTGGCCAAACCGCTCGCAGCAGATGGTGATGTCAGCCCTGCTCCATGGGGAGAGAGACCAGAGCTTCCTCCCAAATAACCTGTCCTTGCCCAGGCCACCAGCGGGCTGTCCCGGCCCCTCTCTTTCCAATGACCCCAGTTCCACTGAGACACATTCACAGGGTCACCTTGGAGCTCTGTCACCAAGTTCTCAATCGGGGCGAGGAGGGGGGCGTGTGGGTGTGGACAGGCTGAGTCCCGCCATGTTAGACTGGGGGGGGCGGGGGCGGGGAGTGGGGGGCCCGGGCCGGGGGGGGAGGAGGCCGGCCCGTGGTGACTGCGGACAGGAAGCGCTGCCTGATGCACAGCCCGATAGGGCCCGCAAAGGACCCCGGCACGCGTGGGGCGAGGGACTTCCTGTGCCTCCGAGGCGGGAGCGGGTCTGCCTGGAGCCAGGGAGTCGAAGTGGGGTCGCATCTGGGCTGCGAGGGGTCCACGTGCGGTGGGGTGAGCGGGGCTTTGTGCAGCCCCCCCACCCCGGGGTTGGCCACCTGTCGGGTCTCACCGTGGAGGTCAGGCCCCAGACTCACTTCTCACTCTCAGGTTCTGAGATCTTAGGAAGACTCAAGTTCAGAAACAAAAACAAAAATCAATCTTGTTTTCTGTTTTTCAAAAATCCAATGGAGAGAAAAATGCACGAAAAGGAAGTAGCAGGTGTCTCAGCTGCACCCTCAGAACGTCCTGTCCGGGCGCAGCGGCAGCCACAGCCGCCTCTGCCGACCGCGTGCGTGTGCTGGGCCGAGTCCTCGGCGCCAGGGGACAGCCACACGGTCCTTCCGTGGTCTTTGAAGTCTGGTTAAGATAAAACTAAGATGCGCCCACGAACGAGTCTCCCCACAAAGCCAGCCACAGCTTGAGCCCGTCACCGCCCCGCCCACTGGGCAGGGCCTCTGGAGCACCTGCGTCCGCCCTTTCTGACCGCACCTGAAAACGGGAGGCCCAAGATGTGAAAACACACTCACGTGAGCCGAAGGCTTCCCAGACCTCAGAGGGGACTCATCGGCGCCCCCCGGGCCGCAGGCCTGGCTGCCCCTGCCCCGGCCGCCCGCCCCCCCGCCCACCGGGACCGAGCCCCCACCCAGGACCGAGCCCCCACGGTGTTCTGAGGGCCAGACAGCAAACACGGAAACATCTGTTCTCCCCGATGCCCCAGGCCGACCACGCACACGGCGCCAGGTGGCCATTTCTCCCACGCGGAGGAGAAGAGGGGGCGGCTGAGTCGCGGGCTCGGTGCGGGCTGCGTCCTTTCAGGACCCTGCCCGACAGCCCCAGCCGCGGGGCCCGGCCGGTTGGGCGCCGTCCCGTAAACTGAGAGGCTGCGGGTTCGACGGCGGGTCAGGGCACCGCTGGGGCCCGTGGAAGAGGCAGCTGAGCGACGTTTGTCTCTCACGTCGCTGCCCCTCCCTCTCAAATCGGTAAGCACGGCCCCAGGGGAGGGTCAGAGAGAAAGAAGGACGACCGCCCAGCTGCTCTCCGAAGCCAGAGCCCCTCCAGCCGGCGGGCAGGGGTCTGGCCCGGCGTTCCCACGCCGGCCGCGTGGGCGTGCGTTCTGATCTGCACTCGACTCTTGACCGACGATACTGAGTGTCTGCTCACGGGCTTACGTGTCATCCACGCATCTCCTGCGACAAAGGGTCCGTTCGAACACGTGGCCCACTTCAAAGGATGTTTGTGTTTACTTTCTCGCCGAGTCCTGATGACTCTGTCCATCCTTGGATGCTCCTCTCCCGTCTGTGACTGGTCCTTCATCCTCTCAACGGGAGATGTCAGAGAATGGAGGCTGGCAGTTGTAATGAAGCCCAGTTCTGCAATTTTTTCTTTAAATGTTTTATCGATTATGCTATTACGCTTGTCCTATTTTCTCCCCTTTCTCCCCCTCCACCCTGCACCCCCTTCCCACCAGCATCCCCCCCACTTAGCTCGTCTCCATGGGTCGTACATACAGGTTCTTCGGCTTCTCCACTTCCCACACTATTCTTGCCCTCCCCCCGTCTATTTTCTACCCACCGTCTATGCTACTTATTCTCTGTATCTTCCCCCCCTCCTCCTCTCACTCCCCTGTTACTAACCCTCCATGAGATCTCCATTTCTGTGTTTCTGTTCCTGTTCTAGTTGTTTGCTTAGTCTGTTTTTGTTTTTGTTTTAGGTTCAGTTATTGATAGTTGTGAGTTTGTTGTCATTTTACTGTTCATAGTTTTGTTCTTCTATTTCTTAGATAAGTCCCTTTAACATTTCATATAATAAGGGCTTGGTGGTGATGAACTCCTTGAACTTGACCTTATCTGAGAAGCACTTTATCTGCCCTTCCATTCTAAATGAAAGCTTTGCTGGATAGAGCAATCTTGGATGTAGGCCCTTGCCTTTCATGACTCGGAATACTTCTTTCCAGCCCCCTCTTGCCTGGAAGGTCTCTTTTGAGAAATCAGCTGACAGTCTGATGGGCACTTCTTTGTAGGGGACTGTCCCCTTATCCCTTGCTGCTTCTAGGATTCTCTCCTTCACTTTAATCTTGGCTAATGTAATTCTGATGTGCCTTGGTGTGTTCCTCCTTGGGTCCAACTTCTTTGGGACTTTCTGAGCTTCCTGGACTTTCTGGAAGTCTATTTCCTTTGCCAGATTGGGGAAGTTCTCCTTTATTATTTGTTCAAATAAGTTTTCAATTCCTTGTTCTTCCTCTTCTTTTCCTGGCACCCCTATGATTCGGATGTTGCGATGTTGGTGAGCAATGTTGGTGAGCTTAAAGTTGTCCCACAGGTCGCTAAACCTCTCTCCATTTTTCTTAAATTCTTGTTTTTTCATTCTGTTCTGGTCGAATATTTATTTCTTCCTTCTGCTCTAAATCATTGTTTTGAGTTCTGCTTTCCTTTCTGTCACTGGTGGTTCCCTGCACATTTTTTTTTTACTTCACTTTGCATACCCTTCACTTCTTCCTCTATTTTGGGACCATGCTCAACCAATTCTGTGAGCATCCTGATTACCAGAGTTTTGAACTCTGCATCTGATAGGCTGGCTATCTCTTCATTGCTTAGTTCTATTTGTGGAGCTTTGATCTGATCTTTCATTTGGGCCATATTTCTTTGTCTGGGGGCACCTGTTACGTAGTAAGGGGTGGAGCCTTAGGTGTTCACCAGGGCGGGGCAAGCCACGTTGCTGCTTTGTGGCACTGTCTGTGGGGGCGGGGTCCAGGAGGGAACAGTGCCGCTTGTTCAGCTCTCTGCCGGCTTTCAGTCCCTTCCTCCGCGCCCCACAAGCAAACTGGGCCCTTCTGGCACTGACTCCTGGGTGGGTGGGTTTGTGAACGTGCTAGGACCCTGTGGGTCCCTCCAACAAGCTCTCCTGTGAGGCTGGGAGTTCCTCCCACCGCTGCAACCCCCACAGAACTTTACAGTCAGAGGTCTGAGGCTTTATTTCCTGGCGCTGGAACCCTGGGTTGCGTGGTCTGTCTGCTCCGCAGTTGTTCCTCCTATTTCATCAGCACGAAGACGTAGGCCCGCCAGCCCGCCCGCGGCCGCCTGCGCCGCCCCCCCCCCCCCCCCCCCCCCGCTCTTATCCGGTTGCTGCCCGTCTCCGCCCCTCCTACTGGCCTGGGGGAATGTTTCTTCTTTAACTCCTTGGTTGTCAGATTTCTGTGTAGTTTTTCTGTCAGTTCCGGTTGTTTGTTTTTAAATCCGTTGCTGTCCTTCTCTTGGTTGTGCGAGGAGGCACAGTGTGTCCACCTCCACCTCCCTCTTGGCCGGAAGTCTCCATTTTTTCTTTTACGGATTTCGATTTTTGTGTTGCGTTGGATAAATCCTTGCCTACCTCCACTCACGGAGATTTTCTCCTAGTTTTTTCCTGGAGTTTTATAGTTTCAGGTGTCTCATTTTGGGTAGCCCAGTCCGACGTTATTTTTGTTAACTGGGATGAGAAAAAGGTCCCTCGTTGAAGAATTTAATGTAAGCTAGGTGGTAGCTGGGCTCCAAAACCACCACGCGACCAGCCAAATGCAATGTCAGGGCCCCGATCTCAGAGATACTTCTGGGAAAAGGCTGTCCTGAGACCTCTTCTCAGACTGCAGGCCACTTCAGCTGGCCACCGGTGTGCCAGGGCCTGCGCAAACCTTCTGCTGCTTGCTCCGGGACTTGGGGACACCCCGGGCTTATTCCGGCCTCAGGGAACCCCACAAACAGGACGGGGTCTGAAGTGAACGGAACTCTCCCGACAATCAGCCGCGCGGCCTGCTGCCCCTCAGGCCGCAAGGGGGTGTCTGGCTTCCCGGTCCCGCCCACACCCTGGGCGCTGGACTAGCTGGCGCAGACGCGTGCGCTGGGGTCGATCGGGTAGGCGGGCCCTCAGCTCGATGTCTGCGAACGTCGCTTTTGCATTTCAACATTTCTGTGGATTCCGAACCTGTGAAAGCCGGCGGAGGCCTTTAGCATCTGCCCTCTTCTCCTGGAAAGCTACGATCGCATCGTCCCCATGTCTGATCGTTGGTGACACCTGGGAATGGGAGGGACATCGGTCGTGGCAGCTGGTTGTCCTTGCGCGAGCTCCCGGGTCGGGTCTGTTGTCTCGGTTCCGGCTGAGTCACTCGGCCAGCGGCTGCTGTCCCCGGGGGAAGCGAGAGCGAACACACGGTTCCGACGTTCGCTGCTGTGGGCACACTGCGGTCCCTCGTGGGGCCCCTTCCGAAAGCGCAGGCAGGGCCCTCCGGTGTCCTTACAGCTGGGAGGGGACCAGAGGCCCGGCCACGAGTCCTCTGTCCTTGTGCCCTTGGCTGCGACCCCGATGTCCACCTCCCAACTAGGGTCCCGCTTCCAAACCGCGCACTCTGCCCGGTCCCACCGCAGAGAGGGTCAGGAAACGACCCTCGGTGTTGGGACTGGCGGTTGGCAAAGGCTTTGCTCACGCGACGTCCCGCGGGTGCCAGCACGAAGGCACCACCTGGCTCACTGTCCTCTCTCCACAGCTTCAGAAATTTGGTCTACACCTACCGCATCTTCAAAGAGAAACACGGGCAGTACAAGATACAGGTGAGGATGGAGTCGCCGGACCTCCCGCAGCCGCAGCCGCGGGCCGGGGCGGGGAACCTGGGAGCGTCGTCCCCGGGGACAGGCCGGGGGCCCGTTCCACAGAGGGACCGGAGCAGGCAAGCCCCCCCCTTCGGCCCCACTTCTCACCAACCAAGGTGGCCACTCAGAACGGGGCGTCCCACGGCCCTGGTTCTCCGTGGCCGAATGCACCGCTGGACTCGGGGCGCAACCGCGGAGGCGGGGGCGGCAGCCCCGAGCAGGGGGACCAGGACGAGGTGGAGGGCAGGGGCGGGCGTGGGGGTTCGGCACTCGGGCGGGCCCCGCGGTTGGCTGAGCGGAGCCGAGGAGCCGTCTCGAGGGCTCTCTCCTTTCTCTGGCTCTCCCAGAGCTCGGCAGACACACTTTTGTTTTTATATACTTTTTCGCTTCTTTTAAATGTCCTTCTATCAGGTTCACGGCAGAAAACCGTCCTTGCGTGGCCGCAGGCAGACAGGAAACGCACGCGTTCGCCCCGGGGCCGCCCGCCCTCCACTTCCAGCGAGACCTTCCGTCCCGCTCGCCCTCCCGGGGGTCCGGGTCCGTCGTCAGGCGTGCGCCTCGGACACTTGCGCTCCCCGTCTGAGAGCCACGCCGCCGGTCCCCCGGGAGCGAGGCCCGTGGGCGGGTGCCGAGTGGCACCAGCTGTCCCTGAGCCACCGCAGGGGCTCACTCGGGACGCGGCCTGAGCTGGGGTCCCCGGTGGCTGAGTCGCGGGCGTCCTGCAGACGTGCTGTCCCTGGGGGCCCTCGGCCTGGGGGCCGCCCAGACCGGTCACCCGTCCCCCACGACCGCACGGCGCTGAGTGGCCTCCTCCTCGTGTTTTCGCAGACCGCGGACCGCTTTCCGACACAGACCTTCTCCAGCCTCGAGGAACTGGTCTCCAAATTCCGGAAACCCAACCAGGGGCTCGTGTTTCCCCTCCTGTACCCAGTGCAGAGGGCCAGGCCCTGCCTGCGGTGGCGCAGCTCGAAGGCGGACATGGACGAGGATTACGGTAAAGCCGTCCCTCCGAGCCGGCACGGCGGGGCTTTTCCGGCCACTCGGCTCCGAAGGTCCCTCATCCCAGCTTGTGGGGGGCGGTGCCTCTGGCCCCTGGGGCGGCCCATGCGGAGCTGGGACATCAGGGCGGACGCCATCACAGCCAGCCTGCCCTCGACTTTGGGACAGACGGACCAATAGGCAGAACGTCCCAGGACCGCACTGCTCCGACCCCTCCCCGAGGTCCCAGGGGCCCCTGCGTGCTGAGCGCTCTGCACCCAGCGCTGGGGGACAAGTCTCCCCGGACACCACCATGGACACAGAGGGTCCGGGCCGAGGTGTCTCCCACCACAGCCCGCAGAGGCCCGGCCCGGACGCCTACGGACAGACGGTCTGGAACCCTCGGTCCAAACATGACTCAGCCCTCCTGAGACCTTCAAGGGCCCACTTCCTCTCGCTGGGACGTGTGGTTGCAGCCCCGCGGGAGAGGCGGTAGCTGCTGGAGAGCGGGGACGATGACGGAAGCAGAGGACAGGGCAGGGACGGGACATCGCCCACACACGTTCCGCTCTGTGTCCAGCGAAGCCCCTCGTGGGCCGCCCGGCCCAGCCGTGACCGGCCTGGCCCCCGCCCCCACGCAGGGGCCTGCACCCAGGACCACACTAGTCCCTTCCCGGGGCCTCAGCCACAGGGCCCACTTCCCCCAGAACTTACAGGACGGACCAAGCAGCAGGGGGCCAGGGCAGCCCGTGGGTGGAGCCACAGGGGCCACTGGGGGTCGGGGGGGGGACGGCACTCGGCAGTGGGAGAATGACCGCCAGTCCCGCGGGACAGCCCCTCGGAGACGGGCCCCCGAGAACCCGGCACGACCGGCCATCCGCCGTCCCCGTGTGGTCAGCTCCGCATCCTCGGCGGGAATGCCCCTCGCCCGGGCTCCTTGGGACCAAGGGTGCCCCCACTCCAGGCACCTTCCGGGGCCTGGCTCTAACGCAGGGCCCCGGGGTGGCGGGGGGCGGGGGGGCTCTGCGCGGTGCCCCTGCCCTTGCAGACACGGCCTCAGGCCGCCGTGGGTGGTGGGTGGTGGGTGGTGGGTGGTGGGTGGAGGGGGGACAGGTCCCCTTCCCCACAAGCAGGAGGGCGGGAAGACTCCGGGTGCTGGGTGTCACGCCGGCCCCTGCTTCCCCAGAGAACTGCAGCAGCGAGTACGTGGAGGTCCTGCCCTGACGGCACGGAGACGGCCGGCTGCAGAGGAGACTCGGGTGTCCGGAGACTGGATCTCGGGGACAAGCCACGCTGTCCTGGTCTCTCGGCCGCAGGCGTCCCGTCCGCCCGCCTCCAGAAGGCACCGCGCCGCCTCCCGAGCACACAGCAGGCAGCTGGAGCCCCGCCCCCTCTGGCTTCTCTTTCCCAGCACCTGACGCTGGGGGGTCCTCCTGGGGGGTCCTCCTCCCTCCACTGTCGGCGGGGGGGGGGGGTGGGGGGGGGGAGGGAGGAGCTCTTCCCCTTCCAGGACTCGGCTCTCCACCTGGGATGGGGACGCACTGGCCCAGCCCCTCCTCCGCGGAGCCTGGCCGCGTCGGGCGGACTCGGGGTCCTGGAGTGACAGACGGATGTGCCAGCACCCATCGGGGACCCAGCCTCCCGGCCAACACATCCCCTGCAGCGGCCACTCTGTCCTGGCCACAGGGCCCTCCGGCCTGGGGCGCCCGCCTTCCTTCTTCCTCCCAGCCTTGACCTTGCTGCCCAGCGTGGCCTTGGACGCACCTGCTCCCTGGTTTGGCCGCATTTCATCGACGCGCTTGCCGCCTGGCCGCAGGGATGGGCTTTGTCCGGCGACACGTACGGGGATGCTGCGGGGACCTGCGTGGCTCCTGTCCCCCACCAGGTTCTAAGTGCCACCGAAGTGTGGCCGGGACCCCCATGTCCTCCTCGTGTGCAGAAACGTGTGCTTGTGCCGCGACGCTGGAAAGGGGCCCCCCAAGGGCTGGCCTGCTTGTCCCCGGGCCCCGTGGGCGCTTCTCTGAGTTGTTCCGGGAAGAAACTCCAGCTTGCTGGGTGGCATGAGCAGACCGGGAGACCGGAACCCCAGAGGGGAGCCGTGGGGGCTCGAGGGTCCCAGCGGTCCCAGCCGCCACCACACGGGGAAGGCGTCAGCCTGGAGGCGCAGCCCCGTCCGGAGAAGGGGGTGGAGCGGACCCTACTGGGGGGGTCGAGAAGGGCCCGGGAGCAAGCCCGGCCCCCCGGGGGTCAGGGGCACCCTGGTCTGACTCCCTCCGTGAGGCGCAAGGAGGGTGTTCCCGCCCTGGAGCCCCCGCCGCCCTCGGCACAGACCAGACAGCCGCGAAGTTTTCGGAACAGACGCTGAGCGGGTCCATCTCCCGCGGGGCAGAGGTCTGAGGGGGGTCACACCTTTCAAAGCCCAGTACCACAGGACGCGTAGTTCAAGGTTGTTCGATGGCGCCTCCCAGGGCTGTGATCTGTTTCGCAGATGCCCAGGCCTGGGGCCTTGCCGGCCCCTGGTCCCAGGGGGGTCCGCCTCTCCCACGAGCAGGTCACCAAATAAACAGCTGGTGTTGACGCCAAGCCGCACGTCCCCGAAACTGGTCAGAAGGGTCCGAGGCTCCGTCTGGGCGTGTGGGCTGGGGAGGGATTCCCACAGCCGCTCTGGGTGCCGGCCGGTCCGTCCTCACGGGGCTGCCGGCTCCAGTCACATGAATGAGACCATGGACATCGCAGGGCTGACCTGCGTCGTGGACCCAACGCTCAGCCGCATCGTGCTGTGGCTTTTACTTCGGCGGCAGGGTCAGGAAACCAATGTTGCATTTGAGATTTCTGCGTTAAAATTCGTAACCCGGCCCTGGCTGGGGTGGCTCAGTGGATTGAGCGCCGCCAGCCTGCAAACCAAAGGGTTGCTAGTTTGATTCCCAGTCGGGGCACAGGCCTGGGTTGTGGGCCAGCTTCCCCAGTAGGGGGCGCATGAGAGGCAGCCACACACGGATGTTCCTCTCCCTCTCTTTCTCCTTCCCTTCCCCTCTCTAAAAATAAAATCTTAAATAAAAATAAATAAAATTCATAACCGGAGTGGAACTGTGCTTGACGGAATCAGCACATCCTAACCACACACAGTGATCCCACCGTCTTTGTCCCTGGCTGGTTTGCTGTGACAGCTTCGTAAGGTGAGGCAGGGCCTGTGCCTTCAACGTTTCTTTCTGTTCTTGGGAGACTGAGGTCGAGGCCCCGAGGACAGGACAAGGGGGTGCAGGACATCTCACGACTGCTTCAGTATCTTCGATTCTCCTTAGTTCACTCAGTTATGTTCCTAATTTTGCCATTCTTTGTTTTTCCAGGACTGTATCCGTCTTTTGACAGTTTTCTCAATTATTTATAGTTCATAATATTTTCCTATTACTTTTAAGTGGGTGTTTTGAAGATTTTACTGATTAATTTTTAGAAAGAGGGGAAGTGTGGGAGAAAGAGAGGAGGAGAAACATCAGCCTCTCATAGGAACCCCCGACTGGGGACCAAAGGACACCCCAGGCGCAGGCCCTGACCGAGAATCGAACCGGCGACCTTTCACTTTGACGCCCAAGCCACTGCACCACACCGGTCCGAGCAAGTGGAGGTCTGTTTGTAACTATAATCATCTCAATGTGTCGTTCACTTTACGAATGTTCCTCTGTGTCTCTCCAAATTTTTGCCTTTAATTAAATTGTGCATCAAATTGTGCATCATATCCTGGTTTTCTTCTAATTCCTACTTTCCCAGGATGATGAGATTTTCCAAAACTTTATTTTCATTTTTTAAAAAATCTTTTATATTGACTGTCTTCTGTAGACAAAATATTGCTGAATGTCATTTTCTTCCAAGCCAAGGCCCTCTCTGTGGTGAGCTGGGTATGCTTCCGGTTTTTATAATTTGTCCTGTTGAAATTCATCTGCCACTGAGGCCGGCTGGCTGTGCGCCCCGCCCCCCCAGGGGCCTTTGGGAGGTGACAGCCTCCCATGAACCCTGTGGGGGGGGTGCTGAGGGGATTAGGCCCTTGAAGCGATCCTGGAGCCCCCAGGAAGGGCTGTGAGGACACAGGGGTGGGGGTGTGACCGTGGGCACCCCAGGAAGTGGCTTCACCAGACGGCAGGTCTGCTGGTAACTTACCACAGGCTTCCTGTGTCTTATCTCTGAAATATTCAGAACACCTCCGTGGTGGTCGTAACGGAGCACACGCCTCTCCCTTCTGCCCCCACCATCCCCCCTCGTTTTCGGGTGCCTCGATCCTGAGTCACTCTGAGCTACTCCTTTGTCAATGAAAAAACTGAAAACGTCCCGCCTCAGGGACAGGTCCTTCCTCTCTATTTCCAAACACGCACCTTTTCTTTTCTGAGATGCAATTATTTAGTGACATGGTCACCAACAGTGGGCGGGGGATTTCACTTTCGATAACAAAATGAAAAGCAAGCCTACAAAAGAAGGTCATATACCGAACTATCCACAGTCTTGTGGTCTGTTCAGTATTTAAATACGCTCCCCTGTGCGTCTGTGTATTTTTTGAAACAGGGATTATTTTTGAAACAGAGAAGAAAACCAAGTTACTGCAGGGAGAAACATTCATTACTGACTGTCGGGAGTCTGGGTCTGGAACCAGCGCAGTGGGTCCAGCGCCGGGGACAGGGACCGGGACCAGGCCAGCCCCAGGGTCCCTGTCCTTTCTTTCCCACCTGGAACGCTCTGGATCAGACTGTGTCCCCGCCGCCCGCCCCTCGCTGTGCACTTCCACTTACCGGGACCTATAAATACTGCCTGGCACCAGCGCCTTCGATGCGGAATTGCTACAAAACGTAACCGCCACTTCCTAGCATGAAACACCCTCGAGACAAAACACGGAGCGCAAGTCCCAGCTCCTGCCGCGGGAAACCGCATCTGGCCGAGCCCCGCCCTCTCCGACTTCTGCTCCTGGTCAACCTCCCCGTCGGGTTCGGTTCCGTGGGTCTGGGACAGGCCATCTTTCCCCCTGAAAAAGATGGTTTGCCTCTCAGTTCTCACAGTCGGAAGGGCTCCCCGACATCCAAACCACCTGAGACAAGCTGGAACAAGGGGGGTCCCCACTCTTTGTCCCTTTTTTTTTTCCCCCGAAACGGGTCTTTGCTAAATGACCACACAGAGGACGCAGACGATGATGCCGACATCGGTGAGCATGAGCCTCAGAAACTTCAGACCCCTCCCCCACCCCAAACAGAACTGCAGGGGCTTCCAGTCAAACCACAGCGCCCCCTCTTTCTTTCTCTCCAAACAGTCACAGCGGCAAAGGCCCGCCGTTGTGCGATCTGGAAGCACGAGAATCAGGCCGACCGGAGCGGAAGGTGCTTCCCAGGGAGTCCCGAAAGCGCTCTGCGCCTTCCGCAGGCCGCCTCTCCAGGAGGGCTGAGAACCGCCCCGAAGGCCCGAGAAACGATGAAAGCCTCCAGGATAAGCCCAGACCATCTCCTGCTACCCCGGGTCCCGAGCAGAACGTCGCTGTCGCCATCGGGGCCGCAGAAGTCGGCCGGCGCCAGCCAGAGGAGGCCCCGCAAGGACGCAAACAGTGCCAGCTGAGAGAAAAACACTCAAAATACTCCACGGTCCCAGCGGAGACCCAACAGGTCCTTTTGCTTCGCCCTCGGGAACTTGAGAAAACTTCAACTCCGCGCACGTACGTGCGTTTCCAGGCCCGTAGTTTGAAGACGGTCTTGAGTAAGAAGCCTTCTGCTGCCCGGAGGCCTCCTGATATATTTTCGTTCCGTGCTCATTTGAACGACAGCGGAGCCGGGCACCGAACACAGGGTTACAGTTCTTTCCTCGCAGCGGCACGAACCCTGGGGCCACTGTCACTGGGCGGCTGGAATGGCACGGGGACAGCTGATGCCAACGTGAGCCCGGGCGGCTGACGTTTCTCCTGGGGCCTGTCACGCGGGCCTGTCGTTGCCCCCTCACGCTTCCCTACAACGCTGTCTGATCGTTTCCTTCTCTGTCCCCCCGAGAGTCCACAGGCCGTCGCAGTCTGAAGATTCCGTGCTTCTGGGAGAATGTGCTTCTTTTCTGGAAGGGCTGGTGGAGAGGGGCGGGGCCTTTGATGCTGTTCTTCCAGGACGTGGCGCATGCGGAGTGACCCCAGGAAGATCGCAGCCTCTCTAAAACGGAGAGCGCACCTCATCAACAAACCCCCAAAAGGCCTTCGCAGAAACCAGTTCCCAGAAACGACAATGCCTCCAGCCAGCCACACGAGGTCAGACGACCACTAAGCGAGTGAGCGCGGAGCTGGAGTTCAGCCCAGTGAGGCACCGCGGGGCCCACGGAGCGGGGGTGCTCGTGCCACGCGGGGGTGGGGGGGACACCAGGCCAGTGAGAGGGGCACAGACACCGTCCTGCGCTGCTCTCAGGCCCGTTCCTGCCGCTCACAGAGCGGAGTCACCCCGCAGCGCTGGAGAGCGGAGGTCTTCAAGGGGCCCCGGGGTCCGCTGGGCCCTGTCCGGGTGGGTGACTTTGGACGAGGTGCTGGAACCCCCTCAGCCTCGGTCGGCCTCATCGAGAAAACGGGCACGGAGCTCCGAGTGCGGAGGGCTGTCGGTGGGAACGGGGGCCCGGCGAGCACCGGGGAGCCCTGGGAAAGGCCGTCCTCCTGGCCCCTCTGCTTCAGGGCTCGAAGTCCCCAGGGCACGTGGCTGTTCCGTGTTAGGTGACATTGCACTCAGCCCTGGAATTCTCTGGCTGGTGTGACAGGGGGAGCACCGGCCCCCAAGTCGAAAACACGAGCCTCCAGGTTCTGCCTTTGATCCGCTGTAAGGCGACGTGCTTCGTGCTTCTCCCAGCCTCCGTTTACCCATCCACGAAATGGCGCCAACATAGCTGCCCCACAAGAATGGTCTAAGGAGACCCTGCACGTGTCCCTGTGGACGCAGGAAGACTATTTCTGGAAGGTGGGCCGAGGGGGAGTCGCGTGCTCCGCCGAGGAAAGCAAATGGGACGGTACGAGCACCGACCAGCACTGGGACGCCGAGGGGCTGGAGAAATACAGCGGTGGGGCGCCGCCTGGTGGCAAAGCCCCGCATACTGCGGTGGGGCGCCGCCTGGTGGCAAAGCCCCGCATACTGCGGTGGGGCGCCGCCTGGTGGCAAAGCCCCGCACGGGTTTAAGGACTGGGACCCAGAGCAGCTGGAGGAGCGGCGGCCGGAGGGGCAGCGGCCAGGCAGAGACCTGTGGCCTCTCCACGCAAGGCTGCAGGTGGGTGGCCACTTCCGCCAGCGGCGCGGCGCCCTGAGCAGGGTCAGAGCCGCGAGGGCTCAGGCCGGACGGGGAGGAGGGCACAGGGCCCGCCAGCCACTCCCCGCTTCGCGGACGGCCTCCCCGCCCCCTCCCCTGCTGGGCCCCCCGGTGCAGGGACCGGGAAGGGGCTGCCAGCGGGGAAGGGGCGGGCGGCGTGTGGGCCACCAGAGACCCAGGAAGGGCGCAGCCCGGTCCGCGCCGCTCAGCACGCACGTGCCTGCCCACAGACACGAAATCACCCGAACAAAATACAGGCTCGGAGTTCCACTCCCAGGGCGTCACCGCCAGCCTCCTGGGACACGCCAGGTGGGCTGCTGGGGTCAGGCTGACTGACGCCACGTTACCGACTCGTCCCTGAGGTCCCTGAGTGTACCATCTAACCCTAACCCTAACCCTAACCCTAACCCTAACCGGGGCCACCCGCCCCCTCCCCGCCCCCTCCCCGCCCCCGGGGTCTCACCTGCACGCGTCCGTCCGAGCACCTCCCCTGAAACGGCCGGTCAGTGGGGAGAGGACGCCTCCCGCAGCTGGTCTCGGGGCAGGGCTGTCTCCAGGCCGGAGGCCGGCCGTCTCTCCCGGCCGTGCCCTCGCGGGACCCGCACTCTGGGCCACGCGTCGGGTTCAGAAAACCGACCGCCCCCACCCGTCAGGAGAAAGAGCAGGCCAGCGAGACCAGAGAGAGGGTTTATTGTGCCGTCTTCTACCCGAAAACTACTGAAAACATAAATACAAAATCTCTAGAAAACTCTCGGGACAGTGCTGCCGTCTTCTTTGTGCTCAGACGGGGCCACGCCTGTCCTTCCACAGCCAACGGTGACAGGCGTGACCGACTGACACCACCCCGCACGGGACGGGCACCCTGTCCCGCCAGGCAGGGCTGTGCTGTCGTCTGCCCCCCGCCCCCAGGTCTGGGAGCGTGGAGGGGAGACAGCACCCCGACTTCCCCTCGGGGACAGAGCCACCACGGGCCCCACAGCTGCCACCCTCAGCCGCGGCCACGCTGCCCGCGGGGCGGTCAGACTGGGGGTGGGCGTGGGACGCAGACGGAGCCTGGGGCAGAGCGGCCCTGAGCCCCGCCCTCAGCAGGGCCACGGGTCCTCGGACGAGTGACCGGGCCGAGGGGGGCTGCAGGGGCTGCGGGGAGATGGCGCAGATGTGACCGGGGTGGACGCCCCACAGGGAGCAGAAATGGGACCGCAGGGGACGAGCCCCAGACAGGCCGCCTGCTCAAGGACAGGGACGTTCTCTTCACGCTGCAAAGGCCCCCGGGGGGGGGGGCCGCCCCCACAGGGTCTTCTGGCCACAGGAGGTCAGCAGGACAGGACCCCAGGGGGCACAGGAGCAGAACGGTCACAGGAGCGGGGGATGGGCCGCGGTGGGGAGACCCGGGGCCACAGGGCCATCTCAGCACCAGGGCCGACACCTGCCGCCAAGCCTGGGCGGTGCGCCTCCCTGTGACCGGACCGCGCGCCCCCACTCCGGTCTGCCCCGGGCTCTTTGGGGGCCTGCCTCGGGGCTCGGGCCTGCTGAGCGCGCCCACGAGACGATGGCGGGCTGAGGTCAGGGCCGGCTCTCCGGGTCTGGGCGCCTCATCAAGCCAACCCTGTCATTCCTGACCCTGCCTGGCCCCTGACCCAGCGCATCCCTGAGGCCAGGGGAGGGCGGGGACAGGGGAAGGCCGAGAGCAGGCCCCTGTGGGACAGACAGGGAGGCCGCCCACCCCCCGGGGCCGGCCCAGGGGAGGCTCAGCGGGAAGAGCTGGGCTCTACTCGAAGGAGAGCAGGTCGGGGTGCGGCCCCTCTGCGTCCAGGTTGCGGGTCCGCGCCCCAGCCGGGGGGCTGCTGTCCTGTCGCTCGGCCAGGCCCAGGGGGCTCAGGCTGAGCGGGAGGCCGTTGCTCTCGCTGGGGCCCGGGGGTGAGGCCCCCCTGCACTCGGCCTTCAGCGCGGCCTCGTCCTGGCCGTCCTGGTGGATCAGGTCAGGCACCGAGAGGGGCGCCTCGCCGTTGGGCACGGCGGCGTCCGCCGGGGCGGGCTGGGCACCGGGAGCGGGGTCCTGCGGCTGCCCCGGGGACAGCTCCGCCCCGCACTCCGGGCCGCTCAGCACAGGCTGGGAGGAGATCAGCATGTCCTGCGTGGTCTTCAGGGCCCGGGGGGTCCGCTTCCGGGTGGCGGGAGGCGGAGGCTCCAGCCTCGGGAACGTGTCCAGCCCGGCCGACCTGCGAGGGCGACAGCGACACGCAGTGATGACAGCCCGTCCCCGCCAGGTGCGCAGTGGCCCTGGCTGTGCCGAGCTCGCTCGGGGGTCAGGCGGCTCCGGGGGCGCACAAGGGGGTGCGGCAGGGGAGGGAGGCACACTCACCCGTCGGCCTCGCCGTCGGCCGCGCCCGCCAGCTGGGCCTCCGCCGTCCGGTTGACCTCCATGGCGCCCACGCCGCCCAGGCCCCAGGGCTCCCTCCTGCGCAGCAGGTCGTTCACCTTGGCGCCCATGGCTCTGCCCAGGTTCCTGAGGTGCTGGCTGCTGCCCACCCAGAGGCCTGGCCCGCCGGGCTCCACAGACCCTGGGGCTGGGGCCGAGGGGGCCCCCGGCCGGGCCAGGTGGGGCACAGAGCGGCTGGACTGCAGCCTCGGCGTGAGGGACGCGTTCAGATTCTCGAACACGCTGTGGTCCGCTAGGACAGAGACAGAGGCGGCGGGTGAGCGGAGAGGGCCGCGGTCTGCGAGCCCAGCCCTTCCCGGCCCCACGCCCCGGACGTGCGCCTGCCCAGGGGTTTGCAAACACCCAGACAAACAGCCAGCAAGACACGCTGACCCTTCCTGGAGGGAGCGTGGGACTGGAGACTCCGACCCGCCTCCTCCGCTCACACCCGGCCTCAACCGCGGGGCACCGAGGACACAGGACAACGGGACACAGGACAACGGGACACAGGACAACGGGACACAGGACAAGGGGACACAGGACGGGCGTTTCTGCGCCGTGGCGAGCCTGAGGGAGCGCAGGGCCTCGGCCCAGGACAGCGAGGAGCAGGCCGGCGCTGGGCCCTTCCCCACCGAAGGCCTCGTGCGTGCGTGCATGCGCGCGTGGTCCAGGGAAGGCGGGCGGCAGCTGTGACCCCGCCTCTCGACCCCTCTCTGGCTGGCACGGCACGGCTCCCTCCCAGGGCTGGTGCGGGCCCGCTGGGCTACCGACATCGGCGGAGCAGGGCTGCGTCTCACTCATCCCTGTCTCCAGCAGCCCGCCCGGGTCGGTCTGGCACACAGTAGGTGCTCAATAAACATCTTGAATCGAACTCTGAACTTGTGCAGATGGACAACTGGGGAGGCCAAGCCTGCGGCTCGGGGTTTGCTGTGGGAGCGGCTGGAGCTCCAGGCTCTACACCGGCCGGCCACACCCGCCCCGGAGTCCGCTCGGTCCCCCACGCAGACAGGCCTACCCAGGGCCCTGGGAGCCGCCGGGGGCCTGTGCTGACCAGCGTCCCGGGCACTGCCGGTCTGGGCACACGTCTGCTCCGCTACCTTGTGTGTGAAGCGGCTCCCTGCCCTGCGCTGCCCCGTCCAGGGCCCGGGAGCCCTCTGAGCAGAGGAATCCCTCCCGAGCCCCCAACCTAGGAAGCCACGTTCTTAGGGACTTCGGGCAACAGGGGGTGGCATGGAGGCCGCCCCCACCAACGATGGGCCTCACAGTCCTGACCCCTGAAACCGCCCGGGGCCCCTGTGCAAGGAACACCCCCCACGGGATGGGCGGGGACCTGAGAAGGGCGTCCCTGGGACGTGGGTGCAGAACTGGTGGGGGTGGGGCACAGACCCTCCCCACAGGCAGAGGCCCCCCCCCCAACCCCCGACTGGCTTGCTCCAAACGGGGCGTCATCTCCCGGCTCTTCCCCAGCAGCGGGAGGCGTTCGGACCAGGACGCCGGAGCGACAGGCCCCCCTCGGCGCTCAGACGGTCCCCGGCCGCTCCCTGGCGCTCTGACAGCGCCTGCCCCGGGGACTTGCCGAGCGTGAGCCCCTGCGGCCCCCGTGGGAGGAACCGTTTCTGAGGAGCGCACGTGACCTCTGCGTGGGCACCGCGCAGAAGCCGGAGCACACCCATGCTGGGCTCCCAAGGAACGCAGAGGCAGCGTGGGGCCGCTCTCCTCACCGCGCTGCGGTCATCCCGGGATCCCGGGGCACTGCCATGCGCCTGCGGTGCCGCGGGGGCCCTCGGGGGAGGCGGCCGCACAGGCCCTCACCTTCCGTGGCGCTCACCAGAGGCCTCGGCAGTGGGCACAGGATGGGCCGGTTTAACAGAGCCGCGTGCTGACGCGAACAGTTTAAAAGCGACTGCGCCACAGGCTGGCTGGGCAGAGGAGCTGTTTCCAAGCCTTTTCCGATCCACAAAAGCCACCCAGCCGGCCGCCCGCCTGCCCCCCGCCCCAGGGACCGGTCCACGGGGGCTCCTGGGGTCAGGCTGGAAGAAGCTGCCCTCCGCCTTAACTGGGGATCCTGCACCCCACCTCCCAGGCAGAAGCGATGGGCCCTGTCCTTGCTGGTGGCACTCTGTCCCTCCCCCTTCCGCAGGACCAGGGGCTTCAGGCTCAGAGAACAAGGGCGAGAGGGACCCCCGCATGCACGAGCACCCCACGAGAAGGACGGTGTCTTACCTGAGTGACCGAGAAAGGGGCTCGGACAGCAGGCGGGAAGCAAACGAGAGAGACAGTTTATGTGGCAGCTGAGCCCCTTGACAGCCCCCCATGAGGACAGGGACCCGCCACGTGCACAGAGCCCGGACGGCCAGGTCCCCCAACGCCAACCACCGAACAGAGCGGAGCCACGCCCTGCTGACTGCCCAGCAGCCCACTGGACCCCAGGCCAGGAGGGCACCGTCCGTGCCGACTGCTCGAAGGACGCGGTCGGCCGCCAAGGGGCTGCGGGGTGGCCCGGCGCTGCACAGGGGCTCAGGGCGGACTGGGGACCACGACTCGGCTGCGCCGAGGCGCCTGGAGTCCCTTCCCATCCGGGCCGGGGTCCTGGGCTCCGCACAGGCTCCCTGTCCCGCCCGCGTCAGGCCTTCCTTGAGCTCAGACACGGGCAGGACGACACCTCGGGGTCACCACAGAGGCTCAGGCCCCCCACACCCCTCGCCGTCCCCCGAGTGAGCGACTGTCCATGGCACACCCCTGTCCCCTCAGAGGGCGAGGCACGGTAGGCGCCGAGGTCTCCCCGTTCTGACAGTCCAGCAGGGGCGTCCCAGCTGACAGGAGGCACCGCGACCCCGCGCCCTCCTGGCCATGCGCTCGCCGGCCAGGCTGTGACGGGACCCGTGCGCGGCAGAGGGCGGCCGGCCACTCCGGGGTCCAGCCCCTCTGGAGGAGGGGCCGGGCGAGGCGGCGGACGACGTTCGCTGCACACGGAGGGCGCTGACCACTGAACCGGCCTCAGGCCCCTCTTCCCAGCAAACCCAGCGACCTTTGGGCCCCCAGGGACCTCGGGCGGAACCGCGGGGCCCCCTGTGACGTCGTCTGTGCTCGGAATGCCAGTCGTCCGGGCGACCCTGGCACCTCGCGGGGCAGGCGTGTGACCCCGCGCCCCCGGCATGGAGCGCTTCTCGCTGCTCAGCATCTCGGGGCCCCGGGCCTCTTCCTCCGCGCTGACCGCCCTGCCCGGCCTCGCGGCCCCGTGCGCCGCCGGCCTGCCAGGTGAGCTCCAGGGCCACGCAAGCGCGGGTCTGCAGACCCCGATGGCTCTACCAGACCCCGCCCCCGCCCCACCCACAGACAGGCCCGACACCCCACCAGGGGACACCGACCGGCTGGGCACAAACCAAGCAGGGCTGAGCCCGGGGCCAGAGGCCACTGGCTCCTCGTCCGAGCGCCAGTGGCTGCGCGGGTGTGGTGGCTGCCGGGGGTGGGAGAGGCCTCAGTTGGGGAAACCAGCTCCCGGTCCTTGAAGGGGCCACGTCGGAGCCGCCGGGCCCACGGCCAGGCCCCTCCAGCTTTGGGCCTGCAGGTGTGACTGGGGTGGGGCTGAGGACCCCACACTCACTCAGCACCCGGAACGTCTCGTCTGCCCCCAGACGTTGCCAAGCCCGCGTCCCCCACGGAGGTGCCCAGCCCAGCTCGGGCCCCGCCACCGCTGCCACACCCGAGCAGTGCTCTCCGGCACGGGGTGGTGCTCTCGCCAGGTGAGCCCTCCGGCCGGGGCACGGCCTACCCAGGGGCCGATCCCGGGACAGGCGCCCGGCGCTGCCTCCTCCCTACGGTCTCCTCTCTGCCGCCCCTGCCCCACCCCCCGCCGCTGCCCCAACCCCCGCAGAGACCACAGGCTGTGCCGACCTCCTGTCCCGACTCCCAGGCTGACAGGCCGGCTTCCACCTGATGGGCTGTGGCAGGGACGGCGGGGTGGACACAATGGCCACATCCCCAGTGGCAGAAGGGGCCTCAGCTCGCCGCACCTGTCTGTGTCCGTCCTCGGAGGAACACGCTGGGGACACCAGGGCGCAGTGCCGGGGAGTCTCTCCCAGGGACCACGCTGCCATCAGTGGCGAGAGGACGGGAGGCCGCAGGAAGGGGCCCCAGACGCTCCCCACCCTCGGAACCCGAGGCCCCGGCCCGGCCCACACCTCAGGCCAGCCTTTCCTCCGCAGACTGCGTGCTCGGGGAGCCCCCGGACGGGGCGCGGCCCAGGCGGAGCTGCACCGTCTACCGGCCCTGGTTCTCCCCGTACAGCTACTTCGTGTGCCTGGACAGGGAGAGCCGCCCGGAGGCCCCGGGCCTCCCGGAGCCGCCGCGGGAGGAGGGCCGGGGGGACGGCCGCCTCCCCGAGGACGCGGCCGACAGCGCCTGCTCCTCGGCGTCCCCCCCAGACAACACCTGCCTCCGGGAGGCGGCCGCGGGCCCCAGGCCCGGCCCGGAGGCCTTCGACCACATCACGTCCCAGGACCTCCTGAGGGCCTCCCGGTGGCTGCCGGCCCAGCAGAGCGGCTTCAAGTGCGCGGCCTGCTGCCGCATGTACCCCACCCTGGGCTCCCTCCGCAGCCACGTCCGGGGCGGCTTCCGGGAGGGCTTCAGCTGCCGCGTCTTCTACCGCAAGCTCAAGGCCCTCTGGGCCCGGCCCGCCGACAGGCTGTCCTCGTCCTTTGGTGGCTGCCAGGCCCACAAGTAGCCCCGCGACCAGGCCAGCGGGGACTGAGCCTGCGTCTCCGGAGAGAGGCCAATAAACCCGTTACCACGGCTCCGTCCAGTCTGAGTCGCCCAGGGCCGCCTGCCCCCTCTGCGCCGCTCCCTGTTGCCTAGCAACCCCAGGCCCACATCCAGGCCTGCCTGTCCGTTCTCCTCTCCCTCTCTCTCTCCCTCTCCCCGTCGACAGCACCCGTGGTTTGGGGGTCCACTAGGAGGGTAGTGGGTCCTCAGTGAGAGGAGCCCAGACTGGCACTGTCAGCCCCGGGGACCCTGGCGAGGGAAGAGTCTCAGGCCTGCAGGGCACCCCGATGCCGCCCGGGTGTGAGACCCCCTCCCCTCAGGCCCCGGCCCTCTGGCGGGCCCCTCTGTGACCGGTCCCCGTCCACCCCACGGGGGTGCTCCCTGAGGGGCCCAGGGTGGACGCCCTTTCCTGCCGGCGTCAGGTCTCCGCCGGCACAGCAGACCCTTGGCACCGTCTGAAGGCTCCCGGACGTGCGAGGGGAGGGACGGGACGGGGCGGGTGGCGTGCCCACACAGGAGGCCGCGGGGAGGTCGCAGGCTGGGCCGCCCTGCACGCCGGCGGAAGCAGAACACACTGGACACCTCTGCACGGCGGGGCGCAGCCACCACTCGCAGGTGCACACGTGAAAACCCTGCTTCCGGCCACTAGGTGACGTCCCGACCGGCCACTAGGTGACGTCCCGACCGGCCCCGAGTCCCGGGCTGAACCGGCCCTCGGCCTTCAAACGGCTGACCAGCCCCGCCAGCCTCTCGGGTCCTCGGGTCCCCCCTGCCCCCCCACTGACACACCGCCTTCGCCTGCACGTCCAGCTCGCCCCTCCGGCTGCTGAGCCCCGAGGCCCCCATGCCGAGGTCCTTCCAGCCGATGGGACCGGCCCACCCGAGCTCAGCACAGACGCTGCCAGGCTGGGCCCACTCAGAGCCTGAGCAGCCTCCCACGGAGACATCTCGTCAAGGACTCCGAGGGACTGCCACCTGGTGACCTCAGTGACAGCTCCGAAGACACAGCCACGAGGTCATGTTTTCCAAGCACTCGAACCGGCCGCACTGCCTGGAGCCAGGAAGGCCGCGCTGACGGCGTCTCGCCCTCGAGCCGCGGACAGAGTCCCCGCACCCGCCCGCCCTGCCAACATGCCCCTCAGCGTGACAACCAGACTCGTCCCCATGAGGACACGAGCTCCGGGGGAAGAGCGGCTGTCCCCGGATGAGCACCAGGCTGCTCCATGGACACCCCGCCGGCCTTCGAGGGACTCATGGACACCCCCTCACACCGCAGCCTGGTGAGCACG
Source organism: Glossophaga mutica (assembly GCA_039655065.1). Taxonomy (NCBI): domain Eukaryota; kingdom Metazoa; phylum Chordata; class Mammalia; order Chiroptera; family Phyllostomidae; genus Glossophaga; species Glossophaga mutica. The sequence goes on from CM077316.1 coordinate 53,542,741, forward strand.
TCCCAGGCCCAAGGCTGTTGGCTCCGGCGGTGGGTGACAGTGAGGAGGAGGAGGAGGAGGAAGAGCAGGAGGAAGAGAAGAACCAGGAGGAGACAAAAGGAAAGCTTCAGAAACGAGGAAGGTTTATTAGCAAAAGCCACAGGTGTTAGCGTTGAGGGTAAGTGCACTTTTAGGACACAAGCTTTTCCCAGAGAGCGGGTCCCGCAGCGCCCACCACGCGGCTGCGGGCGGCAGAGAGCCAGGCCGGCGGGGACAAGGGCTCGGCCCCCGCCCAGGAGCGGCGAGCGGAGGGAGCCGGCAGCTCGGGGCTGCGTGGAGGCCCCACAGGGAGGCGCTGTCCGTCTGTCCACACTGCGGGCCGGCGGGCCGGCTCTGGCGGCGTCGTGTCCTCCGCACGGGGCAGAGCGGGGGCTGACGAGCGGGGGGGTGGGGGGCAGGGCTCGGCTAGCAGAGCGAGAAGGAAGGAGGGCTGGTGACAAGGCCCCTAGATCTGTCCTGAGTCCCAGGTCCGCCCCAGCACGTGCTGGTCTGGGCCCCTGGGGCGAGGCTGGGGCCTGCCAGGTGTCTGGAAGCCCCCCGCACTCAGAGGGCCGGGTGTGGGGGGGCTAGGCCAGGGGCTCAGGGATCAGGGTCCCCAAAGCTGTCGCCTCTCCTCCACTGCCGCCTCTGTCCTTCGCTCCCCTGGAAGGGCTGTCCCCCCACCCCCACCTCACCCAACGTCCCACCACGTCACCGTCAACCAGCTGGCCTCAGACCCAGACCTTCCGGTCCCTGAACTGCCCGCTCTGGTGGCCTCGGGGGGCCCCCTCGAGGAGCCGCGGGTGGGCCCGCCACGTGGGCCACGCCCAAAGCCTGACGGCAGTCCCTCAGCTTCCCGGGCCTCACATTCCAGCGCCTCCTCTCCCCCGCATGCCGGCAACCCACCGCCAACGCCGCATCACAAAGTACAACCAGCCGAACCACTGCCTCTGACCAGAGGCACGTGAGGAAAAACGCACCTACCGGTGATCCGCACACCTAGACACCGTCCCGTCCTGTCTGCCACTCTCAGCCGACACGCATCCCCCAGCACACACGCCCACAGCACGCACATGCACACGCCACCCCCGACGCCAGGCACCACGCACTGCCACGCAGCCGCGCTCTCCGCGCTCACTCACACCGTCCGTCCTCGTCAGGGCTGAGGACCTCTGTCCGGGGACACCCACCTCGCTGACCCACCCTCGGGCCGTGCCACCCCGAGGAGCTTGTCCTCACGGCCTGGCCACCCACGGGGTCAAGCGGTGAGAGCCAGGCGGCCAGGTGAGAGGACCGCCCACGTGCGCTCCCGGCACGGCCCGGAGACGGGTCCGGAGACGGCCGTGAGTTGGAACCGTGGGCTCAGCGACGTCAGCTACCAGCCCGTGCTGGGCTTTTGCAGCAACAACCGACCCCGCTGCCCAGCCGAGGGGACCCGCTGGGAAGTGGGGCTGGGGATCAGGGGCTTTCCCAGAGGTCAGGTGCAACAGAAGCCTCCGCGGGGACATCCTGGGGACGGGAGGAGCAGCCTCCCTCCCCTCCGCGTGGACCACAGAGCTCGCAGGTAGGCGGGAGCTGGGCGGGGTGCGTCGGAACTGAGTGATGTGGCAGCGACGAGGCTGTCCTCCCCGTGCAGGCCCCGCCAACGTCCCGGGCCAGTCTCCCCGCGAAGCACCCTCAGGCTGGATGCGGGGACACCCCCTGGGTGCAGGCACCTGAGGGCGGGCCTGCGGCACGCTCCCGCAGAAGGACCGTCCTTCCCATCGGGACCCAGAGCGTTCGGCCTCCACCCCGCCGCAGGGGCGGAGGCGCCCTGTCCTGCGAGGCGGCTGGCCACGTCCGGGGGTCCAGACACAAGGCACCTGAGGAGGCACGCAGCCCCCTTCCCGGCCGGACCACGCAGCAGGGACTGCGGAGGACTGTCCTCCTGGGCCAAAGTCGCGGGCTCCATGAGGCCCGGCCACCCCTTCTGAGGTCGTGGTGGGAGAGGGAAGCGGGTCCCTCTGGCACTCCGGTGTCCTCCAGGTCACCCTCGGGAGCAAAGCCCTCATCCTTCTCCGCAACCGCGAACTCCCTGCAGGGCCAGGCTCGCCGCCCCGGGGCCACACGCAGCCCCGCTCCCACGCCTACACCGCGATCTCGTCGTCCAGGGTGTCGCCCGGCTCCTGGTGCCGCCGCACGTGCAGCAGGCGCGGCAGCTCCTCCTCACTCTCGTCCGTGGTGGACTCGTACTCCGAGGCGATGCCCGACTCCCGGAACCGCAGCAGCTCCAGGCCGCCCAGCAGCGGCTGGCCCCGCGCCCCGGCGGGGAAGCGGAAACACTCCAGCTTCACCAAGCAGTCGCGCCTACCTAATGGGCTGCCCGCCGGTGGGGCCAGGTCGGCCAGGCCGCCGCCCAGGGGCGGTGAGGGCAGGTCCTCGGGCTTGGGGGTCGTGGGGTCACAGAGCACAGGCAGGGCTCCAGAGCGGAAGGTGATCTCCAGCAGGCTGTCCTGGGACCCCACTGTGGGGGCAGGGGAGGAAGAGCGGGTCAGCGCGTGCTCGGAGGGAGGCCGTCCTCCCTGCTGTGCCCTGCCCAGCACAGCCGGCCCCTCGGCTCCTCAGGCTGGGAAGGTGGTCCAGGCCACCCTCACAACCCCGTGCCCCGAGAGCACGACGCGGCAGGCGCTCAGTGCGCCCACAGGAAAAGGGGAAAGGCTCGAGCAAGACGGGGGCAGTGCCCTGGCCGGGGAGGCTGAGCCTCAGCACGGGGCCCGAAAACACCTGACAGCGACATTCGAGGCCGGGGCGCGGCCTGGAAGGCGCCGCAACCGGCTCTGGGCCTGCGCGCCGCCTGCAGGGGCACGAGAGTGAGGACGGGCGGGCGCGCGCACCTGCCTCTGGTTCCTGCTGGAGCACCAGGCGGGGCAGCACCGCCCAAGGCTCCGGGGGAAGAGAACAGGAGTGTCTGGGCGGGCGGGGCCTGGCGGGCGGGCGGGGCCTGGTTTACTGGCGCTGTCTGGTTGGGCGGGCCTGGTGAGTGGGCGGGGCTTGGTGCCTGGGTGGGCGGGGCCTGGATGGTGGGCGGGGCCTGGCTTACTGGCATTCTGTCCGGAAAGCTTCAGCTCCAGCTCCTGCACCTGCCGGACCAGCAGCGACACGTGCTGCAGCGCGTCCTTGTTCTGCAGCAGGAGCTGGTGCACGCGGGCCTGCGCCTCCAGCCTCGCCGCCGCCTCCGCCGCCAGCTGGTCCTTCAGCAAGTGCACCTGCAGGCGGGAGGTGCAGAGAAGAGGGGCCAAGAGGAGAGAAGATGGAGAGCAGAGGGGATGGAGAGAAGACGGACGGAGAGTGAGAAGGCGGTCCTGGTGGTAGCCGGGCCAGAGGGGACTCCACGCTCAGTCCCCAACAAATGGGCACCTGGGCTCATCACGCAGCCAGTACCAGGACCCGACTTGGACCTCCCGCTCCCAGCAGTCCTGCCCGCCAGCCACCCTCCCCCACGCCCAGACCACTGAGGGACGGGGACCCTGTTGCCCTCCCGAGTGAGGCGGCCGTGGCCAGGCCAGCCTCATCCCAGCCGCCCACGCCTTCCATCTCCACGGACCCAGGGCCGGGCCTCCTGCCCGCTGGGCTCTCAGTCTGCTCTGGGTGCCCGGGTGTGGGGACAAGCTCAGGGGAGAGGGAGCGCCCTGGCCTGGAGAAGCGGGAACACGGGCAATAGCAACATTCACACAGGTGACCCTGTGCCTAGAAGGGCATTAAGAGGTCTCTGTGGAGCATTCCAGAAGGTCCCTGAAGAAAGGTCCTGAGGAATTTGGTGGCCTGGACAAGGCAGCCTGGGGGAAAGAGCCCCCAAACCTGCTGGTTCTGAGGAACAGGGCGGGGGCTGTGGGAAGGCCCCAGAGGAAGGACAGGTGGGCAGAACCTTCCACCTTCGAGTAACGTATCGCAAGCGGAGAATGGCTGGAAAGATCTCCTGAGCAGACAGAAGTCTCTAGTCTCTTCATCGGGCAGAAACGTGGAACCAAACTTTCAGGGCACGTGGACGGAGCAGAGTCCCGCGCACGCCCCCCCACAGCTGCCAGCCCCTTGCACCCACGTCGGAGCCCCCCCAGCACAGGCTGCGGCGGAGCCGGCCCGCAGCCGGGCCCCATATCCCCCTCCACACCTGCAGGCCACCCTTCGCCCCAGGCCACACTTCCTCGTCTGCCAGCCCCGAAGCCTGGCCAGCAGCTCATGGGGGGCCAGGACCCCCATCCAGGTGGACGGAGCGGCGTACCTGGGCAAGGAGAAAAAGCAGCTGCTCCTGCAGGTGAGCGCGTTCCCCTGGCGGACGGCCCGCAGCCGGGGAAAGGAGCGCTGCAGCGCTGCACCCGCCGGTGACGCGTCCCGGGGGCCCCCACGCCCGGGGACACGGGAGCCCAGGCCGCCACGCTCCGGGACCAGCTGGGACGAGGCTCTGCCCCTGCCTGTCACCTGTGGCTCAGGCTCCCGCCGCCGTGAGGCTCCACCGACCGGAGCGGCCGCCTCCCGCAGCACACTCGGGGCTCCGGCTCTGGGAGCCCCCCGCCCCTCCCCCTCCCTGCAGACGGACGTCCCCTCGCATGCAGCACACGCTCCGCTCAGAACATGGAGCCCGTCTCAAATGCTTCTCCGGCCCAGAGCCGCCCGGTCCGCAGGGACAACTGCTCCGGCCCAGACTGCGGAGGTGGCTGAGGCTGGAGCGCAGCCCGGCTCCGCACCGGCCCCGGCTCCGCACTGCTCCCTCCCCTGGGGCCCCCACCCGCAGCCTGTCCTGCGCCCTGACCCCAGCCCGCTCTGGCCTACTTGCCTGGATGCCAGCTCCTCCGTTGGAAGTGGGGGCAGGGCCAGGCTGACGCCAGGGAGCACAGAGGGGCACAGGGGAATGGCAGTTGGCCCCCAGCCCAGATGCAGGTGGAGGCTGGCGTGTCAGCGTGCGTGGGGCGGGGACCAGGCAGGGGCACAGGGGCAGCCGTGGGGACAGGCGCTGACCATAGGGCCGAGGCTGGTGCAGAGCGCTCTCAGCACATTTCTCTGACTGCGGCTTCGGGGACCACCCCTTGGTTCAGCTCAAGCGCGGGGCCACAGGGGAGGGGGTATCTTCCGACAGTGATGCTGAGCAGCGCTAACACTCTCCTCTCAAGCTCCAGGGACTGGCATCCAGGAGGCAGGCAGCCGAGCCCACTGCAGCTGGTCAGCGGGGCCCAGCCCACAGCCATGCGGACGCCCACGCCCTCGGTCCCAGCCCCGACCATCTCATGCCTCGAAAAGCAGGAGCTGCGCAGCCAGACGAGCCTCATGCTGGGGGGGGGGGGAGGGCGGGCAGAGGGGCTTGGTGTCCACTGCGGACACACAGAGGCCGACCTGAAATGTGGGCAGGTGGACACCACTTCTGCCCAAGCACCGTTCCAGCCGGGGTAGCTGCTCAGAACCAGCTGGGAACCAGTTTGGGAGGGGGGCACGGGAGAGGCCGAGGTCTGAGACCGAGTCCGGCCACCTGGGGGAGGTCTAAGGCCAGTGGCAGGGGCGGAGCTGGACAGGCCGGGAGGGTAAAGGGGTGTGAGTGACACAAAGGACCGGAGCGCACCTCTACGAGAACTGTCTTTCCCTGGTTGCGCGGGGGGTCCTGGCACACCCACTGTGGCGCCAGGACGGTGGGTGCAAGGAGGGGGGAGGGAGGGAGACACCCTGCGATTTGGGGCGACAGGGACCGTCAGAGCGAGGACGAGCCGCCTCGTACGGACCCCACGCACGCCAGGCCAGGTTCCATCCGCTTCGAATGTGTGGAAAACACCCAGAGACCGAGTCCACCCGCAGGGGATCGTTTCCTTCGGAGACAGGCACCCTACCCAGGCCCGGCGGGGGCGGGGGGGAGGCGCCAGGAGGAAGAAAGGGGTGCAGGGAGGCCTGTAGGGGAAGGTGGGTCAGGACCCAACTGCCGAGGGGACGGAGGGGAACGCCCAGGGACGGGGACAAAGGAAGGCCCTACGACGGTGGTGGGAGACACCTTAGGGGACGGCAGGGGGGTGCGGCGCGTGCCGGGGAGCTGCCTGCGACCTCCAGGCCCTGTCCGACCTGAACGAAGACGGCAAGTCTGTGTCTGTGTCCTACCCGGAGCCACCTCACAGCGTGGGGACGGGTGTTCGCCTGGGGGGCTTCCGATCACGTCACGGCCTGACTCAGTCGGCCCGGGCAGCGCCAACTCCCGGGAACAGATCTGCGTCCCTCACCGGAAGGGGACAAGAGGCAGGGGGACGTGGCTGTCCTCCTCTGCGCGCCAGTGGCACCCCAACCAGCCTCTGGGGGTCCCACAACCCTGCTGCTCGGCCCCGGCCAAGCCTTCCCGTTGTGGCTCAGACACTACGGCCAAGCCCCTGGGGGTCGAGTGCCCCCTCCAGGGACTCCCAGGCCAGTCAGGCGTCAAGCCCCTGCAGCGCTAATGGAGGCGGGGGAACCTGTGCGGGCGAGCGGAGGGATGCTGGGGAGGGCTCCGCAAGGGCCTTTGGCGCACATTCACTAAGCTCCTTGAAGGCAGGTCTCGCGGTCCCAGCTGCCCGACTGCAAAGCCGCCCCCCAACCCCACCAGCAGGGCGCCAGGCAAGAGAGGGGGCGTGGCTGCGCCTGCCTCCAGGTCCGTGGGAGTCACACCCAGCGGCATCCAGCCAAGCCAGCCAAGCCCAACGCAGCAGGACGCACAGGAACCCTCCGCCCTGCGCCCGCCCCCCTCCCCCGCGCCCCCAGCCCCAACAAGCACAGGCCTCAGCGTGCGCGGTCCTGCGCTCCAACTTTAAACCTGCCCTGGGCCCTCGCGGGGGGCGCGTCGAGCCCGTGAGCGCGGAGCCTGGCGGCGGGGAGGAGGCTGAGCAGGACCTGGGCCACGGCCACTTGTGTCTGCTGCTGCTGGTGCTGCAGGAGCTGCTGCAGGAGCTGCAGCTGGTGTCGCGAGGGCAGCGGCGTCCGGGCGTCCGGGTCCTGTGCCGAGGACGGGGGCGGCAGCCTCCTGGGCGAGGCTGTGGGCACGGGCTCCGGGGGCGGCACCTGGAGGGGCGGAGGGGCCCGGCGTGACCCAGGGTGCAGGCTGCGCGGGGCCGGCCCCGGCGGGGAGGGGCCTGCCGGTCTCGGGAAGCACCTCAGTCCCTCCTCTCCGCCCTTCCCCCCCCCGGAAGGCAGGGGCCCCCCCAGGATGCTGCCTGACGTGGGCTGCGTGGGGCCCGTTCCTGACTTCTGCTGCCGGTGCCTCAGACGTGAAAGGGCAAGGCCCCCCGTGACGCTGGCCGGGGACAAAGGGCACACGCGGCCAGCCCTCCAGAGGAGACGGGCTTCCGCCTCTGCCCACCAGGCCCGCGGACCGCCACTGAGCTGAGGTGCCCGAGACACGCCGATGGGCTGGGACCCGCGGGTCAGGGGACGTTTGTCGTGACTCGCCTCCGGGCCGTTTGCCTCGTCCTCAGGGTGGACCTGGTCTCCAGGCTGACGTCAGGAGCCCCTGGGGCCTGCTCGCCCACGCGAGCCCGGACGCCTGAGGGGGCCTCGTGGTGCCCGGCGTCGGGCGCTGCCCCGCCTACCTTGGAGTCCGTGTGGGAGCCGCCGTCCTTCCCCACGGCGTCCAGGTCAGTGACCCCTCGGCTGAAGTCCAGGCCGTCGGCCCCGGGCAGGGGCACCTCCACAGCGTCGATGTCGGTCTCCTCGGCCGTGGTGACGGGGGCCCCCTCGGCTCCCGGGAGCTGGCAGCCTGCAGGGGCAGCAGAGGAGGAGGGCGGGGGATGGGCCTTAAGAACGGCATCCTTCCTGACACATCTGTCCGCGTCGCGGGGTCCCGAGAGGGAAAGCCACCAGCTGCCTAACATCTTCGCTGTGTTTCCGGCAAGTCCACTGACTTTCCGGCCTGGGGACGCCGAGCCTGTTTCTAAAGCCAGGAGCCCAGCCGCGTTCCCTGGAGCCGGGGCGGGAGGTGCATGTGGACAGGTGTGGGGGCCCTGGGGAGGGGTGACGGTCATCTCAGCCGTCCCCCAGCTCAGGAGTGGAGTCGGTCCGGGGTCCTGCGGTGTCCCCAGCCTCGCCTAGTGGCTGGGCAGGGGCTTTGTGACTGCGGAAGTGGACGAGGGGACGGGAGGCCCCACCGCAAAGGCACCCGGGTCCGAGCCTCCACCCACCAGGCGCTCAGTAAGCGGCCCGGCGGGGACAGGACTCTGCGGCCCAAGAGGAGCAAGCAGAGCTGGCGACCCCTCGACCGCAGGCCTGAGGGAGGGGTGGGCACCCACCAGCGGCAGCGAGAGGCCAAGCTGCCTCCCATGAGCCCAGAGAGGAGCACGTGGCCTGGGCACCCGGGGAGAGCAGCTCGGGCAGGCGCAGGTGACGGCCCTGTCGGGGTCGTCACCCAGCAAGGCCCGGGCAGCACCTCGGAGGACTGAACGCAGGTGAGCAACCCCAGAAGATGTCCTCTTTCACCGTCACCAACGAGAGGGGACCAGCTCAGGACAGAAGGGCTCGGAATGGCCCCTCGGGCCTCAGCGAAGCAGCAGCGCTGACCCCTAAGAGGCAGGCGCGACCACGCCCCCAAGTGACAGCTGCTGAGGCTCGGACCAGAGCACCGCCTGCCCCGCGCCCCCGGAGCCCCCCCGCTCCCCTGACCCGTTCGCCCTCACTCTCGGGGCTGATGGAGGTGACGCTCGTCTGTCTGCCTCCCCCACCCAACTCAGAGCGCGCACCCTCGCCAGCAGGGCCTGACCGACCGCCTTCTTCAGTGCCCCCCGAATCGAGCCTGGCTCAGCGGGGGGACTGGACGAGCATCTGCCCAGTGAAGGAAGTGACTAGAATGAGGAGAAACCGAGGGTCAGGCGGTGCCGGTCTGATAATACGGGGCACAGGTGTGGGGGGGGGCACAGGTGTTGAGATACAGGTGTGCGAGGGGAGACAGGTGTGGGGGGGAGGCGCAGGTGTGGGGGGCACAGGTGACAGCAGATCAGTGATGTGCTTCCTCTTCAGGGTGAGCGGGGCCCCCAGGGCCCCCAGAGGTAACAAGAAGTGCCTGTCTCGACGATGAGAGTTGATTTTCAGCAGCTCCATTTTCCCCTGTGGTGGGCTGGCTCCTGCCTCCCAGGGAACAGGCCTCTCCCAGGAAACCGTCTCGGGAGGCAAGGAGATGCCGGGCCGAGCCCAGGATGGCCAGGGCAGCTGCCGCAAGGACGCGCAAAGGAGGACCGCCCCCCCGGGTAGGGGCGGGGGAGGACGGGGAGGAGGGTGGCGCAAGGGCAGAGGCTGGCGTCCCGAGAGCCCAGCCCAAGCCCGTGGGGACGGCCGGCAGGAGCCACAGGCAGCAGAGCCTCGCTCTGTCCAGCTCCCGGAGGGGACCGCCTCCTCTGCACTCGAGGGGCCGGCCCCGCGGGACAGCGACCCCGCTCACGGAGCGCGGCCCCCGGCGGACGAGAGTCTTGGAACAAGAGACAGACCTGCCCGCAGCAGATCAGCCCTGGAGCCTCGGGTGCCCAGGACGGAGGGGGCCCTAGCGGGGCCCGCAGACACAACGCTGCCGAGAAGGCGCGTGTCCTCAACCTGCGGACAGTGAGCCGGCAGGGGCAGGAGGCAGGGGCTGAGGGGCAGCAAGCAGCCTTCCTCGTGCGAACACCCCTCCTGGTCGGCCGTGTTCCCGGCACTGGCACTCAGCCGGTGGCTGCGGCTCTGCCCTGGGACCGGAGGGCAGCTGGCTGACCACTCCGCGTGCACCTGTCACAGAGCCACGGGCCTTCCCTGCCTGCAAAGACGGGTCATGTACCGCACACTCGGGACAGGGCAGCCTGCCGACAGGTTTTCAGGTGAGTAACGTGGCGATCAGCGGACTCCGAGGAAAGCAGATTGCCCCCCACGGTGTGGGTGGGCCTGGCCCAATCAGGCGAAGACCTTCGCAGACCAAACGCTGACCTCCCTGACAGAGGAGGGAATTCCGGCAGCGGACGACCCTGGGACTCGCCTCCGGCCTGCAGCCTCCCCGCGCAGCCTGCGCACTCCACGCCTCCGCAAGCACCGGCGCCCGTGCCTCACGCGGCGTGTGCGTGTGCGCCTCCCCGGCCCATACAGCTCACGTCGCCCCACAGGCCACACCCACATCCACGTGAGGACGGTAGGGTCCCGTGGGCACCGACGTGACCCACGGCCATGGGGTGGGAAGGCCAGCCGGAACCACGGCCGGAACCACGGCCGGGCCTCCTGGAAGAGCCCCACCCGGCGCCCGAGCGCGGGGCCCAAAGGTCGTTCCTAACGTGGACCCAGGTGCTTCCACCTGCGGCAGATGACGTGCCTTCTGCCCAGGGGAGGGGACACCGACGACGCCACGCAGCAGAGGTCCCTGTGTCACTGTGACCTGAGAGGGTTGCCACCAAAATGGTGTCGCTCTTTCTAATTGCTTCAATTTAGCTTCTTGGACTTTCCAAATTAAAAAAAAATCAGAGAGACCGGGATGACGCCCACGTGAGGGGCACAGAACCACGAGCTCAGGCACAGGGCCGGCTGCTCTCGGGGTGACTGCGGAGGCCCGCGGACCGAGGTTCCCTGGTGGGCGGGCCCCTGACGGTGCGCTCACACCCACACCCGCCTGCCCACGCCCTGCAAGCAAGCGTGGGGTGCGGACAGCAGCAGGGAAAGGGGACGCTCCCCGGGGACCCGGGCCGGGCGTGGGGCGGTGGCCGCCTACCTGTGTCCCCCGAGCCGTGGCTGCCCCTCTCGCTGGGCCCGTCCTCCTGGCCGTCGGCGCTCTGCTGCGTGTGCTGCAGGCTCAGCTTGTGGCACACCTCGAAGGCCTGCCCCACCGTCCGCACGATGCGCATCGCCTGGCTCTGGGGGAGAGTGACACGGGGAAGGGCGTGGGGACCGCGGCCAGGACGGCGGGGCGCGGGGGCGGGGCGGCCGCGGGGGAGGCGGGGCTCCTGCGGCGTCTGAAGTGCACGCACTCACGGAGAGTGTGGAGACACTGACCCTTCCCGACACACTCCGGACGCCGTCACCACCACCGCCGTGCAGGAGTGCGTCACTGGGAGGGACAGAGCGAAAGCCCAACTCCGACTCGGCCCACCCCCTCCCCCAGCGCGGCAGAAGCGGTCAGCCCACGGCCGCAGAAGCCTCTGTCGGCTGCCACCCACCACGGGCTCAGTGGGCTCACCGCACCGGGGGCTCCTCGGCCAGCGTCCCCTTTCTGCAGGGCGTGGCGAGTGCCCTGGAGCCCTGCCCACCAAGGGCTGCGGTGACGGGCCAGGACCCGTGGTCTCGACAGCAGAGGCCACTGGAACCTGGAGCCTCCACGCTACCGCCTTTCTGCCTTGTTTTGCGGTTCAGCCTCCTCCCCGGGAAGCCCTGGAACGGAGCCTGACCCCTGCGCCCTGTATTCCCACGCGGGGAGAGGCGGGGAGGGCGGCCCCGAGGAGGTGTCACGCGCTGGGCTCAGTCTCCACAGTGGGCCCCGGGCCGTCCCTGGGCGGTCAGCTTGCTCCCACTGCCTCTTGGAGACTAAGGTGAGCTCAGGCTGGGACCTGGGGCCCCTTCTCCCCGACCCCCCACCACCCCGACAGTCAGACCACAGGGCAGCTGGGGTGCCGCAGGCAGGGAGAGCCCCTCACCGAGAGGGCGCCCCCCGTGCCCACGAGGCGTCCAGCGCTGTGACGTGCTGGCAGGTCCCGCAGGGGTGAGCGCACTGACCTCCGCTCAGACCTCCCCGGGCCGCCACCCCCATGGCACTCCAGGCCCCGCGCCCCGTGCGGCAGCGACCCAAACGGCTCTGGCGCTGTCTCCCGAGCTGACGCCCTCGGCCAGGGCGCCCGTGCAACCCTGAAGGGCACCTCGGCTGACCGCCCGCCGCACGCCCGCCCTTCCAGGGCCGTCGCCCAGCGGGGTCTGAAGTCGCTGCCGTCGGCCACTGCACGGTCTCGGGTCCTCCCAGGAAGGACAGGTGGGGGACCCCTCGGTCCCTGTGCCCCAGACACGCCCACGACTGGCTTTCAGGGTGACACCAGCCCCGACAGGCCCTCGGTCAGGTGTGTCTGAATCCAGGGGCCGGGCGTGGTGGGGACGGGGTTCCTGAGCTTCTCCGGAAGGGAGCACCGGGTTCGGGGAGGGGACGCGGCGGGCGGGGAACGGCGCTCCAGGACCGGCTTTCTCAGGCCTCCCCAGCCGACCGCGGACGGACAGCAGACGCGCTGCGGACGAGCCCTGAGCAGCCTGGACTCCAGCTCCGTCCGGCCACCTCCGTCCGGGACAAGCATGCGCGCCCCGGTCAGGAAGTGGCGGGGCCCCTGCGTCCTCTCCAAGCTCTCCCGGTTCCGGGACACCTCGGGGTGCTCGCTGGGACAGGCAGCTGGCACTCACCCCTCGGATTCCCTCAAACCGGGAAAAGGCCCGGGGGGCAGACGCGAGGCCCCCAGGCCTGCCTCCCCGGGTGGGAGACCGCCCGACCTGCACCTCTGTCCCTACTGTCCCCTGCATCCAGGGCACGTCTGTGACAGTGGGAAAAGCCTGTCCTCTGCCCCCAGAGGGACACACACGAGGCTAACAACGGGGAGCCCCCCGCAGTATGGGGCGCATGGGGAGTGCCAGTGAAAAGCCTGCTTTTAGGGATTCTACACACGAACCTCCTGGGGGGAAGATTCCTGGAGGGTGGTGGGCAGGGCTGTCCCTCCGACCTGAGCGCCATCATCAGCCACGCTGGCCCTGCAGCCCCTGGGGGGCGGGGACCCCACATGCCGGGCCTTCTCAGAAAGAACGCTGACAAAGAAGCTTTGCAAAGAGCCCTTCCGTGGGTCCCCTGGGCCGCCCCGACACAGCTGCTGCCATCTTAGGACCTCAAACCGGCCTCGAGAGCGTGCGGTGGAGGTGCCCAGGTGTGCAGCGTGGAGCGGAAGGGCAGGGTGTCGCGGAGGCAGCCTCCTCCAGCCCCAGGGCCTGGCCGTTCTCTGCACCTCAGCAGGTGTTTTCTGGACACGGCATCTCGGCACAAGCCCAGGGTGGTCCCACACCAGCCCCCGAGGGTGCTCGGCCTCACGGGTCGAGTCTTCGCTCGGAGACCCCACAACACCGGTGGGCTCCCTGTGGCCGGGGCCGGGCCGGCTGCAGTCGCTGGGAAGCTTCCAGAGGCAGGGGGACTCGCCAACCTGGAGCAGCTCCCAGCTGCACGTGGAGATGCCGGGACGCAGGGCGGTGCCGGGGACAGGCGTCTCCGTGGAAACGGAGCAGCGCGCCACTTCCCCTGGCGACGCACAGATGTGTTTCCTCCAACCGCCCGCCGCACACAGCACGGAGCCGCCCGCCACCGCAGCTCTTCTCTCCCGGCCACGCCGCTCCCAGAGGGCGGGGCGGCCACTCGGAGGGGACGAGCCCGCAGGGGACTCCGCCCCTGCCCTGCTGGCCCCAGAAAAGTCACAGCCCGTCACGGACGCCGTCTCTGTCCTCGTCCTAAGCGGCCGTGTTGCCGGCTGGCCCGGCAAACTCGGGGAATCTGCGTCCTGCGTGCGTGTGGAGAAGGGTCACCGTCGGTCTCATTCCGCAGCCGACTTAGCAAGCGCCCTCGGGCGCCGTGCCCAGTGCCCGGCCCGGGGCTCCAGAGCTCGTGCACTTGACGAGGGAAGACTGCGGGCAGGTCGGGGAAGGAGGCGTGGACACGGGACCCGCAGGTGCCCGTGCAGACGGGGATGACACGACGACCACGGGGAGGAGGGAGGGGACGCAGCGGGGCGCGCGTCTCGTGACCAGCTCCGGACTCGACGGGGCTCGCTCAGTCCCGGCCTGGGGCCGGCGCCACGGCACGCCCGTGTCCGCAGGGGGTGGCGAAGGGACAGAGAACCCGGAGCCAGAGGCCAGAACGAGCTGACGCCGAGGGACCCGGGAAAAGCGACACAACAGGACGGAGGGCACCACGCAGGACACCTCCCGGGACCTCAGACGCCACACGCTCGTCCGAGCCCACGCCCTGAGCCCCGCCCCGCGGCCCCTCCGCAGGGTCACCGCCGTGCGGAAGGGCCCTGGTGCCCGGGTCAGCGCGGGTCAGCCCCTCCAGAGCCCTGGCCCAGCAGCGGTCTGTCCGCTTGTCTGTGTGCTGAGCACGAAGCACCGAGGAAACCAAACCAAAGGGACATGGGGGGCGATGGCCCACCACGAGGACTGTCCCCGTGCGTCCCACCTGCCAACAGCACCTGTCACCGGGGAGACGGGGGCATCTGGGGAACAGAACGGGCGACCGGCGACGGCCCTTTACCTTCTTCTTGGACTTGAAGACGTTGCACCTGAAGACGTTGCTGGCCCCGTCCCGGGCGATGTAGCTGAAGATCTTCAGGTCCTGCGAGTCGTGGGAGACGTAGAAGATCCTGCGGGAAAAGCAGCAGAACCACCCGTGGGCGTGGCCGTGGGCGCCAGCGGCCACGTGCAGAGCCAGCCCTGCCTCAGCAGCCCCAGCACAGCGCTCGCCGACCCAGCTCCTGGAGGCGGGGGCACAGGGGCTCTGTCCTGCCACCTCGTGGGCTGCAGGAGAATGTCTGCGCCCCTCAGGGCGCGGAGCCCCGGACGCGAGGCAGGGTCCCAGCCACCGGCTCTCAGGTCTCGCCGACGCGGGGCCGGGACCGGCACGCTTCCCCACCGGACCTCGAGTCCCTCTCACGAGGCGCCAGCTTCTCCTCCGGGAGCCGCGGTCTCTGGGGACAACCACCCTGGTCACAGGCTGCAGGGCTCAGGCCTGGCCCGTCCTTCCCAACAACCCCCCCGACAGCTCCCCAGCCCCCCAGATTCATCAGGCCCCCAGCACGGTTGCCGCCCGGCATGTTTCCCCGGCTCTGGGATCACAGAGACCCCGAGACACCGGCTGCCGGCAGAGAAGCGATCCCGGAGGCCCCCCGAGGAAGAGGGGCCCTAGGACGTCCCGGTCACGGCCGCAACACCCCGCTGCAAAGCCCCGGTAGGAAGTGGGCTCCACCTGAGCTCCAGAGCCAGTGTGAGCCGGGCAGGCCCACGTCTACCCGAGAGCCCGGCCAGGCGCCTGCTGGCCTGTCTCGGGGGTGGGCCTCCTGTAACGTCACAGCTGGGACACATTCCTCCCCCGTCCCACTACGACCTCTGTGCCACCTGCAAGCTGACCGCAAGCCAGCCCATGGGGCCGTCCAGGGGCCGGTGCCCCGAGGGTGACTCCCTCTGCCCAGCACTGGACAGGCAGGCAGACACCGGCCACGTTCCTCACAACCAAGCCCCTCCCACACGGCGACTTCCCCCCATAACGGTCCCCACTGGGCCTGCAGATCCGAAGGCCTGTCCTCTGCAGCTGAGACCTGGGTCCTGCGGGGGACACGGGTGGCCGTGTTCCCGTCCCCAGGGCCAGCACGCCCTCCCCCTGTGAGGAGCTCAGGCTTCCCAAAGATGAAGCCTCCCTCCCGGGGAGGCCCCGCCCCAGAGACTGCGCACCGCCCCCTCCCCCGGCACGGTTGGCCCTTCTCCAGGTGGAGGAGGGTCAGGCACAGGTGGGTCCAGTGCGGCCTGGCCGTCACCGAGGGCTCGCAGCCCCTCACCCACGCCCGACCCCGAGGGCCCATGACCTCCTACGACGGCTGAGCCCACGGGGCGCCTGGCTCCCCCAACAGGGCGGAACGGGGTCACGGGACTTCTCAAGCCCCCCCCCCACCACATCCTGGACGTTTGGAGGTCAACGTCCCGTGTGACCTTCCCCAGCCACCTCCCCATCTGGTGGCACTCGGAGCTCAGCCCGAGTCCCTCCCTCCATCCGTCGGCTTCTCACTAAAAGCCCGCAGGGCGAAGGCGCTGCCTCCTGGGAGGTTTGCCAAGACTTAAGAAATCAATTCGGAAATCAGTGCGGTTTACCAGAGACGTGCTGAGCGCCACTGAGTACGAGACAGCGGTCGGGGGCCAGGGCGGGGGGGGGGGGGGACGCAGCTGCTCCCGCTGAAAAAACGGGGCCCCCGCCCAGGTGACACGGCGCCGGGAAAGGCGGGAGTCAGGGCTCACGGGGGGCGTGGGGACGCCATCAGGGAAGGGGCCTGGCGGACGTGGGGGGCGAGGACCCTGGGAAGGCGGCTGAGGAGGTGACAGCAGGAACGCTGAGCCCAACGCACGGGACGCGATCCCCCACGGTGGGGTCCCCAGTGCCGCCAGGACCGGGAAAGGCCGAGAGCCCCCCCCCCCAGCCGCCTCCCGGGGCCGCAGGCAGGGCCCTCCTCCCCGCATCCCGAACCCCGCCCGTCCTCCCCGGCTCCGCGGCTGAGGTCCGAGTGGCCAGAAAGGAGGCCCAAGCTCCGCACAGGCTGCGCCCTCGGAGCGGGGACGGCGCCCTGGGGCCTGCGCTCGTGGAGGCGGGACAGCGAGTCACCGCAGGGAGGCGCCTGGCGTGGCCCCACCACGGTCCCGCCCTTGCTCAGGGCCGCGGCCCACGTCCCCGCGTCCACACGACTCAGGGCCCCCGGGAGGCTCCCGCTGCCCTCGCGCCCTTGCTCCTGCGGTCAGCAGCCCCGGACGCTGACGTGGAGCCCACCGTCCACGCAGACGCCGCGTCGTCACGAGAACTGTATCGGTTTTCCCTCCTGCGGAAGCACAGCCTATGGCCTCGGACTCGACTCTCTGCGGGCGGGGCCCACGGCCAGCCTGGCACCTCCCTCCCTCCCTCCCTCTCTCTCTCTCTCTCTCTCTCTCTCTCTCTCTCTCCCTCTCTCTCGTGAGATTCCACTGTAGGTCCCCTCGGGCACAGCAGTCGCTAATTCCAGGCCTTAAAAAGGCTTCGAGCCGCACACATTTCAACCACCTTCCACCTTCACCCCCGCGGGGCCTTCCCTGTCCCTTCCCGAGGGCAACGCCGTCTCCTTTTGAAACACACTGCTCGCTGGGCCCACTGCTGACTTCCAAAGTCACGGCACGGTTCTCCTCTGACGGACCGGCAGCAGCCGTGTCACGAGCTGCGCCTGCAAAGAGGTCACTTCTTACGTGCAGGGCGCCACTGTGCAAAAACGAGACAAAAACCAACCGAGAAAGCCTTTCTCTTACAAAACCGTGGAGGCTGGGTTCGCCCATGCACACCCTCAGGCCCAGCTGGGCGAGACCGGCTTCTCGGAGGCTCCCCCATCCCTGCGCGTCACCGGGCCACCCACACTCGTTTTCAGAGGCTGATGGAAGCACTCGCCCATCCGCCGGCAGACACAGGCTGGGAGCCAGGACACGGAGGAATCGCGCGCCTTTTTCCCCCAAGGAGCCTCCCAGCTGGTGGCAAAAGGAACAGCAGCGTTGTGACAATTTCAGTGACACTGGCCAGTACCAGGGACAGAGGACAAGCTCATGGGCAGACACGCTGCCCTGTGCAGGGGCTGGCTCAGGACGTGGTCTCCGAGGCGCCCGGGGCCCCCGCATCGTGACTTGCTCACGGCAGAAGCCACAGGACCACGAGTACGTCACGTCTATACGTTCGCCACGTGAACAGAAATCTCAGGCCGCAGGCGTCTTCTCTTGGACCGGAGGCTGGGCCACCAGGCTGCCGGGGCCACCAGGCTGCCGGCGCCTCCCTTGAGTTCCAGCCCCAACCCACGCTGCCGACCGAGGCGCATAGTTTGAGGGGAGACAAAAATCAGAATGCAAGTCCAGGCCCCGAAAACCCTGCAGGAAAAGCTGCGCCCGGCCTCCCGGGGAGGGAACAGGATGGGTGGGGTGGGGCTTGGTCGGCAAACCCAGGGCGGGCGAGTGGGGGTCCTTCCGGGGCCCCGGGAGGGCCAGGCACTCGGGGACTTCACCCCAGGCCCCGCTCTGCCGGGGGCGGTCAGCTGACCTGCAGGAACTGCTCGGTCTCTCTGTGGCAGCCGTTTCCGAGGGGTCCTCACAGGCCCCGCTTTCCCAACGACCCCAAGCCCCCCCTGCACTGAGCATCCGAGGGGCAGGGCGGCGGGACGGATGCCCTCGGTGGGGCAGCGTGAGCGCGGGCAAGGGGGGCCAGTCCTCCGTTCCCACTGGCACCCGCGCAACTGCGGACTCCCGGGCGAGACGCGCGCACACGAAGTGGAAGGGTCGCGAATCACGGCCCGGAGGGTCGGGGGGAACCCCGCAGGAGCCCGTGCCCCTCGGTGCAGCCGAGCACGGGGAGACCTCTCCCCTCGACGTCCGGGACGAGGCCCGTTTGCTGCGGGTGCCGATGGCTCCCACGCACGACGGCTCGGGAGGGGCACGCCCAGGAAGTGCCTTCGGGCGCGCGTGCCACCCGCGCCCCGACGGCCCCGGCCGGGCGGCCGCTCTCACCTGTAGATGGGGTCCTGCATCACCAGCATCTTGCTCTCGTCCCACGTCCACTCCTTCTTCTGCAACAAAAGAAACTGTAAACGAGTGAGTCAGGCTTGTCCTCGGCTGCGGGGGGCCAGGCAGACACCCAGCTGCAGACACCTGGCCACGCCCGCCCCCGCCCCCACCCCCGCTGTGGCCGGTGGTGGTTCCCAAGGTCGCGTGTGAAGGTCGAGTGCGCGGGCTCCTCGCCGCCCGCGTCAGCACTTGAGGAGAGGGTCCCCGGGGCACAGAGGCCGACTCTCTGTCGGGACGTCACGGAGGACATCCCCCCCACTGCTGTCGGCGGGCAGAGGCAGCAGTCGGCGGAGCCCGGGGCCCGGGGCTGCGTGTCACCGAGGACCAGCACGGCTGTTTCTGCACCCACAGCTGCCTGGCCAGGCAGCGGGCTCCTGACCTGACCTGGACGGCCACCACTGAGCCCTGCCGAGGGCGCCTGTCGTTGCGGATGAGGGGCGTGCCCACTCTCGATCCCACGGACACGCACAGGGCGGCGTCAGCACAGCCACACACCCGTGGGAGCAAGAGGCAGGAAGGCTGGCGGCTGCTGACGAGCTCCCGTCAGTCAGAGGCGGTGTCCCCGAACACCGGGATCAGAGGTGCAACCCGGGGCTCAGTGGACCCCGGCGTGGACGCCAGGCGTGGGCGTGGTGGACGGGCCGAGGCATCGCGGCAGCCTTGCCCACGCCCTGCCCCCCACCGGGTCCGGGTGCAGAGCCGCTCACCTTTTTCTTCTTCTTCAGGATCACTTTCACTCCGTCCACCGAGACCATGATGCTCACCTTCTTCTTCTTGATGTTCTTGGCTTTGAACTCGTACTGCGGGAGAGAGGGGCCGGAGCAGCGCGGTCAGAGCGGAGCGCCAGCCGGCCTGCTGCTCCTGCTGCTCCTGACTGGAGCGGCCAGGGGACAAGGGGGACAGGAGTGGCCAGACCAGCAGAGATGGGGTTCATGGGGACCAGCCCCTCTTCTCCCGGGCTCACAGCGCTGAGGGCAGGCCTGCTTGGGAGGAAGCATCTGTGTCCTCAGGAGAGGAGCCAGCTGCCTGGGCTGCACCGGGGCTGGAGGACAGACAGAGGCTGGCGCCACCGTCTGCGGCCCAGGCCAGCCCCCCACAGAGCCTGCGCAGCCCCAGAGTCTATGCCAACAGGTCCGGCTCGGCCCCTGACGTGGCCGGAGCAACCTGGTGCGCTGGCTTGGTTAGCCAGAGCCCTGGCAGCGAGGACAGAGGAGGCCCTGCAGCGCCTGCCTTCTGGGAGCAGAGCCTGGACCACGGACCACCGACCAGAAGGACCAAGGTCAAGTTCTGGTCCACAAGCAGAGCCCAGGCCTGCACTGGACGCCGTGTGCTATGCCGGCCGTGAAGCCACGGGGTGGGGGCCGGCTCCAGACCCAGCAGGAGCCAGGGGCACGCGCTCAGGGAGTGGCACAGGGACGCCCCCCGTCCTGGGGTCTCATCCCGGGCAGGGCAGGTCCGGGAGGGGAGCGGGGCGTCAGCCACAGCCAAGCGTGGTCCGTGAGGCAGTGAGGCCACGGCGCAGAGCGCAGGGACCAGCGCTAGCGTCTCAGGGTCACGGGCAAGGGCTGGGCCCCGCTCACGCACACCCGCACGTGCCTGCTCTCACTGACACATGCGCTCGCGCTCCCTGTGACGGTTTCGTGCTTTTTAAAACACTCAAAAATTTTAAAGGCGCTTGACTTCGTGGATTTATATTCTGTGAACTTAACCTAATCGCAAGTAAATTTTAACAGGCTTTTGGCAGCTCAGCTAAGAAAGAAAAATAATCTCACGTGCAGTCAAATCGCACAGGAAAACGTGAGAGCCAAGCCACGGGCATGTGCGTGCGGGGTGGTGCGGCCGCATTTACAGAAACGGGCACAAAGACACCGGCCAAGCCAAACGATTACATAAGAGCCGAGCTAAATATTTTCAAAAGCGTCCACAGAAACGCAGACCTGCAGAGAAGGGGACCGGCCACCCGCGGCCGCCTCTGTCCACACAGCCCTGAGTGACCGCCTCGGTCCGGTCGGAACGGGCCCTGCGCTCGCAGCGAGACCGTGCGGTCTTGCGAGCTCACAACCAGCGGGCTGACCCGCAGCCGGGAAGCGTCTCGGGGATGCCTCTCCGGGTGGGGGAGAGTCTTTCCAAAGACCCCACACGTGGTCCGACTCAGGCACCCACGAGGAGCCCAGCTCGGGAGAGACGAGGGTGGGCATGTGTCCCGGGGGCTGCGTGGGCGCCCACCCACGGGTTCCCGTCCCGGACGGTGAGGCTCAGGACCCACAGCCCGCCCCTTCCCGCCCCCGAGCCACGGCCGGGACGTCAATCACAAAGCTCGCAGGCTGCGGGAAGGGTCCCCCGAAACCCACCCACACCCCCGCCACCCGGGGCCGCTCCTCCACCCCTGAGCTGTGTCAGACCCCGTGGCCGCCACACACACCGAACCTCAGGGCGCGGCCACGAGCAGCCCTACTGACCCGGTGGCAGACTTGTGTGTGGGCGCCTCCCCCCGCCCCCAGAATTCAGACTCAGGGAGCAGCGTGGAGAAACACGGACGGGAGACAGAGCACCAGCACTGGTCAGAACGCTGCCCGGGCCCGCAACAGGTCGGACCGGTGCTGCGGTCAGGGGCTCCGCACCGCAGACCACGGGCCTGGCCTGAGACACGCACCTGGAGCTGAGGGGTGAGCGGGGGTGGGAGACACGCAGACACGAGGAGTCCACCTGGACACGAGGCAAGGCGGGAAGGTGCCTGGAGGGAGGGAGGGCCGTGGGAAGGTCGCAGACCGAGGCCTCCCAGCCCCCGAGGCTGTGCTGAGATCAACTCCCTGCCACCAGCACCCACATCCCACCAGGCCCTGTGGGAGGGACCGGCCAGGGCGTCGCTGTGACCGCGGAGCCCGCAGAAAGCACCCGGCGCGGCCCCTGCTCCTAGGCCACGCAGACCGGCAAGAAGGGCCGGTGTGTGACAGCTGAGCGCTGCGTGGTTGGGGGTCGGAGAACGAGGGGCTTGCCCGGGAGACCAGGCAGCCCGTGGGGCAGGGGCGCGGACGGCCCTGCTGCGCCTGCAGGAAGAGAGCGCGGGAGCGGTCAGCAACGAGGCTCGGAACGCGGCCAGAGCCCGGATGGCCCGCTCGGCCGCAACAAAACAAGGCCATAAATCTGGTGGGTCACGGAGAGCCGACCTCTGCGACACTCAGACAAAGAAGGGACACGCCCATGCCCCGGAGAGAGAGCGTGGAGCGAGGCGCGCCACGTGAGGACCTCGCCCGTGGCTGACAACCACAGCAGCCACAGCCCTGAGGGGGTGAGCCCGCGCTGGGTCCCACACCCGCAGTGGGCGGCCCCCCTCCCCGTCAGCTGTCACGTCTGTGCCGGACTGGAACCTGGGCCCCCGACTCCGACGGGGGGCCCCTGCTGTCCCCCCGGCGTGGCCCCTGCCCAGCTCTGGTCGGCCCCAGCCTCTCCCGACCGGCAGCCCCTGCAGGACCCACTCACGGGCCGGCTCCAGGCCTCAGGCTCTGCCCACTGGTGTGACCGGCACGCTTGCCCCGTCCCCGCCTGCCTGGACGCAGCCCTGGCTCCGCCCCCTGCCCCGGAGCCGCATCAGGACCCTCGGCCCCAGCGGAGCCCCAGGGCGTCACTTCTATCCTTCCTCCGAGCCCTGCTGCCCTCCGAGCCGCACGCTGCCCTCCAGGGCCCGCAGGGAAGGCCAGAGGCCAGCAGGTTGGCCCGCACCCTGGAAAGTGGCTCAGGGGAGTCTTAACCAGACGTCCGGTCCATCAGCTGGAAACGCCCGGTCGCTTCCCGGTGACAAGCTCCAACACGTGTGAGGTCAGCATGGGGCGCGCGGGGGAGGGGCTGTCCGCGCCTTCACGCCACAGCGACTCGGGTCATTCCCAACCAGCGCGCCCTCCTGAACCGCTCCTGGGCCCCAGCAACCCGAGCCCCAGGAGGCCCCGCCTTTAAGAAACGAGGAGCAAGGATGCACACATCGCGCCGGAAGCCCCTGTGAGACAGTGACAGAGGGGAGTAAGGAGCCAGGCTCCCGACCGTGGAGGCAGCGTCTGTGTGGACCGGGAGGCACTGCGGACGTGCCAGGGCCTGCGCCCTCTCCGTGGGGCACCCACGGGGCACAGAGGGGGCCGGGGCTCTCTGCGGGCACGGCGGCGTCCAGCTCGTCCCGCCCACCGCGGGGCACCGGGGAGTGGCCGGGCATCTGGAAAAGCGAGAGGCCCGCTGGCTGCGGCTGCTGGACCCGGGACGACGCGTGGCTGCCGGCTGGGCCTCGCAGCAACCCAGCTCCCCGCCCCCACGCCGGGTGGGAGCCAACTCTCTGCCCAACGCACCCGGCAGCGGGAGCCGAAGGGAACGGCGGAGCCTGCGCCCCGAGGGCCCGCACCCCACGCTGGTGCATTCAGGGGACAAAGCCCTCCAGCTGCAGGAGCCGGTCTGGAGATGGAGGCCTCTGTGCCGGTCTCCGGGGAGACGACGCAGACGCCGTTACCAGAGGAACCGTTGCCACCGTCCTTTGTCCATCAGGCCTGATGAAAGGCCGAGGGGTCCGGGGGGCGGGGGAGAAAGCGGGAGGAACTGGAGTTGAGTCCAGACGGGAGAACGCACTGAGGTCTGTCCCCTGAAGACCTGTGTGGGGGGTGTGCCGAGGCCTCGGACCCCACAGCGCTCGGACGGGGGACATGAGGGCGGGGGGCGGGCTGCTGTGCGTGCTGGTGGAGTGGGGGCGAGCCCAGCGGAACCCGGAACGGCTCCCCCGTCTGCGGGCCCCGGGCTCTGCAGAGGCCACAGGAGTCCTCGGGTGTTGGCACAGCCCCAGCCACCGCGCAGTGGCAGGGTCCGAGGAGACTGGTACCCGCGGTCCGTCCCTCTCTCCTCCCTGCTGAAGACCCCTCCTCAGGGGGGAGGGGTGGACGAAGCCCCTCCGCTGTCTGCTCCTGCCTCTGGGGCCCACCGTCCACAGCGCCCGCTCCTAACCCAGTGAGAGCTGCGCACGGGGGAGCAGACAGGCCCCGCAAGCAACCGGCACAGACGTGCGCCCAGGTCACGGCGGTCCCTGGTCGTGCCGTGGGGACAGTGACCGCCAGTCCACGTGACGGGGGGGAAGCCTGACGAGGGATGCTGGCCCCGTGTGCAGCGGCGTGGTGCTGGCTCCCTAAGAGGCTGCACCCACGCTGGCAAAGGCCGCGAGCCCGGTGACTCCCGGCAGGACAGGTTCCCTGTCACCAGCCTTCCGCGGGGACACGCGGGCAAACGGCCAGTCACGTGAGGTGGAGACTGCGCTGACAAGACGGGCCACGTCCCACGGCCGCCTGCCCGCCCCGACCTGGGCCGGGAGCTGGGTCTCAGTGGGCGTAAGACGCCGCCGTCACGGGCCGGGGGACGCAGGCACGCCAGGCAGCCGCGTCCTCGGACGGTGCACCGGCAGAGCGGCCCAGGCCCTGCGTCTCAGAGTCAGGGAGGCCGAGGGCGAGGGGCCCGGGAAGCGACTTGTCCAGGGCCGAGAGCCAGGTGGGAGGGTCCCGGCCAGAAGCCATGTCTCCGGACCCTCTTGACCCCTGACACACGGGCTCCTTGACCCGCTTCCAGGGCGGGGCCTCCGCGTGGATGATGCGTGGATGATGCGTGGATGCGTCCTTTCGTTTGTTCCCCTCCCGCGAAAACAGTGGAAGTGGAATGGTCAGGCCGCAGGGCGGGTGCGCGCTCAGCATTTCAAAAGGCTGCCAGACTGCTTTCCAATGCGGCTGCTCGGCGAGGCGCCCCCGCCAGCAGCAGGCCGCCTGGCCCCGGGGCCTCGCTGACCTAGACGCGCCGGTCGTCTCCGGCTCAGCCTTCTTGGAATCGCTCGCTGTGCATTGAACCTGCGTGTCCTAATGACGAATGACACCGAGTGTCTTTTCAAGGGCCTGTCTGCCATCTGTGTGTCCTCTTTGGTGACGCGTCCATTCAAACCTTTTGCCCGTTCCTTAAATTGGGTTATCTTCCTGTTATTGAATTTCGAGAGCCTTTTATGCATTCCGGGCCCAAGTCCTTCAGGCAAGGACACTTACAGCGTTCCCTGAAGACAAAGCGCCCCACTGACCTCCTGACCTCTCCCCCGGCTCCTCCCCCCTCCCAGGGAAGGACCCTCGTCTCCCCTGCAGGCCACAGGGGACCACGCGTTTCCCTCCGTGGAGCTCGCTCCAGCTCCTCGAGGCACGAAGCTGAACCACCCATCTCGGCGCCCCGGCCCTCGCCCCGGCCCGTCCGCGCTGAGCGCTTTGTCGTGAACGGGACTCGGCGCCAACCCGCGCTCTGTTCTCGCCCGACAACTGCCAGGCGCGGGGCAGCCACAGGCAGACGAGGAGACTTAACCCCGGGTCACGTGTGCCTGAGCTCTAGACCAGCCGACATCCTCGCGTCACCGGCCTCAGGCTGAGGACAGGACCCCGGGCCACATCCAGGTAGACCCTGTGCAACGCGCGCCGACCCTGGGACAGGACATGGCGGCGCGGCCCGCGACCAGCCCGGCGGGTCCCCGTGGCCTGTTTCTGGCCTGGCGGGGACGGCACCAAACATGCCACGCCCCCTCCAGCTCCCTCAACCGGCACACGCGTCGTTCGTCCAATGACCTGGCCATGCGCGAGCGCGTGTGCACGCCGGGACACACTCGCGTCGGCAGTGGGTGAGACAGACGAGCCCTCCTTGCACACCAGCCCCTGTAAACCCGGAGACGGGAGTCAACTGACGCCACCTGTTAACGGTGGCCTCGCTTCCTTCCGTCACCGAGCTGGGCACGCGGGCCTGGCTCTAATCGAGCAGCGCGGTGGCGGCATCTGACCGGACACCGCGGCTTTGATCTCCCCACGGGGCTCGCTTCTGCGGAGCGTGCACCCCGCGTCTGCAACATAAACCAGGGGACGCCTGCGACTGTCGGCCTTGACGGAGCTCCCGAGGGGGGGCCTTGGGGGCAGGCGCAGAGGCGGGGCACGGGGCAGCAGAGAGGCCCCGGGAAGGTGCAGACCCGGCGGGGCGAGGACAGCAGTGGGGAGCCAACAGGGACAGGGGAGAGGCCGGTGGGGGGAGGGGTGCAGCAGGGAGCCGGCAGCAGGGCCAGAAGCTCCTCGGTGTGGGAGGCTGTGCCCCCGACCCCCACAGGGGCCCTGCCGGTCGCGCCCGAGCGACGAGTCCCGACAGAGAGAGCAGGTTCTCTTGTGGGGAGAGCACTGAGCCGGAGTTCAAGGGCAGGCTGGCCAAGCCACGCTCTCCGTGGGGGGAGCGCTCGCAGCATCGGGTCCCCAGGAGGCAGCGTGGCCATAGTGGGCAAGCTGGAAAAGCTCTCCAGCACGGAGCGGGGGAAACGCCCCTCTCCCTACAGCAGCCCCTCCCCGCGGGTTAAGGACCCACGGGGGGCCCCACAAAGGCGGTCGTTGCTGGAATTTTGGTGTATTTCCCTTCTCCATTTTATAGTAAGACTTTTGTCACCACCAAGTCAAGACTCTATTTATGAACAGTTCTAAATGCCACTGGCCTTAACATAAGCCCTTTCCCAAAATTCCCACAGTGTCCTTGAAGTCACCTTTCACTGTAGGTGGCACTGTATTTGGCGGTCACGTAACTGTTCTGATCGTGGGCCGTCATCAGCTGACGGCTTCTCAGCCCCAAATCCCCGCCGCTGCGACCAGCTGGGTGACCCGGCTGCCCCGTGGTGTGCCGGCGCCGGCGCCGGCGCCGGGCCCCCGCCCGCACGGGCAGATCGCCGCCGCAGGGCCAGCTCTGCGCGCCGGGGTGCGGGGCACGCCGGGGGTTCCGGAGACTGGGTGCGAAACACAGAAAAACCGCAGCACTGCACACTGCCTGTACTGTAAGGTGCCGGTCTGGGTACATCGGGCTCAGGGGAAGGACGGAGGTAACGGGAGCTGGCTCCTCCTCCTTTCTCCCTGCGGCTCCCGGGGCCCTGAGGAGTGGGCAGTGGGCGGGCCGCCCCAAATCCTCGGAGCTTTGCGCTGCGCTCCTTGTCTTGCCAGCAGAGGGCGCTGGACAGGCGCTGGGGGTGGGTTTCTCTCCCCTGTCCAGGCGCTGCAGTTCTGAGTTCCGGCTTCTGGGGGCACATGCCCCCCAGCCTTGCTGGTGCCCTAGGACTTCTCTCCCACCCTCTTGGCTCTGGACCCACACCTTTGGGGACCCTCTTTCCCCGGAGGCTGCCCCCGTGTTCTGTGAGACTCTTCGCCCCTGAGGGTTGGCTCCCATTTCTAGCTACCGACCTGCCATCTGAATCTCCCCGGTTCTCGTCACCGGCGCGGGTTCCGTCCCCTGGCTGGGCCTACTGGCGGCAGCGGGAATCGAGGACAACGCATCCCTGAAGGGGTGTCAGGAGTCTCGGGGCCTCTACACCCCTTGGGTGCATCTTCCCTCTTCTCTGTCCTCTGCCCCCCCTCCCCCGCCCCCGAGGGCAAATGTCCGCGGCCTGTGCACCACCCCACCCTGAGGTCCTCAGCCAGGAGGCGTCGGGCGGACTGGAGCTAAGGAGCAAGAGCCCCGCCCTCTGCCTGTTGGACAGACACGCGTCCAGCTCCTGCTCGGCCAAGGTGGTGCCCGGTGCGGGCAGGGGTCAGCCACACCGACGGGTGGAACAGACACTCCGGCGTCCGGCGCCTGACAGCCTCGCAGACGAGCACGAAGGCCACGCGAATCGCTGCGACGGGAAAAGGAACCGGCGGCCGTTCTGGGCACCACACCCGGCCACAGGAAGATGTGGTTAAAGGACCTGCATCTAAACTGCATGTGAAAGGTAGTTTTAGTGAACTGGGTGCCTGTCTCTCCTCCCTGCAGGGCCCTGTGCGGGAGGGCCCCCGACCCTCGGTGGAAGCGGGGAGGGGGCGGGGGGCGCCACTGCCCATCAGGCACACAGAGCGGCCCCAGGGCGCCCACTCACCGCAGCTTCCACACCCGCCCCCACCTCCAGGGCTGGAGAAGGATGATGGGGGGCCCTGCACCCTGGTACCCCACCACAGAGGGTGTGGGCGTGGGGGGAGGGGCACCCTTCCCATGAGTGGCCGTGGTCTGCGCCGTGTCCAGCCTGCAGGAAAGGGGGAGCCACCAGGAACCAACGCGTGGGCAATCAGGGGCGAGACTCCTAACCGCGGCCGAGCACCCTGGTCGGTTGGAGGGACCGAGTCCGGAGGAGCCGGGCTCCCGAGGCGCGAGCAGTCCTGGTGGGCCTCCCCCGCTCCAGGCCTCAGGGCTGTTCCTGGGGAGAGAACGGTTTCCGGGGGAAACTACTTAGACCCTTAGTTGCACTGAGAGGCCTCGCTGTGGACGCCCACGTCCTCGCGGCGGGAGACGCCAGGCCCTGCCTTCGCCACCCCTTTCGCTCACTGCCCTGGAGCCCGGCCCCCCTCGCCCGGGCCCGCTCTGGGACAGGCACTCAGGACTTGCGGTCCCCCCAGGAAGCCCCAGCCGTCGCCGCCTGGCCAGGGGACGGGTTCCAGCAACAGCCCCGGTGACGGAGAGAGACAGTCGTCCCCCCAAACCCCTCCCCGCGCCTTCTGTCCAAGTCCCTCTGGACGATCAGCTTCGGGGGACGGGTCCCCAGCACCCCCTCTGTCTTCCGACTCTGCACATCCACCATGTTTTGCTTATTTTCACTTGTTGAAGCAAAGCTGTCCATCGGAAGGGCTGTCACTCCGGGTGTCGCAGTGACCTGCATCCAACGTGGCACCAACCTCCCTTCCTGACCATCTTCCAGGCTCCAGACTCTGGGTCTACGACCCGGTGCCCACGAAGCTGACCCGCCTGGAGAACCACGTAACACCCTCAGCGGCCACCGGCGGGCCTCCCCCCCCCCACGAGCAGAGCTCCGCGGAGGGGACAAGGCTCGGTGACTGTCAGGAGCAGGAAGAGCCTGTCAGGTCCCCCAGGACGCAGCGCCGCCCCTCCCCCAGCCAGGCGGTCAGCGCGCCCCCGGCGAGCGAAGGACAGCCTGGAGGAGCGCCCCCCTCCCACCAGGGGCCGAGACGGGCCTGCCTGCTCCAGTTTGCTCCCTCTCCCCAGACGCACTCTGAGACCCAGCCAAAGGTGTCAGGCCTGCGGAACCTGCTAAGTGCGAGCTAACGAGGCTACACAGTCTCCACGCCTGCGAAGGGAAAGTGCGCAAATTAAGGCCAGATCAGGGGAACTGCCTACAGGTGAGCTGCAGGTCAGCCCCAGCAGGGCGCTGGCCGCGGGGACGTCCCCGCACGCAGAACCGAGGGCGGCGTCTGTCTCGCCCCCTCGGGTGTCCTTCAGGTCTGTTCCTGCAAACAGGCCTCTGGGCTGCCAGGCTCGGGGCTTCAGTCCCGCTCTGCGCCCCGTCGCCTGAACCAGGGACCTCGCTGGCGTGCGAGGGAAGTGAGTGATGTGAGTGGCCGTGAGCACCATCAGGGACGAGCCCGGACGCCTCCGCATGGCAGGCGGACTTGGGCCCCGGCCCAGCCTCGGGTCCTCGCTGTCCCGCTGCCTGCGCTTCCACGCAGAGACCCGGGCCCTCTCCGACCTTCGCCAAGGTCAGCTCGGGGCGCTCCCAGGGGCCTCAGCCCGCTGTCCCCCACCCCACGGCCTGCACCCTCCCGCGCCCCACGCCAGCCCCGTCACCCTGCGGGGAGGGCCTGCCCTGAGCCACTCCTCGGTCCTCGCTGGAGCGTCCCCAGTCCCTGCCCTGGCCTCAGCCAGGCTTCTGGGCGTCTCAGCGCAGGAAGGGAAAAAGGAGGGGCGAGGGCGCTGGGTGTCCACACTGCACCTCTCCGAGTTGAAAGCAGAAAGCTCCATAACTCGATTCTAAGGGGCGTGTGTTTTCACTCAACAAGAATAATCCCAGCGTCTCGGATACAATTTCAGGACGACTGTTTAAAGAGTCCACACACCTTGTACTCAGCGCCCTGAATACAAGGCTAAAAGGGCTTCCGCAGGGCGGGAGGGTGGCGGGACAGCCAGCAGACAGGCTGAAAGGGCTCCCCGGGGACAAACAGGGACAGGGGAGGGTCCCCTGCGGGCCCGTCAGTCACCCAAACGCCCAGGCCGATGTTCCCCCCCTCATTTCTCTTCGGGCAGTTCCGTGCCTTTTCCGAGTGATGCTTATCGTGACCGACCCAGAACAGGGTCCCCAGAGCAGGGGACCACGGTGGCAGTGGCGACGCCGATGCCACAGGAGCGCCGACGAAGCAGCGTCTCCTGGGGGCGCAGAAAGGGAGCCCTGGTCCAGGCGGCGGTTCCGGGACCCGTGCTGAGTCCCCCCGGCGGTTTCACGAGCGCGTGTCCACGTCCACCGAGGAGCCCCCAGCCTGCAGCCCCTAGGCCCCTTCCGAGTGCCGGGCGCGGCGCCACGCTTCAGGCCTTGAACAGACCCGAGATGCTGGCCGAGGAGAGACGAGTGACGAGTGACGGGACCCCCACGGGCAGGGCCTCTCGCCGCGGTTCACGGGGAAGTGAGCTGGCGGCTCATCAGCTTCCCCGCGACGGGCCTGCCCCCACACAAAGCCGCCTTTCAGGACTGCACGGGGCGCCGCCTTCTCCGGGGCTCCGGGCCCGGCATTTCCAGGCAGTGCGCGGGGTCAACGGCAAAGCACACTGGCACCGCACCTGCCCGGCCGGGCCCAGCTCCAGGCAGCCCGGCCGCAGTCATGAAAGCTCGTAATTCATCCCGAGGAGGACGAAAAACAATCCAATTCGTCAGGTAGGACTGCAGGCCGGGCATCGAATGCCAACCAAAATCCACAGCAGGACAGGAATCAGGGGTGGGAAGGGGACCGGGCCCAGCCCTCTTCCCCAAAGCACATGACCCGGGTGAAGGGGAAGGGTCAGCTTCTTGGATTCAGCCGCTCCAGCCATGGCAACCTGTCAGCAGGAGTGCCTGCACAGGACCAGTGGGAGTCTCCGGCCTTAATGCAGAAATTCCTCACTGGCCGCTCCCGGGGTCACTGCCCAGGCTGACAGGCCGGACAAAGGAGCTGATTCCCAGGGAAGCACAGGCTCGGGGACAGGGGCCCAGCCGGTCACCCCAGTCAGTGCTGTGCGGTGCCAGGTCCTGAAATGTGTGCGGGAGAAAACAGAAGGGGCCGCGGTCACGAGTCCAGGTCCTTTCTCAGGAAGCGGGTAACTGGACTCCCAGCTGCACCCGGGTTCCTCCAGGCTGCGGGCAGCTGGGCAGCCAGCCCTCCTGACCCTCCACACCTGCCCCGCCCGCACTGTCCAGGACAGGCAGGAATGTCACCTGAACTCACAGCAGTCGAGGAACAGACTTCCCAGCGATGGTTTCCAGGCTCATCAGTGACTGGCATCGCCACACGCACGGCTGAGTGTGCCGGCACCAGGCGCCGGGCTGCGGGGCGCCCCCGGGGGCACTCGGGGGCTCGACACGAACGGACGGAGAAGGAAAAGCCAATTCTACAATGCGCTCGGAGCCACAAAAGACCCCAGAGAGTCACGGCCACCTGGGGAAAGGGGAGCCAAGCTGGACGCATGCTGCTTCCTGATTCCAAACCACATTACGAAGTGACGGTAACCAAAACAGGTGGGGCTGGGGCTGAAACCAGACACACGCCTCCGCCAAACTGAACCGAGAGCCCAGAAACGGACCCAAGTGCGGTGGGGTAACGCTCAACCGCCGCGTCAAGAACGCGCCGCGGGGATAGGATAGTCTGTGTAATAAACGGCGAGGGAATAGGATAGTCCTAAGAAAACGGGGCGGTGGCGGCAGGCGCACGAAACCGAACCCTCGTCTTAGCCCATCCTCAAAAACCAACCGAAAGCACGTTAGAGGCTTGGACACGAGACCTGCAACCGCACAGCCCCTAGAAGAAAACATCAGGGGGGAAAATCCTGATACCGACCTCGGCAATGGCATTTCAGATGTGACATTAAAAGCTCAGCCAACAAAAGCAAAAAATAAAGAAGTGGCACCGCACCGAACTCAAAAGCTTCTGCACAGCAAAGGAAATCATCCCCAAAGTGAAAAGGCAGCCTAGGAACCGGGAGAGGATCTTTGCGCACCATGTATCCGACCAGGGTTACGTAAGGAACTCCTACGGCTCAGTAACAACACAGCCTCCCACCGGCGAAAAGACGGGCAGAGAGCCTGGACAGATGTTTCTCCAGAGAAGCCATCCGAACGGCCAACAGGTGCTCGAGAAGGTGCTGGACGTCACGGGTCGTCAGGGAACGCGAAACTAAAGCCAAATGAGACGCCACCTCGAACCTGTTAGGATGGCTGCTACCAAAAAAAAAAAAAAAAGTCGAGTGTTGGCAAGGAAACCCTAACCTAGGGAAACCCTTGTGCACTGTTGCTGGGAATGTCACGGAAAACACTACGAGTGTTCCTCAAAACGCTAAACACAAAACCACCAAAGGACCCCTCAGCGCCTCTTCTGGGCACGTGTCCAGAGACAGCGGAGTCAGGGCCTCGGAGAGACACCTGGCCCCGCACCCGCTGCGGCCTCGCTCACAACCGCCCGCCCGCCCGCCCGCCCAGGGAAACCCCCTGCGCGCCTGCGACGAGGCCCGACGAGATGGGGTGTGCGCGCACCCGACGTGTGTGTGTGTGTGTGTGTGTGTGTGTGTGTGCGCGCGCACGCGTGTGCATACACACACACGGTGCAACACCGCTCAGCTTTACACGAGGAGCTCCTGCCACTCGCAACAACCGGATGAGCCTGGGGGACGCCGTGCTGACTGAGGGAAGGGAGCCAGACCCCCGCAGGCCCCCCGCCGTGTGCGGGGTCTGGACAGCCTCACTCGCAGACGCGGAGGGCAGAGCGGTTCCCGGGGCGGGGAGGGGGCGAGATCAGGACGCGGCCGGTGACTGCCGTGAGCGCCGCGAGGACTCTGGCCCGTGCTGCAGGGTGGGATTCCAGGGCTCACCACGCCCACCGGGAACGGCAGGTTGCCTCCAGCACAGGGCGGAACACGCACCACGAGTCCCGAGTGTCGGGGGGACAGGTGCCCCGGCGAGCCGGGTCTGAGGACGGGCGGTGGGGACGGCAGGCCTGGGGAGACGCCGCAGGGTGTGCTGCTACCTCCTCCTTTTCCTGTCCCTTCGGTTGTGCCAGGAGCCCCCAGGCAGCAAAGCCAGCAAAGCCGGGCGGGCTCCTCCAGCTCCAGCCTCCGGGAGCGCGGCAGCTGCAGCCACCTGGGGCCCCACGCGGCCGGGCTCCTGGGCCTGCACGAAGCGGCCTGAAGACAGTCGCCCTCGGAGTGGGTGGTCGCACACAGGCGTGCGTTTCTGCAGAACGCTCTTCCGGTGGAGGAGGGAAGGGAGCTCGCCCTAAACAGGCCCCGCCCAGCCCGTCTGAGCCGGACCCGGGCCGGCTCTCTCCACGGATGGCCGTGCCCAGACACCAGGACTCCGTCAGCGTCCTGGCAGCAGGGAGCACTCAGCCGTCCGTGGACGAGGGCGCGGTGCGGAGAGGAGAGGAGGGGGCTCCCGGGGGCTCCAATGGGTGCAAGGGAGGGAAAAGCCAGCGTTCCGGCCAGAAGATGCCACCGCCAGGCTCCCCACTCACCCCTGCGGGGCACACAACTCCCCGAGTTCAGAGCCACCAATAATTGAGTGCTGTGGCTGCAGCCGAGTGCCCTGAACCCCCGTGTTGGGGGCCTGCCTCTCAACCTGACTGTGCCTGGAGAAGGGGCTCTGAGGAGGTGACGAGGGGGGCTCGGCGAGGTGATGAGAGCGGGCCCCGCTCTGACAGGACTGGCGGCCTCGGGGGGAGAAGACAGAGCGGGTGTCCCCCCTCGGGGGAGCGGGGGGCAGCTCCTGGTGCGGACGTGCGGCTGCCAGGCCTGTGACAGATAAACGCGGCCCTGCGAACGCGCCCTCGGGGAGAGGAAGGGCTTCCTGGAGACCAGCCTCAGAGAGCCGGCCCACGAGAGCCGTGGGCCTGGCGGAAGCGACTTCCGGAGAGCGGGTTAATTCTGGTCTCAGTGACAGCCACTGCATGACAGGCGAGCCGGCACCGTGAGGAGACAGCTGGTGGGGAC
Organism: Glossophaga mutica; assembly: GCA_039655065.1. NCBI lineage: Eukaryota > Metazoa > Chordata > Mammalia > Chiroptera > Phyllostomidae > Glossophaga > Glossophaga mutica. The sequence continues at coordinate 53,576,050 of CM077316.1, forward strand.
ACAGCTGTCACCGTGGGAGCAAGGCCAGGCGCGGGTGCAGCCCGGACTTCAGGAATGCAAACTAATTAGGAAATGGCAAGAAAAATAAAGAAAGAACCACCCTCTCAACGAGCCGGGCGGTTTGATTAGCCCTGGCCCTGCCGCACCTCCTTCAGTCGCTCCCACCCGGAGAGCGAGGGACCGAGCCACCGACAAGCAAGCCCACGAGTCAGCGAGGGGGCAGCCTGGTCGGCTCTGCCGGCCCCTCGTCCTGGCCCGTCCACCCGGCTCCCGGGCTGGCCCCCCCAGGACACCACGCAAGGGGGACCAGCCCCGAGCTCTACAGAGCAGAGGCAGCCAGTGGGTGGGCGGTGATCTTACAAAGGTCCCTGAGGCCCCTGTGCCGGCACCCCGTCCAGCAGGAGACGCCAGGAGCCTGTGCGCCGAGCGAAGGCCACGCGAGGACGAGCGAGGCCGAGGCCCCTCGGTCCGGCGCGGCCAGCCTCCGGACATGCAGAAGTGAGTGTCTGGGTTCAGGCCGCCCCGTCTGGGTTCTGTCCCAAAGAACGAGTCTGCAGCTGGAGCAGAGGCGTACACGCCCCTCTACAAACCCGATCAACACACAGGAGTCAGCTCTCCCTCCTACAGACTGTGGGCCCGAAAAATGCGGAACAGCCTCTTCTTTAATGCAAACAGACTTGAGAGCCTCGGCTCCACACAGCTCCTATCCCTGCCCTCCGGGGCCTCGGTGCCAACCGGCTGCCACCCCGGCTGCTGCCCTGAAAGCCTCGCTGAACGGAGACTGAGTACTTATGCCTTCAGTGTTTACCGGGCAGCACCCCAGACAGCACCACGAGCAGTTAATGATTGCTCACGGCCACGGACTCTGCCCTCAGAAGCGTGTGCTCACGCACTTGCCGGTAAAGGCACACGCACTGCGTGGCCTTGCTCACCCACAGCGGGACTGCCAGCCCGTCTGCCCCCCCCCCCCACTGGGTCCTCCGTGCAACCGACAACTCTCGGCTACAGAGGGTTACAGTGGAACATCGTGTTACACCGGAACGCTACGTGGCAATAGAACACTATGTTGCACTGGAAGTTGCAATAGAACACTATGTTGCACTGGAACGCTATGTTGCAATGGAACGCCACGCTGCCGCACCTCTGGCCTAGGCTGTCTCGGCCGCTCCTCCTCCGGGGGCCTGCTCCCCTCTGCCCACCACTCGTGCCTGCTCTCTCCCTGCCGCTTCAGCGTAGCGCAGACCCGGCCTCGCGTGGCCCATGCCATCCGCCCATTCCCAGACGCTCGCAAAGCACCTACTGTGCGCTGCCCACCTGCTGACCTCCCTGGCGCGTGCGGACTTCTCGGCTTGACTCTGCCCTTGCTGATCCCGCCTAGCAGGCATCACCCGCCCAGTGAGGGGTGGGCCCGGGGCAGGCCACCCCGGGGAAAGCAGCCCCCCCGTTCCCATCGGTCACTCCCACTTCCTTGATCGCCAAGTGGGTGGCCTTCCTCCCCACAGGCAGGTGACACATTTTCATTCTACCACATTTTCTTTCACGCCGTGAAGGAAGCATGAGCGCTTCCAGCAGTGTAAAAATAATCCGGAGGAAGAAAGGGAAGATCCAGCATCCTAGGAAGTCGGCCGGATTGCCGGCCTCAGAGCCCCGGAATGTCACCATGACCCAGACGCAGGGGGTTCTCGCAGGGCCCCCGGAAGGCCCGCTTCCAGAGCGGAATGGCTGGGACGTGCGAGGGCGGAACTGGGAAGAGAGAGAGGGGGAAGGCCCAGATCCCGACGCTGGCCGTGACCCCTGTCCCCTGATCCCCGCAGACAAACCACCCACACAGACCGTCCCCCTTCCCCCTTCCCCCCGCCTCCCTCAGTCACCCGATGCCGACGACGGCGCGCTTGTGCGCGGAGCTGCCCCTGGTCTCCGGTCCCCGTGGACAGACCCACTGTGTGGCAAATGGCTGCTCCCGAGAAGCCGACGGTCTATCTGGGGAGGGGAAGCGCCCATGCAAGTTCAGTCCCAGAAGGCGGCCCCACGGGCTGCACCAAACAGGGCTGCAGAGATGGGCCGTCCGTGGCGGCCGGGGACGCACCGTGGAGAGAAGGGACAGGAAGGGGGACCCGACGCAGCACGGTCACAGGAAAGAGGACGGGGTTTCCAGACAAGAGGGCGGGCGCGGCACAGGGAAGGACGTGGCCACGGCTGGTCACCGGGGAGCAGGGGAGCGCAGGCAGGCGCTCCGCCGCCCGAGGGGCAGGACCGGCACCGTCGGTGAGCCGTGTGCGGTCCGGGAGCATCTGCACACCGAGCCGATGGGAGGGGTTTGCTCGCTTGCCGATCCAGCACACCCCGCCGGGCCTGGCCGGCGTGCCGGGTGCACCGGGGCGCAGGGCCTCCTGGGGAGGCCGCGGGCACACAGGCCGCTGAGGGCCGCGGGAACGGCACCGTGGGCACAGGGTCCCCACGGGCAATGGAGACGTTGTTTCTCCAAAGGTCAGCTTCCAGCTACTGGGCACCTGCCATGTGCTGGGCGAGCGCCAGCTGTCCTGCAGCCCTCGGAGCGCCCCAGCCACTGCCCCCACCCCGTCACACCCAGAAAGAAAGCCAGGCGTGCAAAGACCTCGGACCTCCTGCGGGCCGGCCCGCGCTCCGAGGGCCCATCTCTGGAGCGTCCCTGACGGGACCGAGTGCAGGGCAGACAAGCCTCCAGCATCAGCTGGCCACCCCCAGATGCTGCTGGACACCGCCCTCGGGCTGGTGCAGGCTCCCTGCTCCAGGATGGACAAGAGGTCAGACTTCCTCACAGTGGGAACAGCCCCCGCCGCCTCCCTTCCCGTCCCTGCAGCCCGTCCCCCAGGGCTGCCAGCGAGATGCTCTCGGACCTCTGGCCACACCACAGAGGCACCGTGTCTGCGTCACCGTCTGGGAGGTCGCTCAGGACGAGAAGACCACCGTTACCTCCACGAGCGCCTCCCGCCCCCGGAGCTGACCTCGAACCCTGAAAGGCCATGCGAAGTCCCCTGCAGGCACAGACCTCCCACAGAGCGAGAGCAGGTGCAGCGGCCTCTGGGAGGAGGTCTCGGAACAAGGAAGGGCGCAGCCGGCGGGACGGCTCACCGGGCGGAGGCCGGTGCTCGGTCGGCGAGGGGCCCCCGAACCACCTCGGCCCCGTGAGCTGCAAAGATGCACCAACCAGCAGGCTCTCCGTCGGGCGGAGCAGCTCGCAAGCAGGTCGTGGCCCAGGAAACCCACCACCCGCCCCCGTAAGGGGGTCGACGACGCAGCGGCTTCGCTCTCCTGACGAGGGGAGCACGCAGGGGTCGCACCCGGGTGGGGACGGCCAGCTGGGAAATGGCGTCTAAAAGCAGACCCAGGCGGGAGCAGCCCACGCGGAAGCTGCGTCTGCCGCGGCCCCGCAGCGCCGTCTCGCTCTAGCGGGCTGGCCGCTTCGCCTTGGTCTTCAGGAAAACGCCTGCCAAGAGCTCGGGTGGCATCCTCCTCTTAATCAGAAAGAACAGGAGAGAAGACACGTCCACCCGGAACTGGACGACAGAGCAGCGGAATCTAACATGATGGGGGGGAGGGGGCAGTGAGAAGGGACCGCAGGCTTCGGGGACGGGGTCAGGACGAGGGAGAAGGGACCGGCTCGTTCTCCGGGAGGCTTCCCTGTCCTGGGCTCCCTCTGAAGCCGGGAGACTCTTCAGGGAGCTGTCAGGAGAGGGAACAGACAGCCCAGCTGACTTCAGATGGAAGCCCGGAGAATTCGGTCTCCTGGCTGCTACTCAGCAACGCAGACCAAGATTTCGTCCGTGGGGCGGAGGAGGAGGAGGAGGAGCCCACGCCGTCGCCCAGAAGCACGGACTCGGGGACGCCCACCCTCTCCTCCCCCCGCCCTCAGAGGCCTCGGCAGCCCCCAGGCCCCTCAGCCGGGAGGGCCCCGGGGCCTGTCTCCCTTCCCCCCACTCCCCTCCACTCCGGTCTTGGAGGAGCCCTTGAAGTCCGCCTTCGGAGAGCTCGCCCGAGCCCACCTGTCACGCTGACTCCGCCACGGGGGATGTGGGGCTGCCTGCTCGCAGGGGACTCCCCAGCTCCCGCGTGTCTCCCGAGAGCCTGAGCGGCGGCCCTTCGCTGACAGTCAGGGAGACCCTCCCTCGCTGGACCCCTCCGCAGCGGGGCGGCCTGCCCTCCAGAGAGGCGGACCCCTCCCCGGGAATCTCTGGGCCGAGGCCGCGGGCCCCTTGCAGAGGGCATGCGCCACTCATTCACCGGGTCACAGCAGGGGGTGCAGGGTCTGGGGACAGCCAGGCGACGGGGACAGACACCTCCCCAGGTCCTCTGTGCTGTCTGCGTGCAGGAGGCAGGGACAGACCTCGCCCTGCAAAAAGGCCGCCGGGGGTATGTTGGGCTTACGCTGCTGACGGTGAACGTAAAAATCAAACGTGCATCACACCCAAAACCACCTGCAGAAAACAGACAGGTGACCAGGTGGCAAAGATCTGACTCCGTGTCCACACGTCCCCAAATCAGGAGGGGCTGCCACCCGTGGGAGCCCAAAGGAGCTGAGCATCCGCAGAGCCACTGGCCAGAGCCGCCTCCCTCAGATGCGCTGCTGGGGTCACTGGGGGGGGGGGGGCGCGGAGGGAAGGCTCCCAACGCAAGTGCTCTGAACTGGCGACCCCCAGCAGCCTTTTGCTCAGCGCCCCACCTCAGCGCCCCACCTCCACCCAAGCCTGTGCTGCCCGGCTCCGGCTCCAAAGGCCTTCCTTCCCACCAGCCAGCCGCCAAACACGGCTGCCTGCCCTCCTTTGGGAACCTCTCCTGGGCCCATCCCGTTCAACAGAATCATCTTGAGGGCAGCAGCTTTCCTGCCGGAGCCTGGGACACCCTGAGGACCTCAGAGGCCAGGCCGACGGCCCAGACCCTCAGCTCCCAGGCTGACGTTCATCAAGACCACCTGGAGGGCTCGTCAAACCCCGGAGCTCCTGGGCCAGGCCGAGAGCACCCACCTAACAGGCTCCCAGGTGGGGCTGCTGACCCCGGGGCCACACCTGGAGAAGCACTGGCCGCAGGCACTCAGGTCGCCCAGGACACAGGCTTAGGAGACCAAGATGCTCTCACTGGCCTAAAATCCCAGCCAACTCCCTTCACTTTCGGGGCACAGTCCCCTCCCGGCTGGGCAGCAGTGGACCGTGAGCTGAGCACCAGCCACACGCCAGGACGCAGACAGGCCCCTGGCCTCCGTCACTGCATCCCCCACGGGCAGGGCACGGCCTGGCCCGGCTGCAGGGGCGGTGGGCCCGCGCAGACAGCGGCGAGGCTGGTCATCGTCCGAACTGACAGGCCGCTGCCTCGGAGACCCAACGTGGCACAGAGGCAGAGCGCAGGTACAGGGCCAGCCGCGTCCCAGCCCGGCTCCTCCCGGGCCTGCTAACGGGGGCGGGGGAGCAAGGGCGTCTCGCCAGCACTCTGGAGGAGAGCAGCAAGAATGTCTGGAATCCCTTATCTTCCCCTGCAGCCCGAACACAGACCCTCCAGCAGCTCGGTAAATCACGGAACAGCACTGGGAGTCCTGGGGGGGCGGGGTGCAGGAATGTCCTCCCCGCTCCCCCACGTGGGGCCTGGAGAGGACACACGGAGACAGAGCTGGGTGCCCCACCCCCGCCGGCCTCGGCACCGAGGCGCACGGCGCAGAGAGCCCGGTGGAGCAGAAGGACCCCTGGAGAAGGACGCTCGGGGGGAGCGGAGCAGAGACGCCCCCGGGGCAGGAATCGGCGAGGCAGACCGGAGCCCGGGCGCCGGGGGCTCAGGGTCCTTCCCGGCTGAGTGCCACGGTGTGGCCTGCGTCCGCCGGCTGGGCTGGAGCGAAATCAGACCGAGGCCTCGGGCAGCTGCTCTCAGTAATCTGCTCAGGGCAGGCTCAGCTCCGGGGCTGGGTGGCGGTGGGAGGCCACCCGGATTCTGCCCCAGGGGCCCCGTGCAGGGCCCTCCTCGCGGACCGTGCTCAGCTCGGCACCCCGCCTCCTCCCTCCCTGCCCGCCTCGCACCTCGGACGTGCCCGAGGCCTGAGCTTCTCGGACCAGTTGAAGTGTGTGCTGCCCTGGCTGGTGGGAGCGTCGTCCCGCGCCCCGAAGGGTTGTGGGTTCAAGCCTCGTATGGCGGGCAACCAATCATGTTTTTCTCACATCACTGTTTCTCTGTCTCTGCCCTCTCCCTCCCTAAAATCAACACACACACCCTTGGGTGGGGACAAAAAAAAAGGGGAACCTGAGGGTGACGAGCCCACCGTGCAGGAGAGGGTGGTGGACGAAGAGGAGATGTTGCTGAGAGGCTGGGGAGCAGCTGGCAGGCCGCCCTGGGCGGGAGGCGGGGGAGGGGAGGGGGAGAGGCGCCTTCGATGAGCGCCTGGCCCTTGGGCGGGAAGGTCAGGCAGGGACTCTGAAAGCCATGTGGCCGCTGTCAGACCTACGGAAAGGCCAGGCCCCACCAAATCCCCTTGGGTGCTCGTCTCCAGGCCCGGGCTACGGGCGGTGAGCGCCCGGAATGGGACGACGGAGGCCCGCCCCCCTCACGTCAGTCCGGGGCCCACGATCCACGCGGATGTCCCTCCTGCTGCTGGGCGGACTGCGCTCACCCCGCCCCCCACCTTGTCCTCGCTGGTCCCCCGCACAAGCAGAGCTTGGCCAGGCCGGCTCGGCGCCCACATTCGGGCTTAGTGCCCACCGCACGGAGGGGCGCTCCACTCGGAGGTCAGATGGGTGCACGGAGCCTGGGCCCTGACCCCAGGCGGCCGAGTGCTCGGCAGCGCCGACCCATGCCGGGGCACCTGGGTGCGGACGGAAGCGGAAGCCCTACGTCAGCACGGCACGAGCTCTCGTGGGAAGCCCCTGGCTGCGACCCCCGGCCCCGCAGGGCAGGTGCTGGTTTAAGGGCACCCCCCCCGCCCCGACGTCACTGTCGTCCTGCTGAATGGAGACCAGATGTGCGAACCGACCAGAGAACCTGGCCAGGTCCGAGGAACAGGTTTCCGGGGCAGAGACCTGAGCAGAGGTGAGGTCTGCTCTGCAGAGGGGAGGTCTGGGGGTTGGGCGCCTTCCGAAACCCAGCCGGGAGAGGCCACTTCGTGTTCGGACCTCCAGGTCCCCCACCGGGAGACGGCCCAGCCCCACGCCGAGCCCGAGGAGACCCTCGCCCTGAGCTGCACCGCCGGGGGAGCCCCCGGCTCCGCGCAGAGCGGCGGTGGTCCCATCCTCCAGAGAAGGCAGCTGTGGGGGGACTCAGAGCCCGTCTTCCCTCTGCTACCTTCACCCGCGTGGTGAATGCACAGCGGCCTCTACAGGGAAGCTTCTAGAAGGGAGGCGTGTGGAGGATACCTGAGGAGACAGGCTCAGCCGCAGAGAGAAGGGGGCGCCTCCCAGACAGAGGCGGCCCCCGGACACGCGCAGGGCCCGGGGTGCCAGGGGAATTCAGCGTTCAGCCTCCTCCAGCCCGCAGGTGAGGAGCCACAGGGTCCTGAGACAACCAGCCCGTCAGACGAGGAGCCGGGCAGCGGCTCCTCCTCAGCTGGGGATGGGGAGGGGGGCGCGCGTTTGAGCAACGTCTGGGAGGCGGCGAGGGCGACTAATGGGGGGGGGCTGCTGACAGAGCGCTGAGGGCGACCCTGAGGCTTGCAGCTCGCACTCCTGCACGGGTCGGATGCCTTTCGACGAGATCTCGGGAAAGGAGAAAAACACGGAGGGGAGAGGGCTCGAAGCAAAGACGAGAGGCTGCAGAAACGATGGGTTCGGTCTTTGACACGTTGAACTTGAGGTGCCTTTGGGACATCCCGACGGGGAGTCGCCCAGGGTCTACAAGGAAGTCTACGGAAGGCCAGGAACGGCCCTGCTGACGCCCAGGGCGGTCCACCGGCCGTGTGAGGAGCGAGCCCACAGGGCTGCTGGGCCGGAGTCGGTCCTCCCGGAACCTCAGATCCGGGGGCCGTCCGTTCCACTGTCCCAGCCCCTCGCTCACGAGGTCCTTCCCGCCAGGGACGGGGAAGGGAGGCGGAGCTCCTTGCAAGTCAGGGGTGCGAGCCCAAGGGGGCCCAGGCCCCTCCGGTGAGCAGCGGTGCCCCCAGCACCCCGACCGTGGAGGAAGGTCGTTGCTGGGTGTCCCGGTGGAGGCAGCAGCGGCCAAGCTGCTCCGAGGAGACGTGCGGTGCAGGGGGGGCAGGGGAGGGTGTGACGGGGCAGAGCTTCCGTCCGAAGGGGGACAGGTTAGGGGAGACCCGCGCAGCGACCTGAGCGCACTTAGCAGCACTGCCTGCGCCCTTCGGCGTGGCCGGGCTTCCCAGGCGGCGGCTCTTAGCCACGGCAACCTTGGAAGCAGTGACGAGAGCCGAAAGTCTCCCCGAGCCCGATACCAAACGTTAGAAGAGAATCTACCTGGCAGAGAACACCTGAGAACGGGGAGGAGCCAAGTCCGCTGTTGACCTCGGAGCGGGCGCTGGGAGGCGGGGCTGGGAAGGAGGGGAGCCCCGTGCCGCGGGCACGTCTGCCCCTCTGGGGGCGCTGCCCCCCCTGCACCGCCCGCCCACGGTCCTGTGCAGAGCTGCACACGGGGTCAAGGAGGGGGCACCTGCAGGGCGGGCGGGGCGCACCCATGAAAATGCCGTGACCCATGTCCTGCCCGCTGCACCCCGGGGCCGGCCGCTGCCCCGGCCAAGCGGGGAGGCCTGCGCCTAGGGAGTTCCACAGAGCACCCCGAGGCCCGAACCCCGCCCCGACCTGCCCAACACTGGCCTCGCCCCGTTCAACATAAAGGACACGAACTTCCGTGTGAACTGCGCTCCACACGGAAACGCTGGTCCCTGACAGCTGCCGCCCCGCCCAGACCCCCGCCCCCCCCCGCCCCCAGGGCCCTGGGGGCTGCAGGACATGAACACCCAGAGCTCAGGCCGTGGGCAGCCGACCAAGCAGCGCCGTGGCCAACGAACTTCTCTCCAACTTAACGAGCTGCTCATTATGCCCTGGAAGCAGGTCACAGGAATGGAGTTCCTGGCACAGGGCCCCATGTCTGACAGGTAATGGGGGAGCAGGGGGAGCACTGGGTTCCCCCAAGAGACAAAGAGCCCACACAGGCTGCACCCAGCCCCCCCACACCCACTCGCTCCCAAAGTCACTGGAACCCGTCGGACAACCCGAGCCCGCCGTCAGCGTGCACAGACCTGAAGTGATCTCTCCCGCTCGGGCCTGGCACCTGGACAGAGCCCTGCCCAGCGGTCAGAGGAAGGCACCTTGGCGCTCGTGCTCTGCCCTGCACCCGAGTCGGGAGGGAGCGTCCAGCGCCCGCTCCCGGGGGCCCTCAAGGGCAGGAGACAGGCACACCCACTTCCAGAGCCCGAAGCGACTGGCCAAGGGAATGGACGAACCCCCACACTCATTCTTAAAACTCCAAGCAAATATGACCTTCTGTACCCCAGTACACGGCTCTATGCTTTCGCTGTTTGGGGCTGATTAACTGCTCCTGACCAAGCCCTTCCTTCCCTAAGGTCTCTGACCAAGACCCCTCTGGCCACTCCCTCACACCCTGCTGGGCCCCATGCATCCGTCCACCAGGGCGCCAGGCACCTCAGGGCGAGAAGCGGCAGGTCAGCCGAGAGGAAGGGTGGCACCCCTGCAGCCACCCCACCCCCTTGGACCTTGGCCTTCGATCGAGGCCACGCCCCCAACTGGGAACAGCTCCCTGCAGTGTGGGGAGAGGGCCTGGGGGACCGAGGGGCAGCCCCGCCCCCCGCGCTCACCCGGATCCGGCGCATGGCAGCCACGATCTCCACTCTGCTGTTGGGCCGCGGCACGTCCAGGCTCCCGACGTACTGCGGGGAGAAGCAAACGCTCCGTGAGAACAGGGCTGCACGAACCCCCAGGGCGGCGCGTGCGCCCCAGCGGACAGGCCTCGGGGGGCCGTCCAGTCCACCTCCCTGCTTCGCAGCAGCCAGCCGGGGCGACTCCTCCCAGCTCCGTGTACCAAAAGCACACAAACGGGGGGTTTTGAGATGAGGTGACAAAGTGCTTCCTTCGTCACCGCCGTCTTCCCCAGAGGCGCAGCGCTGACCCCCGCAGGCTCCAGAAAGACCCAGGGGCAGGCCCGCCCTCCACCCAGCTGGGCCGGCACAGAGGCCTTCGCAGCGACCTTCCTCCCTGTGATGCGGGGTTCCCGGGGAGAGCCCCGAGATGAGGAAGGAGTCTCCTACCCAAACCTGCTGTGCACACGCGTGTTAAAGCACTCCCCAAAAACAAGTGAAAGGAACCTGCTCTGGGCCCGAGGGCGCCCTGCAGGTTGGTCTCACCCCCTGGGTGTCACAGCTTGGTCAGATCGACTGCAGCTGGTGCTTCTCCCCTCCGGGCTCAGCAGGGCCCGCAGAGCCAGGCATGACTCAGGGCCCCAGTACTTAGCCCTCCGAGTTTCTGGACAACCTCAGCCTCCGAGCTAGATTAATACCTCGCAAAGTTTTTTTTTCACTTTCTTGCTCCCACCCTGTTTGCTGAAGATAAGGAAGGACACACGCAGCTGTAGTGCCTCCTGGCACGTAAACCACAACGAGACAGCGGCCTGACGGGACCCCTCGCGCCCCGTTAGCCGTTCTGCCCTCGCCCTCCTCGGGGAACCCCCTTTCTTCACGAGTGTTTCCGGAGACCAGAAAGAGATACATGAGCCAGAAATAAACGCATCAGGTGATTCTGCTTCTGATGATGTCGGAGCAACTGTGTCACCAGACCGGGCTCCTTCAAACAGAAAACAGAAGCCTGGACAAGATACAAAACAACTCGGCGGCGGAGAACGTGCCCTAGGGAGAGTGGACGGCAATCCATCCGTGGACGCCGGTTAACACAACGTATCCACAGTGGCTCAGCTGTAACAAGGGCACCACGCTAAGCAGGAGGCCAGCAACGGGCGGCTGGGGAGGAGACTCTGCGGGAACTCTGTCCTCGCTGCCCAATTTTTCCTTAATCGTTAAACGAGTCTTACAAAATGAAGTCCATTAATTAAACTCTGAAGGCGCTGGGGACACTCACGCAGGCAGAGACAGGCGCTCGGTGAGCTCGGGGCCCGCCCAGCACACGGCCCCGCAGCACAGCCCGCACCGGCTGGAGCGGGGGCCAAACGGCTCACTCAGACACCTGGGGGGGCGGGCGCCAGAGACGGGGCAGAGGAACATCAGGGGGACGCGGAGGCCTCACGGGGGTGTCGCGGAGGGAGCCCGCGCATCAGACGCCCACCCCACCCAGGTCCTTGGATGACCCCGCACTGCCCGTGCGCACAGGAGACCCCCAGGAGCCCAGCAGAAGGGACGGCGCCCCCCCCCCGCCCAGAGAGGCGGGTTTAGGACTCAGGAGCAGCCGCCGGCTTGGTCACTCTCCGTGGCCTCCCAGCCACACTGGGTCCTCCTTCCCGAACACACGCGGTCAGGAAGGAACCAACCCCCTCCGCCGCACCTAGAAATCACCAGGGCGACGGCCCAGCTGAGTCATCCCTTCACAAGCCGTCTGTCCGGACACCCGCTACAAACGAGGGTCACGGGAGCAGAGACTTCAAAGCCGAAAGGAACGCCAGGAGTCATGTCCAAGGTCGTGTCGCAGAAGGACTCCCTGGGGATGTGTGGCAGGTCCCGGCGAGCCGGGCACGCGGCCCGTGTGTGCAGGGCTCCCACTCTGAGCCACCCACAGGCGCTCTCGGGTCGCCCGGTCCTCGCCAGCACCCCCAGGGCCTGCGCCGGGGGGCTGCCTCTCACACGTGCCCATCCGCCTCCCCGTCGCCGTGGGGGCCCCTGGAGGGCGGGGGCCTTGCCCTGAGTCCCCGACCCCCAGCCTCAGAGTGGGGTGACCCAGGGGCTGACGGACCCCCGGCCCACGGACACGGCCTGGCCCCAGGCGCCGCCGCTGCCGCCTGAGCCCTTCCTGCGGAACGTGCCCCGGGCCCAGCGGAGGGGGCGGCCCCCGAGCAGGAGGGCCAGCGTGCCCTGGGCGGAAGGGCTGGCCTCACTCAGCGTCGAAGGAGGTGGCGCTAGTGCGGCGGCAGCGGGGCCCCCGATCCCAGGGCCCTCGAGTCCCACACGGACGCCGCCCCGCGCTGGGCCCACGGGCCGGTGGAACGGCACTGTGTCACTGCCCGCACAGGCCCTCGCGGCCCCGCGGCCCCTCCCAGCTCCGGACCAGGTCCGTCCCGCAGCACACCGGGCTCCCCGCGCAGCGGAGCTGTGAGTGCGCTCGTCCGGTTCCTGGGTTCGCTGCGTCCCCCGATGGGACGGCAACGACGGGTGCCGCAGTGGCTGTCACCGTTGTGCCCTGAGCACCCGGCACGAGGCCCGGCCCGGCCAGCCAGTGGCTGAACTGGCAGCTCGTCCTGCTGTTCAGCGAGAACCTGCGAGATGCGGTCCAGCGTGGCACCGCCTCCAGGCGGCCCGACTCTCCCGCCCCCGCCCGATCACCCAGCCGGCCCACCCAGAGCCATCACCGTCCCCGCAGACAGCGAGACCCCCGCAAAGACTAAGACGCGGCCCTCCAGGTGGACCCAGGGAGCAGGCGGCCTGACAACGAAGTCGCAGCAACAGCTCCTCTCACCGAGTGGACAGGAAGGGGCTGAGAGACCCGGGGGACAAGGTGGGTCCACGAGAAGAGCCCACCAGGCAGCCAGCGGTGGGGGCGGGGGGAGGGCAGACAGGACCGGGAAGGCCGCGCCCCACGGCGGCGAGACGGGACGGACGCTGGCCCTGGCGCTTCCCCCAGGCTCTCTGGCTCCAACGAGGCAGATACTGATGTCCAGGGACTGAGGGTGTGGCTCGAGGTCACTCGGGCGGCCGCAGACGCAAGGTGAGACAGTGACCCAGGTGGCTCCAGGCCAACACTCGGTGGCCGAGTCAGAGGAGCGGCCCCGGGACCAGCCCCAGCTCCGCTGCGGGGAAGCCGTCCTAGGGACCAGAACCGGTGGGTCCACCCCCTGCACAGCTGCCGCATCCGTGAGCCGGAGCTTCGAGGGGCGGCCTGGGGATCCAGGGAGACCCGGCAGGAGCACAGGCAGCCTTGAGGCTTCCTTCGCCAAAATGTCAGAAAGCACGGCCTGCTCGCCACATTCCAGGGGGACACGAAGCGGAGACAGGGACGGGCAGCTCTGCCCCCGGGAAGAGCCGGGGTCGGAGAGGAACACAGAGGGGCCCCCGGTGGGGACGGAGGGGCTGTGGGCGGCCCTGCTGGGGACACGAAGAGGTGCTCTAGGGAACGGCGGAGAGACAGGCCACACCGGCCTGAAGCCCCGTTCTGTTTGGAGAGACGCCAGTGCGGGTTCCGCTCGCCCCTCAAAGATGTTTCTGAGCCAAAAAACATGGCGCTGTAGGCGCCAGCCGAGCACGCCGCTGCCCCCGTAGTTACGGGAAGGCGGCAGAAACAGGTGCGGGAGGAGAGAAGGCCAGCCCCTCGGGGTGCCCCAGGCAGGCGGGCTCCAGGGACACCCTCTGACACGGCGCTCAGCCACCGGCCTGCCCCTGCATCGCCCGCCAGGACAGATCGGGAGCTGAATGGACCGAACACCACAGTGCTCCGGGCAGAAGACGAGGGCTGACGAGCACACGCTAACATCACGTGTGTTTCTCTGCAGATTCCAAGAACTGCAACCATGCCCCCGTCACCGCAAAGGCTTATCCTCCTGGCCACTCCGCCCACACTTACACCCCAGAGGAAAACCGCAGGGGCTCGGCACACGGCCCCCGCCCCCTCAGTGCGAGACGCGCAAGGCCGCCTGTTCTCCCGCCGGCGCGGAGTGACTGCGAGCCTCGAACCAGGGGACGTGTTCTGAGAGAGACGGGGCCCTACAGGAGCACAAGGTGACACTGCTGTGACCCAGGGGCGGGAGACACAACCAGAGGGAGGAGGTGGCCGGTACCCAGATGGTGACGGTCACTGCCAAGTACCGAAGCAAAGCTGGGCCTGCCACCTCCCGGCGCGGACCCGGCCGTCCCCTCGGGAGACAGAGAGCGTTCCCAGGGTCCAGGCTGTGCCAGCGCCACAGACGGAACAGGTGTCCCCGGCGAGGTCAGAGCCGCAGATTCAGGCCACCGGTGCCCGCTGCTCCTGCCTGCAGCCCTGGAAGTCCTCCAGAGGAGACAGGAGCTCGCCCTCCCGCCCTTCCAAGACCTGCCCCTTCCTCCCCTTGCCGCAGGTGAAGGCCACGCGCCTCCACAGCACGCGGCGAGCCCACCGGCCGTCCTTGGGAGCCTGCCGCCGACCCGACTCGGCCAGCCCGTCCCCCAGCCGCGGCCGTTCGCACGAGGACGCAACAGCTAGCACCCCACGCCGCCCAGGGGCCAGCAGCGCACGCCAACAGGCTCGCGCTTCAACGAGGGGCTGCCCAGCGCCCCCCCCACAGGGGGCGGGGCTCCGTCTGTGCACCCTCCCGTGCTGGCCTGGCTGGACGGACAGGACCTGAGGGGCGGGGCGGGGGGGCAGCGGCTGTGGGCCGGGACTCGGCACGGCCCGTGGGCCGCTCACACGCCATGTGTCCTCTCGCCCGAGATGTAAGGACTCTGCGCAGCAAACTGTGATCAGGTTAAACAGCAGCTCCCCGGACTCAGGGCCCGGGAGCGGCGAGAAGGACCAGAAGCGGAGGGGGGACCGGGGCGGGACGAGGGGCCCGACGGGCAGCAGGGACAGCGCCCCAAAGTCATCGGATGCGGCCCGTCAGGGGGGCGGGGAACGCATCCAGGGTGGGCTCCAGGATCCCTCTCACCCCCCTCTGACCTTTGACTCTTCGCCCCTCCCCGGCCCCACCGCCACCTCGCCGCGCTGCTCTGCGGTGTGTCACCCGTCGCACCTGTGCTCGCCGCGACTCGCCCCTCGGCGATGCGTGACCTGGCGGGCATGCCGTCTGGACACCGGCCACCTGTGTTCCGTCCCCTCTGACTGAATTCCCACGGCGTCCTTCCGAACGGAACTCAGGTCCTCTCCCCCGTGGAGCAGGGGCGATTCCGGAAAAACGTCTCCTCTTCCTTCCCCTCTCGGCCCAGCTCCCCTGACGCGACGCTCAGGGGCAGGACCCAGGCCTGACCCTGCGTCCGCTTCCCATCAGCCATGCGTGTCCTGGGCCCTCGGCAAGTGCCACTCACCTCTGCCGGCCGCACAAGTCACGACAATGACCATCCAGAAATACCTGGGCTTCCTGGCACTGAGAGGAACTGAGCACATGGCAACTCGCTCCCGCGGCTCCCCGAGCGCACGCTGGGGCAGCAGAGCTCGGCGGAGAGACCAGGAGAGCGAGGGCCCCGGGGTCCGCGGGGCGGCGCGAGCGGCGGAGGAGACGGCTCAGGCGCAGGGTTGAGGGGGACAGCCACACTCTGCTCACCTGACGAGGACGACAGAGGGTTTGCGGAGGGAGAAATGCTACCCGACTCATCGTCCTTCAGAGGTGCGGGGACAGAAGTTCACGACAGCTGACAACAGACAAGTGTCAGGGTCAAACCCACCGCGTGTTCGTAAAGGACAACAGAGGCGAAGGGACCTGTCTGGGGACGTGTGGCAACGCGGCACGCCAAAGACACAGACTCAACAGCAGACAAAAATGTAAACTTACAAATGAGCCAAAGCACCTTACCTTACGCAAGACACCACGAGGTAAATCAGACTTACGAAAATTCAGAAACGAAGTACCAGACCTCGGGGGGGGAATCAGAAATAAAAAAATGCCTTCAGACACGAACCTTAACTAGAACAAACACAGGAAAGAAGAACCCTCACGAACAGCTCAGAGGAGGGGACCTCTCGAAACAGACAGGAAACGCAGGAAGGGGCCAGCGGCCAGCGGCCCGGGGAGGGACGGCCCCCGAGAGCCGGGAGGAGGCGCTGGCGTCGACGGAGGGGGCTCTTGGGAAACCAGCCGCCCTGGACACGCTCACACGTGACGGCACGTCGTGGCGGGGGCGTCGGCAGGGTGGGAGTGGACACCGCAGGGCTCTTGGCCCGCAGCCTTCACGCTCCCCAACCCACCTGCCGCTGGGGTGCCACCCCCTCCAACCGTCCCCCTGGCGTCACCCGCAGGGCTTGGCACTGGAAACCCACGGAAAGGACTCTGGCCTAAAATCAAGCTTGTGCATCGGGGCCTCACGCCGACGCCCCAGTTCGGAGCACCTCCACTCCCCCAGCTGCACCCCGCACTCACCCAGGAGCCGGGACGGGGACAGGGATGGGGACGGAGCCCCCAGCCCCACGGGTGGGACGAGGACACAGGGACCTGGCATGTGCGTCCTCTGAGTGCTCCGGTGGCCCTGACGTGCGGCTGGGCTGTAACGGAAGTTGGCAGAGGCCAGGCGTCTGACCCCTGAACGCTGGGGGTGGGTCCCTCCCCGAAAGGCCGAGCCCCCGGCCTCTTTCTGCCCCAGCGCCAGCAGACGCTAAGGCTGCAGAGGCTAACCCCTCTGCTTTGCCTGTCCGCGGAGTGTGACCCTGCAGGGTGCCGCTGGTTTTCGAAACGCGTCTCTTTCGGCTGCGATGGAGAACGGATGACTAATTCTTAGAACGCTTTCTCACCGAGCAGCACAAGGTGTAAACACTGGAGCCTGGAAGGCAGTAAGGAGTGAAGTGCGAGGCTCGGGGAAGAGAAGCTCCAGTCCCCGCCCGGCCCCCAGGGGCCAGTGCGCGTGCACAGCCGGACACCGTGGGCTGGTCCTGGCTGCTTGTCCCCATGCGTCCGTCAGCCAGCGTGGGCGCTAAGCAACTGGGACGCGGCTTCCCTGGGGGCCAGGGCGGTCTGCAGGGGACGGGGAAGAGGAGACAGGGTCGGGGTCACTGAGATGCAGGTTCTAAGTCAGCTTTTCGGACGAGGGACCGAGGTGCAGAGACTTGGCAGCCACGTGTTCCCGCCGTTGCTGACCCAGAGGAGGGCGGGCTGGGCTGGGCTGCCCGCCCAGGACGGTCCTTGCCACGCTCCAGCCTCTGGGCCCCGGGGCTCCCCACGGAGCACAGGGCCCACCGACGGCGGGAGGAGAGAGGGGACAGCTGCCCGCCCTCCCCCGTGGCGTAGGCAGGGCACCACCTCCTCCCGCACAGGAGGTGAGTCAGCTGCCTCAGTGTGTGTTTCAGACGGATTTCTCACGAAAAACAACTTCAAGCTGCTGCCGGAAAGAGGAAATAGAGACTCACTAAAGGACATCTCAGTCACGAGCACCTGACACCCGCCAGACCCTGCAGAGGTCGGCCTCCGGGGACAGACCCGAGGCTACTAGACTCCACGGGCCCCACCACGCACTTGCTAAGCGGCCACGGGTGCTGGCCGCGGCCAGGGCCGCAGGAAGCCCAGACGGGCAGCCACCCCACACAGGGCCTGTGCGAAGACGAGTGCGCAAACCGGCCCGCGGCGATGAACCAGACGGAGCCCTAGCGATCCGGGAAGGCGCGCGCACGCCGAGCTGGGGGGTGGGGCAGAAACGAGTCCGGGACCCGCTAGCCTCAGGAGACAAGTGCGGAGCCAACACAGGCTCCCTGGCCGACGGTCACGGAAGCGGCTTCAGGCCCCCAGCCGGCTCGCTGTCGGGACAGGGAGAATGAGGCCCCCACCAGGCACAGCTCTGCCACCTTGCCAGGGGACTGGCTGGGAGGGCAGAGTCACCGAACACCACATCCTCTCCACGGGAATCGCCTTGTGAAATACCGCTGGGAGGTGGCCCACGGCCCGGCTCGATGACCAGTGGGCGGGGCTGCTGGAAAGCCCCGAGCTGGGGGCCCCAGGTGAACGCCACGGCGAGGGCAAGGCCATGGGTGCGCAGTGACCGCAGCGTTCCCCGGAGATCGGCGGGGCGCCTGTGCCGCGCCCCGGACACGCAGGGGGGAACCAGCCCTGGCGCCCGCGGAGGGCTCTCCCAGGCCCGCGGGCACCAAGCAGGGGCGGGGCGGGGCGGGGCGGGGCGGAAGCAACGGTGCCGCCGCATGGGCAGGTGCGTGCTCCCAGGACCCCCACGGTCCAAGCGCCCCCCGCCCCGAGGCCCATCCCCAACTCGTCAGCACCCGAGAGTCCCCGCCTGGCGTTTGCACACAGCCGCCTCCACCGCCCAGCAGAGGCCGGCAGGGACCGTCCACCGCTTCCAGACCCCCCCCCAGTCCCCCCCCAGTGCCCCCCCAGCCCTTCCTCATCTCGCAGAGGGGCCCCTGCGGACACGGCCTTGCCCCCGTCGCTCTAGCTCAACGGGCCTCAAATGGCCACCTTCCGACAGCCTCATCACCTGCGTCCCGAACGCGGACACGGCGTCAGGTACCAGGCCTCTCTGACCCGGGATGGCGCCCGGGGGGGTGTGAGGACCCAGCGCCGCCGAGGGCCCGACGCAGAGGGCGGTGAGCGGAGCCACCCCGGCCCAGCGCCGCAGACACCTTCGTGTGCCCCAAACGGAAGGTGTTGGCGCCTCGCCAGGTGAGTGTCAACTACTCGCTTAGACGGAGGCTCCCGGGAAGTGGGGGCTCCAGTTCCGTGTGTTTTACTCTGTCCCTCCGCCCCCAGCACAGGCTGGCCCCGCCCACCTGCCAGTCATTTCCCATCCACCCACCCCTTCCTGTCCCGCCCCCAGCCCCCGCACCATCATCCTGGCTCAGGCGCCACTGTATACATGTACAAGGTGCGGCTGGTGTGCCTACACCTGTGTCACGTATGTGTATACCCGATACATGATTCCTACACACATACACGTCATGGAAGTACCCGCAAACACACACCAAATGCACGACTGCGCACGTATGCGCTGTAAGCGTGTACTTCACATCGTCTGCCAGAAACACCCGTTTTCTTCCCCAGTGTTTGCAAGGCGAAGCCCCCTCTCACGCCTGGCACCTCAAGCCTCCTGGGGTACGGTCTTCCGGCCTCCCTCGTGCCTCCATCAGCCACGGTCCTCTTCTGCCCGCTCCCCTTGGCGAGAGTGACCTCAGCCTACACGGAGAGCCCACTCTCCCCCTCAGAGCCAGCTCCAGCCTTTCCCTCCCTCCCTCCCCCCCCCCGAAGAGCCGCCACCCCCTTCCCGGCCGGCACACCGGGCTGGGGCTGTCCGCACCGAGAGGGACCTGCACCCCTTGGCCACTCCAGAAGGGACACAGGCCCCGGTTGCAGCCCCTCCCCCCTCCCCTGAGGGCGGGAGTTTCCCGGGCAGTCTCACAACGTCCGTCACTGCCCACCCCCCAGAGCGCTGCGACAGAGACACCGCTAGACCTCAAGCAGCACCCCCTGGTGCCCCCGCAAGGCCCCTGCCAAAGCCGCTGCTTCCACACACTGGCCTGGGCCTGGGAAGAAGGTCAGCAGGTGAGCGCCACCCAGTCGCAGCTGCACCCCGCGAGCACACGTGTGACCAGACTTCAGGGCACAGCTGCGCCCCACGAGCATGCACGTGACAAGAGCTCGGGCAAGATCTCGGTGCAAAAAAAACCCAAAACAAACCAGGGGCTAGTCCCAGCATCGAAGCCGAGGGCCCAGTCCACCGGGGAACTGGACACGGAGTGACCTTGGGGAAGCCACCGAGGACTCAGCCTCCACCAGGGAGCAACCGCCGGGAAAAGCCGAAGTTTCCGGCCCACCCAGCAGGAGGCTCAGCACGTGGTTTCCGCTCCACGCCTGCGGGACCCACGCCTGCGGGACCCACACCGCCGCAGCTCCTTTGATGGCCTTCCAGTCCCCGCGGCTCCCGCCCCTCCGGGCCCTAAGCACCATCGATGCCTCCCAAGGGATCGGGGCGCTTCTGCACCTGCACTTAGGATCACGGATTCAGGGAACGGCAGTGAGACGGCACCGGCTGCGAGGAGAGAAAAACACGCGGAACGCGTCTATGGCAGGAAGCATCAGCGGCCAGAGCCGACGAGGGCGCCCAGGGGCTCCTAACCACCGCCACTCGGGTCAGACCCTGCCCTTGCTGGGCTGTGGGGTGGCGCTCCGGCCTTGCCTCCCTCCGCCAGCGGCGCAGACGGCCGCCCGGCCTGCCAGCACAAGGCGTCCTCCCCCCGGGCTGGGGCGTCAGAGGAGGCCCAGCGCAGCGTCAGAACCCTACCAGCCAACAGGAACCAGGTGGATCGCCGCAGGCCACGTGTCCGGAGGGAGCGAGGCCCACCTGGCGGTCCCAGAGTGGCATCCACCGAGGCCAATGAGTGACCTAAGCCACCAGCCCCACCCACCAGCCACGAAGCAGCCCCTCACCCCTGGGGCCCTGGCAGGGGCGTCTCCCGGAAGAGAAGACTTAATTAAGCCCCGGACTCTCCTAATCTCGCGTACTCCAAGCGCCCGGGTTACAGTCACAAAGCCCTCCCTCCCTCCCTCCCTCCCTCGGCCGGGAACCAGGAACGTGTCACTGTGCGTGAGGAATGACAGCACCAGCACCACGAAGGCAGGTGTGTTCGAGGCACCTGACAAGGACTTCAATGCCAGCTGCCTGCAGACACTTCCGCCGGCAGCTGCGGGCGGGCGGGCAGCCAGCTCCGAGGACTCGGGCCGCACCGGTGGCTCCCAACGTCGGGCGTCAGAGTCGCCTGCACACTGGACAGGACCGGCCGCGCCTCCAGCCCGGTCCAGGTGGTTCTGACCGACACCGCCCTGGACAGCAGCTGCGACCCTCAGCCAAGGCATTTGCGGGGCATCTCCCTCCTTTGAGGAAGCTGCAAAATGCTCCCCTGAACTAGGAAAAAGCTACATTGAGACGACCTCGAAACAAGAGGTGAAGTTTCAATCGTAGCGAAAAACAACAGTTTCGACCACAACTGAGACCCGAGTGCCGAGGATACAATGTGTGTGACCCGCTGCCAAGTTGAAGGCCAGAAAACACAGGGGCCTTGGGAGCCAGGCTGAAATGCAGCTTCAGGACAAGGTGTGTGGGGTGGAGGCTGGGAGCGAGGAAATCCATCACTTGCCACTGGGCCCACGGGAGACATTAACCTTCCTGTGGTCAGGAAAAGAAAAGGCCTCCGTGTGAGTGCCCTGCCCATCCACAGAGCCCGAGACAGAAGGGGAAGCGATTACGCTCGAGGAAGGAGGCACACGGCCAAGGAGCCTTCCCGCCACGCTGAGGGCAGGTTTCCGAGCAAAAGGCAGCATCTCTCTCGGGGCTGCCGGTTTTCAGCACGTGCACCGACCATCCTGGGGGGCCCTGGGGCTCTGAGCAAAGAGCTGGCCCCGGAAGTGGGATGGGGGGCCTGGGAGAGGGCCTGGCGCTGACCAGGGAAGAGGACCCTGGGCCCTGGGCCGAGGGGTACAGACTGGGAGGCCCTGCGAGGAAAAGCACGGGGGGTGGGGGGGCAGGGCCTCTCGAAGGCTGTCTCTGCCCAGCCCTGCTGTCCTGCTCGCCAACGCCCCACTCCCGCATCTGGAGTCCAGCAGCCGTCGGACCCCTTGGAACAGGCCCGTGCCTGGGTCCCAGGGGTGACTGCACTGGGAGGGGCGGAGACGCCCACCTTGAACGGACCACTCGCCTGTCCGATCCAGCCTAGGAAGATGTGCCTCAGTCTCCTCATCTGCGAAATGGGAACAACGCCCACCCTCCTGGAGCCACCGCCAAGGCTAAGTTAGTTTACGCGAGTAACACGCTGACCACCGCGCGGAGCATGTGCTGAGCGCCTGGTGAGCATCAGCTCTCGGGCTCTTCAAAGACACTGGCCAGCTGTTACGAGCATCCCGGCCAGGCTGCCTGGGTCTGACTGGGGTCCTGTCCGTCACCACACACGCGGGGGAGGGGGTCCCCCACCTTTCTGTGCAGCAGCTCCACCCCGTGAGGCTCGATCTCTGCTGTTGGGAGGATTAATCACTTCATTCAGAGAGCTTGGCATAGAGCCTGGAACATTGTGAGAGCTTTGTAAATGATGATGATGGTGGTGGTCTTCTCTGATGCCGACAGCACTGGGGAGGCGTGTGGGGACCCCCTGGGCCTGGAGGAGCTGGTTCCCCCGAGCGGGAGACAAGCAGCGCCCGTGCCAACAACGGAGGGGGCACAGGACAGGGGTGGGGGGACTTCTGCACGCACGCACGCGGCCTTCTCGCTGGGGTGCTCGCGCCCACGCTGACAGAGCTCAGCGCGTGCCGAGTGCCCCCCTCCCAGCCACGCCGTGGGGGGAGCCCCGGGTCTCGTCAGCTCCCCAGGCGCCCTTCTCACCCATTCTCCCCGCAGCTCAGGGCCCGGGCCGGAGGCAGCTCTGCCCGCCGCCCTCCTGGACAGGCCCAACCGGGAGACCCCCGCGTCTCCGTGACACGCTGCAGAAAACCCACGGGGGCACACGCAGCGGGGAGAGGAGGGGGTCCCGGTGTGTCCCAACACCCTGGGCCCAGGACTTCCTGGAAGTGCCATTTTAAGCAACATTTAAAGCAGCAGCTGCCGCACTTGAGAGGAAACGGTGCCGAATTCAAACCCTGAAAAGGGAAATGCGAGCGTCGCAAGGTCGTCATTCCTCAGTCCCACGGTGCACGCGATTCCTTCTGCTCAAAGCGATGTTTGCCCGAGGAACGCGGAGAGAGGGGGAGACGCGTGCTGCTCTTCGGGTGCTGCGGTCGGTGTTCAGCCCCGGCGAGAGCTGCGAGGCTGGGCCGGGGCGGCGGGGCTGCGCCAGAGCTGGTCAGCCCCTTTGCGCCCCCCAGGAGGAGGCCCGCGGCGGGCGGCGGCCCGCAGAGCAGGGGTGCTGTCTGAGCGGCAAGCCTAGGGATCCGAGCGGCACGGCAGCTGGGTGCTCGGGCAGGCACACGGAAGGAGGAAGCCTGCTGCAAGCCTCCGACTTGCAAACGAGCAGAGGGTCCCAAGTCCAAGGTCAAAGCCATGCGTCTTCAACCGCAGTGCGCGGGGCTCGGGGACCGCGAGGACGGCGGCCGGTTCGTGCCAGGCGGTGGGCTGGGCGGTCCCACACGCAACTCACTTCCTCCGCTCACCAGCCCTCTGAGGCGCGTGATATTCCCATCATCCCTTTACAGATGTCGACAAGGCTTAAGCCGCCCACGCGAGACCACCTGGCAAATGAGGGACAGAGCAGGGTTTGCAGCCAAGCGGAGCTGAGCTCCCGAAACGCGCTATGCGGTGCCGCCGACCGTATTCACGTCATAAAAACAGTAACGTGGCAGATTAAAAGGAAACATCGAAGCGGAGGGAAGGCAGCACTCCAATAACGAGAGGACAGCAAGGTTGAAGATACGTTTTTACCTGTAAACGCCAATCATCTACCGAAATTGGCCCCGTGTTCCACAATCAAGGATTCTAACCGCACTGCACGTCCCCCGCTGGGACTCCATGTACTCGGGGAAAAAACGCTTCCTCGGCGCTGCCTCGGGAAGGGGGGAGTGGGTGCCCCGTGGGACGCTGGGTGGGGGCCCTGGGGACTGAGCGGTGCAGGCCTGAAGCCAGAGCAGCGGCAGGCAGGAGACGGGACCTCCCACCCCTAGGTGACACAGGAGGGCCCAGCAGCCCTTGGTGCGAGCGTCTTGGAAATTGCGCGCACTCGTGCAAAGTGCATTTTCTACACCCAAGTGCAGCACCCAGCCCAGAAGAGGGCACCGGCGGCAAAGGGGCAGGGACCCTGGCCATGACGGGGGGGTGACATCAGACTGGCAAGCGGCTCCGATCCATCGCAGGTTGGTCAGTCCTTTTGACACGGAGCGGGGACAGGCGGCATCCAGGTCACTGGGGACGGGTGGGCGGGCCTGAGAGCCAGGCGGGCAATTGGGAGGGCGCTCCCGCTGGACTGAGCGCAGGGGCCGTGAAGGGGGCTGTTCAAAACCAGAGAGCCCTGAACGTCACACTGAGAACTGGGGATCTTCTAGAGGCTTTGAGGAGGAGAATAACGTAGTTATACTTCAGGAAAATGAACGGCAAAGTGGATGTGGTGCAGGGGAGGCCCCCAAGGGCTTACTGAGACGTGTGTGCAGTCGCTCGGCGGTGTGGCTGCGTCCACTGCTTTCGGGCTCCGCACCGCCAGCGCGTCCTCCCGGGGACACGGGGCCTGTGACTGTGGGCGGTCTGAGGGCCTGACGGCGGGCGGGGGCCGCACAGAGAGGCGGGGGTCAGGTCCTCCGCGGACACTCGGTGCCGGTGCCGGGGAA
The DNA here is from genome assembly GCA_039655065.1 of Glossophaga mutica. Classification (NCBI taxonomy): domain Eukaryota; kingdom Metazoa; phylum Chordata; class Mammalia; order Chiroptera; family Phyllostomidae; genus Glossophaga; species Glossophaga mutica. The sequence goes on from CM077316.1 coordinate 53,600,095, forward strand.
CGCGCAGGGAAGAGCACACGTGCCACCGTGGCGACCCAGAGAGAGCCAGCCCGTGCAGCGTCACCCGTCCCGTGCGCGCGCGTGGGGTGGGACGCCCACGCCCCCCATCGGGACCTGAGGCCCACTTCCCCTGGCCTGGAATCCGAGCAGCCGACGGCCTGACGCGCCCAACAGAACGCAGCAGAAGTGACCCTGTGTCACGCTGGAGGCCAGGCCTCAAGAGCTTCTGCCTTCACCACTGCGAACGCCGCCTCCTGGGAACCGGCTGCCCGGTGGCAGGGCCGCTGGGCCATGAGGACATGCGAGAGCCGCCGAGGGGAGGACACAGCCCTGCCGCAGCCCAGGGCGGCCCCTTGAGTGGCCCGGGCGGGCCCAGCCCAAGTTCCGGGCCACCGGGCGGCGGCAGCTCGTTAAACAGGTGCCAACTCACAGCCCCGGGCTGGGAGGTCGTTGGTGCAGCAGCAGCGGGCGCCTGAACTCAGGCCAGAGGGACCCCGGGAACGGGGGCGAATCCTGGCTCTGCGCTCACCAGGTTCTGTGACCTCGTGCCCGTGACCTGCCCTCCCCCGGACCTGAGCCGCCGCCTCCGCACAACGAGGAGGCTCAGGTGCTTCCCACGTCTTGTGCTCCGCGCCCTGCGTGCGCTAGGAGCCACCGCCGGGGCAAAGGGCCGGGTGCGAGGGCTGAACGAACGAGGCCTCGCCGGGGACAGCCCGCAGCAGCTCACAGCGAGGGCCCGCAGAGCGTCAGCCACCGTCATCGCTTTCTCATCAGCCCTGCGACTCCAGACAGGCTTGTCACTCTGAGGCCGTATTTTCATCGCAGAAACGCAGGTGCCAGGAACACCTGTTTCCACGCGAGGAAACTTCTCTGTGTGTGCAGGCCCCGTGCGAGTCAACGACCACCTGCGAGTGTAAGACCCACAGCTCTTAACGAACCCTTGCACTGTCCTCCCTAGACGGCTGCTCCTCACCCGGCGAGCAGAGGGTCTGCGGGTGGTGCTGGCCCCCAGCGGGGCACGCTGAGACACGGAGAGGGCCACCTGACCCCCCGCGGTGGGGAGCGGGGGCCCGTGCGGACTGCCCTGGGAACAGCTCCCAGTCCAAGGCGGGATCCAGGAACAGCCCAGCATGGGAAGTTCGGGAAATGTCCTACAGCTGAGTCTGAGGGGCCTGCAACCGGAGGCAGCACCGCCCCCCCCCGCCCCCCGCGGCGAGCTGTGAGTGAGTCGGACCCCGGCCCGGCGCAGAGCAGCCGGCGAAGCAGCAGCAGGTGTGGGAGTCTGCCGGCCCAGGCCCAGGTTCCGTCCCGCGCTGCACAGACGAGGCCCCAAGCATCCCCGGGGACCGGACATGAGGAGGCCCACTCTCGGGAGGCGGTGAGAGGCCCCGCAGGCCCTGCCGGTGAAAAGCAGCTAAGATTCTGCTTGGTGGCTAAACATGGTGTTGTTTTTTTTTTAAGTGCCAGAGCCTCTGACAGCTCGGTGCCCTTCAACTCAGCCACAACCTTTCCACCTCTGCGCAGCCCTGGAAACGAGAGGCAACTATCCAGTCACTCTCCGCGGGGACTCTGCCAGCCCGCCAGCCTGCCAGCCCTTGGGAGGAAGGCCCTGGCTGGCCCTCCAAGGGTACCTGTCCAGGCGGCAGCGATGCACTTGTACTTCACAGCCTGTGCGTGTCCAACACAAGCAGAGGTGCTGCACATTTAACCCCAACTGCACAGCAACTGTGCAGCTTCACAGGCCTGGCCCAGGACGGGGGTGGGGGGTGGGGCGGGCGCGGAACCTGGGTGCACGCGGGACAGGAAAGCTTCTGCTCCCACCTCCGCATGGGCCTCAGCTGATGTGGGGTGCACGTGCAGGGGCCCGGCGTCAAGCCTTACGATCCAGGACGCAGGACCCTGTGCTCAGAGCCCTGTCCCTCCGCCCCTGCCTCGCCGCGCTCGAAGCTTCCTCCCTGCGCTCAGCTCTGTGCTGGGAAACACAGCCCCGACCCTCGGGGGCGCCCCCTCCTCTTTTGGAGCATCGCTGGGTGGGAGCCCAGGGAAGTTACCATAGAAACCACATCACGCAGCCCCCAGACATCGCTTAGAAAAGAAACTGGGAAAGGGAGGGCAAGGCCCAGCAAGTTGGAGGCAAGCCACGAGCTCAGCACTTCCCGAAGTCTGGACCCCATCACCTGCATCAGATCACGTGGAATGCCCCCTAAACACCCGCAGGCTGGGGCTCCCCCGAGAGTCATCAAATTAGACTTGGCGGCTGCAAGAAGTGGACTTCTTAATGCGTTCATCTAGTGACTCGTGCACACGCTAGGCGTGGAGACCGAACTAGGATCAAATGCAGAGACTGTGAGAAAGGAACGGAAAGACTTGAAAACATTTCAAATCTAATCTCTCTCCTTACCCTCATTCTTGCAAAACAGAGCCCTAGTGAACCCAACAAGGCAGAAGCCAAGTTCTCAGTTAAGGTACATCCAAGAAAATTAAGTTGTGACGGTAGTGGAAACACATAATTTAAATTAAAAAAAAAAAAAAAAAAAACCCTGCTCACCAAAGCAACAGGCCTGGACAAAAATTAACCCAAACGTCCCTCCCTAGACCGACCAGATCTATTCTGAGAGAAGCAAGATAAGATGCTGGCGGCAGCCCCGCTCTGGTCCCAGCCATACCAGTGATTCAGCTCCGCATTCCACCGCAGGGCTTGCTGTCTGGGGGCAGGGGGTGTCCCTGCTCTAGCCGAGACGGGTGGGGGAAGGTTACTCAGGGGCAAAAAAGAGGCAGATTCCCGACGCACACATCTCCAAGAGAAGGGAACAAATCTCAGCATGACCGACGGCCCTGGGGCCCGTGTCCGCTCTCAGAAGAGGCTTCACGGCTGCCACGAAGTGGCCACGTGACAGCCGGATCCCTGCCAACACCTGCACCTACACAGCCCTGCCGGGGAAGCAGGGTGTGCCGAGCAGAATTACCTCCACATGGAGAACGCCCCCTTTCCACAGGTGATGCACCCTCTTCCCCGGCGACTGGCAGTGGGAACCCCGGCTGCGATTTTAGAAACCAGAGCTCCCGACTCTGAGAAACACTGCAGGGGGGCGGGGGGTGGGGGGGGGAGCTTATTCACACCTGAGTGTCCAGAACAGGGGCCGACACCCCCCCTCCCCAAGGAGGCCCGGGCTCGGGCCCCAGGCTGGGAATCTGGTCATCCCCCTAAATCCCGCACCTGCGGCTGGCTCCCTGCGAGCTGCTGAGACTTAACATTGGGCCACGGAACCAGCAGAGGCGGGGGGGGGGGGCGGGGGGGTTCTCAGCCCACCCCTTCCATGACTGGCACTTGCAAAGGAGTCTTGGCAACCCGGGCATTAGGGAAGGACGGACCCGGGGCCTGGCGCCCTGGAGTCTAAAACACACCCTGTATTATCTTCCTCAACCCGGAAGCAGGTATTCCCCCTTTGAAAGACGTTCTCCAAAGTGCCTCTCCCATGGGATCCGGCAGGTAAATAACACCAGAGCTTCCCTCGACTGGTTCTAAGGGGCCAGGTGTCCAGGCTGTGCTCACTGCCCCCCCTAGGCTGTTGGGGCTGATCCCTCCAGAACGGGGGTCAGTTTTGGGCCAGTGAGGACAAGGGTCTGCAGGTGGGAGAGGGGAGGGGGGGTCTGCAGGTGGGAGGGAGTGGGGAGGACCAGGGTCTGCAGGTGGGAGGGGGCAAAGAGGGGTCTGTAGGTAGGAGAGGAGAAGAGGGGTTTCCGCAGGTGGGAGGAGGGTGAGGACGGGGGTCTGCAGGGGGGAGGGGGCGGAGGGCGTCTGCAGGTGGGGGTAGCAGTACCGCTGCAACTTTGCCGGCACACCCCAGTTCTGGGCCGGAGCCGCGGACTCCGCGGCGAGAGCAGCCCCCCGTCGCCGAAAGGCCCCCAGCCCGCCCGCCCCCTCCCCCCTCGGCCCGGGCTCGACCCCTCCGCCCGCCCGCCCGCCCGCCCCACACGCCGCCCGCGGCGGGCGCCCTCACCTTGGCCTCGAAGCAGATGCCGTGCTGGAAGGCGTCCTCGTTGTGCAGGGGGATCCGCAGGTCGTGCCCGTCGTCCACAAGGTTGTACTTGGTCTTGCTGGGCATGGCGAGCGCGGGCGGCGGGAAGGGGCGGCCGGACCCGGGACGCAGGGAGGGCGCCGGGCGCGCGGAGGGCGCGGGAGCCGGCGCGGCGCCGAGGCGGGCGGCGCTGCGGCCGCGCAGTTCCTGTCGCGAGGAGGCCGAGCGGGAGCGGGGCAGGCAGCCCGGGACCGGGAAGAAAAAGCGGCGGCGGCGGCGGCGGCCGAAAGCGCCTGTCACGGAGACGCCGGCTCAGCGCGGGGCGGCTCCTCCTCCCGAGGCCGAGGCCCCGCCCACCGCGAGGCTCCGCCCTCCGCCTCCGAGGCTCCGCCCGCCGCCGCCGAGGCCCGCCCCCCAGCCGCCGAGGCCCCGCCCCCAGTGTGGGCCGAGCAGGTGCGCGTCCCCGAGCGCCCCTCCGCGGCCGGGCCGGGTCTCCGCTCTGCCTGGCGTCTGGGTCGCAGGAACCCAGGCTGGGTCCTGCTTTTGTTTCGCTGTCCGGTTCCGGGCGGGCGGGGCCGCTCACAGCAGCGGCGGCGGCGGCGCCCGGGGTTTCTGTTGTTGTTTTTGTAGCGGGGCAGGGGCGGTACTTATTGTTTTGTTTCCCTGTTTTACCGGGAAGGCCCAAGCCTAGTGGCCCAAAGTTACCCACATCACACTCCTGAGCGGCTCCTTTCCCCGGAGAACCAAGACCGTGCCCAAACCCGGCCTCCTGCGCCTGCTTTGTCCCCGTGAGCAGAGCTGTCTGGCTTGTGTCCTGGGGGTGGAACATGAAAATGGGACCCGAAGAGCGGGAGAAGCCACAGCGGTGTTGGAGGCTCCTTCCTGAAACGCCGTCTGCAACTGGGTACGGATGGAAAACGCCCGTTTCTGGCAGAGCATCCCTCTGTCCGTCTTGGGCGGAGCTGCAGCTCAATTTGCCCGTTGTGGAGAGGCCTGTGCGCGCCTCTCCTTTGCATCCGAGTTTTTCCCATGCCAACTGTGCGAATGAAGGGGCCGGAGGCATGAGCGACCCAACACTCAGCCAGCATCTGTCAAACCCCGTGGGCAGGGGGCAGGGCAGCCGTCATTGACAGGCTTACTACCCCCAAGTCACCAAAAAAGCAACCAAACCTGCCTAAGCCAGCCCAGCCCGAGGTCACCGAGACCGCGTGGCCAGCTCCTCTTGGGAAGCCACCACTTGAACCTCGGGCAGGGTCGCCTGAGACCACCTGCACCCCAGAAACCCTCAGTTGCTTGTTGCTTGTACACGAGCCTGGGAAAGTGTCTTGCAAAGGGCACCTCTCCCCACACCATTTGTAACATAAGTTTATACAAAATGCACTATCACCGTCGTCACATTTCTCGTCTTGTCCTTTCCATACGTTGCCAGCTCCCTGCTGCTCGAGTCACTGGTCCAGGTATAGTGTCCGCTTCGGCATCCCCCCGAATAAAAGCAAGCTGAGGGCTGGGGCAGGTCAACCATGTGCGTTATGCTGGACAGACTCTATTATATTCCTCAGCGTTAGTAAGAGCCAAAAATAATCGGCACTGAGGAAACACGCCACTAACCTTTTTATGAACACAGGATGTGAGTCTAATCAGGCTCGTTTGACTCTTTGAATGTCATCCTGATTTTAACATGCATCGCAAGGCGCGCTCCAAAACCTGGCGCGGGAACCACAGCGTCCAGGCCAGGCCATGAATAACTACTTCATTTACATCTCACCCCTCCCCCAGTCTCAGAAATCCGCTACCGCCCAACAGCCCTCATTCCCTGGACTGGATGACCACGACTTCAGATCCAAAGCTGTGACCCACTGTTTGCCGACAAGACACAAAAGGCTGAGTCCCCCAAGTATTTCAGGGTCTGCTATTTAGAGACCACAGCAGATTAGACATCCAATAATTCGTGATGCCATCGAATGATAATTAGAGCTAATAGTCGCTGTGCTTTCTCTATGTGACATGTGTCATCTCCATTAATGGTCACCACAGCCCTAAGGTTAGTCCCGTCTTGGAAGAAACTGAGGCACAGAAGCATCACCGGACTGGCCCAAGGTCGCACGCTAAGAAAGGGGAAGGAGCTGGGGTCGGACTCCGGTTCTGTCCACACAGGTGTCCCCGCTGTGGCCGGGGAAGGCATGGACGGCTTCTTGCTGCAGGCGAGATGCACCTGTGTTCCGCAGGTGTGTGCTGTGGCTGAGCTGTGTTCACCCCCCTTGGCTGAGACAGAATGTTCCAGAAGGAGAGGCCCGCTCTCTGCTTTGGCCTCCTCCAGCTCGTGTCAACTGCAGAGAAACAGAACGACCTTCTGCCGGGAACAATGGGCGTCCAGAGTCACTTCCTTTTTCAGCAGTGACTTCAATCTTGTTTTTATACCTTTGAATGTGGTTGGCAATTGACTTTCACCCCCAGCATTTTCTGATCCAGACAGAAACAAATGAAGTATCATTTCTCAAAGGGAATGACTGATATATACATTGCTTTCCAGAGCCTCCTGTATTTTAAACTTGCATAAGACAATTTTGCATTAATCCAGTTGCATAATCACAAGTACATGTGATTAAAATATAAATTGCCAAAGCATACAATATTTTTTGTTAGACTTTATTAAAACTTTGCTTAAAAATAAACTCAAAAAAAATCCTAAATCACAGACTTTACAACTGGAAGTCATACAGTAACCTGACCCAGCTCTTTCATTATAAAGACCAAAAATAAAAAACAAAACACCAACAACTCAGAGAGGTTAAGTCATTTTCCTGGCAGTCACTATAGGCTCCAGCTCTGAGCTCAGAACTCTCCATCACACGATGATGAGTTATAAATTACTTGACAGCAAATTTATTTTTAGCCCATGTTTGAGGCGGAGAAAATGAATTCGTTTTTGACCATAAAATGCCTGCTTTGCCAGCTGAGCACGGCCTGTGGGTGTCTCGAGTGGCCACATGAGGTGGGTGGGCAGATGAGGACCCCAAGGCTGCGTAGGTCTCGTAGTGACAAGCCCAAGGACCTCACCAGAGAACTGTCAACAAAGAACAAAGTGTGGCCCTGGCTGGTGGGGCTCAGTGGATTGAGCACCAGTCTGCAAACCAAAGGGTCTCTGGTTGGATTCCCAGGCAGGGCACATGCCTGGGTTGCGGGCCAAGTCCCCAGTAGGGGGCGTGTGAGAGGCAACCACACACTGATGTTTCTCTCCCTCTCTCTCCTTCCCTTCCCATGTCTCCAAAACTAAATAAACAAAATCTTAAAAAAAAAAAAAAAAGGGACTTCCGGCCAAGATGGAGGTGTAAGCGGACACACTGTGCCTCCTCTCACAACCAAAATTAAGGACAACAAATATTTAGAAACAAGAAAACAACCAGAACTGATAGAAAATTGAACTGTACGGAAGTCCAACAACCATTCACGTCCAGACCAGTAAGAGGGGCAGAGTCTCGGCAGGAGGAAGTGGAGGTGCGGACCCAGGAAGCCAAGCAGCAGTGGCTGGCAGTTCCCAGGTGCACAGGCGGCGGCTAGTGGACCCCAGGCACAGGGTGGCAACTGTGCAGACCCAGTGAGGCTGCGCAAGGTGGCTGCTCACCAGGTGGTCCCACATTCATGCTCGCAGACCATCCAGGTGAAGGGGAAGCAGCGGAAGGGACTGGAATCCGAGAGAGAGCGGAGCAGGCGCCATTGTTCCCTCTCAGACCCCGCCCCCACATATAGCGTCACAACCCAGCGACTGGGCTGCCCCGAACTGGGGAGCACCTAAGGCTCCGCCCCTCACTATGTAACAGCCCCTACCAGACACCCCCACCAAAAAAACAAAAACAAAAACAAAAAACACCAAAAAATGGCTCAAATCAGAGAACAAATCAAAGTCCCAGAGCCAATTCCTCTAAGGACGAAGAGATAGCCAACCTATCAGATGCACGATTCAAAGCCCTGGTGATCTGGATGCTCACAGAATTGGTTGATTTTGGTCTCAAATTAGATGAAAAAGTGCAGGCTACAATATATGAAATGAAGGAAGACGCATGGAGAACCGATAGAGATGGAAGGAAAACTGGGACTCAAATCAATGGAGTGGACCAGAAGGAAGAAACAACCAAACAGAAAACAAGGAAGAAACAAGAGTTCAAAAAAATGAGGAAAGGCTTAGGAATCTCCGGGACATCTTTAAACATCCCAACATCCGAATTATAGTGGTACCAGAAGGGGAATAAGAAGAGCAACAAGTGGAAAACTTATTTGAATAAATAATAAAAGAGAACGTCCCCAATCTGGCAAAGGAAATAGACTTCCAGGAAGTCCAGGAAGCTCAGAGAGTCCCAAAGAAGTTGGACCCAAAGAGCAACACACCAAGGCACATCATAACTACATTAGCCAAGATTCAAGTAAAGAAGAGAATCCTAGAAGCAGCAAGGGATAAGGGGACAGTCCCCTACAAAGGAGTTCCCATCAGAATGTCAGCTGATTTCTCAAAAGAGACCTTACAGGCAAGAAGGGGCTGGAAAGAAATACTCCAGGTCATGAAAGGCAAGGACCTACATCCAAGATTGTTCTATCCAGTGAAGCTGTCATTTAGAATGGAAGGGAAGATAAAGTGCTTCCCAGATAAGGTCAAGTTCAAGGAGTTTATCATCACCAAGCCCTTATTATATGAAATGTTAAAGGGACTTATCTAAGAAAAAAAAGATAAAAATAGGACAATAAAAAGGCAGCAAACTCACAATTATTAACAACCACACCTAAAACAAAAGCAAACTAAGCAAACATCTAGAACAGGAACAGAACCACAGAAATGGAGATCATATGGAGGGTTAGCAACAGGGGCGTGGGAGGAGGAGAGGGGGGAAAAGGTACAGAGAATAAGTAGCATAGACGGTGGGTAGAAAATAGACAGGGGGAGGGCAAGAATAGTGTGGGAAATGGAGAAGCTAAAGAACTTATGACACATGGACATGAACTAAAGGGGGGAATGTGGGTGGGAGAGGGTGTGCAGGGTGGAGGGGAATGAAGGGGGGAGAAATGGGACAACTGTAATAGCATAATCAATAAAATATATTTTTTTAAAAAGAAGTAAAAGAAAGAAGAGTGTGTCCACTTGCTCAACCCCTTCAGATGCACACACGGAAGAACTCACAAAATCTTTGGGTAAATAATGACTTCAAATTGTAACAACCCACAACAACTTCCTCCTCTCAGATAACACTAGCTCCAAGTGTTTGTTCCACGACATCGGGGTTTTTTTTTTAAGATTTATTTATTTATTTATCTTTAGAGGGGAAGGGTAGGAGAGAGGGAGAGGAAGAGAAATATCAATGTATGGTTGCCTCTTGTGTGTCCCATGCTGGGAACTGGCCTGCAACCCAGGTATGTGCCCTGACTGGGAATCGAACCGTGATTCTTTGGTTCACAGGCCCACGCTCAATCCACTGAGCTACACCAGCCAGGGCCCACGACATCGTTTTTTACCTGATGGTCTCTCCCTGGGTCCCAGAGAGCAAGAGCGTGTGCCCAACTTAAAGGTGTCAATAATGATACTAGGTGATTTTTGTGCTAAGATAGGCAGGTAGGTAGACAGACAGACAGATGACAGACAGACAGGTGGAGGGATGCATGGAAACAGAGACAGGGAGGGAGCGAACCCTCCCTCACTGATGGTCTCTAATCCGAGTTGGGTCGGTCCTGGTTGTTTATTCTGTAAGCGATTATGTGGGATGTTCTCCCCATAAAAATTGCTCTAAAAGGCTCTGATGCTGACTTACATGTTTTCCCCCTTAACTGAAACAGACTCCCCCCACGTATCCCAGGCCGTGGCTGTTTCCGGGGGGGGGGGCCTACAGGCTGCCCCCCACATTCCCTCTCCGGGACACCGGGGCCCAGTCTGGGGGTGCCGAGCTGCTGACAGCGGGGGCCCCAGCCAGCCTTGTGCGCCCTCTCTCCTGTGGCTTCTCCTGACCCTCCCTCCTGAGTGGAGGGACCGCCTTGCTTTTCCAGCGGATTTCAGGTGAGAAATACTTATTGACTCAACAGCTTTTGCTTCAAAAACCTTTTGGTCACAGGCAATAAAACCATTTAACATCAGTAAATGAATGGATCAGAAAACTGTGGTACATTTACACAATGGAATTCTATGCAGCAGAAAGGAAGAAGGAGCTCATACCCTATGCAACAGCATGGATGGAACTTGAGAGCATCATGCTAAGCGAAGTAAGCCAGGCAGTGAAAGACAAATACCATATGATCTCACCTTTAACAGGAAGCTAATCAACAAAAAAAAAAAAAAACAAGCATAATATAAACAAAGACACTGAAATTGAGAACAGTCTGACAGTCACCAGAGGGGAGAGGGGAGGGAATTTCAGGGGAAAAGGGGAAGGATTTACAGGAACAAGTATAAAGGACACATGGACAAAAACTATGGGGGGGTGGAAATGGGAGGGAGGTGGGGAGGGCTGGGGTGGCGGGTTCGGGTGAGAATAAAAGACAGAAAACTGTACAAGATCAACAATTAACATAAAAATTAAAAAAAAAAAACATTTAACAAGGGTGGTCGCTCTCACAGCCTCCCAGGGGCCCCGGGGGAGGTGAGAGGCAGGCACCTGCACAAGACTGACCCCTGGCCCTGCGCAAGGGGACGTGGTCCACCGTAGGAACCAGAGGCACCGCCTCCGAGCGTCGCGGGACGCAGGGAAGGAGAGAAGCCGGTGGGACTGGCTTGGTCCAGGCTGGGCCGTGAGCCTGGCTTGAAAAGAGGGAATGATTTTCATCTGAACGCGGAGCCCAGCAGGAGGAGGGTAGGGGACGGGGCGTGTCACCACACAGGGTCTTGGGGGGCAGGAGACTGGCTCACAGGAGGGAGTGTCCGCCCCCTGGGGCGCAGCTGGTGACAGGCCGGCAGCAGAGTCTGACGGCGCAAGGGGCAGCCTCTCCCGTGGCGAGAGGGCAGCCCTGCGTGGGAAGCGTGCGTTCCCGCGACTTCAGTCAGTCGCCGTGGAGGAATTCGGGCCCTGGAGCTGACGGGTGGGTTTTCCGCAGAAGAAGCGCATCCCGTCCCCCCGCCGCCCAGGTTGCTACCGCCCCACAGACGCCCAGTGACGGGAACGGGGGAAGTGTCGGCAACCCCCGCACTGGTTCTGTGGACCCAGAGCACCCCCGCAGCGCCCCCTTCCCCGGCTGCCGCACTCCGCTCCCCGCAGCTGGGCAGCTCCGGGACCCGCGAGACCATCCCCAGGGGGTTTGGTCGGCGGCTGGCTTCAGCGTCTCCAACCTCGAAGGGAGCTCCGTGGAGAATTCGCTTTGGCTGCTCTGCTCAGCCCGCGTCTTAGGACCCTCCCTGTACGCCCCCCCCACAAACTTAGCTCTCTATCTCTAAATCTGGGGCTATTTTCATTTCTTATCTATTTAAAACCCGCAGTGAGAGCCCAGCTGTTCAAGTGAGAGCCTGCTGGCTCAGCTAAGCCCACCCCGTCGCGGCAACGGGTCTTGTTGCTCTTTATAAACCCACATTCTCCAGACATGAGGGATGTGAGAAGACTAGAGGAATGATCGGGGACGCAACATAAGTTTGTGGTTTTGATTTTCGAGTTTTTTTTATTTTATTTATTTATTTTTAGAAAGAGGAAGGGGGGGAGGAAGAGAGGGAGAGAAACATCAGTGTGTGGTTGCCTCTCACACGCCCCCTACTGGGCACCTGGCCTGCAACCCAGGCTTGTACCCTGACTGGGAATCGAACTGGCGACCCTTTGTTTCAAAGGCCAGCATCAATCCACTGACCCACACCAGCCGGGGCTGTAAGTTCATGTTTTATTTTCAGATCTCTCTTTGGACATATAAAGCTTTTAAGAACATTTGTAGCTGCTTAAAGTGTAGAGCTTTCTTCAGGCGCCCCACTGGTGTGCTTTAAAAAAGCAAGGAAGAAAGAAAGAAAACTACAGCTGTGTGCTTGCCCAGGCGTGTGTGGGACCGCACGCACCCGCCTAGGCCCGGCTGGCCGCGTGGGGCCTCCTGTGTCTGGGGAGCCGACTTCCGATTAGCATACCGGGTTCTCCTTGGGGCCGTAACGCTGTCCTCTGAGCCACCCACGGGGACTGGCGCCAGTGTTTCCTTAAGAACAACAGGCGTTTCAGGGGAACGAGGAAATCGCGTGGCCTTCTCCAGATCCAGTCCTAGCAGGTTTCCATCATTAGCAGCAGCGTCCCTCCCTTAGAAGGTCGCGTAATCTTGGTGACAAATCCCTCGACATCACCAGCGAGCGGGTCCCCTTTCTGCACCGCTCAGAGCGTTTTCCCGAGACCGTGCACAGGGGCCTCGGAACTGTCCACCCATCTGAGCAGTCGTGGGGCCAGAGGCAGCCCTCGTCACCTGAGCTCCACTCACACGGTGACGCTGTTGTCCCTGCAGCCAAAACATCAGTTCAGAACCAACGGCTCTCAAGTCCGTTCCTTCCTGGAAAAGCGGCCCAGTCTCAGGGCTGGAACGGAGAGTGTGGGCGGGGTGCGATTGCTTAACGCAAATCTGTTCTCCATTCCAAGTGCTGGCACATCACCGACATGCTCCTGGCGACGGTGCGCACCTCCTGTGGCCTGTGGTGGCATTGCTCCCTGTCACCGACTCCTGAGCACCCACCCCACGGTCCGAGAAAAGTCCTCGCCAGGCCAGTGGTGGGAGGGACTTTCCTAGGGAGTCGGGTGGAAGGCGACCGTGCCTACGGGGCTTGCCAAAGAGAACAAGGACGAGCCTGTGCTACCAAGCCTCCTTCCAAACAGGGTGCTGCGCCGCACCTGTGTTCTCGGGAGCCGAAAGGTGAAAGCAGCCCACACATCTATCGGCAGCTGGCGGAGAATCGTCTCCTCCACACGGAGGGAGAACGGTCCCCCGTACGGTGCAGCGTCACCCAGCCTTACAAAGTGAAACTCTGGCACCGGCTGCAACGCGGAGGCTCCTGGAGGACGCTGGGCCGCGTGGAGAAAGGACAGATGCTGTGTGACGCCGACCCTCCGGGGCAGGGCTGCCGGGTGGCACTGTGGCTCGAGCCCCCATTTCGGACACAGCTGGGCAGTCGAGAAAGGGGGGTCTGTCTCTCTGGAGCCCGCTCCAGCATTGGCGGGGACGGTGAGACCCCGCCCCACTTTCCTCCTGACCCTCATTTCCCTGCCTTGCCACTCGCAGCTCTGACGTCGCCCCAGCCCCAGGCCCTGCCAGACCTGTTCTTCCTGGTCCTGCTGAGCCCCATGCCCAGGAGGGGGCCCATCAGAGGCTCCAGGACACAGGACTCTGCTGTTCCATCCTTTCCCGTTTTCCCTGGCGCTTAGAGCGATTCAAAGCATGGAAGGAGGGCGCCTTCTGGGTCCACTCCCTTCTCCCTCGCCCTCTTCCTGAACTGGAAATTGAAGCTCAGAGAGGTTGAGTGACTTCGAAAGGCTGCACAGCTGGCTGGTAGCCCAACTGGACTTGAACTCAGGCTTCGGGTCCTGTCCTGACCCCAGGGACCTGGCTGCCCTCTGCCCGCCACGCAGACCTCTGCAGGGATAAGCGGGCCGGCCCCCGCCCTCCCCGTTCCCCAGCCCCCGCGGCCCCAGAACCCGGGCTGCTGGTCCAGCCGGGGCGGCTACAGCCAAGCGGTCTCTGGTGCCCTCTGCTGGCAGAACTGAGAAGCGGCAGCTGCTCCGCTCACCGACAGGAACCTCCACGGGCACCCTCCTGCGGAATCCCCCTCTTCCTTCCGATGTCGCGACCGTGCAGGCGCACACGGAAGTTCGTCTGAATGCAGACTGCCCCCTGCTCCCCACGGGCCCCCCCAGAACCTGAAGTTGAAATATGTGAGCGGAGCGGGGCCGGCGAGGCGACTCCCCGCGGGTGACAAGGACGAGGTTTCCTCCCTCTGGGTGCTGAGTGTCTCAGGGCCACCTTCTCATCGACCGCAGGAGAGAGCCAGGGTCAGGGCCCCCAGCTGCAGGGCAGGACCCGCCAAGGGCGAGCTGGGGGCGGGGCCGCTGGGGGAGGAGCCCGGAGGCCCGGGAGTCCCCCTAGAGCACAACGGCAGCGGGGGACACCCACACCCACTCTGTGGGCCTCCCTTCCACCCAGAAGCCCCAGCACCTGCTGCCGCTGCGTTTGCGCGGGGGGGTGGGGGGAACACCGCGATCCCGGGGCCCTTCTCTGCCGACCGCCCGCACAGACGGGTGGTGCTGTCACCTGTCCCCGCGGTCCCGTTTGGACACTCACCGCACGTGGCTGCGTATCCGACTCGCGGATTCCCCAGCGCAGCCAGCACTGCCCGCGCGCCTCCTCGCGCCTCCGCGCACCGGGGAACGCCGACCGTCTCCGAGCCCGCGCGGGCCACGCTGCACTCCCGGTGCGAGGGTCCCAGCCCGGTGCATCTGCACAGGGCCGCGCTCGGACCCGGGCACTTGGGCTGCTGGTTAGGAGTGCGGTTCTCCCGCAGGTGACAGGCAGGCTCCCCCTCCCATCCTCACCTTGCTCTCAGGAGGAGGTCGCCCGAGTGGAGTAGCTGCTGTTGCCACACGCCCCGAACCTCAGGGACTGCGCACACGGAAAGCTTATTCCCCCGAGGGTGAGTGTGACCCCGAAGCCAGGCTCCTCCCTCGTCCATCGCTGCCTCCGGGCGCAAGTGGCGCACTGTGGCCTTGTGACTGACCCACGGGGAGGCCCAGGTGCGCACACCTGGAGGGACATGTCTGCCCTCCTCACCTCTCAGATACCGGACACCCTCAGTGAGACGCCCTCCGTGTTTCTTCCCAGAAACACGCGGAACAGCCCCTTCCTGTGGGGAGCTGCCCCAAAGCGCCTGAGCTCCAGGACACTGCGGGAGGGCCAGTAAATCCAGCTCGGGGACTGCAGAATGCGGAGTGTTAGGGCTCCGCGGGACACCCTGGACGTGAGTCCGTCCGGGCTAGCCGGCCGAGCTGAGGCCGTGACTTCCCAGGGGCCCCATGGCTCCCGGGCTCACACGCGGCCGGAGGGGCAGCCTCGGGGAGATGCCAGTGCTCCGGGGCGTGACGTCTCGCCGCCCTGGCTTCTGCAGGTGGCTGCTCCTCCGTAGCCATGCCCCTTGGCACGTGTGGCGTTGGGGAACCCACTGGAAGGGCAGATGGCATGTGGGCCGAAGTGGGGTTTTCTGAGTCAGGTGCTGCGGGGTGCGTGTGCATAACAGCTGGAGCTCAGAACTGGCTTGACCCCTGCAGGCCAGGCCGCGCCTTTCCGTCCTCGGACCTGACGGTCAACTCGTCCTTCGGTGTCCCCGCCTGCGGCTGCGGGCAGCAGCCCCTTCGCTGCAGGATGGTGCTGAGCATGCCCCGAGACGCTGGCAGCCGGCCCTATCAGGTGCTCGGCCGCCCGGAGCTGCGGGGACCCGGTTTCTGGCGCACGCCCCCTGCGGTGGTGTGGGGACCATGTGTGACGGGGCGCACACCTCTAGGTCTGAGGGAAGAAGCGAGGCTCCGATGCCAAGAGCCTGCTGAGCAGCCTCGCGTTCAGGACTCACACCTGTCACTTTCGGGTGAGGGCTCTGAGGCTCTGAGTGGCCTCCCTGCTGTGCGAAGGACAGCAGGAGGGACTGGACAGGGGCAGGTGGCACCAGTGAGGTGGAGGGAAGGGGGAGGAGGGCAGCCGGGGGCAGGGACTCCCCTGGCTCACCGGAACAAGTGGAACCGGGCGTTGGAGAGGGAGGAGCAGTCGCAGCGGGAGGGCGGAGAACCTGGGCAGGCTCTGAGGCCCCGGCCGAGCCGCCTTCGCGGTCCTGAGGATGTCTGAGGTGCTTCCTTAGACGGGAGCTGGGCTCTCGGGGTGTACGGCTGGGCTTGCTCCGGTCTGGAGCGAAGGGCGACCTTGGGTTTTCACTCTGGACTCGGTGTCAGGCCAGGGATCGCTCTGCACGGTGCCATCTGCCCTCCCAGGGAAGCCCCTCCGCTGCCCACCGCCCCCCTCCACACTCACGCGGCGTCTCCCCAGGCCAGACAGGTCCCGGCTGCTCTGCCAGTGCAGACGGGCTGGCAGCCGCCCCCCAGCCCGGGCCCCGGGAGCCCCTCCAGAGCTGCTTGTGCCTTAGAATGTCCTCTTGTTAAGGTTTATCCCTGGAACCAGACAAGCCCCAAACGGGGAAAGCTTGTCGACCCAAATCACAGGGAACAGAATCAAAAACGATGACTTCCTTTCTTCAGATAAGGAAACTGAGTCCCCACTGAGTTCGCACAGCAAAGATGACGCCCCTCGGTAATGAAGGGATGCTGCGTGGTCACGTGCTCACCATTCAACAACTGCTCGGCCACAGGGCGGGGACTTTTATCCAACCCCGATCTCCACAACAACTGGGCCATATCGGAAAACTAAGGCTGGGCAGCGGGGAAAACCTGCCCAAGGTCACCGCCCAAGTTCACCACCCAGACGAGGGGCCAAATTAAGATTAGCGCCCAGGCCTGCGGTTCTGACGCCCCACAAAGCTCAGAGGAGAATCATCTCTCCTCTTCCCAAGCAACCTTCACCTTTCTACCAGTGTCTCCATGCTGAATCCGACTGACTGACCCTGTCTGAAGCCTTCTGCACCCTTCGATGCCCATGATTCTTGGGCCTGGGGTCAAGGTTCAGGCCTGTAAGAGTAAGTAAAGAACACAGCAAGCAGCGGAGGGCGCTGTGTGGTCCCAATGCTGGAATGAAGTGACCGGCCCAAGGTCAGCAGAGTCTGGCCACGCCAGATCCTGTAGCCTGTCTGTCTGACCCCAAAGCCTGGGGCCCCCTGTGACTCCAGGCTGCCTGACAAGCTACAACTAAACGACATTGTCCACTAACAGTGTTTGGAGTCGACTCAATGCCGGCGAGAAGCCCCCGAAGAGGAAACTCTACTCGGTGCAAACAGCTCAGCCGTGATGCGGCAAGGCTGCGAGGCAGCCCCTGGCCAGGCCCTGCTCTGGTCCGGTCTGCTGGGCCATCTGCAGCGGTTCCCCTCCAACCAGGAGAAAGTGGTCCTCACCCTGCAGGGAGAGTGCCTCTGGGAGCCAGAGGGAAGCGGACTTTATAGAGAGAAGCCCCTGCCCCTGGCCCTGATTGGCCCATCCTCATGCAAATGAGGGCTCTAAATCCTCACTGGGATTGGTCCAAAAGGGACTGTCCTAATTGGTCAGAATGGAGCCACTCAGACTGCTCCATGAAGATGCTGATGGGGATAAAGCCAAGCATCTCTGATTTGTTGGGGAAAGTCTCCATCCCATTGGTCAAAACACAGTTCCAGGGGCCGCTTTATAAGGGCTGGTTCAGTGGCAAAACCCTGGTGCCGGAGGCCAGCAGGTCCCTCTGTGGCTTTTCTCTGACGTGCAGCCTGTCAGCAGTGGCTGCTAGACCTGGTTATGGATAGGAGCCTGGTTAACCCCCAAGGAGCCCTTCCTGGATGATAAACATCTCTTCTCAAGGTGCACAAGTGTCGCCAGTCTTGAAATCCTGACCTTTCACCTGGGAGTGGCCAAGTCTTCCTGTAAGGCTCCCCTCCCCCTGAAATGCTGCGACTCTGCCTAATGATTTGGATACATTCTGTGCTTCCCTCCCACGCACCCCCCATGCACCCCCCGCCCCCACTTCTAGAGGACAGCGGATCCCGCCTTCCCATTAAACACCTCGCAGCCCAGAGCTGCCCCCGCCCTCAGCCAGCATTCCCCACTTACCGGAAGGGAACCCCGCATCTTGTAGGTGCTTTGCCCCGTCCAGCTCCAGAGAAGATGTGACATCTCACATAGGAGTGTTGGACATTCCCACAAGTCCAGACACCCAGAGCTTGGATTTTTGCCCGTAAGCTGGGAGTTTTAAAAAATAAATAAAAATTAGAGGTCGATCCAAAAATGTCCAGCCATTGTTAATATAACAAGAACAATTTGCATGACATCGATGTAACCTGGCAGCCAAGGAGCGTGGACTGGAATGCACATGCGTGAACAATGACCACTTCACTGTACCAGTCAGTGGGGGGGGGGGCGCTGCTGAGTGAGCGTGTGTCCTGTGTGACTGTCACGCACAGAACGACCGACAGCGTGGAGCAGCAAGTCCACATCAGATCTTTCGCTGAGCTGGAACATCCCTCCGCGGAAACTATTCCGATGACTCAGAAGGCCACAGCTGTGGGCACCTGGAGACTGGCAGCTTCATCAGGACAACACACCTGCGCACGTATCACGTCTCCTGCAGAGTTTTTTTGCGAAACATCCAATCGCCCAGGTGGCTCAGCCCCCCTACAGCCCCGATTCAGCTCTCTATGACTTCCTGCTTTTCCCAAAACTAAAATCGCCTCTGAAAGGGAAGAGATTTCAGATCACTGATGAGATTCAGGAAAATGCAACGGGGCAGCTGACAGAGAATGGGAGAGCTGTGTGAGGTCCGAAAACGCCTGCTTTGAAGGGGGCCGAGGCGTCATTGTCCTGTGTACAGTGTGTCTTGGATCTTGGATCTTCTCCGATAAAGGTCTCTATTTTTCATATTGCATGTCTGGACACCTTCTGGACGGACCTCATATATGAATAAGGGTTGTTACTATACTTCTGTCAACGATGATCATTTATCTGCACCGAAGTCTCCTGAGTTTGGATCAGATGATCACAATGCTCCCTCGTCAGCAGAAGGGGCAGGAGTTGAACGTTCTCCAGGCCCCGTTAACTACTCACATCTCCCACGTCTTCGCAGGGGTTAGCTCTGTCCAGCATTTCCCGGGTGACAGTTGTCCCCGAAGGCACAGCACCCTTCCTGACATTCGCAGCAGGGTCACGAAAGGGTCCCCAAAGGGTCCCCAATCCAGGGACTTGGTAACCGAGTCTCCGTGTCGAGAGGGGACACGGCCGTGAAGATCACTGAGCGACGGCGCCTCCGAGGCCTGTCACCAACCAGAAGGCAGCGCCAGCTGCTCCCTTCGACCAGCGCTGGCGTCCCAGCAGCAGCCTCCCCGGCGCAGAGGGTCGGAGACTCACCAGCAAAGGCCCGCCCCATGCTGAACACTCATTCGCAGGCGCCCGCGCGCAGTTCAGCAGCTGCCCTCTAGGGGGAGGGGGGCCAGGACCAGGCTCTGCACCCAGAGCCAAGCACCGAGGCAGCGCCAAGTTCAAAAGCGGCGAGTCCCCAGGGCGCTGCCGGGGGCGGAGGCCCCTCCCTCCGGCCCAGCACCCTGCGCGCCGCTGGCCTCCGACCCCTCTCCGCCCCAACGCGCACCGGGGCCCGCACATCGGAGACCCGGATCAGGGTCACTTCTCTCCCTTCTTCATCTGCGGTCCGAGGCCGCCCTGCCCACCCCGCGGCGTGGGCCCTGAGCCCCCGTGGGGCGGGTCCGGACGCCCCGGGCTTCCCGGGCTTCCTCCGCCCCGCTGCTCCGCTTGCTCCCCGCCCCCCCCGCGCTGCCCCCTCCCCCTGCGCGCTGTCACTGGCTGCCCCTCCGAGGACGCACAATAGAGGCCCCGCCCTCACCCTGCAAGCGCCGGGCTGCCTCTGCGCCCAGCAGTCGGCGCGGTCTGCCCGTGCACCCCAGGCTCCGAGCCCCCGCCCCGGACGACCCCAGGCTCCCCGCTGCTGGTGGTGCGCGCACAGCCCGGACCCCTTCGTCCCCCCTGGGGCCGCCGGGCCACCTCCTGCTTCCCTCTGCCCCGCTCCACCGGCGCGCGGTCCCGGCTGCTTGCACCGGAGGGAGATGTCCGGGCGGTCCGGGGCGCGCCCGCCTGCCGCGCTCGGCTGCACCCGGCTGGAGAAGGCGCTCTGAGCGGCCCTCCTCGGACTCCAGGCCAGGGACCTTCTCGCCTCCATCGCTCCGGACCGGACCTCCGACGCTGCCGCGGGCAGCCAAGCGCCTTCTCGCCGCCCCCATGGCCAAGCCTCTGCTGCTGGTTCTGTGCCTGGCTCTGGGTGTGGCTCCAGGCTGCGCGTCCAGCACGGCCCCCGCGGGAACCAGCGAGCCCCCCGCGGGAACCAGCGAGCCCCCGCTCGCCCAGACGGTAGCCCCCACGGAGTCCGAGACCCTGCAGAATGAAGCGGACAACCAGGAAAACATCTTGTCTCAGGTACATCCCCGGCCACCTGCCTGAGCCCACGAGGGCGTCCGCTCCTTACGAATCAGAATAGTTTCGTGGGGAAGGGACACGGGTCTCTCCAGGGGATGGAACCAGGAGAAAGAAGGGAAAGCCATGGGACCTCTCGGTTCGGGCTGGGGGCAGCAGGGCCACCTCTGGTCTGCGTGGCCGTTGGTCCGGCTGGGACTGTGATCGAAGACAGCTGTGGGGCAGAGTTGGGTGGTGGGGCCCGTGGGGGGGTATTTCACAGCAGGAGCGAGACACCTGGGAGAAAATGGGGTGACTGCGGGAAGAACAGCCACACTCGAAGCCCCCCAGCACGGAGGGACCTATGGCTCCTGACGGGTGCAGCTTGGAAAGGCAGACCACCCGGGGCTGGCGGGGCAGGAAGGGGTGCGGGTGGCGAGTGACAGCTGATAGCGACGGGCTGGGCAAAGTGTCCCTTTTCAAAGGACTTTGCGAGTTTTCTGACTCCATCCTCATGCCCCCAGTCCCCAGTCTGCAGTAAAGGACCAGGACGCGCGGACCGGTCAGAGCTGGGGGTGGGCAGACCCGTCCACTGTCAGGGACAGCTGTCCCCGGGCTGTTTATCTCATGTTCCCCGGAGCCGGTGCGATGACGCGTGGTGGGTGTCACCGTGACCTAAGCAGAGGTGGCTGAGAAAGAGCCCCAGGCGCGGGCAGCTGTCAGCGCCTCCGCCAGCCTGTTCCCTTGGCCCCGGAGCTTCCATGCGCCCCCACCGCCCCCGCCCTCATGCTGACCCCTGAATCGAAAAGCAGACGCCTCACGCTGGGGCTTTGCGGAGCAACTTTTCCTGAACGCCGGCCTCTGGAAGGCAGGGCCCCCGGCGGGGTCTCAGCGCAGGTCCGAGAAGGACCTGGGCAGTCTTAAAGGGCTGCTGGCGGTGGACAGGCGGCCCTGCCGAGCCAGTCACCGCGAACCACCCCGCCGTGGTCCACTGAGCCAGGCCTCAGACAACTATCAGTGCTAGAAGAAACCCAACCTTTGCAGGAAGAACGTGGCCAGCCTTGTTCCCCAGCATCCGAGGAACGTTTCCACAGCAACAAGCTCGTGACCTGTCGGCCAGGTCAGGAGCCGCACGGAAGGGACCAGTCTCCGTGCCTGGAAAGGGGGCCTGGCTGTGGGGGCGCCAGGCCTGCCGGAGGGGGGCGGGAGGAGCCTGTGCCCCTGCCTGTGCCTGCCGGCGGGGGCCTGCGGCGGAGGGGCCCCGGGCTGGCCGGCTGGCGGGGCCGAGCGCTAAGGAAACGGTTTGCATTGTGGAAGCGAAAGGGCTGCCAGTTCGCATTCCTCGCTCTGGCCTGGAGTTTGGGTTCAGAAACTGCTCTAGGAGCCAGGGAAACCCGTCAGCTGAGTAATCCTCACTGACTTCCCCACCCAGTTCCCTTCTTCCACTCTAACCCGTCCTTCGAGGCCCAGATCTACCACCGCCTCCTCCGAGAAGACTTCCTGGGGCCTGGCTGGTGCACCGGCCCGGGGTGAGCTCCCACTGTGCTGAGCACACAGTGGGGCCTCTCTGCTTTGCTGGGACGCCCTCCCTCCCTCCCTCCCGCACGTCCGCCCCTGAGCGCTGGCTCTGCCCCGGCCCATGTCCTCACCTCTGGGCACCCAGCGCTGTCGGGCCCCAGGCGGCACTCAGTCAGGGAGGAGGATGGCGAGGGGGGCAGGAGGAAGCGGTCCTCACGTCTGAGTCTCAGCGAGCCCTCCGTCCGTCCGTCCGTCCTGTCTCCGTTCCTCCGTTCGGCCACGCCTGGTGCTGGTTTGGGCGAGGACCGTGGGAAGGACCGAGGGTTTTGAGGCGAGGCTTCACCCCTGGGAATGTGCAGCTTCCGGGGGAGTGGGGGCAGCCACTCGGGGCGACCTCCGGGAGCTGTCACGTCAGCAGGAGGTGTCTCGGTGACCCCTCACGCCGCCGTCAGAGTGGTCTCAGGTCTCTGACCACGCGAGCAGAGAGCCCTCTGCGGGGGCCCGTGCGTGCGGCCCGCCATCTTCCCGTCTGTCCATCTGTCTGTCTGTGTAGTTGCTGGGAGACTATGACAAGGTCAAGGCCGTGTCCGAGGGCGCCAACTGCCAGTGCAAGTGCGTGGTGAGGCCCATGGCCCAGGACGCCTGCCGGGGGGGCTCCCGCCAGGAGGACTTCTACACGGTGGAGACCGTCACCTCCGGCCCCGCCTGCAAGTGCGCCTGCATCGCGCCGCCCTCCGCCCTCAACCCCTGCGAGGCGGACTTCAGGCTCCGGAAGCTGCGGGAGGCCGACGGCCGGGACCTGAAGGTGGGGCCACTGGGGGCGATGCCGTGGGTGAGGGGCGCCCGAGGGACCCTGGAGTCTGACACGCCCGGGGGGCATGGGCCTGGGAGTAAGCGGACCTGCTGTACCTGTACCCAGACCGGTCGCTTTCGGTCCGTCCCCACGAGCAGGCGAGGTGCGGAGAGCCCGGTGTGCAGCCCGGCAGGCAGGGCCTGGGGGCCGCTGCCAGGCCCGGCAGCCAGAAGGACTTGGCGTCCTTCCCGGGGACCGCTGCCCCGGCAAGACGGTCGCCAGCACGCCCCCCAGAGAGGCGAGGGACACACCCCCAGGTGTCAGCGCGAGAGCTGGGCGGTGCCGGGAACACTGGGGCCTGGCTGTGACCCTGTGGTCCTGGTCCCCCAGGGCGGGGAGGCTCCGGCCAGCCTGGGGCAGCCTGTGGGCTGCCAGGGCCTCGGCTGGCCCCTGCTGTCCCCCTTCCCTGGCAGCGTGGACAGTGGGAGGAGCCGGGCTTGGGAGTCAGGCAGACGGGTTCGGAGCATCACTCTGCCACCACTTGCGTCATCTGACTCAAGACATTTACTTGTCTGGCCTGAATCCCCCCGAAAGGGAAGTGGGAACGATAATACTCCCCTGCCGGGGCTGCGCTTGGAGCCGAGGACGACCATCGATTTCGTCCTTGGCACCGAACGGCCCCAGGACGTGCTCTCTTGGTCGCTGCTGGTCATCGGCGCCCCTTTCCGCCGAGTGCTGTTGCCCCGGCCAGCGAGGGCCCCGGGACTC
The DNA here is from genome assembly GCA_039655065.1 of Glossophaga mutica. Taxonomy (NCBI): domain Eukaryota; kingdom Metazoa; phylum Chordata; class Mammalia; order Chiroptera; family Phyllostomidae; genus Glossophaga; species Glossophaga mutica. The sequence goes on from CM077316.1 coordinate 53,623,236, forward strand.
GGCCGCAGCCCTGGGAGCTGCGGGTCTGCCCCGAAACTGCGTTCTGGCCCCGAGGCCTAGTCCCAGGTCTAGGCCAGGACCCTGGGGGCTGCTGGGACAGGCAGGCAGAGCCAGACCCCATCAAAGTGCCCGCGCACCCGGCGCCCTCCGCGGCCTTGCCCAGGGCGCAGCTGCCGCTGTCCGTGGGGAGGAAGGAGACCCCCCAGTCTCGGGCGTGCCGCACAGGGGGGCTCCCTCCAGTCGCAAGGCTGGGCGCTGGGGGGGAGCCGAGATGCAGGCTCGGGCCCAGCCGTCTGTTCTGGGGGTGGCCCCGGCAGGGAGGCTCCGGGGCAGCATCCAGGGGGCCGCCCCCGCCCCCGAGCCTCGCAGCCGTCCTCCCCGCGGGCTCCGTCCTGGCAGGAAGGGCCGCAGCGGAGGAACCCAGAAGACTGGCGGCCTGACAGTGGCCGCTCGGAGGAGGGTCTCTGGGCTCTTGTACGCCAGGCCCACGTAGCTTTGGGTGCTAAGGGAAAAGGAGGCGTCTCCAGGGCCCTCAGCAGACAACGCAGGTGAGTCCGGAGTGTGTCCACAAGGCGCTGAAGCTCACGGCCACTTTGCTGAGTATTCGCACATGCCCGGCTGTGGGCCGGGGGCCCTGCCGACACGGCCGGGGCAACGTGGGCACCACGTCCGAAGAGCTCACAGTCCCCGGGACAGGCAGTCCTGCGTGCGACACAGAGATTCCCTAGGAGGGGCGGACGGTTTTCCTCGTCCTCGCAGGGCTCTTCCGTCCGCTGACCTGAGACTCCCACTCGCGGGGCCCCCCTGCGCGTCCCGTGTGGCCTCCTGGCCGACGCCCACCTCTGAGGGCCACCTCGCAGGCCCCGGCTGGGCCCCCCTGCAGCCCTGCCCTGGCTCTGACCAGCCCTGTCCTTGTCCCGCAGCTGGCCACCATCATCGACATGTTGGAAGGGGCTTTCTACGGCCTGGACCTCCTGAAGCTGCATTCGGTCACCACCAAGCTGGTGGGGCGAGTGGACAAGCTGGAGGAGGTAAGGAGGGTGCCGGGTCTCCCTGTCTTTCTCCTGGCTGAGCCCCAAAGTATATCAGACACCCATCATGGTTTTGAGGAAGGCGCAAACCCTGACTAGATGTAAGCCACTCCACTCTTTGGGAAGAGAAAATGTACGACAAACACGCGTCCAACATTATGCCAAGTTGCCGGTGAAACGCAATATGAAGACCTTCCTTTTCACACAGGCGAACCGCACAGCCGCTGTGGCTGCGGTTACCCTCCTAATGTGGACGGTCACACAGAGGCCCGGGGCTTCTCCGGGGCCCCTGGGGCTGAGTTGCCCTGCTTCCCAGGTGTCAGCCCGCACCCGTCGTGGGCTGGATGCCCAACAGCTGTCTGCTCCGGAGCAACTGACCGTGGCAGCTGGCGGCCCCACCCCAGGCCGGCTGCCCATGTCCGTCTGCTGGGGTCAGAGGCATTGGGCTGCGTCCTCCCCGTCCTCAGTCTGAGCGCCAGCTGTTTCAGGGGCTGGAGGCAGCTGGCCCTGGCCACCTGGTCCCTGCTGTGTCCCGGAGGGCTCAGGCTCCGCTTCGGGGAACTCCAGCCCCCCACCCAGGGCCTAGCGACCCCCACACTTGCTCACGTCACTCCCACAAGGGAGCCTGTTGCCTCTGCCCAGCCTGCGCCCTTCAGCCAGGCCCTGAGCACATCCGTCGCCTGCCATGGGTCAGGCAGCTCCCGGCCGCGGGGCTGCGCCAGCTGGGGCCCTCCTCGGCCCAGCTGCTGTCTAGGGAGCTCTCCTCCAGGTGTGCGGGTGTCTCTTTACAGCACACGGCTCCGGGCCCCACCCTCCTCCCTGCCCCTTTCCACCGGCTTGTCTGCAGCTGAGATCCAGGCCCCCCCACATCACCCTGGGGTGCCAAGCTGCACATGCAGCCCCTGCTGCTGCCTGTCCCAGGCCTGGGGGGGGAGGCGGGGAGCACCTTCCTGCCCTGCCACTGGCCCATGCAGTCCCACAGCCTGGCCGCACTCCTGCTGTGGGCGACTCGCCTGGTGCCCGGAACAGCACCTCCCCCCATGCCCACCCCTGGCTGCGGCTGCACAAACGAGACAGCCAAGAGCTGCCTGAGCTCAGCACCCCAGTCACCTTCCCCGGGGCCAACACTTTGGGCTTACTCTCAGCCAGGAGCGCACACCTGTCCAACAGCTGGACAAGGTGCAGACAGTCCGTGCCCAGGGACAGCCTCCCCCGCCTCCTCTGAACCCGGCCCACCCCCCACCCGCATGCCCATCAGGCAGGGCGGCGGCTGCCGGCAGGCCCCCCCCCCCCGTGCCCGGTGCTGCCCCTCCAGCTCGTGGCACCTGGCTGTGCACGCCCTCCGTCCCCAGGAGAGACTCCCCAGTCTGCCTTCGCCAGCCGGTCTGCTCCCCTCTGCCTTCTTGCCCTGCCAGAGGGGCCCCTGCCCCCACAGTGCCCACACGGCCTGCACGTACCAGGGCGGCAGCTCGCTACCAGGGTGGGACGGAGAACGCCCCGTGTGGGGGTGTCCCCTGTGCCCCTGAGGAGTGCGCCCCCACAGGCCCTCAGTGGGGGGGCACCGCCCAGGGAGCAGACCAGGATGGCGAGGGCTAGGGGCAGCCGATGCGGTGATGCCACCACCCGCCGGGCGTTCTTTCCACCATCGGCCGGCCCCGCGCTCCGGGGCCCGGCTGCCTCCAGCCCCGTGCTGCGCAAACCCGGAGGTGGGCTCCTCACCGTCCTGGCATGGGAACTGAAGACTACAAATCGGTGACAAGGGGCCTCGGGGGGTGTAGCGACGCCAAGGTGCGCGCGTGGCCCACCTGCGAGAGCGCACCCAGCAAGCTGCTCAGGAATCGGCGGACCTCGTCTGGGCACCAAGGTCACTCTGGCCAAGCCACCAGGTCCCCCAGCGTGGAGTCCTGGGTCGTGCGGGCAGCGGACGTGGACACACCTCAGTCCCCGCCCCGACACACGAGTCCCTGCCCTGACTCACTCCTCTCGGCACTTGTCACCTGCCCGCATGGACGTCCCGCCTGGCTCATCCCCCCGGTCTTGTCCTCATGGAGGCCCTCGCTAAGCGGGGTCCTCATGCACCCAGCCCGTTACCTAAAAGCGTCACCGATGAAGTAACACGTCCAACCTGACCCTGCGGCGCTTCCGCAGTCGCAGGACTCGAGAGTCACAGAGGCCGCGGCCCAGAACCGCGGGGAACCGCGGGGACCCACGGGGACCCGCCGGGACCCGGAACGCGCCCTGCTCCTCCGAACCGCCGGCTCCCCTTCCCGTCCTGCCCCAGCAGCGGCGCTGCCCGCCGCCGCGCATCCGGGCACAGACCCTCGCTGTATGCAGCTCCCCTGCACGCGTGGGCGGGGCCTGATCCCGGTGGTCGGGGCCTGATCCCGGTGGGCGGGGCCTGCGCTGCTGCCTCGCTGGCCTGCTCCCCTGCGGACAGGTGACTGCTGCTGTGGCCCCTGCACCGCGCTCACGCAGCGCCCTTGTGCGGAAACGCACAGCCACCGAGTGTGTCCATCCGCCTGAGCTCGTCTGCCCCTCGTGACCCCCCACAGGGAGGCGCTCGTGTCCCCACCTCACGCCCCCAGGTCCGGCAGCAGCGGCGTTGGGGGGGAACCGAATGTTCCCTCCTGAATCCACACTCGCAACCACCGCACGTGACCGCCTGGCACACCGGCCCGCACGGCCGCTCGCACCCTGGGACACCTTCTCGGGGCTTTGTTCTCACGGCGCGCTCAGGGCAACTGCGGGAGGCTCAGAGCCCCGCGCAGCCCACGGAGCCGTCCACTGCCAGGGGTGCGGAGCGGGGGAGGGCTTGGCCGGCTTCCGGGCAGCTCCGCAGGAGCCCCAGAGCCGCCGGCCTGGGCTTGGGGCTTCAGGCTGCCCTCCTCTGTCTGTTCAGGAGAGACGGGGGCCCATCCACCCTGTTTCACCTGCTTGCTGCCTGCACGCCCTCCTGAGCCGGGCGTCGGAGAGCCCAGATGCCTGAGGCGACCTTAGAGCAGGGCCAGAGCGGGACAGTGTGGGACCTCAGGGCCGCAAGCATCTTTGAGCCCGGAGGAGGAAGGCGTCCTCGATTCCGACCCCACGGCGCTCGCCTTCCGCAGCCGCCGCCCTGCCCTGCCGCCCAGGCGCCCCCACGGTGCCTGGGACCTGCGACCCTCGACCCGGACCCGAGGGCCAGGACCTGAGGCCTGGGACGGGTCCTCAGCACAGGGCTGGTCACACATGGGGCCCCGGTGGCCTCTCGGCTGGCGTCTCAGCCCGTCTGGTGCGTCCCGGAGCTGAAGAAAGACGCCAGCCAGCTGCCTCCTGCTTGTCCTCAGGGCACGTTAACGAACCCTCGTTTTAAATGTTTTCCCAGGAAGTTTCCAAAAACCTCACCAAGGGAAACGAGCAAATCAAGGAGGACATGGAAGGAATTCGAGCTGAGATGAACAAGCGAGGCAAAGACAACTGCTCCCAAGACGCGGGGCGCAGCCCCCCGGACGTCCGCTCGGCCCTGCAGAGGGACGCGGCGGCCGCCTACGCGCACCCCGAGGTACAGCCCCAACCCCGGCGTGAGCCCCCCACCCCGCATGGGCCCGAGCTGTCGGGCTCCACGCCCCCACGGGCCTGGCCCAGGTCGGGGGTGCTGCCCCGCTTCACTCAACACGGAGGCCCGGGGAGGTTCAGCGAGCCAGGTCGCGGCCGACGCCGCTCGGCCCGGAAGTGGTGGCGGGGGTCTCGGACCTCGGTCTCTGCCCACTCTGCTGCCCCGCCGGCATGACGTCACCCGCGCCGGAGCGCGATCTGAGTGACGCCCAAAGACCCACTTGCTTCCAAGTTCCTCCGGTTTGGTTCCCACTGCTTCTGGCGCCAGTGACTAAGTCATGTCCCACGTGCTGGTGGTTAAATGTCACCGTTTCAGGGTGAGGCTGTCCCCTAAGTGGGTGCGGAAGAAACAGGCGTGCATTGGGGAGCTAACCCAAGAGAGCGGAGGAGGAGCCGGGGAAGGAGAGGGGACGCTGAGGGGGACAGGTCAGCGTGGGGGGTGCCCGGCGGGAGCAGCGGGGGCCACGGGTCGGGGGCGGACGGCAGAGCGTGACGGCAGGTGTGCCACGGAGGGGTCGCGTGGGCAGGGTGGGGCCTGGGGCTGCCGCCACGAGGGGAGGAGGGCTGGGCGGCTCGGGCACTGGGTGGGGCAGGACGTCAGCCTGGCCTGTGAGCCCGGCGGTCCCGGGAGGTGCCCGGCGGGCAGCGCCGCGGTTCGGGGATCGGGCACGTGAGCTCTGAGGTCAGGGCGGCAGGCAGATCGGCCCGAGGGAAGCGGGGCCCCTGCCCAGTGTGTGACTCAGGACAAGGCCGGTTCCAAACCAGACAGTAAGTACAAGGCAGGCCTCGAGCTTGCGGGCTTGGCCTGGGACGGCTACTTGGATGCTTTCTGGAAATGTCATTTTCCGCCAGAAATCACATCCACTCCCATCGCGGGGAGTCCCGGGCCTGCGGGCTCTGTGCTGAGTCTGCTGGGCGGCCCCGGGCAGGGCTGAGCTCGGGAACCTCAGAGCCCAGGCCCCCTGGGCCGGGAGGGACCCGGCGGCACCGTCGCGGCCTGCGCGGCGCCCTCCGCCCACCGGCTGCCCAGGGTCCCCGGCGGCCGGGCTGAGAGTCGCCGTTGTCCCGATGACACATTGTGCGGCGTGTTCAGGAACCCGCTCAGACTTCCTGAGGGCAGATGGCAAACCAAACCAAACACAGACTTTTCTCCTAGCTCAGCAAAGCCCTGTCCCCTCCGAGGTCCCCAGCCGTCACCCAGCTGAAGTCAGCGCAGGCCACCCCAGCTGGGCAGTGGGGACAGAAGCAGGGCCCGGAGGGAGGAGGGGGCCCGAGCTGGGCCCGGCCTCTCCCCCCCCACAACCCCCAGCCCTCCACTCCAGCGAGCCCGAGACGAAGTGGGGTCTGGGCTGAGCTGTTGCTCTCAGGGTTCTTCTAGGTGATGTCACCGTTTCTGAGTGGTGGGAGACAGTGCGGGGGCCTCTCTCCAAGAAGGCCTGTGCCTGGAGGGCTGGCAGCCGCTCTGGGTGCGGGCGGGAGAGGGGACAGCTGGACGCCAGGAGTTGAAGTCAGGCAACGGAGCCCTGGACTCGCAGAGGGGGGTCAGAGCTCAGCGGGGCCGCCGCCATTCTGTGCAGCCGCCGCCGGGCCCCCGGGGAACCGCACGCTCCCTGGCCGAGCCTGTCTGAGGTCTTGCCCCATCCCCTCGGCTCCGAGGAGGAGCCGCCGCCCCGCCCGTCCCTGAGAGCCCAGCAATAGAGGCAGCCCCTGGGGTTTGCCACGAGGAAATGACAGCCCGCCTCAGCCACGCAGAGACGCCCCGGCGGCAATTAGAGGGCCCGCGGCGTCTGAGTCCCGGGCTGGGGCCTCGTCCGCCTCTCAGGCTGCTCCGTCCAGTGGGAACCCAGGGGTCCCTGGGCCCGCCTGGGCCCGCCGGGCCCCAGGGGGTGTGGACCAGGTCCTGGGGGGCACGCGTCTCTCCCGTGGTCACGGCCGTGGGCCCTGTGGCTTCACGCAGGCAGGGGCGCAGGCCCTGAGGGCAGGCAGCCCTCTGAGAGGCTGCATGACCACAGGTGCCCCTCTCAGCCACCGGGCTGGCCCGTGGCCAGAGGGCCCACGACGCAGAGCCTCTGTCCTCCTCTGTAAAACGGGGACGATGGTACTGACCTGCCCTGGTGGGGGAGGGGGGGCACTAACCGAAAGGGCGTGTCTGACCTTGGCAGGTGCTGACAAACCGGAAGGGGTGGGGATGGGGAGCGTGTTGGGGCCAGTCCCCGGGGCACAGGGCTGGGGTCCCTGCCTCCAGCACTCGGCTGCCACCGCGCTTCTCGGGCCAGGGCCGCCTGTCGGTCACTCTCGTCCCCAGGAGCCCAGTGCAGGCCTGGGTGCGGCAGGGATGAGGACACCCTGTTCTGTCCAGGCCTGATTTTCAAGGTCCACCTGGGGGCCCCATTTGCTCCTTCCTGTGCAGGGCGAGGAGTTGGCTGTGGGGGCAGGGTGTGTCCCTGCCAGCTGACCGTGACCCCCCGGGGTCTGCCCTGTCCCTCAGGGCTCCAGGTATGTGGGGGCAGGGTTGCTTCCGAGCAGCTCTGCTCTCTGGGTGGACTTCAGCACGGTCTGCAGTGACCAGTGACCGGGTCTCAGGGAGCGCCACCTCCTCCTGGCGGGAGGGGCCTGTCGTGGCTTCAGTGGCTCAGAGCCGGGCCGGGCCACACCCCTGAGGTCCCGCACCTCCCATCGGGCCACTGCCCTGGGGAGCCAGGCCCTGGGGGGGGCCTTGATGTTGAGCACGGCGGCTCCCCGACGCCGCCCAGTCCCCAGTCTGCCTGTAAGTGGGGACGATGAAACCAGCTCCTTCCTCATTTCCTGTGGGAATGAGCTCCTTCCTGCGGGCGCCTCCTCGGAGCCGCGAGGAGGTTAAATTGGCCACGTGTGTGAATCACGCGGGACCTGCCTGCCCGGCTCCGAGACATGCCCACGGGACGGGCCCTGGTCACAGGCGTGGCCTGCGCTCCAGCACGGCCCCACACCGCAGCCTGATCCTCTCCTGTCCCCTTGGAGGAGACATTCCTGCGGGAAGCCACCGCGTCCCAGCACGTCAACTCCGTGGAGCTGCCGCGGACCCGGCCGCTGGCCCCCCCCGAGCTGCGCAGGCCCCAGCGGCCCCTGCACAGGCAGGTGCACCTGCGGGGCCGGCCGGCCTCCAAGCCCACCATCATCCGGGGTGTCACCTACTACAAGGCCAAGGAGCCCGAGGACGAGAACGACATCGAGGAACAACGTGAGTTGGGGTCTGCGGGGCCCCCGGAGGCGGGGCTGGGAGGGGGCCGGGCGGGAGCTGGGCGGGAGCCGCTCGCCTCTGCGGCCAGGGCAGCCATCATCACCCCACGAGTCCCCGAAGTCGCCGTCATCCCCCATGTTCTCGCTGGGCCTCGGGCAGGTCACTTGATGTCACGGGGCTTGAAGAACCCGAGGCTGGGAGGGGCGACCCCCTCGGCTCTCCTCCCGCCCTCTGCCTGTTCCCGGCAGATGCTGGCCGGCCCACATCTCTCGTGATCCCTGACCTCTGCCCCTCCCGTCCCAGCAGCCCACAGGGCCGAGCCCTGGCTCCGCTGGCCCAGCCGCTGCCAAAATCGTTTTGCCCATTTTTAACTGTGCTTGTTGTCTTTTTTTAATCACCGAGTGAGCTCCCCGTCAGTCACGTGACTGACGTCCTCCCAGGACTGTCTTCCCGGCGGCCCGTGTCCCCAGGATGAAGCCCGTCGGGGCCCTCCTCCCACCTTCCCCGGGGTCCCCGCAGGGCTCTGTTCCCAAGTCCGGGCGTCCTTTCGGGGACAGAACGCTCTCGCTGCCCCGCCCACGCTGCCCACCCGTGGCTGACGGCCGTCCTTTCCCACCCGTTCCTCTCCCAGAGGACGAGCTCTTCAGCGGGGACGGTGGCGTGGACCTGCTGATCGAGGACCAGCTGCTGAGACACGACGCCCTGCGGGCCAGCACACCCCGCAGGGCAGCCACCACCCAGCACGGCGTGGCCACGGACACTGGCGTGGGCCCCGAGGCCACGGTCCCAGCCTCCACACGGCCACACGGCTCCCCCTGGGTGCCCAGCGTCCCCGACCCCACAGTCTCTCCTGTCGCTGAGCCGATCTCCACGCCTGCGCCAGCCACGCCCGTGGCTGCCGACCCCCCGGGGGAGGCAGGCCTTGCACCTTCCGCTGAGGCCTGGCCCACCACCGAGGCCCCCGCGGCCCCCCAGCCGTCTCCGGCCCCAGCTGCTCCACCTGGGGCTCCTGAGGACACGTTTCTGGGGGCCACACCCTGGGCCCCGGGGCCCCCCGCCACGGTCGGGACAGACTCGCTGGGAAAGGATGTCACCGCCAGGCCGGGCACAGCCCCCGCCAGCCCCACCCCGAACCCGGAGGAGGCCGATGACATCCGGAATGTCATAGGTGAGTCCCTGCCGCCTGGCCTGGCCTCCCGGTCAGCTCAGGTAAATGGCCGGGCCTGGAAACAGGTCGGAGCCAGGGGGTCCGGCCCCTTCCTCGGGAAGGGCCAGCGGTATTGTGACGCCTTTGACAGCGACCGGCTTCGGCACCCCGGGCTGAGGTGTCCCAAGGGCACGTCCTTCGCAAAGTGCGTGGGGACCCTCGGGGCTCTCTGGGCTGGGCCCGGCGGTGTCCGCAGGTGTGGGTCCCAGGTGTGGGTCCACAGGTGAAGCGAGCAATGTGCTGGGGGACCTTCCTCACCACGGTCCGCTTTCTGCCGCGGCCCCCCAGTAATGGCGGGTGGGCAGGGGCACAGCCCACAGGGCGGTCTTGGGTCCTGAGTCTGCAGGAGCAAAGCGAGGGGCTGAGATCCTGGGGGCGGGGAGTGGGGGGCAGGGTCTGGAGGTCAAGACGTTGGAGGCAGCCAGAGGGAGGGGTGGTCGCGACAGCGGCCCAGGACAGTGCCGGGAGGCAGTGGGGGAGGGCGGAGGTCGCGAGAACAGCCGCAGGAGCGAGGCCAGGACACAGCTGGGTCGCGTTACTTGGGCCGGGCCTGCAGAGGCATCCAGGCTCCGGTGGGGGACCCGCCAGGGCTTGGAGGGGAGCTTTCTTCCATCACCCCAACCCCCCTCCCCCCTCAGGAAGGTGCAAGGACACGCTGTCCACGATCACGGGGCCCACCACCCAGAACACCTACGGGCGGAACGAAGGGGCCTGGATGAAGGACCCCCTGGCCAGCGACGAGCGGATCTACGTGACCAATTACTACTACGGCAACGCGCTGGTGGAGTTCCGGAACCTGGAGAGCTTCAAGCAGGGTGCGTGCCGGGCCTGCGGCTCGCGCTCCGCCTCCTCCTCCGCCACCGCGGGGTAGCCGGGGCGGGGCCAGGACGAGACCCTGACGCGGAGGGACCTTCCGGGAGCAGGCGTCCCCGCCACACTCCCTGGCGTCCTGCGCTCTCTGCCCTGCCCTCCCTCCCGCCCCGGGAGGAGGGGCGGCTTGGAGCCAGGACCTCCTTCCCTGTGACCCCGACAGCGGGCCACCGTGGTCACGCGGGGTGGCACCCGGGTCCCTGAGGGGAGGGACTCTGGTCGTTCCTGCGGGCAGAAGAGGGAGCTGGGGCCAGCCGGGGTTGAGCGATTCGCTATGAAAAGGAGAAGGTGGGGGCGGGCCGGACACGCGCGGGCGCGGACCCGGACCCCTCGCGCGGCCCGCCCGGCTGAGCCCGCCCGGCTGAGCCCGCCCTGTCCCCCGCAGGCCGCTGGAGCAATTCCTACAAGCTGCCCTACAGCTGGGTGGGCACGGGCCACGTGGTGTACGGCGGCGCCTTCTACTACAGCCGCGCCTTCACCCGCAACCTCATCAAGTACGACCTGCGCCGCCGCTACGTGGCCGCCTGGGCCATGCTGCACGACGTGGCCTACGAGGAGGCCACGCCCTGGAGCTGGCAGGGCCGCTCGGACGTGGACTTCGCCGTGGACGAGAACGGCCTGTGGCTCATCTACCCGGCCCTGGACGACGAGGGCTTCGGCCAGGAGGTGATCGTGCTGAGCAAGCTCAACGCCGCGGACCTGAGCACGCGGAAGGAGACCACGTGGCGCACGGGGCTGCGCCGGCACCTGTACGGCAACTGCTTCGTCATCTGCGGGGTGCTCTACGCCGTGGACAGCCACGACCGGCGCGACGCCAACATCTCCTACGCCTTCGACACCCACACCAACACGCAGATCGTGCCGCGGCTGCTGTTCGAGAACGAGTACGCCTACACCACGCAGGTGGACTACAACCCCAAGGACCGGCTGCTGTACGCCTGGGACAACGGCCACCAGGTCACCTACCGCGTCATCTTCGCCTACTGACGCCGGCCTGCGCGGACCGGCCGGGGCCACTGCACCTTGCGTGTGCGCGCGTGCATGGTGTGTGTGCACGCGCGCATGGTGTGTGCGCGCGCGCGTGTGGGCGTGCATGGGTGTGAGCGTGCGTGTGCGGATGGATAAGTGCTTCTCAAAAAATATATATTATTTTGTACGATGTAAAGTGACGACTTGGGTCTATTTTTTTATACGGGTTGTAGATCGACCCGAACGTGTGTGTGCTGGTCTCATCCTCCACGGTTCCTATTTCTGTGCAAACGAGCTTCTCCTCTGACCAGTGACCACCTGCCTCCCCGCCTCCGCCCGCCCCCAGGTCCCCCATGTGGCTGTGCAGCCTGGGCTCTAGAACAGAAGTGAAGGCGGCAGGAAGAATCACTAAGGGGAGGGGGGAAATGATGTACTGGGGAAGTTTCGAAAACCCAGAAGATGCTTTTTTAATAAAGAAGGAATTAAAAATGAGCTTCCTGATGCATTTCTGTTTTGTGCCGATGTCTGCCCAGGGCTGGGCCCCTCACTGGGCAGAGGTACCCAAGGCGGGGACCCTGCCCCTCCCCAGCTCCCCTCGTGTGGCCTGGGGTGTGGTGCTGCCGAAACGCAGAGTGGGGTCACGTGACCTGGTCCCTGCGTCTCCACTGTCAGTCTGTTCCCACGGTCCTGCCTCACCCTGGCTGGACATTCCCACCCAGCCAGGCTCTCCTCCCCATCCCCCATCCCCCATCCCAGGGGGCCGGCTGGGGACAGGGTGTGAGGGCGAAGTCCCCCAGCACAGAAGGGGACAGAACTGACTCCCGAGGCCCTGGGAAGACGAGTGCATGGTGTCCCCGCCGCCCCCACGGCCCCGCCCCCACGGCCCCGCCCCCACGGCCCCTGCAGGCCCTCCACGGAGGGACTTGAGACAGGAAGCACCCGTCTGAAGCGCGGCCTGCACGTGACTCGGCAGTGAGCTGGATCTCCCTCCGCGCCAGCTCTGGAAAGCAGGGCTCCATCGGTGCCCCCGTGGGTGGTCGTGTGTGTGCGTTCGTGTGCATGCGTGTCCTGGCCTCTCCCCGTCCCTTTCTTCTCCCTGACTTGTCACGCCTCACGCCCTGGTTCCTGGTTTTTGTCTGTTTTCCTGGCTCAGGGCAGAGCATGCAGGAGCCGAGGGCCTGGGAGGCTTCGGGAGCAGGCTGCGGCGGGAGGCTGGTCCCTCCGCGCCCCGTTTCCTGCGGGAAGGACTCCCTGCTGTGCAGCCTTCCCCAGAGAGCCGTGTCAGGCTCCCCCAAGCAGCGACCTGCCCTGGGATGAAGCGCGGCTGTGTGCGCACGCGAGAGACAGAGGCTGGTGGGGGGAGGACAAGGGAGGCTGGCCCGGCGCCTGGGGCAGGGCCTGGGGGGTGTTTTCCGGGCGACCTCAGCTGAGCTCTGGCTGGCAGGCAGGCCTGGCCAGGGGCACCAGTAGAGTCTGGCCGCGCCTGGGAGCTCAAGCACAGCCAGCAGCCGCAGGGCTGGGAGGGCGGAAAGCTGGTGAGCTTCCCGGAGGCGCAGAGCTTGGGCTCGGAGGCCAGCCTGGGGCCGGAGGGGCAGGAGGCCTGCTGGCTACCCTCAGAAGCCCAGGTCCACCCTCCGGCCTCCCTGAGGAGCCACCTTCTTGGAGCTCACACCGGCCCTGCCGATGCCGCCGAGGGGCCGCTGTGCACTCGGGGACCAGGACAGCAGACCCAGGGCCCGTCCGCCACCCCCCACCCCTCGGGGTGCTCGGAGAGCTGTCACTCTGATCCTCTCTGTCCCTCGTCCTGCACATGGCCCAAACTGGCAGCCCACGAGCTCTTGGAGCTCAAGTCGCCGTGTCCCTCGCAGGCCGGCCAGTGTCCACGGAGCGTGTGGCCGAGGTGTGTGCCCCCAGGGGAACTCTGCGGAAGGAGCCCTGCAAGTGCAAGTCCAAGGACCCAGTCAGGCTGCTCCGGCCAATCTCAGCAAAGCGGTGCTTTGAGATGCAGAACATTCCCGGCGCCAGGGGCCCGTGAGGGGCCTGTGAGGGGCCCTTCCCCAGCCACCACCTGAGTGAATTCTCCTCCCAAGACCTCCCCCCAAGGCCGCCACCCGCAGGAAGGCCTCCCTGGCCCAGCCGGGTGCCCCTCCCCGCTGCCCTGTGTCTGAGCACCCCGTCCCCCTGGCTGCCCCCAGGTTGCTCCCGCTGCACTTTGCCTGCCTGGCCGTGGCTGGAGGTCATCGGAGTCCCCGCTCCCCAGGCCCCCAGCCACGCCCTCTGCCTGAAGCAGTCTCTCCCCTGGGCCTGTCAGGTTGGGGCTGCACCCTCCGTCCGTGTGCACGGCCAGAGCAGACAGGACCCACGGCCCCACCCGCAGCCGCCCTGCAGGCGCAGGCCCCTGACCCAGGACCCCGACTGCCCCCACCCCCCTCCTTCCCGGGAAACTGCGGGCCGGTGGCTGGCATCCGCTCCCAACACGCCGCCTCGTTCCCGTGCGAGGCCAGACCGGGCCTGGAGCACGTTCCCACCGGAGACCGCAGGCTGGAAACTCGAGGGAGCACCCGCGGCCCGGCCAGGCGTTGGGGGGCAGGGCGGCTGAGCACCCTGGAGCACCGCGCGGCCGGGCCGAGGGCCCAGCACTGCCCGGACCGAGGGCTGCACCTCGGCCCTCAGGAAGCAGCTCTGATGGCGAGTGCCGACGGCAGCACCTGCGGGGGGAGCTGCGTGCCCGAAGTCCCCTCGTCCTGCACCATCTCCCGGTGAAGAGGGCCCCGCCAGCCAGGACGAGCCGAGCCTGGGGCCACGGTGGGGCCCCGGGGCCGCCCTGCAGGCTGGGAGGCCTGGGCTCGTGGCGCCGCACAGCTGGGCCGGGCCTCTCATCTGCGAGGCCTCTCCTGGGGGGTGGGCACCAAGCGCGGGGCACTGCCCTGAGGGGAACCGCCAGGGCCGGCCCCAGGGTCAGAGTGACAGGAAGGAGGGGTCCTGCGCCCCCTCCGCCACCCGGCCCCTCCCCCCTCTGCCTGTCTCCCCACCTCCAGGTTTTCCCCCTTTTGCAGGGACAGAAGCCTGGGAGCAAATCCCTGGCTGTTCCCGGGCCTGGCCGCCCCTCCCCCTCCCCCCCCGTCCCCTCCCCCCTCCCTTTCCTTCCAAGAAAATGCCATCGCACAGAAAGCCCCACTTCCACGGCCCCGGCTGTGTTCAAGCGTTTCCCCAGCTCTGACACGGCACAGGAATGTCTGACTTCACCTCCGCCAGCGCAGCACGCCCCCGCCCCCCACCCCTCCCCCGGCTCCGGCTCCGATGACTCAAACACAGCTCTCTTGTCCCCAGAACCCACTCCACCCTCACCTCTGGAGACACTGGGACACAAGCTGGGTCTTGGGCTCAAAGATAGCTTCTCGGTTCCGACTTTCATGCCATTGGAATCACCGGGGCTGGGCTGACAGTCCCGAGGTCAGATCACCCCGGAAAGTGAGCTCGGACTGGGGGGTGATGGTGGCAGCATTTTTGCAGACCCGCCCCCCTCCCCCTGCAGGTGGGTCCAGCGTGCAGCGCCGTCTGGGAACCACAGACACAGGCCGCAGCGAAGCGGCTTCCAGCCCGTGGCCAACCGACCCGTCTTCTGGGCTGCAAATGGGAGGCCAGGGCAGAGGCCCGTCCTCAGCCAGCCAGGAGCCCTCTCCGGGTGCCCTGGCCAAGGGCGCCACTCCCGAGAGCAGCCCAGCAGACGCCCGACGCAGCGGCGAGGGCAGTGCCTTGCGGACAACGGGCTGGCCGGCGCTGGCTCCCTGCCCCCTTCCTGGACACGGCCCAGCCGTGGGCGCTCACCTCGGACCAGGTGCCCTGGGCCGGGAACACCCCCACCCTGCACAGCAGGGTTCTCCCAGTGGACCCGTGGGCCTTCAGGGGGGAGGCGCAGGTGCGGCTGTGCCCCTGGAGCCCCCAGCCTCCCCTCTGACCGGCCTCCTCTCTGACCGGCACCTGCATGGACACCGCGAGCACGGATCGGGCCCCGCGGCCGCACCAGCTTCAAGCTGACCAGGGGCTCTCGGTCGAGGCAGAGAACTCCCAGCGCTACCGAGTTCCAGGAGCCGGGCACCTGCAGCCCCGCAGGCCCAGGGCCTCCCCAGCTGCGCCCGCCCGTGGCCAGGCCGATGCTGCAGGAAGCAGCCACGGAGGCTCCTCCGGTCCCCGACACCCTGCCTCAGCGCTGGGCTGCCTGCCCGTGGGCGCGCAGGCGGGGACGAGGCCGCCACAGGCCACCAGGCCACAGGCCAGGAGACGACGTCCGTCTGGGCCTTTCCACACGGTCAGCAGTCCGACGCACCAAAACACCCGTTCGGCCTCAGGTGCCCAGAGCGTCACACCCCAAGCCCAGTGCCCACGCCCTGCTGGGGCAAACGACCGGATGAGCCACCGGCAGGCCCCTGCCCTGCAGGTCGACAGACACTAAAAAGGCCCCTGCGGACTCGAGAGTTTGGATGCGGGGGCAGGGGCTGCTCTGGGGGCAAACAAACTCCAGCTGTTCCCTCCCGGGCCCCCCCATGTCCCGCCCCTCTCTGTGCCGGCCGGAATCTCGGGGTGGGGGAGGTGAGCCCGTTCGCCGCCAGCCAAGGTCCCCCAGAGGGGCCCCTTCGGGCTGTGGAAGTCGAGGTCAAGGGTTCCCACCTCCTTCCTGCTCACACCGTGGAAGGCGAGTGCTCGGCCCCCCCGCTTGTTTCTTGCTTCGTTCTCGCACAGAACACACAGGCAAGTCTGAAAAGGCTTTATTCACATTTCGGAGAGAACAAGTATTGCATTGTGAAGACTGCCCACAGGCCCGCCACCCTGCGCCGTCTGATGCGTCCTCCGTCCCCGACTCGTCCTCACGCCGCAGACCGACACGCACCTGCCCGCCCCTCTGCCCGCTGGTGGTCGGCGTGAACCCAGCCTCAGCGAGGAGGCTGTCTGCACAGCACCTGCCCCACCGCCCCGGACTCGACGGGCCCTGTGCTGGCAGCCCGGCCGCATGGCCGACAGGACGGTCCGAAGCTGCCGCTGGCACGGGCAGGCCCTGGTGCACCTCCGCAGGTGACCGGCCTGGCGGCCAGGGCTCAATGTCAGGGAAAACATCTCGCGTGCATTTGCCAAGGTCAGCCGGCTAACCTGCCTGGGATCATCGCCCTGGGGGACACGCCACACCTCCTGGTTTATTCAACTAACGGCCCCGCCTTCGCTGCTGGGACAGGCGGCACGCGACAGGGTGCGTGTTGACCTTGGCAAATAACAAACCAAGACTCACTCACTCCTTGGTTCCCACTGAGCACCGTGGCCAGCCTTGCAATGTGCCGAGTGCCCGACGCCCAGAGCAGCAAACCAGCGCCGAGTGTGGGGCCTTTTCCCCCACAGGGGCCCCGACACACCCACGCCAGGGCTGAGCGCCCCCACCAAGAACCTTCCCGCTCCTCCTCCTCAGCTCCGACACACCGCCCTCCCGAGGAAGCCTTGCTTCAGGCGCGGCCACTGCAAACCGAAGAGAGCAGGTCACGCGGACGCCCTTTCTGGGGCGGAGGGAACTGCCCGCTCCCACTGGGGCACTGGCAACGCCCCGTGGGGGAGCCCAGGGCTGTTTCCCAGGAAATTCAAAACCAACCACAGCCCCAGGGGTGGGAGGGTGCGGACGGGAATTGCCCCACCCTAAAATCAGAGATGGGAATGAAATTTTCTTACATTCTACTTTCTTCCAGGCATTACTCTTGCTTTTGAAGTTGTAATTAGTATCCACACTAGCAGCAGAGACCCTCGATTTCTGTGAGTAAAACGACCCCTTTGGGTGAGGGCCGAGAGGCCCACGGGTGCCCGAGAGCATCCTCCGTGCGGCACCGGCGAGCGTGAGGTCGATCTGCGCGGAGCAGCGGGGAGAACGGAGGGCCCGGCTCCGGCTCTTCGTGGTCGTCCCCAGGAGGGGCCTGCGCGGGAGCTGCCCGCAAGTGTCACCCTCAGGAGGTCGGACGCAGCGACACGTCTGCCTGGGCCGCGCCCCTGTCGAGGGTCACACGCAACCTGAGAGTGGGGGGCGAGGAGCCCCGGGCCGCAGGGCAGCGGCGGCTCCCAGCCGAAGCCGCGGCAAGTCGGGCCAGGAAGCTCGATCGGAACCGCGTCCCTTTCAAAGGACAGGGGAGTCGGCCTGGACCCCACGCCCCTCGCCCGCCTCTGAGTGAGGCGCCCCCAGCACACAGACCCGCCCCCACTTACTGGCAAGGCAGGCAGAGGAGGCCCCGCGTGGGGCTGGAGCCTGCGCTCGCGAGGGTGACCGGAGGGTGCTCCGGGCGCCGACGACCGCGGGGACGTTTGCGCACGAACGCACAGGCCGGCCCACCCAGCGGCCCGATGGGAACGCGCAGACCACAAGCACCGCGAGCAGTCGTCTGTTTTGGGACTGACCCCCACTGACCCCACTGGGGGGGGGGGCCACCCTCGCGCGCAGCTGAGAAACGGGGACGGCTTGCCCCACGTCCCCCCCCCCGAGATGGCAGAGCCGGTCAGCCGTCCAGGGACAAGCGGGCCGGCCCCTCCCTGAGTTCACCTCGGCTCCTCACAAGCCTGCCACCCCCACGCACGGGTTTAGTAAGTTGAAAGCTCTGCACATATGTACACACGTGTTCCCCGGAGGGCCCGGCTGCCGTCTCCAAAAGGCAAGCTCCTAAAACCCGAGCCCACACCCCAGCCTCGCCCGCCAGCCGGGCAGAGCGGCGAGTCCCCGAGCCACACGGAGCAAGTCGTGGGGTGACGGAAGCCGGCGGGCGCCGCGTCCTCCGCACCAGCCACTCGTTCCCGGGACTCTGCCCGGAGGAGAATGGGCCCCGTGCCCCGGAGAGAGGGGACGCCCCGCCTGCTCCGATGTCCCCGCACAGGGACCGGGCAGTCCTCTGCCCCACCGCCGCCTCCTCCTGCTAGAGTCTCTAGCCCCCACGTCCTCCTGGGGGCAGTGCTGTGGCCGCATGAGGTCACGAGTGAGGCCTTCCTCCGACGAACAGGTCGGTGAACACAGGACACTCCGGGGACAGATGGAGCCCGTCCGAGCTGCGGGAGGAGACGGCTGCAGGGTCTGTGCGGGGGGAGGGAGCTGGCGCCGCCCCCACCGTGCGCCCCCAGGCGGTCTCCGCCCAGGAGCCCCGTCACAGCCCCGTGCCCGGCTGACCCCCAGCCCTGGGCCTGCAGCAGGGCCCCCAGCCCAAGAGGTCAGCGTGGCCCCAGCAAGAACAGCCTGTCGGAATGCCGGGGTGGGGGGGGTTGTCACACGGCCCCCTGGCCTGTGCTGGAAGGAGGGATGGCCGGGTCACGTGCCCGCTCCCTGGGGAGAAAGCAGCAGGCCCACGCCCCTCACGGGTTAACCGAGTCCTCCGAAAGCCGCCCGCTAGCCTGGGCGGAGGCCCCCGCCTACCGAGGTCTCCCTTTCCCTAATGCACCACCGCGCCGTGCTGGCTCTGGGGGTGGGCTGGGCCGTCCGGTTCTGAAACCCGGTTTCCAGGGCACACAGCGTAGTGGGCCGCTGCGGCCGGCAAGACGCGGCCCGTGCTGGCGAGGGAAGGGCAGCGCGGGAAGCAGGGCCCACGTCCAGGAGGCGACTCAACAGGAACCACGCGCAGGGGGGACGGCTCAGGAAGACCCGGGAGTCCGCTCGAGGCCACGCCGCAGGGGAGAGGGCCACACGCCCTGCGTCCGCACCCAGGGCCCTGCCAGGGGGCGGCAGGCAGACGAGGAGATGGGGCAGCTCCTTTTCTCTGTCCCCGAACTTGACCACGGGCCAGGCCCCGGCTCGGATGCCACCAGGCAGGGGGGAGGAAGCACCCGCACCCCGTCCGTCCCCAGCCTGCGGGTCCCGCTGTGGGCCTGCGTGGCCCGGGGCTAGTGCGGCGACTCCGGGATGGCTCGGACCACGCGGGCCGCCTCCGCGGCTGCAGGCGGGGCCCCGAACAGGGCGCTGGTCTGGTTCTGCTGCTGCTCCCGGAGGTGGGGCGGGACCGACGCACTCTTGATGTGGAGGATCCTGGTGTCCATCACCTGGCAGTCGATCTGCATCATGACCTCGTGGTCCTGCCCATCGATGATGTTCTCTGCAGAGAAAGCACGGGGGGTGGTCAACCGGACGTGCAGCTCCGCCACCAGCGCGGGCCCCAGGGGACACGGGCCGGCGTGCAGGGTGCGAGCGCCGCACTGGCCAGGTGCCCGAGTGGCCTGACCACCTTCCCAGCTCCGGGGGCCTGAGAACACCAGGGCACCTGCGTGCTCCCACGGGCGCCCACGGGCAGGGGTGCAGGGAAGGGCCCCCCGCAGCGGGCAGAGCAGCTGCCAGAGGACCGGCGCCTGACCCTGGCGACGGCCCTCTTTCCCAGACACTGCCCCCCGCCCCGCCCCCACGGTCACTCCCATCCCACGCCCGAGCCCTGGACTCCAGGGGCAGAGGGGGCGCCTCCCGCCGCGGAGCCTGCAGGAGGGCACAGGAAAACCGCAAGCAGCCGCTCTGAGGATGCGCCCTGCAGGAGCTGAAGGGGCGGACGGGTGCTGCCCCCGCTCCCAGCCCCCGGAGCGGACGGGGGTCCCGGCCTGAGGGAGAGGCCGCCTTCCAGTGACACCTGGGCCCGAAACTGGCGAGCACTAGGACAGTAACAGCTGGACACTGGCGGGAGGATGTGTCAACGTGGCTCCTCAGCTGTGTTTCCGTCTGCGAGGCCAGCGCTGGGGGGGCGGGGGCGGGGGGGGCGGGGGGCCGGCCCAGGCTCGGCCTGTGCTGCCTTTGAGGGAGACGATGCAGGGCCAACCAGGCTCTAAGAGTCGAACCCCTGGCTCCTCCGGGACACAGCGCTGCGTTTAGAAGGGGAGGCCTCCCATTCCGCTGTCTTGTTTTACGGGCACTGTGCGTGCCAAGCAGCGCCAATCAGGGGGAAGAAAACCAAGTGTGACGTCTGATCTTCCGACTCTGTTGTGTTCAGGGCCACGGAGCATGTCACTCGTGAGGCCAGGTGGCCTGTGGGGCCCCCCTCACCCCACCTCCTCGGGGGGTCTCACACGTGGGCCCCGGAGGGCCACAGCTGCCGGGGCCGGCTGTGCAGTTCCACAGAGGGGCGCTCCGTCAGCTCAGGGGGTCTGTCACCCCCCGAGTTGAACGCTACCCGCCCTGACAACCCGCCCCCTTCGTCTATTCGGGCGGATATTCTATTTAAGGCCAACAGCAGACACCGCCCCCCCACTTCCACCGGCCCGTCATCTGTTCCAGGTCTAACGCAGTCTCCACTGAGGATGAACTTCTGGTTCCAAGTCCCACGAACTCCCCCTCCTGCAGTCGGAGCCAACCCCCCGCCCCCCGGGGCAGCAGTGGCTGCGTGGCCTCTGGCCGGCCTGCTCTCTGTGGCCCCGAGTGGGACTGAGGGCCGCAGCCCCCGGCCCTTTCTCACCTTCAAGGAATTAACTCCGAAAGCCTGTATGTGAGCTCACGCTTCCCATCGGAGCGTGCTCTCTCCCGAGAGGAGGGGACGGAAGACAGACAAGCTGCAGGCGTCCCTGTCATTTCACTCCAGCACCTGCCGGGTCGGAGTGCAAGGTGCCACACGCCACCCCCTTCCGGAACCACGGCCCCTCCCCCTCTCAGTAACACTGAGGCTGCGTGTGCACACGTGTGCAGTGCTGGGACACACACCTCGGTGACGGCAGCACGTGGACCAGAGCGCGTCACACACGCTCCGGTTTTTGCTGCCCTCCCGGACTGACGAGGGCCGGGTGACCCTGCTGGCGCACGGCTGTGGCCCAGTCCCCCTGCAGAAGGCCTCAGGGCCACGGGCCTGCGCGGTCAGAGCTGGGGACCAGGGTCCCTTGGTCCCTTGAACGTCCAGAGCAGCTGGAGCGCCGGGACGGGGAGCCCAGGCGCTCGGGGGGACACTGAGGCTGCAGCCTGGAGGCCCAGCCGCGGCTGAAACAAAGGGCCCTGCGGGGGTGCAGCCTCCCGGGGGCGGGGGCGGCGGGGGGGAGCTGGGCAGGGCGGCCTGGCTGGCTCTGTGCTCTGCTCCTTTCTGAAGGGCTGGGGACACCACTGGGGTCTCGAGAACAAGACCGAAGAAGGAACTGCCTTGAACTGCACGCAGGAAGCCCCTTCTGAATGACGAGCCCAACGAGAGTTCGCTGTGATGGCACCAGGCGTCTCAGATCACCCAGCACCGTAAAAACAGGTGCGGGGGCCCTGGCCAGACGGCGCAGTTGGTTAGAGCATCGTCCCGGCTGGCGTTTCTCTCTCTCCCTAAAACGAACTAAAAAACAAAACAAAACAGGCCCAGCAGCAAGCCCGCAGGCCTCCCCGACCTGGGCGCCGGGAGCTGCAACGCCACGCTGCGCAGCGCGGGGCCGTCTCGCCAGGCCCCTCTCTGGGCCGGCGGCTCCCTCTGGCCCTGCCTCTGAGGCTCTGACCACGGCCAGCACCACCCGCCGTGGGCAGGACGATTCCCAGCGTGGCCCGTAACCCGCGCCCCAGGGCAGGTGCACGCCTGGGTGCTGTGCACACTCAGTCATTCAACAAACACCGAAGTCCTGCCACGTGCCGGTGCGAGGAGACAGCAGGGCACGGACGGGGAAACCCTGTCCTCACCGAGCTTCGTCCTCGCAGCACCAGAGGGCGGCAGCGTGAAGACTCCAGAAAAGAAGTGAAACGGAAAAGCGGACGGACGCTCCTGGGCAGCGCCCCAGACTCAGGACTCTCGCCTGCCCGCACGCGGGGCAGAGCAGCAGCAGGGCCGAGGCCCCAGCTGCGGGCGGGACTGGGAGCGTCCCGGGCGCCCCCCCCCCCCCCCCCCAGGAAGCCTCGACAGGAGTCAGGAGGCTGCGTGGCTCCGGCCGCGACATTGCTGGGGACGAGAGCACTTCCCCTCTCTGACCTTCCACCTCCTCCCCCGCACGCCGTGCCTACTGTGCGCCACAGCTGCTGGTCTCTGCGGGAGTGGAGCATGAGCAGGGTGGAAGTGGGGAGGCAAGCCCAGCGCGCCCGGGGAGGAGGGGAGGTGTGCCGACGAGGGGCGAGGCTCCTGCCAGCAGGGCTTGACCGGGTCTCGGGAGGAGGGTCGGGGGGCCAGGGCAGGAAGGCGCCTCCCGGGGCACAGGCGGAACGCAGGGGCAGGCTGCGCGGCGTGGGGACACTCAGGCCGAGGTGGGAGCAGCAGAACGTGGACGAGCCCCAGGAACGAGCAACGCCGGGTCCAGCCAGACCTGCCACGGCCCCGTGCCTTGTGGACGGTCACAGTGTCCGCACCGTCCCGTGGGGGCGCGAGGGATCAGGAGCCCGTGCGTGGGAGACGCCGCTGCTCGCACCGTTAACGGAGCGACCGGACCGGCAGCAGCGACCCGGCGATGGCGCCCGGAGGAAGCCGCTGGGCACAGGGAGGGTGCCTCTGCTCACGGCGAAAACGTCGCCCGGGGCCTCCGGGGCTCCAGGACCCGGCGTGGAGACAGAGAGAAGGCAGGTGGCCGAGCCCAGCAAGCCGGAGACGTACCGGGGGGGGGGCACGGCTGCGTCCTCTCTCTCCGGAGACAGGTTCTCCCCAGTGGCGTCCTAGTGATGTCTCCTCCAGGAGGACCCTGTCCACCCCAGCCCCCAGGCAGAGCCGCCACGCGGCCATTCTCAACACCCTTGGACCCAGGCGGCGGGGGGTGGGGGGGTGGGGGGGCGGGGAACTGGGCTGGTTTGCACCTTAGAAAAGGCTGGCCGTGAGCATTCTTAGAGGAGCCTGCCTTTCCAAGACTTTCTAAAAAGGAAGACTTCACAGTGAGAAGGCTCTGCCACCCCACGCCTCCCCCGGGCCAGCAGGGACCTGTCGCTGGGGGGCCTCCAGCCCGCTCCGCTGTGTGCCACCCAGCAGGGTCCACACCGTGAAGGGCGGGCTCTGCCGCGTCTGCACTGAGGGCGCCACGCAACCTTCCCGGAGCCGCACACATGCTCAAGCTGACCCCACTTCCCGCGTGGGGACGACAACGCCCGGCGGATGGCGAGGCCCCGCAGCTGCGGACTCGCGGGACGCGGCGTGTGGGGCCCTGCCGGGGGCGTGGGCAGGGCAGATGTTCTCCCCGGGGGGCGGGCTGGCGCGCAGCCCCACTGACTCAATCCCACAGACATGCGCGCGGCAGCCGTCGCAGGCTGGGCACAGCGCTGGGCGCCGGGAGGCGGGGATGAGTAAGGCCTGGCCCCGGACCAGGGCATCTGCGGGCGGGGTGGGGGGGGAGCAGCTATGTAAACAGGACAGCGCTCCCTCGGAGACATTTACGTGCACGCGTGGGGTGACGGGAACAAAGAGAAGGCCCGCCCCGCCCCGCCCAGCCTGGGGGGCAGGGGACAAGCGGGCCTCTTGGACGGAGGGGAGGTGGAGCCGAGCTCAGGGAGCTCCGCCCACTCTGAGGTGGGTGGTCCTCGACGGCGGGGGTTTGCCGACTGTGGGGACCCAGGGGACCCAGGGGCGGGTGAAGGGTGGCAGGGTCTGGAACGCACCCCGACACCCGGGGGAGCCGCCGCAGGGCGGGAAGGGCTACAGGACCGGGCGGGCGCTTCGCTCCGCAGCCGTGGGGCGGCGGCTCGGCCCTGAACCTGGACCTGCTCGGCCCTGACTTCGTCCTCGGGGCTGAGGGGCAGCCAGCTGCGCAGCCGTCTCCCGCGTTCCGGGTCCTGACGCGTGGTCGCGGGAAGCATGGCACTTCCGCGCTTACTCCCACGACAGAACCAGCCGCGCCGAGCCTGAGCTGCCCGCTGCACCGGTGAGGGAGCTGGCGGGTCCGGGCCGGCCGACCCAGCGCCCCCCGTCGCAGCCCCGCGCCCCCCGGAAGCCCCCGGCACGGCCGGCTGGGGAGGAAGTGCGTCCAAGGAAAGCCTCACGTCCGCGGCAGAGAACGCCAAAACCTGGACGGCCGCCGCAGACGCGGTCCAAACGCCAGCCCGTCGTGGACCCGGCGCAGGGCTGGCGGAGTGGCCGGCGGAGTGGCCGGCGGGACCCCCGCGGACCGAGCCCACGCAGCCCCAACATCCCCTCTGAAGCCCAGTCGGAGCCCCCGGGGCTGAACAGCGCGGACAGCAGTCACGGCGGACACCCCGCCGTCCTGCCGCCGGTGCTTCCGGGACGCGTTTCTTGCCCGCAGGCCCCGGGGCAAAGGCGGTGAGGGGCGCGGCTGCGCGCGGACTGCCGAGCAGGGTCCTTTAAACCGAGGTCAGCACCGCCGCCGCCGCCGCAGAGTCGCCTGGGCTCGGCGGGACTGGTGGGTTGTGACCGACGGCTCCCCCTGGCTGGTCGCGGCTGGTCACAGCTGTGCAAGTGTGGCCCTGCCTCCTGGGGGCGCTCGTGCCCCTTCCCCTCGGGTGTGGGCTGGAGCGAACCCTCTGCTTTCAAAGAGCAGAGCGTGACGGAAGTGACGGCGGCCTCGAGGCGCGCCGACCAAGCCACGGAACACGTCCGACGCACACCCGCTCGTTCTACGGTAACAAAGCTTACCACCCTCACAGCATCGCCGAACACCTAACACTGCCATGGGCTGGGGACGGCCAATCTGGAAGGGAGAGTCAAGAGTCTCTGCCATGGGGCGCAGAGACAAGCGGACACGTGGACGTCGGGCGCAGAGGTCAGCCGCACGGCCCCGCCCACCGGTCTCCCGGGCTCTGTGCCCCCAGCCCTGGTCGCAGGCACTCGGGTTCACCCGTCCTGGGGGCCGGCTGCGCTCGGCCAGGACAGGAGCGCCGGGAGCACCCATGGGGGGGGCGGGCAGCACACTCAGCACAGCGCACGGCCCTCGGAAAACGGCCCAGAACGTGGTTCCCCACCCACCGCTACTTCCTGTTCCGCTGGAGAGTCTAGCCCTCCTTTTAAAGGATTTCACGTTACATCACAACTTTAGCTGTTTACAAAGTTCCAGAAACCGAAATGTCACCCAAGTTAAGACTAAGGCTTGCTCAGGAAAGTGAGAAGACAAACCGCAGACAGGGACACTATTTGCACATCGCATGCCTACTGGGGAACCGGTACGCACAACGCGTAAAGAAGTCCCACCCGCCGATCGTCCAGACGAGCAGTCCGCTTTTCACCCCGAGCCGAGGCAGCCTCCCGAGGAGCAGTGCCCATGGCCCGCCCTCGAGGCGACGCCGGCGTCCCGGGCCACCAGCCACTCCACCTCCCGCCCCCCTCACAGCCGTGATCAAGACGGACGGTGGCCGGAGCCACCAAGGACTGGGTGACGGGGCACCTTGGACACAACCGGCGAGGACGCCGAGGGCGCAGCTGCTGTGCGAACTTCGCGCTCACGCCATCGACTCCCTTGGCTTCCAGCGCGCCCCTGGCTGCCACTCCCAGCGGTGCAGCCGCTGGATCGAAGCGGGGGAACAGCTGACCGGTGGGCACGGGGTGTTTCCCACACTCCCCACATCGCAACACATGCAAAGAACCTTGACTTTCACACTGACACAAAGCCGTTTTTGAAGGAAACGCAACTTTCGAACTCATGACCGTAACTGCGGTCCAGCCCTCCCGTGTTGAACAAGGCACGGGACGGCTTACACCTACCTGAGCAGCAGACCACGCAAACGGGAGCCGAGAGAGGCTCTCGCAGACACCGAAGCCAAGAGCAACGGTGACGCACCCACCGGCATCTCCCCAGCCGCAGCTCCAACGCCAGCCCCGCCCTGCGTGGGAAACACGGCCGTTTACAGCAGCAGACGGCTACGTGGGAGGTGGGGCCCGTTCCTCCGGCTCATGGAAGTTCGCTGCCATCCACGACTGAGCTGGGGACTCACTCCCTCTCCAACACGCTCGGTTCACGTGCAGACGCCCGCTGTCGGCCTGTCGTGTGAGAGCCAATGGGGCGCACAAAGGCCACCTGCCTCCCCACCCGCCCACCTGGGCCCACGTCCCGCCCACAGGCCACACATCTGCGTGAGGCTCCGTCTTCCCGGCCACGACCCTTCCCAGAGACGCCGGTTCCTGTCCCCCCCAGCGGAGGCCGAGTTCTGAGTGCCTTGCTCACTTCTGAGAAGACGCCCCCCCCCATCCCAGCCCTCCACTGACGGAGTCTGTCCATCCGAGGCTTTCGGAAAAGACGGCTCTCCCTTCCCAGACGCCAAGGCCAAATTCAGGGCACTCCTGCTCGGGGGGTAGCTCCTCCCTCTCACCTCCTGCTGCCGCGCTTCTCTGAGGTTGCCAAAGCTGCCACACTAGGCTCGGCCCCTGAGAGGCTGTCTTTTCGGGTCTGAGTATCTCCCGTCTGGCTCCTGGAGGGGGCTGGTCCCCAGAAAGACCAGGCCACGATCAGAGGCTTGCGATCCGCAGCTCCGCCCCCATCCCCTCAGGAAGGGGAAGGGGCTGAGAAGGGACTTCGGGATCACAGGCGGAGGCCTCCACAGAACCCCAGGGCATCCACGTGCCGGGAGGGTGACGCACCAGCTCCTGGGGGCAGGGGCTCCTGCACCCCCCGGCTGTCGGCCTGTGCCCTTCGCTGAGCCCTTTAATAAGCTGGTAAGGGCCAGCGTCTGCCTTAGCCCCACGAGCCACGCCAGCTGAGGTCAGGGCGGGCCGCAGGTCTCCAGCCTCCGCCCCTCTGGGGCGTCCGGGCAGTCAGCGGGTGAGCCTGCTGTCCTGCACGAGCACGCAGCCCGGCTACAGAGGTGCAGGCAGCGAATGCGTCGGTGAGAGGGCAGACTGATTACTCTTAGCATTAAATACCTTTGGCTTCGCGTGCAGACTTGACCTGCGGGTCTGGAATGGGCCAGCGTAGGGAAAGGACTGTGTTTACGGACTTGGAAATGCAAAACCAGGCTCTTCTGGGTCGGACGCATGGAGAGAGCAAGCAAACCCCGAAACCCGAGTCCGCTGGGTTTGGACGGAGTGCCCGCGTTCAAAGCGCTCTGATGAGGCCGAGTGGCGACGCCGAGAGCGCCGGGGCGCGGAGGCCCCACTCTGCTCTTCACGTCTCGATCGCGTGTGGGAGAGAGAGCTCCTGGGTTACAGGGCAACTGCACGCCAGCTGTGCCGTGTCCGCCTTATTACGGACACGAGCACCGCACCGCGTTGGCCGCTGCGCCAGTGACGTGCTCAGGGCTGAAGAACCACTGGAGCTGGGACGTGCGTGCGGCGGCTGCCACCCTGAAACGACGTAACGCTGGCGCCCAGGCCTCTGTGTGCGCCTGGCTGCGGCTGGACGGGAGGCACTGTTAGGAGCCAGCACTTGGGCTGCACAAAACCGGCTGCAAAGGACGGTTCAGGAAGCTCGGTAACGGTTCTCTTAGCGCCTCAGCAACTCGGCCGTAAATTAGCTAACGCTGTACCGAGGAAGGCTAAGGGACACCCCGGGGTCGCGTCTGTTGGGCCAGCTGCTGCCTCTGCAAAAAGCACACAGGACTTGACCCGGAGCTTGCCCAGCAGGCCTCTGAAAGCAGACGCGTGAGATCCCGAGAAGGGGCCTGGTCCCAGCCACACCGCCAGGTCCCGACTCCCCAGAACAAAGACGGTCCACGCTGAGTTGCTCAGTGCACAGAAGCCGAGGTAATCGGGTTCTGGACAGTTCGCCGGGGCGCAGATCGGCTCTGCTGGCTTCGACAGATGCTGACCTCTAGTTTTTCACTAGGGGAAAGCTAAGCCGTCTGTGTGCATAGAAGCAGATTCCTGCCACAGGGAAGAAGTGGAAGGGACCCCGCTTTGAGCCAACGGGGCTCAGGGCTCGGGGCCGGGAGGGGCAGGGCGCCCAGCGGGCAGCCCCTCCGGGTCAAGGAAGAACTGGATCCTAGGAGATGCCGTGCACGCCCCGCTAATCGGCATGAGTCTGGTAACAGTTCCTGCAGACCGAGCAGCTCGTTAGCAAGTCAAATACAAAAAGACAAACTACTCATGGAAAAATCACCCATGTAACTGCCAGCAAACCGTCAATTATCTTCCTCGACACAGCGACACTAAGTGTCCGAGTCCACACAGGCAGGTGTGCTCCGTGGAAGAGGGTTCAGGAGAGGCCACGCTGAGGGGGACAACCCGACGTCGGGGAGGAGCGCCACAAGGACACCCGGTGGCTTCCAGGAAGAAGAGAGCCAGCCAGCTGGAGAGCAAGGGGCGGGGAGGACAGCACTCCCAGTCCCCTGCGTGGCGGGCTTGCCCGTCCGGCTGCCAGCACCGTAGATCTTCCCCCTGACACGTCGCTGGACCTTCCCCCTTCCCCTCCACTCCGGGCCTGCAGTGACCTCAGCCCGGCGGCTGCCACGTCTCCGAGCTCCTTGCCGCAGCTGCCGCTTCCCCCCATCTCCTTCCTACTTGCAGACCGCGGCCACACTGACCGCCCCCCAGCAGCGCTCCTGCGGTGCGGGCACACGGTCAGCAGGTGGAAGTCACCGCCTGAGCCCGCTAACGACCCGAGCCCCCAGCTGCACCCCCCACACGCTTGGTCTTGTCTCCCCAGCACGGCCATCTCCACAGTCCCCGCCCAGACACCGCACGTGGCCCCGCTCGGTGCGTGTGCTGTGGGGCCAGCAGCAGCCGCTCCTCTGCCCGCCTGGTGCCATCACTTCCCTCCTGAAAGGACCCCGTGCTTTCTCGCACCACCACGCGCCCAAACGCAACCTCCCATTTCTCGGCCTCCTGGAAGCGGGGCGTGAGCACGCGGCACACAAGCAGAAGCCTGCCAGGAATTTCGTTCGGGACCATGCTGCTTTCCTGAGAGACGGCCGCCTTCCTCCACTTCCCGTCCGAAGCACAGATCTGAGGGCTCGAGCTGCAGCAGCCCCTGGGAGGCCACCGGGGGAGACCACGCGGGAGAGACCACGCGGGAGAGACCACGCGGGAGAGCCTCGGTGCCGGCCCTGGGGCCGCCGAGTCGGCGCTGGCAGCCCCGGCGGCTTTCTGCTGCGCCGTCGCCTCGCCCGGGGAAGCACGCGCGGCTGCGCGCAGGCCTGCGTGCGCGGCCCCTCCTCACCCTCACCCCCACCCCACCCCCTTCCCCTTCCCAGGCAGCTCTCGTCCGTCTCCCCGGGATCCGGGTGACACTCATCACCCAGGCCGTCGCCTCACCCCGTCCTCTCACTGCCGACCCGGCCCCGAGAGCAGGGGACCCCCGGCCACCCAGGCCCTGCTCGGCCGCCCTTCCGGAGAGCCCGTCGGCCCGCTGCCTCTGGGTGAGAGCTGAACTCCCCATCAGCGGGCCTGGGCCGGCTGGCAACGCAGCGTCAGCGGGCTGCGCGCGGAAGGGGACCCTCTTCCACCCCAATCCTCAAGGCGCCCAGAGCCACGCTCGGCCTCCCTCCCTGACCGGTTTCTCCCAGTGCAACCCACGGGCTCGAGACGGGGACTCGGGGCCTTCCAAAGGTTTCACGTGGCGTGTCGGTGAATGCTGACGCGAATCGCCGCACTTGCTGGTTACGAACAGATCAGGGTTTTCCTGGGAGGAAGAGCCCTTCTGTTTGGACGGCAGGCGGAACGTCACCAGTGCCTGGAGCAGCGGCCACAGCTCAGACGGTGCGTCCGTTTCCCACTCAGACGCTGAGATGTGGTTTCGGACTCCGCGGTGCACCCGACTGTCTGGACGCGCCCGCACAGCCCTGAGCCGAGTGACGCGCAACGGAAACAGCATGTTGTGCGCACACCCCAAACACAGGTCACCGTGGGGCCTGAGGAGCAACAGCGGTGCGGGCGGCCTCCCTGAGCGGGGGTGCTCCCGAGGGTCTCCTCTGCAGTGGTGCCCGGGGCGGGGGGGGCTTGCTGCCGTTCTCCGACCGCCACTCCGTCGGTCTGCGCCCTGCCCGAGTGCCTCACTGCCAGTAAGTTCTCCTGGTTTTCTCTGCACGGAAGTGACTCGGAGAGCAAGTGTCGCTGCCGTGTAGCCTTGCAGCCGTTTGTCTCCCTGCCCGGCCCTTCGCGGCGGCGGGGAGGGATCGGCTGGTCTTCGCTGCACCCCTCGGTGCCGCACCGGCTGCGTCCACGGCGCACGGGCGGGGGTGCGGGGCGCTCGGCCCGAACTGTCAGCGCGCAGGACAAGTTACTGACCGGCCCGCCGCGGCCCCGCCCAGAGGG
Organism: Glossophaga mutica; assembly: GCA_039655065.1. Lineage (NCBI taxonomy): Eukaryota > Metazoa > Chordata > Mammalia > Chiroptera > Phyllostomidae > Glossophaga > Glossophaga mutica. Next base: position 53,653,161 of record CM077316.1, read on the forward strand.
GAGACCTGTACGAAACAGCGACCGCCGCAAAACTCTCCTCCACGTTCTGTGTTGCTGGATTATTTACCAAGACCGAAAGGAAATGAGCAGTTTTACCACAACATAAGTGGAAATAATTTAAAAGCGGGAAATGCTGACTGCAGTGCAAAACCTTCCAGAATCCTGTTTTAAAAATAGCAGTTTTAACTCATCGCCCACGGCTCTGCCAACCGTCTAGTCATTTTTTCAAAGCTTTGCTAAAGCGTAACCAGCATTTTATTTTACTTCGGTAATCTCTGGTGTGAAGACTCCCCCAGACGCAGAGACTCGGAGTATCTGGGGGGGTGGACGCGAAAACTGGGGCACGGACCCGCACCACCCGGCGGCGACGGCAAGCCCCTCACGGCACGGGCACGCGTGAACACAGCACTCCCTTGGGGGCCGACCTCACACTTGGGGGTCAAGAGACTGCCTCTCACATGGCTCAGAAATTACGGGAGTGTGGACAGACGATAAAGACGAAGAAAACGGGGGACGGTGTTAACCATCGGCGAAATCTAGGCTAAGGGCCGCCAGGTGCTTGCTGTCCTCATCTTTCGAACGTCCCGTCACGCAGCCCGCGGAGGGGCCGGCCCAGGGGACAGAGGCGTGGCCTTCGGCTCCGGCAAGAGCCTGGCCTGGTGACCTGAGGGGTGAGAGCCAGGGAGGAGAGGGCGGGACGGGCAAGCCACCCGCGCTGGTCCCATGGAGCTGGGGGCCCAGGGCGGGGCTGATGGGACCGGCCAGCGGGAAGGAGCTGCTCCCGCGGGCAGAGACTCTGACCTGGGAGGGACTGGGACGCGGGTCCCCAGGGACGGAGTGGCCTCCGAGGATGGGGACCTGCTGGCGGTGACGGCAGGGACTGAGCGGCCCCCACTCCCAGCGTGGCTACACCACCTGAAGCCCCTTCCCCGACTCAAGTCTCCCGGCAGCTCCGGGACGGAGCGCGGTGTCACTGCCTCCTCCTGGGCGGACGAGGAGGCTGGGCCCAGCGACACCCAGCCCAGCCTGGCGGAGGGTGGGGACCCTCGTGGGCGAGGGTGGGGGAGGCGGTTGCTCAGGGTGGCCTGGGACACGCCCGCAGCCAGGGCTGCTGGGGGTTTGAGGATGGAAGGACGGGTCTGCGGGCCGTGGGGACGGCTCCTGGGGGTTAACAGCTCTGCGGGCCAGGCAAGGCTGCTGCCAGCAGTTTGCAGCTGAAGACAGGGGACAGCTGGGTTCAGCAAGGGTGCGATTTTCACAGAAAGGTGGGACCCAGGACAGAATTAGCCAGCGGGGGAGTGGAGGGGCTGAGGAGGGACATGGAGTCCAGCTAGGTATGGAGGCACACCTGTCCACAGCAGGCATGAGGGACACAGAAAAAGTGGTAGGGTCAGGGGGCAAAGGTCAGGAGGTCAGGAGTGGGTGATGGCGGCACAGGGCTGGCAGAGGCCTGTGGGGTCAGCAGAGGGCAGAACACAGCAACGAGGAAGGAACAGGGGTCAGCTGCACACCCAAAGGGTTCGAGGGACAGGGCTGGCCGAGGGCGGGGGAGGCGGCGTGGAGGCTGCAGCAGGGCAGGGACGTGGTGCCCCCCCACGCCTTGGGCTCCGGGGGGCCTCAGGTGGGCGCAGCAGCCTCCGTGAGCTCGGGCGTGGGGCGGGGCCTGAGGACAGCGCCCGGGTGTGTACGCAGCCTGTGATTCCTGACCTGGAGCCTGAACTTTCCTAACAGGTTACTACGCCCTACAGCGAGAAAAACAAAACTATTTACAAAGAAATCCAAACCATGTTAAAAAGAAAATGAGCCTCCAACGATTGTGATGTTCAAATCCAAGAAATGCCCCTTTCCAAACTCCAGTCCCCTGGCCAAGACAGACAGAGCTGGACAGCATCGCACCGCTTCTGGCCTCGCAGAGATGGGGCGCGCTCCGCTCCCGCCTGGCGCCCTCCTGCGCAGGGGCCGCTGTCACAGCGGTGAGGCCACCCGAGTGCTGGCCTGCCATGGGGCGTGCGGCGCACACCGGGGCTCAGGGCTGCGCCTGCACTGCAGGGGGCTGGCGTGCCCCTCCCCCGCACACTTGCGGTTTTCACGTGGACGGGGCCAGCCTCGGGCGAGTTCGAGGGCTTTCCTGTTCGTCTTCCTCAGACCCCAGGACCCTGGGGCACCACCAGATGCGGAGCTCCCGGGGGTCCCGCCGCCCTGACGCAGGGGCCTGAGGCGGTGGCCAGCCCCCCACCCCCGCCTTCCTGTTTGCATCAGAGCCCATCTCACTAGAGCCCAGCGCCGCGCCCGGGAGCGGCGAGAGTCGGCCCTGCCCGCCGCGTGTTTCCAACACGTGTTTCCTTGGTGCTTTGTGTGCTCCCACGGGGCCGGCCTTCTGGAGTAGGGATTCCTGTTTGTCTCATTTTTTCCTTCTTCAGGACGTTGAGCAAGTGCACTCTGCCTTAGCGTCTTCGGATAATCTTTTATTTTTTTTCTAAATCCTTACCCAAGGATAAGTTTACTGATTTTAGAGAGAGAGAGAGAAAGGGAGAGACAGAGAGAAACACCAATCCGCTGCCTCCCATACACACCCTGACCAGGAATCGAACCCACAACCTTCTGGTGCACAGGACTATGCTCCAACCAACTGAGCCACCGGCCAGGGCCCTCTCTGCACCGTCTGCAAGTGCTGCAGTCTGACTCGCACTCTGGTGAACGGCCAGCACTCTCACACAGTGTGCAACACGGCACTGTCGATGCCAAGTCCTTCAGGGTAATGAATCAAACACAAAGAGGCTTCTGAGGTTTGGTCTGGGAATGATAGTGCCGTTTGCAAAACGCAGGAAACTGCTCCGAGTTCTCAAACTCAAACCCCAAGGTCCCTCTCGGGGCTTTCCTTCCGCATCTGAACCCAAAAGGTCCCAGGCGCCAAGTCTGCAGACAGGATGCTAACTTTTCCAACGTGACAAAAAAAGAGCATCGATTTTTCTTTTAAAAATATATTAATTTAAAAAGTAACTTTAAATCTAACTTCTGGCCAAGATGGAGGCGTAGGTGGACACACTGTGCCTCCTCGGACAACCAAAATTAAGGACAGCAAAGATTTAGAAACAAGAAAGCAAACAGAACTAATAGAAAACTGAACTGTATGGAAGTTCAACCATTCATCCAGACCGGTAAGCGGGGCGAAGTAGAGGCAGGAAAAAGTGGAGGTTGGTGGACCTGGGCACGAGGCAGCAGCAGCTAGCGGACCCCGGGCACAGGGTGGCAACAGGCAGACCCAGTGAGGCAGCACAAGGCAGCTGGCTGACCAGGTGGTCCCACATTTGCACGCAGATAATCGAGGCAAAGGGGAAGCACTGGAAGGGACTGGAATCTGGGAGAGAGCAGAGCAAGCTCCATTGTTCTCTTTTGGACCCCATCCCCACATACAGCGTCACATCCCAGCGACTGGTTAGCCCCGCCCTGGGGAACACCCTAAGGCTCTGCCCTTCACTACCGTAATAGGTGCAACTAGACCCCCCGCCCCAAAAATGGCTCAAACGGGAAAACAGATCAAAGCCCCAGAGCCAATTCATCTAAGCGACCAAGAGATAGCCAACCTATCAGATGCAGAGTTCAAAGCCCTGGTGATCAGGATGCTCACAAAACTGGTTGATTTTGGTTGCAAATTAGATGAACAAATGAAGGCTACAATAAGTGAAATAAAGGGAAACGCACAGAGAACCAATAGAGATGGGAGGAAAACTGGGACTTGAATCAATGGAGTGGACCAGAAGGAAGAAACAAACAACCAAACAAACAGAAAACAAGGAAGAAACAAGAGTTCAAAAAAAATGAGGAGAGGCTTAGGAACCTCCAGGACATCGTTAAACGTCCCAACATCCGAATTATAGGGGTCCCAGAAGGGGAAGAAGCAGAGCAACAAGTGGAAAACTGATTTGAACAAATAATAAAGGAGACTTCCCCAATCTGGCAAAGGAAATAGACTACCAGGACGTCCAGGAAGCTCAGAGAGTCCCAAAGAAGTTGGACCCAAGGAGCAACACACCAAGGCACATCAGAATTACATTAACCAAGATTCAAATGAAGGAGAGAATCCTAGAAGCAGCAAGGGATAAGGGGACAGTCCCCTACAAAGGAGTTCCCATCAGACTGTCAGCTGATTTCTCAAAAGAGATCTTCCAGGCAAGAAGGGGCTGGAAAGAAGTATTTGAAGTCTTAAAAGGCAGGGACCTACATCCAAGATTGCTCTATCCAGCGAAGCTGTCATTTAGAATGGAAGGGAAGATAAAATGCTTCTCAGATAAGGTCAAGTTCAAGGACTTCATCATCACCAAGCCCTTATTATATGAAATGTTAAAGGGACTTATCTAAGAAAAAGAAGATAAAAAATAGGACAGTGGAAAGACAGCAAACTCACAGATATTAACAACCACACCTAAAACAAAAGCAAACTAAGCAAACAACTAGAACAGGAACAGAACCCAGAAATGGAGATCACGTGGAGGGTTAGCAACAGGGGAGTGGGAGGAGGAGAGAGGGGGAAAAGGTACAGAGAATAAGTAGCATAGACGGTGGGTAGAAAATAGACAGGGGGAGGGCAAGAATCGTGTGGGAAATGGAGAAGCTGAAGAACTTATGACACATGGACATGAATTAAACAATAAAGTAACTAAATCTTTCAATATTTAAAAGCAGTATAAAATTTAAAAATAACATCCTGTGAAAACAGTGGAAAATGCCTCGCAGTCAACACACAGACACATGCGTGACCAACCCCGAGAGTCTGGGCTCCCACCAAGCGCTCTCACGCTGTCCGCGACCCGGGACGGCCACTCACCGCTGACGTTCACGGCGGGCAGCACAATCGACATCTTCGGTCTGGCGGTCTTGTTATGGGTGGTCGCTGGCAGCAGCAGGTGGTCCTAAGGGCGACAGTGCGCAATCCGTTAAACACGGGCCACGTTCTGCAGCAGGCCCGAGTCAGGGTGTCCAGGACGCCAACATCCAGGGCGATCGCCAGTAATGGGTTTTCAGCTGACCCTGACCCACGGACGATGCGCACGTCAGTCAGGCCGTCTCACCACTGTCTCACTCGTTACTCGGCCAACGGGCGCGGAGTGTCCGTCATTTCCGCTCAGAATGCCGGAACGCGCCGGGGTCTGGGGCCAGGCTCGCTGCGGGACACCAGGGAGCGTGCTGGTCACGCGGTCAGAGTAAAAGATTTCAACTGCGGTTCTGCCACGAAACGGCTTCCGATCCGGGTCTGTCTCCAGTCCCCAGAAACAAGGGGCCAGTCCAGGCGAAGCCGGAGCCCTGAAGTCACCCACCCAGCACAGTCACTTTCCAACTTCTTGGTCAGGACGCTTTCCCCCAGAACCTCGTGACCCCAGATCGTCACCGCGCACGGCGGCGACACGGAAGCAGGGCCCGGGCCTGGCTGGGCCACTCGGCCTCCGCGTCCCCGTGACGCAGACGCAGGTGACGCACTTCCGTAACAACAGGTCTGCTAACTGAAGAAGGTGCACAGGCTCACTCTTAAAAAGGAGAAACCTGCGCTGAGCACAACCACGAGTGACGCTGCCGGCCCGCGACGCGCCCCGGCAGAGCCCGGCCTCCGAGGTTCCCGGTTCCCGCCCCGCAAGCACGGAAGTGCGAGCAAGCCCAGGGCAGCGTGGCTTCACAGCGGCAGGTGTGACCGCTCCGAGAGGGTCTGCGCCTCCACACGCGTTCCAGGGCTGAGCGTGACTGACGGCTTGGGCGTTAACTACCGTTCTCGAGAACTCCCTTTTCCTATCAAAGGCAGGCACTGTCACAACGAAAAGGAAAGGACACCAAAGCACAGCGCGTTTCCGTGGGGGGAGGGGCCCGGCCAACCCAGGCGCCCGGAGACGGGCACTGACCCTCCAGCTTCTCGCTCCTTCGTTCCTTGGTTCGTCTGTCTCATCGTCACTCCACGCACTCGCTACACAGGACTCCCCAACACGGAGGCCCTGACATGGCGGAAAGCGACAGGAATCCAGTGCAGCCGAGTCCAAAGCCCATGTGATCACGAACTGTGACTGTCAGCAAAGCCAAGGGACAATCTGGAACGTGAACAAGCTGGAGGGCGGACATCTCCCTGATGGAGGGCTCTGCCTCCTGCGGGGCCACGGCCCCCAGAGACCATGTGTTTTCAAGGGGTGGCGACCACTGAGCCTGGCCGAGGGTCCCGGCCTTGCAGCAGGCGGTGTTTTTAAAGGCGTCGTTAGACACCCAGCGTAAGATAACACACGACAGTCAAGAAAAGCAACGTTTGCTGATCTTCATGCCATGAAACTCACAAACCCTATACTTAAAACATAACTGAGTGAGAAAGCAAACCAGCAAACTTGCAAGCCCCCAATTAAAGCTGCTGCAAAAATAAACAGTTAGGTGCTGCGGGCCATGGGTTAAGAAGGTCAAGCTCAGACTTCAGTCTGGGTTTCCAGCTGAGGCCTGGATGCTGTACTAAACCTCGTCTTCAAACATGATTTCCTCAGTACAGTAGCTCCTACTTTCTCTTCGTTAAATTTCAAGCAAAGGGGTTACTTCTGCAGAAAACAAAACACAAGCCCACACATCATCATCTACAAAAAGGAAGGCTCACAGATGGAACCTGCCCAGGAGACCCTCCCCAGGCAGGGTCTGGCTATGCCGAAACCCTGGGTTTCGTGTAACCGCGGTCCCCTTTATGACCAAAATTAGGTTACACTCCACACAAGCTTAGAGGTTAGCTCAGATTTCTCTAAGTTTTCTGGAATTGAAAATACTACAGCCTGTTCTGGTTTAGAAACCTTTCAACTGCTCCTGAATTTCCAGCGTAACGTCACTTCATAGGGCTACGCTGATCTGTGGTATTCTGCCGGTGTGCGTCCGTCTAGAACGTCTCTTTTAACGTCACCAAGACAGCGGGTGGTGAGGCGGGGGTGGGGCTGGTGGCCGCACGAGGGCCCGGGGGCAGGGGGGGGGGTCCGCTCCAGACCCCACCTCCTCCCGAGAAGCACCACGACTGATGCCGTGACACCCTCGGGGTCTGAGCTTCTTCACCCGCAGGGTTAAGGGGCAAGAGTGCACCTCTCCACCCCGGAAATCTAAATCGGAAACTACGGATTCGCCCGACAACTCCGACCGCCCCACGCTGTGAAAGCACCACCACTTGAAGCTGACGCAGAACTCCGTAAAGTGAGATCAAATAGCCGCCGGCGGGCACGGCCCAACGGCGAGGGGGCCCTGGTGCTGGTGGCGGGTTCACTTCTGCTCGCCGCTGCCGCCGGCTTTCCGCGGTGAGCAGGCCGCCCGACCCCGCTCCCTGAGAGGTCACTGAGCCCGCGACCTGACCTGGGGCACGGGACCGCAGGTTCCCCGACCCCAGTGGGCAGAGTGACCTCCAGGAACCTGAAGACGGATGGATCCCAGGGACGCAGCAGAGATGAGACGGGCACCGACGTGCGGGTGCCCCACACGGAGCCCCTGCCCCCGTGTCCGGGGTGGGGCTGACCCTGACGTGGGACGTGCAGCCCCCGCTTCCCGGGACGGGCGGGCAGGTGCTGCTGTGTCAGGCAGGGCTGGCCCAGCACCTGTTCCTGTGACTGGGTCCTTTGTGTTTTCAGAAGATCAGTAATTTAAAAAAAAAAAAAAACAACGCCTCCATGTCAGTGCACAATAGCATCTTTCAGAAACGTCTGCGTGTCGACAGGAAGCGGGGTTCCCTCCGACTCACCACCAAGTGCAGAAGCAGAGACTGTTTTCTTTAGAGAGGCAGTCAAATGCCCTTCTTCAGGGCGGGGGACAGCAGAGCGATCGCAGATCCGCGGACAGGCCCGCCAGGGAGCCCCGCGTCCACAGCAGAGTGAAGCCCAGCCCCGAATGCCCAGAGGCCCCAGTCCTCCCGGCGACCTGCCCCCCTCTTTCCCACACTGTCCTCCAACCCCTGCCTCCGACCACAGCCGCGCAGGTGCGTCAGGGAGCCTCGGGAACCCTCCAAGTCAGAGCAAGGGGGTTTGTTTCTCTATCACTGTCGGAACCTGAAGACTTCCGTCAAATAAAATGGTAAGACTGGATTTTAATACAAGTGTTCATCCTCCACGATCTATGTTGTAATGATGTAAAAACATATGTATCTTCTTAAATAAATGAAACCCACATGAGCACTTCATTAATTTCATTGAACTAGTGGGTTATGGGTGCTTACTCCGTTTATTTTACAAATTTCTGAGCAACGAGATAGTCCTTCTGAAATTAAAAAAGATTTAAAACTTAACACAATTATCTATTAATGGTTGAGAGCGTATGGTAAGAATCCTGTACAAACATGAAAACTCCATAGACCATGTTAAAAAATGTTGCCTTGAGAAACCAAAAACTTATACAATTCAGTAAGTTTTAAAAACTGGAGCTCCAGAGCCTAAGAACTTTGAAATTCAGCCTCTTTGACTTACGAAAGGCATCTCACTCGGTTCTAAAGCCAGATCTACCAACTTAGAGTTTTCAATCAAATCTGCGTCAGTAGCTCCTGAATTACAAAAAGAATTTAAACTGTATTTAACTTCAAAATGAGTTTTTAAAACCATTTCTTAAGAGCAAAAACCAAAATACACCCTCTCAATTCAGTTGTCTTTTTAAAAGGAAAAGAGGGATTTAAGGACTAATAATAGGAAAATGATTTATATTGGGTATTATGCTTTTATAACAGTTCATAAGACATGTTTATTATTATAAAAGATGTTGCAACCATTTGCAAGAAAGGGGAAAACCACAAAGGGCTTAATTTTGGCGGAAACAGGAACTTCATAGAAGGATTCCAGCCCCACTTGAGCTTGACACAGTGTTAGAACGAAGAGGAAAGAAAATGCAAACGCCGAGGTCTTCGCTACTAAGGACGCGCCTGCTTTCTTGCTCAGAGGCACGTCTGCGTACTAGAAACTATTTGTTTCAATCTGGCCTAGGATTTGACAGCTTAAGAGGAGAAGGAACAAGCAGGAGACGAGGGCTCTATTGCGTACAGAACAGATACTTTACACCTGAGAGAACTAACTGCGGTGGGAATCCAAGCAGGCAGGGCCCTGCCTGACACTGACTGCACACACCTGTGCGCTGGCACGGCTGCCACCCGGTGTGAACGCACCGGAAGGAGACACAAGGGAAACAGGTGTGGGGGGGAGACTCTCGGGGGGCGGGCGGGGGTGTCAAATGCAAACAGACTGTCTTCCTATTAGGTAATAACTTTTGTTGTTTTCTAAGGTCAGGTTTGAAAGGCTCAGGCTTTGCAAGAAGTTGAGCAAAATTCTAAACTTGTTTTACTTGTGGTTTCATCTTTCAGGAGTTCACTTTGAAAACAATGTTTCCACTAAACCAGGTTGCAAATCCCCCTGATCTCCACAGGTCAGAAAAGACAAATACTCATGTCCGTGTTACTAAGTATGAGGTCAACTGCAGATAAAACACAAAAGCCAAGGTGACTGGAACGGAACTTTACGTCCTCAATCAAGTCTCCTCCCTCGTCTTCTCACTGCTTCGGGTGACACAGACAAGGACAGCGAAAAAGCAGAGCCAGTCAGGGGCCACTGAGCGCGCCCCAGACGGGCCCCGCGCTGCCCGCAGCCCCAGGCGCAGCTCCCGCTCAGAAACGCTTCTTTCCGAACGCGGGCACAGGGGAGGCCCTCTGCTCCGCGCCGGAGCCGTTGCTGCTGTCGCCCAGGCACCGTCTGCCGGGCAGCGTTCAGAGCCCTCGCAGGCCCGGGAGACCTGGCTCTCCCTCCCCCCACCAACGGCGCGCACGGGGTTCCACGTTCCGCTCTGAGTGCGGGACGTGCCACCACCCCGCCAGTGGCCAAGCAGCTCGGGCCTGAACGCAACCCGGACGACCAGTCGCAGTCGCCCTGAGGACCCTGCGGGGGGCGCTGGCCCCGGCACGCGCTCCGGCTGCCTCCTGACAGCCTCTGGGTCTTGCGGGGCCTGTTTGATCTGGTGCAAGCACTTGGTTTCAACGGAGAGAGGAAGAGGTGAGAAAATGCCCAAGCACGGCACTGCGGCAGCTGCAGGACAACCTTGCGCTGCGCCCACAGGCGCCCCCGGAGTCCCCCGGGCCAGGCGGTGCGGGCGCACGCAGGACCTGACTCCTCCCCGGTCACCTCCACTCGCAAACGCCGCGTTCGCTCGCCGGGGCTCGAGTTTTTAGACCAGTACGCAAAATACGTACGATGAGTTTCTCTAATTCCTCTGAATAAATTTCACCAGCAACAGTGCTAGTCAAAAGCAAAAGGAAAGAAAAAAGCCAAACAACTTATATGCCTGGAACACCATGGCTACTCAGATACTTTGTTGGATGAACGACAGTAGAGCTGATTAAATCTCCTGATAAAAATAAACATTCTGTGCAGAGAGCTGCATTTAAAAGAACTATTTGTAATTATAAAAGTAAAACAATTACTGAAATAGGCACAACTTAGCATGAATACAGTTTTTTTTGGATAATAAAATTAATTCTTAAAGGTCTGAGAAAACCATTTATGCTCTGAAGATATCTCATATTTATACTTTCTCTTAAAGAGCAACAATAATGGCACTACCCTAGGAAATTCTGGATTTTGGTATTTATTACTACCATTTTTGTTCTTAATACAGAACTGTTTATTTCAAAATGGAAGTTAAGATTCACATTTTGGGAATGGAAAATATGACTTCTTAGATTTACATTTTAAATTCACATCAATTACATAAAAATATAGTAAAATCCAATAAAAACACTGATAAAGACAACTGCGTCAGGACTGGTCTGGGTTCTGGCAAGCACGTGCTGGAGGAGACCCCAGGTTCTCCGCAGCGCAGGCGGGACGTGGGGTCGGCGAGGTCGCCCTCCGAGGACCAGGGCGTGGAGCCCTCGGCGACCACACTCGCACAGGAATTGCTCCCTTCTTTCTTTATATTTTATATTAAAAAGTAAGCAAGACATCACTAAAAAGCTGACACCAAAGCCTCAGACTTACGTTGTTTCACCTGAACAGACTTTAACTGCTTTATAATCTGCAATCAAATTACTTGATCATTAATTTCTGATCTTCTTAATAACGTGCGCACTTGTATTACACATAAAAATGTCAGGTAACAGGCTTCATCCAAAAATGGGGAACGAGGACTCACTGCCGTGTTAAACAGCATCGAAAACCACCGACCTCACGCCGGCGTAGTTGTTTCTCGATCGGTGTGCGACTGTGCGCGTGAGTCATCAACATTTACGGGAAAACAGGACCGGCGGCACGCCGCACACGACGACGATGTCTACTGCCTCTCCGGGGTGACCTCGTGCCGTACCAGGCCTGAGGCTGCTCTGGTGTCAATGGGAAAAGTCGGATTAAAGGCTACAGGGTTTCTCTGCACTTACCAGCTGGCGTCACCGAATCCACCAAAATCAGTGTGCACAGGCCATCTGAGCAAACCCTAAGCACTGCAGAAAACCTGGCACCTGCTGTTAGTTTTCTGTGTGTAATCTGAGCCTAGACACCATGGGACGTGAGGATGGAATCAGAATCAGGGCAGGAAATGTTCAAAAGAACTCTAAAGTCCCTTTTCTAAAGGCTATTCCACAAGGCCGTGCACTTCTGAGGGAGACTCGGGCCCCGAGTGTGGGGAAGGGCCCCTCCTTTCCAGTGGGCAACTCCCTCTCCCCCCCAAAGGAGGCAGGGCAGGCCCGAGCCATCCACATCCAGCCTTCCCGAACCTCGTGGGACAGAGCGCGGGGAAGGGAGGCCACCGCCGCAAAACCCTGAGATGCCACCCTTCCTGCCCACTTCTGGGTTCCCGGAACGACCACCGTATGCTTGAGAGGTCCACCCACTGATGAGAGGCACAGATGTCCACCGAACACCTACTGCGCGCCGGTACAGTGTTAGCGCTCGATTTACTATTGCATCCAAACTCCTAAACCTGCAAAGAAAGAGGCGACCACGTCCGTCGCCCCGTTAGCGATCGGGCCACCGCAGCTCTCCCGGAAGGCTCTCGAGTCTGGAGGCGGCAGAACAATGCTGGTGGGAAGCCAGGCTCCTCTGGCCCACGGCCCCGCCTACACGGCCGCCGACAGAAAGTGCTGTATCAGCCCCAAAAGCCATTTTCTCCACTAAACCAAAAAGCAATGACTCACAGCTAAGTGGGAAACTGTTCTTTCCTCATTTCTGAACAAAGCTGCGCAAAGCCACAGGATAACCTCTCTCTGCCCCGCGCTCTCTGTCTGCTCTTTAAGCCTACTATGTGTGCGCGCGCACACGTACAACACACACATGTGCACAACACATACGGCCGTAAAAACTCCAGGTCTAACTCTCTTTCACTAAATAAAGGCAAAAAAGCCCGCCAGCAGATCAGACAGAAAGTGGCCGGAAGTTCTGGCGAGAGCTCCGTTTCCAGTTCCTCTCCGCCTGCTCCTCCGCCGTGCGCTTCCCGGCGCGGCGGTCCACGGAGGCGACGCTGCAAGCTCGTTTCATCTGGGCTCCAGAGTCTGGGTTTGGCAACGGCTTCTGCCGCCCATGACATTTCTGCTGTAATTATCTGCAGTGCATGTTATGTTTCCAAAGAGCACCTAAATAGCACTCATTGGTTAAGCACAGAGACGGGAAATTTGAGGCTGAAGAAGTTCAATCACAGGGCGCTGCTCTAAGGGGCTCCAGCACGCGCGCCACCCAACAGGAGGGTCCAGGCTCACGCACAGGGGCTGACAGGCCGCGGCGCGCGCTCTGCTTTCGCTCGGCCCGCGACGGCTGCTGGGTGAGAACCAGCGTTGACTACCAGCCGATACTGGGCACCCACAGGCAGAAAGCGAACTCCGACCCGCCCCCGCATCAACACGGAAATTACGCAAAACGCGTCCACATGTAAAACCTAAAGCTCTACAAGTTTCAGAAGAAAAAGTGAGAAAACCCCTGTGACCGGGGGCTGGGCAAAGGTTTCTCAGGAGGATAACGAAAACACAAAGCGTGAAGACAGAGCTGGTCAGCGGGACTTCACCGATGACGCCAACCTCTAGAGGCCCTTCGAAAGCCACCGAGGAGGACGCGGAGAAGACAAGCAACGGAGTGGAGGAGACACGTCCGGATCACGGGCCTGACAAAGGACTTGGGCCCGGCACGCAGGAAGAACTGCCCGCTCAGCTGCAAGGAAAGCACTCGGTCCGAGCGGAAGCCTGTGCGGGCCGACGGGGCGACGACGGCCAACAGGCCCGTGAAAGGGGGGTCGAGGTCGCCGGCCGACCACATGTGGACCGAAGCCCCGGGGCAGCGCCACACGCCTCTTAGGAAGGCAGGGCCGGGCACGACCGGCCGCGGCAGGCGCCGGGGAGGACACGGGGCCCGGGCCCGCTCGCCGCTGGCGGGGGCGCCACGCGGCGCAGCCTCTTTGGAAAGCAGGGCGCCAGCGGCTGGAAATGCCAAGCGCACACCTGCGTGCGACCGAGCCCTGCGCTGCGCGCACGGACACGTACGGACACCAGAGGAGCGAGAGCACAGGGCCCCCCAACGCCCCGCCCGCAGCGCTCGCCCTGGCCCAGGGTGGCGGGGGCGCGCCCCGCGAGGAGGGCCGCACCGCCGAGGCGGCCCGGCGTGGGTGAGGCTCCCAGCCTGCGAGAGGAAAAAACCACACCCTGGAGGACCCCTTGGTACGCAACTGTGTTTTAAAATGCGAACCATTTCCCGGGACAGGACGCCGACCAGCAGTCACCAGGTCACGGGAGAGCACTGGGACAGACGGGCCAGCGGGTCGCCGGGGCCACGGTGACGCCTTCGCAGACCGGAACGGACAGGTCGAAACCTATCGCGTGCACCTTCAAGTGTGTGTGGTTCCTCGCACGTCAGTTACACCTGCGTTGACGCTGTTTGAAAAACACCAACCCGCCCGGGAAAACGGTACGGAGGTTCCTCGGAAACTCACGACTGGGCCCCCCCATGAACGAGCAGCCCCACTTCCGGGGATACGCGAGAAGGAAACGAAACCGCTGTCTCGAACCACGTTTTCAAAACGGCGACCGATCTCCCGCGGGAACTGCGCCGTGAACGTCTGACAGCAGCTGCAAGGCAGGCTCCCGCTCAGCAGAACAGGGCCTCCGAGTTTCTTCCAGACGTCAGCGGAGCCAGGAGAGAGACACCTGGACGACCTAAGCCAAGCGACGGAGGCCTGTGTGTCCTGCAGGCACACTTCGGTTTCGGTTTCAGGGTCTACATTATTCGCCGTACGGGCTGTGGGTGGCTTACCAGTTCACGCAGACGGGCTTCCTTGAGTCCCGTCCGTGACAGCGTCAGCGTCACGCAGGGGATGACGCGCTGCCCACCGAGGGCACCACGCACGTCACAGGAGGGCCTCGGCCCGGCGCCCCGTCCGCTCGGCGCCCGCCCTGACACGCGCGTCCCTGCCCACACGGCAGTCTCACGGGGCCCGCGGCCCCGGGCAGAGGGGCCCTGGCCGTCGTGAGTCGCGCCTGCGCTCCCTGTCCTTCCGCGACTGGCTCCTGGGGTTTCCACGAGACGGCGAGGGCCCCGGAAAAACGCTTGGGACACCTGTCCGCCGCCATCCTGCGGTCACGGGGCGGGGGAACGCGGGGCCCGGGGCGGGGCCGGTGCCGGAGGGGGGTCCCTGCCCCCAGGGAGCGCCAGGCCCCGCCGGGGAGACAGACGCGAGGCGAGACTCCGAGATGACTGGTCCGACGGTCACCGCCCCCAACCGGAGCCCACCGGCCCATCGCGCACCCGGGGCTGCTGTTAGGCCCACCGGAGGCCCTGCAGCGAGCTGCCCTGATGCCTCGGCGCGGACACGCCCCCTCTCTGAACGCCGGCTGCAGGGCGGCGGCGGCGTCAAGGAAGCGGAGCCCAGAGCGGGCACGCCGCCACGGCCGGGCAGGGCAGGAAGTGACCCAGTGCTTCGGGCCTTCGCCCAGAGCCAGATCGTGAGCCAGCCGCTTTGCCCAGCGGCCAGCGCTGCTGCCCCCTTAATCAGGCTCCGGCACAGCGACGGAAAGCTCGCCCGGTCGGCCCGGTCTCACCGGCTGCCCTGCTGGGTGTCCGCCTCTACGGGAGAACCGCCCCAAGGCCATCTACAAATGAATTACATGAGAACCAGTTCTGCTGACTTGTGTTTTTAAAACGCTTTGCCATTGTTAAAAACCAGCTCCTTACGTAAGACTTACAAGACTTTTGATGTTCTAAGCAGTATTGTAAATATTATTTTTTTAATCTGCTTTTAATCCCATATTCTTTTATTTTCTTATAAAAGTCCTGCTGCAAATAAACACACAAAAATGGCTCTCACCTTTCTCCCTGCTCTGCTCTAAGCAGAAAACAGTCCAGACGAGGAATGCACACAGACTTGTCTCTTCGCCTGTGAAACGCATGCCGCACCCCTCTCCTCCGCGCACCCCCCCCGCCCCCCGCGTGGGAGGAACCCTCGATGGTCTCTGCTCACCCGGCACCTCACCTCCGCATCTCTCCGCGCCTTGGACACGCACGTGGGTCCCCTCGCTGCCAGACCTGCCCCCCCTCCCCGCTCCCCCGCTCCCTGCACACCCTGTCCGAACTGCCCTGGCTGCTCGGCCATCGCGGTGGTCGCAGGCCACCGCTGACTTCCAGGATGACCCGCCGAACGGGGCGCCTCCTCTCTCACTCTCGGCGCGCTCTGTGACCTCGATGCTGCTGACCGCCACGTTCTACGATAAACGAGTCTTTTCCTCCTCATTCCCACCTCCTCCTCCATCCCCATCGCTTGCTCCGGTTCCCTGCTGGTGCTTCTCCCTCCCACACCACTGCTTTAAGGTGCATGGGGCTGGATTTCCACAGGGCTTTGTCTTCGGTCTTGACCTCTTTGGGAAACGAACCTAAAGCAACCCCAAGTGTGCTGTGAACAGACAGATCAACGGGCATGAAATCCTAGGTTAACTTCTCGGACAGGTAAGACGTTTGGGCGGAAGAGCTCCGTAAGGGCCCCGGAGGGAAGTAGAGAAGCACAGACCCTGGAGCCAAACTGCCACTGGCAAGCCGGTCACAGTGGACGAGTGAGTCAGCCCCTCTGTGAGTCCACGGCCCGTCCACGGAGCGAGGACCTGGGCTGCACCTGCCTCCCAGGGGCGCTCCGAGGGTCACAGGCTGGCCGGCCCACTGCAAGCACTATTGAAGTGACCATTGAGGTGACTTCCAGAGGGGACTTCTGGCCTAGATGGAGGCATAGGTGGACACACTGTGCCTCCTCCCACAACCAAAATTTAAGGACAAAAAGATTTATAAACAAGAAAACAACCAGAACTGACAGAAAACTGAATTGTACGGAAGTCTGACAACCATTCACCCAGACCGGTAAGAGGGGCGGAGT
The DNA here is from genome assembly GCA_039655065.1 of Glossophaga mutica. Taxonomy (NCBI): domain Eukaryota; kingdom Metazoa; phylum Chordata; class Mammalia; order Chiroptera; family Phyllostomidae; genus Glossophaga; species Glossophaga mutica. Next base: position 53,669,505 of record CM077316.1, read on the forward strand.
TGCGGCAGGAAAAAGCAGAGGTTGATGGACCGGGCGCGCAGGAGCCCCAGGCGTCAGGCAGCCGCTAGCAGACCCCAGGCACACAGGCGGTGGCTGGCGGATCCTGGGTGCGGAGTGGCAACAGGCAGACCCAGTGAGGCTGTACAAGGTGGCTGGCTGACCAGGCGGTCCCACATTTCTACGCAGATAATCCAGGCCAAAACGGGGAACGAAACAGACCTTGCAACCCAGGGCCCCAGCGCCAGGAAATAAAACCTGAAAACGCCGACTGAAAACACTCATGGCGGTTGAGGTGCCAGGAGAAACTCCCAGCCTCACAGGAGAGTTCGATGGAGCGACCCACAGGATCCCAGAACGCACACAAGCCCACCCACATGGAAATCAGCACCAGAAGGGCCCAATTTGCTTGTGGGAAGCGGCGGAAGGGACTGAAATCCAACAGAGAGCAGAGCAAGCGCCATTGTTCACTCTTGGACCCCTGCCCCACATACAGTGTCACAACCCAGTGACTGGTTTGCCCCGCCCTGGTGAACACCTAAGGCTCTACCCCTCACTATGTAATAGGTGCAACCAGACCAAAAACAAACAAACAAAAAACAAAAAAACAAAAATGGCTCAAACGGGAAAACAGATCAAAGCCCCAGAGCCAATTCATCTAAGCGACCAAGAGATAGCCAGCCTATCAGATGCACAGTTCAAAGCACTGGTCATCAGGATGCTCACAAAACTGGTTGATTTTGGTCGCAAATTAGATGAACAAATGAAGGCTACAATAAGTGAAATGAAGGAAAACGCATGGGGAACCAATAGTGATGGGAGGAAAACTGGGACTCAAATCAATGGAGTGGACCAGAAGGAAGAAACAAACAACCAAACAGAAAACAAGGAAGAAACAAGAGTTCAAAAAAATGAGGAGAGGTTTAGGAACCTCCAGGACATCTTTAAACGTCCCAACATCTGAATTATAGGGGTCCCAGAAGGGGAAGAGGAAGAGCAACAAGTGGAAAACTTATTTGAACAAATAATAAAGAAGAACGTCCCCAATCTGGCAAAGGAAATAGACTTCCAGGAAGTCCAGGAAGCTCAGAGTCCCAAAGAAGTTGGACCCAAGGAGGAACACACCAAGGCACATCATAACTACATTAGCCAAGATTCAAGTAAAGGAGAGAATCTTAGAAGCAGCAAGGGAGAAGGGGACAGTCCCCTACAAAGGAGTTCCCATCAGACTGTCAGCTGATTTCTCAAAAGAGACCTTACAGGCAAGAAGGGGCTGGAAAGAAATATTTGAAATCTTGAAAGGCAGGGACCTATATCCAAAATTGCTCTATCCAGCAAAGCTGTCATTTAGAATGGAAGGACAGATAAAGTGCTTCTCAGATAAGGTCAAGTTCAAGGAGTTCATCATCACCAAGCCCTTATTCTGTGAAATGTTAAAGAGACTTATCTAATAAAAAGAAGATAAAGAATAGGACAGTGAAAAGACAGCAAACTCACAGCTATTAAGAACCACACCTAAAACAAAAGCGAACTAAGCAAACAACTAGAACAGGAACAGAAACACAGAAATGGAGATCTCATGGAGGGTTAGTAACGGGAGTGGGAGGAGGCGGGGGGGAAGGTACAGAGAATAAGTAGCATAGACGGTGGGTAGAAAATAGACGGGGGGAGGGCAAGAATAGTGTGGGAAATGTAGAAGCTAAAGAACTTATGACACATGGACATGAACTAAAGGGGGGAATGTGAGTGGGAGAGGGGTGTGCAGGGTGGAGGGGAATGATGGGGGAGAAATGGGACAACTGTAATAGCATAATCAGTAAAATGTATTTTAAAAAAGAAAAAGAAAAAAGAAGTGACCATTGAATCCCGAGACCATCAGCTACTACAAAGTCCAACTCACTGATTTATGGGCCCACCTTGCAACCTGACAGTTTGCTGTTCTGCTGTCTCTCAAAACCGTTAACGCGCACTGACTCCAGCAGACTGAGTCACTGCAGCAGACCAGAGAGCTCTAGCGTGGCCTTCCGTCACGCTCGTGCACGCACAGAGAAGACCACCACGGCCGCCCGGAGCTGGACGGGAAGTGCCATCTCGGCAACGTCACCGTTTTCCAGGTGAGGGCCCTCGGACGGAGGGACGGCGACCTGCCCGCAGTCACAGGGCGCAGGGCGAGGGCGGGGTCAGGGCCAGAGAGCAGGCCTCGAAGGTCTGCACAGAGGAGCAGTCCGCAGACCGTCTCCCCACGCCCCCGTGGGGTGCAGCGGCGCGCTCGCCGAGGACGCGGTTCCGGGTCCAGGAAAGGCCTCCTCCCGCGCTGGGAGATCCTGACGCGTGACGGGGACTCTGGGCACCGCCCCCGTCGTCGGGGGACTTGCCGTCCATCAGGCACGACTCTGCTCTGCAGCTGCGCGCCCACTGCCACCACCGCAGAGGGCGCACCATTGGGACTCTGCGTCGTTATTCAAGTTACAGGAGTCGTTTCAAATACCCACCGAGGGAAACCGCCCTCTGTGTGTCTGCGACCCCTGGTGACCCCGGTGCCCTTGTGCGTCCCAGGGCACAGGAAGTTCGGGTAAGGGGCACGAATAAACGCAGCGGAGCGCCCGCGCCCACCGGCCCCGAGCCCGCCGTCTGCAGCGGTGCGCGCCGGGCCTCGGAAGCAACTGACTGGAGCGCACGGACGCCCCCGGACGCCCGCGGCCTGCAGGGGGTGCTGAAGAGCAATTACAGCAGGAGGGCCGCCCGCCAGGGCGCGGAAACGAGAGCTCGGACGCCCTGCCGCCGTCCTGGTCCTGAGACCCCTGAGACGCCACGCCCCTCGGGAGCTGCCTGCGGGTCCTGCGCGCCCGGGGCAGCCTGCACACAAGTGCGGCTACAGGGGCTACGGACGACCGAGTGTCAAACACACAAGCAGTCAGAGTTCGCGACGAACAGTCCAACCACGGACGCTTTTTCTGTTACCAGCAGTCTGTCACCGAGCCGAGGAACCGAGGACCAAACCCCCAAACCTCGGCAGGGACTCGCACCGAACGAGGGGCTCAGGTCCCGCCCTTCTCATCTCGGGGGCCTGGCACGCCGCGCAGAACCCGCGCTCAAGGCAGTGCCGCACGCACGCACGCGGCCAGTCTTCACGGTGAGAGGTTCCGCAGCACCGATGGTTCAAGAGGTGGCCGTCTTGGCTAAACTCCTTCATTTTAAGAAACAGCGAAGATATTTTTTTCCTGCTGGTTTTAGACACTCTCAAAGCCTGTTAACCCTACGCCCTGCACTGAGACCTGAAGCCACACCGTCGTCTTCCCGGCCACTACGCTGCTCTTCACCGTGGCGACGCGCTAACCTAACCAAGGGCCTGACCGACAAACTGTCCCGCAAGCACCCTGGGCGCCCGGAGTGGCGAGGACACTTTGCGGGCGTCTTGGAGGAGACTGGCTCTGGTCACAGCCCTCCGACGGCCACCACAGCCCGTGAGGACAGGCGCCGCCCGCTTCTGCCGTGGACCGCGTGTGTCCCCCGCAGGCCGCCTCACCGCTCCTGGCCTCGTCTTTGGTCTGTGCCAGCGGCGGGGACACTTGCTTCGTTACGTCTGCGACACTGACGGGGGAGGCAGGAGGGGAGGCCTGCGAGCTATGCTGGGCGCCACACGGCAGAGGGCGTTGGCGTCTGAATGCCACCGACTTGAGACAGTGGAGGGACGGGGCGTCGCCGACCTCAGCAGGAAGGCCACAGTGGCTACGCAGACCGCGCTGCTCTAGTCTGGATACCTGAGTTAGACCTGAAGGAGCGTGAACTTGGAAGTAAGCTAAAAATTAACTAAGGCTGTCAGAGGGGAGGGCTGCTGGGGGGCTGGGCGGAACAGGCGAAGGGATTAAGGAACGGAAAACCTCACAGACACAGACGACAGGAGGTGAGACCGGAGGGGAAGGGGCAGGGGGAGGGGGAAGCGGGCGAAGGGGGTGGATGGTGACGGAAGGAGACCCGACTCGGGGTGCTGAACACAGCACGACACACAGACGATGACTCACAGAACTGCACCCCGGAAACCTATATAATTTTATTAACCAGCGTCACCCTGATAAAGCCAATAAAAATTTCATAAGTAATACTCAAACTCACAAGGCAGAAAGGAAGTGCACATCGATCGAAGTACCAATCTGGTAGCATTTTTCACCTATCGAACTGGTAAGTCTTTTTATCGTAACACCTGCAGTTTGTGGATTTAAGTAAAATGGATAGTTTCCTAAGCAAAACTGATACGTGAGGGACGATATTAAAATACATATCAAAAACCAAAAAAAATAATAATAATTAGAAAAAGGCCTTCTGAAAGAAGGTTTTTTAGAAGTCTCTCCTCTGAGTAAGACTGTCTCTTTAAAGCACGTGTCTTTCCAAAGTCACATAGTCACATTTCTTCTCCAGCTAAAGGGCCGGGGAAGCGCAGAGAAGAAAACGGCCGAGCCCCAAAGCCCACGTGCCGGCCCCCGTCACGAAGTCCCCAAACAGGAGGACCCGCGTCCCTTTCGAAGGGGACTATGAACTTCCTGCCTGTGATTAGGGAGGACCCTCCTCTGGCCTCTGAAGACGGCACATAAAATTGTGTGTGCTAATCAATTTCCAAGAAATAAATAACGCACGTCACGGAAACGCAGCATCCTCCGAGGCATGTGTTCACGCTCCATCTAGGCTTCAGTCAGAAAGCCCCACTGCTGTCCTGCAACATTCCTTTGGGCGGCCGTGCGTGGGAACAGACTTCCCGAACCAGTAACGTCACCGCCAACCTTTCTGCGCCAAGCAGAGCCTTCCCTACTCTTTGTCCCAAGGCCCAAGTCCCCAGTCCCTGCTGCCTGGATGCGTACAGGTGCTAGACACCGTCCCTTCTCCAGAAAAAGCAAGCAGTGAGGTCTAACAACAATCCACTCGAGTGTTTCTGCCAAAGGTTAAAAACCGAGGCTGCAAGCACCTCGTGGCTACAGGAATCGACTGTATGAGGGGGAACCCCCCAAAATCTGGAATTATCTTCTGGAGGTGGGCCGCCTGTTGTGCAGGTTTCCCCCTCTAGGTGAGTGTTCTAGAAACACATCTGTATCAGTACACCAACTGGTGGTGTTGTGAGAGGCTGCACTCGGCTCCAGGGAGTGTTTCGGAAGGCTCCTTCACCGCGTCGGCCCATTTCTTGATGGGTGGTTTACAAGCACAGCTGCCCACAACGTGCTGAGGGTTTACAGTTTTTGACCACGAACGGCAAGACCCCTGTGCCCGGCCCTCCCTAGTCACCCGATCTCACCCCAGGTAGCTTCTGCTTCCCTGGATGAAGGAAGTCCTCTAAGGGAAACATTTTGCCACAGCGGACGAGGTGAAACAAAAAACAGCAGAGGCACTAAAAGGCATCAAAATCAACACGTTCAAAATCTGCTTTGAGCAGTGGAAAAAGGTCCTGACAGGTGTCTTTCATCACCTGTGCAGGTGACTAAGTTTAAACGTGGAAGAAGAAATACAGTTTTCTAGTAAATAAATCCCGTTACGGGGGTGCCCCCCCCGCCGGCACATTTCACCCGGGCAACGTCTCCGGTGGCGAAGCTTCAACCCGGAGACAAGAACGAGCTGACGCGTCCCTGGCTCACCCCTCTGACGAAAACGCCTGCTGGACCTCAGCACTGCTGAGGCCACTGCCGGCATCGGTCACCCGTCACACAAGCCCAAGTTTCTTTAAACCACACAGACGTCAGCGACTCGTCTCAGAGAAGCCACCTGAGCGGTTCCGAGAAGCTGGCTCGGGCCGGGGCACGGAAAGCAGGTGGCACTTGCTGCTCGAACGAGGCTCACGCGGTCGGGGGGAGCACGCGCCCTTCAGATCGAACGGTCGGGGGGCCCATCTGAGAGCGTTAACGTGCGGCCCCCAGCCTTGCCTCCCAGGTGAGAGGCCCTGGGCTCCGAGCGAGCGGCCGGGCCCGGGGCTCTCCGGGCAGCTCCCCCGAGGGGATCGCCACACGCACCCGCAGAGGCCCTGCTGTGGGGGCTGCGGGTGAGCCACAGGGGAGCGACCGCAGCGCCACCCCAGGGCTGCCACGGAGCTGGAGTGAGAGCACGGAGGCCGCAAGCACCAGGAGACCACGGGCACTTCCCGGGCGTCTTCAGTTACAGGAGGACCCTAACCCCAAGGCTGCCCTCAGGACCCGTGCGCACGGTACCGGTAACGAAGCCTTTGCAAGACACCAGGAAGGCGCACGGTGCCCAGGCAAGGCCCTCCGCCTGGAAGACACAAGGTGCCAGGGAGCGGGGAACGCGTCTCCGAGGCCGGCCCCCGGCCCCCGGGCAGGCCCTCGTGGTGCGGCGTGCCGCGTGTGTCTGAAGCAGGTCCCCTTCCTCTGCACTCAGCCGCGGCGGCCCACAGGGCGGCTGCCCCTGCTGCTGGTGTGGCTCCGCCCAGGGCCCCGCATGGGGGGGTGCAGGGGTGGAGACCCTGAGGTGCCATCACTAGGGCCCTCCGCTGTCCCAGCAGGTGTCACTGAGAACTGCAAACGCAGGGCACGCTGGGTGTCCTCGCCTCCGGCCCCAGAGCTGTGGGCTCCCCGGCGCTCACACCGCAGGGAGGGAACCGAGGGTCTCGGAGCTGCAGTGGTGACGGGGAGCCGGGAGGGCACCCTCTGCTCTGCTGTCGGAACACGCTCATTCACAACCACAGCCCTGTACGTTCTTCTAGAGAAAGACCGACCTCAGGTACAGACCACCGAGGAATTCCAGCTCCTCGCTTGTTCCTGGTTTAACGCACCGCGCAGGCATCTGCACAGGGCAACCCCACGAAGAGGGCGTCTCCCTCCTGGAGGAAAGACAGACGGCACGCGCAGCCGTGTATTCCGTCTGGTCACCACGCGTGACATTCGAAAGCGCTCGTGCGGATGCTGACTCTGCGCGAGCCGGGACTTCTAGCGCCTTCTGCACCCCCAGGCGTCGATGGCGCTGACGGACAGAGCAGGGAGCGGAATCTCGGGACCGCAGAGCAGACGTCCCACGGCTCACCCGACACCTGCCCGGCGACGGCGACATCTCACGGACTGACGGCCACCCCCGCTTTGTTGTCACTTCTCCTCCGGCAGCACGCACGCAGGACGGCCACGTGGGCACAGGGATGACAGAGACGTCACAAGGAGTCGACGTCCTGTCAGCGCAGAGCCCCTGCCTGGCGCCAGGCCCGTGTGCGCCCTCACGGCGGCCGCCGGCCCCTCTCGCCCCACAGCCCCGTCCGTGCCAGCCATCCCCCGGCGCTCTGCCCAGTGCAGGGACGGCAGAGACTCTCCGAAAGGCGTCCTTTCTCCTCTCCAAAGACACTTACCCTCCGAAACGACACGACGTAAAACGTGTCTCCCCTCCTGCGGATGGCGTCGAAAAAGTCCTGGTAGCTCCTGGGGGAGGCGTGGTACACCTGGAGCGCGTTCCCCGCCTTCCTGCCGGGTGAGAAGAAGGCAGTGTTCACACACCACGGAGTGTCACGTGCCCTCAGGGACACTGCCACTCTAAGCCAGGCCTGAGTTGTGAGAATCTCATCCGAAATGTTAGGAGCATCTCAGCAGTTTTATAATAACGTTTTGCAAAGCCCAAGGTCGGGGGATTCGTGAGAGTCCATCAGCTGAGCTACAACTCCCTTTCTGAATCGAGACTCCGACGCCCCTGACAGCCACGTGCGTTGTGAAGATCACGGAAGGGCCACGGCCGGCACGACTGCCCGCTCCTGGCAGCAAGAGCGAAGTCCTCCGAGGCCCTGCCCCACCCCGCCTCTAAGGCTGTGGGGGTGGAAAGAGCTCGGGATTCAGAACGCAGCAGCCTGGCTCTGAATTCCTGTCCTCGTCCCCAAGGGCATCCGCGGGGAGACCCCGTCAGCGCAACCCCAGGGTTCAGGGTGAGACGGGACAGGAAGCACCCACGGGGCCCGTCCCACAGGCCTCTCTGGGCAACTGCTGGTCAGACGTGGGAAGTGCCACAGTGGCGCCAAGAGAGGGACCTCGAACCACAGCACCCGCAGAGTCACCCGAGTGACCGTGATGTCGACACAGGTCTCCGCTGCTCCGCACAGTAAGCCAACACCACGGGTTAAAGGAGACATGAAGAAAGAATGCTTCTTCTTTGCGAAAACAGCTTACTTTTTCCTCTGACACTACGCTCTTTCACGGTTTCCAAGAACCTTTAGTTTTTCCATTTCTATTAACTTAAGAGGAGAAAGAGCAGCACGAGGAAAGTCTACGTGAGCCATGAGAGCGCCCTCTGAAATCACGCGTGTGCTCCCAGGGCCATGCCTGACAGTGAACTTGAACACACAGCTCGAGTTCCGTCCGTTCTCCGTGGGAAGAGTGGGCTGAGGTCCCTGCAAGCTCCTGGCTGCTGCGTCTCCATCAACAGCCAGCGTGCAGCTTGTTTTCCTGAGATACCTCCTGGAACGTGGGTGTGTTGCTCACGGCCACAGACCCCGTAGCGACCCTGACACGCAGCCCGGCTTCCTGCGAGGGGGACCCCCACCCTCCGGCACATGCAGACCGGGGCAGTCGCCAACAAAAAGCACAGAAGTACGAAGACCATGGCGCTGCCACACCTGCAGAGGACACCTGCACCAGGAGGCAGGGTGCGGCCCTGCTGCACCTGCCCTGGCGCTGGGCCGCATGCGGGCAAGCGAGCACGAAGGCGCTCTGAGTGCTGAACTGGGCTACCAGTACGTCCCCACAAGCCGGTGGATTCCCGCACACAGAGCCCGAGGGCAGCGAGGACGCCCCCCGCCCCGGTCCGCGTGCCCGCCCGCTCACCTGTCGCTGGTGGTCTCCGTGTACTGGACGGCCAGGAGCTGCGAAGGCGGGCCCTGCTGCAGCGCCCCCTGGAAGGAAACGAGCCGCAGGTGAGAGCGCGTGTAGGCCTCCCCCCACCGACCCTCCGCGTTCGCAGTCACCGAGCGCTCACCGCAGCGGCCGTGCGGCCCTTCTCCCCGAACAGCGTGACGCACTGAGTTCGCACAGCGCGGCACCAGCTCAGGGACCGAGCTCCTCGGGCCGCAGTCTTGGCGGGGAGGTGTCTCAGAGAGACCAAGGCATCTAAGACACTGCCCATCGAGTTTCTGGTTCAAGATCCCCGAAGCTCAGTTCAGGTACTGCAAGTTTTAAGGCCAACTCGTCCAAGTATTATTGAAAAGGTAACACTTCACGCTTGCCTAAAACAATTATCTTCCCGGTGACAAGTTCCTGAAGTGTGGCAAGTCCATCGTGAGGCCAGACCCTGCTGTTTGCTGAGCGGGCACAAAAACCTTCACGCCTAACCCCCCTGGGGACAACGCCGTCATCAAGGAGAGCTCACCAAAGCCAGCAAGACGCGGACCCCGGACTCAGAAAACACCAGGCTGTGAAACACTGACTGACAGCAACGGCAGGCAAAGAGAAGTTGGAGATGCCGTTTGCCAGCCCGGAGTGCGCACCCCTTAACGCAGAAACCCGAGAAACTAGCCATGAGCTTGGGCATCGGTAGCTACAGGGATTTAGCAAAGGTCGCGGTCAGCGGAAACGTGAGGCGGACACGAACGTGGAAGCCCACGCAGGCCTTGGACGCCGCCCTCAGCGCCCACTCAGCCACTCAGACCCTGAGTGCGCCTCCGCGCTCGCCCACGGGGTCAGCCGGCTCCGGGCGGGCCGGACCAGGCCACCCTCGGCACTGTGCCCGGGTCCGCACCTCAGAGGAGGGACAGGCACCTGACGAGGGACGCGGGGACAACGCCCGGTGCCTTGTGGCGAACGACACCCAGCTCCGGGTCCACCCAAGAGCCGGCGTCCCCTGCAGGGCCCCCCGAGTCCGAGGACACGCCCCACAGCTGGGGCGGGCTTCCCTCCCTTCCTGCCCTCGGCTTCGACACCCTCTTCCTGAGAGGCCCTAAGAACAAAGAACGTAAGCGGGACTGTCGATCGCGCCGTGGGCGCCGACACACCTGACGTGGACGTCGTGGAAGCGAGTGTGCGGAAGAGAGCGGGAGACGGCCGGGGGCCGTGCAAGGCATCCCAGGGCGCGCGGTCCAACCCCGGGCAGGGGGCAGGGGGCAGGGGGCGGGGGGCAGGGGGCAGGGGGCGGGGGGCGGGGGGCAGGGGGCGGGGGGCAGGGGGCGGGGGGCAGGGGGCAGGGGGCAGGGGGCAGGGGGCAGGGGCGCCGCAGGAAGCCGTCGGAGGCGGCTGAGGGTCAGACTCCCCAAATCTTCCAGGGTCAGGGCACCCCCGCCAGGGGCAGCCTTCGCGCGGAGACAGCGACGCTCCGCCGAGCTGGCAGGCGCACGCAGACGCACCCGGAGGACGTGGGCTTGGCGCCGACGGTCCGTCGTCCTTCTCGACTTGGTCCTTTCCGCCTCGTGTCTGTGCACCCACCATCGAAGCTCGTGGTTCAACCTAAGAAACAGCTCCGATGAGATGCACGTCGGTCGCACAGAAGGAAAGATCAGAGACAAATTTAGCCCCACTCCATGGGTTCCAAAGAGCATTCCAAGTGCCTGAGGGCTCAGCGCGGCCCTCGTCTGGGAAAAGCGAAGACGCGGCTAAGCGGCTGTCCGTAAGGCGTCACCGTCGCCTGGGGGCCCCTCAACCTCGAGGGCAAAGTGCAGAGACAACCGCAGCGGAGCACCTGCCAGGCAGGAACACGGGACGCAAGGGCGTTTCCGCGGAAACGTGTCTGCGGCTTCTGCCCCGGGCCACCTGCTCGCCTCCAGACGGGCAGGGGAGATGGCCGCAGGATGTCCGGCCACGACGGGCGCGTCACGACCTTCGAAAAGCGCCCGTTTTTGTGGGAAGGGAAAGAGCGACTCAAACGCTCGGGAGGAAAAAGAAATTTCAAGGCACCATAATCCAAGTTTTCCAATTTTCCAACCAGAAATTTTAAAAGCCAAGCTCTACTAAGATGTCCCTTCATCTTCCTTACTTTCCGGAGCAGCTGCGAAGCCGCTGTAACTATGTCTACTCAACTGTCGTTGCTACTAGTCACAAAATACCGAGTGGTTTCTGCGGTTCGAGGATGGGGTCCAAAATCACGGGAAAAATGCCAAGGAGCAGCAGGCGAGAGGCGGCGCGCCTGTGGGAAGCGTCTCCCTGGCACCGCTGCGTCGCCGCCCGCCCGCCCGCCCGAACTTTGACATCAGCATCCCTCCGCACCCCCCTCCCAGGAACGGACGCACCGTGTCCCGAGGGCGGACGGGGTGCAGGACGAGGGGCGACTTCGTCCCTCGGCACCCGCCCCTCCCGGCCCGCTTGGCGACACCAACCTGAGGGACTCCGTGGTGTTGATCAGGGGCCGGCACGGAGGGGGCGGCAGGTACAGCACGGGCTCCTCGCTCAGCACCATCAGGGCTTTGTCGTCTGAGACAGCGTGGTCGTACCTGAAACAGACGCGCACACACCTGTCCCCGTGCACCCCGAGTTCCCGAGGACTTGGCTGTGCAAAGGCCAGCGCCCGCACTCCCCTTTCACAGCCACGGAAGCGTCACAGAGAGGACGCACCGTAAGACCGAAGCCCGCGCACAGACCGCAGAGCACGCACGTCGCGTCCTGACTTCCCACAGAGACCGCGGTCCCCCGGCTCTGCCGACCGAGCAGGCGCCTCACGCCAGAGGCGAGGAGACGAGGACAACACAGGGCTCGCGGCCTCGGCGAGCCCCAGGCCCGCGGGGCGCTGCTGGCGCAGGGACACCGAGGAAGCCCCACGGACGGGAAGGACGGCTGCCGGTGGCCGGGACTAAGACCCTGTGGTCACCAGAGCGGCGCGACGGCAGGACCGAACAGTCTCCTTTGAACCGCAGGTGTGGCGGGGAGGGGCCGGAAGGCAGGGGCGCGAGGGCCGCAGAGCTGAGCGAAGACCCGGGACGCCCGCAGGAGTGCGGGTCCCTGCCGCGAGGGGGGGGGGGGCGCCCCCGGTCCGGGGGGCGTGGCAGGAGGCCGACCCCCACGCTGGAAGTGAGGACCGGCCGGGGGCGTGACTGCCGGGCGGTCCCCTCGGTCTGCCACCCGGCCCCTCCTCGCCAGGACACCAGGGACCCGCCCTGAATTTCTCTGTGGGGGGTGCTCCGGATTCGGAGAATCGGGTGTCTAAAATCGGGACGGCGCGCCAGGCACAGCGCCGGGTGCTGGGGATCCGTCGGGGGCCGGGAGAAACGAAGTCTCTCTCCGCAGACGTCCGTGTGGAAGACGGACCGGAACAAGAAGAACACACCAGAAAACCCCGACCTGGGGTGGGGGCCGAGACAGAGGCGACCGGCGGTGGCAGCACCGAGGACAGCGGACAGGGTGGGAGAGGGGGCAGGGTCCGGGCGGAGGCCGGCGCCCGAGAGCAGCCTCGGCAGGAGCAGGAGCCTGCGTCTGCGGACAGCAAGGCGGGTGGTGGGCGGGACTTAACGGAGGCCACTCCGCGGCCGAGAGCCTCAAGCAGGTGCCCCCCGCAGCACCTTCTGACAAGGAACTGGGGACGTAATGAGACCCCACTGGAGGGGTTTCTTTTGGTGCCAAAGCGGGCTCCATGGGGGCACAGGGGGCTGGGAGGCCGGTCAGGGCGGAGCCGGGGTGAGCCAGGGGAGGGCGGGGACAGACGGCCCAAGGGGGCAGCGTCCAGGTCACTTCTGGAAACAGTGTCAACAGCCCTCGCTGGAAGGGGGGAGTCGGGACTCTGCTGCAGGCACGGCTGCGGCGGGGCGGGGACAGGGACGAGGCCCGCCCTGCGCCAAGCGTCCACTCTGCCACGCTGAGACGGGGAAGCTGCGGACACTCCGGCACACCCGAGCCTGAGATGCAGAAGTGGGGGCGGGAAGTGAGCGTGAGGCGTCGGACGGACAGACACGGCGGTGCGCTGAGCTGTGGCGGAAGCCCCCAGGCAGGAAGGGCACCAGAGCGCCAGCTCCAGACCTGGGGTGCAGGCCGAGCGGGTGCCCGCGGGAGGCGGCAAAGGCAGAGAGTTTCCAGGGAGGGTGGACCATGGCCAGGTGCAAGGGCAGAGCGAGGGAGACGAAGACCGGTTTCCACGGGTTCGTCAACGCTGACACCACCGCCCCCCATGCACAAAAATCACCTGCTGGGGGGAACAGTGACCGAAGGGAGGAGGCCGCACGTGCGCCCCACCCCCCTAAGGGACGCGAGTCCCACACGGGAGACGTGTCGGGGGCAGAGCGGACGGTCTGCACAGGTCGCGGCTGCGCGCACGGACGGCGATGGGCCCGAAAGTCGGCGCCGAGGTGGAAGGAAAGGTTCTGTGCGCCAGGAAAGGCCGCCTGCCACCCCGGAACCTGAGAACCACGGCCGGCCCCCGCGGGCTACTTCGGAAACCAGGTCTGCACGCCGCCAGCACACGGATGCTGACCGACGCCCACCAGGCAGGCCCCGAAGTGCTTCTGAAAATGCGTTTCTGACCTCTGATTCTATGTCCATGTGACAGAGTCCAGTAACGACTTCTGCACATCTGTGCTGACTGGCTTTGTTCTATCAGCCAAAAATATTCTTCGGAAAAGAAAGAAAAATCTGACAGAGGCAAGACCAGGGAAGAGGCCAGGCGGAGCCGAGGGGAGAGAAGGGGCCCCTCGGCCAGCATACGTCCGGACAGTCGGGCCCGCAGGCCACACGGGTCGGGACCTGAGCAAACCCACCAGCACAGCCCAGGGCCACACTGGAGGGAACTGCGGGGCGCAGGCTGGGCTGGCCGGCGCCACGTGGGGCTGACCATCCCTTCTTGTTTGTGGACAGTCCTGACCGGAGCCCAGCGGCCAGCCGAAGTGATGACTCGCACCACCTTGGGTTCTCGAAAGTGTCCCAGTGTGGGTGACAAGACTCACGGTCCTCTGACTCTGTGCCACGCAGTTTGGAGACCAAAGCAGATGCAGTTAACTATGAAATGGCGATAAATACAGTACTTATCGTAAATTACAGGACGGGAACCTACTTCTTAATTTGAACCAGGTCTCATAGCTCTCCTAGAAAATGAAACATAATATAAGCTGCATTAAAAGAATTAATGCAAGCCCTGGCTGGTGTAGCTCAGGGGATTGAGCGCGGGCCTGTGAACCAGAGGATCGCGGTTCGATTCCCAGTCAGGGCACATGCCTGGGTTGCCAGGCCAGTTCCCGTCAGGGGACATACAAGAGGCAACCGTACATTGATGTTTCTCTCCCCCTCTCTCTCCTACCCTTCCCCTCTAAAGATAAATAAATTAAAATCTTTATAAAAAAAAAAAGAACTTCAAAAAAAAGAATTAACGCAAGTGTCATGGCAGAGGACAAATAAATCACCTAAAATTTTTCTGAAAGCAAACCTGTAGTTCAAATGTTTTGCAAACTTTGGTGTCTTACTCAGCGTTGTAACGATGGAAGCAAGAACAGCGACTTACTGGACTGACATTCACTCAAATCTCCCAAGTTGCTTAATAATAATCTCAGAGATTTCAAGAGACTTGTATGGAGCCAAGAATCTCTCACCTCTTCCATTTTTACCCAGACCCGCAACCCACGTGATACACGGAGGCATGGGGACTTGGGGTGGGGACGGAGAGACAGCCTGCATCTCATGGCCTGCTTCGAGAGCTGGGACGTGACAGCTGGGACGTCACCCAGGACGACCGGAGCGCACGCTCCCCGGGAGCCAGCTGTGCAGGCCACCGAGCTGTGACGTCTAGTGTCGGGTCAGCGAGCTACGTGTCCGGAAGGGGCCCGCTCTCAACTCCGCAAACTCGAACACTGGTACACTTAGGACATCACTTCTGAGGAATCTCACGCAGGCAGCAGAACTCGGGACCCCGGGCCGGGATGGCGAACCCGAACAAACAACTCAGCGAAACTGAAGGCACCACTGAACCCCAGAGACACACCGGGACACCACTAAGTGAGCAGTCAGCTCAGTTTCCACAAGTCAGGAGCTGCCACGTCACCGACACCCCAGCGACAGTCACGCCCCACACACCACCGCGGTGAGGGCCACGCGAGCCTTCGGAGCCCCTGCCACACACCGCGCAGCGCCGCCCAGCGCAGCGCCCTGGGAAACAGGCCCTTCCTCTGGCCTGCAGGCCCGAGGCCCTGACCTTGCGCAGGGGTGTGGGTGTGACGGTGACACTCAGCAGGGCCCTCCCCTCGTCCCGCGACACTCCACGGTGAGAGTGACCCGGCCCTCGGTGACGCTCGCGCGTCACCCTGCGCCCCGGCGGCCCCTCTGACCTCCCTGTGCCTTGCGAGCCGAGGACCGCACTCCGAGCCGCTCTGATGAACTTCCAAGCAGCACGGGGGGGCGGGGGGGATGTTTATCAAAAAGGGTACAGCTCTGAAAACGCCCGCCAGCCCTGCTGAGTGGCTGACTTCTAGTTACCGTAACAGAGAGATCCCTTCTCCACGGACCCGTGTCTCTTACTCTGGACGAGCAGCGCGGAATGTACCAGGACAGCGGGAAACGGTCCCGAGGGAGCAGGCGCCCGCAGCACCAGCAGCAGGAGCGCGTGGCTTTGCCTGCGGGCGGCAAACAGGCTGGCCCGCGTCCTGCCGCCCTCTCGCCCCAGCGCAGGGGAGGAGCCCCAGACGCTGCCTGCGTCGTGGGTGCAAACACAGGGCAAACTGAACCACCACGCTAGAGCCATCGCGCGCAGCGCAGTGTGTCTGCGTCACGTGGGTTTCACGAGGAGCATCAACGCAGAGAAACCGAGGCTCTAAGACCACACCTGCACAAGACTTCTACTCAGGAAGAGCTCCCACAAAGTCAACGCCACCCTCGGTCTGACCCCAACGGAAAGAGGCGCAGCCGCCGCGCCCCCGTCTGCCCCCCCGTCTGCCCCCCCCCATCTGCCCCCCGTCCACAGCGCTGAGACGAGAGCCGCGTCCGCCTCCCGGCTCCAGCTCAGCACGCCCGCCTCCTCACCTGTAGCTGTCCTTCCGGATGGCGCTGTCAGGTGTGTCTTGCACCTCCTTGGCGGAAAATTCCAGAAGATGCCTCCTTTGACTGGCAGGGTCCACGCTCGGACCCGCCCTCCGGGAATCCTGCTCCAGCATGCTGCGGGTTCAAAACGCGACACGAGCGGTGAGAGCGCGGCTCGGCGCAGTGGAGCTCCCTCGCGGGTGGGGCCCAGCCCACGGCCAGGCCCCCCCAGCCCGGGAAGGCAGTTCTACAAGGAAGGTCTGCGCACGTGTGAAAGCGCCTCGTGTGTCGGCCGTTTAGACGACGTCGGCCTTCCACGTCAGGGTAGTCAGTGTGTGTGCGTACGAGAGAGGGGCAGCTGGAGCGCGCGCCCGAACAGACGGACGACAGGAAGCCCTCCCCTGGGGAGGGGACGCGGCGGAGGGCGTGGGGACCGCTCTGCATCAACGGCCCAAGTCATCAGGCTGTCAAGTCCCAGCAGGCAGGCCACCAGACAGAGCAACAGAGGTCACGGTGTCAAATTCTTCTCTTTTCATCTCCTGTAAAAATGTCCTATTCTCACTTCTACTTCTTCCTCTCCGCTCTCCCCGTAACACGTCTACATACGTTCTCTTGAAGGGGCCTAAGGACTGGGAGGCAGAGAAACACACACGCATGCACCGCATGTGTGTGCGCACGTGCCCCCGCGCTGAGCCGGCAGTTATTTAACCCCTCCGACACACGAACCCGTTAATCACGGGCTCAGAAACCTGGCTCATCAGAGCACCGTGTGCGTGTGCTTCACCTCCCACCCCACCGTGCCCGGGATCTACACGAGCAGTCGCTGCAGGCGGCACCAGGGAACGGAGACCCGTCCTGCCCCAAGCGGGGGTGGGGGCGGGGGGAGGCCAGTGAGGGCCCTGTGGCTCTGAAGGAGTCAGTCTACGGAGCCCAGCAGTTGGCCAAATCCGAGGACAGGTACAATCAACAGTGGCCACTTGTATGGTATACAGATGATTAATAAACTAAATTAGTTTGGAATTATTAACACTTGGAGGTTCCAAAAGAGCCCCTGAGCGAACGGTCGCTCGGTCGATATTGTTACGACGTGCCCGGTGACCCTTTGGTTCGAAGGCCGGTGCTCAATCCACCGAGCCACACCAGCCAGGGCATCTATTCAGTATTTCAAAACAAACTAATAAATATTAAGAAGATGGCAGTTCCTACGTCTCAAGTATCAGAAACATGCCACTCTCCACCCCGTGCTACCGCAAGGGTCTCCCTCACACCAACAACCTCGCTCATGCTGTCCGCCGACGGGCCCGGAGAGCGCAGAACTAATTTCAGTTTCCCCAAAGGCCTGGAAAAGTACTAGGAGACTGTTACTTTACTTTTTCACTGATGAAATTCTAAAAGCCGACAACTGTTTCCAGGTTATTTATGAAGCTACTGAGCCCTTAGGATACAATTTCAGATACCCCATTTTCATACCAAGTAGCTGAGCAACAAATGGCGCATCTCCAAATCAACTCCACCCTCTGCAAACCTGCTTCCTTATGGTCCAAACAGGGCAGCTGGAGAGTCGAGCTGCCTCAGCAGGTGGGCCTCCCCCGGTTCTCCTCCCCCAGAGAAGCCCCACGCGGCTGCTGCCGTCACCCGGAGAGCCACACACAACCTCTGACCTCCCGAGATGCTGACCTTCGGACCCACACACACGAGTGGGAGAAGCCCAGAACGTGAACCAGGGGACCGGGAGGTGTGGCTCCAAGCCTCCCCCTACCCCCAATTCCTTACGTGTAAAGTAAGAAAGAAAAAACAGATATTTCACAGGGAGTTTCAAAGGTTCGAAAGGTCCACGTGCCCCAGAGCGGCCAGGCAGGCTGGCGCCGGGCCAGGTGCACTCTCGACCGCACGACCCAGGTCAGACCGTCGCATGAGCGCCTCCTGCAGGTGGCTCTGCGCTCCTGTCCTCCCCAGCTCCCTGCACCTGAGCCCCTGGCCTCGCCTGCCCCTCCAGGACCCGCTCACTGCCCCTGGCTCCCCTTCCCTTTCCACCTGCGGGGCCCTCTTCCCACCCCTCCCCCGCACACTGTGCGTGCCTGACGTCCACTCTGCTGGTCCTCGCTAGCATGTGAAGAGCCCAGAGACCTCTGCTTCGCTCCATGGCAGTGCCCCGCCCACAGGAAGCATCCCTTTTATCTCCTTTTAACAACAAGCTAGAGAATTTGTGCCAGAAGAAACCCCAGATCTTTGTCTTAGGAAAACTAACTCAAGGTCAGGAAGGAGGCCGCTCTCGTGGGGCGGGAGGGGGCGGAGCGCTCCAGGGAGCCGGCGCACCTCCCCACTCTCTGTTTCTGAAGCGCTCACAGGTGACTTCCGCGGGCCGGTGGTGACTGAAAACACAGGTCTCCGACCCCCGGAAGAGCAGCTCCCAGGACAGGCCTTCCCAGCCCCGAGGAGAGAGGCCCGCTGCCCAGCCGCAGGCCCAGTCTCTCCCTCCAGCCAACGGCACGCACGGGGAGCAGGGCTCCCTCGCTGGCCCGGGCTCCGCGCCCGGAGGGAGGCGGCAGCCCGTGCACAGGCCCGGGTGACGAGACGGCGAGACGGCGAGACGGCGAGGTGACGAGACTCCGAGACCCGCAGCCCTGGCTCAGGTCCCCGCTGACGGCCGGCGCCAGCTGCCAGCCTGGAGGACTGAGCCCTCTGGAACGCAGGCCCCCAAGCAGCCGCCGCAGGTGACACACGGAGGAGCGGGAAGGGCTGCCCCGCCGGAGGGGGTGCTGAGTGTCCCCGACTCTGCAGGCCGGAGGGCGGGCGTCTCTCCCCTCCGTGGGGGGCCGCTGTCCCTCCACCTGCTCCGCAGGCCCAGCGCTCGCTCGTCACCCGCTGCCGGCAGCGCTGGCGCAGTCACGTCCCCGCGGCCCGGCCGGCACTTCTCCCGAGACTTCACACTTCTCCCGCCTGCCCCGTCCGTCTGTCCGTCTGTCCGTCTGTCTCGGAGGCCTGCGCCTAGCAGTCGGCCCCGTCCCCGCCCAGACCGTCAGGCAGGCAGGTGCCCACTCCGTGTGGCACAGCCCCTACTTCTTTCCCTTCGACAAGCACACGTGTGCTTCTTTGGAAGCCCCAGCTCTATTTCGGCAAGCGGGGGGGGGGGCACCCCAGCCGTCACGCCCCCTTGCTTGGTTCCAGAGCTTTCTACCTGGCTGCCAGACTCCAGACCGAAAGGGGCAGGACACAACTGCAGGGAGAGCGCCCTGAGTGCCGGCTCGGCCCTGGGCTGGTGTCCCCTGCCTGTCCCCGGCCTCCCGCAGGCCCCGCTGTTCTCCGCAGTTCAGCCATTAAATGCGGAGCCACGCCTGGCTTCCCGCCGGTCACCTCCCGGTGGGCCGACCTGTGGGGGGCTTTGCTGCACCTGCAGCCGCCGGGCTGCCAAACCAGAGTCCTCGTGGTTTGTGAACGAGGGTCGGAGGAAGAACGCCTTCTGGTTTAGGAGAGAAGGCAGAGTTTAACGGTAATTTTTAAAGAGCGACCTGGATTAAGTTTTAGTTTCTTCAACGATAAAACAGAACGAAAATTACAGAGTCCACCCCCGAGCAGCACAGGAGGGGGGTCACGGCATTCAGGAGTCCCTGTTTTTCCAGGCCACCCACAGTGGGCCTGGCCCTCACATTCCAGGCCAAAAACAGCCGGACGCCTCCTTTACCAGCCCCCCACTCACAGGTCAGAAAAGATTAACCCTCTGAGGTCTGGTCAGTGCATCTTCTTGCCCTGTGTGAGAGTGACTCAGCCACCCGAACCTCTTCCAACTAGCCCGCTCGGCTGCGCGTTACTGTGACGAAACTCCCTGCTTGCGATGTGAGATGCCTTTACGTCTCATCCCCGAATGCCTCCGGACAGGTTCCTGAGGGCGCAGCCACGTTCGGCAAACTCGCGGCTTCTGTGCTTTCTCACCTGGAGCCGTGCCCACGAAGAACAGAAGTTCGATTCTACCTTGAACGTCTGAAACAACTCGGACCACTGCCCAGGGTATCGCGGCCTGTTCTGAGAGTTCCGGCTCCTCAACGCAAAGTGCTCTGGAAACCGCCGACTCCACTTCGCTGTCTGGCCAGACTCAGTTTTCTGGACCCGAGAAGAGCCCGTGTGGTCTCGCGCCGCGTCAGCACCATCCCGCGCGCCTACGGGGCCCCGGCTGTGGAACGTGTGCGATCAGGGTCTTCCCAGAGGCGCCCACTGGGTTCGGCCAGGAGTTCCTGCTCCGCCGGCCGCCTCCTGGCCCCGAGACGACGATGCCCAGCCTTGCGGTGGAGAGGCTGCTGGGGAGGGGAGGTCAGGAAGCACCTCAGGGCGCGGGCCCACGGCCAGCGGGCCTCCGGGCAGGCTGCCGTCCCCGGAGTCAGGGCGGCTGGTCTCGGGGCTGCGGCAGCTCGCTGCTCGTGCCCCGTCCGTGCCCCGTGTCCTCCGGCAGGAACCATCCCAGCCGTGCGAGTCTCGGGGCAGGGCTCTCCCACTCCCTCCAACTTCTTAAGCTGCTCAGTGCTTCTGCGTTCTTCCAGCTCTCTTGCTGCTTTTCCTCCATCTAAGCCTTTCGTCGGGTTTTTAGATGTGAATACTTTCTAAGAGCCCCAGGGCTCCTTGGCCTTTGGTTCCTGAAGTCTCCAACCATCTCCTCTGGCTGCTCCTCAGGATTCAGGTATTTAAACCTCCTATTCTTAACTCCCTGCCTCTACTGTCCACCTCAGGTTTGGAACACAAGCCCTGACTGGCAAGTGGGACCCAGCCTCCCTTTCCCCATGATGGACCAGGCCACCTGCTCACAGAGACGCCCCGCCCACTGCCTGCCCACCCACCCCTCCGCAGCGGTGAAGGCCACTGACTCACTGCACGGCTGTGGCTCCTTCCTCATCTTTCGACTCCCCACGGACTCATGGGGGCCCCCCCGGCACTGCAGGCCCACCGGCAGCACGTGTGCAGGGAAGGCCACGGACAGAGCCTCTGGGAAGGCCCCTGCTGGGGCCACCGGCTCCCTCCTGGAACATGCCCACATCTCGGGGGACACCTGCCTCGTCCCTGCTCGGCCTGCGCGGTCAGTGTCCATCTGCAGTGTGGCTCCCTGTTCGGGCCTGGCAAACAGGGACACCCTGAAGGGTCCGCTGTGTCTGAGCAGACTGGGGAGTGAGCCCCTCCTACTGCAGAGCGAGGAACACGGGACAGGCACGCAGGTGAGAAAGAGAGAGGGGCACACGTGTGCTCTGTCGTGGAACGAGATGAAAGGGTGAGGCGTGCAGTCGGAGACCCCACGGCTGCAACGGACCACGCACCGGACGCAGCAGAGCCCGGAGCCCAGCCTCACGGTGGGGGACGGGAAGGAAGCATCTGTGACCAAGGGCACAGCTGGGTGAGACACCTGCAGAGGGCAGCCCCAGGAACAGCCATGCACTGAGCTTCCCGAAATCGTAGGCGCAAGAAGTAACGTGGGAGGTCAGGAACGGTCTGTGCAAAGGCACAGGCGGAGGTGAGCGAGCAGAGCGCAGAGCAGGTTCAGTGCCGGACACCAGACACGTGTGGCATGGGCGAGGCGACCAAGCAGCTCGGACCAGACGGGAGGGTTTGTGGGTCAAGACTGCAACTAACCTTTTCAAAGAGGAGCACGACCAGCTGAGACCACGTAACTCGCTGCTAATGGGGGTATCGACTCACGCAGTCGCGTCACAAATATCTACCCAGAGACTCCCGGGAAGCCAAGAAAAATTCTGCAGGCGCAGAAGCAAAGTAAACTGAGGAGTCAACAGCACGCTGTCCCAGAAGGGGCGGGTGCTGTGGCGGAGAGAAAGGCAGAGCAGGTGACACCGGAGGAGGTGGCCCTCGGGGAGCGAGCGCCCCAGGCAGTGAGGACAGAGGCGGGCTCTCTGCTCAGCCCCGCCCTTCCTCGAGGCCCCCGAGGCCTCGCCCTGCACACACGCACACACACGCACACGCTGGGCCACCTCCCCTGGAGGCGGCGAGGCCCTTTGTCCCCTGGCCGCGCCTGCGTCCCCAGCCAGGTCTCCCCCAGGCACGCTCCCACGAGCGCAAGACGCGCGGCCGCTCTCACTTTTCTCTGGAAGTGCCAGGCCACTTCCTCACTGCGCCTTCCACGAGCGCGGTGTGTCCTCCCACACTTCGCACCAGGGAGATGCTGCCACGTGGCGAGAGCCAGCTTCCTGGGGGGGGCTTCCCGCATCACTGCCCTCCGACCACAGTGTCCAAGCACCTACTGGTCTCACCTGGGCCTCCCTGGGAGCCCGTGCGCACGCACACACACCCTCACACCCTGCCCCTGCTGCCATGACCCACTGGAACACCAGACTGAGCGTCCCCTGCACAGGTGTCACGGGTCTCTGAAGGCTTGGCCCGGGCCCAACCCCTCTGTGACCCCAGGACCAGGGTGCTGACTGTGTTTGTGCTGGGTGGGCCGCAGCGAGCGGGCACCGGGAAGCCGGTCTCCGGGTCCCTGAGCTCCAGTGTTCCAGGACTGCAGCCCGAGAGCACCGAGAGCAGGGCTGCCTGTGCTGCGAGGAGACGACACCTGAACCACAGCCGCTGGGCTGCCACAAACACGCAGACTCCTCATCCCCTCTCCCAACCCCCAGGACCAGAAATGGAGTCACTGTCGGCTGCTGACTTTGCAGCCGAGGAGGGAGCCAGTCCGGTGCCTTCCCGCTGCTGGTGCTCCAGCACCGAGCCCGGAGGCGGGGAACGCTGTTCCTGTGACAGCCCCTGGCAGGTAAGGGGCCTGCCCAAGAAAGGCAGGGTCACCCAGTGGAGGAGGAGCCAGGATTTGAACCCAGGCAGTCCAAGTTCAAGGCCCTGGATCGCAGTCATTTTTCTGCTTCACCAGCGACCTGTTTGACAACCTATGCTTCCTTCACGGGAATACGTGAACTTGCTGCCAGACCTGGGCAAAGACGGGGAGGGGGCCGGTCTTTCCCCGCCCTCGTCCCTCTCGGTTCTTCCCCAGCTCGGGGCTGGAGCTGACACAGCCCCACCGAGCGCACCCCTGCCCAGCCGGCACCCGGACGGGAGGCTCCCCGCTCACCTGAAGGGCCCGCAGTTCAGGAGCACGAGGGCCAGCAGCACCATCACGCAGACAGCTCGGCGCTTCGGACTGGGCACTTTCAGCCTCTGGTTCTGCAAAGCAGCCGGGGAGTACCACATGACACGCCAGCCCCCCAAAAGCAACCTCTAGGGGAGGGTGCTCAAGCAATAAGCAAAACTCAAAGGCCAGCTGATGCCGCTTTTCAGAGACGGGAGCAGAGCCTTCCCACTCCCTCCGCTAGACACCCAACAGGCTGACACCCCGAGACGTTCCAGCAGCCTGTCCTGTCTCCTCGGCTGCTGGGGTCGGTGACACGGGGCTGTTCCCGCGGGCAGGTGGGCACAGGGTGACGGGACGGGGAGAGGCCCGCCCTCCTGCAGAGGCAGAGGCCGCACGGGGTCCAGGGCAGCTCCTCGGGTCCCGAGAGCACCGCGCTGCGTGGGCAGAACCCAAGTCCACCGGTCTGGGAGCGGCGCGGCGCGGCGCAAACTCCGGAACTGGGCTCAGCTGGGACCAGGAGAGACGGGCACTTCCGTCTGCACTGTTTTCCTTCCCGAGAGGGAAGCCTGGGGGGGGGGGGGCTGAGCCTCGGGGACACAGGGGGTGGGGGGGAGGGGGGGCGACCTGGGGCTGCGATCAGAGACGGCAGGAGGTCCTCCCCCGGGGCTCTGCCTCCCGGCGGACGCTCAGGACGCCCCGGGCCCCCGCCTCGCTCCGTTAGCTTACCCAACTTCATCCGGAACGTCCCTCTCCCCGCTGACCCCTCGGAAAGAAGGGGCAACTGCCCCAGAGCCCGCCTGCCCACCGCACTCACCTCCAGCACCACCTGGTCCAGCTGCCGCTTCAGCGACCCGTTCTCCTTCCGCAGCTTCTCGTTCTCGGACAGGGCGGCCCTGAGCCGGGCCTCCAGCCCCAGCATGTACTCCTTCCTCTTCTTGCGGGACTGGCAGGCCGACTCCCGATTCTTGATCATCCGCTGCTGCCTCCGGAGCACAGCGATCTAGGGGAGGGGCGCCGAGTCAGAACGTCCCGATCGATCCCAGGATTCCAGAACCCGCCCGGATGGGAACAGACCATTCGTGCAGTTGTGTTCAAACAACCATTCGAAACGTGCCCCTGGTTGTTCCAAAGCAGGTTTTCAAAAGTCTTGCTCCGAGTGAAGGGAGAGGATTCAGTGAGGCCTGCCGCGGCCTGGCGTCTGCTGTCCAGGCTGCTGGAGCCCTCCTCCAGCCTCCCGCTGGGAACCCCAGAAAGCGCCGGGTCCCACCGGCGCGCCACGCAGACCGGCGGCCTGCGGCTCAGGCCCTGCACTGACCACTGTCCGGAGCCGCACGCACCCAGCCGCTGCTGGGCTGCCCCCCTGGAGCCACCGGCGCTGGAGACACTCACCCCACCCTCTGTGGGCGACAAGAGCCTCCGGGTGCGGAGGGGGAGCCGGCGCTGGTTCCCTCCTCTGCCACTCACCGCGTGCGGACCGCGCAGCCCCTGCCCGCCTGGCCTGTCCCTGCACTTCAGCAGCAGCCTCCTGGCCACTCCGACATCGGGAATCCCTGCCCGTTCACCATCACCAAGAACCGCCCCCCCCCCCCGGAAAAGCAGGCCCTTGCTGCCCCTGCGTGGAGAACAACGCCAGTCCGGCACCCCTGCTCCCCAGCCTGGCTCCCCAGGCCCCCGTGACCTGGCCGCCCCCACTCGGGCCCTGACCCCACCCAGCACCGCACCACAGGCTGCCCGCTGCCCTCGGGCCGCGGTCCACGCCAGGCGCTCCCGCCTCCGACGCTCTCTCCTCCACACCCCTCGTTCTAAGGGGCCCCCACGCCGCCCAGCGAACCTGCTGGGCGCTCTGCCTTACGCCCTGTTACCTGGACCGTACCTGAACACCCCAGTGGTCTCGAGCGTTTCAGGAAGGTCAACTCTCCTGCCACTTAGGCTCTGCACCGAAACCACCCAACACTGTCTAGTCCTCCACTGCCCACAACATCTGCCGCAGTGAAACCTCACCAAGCAAAGCCTGTCGGGCCGTGTCTTCCACACTAAATTACGAAAACTCTTGTTACGTTAGCCTCATTTGTTTGGGGAGGGGACAGGTGGCAAAATTAAGTCCATAAAAAGCACTCGAAATATTTTGATCGTTGTAAGTACAAAGGTGACTGAACCGCTGACTTCTACATGTAATGACTTTAAAAAACAAGCAGCCTAACTGTGAAGTGTTCCACAACTGCTCTTAGTGAGACCGGCAAGTAAAGTTAAACGTCTCAATATTGGTTTTTTATAAAATAACAACCCCAGCCCCCCCATGCGTTTCCTGGACGCGGAGCCGCACCGGGGCCGGCCGGGCTACCTCAGCACCGACGTCTGCTGACACCGGGGACCCTTCTCCATCAGGGTCCAGGGGGAGGAGCCTCATACGGAGTGTCTGAAAAGGGCGCTTTTTCCATTTTTTTTCCTTTTTTACCAGAAACGCTGCAAGAATGCTGACCTACGTAGCCATCTGTGACAGCTCCCTATGGAATAGCCACCCCCCACTTCAACACTGCTGTGCACACGCACGTGCACTCAGACACACCTGCACACACACACACAGCTGGCAAAAGCTGGGACAGACGAACGGCTCCCTGAGGTCAAACTCTTCCCTGGACAAAGCCACTCTGTTCCCCTGCCTGTGACTCTGTGACCCTCCTGCGGTGGGAACGTCCGTCGCCGGCACTGACCCCGAGCGCCTGTGCGCACAGGGCACGGGGCAGGACGTACGGCGGAAGGCCCCCAGTGGGAGATCGCACACCGCCAGGCGGAGGAGAGGCGACCTCCCCTTCACAGCTGACTAATCCCTGGCGTCCGGGGAGGCCCCCGGATGGCACACAACGTAACACGTCTCCCACAGGGGTCGGGGCCCCGTGACCAAGGGAAGCACCTAGCGCACCCCACCGCCGAGGAAGAACTGGCTGGAGCCGCCCTGCGGAGGGAGGGCCACCGTTCCAACGACCGAAGCTGAAGAAGCGCGGCTGCAACACGAGCAGGGGCCTAGGGTCGTACTTGTGCAGGAACGAGGTGAGCAGCCAGCGCGTCCACGGAGGCGCGCTTACAAAGGGAAGGACTGCGAGAATCGTAAACACGCGTGGTGCCCCCACACGCGGACAACCACCCAGCAATCCAAGGAACCGACTTGGCAAGCGCTCCACGGGACACTCCCCGGGGACAGCGCAGGCAGGACTGAGGCACGCTGGTTGCCACATCGGGAGGAAGGGTAGGAGGTCACGGCCCAAGTGCCTGGGAAGGGTGTGCCACACCAGCGGCAGCGGGCGGGGCCGCGGGGCTGCAGAGCGCCTGGGCACGGCTGCGTCTCTGAGGACAGGTCGGCCGGCAGTGCGTCCAGGAAGGGTGATGGAAGACCAGAGAGAGGAGCGCTTACTTATTAAGATACAAATTAGCGTGTCTTATTTTTTAAGTTATTTTTTAACCTTATCGAGGTGAAAACTGAAAAACACAGACCAAAGCGGCTACAACGCAAGTCTAACCGAACTCGATGTATCAGGAAAGACACCTCCTATCGGACTCCCTTCCCAAAGTTACTGTAACTGCAGATGAAACGAGTTACCAGAATTTTTATTCAAGATAAATCTTTAGAAGCCCCTAGCCTTCACCTAGAGGGAGACTGCAAATATTTTAACAAGGCATGTTTTTCTTTTGTTTACAAAGAGTCCCGTCCTGCGTCACGACAAAGCCAAAAAGCGGTCAGCCCCGAAGTAACGTTTTCCGGAAACCCGATGCCTTTCGGATCTCCAAGCCCCTCCCGTGCGCTTGCTCAAGTGGGTCCCTCCACCTTGCAGCCTAGAGAGGCAGCGCGGCGTCGAGGCCCCTCTGCCAAAGCGGTTCCGCCCTGAGAAGGCGCGCTCCCGGCGGACCCCCGTCAGCGCGCACTCCGACTGCAGGGCCTCGCTTGGCTCTGGCCGCGCTGTTTCTGAAACGGAACGCGGGCACGCTCCGTTCTTCTGGGAGCTTCTTCGCACCGCCTGGCACCGTGAGCAGATTATCTCCTACCCGTATTTTCCTTGAAGGACACTCCCGTGGGTCTCTGGCAAGTCCATTACTCCAGGTCGTCCTGGGCAAGTGAAGGACACAGCCCTGGCCACGCGGCCCGGGACAGATTTCCAGCGAGAAGCCCCGGGAGCCAAGGTGGTGCCTGCTCTGGACCACGAGGCGCCTCGGCTCCTGCTCCTGGAACAGCAGCGGAGTCCCGAGGCTCGGCCCCGGGCCCGCCGTCCACGCTCACAGCCCCAGCGTCCGGGAGGCCTTGAACCTGCCCGCGCAACCCTGCCTCCTGGGCGAGAAAACAAAGCTCCCATCTGCTGCGCTCGGGAGCCCCCTTCACATCACGTCCCACCTGCGGGCACCGCGCTTCTCACGATGATTCTGGTGACCAGCACGGGAACTCCCAAGCGTGGGGGCGGAGGGGAAGGGTCCAGGCCGCTGAGTAAAGAGTCAGGAGAGGGGGCAAGGTGGAAAGGGTCTGGAAGACGGGCTGAGAGGAGGCCCGGGCCTCCTGGCGGTGCAGCGGCGATGCTGAACCCGCAGCCCCTGCGGTGTTTGGCCACCTCGTCTCCACTGCTCTCACCTACTGTTCTCCACGAGGCGTTCGTGCTCCACCTTGGCCCGCTGCGGAAGGTGTGCAAATGTAATTCCACCACCTCTTCTCCTCGTCTTCTGTCCCATCCTGTCCCGGGAACCAAAACCACGTAGCTTCACGACCGCAAGCCAGGGCTGCACGGTCTCATGGCCCTCACTGGGTTCAGGGCGGTGGGCTGGAGGCAGGCGCGGTGCAGGAGGGCGCAGACGCTGGCCGGCAAGCCCGGGTCCCCCGCGGGTGGGCAGCAGCGCTCAAGGCCCCGCGTGGCCACGGGAGCAGGCTCTCCGGCGAGGGCGCCTCAGCCCTCGCTCAGACTGGGTGTGAGAGCTTCCACTCTGAGACAGGAAACAGGTTCGCTTTTTCCATCAGGACCAGAGCCAAACACAAACCGTGTTTCTTGAAAGCTTGGGTGAGCTTTCCAAGCCTGAAACAGAATGGAGTTACCAGCAAAGGCGGGAAGACTGAGTTGATCATTTGAACCATGCGGCCATCAGGCAGCTGTGGGCTGGGAAGGCACACCAGACCTGCGCTCGGGGCGCAGCGGCCACCGGGGCGCAGCCAGGGTGGGACGGGAGCCACGTCCGCCGCACAAGGCCTCATGGTGTTGGAACGCTCTTTCTTTCTTGCTTTCGCTCCTTTTTTCCTGCTGGATTCCAACTTTTTCACCACACTTTTTGTTTAAAAGCACAAGGAGCAGATCACGACAGTTTTTCCTTTTGGCCACTTTGCATCAGGAACGGACACGCATCCAACTGACACGAGCACCGGAAAGGCCAGCGCAGGGCCCCCGGCGAGGCTGTCCACGCTGACCGCCGCTGCCTGCAGCTGCTCCCGGAGCACAGGCGCTCCGGGCCCCCACGGGGCTCGCCCGGCTGACGGGCCTGGACAAAGTCTCTTCACTTGACATGAACATCAAGTCAAAACCTCAACCGGGAAACTCACGGCGAAGAATCTGTCTCCCTTCCTCGTGCACCGGCCAAGGAAAAACC
The DNA here is from genome assembly GCA_039655065.1 of Glossophaga mutica. NCBI lineage: Eukaryota > Metazoa > Chordata > Mammalia > Chiroptera > Phyllostomidae > Glossophaga > Glossophaga mutica. The sequence continues at coordinate 53,698,041 of CM077316.1, forward strand.
AGCACAACCACCCCAAGGCCGGTCCGTGAGAACCTCTCCTCTCCTCGTCGGCGGCCCCTTGCACGCACGCAGTGGCGTGAGGCTGCCTCGCACAGCACTGTCAGCTCGGAGCTCTGGAGAGAACAGCACCAACCAGTCAACGCTGCTGACACGACGGTCCTCGCGGGCTCTGCGCTTTCCCCACAGCCCCGTCCCGCTCCTTCCTCCACGCTGACATCGCCAGTGAACCCTTCCCCAGGTTCACAGCCACCCTCACCGCACAAAAGCAGAGCAGACATGGTCTTCCCACCGAGAACCCGCACAGGACGGCGGGCGAGCGGACCAACCCGCTCCCCACTGACACGTGCGGAGGCGGCGGCGGCCGCGCTGGGAGGCTCGCCGTTCGGATGTCCAGTGCGAGGACCGGACCGGAGAGGCTCAGGGTTCGAAGGGACCTGCCTTGAGCCGCCTACACCTGCTCGGGGCGTCCAGCCTGCACCTGACCGCCTGCACTTCCGACACCACGGCCCGACTGCCAGCCCTCATCCTCCCTTCGCTGAACCTCGCACCCCGTCCTGCGCCTCGCCCTGCAACAGGTCCCTGGGATGCCCCCCGCCCCCGCCGCTGTCCTAAGCCCGTGAACGCAGACTAAGATCGCGCGAACATTTTCGAGAGCTGTCGAGGACGCTTGATCTGGGCTTTCAAAGTTCAAATCAGTCGTTACCTTTTACTTGCCTAAAATATTCCACAGCAAGTATTTCGAATGTCCTAATACATCATAAAAAGACGACTTCCACCATTTTCTGTCGCTGGTTCTATTTGGGAATACCAAGGGGAAACATCCAAACCCATAATCGAAAAGAAATTTTAATGGATCATTTCCAAACATCATCGTTCATCGTTCTCACCCTCCTCAGGCTTCCGTAAGAAGAATATTCTTTTGTTGTTGCTTTTTAGTTAAATTATCGTGGAATACTTTTGTTTTTGTTACTGTTCACTCGCTTGAAGGACAGAGGCGACACGCCGACTTCAGCGATGGCGCCTTTTCCCATCCCCTCTCCGCCCCCCGCCCCGCCCCCCCCCAGCCGACCCCAGCACCTGGCCCTGCACCGCGGTGGCCGCCAGGCTGCACACTGTGCCCGCTCTTCGAGCCACAGCACAGACGGACACACGTCCGGCCCACCTCTGTGCCTCCCTGTTGGCAGCACAGACACTCAGGCTCCGCCCTGCGCCTCAGCCGCACACCCGCAGCGCCCAGAGGCGGGCCAGGGACGCTGCGGAACTCCCACCTCCGCGCACACCGCGGATGGAGGTCCGTGCCGGCGGCTCCGTGGCAGCGGGTCAGCGGCACGGGCTGCTGGCGGCTCCTCGAATTCTGGCAGACGGCTCGCCAGCGGTCCAAGAAACCACCTCACGTAACTCTCGGGATTTGAAACGCCTTTGCCACGCCTCGGAAAGGTGGAGTAGCCGTAGTAAGAGCCAGGGATGCCCACTTCAAAGAAAGCAAGACTTGGCCGGCAAGTGCTAGGACAGGTTTTGGGGAGTGGTGGATCTTGGGACACTTTCTGTGACTCACAAACTATAAAAACCCCCTACAACGTGCTAGGAGATTTGAAGATTTGCAAAGATAGGGAAGTCCCAAATAACTGTTACGAGTCAGAAGCCCCAGAGCAGCAAGCCGTCCTTACGCCAAAAACGCCTCCGCCAGCCAAGAGCAACACGGCGTCAGAGCGCCGACCGAGAGCAGGCCACAGGCCGCGAGCCGGCGGGGAGTCAGAAACGGCGCTCTCGGGAAGCACGGAGGACCCTGCAAGTACGCGTGAAGCCCGGGGGGGCGGGGGGGCGCCGTGGTGCGCGGCCGGGGAGGGGGAGGGGCGAGCGCGCCCTCGCCGGACCGCTGCAGGCCTGACGCCGCCCGCGCGGAGGCCCCCACAGCGCGACCCCACCCCATCCTGGACGTGCAGCCTCCGCGCTCGACACGCAGACGCGCGGCGACACGGACAGGCGGGGCTCCGCTCCCTCCCACGACGGGCGTGGGAGCAGCGCCGAGCGCCACACTCACGTCTGAGCCCACGCTTCTCCCGGCGCTCTGCAGGACAGGTTTGGCCACGGAAAGCTTTCCATTCCCTGGGCTGCTGGCCACAGGGGCCGGCACCACGCTGACCACGTGGCTCGGGAGCTGCGGGGCTCCCCTGGTGACGGCCAGGACGGGCTGGGGCGAAGGCAGGACCCCGGGCGCCTGCAGCTGGACCACAGCAGGCTGAGACAGCACCACGGTCTGACCTGCGGAGAGAAAGGGCAGGGGTCAGCGGGAGCCCAGCTCTGCAGCAGGAGGAGCCATTCAGCCGGAGGCCGGGTCCGCAGGTGGAGCGACAGGGGAGGGCGCGGAGCCACCCACGCCGACTCGGCCGCAGCGCGGGCTCTCGTGACAGCGCGCGCTGTCCGGTCTCAGCGACCCCGGCTGCGCCATCCCCTCCCGCGCGAGCACTCCGCGCACTTGTGCGAGTTTGGCCTCAGCACACACACACCAGGTTTGTGAAGCTGTGCAGAGCCTTCTCCAAGTGTGGTGCTGACCTCGGAGGTGCGTTAGTGCTAAAAGGATTTTCCACGTTACGTGGAACAGACCTTCCCACTACCACAGAGCGCCGTGTACGTATTCCAAATTAGTGGGACGCGGAAATACGACACCAAAAACACGTAAGCAGCGATTCCGTAACTCGGTGCCTGGAAGAACGCAGGGCTGCAAACACCACAAACGTCAAAGCCACCTGAGATGAATTCTTAGCTGACAAGCACGGGACACAGAAACTTGTCATTTAAAGTAGTGCGCAGACAGCAACAACTCCCCAGCCCCGGAGACGGCCTACAGATCTTCTCTCATCCTTCACGTTTCGCCGGATTTCACGCCACGCTCCTCCGAGCAGAGGGTGTCCGCAACCTCGCGGAGGCGCCCACCTCGCACCACGCGTCCGAGAAACGCCGCGGGGGCCGCCCGGCAACGCGAAGGCACCGCCTGCCGCGCCTGGCAGCCAAAACTTCACACGCGTTTAGGGCCCGTCCTTAAGGCAGAAAGCACTACACTTCCAGACAGTGGAACACGAGCCACGTAAACTCAGCTCCGCACTTCAAAGCACCGAGGAGAATGAAAAATCCCAGTAACGCCTTAGAACACCTGCGCGTTAAGAACATCTGTCTCAGCTTCAAGAAAAATCACTTCCATGAAACCGAAGTACAGTTTCAGGTGGCCTCAAAAAGCTTGATAACAGTAACAGAGTTGAACAGCGTTCTGTCCCACAGAAACTAGTAACTCAGTAAGAAAAACGTAAGCGCAATTTCACAGATTTATAGTGCGTACAATTTACGCGCGCGTAAGCGATCACTAAAAGTTCTCCCTGGGAATCACTTCTTTTATGAAATAAAAACATAAAAAGAGGAAATGACTCACAAGCTGGTAAAAATACGCTCAGGCCAAACATGCAAGTAAAAATAACGAACAAGCAGCGCGTGCCCGCGTGCGAGGTCTTCTAACAGCGCCCACTGAGAAATCACCGTCAGCCCGGCCCCGAAGGGCTCGCTCGTCCCGACTCGAAGCCCCCATCAGGCCCCCAGCCGTGGCCACGCGCTTCCCATGTCTCGGACGCCGCGCCGCCCGGCGGTGGTGACTGTCCTTCAGTTTCTTTGGACTGAGAAACACGTGACAAGAAAAGGCCACCGAGACCGCGGGATGCTCCTAAATGAGCCTGCAGTGCATCGCCCAGAAGCAGAGCCCCACAGCCGGAGACCAGCGGCCGGGACCCGTGACGCCGGCACGGGCCCTGCGCCCCCCGGGGGGGCCCCCACCCACAGCACCAGGGCGTGCAGGAAGCAGCGCCCCTCATCCTCTGAGCGCGAGGACTGCAAAGGAAGGGCCCCCAGAGAGGGCACCCTGCTCCCTGAGTTCTGGGACCGTCGCTAAGAACACAGAGTGCGGTCAGCGCGGAAAACCGAGTCACTCCGACGGCGGGAGCCTCCTTCCGGCCCAGTCACAGGCTTGCGGCATCGGCCGGTGGCACTGGACGGCTATTTCTCAAAACCAACGCAGAAAAACAGTGCACACGCGGCCGCCACTGCCGAGCCTGCACCACCTCCCTGCCGGCAGCGGCAGCTGGCGGCCAGGAGGGGGAGCCCCTCGAGGTCTGGGGCCCCCGCGGCTCCACGGCCTGCCGGCCTGCCGGCCTCTGCCGCCTCCTGGGCTCCGCAGCGCACGTGTCACCCTCCCCCCCCCCCCCGGGGCCCGCCCAGCCACCCTCGGATCAGCTCGCATCCAGGCCGAGGAGCAAGACAGAACGGGGGGAACAACTGGATTTCTACCCAGTGTCTTCGAGGAAAAAGAAAGCCTCCCTGTGACTCGCTCCCCAGGGACCCGCTCCCAGACCCGGAACTGCAAGGACAGGACTGCGGGGCCCGCTCCCTTCCACGCCGCCCAGGCACTAAGCCCTGGATGCTGCCCCAGCCTCCGTCCCGGCCACCAGCACCACGCGCGCAGTCCTACGGGCGCACGGAACGCAGATGCACAAACGGCAGGAGCTGCGCCAGGCAGACAGAACGGCGTCGCTAGGAAACCAGGGAACACAAGGTCATTCGGGGACCACGCCAGGTCAGCTGGGCTAGAACGGGGGTCTGCCGAAGGGGCGGCACCACGACGCAAAGTGGGAGAACTGAACTGGGCCGCACCAGGACGGGCGGGATACCGCCCGCCGCCGCCTCTGAGAAGGACCTCCGGCCCCCCGTGGGAAGCGCTCGCTGCGGGGGCTCCCGTGGTGGACGCCGACATGCCTCCCCGCCTGCCCGTCCCCGTCCCCCCACTCCCCCGGGGAACGGGAGACACGCCTTCCCCCCCCGTCCGCCAGGAGAAGCCCCGCTCTGCAGCCGGCCCTGTGCGAGCGGGCGCGCGCCCCGGCGTCTCGCCGTCCAGCTGCTCAGAGCCGGCCCTCTGCGCACTCTCGCTCTACGCACCAGCCGAGGCGACCTTGAGCTTTTACTTCGGACGCCTGTTGTGACAGCCTGCGGGAACTGCAACGGGGTCCTTCACGAGTTTACACTCTCAGCCTCTGGGAGACACAGGTCCTTCCCAGACCCTGACGACGGGGCCGGACACCATCCCCAGAGGCCCGAGTGCGGACACACGCCGAGTCTCGCGTTTCACGTCGAGAAGCTCACCAACACCTGACCGCCACTCGGGACCCCACGAACACCTGCTCCACCCGAGAGAAAGGCCCAGCGGGAGGGCAGGACCGCGGGCATGTCTGCGTCCATCCAGCCTCTCCGGCCTCTGTGCTCAACGCCGAGCTGTCTGCGACCCGAGACACCACAGAGCGACCGGGACCCTGAGCGCACGGCCTTGCCCTTATCGCCACCACTGTCCACCGTCCAGAGGGACGAGCTCACACCCCAGAGCTGGACCGACGGCCCTAAAAGCAAACGCCACACTGTGTTCAGGGACAGCCTGTACCCCAGCGACACTGCGTCTTCCTGGGGCCTGGCCGCTGCACCCAGGGAGGTCCCTGGACTCGGGGAGGGGGGGGGCGGGCACGCGCCAGCACAAGAGCGGTGACGAGCACCTGCCAGAGCGGCCGCCTGTGCCTGTGACGCCCGGTCTGGACAGGGCCAGGCCTCCCTCCAGCTGGTCCTCGCAGAAGCGAGTCCCCGCGGCCCCCTGGTGGACGGCAGCAGAAACACACCCGGCCTGAGAGACAGACCAAGACCGGCTTCCGCGCCCCAAAGCCGGTCCAGGCCACGTTCGGAGCTCCGAGGGCAAGAGCCTGGTTCTCCTGCCAAGACACACCCACGAGACCTGAGACGGACCGACTGTTTCAACACCGACCTCCCTCTAGCAACACAGTTCACAGACACAAAAATCTCGGGACAAAGTGTCGCCAAGCGAGTTTCCCTGGGCTGCTGCTTCATCGCGAGCGGTCGTACAAACCCCGAGCCCCCCGTAACTGAACCTGTACGGAGACAGGCGTGTCGGCGTGAGCGACCTGAGAGCTCTCCCCTGCTGGGACAGGGACCAGGCACCGGTCCTCTGCCCCGCCCCTGAACCACGCACGGCCAAGCACCCGCAGCCCCCCGCGCACGCGGTACCTTTGGTGGGCGCGGGGTGGATGCTGACCGCTGGCTGCTGCTTCGCCACCGGGATCAGGGTGGGCAGGGCCTGGATGATGATGGCTTTCGCAGGCACGCCGGGGCCCGCGTGAGGCTTGGGTGCCGCTGGAAGCAGCAAAGGCTTCGGCTGAATGGAGGGTTTTGAATGTGTCTGAAGTTTCTTCTTTGGAGTCAGTCCATTTTCTAGAGAAAAACCAAACCACAAAGCATTCTGAAGACAAGTACGCAACCGCAGGACGCAGAGTCTGCTTACACCTTTCTCTACGCTTCGACCACCGAAGCAGGTCATCCGGAGGTTGCCTTGAGCGCTGCTGACCACCTGCAGCTAAGTTTAAAGAGCACGGCGGCCGCAGGCCTCAGCGGGCTGGGGAGCAGCCCTCAGTCCGGGGCTCCCCTCGCTTTCGCTGAGGTGTAACTGACACGGGACGTCCCATCAGCTTCCGGAGCATGACCTGACGACTCCACATCTGCGTCACAGGACGATCGTCGCAGCAAGTCGAGTTAGCATCCCGTCACGCACAGGTGCAAAGTCACTTTTCTTGCCGTGAGAACTTTTAAAACCTGCTCCCCTGGCAACTTCCAAATGTGCAAGACGGCGTTACCAAGCGGGTCGCTGCCACGCACTACGCGGCCTCCCCTGACTCAGTCGCACCCTGTGGGTCGAGGCCTTCCTCTTGGGCTGAGCTGCAGCCTTGGGGAGGCTGCGTGGGGAGGGCCCGGGCCCTGGATAGCAGCACAGCCCAGCCTCCAGCCTGGCGTCACGAGGTGACAGGGGCCACCACCCCTCGGCCCTCACGGCCAGGACCCTCCACTTGGGGGGAGGGGCCTGAGTCCCCTGCAGCCCCTTCACCTTTAAAGACAGGGAGGACAAGAGGGGGACATCCTCCCCACCCTCCCCCCACCGGTACTGCGTGGCAGACAGGCCCAGCGACCCACGTGGACCCCCACTTCCACTTCCGAGAGACGGCGCCTGAGCCTGGGCCAGGACGGAAGTGATGCCGTGGAGAGAGGGGGCGGTACCGGCTTTGCTCCTGGGACTGGGGACGGGCTTGTCCTCCTTCAGAGGCTCGGCCGAGCGGGGGCTGCTGGAACTCTCTCCGTAGAGGGAAAGGGGAGACATCTGAGAGGCGGAAGACAAGTCCAGCTCCTCCTGCAACGAGATCAAACACGGGTTCATGCAGAAGAACGTCATCCCCGAGCAGAAAGCCGTTCAGAGAGAGGCCAGATCTGGAGAGAAACAGCGAAACGCTCCGAGAAACACGCTCCACGGCAAAGGTGTGACCCATCGGAAACGTCACACGTCACGTATCAAGACACTGCAGATACATCGACACTACTCGTCAACACGAAGAAAAACAACTCAAAGTGCCAGGTCTGTCGTCCATCACTCACAGCTCTGCTTCCACACGTCCTCCCACAAATTCCGCATTTTAGTCGGCTCCTGGCCCTGCAAACAGCCAGTGCACAGTTAAGACACCAGAACCTCTCCTCGCAAACACCTGCTCAGCCCTGCAAGACCCTCCGAGCGAGGGACCCGCTGCCCTGCCCGTTCCTGCCTGCCCGCCCAGGCCCTCCGCCCGGTGTCTGAGGGACGGGAGCACTGGGGAAGGAGCCGGCTGCTCTCTCCTCTCCGACGGGTGAGCTCACAACGCAGAGGTGTGGAAGGACAGTGCTCACGCTCCCAAAAGACCTTTACTGCGCAGGGGCCCTGTCTTGTTCTGACCGAACCCAGAAAGCCCCCCAGCACGCCGTGGTGTTTCTTCCCTGGGAGAGAGCAACTTTCTGGGCGACGCTGGAATGGGCGCCTGCAGGCTGTGGGGTCGCTGACAAGCGCGGGGAGAACGGGCGCTCATGGTCAGCGTGACGGCCCCCAAGTCAAAGCAGCCCAGAAGCCACCCAGGAGAAGGGCAGCCTGAAACAGGAATAACAAAGATACTTTGTAACAAAAAGCAGAGTGTAAACCAAGTTAGGGGATACAGAGTATGAGAGTGATGGATTACCATCTGTTACAAAGTAGGAAACCATAAGTCCCAACGGGTATAAACACAGAAAACCTGATGAGAAAGGGGATATTTTTACATAATTTTAAAGCACCTGCTTTATTTTTTTACTTATGGCAAAGGGAGCGCACACAACCTCACAGCGGAAGGGGCTGGCAGACGGCCGTCCGGCGGGCACAGTGGCGCGCGCCTTCAGCCACAGCACAGCCTGGCAGGAGCACCGCTTCGTCCAAAGCCAAGGACGGAGGCGTGCCCCTGACTCCAGCCCTGAGGCAAGCCCCGAGTGGGCACACTCGCCAGTCTCTGCTCAGCCAAGCGACCAGGTCTCGCGTTGGGAAGGGTGCGCAGCTTCCCGTGAGGAGGGCCGAGGGGCAAGCACACGTCGAGGACACCCGTGGTCGCTGGGCACGAGGAGGGAACTGAGGGTTCGATGGGTCCTGGGACCGTGCGTCCTTCCCGATTTTGACGGGGACAGCGGGGCCACCTGAGACATGTCCTTGCTGGTCGGAAACAGACACTGAGGCCCCAGCTGGCGTCTCACTCCCAAATGGGCCCGGGGAAAAAGTTCTTTATGATGTGCTTATACCATTTCTGTAAGTGTGCTATTGTTCCAAATTTCAAAAAATTAATAGAAGCAAGAAAACAAGGATAAAGATACCGTAACATCTGAGTGGTGAAAAACTTTGAGTGAAAAAAAAGCAATAAAGACCAATAATTTGACTGTTTAAAAAAACGTATACCTGAAGAAAACAAGCAGCAGAAACAAACCTTAAAGACAAATGACCAACTGGAGAAAAAATGCCTGCACCTTACTGCACGAAGCTAAGGACAAGCAGCCCCACCGCGGAATAGAACGCGTTTACCACCGCAGGACAGAAAGGCCGCCGCCACACTGCGGAGAGGCGGGCAGACGCTCCCGAGACGTCCGGTGCCGGACCGCGGCCGGCGGCGGGGCAGACCCCCGGGGCCGACCCCCGGGGCCGGCGGGGTGCCAGCGCCCTAGACAGCAAAGGCGGCGCGCAGGGGGAGCGGAGTGCGGGGGCGCGACTCCGCCCCCTGGCGGCGGCGGGAGGCACTGACGACCCGACCAACTTGGGGCGGAAGGATTCTCCGCGGAGGACGCTGTGGGCCGCAGGGGCAGAGCCGGGACTGCGCCACCGACCGCCGGGCGGCGACGCCGGCAGCTGGGAAGGCGCCTCCCGGAGACTCGGGGCCCAGGAGGCCTCGGGGTTTCCGGAGCGACCACGAGACGCCCTGCGTGGGAGCCTCCTCCGCCCGACTGGAGCCGTGCCTCACCTCCAAGGGGCCACCGGAGCTCTGCGACACCCCGGCCCTTCGGGAGGCGGGTGGGCGCTGCTGACCCGTCTAGACCGCCCGGGGTTCGCGGCTGAGGCCCAGGACCTGACCCTCTGGCCGTGGCCTCGTCCTCCCCTCCCCCGAGGAGGCGTGGGGGGGCAGGAGGCCAGCACAGCGACGGACGGACGGGGAGACTCCGCGTCCCGCGGAGGGGACCCCGAATGGCCTTGCCACCCCGCCCAGCCCGCCCAGCCCGCCCCGAGGCTGCTACTCACAGGGACATGCTGGGTGGGCGAGGGCGAGGCCGAGTCCGCGGACTGCGGAGGCGACAGCGAGCAGCTGCAGGAGGCCGGCGACAGGGGCTGGGGCTCCGCCTTGACAGCTGGGACTGGAACACACAGGGCACAGGTTGGCCGCGGACGGCGCCGCACGACGGGCGCGCGCGGGGGTGGCGCCTGCTCTTCAAGTCCAGCCCTGGGCAGCGGGGGGCCTGTCCACCGACCAGGGCGGACCGGGCAGGCGGCAGCCGACATGCCGCGCGCAGGTGCGGGCCGCGCGGTGCTGCCCTGACTCCTCGGAGAGCACGGGGAGATCGGAGGGCCGCCGCTGGGAGCGGGACGTGCCGGCCGAGCGGCGGGGGCAGGGGAGGCGCTGTCCTGCTCCACCGACTCCTGCCCTCGGACTACCACGCCACACGCAGAACTGACAGACTGCCAAAAAGCGGTTTTGAACAATGTAACAGAAAGAGTTAGTTTGGAAAGCGTTTTTGGCAATATAGTTAAAACTCGCAAAAATACCGTGTCTTTAGAACCGCTGGTATATTTATAATGATTGATTGAGCGGCAGTCACCCAGGCAGCCTCCAGGGTGTGGAACTGTTAAGGGGGAGCATGCCTGTGTCTCCCCAACGCGGCAGCAAAACTCCCGGTGACCCCTGAAGATCGAGCAGGGCACCTGCCACCCGCCCGCATCAGGATCTTGGGGTGCGGGACCCCGCTCAGGAGTGCTGTGGGAACTCTCGCCTGCGTTGCACACCCCGCGGGAGCCTCCAACGTCGGACGGCCACCAGACTCCACGCGAGGAGGAAGCCGAGCCACAGAGGAAGGCCCGGCGCAGGCATCTCGTGGGCAGTCCTCGGGTGCGCACGTGGTCCAGGCCCGGCGGCCGACAGGCCAGGCGGGCGACCCCGGGGGGACTCTGGCCCCGAGGCCGCCCCAGCCTGCAAGTCGTCCCAGTCGGGTCGGCACAGCCCGGGCAGAGAGACGCCACCCCTGGTGCGCCCTGTCCTGTCCTGTCCCGGACCCACAGGCTCTGGGAGTGTAACAAAACGGAGGGTGTGCCAAGCCACTAAGCGTACTGCACAACAGTAGTGACCAGAACACTGGCCTTGTGCAGCCCAAGTGCCCCGAGGGAAGACAGGCGGTGAGCAAGACACACCAACACCAAATGGAGGGAGGAGGAAGTCGGGGCGGGGGGGGGGGGTACCCGCTGTCCACCGGCCCTCTACCTCAGCCCGGAGCCCACCACCTGCACTGCAGGCCGAGGCGCCAATCACGATCACGCGCAGGCCCCGCTGGCCACTGCTAGGGCCTGTCTGCAGGGACCCCAGAAGGACGCGGACTGGTGGGAGAAGGGAGGAGGGTTTCTCATCCTGCCGCAGCCTCCCGGGAAGTGACAGCTCACGCAGATGGCGGCTTCTGTCTGTGCAGGCGGGTCCCCTCCCCAGCAGGGGGCGCCCCTCGGAGCACCGCCACAGGCCCCAGCCCTGCGCGGAAGTCCAAGGTTCGGGTATCCCCAAGCTCTCTCCCTGATTCCCCAAGTCTGTCCGGCGCTCAGATTGCGCCCTTCCAGCGATATTGTAAGAACCAGTACGTCTGACACGAATGCTTGACTCAGGCGTGTGACCAAAACACGTGTGAAAGTCTTATCTCGCCGGACGAGAATTTTACGTGTGCGCCGCCACGCCGGAAGTAGGACACACAGTCCCTGGAGTTTCAGGGCAGCCCGACAGCCCCACGTCCCGTGGCTGTGGCCACACCACACCGTAGGACGGACCCTCCTGAAGCTCCTCCGAGGACAACAGGACCCCTACCTGTGCAGAGCTGGTCGTTGACGTCCCACATGCCTGCCTCCCACGGCATCAGATCCAGGTCAAAATCAAGGCCATCAAAGCTGCCTGCCTGTGGGTGTCAGATCAGCAGAAGAGTATTAGAAGAATGAAACACATGCCCCTAGACATCAGACTATCAGATGCCATTCGCCATGGGCAATGTGGTCGCTGCCACCCAAGTCAGCACGGACAACTTTCTGCGTCGCCGGCCCACCGGGAGCCCTCAGCTCAGGGAGCCCGAGAGAAGCCAACGCAGTTACCTGCGCAGCGGTAACAACCGCGGGGAGCCCGCTGGCCCGACCCTTTTCAGGGGGACAGGCCAGCACAACAGTCACAGAGACAAGAGGGCCCGCCGTCGGGGAGACCCCGCAAATAAAAATAAGCTTTCCCGCTGCCCGCAAGGGAAGGGACGCAGAGCCCACGCCCACTCGCCGCAGCACCCCCCCCCCCGACAGAGGCGAGGACACGGACGCGGGCGAGGGCCCGGCCAGAATCACAGGAGCCTCACCGGGACCTTCAGACACTAGGTACAGCGTCCGCGGTCGGCGGGCGGGAACAGAGACACAGCAGGGCAAGGTCGAAAGGGGGCCGACACTGACTCCACGTGCCCGACTGCAGGCGTTCCGTCGCACAGGTCAGCCCGCCTCCGCCCACGAGTACTCACGTAAATCCCGTCGGCTGCGTCCAAGTCCACGTCCGTGAGGCGGCCGAGCTCGGCAAACAGCGCAGAGTCTGGGGACGGAAGGACAGGGGAGAGGTGAGCTGTCGGGTCCGCGTTCGGACGCGAGAACACGCACCGCGGCCCGCGGCCAGCTGCCCAGGGTCCCTCGGCTGCCTTTCCTATGGCTGGTGACGCGACCATCAGTTCCTAGGACTGATAAACTGCGGCAGCGTGAACGACGGCGAACGCAAAGCCGGGTTCCAACGCACGTGCCGCTGATCACGGGACTCTTGTCTTGCGAACGCGGTCTCCGCACCAGGGATCCGGAAACAGGCTTCGCGTCAGGTCACGCTGGACCAGCTGGCAGCGGCCCGTCGGAACGCCACTCCCGCCGGCTCTGGGCCTGCCTCCGGGCTCAGCCCCAGGTGTGACGGGCTGGTCAGCTGCGAGGACAGGGGAGGACCAGGGCAGCACGCGCACCAGGCGTCTGCCACCCACGCCCGAGGTCACGGGACGACAACGCATCTTCTACCTAAACAACAAAGGACTCGCACATCGGAACCCTTCAGGCTATCTCACCGAAGCTAATGCCATCCCAATCTCCCGTAAGATTTCGTTATAAGCCAAGAAGTGTACGGGAACAGACGTAATCTTCGGTAAACTAGGTTGAAACTCTCCGTAGAGAAAAGTCAAGATGCTGCCTGACGGGCAAAGTGTGTTTTCCCGACACGTTCCGAACTTGGGGCGTTTCCTGAACCCAGGTCTGCCCTCTGCGCTCCTGGCACCGCGGCACCGAGACTCGCTGCGCTGCGGCCTCCTCGCTGCCCCTGCGCAGGAGCGACGCCGCCCCGCACTCGACCGGAGAGTTAGGAAACACTTCACCAACCGCAACCCAGCAACCCGCGAGCAAGAGCGCTGGGCGTGCGCCGAAGGCGAACGCTCCCGTCAGCCCTCCGGAAAACCGCCCTCCGCGGAAAGGCAGCGACGGCGCTGCACTCAGACCCGGGGACCGAGAGCCCCTCCCCAAAGGGAAGGCCGCTGGCGGGCTCCTTGGAAGGAGGGCTCGCTCCAGGTCTGACGCAGAGAAAGGGCAAGAGGAGACCGGGGCACCTCGTGACAGAAAAGAAGGAAATTCTCAGAGAGTGATGGGAACATGTCAGGAGAATAGAAGAGCCAGTGCGAAAGGTCAGCTCCAGAAAAATCTCAGCCTCGAAACACCGGAGGGCCAGGTCGCCACCCCCTGGCTGCAGCGGAGCCAGGCCCGGACGGACAGCCCACGCACGCACGCACGCGCACGGGCGGGCTCCCCCCACGGAGCGATGGCCGGCACAGACGGAGACGGGGCGGCAGAGACGGCCCACGGGGTGCCACAGGGGAAGCGCGGGAGGCCGCAGGCGCCAGCGCAGCCCGGGGCTGCTGGGCGCAGGTCTCTCAGGGAACAGGACACTGACATCATGGCGGACGCTCGCTCCCGAACAGTCGAGGCGACCGTCACCCCAGGACAGGTCAAGGGCGTGTGCCTCCGACGTTCCGCGACTCGCTGAGATGAGGGCAGCGCCACATCCCAGCGCGCCACCACGGTGCACGCCTGCCTCTGGTCTCGAGGAGCCAGGGGACAGGCCCAGGTCCAGGGCGCCCCGCACGCTTCAGGACAGTCCGGGGCACGAGAGACGCGACTGCGGAGCCGTCCCAGACGAGTGAGCGCGACGCGTGTCTGCAAGGAGCACCCTGGCCGGGGACGGACAGGGCGAGGGGTGCGTGGTGGCTGGGGATTGGACGGCGGTGCCGTGGCGGCACCCGCGTCCCGGCTGGGAGGGGGGTGTGGCAGGAACATGGGGCACCCTTCTCTGGGGGGACAGAGTATAATCCGCAGTGCTTGGAAGTGACGGGTTGACACAACCCGAGAGAGAAACGGGGCCAAGGAGGTAAAAATTTAACAGTTAGGGAGTCTGTGCGAAGGGCACGCATTGGTACTGTTCTTACAACTTTTCTGTAGGCTTGAAACTATTTCAAAACTTAAAATTTAAATTAAAGAGTGTGTGTGTGTGCGCGCGCACAGATCCATAATCCGCCAGCTCGCTGCCTCCGCTGCCGCCTGGACTTCTCCAGCAGCCCCCAAACGGACCCCCGCTCTGCCCTTGCCCGTCCTTCAGCCCGTCTGCAACAGCACGGCTAAAGCGAGCCCCACAACCCTGGGGTGTCTGTCAGTGCGGATCGGGGGTATTCACCGGGGAGAGCGGCGCGGCGTGGCGCAGATGGTGAGAACGGGCTCCGAGCGGCAGGACAGGCAGGAGTCCGCGCCTTCGGAACCACACACCTACCTCCTCGTTCGGAGGCCCGCCCTGGTGGGCGTCCGGGAGTTCTGAGCTCCCTGCAGCCCGCTGTGAGGCAGTGGGGGGGGGGGCTGTGGGTGACAGGAAGAGCGAGGGTGGCAGGGTGGTGGCACTCGGGGAATCTAGACGAAGGAAATGCAGGGGACCGCTGCTCAGGCCTTCTGACTTTCCCGTGGTTGGCGAACGCTTGAAAAACTGACAGTGGGTCCAGAAACTGCTGGGCGCACGTGGGGAGGATCCCAGAAGTCCCGGGAGCACCCCTCAAAGCCACGCGACCCCCGCTGCCGACACTGAGACTTCCCGCAGCAGCAGCAGCCAGCTGCGGAAGCGTGTGATCTCAGCTCGCTCGGCAAGCTCTCCCGCCTGACCTCACCCTAACCATCCTTTCACCCGTCCTTTCACCGACTTCTCCTACGAAGGGCAACGGCCCCTGGAGTCCCTGGTCACATCGGCAAGAGCTCTGGGTCCAGGAGACGCGGGGCGGGGGGGCGGGGGACGAGAGTCCGTGCACACGGACACTCTTACACCGAACTCTGCTGGGAAATAGGGAAGTGCGGTGGCAGCGAGAGGGGAAGTCACGTCTGCAGAGGGCTTGGGGTTTCACAGTCTCCCACTCTCGACGGGAGAGGCAGCCCCGTGTGTGAGCACACAGGTGGTCTAGGAGCGCAGACGGAAGCCAAAGTGGTCGGCAACATCCCTGAGTACAGGCGGGGGGGGGGGGGCCCGGGCCCACGCGGCACCAGTGCTGGTGTCAGCGGGAGTGGAAGCCAGGTGTGCCACCGCATGCGGGGACCCTGCAGGGTGCTCTTCTGCTTCAAAGGGGGAGGGGGCAGGGCACCGAAACCCTGAGGGAGGGCCAGGACCGGGCGGATGCTCTGTTGGCAGCCCAGAGGGTCTGTTTCAGGGCAGCACCGCAGATGCAGAGTGGGACCGGCCGGCGTGGCTCTGTTTTTTCCAGCCACACTCTGCTCTCCACGGCAGACAGAGAGTAGGCTGGCTGGATTTAACTAAGGTTACGTTCCTCCGAGAAAGAACGGCTGAACAAGAGAGAGACGAGGACTGAGGCACGAGGGGACGGTTCCTGTGACGGTCCCCGGAATTCAAACTGGGTAGGGCGATGGAGACACAAGGGGGTGAGGGGCTGAAAGATGGCAGAATCTCCGCAGCAGGGCAGGTGCTTTGGAAGCGGAACACTAGCCGGGGGCGGAGCCGGTGAGAGGAGCAGGCAGCCAGAGAGGGACGTCTGGCGCTGAGCTGACGTCCTTGGTAAAGGCAAGGGCAGAGGGCAAGGTCACGGTGCAGAGGGTGTGTCAAGGGTCCTGGAGAACGCCGGAGTCACCCAGAAGGCGTGACAGGAGGCGTGCTGGAGACAGTCACCGGGAGCGAGGAGCTAAAACCTTCCCCGCGGGGAGGAGCAGGGGACCGGCAGTCTGCAGAGGACTGAGGCGGGGAGAGGCGGAAGGCGGCGCCCTGGGATTGAGACCTGCACGCCTCCGGGCAGGCGGAAAGGAGAAGGGTCCCAGGGCAGCGGGGAAGCACCAAGACGGCGCTCATCCCACTTTCAGAGGCCCTGACGAGGGTCCGAGAGCGAAAGCGGCCACGGCGCGCCAGGGCTTTCAGGGACGCGGAGGACGCGGTCTAGTCAGTGCGAGAAGGCGAACAACTTCCCCAGGGGAGAATGCAGCTCAACAGAACCCCAGAGCCGAGGGCAGCTCCGCATCTTGGTGCGTGCATCTCCCACGTGGCAGGAAAAAAGGCAGTGCCTGCACAAATGAAAGGGGGCAGGAGGCGGAGGGGGGAGGGGGAGAGGGAAGACGCGCGGACGACCCCGGAACCTGTGGCATCAGCCCTCCGCCCTCAGGCAGGTTAGAACTGCCGTGAGGGGCCGCAGCACTGGCCCGACCGGCGAAAACCCAAACAGGGCCACGCCCGGTGCCGGTGGGATGTGGACGCTCATTCGTTGCCGGTGAGCACGCAAACTGGTGCAGCCACTTTGAAGGCAGTTGGCAAGTTCCTTGCCAAGCTAAACACACACACGCTCACCACTCGACCCGGCAGTTGCTCCCTGGTCTTTACCCTAATGGTCTGAAAACTCACATCCCTGTACAAGCCTGCCCGCGAGTATTCACCGCAGCTTCGTATGCAACTGTCAACGTGTGAAAGCAACCGAGATGCCCTTCAACGGGAAACTGGATAAACAAACCGGGCGTCGTGTCCCACCAAAATTCACATGCCGACGTCCTCACCCCCAATGCGATGGCACCCGGAGGCAGGGTGGTCTGCAGGAGGCGCCTGGGTCAAATGAGGTCATGAGGGTGGGGCTCCCATCCCAGAGGGCTGCGGCCTTCCACGACGACGAAGATCGCCCCCTCCCTTTCCCTCCTCCCCCCCACCTCCCCCACTCCTTCCCACTCTCTGTCTATCCCCCTTTCTCTCCCCTCCACTCCCCCCCTCCCCCCAACTATAAGACCTTCCAGAAACCACAAACACTAGGGAGGCAGCGAACCATCAGCAGCTGCCTGGGAGGAAGGGCGGGCAGGGCACGGGCGTGCTGGCTCGGGGAGACTGCTCTCTGGGACACTGTAACCGTGGGCCCGTGACACGGTGCGTGTGTCAGCACCCTCAGAACGTCCGCTCAGAGCGCGCCTTCGTGTGCACCATGGACTCCAGTCAACGTGTCGGTGCCGGCCCCTCAGCTGTCACAAGTGCACTACTGCACGATGTCACTGCGGGGGGGGGGGGGCGGGGGCGCCCTGGGAACTCAGCGTGCTGTCTGCTCAGTTACTCTGCAAATCTAAAACTGCACTAAAAGTAAAGTCCACTGACCATTATAAATAACTGTGAAATTCAACTTCCAGTGTCCACAAGGAAGGTGTAATCATGGTGGAGCCCAGGAATTGCAACGGAAACATGTGACTGAAATACCTACTATCGGGACCTTCGCAGAAACTGTTTACAAAATCCTGCTCTGCATTTCATCACCCAAGTTAAAGGGAGGGGCCCCCGTCACGAGCTGTCCCCGGCTAATCAGTTCACTTAAATCACCCAGTTGTCAGGGTCACACGCAGTACTAATTACATAAGCTGACTCTAAATTTAACTGCTCAGCTTCTAACAAACAAAACAAATCGATGAAGTACTTCCAGAAAAATAAGCCACAGTCCACTGAGAAATGCTAGCAGAAACACTTCTGTTCCACTCTAGCGCCTGCAAAGTCTCTCCCACGTTCAGCACCCAAGGACTCGACCGCAATGTTCCACTAAGAGAAGGTGGTCGACGGCTTGAAGAGAAAGCCTGGAAAACACGGGAAATGGGCCTGTCCCGGGAGGGCAGCCACCGACTCCAAGGCCCGAATGCTCCGTTAAAGTCCACTAAGACCAGGGGTCAGGGTTCGGGTCGGCCAGGAAGGCGCAGCCTGGGGATCAGAAGGCGCACAGGGCGGGCGCGGTCCCCCCACACGCGGCTGTACGAGCTCCCTGCGCGGTCAGCAGTCGACGAGGTGAGAAAACAGCCAACAGCACTGGGGGCTCTGGGTGAGGGTGCCACCTGCAGAAGTAGCTTCCGGAAGCGGCCCAGCAGAGTGACCCCAGCACAGGCTGCGGGGGCGGGCAGGCCCGCTTCCGTTCCTGCTTCTGCCACTCACCGGCTCCGAGGCCAGGCGTTCCTTCCCTCTCGGCCTCAGTTTACTCATCTATGAAACAACAGAACCTCACTGGACTGCTGGGAGGACTCAACCCCATACTGCGTGCAAGAGTGCCACAGGGCGCCTCCCACGAATGCTAGATGGCGCCTGCTCCTATTTCTGCTGCCTGTGGCCTGAGAAAATACTCTTGGAACAGACGGTCAAGTTCTTCCAGCAACTCCTAGGAAATCTACCCACAGGTTGAAACAAATCTTAACGGCACGTAATTTAAAAGAAGTTGTGCCTTTGGAAAACCAAGTGAGGATTTCAGCTCAATAAATGGAACTGAGCTCACACTCTTGCTACTGGGAACGGTGGTCCAAGGGGAGAGATGAAGGCTCGTCTGGGTTACCCCCAAACTCCAAGGGGGGATGATGCAGGCTCAGTAGCCCTCCGGGAACTCCACGGTCTCAGATTCCCGGAGAAGCCGGAGAGCAGTACGGGCATTAGGGCTCGCGATCCCGAGGGGGATTTGGTTCCTCCGCGATGACCACACACCCCTTCACCCCTCCCCGCCACAAAACCTGACAAACTCTCCGTGTAACCAGGAGGCCCCGATGAGCTTTATCTGGGGAGCAGTGAAGGCCACACGGCCTGGGGGTCCACCCAGGTGAGCAGCCCGCAGCCAAGGTCTCTGCTTCTCCGCTAAGAAAAACGACCTCAGCTCAGAGCCACAGCGGACGCTGCCAGACGAGCATCTGCTGCACACTCATTCTCGCCCACACACGCGCACACGGGTACAGACATGCACGCAGTGCACACGTGCGAGGTACAAACACACACGCGTGGGTACACGCGCACAGCACACGGACACGTGCGTAGACGTGCAAACACGCGGACACAGGTAACGATGCACACATGCACGCAGACGTGCAGGCACGCGCAAGCACACATGCAGTACACAGGGTAGCACAGGCACACATACACAGGTACGGACATGCGCGCGACACGACGCGCAGCACGCAGGCACGCGCCGGCACGCACGGACGCGCGCGCGCACTCCGCGGCAGCCACCCATCCCACGCTCCGCCACAGCCCTCCGGCCCTGCGCCGCCCACAAACCACGCCGTCCCCGCCCCACAAACCCCCGCCCGGTACGCGCCCAGGGGCCGGTGACCCCGACAGTCACTCCCCTCGGCGGCCAGCCGGCCCCGCCCGCTGGACCCCCAGGACCAGGGACCGGAGCCATGCGCGGCCTCGCTCCGGCAGACCGGCCCCACCTGTCGCCGCCGCGGGCGGGGAGGGAGAAGCCCAGCCTCCCGGCCCTTTCCCGCACCCCACTCACCCCAGTCCTCTTCCGGCCGCAGAGGGAGCCCCGGGCTGAAGGGCGACTCCATGGTGCCGGCAACGCCGCCCGCGCCCCGGAACACGCGCTCCGGGTCCTGGAACTCCTCGACGAGCGCCGGGACGGCGGCGGCCGGTGGACAAAATGCAGCGCAACGCGGGCGCGACGGTGGCCGAACGCGGACAAACCGCCTCAGCGCGCGAGGCTCAGTCCCGATCCCGGCGACTCCGACCGTTCCCTTCCGAGCTGGCAGCACTTCATGTCCCGCTGTGCAGAGGGGAGAAATGAGACTCGTGGTAATAAGCAGTGCGTCGCCGAAACAAAAGCTAGTGATAACGTGACAACAGACAAGTACATTCCCTCCTCTAACAGCTCGGTACGCTGCCCGGTGGGTCCTCGAAGGACCGGGCGACCACTTCGTGAGTTCTACAACTGTCTGACCGCCGTGCGGCACACCTGACACCAGCGTAAAATAATTCCGAGTGTCCCCTGAGATTGAAAAATTAGAAATAAACACGGAAACGTGGTGTCACACCGCGAACACGCGGGCTGGGTCCCTGAAAACGCCCTTCTTCGTAGGATCTCCCGGCCGCCCTGGAGGCAGAGAGCGAGCCGGGTACAGGATCTCCGAGGAGCTCGCGACCTACGTACAAGTCCTCCGCGGGGTCGCGGGGTCGGTGTGAAAGAAAGGCGCCCCCCACGGAGCCCCGGCCCGACCGCGAGGAGGAAGGACACACGCAGAGGGGTCGGTCCTCACGCCCAGGCCGGGGAGGGCGACTCCCAGCGGGCCTCCGCGACGAGGTGCACTCCCTACCTTTTCGGGACGGCAACTCGGTTTTGCGCAGAAAAAGAAATCAACTCCGACCTAACGCTCAACTGAGTTTTATAAAACAGTGTCGAGAACGCCACTGAATAGGATTTGCTTTTAACGCGTGTTCAGCGGGCAAAGTTTAAAACACCCTACCTTAAGAACACGTATCCCTTAGAGCCCAGCGCAGTCTTTCCCACGGCCCGGAAAAAAAAAAAAAAAAAAAAGCCGCTTCCCAGAACCCTCCGCGCGCCCGGTGGGGCGGTTGCCGCGGGTTGCGTGAGCTACAACCTGGAAACAGCCTGGGGCCCCGCCCAGAGAACGCGCCCCGGGTCCCCCTGCTGGGCCGCGATTCCCGTGCTCAGCAGTTAACTGACGGGGGTCTTCGTTAGAGTGACGTTAATAACACTTACTCTCCTACAACCGCAAGTTCAAAACTTGTCGGGAAAACTAAAATCGAACCAGCAAAATTTCTCTATTCTGTATGCACCGGACACCTTAGTTGTTTTTTTTCCACCGCAGTCTTTTTTAAATCACTGTGACTGAACTCCAGCAAGTTTTAAATTTCTTAATTTTATTTTTTGCTGTTGTTCAAGTACAATTTTCTGTGATTTTTTTAACTTTCAAAATTTTTATCTTTTTTCCAAACAGAAGATGATTATGAAACGAACACTTGTGTACCTATCACCAAAGATGAACAGATATTAACACTTGCTATTTTCGTGTTCATAATGTAAGAAATTAAACAATAAACACTATGAAGTTGAACTCCGCTTTTCCTTCCATCCACACAGGCAATGTCTATTACGAATTTTATGGGAATCATTCAAGTTCATTTTTTTAATTTTTTTATTTTATATGTTTAAATATGTTTACAAATACATATATTTAGTGTTGTTTAGGGTTTTTTAAATTTATGTAAATATACTATGCTCTATTTTCCAAATCACTTTTCTTGTTCAACATCACTTTTGGATGATCTAGGAAGTGTGTAAACTGTTACATGGTATTTCCTTGAATATATATCACAATTTATATCTTCATTTTCCTGGTGGACATATGAATTGTTCAATTTTTTACCGTTACACAAAATATATTCTTGTATGAGTCTCCTCATGCAGACATGCGGGCATGTCTAAGATATATGCTGGGTCACAGAGTGGGTGTATTAATATTCACCAAATTAAACCAATTTGCATCCTGGCTGGCAGCAATGAGTTCTTTGCTCCACAATCTCACCAACAGTAGACAAATCAGACTTGTGAAGGGTGTGTCTACAATTTACAATTTCCCAACAAGTTGCGATGCACCTTTCCATGCTTGTTAAACCTTACTTCCCTTCTGAGAATTTCCCATCCTTCTCTTTTATAAAATTTGCTGTTGAATTTCTGTCTATCACATGTACATCTTTAGACAGCTCACTCTGTTCATTTAACTGGTGTGTGTGTGCAAATCCCTCTAGCCTGACACATGTCTTTGTTTACAGGGTTTTTGTCCTATAGGTTTTCATTTCCATGCAGTCAACATTTTTTTTTTTTTTTTTTTGCTCGTGATCTCTGCTATTTCTATCTTGCTAAAGAAATCCTTCCCTCTCCTGAGGTCATTAAGATTCTTAAAACTATTCTTTCCATAATTTTAGGGGTTTTTACACATTTTTTAATTTGGTTATTGCTGGGGTAAATTATTGATTCTTATACAGTAAATTTCTATCCAAAAATCTTGCTGAATTATGTGATTCTAATATTGTCTGAAAATTTTCTATGTAGAGTAACTTGTATGCAAACACTAACATGATAAAATTTAGTTTATGTAACATTGTGACCTTTTTAAAAATTAACCTTCAATATAGAAAATTTTAAACACACGAGATAAGAACCTGTCACTTGTCCTGTAAAGTTTTCCACACTGTGGTTCTGCTGATTGTGTCTTTATGGCAATTTGTCCCTGTAAACTGCCAGTTAAATCTAGAACTTTAATTAGATGGCTTTGCTTTTGTTACTTTTCACTAAAATTTGCAAGAATACTTCACAGCATCATATCAGGAGGCACATAATTTCTAATTATCTCACTTTTAGAGAAGTTAAGATTTAATGGTCAGGCTTTTTCCTTTTTAAGTCTGCAACTTTTTCTTCTTATTTTATTGCAATGGCTAGGACCACTACTACAGTATCGAAGATACAGGCAATAGTAAGCATCTTTTTACTTGTTCCCAACTTTAACGTGAAAATTTTAAGTTTTACCATTAAATAAGGCTTCCTTTCTGGATGAAAAATTGAAAAGTAGTCTGAACCCTGCAAATATTGGTGGATTTATAACTAGTGGATTTATAACTAGTTTAAAAATTGCATTTTTCCAGTTGTTCTAGATTTTACATTTCAGTAAGACAGCTTCAAGATATGTATCACCCTCAAGTGTGAACCCAAGAGTAGAACACAGAGGTTAGAAGTGCAGATTTGGGAGTAAGCCAAATCTTGGTTCTGATGTAGGTTCAACCATTTGCTGGCAATGTAACTTTGAGGAAGTGACTTACTCCCAAGCTTCAACTTCACCTGTAAAATGGGAATAATAGGATCGATTTCAAAGGGTTGTTGTGAGGATGAAATTGGATGAAACTCATTAAGTGCTCAGCATAGTGACTGGCACGTGGCTAGTGTTCAATAAAGTGCAGCTGTTTTTAAGGAAAACCTGTTGCATGCTGCCAGCTGGGCATTACCCTAAATCCTGTACATGCATACATCTCAAAACCCCTCAAAACCCGAAGGGGAACCCCAGTAGCATCTTCGTTTTGCGTAAGAAAGAATTAAGGCCCATGCGAGTCAAACAACCCTGTAAGGAGAGACCCTCAGTTTTCAAAAGGACTGCTTGCTCACTTCCAGGGAGAGCCAGAAGTACCAGAGCCCATGGCCTGACTTCTGCGCTGGTGCCGTTCTCCCTGCACCGAGCCTCTGAAACGGGTCCTATCGCTGCTCCCGGCAAATGTGTAAACCCAAACGCTCTGAGCTGATTTCCTAAATATTAAAAAAGAAACAGTTCCAATTGTTTTTGTTTTTAGAACAAAGGCCAAAAGATTTTCTTTCTATCTACCCCCCAGAAGTTAACCATTCACGGGCTTTAAATCTGAAAATTCTGTTTAGTGTTTCACAAAGCTTCCAAATTCACATGAAGTGTCCCCCAATGCACGCCTCACTGGCGAATACAAAATATCTTTCCAAAAAATGTATTCTTTTGTCTGCATCTCCTGGCTAGACTATAAATCCCAGAAGGCAGGGTTTCTCCAGTTCGTTCACTGCGCCACCCAGAGTAGTGCACACTTAGGTGCTCAGTAAACACGGGGCGCAGCAAAAGTAGGCTTGCTGTTGTTCGTGTGGAAAATAACACGATAATGGGTAAATAATAATAATCCAGGAGTAAACTGCGTCTTGCGTACTCACAGCTATCAACCTACTTTCGCCCCACCCTGTATTTGCTGAATCGCCAAACATAAACTCAAATAAAATCTATGTAAGTTTCTCTGGGCTGCAGTACAGATAGCTGTTAATTCGAGCCACACGAAACCGCCGCAACTCGACGACATTTCACCTACGGAGACGGCAATTTCATATGGTTCCGCCCAGCTGGTTTTGAAAAGCTTTCTACAGTGCAACATTATGAAGCGTACTGTGAAGACCAGGACAGAAACGGAGAAATTTTTTCTCCTAAGAAAAGCTTATTCAACGAGAGTTGCCGAAGGCTTTGGGCCGTATGTTGAGACCCCCCACCGCCCACACAATCAAAACCACACGCAGCATTTGGCAGGGTTGTTCCCACTGTACTGGTTTGTATCCAAAACACCGCCCATTCTGGCGTCTGTATTCACACAGACACACCCACACATGTAAATGTGCAAAATGTCTTAAGAACACGGGCTCCGTTTCTCTTTACTGCCTAAGCCTGATTTCATGTAAATGTTCAGATATGTAATTTGGTCCAGCTCTAACTATTTCTAATGAGTTAAAAAAATTCCACTTTCCAGAAACCATGCTAAGGTAACCTGGCCACGTTACTTTCTAGTACTCCAGTGTATGAAGCTTAAAAAGCCACTGATCTGTAGTTGTTCCACATTTATTTTCCTTGTCTCTAGAAACACACCTTATATCAGTATATTTAAGCAGATGGCTTAAGTAGGCATCTTAAACCCACTTTTCTAAAATACTAGGTAACTGAGCTTCCTGAAGTGATGGAAGAGCCCCACTGTAACGAGTGTTTCCCTCGTGGCCTTTCCATCTACATTTCCAAAAAACACCCAGACATGTGGAGTTTTACTGTCCCTTAAAAGAAAGAAAGAAAAATAAATGTCTATGTCTCCAAAAGTCTGCTTTACATTCCCCGACATAAAAGAATATCTGGGCCCTGACTTGGTGTGGCTCAGTGGGCTGGGCGTCATCCCACAAAGAGAAAGCTCGCCGGTTCGATTCCCAACCAAGCCCTTAGTCCCCATGAGGGACTTGTGCAAGAGGCAACCAGTTGATGTTTCTCTCCCTGCCTCCCCCGCTCTCTAAAAATAAATAAATAAAACAAAGTATCTGTATTACAGACTTCCGGCCAAGATGGAGGCGTAGGTGGACACACTGTGCCTCCTCTCACAACCATAATTAAGGACAACAAATATTTAGAAACAAGAAAACAACCAGAACTGATAGAAAATTGAACTGTACAGAAGTCCAATGGCCATTCATCCAGATGGGTAAGAGGGGCGGAGTCGCGGCAGGAGAAAGTGGAGGTGCAGACCCGGGAATGCAAGCAGCAGCGGCTGGCAGTTCCCAGGTGCACAGGTGGCAGCTGGCGGTCCCCGGGCACAGGGGGACAACTGTGCAGACCCAGTGAGGCCGCACAAGGCGGCTGGCTGACCAGGGGGTCCCACATTCCCGCGCGCAGACGGTCCAGGCAGAGGGGAAGTGGCGGAAGGGACTGGATCCAGGAGAGAGCAGAGCAGGCGCCATTGTTCCCTCTCGGACCCCGCCCCCACATACAGCGTCACAACCCAGCGACTGGGCTGCCCCACACTGGGGAGCGAGCGCCTGAGGCTCCACCCCTCACTACGTAACAGCACGCGTGCGAGCGCAGATAATCTAGGCGAAGGGGAAGCGGCGGAAGGGACCGGAGTCCAGGAGAGAGCGGAACAGGCGCCATTCTTCCCTCTCGGACCCCGCCCCCACCTACAGTGTCACAACCCAGCGACTGGGCTGCCCCGCCCTGAGGAACACCTAAGGCTCCCCCCTCACGTAATAGCGGCGACCAGACTAAAACCAAAACAAAACAAAAAAAACCACCAAAAATGGCTCAAACCAGAGAACAAATGAAAGCCCCAGAGCCAATTCCTCTAAGCCGTGAAGAAATAGCCAACCTATCAGATGCACAGTTCAAAGCACTGGTCATCAAAATGCTCACAGAACTGAGCCCTGGCTGGTGTAGCTCAGTGGATTGAGCGCGGGCCTGCAAACCAGAGAATCGCGGTTCGATTCCCAGTCAGGGCACATGCCTGGGTTGCAGGCCAGTTCCCGGCAGGGGACACACGGGAGGCAACCGTACATAGATATTTCTCTCCTTCTCCCTCTTTCCTACCCTTCCCCTCTAAAGATAAATAAATAAATAAATCTTTAAAAAAAAATGCTCACAGAATTGGTTGGTTTTGCTCACAAATTAGATGAAAAATGCAGGCTACAATACATGAAATGAAGGAAGATGCATGGGGAACCAATAGAGATGGGAGGAAAACTGGGACTCAAATCAATGGAGTGGACCAGAAGGAGGAAACAACCAAACAGAAAACAAGGAAGAAGCAAGAGTTCAAAAAAATGAGGAGAGGCTTAGGAATCTCTGGGACATCTTTAAACATCCCAACATCCAAATTATAGGGGTCCCAGAAGGGGAAGAAGAAGAAGAGCAATAAGTGGAAAACTTATTTGAACAAATAATCAAGGAGAACTTCCCCAATCTGGCAAAGGAAATAGACTTCCAGGAAGTCCAGGAAGCTCAGAGAGTCCCAAAGAAGTTGGATCCAAGGAGGAACACACCAAGGCACATCATAATTACATTAGCCAAGATTCAAATGAAGGAGAGAATTCTAGAAGCAGCAAGAGATAAGGGGACAGTCCCCTACAAAGGAGTTTCCATCAGACTGTCAGCTGATTTCTCAAAAGAGACCTTCCAGGCAAGAAGGGGCTGGAAAGAAATATTTGAAGTCTTGAAAGGCAGGGACCTACATCCAAAATTGCTCTATCCAGCAAAGCTGTCATTTAGAATGGAAGGGAAAATAAAGTGCTTCTCAGATAAGATCAAGTTCAAGGAGTTCCTCATCACCAAGCCCTTATTATAGGAAATGTTAAAGGGACTTACCTAAGAAAAAGAAGATAAAAAATAGGACAGTGAAAAGACAGCAAACTTACAATTATTAACAACCACACCTAAAACAAAAGCAAACTAAGCAAACAGCTAGAACAGGAACAGAACCACAGAAATGGAGATCATATGGAGGGTTAGCAACAGGGGCGTGGGAGGAGGAGAGAGGGGGGAAAGATACAGAGAATGAGTAGCATAGATGGTGGGTAGAAAATAGATGGGAAGGGCAAGAATAGTGTGGGAAACGTAGAAGCTAAAGAACTTATGACACATGGACATGAACTAAAGGGGGGAATGTGGGTGGGAGAGGGTGTGCAGGGTGGAGGGGAATGATGGGGGAGAAATGGGACAACTGCAATAGCATAATCAATAAAATATATTAAAAAAATAAAAAAGAAAATATCTGGATCACAGAAGATTTTAATATCAAATAAAGTATAATTTACGAGATCGAAAAGCTTTGACTTCCACATGAAGTATTCTTAAACACAGTGTCCAAGTCACATCACGTGATTTCGTCTTCTCTCATCTCCAGTGAACGCTGACGGTCCGGACACTCTGTGCGAACGCCAAGAAGCCAGGGGCCCACGGGGACCAGCCAGTTCCTCCCCAGGCGTGAAGCGTCACCAGCTCACGCTCTTCTCGTCGGTGGCCCCAGGGCGGGCAGCACTTTCACCTCGTCCACCCGGTTCTTGTGCACTTGGAAGGCAGGCGTGACCCACCTGCCACAGGAGCACTGCTCGCCGGACCAGTTGAAAGACCCCAACTTGGCGTTGCATTTGGGGCACAGAAGCTGAAATCAAGTGAACGCGTTACTTCATTCATTCGCTTTTGCACAGAGCCATCCTCTCTGGCAACGCAGGATATAAAAACAAGACGCGGCCTGTACCTTCAAGAAGTTCATGACCTCATCAATGAGATGAGATGGTACGGCAACTCACTACAACGGCCGTGTGAAGAAGCATGTGTGCCCTTGGCAGGTCCTCGGAGGAACTGACTGACTAGAGCACGAGGGGGAAGGGTCAAGCGTGAGACGTGAAACAGGAGGTTTCGTGGATGTGGCACGTGTGTTGGCCTCTAAGCCAGTCTGCCACTGAGGATTTCAAACTAAAACCATCACGGCGGAGGGGTAGGAAGTCATGTTAGGCTTGTATGTTCTATTCCTTGCTGATATTAACAGTCTATAGGTTAGTCCTCAGATTCCTGCCTATTGAAAAACAAACTGATACTCCAGAGTAAAATAGATCAATCCAAAAATGCTTAACAAGTTTATTCTATTTTCTTCTAATGTATCTACAGCAAAAACTCTAGTTAAAACATCGTTTAAAAATGTGAGAAGAAACAAAATGTAAGCGACTCGATGAAGCTAGAAAAGAAGGCGAGTCCTCACCTGTCCGTCCATCACTCCCAGCAGGGCGGGCTCCATCCACTGCACAGGCTCAACGAAATGCGAGGTGCATGGGGCGGGGCCCCCCGAGACGCGGGCGAGAGCTGGCGCTGGTCTCTTGTGGGCAAAGGCTACAGGCCCACTTCCTTCCTTATGGTCCAAAATGCTAGAACTTCGGAATAAAGACCGCCTGCAACCCCCAAACAAAACAAAAACAGAAACAGATGAAATGTGCAGTACTTCCTGAAGGACAAAACAACGGACACTGATTGTGGTACTTTAATTTTCAATAGTCTCTACACGTGACCTGATTGCTTTTACTGCTGAGAATTTACATCCTTGAAAGCAGAATTAAATTTGAACTACCTATAGTATTCAGCTAAAAAAGTCTTCCCACAGAGGTTTAAGAAACAAATTTTCAGTACTCTTCAGCTGCAAAGACAAGGTAAAAATCTCTGGAAAATACAAAATACATTACCTGCACTTCCTACATTTATAGAGAACCTCATCTTTCAGTCCTTGTGAAACCGTCGTCGGGTCAACAGCAAAGAGTTCCTGAGGTAAGTTCTGCAGTTCTACACGACAATGAAAATGTGTCCATTGGTTGAAATCAACTCTGCATTTTCGGACAAAATGCAATTAATGTCAAGTTGAGGAAACAAACACTAGCCTCAGAAGTTTAAAACAAAAACAAAAACAAAAAAACAAACAACAGGCCTCCAGCTTTGAGAAAGCAGGATGAGCCAGGAGAGCCCTCAGGTTCTGGGCGCTGGATGCCTGCACTCAAATCCCAGCCCACCTCTCACAAGCCGTTGTGACCTTGAACAAGGTATTTCTTGCTAAACCACAGTGCGGAAAGGAAAAGAGATTGCTGGAAAATGAGATAATGCACCAGCTTCTAGAAAGGTCCCAATACATACTAGCAATTATTACTAACCTGGATACTTCTCTGTAACCTTTTGCAAACGGTACTGCTTATAAATCGCACTGGAGGTATCCACTTCGCACCCCATGGCCTGGTATAACTTCAGCTGCCACTCAAACCCCTCATTCATCCTGTAAAGACAAACACAGAGTTAAGTTTTCTTTAAGTAAATAAAAACATACCACAAAAGCAGAACGAGCATGCCAACCAAAAGCTCACTTAGCTGCAGGCTGGATCGCCTGGAGGTTTTCGTAGGCTTTTTCAAAGGAGAGCTGCTCAGTCTTCATCAGAAATGCAGTCATTACAGCCACACTTCGACTGACTCCGGCATGACTTAACATAAAATAGAAAATAGCGACAATTAAAAAAAAGCAAAACAGCAGTCCCCAACTAATGCTAAATTTCAGGTCCCTGTGTCTGCTTCAAACCTTTTGCCTCTGAAATACTACCCATGTGCAGAAGAATTATTCCTTCATTTCCTTACTCCTTTTGAATTGTGAACCATGAGTGTATCAGATGTCCAAATAGAATTACAGTGATTTTTAAAATTTCATAATTGCTGCGGAACATCTCATGCGCTGCAGGAGGGACGGGCCCCGGAGACCTGGGCTCGGGCTACCCCCTCCAGTCCCACGGCGCGGTCCCGACTCAGCGAGTTCCAGCTGCGGATGTTACGCTGCAACCCGGCCCGAAGGGGTCGCTGAGAGTCCCCAAACACTCGTCGCGGCCGCCCCCTTTCCACCCAGGGCACGGCTCCGGGACCCCGCGTGTCCTCGGCGATCGTTCTCCCTCGACACCGCTGCACCAGCCCCCGCGCCCCGGACACACCGAACACACTCTGCGGCTGGCGCGGGAGCCTCCGGCGCGCCCCCGCCCGCGTCACCGTCACCTGCCCGGGCCTCGTTAGCCGAGCACCCCACCCCTCCCCCACCCCCCAAAAGAGCTGCCAAGCGAACCCACCGGCCGTGCGCGCACGGCCGAGGCCCCCCGGCGAGCCCGCGAGCCCGCTCACCAGCGCACCAGCACCCCGCGGCCCTCGGCGCGCGCCTGGAGCACGAAGGCCACGCAGCGGTCCAGGCGGCTCAGCAGGTCGGTCCCGGGCTCGTCCAGCGCGGGCACGAAGAGCTGCCGCAGGTCCGGCGCCCGGAGGTCGGGCTCCTCCGCGTCCACCGTCAGCACGGCCGAGACGCCCGCCTCCCTCAGGCCGCCCGGCTCCGCCGCGGCCGCCGCCCCGCCCAGGTACAGCCCGGGCCGCACCTGCAGCATCCCGCCCGCGGCCACCGTGGTGGCGCCCGGGCCTGCGGCCGCGCCTGCCATCGAGGGGCGGCTGCCGCGGCTAGAGCGGCCCCGCCTCCCGCACTGCGCGGCAGCGCCCTCGGAGGACCCGGCCGTGTGCGGCAGTGCGGCCCGGGGGCAGCGCGGGTTCCGCCGGGACCCCAGACGGATCCCAACTTCGAACCGAGAGGAAACCCCCCCAAACGCAAGGTTCCGCGGCATTTCGGAGCTGGGACCCCCCGCCCTTTCCGCAGCAGCAACTGAAGTCGACTCTGAAACGATGGTCCCGCCGACGGAATCGGCAGCATCGTTTCATGCATTTAAAGGAGAACGTTGCTCCTAAAGCCATTCGTTTGTAGTTCCTCTCCTATTATTCCTTTCCCCCCTTTTGCCCAGTTTTTTTTATTGGAGTGTGAATCCTTTTTGTTGCCGTCTACTGTTCTATATTTTAAGTATTAATCCCGTGTCTTTTCAGGAGAGATGGGGCCACAGCCAGAGGGAAACGTGGACTTCAGGGATGTTTCTTTTTCTCCCCTCTCAACGCCCCGCCCCCCGACAGGGGAAGACTCGAACCTTTTTTAAAAGTACAGGGAAAAGCAGGACAGAGGGGGAAGCCACAGACGCAGGGCGCGGGGGTGGATTGGGGGTGCAGGTGCAAGGCGGCAAGAAGTTAAAGGCGCTCTCTCTCGAGGGCTTCTACTTCCTGGGTGAAGAACCTGGTTCACACGCTGACAGTGAGGGCAGGTTTGAGAGGAATAGCCAGTCTGAGGGGGTGAAATGCCTGAAAAGGTTGGAGAGTGTACGGGGAAGCCGACCTGTGGGATTGCCACGGGGGAGGGGCGGGGCCGGGGCCGGGCCGGAGGGGTCTGCCTGGCATGGTCTGAAGAGTGTGGGTTCTCGGCTTCCTGCAGGAGAGAATGCGCGACAGGGGTCCAGGTGACGCTGAGAGCACGCTTGTTAAAGCTGGGGATGGTGAGAGGCAAACCACGCTGGGCTCCGTGGGCTCGGGAAGCAAGTTACCCCTGAGGCAAAAGGGGGGGCCCTTGGGGACGGGTGCAGGGGGTGAGCCCGGGACAGCTGCCGCGGCCCACTGCTCCCCTGGCCGCAGGTCGCGAGGGGACCCTTAGAGCTCAGGAGAAAGGGCAGGCCTGAGCCGGGAGGGCATGAGCCTGCTCAAGGGGGAACGTGAGGTCCTTTGTCTCGAGGGTTCTTATCTGCTTTCCGAAGGCGGGACTTTTAGGGGAGACCCCAGGGAAGGTCTCCACAGACTGTTCAATAGCTGTCCGGGCGTGCCCTTCAGTGCGCAGACGCATCGGAATGGGCGTGTGGGGGCGTTTGGGATCATTCTCCGGCCGGGTTCGCCGCTCCGCCTTTATCGTGGATTGGTCTGACTCTAACCGGTTTGTTGGCTTGTC
This sequence comes from Glossophaga mutica, assembly GCA_039655065.1. Classification (NCBI taxonomy): domain Eukaryota; kingdom Metazoa; phylum Chordata; class Mammalia; order Chiroptera; family Phyllostomidae; genus Glossophaga; species Glossophaga mutica. The sequence goes on from CM077316.1 coordinate 53,729,717, forward strand.
TGTTATCTATTCCCCTGACTTGCCCCGTGCTGGGGTCTGGCAGGCACCAAGGGACTGACCAGGTGGTCTCCGTTCTCTCTCCCGGCCCGGGGTGGTTGAAGCCGCTCGCCCCCGGCTGGGCAGGAGGAGAGGCGCACACCGTCCGCTCCCGAGGCCCCCCCCGGTCTGCGAAGATAAGATCCGGGGGTTCACTACTGGGCCGTGGACCGCCCGACCTGGTCTAACCGCCTTGCCTCGGTTTCCCTCCTTCCACCTGCCCAGGGACTCCTGGCTTCTTTCCATCCTGCCCCGGCAGGCAGCCAGGGGTCAGTCAGCATGTCAGCCGGTCCGCGTCCGGGCGCGGAGACGGACGGCTCCCGTGCGATGGGGGCTCCGCCCCGCAGGCCCAGCGGCTGCAGCTCCGCACCCTCCCGAAAGCCCCCCGCGTTCTGGAAGACCGGCCGGACCGGCTCGGGGAAATGACCCGGGGGGCCTGATGAGGCGCGAGCCCGCTGGTCAGGCCCTGGGGGTGCAGGCCCCAGTGGTAGTGCCCGTCCCCCAGGGAAGGCCCTGAGCCCCAGGCTTGAGTGAGCTTCCTGTTGGGCAAAACGAAAACTTCTGAAGGATACTTCCCAAACCGTCCGGTGGTCACTTCTGGGAGCTGGCGCGTGGGAGACCTGCGGCAGGATTTGTGCGGCTTCCCTCTGTGTCGTTTTTATTTCTTTCAACCAGTATTATTAAAAGGGTTTCGCTGGTGTAGCTCAGTGGATTGAGCGCGGGCCTGCGAACCGAAGGATCGCGGTTCGATTCCCAGTCAGGGCACATGCCTGGGTTGCAGGCCAGTTCCCAGCGAGGGACATACAAGGGGCAACCGCACATTGATGTTTCTCTCCCTCTCTCCTTCCCTTCCCTCTCTCCTTCCCTTCCCCTCTAAAGATAAATAAATAAAATCTAAAAGAAAAAATATACTTAAAAAAAAAAAGGGTTTCCCGTTAGCAATATTCCGGAACAAGGAGGGAGCGAGGGGAACTGCTAAGGGGTCACGTCTCGGGCATTTTATTAAGGATCCTAAGCGTTCCCTCAGCTCTACTGGTTTTCCGTGCGAAGTGAGCGTTCCTTCCTCAGCTCCTCAGATGGGAGGAGGCGCAAATCTGAATTGTTAGTGACCACCCACGGAGCCTGGATAAATGTCGAAACGGCGCCTAAAAATGCCTTCGTTGGAGGCCGAAGTGTCTTTTCCAGTGTCTGTTTGTACTCTTGGCCACTAGGTGGCACCATTTCTCCTTCGAGGAGATGAACGAGAGGGGCTCCCCCGCAAAAAAGTGGAATTCATTTATAAAAATTGTGGATTCATTCTTACATGTCGAAACTTCACTCACCTTCAAAGTATTCTGCATTTGAATCAATACACCTATGAGACTTTTTTCCACTGCTCAAAACCATTTTCGAGATCGTCGATTTTGATGCCTTTTCTTGCTTCTGCTGTTTCCACTTAGGCAAAATGTTTCCCTGTGAGGACTTTTCTCATCCGGGGAAACTAGCAAAAGTGGCTGGGGCTGAGATCAGGTAAATAGGGAGGGTGGGGCATGGGGTCCGTGCCGTTTTGGGCCAAAAACTGCTGAACACTCAGCGTGATATGAGCAGGTGTGTGCGTAAATCACCCATCATGAAATGGGCAAAGGCGTTGAAAGAGTCTTCGGAAAAATTCACTGAAGCCGAACGCAGCCTCTCACAACAACGCCAGCTGGTGCGTGGACACAGATAGGTTCCCAGAACACTCACCAGGTGGGGGAAGCCTGTAGGACAAGGGCCCTGCCCTACAGAAGATCATTCCGGGTTTGGGGGGGGTCACCTCTTGTGTTTCCAGCACCTCCCTTGAAAAAGGGGGAAATGAACGTGGGAGCCTGTAAGAAAAGCAGGCTGGGCCTAGGGAAGCAAGGGGCCTGGGTTCAGAGAGGGGAATGGGCTGCATTCTGTCACGGAGAGGTCATGGACCCTGGTCCTTGGGTTCGCACACACATGCCACATGCACTTCCATTCTATCACCGGCACACCGCAAGCTTGACAAACCTGGATTCGGTGAAAAATTCTCACCGTTGAGAAAAGATCATCGGTATGCCGTGGCTTGCACGTGAAGAAGACACCCATTTTGTGTGACGTGGCCTGAGCATCTCCCCGACTTCCCACCCTTTGGCCGTAGTCACATGTATGATTTTCATGTTCATTTTCATCTTTCAAAACATGTGCTGGGAAGTAAGTGGGGAAATTTCCCCTCCCCTGTCCCATCACCTCCCCATCACAGCCCCAAGTTCCTCTTTCTGTCCCCAGCCTGCTGTCCAGACCCGCCCACACCCACTGAGTCATCAGTAAATGTTTGGGGTGAAGCTCCCAGACACTCAGGAAGAAGCACGCGAAACATGCTTCGAGGCCTCTGAGTAAAAAAGACATCAATGAGCGATAACAACATAATTCTGTCGTTTTTCTGTGCTTGTGAACAGTGGCAAGCTCAGATTTGTCTCGAGGGCCACCGCCTGAAACCAGAGGAAGCCTCGGTCTGAGGGCGGAGTGGCATCCGGCTGCAACACCCCCTGATGTGTGTCCATATGCCTTCAGAACACTGTGTGACTTCTCTAAGTATCAGTTCCTTCCACTGCCAAACAGGAGTCAGCGCGGCCACTTTGCAGAGTTTTGATGGGCTCCGCTCGTCCCATCGGCACCACGGGCGTTTAGCTGGAGCCTGAGGCTAGACCTGCGGCTGGAGAACCTGGGGGGCAGGAGTGTGTTCGCTTCACGAGGAGGCTCTGGCCTCGCACGCTCGGGGGAGCGTAGCATTCGCCGTGCTCTCGGCCTAGGGGGTGAACACTCGTCCCTCCCCCACCTCTGGCACCAGATTCTTGGGGGGCACGGGAGTCGGTCTAACTAGGTGGTGGGCCTATCAAAGCCCCTGAAAGCTTGGGAAGTTGACTGGAGGCTTACATGGTTGGTCCCAAACCCCAGCTGCTGGTCATCACCCCAGGGGAACAAAAAAGCTCCCTCTCTTGTTTGTGACCTACGCTCACACGGAGCACTCGCCTGTTCTCTCCACAGCCGGGGGGGGGGGGGCCTCCACGCACAAGCTCCAGGGGGTGCCCATATACGGCAGCACAGCCATGGGTGGCAGCTGGAAACCCACGCTAAGCTGGCTGGCTGCTGCACTGGGCTGCACCGGACATCGCTACAGAGCTGGGATTCTGGGCACTGGCCTTCATGCCGGCCGTACTGAACACAAGGCTGGCGTTCCCCACGGTGAGACGGACGGAGATGGGCGGTGGGGAGTCAGGAGGGGAAGCCCCTTCATTGCACACCACCACCAAACCACCAGCCCTCCCCTGTGGGTCTCAGGAAATGCTCTTCCTCCAGACACCGCAAGAACCCCCACTGTCACCAAAAAACGCTGTTGGGGGAGAAAGACATCCCAGGCTGAACCCCTGTTCCTGAGGCAGCTCAGAGGGGGCAGAGCAGAGGCCGAGCCGGGAGTGGGAGGCACGCTGCCGGGCAGCTGCGGAGCAGACAGGAACCGGGGGGCTGGGCAGCCCCGGAACCCGGTGCCGCGACAACGAGGGGAAAATCGGCCCTAGCCACCCACGCTGCTGCCACCAAGTCCCTGAGCCCGTGTCCTGGCGGAGATGCGCCCTCCTTCCCCGGAAGGGCACTTGTTGTGGAGATTCCGAGGGCGTCGCCTCAGTTCCACAAACGCGAGGACCAGAGGGGACGGAGGGACCTGACGCGCCTTGCTCTGCAGGGACAGCGCGGTCCGGCCCGCTGACTCAGCAGCTGCCCTGCCCGACCCCCAGCCCCACGTTTGCAAAGTCCTCGCGTTGTGAGACACACGGGGAACTGGCTGTGACCGGGAGCTGTGTTCTCGGTTCCTCTTTGACTCAAGGGGAAGCTGGTCAGTGGTCAGAGGAGTGGGGCGAGGCGACCACAGCCGTGCCCGAGTCGCGCCGGGGGCTGCGGGGCCCTGAACTCGTCCCCAGGCACACAGCAGGCGGCGGGCGGTGGTCACGCCGTCCCTCCCCTCTGGGTCCCCCCCCCCCCCCCCGCAGCTCTTTGCTGCCTCCACTCGGTCCCGAGAGCGGGCATGGGGAGGGCTCCGACTTGGGCTTTGGACCGGCCGTGCAGGAGCGGCGTGACCTGACCCGGCTCGCTCGGCCAGCGGGGCCTGCCCCGCATTCCCTGCCGGACTTCACACCGTAAAAACCGAAACCCTTTGAAGGTGAGGCCAGCGCACAGAGCACTTCCAAATCCTCCATAAAGCTGTTCCTTGCCCTTCTTACCACCAAATACACTGTGTCTCCTAAGTGTTTCGCCTTTGCTCTCTTGCCTCTTCCAAGAAGTGTCTTTGTTCACTCCCGGGAGTAATTCACGTGTCCCTACCCCGAGACTGAAAATGGAGATGGGCCGGCCACTTACCGGCATTTGAGTTGGCAGAAGGAAACTCCCCCGCAAAGAGGGGAAAGTAGCGTTGAATATTCAAGGAAGTGCTTTTATATGGTCCCAAAGTGATACACTTTTCAAAATTAGTTAGCCACCCCCTCCCCCTGATTATTTTTATCTAAATGTATTAGCGTTTGCTCAGTGCTGGAGACACCACACGAATAAGATGAAGGTCAAGGGTCCATTCGCAGGCTGACAGAGCAAACAAAAGGCCGGGACTCAGACAAAAAAGAATTACGTTTCGGCTGGAGGAAGCCGGTGGCATGTGAGCTGGACCTTCCCACGGAAAAGGAGAGGAAGGGGTGAGGGCTAGCAGGGTGGCAGGGTGGCGGGGAGGCCGAGCAAGGGCGCAGCTGCAGACAGGAGGCCACGACACGAGACCTTTCACTGAACACGCCTGACATGCCCAGCAAAAGTAACGACTGGTGTAAAAATGTGACATCACAAGCCCTCCTGGGACATGCGTTCCGTCCGTCACACCGACCAGGTCCAGTCCCAACAGTGACCGCACAGAGTTGCAGCCGCTGGGAAGGAAATGACCGATTGCGCCCCCGCAGGCCTCATGTCCCCCAGCCCCTTTCGAGGAGGGTCTCCGAGTCCCTGAGTGGGGACCCCCGGTTCTAAGTGGACGGGCGAAGCTGCTCCTACACCTCCAGGCCCTCAAACCAGTGAGGCTGCCTCCAGCCCACAATGCTATTCAGAGCAGGCTGCTGCTGGAGTGACTCGCCAGCACCTCTCAAAACAAGCAGCTTTGTTAACTATGTATCAACCGCAGGGCAACTATGGTTAACCCTGCCTTGCATGTTTGACATTTCCATAGAGAGTGGATCTTAAAACTTCTCATCACAAGGAAAAAATTGTATGTTAACTAGACTTCGTGTGGCCCATTCACAACAGACACAAATATGGAAGCAGTACATTGTACACCTGAAACGAATAATGTTTCGATTGTAAAGATGCAGCAGCCCCAGCAGGGGGCAGCAGAAGCTCAGGAAGAGTAGTCGGGCCCTGCCGGCCAGTTCTCTGGTCGGACAGGTTAGGAGATCACGCGCTGAATCTTACTTCCCCTAGGCCAATCCCCTGTGGACCAGGTGCGACCTACGGGATATTAGCGCAGCTGAGTTCCGTTGGTACTTGGTTAAGCAGCTGTCCCCAAAAGGTAAGAAATGGACCAAGAGAGATCTCTAGTGAGGTAGAGCCATCACCCAAATTCTTTCATCAGTTTTATTCAACTTGTTTTTTGAGTCGTTGGGCACAGAACACACGCTTACCTAATTTGCATGTGTCAGAGCCGAGAGGGACTACACTGGGTGCCAAAATTCTTATATTAAGCTAGCAAAGACAAAATTAAAAATACGTATAAAAGATTCTGCAGTTTGGCCCTCCCCCGGGGGGGCGGGGAACAACGTAACTGGAAGTTGGAGGTGAAGACCAGTCTCTCGGTGGGTCTGCAGGCAACACACTCCTGGTACCAGCTCCCGGGAGAGCAGCGCCCGCGAGGCCACACGGAAAACTCCACGCCCCACGGAGTCCTGTTTCCACCTTCCACCGGCCGTGGCCTCGGCTGGTCTCGGGCTTTCCATCTCCTGATCTCCACAACTGACAAGCCCATCGAGGTCTCTAGGTCGTCGGCAGCGGTGAAACTCTAGGACTCGCTCTCCACCGGCTGGGCCGGGGCGGGGTTGATGCCCACGTCAGCCTCTCACCCCCCCCCCACCGAACCGCAGCAGCTGACACACGTGGACCCCGCGCCGCCTGGTACCCGGTGGTCTGTGGCTCCGGCCGCTCCGAAGCCTGGCACAGCACACGGGGTGACAGTGACCGCCCTTCGGCAGCCTCTGTGGCGTCTGGAAACCGGGCCGAGGGGGTTTTCTGAGCGGCACTAGCCGAGGTCGCCGGGGCCAGGCTCCGGCTCTGGGAGGCCGGTTTCCACGGATACACTGCACTGGCCGGGTCCTAGATGTCAAGCAGACCTGTCCCCTCGCCCAGAGACAGCCTCGTCCTCCTCCCCCTGCGGAGGTCCTGATTGGGGGAGGAGTCTGAGCTCCCCCTCCGTCTTCCCCTCAACCTGCATCTGTTTCCTTTGCTCCCCACCTAAGCCTCAGGAGGAGGGAGAGGGAAGGGAGGGCAGGAGGTGAGGGAGCAGCAGGGTCTCGCTCGGCTGGGCAGCTTCCCGCCCTCTGAGCCAGGCAGGGGCTGGGGCCAGCTCTCCCCGGTGGGCGCTGGTGTGGACCCGGGAGCTGAGTCCTCTGGGACGGCCGTCCTCTGTCCCACCCTCGGGGTGGGCGCATCTCTCCCAGGGGCCCGCTGCCCCTCCTCCCTCAGCTCCAGATTCACCTCCAGCTTCTCGGGGGCCTTAGTCCACCCGCCCGGGTGGCCCTGCTGTGCAGGACCCGCGACAGGCCCTGGCCGGCTGTCTTTCATGGGCCACCAATACGCACATGCCTGGCTGACCCCAGGACCTTCTGCGCTCAGGCTGACCCCACCCCTCTATCCCTCGGCCTCGCTCCATTCGGCTCCCCCAGGTGTGAGTCGGGCCCCTTGCCTGTGTCCCAGGGACACCTCTGAGCCCTCCCCTCCCCCGCATTTGGCGCCTCCCCACTAGGACGGGGGGCGGGGAGGTCCATGACGAGGACTCGCTTTGTGACAAAGAAGCCTCCTCTCAGACCCTCCCTCCTGTCCACACCAGGGCCTTCTTACCCCCTTGTTGCGACTTCAGAGCCCAAAGCCAACCGTCCCTATTTCCTGTGTGAACACTGCTCGTGACAGCCTCGCTTCAGAACGTCAGGTCTGTTCTGTGGGGAAATATCACCTTTGACATCCTGTCGCATGTACCGTTGCCTAATCGTGAGAAATGAAAATAAAACCCTGCCTTCCTGCCTCCGGGGATCAGCGGTCCCCCGGGGCCCGCACCTGAAACGCAGCACGGAGCTTCTGGAGACGAGGAGTCCGGGCGGACAGGCAACGCCAAAGGAGGACAGTCAAAAACACCGGGCGGGGGGGGGGACACCCAGTTGGAAGTAAACTCTGTCTTTCCGGAAAACTAAACATGACCCAAGTGGTGTCTTTACTCGTCTGAGGGGTCGGCGAGAGCGCAGGAACTGGGTTTGTCCGAGTAAACCTGGGAGGCCCAGGGAGCAGACGTTATAGTGAAATCACGTTGCTCAAGCACATGCGTTGGGAAGGACTTCCAGTGGCCAGAGCTGCCCGGAAATTTCTAGAGACAACAGGGACACTTGTCATCTGTGGGCAGAGGTGGTGGGGTGGGGTGAATCAGACACGTTTAGCAACACTCCAGAGTAAGCCAGCTCCACCTAAGTGCAAAGTCAGCGGGGGAATCTGGCAACAATGTAATTATCGCGGCTTCTAAGAAACTTTTAAGAATCACTGCTTATTAACCCTTAGGCGGAAAGAGGATGTCCAAGAGGGGGAACACTCGGGCTGGGTTAAGCCTGAGTGGAGAAGTGATTCAGAAGTCAGACTGACAGCGAGGAAGCTCTGGGAAGACCTCACCCAACTGACTTCTCGTATGTTTTCCTCTTTATGCATCTGTACGGCTGAGTTAGGAGTTTTAAAAGTTCTGTTTCTAAGTAAGCCGGAAGGACCTGGTGCCGTCACTCGGCCACTTTTTCCTTTCTTTGCGCCCTCTTCGCTGGTGTGCCCTGCAGTCCTGCAACAAGGGGACAAAACTCCGGAGACTGAGTCACACAGCTGGTAAGTCACACAAGTGACATCTGACCCCCAGTCTCTTCACCTGTGAGAAGCGACACCTGAAGCTCCGCCCTCTCCCACCTCCAGGTCCAAAGCGACTTAGTGTGGCTGCCACTTGTGCGCTGCGCTGGGGCGTGTTTAACATCGACAGATGGGACAGTAGTCCCCTCCCTCGTCACCATCGTGAGATTGGCTCCTCGGAACTGACAAAGACTCACGTGGGTGGCACCCACTCTTTCCCCTCAGGTGTTAGCTGAGCCAGGGTGCACGCCCACTATTAAGAACAGAAAGAAAAAAAATAAGCCCTGGCTGGTGTGGCTCAGTGGCTTGAGCACCGGGCCTGCGAACCGAAAGGTCGCTGGTTGGATTCCCAGTGAGGGCACAGACCTGGGTTGACGGCCGTGTCTTCGAGAGGCAACTGATCGATGTTTCTTTCCCTCTCTCTCTCCCTCCCTTCCCCTCTCTCTAAAAATAAATAAATAAAAATATTTTTTTTAAAGATGTCTTTTTAAAAAAAGACGTCAAGCATGGAGACTAATGGCCTTTGCAGGCGGCGGGACCGCTGGATACACGGATTCGGGAGAGCTGCAGCACGTGTTCCCCGCGGCTCGTGGAAAGTCGGCGGAGACCTGGGATAATCGGGCTTAGCATCCAAGGGCTCCACTGGGACGAAGCCCGCGTTTGACTCGGAAGGGCGGTCGGCAGTGCATTTCGCGTCGGTGACGGGGGACCAGCGAGGCAGGCGTTCCGAAGGATGGGCCTGCGCGGGGACTGTGCGGACCCCCGGGGCCGCGGCTGCACGCGGGGTTGTAATGCCACCGGGATCCAGTGGGGGGCGCTCAACGGTGCGTAAAGCGCCCGGAGGCTCCCTGGGCCTGCGGCCGAACTACACGTGGGCGGGGCCAGGTAGCTCGGTTGCTTAGAACAGCGATCCCGGGTCAGGGCACAGGCAAGGACCAAACCAGTGAGCGCTTAAACCAGGGGAACAACAACTCCCTCTCCCCCCTCCCCCTCCCCCTCCCTCTCCCCCCTCTCCCTCTCCCCCTCCCCCTCCCTCATATACATAAACAAATAGAACTAACAGCGATGCTCTTATCCCCGGAGAGGGGAGGTAGACAAGACAGGCTCTCTGTTGCCCAGTGGGCAGAGTGGTAAACCTCTTCGAAGGGTGATTTCACGGTGTCTAGCAGCGCGCCCCACAGATATGTCAGATACCCGCGTGAGGATGGAGACGTGCGTGTGGGGGTGTGAGAACACTCACCGCAGCACGATTTCCAGCCGGAGACCTTAGGATTGTCCGTGGGTCTGTCCGCAGGGACTGGCGGGTGTCACCTTGCCCCTCCTCTGTGCTCCTAAGCCTAAAATAAACCCTTAACCAGGAAAGGAGCTGCTTTCTGTACACAAGGAAGCCTGGGCTCCGGAGGCCCGTGCGGCCCCCAGAGAGGGCGAGGTCCCTGGGCGAGGGCGAGGCTGGACTGCCAGGCGGAGCGCCTGTGGCCGGGCGCAGGGTGGATGGGCTCTGTGAGCCACGCGAGGGGGCGTGGGCTCCCCCGCCCCTCCCCCCCGGAGGACTGATTCGAGCCCCTAGAGGAGCCCTGCAGTGCAGGGCCGGAACAGCTCCCTCTGTCGGTAAAGTCGAGGCGAGCAGCCGAGGCCCCGCGAGAGCGGAGCGAGGGGGGAAGGCTGGCGCCCGGTGGGAGGCCCCAGGCCCTTCTCTGCTCTCCGGTGGGAGGCGCGGGCTCCTGGCCCGCTCTCCGGGACGGACACCCTCAGAGACACGGAGCTGCTCAGAGAACCAGAGAGAGGCGGCTTCCTCCCAGCCCCCCACCCCCAGCCTCTTGCTGCTCGGGAACGAGCCTGAGCCCCACCTGGCCTGGCTAGCCTCCTGCTTCCTACGCACAGTTCTAATTGGAGACAGGTGATGGCCCGGAAGGACATTCTATGGGACGGCCAGCGCCCCAGCTCTCTTGGCGGGGGTCTAGTCCACTTGTTTGCTGTCTTACAAAATGACCGCCCGATTCTTTTCTTGTGACTTGAGATCCTTCGATTGCTAAGCTTCTTGGCACTACTGCTACCCCCTTCCTGTGTAGATGGGGGTGGCCAGAGGCTGGAGCGAGGGGGGCAGAGTCGGGAGGAAGGTGCGGAGCGGGGCTGGCCAAGCAGGGCTCGCGGGGAGCAGGGTTCTCAGAAGGGAGATGAACTTGGACAGGGGGGCTGGAAAGCAGGGAAACCACCAGTTCCTGGTCGCCCAGGACCCAGGCCTGGGCCCCAGGGGCCTGGGCCCGCCTTCTCAGCGATGAGCACGTGCCCACTGAGATCCATTCGTTCGGTTCTTCTTTTCTGATTTTAAACGGGCGTCTCCCCCAGTCAGGCTCGTTGACGCCCCGGGGTAGGAGGCTTCCAAGTACCCGCCCCAAGTATCCAGCAGTAAGAGGACTTCCCACAAGACCTCCCGGTTCCAGTCCCGCTCTTCCACCCACGATCGTCCGCTGCCGCCTTCTCCCCGAAACACCCCCCGGAGCACCCACAGTCCCCCAGCCACTGCCAACTGCGTGCAGCCCTACACGCTGGCTGGGGGCCTGCCTGTCTGAATGAAAACGGTGGCGCTCTCAAGCCATTCCTCCTCCCCACTTGGAGGCGTCTCGCTTGTCTGCCACAGCTCACCCCGTTGCATTGTGATTCTGGGGTGCCCGCCTCCCCGGGCTGTTCCGGTGACTCAGGAATAACACGGGGAAGAACAATGCCGAGAAGAGAGAGGCGAAAGGAGTGGACGCTCTTCCGCTTCATCGCTCACAGAAACGTGGGAAAGTGGGTTGTGGCTGCCTATCTGTCAAGTTCAAGTGAAGAGGGGAGGATGGGGTTGCTGTCCGTTCTAAGGGAAGCTCGCTGAGGAAGGGCGCAGACCAGCAAGAGCGAGAGCTGCTGAGCACCAGCCCGGCGGGGAATCGGTGGCTCCAGAAGGCAGAGGGGGCTCATGAGGACGGCCCGCAGGGAGACACCCCAGGACCCTGGTGGACGTGGCCTCTTGCTTTGTCCCTTCCAGTGACACTATCATCCCCAGGGGTGGAGGATGGGGGATGGGCCTGTGCGCTGTGAGCCTAGGTGTGCTGGTGCTGCGGTGGCTCTTCCAGAAGTAAAGAACAGCTGCTTAAAAACTAAAACTCAGCCCTGGCTGTGACTCAGTGGGTTGAGCGCTGGCATGCAAACCGAAGGGTCGCCAGTTCGATTCCCAGTCAGGGCACATACCTGGGTTGCAGGCCAGGTCCCCAGTATGGGGCACACCAAACAAGAAGCAACCACACATCGATGTTTCTCTCTCTCCCTCCCTTCCCTTTTCTCTAAAAATAAATAAATAAAAACTTAAAAAAAAACCTAGAAGTCAGCAATTTTGAGGATCTGTCTTAAACTTTCCTCAAAGACATTTCTGGGAGCCGTGGTTCCACTTGGTAACTCATGGCTGACGTGAGCAGGGCCTGCCTGCTGCCACCTGCAGACAGGACGCCCACCCCACTGGTCACGCAGTGCTGACCCTGGCAACCCGCCCCCAACACACACATACGGGAGACCCACACAGGTACCTTTCAGCCTCTGAAACTGAACCAAACCCAGAACTTTCAGGGTGTAAGTTCTGATGGGTCTAAACCCATCAGAAATAGAACAGATCGTCTTTTCAGAATTAGCATGAAATGACCAGTGATTGCAGCTGGACCCTGACACGTCCCACAGGGCTCAGCCTCCTCAGTGACCTCCACACCAGCCAACTTGCCGGAGCTGAACTCTGCACACGGTGGGCTACGTGAAGAGCCAAGGGTGACTCAGGTCACTGCCAGACCCAAGCCCTTCAGCACACACACGGGGCTTCCACTTCCTTCCCGCGCAGCGGAAGGAAGCAATCAGAGGGAGGCCGGCAGTTGCAGCTCAGACACACCGAGACCCATTGTGGGCACCACACTTTATGTGCTGCCGAAAAACCACAGAGAACAAAGGCCACGAACAGATGGCTTTGCGAGGTGACAGGAAGCAGGAGAGGAGGGGACAGATGGGCCTGGGGAGGGCTCGGGGCCGCCCCTCAGCTCCCCGCAGTGCCAGTCTCCAGGGCTCCCTGGGTCCCTGCCCAGGGAGCGGTGGGCGTTTGGAGTGATGCCCCGGGCTCGGGGAAGGCCCGCGGGTCCCTCATGTCCCGGACCACCCGGCTCAGAAGGCCCTTGAGCAGCCGCATTTCTCGGAGCAGCAGGTCCACGTCGGATCGCAGGGCCCCTGCGGATTGTTCCGTGGGCGTCGGGGGAGCGCAGCCGGCTGGCACAGCGCTGGGGCCTCTGCCCGCGGGGTTCCGTCGCCCGGCTGAAGTGGCGTTAGGGATGGAGATGACAGACGGGACTGACGTGGACACCAGGGGCTTTCGGAAGGAAAGCGGCTTGTTCCCAGGTGCTAAGGGTGCGGCCTGCGGGCCCGGAGCGGCGGTGGACGTGTCCCGAGATGGCCCTGTGGACGCACACCGCGGGGCGAGCGGGCTGAGTCGGGGGAGAGAGCCGGCGCGGTAGGCAGCACGGGCGGGAGTGGGGTGGAGGGGACGCGCAGCACGGGGACGGAAGGGGGCTCAGGGAGACTCGGGGTGCGGGGGCGCGTCCCAGCGCGCGCGCTCACTCACCGCGCCCAGGCAGTTGCAGCCACGCGCTGCGTTTCCGGACGCTGCGGGAGGCTGTGGCCGCCTCGCACCAGTGGGACTCCAGCTCATCGGCCTCGGACTCGGGGACCCTGTACTCGGCGCCCCAGTCGAAGCGGCGCACCGCGCGGCTGTACTTGTAGAAGGCGAACTGCAGCAGCACCGCGCTCCTCCGCGGGTGCAGGCGTGTCTCGCAGCGCACGACCACCCCGCCGGCCTCCGCGCGACCGGCCACCCTCAGCACCGGCGCCGGAAACAGCTCTGCGGAGACGGTGGGGGCGGAGCGCTCAGGCGAGGCCGGAGCCAGCTTCCCCGGAGCCGGGGCGCGCAGTTCCCGGCCCCCGACCCTGCTCTCCTTCCGGTGTCCGGCTCCGGCTCCTCGCCCACCAGGAGACCGAAGAGCGGGTGGGAGGAAAGGCTCCTGAAATGTGGCAAGGAGTCCACGGGGGAAGGAACACCCTCCTCGGGCTCTCCGCCTGCCTCGCCCGGAGTCCCACAGGCATCCCCACCATTGCCGCCGCCCCCCATGTGGGGTCCCCATAGGAGCAGGAGCTGGGGGGGGGCGTCGTGGGGGAAGGGACACCCGTCCCCGCGCCGGCTGCAGGTCCCGCGCGCCTTCACCGTGGAGCAGGAGAGGACCGCGCACCTGGTCGAGCAGAGAAACCGCCACCCGGAAGCTACTCGCCCCTCCTTTCACCCCCTGGTTCCCGACCCAGAATTTCCCAGCGCTCGGCCGCACCCCCCCAACCCCGGGCCCCAGGTCTCCCCACCTTGCACGGTCACGGCCACCTTGGAGGAGAACATGGGCGCGCTCTCCACCGGGATGCGCATGGTGCCGGAGCACTGGTAGCGCCCGCTGTCGCTGGCGCGCGCCTGCGGCACGGTGTAGTTGGCGCTGGAGTGGAAGTAGCGCAGGGCCTGGCCGTCGCGGTAATAGTGCAGCTTGTACACCACCTTGTCGTACCAGCCGCGGCAGCGCAGCACCAGCGGGTCGCCCTCGAACACCGCGACGTAGGGCACTTGCAAAATCAGCCAGTCTGCGACAGTCACCACAGAGGGTCCTGGGGTCCTGCGCTCCTCGGCCTCCCGCCCACTCCCAGCTGCTCTCCTTCCCTCCCACCTGCCGACTCCACCTACTAAGCGGCAGGTGAGTGGCAGGGAAGGGGTGGGGGCCAAGATGCCTGAGACTTGGTTCCAGCCTCCAAGAGAAAGGCCCACGGGAGTCCAGGTCAGCCTTGTCAGGACGCGCAGGGCCTTCCTACCTGCCCTCTGCTTACCTCCCCTCCGCCCCTTTACCTCCCGACCGGCCACTCCGGGTGCAGGTGAGTCCTGGGGAAACCGGCCCTCGCTCAGAGCCCAGAGCCTTGTACCCGCTGCCTCCTGCCGTTTAGTCGGGGCCCACCGGGCCTGCAGGTCGAAGCTGAGACCCTATCTCCTGCGGAAGCCTCCCTGACCCCGGGGGGCCGGAGGCACCTCCCACCGCACCCCGTGTCCACCAACGCTGACGCAGCTGCGAGCGTGGGGGCGCACTGCGGGTGTTTTTCGTGGAGAAGGAATTCCGCAGGCACCCGCGGCAGCCCCTGTGCCCTCTCGGTTCCACAAGCAGCGACCGCGGTGGATTGCCGCCAGTGCCTCGCCCACACGCACCGCAGCTTCCGACCAAGAACCGCGGCGTGCGGGCTGCGGGGTGTGTCGGTGCTGGTCTTCGCGCTGAGCGGTGGTCGTTAAGTGCTGGGCGCCGCTGCGGCCCATGGGGCCCAGGGTAGCCAACCTGGGGCCCCGGTGAGCACACTTTCCTTATTTCTCTTGTCCTGTAACGGTCCCCGGGGCCCCTCCCTCCGCTGACCCCTAGGCACCCACGTGGGCATGTTTGGACTAGAGTTCTGACCGCCTGCCGCCTTGCTGCTTCCACAATCGGTGATTCATTTTTGGTCTTCACCACACCCGTCCGGGGGCGGGGCGGACACTGGCCCACTTACGGACGGCAGGCTCGGAGGACTGTCACCGCAGAGGGGTCCTGCGGCTGCACCGCCTGCGGGGACCTCGGGCCTGCTTTGCTCCGCCCGGCGCTCTGACCTCTGACCCGTGCCCTGGGCCCTGAGCGCGTCTGCTCCTCCGGGACCGTCCGACCCGGTCTCATAATCAACCGGCAGCGTTGCTCTGCCGCCCGCTGGGGCGGGATGGTGAGGGAACCTTAGGGGCAGGGAAGCCTTCCTGCGCCTCTCTCGTAGTGTCAGGCACCCCCCTTCTCCAGAGACTCAAGGTAGCCCCCCTTTCCCGCCCCGATGAGCGTGGCCCGGCGTCCCCTCTGCCGGGACAGCCAGCGTCACCACCACGGAACCACGGAGCCACGGAGCCACGTGCTGCTCCCCGCCCCGCCCCCCTCAGACTCTCACCATTGGACACAGAGAGGTGGACTGGGTCGCTGACCGGCGCCCCGCGGGTCTGGCACCGGTACACCCCGGGCGCCTGCACCTCCATGCTCCTCCCGTGCGAGGGCAGCAGCAGGTGGCCCAGGTACCAGAGGGTGCTGACCGGCCGCAGCTCCACGACCAGGGGGTGGTGCCCGTCACACCGCAGCGTCACCCGCTCCCCCTTGAAGATGGTGGTCCAGGGCGGCTGCAGAGACAGCGTGGGCTTCTCCAGAGCAGCTGGGAGCGTGTGGGAGGGGCCGCACGGGGAAGAAGACCACGGTGAGGCCCCCAAAGCTGTGCTCTGTGGTCGGGAAGTCTCGGGGAACCCCAGCTTCCAGGAGCCGGCCCACGTCGCTGGCCCATCCCCCCAGGAGAGAGACCACGTGGGGCTACTGAGTGCCAGCCCCCCACCCCCCCACCCCCTGACACCCAGGTGTACGTGCCTGCAGGCAGGAGTCACAGGGATGGTGGCTGAGTGGGAAAGGCCCTCTCCCAGAGCGGCCAAGGGGCGGGGGGGCGGGGGGCCAGGCAGGTCACTCTGGGGTTGAAGGGAGAGGTGTGGACACTTGGGGCGAAGGAGGCTCGGGACTCACCAGCTTGTCCGCTGCTGGGAGCTGCGAAGCGGGGGTGAAAGGAGGAGGAGGACGGAGGTGCTGGAGATGCGAGGCAAGGGGGGCGGCCCTGACCGCAGACGAGGCTCAGCGGGGAGCCAGCCCTGCCTTCCTTCTGCCTCAGTTTCTCCAGCTCGGAGAAAGCTCCTCCCCTTATCCCTCCCAGACAACGAAGTGGCTGGAGTCGGGGGCGGCGTGTCCCCCGGCGCACACCCACGTGCGCACATGCATGCACACCCCCGCCCCCTGCCCCCTCGTGGACTCACCCAGGAGCAAGAGGGCTGCCAGCGCCCACATGACAGGTCTGCCTGCAGCCGCTGCCCCTCGATGCAGAGGCTGCCTGGGGGAGGGCGGCGGAGACGGGGCGGGGGCGGACCCTGAGTGCCAGCGGCCTGTCAGCGGCCGGTGGGCTGGGGGGAGCAGGGGCCGGGCCGCCCGGGTGTCAGCCCTCAGGTGCCCCGCCGACGCCCCACCCCCGCAAGGGCGCCCGCACATCTCAGGGCAGCCCTAGGGCCTGTGCCCCACAGCCCAGGCACCGGCCGGCAGGTGACCCTGCCACCCACCGTCCAGCCAGCCCCATGCGCCTCCGCTGAGGAAGACACAGCCTCCCGCCCTGCAGAGCCCCGAGGACAGACACTGGTGTGTGGCTTCGAGAGGCTGACCTGGGGGCCCCTGCGCCCGGGGCCCCCACCTCCCTCGGGGGGGTGATGGGAAGACGGGACTCGGCCTCCGCGTCGAGGAGAGAGACTCGTGAGTGTCCCCGGCTCTCTCCCTTCCTGTGGCCCCTGCACCCACGGGAGCCTCCCTTCCTCCTCCTCCTCCTCCACGACCCGCACCCCTGCCCCAGCCACGCCCGCTGGCGCCCCTTACCCGTGGCACAGAAGTCCCCACGCCGGCCCCTCGGAGACACCGCGCATGTGGCCTCCCCGGCTTTCTGCGCCACGTGACCCGCCCTGCGCAACGGCGATCCGTGTTCCTGGGTTAATAGTTAATGAATTTTCCAGCCTGATAATGTGTCTGCTTGGCCGGGCCCTGGCCCCACCTGCGGCTGTTCAGCCCGGGCACCTCCGTCCCTGGGCACCCCGGCACGAAGGGGACCATCAGGCCACGTCCACTCTGTGGAAGACTGTCCCCTCCCCTCCCGCCTGGGGACACCGGAGGCTGCGCTCTGAGAATTCACGAAGAGCGTCTCCTAAGGTGCTCGCCCTTGTTACACATGCAAAGGCCTCCTGGGAAAATGGGACCGGTCATTCCGATCCCGGGGGCCACTTCCGATCCTGAGCTGAGAGCAGCTTTTGATGGAAGAGAGGCGGCGTCCCAGAGTCTGGAGGGGGGGGGCGGCACTGGATCAGGGGCCCCGGGGCTGGGAGGGAGGGAACAGCCAGGCGCTGGGAGCGGAGACCAGGAACTGCCTGCTCTGGGCCTGCACCCCCTCCGGCCTGCCTCCGAGTCCCCGCAGCCCCCGCAGCAGACCCCCGAGCTCTGGCCTGGCCCCTGACCAGGCACCTCCTCTGCAGCCGGAATGGGACAGCTGGGCAGCGTGGCCCTCGTCCACCCCAGGTGACTCATCTGGCTCCTCATCACTCGGAGCGCAGCCCCTTGGCCAGATTCCGTGAGAAATCGGGTCACGCCCCAAATTCACAAAGCGCACAGCCGTCCCTGAAAACCTCCAGAGGCGCCAACAGGGCTCACGTCGCCCAGAGCTCAGAGTGTGGCTCGAAAAATCCACCCCCCACCCCATTTCTGTGCTCCTGGCTTTCTTCCAGATCACGCGTGACGGGCACCGTGCCACACGCCTTCCATTGTCACTTCATAAAACTCGCCCCTAAACACCCAGTGTGTTTCCATCCCCTCGGATGTTGTTGCTTTTCATTGACTTTAGGGAGAGAGGAAGGGAGAGAGCAAGAGAGAGAAGCGGATTCTCCGCCGCACTCAGTGATGTCTCGTTGGCTGGTTCTTGCCTGCGCCCTGCCTGCCTGGGGATGGAACCCGCAACCTCGGCCTGAGGGGACAACGGGTGATGCTCTGACCCACGGAGCCACCCAGCTGGGGCCCTGCCCTCGTTTCCCTGTGGCTTGTCTGGACAGACACCTCTCTCGTCAGTCACTGTGGGTCACCACTAGCACAGAGGAACCGGCGCAAGGGAAGAGGAAGCGGGTACACCACCCTGGATCTGGGGCACGTGGGCTGTGGTCAGCGCAGAACCGCACGCCGCCTCTCTGACCAGAGGCCGCTGTGGGGCCTGGCTGGCCGGCTCCGCGGCCCGGGAGTGGGCCGTCATGGCCAAACACAGGGAAGCGGTTAGTGCGGCCCCAGAGAGATTCGCGTGGGTTTTTAAAGAAAATCCGCTTGGAGACAGTCGTCGGAACAAGCCGTCGCAGCTCCAGCGTAGCTGGCTCGCCCCTCCAGGGGCGCCTGCGGGGGGGTGGGGGGCTCCAGACTCCGCTGCATCCTGGGCAGGTGCGGGGGGGGGGGGGCGGGGGCGGGGAGCATTCCGCTGATTGGTAGGCAGAGGCGCTGACGTGTGTGCGCGCCTGACAGATCGCGACCTCAGGCAGTAGTAGTGCCCCGGCAGGTCTGCGTGTGATTGATTAGTGTTTGCTGAGTGAGGCTGGCATGGAGGGAGGGAGTCGAAGAGGCACAGCAGCCCCCCACCCCCACAGCCGGACACCAGGCTGCCAGGCCGGGGTTTCTGCCCCGGCACAGTGGACATTTGCGCCAGAGAATCCTCGGTGGCGGGGGCGGCCCCGTGTGTATCATGGCCTGTCGGTAGCACCCCTGTGTTCTCCTCGATAGACGACAGCAGCACCCCCCCCAAAAAAAACCCGACAACCCAGACGTCTCCGGACAGTCCCAAGCGCCCCCTGGGCCGGTGGGGAAACGGCTCGTTGCTCCTCTTCAAGCTCCAGGCCCTGGCCAGGGGCAGAGCGCGCACACGGACACGGCTCGACTCCACCTGCCAGTCGGTGCGAGTCCACCGGCACTCGCCCGCCTCCAGTGCAGGGTCAGGGCCCCGGGCAGCCCGGAGAGGCCTCCGTGCATGGGACGGGACAGAGGCAGGAAGGAGAACACGGTTTATTGGGGGGCTGAGCCGAACTGCCGGCCAAAGGTTCACCCGCGTCTGGCAGGGCCCTTCCTGGTCTCCAGCTTCAGGCGACCGGACAAGTCCCTCAGCTCCAGGACCAGGTGCCCAAGGAGCGCTCTCATATCCTGCATTTGTCTGAGGAGGAGCCCCATCTGGTGGTGCAGGTGGGGGTCAGGTGCCTGCAGAGGAGAGGGCAGGCCTGCGCCCTTGGAGGGAGGGCTGGGCGGTGGAGGCAGCGGCCCCAGGGGCTTGGCAGCAGGCGTCCCCCGAGCCGGAGCCGAGGATTTCAGAGGAGCTGGACTCGCGGTGGGCGGTGCCCCAGAGCTCCAGGGACCTGGATGGGGCGGGAAACACACACGCCTGTGTCCGCGGAAGCCTGGCTCTCGGCCCCGCCCTCAGCTTCCTGTCTGGGACCCAGGGCAGCAGAGCGGTGAAGCCCCTCGAGTCCCTCCGCGTCCAAATCTGAGCCTGCGGCTCGGCCCCTCGGCCGGACAGGCCTGCTCCCGGCACCCGGTGTGTGCCGTTCACGCACTTCCTCGCGCTGCGTGTTCGGGGGACGCCCTGGAGGCCCCCGAGCCACCTCCCCTTCAGGATGAGCCCCTCCTGCCCTTTCCGCTGTTTTTCCTCTCACGACGCGGCCCCCAGTGTCCTCATCGCCCTGGACAGCTCGTCTGGGTGCGTTTCAGGTCGGGAGCAGCCTCCTTATCGGGGCTCCCGGGGCGGGCCTGCACCTGGACGTCTCGTTCCCGTGCGGACACCGGCGGACCACCAGGGCGCAGGCTGCGCGCCCGGAGCGGCAGGCCTGGGGGCAGCAGCTGGGAGGCTGCTCCTCCAGGGTTGGTGCGGGGTCCCCGTGGGTGGCTGGAGGGGGAAGCCCCTCCCACCCGCACTCCGGGCTCCTCCGCGTCCTCTGGGAATCTGCTCGCACCGCCCGGCTCCAGCCGGCAGGTTGTCCTGCGCACCCACCCCCCCACCCTTCTCACACGCGAACAGACACACCCACTCACCCTGCACCCCAACCTCCAGCTTGGGGCTGTGTTTCCACACTTGGCCGTCCTCGGTGGCAGCCTCGCACCAGTAGGACCCAGAGTGGCCCTCGGCGGCCACAGGCACCTGAAGCTCCGGGGACGCGCCCCTGCTGCGCACGGCCCGGCCGTCCTTGTAGAAGGAGAAGAGGAGGCGCGCGGCCGACCTCTGCGGGGGCAGCTTGGTCTGGCAGCTCAGGGTCAGCGGGCCTCCCTCCCGGGGCCGGGCTGAGGGTGCGGCTCGGAGCGCCGGGGCCGGAAACAGTTCTGGGGGGAGACGGGCGGGAAGGCAGGGCTCAGGCCTCCGAGGGTCACGCTCTCCTCCGAAGGAGCCGCCTCAGGCAGGCTCCACGGGCACCTTGCGCGTCCCCCATCTCCGCGCGCCCAGGACTAGAACAGGCCCAGCGGCGGGCGCGTCTGACAACGCTCCAGATGGATGCGGTCGCAGACCCTGGATGCCAGGGACCCGCAGGCCGGAAACGCACGGCCCGGGGGTGGGGGCGGGGGCCCGAGGCGGGGGCGGGGGCCCGAGGGGCTGGAAAGGGCTCCGCAGGCCGGCGGCGATCCTGCCCCCCCACCCAAGGACGGTGGGCCTCTCTGTCACCCCCCACCCCCTGCTCTGCCCCAAGGACCCTGCCCGCACTCTCACCCTGGACTGTGAGCACCAAGGGGGACGCGGTTTCCAGGCGCCCGGGGCCGGGGCTCCGGAAGACGGCGCTGCAGTGGTAGTGCCCGCTGTCCGCCTTCCGCGCCGCCGCGATGGACAGCTCCCGGCGGGGCCCCGGCGGGCCCAGAGCAGAGCCGTCTCGGTAGAAGGTGACCTGCGTCAGGGGCCAGTCTTGCCAGGCCTGGCAGCGCAGAGCCAGCGGGTCCCCCTCAAAGAGGGGGGTGGCTGGGCCTTGTAGAATCAGCCAGTCTGTGACCCAAAGCGGGAGCTGAGTGTCCCCCACTGCCTGCCGAGGGAGCCCCCCAGCACCGCCCACCACGGACCCCGGAACTTTCTCTGAGGGCCCTGGGGACCCTCACCCCAGCGTCCCTAGGGCCTAGGCCTGTGGGCGCCCCAGTCTGCGGGCTGAAGAGGCCGTCAGTGCCAGTTTCCTGGGGGCCCCTGCCCGAGGGGGCTGGGGGAGGGGTCGGGGAGGGGCCTGCACCGCCCGCCCTTCCCAGGGCCTCACCATAGGACACAATCAGATGGAAGGGCCGGCTGAACACGTAGCTCTTGGCCTGGAAGTCCACCTCCCTGGAGCCCGTCAGGTGCCGTCCAGCGTGGCAGCCGCTGTCCCCGGTGCTGGCCGGCCCTTCGCACTGCAGGGGCTCAAAGCTGGCCGAGGAGGAGGGCGCCGGCCGAGAAAGGGACGCTGTGACTTGAGAAAGAGGACAGGAGAGGGGTTCCTCCTGCTTCTGGGGGATCCCCCTCTTTAGAGTGAGAATAGGAGGACCCCGGAACCTTTTTATCAACAGACCCCCCAGGGTCCCTCCAAGGGTCTTTGACGTCATTTCCAGGCTGCCGGGATCTCAGGGAGGGCTCAGCGGTTTGGGGAAGAGGCAGGGGAGAGACTGCGGGTGCAGACTCACCGGCGTGACATCTGGCTGCTGTGGACACAGGAAACCAGGTGACCCCAGAGCCGGCAGACACAGGAAGGGAGGAAGGGAGGGGGTCAGTTCAAACCCTGACAGGCCTGGCTGTTCCGCACACCTGCTCATTTCACCATCACAAGATTTCCGGGTGTTTGATTCAACCCCCCCCGCCCCCCACCCCCCCGCCGTTTATGAGTCTTTGAGGAACGGTCTTGGACATGCGATGAACCAACCCAAAGTGTAAAAGCGGGGCGGGAATGGGGCGGGAAAGCCGGGCTTGTCTGAGTGCAGAACCAGCGCGCTTCCCGCCACGCAGCGCAGACACAGTCTGCCTCAGCCCCCGGGCCTTCCTTGGGGACTGTCCTCCGTGGCCTCGTGGTCTCCAGATTCACTTGGCCCCTGGCCCCCAACGACTGCACCCCCAGTAGCTCTCAGTTCCCAGCTGTGTCTCGCCCACCTTGAGGCCTTCACTTTCCAGCCATCTCTACCCTGATGTCCTTGTCCCTTGAAATGTCCCTTCCCATGTCCTTCCCAACCCTGACCCGCTGCTCCCAGTCTGGTGACCAGGCAGCGATGCTCCCCTTGCTTCCGGGCTGAGGGTCAGAGCTACGGATTTCTCACCGAATCTGCTCACCCTGCCTCTGAGCTCCACAGGTGTCCCCGGCAAGGTGATTCCATTTCTCCCCCTCCGGCCCGTGGCCATGAGCCCATTCCTCACTCCACCCTTCCCTGTCCCCTCCCCTTCGGCCTCTCGCCTCCCAAAGGCCCCACACGCCCCTTTGACTTTGTTACTTCCCTTTGTGGGCCCCCTCTCCACTTCCTAATTCTCACCACGTCAGGCCCAGGTGCCACATCCTCTGCCAGCTCCCGCCCCCTCGGCTGCCCCTTCTCAGTTCCTCCGCTGTCCCTCCTCGGGACCCAGCCTCTTCTCCTTTCTCAGCATAAGACCTGCTCAGGCCACCAGGCGTTTTCCATCGCTTTGTGAATAAGACAACCAAGCCCAGAGGCATGCGCGGCGGCACAGTCCTTCAAAGACGGGCCACGCCCTGGACGCCGGCCCCGTCTCTGTGCACCCGGCAAAAGGGTTCCTCGACATTCCTTTGTGGGGACCACGCAGGTGCCGAGAATCCCAACACGGGCAAGACGAGGTGGAAAGACAAAACGAAGAGGCCTCCTCTTGCCCGCAAAGAACTCTGAGTTCGGTGGGCGGCACCGGCCCGGGGACGCACAGCCGCTGCCTGACGAGGGGCGGGGAAGAGGGTCAGGAGCAGAGGAGGGTGGGACAACAGCGCCCTGGCGAAAGTGCCACCAAGGCTGAGGGCTTGGTGATGCTGGGGGTTTGGGTGTGAGCGGGGAACGGGGCCACAAGACGCCCACTTTGGCCGAGGGAGCCGGCGAGCAGAGTCGGGCACGAGAACGCCCGGACCCAGGCCGCGGGGGTTTCCTGGAGCACCGCCTGCTGGGCCGAGGGACGGCCGAGGCCATGGAGGTCACCGGGCCAGGCCGGCTGGGGGCCCTGGTGTCCCGGGAAGGAGCGTGGGTGGGCCGAAAGCAGAACACGCTTCAGAGACACAAGACTGAGATCGGACGGTCAGCTGGGAAGTCGCCGGCCAGCCCCGGGGACAGTGCAAGAGGTGACCCTTGCCAAACCTGGCAACTGGCCATCTTCAGGGCCCAGGCAGAGGGGGGTCGGCTTGTCCCCCAAGCTTGTGGCTGGGTGGCCGCGTGCGAGATGGACAGGGAGTGCCGGCGGGCACTGTGGTCCCAGGGGGCGTGCGGAAGGCAGGCATGGCTTGCGCAAAGCTCAAGGCGGCGGTGGGGGTGCAGGTGGGGTTCGGGACTCGGCAGCGCAGGTGTGGCGGTGAAAACGACACCTGCAAGTCAGCTCGCAGGGCAAGGCCGAGTGCGGCAAGGACGGTCGGGAGGCAAGGAAGCGGCAGGGAAGGAGGGGCTTCGAGGGGAGGGCGCAGAGCCACCCAAGGGACGGAGGGCCAGACGGACGGCGAAGCCCGCGGTACGGCGGGGCCGGGGCCGGGGGTTGGGGGATGAGGACGGCAGCGGTCGGCCCGGGGCAGGAACTAAACAAACAGTGCTCGAAGGCGCAGCGGCACAGACGTCGCCGCCTGGGCCAGAGAGACCCGGCAGCAGCCAGACTGTGAGCTCTGAGTGGCGGTGAGGACGTGGGGGCGGCTAGCGCAGGCGACCCCTGTCCGACCCGTCACCGAAGAGGGACAGCCCCCAGCCCAGCTGAGGGGTGAGGGACGGCCCGGCTGAAAGGTGTTTGAGTTTGGGAAGAGCCCGTCGCCCTGCTCACGGGCTGACTTCCTGGTTTCACCCTGAGCGCCCGGCGTGGCCCAGGGGGCTGGGTGTCCTCCCGCGAAGTGAGAGGGCGCAGGCTCAAATCCTGGTCGGGGCACGCGCCTGGGCCGTGAGTCTGGTCCCCGACTGGGGCGTGTGCAAGAGGCAGCTGACCGATGTTTCTCTCCCTCCCTTCCTCCCTCCCTCCCCGTCTCTGGAATAAATAAAAGGAAAAAAGAACTAAAAACAAATTCCTCATGTGTACCCTTCACATGCCCTTGAACGCCGCATCTTTTGAGGCCCATGCCGTCCCCATTCCTCCCCACTGGGTCCTCCTCGATCAGGCCTCTGCACCCCCCACAGTGTCCCAGAGTGCTTGCTACTCACCCAGCAGCACCCACAGAACCGGAGGAGGAGAGCGGGCCCTGAGAATGCCGCCCAGTGCCATGGCCGCTGTGTGAGGGTCTCTGCAGCAGCCGACACCCTGATTTTCATCAACATGAAACCTCCCAAATTAGAAAAGAGGAAGTGAATCTAACTGTCTCCTCTCCTCGCATCTGCGGCCCATCTTCAACCCTGATTGGTCCCATCCTTCGGCTGGGGCCACGGCGGTTCCAGGACCCCCGCGTCCTGAGCATTGTGCTCCCCGAGATCCCAGACTCCCGCCCCGGGGCCCAGAGAGCTTCCAGGCCTGCTGCGGTCTGACCCCCGGCTGCCCGCACTCGCTGGGAAAGGCAACCGCAATGCCCTTCGCTGGCAAAACCGCTGAGGACAGAGGCGGGAGGATGCCCGAAGGCTGCACAGAGACCACTGTGAGGGCAGGGAGGCGTGTTCCGGTCCCACCGGGTCCCGTTCCACGCCTTCCATGTTTCCAATGACCGTGATGGGGCCACAGCAGCACACGGAGGCGAGAGGGCGGGTCATCGAGTCAGACATCAGCAGGTCCCTCCTGGGCTCCGGCTGTCCCAAGTCCACACACATCTGCCCTTGGGTTCCTCGGACTCTCGTCTCAGCTCTGCCTGCAGCCCACAAGGTGTGTGTCAGCGGCCATCTGAGCATGATGCAGAGAAGGCCCCTGGGAAATCGGCCAGGTCCCCAGGCTCAGGCTCAGGCTCAGCGTGAGGCCGGGACTCTGAGACCCTGGAGCTGGGAGGCACCGGGTAGCTGGAGAAACCCGGGGAGACCCAGGGCTGGGGGGCGACGTGGTAGAGGCCACAGCATCTGCTCCAGCTCACGGACCGCTGTCCCTCACTGTCCGCCCTGCAACTGTGTCTCCACCCACAGAGACGGCCCCCCGCTCCCCATGCCACCACTGTCCCCTCCGCGCCCTCAGGGGTTGCAGCTGGTGGGCCTGAGCCCTCAGAAATGGGGAAGGTGGTCCTGTGTGAAGGCCGGGAGCCGGCCTGGCCCTTTAGCTGTGAAACCGCAGATGAGCGCAGACGGCTTCGCAGTCTAAAATAAGCCTTCACAGTGATGTTTCCACCACCAAGAGGCATGCGCGTTGGTGCAGGTGGCCCCGAGGAGCCCAGGGCAGCCGAGCGTGGGCGTGCGGGAGGGGGACCCAGCAGCCCCCGGCCCACCCCCATCTCATAACCCACAAACCGTGCACCAAAAGTGGGTCAGGGGCTCAAATACCAAGGGGGAAACTACACACCTTCTAGAAAAACACAGAAGGGCTTGCTCTGGCATCCAAAGCATGGTTACTCAAAGACAGCGAGTCCCCCTGCAGGTGTGAAAATCATCAGTGGGCAGCTTATAGAAGCATTTGGTACAGGTGTTTGATGGGAAGTACTCCTGTTGATACAAACATCTGTATGATTCACATACTCTGATGGAATTGTACTTTTCCCAAAAATAAAAGAGAAATAAGGAATATTTCATTCCAGTGGACACAGGAGCACAGAAAACAAGGAAACTATTGAGGAACTAGCTCTGATGACTTTAAAGCTATACATATTTCTTTGTGTTAAAAAACACAAAAGGCCCTGGCTGGTGTGGCTCCGTGGACGAAGCGCCAGCCTGGGAACCAAAGGGTCTCCGGTTTGACTCCCCCTCAGGGCACACGCCTGGGCTGTGGGCCAGGTCCCCATTTGGGAGTGCCTGAGAGGCAACCACACCTGGATGTTCCCCTCCCTCTCTTTCTCCCTCCCTCCCCCTCTCTCTAAAATAAATAAATAAATAAAATCCTTAAAAAGTACAAAAGCGTCAGAAATAAGAAAGAGGACATTAGTTAAGACTAAAAGGTATTATGAGTATAGGAGAGAGTTCAATGCACACACTGGAAAGCAAATTAAATAGAAGACTCGACCAGAAAACCGAAGGCAATTTTGCGAAAAGAGCGATGAAACAGGTCTCTGACAAGTCTGATTCGGACAAACAGAATAAGAGGCAAAGGTGTCTCTCTGGTCGTCGACCATGGGACAACATTTTATTTAATTCTGCTCAGGAACGTTGGGCCTGTGTCCTAGAAAACTCACTTACAGGGAACTGAGTTCATGTCCCTAAGGAGGGACTGCTGATGAGAAGCAAGACGCTCCTCCTGGGAGATCCCGGGGAAGGTTCAGGAACTAGAGGAGGCAAAGCAAGGGTCGGGTCAGGAATGGTTTTGAAAGTGAGGGCAGAGCTGGAAAGCCGGCCTTCTGGGGCCTTTCTCCTGCCCAGGGGACCTAGGTGTTTCCAGGTGACTGCTCTGCCCCGCTCCATAGTTTAATTCTCAGGGGAAACCCAACCAGGCAGCAGGTCCAGGTGAGCTGAGGTGAGTCTTGTGAACACAAGGTGGGCACCAAGGACATTTGCACCCTGTCACCAGCCACCCTTTCTCAGGACGCCTGGCAAGCACACTCCAGCCAAGCAGGGAGGTAAATCAAGAAATTGGAAGATGTAAGATTCAGGGAAAAGGGGATTTAATACAAAAGACAGATGAAGGGAAGTCCCAGACAGTGGCTTGCAGAGAGCTGGCACAATCCAAATTCGTGTCAAAGGACAGAGAATCCCAGGAGGGGCTTCTTGGAGAGAGAGAGAGAGAGAGAGAGAGAGAGAAAGCGGAAGAAAGGAAGAAAGGAAAGGAGGGAGAGATGGAAAACCTTCTTGGTCATTTGACCCCATGGGAAGTAGTATTAAGCTGCTTCAGAATGGTTTTGAAAGCTCTGGGAAAAACTAAAAATAAGCACATAGAAAACTAAACAAAGGACAACAATGAAGCAGTAACTATCTCTAGAAGGAAAACAGCTCACTGGGGAAAGGAGGCGCAATCAGAGAGCGCTGTCTCGGTGGGGAGCACCAGTCAGAAGACTGTGAGGACGCTCGGTGGGAGCCCTGAGCGAGCAAGGGGGGTGGGGGGGGGGAAACCTCCGGCAACTCTGGGCCCGCCCTCGGATTCCACAGCAGGAAGCAGGTGGGTGACAGCCGGCACAGGAAAATCAAAACGCGGCGGTAAATTGGCGGAAGGCGTAGTTAAAACTGCTGAAAAAGTTGCCTCTGAGAACAGGACTGAGGGGGTGCGAGGGATGCGCAAGAAGCAGCTACTTCTCGTCACAGCCTTGGGTCCTGTGGCACAGCTCAGACTGACTTTAACAGAAAGTAGAGTTTTATTGAGAAACAAAACAAAGCATTGTCTTCGCATATATACTGAAAGACATCATCACGCGGACGGAGCCTACAGACCACACCACTGCGAGATAAAGGTGGGAAACAACAACGACAATGACGACGACGACAAAAAGATAGTGGGAGTAAACAAGGTAAGTCACTCACACTAACTCAACCTTGAGTTCAGAAGAAATAAAACTAAAGTCAGAGATTATTCAGAAGCCAATAATAACGAGAGTACACATCAAAACATCTAATGGATGCAGCCAAAACTGCGGTAAGAGGAAAAGTTATAGCCTTTAGTGAGTTTGTGTAAAATCGGTGGAGAAATAAATGAGCGACACAGTAAGTGCCAACCAAGTAGAAGAAAGGCCACGTCAGGGAACAAGCGAAGGACAGAGACTGGCTGGCCAAGTCCAAAGCTGTGACGAGACGGACAGAGCAGGCCAGCCGTTGGCCTGGGTAAGACAAACAGATGTGGTGACCTGGGTGACCTAGGTGACCGGTGCCCCACAACTGTTCTGCTGGAAAGGGTTCAGCTGAGTGATGGGAGGCAGGTCATCTCATTCCTGTTTCTGGTGACCGATGTAGGGAGGGACATGTGGCCCAGGTCTCACCAACACGACGTGAGGGGAGGGTTGCTGGAGACAGGTCTCCTCGCGCCTGAGAAAGAGAGGCATGGAGGAGCCCATCATCCCCTGTGTCCCCTAGCTCTCAGGTGGGGACGAGTCCTCCACCCCCGAGGGCCACGCCCAGAGAAGCTCAGGACACCCTGTCTCTGGACTTTCCATTACATGAGATAATACGTTTCCTTATCGTTCAAGCCCATTTGAGTCACAATTTCCTGTTATTTCCATCTGAAGTCACCCTCACTGATAAGCGAGAATCCTGGGTCTCGGTGCGAGAGGGGAACGCGAGTGCAGACACACAAGTTATCATCCGAAATGGAAGCAAACACTGCACTCGGCTGCGTGCCGACGCAACGGGTGACTTCCTGGGAAAGCAAAAATTTTCCAGATTGACTCCAAAAGAGATCGAAAGGCCTGATCGGACCAATAATGACAGAAAAAATAAGTTTGTCCAAGATCTCTTCTACAAAAGGTGTCAAGCCCAGGTGTTGTTACAGCAGAACCTATCAAATCTAAGTTGACCCATCTGAGGGGAAGTCGGCAGCCCTTAGAACCACAGGAAACAGGGCGGGTTCAGGGAGGGGGGACGTGGGTCCCATCTGGGCAGCACCTCTGGGGTGCGGGACCCTGCTCCCCCTGCTCCAGACGTAAATTCCAGGGAACGGCACCCACGTGGCCCACCTGGGGCACGTGTCTCCTCTGGAATCAGGGATGCAGTCGGCCCACCCACCCACACAGACTGAGGGGGAGGGGGAGCTAGCCACTGTTGTAAGAGTTGGGGGAAATTCATGCTGGGTAGTTTCTGGGAACATCATCCATTGTAATCAGACTGGCAAAAACGAAAAATGCCCAGCGTTGACCAGAGTGTTGGGAAGTGGGCAGCCCGACATGGTGTGAAATATTATACAACCCTCAAAAAGGACCGCCCAAGGCATGAACTCCACAGTCCACTGCTAATCAAAACAAGCCAACCACATAAGCCTACCACACAGTATGATCACATTAAAAGTAACAACAACAACAAAACTATAAAAATGTGCCCTGGCTGGTGTGGCTCAATGGACTGAGTGATGGCCTGTGAATCAAAGGGTCACTGGTTCGATTCCCAGTGAGGGCACATGTCTGGGCTGTAAGCCAGGTCCCCGGTAGGGGGCGCATGAGAGGCAACCACACAGTGATGTTTCTCTCCCTCTCTTTCTCCTTCCCTTCCCTTCTCTAAAAATAAATAAACAAATAAAATCTTCTTTAAAAAAATGTATAGATGCATACCAAAAATCCAGAAATAGACAGGAAATGTGCCACAACTGGTCACCCGTAGAAAGCGTCACAGGATTGGGGGCGGGCAGTGAGTACAAAGGGAGGCTTCCATTGTCACCGTTGGTGCTTCTGTATTGTTTGAGTTCACATGCTCAGGAGGAGTGTGAATTTTTGCCTGTGTGTACTCGGGAGCAAATGAAAACAGTGTGATCCGATTAAGAACTACAACTACACATCCTTGAAATGCCATCTTGATTCCGTCTAGTCCGTGGGTTTGCAGGTAATCTTAATGATCTTGCTTACCTGCAGATTGTTTTGTTTTCTTTTAACATCAGTGGGTGGTTGCCTCTTGCGCACCCCCTATTGGGGACCTGGTCTGCAACCCAGGCCTGTGCCCTGACGGGGGACTGAACTGGGGACCCTTTGGTTCAAAGGCCGGTACTCAACCCACTGAGCCACACCAGCCAGGGCTGTGTATCTGTATTTTAATTTTATTTTTTAAATTAGTATACTAAAACTGCATGCATAAATAAAATGAAGTAGGCCGCCATGCTGTAATTTGTAAGTAGACGGGCGCCATTCCTATAAAAACAGGAAGGAGAATGGGAACAGAAGAACCACAACAGAAGACACAGGAACAGCTAATCCGCAAACTCTCTAATTCCAAAGCGCACAGTTCGCCATAACGTAAGCCCCAGTAGCCCCGTAACCGCAGGGCTCACGGCCCAACGCGAGTGTGCAGTCCGACTGTGGGCCTGCGTGGTGTCTGCTGAGAGCCACGGAAACCAGCCACGCAGGGAAGCGGCTGCGTCCTGATGGAGGGAACGCCACGGAGGGAAGCGTGTTAGGGTCCCCAGAAGGTGAGGCCTCTCCCAGGACACCCTCGATCCCCCGGGGAAGCTGTCAGGCACGTCCCCAACCTGCTGGGGTGGCGTCTCCGAGGTCGCGGCCTTCGGGTCGCCGTGACTGGGGACAGGACAGGACAGGACAGGACGAGTCAGCAGTCCCCACTGGGGACCCGCTGCAGCGTGGCTTCCTGTGAACGGGCATCACGGGACAAAAGCGATGGGTGTGCCAGGGGAGAAAGAGGAAGGAGACGCAGGGACGAGAGGGCGCCCTCGGCCCCCTGTCCCCCACCCCCTACCCATCGCCACCTCCTGACATCGTCGCCGGAGAGAACTCCCCCGGGGCAGGGCCCACGCCGACCCACACAGCCTTTCAAAGGCAGCGGGAATGTTGTTTTACGGTGCTTTATTATAAAAGTGGTACATCATGTGTACAGGAAACGCCCCCACATGTCACCGCCCCAGACGGCCACTTTAACACGCTGGCCTGGGTTGCTCTGTCCGTCACATCTGGAATCGGATATCCGTGTCATTTGCGGCTCGGCCGGTCGGCCAGGACCACGCCATCCTCGGGACAGGAGCCTGGGCGTCCAGGTGGGGAACACACCCCCCCACCCCCCCACCCCCCGGGGAAGAGTGCTGCTCCTGGGGAACCACGGGGGCCTCTTGTCGGGCCCTCCCCTCGGCTACATGTTCTGGTAATCCGACAGCCCCGCGTCCTCCTCCGGGTGCATGAGCAGGGAGTAGGTGATGGTGTTCTCGGCCTGGAGAAAGCAGACGGGCCGTGGAGAGGCCTCGAGGGAGGGAGGCTGGACAGGGGGACGAGGGGCAGGGGGGCTGGGGGCTCACCTCCGCTTTGGCAGCCTCTTCGGCGTGGGTGAGGTTGGCTGTGGGCAAAGGGAACAGGTCAGCTGCGGGAGGGGGCCTACTGTGCGCTGCGGTTGCCACCCAAGGCCAAAGCACGCTGGCGTCCACGAGGCCGCGCCCCGCCCGCCCACCCTCGGCCCCCGCAGGGCGGCAGGCGGCTGCGCCAGCGTCTTCGCGGAGAATTGCTGAGTTTTCCCAGAGGAAGCAGGCGGCCTCTGAGGTCTGAGGCCCTGGGCACAGGCGGGCGGCTAGCAACGCTCTGAGGTCAAGTCTGGATTTTTGCAGCCACAGACTTGGGACCACGCTGGGCTGAGGAAGTGCGCCCTCGCCGGAGCTGCGAGGAGTCTGGCGACTCCGTGACATGAAAGGGGAGCAGCGTCAGAGCACGGACGGACGGACGCAGGGAGGAGGGAATGGCGCAAGCAAGCCAGCCCCCGGGGAGCGCAGCCAGTCCCCTCGGGCTCCTGCCCACGAACGCCTCCCCAGGGAAAGCGGCCTCGGTGTCTGCACGGCGGGGGAGGCGCCCGAGACCACTCGGGCAGCGTCCTCCCTGTGCCCTTGGCGAAGCATCCCCGTTTGCCATGCTCGGGGACAGTCCCCATCCCGAATGCTCCTTCCCACGGCCCCACGACCTTCCCAGCAACCGGCCATGCCTCCGGGGCAGCCTCGGGCCCCTTGCCGGCTGCGAAGTCAGCGCCCTGCGAGACGCCCCCACGCCAGCGCCCGCAGAGCCAAGCGCTGGAGCGGCCCGCGCGGGCCCGTGTCCCCCCTCGGCCTGGCCAGCCCCGCCCGAAGTGCAGCTGGACAGCGCCACTCGCTCAAGCCCTCAAATCTGTTGCTCTGCTCTGAGTCACACCCTGGCCATCCGAGGCGGAGCACCAAGGGCCTCCTTCCCTGCCCGGCTCTGCCCCTGAGTTCCTTCACGCTCTGGCTCCGAGGGCAGTCAGGGAGCCGCCCGGACCCCTCCCCGCAGGCCCACCCGGGCCGGGCTCTCAGAAGCTCAGACCTGAGGGGGCTCTGGTCCTCAGCAGGGGGCTGAACCCACCAGGCGGACGACTCGCTGAAGGTCCCACTGCCCGATGGAGCCAGAACTCGGGCCAGCCCACAGCCAAGCAGCTTAGCACCGAGCTTCGCCCACAGAGCCCAGCCACACTGCTGGGGCCCCGGAGCTTCCTGTGGCAGCTGAGCCTGAGCAGGCTCCCCGACAAGTCCAGGGTCTTCCCTCTGGGGGCCCTGTCCCCCGTCCCCTGCTCCAGTCTCATGTCCGCACCCCCTCCCTGTGCTAACCCTGCTGCCCAGGCCCCCAGAAGACCCAACTATCTCCGGCCTCCTGCTGCTCTGGAGACTCCCCAGCATTCCTAGCCCCAGGAATTCCGACCCTGGAGAGTTCCCACCCCTCTACCTGGCACAGGTGTGCTGCCCACGCCCGCCCCCGAGGAGCGGTCCTCTGCAGGCCCAGGTGTTAGTCTCAGAGCTGACCAAGCGATTTGAGCCCCACCCGCCTCCCCCGCCCCCTCCCTGTCCTGGGCGCCATGCTGACCTCACACAAGCCACGTCCTGCGCCCGTGCACCTGGCAGCCCCGGGCGGGGCAGCAGGAGCCCCCGGGGGCTGCACTCACCTGGTTCCTCAGGTGGGGTCTCTCCCACTTCCCTGCTCTCAGGGGCTCCTGGGAGGGTTGGGAGGGCACACAGGAGGTCAGTAGGTGAGGGGCGGGGCCTGAGTCCCCAGCTCAGAGGACGGGGCGGGACTGGGTTGGGGCCAGCTGGGGCCTTCGGACAGGCCCTCCCTCCCGTCCGGCACCTCTCCTGCCCCGGCTGCTGCGAAGGGACCTGCTCCATCCGGAGCCTTCCCCGGCTTTTCAGTGAGACCAACAGTGACGATGGCTCGACGGCGCGTGGCTGTTCTCGGCGCTCTCCCTCCCCCTCCACGCTTGGCATCAGTCAGCACGGACTCACACACAGCTCCTCCGCTGACCGGTCAGTGAGCACGAGTGTCCAGTGGGCGGCAGGCACCGTGCTGGGCGCCTGGGCGCCCGAGGCCGAGACGGCCGCTCCTTCTGCCTCCCTCCTCTCCCCGCGTCCCGGCCTCGCCGTGTGCGGCCCTCACGCCCTCCACGCCCGTCCAGCCACTCGGGTCCTCACCCCCAGGGCGTCCGCCTGGGGGGCCGCCAGCCCCCGCGGCCCCCGCTAACGGCCGCGCTCGGCGCCACCTCCTGCACGATGGCAAAGCTCTCCCTGCGCGGCGGCCTCGCCCTCCTCCCAGCGCCCCGGGGCGGCGCGTCCGCGCGTGGCCTCTCGTCCAGGAGAAGGGACTGGGGCTCAGAGGCATCGAGGGGCTCGGCCCAGGTCACGCAGCTGTGAGCCGGGGACCGGAGACTGAACGCGGGCGGTCTGCCCCCCTGAGTGGGGGCGGTCCCGGGAAAGCGTCCCCAACGCACCACCCCACGCTTCCGCCCCTGCCAAGGCCTGTGCCTTCACCCGCCATCACTCTCATCCCGTCTCGTTGCAACGACCGTCTGTGCTTCCGCCTCCCCGGGACGCACAGAGCTCCCTGAAGCGCAGGCTGCGCCTCTGCGTCTGGGCCTGGTCCCCAGCGTCTGGGCCTCGTCCCCAGCGTCTGGGCCTCGTCCCCAGCGTCTGGCGTGGTCTCCCCACACGAGCAAGAGGGCCCTTGCCTCGTGGGACGAGGGAGTTGACAAGTGAACGAATAAGCAAAACCCGGGGCTACCTCGCAGCACTGCGGAGCCTCCGGGCCGAAAGTAAGAGCTCCGGCCCTGGGCCTGGGCCAGGGCCACGCCGGGGCCCGTGACGGGGGAAACAAGGAAAAGCCACCAACCTGAGCTCTGGCGCTGCCTGAGGCAGACCCAGGCCACCACGGCAGCCACGCCGGCCACTGCAGCGATGCCGGCCACCACGGCCACAGTGATGGTCACCAGGGAGGAGTCGCTGTGCCTGCTGGCTCCTGGGGAAGACAGACCTCAGGATAGGCACCCCCCCTCCGCCCCCAGTGCGTGTCCCTGTGTCTGGGACACTCCCGGGGCGGCGCTTCCGGCCCCCCAGCCTCCCCTGCTGGGGGTTTCTCTCCAGGGCTGGGCCTGTGACCCCCATCCCTGGGCCTGTCCACTAACCTAAGGCTCGCTGTGACAGGGTGGGGTGGTCCTCTGAGAGGTCAGGGGTTTCGGGGAGGGGAGCCTGAAGCCCCCACGGAGCAGGCACCACCCCTGCGTCCAGCACAGCCGTGAGCTGTTGGGCACAGGCCCTGGAGAGCGATGGACGGACGTCCAGGGCCTCAGGGCCCCCTGCACTCGTGGGGGAGCCCCGCTGTGCCGCTGTCCTGGGGTGGGGCCTCTTCCCCTGGGAGGGGAGGCTCTGAGCTCTGGCCGGTCCTCCTGCCCTGGGCCCCGGGGCTGCCTGCGCTGCTGGGGCGCTTCCCAGACCTCCGCGGGGGCTCCCGTGACCTCAGCCCTACCTGCCAGCCCCTCGCCTCACCCCCTGCTGCCTGGACAGGGCCCCCACCTTGGACAGTGATGCTCACGGGCTGGGACTCATGCTTCACCCTCCTGATGAGTCCGGAGCAGTGGTACTTGCCGCTGTGAGTGACGTTAGCATGTGGGATGAAGAAGCTGGAATTGGCAGGGGAGTACCGCTTGGATGTGCCGTCCTGGAGGAACAGGATCTTGAACACAGGCCAGTTCTTCCAGCTGTGGCACCTCAGCACGAGGGGGTCGCCCTCCTGCAGCAGCAGGCTTGGGGTCTGCAGCAGCAGCCAGTCTGGAGGACACAGAAGGGACACACGACCCCGGAGGTCGTGACTGAGCTCTGAGACCCAGGGTACGCTGGCCATGGGACAGGCTGCGGGGACCGAGGGGCTGAGGGGGGGCCCTGGTGCCTCGGTTTCTCCCTCTGGCTCCCTCGTGGGGGAGCCCTGTCATCTCAGCGTCCGCGTCTGTGAGGGTGGACAGGAAGACACGCCGTGGGTGCTGAGGGAGAGCTTGTCTTCTCTTCGCTGTCCTGGGAGACGGGGGCGCCACCCCGTCCTGCCTGACAGGCCTCTGCGGGGAAGGAAGACCCTGGGGGGGAGGGAGAGGGCCCATTCCGACGTAGGACACCCACGTCTTTGGGGACAGTAGAAAGTTGTGGACGTTTGGTGACAGCTGGGGTCTTTGTTGGAAGACACCGTGTCCCAGGGGGCTTTTAGTCTGCTGTGTGAGTTCCCCCACTCTTCATCCTCTTACTGAGGAGGGGGAATGTGGAGTGTTTGTTGCCCAAGGCGGGCACCGGGACTCCCGAGCTCAGCCCGCACACCCCTTGTCCCCGGAGCTGCGGGGCTGGGACCGGAAAGAAATGTTGGCCAGAAGGCAGCAGACCAGGTGGAAGGGGGCCCGGGCTGCAGGGAATGACAACGGCCACCCCTGTGGCAGGCCAGCCCTCTTCCTCCCTGCCACACATCAGAACGAGGCCCCCGAGGCTGCCCCGGCTGGCGGCGTGCAGGACAGGTTGACAACTGAGAGAAAGCTCAGGGCCACCGCCACCGCGGGGCAGTGCGGAGGGAGGGACAGCGCGTCACACGAGCTGGAACGCCCTGCCTCTCTGCTGGGGAGACGCCTGTGCCCCCTTCTCTGGTGTCAGCACCCCTCACATCCTGCCCCCCAGGGAATGGAGGCCCTGGGCTCCCCAGGTAGGGCGGGTGGGGAGGCAGAGAAGGGTCAAGACTTTTAAAAACGGAGTCGAAGGCAGAGAAGGGTCACAGCTGCTGCTGGGGCGCCTCTTCCTTCCCTGGCAGCTCCTGCTGCTCCAGGTCGCGAGGGGACCGAGGGGAGGGGGAGCCTCAGGCCGGTCTGTGCCGGGGGCCCCGAGGTTCCTGCGGGCACGTCTTGGTGCCGCTCTGGGGGGCGGCGCCCAGCTTCGTGTTCACGGCACTAGGGAGATGGCCTCCCCCGAGCAAGAAAAGGGTCTTCCCATCGGTTCCCTGGAAAACGCCCGCGCAGGCCCCTTGCAGACGCAGGAGCCGTGAACACCCCGCCTCCACCCGACACAGGGTTCGGGGCCGCACGGCCGCGCGCGGGGGCCCCAGGGCCCGGTCTCCACGCCAGCCCCCCACGTCTTGGGGGAGAGAGCGTCCCCGCAGCTGGAGCCCCTCAGCAGTGACACTGGCCCCGGGTCCGGGCATGTCTGCGGTGACCGCATCTCTGCTGGATGAGCCCAGCTGGCTTCTCGAAACTCGCTCATTTTTTTTTTCTGTCTTCAGCCAGAACTGGTGGCCGCAGCTCACGGAGCAGAACCTCTCAGAGGCACGAGACTGCCTGACACTCGGGACACTGGCCTTCCCGTCTGCTTGGCAGATGGGCCAACCCCTCCCACGGGCGCCTGAATGAGCCTCATTCAGCCCCGTCCCGGCCGCGTCTGCCGCAGCTTCTCGCGCTGGTTCTGCTTCGCGCTGGGTACAAAGCCTTCAGTGACATGGGTGGCAGCTGGGGCTTCCCAGCGGCCTGTGGGGCTGTGAGTCACCCGTTCGTCTGGGCACGGTGGCCAAGGCAGGGGGCGGCGCTCACTGGCGGGCGGGCCAGCACACCGCTCCGGGTCCCTGCCGGGGTGCCCGCCTCCTCTGCGGCCCCCGGAGGAGCACCGAACCCCACGTGGAGATGCCGTGTCTGTCCTCCTCCCACCCAGCCTGCCGTCTGACAGCCGACATCGGGATCGCCCGGCAGGTGCCGGGTGTGGAGGGGAAGGCAGCAGGGACCTGGCGGTGGTGGCCGAGGGACAGCCGGCGTTGTCAGTACTGGGGCGGGGGACGAGGCTGGACCTACGCGTGGGGGGAGCGGTGGAGCCGCCTGCCTCAGGGGACGCCTACGTCCTGCTGACCTCGGGGCCCCATGCGGGCCACCTGCCAGGGTCCCGCTGTCCCGGGCCATTCCTGGGGCAGTTGCCACGACCGCCCGCTCCCAAGGAAGGCAACAGAGCCGAGCGCCCAGGTGCCGGCCACCTCCACCTGGGCTCGTGGACCCTGGGGTGCCACTCGCACCCCCTCCCTCACCGTGGCTATGGCGGAGGGGCTGGCCAGAGCTGCGGTGAGGGCCGGGTGAGAGGCCAGGAGGGGCAGAGGCGGAGGGGCCGTACTCTGCTCAGTGGTTGGGCGGAGGCCTGTGGGCTCCTCCGGCACCGGCACAGGCCCCAGAGGCTGACGCGCGGCACCACCCCAGGGCCCTCAGGTGAGCTGGGCGGCCCAGAGTCCAGGTTTCCTGCCATCGGCTTCTCGGCTGGGGCCCTGGGCCCACCTGGGCCCGGAGCACTGGTTGCAGCAGCACCCGCGTAGGGGCAACAGGTGGGGCAGGAAGGGAAACGACCGGGCAGACAAGGCTCCCAGCCCTGCCTCCCAGGGACCGGCCGCCCCCGTCCCTGAGCACTCCCAGCCCTGCGGCCAGTGGCCACGGCCAGGGACCGGCTGAGAAGGGGTGGAGGTGGGGTGGGTGGGTGCCTGCGGCCCGGGTGCTGGTCTGCTGCCATGGGGAGCCGTGCCCACGGTCACATGTGAGCTGCCCCTGCCCCGGGAGACCCAGTGGGGGACCAGAGCTTCTGGTGGCTGGTCACCAAGGCCTCCAGGGGGCATCCAGCTCATTGCTGGTCCCGTTGGCTGGTGTGGCCATTGGCGGGGACTCGCCTGTCTCGGTGCGTCCCCTC
This sequence comes from Glossophaga mutica, assembly GCA_039655065.1. Lineage (NCBI taxonomy): Eukaryota > Metazoa > Chordata > Mammalia > Chiroptera > Phyllostomidae > Glossophaga > Glossophaga mutica. The sequence goes on from CM077316.1 coordinate 53,767,421, forward strand.
CCCTTCCTGGAGGGGCAGAGTCACCCGGCCTTCCCTCGGGGCCTGTCCCTTGCTGCTGGGCCCAGGGCCAGCAGCCCGCTGGCCTGCTGCACACTTTTGAGGGAGATCTGGGCACGAGCTGAGGAGAGGGGACAGCGACAGTGGCCTCACTGGGCCGCCACCAGCGCACTTCAAGGATAACTGCCCGCTGCCAGCAGCTCTGGGAGCTCAGCCGCCTGCTCAGCAGAGGGGTGGAGCCGCCCTGAACCGGACTGGACAGGCTTGGAGGGGGGGGGCCGGCGCCCCCCCGGAGCGAAGGGGAAACCGAGACTCAGGGCGGAGCGGGTGGGCTTCCACAGCTGCAATACTCCAGGGCCGGGCCCCAGCTCCGCCAGGAACACGGGGCTCCCTGAAGTCAGAGCTTCCTGCCGCCTCTCGCACCCCCAGTGGCCTGTTTGCGGCCTTGTCACCTTCTTGCCTAATCAGGACTGAGGCCAAACAACCTCAGAGTCCTGAGGCACCCCACATGGAAGCAAAGGCGGGGGGGGGGGGGCCCGGGAAGGGAAATGACTGGGCAGAAAAGGCTTCCAGCGGCTCACAGCCATGCCCCCGCCCCTCAACACCCACAGCCCCGTCAGCAGATTTCAGGCCCTGGTCCCCCACCCTCCGGGGCTCCTCCACTGACCGGAAGTGACGTTCAGGCGCACAGGGTCGCTGAGGCTGGTCTGGCCCGTCTGGCACCTGTAGTCCCCACTGTCGTTGATGCTGGCCTGAAAGCTGAAGCGGGGCTGGACCTGGGTCGGGATGGGGGTCCCGTCATGGGACCACTGGGTGGGGCCATCCCCAGGGCCGTGGGGCCCCTGGCAGTGCAGAGTCACGTTGTCCCCCAGGAGCACGTTGATCCAGGGGGGCTCCAGGCGCACCACGGCCTTCGGGAGACCTGCTGGGGCGGACAGAGGAGCCTCAGATGACAGGACCTAAGCAGCCTAGACTCTCAGACAGGGAGCCCCTGTGGTCCCGCCGGGGTCGCCAGGAGTAGAAGCAGCCCCGAACTGGGTGTGGCTGAAGGCAAAGCCTGCCGCCCCCCTTCACAGGGCCTGGGCCTCGCCGGGGGCCCGGCTGCTCCTGGGGCTGGGCGAGAGCAAGGAGAACGCGGCCGGGGCAGGGCCGCGCTCTAGAGAGAGGTGGCCCACCGGGGAAGCCCACCAGCTCGCGCGCGCTCTCTCTCTCTCTCTCTCTCTCTCTCTCACACACACACACCCCCCTCGTGGGGACTCACTTTCCCCACCTGTAACTTGGACCTGGTAGACAAACCCTCCCCAGAGCTGGGTGACGAAACAGGTGCAGGTGCGAAGCACCGGCCTGGTTCCGGTTCGGTGCTGGGGACAGGTGTGGACGCTGTCACCCTAGGAACCCCACCCTCCCTCACGGACACCTGGACATGGAGAGCCCAGTGCCTGGTTTCTGTCCCGGCCTCAAGTCCTCCTCTGTCCCTCGGGACAGACCTGTGCTCGCCCCCAGGCACTTTCTGTGGGGCAGACAAGGTGCAAGAGAGGCCAGGGGCCAGTGCGGGGAGAGCCCCCGACACACGCGCCCCCCGCCCCGCGGTCCTGGGAGGGGCAATCTGCGCCCCCGGAAAGCAGCGCCTGCACAGCTGCCTGGCGGCCGGCGGCGGTTCGCCCTGCGAGGCCCCGGGCCCAGCACCCTCAGCCACACGCGAAGCAGAGGCCCGACCTGCTCTGGGCCCCCACCAGAAGGGCCGGACTCCCTTCACGGTGGAACCGAGTGCCTCCGCAGGGAGGAAGGTGTCCGTGAGGGAGGGTGGGGTTCCTTGGGTGACAGTGTCTACACCTGTCCCCAGCGCAGAACCAGGAGGCCAAAGCCCCTGGCGGCTGGGAGCAGGGGGCGGAGGAAGGCGAGAGGGGGAGCGGGCAGCTGCCTCCCCTGTCCCCAGCCGGGCCCGGGGGCGCGCAGATGTGCAGGCAGGTGCGGGAGCAGACGGGGGGGGGGGGCAGCTGGCAGGGCGGGGGGCTGCACTCACCATGGGGGCTGGGAGTCCCAGCTGCGGAGGCCGCGGGAGCTGCAGGAGAGAAAGCGACGTCAGTCACTCGCTGGCCCTGTAACCCTCTCCTCGCAGATGCCCGGGAGGCCCCGCCCTCCTCTGTGTCCACTGCACCTCCCGTGTTGCCCGTGTCCACCAGGCATCGCTGGGACCAGCAGGCAGGTGGGCGACTCAGCGGACTCACGGTCACCGTGTTCCCGAGGACCCTGAGCTGCCAGGTGGCACTTCTCTGCAGTGCATGCGCTCTGCTGCTCTTGGGAGGGACGCCCGTGTCCTCTCCTGTCCCCCTGGACTCTGCCGCCTTCCCCCACCAGGTCCTCAGCCCGCCGGCCTCTCTGCCCTGTTCCTTCCTCGCTCGGCTCCCTGGGGGGCAGCAGCGCCTCCGCCTCACTGGGGGGGGGGGGGAGCGGTCCCCTCCACCCTCCCGAGGGTCCCTCTCCGTGCCCCCTTCCTCCTCTGCACCGGTCTCCTTCTCCGCCGCGTGTTCCCAGGGACGGCAGTGCGCTCCAACACCTTCCGTAAACAGAGCAGCCTCTCCCTGGACGGCCCAAGGAGCTCCACGCTCCTCTGCCTCTTCCCCTCACAGCCACGCGGCTCCGTGTTCTCTGCGTGGCCACCCCGTCTCCTCCGGTCGCTGTGCCCTCCCCGTCCACTCAGACTAAAGCCATCAGGGGCACACGTGGCATCTCTCTCCCAGTCTTCCCGTTCCGTGCGTCACCGCCTATCCAGCCTCTCCCGCCCGCCCAGCAGCCGCCTGCCCCTTGCGCCCGCCCCCTAGGCCCCACCCGCTTCTCGCCCCAGGTCTCGTTGGGTCTGCCTCCGACAGAGAGCTCAGGGCCCGAGTCCCCCCGCCAGCCTTCTCCCGCCTCCCGGTCCCTCTCCCCGCCTTCGTCTCCCCTACAACCCCTTCCCCCGGAGACGCTAGCTCTTTCAAACCCGCCCAGTTGGATCTGGTCACTGTCCTCTCCCACGCCTCCTTCGATGGCCTTCCTTTGCTCTCAGCAGAAGATACGTTCCCCTTCCCGAGGACACACCTGCCCTCTGAGCCCCCTTCCCTGATCATCGAGCTCCCGTCCCACCGGCCCCAGCTTGGGCCTTCATCCTCGCCAGTCCCCCTGCTCCGAACGGCTTCCTTTGCCTCTCCCAGGGGCTAAACCATCAGGCTTCAGTGGGGCCCGCAGGAAGCTCCGCATCATCCTATCCCAGCGGGCCGCCCCACCCCGCAGCCCTGCCCGGGCCGTGTTCGTGCCTCTGGGTCTGCCCGGCCGGCTCACACCCTCGGCGGGGTGTGCGCTCAAGCAGGGCCGTGGCCAAGCTGACTTCAGGGCGCTCGCTTCTGCGAACTGTTCCTCAAGTGACGCCGGGCGGGAGGTGGGACGGCCCCGCCCTGCAGTGGCGATGGGAAGTGAAGGGGAGACTCGGGCGACAGGACAGAGGTTGGGGTGGAGAATGTGTGTGTGTGGGGGGTGCTGGGAAGTAGGCAGTCGGGCCTTGAATAGGTCTTGTTCCGAGCCGGCAAGTCAAGGCCCAAGCGTCCCAGCAGCAGGTGGAACTGGGACATTGTACTGGACACAGGCTGCGGCCGCAGGGTGGGAGGCTGGCGGAGAAGGCACAGCTGGAACCCGGAGCATGCAGGCTGGGCCGGAGGCAGCGTGTCGGGGGGGGGGCACCCAAAGATGCGGAGGAGGCAGAGGAGAGAGTTGAGGACACAGAGAGAAGCCCCCACTGTCCACTCCCCCCACAAACAGCGGTGGACACCAAGGGTCCACCCCCCGAGGAGCCACCACCAGGGGGTCACAGGCCAGCGGGCAGGTCAGGGGGGCCGGCTGCCCCACTTGCTGGCGGGTCCCTAGGCCAGAGCCCGCACCGGCGTTTGCTGAGGGTGTCACCCAGGCCCCGCGTGGCACCTGAGAACCAGCAAGTGCAGGACGGCGCGCCCGGTGGCAGAGGGCCCCTCAGACTTCTCGACCATGAGGCGTGGACTTGGGGAGCAGGAGGCAGGAGCCCTCAAGAATGGGGGCTGTAAAAATTGTCGTTGAGAAGAAGAGAAAAGGTGGCCCTGGCTGGGTGGCTCAGTGGGTTGGAGCATCGTCTGAACACCAAAACGTTGCGGGTTCCATCCCCGGTCGGGGTACATACGGGAGGCAGCCGGTCGATGTTTCTCTCTCCCTCTCAATTAAATAAACATGTCCTCCGCTGAGGGTTAAAAAAAAGAATAGAAAAGAGGGCCACATCCTTGGTGATGTAGCAAAAGGACAAATGAAAGGAAATGGCACGGGTTGCCTGCAATCTGCCCAGGTGGCGGGGACGGTGGCCGAGGCACAGAGGCAGGTGGCCAGGCCTGAGTGTCACCTGCGAGGCGCCGTCACGCTCAGGGCCCAGGGGGAGGTGTGTGTCGCCCTCTGGCACCCTTTGGAGGTGGGCGAGCTGGCAGCTCCAGGGACTGAGCTTGGGGACGGTCCCGGCAGCAGGTCCCCTCGGTGGCCTGCCCCGGGCTTTTCCTCCCGCCCGGCAGCCCCAGCCCCGGCCCTGGCTGGGCACAGTCAGCCTCCATCTTGGCCTGAGACCCTGGCTCTCTCCCCGGCCGGGGCCCGGCTCCCACGTGCATGTGGTGCAAGCAAGCGTGATGGGGTGTCTCCAGTGACCCCGGGGAAGGAATGAGGCCTCTGCTGCCTGGCGTGGGGTGAGGGGAGCAGAGAATAGCCACTGCCCCCAGGGGCCTTCTGGCTTCCTCCCCGCCCCTGTCCGAGAGCCGTTAGCCTCCCCCCACCCCGAGGAAAGAAAGCAGCCACCCACACTCCCCCCGCCGCCCCCAGTCACTCAAGTGCATGTCCCTAGACTTTCCTCAAAGCAGGTCGCTCTGAGGTGGCGGGTGGCGGTGGCTGAGCGTCAGAGACCCAGGTGCCCGGGGAGATCAGGCAAAGACACTTTCGAACCCGTCAAGCTCTGCCCCCGTCACACTGCGCCAAGCCGGCAGGTCGTCCGCGCTGGCCCTCCAGCAGCCGACTCTGCTGACATCCTGCCCAGGGGGCCCCGCATCCTCGCCCAAGTTCAGCCCCACCCAAGGGGACACGCCGGCCCCATCCCTGCTCCTCTGTCCACCCAGGACCCTGACTCACCCAGGACCAGCAGAGCTGCCCACAGCAGCATGCAGCCCCAAGGACGGCAGGGTGGGCGGCCGACCCGGTCACTCACTGCCGCAGGGAGGGGCAGGACCGCGGGAGCCCCCATCAGCCCTAGAGCCGTGTCCCGAAGGCACCGGCAGGCCCGCCTGGACTCCGGGGAGGCTTCACCGGTTGCACCCCAGGGGACCGGCAGCTCTGAAGTCCAAAAGCGGAAGTGAAAAGCAGTGTTTTATCGCAGGCCCCTCCCTCCCTCTTTCCTCCAAACTGCTCCCTCCCTGAAGACGCAAGGCTTCCCAGAACTGTGCTCAGCCCGGCTCCAAATTCACCGAAATTTTAGGAACTGGGAAACAACTTCCTCCTCTTCCTCTGGGTTCACCTCCAGGCTCAGCCTCTTGGAGAAAGAGGGGATGGTCGTGGGACTGCGCTGGGGGCCTCCTGTCTGTCTCTGTCCCCTACAAAAGGTGACTCCGGAGCGCGGCAGGCTTGTCATGCTGGCAGACACACCGGCAGGCCTGGACACAGGACAGGCCCTGCTGGAATCAGGGAAGGGCGCAGACACCCCACCGTCACTGGGTGGTCGTCACTGGGTGGTCGTCACTGGGTGGTCGTCACTGTCATAATCCCGACTCCCTTTTAGGGAGTCAGGGAGAGGTGTGTCAGGACCTCGGGGACAATGGCATTCATCTGTGCTGTCCCCTTTCGCATTCGGGCTGCTACCCTCTCCAGCATGCACTAAACCCCTGTGAGCGCCAGCTGGTCCCGCCAGCTGGTCCCGCCAGCCCATTCGCATCCCGGGGGCTGGCGCACAAGCTCGGAGCTGCACGGGGGTCGGCTCGGAACCCCAGACCGCTTCCCGGGACCTCCGGCTCCTCGCCTGCAGAAAATGAAGACCCTCCACGCAGGACCGCTCCGATTCAGTGCCGGTGCCTTGTGGGGCCAGGTGACCCCATAGCGAGGACCTGCCCGTACCTTGTCAGGTGTCTAGCACCCCTGGTTGTGGACACAGACGTGTCCCCTCTGTTGAGAAGCAACTTTGGAAAATAAAGAGGATCTAGGTGCTTTCGAGGGGCCCATGCCTGGGGCGAGTCCCCTGAGTGCTTGCTTCCTTCTCTCGATTTCCGTCCTCATCCTCTCTGTCCTTGTCACCCCAGCACAGGCCCCGCCTGGTGTCCCCAAGGGATGGTCAATCAGTGCTCGAGGGCATGACACTGGCACCTAGGCCTTCAAAGCGTCAACCACAGGGCCCTGACCACAGGCGTGGCCACCAGCCCTCCAGCCCTTACCTGACTGTGAGTGAAAAACTCAGATCTGTATCCGGGGGCGTTTTCAAGTCCTGTCTTTGTCATTGTTTTACGGCGACCCCTGCCAGCGTGAGCCTCGGGGGCCGAGTCCTGAGGACCAGCCACAACGATGATGACAAAGGATGACACAGCGTGGAGCTGAGGTCCAGAGGTCCCAGCTCAAGAGGGCGCCGCAGGACCTCAGGCCCTCCGTGTGCTCCGGAGAGCTGGGAGCTCCGGTGGCGGGGTCAGAGGCGCTGAGCAGCGTGAAGCGGACAGACCGCGTCCCCCACGGCCAGGCCAGGGGGCCTGCACCGCCGCACTTCTCTCCGCCCCCCGCCTGGAAGGGGGTGCTGCCGCCCCTATCTCCGAGGCCCCTGTAGAAGGGGAATCTGTTTGATCACCGGTTTTGCCACCGAGGACCCTGCTGGGCCCGTGACTCCGTGACCTGCAGCGCTGCCTGTTGTGACACCTCCCTGGTCCCAGGGCCTCGGTTCTCTGGACCAAGGGGAGCCCCCTCTCTGCCCTGTCAGAACCCCTAACCCTGGCTGCAGTCAGCCTGCCTGCCGCCAGGTCGCAGCTAGCAGCGCAGCAGCTCCCGGCAGGCGAGCCCTGGCGGGGGGCCCCCCCCCCTCGTCCCCCTCCCACAGCCGTGCCACCTGTTCCCACACCCCGAGTCCGGGCCGCCTCTGCAGCGCCAGCGCCCCTCACGCCTGGGCAGCCCGGTGCGCACACACGCAGGAGGAGAACGGGGGCAGCTGTGGCCCCGGCTAACCGCCCCCGGCCAGGCTGGCACGCCGTCCTGGGCTGCACCTCTCAGCCACCGCACACGGGAATTCCCAGAAGGCTGCAGGGTTCAGAAGGCGCCCGGCAGGCCCCTCATCCTCCAGCCTGCAGCAATTAGGGCAGTGCAGCCGCCCCCCAAAAGCCCCTAGACTCTGGCCAAAGCCCGAAGCCCAAAGTCAAGGGCTAGGAAAGCCCTTGGTTGTCTTCGAGCTGAAGAGGGAGGCTCCCACACTGCGGAAAGCACCACTCGGTGCCCTGGATTCGCACTTCGGGGGAAGCCGAGACTCGGCCACAGAAGCCCGTTGAACGAGCCGCTCGGCCTGAGCACGTGGTCTTTCCAACCAGGCCTCTGGTCTCCCCCACCTACGCTGGTGCGGGTGGGGGAGGCGGGGCTTCGGTGCACCTTCCCACTGTGCGGTGTAATTCTACCAATGGTCTCCGTGGGGCTCCCTTCTCACCAAAGCTTTAAATGCAAACACGCAGCCACTGGTGACGGGACAGGGGACCCCCCCCCCGGCTCGGACCCCCACGATGGCATGAAGGGAACAGCCAGGTGAGGGACGGATGGAGGGCTTGACTTGCCAGCCTGTGAATTCCAGGTCGGCAGGCGGTGGGGGGGTGGGGGCGCCAACCTGACCCAACAGCAGCATCCGAGTTCTCACCACCAAGCAAGGGTGGGGGCGGGCCGGTTGACAAAGCTCATTCCTGTGGCAAACTGGGACCCACAGAACGGAGGCGGCCCCGAAGGCCCGGCCCGGGGCACAAATCTGCAGCGAGTTGTCCTGCGCCAGGTCAGCCAGTCTCAGCCCCCAGCCCAGCTGGCCACCTGGCCCTGCCCTGGAAACCAGGACCGGCCGGCCCATCTGTCATGCCTCATGTCCGAGTCCCCACTTCCAACTCCCTCTCAAACTTGCTCCGGCCCCGAGTCTCCGGGGAAGAGGGCTCCCCCACCCACAGGTGGCTTGCCCTTGAGTAAAGGCATCAAACCAGTTCCTTAAATGCCGAGCTTTGTCCGCTGATGCAGCAGCAGCTCTGAGCAATGGACACGGGGAGAGACCAAAGTTCACAGCCCAGCTGCAGGCACCTGAAGGTCCCCAGGAGGAGGGCTCCACAGGGGGAGGACACCCTGTCCCCTCCCTAAGGATGACCCTAGTCCCGGGACACTCCTACCCTCGGGGAGGCGCAGGCTTGAATCAGCAGAACAGCTGCCCTCTGCTCCGCCTGTCCTGATAACCTCCCAAAGTCTCTCCCCGCCAACAAAGCCTTCTTTTGTCGTTAGGGGAAGACAGAACTTAAGGTGGGGCCTTGGGCCGTTTGGGGGAGTCGCTGGGTTTCCCTGTATTCGATGACACGAGGCTTAGCGTCAGGGGCTCCATTTGGGGCTTGCGGTCTTGTTTTTAACATTTCTTAACGCAGAACCTGGCGTTAGTCTTTATCGTTGCTGAAGATGAAGGGGATGCAGGCCCCGCTGCTCCCCGTGGGGCCCGCGTGGGCGGCGCCCCTTCGGGAAGGGCAGGCGCCCCGCGGCTCCAGCTCCGGCCACGGAGCGTGCAGCCCCGCGGGTCAGCCCGCGCTGTTTTCTCTTTCCTCTGCGCGGCCGGGTGTCGCTCCTCTCCCTCCGGACACCCTGACCGCCCTCCAGTCCCTCCCTGTGATCGCCTTCCTCGTCCGCTCTCGGATTTCCTCCTTCCCGCCACTTCCTCAGAGCTGAGCTGCCCTGGGCAACACGACAATCGGCTGCTGACCCCGCGGAGGGAGGAAGTTCAGGCGGAAAGGCGACCCGAAGGAGAAGTGAGCCGAAAGGGCAACGGGGGGCGGGGGGGGGGGGGGCGGCGCTGGTTGAGGGGTTTCCGGCGGCCCAGCCTGGAAAGGTCCCCGAGAGCTCGGGTCCGTGTGCGAAAGCGTCCTGGCCGCGAACAGTCTTCTCAGCGACGCGGACACTCGGGTCACAGAGGTGACCAGCGAGTCCGGGGCGCGGGCTTGCTCCCCTCTCTTGCTCCGAACCGGCACCGCCGGGTTGGGGTGTGAGAGCAGAGAGGCCGCCAGGAGGTGGAAGCCTGTGACAAAGGGGGTTCCTCTCTGGGGACCGAGGTTAGGAAGGGAGCGACGAGACCTGGTTGTGTGTGTTTGTTTCTATGTTTATTTTTAAATTCAAGTGTAGCTGGCACCTGAGGTTGTATTAGTTCCATGAGTCTCGGGTGCACAATGCAGGGATTGGGCATTTTCATACCTGACGCTGTGCTCACCTGTCACCGTGCAAACAAGTCACAGCATCACCGACTGCACTCCCTTCCCCTTTTCCACGGCCCCCTCCCCCTTCCCCGCCCCTCCGGCCACCATCCCTTCCGTCTGCTTCTGTGAACCCGTTCGTTTGCTTTGATCTGGTTGGTTGGTTTCTGTATAGGCTACACTTGTCTTTCTCTGACTGAGTTCACCGGGGATAATGCCCGGAGGCCCACCTGTCTGGTGGGAAACGGCGAGATCTCGTTCTGTTTTGTTGCTGCGCAACATCGCGCTGGAGGCCGGCCGCCCGGCGTCTGCGTCCATTTGCCGGCGGGCCCCGGAGCAGACCAGCTCGGCCACCGCGTGGCCTGGGCCCCCTGCTCCTCCGGGGAATTCAGGGAGGGATTCGAAAGGTTCCTCTTTATCAGGTACGACTTCTGCAAGTGTTTTCTCCCTGTCTGTCCGTGGCTTGTCTTCTCCCTCTCTTGACCGTGTCTTTATTTTATTTCTTTATTTTAATTTAATAAAGTTCAGCGTGTCGCTTATGTCTTCCATGGGTCAGACTTCTGGTGCTGTATGTGGAAGTCATGGCCATACCCAAGGTCACCAGGCCTCTCTCCTGTACCATCTTTTAGGAGTGTTCATGGTTGTGCATTTTTACGTTTAGGCCTGTGATCTGCTTTGGGAAAATTCTGGTGAAGGACACAAGGTCAGTATCTAGATTCACTGTTTTTGGTTTTTTTTGCCCATGGTTGTCCAGTCCTTCCAGCCATTTATTAAAAAGATGACCTTTCCTCCATGGCTCTGCCCTTGCTCCTTCGTCCAAGGTCGCTGGGCCAGGCTCCCGGGGTGGGTTTCGGGGCTCTCTGCTCCGTCCCACCCGCTCATCTGGCTGTTCTTCCGCTGATAACCACGTGCCGCGTGGGAGCTCAGCCTGCACGCTAACGAGGACGAGCCCTGACCCACTGCCAGGTCACCCGCTTCAGGCTCCAGACTCCAGGTCCCTTCAATTCTAACGACCCGGGCGGGGGCGACCACCTTCCGCCGCCTGTCGCCTGTCGGGAGGCCGGAGCTGGGAGCCCCGGTGAGACCCAGGCACGCGGCTCCCACGGCAGCGCCCAGACGGCGGGGATGAGACCCTGCGTGCGCCCTGCAACGGGTGCTGCCCGGGAGGGGCGCGCACCACCAGCCCCCCGGGGCAGGGGGGGGGTGCTGCAGAAGTGGCAGGAGGCAAACTCCTCCGCCAGGGCAGAAGTCCCCGAGGGCGCGGGCTCAGGGACAGGCGGGGTGTGCGGACCCAGACCCAGCGTGCAGCAGCTCTGGCTGACACCGAGTTCCCGCCGTGAATCCCTCCGGCGCACGGCGGGCGGGGTGCCGGGAAGGGACAGGGGACCTGGGAATGAGGGCGTGGGCCGAGTATCAGAGTCCCGGCGGCGGCCGGCGGGGGAGCTTCGCGGGAGCATCTCCGCGGGGCCTCGGGCCTCAGTCTAGAGACTGCGGAGAGCGTTTTGTACCGGACGGTGACGTTCCTCCCTGTGCCCCCGGCCCGGCCCGGCCCAGAAGGCAGTCACTCCGCCGGGGAGCGGGGCGCAGCGCAGGGGGAGGGCGGAGCAGGCTGGGGCCCCGGCGGAACGGGAACGGCGGGAGGAAAGCCAGGTCGCCCTTCCCTGAGCAGGGAAGCCGCGCTGAGGCCGGCGAAGGCGGCGGGTGCGGGGCCCAGGAGAAGGTCCCGGAGGGGCGGAGGCCGGCCCGAGACAGTGGCTCAGCTGGCACCCAGGGCTCAACCTCCTGTGGCCTCCGGCCCGTGACGGAGGGTGCGGGGGAGTGGGAGAGAGGAACCGCGGAGGGTCTCTGCAGTGAGGCGCACCCCACACAAAGGGGAAGATGGACCGGTACACGCAAGGGACAGACACGCGACCGGCCCGGGGCCGCCCTGGTCTTCCGCCGCAAGAGCGGAGAGGAAAGGAGGTTCGTGTTTGTGGCCGGAATGCAAACAGGAGGAAGGTGCGAGTGCTGGCAGAGATGAACGTGGGTTGTAGAGCCCAAGCATTTCCTCCAAGGGGCTGTCGTTTCAGACACGTCCGCGGGTTCGCTGCGAGGTGGGACTGAACATCAAGCACTGGTGACAAGCGTGAGCTCAGCAGCTGAGACAGGCAAGCCTGCGCCATGAAGTGTTAGGCTGGTTCCAAAACTAAGATGGTCACGTCTGTATTTCAAGCAGCAGAGTCTGCAGGAAGCAAATACCAGCGCCACGCAGCGGGGAAAGCTGGGCTCCGGGGCATTTCAAACGGGCCAGGGGGGGCGGGGGGGGGGCAAGACATTGGGAAGAGCCCCTTGCCGGAGCCTGGCTCCTGCTGTGCCCTCATCATGGCCAGCCCAGCTCTGAAGCAGTTTCGCTGAGGGCGTTCAAAACATCCCTTTTCTAGACAGAAAACATCCCAGCCTCACACCTTAAGAAACAATGAAGATACACATCAGCCAGAAGGAAACCCTGATAACAGGATAGTGAGTGCTTACAGGTCAATAATCACTCCAGACGCAAAGGGACGGACTGTACCGGTCACAAGGCTCAGAGCCGCTGGATGGACCTAAAAAACGAAACAAGACTCAACTACCCGCTGCCTGAGGGAGACCCGCATAGCCACACATGGCCCCACACATGGCCCCACACATGGCCCCACACATGGCCCCACACATGGCCCCAGGCTGAAGGGATGGAAGACAACATGCCACACCCGTGGCCACCGAAAGGAGGTGGGTGCAGCCGCATCTGTGCTAGAAAAAATATGCCCCGTCTGGTGTGGCTCCGTGGATTCAGCGCCAGCCTGTGAACCAGGGAGTCGCTGGTTCGATTCCCACTGAGGGCACCTGCCTGCATTGTGAGCCAGGTCCCCAGTAGGGGGCATGCGAGAGGCAACCACATATTGATGTTTCTCTCTCTTTCTTCCTCCCTTCTTCTCGCTCTAAAGATAAATAAATAAAATCTTAAAAATAAAAGAAGACAACCCAATTACAAAGTAATCAAAAGATTTAAGCAGACACTTCATAGAAGATGGTATCTAAGTGGCCAATTAAACACACCCAAAGACCAGCGTCATTATTTATCAAGAAAATGCAAATTCACAACACAGTGAGCATCACCATACACTGAAGAGGTTCAGAGCACATTGTTCCAAAATATGGCACCTCGGTATGCAGAATAGTTTAAGCTGAAGGAGTTTAAAATAAGAGGGGAGAAGCAGAAAGTCCCCTCTGACCTGCCCCCTTGGCCCTTCTTCCCTAGAAGCAGGTGAATCTCCTGAGTGAAGGTGCCCTCCCTGAACCCGGTGGGAGGGAGGCGTCCTATCAACACAGAGGTGGGTATTGGCGCCAAGGAGACGTATAAACAAAACTTGTTCATTCTTCTCCACAAACCCCCCTCAGCCCACGCCTCTGCCTCGTCAGGTCTTCAGAAATCCATCGCTTCTGTGGGTAGAGGCTCCAAAGCTTGGTGGCTTCTTTGGGCCTGTATCATCTTTGTGAGCCTGTATCTTTGTGAGCCTGTATCTTTGTGAGCCTGTATCTTTGTGAGCAGTGTCTTTGTGTGCATTTGTTTCTCTCCTGTTAATCTGTCTACATCTATTGAATAATTAGACCAGCCACAGCACCTAGAAGGGAAGAAGGGAAAACTTTCCTCCCCTGCAAAACCTACCCAATTAGCTAAAGTTAAAAAGACTGACAGTACGAAAATATGCCTCGAGTCAAACCAAAAAAGCAACACTGCCTCAATACCAGGTGGCTGGCCCGTTCAGAAGCCTTCGGTGACCTCCCATCACTTCAGGACGACGCCTAAGCCCGCAGGACGCCACGGAGCGTCTCAGAGTGCGCACATCGCCGCCACCCCCCAACCCTGTGCTCACAGGGGCCGCATCCCTCACCGCTCCCCACCTTTGCCGTGCGCTCACCCACACTGCTGTCTGTGAACCAAGCTATCTGGCCAACTCCTGCTCATTCTTCAAGACACACCCCCTTCTCCAGAAACTCTTCTGTAAATTGCACACAGCTCAACTCCTTGGCAGGAAGCGGGGAGGTAAGCCAAGCGTGGCTGACTCCCCAGGGGCTGCCCTGCCTCCACAAACATCTCTCCTGCTGGCGAACACAGGAAGGACATTGTGCCACATTTGGGGCCCCTTGACATTGGCATAATGTTGTAACAAACTGACATGTTATTGGGTGGTGGTGGTTTTTTCCCCTGTACTGAGGAATTTGGGCTGTTTGTTGCTCTCTACCGCCCTCTGCTGAAATGAAGTGGGCAAGGTACCCAGTTTTCAAGAAGACTAAATAAAATCTTTTTTTTTTTAAAGACAGAAAAGAAAACTAAAGATCTGAGTGTTTTAACACCAGCAGAGTGTGAGGTGGGTTCAGGAGCTGGGAGGAGCCAGATGCTCTTGTTTTAAGCCACTTGCTCTGCTCTCTGCCTCAGTGATTCTTGGCCCCAGATGGTGGCTTCCGGCGGCCGACTGGCCCCGTTCACCCACCGCCTGGCTTCGGGCCCTCAGAGGTGAGCGTGGAATGTGAAGATGCAGGAGAACACGAGCAGTTGGATCCCAACGTTTAGGGTCTGTGACCCTCCGCCTGCTTTGCCCTCGACCTGCACTTGAGCCTGGGAATCCTCCCAGCCCTGGGTGCAACCGCAGAGGAGGGAGCCCTCCCACGGCAGGTGCGCGCAGATCTGCTGGAAGCGCCCCCTGCTGGGGAGCAGCCAAATACTCTCAAGGACCCTGTGAAGGAGAGCAAGTGAGGTTCTCATGATTCAAAATCGTCTTCTTGGAAACAGACACCACCCCCACCCCCCAAGGCCTCAGCAGGGAAGGAATCACTTCCAGGGCTTCGGCTGGCTTTCTCGGCACAGTTCGGCTCCCGTCTGTGTCAAGTCCTAGCCCAGCCTCTCCTCCCAGGTACCGCGCTGCTCCCAACAGGCTACTCTGGGTGTCCAGGGCACCTCACAAGCAGAGCATCCCAACCTGAGCCTGCACCCCCCAGAGCCACCCAGCTGCACTTCTTCCCATCAGGCTTCCTGCCTCGGGGAATGGCAGCTCCCAAGCCAGAAGTCTGGACATCGTCACAATGGCCTTCCTCTCTGCCATAACCCACATCCAATTTGCCAGCTCTCCTTGCTAAGTAGCTCAGCCCCACCTCCATTACATGAGGGGGAAAAAGCCAATGAAGTATCTCGAAGAGATGCCCACACCCCCCATGATTCGTGGCAGCATCGTCCCCAATAGCCGTGATAGGGAAGCAACCCAGGCGTCCATCAGTAGAAGAGGAGATAAAGAAAACGGGACCTGTGCCTGCCGCGGAACGCCCCGCAGCCTTCAAAAGCGGGGAGGTGCTCTCCCAGCTTAGGGAGTGGGTGAACCTCAAGGCCCTCACGCCAGGGCGGATCCGGACAACGCCACTCAAGCCTCCGACGTGCGGACATCACGGAAACAGAAGGCACGAGGCTGGGTCCCGAGGGCCTACGGGAGGGGAGCCGGGAGCCAGAGCGTCAGATTTGCAAGGCGGGACCATTCTCGAGATCTGTCGCACCGTTCAAGGACACGATAAAAGGCTTAAGTCTCTGAGTAACATGAAACTGAAATCAAACCAAAAGAAACCACCAACTGCAAACTGCAAAAAAAAAAAAAGAGAGAGAGAATTTAACTGCAACCCCCCGAAAGAGGTAATTTTATTATACAAGAAATTAATCAGGAAAACCTGGAGTCCCGATAAATAGGCCAGGGTCCGGATGCCAACAGAGATGTGCAAACACCTTTGGTTTTGCGAGCAGTACCCGTCTGAGTGTGCAAACGCTTCCGCGTCCTAGACGACGAAATGCAACTAGTGCGCAAGCCCCTGGGAGCACCCAACACGCGAGCGACCACAGAAAGGCAAACTGGAACTTGAGGCCCCGCTCCTCACCCGCTGAGTCACCCAAGGTTCAGAGAGAACATAACTCCCTGGATTCCCACAGACTTCCTAGTGAAGAGTAAATTCAAACAAACCTTTTGCGGGGGGCAGGGGGGATGAGGAACTACTGTCAAAATCTTAGGAATGTATATGTATACCTACAACATTGTAATTTCACTTCTGGAAAATGGCCTTTGGAACTATGCCAAAAAATATATATTTTTAAAAATACCATTGCTCTTTGCAGCACTATTGAAAATAATGAAAATTAGGGCTTCTGGCCAAGATGGAGGCATAGGTAGACACACTGTGCCTCCTTGCACAACCAAAAACAGGACAACAACAAATTTAAAAACAAAAACAACCAGACTGCCAGAAAATCAAACTGTATGGAAGTCTGACAACCAGGGAGTTAAAGAAGAAACATTCATCCAGACCGGTAGGAGGGGCAGAGACGGGCAGCCAGGCAGGGAGGACTCAGGGCAAGGTGGCAGCTGAAGGACCAGGTGGTCTCACATTTGTGTGCAGATAAACCGGGAGGAACAACTGGGGAGTGAGACAGACCATGCAACCCAGGCGTCCAGCATGAGGAAATAAAGCCTCAAAACCTCCAACCAAAAAAACCTATGGGGGTTGTGGTGGCAGGAGAAACCCCCAGCCTCACAGGAGATTCATTGGAGAGACCCAGAGGGTCCTAGAACATACACAAACCAACCCACCCACCTGGAAATCAGCACCAGAAGGGCCCAGTTTGCTTGTGGGTGGTGGGGGAAGTGACTGAAAGCCTACAAGAGCCCAGCAAGAGGCGTTGCCTCTTGGACCCCTCTCCGACCCCTCCCCCACATACAGCATCACAAAGCAGATGTGGGATGTTCCGCCCAGGTAAACACCTAAGGCTCTGCCACTTGTTAGTAACAGGTGCACCGAGACAAAAAAAAACATGGCCCAAATGAAAGAACAGATCAAAGCTCCTAAAAAGTTACAACTAAGCCATGAAGAGATAGCCAACCTATCAGATGCAGAGTTCACAACACTGGTGATCAGGATGCTCACAGAAATGGCTGAGTATGGTCACAAAATAGAGGAAAAAGTGAAGGCTATGCAAAGTGAAATAAAGGAAAATATACAGAAAACCAAAAGTAAAGGGATGGAAACTGGGACTCAAATCAATGGTTTGGACCAGAAGGAAGAAATAAACATTCAACCAGAACAGAATGAAGAAACAAGAATTCAAAAAAATGAGGAGAGGCTTAGGAATCTCCACAACATCTTTAAAAGTTCCAACATCTGAATTATAGGGGTGCCAGAAGGAGAAAAGAAAGAACAAGGAGTTGAAAACTTATTTGAAAAATAATGAAGGAGAATTTCCCTAATATGGCAAAGGAAATAGACTTCCAGGAAGCCCAGAGAGTCCAAAGAAGTAGGACCCAAGGAAGCACACACCAAAGCACATCATCATTACATTAGCCAAGATTAAAGATGAGGAGAGAATCTTAAAAGCAGCAAGAGGAAAGGAGACGATTACTTACAAAGGAGTTCCCATCAGGCTGTTAGCTGATTTCTCAAAAGGAAACTTACAGGCAAGAAGGGGCTGGAAAGAAGTATTCCAAGTCATGAAAGGCAAGGACCTCCATCCAAGATTGTTCTATCCAGCAAAGCTTTCATTCGGAATGGCAGGGCAGATAAAGTGCTCCCCAGATAAGGTCAACTTAAAGGAGTTCACCGTTGCCAAGCCTGTATTGTATGAAATGTTAAAAGGACTTACCTAAGAAAAAGAGGAAAATCAAAACTATGAACAGTAAAGTGACAACAAACTCACAGCTATCAACAACTGAACCTAAGAAAGCAAAAACAAACTAAGCAAACAACTAGAACAGAAACAGAATCACAGAAATGGAGATCACAGGGAGGGTTGTCAGTGGGGAGGGGGAGGGGAGAGTGGGGGAAAGTACAAGGAATAAGAAGCATAAATGGTAGGTACAAAATAGACAGGGGGAGGTTACGAATAGTACAGGAAATGGAGAAGCCAAAGAACTTACATGTATGACCCATGAACGTGAACTAAGGTGGGGGAATGATGGTGGGAGGGGAGGGTAGGGGTGGAGGAGAATAAAAGGGAGAAAACAAATGGGACAACTGTAATAACGTAATAAATAAAATATATATTTTTAAATAATGAAAATTAGAAACAGCCTAAAAATGTCCAACATTTTTAGGCTTTAGGTAAATAGCTCTGTGGCTGTGTCTGCTGGAGCCCCCGGGTGCTGAGAGGGGGGCGTGGGAATCAGCTGGGGGGCTTTCTGCAGCAAGTTCCAGAAAATGGCTCTCACAAGGCTTAAATGGGAGGAAATATTTCATCGTTGCCCGTATCAAGTTGTCCGAAGATAAGGCAGTTCCAGGGCTGGTTAGTCTGTATGTCAATAATGCCAGTGGAGGTCCAGACTCTTTCCTCTCTTTGCTTTGTCATCTTTAGCACGGCAACCATGTCCCTCATGGAAGCAAGATGGCTGCAGCAGCTCCGAGTGTCACGTCCTTAAACAGCACATCCCCAGCCTGGCAGAGGATCCATCACTTCTTGTGCCCCAGAATCCCCACAGCTGACGGCCCTTGAGGGCTCCTCGTCCAGAACGGTATCGCACGTTCTGTCCTCGACCGCCAGCAAGCAAATGGGTCCCCAGCGTGTGGTGCTTGGACCAGCAGCCGCAGCGTCACCTGAACACTTGCTAGAAACGCACATTTGCAGCCCCCACACCCGAACCAGGAAATCTGAGAGTGAAGCCACCGGTCTGTTCCTCACAAGCCTCCCAGGTGACGCAGGCGCAGCTCAGATTCGAGACTCGCTGACTCAGACCGACCCAGAGTCACCGGCTGGCTGAGAAAGGTTCTCCCCGTCACTGAGGGTCTCGGCCACCGCGTAGCTGAACAGAATCGTGTTCCACGCGCAGGAAAGGAAGGAGGAAGGGCCACGGGGCAGCCAACCCCTGTGCAGGGGACGCTCTGGTCCTGGCGCCCAGTCTTTTAAGGATGCAAAAGTCGAAGGACAGACACCGCTCTTCCTGTCCACGCGTCCCTCTAACGCTCTGCTAGCATTTTTTTCTCCTATTAGAAAATGTGGAAAATACTGAGTGATGTGTGCACTCGTGTGCCTGTGTGTCTGTGGAATCGTTTAAAAAATCGAGTTGCGGAAAATCCTGTCATGAAATGCGCAAACATAACCAGCAAGAAATGAAGACGATACAACACCTGCAGGTAGGTGCGCGTTTACGTGAAGATGAGCGTGCAGGGAAAGTTCTGGAAGGACTCGCCAGTCCTCCCTGCGGTCTTGCCGAGGAGGGCGTGAAGTTGGGGGACAGAGGGCACTTCCCCTTTCACATTATTTACTTCTGAACTGCTTCACTTTTTGACCAGTGGGACTCCACTAGGGATCGTACGTGTGTTTTGAAACAAAATGTTCTCGGCCAAAATGTTCTCGGCCGTGCCCGCGGCAAAGCCCTGGGAACAGGACGAGGGCTTCCTCCCGTCCGCGGGGGGGGGGGGGGGGGGGGAATGTCACCGATGGCGAAGCAGCAGGAACCAGCCCTTCGGTCTCCTGCTCGGAACCCAGGCTTCTTCCGGCTGGTTCCTTGCACCTTCCTCGCAGGTTCTTCTGCCTTGTTTGCATGTGAGCAAAAGCACGAACTTTCATAATTCCTCACCGACCTCAGCCCCTGGAGGAGGTAGCAGTTCGCCCGCTCTGCCAGGAAACCCCTCGAGCTCCCAGAAGGCGCCCAGCAGCTTTCCCTGGGGTGTGTAGATGACCAGCACCAGTGCTTTCTGCGTTGTCCACAAACTTCCACGGGAAGCCGGCCTTCGGAACCAGAGGACATTTGAGACGGAAAGAGGGACACAGTGTGGCCCAGTGACCTCACCGCAGATGAAGAAACAGAGGCTTGGGGAGCAACCCAGCCCCTGTCATCCCGAAACCGAAACCGGCATCACTTCCTCCCCGACCGGCGCTGTTCTCATGACCCATCACGCGCACTCTGCGTTCGAAACTGTAAGGGTTCGCAAGTTTGGGGGGCGGTGGGAGGGGGGGGAGTGTGTGTGTCCGGATGTGAGGTAACCAGGTAAGTCAGGCTCTCGGGTGGCACCAGACTGCTGGAACGCTCTCCGCGTCGACGGGCCGTGGCGTTCCAGTGCCCGTGGGCCCGGGGAGCAGGCCGGGGCTGAAGGCCCCACGCAGCCGCTTTCGGTTCTCTGTGGTTTTTGCCCCTTTTGCAGCCATGGGTCTGTTCCTGTTTTTGGAGTCTCTCTCTCTCGTCTTCCCCATACGTCCTTCCCGGCGGGGGGGGGGGGCGGGGGGGACGGGGCGGGGGGCGGGATCTACTCCCAGACCTCTGGGCATCCGCAAGTCCACCTCTGTCCCGGGCCTGGCCCCCCAGGGCCCTTGTCTGTGCAGCTTCTCCCGCTGGTTCTTCCGCACCCTCTGCCCCCGGCAGTGTCTCTGCACATCCCTCACAGCGCCCCCCCCGCAGCCCCCCAGGTTGTGTGTTCTGGTAGTTTCCTTTCCCAGCTCTTTCCCTCATCCGACCCGAGAGGGAACGGTGAATGCGTTTCTTCAGGGAGTTCGATGCCTGTCTCGTCTGCACTTTGGAGGTCACTGCACTTCGTTATGAAAGGGAGCGAGTAGGGTGTCCCCTGAGAAGACCATCGCGTGCCTCGTGGCCCCGCCGTGGCCTTGGCTGCTCGGCTCCTTGTGGACGCGTGGTGGGAGGCGGGGGTCCGGCTCTGCCGCTGTGCGTGGAGCCAGAGCGGGCGCAGCCGAGCGGGTTCGGCCAACGTGCCTTCCAAGACTCGGAACGTCCGAGGAGGGAAACCGCTTTTCCGCTCCCCACGCTCCTCAAAGAGGCCGTGAAACACACGCACCCCGTGGTCTCGCCCGTGGGTGGAACCTAATCAACAAAACAAGCGAGCGAAACAGAGACAGAGACACGGAAACACGGAACAAAGTGACCGTGACCGGAGGGACGAAGGCAGGGGGTGACGGGGGGGGCGGGGGAGAGGTGCGCAAAGGAGCGTGAACACGGGGCTCGTGGGCGTGGACAAGGCCGGGGAGTGACCCAGGGAGGGAGCAGGGGTGGGGGCCATCGGGAAAAATGCGGGACAACTGTGAGCGAACGGCAACCAAGGTTTTTTAAAAATTAAAAAAACCGTGGGAAATGTTGGGTGGTGCGTGCGTTTGTGCGCTGCTGTGTCTGCGGGATTATTGTGAGAACCCGCGTTGCAGAAAATCACGTCACGTGTGAGCGTGAACAACTGAACAGGGACAAAATGCACAGGTACAGGCCGAGGCGCACTTGCCTGAACAGGGAAAGTTCTAGAAGGGCACTACGGTCTTCTCGGTGGTCACCCCTGTCCGCCCCCCCCCTTAGATCTGGGCGGGCTCCCAACTGTCCGACCAGCGAGGGGCCCCGGGAAGGGCAGCCGTTCGTCACAGCAGCCTGCGAGCAAGTTCCAGTCTCCCGTCAGAGAAAACAGACTCTCCCTCTTCCCCTCGGTCCTCTCCAGGACGTGGACACTTGAGTCCCCTCTCCTCTCCTCCCCTCTGGTGTCACTCGGGGCTCCTCACCGTAAGCGACTCTTGCGGAAGCCGCAGGTGTCAGCGAAGGGAAGGGGTCCCCTGGGTGGCACGTGGGGGCACACCAGGCGGCCCCACTGCCGTGAGGACTGCGACCCGACCTGCCCCCTCCCGTGCTCCCTCCTCGGGGGCTGGCCTCCCAGAGGACAAGCCGGGCTGCTCTCTGGCTCCCGCAACAGACGCCGTGTGAACAACCGACTTCTATTCCTGGCCGTCCCGGAGGCTGGAGCCCGAGACCCAGGAGTGGGCAGGGCCGGCCCCTCCGAGGCCTCTCTCCTGGGCGTCCCCACGGCCGCCTCCCCGAGTCCCCACGGGCTGCTCGTCCCTGTGTGCATCTGCGTCCTCATCGCCTCCTAGGAGGACACCCGTCGTGCTGGGTTAGGGTCCGCCTCGAAGTCCTCCTTTTAACCTAGTGGCCCTTTGAAAGCCCTGTCTCCAAACACACTCCATCCCGAGGTCCTGGGGGTGCGGGCTTCAACACGTGGGTTCCGGGGAGACGCGGTTTAACCCATCGCACTAGCTCGAAGCGGGAAATGGGGGACCTGGCCCCTGCACTTTCTGTCGTGAAAGCACCCACCACATCCTACTGAGACTACTCGCACTGGGGCTCCCCTGGAGAGCCGGGACCACCGCCCACTGCACCGTCACAACAGAGATTCTCAAGGGGACCAGTAATTCGTTGAGACGGCTTTTTATTTCTACTCCACCTTCAGCCAGAAGTGACCAGGCTTCTGTCCCCAACCCCAGCCCCTGAAATGACGCAGGCAAAGACCGAGGCCACTTCCCGGGTGGCTGTCCGGCCTTTTCCACAGCGCTTCACACCGGGAGGGGGCCTCCGGGGGCCGTTTCCCTCCCCGCCCCACCTTCCCAATCTGCTCCGTCAGCAACTCTATTTTCGCACACACAGCGAGAGTGGCCGAGTGCCAAGTCTCCGTCCCCGCCCTCCCCTTCCCCCCCTTCCCCCCCTTTCCCCCCTTTCCCAGTCCCGGGATGGAGAGCGCCCACCCACACTTCACCCCGACCCGGGCCCTTGGGGGGGCTTCCAGGGAGCGTCTCGAATTACAGGGAAAGCGGAGTGTATGTTGTCATTTTTTTTCAAGTTGGAAGAGAAAGTTTATTTATTTGGAAAGCCACAGAGGCAGGAGACATGAGCCGGCTGGGCTGCCTGGGCTCGGGAGACAAGCGCCAGAGGCAGAAGAAGGGCCCGGGGCACAGGCAGCGCCCAGGAAGACGGGGGGGGGGGGGGGCGGGGGGGGCAGGCAGGCACAGGCATGCTCCGGAGGGGAAGCACCTGCGTTGGCACTTTTCCTTGGGAGACGCCCAAAGCGTCTGTCGGAAGTTTAAACCGTCAGCCGTGTTGGGGCCTCCTCCACGTGTCTGTCCTTGGTGCAGAGCCGTCTCCAGGGCTGTGCATCGCACCGCCTTCTGGACATCTCACCCGAGTCACCACAACCCCCGCACTCCGCCCCCTTCCTTGACCCTGGCCCGCACCCCCTCCTCTCTCTGCCTTCCGACCCCTCCCGCACGCCCCTCCCGGCCCGCTCCGCCTCCTTCGCTCCTGCCCCGCGCAGCCCGTCCACTTCAGCAGGACCCCCTCTCCCCCCGGGGCTGCGACAACAACCCCCCGACTTCCCCTGGCCCCGCAGTCTCTCCCCTCCACCCCACTTCCAGGCCTGCAAGCGGAGTCATTTTAACAGGAGGTAAACCTGCTCATGTTATGGGACAGCCTGAAATCTCGATGATCAGTTTCACGTTTTGTGAATCTTGCTCCGAGGGCAGCCCCAGGAAGCACGCGAGGCTCACCTACGGGGAGGTGACCTACGGGGCCCTTCGGCGTCACCCAGGGACTGTAAATGGAGAGCCTAGAACGTTCCAGGCTGTGTGCGGAACGCTGGGGGCCCGGTGGTTGCCAGCAGAACCGATTCCTGCCCTCAAAGACCTCGCAGTCCACAGAAGTGACAAGCTCCTGCGGGAGGCCAGGGGACGGGTGTCACAGCCTGACTCGGGGAGCCAGGGAGCCCCACCTCCCCTTTGCCGCTTGAAATGGTGACCAGCAGGCGCAGGTCCGGACAGGGAACCAGCAGCCACACGGGCATTGTCCTCGACAACTCCTCGGGGCTAGGACTGCTGTTCTCAGCCCCATTTCACAGAGGGGGAGACTGAGGCCCAGGAGGCTCAGGCGGTGGAGCTGAGCTTCCCCCGCACCCTGTTAACCCACTAGGTGCCGCCTGGTGCCCGCTGATCTTGGTGCCCAGCTCTGCAGTCATGCCAGCCACATCATTCTCTTGTGATGGCACCAAGGGTCCTGTCTTCCGTGCAGACTCCTCCCCGGACGGAATGAGCCTCGGCCCTCTCTGCACGCACGCACGCAGCTTTTCGTAAATGCTCTCGGAGATGCTTATCCGGAGGTCTCCCCAGGAGAAGCTGGGAGCCCCAGGGACGCTGAGGGTCGACCTTGGTAAAGGAAGGCGCAGCGCGGTGCCTGGGGCTCCGGTGTCTCCTCGCAGGACAGGGCAGGGCAGCGGGGACCAGCCCTCCAAGAGCATCCCTGCTCTCACGTGCTTGCCTTTGCCCACGCCCGGCAACGCTCAGCGTGCCCGTGGGCTGCTCCAGAAGCACTTCCCACTCTTGGGGGCCCGGCCAACACGTCCTTCCTCCCTGGAAGGCCACGCCCAGAAGGTGAGTCAGAGAAGCGAAACCTCCCAGAAGGAAAACCCGCGTGAATGCTGCGCCGGGCAGAGGCCCACCGCGATGCCCGGAGCTGCTGGAGCTGCTCCCGCTGCAGGGTCCGGGCAAGCCGCTGGGGTGGGCGTGGGTCTGCATTTCGCAAGATGCGAATGGAGCCCTTGAGGGGCCTCTCGGGAACCCTGCCTGGCTCCTCGCCGGTGGGTGTCCGTTTGTCCGTGGGCCTGCAGGGGAGGGGCAGCTGCAGGAAGGCGTGGGGGGCAGGGATGGGAACGGGGAAGGACAAGGAACTCTACCCACAAGCCAAACAAACAAATCGAAACCTGAGGAGCGGTTGCGGCCACTTGTGGCATGAAAAGGGACATCAGTTCCAAGCAGTTTGGTTTTCTGTCTGAGGCCTGGACTGAGGGGGAGGGTAGGCGTGTGGGAGGGTGTGCACCTGCCGACCACCAGGATTTGGAGAACAGAGTGGACGTCCCCGCACCCCCAGGCCCCCCTGCACCTCCACCTTCTCCGTAAGGAGCCCCGAGTGGGCCGAGCCCGCTCGAGCGGCTGTGGCTGGGTGCAGCCCTGGTGCCACCGGGGTGGAGGTCCAGAGGACCCCACCCGGCCTCGCCGCGGACCCCTCAGCCCCCCTTGCTTTCTCCAGAGCCCCACTTCTCCCCGACAGCCAAGGTTTCTTTCCGGAGACGCTGGGAGCCTTGCGATCGAAGTCACACTGGGAAGCGAGAAGAAGGTGTGGGCATTTTTAACTCTGAAGGAAAACGTTGGTGGAGATAACCCTGGGGTGAGGGGCACCCGTGGGGGTCTCAAGGGTGAAACGCCTGCCCCCTGTCCCCACCTCACCCCTGGCCCCAGGCTCTCGCCCCTTCCGGGTGCCGGGCGGGGCGCACATCCTGAGATTTCCAAGGGTGCCCCACAGACTGTCACCAGGGCCCACGAGGGGCAAGGGGACACGCCCCACGCAGCTTCCCCACCAGGCACCGCCCCCACTGCCCCAGGCTCACGTGTCTGGGGTCGGAGCCAAAAATCGATGATGTTCCCGGAGCAGGAGCCTGTTGAGTAAAGGGGGCCGGGGAGGCTGCTCCACTTCTGCCCCGCAGGCGGCCGGACAGCGCAGGGCTCCAGGTGTCACTCTCAGGGCCAGCATGTGGCAGCTGCTGCTGCCCACGGCTCTGCTGCTTCTAGGTGAGCCGGAGTGGCTGGCGGGGGGAGGGGGAGACGCGCAGGGTGCCTGGGGGTCAGGCCAGGAGTGGGGGGACCCCTCCGGCGTCTGCAGCCCTGGGTTCAGCTCCCAGGACCAGCCACTGGAGACGCAGAGAATGCTGGCGCTGGTGGCCATTGGGA
This sequence comes from Glossophaga mutica, assembly GCA_039655065.1. NCBI lineage: Eukaryota > Metazoa > Chordata > Mammalia > Chiroptera > Phyllostomidae > Glossophaga > Glossophaga mutica. Next base: position 53,792,453 of record CM077316.1, read on the forward strand.
GGCGACGGGCACGGTGACATCTCTGTCATGTCCCCCCCCACCCCGCCCTGGCTCTCAGCGCCCCCACCTGTGTATGGACCAGAGGGTCTCTCCCATCCTGGCGGTCCCGCTTCCTCTCCAGGACTTTTAATGGCTGCTCTTTCCGGGAAGGGCACTCGGGTCACTGTCGCTTGAGGCTTTCTTTCAGGCAGAGTTGATCCATATCCTTGATTTGGGGGATTGGACAGGGACCAAGGAGTAAGGGGGTGGTGTGGAAGACAGGGGTTTGGGGGGGCCGCGGGGGGCGGGGCTGGAGGCACGGACACTGGAGACCAGCCAGCCGCCTGCGGGGCTTCGTTCCTGGGAACGCGGGCGGCCCGCGGGCAGCCGCCCGGCCTCGGACCCGAGCCCACATCTGTGCCCCTCTTCTCTCCTGCAGCTTCGGCGGGCGCGCGAGCCGGTGAGTTGGCTTTCAGGGTGTGGGACTGACCGCTCGAGGCCCGCAGGATGCAGAAGCCACGGGCCGTGGCCACAGCTGGGGGGGGCGGGTGGCAGGGGCAATTCCCCACGCACGGGCCGGCTTCTCCCGCGAGCTTTCCTGAAGGTGCAGAGCGGCCACAGGGGGGCGAGAGCCTCCAAGCCAAGATGCTCCGAGCCTGGCTCCCAGACCGGCCGCGTGGGTTTGCGGGGCTGACCCTGGCGCTGCGCCTCCGGGGAAGGCAGGGCAGGGGCTGCTCACCGCCCGCCCTCGCCCACACCGTCTTGTCTCCTCGGAAGGTCTCCCGAAGGCTAAGCTGTCCCTGAACCCCGAGTGGGACAGGCTGCTGGAGATGGACCCCGTGACACTGACGTGCCGGGGGAACCCCACGGAGGAGGACGGATCCGCACAATGGTGGCACAACGGGACCCTCCTGCCCACCCAGGCCTCCAGCCACTTCGTCGCGTCGGCCCGGGTGAACGACAGCGGGGAGTACCGGTGCCGGACCAACGGCTCGGAGCTCAGCGACCCGGTGCGGCTCCGAGTTGTCGCCGGTGAGCTGGTGATGGGGAGAGGGGGGCCGCCAGGAACCGGCCACGCCGGAGGCCAGGGAGGGCTGGGGGAGCACCAGAAGGCGACGTTCGGGGGGATCGGGGCCAAGATGGGGCGATCCGAGGTCCCTCTGCGTTGCCGGAGGGCGCTGCGTCAAACCCGGCGCGGCCGGGGCGGGACCGCGGCCCTCCGGGTCCCAGCAGCCGCAGCCTCCGCACAGGACGCCGCCCCCCTCCCGCCCGCTGGCTCCGAGGAGCCTGTTCTCCGCCCTCCCGGTCCTCCTCAGTCTCGGACACACAGAGCCCAAGCCGCCCCCGCCCCGGCCCTGATTGAAGCCGAGCTGCCCGCGTCTGTGCTGTCAACGCCGCGTGCAGACCGACGGCGTGACTGGGCCGCCCGCGGTCCTCCTCCTCCGCCCGCGCGCCCCGGCGGGTGGAAGGGCAGTGTGCCCGCTGCAGCCCCCAGGCACCGGGGGCAGGCGGGGAGCACGGGGGCGGGATCTCTGCGGGGCGGGGGGGGGGGGGCCGCCCCTGCCCGGGGACAGCGACCACATTGACACCCTGGCTGGGCTGGGAGGGGGCGGGGGGGGGGCAGGGCAGGCGGACCCGCAGCAGGGCCCAGGGAACTGGGCCCCTGCAGCCGGTCCGGGTGGCTCCGGAGCCGCCGGCTGCCCGCTGAGCCGGCCTCTCGCGCGGAAGCTGCAGGAAGGGCGTCCGCTGTCCCACCAGGAGAGAGATGGGCACCTACGACCAAATCACACGGGGACTCGCCCCTCCCCCGAGCAGCGACAGAATAATCAGCTCTGGGAGCTGCGGGTTAGCCTGGAGCTCGGCTCAGGAGGCCAGCTTCCGAAGTCCAGTCGGGGAGGACGGTATGAGATGGCAACCAAGGCCACCCACGTCCCCAGGCCAGTCCCGGTCCCCCACCCACCGCCTCCCTTGGCTCCGCCGAGGCACCGTCCTCGCCCTGCCTTTCTCGGGGCAGACCCCCCCCCATTCTCTCCGCCCCAGAGTCCTGGGAGCTTAGACGGTGTCACACTTGCCGCTCTCTGTCATGATTGTTTCTGAGCCACTCGGAGGTCAGGATCGTGCGGCCCAGTCCCCGGGGTCCCCCAGTCTGCACAGCCCCGGTGCCTATTCCATGAACTATCTGTCGGGTGAACGAACACATGCGAGCGCTCACTGCGTAGGTGGCAGGACAGACTGGGACCCGCGTGCGTTCCCGCAAAGGCCACCAGAGCACGGACGGGCGCGCCATGCGGCCTCTCCCAACCGCGGCGCTGCGCCGAGATGCTCCGTCTCTGCTCGCGCGGCACGCGGGTATATAGGCGCCGGGCCTCTTTCGGTGAACGGTACCTCTCAGTAAATAATGGAGGCTGCCTTCTGCTTGCCAGTACTCCAGGCAGAGAATCTTCACGTTCTGCCAGTTTTTGTTTAGCATAAACGAGTTGATTTTTTTAAAGGAAGCTTTATTGTTCTGTTCTTACAAACCCCATTCTGTTTTCAAACACATGTGAAAGTAAAAGGAAGAAAATTGAAACGATCCGCCGCCCGCCCCGCCCCCCGCCGCAGGAGACCTGTTAATATTTAGAAAGGAAGTGTGCGGCCCTCCCTCCGTGTTTGGCGTCTGTGAGTGTGTGCCTTTTGCCTCCCGCTTTCTCACGTCTCACAATTTGTCTGCGGCTCCTCTGTGACCGTTCAGGTCCACCCGCCGGCCAGGTTCCCTCCCTGTGGACTCTGGTCGCCGGCGAGGCGGCTGTGAGTGTGAGTCCCTCGTGCTGGTGGTGAGAGCAGTTTCGCTCTTGAAGGCTGCGCTCAGGGGTGCAGACAGGCTCTCGGAGGCCCCGTGGCCCTCAGAACCCCCAGTTCCCAAGGGCACACCCGCCTCTCTCCTCCTGCACCTTTAGATTGAGCGCTCCCTCGCTGTGCCCGCAGCCGCTCCTCCGGCCGCCCGGGGCCCTTGCTCCTGGCTGCTGCGGGAGTCTTTCCCCGTGTCTCAGCAAACTGTCTGCTCCTCTGGGACTGCCTTTCCCTTAAGGAGGCCGATCGCCGTTGTCAAATGCAACTTTGACTCTTGGATCGAGAACACGCTGGGCCCCTTGCCACCTGCCTTCCCACACCGAGGGCAGCGCTCCACCCCGCAGACGGCATGTCACCTGCCAGGCTGCGGAGTCCCGCTGCCCTGGCCGTGGTTCTCACTGTGCGTCCGAGCCCGCTAGACAGAAGGTCTTGGTGTGGCTCGAGCTCTCACGCAGGCCTGGGGCGGCGGGGGGGCTCTCTCCTGGGGGGAGCTTGTGGGAAGGGCTCCCAGTCCGCTGTCCACCTGGGGATCCGGTGGCCAGTGTCCCTTCAAGAGCTAGCTGTGCCCGTCACCGAGGCCTCCGGGGCCTGTGGTCTGTGTCTTTCAGCCTGGCTGGTGCTGCAGGCCAGCCGCTGGGTGGTCCAGGCTGGGGAGCCCATCACGCTGAGGTGCCACAGCTGGAAGAACATGACTGTCTACAGGGTCCAGTTTTTCCAGAACGGCAGAGGCAAGGGGTTTTTTCGCCACAACAAGAAGTTCCACATCCTGGCGGCGACGGGCGAGCACAACGGCTCCTACTTCTGCCGGGGGATGATCGGGGACCGGCGGAACGAGTCCTCCGAGGCCGTGCCGATCTTCGTGCTAGGTGAGCGGGGTGCGGCCCGGGGGGGCCCAGCGTGGGTGGCCGGCACAGCCACGGGCCTCTCTGAGCCCCAGTTTCTGTGACAAAGACGGGGGTGTGCGTCGCTGCGCTAAGTGTCTCCGTGCCTGGGACCCCCCCATCCCCCTACCCTCCGACCAGGTGATGGGAAGGGCACCTCCAGCTCCCCGCCCGGCACAGAGGAAGGAACTGAGGCGGAAAACAGGGGGTCATTAACTTGCCCCTCAGGTCACGCCCGATAAAATGACTCAGACAGGCACCCGTGTGCTCTGGGAGATGTTCGCCCAGTTTCTGTGGAGCACCCCAGGCACGGGGGGGGGGGGCAGAGTCCCCACCCCCACCACCACCACCACCATACTCCTGGACTCCCGGACATCACTAACGTCCCCTGTATCCAGACCGAGACAACACAGTAAGACAGCAGAGAGACACACACCTTTGGAGACTTTAACGAAACAAAGCCATAATTTGTGTGACAATAATTTCACTGCAATTTCAGTTTAAAGTCATCACTCTCAACAGGTGAGGGAAAGAGGGGGCAAATAATGAAGGAAATGGGCCAGAATGCCAGCAATTAGTAAATGTAGGATATATAGAGATATATCTATATAGTCATTGTATTGTTCTGGCAACTTTTTGTAAGTTTGCAATTAAATCAAAGTTAAGAGCTAAAAGCTTGAAGTTAAAAATCCAGTCTAACGTTGCCAGTGTGTAGGCAGCAGCGAGGAATGAGTTTTCAGGAACAAGGGCCAGGAGACTAAGAACCGACAAGCCCCACCTCGCTCCCTCCTGGGCGGGTGATTGGTTCCTGGGCCTCTCCTCTCCGTGAAGAAGCAGTATCAGTTTTTCTGCCAGGAAGCAGCACATTTCAATGGTTCGCTTCATTTCTCAGATTTCCTTTAGCGACAATGAGTCACACAATGAGTGTCATTTTCAGACACGAGACAAAGTCACTGAGTGAAGACATAATGTTCTCACACCAACTTGAACTTTGACAACCTTTTTGAATTCACACCAAACCCAACACCCTCACTTACTCGGCTTCCCCAGGCGCAACGTCCCTGGGACAGGAAGCTGCTTCTGCTGTGGTTCGGAGGGCTGTGCCCCTGGGGGGCCAGCTCCAGCGGGGGACAGCCTGGGAGGAAGCAAAGGCTTCCTGCAGACCCCAGCGGCTCTGGGAACCCAGCTGGGCAGCTGTCAGAAGGACCACAAAGGAAGGGCCTTGTTCTTGATTCCAAATTTCTGCCCTGACAGCTGCCGTTTTCCCGTCCCTCTGCCTCTCCTCGTAGGTGCGGCAATCCCACCTGCCCCACCCGGGAAGCTGGTGACCATCAGCCTGCTGCTGGGACTCCTGTTTGCCTTGGACACGGGGCTGTATTTCTCTGTGCGGAGAGACCTTCGAAATGCATTGGAGAAAGGGAGGAATGACAAAGTCACATGGAGCAAGAGCCCTGAGGACAAGCAGGGGCAACGAGAACGGAATCTCTGAACCCCTCCCTCCCTGTGGGCTCCCCACTCCGGGGTCCCCAGCGCCCACCTCTGGAAAGAGCAGGAATCTGCACCTCAGAGTCCTTGCAGGCCGAGGGCCCTTCGTCCAGCCCTATCTTCTCTTGGTCTCCAATGAAAAAGAAAGGCCTGATTTTTAAAAATAGTACTGTCATTTTTAGTGCTTGATCTGGTTTCTAACGTTTGCTTTTAATTATAGTTGACATACACCGTGAGGTTAGTTTTTGGCGTACGACATTGTGATTCCACATTTAATATACTTTACAAAGCGACCCCAAAGGGCTTGTGATCCTCAGGGGCCACCTGTGGCGCCCCTGGGGGCAGCTGCATTCCCAGGACTTGAGGTCCCAGAGCTACACAGCCCCCTGTCCCAGCCCCTGTCCCAGCCAAGCAGCAGTACGGTCTCCGGATGGCGACCCTTGATGCATGGACGTTTTCCTTAAGTAACGAGACACGGATGAGAGAGCTCACGGCGGAGTGCCAGCTGGACCGTGGTCTGCTCCCTGCTGCGGGGCTCATGCCGTCAGGGCACCCCAAAACTCCTCAGGCAGACTGTGGGGACTGCTGGGGGTCTGGGAGAGACAGCAGAGCCCACGAAGGGCGTGGCTAAGAAAGAGCAGGGTGGTCCAGGACAGAGTGGAGGACACCCCGCTGGGATGTCTCCCTAGAAAGCAGGGGCCGTGTGAAGTCTAGGTCTGCGGGGCGGGGGTGGCTGTCAGAACCGGGAGGGTGTGCTGGTCGTGCGTGATGAATGAGCACTCTTCAGGTCCTGAGGAGAAATGGTCCCGGGAAGGGAGCTGGGGCAGGGACGGGAGAGAAAGCACAGCACCACCCCTGTGCCCCGGGAAGGAGCGATGCATCACTGCCCCAGACTCGGACTGGTCAGCAGATGTCACCGGTCCGCACCGAGAGAGCGCAACAAGAAAGCGCAGGGGAAGGAACGGGCAGCTGAGGACGCTTTGCCGGCCCGGGCGGTAGGAATGCGGGAGCGGAGGGGCGGGGACTGAGAACCGGCTTCTCTGCTTCGCTAATCCAGGTCTGGCTTTGCTCACCTCGCGCCTGAGACGACCGCTGGATAACCAGGCTGAACGTACTAAACCCCGCCCAGTTCAGCTGTGACCTTCTGAGTCCCTGGGCTCACAGGCCCCTGGGGTGGGGCGTGCGGAGCAGCCGCTCTCCGTCCGGTCCTCCTGCCCTCCCAGTTTCCAGCAGAACGGGTTTTGACTCCGGTAAAGCATTTCCATTGCTTGCTCCTCTCGGGCAGAGAGAGCATGGAAAACCCCACCGCACTAAAACAAGTGTGCCAAAACCCTTCTCACCTCCTGTTCGTCGGGAGTGATGGACAGCCCGCTCCATCAGCAGCGTCCCGCCACAGCTCCTAGGAACGGGTCAGCTGGCTCATTCACCCAATGCGCGCAGGGGTCCTCTGCAGGTGCAGGGAGGAGGGGGAGCAGAGGTAATTAAGAGCACCCGACCGGAAGGAGAAGGCACAGGTGGGAAGGGGGCAGGGCCTGAGCAGAGGTGCAGGGTCAGCCGCCTCCAGTCTGTGCTGAGCTTGCTGCGGGACCCCGGACGGGAATCAGGCCGCAGCCAGTGCACGTGGAAACCCTGGACATGCCGCTCACTTACTTGGCGCCCACGCCGAGCCCAGCTTGAGTTTAGGTGCTGAAGACCTCGGGGGAACAACACGGGGCCACTCCGGGGTCGCGGTGGGGGGCTGTGGTCCTCATGGGAAAACCGCCTGCGGGAGGAGCGGGCGGAGGCCTCACTTCGGGGGCGACGGTGGAGGACGCGTGGGAGTTTGCCAGGAGGAGAGGAGAAGGGCCTGCGGTCCACCGACGACCGAAGATCCAGAGGCCAAGCGAGTCGCGCGTCCAGAGGGCGAGGGGCGGGGAGCCTGTCCGGACCCTGCGGGCCGGCGAGGGCAGAGCAGGCTCCGCCGCGGACGCCCCTCCGCGGGAGTGGGCAGGACCGGAGCGAGGACGGCCGGAGACCCGCCGCCGGCCGGCAGCTGCAGCAGCGACGTGCGGTCCGCGGGCCCAGGCCCCGCCCCGCGGGCGCACGAGTTCGGAACGCGCCTCCCAAAAGAGGCTGCAGGTGTCGGGACAGAGACCCAGAAGCTCAAAACGGAGGTGCGCGTCCCTGGGTGGGCTCGAACCACCAACCTTTCGGTTAACAGCCGAACGCGCTAACCGATTGCGCCACAGAGACAGGCGAGCGTTTTCCCCGCCGCGGAGTCACTTGAGTGAAGAATCGAGTCGCAGCGTCACTTCCCCCAACAGCTGCGGCTGTGGCGGCGCGAACCCCGCAGGTCTCCTCCCGCGCTGTCGCCTGTCACCTGCCGCCTGCTGGGCTCGCGAGGCTCAGAAGGGGCGCAGCGAGGACGAAAGGACCAGGGGTCTTCGGGGAGCCCGAGGCGAGCGCTCCCCGCGGATTCCGCAGTCCCCCGGTTTTGCTCGGACATTTCATGAATTCATGCGCACAGGCGCGAGTATTAACGCACAAGAATTCCATCGTGAGAGTGTAAAATACCAACGGCGCCCTGCAAAGTACGAAATCTAAGGAAGGGAGCCGAACAGCCGAATTACTCTCCCGCCCCAGCCGTTCTGAGCGGAGCCCGCCCGTGGGCTTGTGCCCACACCTGATAGATGCCTGTGGTTTACAGACTTGCCCACGTCCCGGAGGGTCCAGCTCTCGCGGGGCAAAGACCCCTTTCCCAACATCTCCAACCTGGGCGCCCGCTCAGTGCCCCCAGTAACCCAGAGCCACCGAGAGAACGGAGAGAAGCTCCTGTCCTTGTCCCGGGGACGTTTCACGGCCACAGGCTCCTTGAATCACGTCGCCTCCCCCGGGCATCTCCAGCCACCCGCCACACCAGTTCTTCCTGCCCCAGGCGCACGGGCGGCGCTTGGTCACCCAGTCCAGGCCCCTCCGAAGCCCCCGCGCAGAACCTCCCGCCCCGACGCGCGCCGCCATGGCGCGCAGCGCGGGTGGAAGCTCACGATGAAAATGCCTCATTCGGGGAAAGCACACCTGCAAATACATCTCTGGCAACTTCGGCTGACCCTTGAACTGGGCGCGGGCGGGGCAGAGACCCCAGGGGGCCAGGGCGAAAGTAGTGGCCCGAAGGCTGCAAGCTCCACGGCCCAGCAGAGAGCTGAAGCGCTGCCTCCCCAAAGGCGACAAAAACCCTGGAGACGGCGGACCTGCTCAGATAGGGAGCCGAGAGGCGCGACACAAGGAAGGCGGCTGAGCCATGTTTCAGGTTACCTAATGCGTGTAGACATCTCCACATTTCAAACAAACACTCAAGTGCCGCAGGTTTTGAAGAAGAAAAACAAAAACAAACAACAGGCACGGTATGATTCCAAGTTCGCACTTTGAAATGCCCGAGATAAACTTACAGCAAAATATTAATAAAGATTTTCTGGGTGGTAAAAATACGTCTGCCTTTTCTTCCTTTGTGGTTTGTGTATTCTCCACGTCTCGTACGAGGACTGTGCAGTACTACGGCGCCCAGGAAAGATGCCTCTTTAAATACGAGCGTAAGCTCTGCGTTCTGTCCCAACAAGAAGCGGCCCGGGGCAGGCGAAGGACGCGCGCAAAAGCAAACCGTCCGTCGGCGGTGAAAGCAGGGCTCTGCCAGGCTGGCCGGGGCGCTTCCGACCGTCTGCACGGACCCGAGAGCTTTGTTTGTTCCCCAAAGCCGAGGTGGGAGAGGCCGCGCCGCCCGTTCGTGCGCGCTGGAGCGCGCAGGTCGTCGGGAGGCCGAGAAGGAAAGGCCGAGAAGGAAAGGCGGAGGGCCCTCGGCGCGCGGGGCGGACGGCGGAGCCGGGGCCCTGGGGGTCCGGTCCCGTGGGCGGCGGGGACGGTGGGGACCGGAGGCGGCCGGTCCAGCGGCAGCACAGGGGGAAGCTCGACTGCAGGGTCAACGATCCGGCGCATTTCGCGGTCCGGGCCAAAGCGCACCCACCACAACGGTGGCCCATCGTCCCGGACATTCGCTGGAGAGACACGGGCCCTTAGAGAACCTGGGGTTGTGTAAGAATGATTTTTGTTTCAGCCCAGGGAGCACTTAGACAAAGTTCTGGAGAGGAGGGGAAAAGAAAGAAGAAAAAGGAAGAAAAGGGACCTCTGTCTCCCCGTCGGGGAATCGAACCCCGGTCTCCCGCGTGACAGGCGGGGATACTCACCACTATACTAACGAGGAAAACCGCGGTAGGCTGCTGACATTTAGGGCTTAGGAAGCTACTTACAAGTTTGCACGCATTGACCCGGGTTGCTGGCAAAGTTGCATTTCGCCGTGTAGACCGCGTGGCAACCGAAACGTAACGGGAGTCGGACCGAAATTTAAATTTCTTAACAACCACGTTAAAAAGTCAGCAGAAACAGCTAATCATTTCCATAATCCGCCGTATTTAACCCAGCATATGCAAAATATCGTACACATTAATTAGCTTTGGTTAGTATTTAGTCTTCACACCGGCATGTGTGCTACACTCACACACAACACAACTGAGTTGGGAGGGTTATTTTTCAAGGGAGAAGCTTGGTCCGAACTTACATGTCACCCACTTGTAGATGAAAGGAATAGTCCGAGCTGCTCCTGACGTGCTCAGAAATCTCCAGGAGATGAATTGAGGGTGGGTTTAAAGCTTTCCATTTAATCAACTCAATGAACTGCACTTGCTGGGACGCTGGGAGATTGCGGCACACAGACTCCCCTCCGAGCTCAGCGTTTGAAAATGACAAATACGGGAAAAAATGAACCGGGAGTGGTGCGAGGAAAAGACTGCGTTGGCCGGGAATCGAACCCGGGTCAACTGCTTGGAAGGCAGCTATGCTCACCACTATACCACCAACGCTGCGTGGAAAAACCCTTCCGGAATGCTATACATGAGCGCAGTGCGGGCCGTGCACACTCCGTACCTGTTTCCTGGTGTCCTGTCTGTGACCGCGAGGCGCCCTCTCCGCCCGCGCTCCGCCTGTGGGGCGCCCCAGCACTGGGTCCGCCGGGCGTCTCACCTCCTCGATGATTTGCGGCGGAAGGTGGAGGGAGACCGCTGGCCAGGGACCCACCAGGCGTGGATCGGCCCCACCGGAGACGGGGCTCAGGGAAAAGGAGTCTTAACCGTTTAGGATGTGCTGAGGCAGGAGGAACTAGGAAAGAGGGCTTGAAGACAGTTTTACTTTCCCTGCTTGGCGACAGAGTTCAGGGACAAGTCTACTTTATGTGGAACTATAAATAAACTCCACACTGAGACATCCTGACGTCATGATACAGCACTCTAAGAGAAATTTAAAATTAAATAAGAAAACGGGAATTCCCAGTGTCAGGATGGCCGAGCGGTCTAAGGCGCTGCGTTCAGGTCGCAGTCTCCCCTGGAGGCGTGGGTTCGAATCCCACTCCTGACAGTGCCTTTTGTTTTTCTTCCGGTTTTATCTCCAATCAACACACCGGAATTCATGGAGAAAGGACTAGGAATCAATCACCACCTGTTCATCCTGCATATCTACCTGTGACAGTTGTGCTGCCCGGTGAACATACAATACGACTTTTTTTTTTTTTTCCTGTAGGCAGGAGACTAGGCTATGAAATCAGGGAGCAGTTGAGACTAATGTCCATCCTTGTAAAAATATTTTTTTTCTCTTTAGATTCCGGCTTCTCGGTGCCTATTTATCGATTTCTTTTTTTTTAATTTCTATTGTTTTTACTTTTATACTGTTAATAATCTTTCTTTTTTCCATTTTTTATTTTATTTTTAATCAGTATTTTTTAATTGTTGATATTGTACAGTTTTCTGTCTTTTACCCCGCCCCAGCCCACCACCCCAGCCCTCCCCACCTTCCTCCCATTTCCACCCCCCCATAGTTTTTGTCCATGAGTCCTTTATACTTGTTGCTCTATTTATCGATTTCTTTATTCGACAGCGATGCACCGAGCCTTTTCCATATACCAGGTACACCCCAGTAGGCCAAGACTCCTCTGACAGAAAGAAAAGGCCTCACCCCAGGGCCTTCCGTTCTGCTGCAGTTGGCCAGACTTTCCACGCACAGGCTGGCGTCAAAGCCTCCGGCTCCCCGCCCCGACCCACTCGCACCACCAGCTCTAACTCCACCAGCCTTGCCTCGTCACCACAAGCAGGAAAGGACTCACCAGGCTGGACGGGGTTGGGTGGAGTCACAAAGGTAAAGCCTTGGGGTTGCTTGTTTCAACTCCTTTTTCTCGAGGATCGCGAATAAGCCATCCTCTGCTTTGGGAGCAGCTGGCTATGGAGAGATCTTGTCTTTTGGGGAAGAGGGCGAACTGTCAAGCCAAAGAGGTTGAATGTGTGAGGTCCCAAAGTGTGAGGGTGGAAGGGCCTTTGGTTGATTAGTGAAAGTCTGCCAAACTGCGTTCTTTGTCATTTACTAGACTTCGGCCTTGCGAAATGCCTTGGATTTTTCTGAGCCTTCCTTTGCTTGTAGTAACGTGGGGGCAGAGTCGCTGTATTAGTGAGGTAACCCGGGTGCTCATTAGAAATGCGGACCTCAGACCTGGGCATCCGCGTTATAAGACCCCCAGGTGTCCCGGATGAAGTATTAAGCGTGGTGGCCCTGGGCTATCCCCTCTGTCTTTGCGCAGGTTGACGTTGAACTTGGCCCATCCTGTCCCTGCTTCTCACCAGGCTCCCTTGACTCAGGATTATGTGAGCACTTGCACTGTCAGACCCTGTGCTTAAAACAAAGGCCTAAAACGTTAAACTGCAAAGTGTGGACTGCAGACGACGGTGGCGCGCCCACAGGAGACCCGAAGAAAAGCAGGCGCGGTTGGACCTGAGCCACGTGATCGAGGCAACGCCCCCCCCCCCCCCAGTGGTAAGCCACGGGGACTCCCCAAACCAGCGGTGTGCTGGGGTGAGACGGGCACTCGCCCCAGGCCACCCTTCCCACACACGGGTTGGATCACCAGGAAAGCCAGAGGCGCGCAAACGGAGGGCGGGCCGGGACCCCAAGTGGACTCGGCGGCGCTGGGAGCCCGCGGCTCGGGCAGCTCTGGAAGCTTGTTACTGATCCCACCAGGAGCTTTAGTCGTTCTGTTTTAAGGTCTGCACACTGTTTGGCCTGGAGGCAGACGGGCAATCTTCCAAATTGGGACTGGAAGCGGGTGGACACCCGAGACGCGGTGGGGTGCGGATCAATACTGCAAAAAGCTCCCTGGCCTAGGCATTGGTGGTTCAGTGGTAGAATTCTCGCCTGCCACGCGGGAGGCCCGGGTTCGATTCCCGGCCAATGCACGTAAGCTGTTTTGGGTTTTTTTCCCTTTTTTCTCATTTTCTTTTCCCCTCCCCTTACTGTAAGAACTTTTGACACTGAGATTAATGAAGGCAGCTGGCCGAAATCTGGCTTCTTAAAACAGCTTCCTCTCCATCACCAGGACGCTTGCAGAGGAGTGGGGACCTGGCACTACCCTGCAGCCCTCGAGGATAGGAGGCAGTGCGAGCACAGAGCGCCCGGAGGGGCTTGGGGGCCTGTCCCATCTGTCGCCGAGCCCCATATGGCGCGGGCCTGCGGGCTCAAGTTCTCTGTCCTGTATCCAGAACATCCAACGTGAACTCAAGGGTTCTACTTGGCGTCAGCATCCGCTGAAGAGCCAGATGGACGCTTTGGGGACACCAGACCAAGGATAGGAATGCAAGGGCGCAATCACCATGCCTGGGTCTCGAACCCTCGTCCCAGGAAGCTCTGCACTTATGCTCAGGGTCGCTGTCCCCAGACGGTGTTCAAACTCCTGCAGCTTATTAAGGGTCTTCATTTAAGGTCAACTGTTATGTAATCTTTGTAATTTGCCTGACTCTAAGGAAACTACTACTCTTTTTAAAGAGACTCCAAAATCCCTTGCTCCTTAAGTAGCTCTTTTCTCCTCAGATGACTGGGAAGTTTTGGGAAGCTGTGGGGCCTTGGAGGAGGAAGACAGGCTCAGAGCTCCGCCAGCTTCCGCAAGGGCTACCTCAAGGGCTACCTCCATCGACCTCAGCCTTTTTTTCTTTTTCTTTCTTTCTTTCTTTTTTTTTTTTTTATGTTGCCAGCTTTAAATTCATTCACTCTCAGGGTCCAGGCTGGCCAGGCCTGGGTGTCACACTTGGGACAGTTAGCCGAGGACCTGCAAGAGGAGGGTCCCAACTCAGAAGGGGAAGGGTAGCCTGACCTGGGGGCCGTGACCTGGCCTGTTCAGCGACTGCTCGTGCAAGCTCCCCCGACCTCCCCACCCCAGCCCTCAGCAGCCTCAAAATCCCACCAACCCACCCAGCCCAGAACTCCAGGTCAAACCTTAAAGCCAGCCACTGTGAAGCTGGACATGGACCAAGCGCCACACTCTTCCAACGTCACCCCCTGCCCTGCCTGTTCATTCGGAGGCTACGTGTCAGCATAGCTATTCACGCTGAGGGACTCAGTCTGAGCACCTTCGAAAACAGGCCAGACGTGAGAGCGATGACTCACACGCACATTGTGAATTGGGCTGGGGGGTTGGGGGGAGCTACGGCTGAACACAAAAGCAAGCGGCAGAACAGGTGGCGCATGGTCCCAGACTGTGTAAGTGAAGGTCGGGGCCGCGGCTCCCTGGACACTCTTGCACAAGTCCTTCCGAGCTTCTGGGCCGCAGCTCCCGCAATGCTAAAATGAGGAGATTGGACTGCGTCCTGTGTAAGGATTCCATGGGTTTAAAATTCTCTACATGTACTAAAGAAGTTACTCATTCATGAATATTTATTGAGTTCTTTACCATGTGCCAGACACTGACCCTGGACCCAAAGTATATACAGTAGTGAATTCTGACGGCAGGAGGGCTGGACAATAAACCGTTACACAGGTGACCATACGGTGTATCCGTCGGTGATAAATACCATGAGGAAAAACACGGCAGGAGGGGGGATTAGGAGATGGTGGTGAGTGCAATTGTAGTGAATGAGCAAGGTGGCATTTGGGTACAGACCATGATGAGGCATGAGGAAACAGACATCTGTAAGAAAGAACGTTCCAGAAACAGGGAACACCATAAGCCCTGGGCAGAAGTAAGATTGGTGTGTTGAAGGGGGCAAGGAACAGCAGTGGCTGAGGCCAGAGGCAGGGAGGAGGAAGTTCAGGGGGAACCTAAGAACAATGCAGAGGCTTTAGCTTTTAAGTGCAAGAGGAAGTTGCCCTGTGGCTTTGAGCAAAGAAGTGACAGATGAACAATGAACACACATTTTTAACAGGTCACTGGCAGCTGCGAGAACCGACGGTGTGGAAGGCCGCTGTGGCCCTCCAAGCGAGACGACGGCAGCTGAGGGCTAGCGGTGCTGGTGTACAAAGAAGTCGTCGGATGGCTGGGTTTGTTGTGAAAGCAGAAGCAGGATTTAGTGAGTTTTGTGCATGTGAGGAGGAGCCTCTGTCCAGGACACGGGAGAACACATTTGCCGTCAGTCCTGGCAGAGTCGGATGGCTGTGACCGTGCCCAGACCTTCGGGAAGTCCGCAAGGGCGAGCACGGGGCGGTTCGGCTCTGAAGCTTACAGGCCCTTCCCGCTCAGCGGGCCCCTGAGCCCAGGTCACTGTCCGGGAGAGGCTGGGTGAGGGGGACAGGTCTGGCCTGAGGAGGTGCTGCTGCTGTCACACCTCAGGGTGAGGCGTCATTTGTCCAGGCTCTTGCTCCACGTGATCTTGTCATTCTTCAGGCTGTCCATCAAGCTCCGAAGTTCTTTCTGCACAGAGAAGTACAGCCCCGTGTCCACTGCAAACAGGAGTCCCATCACCAGGCAGAATGCAATTTGGGGCCACGACAGAGAGAGCAGTGCGGTGGATGGAAGCACCCGACCTGTCGGAAGAGGCAGAGGGATGGGCAAGTGACAGCTGTTAAGGCAGAAACGTGGGAGCCACCGCCAGGGCCCCAGAGATCCCTCTGGGAGGTCCTCCGAGGACCTGGTCAAGAGCAGACAGGTCCGCGTCTGCAGGGCACCTCTTCACCTCTGCGTCTTCCTGAGCGAAGCGCTGGGTGAGCTTCCCCAGGGCGCACCCAGCACACGTCAGGGTGCAGGGACAGTGACAGAAGTCAAGGGGTTCAGAACGCCCTCCCCGAGGTAGGCCGCTTCCGCTCGCTCGGGGATTCTTTTCAGCTGAAGACAGTCAAGACCCTGCCGGCTCACAGGAAACTCTTATCTGTCCCTCACAGAATGTAACTGAGGGGCCTGGCCCCTAAACAGCGCTATCACCAGAAACAGCGTCTTATGGCCTATCTGGGGGGCAGGAAAACTGCCAGTTACTGGATATCTGCTCTTCTTCTCATCCTGCCGAGAGCTTCCTCCTCTCTCAAGCCTCTCATCTCACCCTTCGCTCACCATGGCACCTTCCCCTCAACACCCCTTTCTGTCCCCGCACCTCTCCTGGCACGTCTGTGGGGTTCCCAGATGCAAGGACGTCATTAAATTTGCTCAATTTCTCATGACCTGTCTCGTGTCAATTTAATGGTTAGACCAGATGAAAGGGTCAAGGACATTTTCCTTCCTCCCCCACAAGGCGATAGAGGAAAAGCTTTTGTGGACATGGGGGTTTGGTAAACGCCTTGTGACACCGAGCTGAAACGTTTTCTTTACAACAGGGCCTCTTGACGGCTTTGCGTACGTCAGGACTACTAAAGTCGTGCAAGCTGCTCCGTGACCGGGGCCCAGCCTTCGGGACGGCGCACTCAGGAACCCACAGACCACATCCACAGCACCTCGCCCACCAGCTCCCGTGCCCAGGGCTGGCTGCAGCTCACTAACTAACCCTGGCCAAGCAGCAGTAGCTCGCAGCGCCCCCCGAAGAGGTGCCATGCAGGTATTACAATGCACTGCTTCTCAGCAGCACACTCTGTCCCGGGGACACTGTTGGGCCACGTGGCTGCCCTGAGCCAGGGTGGAGCCTCAGCTGAGAGGATCTGTAGGGGGCACCTGTGGACCTCGGGGTCCTACAGAGAGAGGGACACGGGACAAAGTGGAGTGGTTTGAATGGGGGGGAAGAGAGAGGTTGGGGATGTCCTGCTAGATGGATCGGAGAGGATGGGAAGGTGGCTTTTGTCCCTTGAGAGTTCAAACTTCAACTGAATGACGCCATTTCTGTGCTCCCTTAGGCGTGGGCTGGAACAGAACCGCAGGGCCACCCAGCACGCAGGTTGGGCCAGGACCCCGTGGGTTCCCCTTGATGCCCGCCCTACCCATCCTTCCAGGCCTGAAGCTCCTTGAACAGCCCTGGCTCCCACCTTGGACAGTGATGCTCACAGGCTGGGACTCATGCTTCACCCTCCTGATGAGTCCGGAGCAGTGGTACTTGCCGCTGTGAGTGACGTTAGCATGTGGGATGAAGAAGCTGGAATTGGCAGGGGAGTACCACTTGGATATGCCGTCCTGGAGGAACAGGATCTTGAACAGAGGCCAGTTCTTCCAGCTGTGGCACCTCAGCAGGAGGGGGTCGCCCTCCTGCAGCAGCAGGCTTGGGGTCTGCAGCAGCAGCCAGTCTGAAGGACACAGAAAGGAAGGGGAGGCGCTGAGGCTGGATGCCTGGGGCTGCGGTGCTCACAGAGGTGAGAGGATTTCGGATGAGGAATGAAAGATGCTTCCTGGCAGATGGGTGTTCCCCGCGAGTCTGCAGGGCCCCTGAAGGATAGAAGTCTTCAGAGGTCTCAGATATAAAGAGTAGCAGCCCCCTCCCCAGGGGGAGACGGAGGTGAGGCAGGGAGGAATTAAACCAACTGCACTGGAGTAGGGAAATTAGTGCACTTCAGCAGCGGCCGAAGTTATGGAACAGGACCTGAAACCCTTCTGTTTGTGCGGACACAGCAGTTATGGTCTGGGGATGACTAACTTCATGGCGACTTCTGACCACGTTTTCGGAAGTGAGGGAGCAGCCAGCAGAGCCCTAGGAAAGCCTCGCCCACCCTGAGTGGAATCTTCCATTCACAAGAGCAGTGAAAGTGTGCGACCTTTTGAATCCAGTATTCAGATGGGACTCTGAACAGGAGGAGCAAGTTCAAACAGGCTTTTAAATGTGAACTTGCCTTTGCCGATCAGCCACCCAGCAGCCCCACTCCCAGCCACCCCTCCCTTCCCTGATGGCAGAGCGATCAGATTCCAGAATCCAGGTACTTTGGAGGACATGTCTATAATGAATGTTTCCCCAAAGCCCATCTAGAAAAACATACAATTGCTCTAATTGCTGTAAAAATAAGTACTCTAATTTAGTATGCCTTATTTAAACGAAAACATTTAAGAAAACCATATTCTGAATATGAAAGACAAAGTATAGTTTGTTTGTTTTTTATCGGTCGATTTTAGAGAGAGAGAAAGGGAGAGAGACAAACGCTGCATTGATTGCTTCTTGTATGTGCCCTGACCAGAGACCGAACCCACTGCCCTGGGCATCGGGGCGATGCTCTGACCCACCCGGCTACTGGCCAGTGCCAAAACAGGGTGTAGCTGATAAGACAGCGCAAACAGAAATCTGAAGTCCGGGTTCTGATTTTGGCTTTTACCATGAACTTCTGGGCTCTGAGACCCCCCTGGGCTTAATTCCTTTGTACAAGGAAGGGGTGAGACCAGGCGGTCTCCCTCCAACCACCCTTCAGATCCAAATTTTTTAAATCCCAATTGTTCTGTACTTCTGGGCAAGACGACGGCACAGGTAAACGTGGTATGCCTCCTCCCACAACCACATCAAAATTGCAACTAAACTGCCGAACAGCCATTATTCGGAACCACCTGAAACTAAGCTGAAGGGAACTCCCACACCTAGGGGATGAAAGGAGAAGCTATTGGGGACTGGTAGGGGCAGTGGGGACACGAGACTGGCTGGCCCTACACCCCTGTGTGACAGGTAAAAATCAGGAGGGATATCTTGGCTGCAGAGGTCCCCGCCCCACACTGGGTCCCCTGGCTCAAGATTCCAGTGCCAGGAAGAGACGTCCCCATAATTTCTGGCTGTGAAAACCAGCGGGGATTGTGGGTGAGACTGAGGTTCCTGGAGTCCCAGGCAGTTCCTCTTAAAGGACCCACACATGGACTTATTTGGACTCGCCCTCTCTGAGCTCCAGCACTGGGGCAGCAGCTTGGAAGGCACCAGAGACACGCACGGAGGAAGTGAAGTGTCCACATCAGGGCCACAGTTGGGGGAAAGCCTTCTCCCAGACAGGAGAGCTGGCGGAGACCAGCATTCCTCTGAGGAGCCCTCCCCTGCCCCGCCCCCACAGAGCCAGCTGGCAGGCAGGTGGCGGAGCTGAGTTTCCATCAGTCTGGCTCACACTGTTTGCCCCACCCTGGTGATTCCCTGAGACCCTACCCTACCCAACTTTGGGGCCCACCCAAGCTGTTTCCGGCGGCTTTTCCATATGAATGGCTTGTCTTGGCTCATGCTTCAGATTTTCCTAAAATCTCTCAAACAAGCAACATCTGGCCTTGGCATGCCCTGCACCTCTTTCTGAATGGCCCCAGGCCCAGCACTAAAAGAGGGCCTCGCCTGGGCACCTCCAAGCCCAGCACAAGGAGCAGTCATCTGCAGGTCCCTTTGTAGCCCATGCCCGGTAGCCCTGGACAGAACACAGGTGGTGGCCCACCTGGGCCTGCACCTCCCGGGGGACCACATAGCCAGCACACCCAGCGGGCAGTTCCAGTCCACGTCCAAGAACACCCCCCAACCGCCTCCGCAGACAACACACGCAACGGGCGAACTCAGCGGGCACCAGAGCCCGGCTAAAGTCCGTCCTGTTCTGCAGGGTGGGCCCTGCCCAGCCGGTGCTCACTGCAGTCAGTGGTCACACTAACTGGCCTGGGGGTAGATCCCTCCCATTGAAGCACAGACAGCAATCAAGTCTCGGCTACAACAAGAGTGTGTTGTGTCCACCCCGTGTGCCCGAGACAGGACAGTGAGAAGCGAGGAGAACTTGCGGGCAAGTGGAATGGGGAAACGGACAAGACACGCAAACAAGGCCAAAGACTTTCAGTCATTTACAGCAGGCAGGCGAATGGCAAGGCCTTATCCCCCCTAACCAGAAAACACGTAGTAACCTCCCCGCCGGCCCGGCCGCCGTAAACCACAGGCCCCCATCCTGGAAAGCCAGGAATTCTAGTGCGAATGGAGAGAAAACACCGGAACAAAGGCGCCAGCCTGGGAAGAAGCCACAACTCCCCTGTCGGCTCCCTCCTCCCGAGAGCAACAGCACAAGTCTCCTCCCCTTAGGAATCTCCCCTCTCCCAGGTTTCCTCCACATAAACATACTTCTGAAAGCTCAAGGCAAGGTGCACGTCAGGGTTTTCACCTGCCACCTTCTCAGGCTGTGGCCTCTGCTATGAACAAAAGCACAATTATAATCCCACCCTGTCTCCGCTTTTTGGCTGGGCGGTGACAGGCAGCAGGAGCTCCCGACTCGGTGGCGCTCAGGTTTCAAGCCCCCACGGCAGGCAGCGGGGCAAGTGGAGGGGAGGGAGCGCACCTGTAGTGCCCAGGTTGGGTGTTTGAGGAGGCTGTGCCACTGGGCCCTACAGGACGCCTACCACAGTAGGCCACTCTACCAAGCTCGGGAGACGAGCAGCTCTAGCCAGTAATAGAAACAAGCACAGAGAGGCCGCCAGAGTGAGGAGACAAAGAAGCATGCCCCAAAACGAAAGAACAGAATAAAAGTCCAGAACGAGAACTAAATAAGAGGAAGACAAACAGTCCACCAGATGTAGTTCAACCATGCTCAGTGAACTTGGGGGAAGAGTAGCTGAGCCTAGAGAGAACGTCAACAGCATAAAAGGGACGTGGAAACCATAAAACAGAACCCGTCAGAAGTGAAGAAGGGGACACAGACTGAAAGGAAGAATAACTTACAGGGAATCGGAGGGTGAGGAGATGAAGCTGAGAATCACGGCAATGACTTGGGAGATAAGGAAACGAAAAACACCCAATCAGAACGGTGAAAAGAAAAAGAATTTAAAAAGTGAGGACAGTAGAAGGAGCCTCTGGAACACCTTCAGGCACACCAACATGTGCGTCATGAGGGTGCTGGAAGGAGAAGAGAGGGAGCAAGACATTGAAAACCTATTTGAAAAAACACTGATGGAAAATTTCCCTAACCTAGTGAAGGAAATAGACAAACAAGTGCAGGAAACACGGACGGTCCCAAACAAGATGAACCCAAAGAGTCCCACCCCAAGGCACATCACAATTACAATGGAGCCCTGGCTGGTGTGGCTCAGTGGATTGAGCTCTTGCCTGGGAACCAAAGGGTCTTGGGTTCAATTCCTGGTCAGGCACATGCCTGCGTTTGCAGACCAATGTTTCTCTCCCTCTCTTTCTCCCTCCCTTCCCCTCTCTATAAAAATAAATAAATAAAGTCTTTTTTTTAAAGTTATTTCTGGTGATAAATCTTCATTTAAATTCTTTAAGGGAGAGGTAAGAGTTTCCAATGAACTTGCTGGTCTCAAATGCCTGCGGCTCAAAATAATTCCCATGCAAAGTAGCACAGCTTGGGGAGGGCTGTTCTGAATCCCCAAGTCAACACTTACTTCCTTTTCAATGGAGCGCCCTCAACGAAAAGTGACTCCACCACCAGGATCTCTCTGAGACCAGAACCTTGAAAGACCCAAAACTCCCCCTGAAGCAGAATTGTAACACCGCACGCTTCCACGCAGCCCCCCTCAGGGTCTGTGCACCGAGGCACAGCTGAAGTGGACGACAGCCCAGATGTGCTCACATCGCAGACCTGGGGTGGGCTGGAATTTGTGTTTGGGAGGGTTTCTCTGTCGGTTCTATTAAGCTGAACACTCAGGGGTATACTTAAGCCTGAGTCAGATCTTGTGACTCCCTTAATTAGAACCATCTAACAAATTCCCGTCTCAGACAGGAATCAAAGACAACGTCATTGCAACAATCCGAAAGCCCACCCCCACTTCCGACGTCATCTTCTGGGTCCCATGGCCCCCTGGCCTCCTGCACCCTCAGCAGAAAGACTTCCTCAGGCATGCCCGGAGCACCCCAGCTGAGGGCCTGTGCCCCCTGTGGCCTCCGACCTCTGACCCCAGGGCTGAGCACAGTGCCAGGATGGTTTCCTGGAGCAGAGCTTCCTATTGCCCCTCTCACCCACCCCCTCCGGCCTGTTTGTGACCTTGTCACCTTCTTGCCTAATCAGGACTGAGGCCAAACAACCTCAGAGTCCTGAGGCACCCCACATGGAAGCAAAGGCGGGGGGGGGGGGGGGGGGCCGGGAAGGGAAATGACTGGGCAGAAAAGGCTTCCAGCAGCTCACAGCCATGCCCCCGCCCCTCAACACCCACAGCCCCGTCAGCAGATTTCAGGCCCTGGTCCCCCAGACCCTCCGGGGCTCCTCCACTGACCGGAAGTGACGTTCAGGCGCACAGGGTCGCTGAGGCTGGTCTGGCCCGTCTGGCACCTGTAGTTCCCATTGTCGTTGATGCTGGCCTGAAAGCTGAAGCGGGGCTGGACCTGGGTCGGGATGGGGGTCCCGTCATGGGACCACTGGGTGGGGCCATCCCCAGGGCCGTGGGGCCCCTGGCAGTGCAGAGTCACGTTGTCCCCCAGGAGCACGTTGAACCAGGGGGGCTCCAGGCGCACCACGGCCTTCGGGAGACCTGCTGGGGGGCGGAGTGCAGAAAGGGACGCGGGTAACTGACCTTGGAGGGGCCGCAGACCGCACAGGCGCTCCCAGGGGCGCACAGGGGCCAGAGTCCGGTCCAGACCGACGACGGACCGACCCGTGTGCTGCCTGCAGTCTCATTCCCTGCGTTTCTTTGGATCTTTGCTGGATCCAGTACGAATGTTACCACGAATCGAACCCCAGGCCCCGCGACAACGGGGGAACCGCCTGGGCCGAGCCCACGCCCGGTTCTGGGTGGGACAGGTAATAGCCACAGGCGCAGGGCGGCGCGGGCAGACTCACCAGCTCCCCCGTCGGCAGCGGCTGTGGAAGAGAAGAGGGCGTGGGGGTGCGGGGAAGGGGAAGCGGGAGACAGGAGGTCATTGTGTGTTTTGGGGGGCGGGGAGGGGCGTGCGTCCCAGCTCCTCCTGCCCCCGGGACCCCTCCCAGAGCCTGCCCCCCTCGATCTCGAGGACGGACGGCGCTCCTCGCTCGTGCCCTCGGTCATCCCCGCAGAGCGCGCTGGGGTCTTTGGCAGGGACCGGCGCGTGGGCAGGAACGCAGGGCTCTCGCTCTCCTTTCCGTGTGGGGCCAGCTCCCAGGGCCCTGCTCCTCCCCACCCGGGGCCCGGGGGCTGAAACCGCCCTCCCCCAGGGAGACTGTCACTCACCCAGCAGCAGCAAAGCCCACGCTGTCCGCAGGCGAAGCAGCCACAGGCTGCCAGGGTGCGCGTTCCGAAGCATTCTGGTCTTCCCGGTCCACCGAGGCCCGGGCGGGAGTCCAGCGGCGTTGCGGAGGCGAACTGGGGGAAGAGGAAGGAAACCGTTGCCCCCGTCACAGCTTTCAATAGTCACCAGACTTTCTGCTCGCGAATCAGCAGCAACAACTCAAACCCGGAGCTGAGTCTGCTGCGTTACAGACTCCGGCTTGGTGCGCGCTCCCGAAGGCGCTGGGGCGGGGGCGGGGGCGGGGGGCGTGCTGGTGAGGGGCTGCGGAGCGTCGGGGAAGCAGAGCTGGGCGTGGGGCCCTCGGCGTGGGCTCTCGGGTCTGCGCCGCCCGGGACACCCCTGCGCCCCTCTGGGGGGCACACAGACAGCTCTCTCAATCAGCGTGACGCAGACGAGATGAAGAAACCCATTTACATCTGCAGCCAGGAAGAATCTACTACGTGAAACAACCGCAACCGAATGGAGCAGTCGTCTGTGGGAAACAGCCCGAGACAATCTGTGAGTGCACCACGGCTCTTCCTTCACCTGGCCTTCACACCCGGTCCCTCCGACCCTGCAGACACGAAAGCAAGCTTTCAAGTTCAAGAGATAACTTTGTGAAGGAAGACATCGCTTCCAAGGCTGTGGATTCCGTGCGGGTGAGGCGGTGGAGCAGCGCGGTATAGGGTTAAAGGTCAGTTGGGGGAAACAACAGCAACAATAGACAAATGGGACTACTCAAACTTAAAACTTCTGCACGTCGGTCAACAGAGGGCACAGGTAGCCTGAGGGTGGGAGAGGATATTTGCAAATCATTATCTGGTAGGGGCCTAATATCTGTGATGCATGAAGAATTCCTACAAATCGTCAACAATCACAACAAAAAACCTGATTGTAAAACGGCCCGCCCTTGCCTTTCCCTTCCCCTTTTCCTCCCCCACAGGCTGCATCTCCTAAACGCTGAGTGACCCCACGAGACCTGCAGCCAGGGGAGCAGTGGGCGGCGGCAGCCGGTCCCCGAGGCCCCCTCGTGTCTCCGACTCTCCAGTGAGCCAACAGCACCCGGCCCGGGCTCACCTCTCGCCCACAGCGTCTCTAGAGAGTCGGAGCGCCCTGCCTGGTCTCCCTGCTGTGGCTTCCTCTATTCCAGGTGCTGCCTTGTCTCACTGTCCCCAGCTTTAACTAAAATTCTCTAGAAATTAAAAAAAAAAAACAAGTAAAAGACTGGCATAGACACTTCTCCGAATTGGATACATAAATAGCCAACAGGCACAGGAAAAGATGCTCAACATCACTAATTGTTAGAAACATGCAAATCAAAACCACAAGGTATCACCTCACACCCAGCAGAATGGCCACAAAACAAAAGAGAAAATAACAAGCGCAGGGGAAGCTGTGCAGAAACTGCAACACTTGCGCACAGCCCGTGGGAACATAAAATGCTGCAACTGTGACGGAAATCGGTAGGTAGGTGGGTGCTCACATGATTAAAGATAGAACCACCGCGTGGTCCAGCAACCCTACTTCTGCGCATTTATCCCAAAGAATTCAAAGCAAGATCTCAAAGAGATATTTGCACAGTCATGTTTATTGAAGCATTTTTCACAATAAACCAACAGCAGGGAGTAACCCGAAGGTTTATTCAGCCTTAAAAGATAAAATCCTGCCATGTGCTATAACACGGTGAACCTTGAGGACATCATGCTGCGTGAAACAAACCAGTCACAGAAAGCACACACTGCCTGTGAAGTATCCAAAGTGGTCAAAATCACAGAAACAGAAAGTAGTGGTGGTGGCCAGGGGCTGGGGGGAGGGGCAGAGCGCCGAGGGCTGTTTTGCTGAGTGGGTACAGAATTTCAGTTTCAAAAGATGAAGTTCCAGAGACCTGCTGCACAGCAGGCTGAACACTGCTGACTGCCCTCTGAAAAATGGTTGGCGGTGAGTTTACTTTAAAAAAAAGTCAGACTATGGAATTTTAGACAAGGTACTTGGCTCTCAAACTTTGGTTTTCTCATCTATAAAATGGACACTGTCTGGTACCAACTACGTGTTTAATTAAAAGTAGCTTTTGCTTTTAGGAGCGCTGGGGGGGGGGGGGTTAACCTTTGAATGTTTCTAGAAGCATGACTCTCCTTCCCCATATGACCGGAGGCCTATGATCTCATCTTTTTCTTTCTCAGTCAGAGCTCTTCCTGGAACTTTCAAGAACCTCGAAGTCCCCGGCCTGAATGCCTGTGTTCCTCTCCAGGCTTCCTTGCAGGCAGAAGTATAGGCACAAAGTTTCGTTATCTGTTTGCAGCCTGGCCTCTCTCACACTTACAGCTGGGCTCTCCAACTCTCAGACTTCCCTTATCCCAGCTTTCTTTCCAACGTCTTTTCTGATTATCCCATTAGTATACATGGAATTGTTAATACCACATGATCGTAACTGCTCTGAACAGCTGCGCTTATCACTGATCGTCTGAAAGTGTTACCACTGGACACTGGCAATTCAGGTTAGTGTCGCCGAGATACTCGCCAGCCACTCCCAGTCACTCTGGAAGCAGGGGACAGAGTGCGGGCATCTTGCTTCAAAATCGGAACTTAGGATAAACTGGTAGATTTCTTCTTTGCAACGAAGGAAAGAAACAAGTTAAGCATGACATCTGGCGACAGCTGATTCAAGCTGCTTGCACTGGAATTGAAGGACGCAATAGTCATTTATAGAATCGTGGGGATAGAGTGCTGGAGCCCAAACCCTTCATTTTCATCCATGGTGAAACCGTGGCCCAGCCCAGGGTTGTGAGTTGGCCCGGGACACGCATCGCTTAAGTGCTGAGGTTACAGTCCTAGAGATCTCCATTCCCTCACCTGCACTTCCCACTCAGGACCTACGGGTGATCATGTACACCTGTGCGATTGTCCCAGCTATTTGTCTTTCCATAATTCAAGAGTAAGATTGCCAGACTGAAATTTTCTCAAGGCCAGAGATGCACGACACTTATTTTTGCCGAACTGGGTAAATGGGCATGGGAAGGCAAGAATGGCTAATTTGAGGGGCCTCAGTTACTGAGTCTCTTACGCAGCAGTTGTCAGAAAGAAGGCGCAGTGTCCGCTTCTCTAAAATGATGGCTTGCAGGGAAAGCGTCCCTAAAAGTTTATTTCCCTAAAGTTTAGGTGTTTTCTATTTTCTTTCATTAAAAGTTGGGATGAGAAAGTCCATGTAGGCTGCATCTGCACCAATTGACATGAAGCAGAACTTCAGTCCCTGAACTTTAACACCGTTGAGTACAGTCAAGATGATGTTTAGGCAGAAAACCCTCAGCGTAACCGGTACTAAGAACACAGTAACTGGCACTGTACACCTCAGAGAACAATGCCAATGGTGCATCGATTGACTGAGTTTCATAACATCGTATCTGTTCATCGCTTTCCCCCTCATGGTAAAGTTAAGCAGGACAGCTGAAAGTGCGTTGGTGTGTTGGCAGGAGGCTGGAGGTTCATGGCTTTAAAGGACAGATTTAAAATTGTGTTCAGGAAAGAGTATCAAGTGTTCAAAGTCAGGGAATTCTTCCAAATAAATCATCAAGAGCATTTGTGGACTTCCGGCCAACATGGAGGCATAGGTAGATATGCTTTGCTTCCTCCCAAACCAAAAGAAGGACAACAACCAATTTAAAAAGAAAAAACAGCTCTGGCTGGTGTGATTCAGTGGATTGAGTGCTGCCCTATGAACAAAAGGGTCGCTGGTTCGATTCCCAGTCATGGCACATGCCTGGATTGCTGGCCAGGTCCCTAGTACAGGACCAGCCAGAGGCAACCACATATTGAGAAGCAACCACACACTGATGTTTCTCTCCCTCTCTTTCTCCCCTCTTAATCTTTAAACAACAACCAGAGCCAGAAAATCGAACTGTATGGGACTGTACGGAAGTGGAAATATTCATCCAGACCAGTAGGAGGGGTGGAGACCAGCAGCCGGCCGGAGGGGACGTGCAGCTGGAGGACTGGGAGGCGGCAGCTGGGAGAGCAGGCGAGGGGGCAGTCCCACATTTGCATTCGGATAAATCTGGAGTGAGGAACAACTGGGGGGTTGAGACAGACCAAGCAACCCAAGACTCCAGAACCGGGAAATAAATCCTCAAAACCTCCGACTGAAAGGGGGTTGCAGTGACAGGAGAAACTGCCAGCCTCACAGGAGATTCCTTGGAGAGAGGTACAGGGTCCCAGAGAGCAGAGCAAGCAGCCCCGTTCCCTCTCTGACCCCTCCCCCACACACAGCGCCACAACACAGCAACGGGGGTCGTCCCGCCCTGGCTAATAATACCTAAGGCCCAGACAAAGAAACACAGCCCAAATGAAAAAACAGATCAAAGCTCCAACAATGGAACTAAGCGAGGAAGAGACAGCTAACCTATCAGATGTAGAGTTCAAAACACTGGTGATCAGGACGCTCACAGACATGGTTGAGTATGGACACAAAATAGAGGAAGAAGGCTATGCAAAGTGAAATAGAGGAAAATATACAGGGAACCAAAAGTGAATGGAAGGAAACCGGGACCCAAATCAATGATTTGGAATAGGAGGAAGAAAGAAACATTCAACCAAAACAGAATGATTCAAGAATTCCAAAAAAAAAAAAAAAAAATGAGGAGACCTAAGGAACCTCCAGGACAACTTTAAATGATCCAACATTCGAATCATAGGAATGCCAGAAGGAGAAAAGGAAGAACAAAAAATTGAACACTTATCTGAAAGCATAATGAAGGAAAACTTCCCCAATCTGGCAAAAGAAATAGACTTCCAGGAAGTCCGGGAAGCTCAGAGAGTCCCAAAGAAGCTGGACCCTAGGAAGCACACACCAAGGTACATCATAATTACATTACTCAAGATTAAAGATGAGGAAAGAATCTTCAAAGCAGCAAGAGGAAAGGAGACAGTCCCCTACAAAGGAGTTCCCATAAGCGTGTCAGCTGATTTCTCAAAAGAAACCTTGCAGGCAAGAAGGGGCTGGAAGGAAGTATTCAAAGTCATGAAAGGCAAGGACCTACATCCAAGATGACTCTATCCAGCAAAGCTGTCATTAAGAAGGGGGGCGGGCAGATAAAGTGCTTCCCAGATAAGGTCAAGTTAAAGGACTTCATCGTCACCAAGCCCTTATGACATAAAATTGTAAAGGGACTTATCTAAGAAAAAGAAGACCAGAACTATGAACAGTAAAATAAGAACAAACTCACAACCATGAACAACTGAACCTAAAAACAAAAACAAACTAAGCGAACAACTAGAACAGGAACAGAATGACAGAAATGGAGATCACAGGGAGGGTTATCAGTGGGGAGGGGGAGGGGAGAATGGGGGAAAAGGTACAGGGAATAAGAAGCATAATTGGTAGGTACAAAATAGACAGGGGGATGTTAAGAATAGTGTAGGAAGTGGAGAAGCTGAAGAAATTATATGTACAATCCATGGACATGAACTAAGGGGGGATGCCAGTGGGAAGGGGTTGCAGGGCAGAGGGGAATAAAGGGGAGAGAAAATTGGAACAACCATAATAGCATAATCAATAAAACATAATTTTTTATAAAGAGCACTTGCAAGTCTGAGAGCTGGTTTACAGATCAAAGGAGAATTTTTAGGTGAATAACAAAGGCAACACCCATTGCTGTTGGCACGTTGGAGGCTGACTTTCCCCACTCACTAGGGATGAGGAGCTGAGAGGCACCCCCGCACCCGGACAGAGGGCTGGAGGAAGAGAAATCCTCTTCCTGGTAAACCAGATAGGAGTGATTTGGGCCAAGTGCATCTGTAGAGCGACTCTGCTCTGTGGAGGACGGCGAAGGCTGGAGTCACAGGCCGGACCCCACGGGGGTTAACAGGAGGTGGATAACTGTAAGCTTCAGCTCTATGCTCTGTGACTTTTGCAGAAGACGTATGTATCGGTTAGATAGCCTGGGAATAAACAGTCTGTGCCTGCAGCATCTCCCTAAGTGTGCAAACGTCCTTGAGCTGTATCTAACCAGCCCCTATAAAATAAACGCGGAGCCCATGTTCAGGGCTCATTGTCTCTCCATCAGAGGACAATGTCCCACCTGGGCCCCCTTTTTCTTAAACTGTGTTGTGTCTTTTCTTCTTCATCTCCCGCCGACCCCACTCAGGAACCCCCACTCCGCGCTGATCGCGGCACTGCCCAACAGAAATGTAACATGAGCCACACAAGTAAACTGCAATTTTCTAGTAGCCACCTTTTAAAAAGTACAAAATAAAGTCAAACAACGAATCGTCCCATCCCTGAAGGGGCCAGTCCGTCCCTCTAGCACATATGAAGCTACAAGCATATCCATTTTACATTAATATTTGGACGCACCCAGATACAGCCCAGGAAAACCGTAGGGGTGTGTCGACACCCGCGCTAGGTGGACACTGCGGGCACAGAGCAGACACCTTCCCTTCCCCGCCCTGCTCCGCGCTGGAAGAGCTCATTTCCACCCCATCGCCCACTCACCTCCGGCGGGCCCCGTCCTCGCCCGAGGAGCAGACTTGGAATCAGGTGCGGACTTCGCGGAGGCGGCGGCCACCTGCGGGGGGCGGGGGCGGGCGCGGGCGGAGACCACCCGCAGCGGCGAGAGCAGCGGGCGCGCGCGGTCCCGGCCTGAAGTCTGGCTTCCCCAAACCTCCGGCAGTTTCACTTCCTGCCGCCGGGCGGGCGCGCAGCCGTTTCCTGACTGCGGGCGTCCTTCGCGGTCCCACGGCCGGGCTCGCAGTCGGTCTGTCTTGCCTAATGACTGCGTTTTGTGTTCTCGCAACCCGCGCCTTTCCTTGCTGGGGACAGAGTGGCCGTCCTCCGACTCAGAGTCGCGGTCCTCGCAGGCCGGCGGGTCCCAAGCCGGGCGACGGCCTTTTGACATTTGCCTACACGGAACAGGATTACATAAACTCGTTTCCTCTTCACGCTCAAAAAAACCTCGGGGAGAATGTCAAGTCAGTGACTTACTCTCCCAGATGTGTGAGCCGCTGTCCCCGCCCCTGCAACTCCTGACCGCGAGCTTCGCCCCCGGAGCGAGGACCCGGCAGGTGTCCCTCCCGTCGCAGGTGCCGGCAGCGGCCTGCCACCGCCACCCCCACCGCCGTCACGCAGGCACCGGGGTCCCCCGAGGGCCCGCACCTCCTCAGCCACCGCGCCGCAGGGTCAGGAACGTACTTGTTTAGTTTGAAATGGGATGGCGCCGTTTTCCGGAAACCCAGGCACCCGCCCCCTAGGGTATTGAAGAGGGAAGGGTCAGGGCCTCTTCAAGATGAAGCATTAAAAAGGTTAAATTAAATGAAATCAATAATTTAGTGTATTTAACGGAATATATTAGTTTTCTAGGTCTGCGTCACAGAGTACTGCAAACTCAGTGGCTGAAACAACAGAAATGGATTGTTTCGCGGTTTCAGAGGCCGGAGTCGGATCAAAAAGCTTCCCCAGGCTGCGCCCTCTCGGGAGGTTCTCTGTCTCCAGCTCCGTCTTCCGCGGCTTCCCTGTCTCTCCGGGTCCTTTCCGCCTCGCACAGGGACGAGGCGAGACCGAAAGGCGGAGCAAGGGTGGGCCGGGACGTGAAGGGAGCCTGGCGGCCGGGACAGGACCCAGGGCCGGGGAGGAGGAAGACTGCGGGCTAAAAACCGCGTGCGGCCGCGCTGGGGAAACTCAGGAAGCGGAAAGCAAAGCAAAGACACACACACAAAAAAGATAAGAACTTCCCTGACCGGGAATCGAACCCGGGCCGCGGCGGTGAGAGCGCCGAATCCTAACCACTAGACCACCAGGGAGCGCCTGCCAGAACCTGCGGTCGGCTCGTCTTCTTGCGCGCGGAGCCGCCAGGGCACGGACGCAGCGCTCCTCGGGGGCACCCGGCTGTCCCCGTCCTCCTCCTGCCTGCACGCCCTCAAAACACTGCGCGCCTCCCTGGCCCACACTCGCACGCAGTCACCACTATGAAAGGTACCTCAGGAGAGAAACGCAAGAAGCGACAAGAGAGGGAACCCACGAAAATGGCCTAAGTTGTTGCGTGTAGCTGCCACTTGGCCAACTGCTGCGGGACTGAAACCACAGGCTTAGGGGATCTCTCAGCGTCCTCGCAGCTGGAAAGCTTTTGTTCTGTGATGTTTTCCACAGCCCTGACTTGGGAGTAAGCCCTGGAGTAAGTCCACACAGGCGGAACGCAACGACGGGGTGTGAAGTCTACCCGGGACCCCAAGCACACCTTCCTTCTGGAGCGCCGCAAAAGGTCGGCCCTTTGCGTTGGCCGGGAATCGAACCCGGGTCAACTGCTTGGAAGGCAGCTATGCTCACCACTATACCACCAACGCCGCGCCGCTGAGTTTCCCTGGAGACGCTGACAGCGACTGTCGCCGCCGCCTCCTCCCGCCGGAACCGTCCGGGACGCCTCGCTCGCTCGCTGGTTCGCCCGAAGGTCCGCCCTCCCCTGGGCGTCCCGGACTACCGACCCCCCGCCCCACACGCACCGGGCCCACACAGCGGCCCTAGTTCGCCAGCCCGATCGCCTTTCAGGGGCGCTCTCGACACCTGGCTGCTGCGGGTCCCTCGGTTCCGCGCCTGGGCGGCCCCGCGTCGCGCGTCTCCGGTGCCGGGGTTGCCACAGGCCCCCTCCACTGGTGCTACTGTCCGCAGCGATAGGGTGCTCATCCGCCTCCCGCCAGCCCGGGCAGTTGAGCATCACGTTGCCAGGAGCCCATTCCGCCAGCCACTT
This sequence comes from Glossophaga mutica, assembly GCA_039655065.1. Taxonomy (NCBI): domain Eukaryota; kingdom Metazoa; phylum Chordata; class Mammalia; order Chiroptera; family Phyllostomidae; genus Glossophaga; species Glossophaga mutica. The sequence goes on from CM077316.1 coordinate 53,823,704, forward strand.
TGGGCGAGCCTGATGCTGCGGCGGTAGGACTTCGCTCAGCTGCGGCGACGGAGTGCCCTGCGGGGAAGAAGGGGAAGTTGGGGGCGGTGGTATTGGAGGAGGAGAACCGGCACTACTTGGAACCCGCGGCCTCCAAGCAAGGCGGAGGGACCGGGAGAAGAACCCAAAAGGGCAAGGGGCTGGACAGAGAGCGGGGCCTGCGACCAAAAGGGTAACATAACAGTGCCTCCCCGTCGGGGAATCGAACCCCGGTCTCCCGCGTGACAGGCGGGGATACTCACCACTATACTAACGAGGACAGCCGCATTGACCTCTGACACCCGCCCATCTGTTGCCACTGCCGCCGCCAGCACCTGTCCTGGACGCTCTGCCAGATGCGGGCGCGGGCCCCGCCCACACGGAACCAACCGCGTCCTCCTACGAGCAGGCGGCCAGCCCGACCCGAACAAGCCCCCGCCCCCACCCCGACGCGAGTAGCGCTGAAAATGGAGTGCGCGCTACCTCTGGCCTGCAACGCGAAGAGCAGGGATGCTCGCGTCGGGTCCCACTCAGGTGAGCGAGAAGTACCCAAGCGCACCGTCAGGACGGCCAAGAGGTCTAAGGTGCTGCGTTCCGGTTCGAATCCCACTCCGGACCCACTCCTGACAAGCGCCCAAAATATTTGCACGCGCCCGGGGCCTGGAACACACCCCTAGCAGCCCTTCTCCGCCTCACACTCGCTCCCTGGCTGGGACCTGCAAACTCCGGCCTCTGCGCCCTCAGCTGCGGCCTGGCGTGGCAGCAAACCCCAACGGGTGCTCCATCCGTCTGCCACAGGGCTCCTCCGAGCCAACACCGTGCCGCTGTCTCCCAACCGACCCACCGCAGCGGGACCGCGGAAAAGGCCGTCGGCCAGCGCGCAGAAGAGAGGTTCGCACACCTTCCGTCTGTCTCGTGGTCTGTACGGACCAGGGGCTTCTGCGTTGCCCCGCCTCCACCTTCACCCTCGGATCGCGGCCCTCCCTCTCCCGGGTTTCCCCCATGAAAGGCCCTAATCGGGCGAGAAACACAAAGGCCCAAGAGAGTTTGGGTCGTGCCTGGGATTCGCTGAAGGGAACATGGGCCCTCAGCTTCTCGCCCGACACACCGCCTGCCCAGCTCCGGATCCGGGAGCGTGCCAGCCTTGGTGCGGATCCTGGCCTCCTCTGGCGACACCGACAGTCGCGGTGGCCCTGGACGGCCAGGAGAGCACAGCTGGGCCGGCGAGTCCTCTTTCGTCTTCTTGTCTTCCACTCCCCTCTCCCCACGGTACGATGTCTCTGTGCCGCGTCCCTTGACGTGCCTGCAGACTCTGTTTCGGATCCTTCGTCTGCCTGGTGCTCGAATGGAACCGGTGCCACGGTGGTGAGCGGCCACCAGGGCCAGCTGGCTAGCGGTGGGGCGCGCTGGTCCGCGTGCTGGCCGTGTCAACCACAGCTGCATGGGTGGTTCAGTGGTAGAATTCTCGCCTGCCACGCGGGAGGCCCGGGTTCGATTCCCGGCCCATGCAAAACTGTACCTGTTTTGGTCCCGCCGCTAGACACCGGATTCAAAAGCCAAGCTTCCAGGCCCCAACAGCCAGGCCATCATCACCCTGCTACCACTTGGGTAACTCGTTTCACTACAGGGAGTAAACCACACCTTGCACAACAGACTGACCCTACATCTTTTACCCCTTTCCTAGCTTCCTGGCTCCGTACAAACCCACACTCCCCAAATGGCACCGTGTTGCCGCAGTCACCACCCCCAGTGTGGACACTCTTAGCAGGTGTAGACGGAGCATCCACCTGGTGGGTCAACAAGCTCAACACCGCACACCAGTGGTGCAAAATAATGCCACTGTCTCCTCAACGCACATCCCACGTGCCCTTCATCCTGCTCAGCAGTTAACACTTTTCCAACCTTGGCTGCTGCTCCACCATAAAACCTCCACCCGCGAACCGGGGACGACCACCACCAGCACCAGCAGCAGCCGCGAGTCTGCCAGGACCACCTCCAGCCCCTCTGCCACCAACCCCAGCAGGCCCAGCCCACCCGACTCAACACCACCTCCAGCATCACCACCTCCACCAGCATCGCCAGCTGCCCCCTCTCCTTTGCCCCAAACCAAGTTCCACGGGGACACCCTGCCCTCCTTCTTGCACCTCCCTGCACCCACGGCCCCCAACGGACCCCTGTGTGGGGGGTCATTTGGCCTGTGTCCTCATCCCTCAGCCTCAACCAACCACACTCTCACCCCAACACGTGGGCAAGGCCGGGAGGGAGCTGCCTGTGGTGACAGACTGGAGCTCCCGTGCCCACGATGGGGCTCCTTGGCACCGTGGGCACGGCTGTGGACAAGGGAGGTGCTCTCGTAAGACTTTGGGGCCGTGGGGTGCCGGGGGTGCAACTCTGGCCAGGAGTGCACGGGTCAGTCATCTGCCTCCACCTCCTCCCACCTGCTTGGCTGCCGCGTGTTCCCCACGGACCTCCCCTAGCTCTCTGCTGTCTGACGTCGCTGCTGCCCGAGATGCCGGCTCCCGGGAAGGAGGTGGTACACCTTCTCACACCTCCGCCTGAGGGGCGCCATGGTCCCGCCCTCCACGCCCATCCCCACCTGAGAGCACCCGTCACTTGGAGGCCCCCATCACCAGCCCACGGGGGACGCAGCCGTCGGGACCCCGCACGCGTCAGAAAAGCCACCACAGAGGTGGCTGGCAAGAGCCCACACGTGAGGCACAGAGGCTCCGACAGGTGGCCTGAGTAGCAGGCATAGGCGTCATTTCCAACACCGCTCGCCTTCCCGCCCCTTCCTGGGACTCCTTGCCGAAGGGTTGGCCTGTCCCTGGAGAGGTTTGTCCTGCCCGACTCCCTGTTGCAGGAGAGTCTGAGCAGGTGCGGTGGCCGACACCGGGGGCGTGTACTCCCGCGGTCACCGCGGTGAGACAGGCCGCACTGGGCGGTCAGATTTGCAGCTGCGGAAGGAGGAAGCGAGAGGAGCTCCCGGGACGTAGGAGGGTAGACCCTGAAGGCCTCCGGGGCCAGCGAGGCCCAAAGGTTTGGACGCGAGGCGGCTGACCGGCAGGGTTGGGGCTGGAGTGCAGGAGCCGGGGGGCCTGGAGGGGGGCTAAAATGGGGGTAAGGAAACGGAGAGGAAGAAAAAGCCGAACTTCCCTGACCGGGAATCGAACCCGGGCCGCGGCGGTGAGAGCGCCGAATCCTAACCACTAGACCACCAGGGAGCGGTGGCTAGCGCACCTGGCGTGCGTCCCCTGCACACAGCGCCTCCAGGCCGCCGACGGCGCTCTCCGCACGCCAGCCCTCTGCCCTTTCCCAAGTTCGGCGGCCCAGGGCCGCGTCCGCCTGTGCGCCCTCTGCCACGTGCAGCACCCTCAATGCACCGCACGCGGAAGAACAGACACGCAGACCAATGGAACAAAACTGTGAGCCCAGAAATAAACCCAAGTGTTAATGAGCAAATAATTTCAACAAAGGAGCCAAAAATATACCATAAAGAAAAGAAAGCCTCTTCAAAAATGGTGCTGGGAAACTGGAAAGCCACAATCGAAAGAACAAAACTAGACAACTGTTTGTCCCCATGTACAAAAATTAACTCAAAGTGAATCAAAGTCCTAAATACAAGACCTGAGACAATAAATAACATAGAAGAAAACATAGGTACTAAGCTGATGGACTTCGGGTTTAGAGAGAATTTTATAAATTTGACCCCAAAGGAAAGGGAAGTGAAGGCAAAAATGAATAGGACTATATGAAACTAAAAAGCTTCTGCACAGCAAAACAAAAAGGAAACCAACCAAATAGGAGATATTTACAACCAACAGCTCTGACAAGCAGTTAATATCCAAAACGTATAAAGAACTCACACAACTCAACACCAAACACACAAGCCAGTTTAAAAAATGGGTAGAGGACCTGCGCAGACGCTTCTTTCAGGAAGACACTCAAATGGCCAACAGTTACATGAAAAAGATGCTCAGCTTGACTAGCTTTTAGGGAAGCACAAATCAAAAGTACAATGAGATGCCATCCCACACCTGTCAGAATGGCCATTATCAACAAGACAAGTAATCACAAGTGTTGGAGAGGTTGTGGAGAGAAGGGGAAAAAAAAAAAAGCAAAATCTCATTCACTGCTGGTAGGAGTTTGAACTGGTACAGCCACTGTGGAAAACAGTGTGGAGGCCCCTCAAAAAAGTAATAACAGAGCTATACCATATGATCCAGCAACACCTCTTCTGGGTAGGTACCCAAAAATTTTGAAAACACTCGTTCACAAAAATACATGCAACCTTATGTTCATTGCGGAATTATTCATGGTGGCCAAGACTTGGAAGCAACAGAAGTGTCCCTCCATAGATGACTGGATAAAGAAGATGAGGTACATATATACACAATGGAATATCCTACTCAGCTATAACAGGGGATGAAATACCGGCAATTGCGACATGGATGGATCTTAAGAATATCATGCTAAGCAAAATAAGCCAGACAGAAAAAGTTAAGAACCATATGATATCATTCATATGTGGGATTTAAAACTGAAAGCAACAAATAAACAAATAAGACAAACAAAAGCTTACAGGCACAGAAAACAGTATGGTGGTTACCAGAAAAGGATGGGGGGAGTTAAAAAGAGTAAAGGGAGTCGAATACATGGTGACGGAAAATGATTTGACTTTGGGTGGTGGGCCCACAATGCAATGTACAGATGATGTATCATAGAATCGTACACTTCCAACTTATTCACCAATGTCACCCCGATCAATTTAAATCTTTAAAAAACGTGTGCCTTATTCTCCCACACTCTCACGCAACCAGAGCCCAGTGCCTAGGGCCCAGGTCTCGCATGAGCACGACGCATGAGGGCCCTAGAGCCCTCAAAACATGAGTCCACCGCGTTGGCTGGAATCGAAGCCACCGCTGGCAAAGCCCCCTTGCTCACAGCTCTGCCCCCAGCGCTTCGCGGCCAGTTCGCCTGAGAAGGTGGACCCCACTGGGGAAGTGCAGGGAGCTCCCGCCCTGCCTGGATGCCGCGCCCCTTTGCCCCGCAGACCTGCGATGCCACCAGCGCCCGCCCACGCAGCTGCGCTGGCCCGCTCGCTTCTCCGGAAGGTTCTCGCAGCCCCGCTGCTCTTGGCCCCTGGGCTCCACGCTGCGGCGGACCCGGAATGCAGTACTAGAAAGGCGGCGCGTGTGGGCGAGTTGCGGGACAGGCACAGGCGGATGAGCCGGTGACCAAAAGGAACCTCAGTCTCCCCGTCGGGGAATCGAACCCCGGTCTCCCGCGTGACAGGCGGGGATACTCACCACTATACTAACGAGGACCGTCAAGGCGACGGTTCACACCGACGCACCTGGGGACGACCGCGGCCGCCTGCACCTGCCCCGGATGCCCTGCGGGATGCGGGCTCGCCGCAGATGCCTGACCTCTTGTTGAACTGACCAGGTCCTCCGACAAAACAGCGGGCGAGCTCCAGCCCGAAACCGACCCCAAGCCTGTCTCCGCCCCCACCCCAGCGAGGGTGGCGCTGAAAACGCCGAGGGCGCTCTGCCTCTGGCCTCCAACGAGGGGGCTGGGCCAGGACAAAGAAATACCAGAGGGGAAGACAGGCCGCGAGGAGGAGCAGGTAGGCGCGCGTCGTATCGCGGCGCAGGGTGGAAGAGAGGCCCTGGGCGCTGGAGCCAGATGAGTCGGCTAGTCCTTACTCCCCTCGGCCCGTGCGCGTCGCGTCCGCGGGGCACACGGACAGCCGCCTGACCAGAGCCAGGCCGGGCGAGAGTACAGGTGCTCGCGTCCGGTCCCAGCTAGGCGAGCGGGGGCGTTTTCAGTTTCGCTGTCAGAATGGCATTCAAGCCCTCAACCTCCTCTTCAGACCCGGGTTCGAGTCCCACTCCTGACAGCTGGCTAACCTTTTGTTCAGGGCCACGCCCATCGCTTCCCTTCCTTGCCTTGCAGTCGGTCCCTGGCTAGCACCCTTGGGACCCCCGTCCACCTTCCACCCTTGATTTGCCTCCCACGCGCGCCCTCCCTCCTGCAGCCCAAATGGGCAGGAAACCCAGGTGCCCACAGCACGTTGGGTCGCGCCTGGAGGTTGCTGAAGACACCGTGGGCGCTCACCTGCTCCCGCCACACGTCGCCTGCCTAGCTAGGGATCCCGGCACGGGTCAGGCTTGATCCGTTTCCTGGCCTCTTCTGGCAACACCGACAGTTTCCCATCGGCCAAGAAAACCCAAGATTGGCCCGACTGAGTCCACCCCGGCCCCTCTGTAGACTCGGTGCTTTACGCAGTAGCCCTAAATGCCTGGAGCCTCAGGTGTAGGTGGCCCATCCACCTCCTGCACAAATCAAACAGCTGCAGTCTCGGCCTGTGTCCAATAGGTGGGACTTCCAGGGTTACCCTACTGGAGCATGGGTGGTTCAGTGGTAGAATTCTCGCCTGCCACGCGGGAGGCCCGGGTTCGATTCCCGGCCCATGCAAAACTGTACCTGTTTTGGTCCCGCCGCTAGACACCGGATTCAAAAGCCAAGCTTCCAGGCCCCAACAGCCAGGCCATCACCCTGCTACCACTTGGGTAACTCGTTTCACTACAGGGAGTAAACCACACCTTGCACAACAGACTGACTCTAGTCTGTTGCCTCTCTCCTAGCTTCCTGGCTCCGTACAAACCCACACTCCCCAAATGGCACCGTGTTGCCGCAGTCACCACCCCAATGTGGACACCCTTAGCAGGTGTAGACGGAGCATCCACCTGGTGGGTCAACAAGCTCTACACCGCACACCAGTGGTGCAAAATAATGCCACTGTCTCCTCAACGCACATCCCACGTGCCCTTCATCCTGCTCAGCAGTTAACACTTTTCCAACCTTGGCTGCTGCTTCACCATTAAAACCTCCACCCTCGAACCCGGGACGACCACCACCAGCACCAGCAGCAGCCCCGAGTCTGCCAGGACCACCTCCAGCCCCTCTGCCACCAACCCCAGCAGGCCCAGCGCACCCTACTCAACACCACCTCCAGCATCACCACCTCCACCAGCATCGCCAGCTGCCCCCTCTCCTTTGCCCCAAACCAAGTTCCACGGGGACACCCCGCCCTCCTTCTTGCACCTCCCTGCACCCACGGCCCCCAACGGACCCCTGTGTGTGGGGTCATTTGGCCTGTGTCCTCATCCCGCAGCCTCAACCAACCACACTCTCACCCCAACACGTGGGCAAGGCCGGGAGGGAGCTGCCTGTGGTGACAGACTGGAGCTCCCGTGCCCACGATGGGGCTCCTTGGCACGTGGGCACCGCTGTGTGAAAACCCAATCGGCGAATGTGCCACTGGCAAGTGGGTGCTGCTAGCCTGCGGGCCCTCGGTCTCCAAAGAAAGCAGTGCACGGACAGACGTCAGACTGTTTTGCCAGCATGTGGGAGAGAGTTTGGGCGGGAAGGAGACTGAGGCAGGCGAGTCACATTGGGGAGCACCAGCAGAAGAAGGTGGATGCAGGAGTGAGCAGAGGGATGGAAGCCTGGCTGGACGCACACGGTATGGCAGGGCAGGTGCAAAATGGACGGTGGTAGGAGTCAGGTCTCCACAGTCCTGTGTGGGGCTCTGGTGGGCAAGGGCCCGGGAAGGTGCTCTCATAACATTTTGGGGTAGGTTAGACAGTGTTGGGGGTGCAAGTTGAACAGGATGTCCAGGAGTCCACGGGTCACCCATCTGCCTCCACCTCCTCCCACCTGCTTGGCTTCGGGGTGTTCCCCACGGGCCTCTTCTATCTCTGCTTTCTGACGTTGGCTGTTGTCCAGTGGTCCAGCTCCCAGGAAGTCATGTCCAGATTCCTTTCCACACCTCCACCTCCAGGGCACCACATCCCGTGATCCATTCCCTCCCCCACCCGGGGACACTCCATGTCCCTGGGACACCATCACCAGCCCACAGGAGAAGCAGCTGCAGGACATGGCACACTGCAGGAAAGCCACAGAAGCGATGGCTGATGGCAAGCTTCTCCAGGCAAGGCACTGCAGGCTCCGCCAGGTGTCCTGACATGCAGGTGTAGGTGTTCCCTCGCTTCCAACCCACCTTCCGGGACTCCCGAAGGGGTAGCCTCACCTCAGCGAGGTTTGTCCCCACCAACTCTGTGCTTCTGGAGAGTCGGAGCACGTGAGGTGGCCATGGCGGGGAGACAGGCCCCACTGGGGCCCTCGGGTTTGGGACTGCAACACCGGGTGAGCAAGGACAAAGGCTGGAAGAGGAGGCGGTTGCCTGGCAGTGCTAGGGCTGAAACTGTAGGGAGCCAAAGGGCTTCGGCAGGTGCAGGGGCCAGGAGAAGGTACAGAGTGTTGGTTAAAAGAAGAGTGTGCACACTCACGGGCACTTATGAAACGAAGAGAAGAGAAAAGAAAAGCCCTTCCCTGACCGGGAATCGAACCCGGGCCGCGGCGGTGAGAGCGCCGAATCCTAACCACTAGACCACCAGGGAGTGATAAGCAACACATCTGGCTTACTACTTACTCTTCCTGCAAACAGAGCCCCAAGGCCACCCATTGGGCCTTTCTCTGTCAGTAGCACCAGCCTTTCCAAGTACAGCCACCCGTTGCCCATTCCCGCTCAGGAGACATCGCCCTTTTCCTGCCTGTGGCACTCTCAAAACACTTCGCGCCCGCTCTTCCCCCTCTGCATGTAGCCGCAGAACCAGCATTTGGGACGCAGGTCGCAGGTCCCAGGGTTCAGTAGCTCCAAACGCCACGGGGCCCGAAGGCCCTGGAGCCCGGCAAAAGGTCGGCCCTTTGCGTTGGCCGGGAATCGAACCCGGGTCAACTGCTTGGAAGGCAGCTATGCTCACCACTATACCACCAACGCTGAACGGTCAGACGCTCCGTGGACGCTCCTCTGTACTTCCGCTGTCACCACCTCCTGCCCGAACACTCTCCGATGTTTCCCTCCCTTGTCCGCAGCCACGCGCTGCCCTGGGCGTCACCGTCGAACGTTCCGGCGCCCAACCCGCGCCGGGCCCAGGCAGGTGGCCTCCACAGCCGACCCGACCGCCTCTCCGGGGCGCTCTCGCTCTTCCGCTGCTACCAGTCCCGCAGCTCCACGCTGGGCCAGCCCCTGGGTCGCGGGTCTTCAGTCCCTCTTCTGCGGGGTTGCCACAGGCTTCCTCCACTGGGTGCCACTGCCCTCGGCGACAGGGCGCTCCTCCGCCTCCCGCCAGCCGGGGGCTGCGGTGCATCCAGTCGCTGGGAGCGCATTCCGCCAGCCACTTCCGGCAGGCCTGGAGACAGGTGCTGCGTGGCGGGATCGGACTTCGCTGGGCTGTGGCGGTATAGCGCCCTGAAGGAGGAAGGGTGGGGGAAGGGTTCGTTGGGGAACATCTGGCACAAAGTGGGCCCTGGGCCTCGACGCAGGGTGCAAAGGCGAAAAGAGGGCCCATGCGGGCAAGGTGCTGGACAGAGGGCGGAGCTTGCACCAAAAGGTCCAGGGTCTTCCCATCAGGAAATCCACCCCGGCTCTCCGGTGCGCCAGGCAGGGATACTCACTCACCACTGTACTAACAAGCACCGCCGCGCGGGTGCTGGCGCCTCACCACCCTGTGCATTGACGTCGCCCAGCACGTGCACCACCCAATATCGAACCCACCGCGTCCTCCAACAAAGCTGCCAGCGAGAGCGAGCCTGAGACCGACCCCGAGCCTGTCCCCCACCCCACCCCAGCGAGGGTGGCACTGAAAACGCCGAGGGGTCTCTGCCTCTGGCCTCCAACGTGGGGGCGGCGCCAGGATGCAGAGGACCGATAGAGCAAGCGGGGCCGCCAGGAGTCGCAGGTGGGCACGCGTCGTGCCGCAACGCAGGATGGAAGAGAGGCCGTGGGCACCGGGACAGCCTCCTGACCAGAGCGACGCGGGTCGATAGCGCCGGCGTTCACATCCGGTCCCAGGCAGGTGAGCGGGGTCGGTTGCAACGTGGGGTCAGGATGGCCGAGCGGTCTAAGGCGCTGCGTTCAGGTCGCAGTCTCCCCTGGAGGCGTGGGTTCGAATCCCACTCCTGACAGCTGTTTAACCTTTTGCTTGTTCCTGACTAGTCACTACACTAGTTGCAGTGATTTCTGGCCTCCCAGTCCATTCCTGACTGGCAGGCACCATTGGGTTCTCTGCAATCTCCGCCTCCACCTTCCACCCTCGGTTCTCCTCCAGGCACGAAAGGGACTTTGGGTCGCACCTCGGGGTCGTTGAAGGGAACTTGGATGCTCAGCTGCTTCCTCCACACATGGCCTAACCTGCTTGGGATCTGGGTGAGGGCCAGGCTTAGTCCAGCTTCTGGCCTTCTCAGGTGACACTGCCACACTCGAGGTGGCCCTGGCCGGCCGAGAAAGGGCAGGTCCTCTTCCGTCTTCCTCTCCCTTCCTACTCTCTGGGCCTGCCCTGGAACCTTTGACATGCCGGGAAGCTGTTTCATATCTCGTGTGCACCTCCCGCAGAAATGAAAGAGGTACTCGCGGAGGAGAATAACTCATGAGGTGAACCTAGGGTAGCTTCTTATCGTTGCATGGGTGGTTCAGTGGTAGAATTCTCGCCTGCCACGCGGGAGGCCCGGGTTCGATTCCCGGCCCATGCAAAACTGTACCTGTTTTGGTCCCGCCGCTAGACACCGGATTCAAAAGCCAAGCTTCCAGGCCCCAACAGCCAGGCCATCATCACCCTGCTACCACTTGGGTAACTCGTTTCACTACAGGGAGTAAACCACACCTTGCACAACAGACTGACTCTACGTCTGTTACCTCTCTCCTAGCTTCCTGGCTCCGTACAAACCCACACTCCCCAAATGGCACCGTGTTGCCGCAGTCGCCACCCCAATGTGGACACTCTTAGCAGGTGTAGACGGAGCATCCACCTGGTGGGTCAACAAGCTCAACACCGCACACCAGTGGTGCAAAATAATGCCACTGTCTCCTCAACGCACATCCCACGTGCCCTTCATCCTGCTCAGCAGTTAACACTTTTCCAACCTTGGCTGCTGCTCCACCATTAAAACCTCCACCCGCGAACCGGGGACGACCACCACCAGCACCAGCAGCAGCCGCGAGTCTGCCAGGACCACCTCCAGCCCCTCTGCCACCAACCCCAGCAGGCCCAGCCCACCCGACTCAACACCACCTCCAGCATCACCACCTCCACCAGCATCGCCAGCTGCCCCCTCTCCTTTGCCCCAAACCAAGTTCCACGGGGACACCCTGCCCTCCTTCTTGCACCTCCCTGCACCCACGGCCCCCAACGGACCCCTGTGTGGGGGGTCATTTGGCCTGTGTCCTCATCCCTCAGCCTCAACCAACCACACTCTCACCCCAACACGTGGGCAAGGCCGGGAGGGAGCTGCCTGTGGTGACAGACTGGAGCTCCCGCGCCCACGATGGGGCTCCTTGGCACCGTGGGCACGGCTGTGGACAAGGGAGGTGCTCTCGTAAGACTTTGGGGCCGTGGGGCGCTGGGGGTGCAACTCTGGCCAGGAGTGCACGGGTCAGTCATCTGCCTCCACCTCCTCCCACCTGCTTGGCTGCCGCGTGTTCCCCACGGACCTCCCCTAGCTCTCTGCTGTCTGACGTCGCTGCTGCCCGAGATGCCGGCTCCCGGGAAGGAGGTGGTACACCTTCTCACACCTCCGCCTGAGGGGCGCCATGGTCCCGCCCTCCACGCCCATCCCCACCCGAGAGCACCCGTCACTTGGAGGCCCCCATCACCAGCCCACGGGGGACGCAGCCGTCGGGACCCGACCGGGCACCTGGTAGCAAAGTCACCGCAGCGGCGGCAGACAAAAGCCTCTAGGTGAGGCGCGGCGGGCTCCCGCAGGCGGCGGGAATTGCAGATGTAGGTGTGGTTTCCAACACCACCGCCACGCCCCTTCCCGAGACTCCCTGTGGGAGGGGTGGCCAGTCCCGGCGCTGCTGGAATGTCCGAGCAAGTGCGGTGGCCAAGGCGGGAGACAAGCCGACCTGTGCCCTCGCGTTTGCGCTTGCTGAAGGAGGGAGCAAAGCGAGCTCTAGAGACAGAGCAGGGGAAACGCCGGGGGCTTCTCATGGGCGAGTGAGCTAAAGGTTTGGACGCGAGGCGGTTGCTTGGTACGATTGTTCCCGGACATAAGGGGAGCCCGGGGAACTCCGAGGAGCCAGGGCGGCGATAAGGAAAACTGCGAGCGCAGGCTAAAAACTAGGTGCCGACGCGCTGGGGAGCTCGGGAGGCGGAGAGTAAAGAAAGCAAAAACACTGAAAAAGAACTTCCCTGACCGGGAATCGAACCCGGGCCGCGGCGGTGAGAGCGCCGAATCCTAACCACTAGACCACCAGGGAGTGATGAGTAAGATAGCCCGGGTATCGTTACTCTGGCACGCGGAGCCTCCAGGTCACCCGCGGGGCGCTCCTCTGAGGCAGGCCCTGTCTGTCCCGGTCGCCCTTGTCCCCCGACGCGCCCTGGCCTCTTCCTGCCTGCGATACCCTCAGAACACTGCGCGCCTCCCTGTCCCACATTCGCACACCGCCGCGCGCCTGGAGTCTAGGGCTCCTGCCTCCCAGGGTGGTCAGGGCCCAGGTCGCGGGTCCCAGGATCCACCAGCACCCGCACGCGCACAGGACAGGAGGGTTCTCTGGATCCCCGCCAAAGAACAGCTCTTTGCGTCGGCCGGGAATCCAACCCCAGTCACCACGCCGTCCCGGGCGCCTCGCTAGCCACGCAGCTCTGCGCGGTCACATCCTCCACTTACCGCGGCCTGCGCCCCCGCCCTCCTCCGCTGGCCCGACCGCCTCTCGGGGGGTGCTCTGGCTGCCCGACTCGTCCTGGTCCCTTGGCTCCACGCCGCAACCGACTCAGGATGTGGGACAGGAATAAAAGCCCATCTGGCGAAGCTGCTGGACAGAAAAGGAAACAGCGAGCAAAATGGCACACCCTCTCCCCGTCGGGGAATCGAACCCCGGTCTCCCGCGTGACAGGCGGGGATACTCACCACTATACTAACGAGGACAGTCTCGGCCAGCCGCGGCCTTCGACGCACCTGTGGCCGACTGCCGACGCCCGCACCTGTCCTGGGTGTTCTGTGCAAGGCAGGTGTCCGGTTCGCGGCCGACCTGACGTCGAACCGGCCGAGTCCTCCAACAAAGCAGCGGGCAAGCGGGAGCCGGAGACTGCCCCGAGCCTGTCCCCGACAGGGGTGGCGCTGAAAACTCCAGTGCCTTCAACACGGGCGCCGCGCCAAGACCAAGAGGCCCGAGAGGGCAAGTGAAGCCTCCAGGAGCAGCAGGTGGGCGCGCATCGTGCCGCGGCCCAGGGTGGAAGAGAGGCCGTGGGCGGCAGAGCCCGGCCAGTCGGCCGTTTTTACTCCCATCGGCCCGCGCGGGTCGGGTCCGTGGACAGCCGTCCAACCAGAGCGAGGTCGGGTGACAGCCAGATGGCTGGAAAAGGGCTTGATAGGCACGTCAGGATGGCCGAGCGGTCTAAGGCGCTGCGTTCAGGTCGCAGTCTCCCCTGGAGGCGTGGGTTCGAATCCCACTCCTGACAGTAGCCCAACCTTTTGGTTCCACAAGCAAAAAGCACGTGTCCAGGCCCACTCACGTCCATTGCAGTGCTTTCCCACATGATGGCTGGTTCCTACCTGGCAGCCTCTGAGCCTCTGCAAACTCTGGCCTGCTGACTTACAGCCAGGCAGAGCCCCGTGGGGTGCGCCAGCCCCTCCTCCAAAGAGCTTCTGAGCCAACACTTCCTTCTTGCCTCGAAACCCACGCACCGGAGCGGGAGTGACCGTTTCTTCCTATGCTGTCATATTGTAGGTCTTCCCTTCTGTATAGAGCATTTGGGGGTACCAACTCGGCATTCCCACCTCCTTCTTAGAGAGACCCTGAATCTGTAAGCCATAGGTTTTGAGCGGGTGCATCCCACTGCTGACTTCAGGAGAAAACCTGAAGTGGTAAACTAAGCTGCACATCCTGCCTCCTTTACCTGTTCAGTAATGAGCTCTGGGAGAAAGAAACACCTTTTCCTGCAGGGCATGAACCAGGGAGCCCGTAGTCCAACTTGCTGAGGGCACTTTGAAAGCATGAGTGGACAGCCTGCTCAGAAATGGAGTCCACATTGAGGGAAGAAGGACCAAGAGAAAGAAGATAATTTGGGGGACCTGGATCAAGACTTGCCTGAAGCCCAAATTTACCGAGGAATGTGAGGTCATGTTTCCCCTAATTATTTAAGCCACTTTACAGATTTTCTGTTAAAGCGACTCCACCTGGTAGACCCTCTGCCATTCGCTGAGAAGCCAGTCCACTGGCATTTCTGATGTCCCTCGAGTTCTGCACGGGCTCAGCCCATGTCATCTCGGCCCTGGCGTTCTCTCCTATTGTCCCCACGCCCTCTCCTGGGCTTATTCACCCGACGCCCACTCTCTCTCTCTCTGGGCTCCTGCCAGGTCCCAGCTCCAGGGGCAGTTGGCCAGCGCAGCGCCGTTCGAGTCCCCTAGGTACTGGCCTCACCCAACAACTGGTTTTAGTGATTCCCTCATCCTCTCTTCTGCTTTTCCTGATGGCTTTCTCACCTGTTTGGTCCCCAAACTGTCTCCACTCCCTGCCTCCGCACACAATTTCCCGCCACACCATTGAGAAAAGGAGGTCATGACCTCGGCTGTCTTTCCCACAGGATGTTCGGGGTCCTAAACACCCTCCACGAGGTCTCGCACGCCCCGCCCGGTGCCCCCCCTCGCTCGGGCCTCCGCAGCCGGTAGCGTCCACCCCTCCTGCGTCCTCGGACGCCAAGGCCGGTGCCCCTGGGACCCTGTGTAACCTGCCGTGAACCGGCCGTCGCATTCAAGTCAAATTCACTCCGCTCCGTCTCTCCGTCTTTACACGTTTTTTGTTTTTGTCTTTACACATTTTAAACCACCTCTAACGCTTCCGTCACTGCAGTGTTAGAATGAGTGCGGGAAAGGGAGTCCTCGGTCTCCTCCGTCTGCGCGCGCAGGGAAACCCCGGCCCTTCCCGGCTGCGCGTTTCCTTCCCCGCGCGCCCCCCGTCCCCCGCCGGTCGCCGAGCGCGGGGCGCCTTCCCCACACCCTGCAACGCTCCGTGGCGGCGCCAGAGGGCCCACAGCTAATGGCAAGGGGTGGGGAGGAGGCGTGATCGGTGACGGAGACTCCCCGAACAGAAAGGCACAGGAAGGAGAAAAGTGAGGTTTCCTCGACTCCTGTCTCCTGCGTTAAGTGCCGGCCGACCTCTGGTGTGTCGTTACTGTTTCACCCGGGAGCCCGCGTTCCGACGTGGGCGGGGCCCCGGGTCTCCTGCTGCCTGGCGTCGGTTCTATGGTGCCCGGCGGAGGCGCCAAGTGCCCGCGGCCGCGGCGGGAACCACCCTCCCCGCCGGGGTCCTCTCCCCGCCGCTCCCGGGGCGCCGCAGAGGGGCGTCCAGGGCCCAGGACCCAGCCGGCGGGGCGGGCCTTGCGGCTGTTCGGGGCCGCGGGGCCGCGGGGCCGCGGGGCCGCGGGGCTGGGCCGCGGCGCGCATGTCAAGGGCGCTCTTCGCCAAGCTGTCCACCGGCAGTTTCCGTAGTGTAGTGGTTATCACGTTCGCCTCACACGCGAAAGGTCCCCGGTTCGAAACCGGGCGGAAACAGCAGAGCGCGTCTTCTCCTTTTTTTTTTTTTTTCCCGGCACCTGGGGCTCTAGTCGTCTTTTCCGGTCCCGGGAAGGGAACGCGCTCCGCGTGGCTGGAGGAACTGTCAGCGGTTCCACCGGGACCCTGAGGACCAAGGTCTGGTTCGGGGCCGCGTCCTCCAGGGCGGGTGGCTCTGGCGTCCCGCCCCTCCGCGCGGTCGCCGCTTTCGCCGCCACGCCCTCCTGCTCTGCCTCCTGCCTCCGCTCAACCTGCCACCACACGCCCAGTGCTCTCTGCGTCCTCGCGGTTCGTCCCACCCTGAAGCCTCCGGTCCTAAACCAGATGGAAGCAACCGATATTTTCTTTCAATTAAAAAGTTATCCTCACGACCCAACCCTCCCGCCAAACTGTGGGCAAACCCTGAGCAGACAGCCCACCAAAGAAGACAGAGGGACCGCAAATGACCCCACGAAAAGATGTTGGTCATCAGGAGTCCTAAAGAAACGGAGACATCCATCGCCACCCGCGTGTCAGCCACGGCAGGTGGCCCGGGACACACACTGCTGGTGGGAATGGAAAACGGTGCAGCCACTGTGGAAACAGCTCGGCCACACGACCCCAGGGTGACCCGGCCACTCTCCTCCCAGGCAGTTACCGAGAGAACGCAAAGCACTGTCCATCGACAGCCTGTGCACCAGGGTGCGTGGCGGCTTCATTCGCTGTAGCCCAAAACTGGAACCAGCCCAAGTACCAACCAACAGTTGAAGGTTAACGTGGTCTATCCACACGGTGGAATAATACACAGAAGAAAAAAAAGAAACAAACTGTTGATTTGCATGAATCTCCAAATAGTTATATTGAGTGAAAGAAGCCCAACCAAAAAACAGTGCCATATGACTCCATTTACATAAAATCATAGAAAATGAAAACTATGACAGAAAACAGACCAGAGGCTGCTCGGGACGGGGAAGAGAATGGCAGGTTGGATTATAAAGGGGCCCCCAAAATCTGGGGGAGGCGATGGATTTGTTCATTATCTTAATTGTCTTAGGGCTGCAGTACACTTTCACTGGCTCCTAGACACTTTGACCTTCATGGGCCCCTCCTGTCATAAGAGCTTGTTAAATATTAAAGATATTTTTAAATATTAAAAATACTTTTAAATATATGAATATAAAATATTTTACAACTGCATTGGTATAAATGTTAATATATAAAATTTCTTCTTTGATATAAAATTTTATTATTTTCTTTGAATTTAAAAGACTTTTTAAAAAATTAAAGCATTCTGAATTTAAAACAAACTGAAACATTTTTCACAGGTGTTAATGGACAGTCCTCAATTGTGAGGATGGCTTCACGGGTCTCTCCATGTGTCACAACTTAACTACTTGTACATTTTTTTTAAAAAAATTTATGTTGATTTTAGAGAGAGAGAGGCCTCAATTTGTTGTTCCACTTACTTATGCACTCACTAGTTGATTCTTACAGGTGGCCTGACCAGATCGAACCCCCAGCCTTGGTGTACAGGGATGGTGCTCTGACCAACTAAGCTTACCTGGCTAGTGCCTGTATATTTGAAATATGTCCAATATGTCATATGTTAATTATGCTTTATTATAGCTTTGAAAAACTGTTTTAGTATTTCTCAGAAAAAAAATATTTGAAGCCTGTTCTGGATACTCACACACACACATATTTTTAAGTTTCTTATTAAGATGTTTGTTTATATTACAACAAAAATACATATACTCACAGTATTAAATAATCTGAGGGTGAACCTCAGGTACAGTGTTAATCTCAATTCACTGCCCTCTATGCATGGAGGGTACGAGATTCTTGCTTTATTTTGGTCTGAATTTATCATTTTATTTTATCCCTATCTTCTACTCCCATCCCCTCTCCTGTGTGTTTGATATGTATCTTGTTTGTACTTTTGCAAAATGTGCGGTTACTTTGTTGTAATTGTTTCACAGTTGTGTCTGTTACTTTTTCACACGGCCCTGGGACTTCATGGTCTCCCCACATTGCTGTGTGCATGTTTAGCCCTTCGTTTCTAACTGCTGTGAATAATTTCATAGTGTGCCCCCACCTAGGTACTTTTCTTTGCCCCGAGATGGATACCAGGTTGTCACCCACTCCCTTCTATGACAAACAATGCCACCATCTATTCTTTATTAAACAAATATTTACAGAGTGCTGACTGTGTGCCAGGTACTGTTCTAACCTCTGGGGATTCTGTAGCTAAAAGACAGACCAAAACAAATCCCTGTCTGGACTTTACATTCTAGTGGCCGAAGCAGAGAATGACACGATGAAATGCATACTGCACTATGTTCAAGGATGTTAAGTACTAAGGAGAAATAAAGAAGGCAGCAGGATAGGAAATGTGTGAGGGAGCAGATGAGTAGGTTTTAGTGTGGCCAAGGAAGGGAAAGTGAAGCCCCTGAGCTTACTTTTGAGTTAAAGCCTGAAAGAAGGGAGGAGAGAATTAGCCACCTATCTACCTGGGGGATAGGCTTCCAGGCTGAGGGGCAGCAAGTGCCCAGGCCTGGGGCAGGAGTTAGCTGTTGTGTTCCAGGAATGGCAAAAGACCGGGGTGGCTGGATAAGAATGAGCTGGGGAAAGTAGAGTACCTTGTAGGGCATGGTCAGGAATTTGGCTTTCACTGTGCATAGGATGGGAGCCTGAGAAATGCATTTTCCTACAATGAAGAACAGAGATGCCAAAGCAAAACAGAGAACGCATGAGACATCCAAGAAACTGGTAACGCGGCTGCTTCAGGCAAAGGGAGTGGAAACTGGTGGGGTGAGCTGGAAAGACACGTTTCCATGCACTAAGGTTTGAGTGTATTTTTATTTCGTCCCGATAGTGCCTTTCAAAAAAAATCAAAAGCTTTTAAAATTAAAAAGAAACTACGGGAATAAATAGAAAAAGAAGTGTGCGTGACCTGACTCAGTGCAACACAAACTTCAAACCTGGTAAAAAACACCAGGCGCCACGAGAAAAGAGCAGTCTGGTGACGTAAATTCGAGTACATTTTTATTACAAAGACAAAATATGGACACGGTAATGCGCATTTTCCCAAAATCATTCGTCACATGGATTCCTTTCATATTCCCTGGGGCGTTGAGGGTACAGCCGTTGTAAACCGTAACCACCGCCCTGCGCCCCCGCCCCGCCCCGCCCCGCCCCGCCCCGCCCCGCGCCCCGCCCCGCCCCGCCGGCGGACTCCGCCCGGGCCCCGCCCCGCCCCGCCCACAGACACTCTAGGCCACGCCCAAGACCCAGCCCCTCCGCGGACCCCCCCCCCTCCGGCGCCCCGCCCCGCCCACAGACCCTTGGGTCCCGCCCACGGCCCCGCCCCGCTCCTGGCCGGGCCCTCGCGGTCCTGAGCCTTCCAGTGAGTCGGGCCTGTCAGGACCGGAAGCGGGGCAGGGCTGGTCCCGGCTCTGGACACTGCAGGGCTCCGGGACGCGGTCGGGTCCAGGCTTCGGCGGGATGGAAGCGGGGCAGAACGCGGGGCGTGGCGGGGGGCGGAGCAGGGGCGCTGGGGGGCCGCGCCTGCCGGTGCCCGCGCCCCGACTCCGCGCCCCGGCTGCTCCGAGTCCGCTCTCCTCGTCCCGCCCCGTTCGTCGAAAGGCTCGGGTGGGCGAGCCTCCCGGGACCGTTCTGGCCCGCGGAGGCCAGCGGCGCTCTTGGGGGCTCCGCTGCGCTAACGCGCGCTTTCCGGCGCGTGCGGCTCGTCACTCCGCGCCGGACGGATCTAGGGCGCGCGTTAAAGCCCCACACGGGGTAACAGCCTCACGCGGGGATCACGCCGCTGACGTTACGGAGGCCCCGGGGGCAGGGGGACAGCTGGAGCCCCACCCGGGCCAGCGACCCTGACTGTCCACAAACCCCTCTTCAGCGGAACGTCACGCGAGACCAGCCCCACAAAGAACGCCCTTGGCCTGGGCATCCTGGGAGGGGCAGCTGCCAGGGCCAAGCCCAACAAGGGGGCGTGAGCGCCGCCTCCAGGGGAAGAGGGGCATCGCCTGCGGAGACGCGGTGGGGCAACTACGCGGGAGGTGCGTGGGGGCGCCCTTGGCAAACACCGCTGCTCTTCCCAACACCCCTGGCCGGAAGCTCCCAAATATCGTAATGAAGCCCTGGAGGGGGCCGTGCGGGAAGGGAGCTGAGCCTCCCACTCCCGAGGGAATGGATAAAAAATGCCCTGTGACTAGGAGGCGAGCATTCATCTGTCTACTGCAGCCTGGTGGGGGGATGGAGAGAAGATGGGTCCTGAATAAGTTTAACTCCCATCTCCTTCCAAGGGAAGACAGGCAAGAGCAAAACTAAACAAGTGGGACCACATCACCCTAAAAAGCTCTGTGCACAGCAAACCAACAAAATGAAAAGGCAGCCCACTGAATGGGAGAAAATGTTTGTAAATCATATATCTGATAAACGGTTAATGTCCAAAATAGTCATATATAAAGAGCTCATACAACTCAATAGCAAAAAAAAAATCCAATTAAAACATGAACCAGGGATCTGAGTAGACAGTTTTCCAAAGAAGACATCTGTAGATGGCCAACATGAAAAGAAGCTGAACATTATTACTCAGCAGAGAAATGCAAATCAAAACCACAACGAGATACCATCTCACATTTGTTAGCATGGCTATTGTCAAAAAGGCAAGAAAAAGTAAGTATCAGGGAGGATGTGAAGAAAGAGGAACCCTTGTGTGCTGTTCGTGGGACCGTGAATTGGGACAGCCCCTATTGAAAACAGTGTGAAGCCTCCTCAAAAAAAAAATAAATAAATAAAACTACCAACTTTGATCCAGCAAATCCCACTTTTGGGTATTTATCCAAAGAAAAGCACTAATTCAAAAAGATATATGCACCCCATATTCATTGAAGCATTATTTACAACAGCCAAGACCTAGAAACAACCTAAGCATCTATTGATGGATGAATGGATAAAAAGGGTGCGCCACACACCGTGGAATACTATCAATCCATTAACAAGAATAAAGTCTTGCCTTTTCTGACAGCATGGATGGAACTTGAGGGCACTAGGCTAAGTGAAAAAAAGTTGGAGAAAGACAAATACCATTCGATCTCACTATGTAAGAAGTTAGCTTTTATAGGATCAGGAAATGAACTTAGGAACTAGGCTGTTGTTAATGATCACTGCTTTTTGTATTCTTATTGAGAACTGTAACGGTCAGAGATGCATGCTGAGGCAGCAGCCCTCCGTGGCCCACCCTAAAGGCTTCCCCGTAGAGGGCGTCCTCCGCTACGGGGGCCAGAGGAGACCCGGGGTGGCCCAGGACACAAGGTCTCTCTCCTCATTCCCCCCAGAGGCCACTTTGGATGTGGGCTAGTCAGTCTCTGGCTGCCCCTACCAGCCCCCTTCCTCGTCATCATCTGGCGGCAGTGGTCAGTGAGGCAGGGAGATTCCTGTGCGCTGGGAGGGAGGCCTGGACTCGCCCCCTTCAGCCAGGACTGGCTCCGGAGAGTCAGACTTCCTCCCTACCCAGCACCATTTCTCGCCAGGGTTCCTCCCTAAGCCTCGTGGGGAGCTATTCCCCAGGCACACAGGGACGTGGCGTGTTTATGACCTCTTGCTGGCCAGACGTCGTGGGAACTCTCCACTAAGAGGAAGTTGAAGTTTCTTCCCGATGCTGAGCTGAGCAACCCAGACCTTCCTGGCTCTGAGGACTTCTCACACCTCTTCCCCAATTTCCTGCTAAAGCTTGACGGTCGCTGACTTGGTCATTGTCTTCCCCCACATCCTCCCGGTGACTCTAGTACCTGAGTAACCGACCGGTGTGGCCGCGGCAATGTGCAAAAGATGTTGCTTCCTGTGTGGGGCCGCGTGTGGGGAGCTAGTTCTGAAACCACCCTCCGCTAGAGGGAGACCGGGTCCCAAGAAAGAAAACGATAGGAACTGTGAGAGGTTAACTTGGTTATATAGCTTTTGTATTGTAGCCAACTCTCTCTTTAAAAAAAAATCGTGAAAATAATGAATAATGAGAGTTTATTCATTTTTTAAATTTTAGGAATTGCTTTTATCTTGTAATTGTGTAAAATTTTATGTGGTTCCAAAGTCAACTCTGAGAAACAAGGTACATTCACAGAAGTTTATTTTCTACCCCACCCTTCCCACCTTCTCTCTTCTCTCTCCCTGCAGGTAATCACTGTTTAATTATACCGTTTAATTTTCCGTCACTTTTATATTAGAAATACATATATTTGCATCTCCTTTTTTTGATAAATAGCATACTATTCACATGCCCTACGCCTTGCTTTATCCACTTAAAAGTATGTCTTGAGGACGACTCCACAGTAGTGTACTTCTCATTGATTCTGAAAGTTGCCTAATACTCCACAGCGTGGAGGGAGACTCTGGGGTCTTTCACTGACGTGTGGGATGTCTCCGGTCTGTAGTTGCTACAAGCAATGCTGCGTTCAGTAGTGTCCACCTCCCTTCGTAGTCTGGCCAGAGTATCCTTGGCACAGATTTCTGCAAGTAGGATGGCTTCACTGCTCATCGTTCCAGCCTGAGATCACCAAGTTCCCCGTCGTGGAGCTTCTGCCACTTTTCATCTCCACGTGCAGCCTGCTGGGCTGCCTGTTTCCTCAAAGCCTGGGCAAGTGAGCCAGTCCCGTGAGTCTGAGTTTGCAGCTTTTACAGGAATTAGGAGCAATACCGAACATCTTTTCATAAGGTTAGCAGCAATTTCTCTTTCTCTGTGGTATGTCCGATTATATATCCAGCCCAGTTTTCTGTAAGTTATTAGCCTTTTTCTTCTGTATTTTTAGAAGCTTTTTAAAAATCAGAGATAGCAACACTTTGTAATAGAACTTTAACTTATTTTTTCTCTGTTGCCTTTTTGCTTTTTGTTGTATTAAAGCCCATTAATCTGCATCTGTGGATGTAATTGTACTTCCTGTCACCTGGGATCAATTAGTACGATAGATTACATTAATGGACTTCCTAATGTGACTATCGTTCCTTGCATTCACCACTTGGTCATAATTTCTTTTAACTGGAAGATCAAATTGCCTTTATTAAGCAATTTACAAACTGGGCAGCATCCCATTGAGCAACTAGAAGGGCGTTCCCTTAATTTTTTTAACATGCTGTTGGACACATTTTTGCATCGATGTCGATAAATGAAATCAATCTACAGTACTTTTTTGTCATAGTCTTTGTCACAGTTCCAAGGGGCAGAGTTGGGACTCAATGCCACACCTCTTTCACAACTTCACTTTGGGAGTCTTCTTTCCTTCGCCTGCTCTAGAGTAATTTCTTAAGTTAAAATTTTCTTTTGCCCTGGCTGGTGTAGCTCAGTGGATTGAGCGCGGGCCTGCGAACTAAAGGATTCCGGTTCGATTCCCAGTCAGGGCACATGCCTGGGTTGCAGGACAGTTCCCAGCAACAGTTCTTAGCAGGGGACGCACGAAAAGCAACCATACATTGATATTTCTCTCCATCTCTCCTTCCCTTCCCCTCTAAAGATAAATAAATAAAATCTTTAAAAAAATAAAAAAATAAAAATTAAAAAAAATAAAAATTAAAAAAAAATAAAAAATAAAATAAAATTTTCTTTTGCAAAGTTCAACAGAATCCTCTAGTATAACTAATGATCTGGGCCTATTTTGTTCTGTGGGGGAACACCAGTTCTTTTATTTGTTTGTTTAAATATATTTTATTGATTATGTTATTAGTTATCCCTTTCTCCCCTTCACTCCCCTCCCCCCTGCACACCCCTCCCCCCACATTCCCCCCTTTAGTTCATGTCCATGTGCCATAAGTTCTTTAGCTTCTACATTTCCCCCACTATTCTTGCCCTCCCCCCATCTATTTTCTACCCACCATCTCAGTTCTTTTATGTTAAATGATCTGTTTAGACTTTCTTTCTCCCTAGGGGTCAATTTTGTTAAATTGTTTTTCTCCAAAATTATCTATTTAATGTAGATTTTCAAATATATTTACATAAAATATTTTTACTATTTCCTCTTGTGTCTCTTTATTTCTAATTTCACGTATTGTGCTGCCTCCCTTCTTCTTGAGTAGTTTAGCTATCAATTTTCTCAAAGAAAGTTTTTTATTTATTTGTGCTATTTTTGCTGTTGTTTTCAAACCCCATTAATCTCTGTCATTCTGTCTACTACTTTCTTCTGCTGTCATTGGGCTTACCTTTTTGCCCCTAGTTTTTTTAGTATGTTTATTCACTTATTTTACCTTCTTTCATATAGGTATTTAATATTATAAATCCTTCTATAATAGCTGTTGAAGCTATTTCCCATAGATTCTGGTTTTATTACTATTTCCAAAAGAACTCTTATTTGAATTTTCCCTTTGACACAGGAGTAAAATCCATGTTTTTAAATTTCTCCTCTTCCCCTCCCCCCTTTTAAACATACCTTCTGGATTTAGGGAGAGTTTGTCTTTTGTTCTAATGGTCACCTTTGTGCTAATACTTCTGTGCAATGCACACACCTCTCTCTTTCGGGCTATCATCTACTTGAGCATGTGTGAGGACAGAATAAATGTGTACATACACACTGGTCTCTGCCCGTCCTCCACCTTTTTGGCAGAGAGCTCCTGAAACTGTTGCAATTTCCTAGGGATAGATTTGTCTTTGTTCTAATGAGGTGGCTCTGGGTGGCTCCCAAATGGGGGCTGGTCACCTGAAAGGCCAGGCCATGATTAGAAACGTGGAATTTTTCAGTCCCAACCCCCTGCCCCATTCTCCAGACTGGAGAGAGGAGCTGGAAACGGAGTGAATAACCCATATGCCTGCGGTGAAGCTGAGAGCGTAGGGTTCTGAGAGCTTCTGGGTGCAGGTTGGGGAGAGTGGAGGCCCTGGCCCCTCCCCACAGCGCCCGCCCTCAGCATCTCTCCCACCGGGACACACCTGTACGGGTAAGTTCTTCTGCAAACAGTAAGTTAGGTGTTTCCCTGAGTTTTGCAAGCTGCCCTAGCAAATTGGTTGGCCCTGAGGAGTGAGTCATGGGAACCACAGGTGACAGCTGGACTTACATCTGAGGTGAGGGCTGCCTTATGGGACTGAGCCTTTAACTGGTGGGACCAGCTGCTCTCTCCGGGTGTCACAATGGAGCTAAATGGTGTCACAGAGGATGGCCTGGTGTGAGGAAAACCCCGCACACCTGGCAATGGGAGTGTTGTGTGTGGCAGTTTGACAGGAGGGGAGAAGCACAGGAGGGGGGCTGGGAAACCCCCCCCCCCTGTTTCCCCGTACAGAACCCCAGGGAAACAGTCCAGGAACCTCAACGCCCCTGCCGTGGCCCTGCCCCAGCACCCAACCCGAGGCAGAACCCTTCTACTCCCCATTAATACCTGTTTCTGACGACGGGGCTCATTCTGCTTCTCACCCTCCCTCCCTGCTCTCCCCTTGCTGACAGCTGTGCTTTACGCACAGGGGGCTGAGAAACCTGGCAACACATGAACACCTGTGTGTGTGTCGACACTGTATTCCATACGGGATGAAATGACAGTGTCTATTTCCAGACTCCGGCCGCCCTGTGATTGAGAGGCACACAGCTACCACAGGCCACACGGTTGCCCCTATACCCACCCTCTCTCAGTCACCCAAGTAAACCTAAGTTCACCGTCACCCTAGGGAGAGACACCGGTGTCTCCTCAGCAGTTCCGGGTGACTGTGGCTTGTCCGCTGGAGTCCTCAGGAAGCATCAAGAATATTGTCCTGGCCCTGCCCAGGTAGCTGAGTTGCTTAGAGCATCCATCAAACACCAAGGTTGTGGGTTCGATCCCCGGTCAGGGCACATACAAGCAGCAACCAATGAATGTATCAGTAAGTGTAATAATAAATCCATGTTTCTTGCGCACTCTCTCTCTCCCCCTTCTCTAAACGTATCAATAAGTAGTTTTTAAAAAGAATTATTTTTCTTTTACGGGGCACGGAGTGGGGGGATTAGCAGCAGTTTCTGAGAGAGGGAGGTCCCTGCCCTCACAGGAAATGGCAGGCCAGACGTCTGTCATCTGTCGTGTGGCAGTGCCCGCAGGTCTGTCCCGGCACCAGCAGGCCTTCTGTCGCCGGGCCGCGGGGCCCAGGCCCAGCCGCTCACCTGCTGCATCCGGCCAGCCAGGCACCTGTGATTCCAGAAGAGGACGGAGGACACGGAGCCCCCTGACGACCACGGAAAACTCGTGCGCTTCCTTCGGGGGCTAATCTTGAGTCGGACCCCTTTGGAAAGAAACACCGCTGCTCGTTACCCTGCCCTGCGGGAAGACGCAGCCGCGGGCCCTAGGAACGGGTCTCGTCGGCGGCGCCGCCCGTGCCGCGACAGCGCCGGGGCTTGTTACCGCCGCGCGACCGCAGAGACCCCCGGGCGGTCGGTCGTCAGGAGTCGTGCTGGAAAAGAAGACAGGGCCGCAGCTCGGCTGACTTCGGGCGTGCACTTCCTCTCGCGTCCAGGAAAAAGGTCAAAGGTCGGGGCGGCAGCCGCGTCCAAGGAAGCAGCAGCGAGCGAGGAGCCCCCGGAAAAGGCGCCTGAGAGGCGGGCCTCCGCGGTTGCCAAGCAACCAAGGTAAACAGTCGAAGTCGCAGGACCATGGCCAACTACAGCGCCAACCAGGTGAGTGCCCTGTCCCCGTTTCTCGACGGGTTTAGTTCGGCTGGCCTTCGAGAGTCTGCCTTGGGGCTGGACCCCGCGGGCCGGCACGGTGGGGCGAGGCTGTGCCGGGCGGGGGGGCCCAGGGTCCGGAGGCGACCCCGGCTGGTTGTGAGGTCTGAACCAGAGGGCGGTCAGCTTTCCGCACAGGGCCAGGGCCTAAAGGGTTTAGGTTTTGTCGGCCAAGTGACAACATTGGAAGTTTCATGTAGGTACTCACGTTAATGACAGAAAATACATTCAAAACACAACTGAGTGCAACTTTTATGCAACACTAATGAAAAGAACAAAATTCTTTTGGGAGAAACATTTTGCTTCATTGGGACACAAAGTTACTGTTCCCTTTCAGTAGATCAATTGCAAATGCTCATCTATGAAAACCACTCATGGCTTTCTCAGGTGGTCCCAAAGCAGACAGGACAGACCCAGCCCACCACCACAGTTTGCTGACCACCAGTCTAGGCAAGAGTTGTTTAATATAAAGACTGTGAAGCACAAATGCAACTTTAATTTTCTAGTAACTATATAAAACTTTTTAAAAGTAGTTAAATATTTCATTTAGCCCAGTAAACCTAAAATATTATTTCAACATTTAATCAATTGATTTTATTTAGAGAGAGGGAGAGAAAGAGGGAGAGAAACATTAATGTGTGAGAGAACATCATTTGGTTGCCTCTCAAACACCCCTAACTGGGGGACTGGCCCCACATGCCCTGACTGGGAATCAAACCAGCAACCTTTCTGTTCACAGGCCGGCACTCAATCCACTGAGCCACACCAGCCAGGGCTTAATCAGTATTTTAAGAGTTATAATCGAATGTCTTGCATTCCCTTCTTTGTACTAAGTCTTTAAAATCCAGCGTACTTGATATTCGCAAAGCACCTCCATGTGGACTGTCACATTTCAAGTGCCCAACAGCAGCCATGGGTGGCTGGAGGCTCCACATGGGACCCGAACACATTGAGACCAAACGCACGACGTCCTCGCTAAAGCCTTCCTCAGCTGTCCAGGCCTGTGGTCCCCAAAGCTAAAGAACTGGGTCCCGTCGTCATCTCCTGGGCTTGGGGTCTGGGGGCCTCACAGCGATGCTCGGCTCTCTCTCCACAGTATGAGAAAGCTTTCTCACCCAAGTACCTGCAGAACTGGTCTCCTGCCAAGCCAACCAAGGAGGTATTCCTTCCCGTTCAGTTCCGTGCCCCCAGGCTGGGTTCTGGCTCTGTGCTGTGTGGTTCACTTTCCCTCCCCACACACCCCTCACCCTCAGCCCTCCCTCAAACCCTCAGCTACCCCTGTTTCCCAGCCTGTTCCCCCAGCCCTTTCCCCCCACTTCCACCCCAGAGCATCCCAGCCCACGAAGGCTACACCCAGGTCATCGCCAACGACCGTGGTCACCTGCTGCCTTCAGTGCCCCGCTCCAAGGTGAGACCCTCACCTCCATTCTCTCCGAGACCCACAGCAAGAGCGGGCAGAATCTCCTGCCGCCAAAGTTCCTTCCAATTCACACTGCAGTGTGCGTGCCCCAGACTCCCGGCCAGTTCCCCCAACAGGACAACCTGTGTCGAGTGCCTGTGGGTGGCACTTACCCAGTGGGCACTC
The DNA here is from genome assembly GCA_039655065.1 of Glossophaga mutica. Classification (NCBI taxonomy): domain Eukaryota; kingdom Metazoa; phylum Chordata; class Mammalia; order Chiroptera; family Phyllostomidae; genus Glossophaga; species Glossophaga mutica. The sequence continues at coordinate 53,851,571 of CM077316.1, forward strand.
CGCCCAGTGTAGCCCCAGGACACAGGATCGAGCCAGCAAGGGTCAGCGGACAAAACAGGGTACCCTGGGCTGGGTGGGGGGATGCTTTCGGTCTCGTTTCGTTTCCATCCCACCCCAAAGGGAAGGATGGAAATAGGCGAACACGGGTCCCGCCAATGGGTCGGTTTCTGGGGGGTGAGGAACGCGTCTTCTTCCTTTTAGGCAAATCCTTGGGGTTCCTTCATGGGCACCTGGCAGATGCCTCTGAAGATCCCCCCTGCTCGGGTGTCCCTGACGTCTCGCTCCGCTGCTGCTGCCGCCTCCCTCACCACATGGATACAGAAGGATCCCGACTTCCTCAAGGCCTCCAACGGGCTGTGTCCAGAAATCCTGGGCAAGGTACCTACTCCTCCGGCCGCGCCACAAACCCTATCATCTCAATTCCAACTACAAGCACCTGTTATGCCACCGCTCTTCCAGCAGGGGGCCCTCTGCCCCACCGTCTTCCCCGCCTAGTCCCCGAGCACCAGGGTCTCTGAGGGACATCCCATGCACAGCACAAAGCGGCACTGATCCAAGCTCATGGGGAGCTCGAGGCGCCAGCGACTCTACCTCTCCCAGGGAAATGGAGACTTAGGGCTCTGGGTGGGCTGAAGTGACCCTGGCATGACCAGACTGTCTCCTGTTCCACCCCCTGCAGCCCGGGGACCCAGACAGCAGGAAGCAACCCTGGAACTCTGGAAAACAAGCATCAAGTCCAGCCCCAAGTCCTGGCTCCCCAGCCCCACCCCCACCCCAGAGCCCGCACCCCTCTGCAGGCCACACCCCAGGCCCCCCAGGCCCAGTGTCTCCTGAGAGTTCCTCGGGGAGCCCCAGTGTATCCCACACTGGCAGGTGCTAGTCCAGCCAGGGTCCCCCACGGAGGGACCCCCTTGAGGAAATCTTTCTAGGGACAGAGTGAAGGAATAAGTGAGACCCAAGTCAAGGGAATTAGGGGAATGAAGGCAAATTTGGAAAATAAACATTGATTGACTCTTAACTGATTTGGAATTTTCCCCTCCAGCTATGGCTGCCTCTCATTACCAGTTAACGGGGAGGAGGGCTGGGGAAAGAGGGAGGACACCTGTCCAGGCTTCGGGGTGGGGGACAGACGACAGGACCCATCTGTACCCGCATCCAGTGGGGTCCGTTCCAGCGATGGCCCAGGGGAAGCCGGCTGCACCACGGCACCCCCCGACCCCACCCTCCTCCGTTTCCCCAAGCATGCCCGGGGTCAGCCAGAGCACACCTGGGGTCAGCCGGACCCTGGTGCAGCAGAGCGTGCGTGTGTGCGGACAAGGCGGGAGGGGAGGTACCAAAGCCACAGCGGGAGACACTCTTGCCTAAGGGTCATGCCCAGTGGCAGGGCACTGAGGTCAAACACGTCCGTTACGAAAGCAAAGGAGAAGATTGACGACAATACGAACATGACGACCGCCCGGCCCCAGGCCCCTGCCTGCCTGCCTCCCAGCCTCCAGCCCGTCTGGCGCTGCCTGGGGCTGCACCTTCCTGGCACTGGCTGTTGAGCCCCATGCCCTTGCCCAGCCTTTCCCACCTCGGTGCCAAGCGCGCCCTATGGACACCGCACCCCAGTCCCAGGACAAGCACTGAGGATGACCGGCAGGAGGCAGGGTGCCAGCAAAGACCTCGCAGGGCCAGTCTGGCAGGAAGGCAGCCGGGACCGTCACTCAGAGCCAAAGCCACTGTGCAGGCAGCAGGTCTCCACCACAGGGCCACACCTGCGCAGGGCCTTCCCCCCGCCCCCCCCCCACCCCCGACACCGCTTGGTCGCCTCACCGTCCCTCCTCTCCACCCCACCGCTCTCCCTGCCCAGCCAACAGCAGGGCAGCAGCACCCCGCATGGGAGTTGGGGCCCGAAGGCCTAGGCTCTGGGCCCTGAAGGTGGAGACGTTCGCCAGGCTGTCGGCCCTCCCTACCCCTCCCCTCTCCAAATCTTCGTCCTCCGTCCTGTCCTCAGCTCGGCTCTCTCAGTTCCACCTCCCCTGCCCCCGCTCCCTCTGGGCTCAGCTCCACGTCTGGGCTCAGTGGGAGCCAGAGCTGGAGTGGCCCAGCTCTCCCTGCCTGCCGTTTGTCTGTCCTGTCCGTCCGCCCATGGCTTTCTTCCATCTCTGAGGCTCCTGCAGGACAGTGACTCTGACCCCTGGATCTGTGTCCCTGAGCACCTTCCGGCTGTGGCATAAACCATCTCCCCGCTGAGCAAGGCCAGCGGCCAGCGGGAGGGAGCCAGCTCCTCCTCAGCCGCCACTCCCCAGGCTTCTCTCAACTTCAAGGAGAGTTGAAGACGAAACGTGGTTTTTAATCCATCTCAGAAAAATCACATGAATTTGGATTAGAAAACATGACAACAGAGGTTTGTTTTTCTGAAACTTCAAGGAAAAAAATAAGCACAGGTTCAACAATAACCTTCTGAATCTTTCTCTTGGTCAAAACTATGTATCTCCTCCCCAAAGCACATCCTCTGAGAGCCAACTCACCCTCTCTGCCCCCTCCAGCTGGGACCAGCCACTCCCCCAGCCCCCACTGTGTGGGTGCGGGAGACCCTGGGCAGAACTGTCCTGCGAGCCAGCAGCCCACGGGCAGTGGCACCCAGAGCCCCACCCCCAGTCCCCACAGCAGGGGCCACAGAGCTGGCTTTGTTTCCGCCGTCTCAGGAAGAAGGAGCCAAGAGCTGATCCTCAGCACAAACCAAGGAGAGAAGGGGCCCCCAGGCCCCGAGCCGGCTGTACGCGGGGGCAGGAGAAGAGAGTCTCTGTGTTGCTCCACCTTTAGGAACGAGGGAAACTGGGCCCTGCTCCCCAGCTATGCTTCTCTATGGGACTCTGCTGCTGAACTTCAATGGCAACTGCAAGCACAAAAGGGTGGGACACGTCGGGAGACTCTGCCCTGGCTGGAGGGAGGGTGGCAAAAGGAAGTCGGGCCCACTGATCATCTGTGGGAGGACGGAGCGGGGCCTCGAGCCGCTCACATGGCCGCCAGACCCACGGAGGACAGCACCGTGAGGACCAGGACCACCACGCCCGACTGGTAGAGCTGCGGGATCTTCAGGCCCTTCCCGAGGTCCCACATCTGCAGCAGGAAGGAAAAGGGGGAGTGTCGGCAAGCAGGAGCCTGGTCACTATCACAGCTCCCCTCTCAGAGGGAGACCCCCGTCAGCTGGGGTCCGGAGAAAAGCCTCCTCCCCACGCCCACCATCACCTGCAGACACCCAGAGGGCGGTGCCCGCCACCACTCACCCCAAGGACAGAAAGGCACCCTCGTCCCGTGCACAAGAGCTTCCAGATGGAACCAGGGAAGCCTTCCCCACGACGCCCAAACCAGTGTTGCCCAAAGAATGTCCCTCCTGGGCTTGCCTCTAGGCCCTGAGGAAGCCCAAAGGGTCACACGGCGGCGGGGGGGGGGGGGGGGGGGGGGGGAGTTCTGTGGCTAAGTCTGCAAACGCCTGACTGCAGACTTCTCAGACAGAGTGCTGCTGGTGGCGGTGATGGGGTGGGGGGTGGCTCTCCGGAACGCTGGAGACCCCATCACTTCTCCACTCCCCGCTGCTCGTCTCCAAGGCAACAGCCCATGGGACTACGGGGCCCTCGCAGACAACAGAGGCCCTGCTCCACACTCAGAAGAGAAGCAGAAGCTCACTGGGCGTAAGAAAAGCCTCACGTTAGCTCTGAAACTCTGCAAAACCCTTCCCCCCACCCCCTACCCCTGCGGGGCCAGGAGGTAACTGAGGAAGCAGATCACTGATCTCAGGAGAGAGCTCAGTTCTCGGGACAAGAAGTCCAGGCAGGAAATGCCCTTCCTCCAGACCCGCCCCTTCAGGGAAGTCATGTCACCCTGGACCACTGGACAGGGCCCCGGGACCAGCTGGCAGACAGGCCAGTGGCACAGGTCATTCACACTCTCTCTTCTATCCACTGACCCGGCTACTGGACCAGACTGACATCCACAGAGTGCTTGTCTCTAGGCTCTAAGGCGGGGTTATAAAAGGTCAATTAGGGCAAAAGCACCGCAGGGCAGAGGCCTCGGGCTGAGAAGTAATGGAAACCAGAAGGAACGGAAGTGCATGTCTCCCTGGAAAAGACAGCAAGGCCAAGGGCAAGCAGAGGACAGTGTCTGGGAGCCCAAAGTGGTGGGGGAGGGAGCCATCTCCTTTATGAGAGGGGACGCCTGTCTGAACAGACCCCAAGGTCACAGAAGACAGTCCTCAGGCCACCAAAAGATGCCTAAACCCAAGCGCACGCTCTGGGGCCCCAGGCCCCCAAGGTCTGTTGAAGGGGGCCCACCTTCTCCAAGAGCTCAAAACAAAGGCCAGAACCAGCTCGCGCTCTGCGTGACAGGGGCGTGGGGTTGGAGCAGCAGTCGTTCACCTGCCCGCACCGCAACCCTGTGCCGGACACGGCAGGGGCCAAGTGCGTGTGTGACATGGGTGCCCTCTGGGCCACACGCAGGACCCGGCTGCAGGGACCCCTTTCATGAGCAATCCTCTTAAAATGGGCAGAGTACCTGCCAGGCCTCCCGGTACTGAGCTCCGCCCCGCAGGGCTGCCAGGATCACACGTCCAGGTCAGCCCCCCGCAGGCCCCGGAGCCGAGGCCCCACACCGGCGACTTTCGGGACAGCGCTGAACCCAGGCAGTGAAGGATGGGGTCCTACCAGCCCCGCCACTCCCATCCCCTGGGAAATGTGCCCACCTCCACGAACTCACCAGGTGCCGGACCCCGTTCCAGGTGTGGTAGGCGAGAGGGAAGGTGAGAGCAAACTTGGCCGTGTGGATCAGCGCGGGCCCCAGGCCCAGCGACTTCACCAGTTCCAGGTGGGACTCGAAGCTCCCAGGCAGCACCAGGGCCGACAAGCCAAAGAGAGAGACCCCTGAGGAGACAAGCACACAGGCCTGTCACAGCCGCCCGCCAGCCACAGCCAGCGAGCCGCACGGGCTGGCTCTGCGCTCGGCCAGCTCGTTTCCAGCTGCACTCTTCCAACGCACCCACACTCCCTTTCCTAACCCTCCTTTGCACTGCTGTCTGTTCGTCTCGGCGATTCACCTGTCCCACGTCCACCGAGTTCTCAGCCACGTTCTCAAGGAATTTACCTGGGCTCCCCCAGGTTTCTCCTCCGTCTGTCACGATGAAAAATCGTGAGTACTTAACCCCTAGAGAACCTCAGCGAGGGAAGGGTGTTACTAGCCATCTCTCCCCATCTTTTAAAGGACTGTCTATGAAGTTCTTCTTCAATAAATTCTATCTTAAAGTCACACTAGTGTCATCACGCAACATGTGTTTTAGAATTCCTGCACTGGCCATCGAATCTCTACGTCTGAGTAAGCCTTCCCTCGGACTGGTCTAGGCCAGCTGTCCTATTGCTGGAGCAGACGAGAACGTCAACCTCGGTGACGCCCACAGTCAGCAGGGCCATGTCCCCGCTCGTTGGCATGGCCGTCAGTGTCCCGTCCCACCCCCTGCACTGGGCACCAGGCACCCCACACCCCACGCCCCCGCACAGGGTCCTTTCTCCACTGGAGCGCCCTCCTCCCCTGCTCCTCACGGACTTCCAACCACCCTTCCCGTGACTCGTTCAGCTGGCCTCGCCTCTGGGACCTCATCTCTACTGCAAAGCCGTCACAACGCATCGTGAGTATAGTTATTTATTTGTCTGACTCCCAGATGCCTCTACTCTGGAGGGGGAGAGGCTGTTACTATCAGCCCCAGCTTCCAATGCATAACAGATTAACCAGCAGGTCGGAGGAATAAGCAAAGATTCCGGGAGTGTTCGTTGAGTAAACAAAGACTCCTTAAGTGCCTACTGAGTGCTAGCCGATGTGAATGCTATGTAAGCTAGGCTAATTCACAAAAATCAAGCAAAAGAAATAACTACAAGTTACGTAACAGAAACTGTGGCAGAAGCACAAGTGTAACAAGACCTAAAACTAGCAGCTACTTTGGACGTGGTGGTCAGCAGAGCGCTCTGTGAGGGGACAGCTTTGATGAGGGACTGAGCACGCAAGACAAGGGGAGGAGCGCACACTTCGGACCCGGGAAGACAGCGTGCAGGGGCTCTGTGCCAGGGCCTAAGGAGCAGTGTGGCGGGGGCAAGGGCAGGGGGCACGGGGCTGGGGGAGGACGAGTGGGGCGGAGTCAGGCAAGGGCCAGGCCAGGCATTTTAGGCTGTGGGAAAGATCTGAATTTTAATCTAAGGAGAAAGGCAAAGAGTCATGTGTAACAGTAACAGGAAGATTCGAAGCATGACACGACTCAATTTATTCCAGAGGTTTCCTGCTGTTCTTGCTGTTCTGTGTACCCCAGGTCGCACAGACCACAGCTGCTGGACTGGGTCATCTGCGGCCAACAATGGCACGCTGGCCGCTGGCCGGTCCGGTTCCCGACCCCCCAAGAGACTGTTCCTATTACACCTTTTCATTGTGCTGCTCATCCTGTTTCCGTGAGTCGACATCCAGGGTCAAGTCCCTTGAAATTCCATCAGTCCCAGGATAGGCCTGAGTCACCCGCCCACCTTACAGGGAATGCCCGAGGCACAGAGAGTGCACTGGGCTGCCTGCATCGCCCGCCTGGCGGCACCCTGTCCCCACAGGAGCACGGACACCACTGGCCTGGAGAACCAGCCTGCACACCGTTTGGGAAGACCAGGACCTGTGCTGGAGAACACATGGCCACTCAAAAGAATAAAAACACCACCACCGCAAATAATTATTAAGTACAGTTGTGAAAAAAATGCATTCGGACTGCTCTAGGTAAATCCCTCCCACTGACCTTGCCAACAAGCTGACAACACTCAACTACAAGAGAAGGGTGTCCTCGGCCCACACAGAGGGTGCACTTCGAGTACCCAGCTTGGGTGACAGGGGAGGCTGTGCCACTGGACGCTGCAGGACGCCTACTACATTAGGCTACTAAACCAAGACAGAGTCAAAGCAGCTCTACCCGATACACAGAAACAAACACAGGGAGGCTGCCAAAACAAGGAGACAAAGGAACACGGCCCAAATGAAAGAACAGATCAAAACGACAAAAAGAGCTAAAACAAAATGGAGATAAGCAATGTATCAGACGCAGAGTTCAAAACACTGGTCATAAGGACGCTCAAGGAACTCAGTGAGGACCTCAGCAGCATAAAAAAGATCCAGAAACAAAAGAGACACCAACTGAAATAAAGAACAATTTACAGGGAAACAACAGTACAGTATATGAAGCCAAGAATCAAATCAATGATATAGAACATAAGGAAGAAAAAAACAACCAATCAAAACAAGAAAAAAAGAATCCCAAAAAATGAGGATAGTATAAGCAGCCTCTGGGACAACTTCAAGAGGTCCAACATTCGCATCATAGGGCTGCCAGAAGAAGAGAGAGCAAGAAGTTGGAAATCTATATGAAAAAATAATGAAAGAAAACTTGCCTAATTTGGTGAAGGAAATAGACATGCAAGTCCAGGAAGCACAGGGAGCCCCAAACAAGATGGATGCAAAGAGGCCCACCTAGAGACACATCATAATGAAAATGCCAATGGTTAAAGATAAAGAGAGAATCTTAAAAGCAGGTGGAGAAAAGCAGATAGTCACCTACAGGGGAGTTCCTATAAGACTGTCAGCTGATTTCTCAAAAAGAAAGCTTTGCAGGCTAGAAGAGATTGGCAAGAAATATTCAAAGTCATGAAAAGCAAGGACCTACATCCAAGATTACTCTATCCAGCAAAACCATCATTTAGAATGGTAAGGCAGGAAAAGAGCTTCCCAGACAAGAAAAATCTAAAGGAGTTAGTTCAGCATCATCAAACCATTACTACATGAAATGTTAAAGGGAGTTATTTAAAAAAAGGAAGATCAAAACTATGAATAAAATGGCAAAAAATACAAATCTATCAACAATTGAATCTAAAAAAACAAACTAGACAACAATAACAAAAACAGAATCATGGATACAGAGAGTATTTTGCTGGTTGCCAGATGGGAGGAGGGTGTGGGGGAATGGGTGAGGAAGCGAGTGAATTAAGAGGCACAAATGAATACTCACAGAATAGCCATGGGGATGTACAGTGCAGCGTAGGAAATGGAGAAGCCAAAGAACTTACATGCACGGCATGGATATGAACAATGGTGGGGGCACTGCCTGAGGGAGTTGGGGGTGCTGGGTGGAGAGGGGCAAAGGGGGAAAAATTGGGATGACTCTAATAGCATAATCAATAAAATACAATTTAAAAAAAAATAATATTAAAAAGTAAAAAATAATATCCTAAAACGTTCAGTTTTGGCCATAGTTAGCAAACACTTGTGCATCACGAGCCCCTGACCTGGACTACCATCAGTCAGGGCGACACCGCACCCTTGGTGACAGTGGGAACTGCAGCCTGAAAATGAGCTGCTCCCCCCGGCCCCCCACCATATTCCTCGAGTCCCGTCTGCTCACCAGCACCACCCACTGAGCAGCAGGTGTCAGTCTGCTCACAGTGGGACTCGAGTCAGCAGAAACAACCCAACTGCGACCTTACGGTCACAACAGCCTCGTTTTGCAGTGCGTCCCGCTGTTTCAGTGCAAGCAGGTTAGAAATCAGAAACTACCCGCAAATTCCCAGGCCACACCGTCACCCTACACCTGGGTCCCACCAGCCCTTGACCAGCCAAAGGAATGCGCCCTCAACCTCAGCGGGGAGCTCCCACCCTCAGGTAGTCACCAACCAAACTAATCCGACTACCAATAGGGGAGAATTAGCTTTCAACTCCTCCTGCCACTGCCCCACCGCAGCTCCCCAAGTACGGAATGCTGCACTGCAGCCTCCAGCCCTGCCTGCAAATGACCACTTCAGTGAAACAGCCCTCAGAAGCCCAGGAGGGGCCCTGAAGGACATGATGGAAACCAGTATGTGTGTGTCTCCAGCATGAGCCAGAGAAAATCTTCGAACACAGCTGACCCTCTTGTCTCGTGGAAAGACACACCAGACCCCAGACACCTACTTGCGCGTGCGCCTCCTACCTGGGACAACCCTCGCTACCTGAGGAGGACCAGCGCACAACCGCTCGGCGGCTGCACTTCACATCGCACAGGCAGACCTTCGGGCCTGCACCAGGGCGCCGTGCGACTGGAGAGTGAGTGAGGCTGCTGGCCCGATCGGTGCCGGGGGACAAGGAGCGGGGCAGAAACTGAGTTTCTGCGAGAAGAAGGCTGAAAACCGATCTCGGACTTCGTTAGGCCCTGTTCAGTCGGCCACCCATCTCCGCTACGACGTGTATGTCTCTGCTCTCTGTGCCCTCGACAAATACACCAGCAGGACACGCTAGGGATGATTTAACAACCCCTCAGAACCTGAACGTAACGGGAACTCGTAATTAACTGTTACAGGAATGAATGAACCACAGGCCTAAATGGACTCATTTTCTCTCGCTCAAGCTGCCGAGATGCCAAGGAGGTGGTGCCCAGAGCCAAAGAAACAGCGAAGTTCTTCACAGGAGTGTGCAGCACACGCGTGCGCACACACATACGTACCTGCACTCAAGGCTATCCCAGTGCCGCGGTGGCAGATGGACATGGCCATGGGAAGGGACCACCTGCAAAGAAACGGACAAAGGCAGCTGAAAGAAGGGAAGATGGCGCCACGCGCGGGTGCCCACCCTGGTAGAGAGAACGCAAACCACCGGGAACAGCCAGCATCCGAACACGAAGAGCCAGCAGCCTGCACGTTCCTGTGCGTGCACCTTCTGGTCTGGAGGTCAGAACGCTGACTGACGGAAGAAGGTTCACGCGCCCCTTGACCAGACTGCGCCGCTGGCGGAGCTGAAAGGAACAACCAGCGACAGCTCAAACTCCTCCCTCCCGAGCAGAAACCACACGGGTCGAAGACACCCATTCGCGTCGCCTGTGGTTAGAAAGCAGTCACCGGACTGCAAGGCCCTTCCGTCTCCCAGGCACAAAACTGAAGCAGAGGAAAACCCACGTGAGTGTTACTTGCCGCCGTTCCGCATGCTAGCGGTCGCCCTCGGGCCCTGTGGTTTGCCCGAGGGTTTTCAAGTCACAGCTGACGCACGAGGACCTCGTGTTCATCTGAGGCGCAGAACACTGTGACTGGACGTTCGCATCGCTTCTGAGGCGACCCCCTGGGGAGCCCCTCTGACAGCACACAGTCCCTGCACGATTCCTGACGATGCATACGCCTCTGACTCTTTCTATAACTAGCAGTTGGCATTTCGTCATCACTGCACCTTTTCCAACCAGCCCTGCAAAAGCCCTGCCATCTGGAAACCATCATTTTGTTCTCCGTACCTATGGAACAGTGTACCCCAAAATACTCACATTGAGTATTCCGTTTATTCCTTAATAAATTGCCTAGTCCAAACATTTTGCCCAGTTTTGCTGGATTTAGTATGCTTCTTAATCTACAGTAGCTCTAAAGTACTTTCTCATCAAACCACTTTTTCAGTTATATTCGGAATCACCAATCTACCCTGCATTTCTGCAGAAGGACAACCGCCCTGCTAGCGCCAGGACTGGTCCTCAGGCTCAGAGGGGGCTGGTCAGGAGCTGGGGAGGCCAGCAGCACACCGGGCCTGGAGGTCAGCTCAGAGAGAACCAGACCATGCATTCAACGCGCAAGAAGGTTAGAAAGATCTCAGAAAAAGTAACTACATAACGAAATGGTCACAGGAAGAGAGGAGTGATGTCCAAAGAAACCAAGAAAGCTGGCCAGGCACCACTCTGGACTCAGACTGAACAGGACAAACACAAAAGGCGGGAGAAGGGCCATATAACAAAGCACAACAGAGAACAATGGCATCCTTTCGTTAGAAAAATCAGGAGACTGAAACTCAGAAGGAGCTGAGGCTGCAAAAATGCCCAGGACAACAAAATGGGCCTTTACAGCTGTCCCCAGGGAACAAAGCCCCCTGACTGGGAGGGACAGAGCAGATCGCTCAACTACCCTGTCAGAGAGAGGGGTGGTCAGACAGCAAGAGACAGAGTACACACTGATTTCAGAGAACTAAAAAAAAGAGGTGGGGAAAGTAAGACATAGCGTAGCATCCCCAGTGCACCTGGAGCTCCAGGCCAGAGGGAGGAGACTAGCGGACCGCCCTGGTTGTCTCTTCTGGAGACGGGAGAAACCACGGTCTGGCTGGCCTGGTGCAGCACAGGTAAGAAGAGTTCATTTTCCAGACACACTACTTCTAGCACCGCCCCCCACGGAGGGGGCGTGTTCCAGGGCCTCCTCACTGCCCATCAGGCAAGCAGGACATCACAATGGTTTTGCCTCAAGAACAAAATGCAGCAGAAGCAACACTGCCTGAGCCCCGAATCACTGTCCATCAGTCCCCACGGCCCTCCCCCCATCTCCCTGCCCATCCACCCCTGGGTCCCTCCTCCTTCTCTGCAGAAGCCCACAGCAGCCTGTGAAGCACATCATGTGGACAAGAGAAGGAGGGCCATCTAACACCTGAGCCCACCCAAGACGTGTGAGGAAGTGGGTCTTCAGCTTCATCTGGCCTCTGTGGGTTCCAGCTGAGGCCTCAGACACCACGGGGTGAAGCTGTCCTGCTATTTCCTGTTCAAACTCACAAGTCCAGTGCAGACGGTCAGGACCGTTCTAACTAGCAGCCTGGGATCTTCCTGATAAACATGGATTTTTCAGGATACACTGGCGTCCTCCTGAACACAGATTACAGCTTACTCACCCTTGCGTTTCCAACACCCGACAGTGAATGGCGTGTTGCCGCCACACACCTGCTGCTCTGCGGTGTGCGCGTGTCACCTCCTCCTCGCACTGTGAGTGGGATGCTCATCAAAGCAAGCCAGAGCCCGGCCCAGTTAGCTCAGTGGGCTAGGCATCATCCCACAAAGCGAGGGGTCGCCGGGTCAATTCCCGGTCAGAGCACATGCTTGGGTTGAGAGTTCGTTTCCAGGCTGAGGGCATGTGAGAGGCAATCACCTGATGTTTCTTTCTTGCACTCATGTTTCCATCCCTCTCCTTCTCCCTCCCTCCCCTCTCTCTAAAAATAAACAAATAAAAATCTCTTTAAAAGAAGAGAAAGAAAGCTAGAGACAGGATATGAGAATTTCAGCAACAATCTAACAGCTGGGCTGCAAACAATCCCATCAAGAAAAAGTCAGCTGTTCTGCTGGGAGGACCCACAGATGGACCCACAGATGGGATGCCCAGCGTGTGCATGGGAAGTGCATGGAAAGTCGCTCCCCACCGCTCACTGCCGGGGGCACAAACCACAGCCACGGTGAGACCCCTCCCTACGCACCAGGATGGCCGGTACTACACTAACGGCAGCACCAAGTCTTGGTGAGGACATGGAGACACTGGAACCTGCATGCACTGCTGGTGGGAACACAAAGCTGCGCTGGTCCCTCAAAATACGAGCCCCAGAAGTACTGCACACTGTGGCACTCCCACTCTAAGACACACCCAAGAGAAACAGAAGCGGAGACGTGGGCTCCAGGGGCACGGCAGCATCATTCCCAACTGCCACAGGGTGGAAACAACCCGAATGTCCGTGGGTGGACGTGCTCCGCAAAATGTGGCCTATACGAACCACAGCTTTAGCAAGGAGGAGATTCTGCCACGGCAGCGACGTGGAGACGTCACGCTGAGCGCCACAAGCCGGACCCAAAGGACAGACAGGGCATGATCCTCCTTCGCAAGGGCCTAGAGCGATCAGACTCCTGAAACAGCAAGTGGACTGGGGACTGCTGGGGGCGGAGGGACCAGGCAGCACTGTCCCCTGGGAGCGCTGCAGCCCGGAAAGACAAGAGGACTCCGGAGACAAGTGGCGGTGACAGCAGTACACCGCCGTGACTGTGCCGATGGCACTGCACGCTTCAAAGCGGCCAACATGCTGGCTTTTCCGAGATGCCAACTCTGCCTCCACCGCAGAGCCGCTCTCCAGCAGCCTCGGGCACAGCAGGGCAGAGTTCCGGGGCAGCGGCCCCGCTGCGAGTCCTGAGGGTCAGGCGGTTTCCCCTCAGAACCGGCTCCGAGGGGCGTGGGTCAGCTGCAGACCTGGTCACCCTCATAGCAAGCACACCTGCGTGTCGCCCAGCATGAGTGTTATACCCTTTTTGCTTAACCAATCAATCAAATTAAAACTTAAAAAAAAGCCCTGGCTGGTGTAGCTCAGTGGATTGAGCGCAGGCCTGCGAACCGAAGGATCGCGGTTCGATTCCCAGTCAGGGCACATGCCTGGGTTGCCAGGCCAGTTCCCGTCAGGGGACATACAAGAGGCAACCGCACATTGATGTTTCTCTCCCTCTCTCCTTCCCTTCCCCTCTAAAGATAAATAAATAAAAGGAAAAAAAAATCTTTAAAAAATAAAAATAAAAAAAAATAAAACTTAAAAAAAAAAAAAAAAACTAGAAAGACAACCCGATTTAAAAAGGAGTATAGCCCTTGAATATACATACATACATTTATACGCAGATACATAAACGGTCAATAAGCACAGCAGAAGATGTTCAACATCATAAAGGGCAGTCAGGAAAAGGATGGGGCTGAGAGCCCTGGCTGGTGTGGCTCAGTGAACTGAGCATCAGCCTGTGAACGAAAGGGTCACTGGTTCGATTCCCAGTCAGGGCACATGCCTGGGCTGTGAGCCGGGTCCCCAGTAGGGGGGTGCAAGAGGCAACCACACATGGATGTTTCTCTTCCTCTTTTTCTCTCTCCCTTCCCTTTCTCTAAAACTAAATAAATAAAATCTTTTTTTAAAAAGGGCTTAGATCTATCCTGTGTAGTTCCCAGTAGCATTAGAGCCACTGGATAGAGGATATAAATTGAAGTAAGTTCCATAAAATAAGACTCTTTTTGATGATAAGAGAAATTTTCATCGGAAAAGGGTGATAGTGAGGTCCCTGTCACTGCAGGTGTGCGAGCACAGGTAGGCCATCACTTGTGCAAATACTGCAGGGAACACCCACTCATTGGGCACAATGGTGGCTTTTAAACATTTTTTTTTTTTTTTTTGAGCAGCACCCTTTCTTCAAATGCAAAACCCTAATACAGAAAACAGATCATGTACGTGTGTCAGGATGCTCGGGTCACCGGGGGTGGGGGCCTGCAGAGTGATCTGCATGCTGGCCCACCCCTCACAATTGCCCATCACACTCAGTGGGCCCCCAAGCCCAGGATCGCTCTGAAACCAACGAGGCTGATGATCTGATTAAATGTTAAGGGACCTTCCAAAACTTAGGCATTAAAAAGTTGTATTCAACACCCTTCTGAAGGACTCGTTTTCTCCTGGTAACTTAACCCCTGGACACACTTGGCTTTGGCAAATCGACTCGGTATATTAAGAGACAAAGAGTGCTTCACAAACTGCTGACTCGCCCGTTTGCTTCCATGCCTCCCCGACACCTCGAGAACTCGACGGGAACCTCGAGAACTCGTCAGGAACCTCCAGAAGTCAGGAACCGAAAGCAGTGGGCCCAGATGCCTCCAACCTCCCTCCCGACCTGTCACCCGGGAAGCAGCCCACGGTCGCTGCTGTTTCTGTTTTCCACACGTGTCTCTCACGTTTCAAACCAAGACAAAGCTCTTCTTACTACCGTTTGTAATATGACCTGTGAAAAAAGGCAGGCCCCGGCTTGAAGTACAGATTCAGAATAATCAGAGTTCTTCATCATTAGCCTCCTCCCTAAATCTTTTATCTTAAAAAGACTTTCGCTGTAAAGTAGCGAGGGCTGAGGTCCCTCGCCAACGTCCTTCTGTTTGGATGTGGGATATTCGTCCAACCCTGCAATCAGAATTATTTCTGGAATCCAGCTTGGAAGAAATCTGAAGGGCGCGGCATTTGCGGAGGCGGTTAAAACACGGCCGGCCCCCCTGGCGGGAACCCAAGCACGAGGGCGGCAGAGCTCGAGAGGCTGGGTTAGCTAGAAAGCAGCAGGTCTCGGGGTGGGCGCTGGCGTGCCAGCCGTCGATGCGCTGCCTGAGGACATGACGTGACAGGCGCACGCGGCTGTGTGCACACACGAGTCCCAGCTTGCTCCACGGACAAGGCCTGGACGCCATGACACCCTGGTGACCGCAGCACACCCAGCACCAGATCACAGTTCCCCAGGAGCCGCACAGGCAGAGGCCCAGACAATCTGAACATCAAACAGACGAGAGTAGCAGTATAGCCCTTTGGCCAAAACAGTAAGCCATCTATCCACGTCCACCTCTCTGATTCTGGCTCCTACAACCCTTACCATCTCCTGAGCGATGGGGCGCTAGGGGCATCTTCTGCTCTAATACTTGGTCTCTGACCCTGGTTCCTGACACAGTTCCTAAATCCACTGGGAATTCCTGGGCGGAAAGAGTGTCCTTTGTTCAAATGAGGTGACTCTGAAAGTGGGCTGTCACCAGAAAGACCAGAACATGATTATAAGCTTGAACTTTCAGCCCCACCTCCACCTTCTTCCAGGGAGGCAGGAGGGGCTAGAGGTTAGTGGGTCGTGTGATGAAGGATGAATGGAGATGATGAAGCCTCCGTAAAAATCCCAAAAGTATGGGGATCAGAGTTTTCAGGAGGCTGGGGCACCCCAACTCCATGGGGACAGAGCTCCCGTGACCAGGACCCTTCACACAGAGAGGTGCCTGCAAGGGCACCCAGCTGCTCACCGGTAACACCCTTTACACTAAACTAGACAACGTAAGTGTTTCCAGGTTCCGTGAGCCCAAATCACTGAACCCAAGGAGGGGGTCCTGGAAAGCCCGGCTGACAGCTGGCCAGTAAAGGACAGGTCACGGCCCAGGACCATCACGTGAAGCAAGGGGCAGGTGTGGGGCCCTGCACCCCTCACCTGTGGGCCTGCGCTGATGCCAGGGGCGAGCACCATAGCTGAATCATGGGCTGCCCAGCCGGTGTCCCGCGTTGGAAAACTGGTTGCTGTGGGAACAGCCCCTACACATTCCGCGGCAGAAGTGCCGAGGGGAGAAGAAACTGCCGTGTTTTTCCTTTAGTTGGTTTCACGAGAGTAGAGGGAAATGAGTGTGCTCCTCCTTTGAGGGATGCTTGTGTCTGGACCAGTAAGAAAGCAAGCTTCACCCTAGCAGTAAATAAATCAAAAG
Organism: Glossophaga mutica; assembly: GCA_039655065.1. Classification (NCBI taxonomy): domain Eukaryota; kingdom Metazoa; phylum Chordata; class Mammalia; order Chiroptera; family Phyllostomidae; genus Glossophaga; species Glossophaga mutica. The sequence goes on from CM077316.1 coordinate 53,867,650, forward strand.
GCACGACGGCACCAGAAACATCACAATTTGGAGCCCAGCGCAGTAGTAACGGGTTCTGGTGGGTAAAAGTGTGACGAAAAACAGAATGTTCGGTCTCAGAGTATGTCCCGCAAAATCAGCACTCGCTAAAACACACAAACCCAGCAGACACCCCTTACCCAGTGACAACAGCTCCCGCCACCGGTAACGGGACCGACAAACATCAGGCGCCAAGAGCACGGCACCCCAGAGAGCTCCTGCCCAAACACGCAAGTCACAGAAGCACATCAGGCGAACCAAACCGAGAGACACCCGGAAAGGGTCAAGGCCATAAGGGATCAGAAAGGAGTAAAACACTGCTCCACCCTAAAGGAGGTTCAACAGGCCACCGAAAGAGTTAACGCCACACGACCTCGGTGGGAGGCGGGGCCTAGGAAGGACACTACTAGGACCACCAGCACACGTGGCAAGGGGCTGAGGGACAGACACGACCCGGGCCAGCGGTCGTTTCCTGCATGGGATGACCGGACGACGCAGAGTCCTCAAACTCAGGGAGCACACGCTGAAGTACGAAGGGGCCGTGGCAGGCAGGGTGACAACCTCCCTAGAGATGCACACACACCGGTCCCTGGAACCCGTGAGCACTTACGGCTGCGGAGGACACGAAGGCCGCTACCAGGCCCACTTGAAGATACGGAGACCAGCTGGGTTACCTGGACGGGCCCCAGAGAACCACAGTGTCCCTGAATGTAGACGAGGACAGTCAGAAACGTGACAACGGAAGCCAGTCGAGTGATGACCAGAGATGAACTTGACCCATCACTGACGGTTCTGAACGTGCAGAAAAGGGGCCACAAGCCAAGGAATCCAGAGGAGCCTCCAGCAGCCGGGAAGGCCAGGAGCCCATGTGCCCCGGAGCCTCCAGAGGGACCGGCCTTGTCCGCACCCCGACTTTAGCCCAGGAGGCTCTGTGGGACTCCGCCCTCAGAACCGCTGGGCAACAAACGTGCTGCCTCAGGCCACGAAGTCTGTGCTGGCTCGCCGGCGACGGGACAGAAACGTGACACAGGAGCAACGGCCGTTGCCTCCGCGCCTGCGCGCCTTAAGGCGGGCACCACCCTGTGAATCCGCACGATGATGCCCGGGAGCGCGCGCTCTTTCTGCAACACTGAGGCACATCTGAAATTGTTTCCAAATGATGTTTTTAAATTGACAGCATTTTGACATACCAGGGTTTCCCAATGGTAGCTTTGCAAGGCACATTGCCCTTCTAAGGCCAGAAGACAGACTGCAGCCATCCTCTCACAACAGGCCCGAGGAAAACCGCCGGGGGCTCTGGGCCAGTCCAGGCTTCCGCCCACCCCTCCCGGGTTTCCTGGCCCCAGAGCCCTTACCCGTAGATAGTGATGTGAGGAGACAGAGGACGGTTTGACCCAAGGTTCTTATTCCAGAATCTCTCCATCTCTTCTTTGGCTGAGGTTCCCAAAGGAATAGCACTAAAACGAAACCGGAAGGTTTTTAAATGATTCAAAGTCAAGTCGGTTTAAGTTTTTTATATACCAAAACGTTAAAGTAAAAAAAGGTAAGCGGGGCTGGATGAGCCACTGTGTAAGGAAAACACGCTCGTCCACTCCCCCAACCTTTATGCACGTTCCACTCAGTCGTTAACCTCGACCACCCAACGAGGTCGAATCAGGCTCCTTCCCTGCCCGCAACGGGCAGCTCCACCAACAGACGCCCCTCCTGGCTGCGCATCGAGGCGAACCTGCCACTTCAAAAGCACGTGCACAAGTGCACGGCCCGTTCCCCAGCCACCTCACGCAGTCCCGCCTGCTCTCATCTGGCTCCTCGAGTCTCCCTTTCAGGATCACGAAATCAGGAAGGGCCTCAGCTCAGCACCTCTGGAGAGCTTCCTGGTTTCCCTTGCCACCGGGCTGGGCCGAAGCCAACGACTAGACAGCTGTGTCCAACAACTTAATTCACTGTGTGCCTACACCAGACAGGGTTCCACCCCCCTGAGAGAAACGAAGTGAAGCATCGTGATTCCTGCGATGCAACTGCGAAGAATTCAGAGAAAATAATGACCGTAATTGAACATGGAATAAACTCCACTAAGTTATCAATATTAGGCCAATTTAGATCTACAAAAATACCGATTTCATATGACACAACCTAAAACACATACTGATAAGTAAACACAGCAAAATTTTAACAACTGATGCATCTAGGTAAACAGTATAAAGAACTTCACTGTATTATTCTTCCAACTTCTCCGAATGTATATTTCCAAATTAAGTTAAAAAAAAAAAAAAAAAAAACGCAGGGGAAACTGTTGCAACCAACAGAGTACAAATGAGTATAGCAGAAAAATGCATTTAAGGGCTAATTCCTGCCCAGAACTAAAGGTTATGAGAAAAGAAAGTATTAAAGGAAGAAACACTAAGCAGAAAGGAAAGAAGAAAATTAGGTATCAAAGGAGGAATCAAGAACTGGATTACATCACTGAAATCGGATATAGCAGACAAGCCGAAAGTGAGAAAAATCAACAAAAGACCAAAGAAACATTCCTGTCTTTCCTTCTACTGCACGATGGGCAAAAGCGACCACTACCCCTGTATTTTCAGCCACCCCGCCTGCAGCTTCTTTCTTTCATATGTAGCCCCAAAATCTAAGCCAACAATCTACCGCTTCCCCAAAATTTAATTTAAAATTAAATTTTTTAATTAAAAAAATTAAGCAATGAGCCCTGGCTGGTGTAGCTCAGTGGATTGAGCACGGGCCTGCGAACCAGAGAATCGCGGTTCGATTCCCAGTCAGGGCACATGCCTGGGTTGCCAGGCCAGTTCCCGGCAGGGGACACATGAGAGGCAACCGCACATTGATGTTTCTCTCCCTCTCCCTCTCTCCTACCCTTCCCCTCTAAAGATAAATAAATAAATTCTTTAAAAAAAAAAAAAATTAAGCAATGATAATACCCACAGACCCAGCAACTTACTTTCGGATGCAGAGCCGAGGCCCGAGGTGGGCTTGGAGGCAGGGGCGGCCAGCGTGCCTGCAGGACAGAGAGCCAGAGTCAGCGTGCGCTCCAGGTCGGCCTGGGGAGACCGCGCTTGGCCTCCGTCCTGCAACCGACTCAGGGGTGGGGCAGGACACCATGCATAAGGGGGGAAAGTGACAGCATCAGCGTCCCTGAGATTACTCTCTAGTAGAAAAGTCACAACTTTAAATAACTTGAGAACAATCGCAAATCTTACCCAGAAATGCACCACAGAGTTTCGGCTGAACACAGACTATGCAAGGTAAACCATGACCAGTCGGTCACACCTAACAGGGAGATACGGAAAGGGACTTTGAAGTTGGGTCGTGAAGGAGGTGACGGTTCAGAGACACGAGTTGAAGGAAAGGACAGGGTGAGCTGCTGGCAACCCCCAGCACCCAGCTTAGCTACAGGGGCCACCTCCTGCAGGGGGATTAAAAGGTGGGGGAACAGGGGTCCGTGGACCGAGGGCCCCAAACACTGAGCTCTCGCTTTAGGAACCACATCAAGTTTCAGGCAACCTGGGTGAACTCCAAGTCCAAATCTCTTGTGTAACAACACAAAGACACCGGAACACAGAGATGTCTTTGCTGCTCACAGGAAAAGGTCCCTGAGGAGGACGCACGAGTTTTCCACTAGGAAGCTGCTCCTTCTCAAGTCTGACACTAAGGTGTGCCGGCACCCTATCGGAGGGCCGAACCGACCCAGAGCTTACAGAGTGAGACGGCACCACCTCCACACCCTGTCTCACATTACTGGGTCAAATCTCTGCGAAAGTACTGCAGAAGTGACCGGAGGGCAGCTCTGGGACTGGAATGTAAAATACGCCGACTCCACAAAAGTTCCCGTGTCGCTACTCTGTCCCACCCTCATCCCCCCGCAGGGATGCGGATCTCATTAGGACCCTGGCAGTGGCTGGCGGCCCATCCCTCGTCCCCGAGCCCCCACACGGAGAGTAGATGCATCAGCATTTCAGGAGCCTCGCAATCCACACCAGGACACTAGGAGGGCCCACAACTTGAAGGACAATTAATCCAACCAGCATTTCCTTCAGCCCTTCCCTCCTTCCAGCTTCAGAGGCACGAGGTGAATATGGACATTGTGTGTCCAAGGCTCCCAGAAGACAGCAGTGGGAGCCAACCTCCCCACATCAATGGCAGGGATTGTGGCTCGGACGCTGGGGCCTCGCATTCCTGCGCCCAGCGAGCCCCAGCCCGAGGCTCCCAGGGAGGGCTTGCACACGTGGGCTGGAATCTACAGTCTCTCTCCGTCCAGGGCTATTGTTTCTCAAACACCAACGTCGACTGTGCACAGGCCCTAACAGAAACTAGCTACACAAACTCCACCACCTGGTCTGGAATGTGACAGGAGTTACCTGTCCTTGCCTTTTATGGGAAACCAGGAACTCTGAAAAGATCTCTTTCCCCCCCAGGAATAGCGCTTTAAACGTTAGAGCGGGAAGGTAATAGCACCTTCTTTGTGTTACTTTACGTGAACCAGCCCAGAACTTCTGATCTCCAGTCAGCGCCGCTCCCTCCTGAGCGCACTGCACACACATCTCCCCACCGCGCCCCCTTTTTGGAGCTCTCCTCCGGACTGGGCAACCCCAGCGACACAGGAACAGCACCGGACAAAGCACAAGGCCGGATTCGACTTCCAGGTCTGCCTTCGTTGTGTGCCTCCAGCGAGTCACTGAGCTTCAATTCCTCACCCACAGAATACAGCTGACACACCTGCCCTGCTTTTGCTCAGAAGGTTCCATGAGAAATACACAGGGAAGCGTTCTCTAAACGGCAATGTACCGCATGCATGGAAGACCGTAATACTCCATCCGTCTCCCCACGGTCTTTGGGACTCGCATCACACCCACTAAAACCGTCAGTGGTGATGAAAAGATTCATCTGCTGAAAAGGAATCTGACATCTGAAGAAAACCAAACGTTATTCAATTTGATCTACGTGATCGAATGAAATAAACCCATTTTTGGTCCAAAACGAGATGTGACTGTACTATGATGAGTTTCTCTTACACGACCTCTATGTTGAATCCGATGGTAAGCCAAAAAGTTCCATAAATGTCTGTGACAACAGTGACACTAAACAGATGTGTGGCCCTAAAGAACAATGAAGAGTAATCATTTATGTACAAAAGCTCTGATTAATGGTTATTAGCCCACAGCCAACTCCCAAGCTACAAGGTAAGCCATCCTTGATTTTGTCCTTCCTCTCACTGCCCCACCCAACCCCACACGTACGCCAGGCATCGCCCAAGCCTACAGTATGATCTGGAAACTTCGGTGTGCTGCTTTAGTCAGTGTGCTCTTCATCTCTCACTAGGAGCAGCGTCGCAGAGCTCCTGAGCCATCTCCCCAGCACTGACCTCTTCCCTATCGTCCATGCCAGCAGAGCTCACTCGCTGAGCGTCTTTCTCCATTTCCCACTGACTACAGGTTCATGTTCCTACTGCAGACAAACGAGGCCCTTCACAACAGCCCAGTCCAACCTATTCTGGACCAATTCTCCAACAAATTCCCGACGGCCGCTGCATCTCTCCCACACTGGAGGCAACACCACATCCACCAATGCAAGCCCTCTAAGAAGTCCGCAGGCCTCTGCCAGAGCTGCTGGGACTGGGGCCTCCCTCACAGCCGACAGGCTCACCCTTCAACACCAACGCCCCCCGCGTGGTGACGTCTCCACAGCACTCTTTGCATCTCTGTAGCAACATCCATCCTCTTGCTTAATAATTCATCTATTTATTTACCTCTTCTGCTAGACTTTGAGCTCCTCAAGGACAGGACAGGAATACTCTGCACCTCTAGCACCTGTAATAATGTCTGACACATAGAAGAGGCTCAAGAAAATGGTCTGTGAGTGAGCACGCTCATGTTAAAAAGCAGCCTTACAAATGCAGGGTCAAAGCATATTTTTGCAGATGTTTCACATGCAGGATGTAACACAATGCGCAACGCCCAGAAGGTTCATGGCTCTGGTGACTTCATGTCTAAGCAGCATGAACACTGTGCGGCCGAAGCCCACTGTCCTCCAGCTCTGTCGCTGCCTTGGCTTCGGCAAGTCATTCCTTGACCAAGTGCCAACAGACTGCGCTGTTCTGCTGGGGATCCGTGACCAGCTAATCTGTGAACTGTTTAGGGAACATACAAAACACAGAGCACTATTCAAAAGCCACGACATACAGCACTCTGATAACTAATAATATTTAACCACGTATTAAAAATGCCTAACCAATATTTCTCTTAAGAGGGCCCAAGTTATTACTACATTCACTCACAAATGAGGAATCCACAGTCGTGGAATCAATGACCTTGACTTCTTCAAAATAATCAGAAGCCAGCTCCCAACTTCTCAGAAGGTATTCTCCTTTGAAGCTACACCAGCACACTACAAACAGTTCCAAATCCCTGTAGCGAACTAAGTTAGAACTGGAAATTCATCAGGATATATATGTATTTTTTTAATTTTAAAAAGCCCTCCTATAAAGTCCCTCGTGAGAAAGGAACAGGGCCTCGGATCACTGCTGGTGAAAATGTCTGCTTCCTGACACTGGATGCTGGTGGTAACAGGCTGCAGAACCGACGGGACACTGTCTCGGCACAGTTCACCAGCAGAATGACCCTCGGCTTCTAAACCTGGTCCTGAAAGGAACTGTTTACAACCAATATGATCACTTCAAGCTACATGTTGATCCCACCAAAAGCCCTTGACCATTATCAAATTATGAGATGTCAAAGAATCCAAAAGCAATCAATCATGGTCAAACGAACTACAAGAAGGGAGGCAGTTCTGGCAAGACCGGGAAAGGCATCTGTCAGGAAAAAAAGGACGCATTTGGAAATGAGAGGCAGGAAGAAATGCAAGATAACCCATTCCTGATCTCAGCTCCCAAAGGAATCATTTTGTCAACAAACTAAATAAACTCCCTCTATTTTTACACTGGGCGACTTAAGTGGAAAGAGAAAGGAGATATTTGGGTAAACCGGGAATTAAATCTCAACAGCATCAAAGCTAACTTTCCATAACAAACAGTTTCCAGAAATAGGGCTGGCACAAACCTCTTCTGGGATTTGTACCAGGGGAGTGTGAAAAGTCACTTAAAGCGCTATGGTCGAAAGGCTCCGAGTAGAGAAGGCCTGGACCGTGGGCAGTTTGGAGCAGAAGAAAACCTAGGGTGTTTCTCTGGACAGAAGTTAGCATTGTAGAGAAAAACTGGGGCTTCCACTCCCCGCCCCCCCCATCAGAAAAGAGATTAAAAACGGATCCTCTGGGGCGGCGGGTAAGAGGCCCACTCCCCGCCCCCCCCCATCAGAAAAGAGATTAAAAATGAATCCTCTGGGGCGGCCGGTAAGAGGCCCACTCCCCGCCCCCCCCCATCAGAAAAGAGATTAAAAACGGATCCTCTGGGGCGGCCGGTAAGAGGCCCACTCCCCGCCAGCAGCTGGGTCTGCAGGCATGTGAAACAAGGACGAAGTACATCGAGCTCTGCCCCCACCAGTTCCAATTCCTAAGAAAGATGTCGTCGGAATGGTGGGACCCACCGTCCGCTGACCTCTTGGAGCTACAGGCATATCTCCTTCTACTGCGCCTCACAGGTGCTATCCTCTTGTTTGTTTTTAAGAAATTAAAGCCGAGACCTCCCTCCCTACCGTCCCCAGCAAAAAGGTTATTGCTGGTTTACTGTGACCCCCAAGTCTCGCGCTACTGCGAGGTCTGATCAGAACAGGCCGGGTCTCCGACGTATGCCCGCATTTATTTCCTCCCCGTGCAGCGCACAGGGACCCGAGGACGAACTCAGCTGTGGGGCAGCAGAGCGGGAGGGAGCCCGCACCCTCCGCGCCCAGGAAGGAGGCCGAGCCGGTCGGCGCCCCGACGCCCCGCGGAGCGGCGAGGGCCGGAAGGGGTCTCTGGGACCCCGCACGGGCTCCACGCGCACGGGCCCTTCCCCTGCCCGGGCACAAGGTGAATGGCCGTCAGCAAGACGCCAGCGGCCCGGGCGGGTCTCCCGGGGGCCGCCGGCACCGACTCGCAGCCGCGTACGAAAGTCACCTCAACAACAGCGCAGCCATCTTGGGTTCCTGTATGGACGGAAGTGACGCGCGGCCCTGCCCCCCTGGCGGCGGGGCGGGGTCTCTGTCACGTGACCGCGCGGGCCTCTATAAAAGGTCCGGACGCTTTCTTTTGCCCCGCAGTTACAGAGTTTATGTTCCTGTGTTGAGGGTCTGGGGGCATCCGCCCTGCCTCCTGGACTGACTCCCAGAATTTGCCAGTTTCGGCAGAAACGCCGCTGGCTCAAACTCTTCCCGTGTACGCTTCTCGTTTTGATTCTCGTTTTGATTCGCACCAGGGAGGCCTGACCCTGACTCTTCCCCAGCCGCTGTGGGTCTGATCCCCGCCCCATCCGTGGGGTCCGAGTGCTGGTGGCCGCCCGAGACGTTCCCTCCCGTCCTCACGTGCAACCTCTCCTATGCGGAGACGCGCGAGTCCAGACCCAGATCCGGAGTGAGGATGGGCCGTGGGGAGGCGCTCGCAGCCCCGGTTCCCAGGCTCTGAGCTCCTCCAAAGCCCCGCATCCCCGCGCCTGAGCCAGACGCCCACTCACCCAACACGAGGCTTCCTTGTCTCTTGTTTCAGGCCTGTGAGTGACACCCACAGCCAGAAGAACCTGGGTGCGGGTGGGCTGACCTCGCTTAGATCTTATATGTACGTGAACAGTTTTGAGAAACCCAAGCACAGTAACCACTTGCAGAGTACTTAGGATTTCGGGGAGAGAGTGAGCAGGCGAGGAAGGAACAGGACAGTGAAGAGGAGGCGTGAAGGAGGGCACCGGACAACTCCTCATTGATGTAAAACTTGCTCATGACGTTAATAGTCAAACCTTGTTATATTTAGCACTACTACACCTCCCTTTCAGGATTGCAATAGCATAGATGCAGTTATTTCTGCATCAAATGCAAATGCTATTTGGCATTTCCGTAATGCAAATATAATACCAGTCACGACCCCCGCCCCAAGTCTGGGTTGTGGGGAGACGCCAGGAAGGTACCAGGAGCTGTAGCCTTGCAGGTGAGCCTGCAGGGGTCTCATTGCAGGAATAGCAGCAACCTTCAGATTAACCTCCAGAGCCCATACCATAATGGATGGAAATGAATCACACTGAAACTCAAACCAAATATTAAGTCAATCCTCTGAATACCCAGGCTCATCTTAAAAATAAGCAGGAAAGAGAAGCAGGATATATCCAAGGCTTGGGGTGAAAGGCAGAGGAAGAGAGAAGGGAAAACATCCCCGGTTGGAGTATGAGAGGTTCTATCAAAGCACAATCATTTCAGGTGATCCCAAGGAGGGAAGGGAAGGAGGCCACAATCAGGAGGGCTCTGGTCTGAATGATTTTTTCCGGCCAGATTTGTCTTCAAACTCAGCTCTGAGCATACAGACACTCCCATTAGCCTCAAACACTACCCCAAGATCTTTCAGGAAATTCTTAGAATACAAGTTAAATCCACCTCTGTAGTCTGTATTTTAAGGCCCACCAACACCAGCTTCAATTTCCTGTACACACTCATTTCCTTTGATGCCCCTGCAGTGAAGTTCCCTGGAATCAAGTCAAGCGGGTGGCCCCAGATCTGCCTGAATAAGCCCAGTACTTGACAGACCTACTCAGCACACATGCGCCTTCTCACCTCTCTGTGTCTGCCTTTGCTGTTCTACCTGCCTAGATACCCTCACCACCCGGGTACATCGCTCCTTTTCAAAATGGCACACAGCCTTTCAGGTTGGTCCACAGCTAACATTGCCTTCAAGACATGACCCCACCCTTCTCTGAGCTTCATTAATTAAGTAAAATACATTTTTTAAAAACCTCTGTTACAAAACCCTCTCCCTGCTGTGGCAGCTGTGTGGGCCTCCAGGGTGCGCCCCACACTTTGTTCATCATTCTGCAGCAAGCCCATGATTTATTGAAGTTGATGGGGTTGTCCTCTGACCCTCCTCCTCCTGCCCCCCTCAAACTAGATTTCAAATTCCTTGAAGGAGGGACTTCATTTTTATTCTTCTCTCTGTTACTCTGTTACCTGCATGGCACATTGGCTGGCACTCAGTGCAGTTCTGTTGACGTGCTGCCGCAGGAAATGGGCTTGAACCGCAGCCTGGGGCATTGAGGGGCTTCCTGACAAACGGGAAAGTTGGGGGGTTCTCCCCTGGGTGTTTTCCAGTGGACAAAACTTCCATCTGGGCGGAATCGCCCAGTTGTGGGAAGATGGGGAAACAGGAGGCTCCCAAAGGACCTGGTCACTTCAAGAAGCCTGTAGGGCAGCCTGTGGTGGTCACGGTAACGGTGGGCATCCTGCTTCCCACCTTCTCTCCGGGAAGCTGCCTGCAGCTCCCTGGGCTCTGAGGGCGTCGGCTCAGGCAAGGAGTCCAGGGAGGAACCTCCTTTGCGCGTGGCCTTAGGGTTGAGGTTCCCCTGCCCTCCCATTCCTCACAGAAGTGTCTGTGTCCCTGTTTCTGTCCCTCTCCCTCACCCCCCAACATTCCAGCCTGGGGCAGGGGGAGGCCAGCAGACACAAAGCCCTCTGTGTGTGGGGTGGCATGTGTCCCCCCACCCTCCACCCAGAGGACACAATGCCCCTTCTGCTCCCTGCACTCTGCCCCCCTCCCTACCACCTCTCAACTGCACATGCCAGGCTCCAATTGGTTACTGGCTCAGGACAGCCCCCTCATACTGGGGCCCCGGGGGATTTTAAGCAGGTTCCAGAAACCCCCGCTCAGTTCCTGGTCCCCCACTCTCCCAGCCCCGCAGACCCTGCCCCAGCCATGGCTCCTGGGGCTCCCTCGTCCAGCCCCAGTCCTGTCCTGGCTGTGCTGCTCTTCTCTTTGGGTAAGTGGAACCACCTTGGCCTGGGGGCCTGCGACTCGGGCTCTCCGAGCAACTGCCTACTGTCGGCCCTGCACTGCTCACCGCGACCAAAGAAAGAGCGAGGAGGAGCAGGAAGATGTTCTAGTCAGAGAAAAAAGAGATAGTCTGGAGGGAGGCGTGAAGGTATCCCTTCTGCGAAGGGAAAAGGGAAAAGAGAACGGAGGCAGCTTCCCTGAGGTGGCCCAGACAGACGGACCCAGGCTGGAAACCAGTGACATGCCCTGAGGCACGCTGAGGGCCTGGGGGAACAAGGTGAGGGCGAGGGAAGGACCGGGATTGGATGCCTGGCTTCGGGCCCCTACTCCCTCCTGCCCCGGAAGGAGGGGCCAGCCCTTAGTTTCCCTGGAAGGAAACCCCAGGGACTGTCATCTCAGGAAAAGTCCCGGGTTGTGATCCCAGCATCTTGGGTCCTTTGTCTCCTGGTGCCTCAATCTCTCTTCGGGGACTGAGTGTCTATTACGTGGGCGAAAATGTAGGAGGAAGAGTCTACGAGATTTTAGGGTTTTGTTCATCAAAAGCTGTCTTCCTTCATGAGCTGATCGACCCCTTCCTTGCCCCGTGGTAGATGTTGGGTGAGCAAGAGAAAGCAGGTCGAACGAAGCAGGTTGTTTGAATGGATCTGGAGCAGTAGGCAATGTGTGCAGGTGGTGGGGGGGGGGGGGCACTGCTCAGCCCGTCCAAGGATGTTCGTGAGCTTCTTGAGTCCTCAACCCAAACCTAGACTCTTCAGGCCTGTGCTGAACTCTCCTGAGAAATGCTGGAGAAGGGCATGGGGAGGGACTGGGGAGAGGGGATCTTGAAGCACAGGGCAAGACAGCTCTGTCCCACTCATTGAGTCAAGCTGAAGGGCAGAGGCCAAACTTAGGACAGGAAAAATAGGAGGTAGACCCAATGAATAACTTCCCTTGTTACATTTGGGATTCCCAAGAAGGCTGTAAGGCAGAGGACCCAGACAGCGAGTCGACAATGTTGCATGCTGAGGTGGGAGATTCGGGACTATGAGGGGGTGGCATGAGCCCCCTACACTGCTCAGACAATGGGTCTCCCTGTTTGGATGCTTGCTCCCCCTCCCATAGAACAAAAGGGTCTACAGTTGCCCCTGCCCAGGGCCAGCCCACACACATAATCTTTCTGGAATGGCCTTCCTTGTGTGGGTGAGTCTTGGGCGTGGCACTGACCCAGAATGGCCAAAAGGTGGGTGAGGGGGGTCGAACCCCAGAGGGCTCACATGCAGTTATCCGAGCTCTGGGCTTGGGGTTCTGCTCTGCACCCAGCTGCCTCCCACCGAGAACAAGTTGTGTTGCAGCTGGAGACTCCGCAGTGAGAACAGTCGGGCCAGGGAAGAGGACTTACATTTTCTAGTTACCTTCATTTATTTTCCATAGGAGAGTTGAGTTTGCTGTACTGTGAAATATTAAGTAGCTGTTAAAAATGAGATTGCCTCACCCTGGCTGGTGTGGTTCAGTGGACTGAGCACCAGCCTTCAAACTGAAAGGTTTCTGGTTTGATTCCCTGTCAGGGCACATGCCTGGGTTGCAGGCCAGGTCCTCAGCTGGGGACTCACAAAAAGGTAGCCGATCCAATGTGTCTCCTGCACATTGCTATTCCTCTCTTTCTCTTTCTCCTTCCCTTCCCCTCTGTCTAAAAGCAATTAAATAAAATCTTTTTTTTTTTTTAAAAAAAAAAAGCCTGTCTCTATGAATCAACATGGAAACCCCTTCCAGGTACATATATTTTATATATATATAAAAGCATAAGTACCTGCATACCTTGAGCTTATGAAGTTTATATTCAGTTTGACTCATAGAAAGAAACACATGAAACTGATGATGGCAGTGGTTATGTCTGGGACAACAGCAGAGGAATTGGTGGAGTGATGTCAAGAGAAACTTCAGCTTTATCGCTATCACTTGAATAGTATAAAAGAAGAACGTGATATGTATTCCCTGTATGGTTTACAACAAATTTTAAAAATTGTAAGGCCTGCATCTGAGGGACAGTTTCAGAGTTAGATACTAAGCCAAAGGGACAGTGAGACATGCAGACAAACCGCCGCTCCTGGCTGTCCTCCAGGGGCCAGGTGCTGCCCACTTCGTTGCCTCTTCAACACACTGACCAGCTGGGGCCAACACAGCATTTCCCCCAGCCGTTGGGCGAGTCCAGAGCCCTGGGTTCAGGACAAATCATTGCTGCCTCCACCTCTGCCGTGGCCCCACTGTGGCGGCCGGGATCTCCCCTACCCTTGCCTGCTCGTGTGCCCTCTGGGCCCAGGTGGACAGCTGACTCCCCTCTGTGTCCGCAGTGCTGGCCCCGGCCCAGGCCATCGTGGTTTACACGGACAGGGAGGTCCATGGCGCTGTGGGCTCCCGAGTGACCCTGCACTGCTCCTTCTGGTCCAGCGAGTGGGTCTCCGACGACATCTCCTTCACCTGGCGCTACCAGCCCGAAGGGGGCCGCGATGCCATCTCGGTGAGTTCCCCGGGGTCCCCGGGAGTGGATCATGGACAGGTGCTTCCAAGAGGTGGGAAAAGAGAGCTTGGGCTAAGGAGGGGGAAATCCTTCATGATAATCCCAACCTCGCAAAGTAAGTGTCGATGTGTGTCACCCGCACTAGGGCCTCTCTGCACTGCCACCCCCCCCCCCCGCAACAGTACCCTCCCTGTCCTGTGACTAGAGCTACACGCATCCCCTCATTCCTCACAGATCTTCCACTACGCCAAGGGACAGCCCTACATCGATGAGGTGGGGACCTTCAAAGAGCGCATCCAGTGGGTAGGGGACCCTCGCTGGAAGGATGGCTCCATAGTCATACACAACCTGGACTACAGTGACAACGGCACGTTCACCTGTGACGTCAAAAACCCACCGGACATCGTGGGCAAGACCTCTCAGGTCACACTCTACGTCTTTGAAAAAGGTGTGAGCGGAGGCAGGGAGGAGTCTGGGGGAACTGGGAAGCGGGGGAACAGGCCGGTGCTGGTCCGGCTCCGGAACGGTGGGCGGAGGGCAGTGTCGGCCCCTACCCCCGTACCTCCCCGCGGCCAGGGAGGAGGTGCGCGGCGGGCCCAGGTCCCTGCTGGGCCCCTCACCGGCGCCCCTCCTCTCCCAGTGCCCACGCGCTACGGGGTGGTGCTGGGCGCCGTCATCGGGGCCGTCCTGGGCGGCGTGCTGCTGCTGCTGCTGCTCTTCTACCTGGTGCGGTACTGCTGGCTGCGCAGGCAGGCGGCCCTGCAGAGGAGGCTCAGGTAGGGGCGGGGCCGCCGCGGGGCGGGGCTCCGGGAAGGGGCGCGGCCGCGGCGGGGCCCCGCCCACAGCCTTCCGTGTCCCCGCAGCGCCATGGAGAAGGGGAAGCTGCACAAGCTCGGGAAGGACTCGTCCAAGCGCGGCCGGCAGGTTAGCGGGGCTCGGGGCCTGGACCGCTGGGGAGGAGAGCCCTGGGCGCCGCCGGGCACAGCGAGGGGGGGCCCGGGTGACTGACCTGCGCCCCTCCCCCAGACGCCCGTGCTGTATGCCATGCTGGACCACAGCAGGAGCACCAAGGCTGCCAGTGAGAAGAAGTCCAAGGGGCTGGGGGAGTCTCGCAAGGATAAGAAATAGCGGTTAGCGGGCCGGGCGGGGGCTCGGGGGCCAGGGGCGGAGCCCTCCAAAGGCGCTCAGGTGGTGGTCATCGAGATGGAGCTTCGGAAGGACGAGCAGAGCTCGGAGCTCCGGCCTGCTGTCAAGTCCCCCAGCAGAACCAGCCTCAAGAACGCCCTCAAGAACATGATGGGCCTGGACTCGGACAAGTGACCGGCCCAGGCCCTGCCAGAGCTGGGGACCTAGGCTCCTCCGACCCCGTCCAGGGGCTTTCCTCCTTAGCGCCCAGCCCTGCCCCGCCCTGCCCTCACCAACCTGTGAGATGTAAGTTTCGTTCCAAAATTCATTCCCCAGGCACGTCATTTCCTCCCCTACCTTCACCCCCTGGCTTTCTGGGAGCCCAGGGCCTGATCCTAGCCTGCACCGCCCCCAAGGACTGTGTGTTTGGTGCCTGTCCCTCCGGCACCGAGAAGAAAGGGACCTTGCCACCCCGCGCCTCGACTCCAGGCCACCTGCACCCCCACCCCCTGCACTGCCCAGCCTGCCCCTCGGCCTCTTCCCTCCCTGACCCTCCCGGCCGCAGGTCAGGCAGTCCAGCACCACACTCTGTCCTCCTAGCTAACACCCGGATCATCCAGAGCAGACTGTCCTTCAGGGTTTCTGTAGGTTGTTATTTTTATTTTTTCAATTCGTGTTTGTTTGTGCACCTGTGCCCTGCTCTGCCCCCACCATGACTGAGTACCAATGACGTCATGTGGATTTTGCAGTTCCCCACCCCCAGAAAAGCCTTCACAGAGAGCCAGCAGAGGGGCCCCTCACCCTCAAACCTCAGCTGCAGGATTGGTGCCCTGACCACCCAAGGGCCCTGTTCCGAGACTCCAGGTCGCAGGGAAGAGAGGGACAGGAGATCCTCACAGGTCAGGGGGTGAGGAAAGGGGGCCAGTGAGCCTCAAGAAATGGCTGTAAGCAACAGAACGGAAAGGAGGAACAACAAATGGGAAATAGGGAGAAAGGGAAGAGGCTGCACTCCCAGCCACAGGGGATTCTTAGGATTTTTCTACATTCTGTATATTTCTTCTCAAACCCCCAAATGCCCTAATATGTTTAATAAACACTGACATTTCCAGAAGCTGCGGCCTCACCTCCAGTTGCCTCATTCTCCTGGGAATTTCCCCTGCCTTCTCCCGTCCCTCCCCTCCCCCACTCCTCCTCCTCCTCTTCCTCAGCTGGTGTCAGTGAAGAACTTGGCTTTGGGCTACCTATGGGCTTACCTAGTGTAACGGACTGAACTCTGAAATAGGCTCACAAGACACGTTCCAACATCCAGCAAACACCTGCTGGGCTCATGCTATGTGCGAAGCTGTGTGTCAAGCTCTGCATTTATTCTTGGAGAGAAGACGGTGAAGATGTGGAGGCAGCAGCTCCCTGGGGTGCTTCCAGGGAGAACTGGGGCTCCAGCAGGAGTGAGGAAGCTGCCAGGGCCACTCACACAACTCTTGCAAGGGCGAGAGGGCGGAGAGAGAGGCAGAGGCAGGCGAAAGGGCAGCTCCGTAAAGGGACGTGCGGGTAGAGGTGAAGGCAAGAATACGAGATGGAAAAGACCCAGGTGGGAGAAGCTGATCCTGCACTGGGGCAGGACTGAGAGGCCGACACCCAGTCCCTGGCAGCAGGTTGTCAGGGAAGCAGGATCCTGGTCCCTTTGGCAGCCTCACTTTCTCCCAAGGTCACGTCCCACTTTGGGCTTTGGGAACGTATCCCAGAGCACCAGCCTGCACAGATGTCCAGACCACTCCGCCCTTGTCAGGACTGCAGCCCCGCTCTGGACACCACACAGTTGGAAAATCACGAAATAGTGATCAGTGACACCGATGTGACAACTGCATTTGCTTTCTTCCGTGCCGTTTCTAGCACCTGTCTCTTCTGCTGAGCACTTAGTGCGAGAGCGCGCACCTCCCCCCACACCCGGGACGTGCAGGTCCTGCTCCCAAAACAAAGCGCTGAGCCCTCCCCTGGTGCTCAGTGTTCAGGGTCCTGTCCCCAGCCCGAGGACCTGGAGGCATGAGGGACAACCGTGTGCCAGGGCTCCAGGAGGAGTTGTGGGCTGTAGAGGGGAGGCCCCGTTCGAGCACCCTGCGGCAGAAGGAAGTGAGCAGCAGGCAGAGAGGCCAGGCCGGCTCAGAACGACTGCTAGTTCTGCAGAAGGGGTCTGACCTCTTTCCAGTTAGAGCTCTTTCCCAGAGCTGCAGCCTGTTTGCTGCCCACCTTAAAGTATGCACGAGGAGGCGGGGGGCGGGGTGGGGGGAGGATACTTCTAGAGCAGGACATGGGAAAGGGGAGGAACCATTTCAGCAGCAGGGCCCCGATCATCCTCCGAGCACTGGAGCCTGCGGCAGAGGGCCTTACACCGGCCAGCTCCCCACAGCAGGAGGCAGGAACCCTACTTTACCTTCCAGGGAACGAGGAGACAGGGGCTGCTCCTGTTGTACCAGCGCATGCTGGGCCCACAGCACGTGTGGCAAAGAGATTATCCTTTTCTGTGCTCATGAGGCCAGGACCGAAAGCCACCATTGATACTGTGCTGCACTGAGAACAGATTCCAAATGCAACACTTCCTTCTTTGCTCTGCACAGGAGAAGGTGCTTCCAGGAACAGAGGGCCTTCCTGTGCTTCTGTGCTCGGTGCTCCTAATATCCTGCAGCCGTGGGCACCCAGGCACCGGTCAGCTTCGTGCTGTGGGACGGTGCTCTTCTGGGGTGGCACCCCTCATTTCCTAGTCACCGCTGTGACATGGCTCCAACTTCTGCATTCTTGAATCAGGGGAGGAAGGGAGAATAGGAGGGAGGACAGTGGGGAAGGCAGAGCATTCCTTGCTTGATCTTCCAGCATTTGGCTCTGGTTTCAACATATAGAGGCCATTTCTCAACAATGTAAAATCACTTGAAAGCCATCATTTTATTTAATTCATGGTTTAAAGTCTTCACGGTGACCCAGAGTCATCTTCTGCCACTACATTTGGTAAACAGGTGTGTGGGGGTGGGGGCGAGGGGACAAAGCAGCAGGCGCTGCGGTGGTGAGGCAGCAGATGAAGACCACGTGGGTGGGGGACCACGTGGGTGGGGTGGGCCCTCACCTTGCTCCCTCTCCTGGGCCAGCCCTGGCCAACGTTCACACTGCTCCCAAGAAAAAACAGACGAGATTAAATGACTCCACTTGAGGGTTTTAAAAATATTTTAATATGATTATGGAACATGCTAAAATCACACAGAGTGGCTAAGTCCACCTCGGTCCAGACTGCACAGTGGGGCAGGTGGGGGCTACGGGGTCACTTGGTCTGGGTGGGGGCCGGACGTGGGGGTTAGAGGAGGCAGGTCAGCGAGGCCCCAGGGATGGTCCACAGAGCACGCTTTCATCCCCTCACTCCTTTTGCTCCCCAAATCTTCCTGAGTCCCCATGTCCCTGCCTCTGCCCCTCGGGTCCCAGCCTTGAGGTGAAGGACCATCCCTGGCCTCTCCCAGTCCTACTGCCTTCCGTGGAACTCAGCACAAGCTAACGTGGGAGGTGCTGGACACAGGGCTGCGCTGGGACAGAGGGCTCTGGTCCCCCCTGTGGCGCAGCACGGAGCAGGTGGGGGGAGGTGGCGCAGAGGGTATGCGGAGAACAACATGACCTGAAGTGAGACTGTCGTGAAGACAGGAAGACCGGTGCGCAGGCCCCACCCTTGGGCACCCTACTTGGAAGCCTTTCTTCCCTCTCCCCCATTCAGGGGTCCCCCCCAACCCCGTCAGCCTCAAAGCCTCTTCCACTTGCACCTCACGGACAGCACAGGTACTGGCCAGGGAGGCTTGTCCCGAGCAGAAGCCAGTCCACCCTCAGACGAGGGGCTGCCAACTGGAGCCTTCACCCTCCCTCTATTCCTGGTGCCTCTCCTGCCGTGACGGCGTGAGCGGGCCACGGAAAATAACATACAAGGGTCGAACTCGCCTGCACGAGAGGCTAGCAGGACAGAGAGACACAGGGGCGTGGGAGTCGGAGCAGTGGGGTGGGGACAAAGGGAGCAGGGTGAGGGCAGGGCCGCTGCTTCAGGAGCTGGGGTCCTTTTTCCTCTTTTGGAACCTCCGGAACTTGCCCTGAATGGCCAGGGCGGCCTTCTCTGTCTCCGGGGCCGTCAGGTCGATGTCGATCTCCTCCTCCTCCTCGGCCTTCTTGGCAGGGCCGGCCTTTCCTGCCAGGCACCAGAGATGCACAAGTGAGGGAACCCAGATGGCCCAGCCCCCTGCTCCAGGCCCACCTGTCTGCTGGGCTCTGGGAGGTCTCCCTGTCTCTGCCGACTCCCTTGAGTCCAGAGGCCCTGGCTGTATAGCTCAGTTGGTTAGAGCACAGACCAAGGCTGCAGGTTTGATTCCCCGGTCAGGGCACATAAAGAATTAACCAGTGAATGCATAAATATGTGGAACAACAAATCTCTCTCTCTCTCTCTCTCTCTCCTTCCTTTTCTCTCTCTCAAACTCAATAAATAAAAAAACATTTTAAAAGGGAAGTTTGAATCCGGGAACCTAGGCTGAGAGTCAGGCACAGTTACTTGGGGGTTTTGTTACTCCTGGGCCAACAGGACAAATGTGTTCTCTCACGACTTGTTCCTGAGTCCTACAAGTCAGAGCCCAGGGCTCACGTGTGGTCGCTAGCTGTTCCTCCATTTCTGACGGAGACACTGGCTGGGACTGTCTGATGGGTTTTTTTCCTGTCGTCATGCCTGTCTCCCACCACTCCAGAGCCAGTTTCTGGAGTGCAAGAGGAAACGTTGCTAGACGGACGTCTCCGGAAAGGCTGTAGGGAAGCCTGCGGAAACAGTCCTGCCCTGGCGCTCTGCTGCACTCGTCCACGTTGCTATGACCCCCGACTCCAGGCACTCCAGACTATAACCCTACCCGTCTTCACGTCCCCGTGTCAGCCATGTGCTCTGCACACTGCTACCCCAACCCCACTCACCCTTTTCCTCTGGGCCGGGCGCCTGGTTGCTTGCTGGGGATGTTTTGGTGTTAAGCTGGAAAAGCAAAATCAGAATATTAGATATTCATGGAAGTATTAAGGTGCCACCACCGTAGACTCACCGTCATCACTTTCAAGCCCTTCCATTACCAGCTGCATTCTCTGGTCTTCTGAGAAAGCGGGTATTGAGACCAGAGAGAGGTAGAAAGGTCGTCAGGACCCACCGAGCCACTTTTCACTGGTGCCGGGGAAACTGTGGAGGGTGAACCAGATGAAAACCTTGTCCTCATGGAGTTTACACTCCAGTATAAGTGAATAAACAAAATGATCCTACGTTAGGGGGCAGTAAGTGCTACAGGGAAAAGCGAGGGAGGGAGGGAGAGGTAAGGGGTCAGGAACAGCCCCTCTGGAAGCTGACACTGGAGCCAGGGCTGAGGGAGGGGAAGGAGTAAGGGCTGTGGGTGTCCAGGCAAGAGCCCCCGGGGCCCTGGGGTGGGGGTGTGACTGGCCTGTGTGAGGAACAGCAGAGACCAACGCAGCTGGAGTGGAGAGGGGGAGGAGGGGAGGTGGGCGGAGGTGTGCACAGACAGCTGGGGTGGGCAGAGTACGTAGGGCCTTGGGAGTCTTTCTGAGGAGTCTGCCTCTCACTGCAAGTGAGACGGAGGATATCCATTTGCATAGAAGGGGCTCAAGAGAGGAAGTAAAACCCTGTTGGGAGGTCATTGCAGAAAACTAGGCAGGGCTGATGGTAGCTGGGTTGGCACGGCGGCAGTGGACTGGTGAGAAGCGGTTTGATCCTGGGTATATTTTCAAACGATGAGCCATGTGATTGATTGCTTGACTGGACAAGCGACATGCTGAGAGGAGTCAAGGGTGACATCCAAAGGATGACTTTATCTGGCCCGAGAAACTGAGAAACACGGAGTTCCCCTGTCCCGAGACGGAGGAGACAGCAGGAGGAGCTGAGAGGGTCAGGACCTTGCGTTGGACAAGTCCGCACTGCCCATCGACGACCGAAGGGCAGCTGCTTCCGCAGGCAGCTGGGCACCCGAGACAAGTGAGAGAGGAGAGTCTGGCCCGCAGGTGGAGATGAGGGGTTAGTCACACACGGACGGCACTTGAAGCCATGAGGCTGGGTGAGATCACCGAGGGGTGAGCTCCGATGGAGCCGACAGTGAGGAGAAAAGGGTCAGGTCCTGGGATACTTAGTGAGTAGAGGTTATAGAAATGAGGGCAACGCTCGATAAATAAAATTACAAAGAAGTCGGGGGAGAAAAGCTGAAAGGCGGTGGTAACTGCACCCCACGTGAAGAAACATCTCATGGAGAAGAGCGTGGCTGCGTCCCATCCGCAGGCGTGTGTGGCGGTCCCCAGGAGCACGGGGGTGCCGAACACTGGCCGTTGGGTTTTGCCGCGTGGGAGCCCCGCTGACGCCGACCAGAAGAGTGACGACGGTGGAGGAGGCGTCACGAAGGACAAGGGGGGGGGGCGCTGAAGCAGCACACAGAGAAAGGGCCCCAAGAAGCTGACAGAACCCAGTTGGCGTTGTGCGGATTTCGCTGTTTCTACCCTATGTTTGATCAATTCTTATCAAGCACTTGCCTGTGTTCAGCACAGGTCTAGGCACTAATAAGGTACAGAAAAAACACAAGATTCATTCACTCAACAAATATGCCAGCATCTAACACACACCAAGAATTGTTCTAGACATTGGGGATACAGCAGTGCACAAAACGAAGTCCCTGAACTCATTAAACAATGTGATAGTTAGTGACAAGTGCCCAGAACGGAAATAAATCGGAGTCCTCGAGGAGGGCCTCTCTGATGAGTGACATCAGAGTGGAGGGTTGAGTGACACGTAAGGGTAAGCCACGTGGATGTCTGGGAAAGAGACTTCTAGGCAGAGGAGGCATCAAGGGAAAGCCCCCCCCCCCCCAGGGTGGGTTTGGAGCCCACTACGTCCCAGGAAGAGCTGGAACACCAAGGCCGAGCTGAGCAGGGGAGGCAGGGAGCACAGGAGCACAGCTGCTGGGGAGCCCGAACCGGTGCGCCTTTGGACCCGGGCAAAGACTTTGGGTTCTTTTCTGGGTCGATGGCGTTGCAGTTGGAGCCAGAGGGAAACTTTGGCTGATATTTTCAAAGGATCACTTGGACTGCTGGGTGGTGAATAAACTACAGAGAGGCAAGAGGGAAACCGGGGACGGTTGTACCAGCCGTGCCGTGGGGTTTGGCCCATGCTGGTGGCGGTGGTGGAGGCCTTGGAGAAGGAGTTCCCAAAGCCCTGTGGATACCCTGCTCATCCGCCTCTGACCAGAACACACGTCCCGTGATGGGAGGGGCTGTTCCTGAGACTCCGGAGGTTGACAGTCATGACTCTTTCCCTCCCCATGACCTTCCTGTGACCCAAACATGATTTCCCCCATACGATCAATGCAACGGCCCAGCAGTTGACTAGGTGACACCTCCCACTCTGTACACCATCATCACAAGGGGTTGGTCCACACTGCAAAAGCGTGACATGGATGGGTGTTCAGTGACAAGGTGACGGTCACTCCAGACAAGAGGGCAGGACCACGAGGCCAGCTCTCTAGTGCCATGACTCCGACCGCAAGTCAGTCCTGCTTTCTCTGTTGCCGGCAAGCCCCCGACTCTCCCCTCGCTCAGAGCCCTTTCCCCGTCTGACTCTGAGCCTGGGCCCGTACCCTGCCAGGCCTTTCCTCTCGCTGCAGCCTGCCCTTGGGGAAACAGCACGAGCCCTGACGCTCCTCGCCTCCCCTCTCTGCAGCTCGGCTTTCCTCCCACCAGCTAACTCTTTCCCTCCGCCCTGCCGGCTGCCCCCTTCCTGAGTCTCTCCTGAGGTTACTGACCCCAGAATGGAGCCATGGTTCAGCCACTGTTGGGCCCCCAAGGATTCGCAACTCCATTTGGCTTACATTTATGAGAGGTCTCTGGGGAGGTCAAAAACAGTCCTTTAAAGATAAGAAAACCCCTGTTACCCATAATACCCTTTGAAATCTACCCTGTACCTTCTGCTGAAGAGTACGATGCTGGGGCTCCTACCTCCTGCCCCCCCGCCTCCACCCTGTCCAGCCCATTCTCAAAGTCGCCACTCTCCACTCTGGGTTTCTGGACTTGGTTGTTTGTGGTCCGCTGAGGCTGGCAGCGGGGGCAGTCAGGTCACAGGTTGTCAGCTCCCATCCTCTGTCTCGTGCCTAGCCCTCTCCCGGTCGCTGGTTTCTGCTCCAACCCTCCCGTGTGTTTTCCAGAAACTCAGCAATTCTAAATGGATCAAGTCCTCCGGCACACCCACCTGTAAGCCACCAGACAAATCATACTTCAGGGAAATCCACTCTCGGTGAACAGAAACCACGTGCCCTATAAGAGGGTCTTTTACAAAACTCACACCTCCAGGGGGTCATGCTAACCCCCAAGGGCACGCGAGCGTCTCTCAGCCTCTTGCTGTGTAGCCAGGTATGGATGACAAACCCTCAGGTGCTCAAAAAGCGGTACCTGCTTTTTTGATACTGAGCTCTTCTGACCAGAATCAACAGCCGAGAAACGGTTTGGCAAGTCCACTTCCCCTCATCTCATCAAGCACACGCCTCACTCCTACTCTGGGCCAACCACTTCTCTACCTTATAGCATTACCACAGTGAAGCCTTATAACAGCCCTAGAAGCTAGGCCCTGTTACTATTCTCATTTCACAGATGGGGACACTGAGGTCAAGGTGAACTTGCCTAAGGTCACGCAGATAAGAAGTAGCAAAGCCAGGACTGAACCCAGACAGCAGGAGTCCAGAAGCCCTGTTCTTGAACATTATGCTATGTCCCAACCCCCAGCCAAGGCGTGGGCGTGGGCGTGTGTGTGCACGTGTGCGCAGGTGTGCGCAGACACTGGAGGAGGCTGTCCGGTGTGAGACTGAGTTAAGGACAGGAGCTCGCCCACACAGCGGCGCGATCCCCAGGTTGGAAGGAAAGTCCAAAGGATCACGATCTCCTCCTGTGCCCTGACAGGCAGCTGCACTTAAGGACCAGTCTCTGTGGCCCAGTCCCCAACCCTTTCTTCACATACACTCTCCCAGAACACGGGGAACAGGGTCTTGTCCTCCCATGACGTGGAAATCTCACATGTCATTGGAGAACCCGATCCCAGACTACTCCTGCTCTGCCCATTGAGCGAACCACCCTGATTCCGGCTTCACCTTGATGGTTGGTCACTGGGCCTCATGACACACCCCAGGCTGGCTCCGGGGCGGGGGGGGGGGGGGGCGGGGGGGGGCGGAAGCCACGGCTGTGTGTGTATCCTTCACTGCCAGGGCCAGAGGCCACAGGGAGGGATGATGTGACATAGCAGTAGCCCCGCCCCCACTCCCCGCCCCGCCCCCATTAGAGTCTGCAAATTCCGTGCAGGATCCTCCCAGTGATTTCCATTTCAAACGACTCCCTCGCTTACATTCAAGCCCGTTACTCCTCCTTTCTAGTGAGCTTGGAGATTGATTCAGTTCAGCCTCACTGCCCACACAGGACTAAACGTCTCTCGCTCCTCAGCGCACACCCAACACTAATTAGCAGCTGTGAGGCCCAGCAACTCCCGCCCTCCCCAGAGGGCCCTAGTTGCTTCCCAGGCCTGCCTTCCTGTGTGCCCTTCTCGCTGCCCTCCGGGCCTGCGCGGCGCCAGTGTTCCATGCCGTCCTCCCAGCGGTACCTGCCAGTTGCCCCTGAGTGCACTTATTTCCTCTCCACCTCACAGCGTGGACTCTCTCTTCCTCTGGGAACGGAGGCACAGGAGGGGCCTGCAGGCTCAGGGGCTGTTTTCTTCAGGCTTGAGACGGCAGAGAGGCCATAACACAGCGGTACCCCTTTCTCTCTCGAGGCCCCCTCCAGGCCTTTGTCAGCATTCAGGGGATGTCTTGTCTTTCCACTTGACCTTCAGGTCTCATTCCCCTTTTCTCCTTCTCAGGAATCCTTACAATCAATGGCCTTCACTCTCTTATACATAAAACCTGTCCCTCTCTTTAAAAATAAAATAAAACAAAATTCCTCACCCTGGCCAGGTGGCTCAGTTGCCTGGAGCATCATCCTGTGCACCACAGGGTTGTGGGTTTGATCCCCAGTGAGGGTACATACAGGAGGCAACTGACTGGTCTCTCTCTCTCCCTTCCTCTCTCTAAAATCAGTAAAAAAACATATCCTCGGATGAAGAAAAGAACAAAGGGAAAGGGGGAATTTTTGGATGATGGAACTGCTCTATATCTTGACTGTATAGAGATATATGTTACATGACTGCATATGTTTGTTATAATTCATAAAACTATACACTGATAAGGGTATGTTTTACTGCATGTATATTGTGCCTTAATTTTTTAAAGGGGGCAAAAAGGTTAAGGAGAGGTCAACAAGCCAGCGAAGAGTGAGAAGGAGCAGTTGGAAAGGTGACTGGGGCGGCGGTGGGGCTGGGGGAGGAGCCAGGGCCTCTTCTGTCCCCCAGCTTTTCAGGCTAGACTTCCCAGAGCACCATGTCTCCACCTCCTCACCTCCCACCTTCTCTGCCACCTGACTTCTTCGACCTGGCTTCCGCTCCTACTCCATGGAAACGGCTCCTCTTCCGGAGCCGACTCTCTCCACGAGACCAAACCAGTGCAGAAGTTTCAGGCCCATGTGGCCCCAGCCCTCGAAGTGTTCGGCATTCTCACTCAGCTCACCTTTCCATGGCTCCTGGGACATCAAGGCTTTTTCTGGGTGTTCTCTGACCTTTCTGCACACTCCTGCCCCACGCTGAATATTAGAAGCTGTTGAGGTTTAGGGACGGGCTCTCCTCTGTTCTCTCTTCCTAGATGATTTAATCTGTACCTATGACTCTGGTTATCATTTACACCTGCACTGTCCAATAGAACAGGGGTCAGGTAACTACAGCCACTGCCAAGTCTGGTCTGCAGCCCGTTTTTGTGAACGAAGCTTTGCAGGAACACAGCCATGCCCACTGTTTACCTATTATCTGTGGCTGCTTTGGCACTACAAGAGCAGAGCTTAGTGTTTGCAACAGAGACCATGTGACTCACAAAGCCAAAAATACTTATTATCTGTCTCATTCCAGAAAGAGCTAGCAGACCCCTGCAACAGGACTTTCTGCCATGACGGACATGTTGTATATCCGTGCCGTCCAACATAGACACATGCACCATCCGGCATCCACACAGTGCCTGTGGCTACTGAGTACTTTGAAATGTGGCTGCTGAAACTGAGGAATAAGACTTACAATTTGACCCTGGCTGGTGTAGCTCAGTGGATTGAGCGCGGGCCTGCGAACCAAAGCTTCGCGGTTCGATTCCCAGTCAGGGCACATGCCTGGGTTGCGAGCCAGTTCCCAGCATGGGACACACGAGAGGCAACCATACATTGGTATTTCTCTCCCTCTCCCTCTCTCCTACCCCTCCCCTCTAAAGATAAATAAATAAAAATCTTGTTTTAAAAAAAGTCTTATAATTTTATTCAATTGTAACTGATAAGCTGGTAATAATGAATAACTTAAATAGTGGGCGCTACAGTGAACAGCGTGGATGCCCCTGAGGACGCAAATGCATGCCTCCTCCCCAGACCTCTCCCCTGGGCTTCAGCACACCTTCACATGGATGTGTCACGGAAACCTCGAACTCAGCGCATCTCCAGCTGAGTTCTCGGTCCTACCAACCCAACCTAGGCCTCTGCAAGTGTCCTCTATCTCATCCAGTTGCACAAGCCAGAAACCCAGAAATTGCTCGACACCTTTCTTTCCTTCCCAGTGCCCATCCAATTCAATACGAAGTGCTCTTGACTTTCTCTCCCAGGTATCTCTAACCCATTTGCTTCTCTCCACTGCTCTCACCTAACACAGCTGCTTCTCCTATGGACCACCACGGCAGGCCAGGTGGTCCCTGGGCTCTGAGGATGAAGAACAAAATTCTCAATGCAGTCGAAGCACGTGACATTATGCAGCCTCTGATCCCCTCAGGAACTCACCTCCAGAACACACCATGTGCCTTCCCACCTCATGGTTCTTGTCCCTGCAGCTCTTTTATCTAGTTCATTTCTAGCCCTGGCTGGTGTGGGCTGGAGCATCCTCCATACACCAAAAGGTTACAGGTTTGATCCCCAGTCAGGGAGGATACGGGAGGCAACCAATCTGTTTCTATCTCATATCGACATTTTTCTTTCTTTCTCACTCTCCCCGCCACCCTCTAAAAGCAATGAAAAATGTCTTCAGATGAGGGAAAAAAAATTTCTACTTGTCCTTCAGAGCTCTCCTCAAGGGTTCCTTCTTCTAGGAAGCTCTTCCTAGCTCCCCAGGCGAGGCTAGGCCTCACTGTAAGTTGTATCGCACTGGTATTGCTCCTGGGTCATGCTCACTGCTAACATCATTAAATGATAACTTTGTGCTTAGAGACTGAAGGTCGTCTGCCTCCCCCCATGAGGAGTGAACCCTGGCAAGGGCAGGGGCCACGGCCACCTCATGGGCCACGGCGCCCAGGCCTCACGCAGGCCTTGCACGCAGAGTCCGGGAGCAAAGAGTGCTGCTGCCTGCTTCCTTTGCTGCCTCATCTGAAACCGGTCTGTTTTCAGACAGCCGAGGAGCCCCACTATGAGGCTAGTTCAGACTGTAAAAGGGGGATCAGAAACTGGTTGTTGCTTTTCCTCCCTTCACATACGTGCCTGAAAAAGGGCTGGGACGAAGGGGAAGAGCTACTCTCAAGGTGTGTTTCATGTGTAACAGGTACTTGCATCGGTCCGACCTCCCCGTCCCCGCCTGCACCACCCACCAGACTCCACCTCCCGCTTCCCATTTGTGTCACTTACAGCAACTGCAACCTATATATCGCACAGAGTAGGTCGTCAATAGATGTGTGTTGGTGTGAATTAAAAGTTCTCAAGCCTCAAGTTCCTGGAAGCAGCGATACGCAAAGTGGGTGGAGTCAAACAGGTCCGGGTTCGTGCCCTGGCTCTGCACTGACTATTCAGATCCCAGCTCCGCCACCCCTCTCCCTGACACAGTGCGGAAGTCCCTTAGCCTCGCTGTGCGCAGACCTCTCATCTGCAGGAAATAGCTATCCTGAAGGGTGAAAAGAACTACAGAAAGTGTACATAAACACCTAGCATGCATTAACATAAATAGTTAGCAGCCCTGGCTGGGGTGGCTCGGTGGGCTGAGCGCTGGCCTGCGAACCAAAGGGTCACCAGTTTGGTTCCTGGTCAGGGCACAAGTCCGGGTTGTGGGCCAGGTCCCCAGGTTGGGGTGTGCGAGAGGTGGCCACACAGATGTGTCTCTCTCTCTCTCTCTCTCCCTTCCCTTCTCTCTAAAAATAAACAAATAAAATATTTTACTTATCATTGTAAAGTAACGGAACTTGGGTTGAAGACGAGAAAGGTCGGGTTCCTGGGTGTTGCTTGGTGACAGTCCTGGGGTCAAAGAGTGCAGCTCCCCAGGTCACATCTCCACTAGGTGAAACCCAACACCTGGGGTGGCTCGAAGGGCCCTTGAGGCTTGTTCTGTGACCACAGGAGCTTCATAACTGATCTCCTTTTACTCTAAACCAAACCTCCCAGTCTTCCCGATATCTGGCTCCAAAAGTGCTGAGTGGCTCTAGACCTCTGGTGAAGGACTCAACAATAGTTTGCTTGGACAGAGACTGTATTCTGTACAGCAGCCACGCATGTCTGTAGCCCTGGACCCCTCCCAGGTTAGGAGGAGCAGGAGAGGCCCCCCCGCCAGTGAAGCAGCTCCACAAATGTTCACATTTCACTTGCAAGAGCCCCGAGACACAGACCACGGGGAGCAGACCAGTCCTTAGAGCAAAGAAACCACATGTCCTTGATCAAGTCCTCTCATCCACCTTCCCATCACGAAGATGACTCTGTAAATCTGCTCCTTGCCTCAGAAGGGTAGTTTGTGAGTATTGTCTTGGCGAAGCATCTAAACACAGTCAGAGCAGCAGCAACTCAGATGTTGCTTCCTGTCGCCACTACTGGCAAATAGGCACCTGCGACTCCAGGCCCACTCGCCCTGCCCTCTTCTCTAGCTGTGCTTCTTATTCTCTTTGTTTACTTCAAATTTAAGGATGTTGCCACAGCAACCACTGTCACCAGAAGAGGCAAGATAGTGTCACCCACTCTGCTGCAAGCAGCAAGGTAGAGCTAACCTTGGGAAAGGTGACCTACCAAGATTTCTTTGGTAGTAGGGACTCCTCAGCCCGCTGGGCTCTTTAAAGGGGGATCCCAGGTCGCTAACTGCAGCAGCAGCGGACAGGAACGAAGCAGCACGTTGTCCTACTGGACAGCGCAGGCCCTGCATCTGCAGGGTGCAGCGGGGATGCCGTGTGACAAAAACGCATCGTGTGCACACCACAGCGGCACTGCTGGAATCACTTTGTTCACACGAATAGCCACAGGTACTCAGAATCCTGTCCATACTCCAGGGCAGGGAAACCGAAAAAGGGCCTGAACCCTAAAGACCCTACTAAACATGAGCCCACAAGGACCCCATTCTTGCCTTGTACACACAGGAATCCTAGCCTTTGAAAGCCCCCTGCTTGCTTCAGAGGCACAGAGAGTGAAGGGAGACAGGAGTTAGTGCATCTGCTTCCAAGTGGAGACAAAGAGGCCTCTGCTCCCAGGGGCCCCCCAACCCTGCTGACACGTTCTCCCCCAATGTTAAATGACAGTCGCTGCCAAAGGACCTGTGAGAGGTCTCTGCATGCCCCGGTGCCCCTGACAGACCCTGCTCTGCTGCTTTGGGAGCACTGCTGGAACCGGTTCAAGTCTTTCAGTGCAGCAGCCGGCTGCAGTCAAACAGCTTCAGAAACTCGCTCAAGGTCACCCTCAAGATCATAGCAGAAATAGAACTAGGAATCCTTCCTCCAGGTTCTACAGACACACATTCTTCTCCTAATACATGGGACACAACCCACAGATACCTTCCATCTCAGATGCCTCCTAAAAGGAATGGACCCCCCAGGCCCCTGGTGTGCCCCTCTCCCCGTTTCCTGGAATAGCAGTCCTCCCACTGGAGTCACAGGCAGATCCCATAGCCTTGCCAGTTCACCGTGAGTCAACAGCCCCAGCCAGTTCCCCGCCAGCAGGGGCTGCCACAGTTTAATGAGTGGTTATTTGTGGTACTCAGCACACAGCTTGGAGCTGAGCCTTCACCCCATACCGAGGGGAGCGGGTGGGGGAGAGAGCACTGCCAAAGCACCATTTATTACTATAATCTTCAATGGGCACCCCACCTTGGCGTTAACATCCCAAAATAAGGGGATTCATGCCCCCACTGCCTTCGAAGCAAACACGCAGCCGGAAGGCTCTTTGCTGGAGGGAGGCAGCACCAAGGACAGCAGGTTGGAAACCCACCCTTCCCCTCCCTGGGTCCAGGCTGGGAGGCTCAGTTAGGCCTGCCCACAGGGGTCGGCCAGATGGAAGCAGTAACCCACTCAGGGCGAAGGGGTGAGGAGGTCTAGGTTTCGAGTGAGGCGCTTGTTTCTAGGCACCTGTAAGGACCCAGCTCTCTTTGAAAAAGTGGTTTGGTTCTGATTCTGACTTGGCTTACTCATGCAGGTAAAATATTCTGGGGCAAATCGAGCCATTCTGAGCAGCAGTTCTGGAGGACAGATTTAGAAAATCATGCACTTAGGATTCCAAAATCCCAGTAGGTTCTCACCACTTACTTGGTCAGTCTAACGTATTCGTCTTCCCCCTTCTTAGTTTTCTCCTCCCAGAGCCTTTGTACTCTCCTTGGAAGTCAAGTGGCCAAATGCAAGAGGACTACGTGTCCAGCACGGCTGGTCATCAGGTACGCTAATCCTACTTAGACACCGGCTTGACTGCTCTGGGCCCTGCAAGTCAGACACTTCAGAGTGAAGAAATTGCTCTCATTTCTTTCTTGTCAGAAAAAAGGCCTGTGCTCCTGTCCTGGATGCTCAGCAGTTATGGGAATCAATGATGGACACCAGAAATGAAGGACCCGGAAAAGGAGGCGTCCAGCTTCCCCTTCCTTCACTCCTATTCAGTTACCCCCTGGGGCATGTTCACTGCACCCACTGTTCCGGGGACCAGGCATCCTGTAAGGAAGGCTAGATAGCACTTGCCTGCCCGGTATTCTACCCAAACGTACCCCATTGATAAATATCCTGTATTAGTCTCTCTTCTCTGTCATCTTGCTCGGCACTTATTAAATCACACTGCTTAGCTTTCCTATAGAAAGGATTTGTAATATAGTCCTTAAAAGTTGCATGTTAATTAAATCCATTCTATATTCACTGGGGTAACATGATAAAGAAGTCTTACGACAAATTCTTTAAGTCGGCAGTTCTGTGCCTGAGGCAGCGAGCTACATCTTTTGATGAAGACTGCCGGAAAGAACCTCAGGGACTGAACGCATCTCGCCTTCCCATCCTTCACTGAAACCAGGGAAAAGTTGTTCGGCTGGAGGATAGACTGTGATTCACGGCAATCCAGTCCTGCCCGCAGCTGTGAAAGCGGACAATCTGGAGACGAGTCCCTGCGGCTCTTCTGCGGCACGGAAATGCTCTGCTGCAGTGCTGAGGGGCAGCAAGGAGCCCCCGAAGCACAGTGGAGCCAAGACCCTGCCAGCAGCCCCAGCGGAATCTCTGCACTTCCAGTTGTTTGGGGTCTAGAGGCTACTGCTTCAGTTGAAAGGGATCTTTAAAGAGATCCCAAATCCTCTCATCTCATGCAGTTTCTCTGAAGCAAGAAAACAAGCATGTGGGGGATGTGAAGCTTTGATAAGATTCAGGTGCGTCGGGCGAATTTCCTGGGCCGGACACTTCAGCCTGAGCGAGGAGACCCTGGGGCTGCGCTGAGAGCACTGCAGCCGGCTGGAGGCTCCCTGGGGCTGCACTTCCGCTTTCCATCCTACTTCCCAAGAGGAAGAAAACAGGCTGGGTCCTGGCCTCTAAGGAAGCAGAGACCCTCTGGGGATCTGGTGCAGAGTCAGCAGGCCTCTGTACAGCTGGTGGCTGCTTCTGGATGTCGTAAATGCCAATCCCCAAAGCCAGGCTCAGCTCTGTGCTAGGAGGCAGCCTCCACGTAAATTGCTGGGTAGAACCAGTGCCTCCAGCCTCTGGAGAGGCCCCGCGAGGAAGACAGCTGGTCTCCACCCAGGGTCCCACTCTCCTTTAACCGAGCTCCCCACTGAGGCTGCCTGAGCGAGTGTGGCTGCCAGGTGGGGACTTCCCTCTCCCACCAAACCCCGCTGAAACAGCTTTGTCACTCCACCAGACATCACCCTAAATGTCAGGCCCTGGAGTGAGTCCTGCAGGGAGGCTGGGCACTTCCCCAAAAAAGCACAGGCCAACCACACTGCTTCGTGTTGGCACGGCCGCCGCATCACGCACTCCCAGGGGATGGCTGGAAATGCGACTCTCAGATTTAGAAACACTCGAGGGGCTGCCGAACTCTGGAGCTCAGCGACTAGAGGGCAAAGGAAACCTCTCTTCTCCTGCTGGGGCCGCAAGAAGCGAGGCGACAGCCCTGGGCCCCTCGCTCGTTTCTCCGGAGGAGGCCGCCGTGGCCCTTCCACGGCCCCCCGGACTGGCCGCGTTTCCCAGGGAGAACGCAGTGGACATGGCAACCAGGACGGCACAGCGCTGACCCTGCCGGCTCCGGGGCAACCGCTGCCCGGGGCCAGCAGAGCTCCTACCGAGCACGAGGGCGTGAACTGGGCCTGGGCCCCAGGGCGCCCCGCAGAAGCCTCGCGCCCGTTTTCTGCAGCCTCTGACGCGGGCGACAGGACCAGGGGGACGCCGGGCGCCTGCTCCGTGCCAGGTGCTGTCCCTGTGCCTGGCGTCCACGCTCGCAGGGAATCCCCGAGCGACCGGCTTTACCGTCGCTTTACAGATGAAACGCCGCCCGAGGCGCCCACAGGGTCACCGACCGGCCCGAGACCACACGCCCAGCGGGGGGTCAGGGCCGGGGTTGGGGGGGCTCTCCCCGCTCCTGCCCCGACGCCCGCTCCCCACGGGCAGTGTTCCCAGGACACGGGGTCTGCCGGGCGGACCCCGGGGAGCCGACGGAAGGCGTGGCCCGCACGGCAGAGGCGGGTCTGCTCTCCGGGGGACCTCTCCGGGCAGCCGGCCGCCCCCGGGCCTCTGGCGGGACGCCGCCCTCCTGCAGCGGACAGGCGGCCGCCGAGGGCGCAGCAGGGCATCCCGGGACGCCGACTCCGGACACACCGACGCTCTCCTGGGAGGGCCGGGTGGAGGGAAGCCCGGGGCGCAAGACAGAGGCGGGGGCGGCTCGCGAGACCTCGGTCCCCGACGCGCCCCCCAACAGCGGGGACTTCAAGCCGCCCTCCCGGTCGCTTCCCGGGGCCCGGAGGTGGGAGGGTCTCCGCGGCTGCGCGCCCCCTCGGCCCCGGGGACCCGGAGCCGCGCCCGCCCCTCGTCACCCAGACCCCGAGGCGCGCCCTGCTCGCCCTGCTCGCCCCGCTCGCCCCTCTGAGGCACACCCTCGACCCCCCGACCCCCCGGGACCCCGGCCGGGAGCGCCCCGCCCGCAGCGCCGCTCACCTCGCTCATCGCGGCGGCTGACAGAGCGGGCGGCACGTGCAATGAGGCGCCGCCCTGACGGTGGCGAGTGGCTGCCGGGCTGGGGGGCACGGCCGCCGGCGGGGCGAGGAGAGTCAGTGCGGGGCCCGGGCTCGGTGCCGGCTCTCGGCGCTCACTCGGCGCGGCGTCCGCTCGCGTCCCCGCAGTCCGGTCAGAGCCGCTCCGCTCCGCGCGCGCCTCGGGCCCGCCTTTTATAGTCAGCTCGGGCCCCGCCTCCGGCCCGACCAATAGGAGCTCCCCCCGCCGGAGAGTGACAGCCCCTCGCACCCAATGGAGGCGGGCTCGGCGGTCTGCTGCATTTCCAACTAGGGTAAGAGTCGGAGCGCGGGAAGGAGGGGGGACCGCAGCGGACGAGAGCGCGGAAAACAGAGCCGCGGAGCAAAGGCGGAGGAGAGGGAAGGGGCAGCACCCGCCGCAGGCGGAGCGAGGGGGCGGCGTGTGCGCCTGAGGAAGCGAGGAAAGCGGGTTCATGGGAAGCCGGAAGCAATGAACGAAGGGGGTGAAGCTAGGAGACGTCGCGATTAAGATTTGGTGATAGGAT
The DNA here is from genome assembly GCA_039655065.1 of Glossophaga mutica. Lineage (NCBI taxonomy): Eukaryota > Metazoa > Chordata > Mammalia > Chiroptera > Phyllostomidae > Glossophaga > Glossophaga mutica. Next base: position 53,901,293 of record CM077316.1, read on the forward strand.
GGCCGGGAAATTGCAAAGTGTCTGTTTGATTTGGAAGATCGTAGATCCTAGGAGTTGAAAGACATTTAGGATCCACCAACCCTACGTCCTACATAATGAAACAAGAAAAAAAAAAAAAACCCTCTCCAACCAAATGACGATCCCCCGACGTCCCCCTAAACAGGGGATGCGCTCCTCCCAAAAGCTTATTCGTTCGACTCCAGTCCGAGGAGGCGCCCCCCCGCGGCGCCGGGCGTGGTGGGGCCGCTGTGGAAAAGGGAGACACACCTAATGACCTTGCTGCCGTTAGAACAGGTTTCGACGGGCAAGCTCTGTCTCCCAGAGTCTCGCTTGTTTCTTCCGGCAGGTCAGGTAGCCGCCCCTCGGTGGTCCATGTTCCAGGACCGAAACCGGCCCCGCGGACGCGGCCCAGGTGTGGGGCACAGGTGTGAAAGTCCAACCTGTGTAGACTATTTCTCAACAAGATGGAGCTTTACGAATAAGTACGGTGATGTCTAAGTTTTAAGGAAAAAATATGGATAGAGCAGGAAGAAAAGCGAGAGAGCATCTCGGTAAATGTCATGATCGTAACGGCTGTTCCTGTTTGAATATCTAGCCTTCCTTTCTGCTTTAAGGAAATCCTTCCACTTCTCTTGCCTGTGGCACTTCTAGGCGTTGTAAAATCTCTCCGCCTACGTACAGCTACTGTCATCCAAAGCCCAACACTTTCCTGCTGATAGTTTCTTTCCTGGCCCGTAAGAGCTGAGCTGTTGGCGGCTGAGCTTCTCCCAGCCAGCAACCACGGCTCTCTTCTCAACAGCTGATTCAGGGGAGACCTCGAACCGCCTCCCTCCAGCTCCGGCCTCTGTGCCTGCACCTTTCCTGTGCCAGGTCAGAGACGGAGAAGACAAAAAAAAAAAAAGGCAGTGTCTTCCCCCATCCACCTGGACCCTCTGACTCTCCCTTTCCAATGGGAATCTGGTACCTAACTGATTAGTTGGGGAGAGGCGTGGGGGCGGGGGACACTCCTATGCAGTCTCTGCAGCCTACTCCTCTGGCTTCCCTCCCCTTTCGGATGAACGGCTAATTAGCACGGAAAAGGTTGTCTTTAGTTCAACAGACCTCCCCAGAGTTGTTAAACAGCCATGCAAAGAGTATACAGGGAATTTGAGATGCTACATCAGAGGTCAGCAAGCTTTTCCTGTAACAGCCAGAGAGTAAATGCTAATGGCCTCTGCTGAAACTCCAAATCTTTCCTTATAATTTGAAAGCAGTCACAAACACCATGTGAACAAATAGGTGAGGCTATATTCTAGTAAAACTTTATTTTTTGACACCAAAGTGTGCAGTTCATATAATTTTCATGTATTATGCGATATTCTTTTCCCTCTTTTAACAGTTTAAAGACTTTATCTATTTCTTTCTTTATTTTTTTTTTTAGGGAGAGGGGAAGGGAGAAAGAGGGAGAGAAAGGTCCATGTGTGGTTGCCTCTCGTGCGCCCCCTACTGGGGACCTGGCCTGTAACCCAGGCACATGCCTTGACTGGGAATTGAACTGGCGATCCTTTGCTTCGTAGTCCTGGGTGCTCAATCCAGTGAGCCACACCAGCCAAGGCTTATTTTAAAATTTTAATTAGAAAAAACAGCCCTGGCTGGTGTGTCTCAGTGGATTGAACGTCAGCCTGAGAACCAAAGGGTTGCCAGCTTGATTCCCAGGCAGGGCATGCGCCTAGCTCGTTCCCAGTAGGGGGCGCACAAGAGACAACCACACATGGATGTTTCTCTCCCTCTCTTTCTCCATTCCCCAATAAATAAATAAATAAATAGATAGATAAATAAATAAATAAAATATTTTAAAAAAAACACTCTTAGCTCAAAGGCTGTGTAAAGCAGGCCACAGGTCAGATTTGACTAACAGGCCATAGACTGCCCACCCCTGCCATAGGTCATTAAGTGCCCAAGTACACTACAACAGTAAGTTATATAATACTAAATAGTAGTAGGTCCAAGAAGAAAAACGGTGTTCAGGGCCAGAAGATTAAAAGCTTCTGGGGAAAGTGGGGTTGGGTTGGACCTTAAAAGAAGGGTAAAACTTAGACCAACGGTGGAAGGAGGAGGAAAAGACGGATCTACCTGGCATCTGGTGATAAGAGAAAAATGATGAAAGAAGACTGAGGCTGAGGATGGGGAAGTTTCGGGAGATGTGTCAGAATAAGGAACTTAAAGCTGACCCTCATAGAAATAACATCTTCAGATTATTGTTACTAGGGAAACAGGACTCATCTGACAACAGGAACGGTCGGAGCAGGAAGACAAGACGGGGTGTTGTCACTGTACAAAGTGTGAGAGTGTCTGGGTGAAGGCAGTAATGGCAGCAGAAGAGAAGGGACTTGGAGAGACATGAGGCGCAAAGAGCCAGTAAGACTTGGTCACTAACAAGATCTAGGAGAGGACTCAAAGTGACTTTTGGAATTCAGGACCAGAGAGTTCGGAAGGTCTTTAATCATGCACTGGCTGTGACGCACATGGTATGGGCAGGATCCATGCTGGGCGCTGGGAAGAGGAGACTCACAGGACACAGAGCACACAGTCCAGGAGGAGAGAGACGGCCATGGGAACGCGAAGGTGCAGTGCTGCTGCAGGTGCTGCGGCAGAAGTCTGGGCAAGTGCAGTCAGTGTCCAGAAAAAGGAATCGCGTGAGATGTATTTACCCTTACCAGGCATCAGAAGAATAGCAAGACCCCCTGGGACTGGGGTCGTAGGTTTTGGAGACGTTCACAATCCCAAATGAGGATGACGACTGAAGTCAGGAATGTAAAGGTGCGCTGTAGGCTGTGCTGTTGCAATGTCAGCTGTTTTTACATTTTACCAGAGCCTTGTGCATAGACGGACTGTCAGGGAGGAACACAGGAGAAGAGAGGCAGGGCGGTCGAAATGGAGCCTTAGAGAAAAGCCTATAGTTTTTCCTAACTGGTAGGCTTAGGAAAAAGGGAGACTCCATAATGGAGAAAGAGAGAAAGAGCTGGTAGAAATAAAAGTGGAGAACCAGGAATGCGTAACATCATAGGAGCCAGTGAGGAAGGTTTTCAAAGACAACAACCTTATTAGTGAGTCGAAGCCGTAGGGAGGTAGATTGGGGGAAACAGAAGAGAAAGCACATTGAAGTCAACAGGCCTCGGGAGATCACTAGTAAATGCAGACGAAGAAGATGGGAACCAGGTTACAAAGTGCGGAGGAAAAGAGGAAGCCTGAACACTGCAAGGAAGTGGTTGTGCCAGGACCTGGGGGCGGGCGAGCAGGGCAGAGCAGACCCAGCCTGCAAATCCCACTCCGTGGGCACCTAAGGGAGGTTGCCGCATGCCGAATGCAAATATGGCAAGTAGAAGCAGTCCGTAGGAGCGGCTCACAAGTCAGAAAGGAGTCAGGGATCAGCCTAGAGGACCGATGAGTATCTAGTCAGAGTCAGGACAGCAAAGGATAATTTCAGCTAAGAAAGAAAGCCCCTGAAGGGAACAGGAATGTATCCAGGTGACAGCCGGGACCCCACGTCCCTGGGACATGCTTGGCACAAAGCAGACACCTGTTAAACATTTGCTGAATGAATGACTGCAACACAGGTAATAACATGATGCCACATGGAAAGAGCATGAATTTGGAATCAGACCTTAATTCATACCCTTGCCCATTAATTTATAAATTCCATAAACAGCCCTGGCTGGTATGGCTCAGTGGATTGAGCACCGGCCTGCAAACCAAAGGGCTGCTGGTTCGATTCCCAGTCAGGGCACATGCCTGGGTTGTGGGCCGGGTCCCTGGTGAGCGGCGTGCAAGAGGCAACCACGCCCTGATGTTTCTCTCCCTCTCTCTCTCCCCTTTCCCTTCTGTCTAAAAATAAATAAATAAAATATTTTTAAATAAGTAAATTGCATAAACACTCACTATATGTGCCAGGAGTGCACAGACCCTAAGGATCCAAAAATAAAAGCCTTAAACAACTCACAGGTGATTGACATCGCTCTGCAGTGTGTGGGTGCTGTGGCAAGCTTGTGTGTGGAGGTGCAGCTGGGCTGCCAGCCCCTCCCCCCATCCCAGCCCCAGAGGTGACCCTCTGCTCAGGCCTGAAGGGCAAGCAGGAGGGGCCAGGTGAAGATTCCCACTAGATGGAATAACGAGGGCAGGTGTTTGGAGGTCAGTGATCACAGCGCATCCAGGAAGCTCTAAGGCTTAAGCACGTCTAGAGCCAAAGTGTGAGGCGTCAGGTCAGGCAGGGAAGTGGGGTCGGAGGGATAAACAGGGGCCTGACCACAAAGGACTTCACATGCATGCTGAAGAGATTGGGTTTTATCCTGAAGGTGATGGGAAGCCAATGAAGAATTTTAAGCAGGGAAGAGACATGATTAAATTTGCATTTTAGAAATAGCAAGAGCATGGAGGATGGGTTGCGGGAGAGGAGGCTGGTAACGGGGAGAATGATGAATAGGCAACCGCATAGTGAGTGGGAAGTGATGGGTGCCCGGACTAGCTAAGAGGCACAGGCAGGCACAGGTCAGGAGACGGAAAGGACAGGGGTGACAGAAAGAAAGTGGGCCCTGCTCCCCCCCGCCCAGACCTCTCTCCAGCCGACCGCTCCCTGCCTGAAACGCTATGCTCCAGCAAGAAAGGCCCGGCTCGTGGTTCTACCAAATCCACTTTTCTCTGCCTGGCTTCTGGGGCTTCTCTGATTGCATCTCTGCCTGGACTAGCCCAGTCCTCATCATCCTTATAAAAGTCAACTCAGCTCTGTCTGGTGTGGCTCAGCAGATTGAGCGCTAGCCTGCGAACGAAAGGGTCACTGGTTGGATTCCCAGTCAGGGCACGTGCCTGGGTTGTGGGCCAGCTTCCCCAGTAGGGGGTGCATGAGAGGCAACCACGCATTGATGTTTCTCTGCCTCCCTTCCCCTCTCTCTAAAAATAAATAACTAAAATCTTAAAAAAAAGAATTTCAAGACAGCAACATCCATTAAATTGAGCCCAGGACCCCTCTCAGCGCAGGGGTGTGATAATCTAGCACGAGAGTCCCAGACCAAACCAGCTGCCTCTGATTTATCAGAGACCAGCATGTCTTCAGCCCTCACTACTTAGGAAGTGGGACCTCGGCCTAAGGTCCTCATTAGACTCCAGTCTCTCATGGCTTCCTTTTGGGGAGCCTCGTGTAACTGTCACCCCTGTTCTCTCCTTTTGGGGAGCCTCGTGTAACTGTCACCCCTGTCCTTTAGACATCATGCATGAAAAAAAGCTTGCTGTCTCCCCTCTCTGCCCGGAATGCCCAGGACCCACATACGGGGGAGACTGTGGATCTAGCCTGAAGCTCGGCAGTAGCAAAAATCTCAACGGTCTCATTAAGAGCAGCTTGAAATGAGTCATGAGGTCCCCACCCACCAGGGTCCCTCCCCATGTACCAGCAAGCAGCGCCATGGGCATGCTGGGAAAACCACCCCCAGGCCTTTGCCCCGGGGCCAGAGTCTGCACCCTTCCTAGGTCCGAGAGCCACTGGAGGCCACGCGCGGCAGCAGTTCCTTGTTTTCCAGGTACCGAGGGCCGTGAGCCCTAATTCCCAACGCAGGCAGCGCCTGGGAGCTGAGATCAAGGGGAACACAGGGGCAGAGTGGGAGTTTCGGGAGACACATCCCACGCCAGATTCCGCGGCCTGCAGGTGACATGATGCCTAAGAGAAGGCAGAAATTCTTCTGGGGGCCAGAGACCGAGAACAATAAGACAAAGTAGGCAGGGGTCGGGCCCAGGGCACGCCCAGGAAGATGCTCCGCAGAAGGGGGAAGAAGGTCGGGGGTGGCCCAAGCAGGCAAGACGGCCACCCTCCCCACATTCAGGGGCTGTGACGGTCACCTCAACGCCAGAAGTCTTGGCCGGTGGGGACGCTGTGCTGAGGGACTGTTTGGTGCGGACGCTAGGCCATGGGCTGTCACTTCCAAGCCCTGGCTGTGGGGGTGAGTCTCCTCCCCAGGGGAGACGGCCCTGCCACCTGCCCGAGCTTGTCCAGCTGCATCCCTCCTGCATCTGGAGCCTGACACCGTGGTTAGCTCGCGACGAGTCACCAACCTCCACGCTACCAGTGGCGTGATAACGGAGGGAAGGCCGATGTTCATCCCATGGACATGACCGCTCCGTCACGAGCACCAGGCTTTCCTGAGTGGCCCTGTGCCTCCGTGCCAGTGCTAGAGGGCAGGCGCCGTGTCCATCCGGAAGGGCCTGTGGGCACAGCTCAGAGCAGCGAAGTCACCCGGGCCCCTCCCGTACCCACACTCGTGTCTCTGCCTCTCATAGACAAACAGCTGGCGGAAGCACCGGTCTCGGTGACCTTTCTGCTGGGAGCTGCAGGGTCTCCCAGGCCCAGAGGTGCCTCTGCCCAGCCTGCAGAGGGCGCAAGTGCCTGGAGGCCAGCAGGAAGCAGAGCAGTGAGTGGGCCCCTCCCATCCTTGCCAGGAATCCCCAGGTCACGTCTCTCTTCTCCCTGTTCCCGCAGAGCACTCCCCACACTTAAGCAGCGTGACCTCCTGGCACATTGAAGACGAGGTCGCCATTCTGCTCGAAACCTCCAAGGGACCCATCTCCTTTCTGGGCCGTGATCCCACATCTAGCTCCTCTACGGCGCCTCCTGTGACTCTGCACCCCTTGCTCAGCGCACCCCAGTCGCTGGTCCGCCCTCAGCCACCCCTGGGACTCTCCTTGGTGCCTCTGCGCTTGCCCCGGCCATTCCCGCTTCCGGGACGCTCTCCTGGAATGCGTGGCTTGCTTCTTCTCTTCTACTTCACGGGTGGTACCTGTCACTTAGAAGGTACTCGATAATTGAATTAATTACTTATGGCTCTTTCTGTGCGCCAGGTCACGAGGTGACGCTCCCAACAGATGGCGCAACCGGGTCCCACGCAAGTCGACCTGCCCAAGTTCACTCAACTGAAGAGCTGCAGCCAGGGTTCACACCCGCCCGCCTGCTGCCCAAACGCTTGCCGTGTCCGTGACCTTGGACCCATCACTGGAATCAGCCTGTTTACACTTCCGAGAAATGAGAATCACATCTACAGATAACAGATCCCGTGTCTACCCATAGGATTGCTTCATCCTGTCAGATTTGGCCAGACAGCCTTTGAAATGACAACACTGTCAGAACAGGAGGTGATGCTGCTCTAGGTACGAAGAGCCCACCCTCTGCAATGTTGCCGCGGAATCCAGGCCTCCACACGCTGTCCCCAGCACAGTGCCTTGCTCTCTGCCGCTGAGTCCCCCGGGCTCCGGAACATGGGCAGGGCCCCCGCCATCTGGAGCCTCAGGAGGCCTCAGGACTCCCCTCCCTGCACCCTTCACTGGGCAGGCTGTCGGGGGTCGAGAACAGAGTCCGGCAGCCCCCTGCTGGGGTCCACAGCTTTGTCACGTCTCTCGCCTAGGCACAGTGACCCTGCCTGCAGGAGCCCTGGCCCTGCGGTGCACGAAGCAGGCCCAGCCCTGGCACAGCCAGCCTCTGAGCAGCGGAGGAAGCAGAAAGAGCCTGTCCAGATGCTCCTGGGGGCCCACACCACCAGAAGGGCCCCCTGTTTGACCAGTCTGTGCAGCCTGGGGTGAGCACCGACAGGACTTGGGCTGGAAGATGACCCAAAGGGTGACCAAGAAGGACAGCCTAGGGGAGGGGGCTGTGCGTCATGCACCAATTCAGAGGACGGGACTTCTCGAGGGCCCAGCCGAGGCAGGCTCCTCAGCCCCAGGCCCTTCCAAGGCTGGGGAGACCAAAGGGACAGCACCGACCCTGGGCCTCGCCTGGCTCTGACCTCTGCAGCCCCCAGCCCATCTGTCCTCCCACGCCCCGCGCCGCTATACCCAGCCTGGTCCCCACACTGCTCCACTTCGCAGAGCAGCACGTCACCCAGTTCGCCGAGGACCTCTCCCTACCTTTCAGGAAGAACACACTGCGGCGAACTACAACCTCCCCCACCCCCACCCCCACCCCCGGAAACAAAACAAAACGAGCCACTGACCCGGCTAACCCACCCCTTAGCCTTTCCAGGCACCAGGCCTCGAATTGCCCACTTCGCCTTTGAGTCTGTGCCCGTGCAGGACCAGCTCTCCCTTCTCAGGCCAGCGGAGGCCGAGACCTGTCGCACGCACTCAGCGCCGTTCTGTCTGCAGGCGGAGCTTCTTGGCTGCACGGCAGGACCTGGAGCCCACGGCGAGATGGCGCTGGAACAGCACCAGACGTGTGTCCTCGTGGTGTGGTTCCAGGCAAGGGGCCCAAAGGCTCCTAAGCCTCGTCTCTCCCCAGGGGGGTTCCAGAAAGGCTCTTGAGAGCTCCTCTTTCGCTTCCACAGGGCATCAAGGTGACCGAGGCTCCAGGAGCCTGAGTGTGTGCTCCTGGCTGCACCCTCTCCTCTCCGGCGGGGCAGCCCCCTATCCAGAAGTTTCTCTCAACACTTCTGCCCAACTCCCAGCTCCTTGCATCCATCCACCCTAGGCCCATTCGTCCTCCAACCTGCACCAGAGGCCTCTCCCGGGCCCGGCTCCCTGGGGCGCTGTGCAGGCCCACCCAGCCCCACCTGGCCTTCCTGCTCCCTCTTGCAGACAGGCAGGGTCACCCAGAGGGAGGAGATCGACCAGCTGGAGGAGTGCGCTGGCTCCGCTGAGCTGCACGCAAGGCCAGCAGCCCGGCCCCAGGCTCCGGGTCCGGGTCCGTACAGGGGACTGGGGGCCTGGAGGCCGCCCCAGGTGAGGAAGAGGTTGGGGAGACACTGAGCTCGGCATGGGTGCTTTCCTGCCCCTTCCTTTGGGAACCAAGGTCCTTGGGATCTACTCCTTCCCGCCTGTCCACGCGCTCCAGCACCCACACTGCTCCTGCTGCTGTTTCAGCTCGCTTTTTCCTGGTCTTTTATTCGGTAGAGATGCGGAGTAGTTGCTCAGTCGGCAGCACAGCGTTCCCGAGGCTGATGGCACCCTTCCCCTCCCCCGTCCAACCTCCCCCGACAAGCAGCTTCACTCTCTCCTGGGCCTTTGCCCTCCTCTTCACTGGGCCGGTCCTCCCATTTCTCATGCCCTTGAGGCGATGCTCATTCACAGCTTCACAGCCAAAGCCCCTGGCTCAGCACCCAACCCTCCAGCCTCCGAGTGCCCTGCCCCCGCTCCACAAGCCAGTCCGCCCAGAGAAGGAAGCTTTAGACCGCAGAACGCACCCACCTTCTAGAACCTGCTCTAGAAGGCCAGACCCTCAGGTTCCACAGTCGATGTTCTTGCCAAGTCTGGCGCTTTCTCCTCATGGGGCCCTCAGAGCTCTGGGTCCACGAAAAATAGCGTGGTGAATGGGGCGCGTCAGAGGCCCCTTGGGGACCTTTGGAACCTCTGAGAAACCTGTCGCCCCAGAACACGGTTTTCTCTGGTGGTCAGACCTAGCCTCACTGAGGGGCAGTTTGGAAGATTTGGGGGGTGACGGGCAGGACAACACTCTCAGCTGCTGTATTTCCTTCCTTTCCCTGCGACCCTGCTATTTCCTCCTCCAGAGGTTTCTGTATGCGAAGCTGCCGGGCCCGTCGGCTGTGCTCCGGAGCATCAACAGCACCTATGGACACCAGGTCCAGCACAGCCAGGGATGTCCGCCAGGACGCCCCCGCTCCCCGAGGTCTGCAGCTGCCTGCCCGGCCCGCCGGACACACGGGGCTGGGGAGGCCCAACGTGGGGGCCGGAGGCTGGGGCCAGGAGAAGGGGAGCGCCATGGCTCCAGGGAACGGCCGCGGCAATACCGCCTCTTCACCCAGTCGTGGGGGTGCGGGGTGGCCGCGGGGGTAAAGTCGCTCTCTGGAAGCACAAAAGACAGGGAAGGAGGTAGCTCCTTCTCGAATGCGGGGCCCCACTTTCTGAGGTCAAGTTGGATCCCAGCCTGCGAAGGCTCTGGGGCGGGGAACAGGTGGGCGCTGGTCCCATGCAGAGTGGTTCGCTCTGAAGGGGAAGAGGGGAGGAGCTTTAATCCACAGGAGCATGAAGAAGGGGGAGTGTGAGCAAGACAGCTGAGCCGGACGGACCCCTTAACCCTTCTCCCTCAGTGCAGAGCCGCAGCGCGGACAGAGGGCACACGCTGGGGGCAGGGCAGTCCTCAAACCACTGCCTCTTCGGCTCCCTTGTGGCAGCTCCAGTTCTGAGGAGGGCATGGTCCTGTCCCCGCCTTTGCCCCTGGGACCTATGGGTCACCCAGCAAGGTGGGCTCTGGAGAGGGGCCCGGTCTCCGGCCCTGGGGCACCTGACTCAGCAGCTGCGGTGGCAGCTGCTGCCTCAGCCCACAGTGACGCTGAAGCCACAGTGGAACCTGTTGCGCCAGTGATTGAGGAAGGCTCCGAGGGCGAGGGTGACGGGCAGCGGGGGCATCTTCTTCTCCAGCACCGCGCCCACACACCAGTTACTGTCCACCAAGCCTGCAGGGAAGGGAACGCAGACGAGGTTACTGAGCGGGCTCGGAGAAGGGGTCGGCAGAAGTAAGGTGGAGCTTCGCGCCCCCATCCCCCGCCGGCCGCCCCTCAAGCGTTGTCTCAGTCACCCTCACCTCTAAACACCATGTTGGCCTGGGGCAGACTCAGGTGGTAACCAAAGGAGAAGGTCGTGTCTTGTAGCCTGGTGTTGGCCTCAAACTCCACTCCGACCTGAACCTGAGGACCACCAGAGGGCAAGGATGGGAGAGGGGCCTGAAGAGGTCAGCAGGAGGAAGCACGCACGAAATGTGTGTGAAGCGTGGGCAGGAGGGACAGCGGGCCGGCAGGGCCGGTGGAGGTCCAGGGTGGCTCAGAGTTCACGACTGCCACGCTGGGTGGTGGGGCGACCCGTCGTCTCACCTGCTCATTTGCCCTGTGGTAGTAACTGGCATGGGCCCCACCGGATCCCACGTTCAAGGTAGCCACCCAGTGCACAGCTGTGAAAACCAAGGGCATGAGGGAGGGAGCATGGAGGCAGCAGGACTCGGCCGGGAAGCCCGGCCACACCCCCAGATCCCCCCATCACCTTCCTCCTCACCCCATACCCGAGTACTTCCCAGCCAGCGTCAGGATGGCCCCCTCTTCGCCTGGCCGCCGGTGATAAACGAGCTCTCCTCCCAACACCAGCCGATGGGTGAGGCTCTGCAGGAAGTGCGCCACCACGATCACTGGGCGAGGGACACGGAGTCAGCCCTGGACACAAGGCGGCCCGCCCCTCTGCCCCAGGAGCCCCACCCCAGGCTGCCCCCGAGGTTTCTTTTCTAATCCCTGAGCCGTACAGATGAGGAAGGGGCATCGCCAGCGCAAGCAAGTGGGCGGCCAAAACAAAAAGAGCCCCGACCCAAGTTCTCACCCGACTCCCCGATCAAGTCAGGATTCCCCAGGGTCAGCGTGGCCGTGTAGTCGTCTCCCCGGTACTCGCCGTCAAACTGCCACGTCAGGAACTTGGACTGCTGCGTCTGGGTGGCGAGAGCGAGCAGTAAGGTCCCCCCGTCTCTGGATCACCATTGCTTCTGCTCTGCCCTGGAACCCCCCAGGAGGACATTCACGGAGGAAGGAAACCCTTGGCTGGGGCGGGCACCACGGGTCACCTGGAAGACAGCCTTGGCTCGGAGCCGTTCTGCCAGGAGGAGCAGGACCTGGGCGTTGAGACTGCCACTGCTGTCCAAGTCCCCTACCACAGTGGGGAAGACCTGTTGAAGAGTGCGCACAGCTGGGGTCCCCTTGGCCCGAGTCCTGAACGGTGCCCGGCGCCCCCTGGGGGCACCGCGAAGAAACACTCCTGCTCAGCACCGGTCCCTACCCTCTGCCATTCCGAAGAAACCCAGCCAAGCAGGTAGGTGCCCTGCGCCTTCACCCCCGGAACTACACACTTTCTCCTCCTCTAGGCGGGCTTTTAGGGAGGTGGCCCAGGTGTGTAGCACCCTCACCTCAGCGGGGCTAAGTTGCCAGTCCCCTGCGTAGGCTGTGTGGAGGTGATAGCCAGGCAGGCCCAGAGCACTCAGGTGCACGGTGTGAGCCACCTGAGGAAAAAGGAGCCGGTGGAGGACAGCGTCTCCATCCCCCATCTCGCCCTTCAACCTCTGCCCATCCAGGCCTGGTAAGAATCCCAAACGTTCCCACACATACGGAGGGTCACCTGGGCAAAGGCAACAAGTCCCAGGCCAAGGAAGTTAAAGACACGCCCTCCTTGCTCCTCTACCCCATGGGGCCTGGCCGAGGCAGGGGTACAAAGGACAGAAGAGGGGGGGCCAGGCAGGGAGGAACAGAGAAGTGGGAGCACCTGGAAATGGCTGCTCAGAACCTTGTTGACCACGAGCTTCACTCCCTCCATCTGTCCTGGGAATACATCTGTAGGGGGGAAGTGGGGGGGGGGGGTAAGTAAGCACAGACCAGGAACCCCTCCCCCAAGAAGTAGTCCCCGTTCCATCCCACAGAAAGCGCTTTGCAGGAACTGACCTCCTTTCAGATCCTGCAAGGAAACCCTCCGCTCCAAGGGCTGGGCTCCGCTGGGACACCTGGTCCTGCCTCAGCAGCTGTGATCTCCCCTTTCCCGCACACCCAGCACTCAAGACCCTCCCCTCCTCCACGCCTCCAGCTTGAGACACCGAATGCCAAGTTCTCACCTTTGCACAGGCGGTGCAGCTCATCGAAGCTCCCAGGGTTGGGCAGAGGTTCCTCTCGACGGGGGCTGCGGCGGGGCCAAGCCCCCAGCGGGGCCAGGCCCAAGGTGTTCCCCATTTCAGTCCAGAGGACAGGGAGGGGCCGGGCTGAGCCCGGGAAAGGATGCTCTTCCTCCCTCTACCCCGCACGGGCCCCACCCCCCATCATCCAGCTCCCCAGGCCCCGAATCTTCCACATGATCCGACACTAGCTCTGGAACGAGAAGTGGGGGGAGGGCACCGGCGGGGCGATTGAATCCCAGGCACAGCCCCGTCCCATCCTTGATCCCTCACCCCCACCTGTCCCCCTGTCCCTTCCCCCACTGTCTAACCTTAGCCCCAGCACAGAGCTCACCCAGCTTCCTAGTCTTTCTACTCTTCATCCTTAGGCCCCAGGGCGAGGCTTGCAACGAAGCAGTGGTCCTTACCGTCTCAGACCATCACGCTGCCCCTTTCCCCCCGGCACACCCCGGTCATCTTGATGGGGGCAGCCATCTTGAGTGATGGCAGAACTGCGGCTTCACGCCGCTTTCTCGGCGTGGTCACGGACGCCATCTTTGAGCCGGGCAAAAATAGCCTTTAAAGACCTACCCTCCCTTGATTGGGCCCCGCCCAATCTATTAAACAGAAGCAGCCTCGATCTCCCGGGGGCCAATGGAAGAGGAGGAAGCAGAAGAGTGGCAGGCCCCGCGTCCAGAGAGCTCTAGCTCCGCGAGGCGGAGGCTGCGGGGCTGGAGGGCCGCTCCCGAACCTAGCTCAGACGATGATGGCCTCCGTCACCCCGCCTGTCAGAGGTCCAGGGACCTGGGAGCGTGCAGGGCTCTGGAGGGAGCATCTTGGAGCTTGGGTTGCTGAAGCTCCCTCCGCCATACGCCATAGAGACTTGCTCTTGAAAAGAGTGGCGGAGGGAACGACAGGAGGACTTCCTGCGAGCTTGGGTTCAGTTGCCCCTCCGCGCCCCCACGCCATGAGCCCCTGGGTCCCCTCCCCAAGCCTTGCACCGTGCTCTGCGCGCTGCCCTCCTGCACGGCCGCCCTGGGAACACGGACCCTCATCCCTCCTGCAGGTCCACGGCTCCCCGAGTTCTCTGCTCCTCTCGAATTGGGACTCGGGGTGAGAGCTTGGGCTGGAGGAGCAGGGGCTACAGCCTCATTCTTAACAGAACTGAGCCCTGACCCAGCCGTCCCCGTAGCTGATCCTTTCTTCCCTTATTCCCCAAGCAGAGCTGGCAGATAAAACCCAGGTCCATGGACCCCCGCCCCAAAGTGCGCCCCACTCCAGGGTCAGGCAGGAGTCAGCGGATGCCTTCCAGCTCCAGGGGCTCCACGGGGAAGTCAGGGGCTCTGGCCACCATCCTCACTGGTCCTCGCATCTCCAACCCATCTCTCAGGAATGTCTTGTCTACACTTTAAGGGCCAAAGGATGAAAGACGCAAATGCTAACCACCCGAATGCCTTGGGCCTGAGGAATGTGCTCGCCTTCCTCTCAGTTGGGGCTGGGATGGGGCCTTGGTCAGAGGGACACCATGGCCCCTGCTAACTCATTTTGGGTGGCTACCACCTAAAACTGACCACGGACCTTCGATCTTTATCCTTCAACCTTGACCTTTCCTACCAGAGACTTCCTGTAGGGCGGGGGAAGAGCAGAAGCTGCCTTCTGACTTTGATTGAGGGCAGGGTGTGCTCATTGGTCAACACACAGGGCATTCTGGGCTCTCATGTTTTCTGCCCCTGCCTACGCAGTCTCATTACACATTAACTCAAAAAGGGACAGAATCGATCACCTGCCCTCTGACCATCACCCCTACCCCACATTTCATGTCCCTTCTTCTGGTCCCCACAGCCTCTCTGCCAAGTTGCTGTGAAGGGGGGCCTGGTTAAGGAGAGGAAAGCCACCCATAATGGGACAAAGTCACTGAGGGCCGAGGGCTTGAAATATCAGAGCCTTCCAGAGAAAAACTAGCACTCCAGCATCCTGCAATCCTCGGAGCCAAGACTGCTGCCCCACGCCCCAAAAGAACCAACCTGTAATGGGCCTAAAGGGTACCCCCTTGGCCTCCATGAAGGCCTGCCTGCCTGCCTCCCACCCTGTCACCGTGCGTCCCCGCCCACCGCCCACCGTACTTGTCTTCTCCTCCCTCATTTCTCCCACTTGTTTACTCCAACTTGGCCCCTGCCCCGATGCCCCTCCACAGTCCTTGTCACCTGACAGGGGGGTGGGGTGGCAGACAGGTATATAGGCCCTGCCTCCCGGGCCAGGCCAGCCCCAGACTCAAGGACTGAGGCACTGACCAGGTAGGAAGCGGCAGCTGTGGGGAGCCTGCCAAGAGGACCAGGTTTTCATCTGGGGAGGGATGATGCCAGGTTGGAGTGGGCACCTAGGTAGGGGTCCCTGGGGAGGGGCGGGGGCCCACTGAGCTTCAGTGTCCTCCCCCACCGCCATGTCTGCACAGGCCACCCTCCCACCGCTCCACCATGAAGCTGCTGGCACTCACAGCACTGCTCCTCACTGTCTGCAGCCTCGAAGGTGAGTGTGCTCTGGAGCGTGGTCCCAGTTGCCCACCTGCCAGCCCTCTGTGCCCAGGTGAAGCAACCACAGGGCTCAAGAAGACCATTCCCTCCCTAAAGCCCAGAAGTCCCATGCAAAGACTGAGAGCTGGAGACCTGTTGGGCTGGGGCCTGGCAGAGGGGTAGCCGGAGGCCAGGACTCCTGGCTGAGGGCCAGCTGAGAAGAGGCCCCTGTGTTTCTGTGTGTGCTCAGGGGCTTTGGTGCGGAGGCAGGCGGAGGAGTCAGGTCTGCCGAGCCTGCTCTCACAGTACTTCCAGACCATGACCAACTATGGCAGGGAGCTGGCGGAGAAGGTCAACGGCAAGCAGCTTCAGGCCCAGGCCAGGTGAGTCTCAGCGAGCAGGGTTCAGGGCCCAGGGGCCCTGGGGAGAAAGATGGGAGGGTGGGCGGTCCTACAGATGACGGAGCTCGGGGTGCAGGTTAGGGAGGATGAGGTTTGAATTGGAGAGAAGAGTTGCCTGATCCCCCCAGCCCCCCAGTCTTGGGGGCAGATGGGCCCAGTGGCTGGGCTGTGGATTTCTCTCTCTGGGGTGTGTTCCTCTACTCCTCAGAGGGCTCACCTCTGCTCCTAGGAGCTGCCAGCATGGACCAGGCACTGAAGTTTGGGGTCTTGGGTCTCACCTCCACCACCACCCAGGCCCCTGCCAGTGCCACAGGTCCCTCACACTGACCTCTGACCCTCACATATCCAGGGGTTACTTGGAGGAGACACAGGAGAAGCTGACGCCCCTGGTCAAGAAGGCTCAAAGTGACCTGATGAGGTTGCTTGATTACTTCGTGGAATTCACACCACAGGCGGACGCCCAGCCAACTGCAGCAGCCGCCGCCGCCTAGAGTGCCCTCTGGCTGGGCTTCCTCCCTCCCCACTCCTTGTTCCTGCAATAAATAGGATAGGGAGTCCAGTGTGTGGTGAGCCTGGCATTTTTTGAGGAAGGAGGAGGAAGACAGAGGGAAACCCAGTGAGGGGGCTTGGGTGTGAAGGGTGGAGGAAGAGTCCAAGAGACAAAAGTCAGAAATGATGGGATGGGGTACGGAGGAGTCTTCTGCGGGCTGGGAGCGGCTCTGAGTGGAGACTGAGGAGGCTTCGCACGGACGAGGAATGGGGAAAGGCCTGCGACATTCACACGTTGCATCCCTGGCCTCGAAGGGGTCACGGGAAGTGAGGACTTCCTCGGAATTTCCTCTGGATCATTCAGTGAAGAGGAGAAAGCTTCCAAAAAGTGAGCCCAGATGGGTCATCCGAGATCCTCCCTTCCCTCCCACTCCCTATCCTACAGGAAAAGGTGGGGCTCACCCTCCCCTGGGGTCTGCTCTCACCTGGACCGCTGTCTGGACACACCTTTCCACACCCTTCCCACTCTCGCCTGGGTGCTGGCGTAGCCCTGACCCCCCTGGGAGCCTGGAACCAGCAGGCAGGAGTCAGTTCAAGGCCTGGTGGTCCCCCAGCACGGTGGCCACGTGGGGCGAGGGAGGCTGGGAGCCTCGACGCCTGGATCCAATCAGGGTGGACCTGAAAGCAGGCTGGGTGGGCGTGCGAGGTGCACGATCCCAGAATTAGGGTAAGGGAAGCTGAGGCACTTTCGAGAAAAGTCATTCCCGCTTCACCACTGAAACAGTCGCTTCCCTTCCCTGACTCACTTCTCTTTTCATATCTCATCTCAAACCGCCTTCAGATGAGGCTCCGATTTCTTCTGTGTATTGATCGACCTTCAGTCTGGCCCCTGCGACCCTCACCCTGCATGACCACCTTCCTCCCCTTCTGTCCCAGGATCTGCTTGGCTCTCACGTGCTGACACATGAGGGGACAGTCTTCAGTCTGTCACTGGCAGGATGACCTTGGGCAAGTTAAACTTGAAAGAGCCTGAACCCTCACAGGGTTAGTGGGCAGAGCAAAGGGCACAAGGAAGTGGAAACGCACTTTGACAGGTGTGACTCGCTGTGAGCAAAGTGTGTGGGGTGGCCAGGGCTGATCTGAGAGGGTCCCTGGCAGGACTGGCATTTGGATGGGATTCAAAGCCTCGCAGGGTAACCCGTCTCCTGGCGGAGCTGGATGCAGGCCAGGCCCTAACAAGGGGGGTTCCTTTGCTACCCACTCCTGTGCTCAAGGAGCTTGCTCCCGCATCTGGACCCGGCTTGTCCCTTTTGCCTTGCCCCCACCCAGTCCTCACCTGGCTGGCCAAGGTGCCTCTCTCCCTAGAGCCCACTGAAGACCACTGTTCCCATACGACCTTCCTTTAGGAGCGTCCCACAAGCCTCCGTCACACCGTCCCTCCTGTGTGTCTGACTTTGGTCAGGCTAATGCCCATGGACACAGGGAACTGCCCCACACGACTCCGTGACATCCACTGCAATCGGACTGGTCACGCTTTGAGGTTGGACAGCCAGGCTGCCCCACAACCCGGAACACATTTTAGGTTCAGATGTCTCTGAATGTGCCCAGAGCCCCGACACAAAAGTCCCTGCTCCTGCTCCACACTGGAGAGCTCGGGGTCAGGGGTCGAGTCGGTGCCCCTCCCAGGCCATTCACCCCTTAAGCGAGGAAAACAGCCTGGTGGATGACCCTGAGCTCTGTCAGGTCAGGAATGGGGTCTGTCTCACTCCCAGTGGCATCTTCAGCGTCCAGCGTAGCGCCTCGCAGAGGCTAAGTATGTGACTGATGAGTGAGTGAGTGAGTGAGTGAGCGAGTGAGTGAGTGAACGAATGACTGGAGCCTGTTCCATGGCTTTATTGGTGCAGTCCCCTTTCCATTGTTCGTCGGGCGCTGAGGGTGGGGACTCGGGGAGGGCGCAGTCGCGGGGAGACTAGGACGTGAACATTACCGAGTAGCGTCTGACCACAGCCCTCTGGCAGGGAGGACGAACCAGGGGGCCCGTTCATGGGGGCACAGCATCGTCACGGGGGCAGGTCCGAGGGTGTTGGTGGCAGGAGGCAGACATGGTGCCAATGGTGGGGCTGGGCGGGGAGCCGGGAGCAGGAGGAGGACATGACCAAGGGCGTCCGTCTGCAGTTACTGTGGTGGTTTCTCATGCTTCAGGGTCTCGTAGGTCTCCTGGTTCCGGGGGCTCAGGCCCTGGAAGTGGAGGTCAGAGGACAGTCAGGAACTTGGGTCCAGCCCAGGGCTCCTCCCACCCACCCCCACAGATAGTGCCCTTCCAAAAGCCACCCGAAGCCCACCCTCTTCTGCTGACTTTCTGGGACAGCCTGGGACTCACCGTGTAAATGCCTTCTGACTTCTGTGGAGGCAAAGGAGCAAGGTGTCAAGAGACCCACCCCTTCTTCAGGCCCCCCCCCCCCCCGCCTCGGGTCTTCTTCCGCACCCAACGGTAGTAACATGTCACCTGTGATCTGGCTGGGGGGGGGGGTAGGCTGAGGTGGGAGGGGTCTCTGAAACTTTTGCAAGTCAGCCCCTGAGATTCATGGGGGCCACAGACCCCGGGGCTACAGCCCTAGAAGCGCTGAGTCTGCAAACCTGTTGACACCCAGGTGTGGGGGGGACAGGGGTTAGGGGTCCGTACCTGATAGGCTGTAGCTGCCTTTCGCACCTGGATCTGGAGCAGAGAAAAGATCATCAGCAAAAGCTATGCCAGTGGCCCATCCTCCTCCCCTCCAAACTCGTGGGTCTCTCAAGCCACGCCCCCGCCCACCCTCACCCACCTTGAGTCGACAGTAGAGCAGGGTGAGGATGATGCCGTAGAGAAACAGGATGGCGTCCAGGATGTAGCAGAGCTGCGGCTCTCCCAGGGCCTCTGCGGGGAGAGAGGGAGCCCACGGTGCGGGGGGTGGGGGTGGGGCGTCAGGACGGACTGAGGTCTGGGGGCTTGCGCTGGGACGGGGCGAAGGGAGCTCTCTGGAGAAGACGGTATCTTCCCGTCGGGATTGCTTTCTCGGGCCTTCCCTCTCCGCCTTCACCCTAGGACGGGGGCCCCAGCTCCGAGCCCAGGGTTTGGCGGACTTGGAACGCACGGCACGCACAGGAAGCGGGAGGCCTTCCTTCAGCCCCCAGCCCTCGCCTTGCAGCCCTGCTGCCTCAGGCCCCATCGAGCACCTAATAGCCCTCAGGGGACGCTTCTGAGTGCGCTGGGCGAAGACCAAAACCTCAGACAGGAGGGGCAGGCTGAGGGGAAGGCAGTGAGAAATTTCAGAGAAGAAACCACAGGGGTGTCTCTGCTCAGTCCTGTGACCTGTGGCTGAGAGCTGGACAGGAAGGATGTGAGCTGGGGCAGGGCGGGAAGGGAATTACTCTATTATTGGTCATCTCCCGCGCCGCCGGGCTTGCTGCACCCCCACCCCCACACTCAGATAGGCCCAAGCAGGGCGGCTGCCTTCCCAGGCCAGGGATGCCCACGCCTCTGCCCCAGGACTCCCGGGGAAGGACCCCAGCTCGGGGCCCCTGCGGGGACTGTGTGGGGACTCTGCCCTGTTCCCACACCCGGTACCCAAGAGGAAGTTTGCGAAACTCAGAAAATCAAATAGGATCTGAGCTCCTGCCTGCCCCATCCGCCCGGCCCACAGGACATGGGCTCCGGGCCTCTGACGGTGTCTGCCTAGAACTCTGCGTTCAGAGACGGTCCTTCGCACTCCATGTCGCACATATCTCAAAGTTACCCTGGGCGAGAAGTGTCGTCGCCATCTTACGGATGACGGATGACGAAACTGAGGCTCAAGGAAGGTGAGAAACACGGTTAGGGGCACGGTTGAGCAACAGCTGGAAGGCAAATCCAGGTTTTCTGCCTTCGAAGCCTACGGGGGCCCTTCCTTCATGCCTCGGGCCGGCTCCCTCCTCCACTCGTGCCACACTCTGGTCCACCTTCCCTTCCCTTTCAGTTTCCCTGATTTCCCTTCAGTTTCACTAACCCCACCCTCCCCAAACCCCAACCCCGAGCCGCAACCATCCTTCCTGAAACATTCACACACGACACCCTGGGGAGCAAGTGAGAGTTGATCCACCGACTGCTGGGACCTTCCCGCTTCTGCCTCCGTTTCCCCATGGGTGCTCAGGTCCCTGGAATTGGGCACTGCCTGCTGCCCACCCACCTCCTGTCGGCAGCTGACAAGAGGGGAGACCCTCAGCGACAGCCCGCAGAAGCAGCAACCATGCCTGTTTGTCCACCCCGCCTCCCTGAAGGGACTCTGTAAATACGCTTCACCAGCCAGAGGTCATCTCCTGACGGGCAAGGCCAGAGGCACCCACAGGAAACGCAGCCTCTCCCAGAACAGCTTCTAATGTCACACACGCCCCTCCCCACCAGCTGAAGCCTTGGGTGCATCTGGGTCCTGAAAAGCTGAGACAGGGACGAGAAAGGAGGCAACTGACCCCGGAGAGGGACTGGGGGCCGGGGACGGCACAGGCCCCGCCTCAGGGTCTCTGGGCCCGGCTGCCCCGGCCAGCCTCACTCCATGGGCCCTGCCTCACCTGCCCACATATGCCCTCGACCCCCACCGGGGGGCGCAGCTCACCGTCCCTCTCCGAACCCTCTCACCTGCTGGTTCCACCAAAAGGAGCACAAGCAGGACCGCTGCCGGGACCATGTTGGCCAGGGCTGAGGGGCGGCGAGCGGGATCGCAGCTCCGATGGCGCAGCTGTGCTGGGTGAGCAGCTCCCTGACCACAGAGTTCCCCCCTTCCTGCCACGCCTCCCCCAGCTCTGGCCCCTTCCCCTTCCTGCGAGAGACCAGGCGGCTCCCGGAAGGGCCAACTAAGGGAGACAGTGATCTGGGCTCTTCCGCCTCGGTCGTCCAGTGCCCGAGGCTCTGCCACCACAGACGGAGGGGACTTGCCCGGCCTGGGAGAGGCTGCTGAACCCGCCTTCTCACGGCAGCCCCGGTCAGAGACACGCCTGTGACCAACTGACACCTGAGGTTCCCCAGGACCCATGACAGCCCTTTCCCTTCCCCCTGGAACGTCACCCCCAGCCCTGATTTGAGGGGTTTACCAGCGTGTGGGGGCTGCAGGGTCTGGGCATGGGGGGGGGGAGTACTGAGGAAAAAGAGGAAATGGGGAATGGAGAAGTGGGAAGGACAAGAGTCAGGCAGGGGCGGAGACGAACAGGAAATACTGCTAAGAACGGAGTCGGAAGAGTCTGCCCGGTTAGCACACAGTGAAGTTTCCCATGAAAACTGGGGACAGTGAGATATTGAGACATACCATATGTTTCGGCAGAGGGGCCAGAAGGTGGCTAATTTATTACAGTTTCTCCTTTTCTAGCACACACACGGCGAGCCCGACAGCTTTGTGTCATGCACACGCCCAGCCCCGTCCGCGGTGACGACAGGCTCCGCACAGAAAGCACGGGGCTGGGAGAGGGGCGCGGCCGTCCGCTCACCGGTCCACCTCCCCAAACACGATGTCCTGGGTGCCTGGCGGGGGGGAGGGGGGGGAGAGGAGAGAGTGGTGTGGCCCAGGGCCCGGACTCGTTTCTGCGTGCCGGGCACAGAGGGTCTGAATCCATGCCCAGGGTCTACGTGGAAGAGGAAGTGTCCAGACTCCGTCCCCACACAGAGTCCCACACGACAGCCCCCCGCCCCAGCGCAGGCCCGGTACCTATGATGGCGACGACGTCTGCCAGCATGTGTCCCTGGGACATCTTGTCCAGGCCAGCCTGCGGGCCAAGAGCAGCAGCGTCAGGCGGGCTCGCCAAGGCCGAGGGGCATTCAGGGCAGTCCCGCCCGAAGTCGGGCACGGCCGCACGCACGCACGCACTGGCGGCAGGGCCGCCGGGACTGGCGCTTACCAGGTGGGCGAAGCCGGGAGCCTTGATCTTGCACCGGTAGGGGCGGCTGCTGCCGTCGGACACCAGGTACACCCCGAACTCGCCCTGTCGGGGGAGCGGGGACACTGCCACTGCCGCAGGAGGGTGCTCACCTCCGCCCCACACCCTCCCTCATCGACCCCATCTGCTGCCACACAGCCCACAGCCCTCGAGGCCGTTTCCTGCCCCTCCCTGCTCACCTTGGGGGCTTCGATGGCGGTGTAGGTGGCGCCTGGAGGGACCTGGTAGCCCTCCGTGTACAACTTAAAGTGATGAATCAGGGACTCCATGGACGTCTGGAGAGGGAGAGGGCGCTTCAGTAAGCCAGCTCCCAGCTGCCCCTCTGGCCGCCCCAGCACAGGAACTCTCTCCACCCCCAGGGAGACTCAGAGTGAGAGAGGCCGCAGGAGGGCGAGCCCCTCGCGCACAGAGGCCTCCGCGCACAGACTGAAGCCCAGCGCACCCCTCCCCGGCCTCTCCCTGCAGCCACCTTCATCTCCGCTCGCTTGGGTGGAGACACCTTGGCGTCGTCAACCTTGATCTCCCCGGGGGGCATCTTGTTCAGACACTGCTGGATGATCCGGAGGGACTGGCGCATCTCCTCCACCCGGCACAGGTACCTGGAGCGGAGCGGACGGGCTGCCAGCAGAGGCGCCATCGCAGGGCCGGGCGCGAGGCCCGGGGCCTGCCTGGAAGGCTGGGCAACCCCTCCCCTCCCCTGGCCCAGCGCCAGCAGCCACAGAGAGCCGGAGCCTGCTGGTGCTCGCCTCGGGCCGCCCCGAGCCCTCTGCTGACTTGTGCAGGCCCGGCCCTGCGGCAGCTCCCTCTGCTACCGCCCTCTGAGACGCTTTCTGGACTGTGGAACGAGTGGGAGTCAAACAGACTCAGGACGAAAACAACGGCAAGTCTTATTCAGGGTCGGCAAACAGGGATGGAATCTGAAGCTTTGAATCTGGGGGGAAAAAACCTGCTCCGGTCTCAGCTCCAAAGGAACAATCAGGGTCTCTAACCACCAATCTCTAGTCCTCGTGGCTCCGCCTCCTCGGCGATACCGCAAGGCCCCAACTAGTTCTACCTAGACCACGAGGACGCCCTAAGGGGAACATCAGGTGTCAGCCACGTGGACCTGCTGTGAGAAGCACCAGTTTCACACACATGGAAAGAAAGTAGCTGAGAGAACATTCCGGAGCCTCAGCTGGACCAGTAGCTAAGGGGGGTTTGAGCCTCACCTGTCGTAGCAGTCGCCACGGGAGCCAATCGGAACATCGAAGTCCACCTGGTCGTAGACATCATAGGGCTGGGTCTTGCGCAGGTCCCACTGGATGCCGGAGCCCCGCAGCATCACGCCGCTGCGGGGGGCCCACGGTGGCAGAGGTCAGTCCGAGCACACCAGGGAAGGCCCCTCGCGCTCGGTCTCCTGATCCCGCCGCCGCCGCCGCCGGGAGAGAAGCCTGTTGCCCCACCTGAAGCCGTAGTTCAGTGCATCCTCTGCGGTCACGACCCCAATGTCCACTGTGCGGTTTCGCCAGATCCTGTTGTTGGTCAGCATCTGTCAGCCAAGAAAACGCCCTCAAACTTCACACACAAATGTGTCTCTTTAGAACTGGGGCCCAAAACCCCGCAAATCCTTCCTGGGGAGAAAGACACTCTTCCCGACGATGCCCATCTTACCTCCTCCACCTCATCAATCCGTAGAGAGAAGTTCTTAGAAAACTGATAAATGTCATCCATGAGCCCTAGGGGCAGGTCCTGGAAGCCCAACAGAGGGCGACAGTGAGCACAGCACGGCCTTTGGCCAGGGCAGCGTTCCCACCTGCTGGCGCTGCCCCCCAGTGGCCGCCGAGGACAGGGCAGGGACTGCAGCGGGGAGGCGGTCGCTCACCTGGTGCACACCACCTGGACGGATATAAGCCGCATGCATCCGGGCCCCCGACACGCGCTCATAGAACTCGAACATCTGGACAGGACAGGCAGGGAGCTGCGGATACAGGCCCGGGCCCCTGCGCCCGCCCGCGCGGTGGGGCGCCCTCACCCCTCCAGATAGAGGCCCGTAGACGCCCCGCAAACGTTCCAGCTGCGTCCTCTCTCCTTCCACCCGTGCCGCTTCTGCCTTCCTTCTCCACTGCCTCATCACGTCTTCATTCCCAGCCTCCCCGCGTACCTTCTCCCTTTCTTCGAACATCCAGAAGAACGGGGTCATGGCCCCGATGTCCAGGGCATGTGTGGTCACAGCCATGATGTGGTTCAAAAGCCGTGTGATTTCCCCAAACAGCACTGCAGAGAGGGGGAGACCGGGGCAGGGCCAGGGACGCCCTCTGAGAGCAGCCCCAGGGGAGCCCAGGGTCTGCACTCTGAGCCGAGGCTGCGGGGGGCGTGCGGGAGGGAGGGGGGCGTGGGGGGAGGGCTGAGCGCACCTCGGATCCACTGTGCCCGCGGCGGCGGCTGGATGTTCAGCAGTTTCTCCACGGCCAGCGAGTAGGCCTGCTCGTTGCACATCATGGACACGTAGTCCAGCCGGTCGAAGTACGGGAGGGCCTGGGAAGAGGGAGGGGCCGGTCCCCCTCAGGGCCAGCCAGAAGCTCAAGCGGCGGCAGTGCGTGAAGGGGCCCTGAGCCGCCCGCCAGCCTCCCTGGCAGAAAACTCCCACCCGGGCAGTTTCCAGCTACCGAAGGCGCCTGGCCCAGCAGAGCAGAGCCACACACCGCGAGCGCTTCCAGCAGATGCACGAACAGACACCCGCGGACGAGGCACAGAAAACTGTGGTGACTTTTGAGTACTTCTTTCCTTGGTTTTTAACATAACACATTCAATGGTAAACTAATTTAATTTAAACAGTGCAGCTGCTACTGGCTCACAAAATTCCTGAAAATTTTACAATCTGTCCCGTGACCCAGGGTGACCTGGGTCCAAGCACCATACTGCCAACCATCCTCCCGGTCATCAGTCTTAGGGGCCACTGTCCCTAGAAGTGGGGACCTAAGGAAGCTGGGATTTGTTTCTGGTAGGGGTGGCTCCTCCCCCCGAATGCCAAGACACCAAGTCCCCGCTGTCCGCTTCCAGGAAGGAGGCAGAGCTGAGACACACCCACTCCTCAGGACAGCCAGTTCTTGTCCTGATGTCACTGTGACGTGGGACAATGCTACAGGGTTAAAACTCCACTGACTCCTGGGCCGGAAGCCACTGCTGCCAGGAGTCTCCCTGGGGACCGAAATCAATCTGGTCGGCTGGCTGTTCGTCCTAACTCATCGCCTCTTATCAAGGCCCTTCTTCACGGCAGTAAAAAAAAAAAAAAAAAAAAAACACTTCGGATTCCTATCCCGATCCAACTCCTCCAACTCCGACACGGTTCTCCTAAAAACGACTCCGTCACAAACTCCCTCCCGGTCACTCTGACTCACTGGGTATTTCGACAACAAACTTAGACGGCTAGACGATACAAGAATCAGCTATTAATCCTAGGGTGCTGACGTCTCTCTCCTCTGTCCCTGCCCCCAGGGACCCCAGCTTTGACGTCTGACTGCGATGTAAGAGCAGGGAAACTGAGGCACTGCAGGGAGGGCAAAGGGGCAGCCAAGCCAGCCACAGAGCAGCTGGGCGTGCGGCTCTGGCTGCAAAGCACTCTCGCCGGATAAACCAAGTCCAGATGTCTCAAGTCACGCATTCCCAGCAACGTCCCTTCCTCCCGACAAGACCGCCCTGACAGCCTCTACAGGCTCCTCCCCTAAAACACCCCCCACCCCCGCTCCCAGGAGTTCCGGAGGCAGCAAGCTGGCGACGCACAGGTCCTGTGCCCAGGCCCCCGCATGCCCTCACCTGCAGGTAGGTCTTGTACTCAATGAGCTTCTCGGTGCCTCGGTGCAGCAGCCCGATGTGGGGGTCGCACTTGCGCACCATCTCGCCACTCAGCTCCAACACCAGGCGCAACACACCGTGGGCTGCCGGGTGCTGGGGCCCAAAGTTCAGGGTCAGGTTCGACACCATCGTGTCCTTTGGAGGGTCCACATCTGACAGTGAGAGAGAGTTCAGAGCCAAATGGCAATTCCCTTGAGAGTGCCCAAGAGGCGGCGAGGCTCAGCCTGTCCCTGTCCCTGTGCTCTACCCTGTGGGCTTCCTCATCTCCGGGAAGACCATTGGTGGGGAAAGGGAAGGAAGCTTGAAGCTTTCTGAGGACAGGGACCACAAACCCACTCTTCCCACCTTGCCCAGAATACCCTTTTAAAAATAAGAGTAATGTGCCCTGGCTGGTGTGGCTCAGTGGATTGAGCGCCAGACTGTGAACCAAAGGACTGCCAGTTTGATTCCCAGTCAGGGCACATGCCTGGGTTGTGGGCCAGATCCCCAGTAGGGGGCGCATGAGAAGCAACCACACATGGATGTTTCCCTCCCTTCCAGTTTCTTCCCCTCTCTAAAAATAAATAAATAAAATCTTAAAAAATAATAATTATAGATGACACTGACATGGCTCTTACCATGTGGCCGGCACTACTGTAAGCACTTTACTTTTTTAACTAATTCTCATAACAACCACGTGAGTATTAGGGACTACAGTTACCCGCACTGTACTAGTGAAACTGAGGCCAGAAAGGATAAATGACTTTGCACTAGGTGCGTCAGTGGCACAGCTGGGACCGAGCTTGGCCTGTCCAGCCCCAGGGCCCTGTTCTTACCCACCAGGATGCACCGCCCTCCAAACGCACCTGATCATGGCCAGCCATGGCCTCGACACACGAGTCTCACTACTAGTAAAGGACAGGCCTGACCCTCAAGAAGGCTACAATTTAATTTGGGAAATAAGTACATGTGAGAAACTCGTAACACAGCCCAAACTGTTACCTTACCGATTAAGTGGCTCAGCCATCAAGCACTTAAAGGGAGGAAAGAGCACTGTGGGGACTTGAAGGACCAGAGCTGGCTCCTACATTCAGGAGACTCGGGGAGGCAGAGAGGAGGCCTCCCAGCAGTGGTATCAGCAAAGCCAGGAAGGAAGTACCTGGATCAGCGTTGGCGGGCAGCAGCGTCACTAATAACAGCCTTACGGAAGACTTGCCATGTGCCAGTCGCCACACTGAGGGGCTCACGTAACTGCTACCGCATTTAATCCTAACAGTAAGGCTGCGAAGCAGGCACTTTATTCACTGATAAAGGGGAAACCGAGATTCAAAACTAGAGCCGAACTTCTGAAATTCTTCGCTGCAGGCTTTGGAGTCAGGCAGACCCGGGCACAGTTCCACCAGTGTGTCCCTGATCCAGCTCCCACCTCCCTGGGACACGCCAGCTTCCCTCTGGGGGCTGCCGTGAGGGCTATGCGAGAGGATGTACACAGAGCACTTAGTACATGTGAGCACCCAGCTACTGCGACCGTTTTCAAAAAGTAGCTGGAAGCCTTCGATGGTTCTCGGGCATGAGAATGACTTGACGTGGTAAAACAATAAATACTCTGGGACGATGAAGGCAATGACACTGCAAGAGAGCTGGACAGGAACTCGGGTGGGGGCAGGAATCCAGAGAAGAGACTCTTGAAATAATCAAGGTCTGGGAGAAAATAAACGTGAACAAGCAAGGGAGAGAGGCCCAGATGTAAAGCATGAAAGACCTGCAGGGCTTGGTGATGTAATGGACACAGGCTCAGAGGGCGAGAGCTAAAACAGAACAAAGCAACTGAAAAGTTTCAATTCTGAGCGATGGGGAGGCTGGCAGGCCACTGGCCAGACTCAGAAAGTCCAAGCGAAAGGCTGGCTTTGATGGAGGAAGTATGTATGTATGTGCTCAGGAAGCTTCCCTGAGTGCAACGGCGGGAAAAGCCCCTTGTCCAGCAGGGGAGATGGACACACGGCTGAAACCTGGGAACAGCGGACACACTGAAGATGTGATGCGGTGGGGACGTTCCAGGGTTGGCTGGGACCTACTCTTCCTTTTCTCCTGGAAAGCTCTTCTGTTCCTTCTCCACTTGTCAGGTTCCTGCTATGACCACTATGATCACGTCTGTAGACCTGCATGTTGAAAGGACCAGCAAGGCTGGGGGCTGGGCACTCACCATTCCAAGGTGGAGGCTTCCAATGGGCTGTTTCCTTGGTGGGGTACATGATCGCTCCCCCAAACTGCTCTGCCCACTGCACATCTGGCTGCCACTGCCGGGCACCCCTAAGGAGGTAAAGACACGGGGCTGAATAGCGCCTGGCTCCTGTCCCCACTCACTCTGGGGGGGTGGGGGATGCAGAAACCCAGGCTAGGTCACCTGCACGGTTTAGTGTGCCTTTGGCAGAACCAGCTGGACCCCTAGACGTCCCATCCCCCTTTCTAGTCCTATAATTGCTGCATCCACGACCCCCATGCACGAAGGCCGGGACCCCAGCTCCTTCAACGTCCGGTCTCATTCAGACGCCCGTCCAGCTGAGCTTGAGTGCGAGAAAGCCGCTCATTCAAGGTCAGCGGGCGACACAGAGGAGCGCGCTGGCTCCTTTGCTTGGCTCAAGTGTGACCAGAGCGACGCACAGGGCTGGCGCGGGGTCCCCGTTTGGGTTTCTCCTAGGGGACACTATCTCTACGGTGAGGGGTAAGGTCTCCGCCGACCTGATTTCACCGCTGGCCGAAAGAGCTCGAGAGCCTCGTCCCTCTTCCAGGGCGGGCGCCGCGGCACTTGGAGCCCGAGACTGCGAGGGGTCACAGGCCCGGGTCACCCTTTCCTAGGCGACCTCAAGGGCGGTGGAGACCCCAGCCTTGGAGACAGCGCGTCGGGGGACTGCCCTGGGTCTCACCTGCTGGGCTGCACCGGCAGCCGGCCCCCAGCCCCCGGCCGCAGCGCCTGGGCGACGGTGCCCCCGAGGCCGCGCAGAGCTCTCAGCGCCGCCATCTTGCCCACTGCGGACGGCGGGAGGGGGGCCGGGCGGAAGCTCCGCCTACGCGCCTCCGAGCGGGCTTCGCGTCTATCTGCACAACGCGGCCACCATCTTGGAAGCTGGCAGGGTCGCTGACCCGCACGGGAAAACATCCGGTTCTGAGCTTCGGCCTCGCTGTGGCTGGAATAAAGCGGACTGAGGGAGGCTATTCCCACTGCTCCGCACCGGCTTTCTAGGCGGGAGCCCAGGGAACCTTGCACTGTCCCGCCTGCGCCGCCCCTGCCTTCCTGGGGTAGCCCCAGGCTTTAGCAATTACCCCGCACCTGAAAGCCAGCTCGTTTGCAGATGTGGCACGTGGCTTAGGCAGAGGGGCCCCGAGTTAGAGCTGGGCGGTCCGAGGGCCCCGCCAAACCTACTCGAAGGAAGAGCAGGACGCCAAGGCCACCAGCATTGGAGCCCTGAGGGGGTGATGGAGGGGCGGTCTCCTAGAGCCACCTGCTGTCTTCAGACCCAGACCCAGCAAGCACCCGTAGGGGTGCCTCACACCCCACCTCCAGCCTGGGTTGGTCTCTATCCCCTCTCTTCCAGACCCTGACTCAGTCCTGGGCAAAGCCACAGAAATGTGATCACCGCCAGGCCTCCGATCCCCATTCTGTGCTGAGGAGACGAAGAAGAGCCTTCCAGCCCCGGAGGCGGGTTCTCTTCTCTCCATCTGCCTCCAAGCCCAGCTCCAGCTGGGCCACCCCTGAGTTTGCACGTCTCCCCACCCACCCTG
The DNA here is from genome assembly GCA_039655065.1 of Glossophaga mutica. NCBI lineage: Eukaryota > Metazoa > Chordata > Mammalia > Chiroptera > Phyllostomidae > Glossophaga > Glossophaga mutica. Next base: position 53,930,854 of record CM077316.1, read on the forward strand.
AGCCCCTAGCGGTTCTTAGCCACAGCCCACCAACACTGCAGGAGGGCGGGGCAGACAGAGCGGGACAGAGACAGAGACGGGATTCTTAGCTGCGGAGAAATTAGGGCAAGCGGACATCTAGCCTGGGAGTTGACCTAATGGGAACCGTACCAAAGGCTGCGGTCATATCCCTGACTGTAGGAAATGACTGGGACCTGGGCAGGCTGGATTGCCCCCACAGAGCCAGGCGGAGGCCTTGCCTACCTGCTCCCTCGTTCCCCAGCCTTTCTCTGGGCCTCCTCTCCCTGCGTACTTGGACCGGTGCGTGTGGTGATGGGGCAACTGCATTTACTCGCCCTAATCCAGCCTGGCAGAAGTCAGGGTGGACTCCGGGCCGTTTGGCCCTGGGGGCAGCTGGAGCTGGAACTGGGATTAGGGCTCCTGGGGGGCTGCCTAGGACACTGCATCTTTTGTGCCTTCTCCCCACTGTGGGCACCCCCCACGCACTGCCTGCGACTCTAAGGCCCTTTGTCTCTCACTGCTTAGTCACCCCCTTTGTCCTCATCTCCGAGTGGGGGGGTGGAAAGGGGCAGTAGGAGTCCTCTGGTGATAGCGCCTCCTGCCCCTGCCCCTTCTGGTCTCCCAGCCTTTGTTTGACTCCTGCAGCCCCAACCCCCTCCACTTAGGACCAGGGTCAGGGCCTGTGGTGGGTCAAGGGTGGGTCCGGTAGTCACAGGGCGGTCGGTGATACAGGAAGCAATGGGAACCAGGGCAGGTATTAGCGACCTGAGTGGGAAGGGAGGGGGAGGAAGTACTCGGCGGATATGGTGTGGGGACAGGAGGTGACAAGGCAGAGAGTGAATGGACGAATGGCGGCAGGTGGTCATCTCTGGGAAAGGGAAGGAGCTGCTGACTGCGCCCTCCTTCCTGGGGAAATCCTGGGGAAAGGAGTGGCCACCGCAAGGGGTGGGCAAGAGGGGCCCGACTTTGGTACCCCTCGCCCCTTGCCAGGAGAGCCCACTCCTGAGACCTGACGCTGAGTGTTCTCCAGACCAGGACCAAGGCATCCTTTGCTTCTTCTCCCTGAGGCTGCCTCTTCCTCCCTGCAGCACTTTCCCCACCTCAGGCGCCGTCGCTAGCCTAGTTCCCCTCTGCAAGTGGCCTCCACCTTCCCCTGTCCCACTGGAATGAGAAAGAAAAGATGACTGGGTATTCCAGGAAAATTGGGTTCTCAGGGCAAAGTGGGGGCCAGAAGAGGGAGCCAGGTGGGGATTCCCTCAGATGGCCCAAACCAGGGTGCCCCTGGGTTCCTGAGACTGGAGGCTGGGGAAGTAGGAGCAGGGGCCAAAGCCTGGGAGGGCTACCAGGAGCTGGGCCAGGGAACGGGAAGTCAGGAAGTGAGGAGGGGGAGCCTGGGTGGAGCGGAGGCGGATGGAATGGCTGTTCCAGGCCTTGGGGTGGGGGGGCAGGAGGTGGTAACTCAGGAAGGGGGAGCCTGAGGGGGAGAAGGGAGTTAGAGAAGAGGAGGTGCCACCTGGGGTCCTCCTCCTATAGAAGGACAAGTGGCGACCCTCCCACCTTGTCCTCAGCCCCTGCCATGTGCCCATTCCAGGCAGACTCGTCCTACCCTGGGCAGTAAGTTCCTTTAAAAAAAAGATTTTATTTATTTATTTTCAGGGAGAGGGGAAGGGGGAGAGAGAGAGAAACATCAGTGTGTGGTTGCCTCTTGTGCGCCTCCTACTGGGGACCTGGCTTACAACCCAGGCACGTGCCCTGACTGAAAATCAAACTGGCAACCTTTTGGCCAGCACGCAATCCACTCACTGAGCCACACCAGCCAGGGCAAGGCAGTAAATTTCTTAATCACTGTGTTCTCAGCCCTGTCCCCATGCTCGACCCTGGCTGGGCCATGTCAAGCCTCCTCTCTCTTTGCTCAGCTCCTGATGTTTCCTTAACTGTTCCCTCCCCTCCCCCTTGGTCATTCAGGCTCCCTACCCTGGAAACCCGCCTCCAGGGGCCTACAGGACCCCTGAGAAAAGGGAGGCCAGGCCAGCATAGTCAGTGGGAGCCAGAGTCCTCCTGGGACCTGGTCCATTCTGTGCGTATTGACCAGCCCTTTCCCAGACTTTCCTCTTGGGGTCTGTCCACCAAATAGGGAAAGCATCGGTTTTGGGAAAAGGCGATGTCATCAGCTGGCCCGGCGCCTATGACCCATCCTCCATCTGGCTGCATCTGGCCGCTCAGGGTCCCCCTCCCCCGGGGCAAGTCCCTTTTTTTTTTTTTTTAAGGAAAACAAAAACTAGTTTTTTGAAGAATGAGACACCCATCTGAGTCCTACCAAGAGAGCTGAATGGCTTGCAGCTCAGCCAATCGCAGAGGCTGGGGGTGCTTAAAAGAGCTGGTGGGGCGAGTCAGGGAAGGACCCTCAGGGAGACCCACAGACACAGAGGCGGGCGAGAGGGCAGGGGAGAGACAGAGACAAAGGCCCAGAGGTGAAGCCAGCGTCTGGGGGCGCACAGAGAGGAGCCAGAGAACTGTGGGAGGCAGAGGCAGGGGAGACAAAGACCTAGGAGAGAAGGGTTTGCAGGAGCTCGGCCACCAGGCACCTCTCCCAAGCCAAGGGGCAAGTTTCCTCGGTCTCTCTAAGGGTCCCCAGTCCTCTGACCCTGGCCCTGGTCTGAGCCCAGGCTGCAGAGGGGCACTTCCCACAAAGCCAGGGTGCGAAGGGTGAAGGACTCAGTCCCTCCCAGCTGCAGCACCGTGTGCCATGTCCCGGACAGACCCGCGTCCCGGGAGGGGCCGGGCCCGCTGCTGGCTGCGGGGAGCCCCACCCGGTCCTCTGCTCCTGCTCCCGTGGCTGCTGCTGACCTCCCTCCTGCCCTCCGCCTGGCCGGCCGGCCTCCTCCCCTGGGAAGAAGAGATCGTGTTTCCAGAGAAGCTCAACGGCAGCGTCCCGCCTGGTCCCGGCGTCCCTACGAGGCTGTGGTACCGCCTGCCCGCCTTCGGGGAGACACTACTGCTGGAGCTGGAGCAAGACCCCGGCGTGCAGGTCGAGGGGCTGACGGTGCAATACCTGGGCCAGGCGCCCGAGCTGCTGGGCGGGGCGGAGCGAGGCACCTACCTCACCGGCACCGTCAACAGAGATCCGGAGTCGGTGGCATCTCTGCACTGGGACGGGGGTGCCCTGTTAGGTGTGCTGCAGTATCGGGGGACCGAACTCCACCTCCAGCCCCTGGAGGGGGGCACCCCTAACTCCGCCGGGGGTCCCGGGGCTCACGTCCTACGCCGGAAGAGTCCTGCCAGTGGCCAGGGCCCCATGTGCAACGTCAAGGCCCCTCCTGAGAACCCCAGGCCCACCCCCCGCAGAGCCAAGGTAGGGTGCCCTGGAGTCTGTTCTGCAGCTACTTCCGCCATGTCTGTCCTACTGACCTCTGCGTCCCCTCTCTCCACCCACTTCCACTTCTGGTCATTCTGCTTCTCCCCTCCTTCGGCCTGCCTTTCCTCTTCCCGTGGGCCTTTCTCAGGAAGAGGCTGGCTTCTCCCTGCCCTGACCCTTCTGCTGGACAGACCCTGATCCCCAGGAGGGCCCCCAGAGGCGATCGGAGGCCCTGTGCTGGGAGTGACCCCCCGCCCCACCCAGCCCTGCCTGGCGTCCAGCTGCCACCACCCCCAGGGAGAAGGCTCTCCTCACAGTCCCTTAGCCTTGGATCTTTTCTGTGCCCCAGATTTGATTTTCACCCCCCCCCCCAACACACACACACCAGCTAAAGGAGTGAGATTTGCAGCCCAAGGGACTGGCTTCTGCCTTCTGATGCCGCTTTCCAAAGCGTCCTGGCAAACTGCGCCCTAGGACAGGAGCGGACGGGAGGAAAGGCGTCCCACGCCTGGTCCCCGCTGGCCGGACTGCAAGGCTGCCTGAGGCTCCGTCCTTTCTTCCCTCCCACTCCGGGTCCCCTCCCTCCCTCCCTCTCACCGAGCTTTAATCCAGACCAGACGCTCCCCCCACACCCGCCACGCTGAGATCTGGCCCCAGCCCTAGATGCTGACTGAATTGTTCCTGTAACCACACGGGGCAGACACGTCAGCCCAGCCCCCCAGCCACAGCCAGGCCTGGGGGGCCCCAAAGCCCCTCCCAGAGGCAGCCCAGCGGCTTTTCACCTCTGAGGCCCAGGTGGGCCTGGGGCACAGCCCGACCCCCTGGACCCCCTCGCATTTCCATCTCTGCACCCACAGCTGATTTCTCAGAGTCATTGCAATAACCAGGGGATTGGGAGTCAGGAATCCAGTGGGTGGGGTAGGCGCAGCCCTGCCCACTGTGCTGAGTCCCAGGCCCAGGAGGCGTGGGAGCAGAGACGCCTTCCAAGGTGGAGGAGGCTACTTCAGGATCCTCCTCTCTTTCTCCACAGCGCTTTGCTTCCCTGAGTAGATTCGTGGAGACCCTGGTGGTGGCGGATGACAAGATGGCAGCGTTCCACGGAGCAGGGCTGAAGCGCTACCTGCTCACAGTCCTGGCGGCCGCAGCCAAGGCCTTCAGGCACCCAAGCATCCGCAACCCCGTCAGCTTGGTGGTGACCCGGCTGGTGATCCTGGGTCCCGGCCAGGAAGGGCCGCAGGTGGTTTCCAACGCCGCCCAGACCCTGCACAGCTTCTGCGCCTGGCAGCGAGGCCTCAACCCGTCTGAGGACTCCGACCCAGCCCACTTTGACACGGCCATTCTGTTCACCCGTCAGGTGAGGCCCCCACGCAGCGCCCCAGGCCCCACAGGCTCTGGGAGGCCCCGCTGCGTGGAGCGGGATGGAGACTGTGCCCCGCAGGTGTGTGAGGTGGCGCCTGTCCGCACCCCGACAGTGCCCGAGCCCCTGCTAACCTGGGTCCCGTACGGCGGGCCCCATGTCTCGGTTCCTCATGCGTCTGCTGCAATCCCCCTCCGCAGGACCTGTGTGGGGTCTCCACCTGTGACACCCTGGGCATGGCTGACGTGGGCACCGTGTGTGACCCGGCTCGGAGCTGCGCCGTCGTGGAGGATGACGGGCTGCAGTCGGCCTTCACTGCTGCTCATGAGCTGGGTATGGGGGCATCGGGGACACTGGAGAGAGGTGGGGAGGGGCAGGGAAGAGACAACGAGCACCCCGGGGTGCAGATGGGGGTGTCTCGAGGTGTTCCTCCTCCTCTCCAGGCCTAGGCCCAGGGCCAGAGTCCTCTGCTCTGGGTGTGGACAAAGCCTTAGGTTTTCCTGTTAAGTGAGACTGTGTGAGAGTGTGAGTGTATGTGCCTGTGTGTGCGTGTGTCTGTGTGTGAGAGTGTGAGTGGAGGGGATAGCACATACTGAGAGTCAAGGACGGAATGGGTGGATTCAGGGCTGGGAATGTTGGCTACAAGGAAAGTGGGTCAGGAGGGGCCCTGGGTGCATTCTGGCGGGAGGGGAGGCGGCACTCTGGTGGGGCTACACACTGAGGAGACCTCAGAGCACCCGGGGGATGGGGCGGGGTGGGACCGTCCACAGTGGTACCAGGTTCAGGGGGCCCTGCAGCCCCCGGGGGGCACAGGGTGGGGACTCCGGACTCCAGCAGGGCCTCTGCTGTCACAGGCCACGTCTTCAACATGCTCCACGACAACTCAAAACCCTGTGTCGGGGTGAACGGGCCTGGGAGCTCCTCCCGCCATGTCATGGCTCCTGTGATGGCCCACGTGGACCCCGAGGAGCCCTGGTCGCCCTGCAGTGCCCGCTTCATCACGGACTTCCTGGACAACGGCCACGGTAGGCAGGCGTCGGCAGAGGCACTCCCCCTTCCTGGGCTGGACGCAGCAGCTCCTGCCCCCAACGCCCAGGGGCCCAGCTGCCCCCACTGCAGCGTGGGATGGGGTGAGAAATGCTGCCGTCTTTGTGTGGTTCCCACTTCCTCTCGGATTCAGCAGCGCAGCGGGGGAGGCAGGTTTTGGCTCAGTAGAGTTAGGACTGACCTTCTGAGGGCCGCAGCTGTCCACCACTGGCCCCGGAGGCAGCTGCTTTGTCACTTGAAGTGTGCCAGCCCAGCAGGGTGACACCACCGCCCCCCCCCCCGCCCCGCCCCACCACTGCCCAGCCAGCAGGCTGCTGGAGAGACGCAGACTCAGCTGGTCTGTCTTTGGTCAGAGTAGGTGGGAGGGTGAGTGTTTTGCTGCTCTCCTGATTCTGTTCTTCAGAAGAGTGTGCGCCTGATCTGTGACAGGTGTGATAATGGTCACTGCCTTGTGGGCGCTGGGCGAGCTGTTGGCCGATAATCATCATGTAACAAGTGTCCAGTGAACTGTGGCCGCTATTAAAAGCTTCTTGCAGACCTAGCATTGGGGTCCTAGGGTCCGTGGGGCCCCAGGGAGCCCAAGCTCTCAGAGGGCACCCTCGAGGGCTGCGTCGGTCCCTCTGACCCCACCCCCCGGCCCCTCCCAGGCCACTGTCTCTTAGACAAGCCAGAGGCTCCCCTGCACCTGCCTGCGACTTTCCCTGGCAAAGACTATGACGCTGACCGCCAGTGCCAGCTGACCTTCGGGCCTGACTCCCACCACTGTCCGCAGCTGCCGCCGCCCTGCGCTGCCCTCTGGTGCTCCGGCCATCTCAACGGCCACGCCATGTGCCAGACCAAGCACTCGCCGTGGGCGGACGGCACCCCGTGTGGGCCCTCACAGGCCTGCATGGGTGGCCGCTGCCTCCACCTGGACCAGCTCCAGGACTTCCAGGTGAGGCCCCAGCAGGAGTGCGGCGGTGGGCCAAGGCCCGGAAGGGGCCCTGCTTACCGCCCTGCCACTCTGCGCTTCCGTAGGTCCCGCAGGCTGGTGGCTGGGGCCCCTGGGGGCCCTGGGGCGACTGCTCTCGAAGCTGCGGGGGCGGTGTCCAGTTCTCCTCCCGCGACTGCACGCAGCCCGTCCCCCGGAATGGCGGCAAGTACTGTGAGGGCCGCCGCACCCGCTTTCGCTCCTGCAGCACCGGGGACTGCCCGGCGGGCTCAGGTGAGGCTGGGAGCGGCCGGAGCCCTGTCCTGGCTGTGGAGGGCGGTGACTTTACCCTTCAGGGCCCTCCCCTGGCAGTCCGGAGGGGAGAGGGGCCAGCTGGGTGGAGGTCCGAGGGGCAGGCGCAGGGCTGGTGGGGTGGCATGAGGGGCAAGTGGCCTGACTATGCCCCTGACCCCTTACAGCTCTGACCTTCCGCGAAGAGCAGTGTGCTGCCTACAACCACCGCACCGACCTCTTCAAGGGCTTCCCAGGGCCCATGGACTGGGTCCCTCGATACACGGGGGTGGCGCCCCGGGACCAGTGCAAACTCACCTGCCAGGCCCGGGCTCTGGGCTACTACTACGTGCTGGAGCCACGGGTACGGGCAAGGACGTCCGGGCGGGCCCGGGCTCTCCCCACCCCAACGGTCCCTTGGCTATCTTTCCTTCTGTTTCTTAATTGATTGATTTTAGAGTGAGGGAGGAAGGGGGAGAGAGAGTCATTGATTTGTCATTCCACTGATTTATGGATTCATTGGTTGATGTACGTGCCCTCACCGGGGATCGAACCTGCAACGTTGGCACGTGGGGATGATGCTTTTTAACAACGGAACAGTCCTTCGTTGCTGGCGGCCCCATGGCCATGCCAGGCCAGCCCAGAGGTCCATGGGACCTGTCTGTCTGTAGGCACTTGGCAAACAAAGCCCAGAGGCTGGATAAGTGGCCCATCAGGCAGTGCTGGCTTGTCCCCCCTCCCTCGGCTTCTCCTCCTCTCTCCCACGCTCTGGGTTGTGAGAATGCAAACGGTGGCCTTTCCGCCAAGTCTCTGACCCCCTTTGCACGGGCCCCTTGCCAAATCACAGGGGTGCCTCAGCAGCTCAGGACGGCCAGTCCCTCACTAGACAGGCCTCCAGGACACAACCACCTCCCTCTGCTCCCTCGCTGTGACAGGACCGAAGGGCGGAGGCTGAAGGAGGAAGAGAAACCCCAGCCCCTGTGCTGGGGAGCATTCCTGCAGCGCGGCTGCCCTCTAGCGGCCGTCCGGGCCGGTGCTGTCCGGTTTAAGGCGGGGTGTTGGCACTCAGGCCCCGGACTGTTTCCCGTGGTGGCTCTCCGCCTGCCTTCCAGCTGTGTCACCTTTGGACAAGTTCCTAATCTTCCAGAACCTCAGGGTTCCAGCTCCAGAACCCTGAGAGGTTCCACCTCTCAAGCTGGGGTTGTGAGATTTACGTACCAGTGTTTAGAAAGCACTCAACACGATGTCTGACCCAGGGACAGTGCTCGGAAGGTGGCTTCTGTCCTTCTCATTGTCCCACTGACGATCTTGCCTTAAGGGGCCTTCGGCTCCCCCCACTCCAGCCACTGTGCCCCCACCCCCACTACAGGATACGGGTCTTGCTTGGTGACCCGCCCCTCTGGATGTGGGGGGAAGCCCTTTTATCCCTCCCCCTCTTCTCCTCAGGTGGCAGACGGGACCCCCTGCTCCCCGGGCAGCTCCTCAGTCTGTGTGCAGGGCCGCTGCATCCATGCTGGCTGTGACCGAGTCATCGGCTCCAAGAAGAAGTTCGACAAATGCATGGTGTGCGGTGGGGATGGTTCTGGATGCAGCAAGCAGTCTGGCTCCTTCAGGAAGTTCAGGTTCATCCGCTATTTATTTTCTCCTCCTGCCTTCCCGGACACTGTTCTGGGCCTGGGGGATATGAGGTGAATGCGGCCCTGTCTCTCCTCTCAGAGGGGAGTGGCAGAGACACTCTCGAGTGCGCAGTGACAGTGGCGTCCCCCCACCTGTCCAGCAGGCTCCCCTGGAGCCACAGAGGGAACTGGCTAGCCATCAATGAGACCAGGCTCAGAAGGGTACCTCGGTGAGGGGACAGCATGTGCAATGTCCAGAGGGCAGAGGCACAGCCACGGGTAGCTGAGATGCAGGCTGGACACCTCACATAGGTGTGGGAATACAGCCCTCCACACACACACACACACGCACACTCACACATGTTTGTACGCACACTCCCACACACACGGAGCTCGCAAGGCTGCGGGGATTCAGGAGGTCGCTGAGCTCACCTGGACCCCTTCCACACAGGTACGGATACAACAATGTGGTCACGATACCAGCGGGGGCCACTCACATCCTGGTGCGGCAGCAAGGCGGCCCTGGCGTCCGGAGCCTCTACCTGGCGCTGAAGCTCCCAGACGGCTCCTATGCCCTCAACGGTGAATACACGCTGACACCCTCCGCCTCCGACGTGGCGCTGCCCGGGGCCGTCAGCCTGCGCTACAGCGGGGCCAAGGCGGCCTCCGAGACACTGGCTGGCTACGGGCCGCTGGCCCAGCCCTTGACGCTGCAGGTCCTGGTGGCTGGCGACCCCCAGGATGCACGGGTCCGGTACAGCTTCTTCGTGCCCCGACCACCGACCTCCTCACCGCCACACCGACCTCCCCAGGACTGGCTGCACCGTAAGGCACAGATCCTGGAGGTCCTCCGGCGGCACCCCTGGGCTGGCGGGAAATAGCCTCACCGTCCCGGCTGCCCTTTCTGGGCACCGGGGCCTGGACTCAGCTGGGAGAACGGGGCTTCATGGGGCCCCACGCCGGACATGGTGGGGAGGGGCGAGCCCCACAACAAGGATGCGCAGGCTGGCCCTGCCCCTGCCCAGTGGTCCTGCCCTGGCGGCGGGACAGCGGATGGAAAGGGCTGGGAGGCAGTCTCCTGTCTGAACTGGCCCCTCAGCCCTGCTGGTCACAGGAGGGAGGGAAAAGCAGGGTGGCCTGTTGTATTTATTTAGTATTTATTCAGTTTTATTTAGCCCCAAGGAAGGGATCCTGGGGAAACTGACCCCTACCCCTTGTGACCCTCACTCTGGCCAGGAACCCAGGGTGCAAGTGACGACCTTGAGTGACCTGTGTGTGTCTGCATGCGAGGGAGTGTGTGCGTGCTTGTGTGTGTGCTTGTGTGTGAGGCACGTCCTGCCTGCTCTCCTCTCCAGGAGACGTACCTCCTGGGAAAGGAGATTCGAGGGCGCGGCAGGTCTGCGCCGAGTAAGGGATTATCGTATTTTTAAATATAAATTACGCTCTGCTTTGTACGTGCCCCTCTCGGGGGGAGATGCGGCTGCATCCTGGCTTCGCATCGCTCTCCTCAACCGCCAGTATGACGCTGCCCTCGAAGGTGTATTGGGGATTAAAGTGATGTAAACAAGCAAGGAGCATAATGCCCAGCGACTGTCACCCCCTCTCCATCCCTGCCACGCCCGTGGGGCTTACTGGAAGGCAGCAGAGAGCCACGTCAGCGGAGTCTGCCCTGACCCCTGGCCCCGTTCCTCTGGTTGGCGGAACCCTTGGTTCGGAGTGACTGTGAGAGAAGGGATGACTCTGTCCCTGACCCAGAGGTTCCCGGTCACATGAGACAAAATAAACACTTGACTCCAAGTGCAGTTGACAAGGACGCGAAGGCGCAAGATCACAAGAACCACTTACTTGGACACAAACAAGCGCTTAGGGATGAGCGCGACTCGGGGGCCTGGAGGAAATGCTGGGGTAGAGAGTGCTCTGGAGCCGGGGTGGGGGCCAGGGGTCTGACTTGGAGTTGGGGTTCATCGTACCAGCTGGTGGCGCTGGGTGCTGATGCCGAGCCTTGGCTTGCTCAGATGTGCGAGGGGCTAACAATACCGGTTCCCAGAGGGTGTTCCTGGAAACAGATGCCACGGTATTTTCGAGAGTGAAGACTGTCCCCATGTGAGCAGTTGTCTCTGTGAATCCCAAATGACAGCATCCCCAGATGGACCAGTGTAAGCCCTGTCTTTGATATAAACTCGGAATGGAGTTTAATACAAACGCAGTGTGGTTTGGTGGAAGATGGCTGGGGGGTGGGGGGAAGAAGGGCAAGAAGGAGCTGAGGGGGGAGCCGGGCAGCCAGCAGGGGCAGACCATGCGAAGGGCAGTAAGCTACAAGGGACATTTCTACTTCCGAGCACGTGACTTCTGTACAGCGCTTGAACCCTGGCCAGTGGCTCCGCTGGTTGGAGTGTCGTCCTGTACACCAAAAGGTTGTGGGGTCAATCCCCACATCGATGCTTCCCTCTGTCTCTCTCCCCCTTCCTCTCTCTCTAAAATTAATAAATAGCTCCTTGGGTGAGGGTTTCCTTATTTTTAAAGAAAAAGCTTGAGCAGTCCTGTGTGTGTCATGGAGGGAGCAGGCTGGGAAGGGGTGGCAGGTGAACCCTGCAAGAATTCGGAGTCTCGAGTGGCGGTGGCTGGACTTTCGGGGATGTGGGGAGGGACTGGATGTGGAGGTGAGGGAGGAGACCCTGAGGGGAGGTGACCGAGGGGAGGACAGGGCACCAGGGAGGCCTCACTTGGCCATGGCAGCTGGGGGTAGGGCCCAGGCAGGCTGTGCGTGCCGCCCTCACTGAGCGGGGCCGGGGCTTACACAGCCCCCTGCACATTCCCTAGGCCCTATGGGCATGGGGCCACCCCCCCCCCCCCCCCCCCCCCCCCGTCTTCCTTCCAGTACACATGGGTGCAGGCCGTGCTGGGCCCTGGCTGTGCCTGCTGCGGGCCAAGGCCAGAGTGATCTTGAGCGGTTTCCTCTAGTCAGCAAAATTAGATAATGTGAGCAGGAGGAGAAACGGGACCAGAGCAGGAAAACCAAAAACGGAGGCCCTGAGGCACTGGAGTCCCTACGTGGTTTAAGAGCGAAAGAGAGGGAAGGGCCAGTGAGGCTGAGGCGGTGCGTGCCCTGTCCCTAGAGAAGCTCCGCAGAGTCCGCACAACCATCCTGTGGGAAGGCAAGTGTGCGTGCGTGAGCTTGAGGCAGCAACCGTGAGATGGGCCTGTTTCAACCCTGAGATTCTCTGTTTCTGTGGTTACAGCAGAGGAATCTGGGCGTGTGTCCAACCACCACCTCGGTGGTGGGGGTGGTGGCGGAGCCGGGTTTCTTAGGGTGCTGTGGGCGGGGCCACTCATTTACACGCCCACTCCATCCCAGCCCCATTTCTTAATCTCCAGATAGCATTATAGTCTTTTGTTTTCTTAAACACCAGATTGACCGTAAATGACAAAACCAGTAGTACCTCATTGGCCAGGGCTTGTGACTTTAAGAAACTAGAATTCAACGTATCAACACTTCATTGGTTAAGAGGATGCTTCTGAGCCAATCGCATGCGTTTTCCACTGACTGTTGCTGGGTGGAAGCCAAAGCCACTGGCGGCGCAGCCTCACCAGCCCGCTGACAGCTGGGGGAAACCACCAGTTCTAAAAATGATCCGGACGAGTGGGGGAGGGAAGGGAGGCCCAACAATGGAACAACTTCCCTAGACAGGACCTTATATGGGGATCGGCCTGGGGGACTCCAGTAGCCTTAGGAAGGAAAGGGAGGGCAGGAAGTAGCTTCAAGGCGTCCCTCCTTGCACAAGCCTTTGGATGTAAAAAATCTCAAAAGCGCACGTGACACACAAATGTCCAACTCCATAGAGACGCACAGCACATTCTCTGGATAATGTCGATGCAAATAAGCATCGTGAGGCTGAAAAGATGAGAATTTTGGCCTGGAAACGAGTCTGAGGAAAATGTATTTATTAATCTAATTTTTAAATTTATTTATGGGGATAAACCATTGGGTTACAGACTGTCGCAGCATCCGGGAAGGATGCCAATTTTGGAGTCAGACGGAATCCAAGCTTTGATGGGACCTCAGTGTCCTTACCTGTAAAATGGGTGTCCTATTGCCTTCCTTATGTAGAGGTCAGAGCCTAAGAATACAATGATGAGAATTCTCAGTCTTGTGTCTGGCTTCTAGTAAGTGTCCCGCCCACTGATTCCCTTTCCCCTCAAATCTCCTGTTGCCTGTCCCCTCCCACTCCTGCATTAGCATGAGAGAATAATTACACCAGCGAACTGTTGGGGTTGGCTCTACAAGGGGCTATTTGGTAGCATGTGTGCCCAAAGGTCTGGGTTCTAGTCAGGGGATGATAAAAGAGAAGACATGGTCCCTGCCCTCAGAGAGTTCGTCGTCTGGTAGCTGAGTCAGGTAAGACAAAAATTCCGGAGTTCTGGTGGGCGTCCTGGTAGCACAGACAGAAGACAGGGAAGTGCTCCTGGAGGGGGGTCTCCCCACTGCCAGAGCATGCGGTGAGCTCCAGGGGTTCTTCGGTGAGCAGAGTTGTGCTGGAGGAAGACAGCATTTCTGCTGGCTCAGCTCCTGGGTTCTTCTCAGATACGCAGAACCTCACTGATGGAAGGAGAGCGGGCTTGAAGCTGCAGGGTGGCACCGTAAGGAGCTGAGCGGGGCTGGACGAGACTGTTTCGGGAGAAGCCACCATCGAGGTGGGATATGCTGAGTGGGAGAGAAAGAATACTAAAGATACTAGAATGTGTGTTGATTTGTTCCCCTGTTCCATTTCCTCTCCTCGTTTCTGATGTTTCCTGGAGAAACTAAATGGAGATTGAAATGATTTTAAATTAGTGTTTGTTTGTTTGGGTTTTGGGGGGTTTTGTTTTTTGTTTTTTTCTTTTTCAAGGCTGGATTTCTTTTACCTTATTGTCATCTGTCCTGATTGGACCACCAGGGGCCCAGGATGTGTTCAGAATGTAGAAAGGCAGGAAGTTGTGATGAAAACCAGCATGTTGCCCTGGCTGGTGTAGCTCAGTGGATTGAGCGCGGGCCTGCGAACTGAAGGATCGCGGTTCGATTCCCAGTCAGGGCACATGCCTGGGTTGCCAGGCCAGTTCCTGGCAGGGGACATATAAGAGACAACCGCACATTGATGTTTCTCTCCCTCTCTCCTTCCCTTCTCCTCTAAAGATAAATAAATAAAATCTAAAAGAAAAAAAAATTTAAAAAAAAAAAAGAAAACCAGCATGTTAGAATTTAAGTTTTCAGAAATGTAGCAGTTCCAAGTGAGGATGCAGGTGTGGCCAGGGTGGAGTGGAGTGAAGTGGAGATGCAATCTCCTGGAAACAGGATGCGGGACAGTTGTTAGGGAAGACCAGAGGCAGAGAAGGGGATTAAGGGTGAAAGTCAGCTTTACGGGGACAATGCCACTGAGAACCACGTTCCCATCCTTTCCACCGCACGGGGAGCTCCTTAAATGCCAGGGCTTCTGCTCAGCATCGGTTTTGTGCTGAAAATTCAATTGTACTGGATATCTGCTGTCTGCCAGCACTTTTCCATAGTTCTAATGATTACAAAATCCCTTAGATGAGGTTCATCTGTAAAATGACAAGTATGTTGCTCAACATCACACAGCCTGTGGGCTTCAAAGCTGGTGTTGCAGGCAAGTCCAGGATTTTCTCATTTTGAGCCTCCACAGGTGCCTCAGTTCACTGCGTCTAAAATTTAACTTGCCATCTCCAGCGTTTTCCCCAAATGTGCCTATCGTAAGTTGTTTTTCATTAGATGGTACCACCATCCATCCAGTGACCTGCATTAGAAATCCAAGTCATCTTACCCTGGCAGGGTGGCTCAGCTGGTTGGAGCATCATCCCGTTAACAGTTGCCATTTTGATTCCTGATAGGACACATACCTAGGTTGTGGGTTCAATCCTCAGTCGGGGTGTGTATGGAAGGCAACCGATTGATGTTTCTCTCCCTTCTCCTTCCTCTTTCTAAAAATCAATGAACATATCTTTGGGCGAGTATTTTTTTTTTTTAAAGATTTTTTATTTATTTATCTTTAGAGGTGAAGGGTAGGAGAGAGGGAGAGAAATATCAATGTACGGTTGCCTCTCGTGTGTCCCCTGATGGGAACTGGCCTGCAACCCAGGCATGTGCCCCGACTGGGAATCGAACCGCGATCCTCTGGTTCGCAGGCCCGCGCTCAATCCACCGAGCCACACCAGCCAGGGCGGGGCGAGTATTTTTTAAAAAAGAAAAAGAAGTCCTCTAGCTTCCTGACTTGGCACAGCTGGTCATCCCCTGCTAAAATTTCTTAGAGGTATCCTGTGTCGAACAACCTCAAAAAGAGTCAGGAGGCTTTGGCTTGAAATAAATGATGCAGATTTATTTAAGGGTATTCAGGCTTGCAAACTAGAAACACAAGTAGGCAATACCCAGAGTGTTCCAAAAAAGAAAGAAAACTTCAGAGTTCTCTCTCTCACTCTCCGTTCCTCTTTCTCTAAAGTCAATCAAGGAAAAGAGAGAGAGAGAGAGAGAGCGAGCTATCCCACACCAGTGGGAGACCCAAGCCTGTCTAAAGTTTGGTCAAGTTTTTTCAGTGTGTGTGTAAAAATGAACACGTTAAAGATTTTGACTCGTGAAGGAACAGGGAGGAGTTAACTCATGAAGGAATAGGAAGATATTACAACTGGTTCAAAAGGAAATCTAAAGAACAGACACATTTATAGATCAGGAATACAGAAATGAACATGAAAATGAAGGCAAACCTTCTTTTCCTGCAATGTGGGTTAGCACAGGGTTATCTGACCCTTCATCAGCTTGGACAGAATTTGCGTGTTAATGAGTTACCCGCGCAGAGTGGTAAAACAGCTCCATGGAAACAGTCTCACCAAGCAGCTGGATGTGCTGTGGACACGTGCCTCAGGCTCCCCGCCAGCGATCACTCCTCCTGGGAAACCTCTCTGCCGTCTCCACCGTGAACGAGCTGCAGTTTCTCCGATGGCGAGCACGCCGAGGCCAGTGTCCTCAGTGTGAGCATCTGCTTCTCAGAAACAATACCCCGCTAACGGGGTAGTGGAGGCCACTGCACATACTGCCCACTTTAATACCACATTAGGCACGCACAGCCCCCGGTCCTTCCTTCATTAAAAACGGTTTCTCTCCCGAGGCCTGCGGGGTACCGTGAGGACGCAGAGGTGCGCCAGAACGCTCAGCAAGCTTGTACCCAGAGCAAGGATCTGCGCCGCCGCTAAGTGGCACCAGGGTGCCGGGGCGCCCCCGACACGTCGGCCTCTCGCTCAGTGCGGGGCCTGAGCAAGGCCAGCCGCGTCCGGCCGCTGTTTTCCCAGCCCGAGGGGTGGGAAGCGGCCTCCGCGCAGCGCCGGGACCCCGGCGCCCGGAGGCCCCGCCCCATGACGCGAGGCCCCGCCCTCGCCCCGCCTCCAAGATGGCGGCCGCGAAGCCTGCCCAGCTGTCAGGCTGGCGGTGACGACCGGGAGCCTTGGGCCAGGTGAGCTGTCGGGGGGCGGCGGGGGGCGGCGGGGGCGAGGCCGGGGCCCAGGTGCGGGCGGGCGGGAGGACGAGAGGTCTGGGGCCCAGGCGGCAGGCGCTGGAGCGGAGCGGGTCCCGGCGGAGCGGGCGCCGAGGCCGCGGGGCTCGCCGGCGAGGCAGGGCTCCTGCAGGAGGAGGTCGGGGTGGGACGGGGCGCCGGGAACGCGCTCGGTGGTGACGCCCCTCGGAGCGCTGACCGCACCCCTCCAGGTGAGCTGGCCCAGGTACCCCGACAGGTGCCGTGCGGCGCTCCCCCGCCTCCCCACCCCGCTAGGACGACGGAGGTGGAGAAGGGACGCCTCCCGGGCCCGCGCGCCGCGGCGCCTCGCGGGCTTCGCTCGCCGCTCCCCGGGGGTCACGTTCCCTGCACCTGCGGAGCCCGCTGCAGGCGCGTGAAGAGCGGGAAGGAGCCCATTGCTGCTCCGCCCGGGTAGTCCCGAGACTGCTCCACAGCCCCGTCTGCTGGCCTCCCCCACCCCACCCCCGCGGAAATACTGCCTCTGTTGGTGGCTTTGCCCCCACTCCCCAAACAGGTTGGTCGGGGTGGGGGTTGGGTGAGGATGGCGCTAACCTGACACTCCAGGGTCGCCCTGGGAGGAGGCCCGGGACCCAGCACGTCCTGCTCGCCCCCTTTGCTTTTTCCAGCCTCTTTCCCTCACTTTCCCTGCCGGGAGGCCGGCAGCCCCGATCCCAGCTCTGCCCCTCTGAGCCTGGGCTGTCATCCTTGCCCGCTTTTGTTCCAGCTGGTCCCAGGAGCGCAGCTGCAGGCCTGGATGGAGGCTTTCTCCGTCCTCTGTGGCATTTCCAGTTTTAGATAATGCCTCACGTCGCTGCTCCCCCCAGACCCCCTGGAGCCCCCATGGTCTGGAAGACGGCTTGAACCTAGGTGAGTCTTTCTCTCCCTTTCCGTGGAACGGCAGGTTCTCCAGAGAGGCCTCCGAAACACGTGTGGGGTTCCTCTGACTTGGAGGTGGGGACCGAGAGTAGCTGGCAGGAGTGGGTTGGGGAGGGTGGAGGAGAGTGAGACTGGGGCTGGAAGTGCCAGGTGGCAGGACTGCGTGCGGTTAAGGTCGTGGCCCACCGTGCCCTTGCGGGGTCGCACATCTGCGTCGTCCCTTCTGTGACTGTCTTCTCTGCCTGTTTTTCCTCTTCGCTCTGCCCCCGGCCCCACCGTCACCCTTGCACAATGTTCCGGGCTGGCTTGTGCCCCTCCTGCCTGCCCCCAGAGCTCTTCTCTCTCCCTCCCCAGGCCGCACAGCCCAGGATGCTGCGGAGGCTGCTGGAGCGGCCCTGCACGCTGGCCCTGCTAGTGGGCTCCCAGCTGGCCGTCATGATGTACCTGTCCCTGGGGGGCTTCCGAAGCCTCAGTGCCCTATTTGGCCGAGAGCAGGGGCCCACATTTGACTACTCTCACCCCCATGATGTCTACAGCAACCTCAGTCACCTGTCTGGGGCCCCTGCTGTCGCACCAGGTGGCCCTCTAGCCCCTCAAGGTCTGCCCTACTGTCCAGAACGATCTCCTCTCTTAGGTGAGTGAGGAAGAAAGGGGCGGGTGAAGGGAAGGCCAAGAGGGCTGTTGGGGCAGGAGTGGGACGCAGAACTGGAGGCTGATGGAATTGGAAAGCAGGCTGGTGTTGAGGTGGGGGTGCCTTTGGACTTGGAGTTTGGATTGGCTTCTGGGGTGGAGCCAAAGCTTCCCCCTGCCTGCCTCAGACTAAGAATTTAAGCTTCCCTTGCGGATGGGTCCTGTTGTAGTTCACTAGTTGGAAGTCCATCTGTTCTCTCCAGCCCCTCACTGTGGCCTCCAACCCTGTGAGGCAGGAGTTAGGGAACCCTAAAAGAAGAAGGTAGGCTAGGTAAGGAGCCTGCACTTTCCAGGCTTTGCAAAGCTGTGCCAATGAGGGGGAACTCAAGGCCTGTGAGGTTTCCAGGGGAGCCACTGGGGGGGAGGTCCTTCTTTGCTCCTAGACCCTCTAATCCCCAACTTGCCATTCCCTCCTACAGTGGGCCCTGTGTCCGTGTCCTTCAGCCCGGTGCCATCGCTGGCAGAGATTGTGGAAAGGAATCCCCGCGTGGAAGCTGGGGGCCGGTACCGCCCCGCAGGGTGCGAGCCTCGCTCCCGAACAGCCATCATTGTGCCACACCGAGCCCGGGAGCATCACCTGCGCCTGCTGCTCTACCACCTGCACCCCTTCCTGCAGCGCCAGCAGCTCGCTTACGGCATCTATGTCATCCACCAGGTACCCCAACCCCCACGCTCCGACTTTCCTGTAAGGAAGCTGCAGGTAATGCCACTCCACTCTCCTACGTGGTCGCTGGAGTACTTTTAAGAGGGCCCAACTGTTGAGTGTGGGCAGGTCCCTGGCTCTACTGTGCCAACATGCCAGCCCCGTCCTTCCCATTCGATGTGGGGTATTCCCTGTCCTACACTCGTCCAGGCTTTTCCTTTGTTGAATTTGGAATTGTGTGAATTTGGAGTTGGACAGATTTGGGCTAAAATTGTAGGTCTGCCGTCTGTTCCATGTGTGACCTTAAGCAAGATGCTTTAACCCCCAGAATGAGCCCGAGTGGCGGCTGACAGACACCTGCGCCCCGTGGGTGGTGCTGGTCAGGATGTGATGCGGCACGGCAGCGTGCATCAGGCACCTACAGCTGCGCGGGAAAATGCTGTCGAACGAGAAAGTCTAAGACAGCGTGTCTTTCTCTTCATCCGTGTTGCCCCGCCTCCCACTTTTACACATCAGCCCCCTCTTCTCCGTGCCACCCCTGAGCAGTCTGCTCTTCCGCTGTCTTTCAGGCTGGAAATGGGACATTTAACAGGGCAAAGCTGCTGAACGTGGGCGTGCGGGAGGCCCTGCGTGACGAAGAGTGGGACTGCCTGTTCCTGCACGACGTGGACCTCCTGCCAGAGAACGACCACAATCTGTACGTGTGTGACCCCCGGGGGCCCCGGCACGTTGCTGTCGCCATGAACAAGTTTGGATACAGGTAGAAGGCCGGAGAGGGTGCCGGAAGCAGGGAGACCACCTCCAGGGGAAGGAGGCATCCCAGAAGACCGGTGGAACCCACGGGCATTTCTCTCCCTAGCCTCCCATACCCCCAGTACTTCGGAGGGGTCTCAGCGCTCACTCCTGACCAGTACCTGAAGATGAATGGCTTTCCCAACGAGTACTGGGGCTGGGGCGGTGAGGATGACGACATCGCCACCAGGTCAGACTCCCCGCCGCCACCTGTCTCCCTCACGCCGCCCTGGACCCTGCCCCCTGCCCCCCGAGGCCACGCCTGGCCCCAGGCCTGCCACGCTCACCTTCACCTGTGGGCCCTGCACTGTGCCGTTCCTCTGCCTGAGTCTTTTCAGTCGGTCAGGCTGTGCTTTGTGTGCTCGCCCGCCCCTGCCTCACCCTCCTTCGGTCTCCTGGATCCACACGCTGGAGCACCCCAGGGTCCCATGATGGGAAGGGGCCTGCGGACAGCATAGTCCTCTGGGAGCAGGCTGCTGCCGGCCTGCTTCCTATGGGGCTGGGGGAGCAGGCACTCGGAGAGCCCAGAACCCGTTTTTCAAGTCTCTGCTGTTGGCATGAGGCCAACTCCTTTTTAGTACGTGTGACATTTTGACTTTCGGCCTCAGCTGATCCAATCTCATACCCGTGGTGCGAATCTTGGGGCTTGACCTACTGAATGCGTCGCCGCCTCTTCCTCTGGGATGACATCTTTGTAGATTCCTGCTGTGTGCGTGAAGCACCCGTACCATCGTCACTGCTGGCCTCTGTGTGTCAAAGCTAGGCACCCCTTTCAGTCCAGGCCAGGCTTCCGCCCGCCACAAGGGAGCGGGCGGGGCGGGCGGCGGAGGCGGGGCCACTCAGCCATTCTTCTCAGTGGGACTGCTGAGCTTGGGTCTGCAGCTCGGCCCCTTTCCACAGACTGCTCCTCTCCCCGCCCTTCCCACACCGCAAGGGCAGCTCCTGGGACTGTTGGGGGAACAAGGGTGGGAGGTGTAAACCTACCTCTGCCAACTGCCTAACGGCCCTGGGGCACCTGGCATGAGGCCCTGAGGATGTAGACACAGCCGCTTTTATGTTCTCTTCTTTCCGTTTCACTTCCTCTCGCCTCCCAGGACTTGGCACCAACTACACATCATTAACTTTTTTCACTTAACTGGTAATAGTTGTTCTCTGTGCAGGGAACCCTGCCATCCCTTCCTGGCTGGCCTTAGCTCTTCCTGGGTAGCTGTCAGCAGCTTTCTTCCAGCCCAATATTCCAAGGTGCCCTCACTCTCCCCACAGGGTGCGGCTGGCCGGCATGAAGATCTCTCGCCCCCCCACCTCTGTGGGGCACTACAAGATGGTGAAGCACCGAGGGGACAAGGGCAATGAGGAGAATCCCCACAGGTAGGTGGAGGACTGCCTGGGCACCGTGACTGGACCCCCCGGTTCTGCTTCCACTCAGAAAACTCCTGCAGGTCCCTGGATGTTCCTCCCTGGGTCTTAGTCTCTGACCTCTGACCCTCAGGTTTGACCTCCTGGTCCGTACACAAAATTCCTGGACACAAGATGGGATGAACTCACTCACATACCGACTGCTGGCTCGAGAGCTGGGCCCTCTCTATACCAACATCACAGCAGACATTGGAACTGACCCTCGGGGTCCCCGGATTCCCTCTGGTCCCCGTTACCCACCTGGCTCCTCCCAGGCCTTCCGTCAAGAGATGCTGCAGCGCCGGCCCCCAGCCAGGCCCGGGCCTCTGCCTGCTGCCAACCACACAGCCCCCCGGGGCTCACACTGACTCTTCCTGTCTGCGTTTGTCACGAAAGCGGATCGAAGGGGCTGGACTCCCCACCCTCGCTCCTCACTGCTCCTAGAGGGACGTGGGGGACCGACTAGTGCCGTGCTGCGGGCAGGGGCCTCTCCTCACTGCTGGACTGACGCTGGGCTCCTCTAGACCTGGGGGGTCCTCTTTCTAGGGGCACCTACCGGGTCTTACAACTGTGAATCCTTGATGTCATGATTTTATGTGATGACTCCTGGCAGTCCCCTGCCCCTGGAGTAGGAGCAGGGCTGGACCCCAAGTCCTTCCTCTTCCTCGGAGAGGAGAGAGATCTGGCTTCTCCCGGGACTTCTGTGAATATTTATTCTATTTATGGTTCCCAGGATGTGCATCGGTGAAGTAAGCCACTCCCTGGGGACCTTCCGCCCATGCTGGAATAGCTGCCTCTTCTGGACCTGGCTCAGGGGCTGGGGTTTTGATATATTTTCTAATAAAGGACATTTGCCTTGCCTCTGCTCCTGCTTCCTGCTCCCCAGGCACCCTGGCTGGTCTCTGCCCCCCACCCTGTGCCAAGGACAGAACGACTGGACCAAGCCAAGCTCCAGCAATTTTTATTTTCACGGGTGAGAGACTCCCAGCCGGCAGGGGCAGGAAGAGGTGGGTGTGGGGATCAGCTGTCAGGTCTTGAGCCCAGGGCCCGGGCAGCAGCCTGGCGCCCACTCTCTATACAATCATTGAGAGCAACCCCCTCATAAGAGGCTCCGGCCAGAGTTAGGGGCAGCCTGTGAGCAGCCAGGAAGTGGGAAGCTGACTCTGGAAAGGACAAAGCAATGTCACCGTTGGGGGTCTGACTTCCTGGGCTGTCCTCAGCCTAGCTGCTCTCCCAACTTACCCAGTTTTTTCCAGTGCCCTAGTGTATACTGGGGAATGCAGTTCTGGGGAGAGGAGAGGAGATAAAGGGAAGAGTTTATTACTGACGTCACAGGCCTTGGTGGGTGATGACAAAAATACCAGTCCCTGTTTTTGACACCCACAGTGGGCAGCCAAGGGGCAATTTATTGCAACTCACCTTGTGTAGATGGACCAAGCAGTGACTTGGTGGCTCTTTTAGTCCTAATTGTGTGGCAGCTGCTTCCTGGGCCTTCTGCTGGAGCAGCTCCTGAGATGAGGCACAGCCCCTGGCTTTCAGCGTCTGTAGCCAGGAACCTCCCAGCATCACCTAGAGAGAGGGCATGGCACTGACCTACACTGGGCACAGAGGAGCCGTGGAAGCCCCACTAGGCAACGCTGCCCCTCTCACAGTTACTCGGAGGCCAGGGGGGCTCCCGTCCTGCTCAGGGAAAGCAACCGAGTCATACACGATTCCCAGAGTGCCTGGGTCTTCTGAGGATGGCACCAAATGTCCAAATCCCTGAGAAAAAGAGGAGATGGTCAGGAGGGAGGGGTTCCGGCTGGGCCCTTGTGTCTCCTCTCCTGTGTCGCACCTGGACAGGCAGACGGGCTCCTCGGTACTGCAGGTTCACCACAGCCACTGACACCGCAGTGATGGTGCCCAGGACACGTGCCAGAGGTGCAGCCTCGGCAGGGAGCAGCTTGCTGAGCACTGGAGGGAGCCGGCAGAGGCCTGCTCAGGAGGCGTTCCCGCCACCATTTCATCTGCCCTCCCTGTGACTAGCCTCCTGCAGGGTGGTCAGTGCAGGGGCACGGGCCCAGAAACCTACAGCCGGCCTCACCCCGGCTGGGGAAGGGGAGGGCTGCTACCCCATTACCTGTGGCTGGAATGGCACTAATAACATGGTCAGCCTCCAGGCAGCTGTCCCCTAGAGACACCTGGGAGAATGAAAACATTTGAGACAAACAGAGGTAACGGGAATCTTGCCTGAGCTCCCTGGGCACCCAAGTGGCAGGACAGCTTGTGTGGTTAGCACAGAAATCACGCCACGTTACTCCAGAAGTGGGCCAGACAGGCCAGTGTGTCTACTCTGAGCTGCTTAGTGGAGCTGGGTTGCTCCTTCCCCCATCTGCTAGCCACTCGTAAACAGTACCACTACCCCTGGGGGCTTGCACCAAATGGGTCTTGGAGGAAGGTCCACAAATACGGCCCAAGAACCACAAATAAGGCCCATATTTAAACTGCCAGGGCAGGAAAACAATGAGCAACTGCAGCCCTGCCAGCCCTGACCTGGCTGAAACACTCGGGCAAAGATGGAAGCTCCAACAGAAGGTTCATCACACTCCAGGGGCTCTCCCACCTTCCAGCGTCCTTCTGCCTGGAGGCTGAGCCCACAGACCGGCTGGCCTCTGAGCACAGTGACCCCTCCACTGGTCAGGTGGGTGGTGAGCGCCTGGGGCAACGTCTCCAGCCCTCCTCGGAGAGACCACTGACTCCAGTGCTCAGCGCGGGCCTGGCGAACAAGCCCTGACTCGGGCTCTGCGCTCCGTCCTGCAGAGGAGGAAGCAGAGGGGAGTCAGGATAGCTTTCCTTGCCTCAGTCCCTCACCCCGGCAGTCCTCAAGGTCTTGCCTCTGAGCCACGCCCCCCTCACCTGCCCCCAGCAGCAGCCCCAGTAACACAGAGCGATGGGTTCTCTCCGCTTGGAAGAGACTGGGAAAGCAGGACCGTACGCTGAGCTCACGGCTGCTGCCGGCAAACACTCCACGGCAGAGGCTGTCCATGGCCAGAGACGCCACCTTGGGGATGAGACCGGGACTCAGAGGCCAAGGAATAAGCCGCCCTGAATCTCTCTGCCCCTGCGGGCAGGCGTGAGGCGGATGGATACGGAGGCTTGGGCTGGGACGCGGCTCCACTGTCACAGGAGGATGAGGAGGAAGCCATTCACCCCACCCCTGAGTCATGGTGGCCACTGGGCATGAAGAGAGGGCACTCCCAGGGAACACGGAGGAGCCCCAGGTGGTGGGGGCTCCACAGCTGGTTCAGGAGGGGGTTGGGGGCCTCTGGGCAGGGTCACCTCCGGTCCAAGGCGGCGCTCAGCAAAACTGTGCACAGTCTCGTCAGGGTCTTTGCCACGGGGTGCGGTCAGCTCCTTCAGCCCAGCCCAAAACAGGGGCTTGGAGAACGGAGGTGCAGTGCGGAGCAGCCCCCTGCGTGGAGGGAGGCGCCGTGAGGAGGGCGCCGCGACTCTGCGCCAGCTCCAGGGCTCATTCCATTCACTCGGCCGCTTTGGCCTGGGACCGCTGACAGACGAGTGCCGAGCGCGGGCGAGGGGCGCGGGGATGGGCAAAGCAGGAGGACGAGCGGCCAGGAGGTGGTCACCTGAGGCCGGAAGGCAGGGCGTGCAGGGCGCCGCCTGCGTACAGGAACCTGTTCCGGGCAGCTGGATGGTCCCCTCGGACAGGTAGCACCTCCGAGTCCAAGCCCAGCTCAGAAACCTGCTTCCCACACGTCCTCGGGAAGAGGAGAAACTAAGGAAAGGACTGACCAAGTAGACTTCCTTCCCCGCCCTATCCTCTCACGAAGGCCCACTGCTCGGGGCGGCCCACGGCCTCTCACCAGGAGCAGGGTCCGCGCTCCCAGCGCTCCTGCCGCTCGGATTCCTCGAGGTCCAAGTTCGAACACAGCACCGCCAGGCCCTCGAACGGAGCGTACCCAGCCTCCCAGGCGCTCGCTGCCTTCCACCAGGACCACCTGGGGCAAGAGGGGCGGACACTGCAGCCCGGCCTCCGGCCCCAGGTCCGGAGGGGCGGAGGCAGCGCACTTTTGGGCGGGCTCGGAGAGTGAAGGAGGTTCCCTTCAGCACGTGGCACTCACCTTGGGGGGACGCGAGGCCCGGCTCAGGTGGTAACTGGCGGCCAGGCCGCTGATGCCTCCGCCCAACACGACCACAGTCCGGCCCATTGAGAGCCTGGGGGAGGAGGGTGGCGCGGACAGGCCGACCCGGGTGCCCTCTCTTAAGAGTCCCACTGGCTCCGAGCTCCTGCCCCGGTCCCTCCGTTTTCCGGGAAACTAAGGCAGAGCCCGCGGAGGGGGTGGTGGGAGCGCGAGGAACCTGCCCGGGGCGCAGGACTCGCCCACCAGACGGACGAGATAAGGTGACAGAGGGGCCAGGCCCACAGGCTTCCCGCTCAGCTCCGCGGGGCGATACGGACCGCGCCCGCGCTATCTGTGCCCACGGCGCGGCCCCCACCCAGCCCCCGCACGGCAGGGGCGCAGCCGCCCGCGCCCCGCCCCGCCCCGCCCCGCCCCGCCCCAACCCTGCGGCCCTCCGAGGCTCTGCCCGTCGGGCTCTCGCGCCACGCTCCGCGCCTGCGCAGCGTCCCCCGCTTCTGATTGGCGGGTCCCGGATGACGCTCGCCAATGAAAACCCGAAGGGGCCGCACCGGCAAGGAGCGGCGGCAGGTGAGCCGGCGGCGCTGGGACTGGCGAGCGGCAGGCTGCGGCTCTGCGTCCCCGGGCCGGCGGAGCTGCGAGCCCGTCCGCTCTACCCGCACTGGCTCCGGGCCCCGCCTTGTGAGCGTCCCGGAGGACCGCCCCTCGCGCCTGCGCTGTAGGGAGTGGCAGGGGACCCGGAGGCTGGCCCGTGGGGACGCTGCTCCATAAACAGCTCCTGCCGTTAGCGACGGCCCGGGCCTGCGGGAGCCGGGGCCGCCGGGCAACGCACCCAGTGTTTGTCAACAGGGGTCCTGGGGTGCCCAGCCCCCAAGGGCAGCCCCCTTCGCTGGCACGAGTATCGCGTTCGTCTCGGGAGGACCCCAGTTCGGCCCACCCCCAGACACAAGTACAAAGAAGGATTATCAATTTTTCTTAATAAATTTATTCACAAAAAGTGAGATTGTATAGTCCGGAGTCTGTACACAGGGGCGGGGCTGGGGACCTTTGTACACAGGGCTGAGAGACAAGGGGACCTCCAGGTGGAAGGGTACTTTTGAATAAAAAAAATAATGGGAGCTACAACCACCCCTCCCCCCTCCCCATTAAAAAGACACAAAAATAGACGTCTCTGAGGTAAGCGGGGAGCCTGGGGCCAAAGGGTCTTGAACAGGTTTCACAGGTGCCAGGGTTGGAAGGGGTGTCACAGGCCCCGGGGCGGCTCCTGCGTCAGCTGGTAGAAGAGCACGTAGCCCTCACTGGACGCCACCTGGTTCTCACTGACCGGGGAGACGCTGGGAAGGAGGGGGAGGACGAGGTCATTCCTGCCCACCAGGTGGGCCTCGCACCGCCCCTGGGAGGGGACCAGGAGCCAGCCCCTCCCGGCACTCAGCCCTCCTGGGGCTTCACAGCAGGGACGCAGGGTCTGTGCTCACCGAGAGTCATTGTAGACGTGCCAACCAGTCTGGCACCGGCACAGGGCTGTGTAGTGGCCGTAGTGGACGCTGCCCGAGTGGTTGCAAAGGGCGTACAGTTGATACGTGGGGCTTCCTGCGGAGTCAGAGTCCCTCCATTTCCAGTCACGGCTGCTGGCTCCCACTCTTCTCCCTCCCTCCGAGGCACTCCTACGACCTTCCCCACCGGACTCACCGGCTTTGTCACTGGCGAAGTCCCCTAGGCTCAGTCGCTGCAGCGGGAAGTCTACACCTACGGAACTTTTCTTGATGGAGCCTCGGGAGGTGGAAAATCGGTTAAGATCTAAGCCCTGGTTAAGGAGCATCTGGAGGAGGCAGAAGGCCTTAGAGGGGACTGAGGTCTGGAACTCAGTCCACCCCCTCCCCCCGAGTGGTACCTCGAGCTTCTAGGGGAGGGTGGAGGGTTCCTAAGGTAACTTTGGTTCCCAGATATCCAGCCTCCGAAATGGAAGAGGTAAGATAAGGATACGGAGCACGAGGATCCGGGGGAATCTCTGAACTGTCAACTTTTTGGTGCTTCGTGTTTTCTGCCGACACCGGTCGCACACCTGAATGGGTATCAAACAACCTAGGTTACTGTGCTCCTCACTTCAAAGGGCTGTTCCGGCACTGAGCACACACATTCACTATGCCCCCCGCACTGCTGTGTCCTCTGGGCGCCCTTTGCCTACAAATACAAGGGCTGACCTGAAACTCCAACACAAACCCAGACATGTAAATGCTGTCCTGCAGAGTAAGGCCACACACGCACCCCCTTTTACCCACACGGAGCCCCCAGAACCCCCTCCTGACTGCATCCCATTCGGACCACACGTACTGGGGCGTTTTCCGACTCAAGCTCTTCTTCCTTGGTGAAGAGGCTGAAACAGTCCCGCAGAGACACCTTGCCCCCAGCAAACCCTTTCTGGAGGGAAAGGGGAATGAACGGAGGGTCAGCCTGCTCTGGATTTCCTTTTCCAGCTCTTCTCAATCCATCCCGGCTCCAGTTCTGCTCCAGAGACCCAAAGGGCTCCCTCCCACACTCTGGGGGTGGGCAGGGTTGGGTCACTGAACCCATGTCCCATCCACCCCGGAATCCTCTGGAATCCCACCTTGGGGATGGGCAGGGACAGGTCACAAAAAACCTCGAAGGTCGTGGAGCGATACCCACAGGCCTGGCACTTCAGACAACTTTTCAACTGTCCCACAAACAGGTCTAGACAGAAGAGAAGACAAGAGAAAGTCACTGTGGGCACCGGAGACACCTGCTTGCCTTTTCTCTTCCCACCCATTGCCCTGACCTTCCTCCGCCACACCACCACTTCCAGCAAGCCCCTCACACCTCTTCCACATTTTCGTCCCCCAGCTGGCTCCCACATCCCTTGGTAGTATCATTTTCTTTCTCCCAAGCTGGCAACCACCCCCCCACCCCCACCCCACACCGCTGCTGACTTTCCCCGTTGCTGTGACGTTTCATACCCACAATCTTGCTGTCCTCTCGCTCCAGGTAACGCTTCCACATCAGGTTGGCCCGGTCATCGTCACTACCCAGAAGAAGGGAGATGGGGAGTGCCGTGAGACCGCGGGAACGCTGGGCACCCAAACCCCACGAAATGGCCCGCAGGGCCCCGGACCCCACCCACACGTCAGCTCCTCTAAATTTCAAGGCAGAGTCAAAGGAGCAATGAATGCTTCAGAGCACTTTCTGGGAAAGCCAAGAGGGGAGGGGAAAAAAGGAGTGTGGACGAGGGAAGAACACGCTGTCTTCCTTCACTGGGCTCCAAGCCCTTCACGTACCTTCTTGTAAATGAACTACCCACTCCTCCCTCAACACGCTGACACACCTGCACTGCCCTTGGCCCCCTCCCGCTCTCTGCCCCTCACTCTGCATGGCTTCTCAGCCCATTCTCTAGGGCACGCACCTCCCTGGACCCTCCATCCTCAAACTCAGTTGGCTCTGTTCTGTGAAGGAAGAACGCTGCCGGTGAACTACCGGGGAGAAGGGGAGAGGCGCACCCTTACCTCAGGTCCGGCCCCTCCAGCAGAGCCCCACCACGGCGTGGGGCAGAGGGAGCTGGGCTGTTGGCCAGGATTGCTGGAGCCCGACGGCCTCGTCGGTTGATTTCAAGGTGTAGCCGCTCCATGAGGAGCTTCAGAAACTCCTGAGCATCCTGCTGGCTACAGCCAAAGAGTATGGGCAAGGGACCCATCCCCCAGTCCAGGGACACCATGCCCCACCCCACTCCCTGGATGAAGAACACCTGAAGGCTCAGAATGATGCTGCCAGGGACCCTGCTTGGCCCTACCCCAGATGTGGCCAGAGAGGAATCCCATACCCTCCAGCTCTCCCACCTGTATCCAGAGAAAGAGGGGACGTATTTCTGGAAGACAGCTCGGAATCGGGTAGGGTTCACAGCTTCACAGGAGTCAGGGTGCCACAGGGCACCGATCACATCCGCAAAGGCTATCAGGGCGGGGGCGGGGAAGGGAAAGGAAGGTTAGTGGCCGGAAGAGGTGAAGGAGAAGAGACTCAGAGGTGGAAAACCACTTTACAAAGTTGGCACTGGGAAAAAGATGCAGCGCCAGACTTGAGGGCCGGGGCTTCCAGTGCTGGCAGTTGGACCCGCAAGGGGTGGGGGAGAGGAGGGCTTAGAAGGGGGGACAGGGGTTGCTGCCCTACCTTCAGTGAGCTCTTGGGCTCGGCCCCCTCCAGGCACCTCTTGTCGGAAGTCCCTTCGCAGACAGAAGTCCCGGAGAGGCCGGGTGCTGCTCAGACACTGCAGAACAGCGTTCAGGAAGCACTGGGGAGCAGCAGAGACACCCCATTACCGCTCTGGACCAGCACCCCGGAAGCCTTGGAAGAGCTTCAGGGCTCACCCCCCGGGCAGCAAGCTCCCACCCGCAGCACTGTTTCGCAGGGAGGGAGGATGGAGCAGTTCTCACCGTGTTCCCCAGGTTTCGGAGGCCCACGTGCCCAGAGCCCAGGAGCAGCGTGTGATGAGCCTGGAAGGCCAGAGCACCATCAGCAGCTTCCCACATGCCCATCCCACACTTCACCCCAACGTTCCCCGCTTCCTCTCTCTGGTGTCAGGATCTCCGTACCTCACTGGCCATGAGCAGCAAGCCCATCACAGCTGAGTGTACCATGGACTCAGCCACGGCGGTCCCACTTGTTCCCCACTTACTCCTCTGCCCAGCTAGCCGGCGCTGCAGCTCCTGGGGCAATTCCCCAAGCACTGGCATGGTTGCCCAGCTGCTCCCCACCCCCACCTTGCTGCCTCCAAGGCCCCCTCCTGCCCCCGTGGCCCTTTCCTGCACACTTTCCTGATGGCTCCAAATACAATCAGCCTAGCTCACTGGGCTTGGGAAATGGGCAACCACACTAGCTCAGATCTTCTGAGCCTGCCCCTCCTCAGCTCCAGAGATTAATTAGGCCTAGGCATGGTCCTAGGAGGGAAGGCGTGGCAAGTGAAAGGGAGGGCCTGGGGGGCCCAAAGGAGAATTCCAAATGGCTGGGTGAATTTGCTGGGGACTGTGGTGGCACACCAGGCTGGGGAGTGACAGACAACCCTGAAAGGGTACTTAAGTAGCGGAGAGGACAGTCCAAATGCTGTAATGAGGAGCTAAGAAAGGAACTTGGGAAAAGAGGAGAAAGAGAAGAGCCATAGGATGGCAAGAAAGCTGGAGGAATGTGGGTATGGAAGGCCACATGGGCTGGCAGGCAAGTCCTCACCATCTTGTCATTGGAGTAGAAAGGCTCGGAGGGCCGGGCAGATACCACGTGGAAGGTGCCATGGGAAGTAGGGGGCTCCGTCCGTATGCTGAGCAAGGTGGGAGGCCCAGGAAAGCCCCCAAGGCGGCGGAGAGAGGTGCTACGCCTCAAAGTGGGCGGCTCAGGCCTGAGTGCCAAGCGGCTCAATGCAGCCCCGAGCTCTCCAGCGCCTCGGTGCCCTCCCAAGGCAATCCCCATCGGACGCAAGTCCCCACTGCTCACAGACTTGGAACGGGCTAGGTTGGTCCTGGGTGGGGGCAGAGCCACAGCTGGGGGTGGTGAGCCAGGTAGGGGAACTCCGTGATCTGCCCGAAGGGGGCCTCTGGGACGAGGGCCAGAGGTCCGTGCCCGTCCCAGCTCCAGCTTCTTCAACCGTTCCTCCGGTGGGCCTGGCCGGGGAGGCAGAGGCCTTAGCATTGGGTTTGGCGCAGGGGCTGGG
Organism: Glossophaga mutica; assembly: GCA_039655065.1. Classification (NCBI taxonomy): domain Eukaryota; kingdom Metazoa; phylum Chordata; class Mammalia; order Chiroptera; family Phyllostomidae; genus Glossophaga; species Glossophaga mutica. The sequence continues at coordinate 53,961,219 of CM077316.1, forward strand.
TTTCGGCGCTCCTTGCTGCGGGCCCGGGGGGCCAACGGCAGTTTGGATCCCACTCGGGGTTGGACATTGACAGGTGGCTCTCGGGCCCGGCCCAGGCGATGCTCGGAGGCCTGGGGCATTGTGGACACCACGGGATGGACCTGGGAGAAGAGAGGGTCAGTATATGAGCGTGGACGGAAACTAGCCTGCCCTGCTAGCTTCTACATGCACCGAAGGCAGGAACCATGCCTATCACATCAGTCACTGTATCCCCAGTACCTAGTGTAATGCTCGACACAAAGTAAACACTTAGTATTCGTTGACTAAAGGAATGAGAGATAGCAGCCCAGGGCTTTGAGTGGATATCCTTCACCACCTTCCTGCAGAAAACAGCTTTACTGAGAAGCCAATGACAGCCCCAATCTCAGCTGTTGTTATCACCTGAACGCTCGAGACAAGGGTCCCATACCTGGGGAGTCTAGTGGGATGCGCCCTGAGTCCCTTAGGCCCTGTGGTCAGTGTGGGGGCAAAGACAGCAGCCAAGAAGACAGAATCCCACCCTCAACCCTACCCCTCCGGGCTGCAAAGGAAGCCGAATAAACGGGTGACTTGCGACTCCCTACCCCCCGCTTGAGCTCCAACGTGGAGTCAGGGATCAGGGGCCGTAGCGAGAGGGAGGGAAGGCAGACACTCCCAGACCTGGATCTCTGCACCTCTCGCACAGCGGCTGGGCTGCGGCGGGTCCGCCCCCCTCGAGGGCAGAAAGGCCGAGGCCGCTGATTGGCTACAGAGTCAGGCGCTTATTCCCCGCGGCCCATGGACGCGGTCCCTCCACCCGGGTCTCCCAGGCCTGCCCGGCCCCTGTGTCTCCTCCTTGGTGTAGGGTGTCCTCCCGGGTCCTGGGGCAGTCTACCCCCGCCCCCCCAGCATAACGCCGCGGCCCGTACCTGCTCCCGGTGAGCGGCGGGGGAGCCCGGCCGGGGCCAGGCCCCAGCTCAGGCCCGCCCCCCACTGCCCCCAGGCAGCACCCCGGCGGGCCGGGCTGCAGCTTCAGCCGCTGCTGTGGCCCAGGTCTCTCCCGCCGCCGAGGCCGCCGCCATCTTTGTTGGTCCCGCCCGCCACCGGCCGCCGGCTTCAGCTTTCCTCACGGCGCCTGCGCAGCCGCACTCGGACCCCCAGCTCCGGCTTCTTCGGCGCTTGCGCGGCTCCGCCCCGCGGCTCCGCCGCCGACACCATGGAAACGCAGCCAAGTTGAGGACCTCCAGTTCACAGCCCTACCCAGAACTGTCTTTACACCGTTGCTGCAAACGAAGCCCATGAAGTATAGGGTCCCGTCACCCCATTCTGTGGCCTACAGCGATGTGAATCTGACAAATGGAGCGTGGCCTCCAGGCTTGCAGCGCAGATCCTTCCCAGGGAGCTGCAGGGCGTCGGTTCAGCAGTAGGGCCAGGAAGATCCCTGCAGACAGGGAAGGCTGGCCCTGCCAAACCTCTTCTCCGGCACCTTGCAGGTCAAAGCCTGAGGCTTCCCGCGAATGGACAAAGGAAGAGCTCAGCAGCAAGAAGAGCAGTGAAGGCTTTTCCATTCATTCCCCAGCTCCCAAGCAGAGCATCCTCCTCCTGTCCTCCCCCCGAAACCAGCGCAGCTATACAATTATCTTGGCCAGCTCACCCACGCAGTTAACAGCAACCAGTGAGAAACACAGGCCACCAGAGGAAGCAGCTTTTATTGATGAGTTACCTCCAGAAACCAAAAAGACTATGTGCCCACTTTCCGTCACCCGGTCTTTTCAGGACCTCTCTTGGGGAAGGGATATATACCGGTAATGGACTTCCCTTTTCCCAAAGCCCCAGGTTTTCCCCTGCCCGTGTAGTCTTAGAAATTCAGTAGCAATACTGATTTCCCGCCTGCTGCAGCTACTTAGTAACTATTGTGGGTGGAGGAGCGTGAGGGAAGCAGTTAGATGAGTACAGACACAGGAAAACAGGAACATAGCCTATCAAAGGTCCCTCTGTCCAGCCTCAGTGGCTTGATCCTTCAGTTGCATTTCTCCTTATGCTGAATAACGCCTTTCTGAATCAGATCTGGGATCTCCACTGCCAGCCACGGACCCAGCTGCAACACAAGGAGACCCCGTGAGACCACCTAGGCAATGTGTCTTGCTCCTTCCTACACAGTCTAGAGGAACATGCCCAAGGGAAAACATTGTTGCTCCTTGTTTATTCTTTTTTTTTTAAGATTTTCTTTCTTTTTTTTTTTTTTAAAGATTTTATTTATTTATCTTTAGAGGGGAAGGGAAGGAGAGAGGGAGAGAAACATCAATGTGCGGTTGCCTCTTGTATGTCCCCTGCCGGGAACTGGCCTGGCAACCCAGGTATGTGCCCTGACCGGGAATCGAACCTCGATCCTTCGGTTCGCAGGCCCGTGCTCAATCCACTGAGCTACACCAGCCAGGGCAATTTTTTTTATTTCTTTATCTTTAGAGGGGAAGGGTAGAAGAGAGGGAGATGGAGAGAAATATCAATGTAGGGTTGCCTCTCATGTGTCCCCTGCTGGGAACTGGCCTGCAACCCAGGCATGTGCCCTGACTGGGAATCGAACTGCGATCCTCTGGTTTGCAGGCCCGCGCTCAATCCACTGAGCTACACCAGCCAGGGCTGCTCCTTGTTTATTCTTGTTATACTTCGTTATACTGCTCAGGGCCTAACCTCTTTTCCCCCTTATACACCAAATACCCCACACCAAACACCCCAAACTTACCCCCAGAGCCATGAGATGAGCTAGTCCAAACTTGGGCACGTTCCTGGCCCACAATGGCTTAAAATGATCAGTCAGACATATTTTGCCACCCCTATCATAGGGACAAGAGGGAAGAAGGTGTTTACATGCAAGGTTTACCATGAAGTACAGCAATCTCTGGGGAGCACAAGACTACTAGTGATCCAGATTAAGAACAAGGTCAGCTAATATACTTTGCCTAGGCTTGGTAGAGGGAAGCCTGGAGAACCTCTAGGCCAGCAGGTTCTGGTACAATTCCTGCCTCCCAGAGCTCCTCCCTAAGCCCTCCTTTGACCCTTTTCCATCTCCTGTTCAGTCCTACCTGTACATCTTGGCTGTTTTTCCATCCAGTTCAGGGACTGCAATTTCTGGAGCCGTAGTAGGATATGTGATAGGAATCTGGAGGAATAAAAAGAGAATCAGGATAGAAAGGAACTAATGCAATCAGACACCCATTTCTTGGTGGAACTGAAATGTCTGGCAGACTCCCCAAGCAGCACCTGCACACCAGGATTCTGGCCTTGGAGATTAGCAACTGTATCCTATGTTTGCTTCAAACCTCAGCTTCTCCCTCCCATTTGAAAAGTTTTCTTTGGTCCTTTCAAGAAATGTTACTTTGTTAATCACGTAATCCTTTCCCTTCTACTAACCTCCATATTTTTCCCTCTCTCATACTCACGTCAAACTCAATGTCAAACTCATATCTGAGGAGATCGTGGATGTACCAGCACTTTCCAAACCACCTATAAAAAAGACCAAATCTTAGTCCAATTTGACTGTTCTTCTCATACTGAAATGATGTCTTCTTGGCTTAGGTGACCAGTCTCCCATGGGAGACTCACAGGTTAGGACCTGGGGAACTCAGGAGCTGTGGACGTGGACACAGCCAATATAAGGCAGGGAAGGCCTGGCAATGAGCTCTGAGACACTAATATGCTAAAGCCATGTAAGATTCCCACCCCGATACCCCCCCAGGAGGGTCTGCCTACCGAGTCCCTTCCTTGTTGGACTCCAGTCGGAACCAATCGGTGTCTGCATTCTTGTTGTTCTCCACATACTAAAAGCAGAGAATTAGGTCTTTGACGGGGAAGTTGGAGCCAAGGGCAGTCCTCCTTCCCTCAAAAAAAAAAAAAAAAAAAAAAAAAAGGATGTGATTAGTTTCTCTTAATATGTTTATCCAACTTTTTTTAGGCCGTAAGCAAAACTGAAGACAAAGCTACATTGGTAAACAGGGGACTTGCCCAGAACAGAGAATAGAATGCTTGGGTTCCACTCAATTTAACACAAAAGACTGTAGCCTGGGTTCTCTTCTCAATTCTGACAGTGTCTGCCCTCAGCCCACAACTCATTTTATGGGGTACTCCCTCCCTGGAGGACCTCATATAGTCCTGGTTCTGACTAGCACCCCCATGCTGATGACTTCCAAATCTTTACCTTTAATCCAGACATTTTCTCTGAGTTTCAGACTCCAGTATCCAGCTATATATTGAAATTGCTATTTTCGTTTCACAGGTACCTCAAGTGTAGCCTTTCCTTCTGTTCCTTCAAACTTGTTTCCCCAACTGCATCAGTCTCAGGTGGTTGCATCAGCGTTCACTTGGTCACCCAGGCCAGACACCTGAGAATCACTCTTGACCCTCCCTTTTCTTTACTCTAGCCCACCAGCCCTTCTCAATGTCCTGCTGATTCTACCTTCTGAATATGCTTCAAATATACCTCTCCTCTCTATTCTCACTGCAACTAACTGCAGAATTTAGATCGCCTTTCTTTCTCCTGCATTAATGGCAGTCTCCTAATTGATCTCCTACATTCAATCTTATCCCTGTCAACTCTATTTTCCTCTCTACTGTCGTTATTATTGGCCTAAACCCAAATATGATCAGCCTATTCCTAGTTAAAATCCTTTAAAGGTTTCCCAGGGCCACCAAGATAAAATTCGAGTGCTCAAACCTATCTCTCAAGTCTTGCCCACCACTCCCTGCCACACTTTTGTTGCTGTAGCAGTTCTGAGCTAGTTGTTTTTCTTCGTACACCTCATGGCTTTCTTCATACACCTCATGGCGTTTCCAACGTCTTAGACTTTGTTCATTCCCTTTCACCATGAATGTCCTTCTCTTACCCTCATGCTTTATCCAAATAATTTATGTTTACCCTTCAAAACTCAGCTCAAGCACTGACTCTGCCAGGAAGCATTCCCTGAACAGAACCAAACTGGATTAGGTATCTCAGCTCCTGCTTCAAAACACCTGAACAGTTTCTCGGCCCCCTCTCCCTTAGGATCCCTTTCCTAAGTACTAGATGTACAATAAAGGTTTAATTTCTTTATTCATTCATTCATTTTTAGTGAATGAATGCACACGGCAGGAAACAGACCACTGACCACTGAAACTTTCTTCTTAGAAGGGTGGGTGGTTAGTTGAGGGAATGGCTAGTTCCTGATAGTGAACTCAGCTTCGCGATTCTGCAACTACCACCTTCTTGAATTTCCAGCCCTAATGTGCGTTCCTCTCTCAAGAGTGAAAGAGGGAGCAGAGAGACGCGGAACGGGACCTAGATCACCTCCTCACATCCAGGAGAGCAAGCACCTGGAAATAGAGGGACACGTCACCTTCCTGGGGAAGTATCCCTAAAATAAGTGCTGCTTTCAGCCAGAAAGTCTGGCCTAACTGTGGCTCCCAATGCGAGTCTCTTCTGTCGGCTCTCCACCATCCTCAACCCCAAAGCCCCCAATCCCGCATTTCTCCAGTTTCTATGAATTTGGGAGTTAAACTTTGAAACCGGAAGTGGATTCCACACGGAGCCTATTCCTAAGCACGCAAGATTACCCGCAACACTTTTGCGACACGGCTGGCTGCAGTAGCACAACTAACCCGGATAAGAGACTGATATTCCTCCTTGAGTCGCTGCACCCACAACTCTCGATCTCGAGGTCCAGCGTTAGTCTTCAGCACCGGGATCTCGGACACGATACGACGGGTGGCCTCGTCCGCCATCTTGGACGAGGGCGCAGCAGAAACGCGGAACTGGTTTTACCTGTCGTTGACATTCAGGGCGCCGCCATCTTTACTAAGGGAAGATGAGGAGTTGGGCTGCCTTAACACTTCCTTGAATGCGATTTTTATTTTCCAGTAGCGAGGACAAATTTGTCACTTGCTCGCGGGTGCTACGGGAAGAACAGATGGAAACGACTCCCCTGTCCTGAGTATGGCACCTAGCTGTGAGAAACCGCAGACTGCTGAAAGCGTGACTTCCGCTCATGCTCAGAGAAGTAATCAGAGAAAACGCTTCCGGTCACCTTCCCAAACTTGGAGAGTTGGTAGAATTTCAGGCCGTTCGTTCTAGGCTCTGTCCAGGCACTGTCTTCCTGAAATGCACGATTCACACGTTATCCTGTCGAATAGCTTCCTTAGCTTCCAAGTAATCCGCCTGAGGGAGCGGGGCCAACTCAAAGTATAGTGTGCGGTCTCGCCCCAAATAATTAACACAGTCGAATTAGGGAATTATTAGTAAGTGCCAAGGAGTTGAGAGGTCACAGGAAGACGTAATCGGTCTAGCGTAGACATTTTTTTTTAGTCTGGAATTAACCCATCTAGGATGGAATCATGTCTCTATCTCTCGGGCATGGCACGCAGTAGGTACCCAGTAATCTTGCAGAATTTTTTATCTTCCAGTTGGTTTTTAGAATCTAAACGCATGGATTTTGGCTTAAATGTACATATCTTGTTTACTCTGTTAATCGTTCTAGCATGTAGCAAAAATTTTGGATCGGATCCTATTAAGCATCAACTTTTAGTCCATCTGCAAATGCGATAAGCATACTACAAATTAATTTCCAATGCCTGAAACCTCCAGTACAATGTTGCATACGGGCTGAGGGCAGACATTCTTGTCTTGTTCTGAATTTGCGGGGGGGGGGGGGAACAGTCTTCATTAAATATAAGGTAAGCTGTAGGCGTTTCCTAGATGCTCCTTATCAGGTTGAGGAAGTTCCCTTCTGTGCCTAGTGTTGAGGGTATTAATAATGAAGGAATGTTGGATTTATTCCAAAGGCTCTTTCTGTGTTCATTGAGATGATGATGTGGTTTTTGTTTTTGTTTTATTAGCATGTTATACATTTTCTTTAAAATATTAGATATTGGATAAGTGTAAGACAAAGCTTTTTAGTATCTCACTGGAGATCTCTCTCCAGGAGAAATAAAAGTTAACTGCCTTTTGAATGCAGCCACTGTGGTGTGGTACAGAGCACAGCGATTTGGAATGAGGCTTGCAATTTGTCATGAGACTTTGGAGATGGGGGAGAGGAACATGGTGACATGTACGTCAAAGGATACAAACTTACAGTTATAAGTAGAATAAATTCTGAGGATCCATTGTAAAACAGGGAGACATTTATTTATTGCATATCTGAAGGTTGCTAGGAATAGATCTTAAGCGTTCTCACCATAAAAAAGTTATGTGAGGTGATGGATGTGTTAGTTATTTTGATTGGGTAATCATTCATTCTACAATATATGTATGTAAAGTCATACACACATATCAGATTGTCATTTTATTTTTGTTTTTTTCAGTTTCATTTATTGACTCTAGAGGAAGGGAGAGAAACATCAATTTGGTGTTCTACTTCTTTATGCATTTATTGGTTGCTTCTTGTATGTGCCCTGACCTGAGATCAAACCTGAAACCTTGGTGTATCTGGATGACACTCCAACCAACTGAGCTACCCAGCCAGGGTCCCCTCAAACTATCACTTTAAATATGTTTTATTTGTTAATTCCTCAATACAGTTGGGGGTAAAAGATCTTTGGAGAGTTACTAAACTCTGTAAACTACATTTTTTCTCATAACTTATTCATGCCGTAACTTATTAAGCAGACCCTCATGGATGGATGCTTAGGTCGTTTCAATCTGTTGCTATTACAAACAGCACTGCAGTTAACTGCCTTCTCTGCTCCACATTTTTACATGTGTAATAAATACTTAGATATGCAACTGTTGCCTCAAAAAATTTGTGTATTGAAAATCTTGTTAAACATTGCCCAGTTGTCCTCCATAAAGATTAAATCAATTTGTATTACAATTAGCAATATAAAAAATGACAAGATGTCCCCTCAAAAACCAGTGTTGACAACAGAGGTATATTTGCCAATTCCATGATCGAAATGGAATCTCAGGACAATTTTAATGTCCATTTCACTTATTGTGAGTCAGGCTTAATATCTTTTCATGTTTACTATCCATTTTTCATTTTCTGTAAATTCTTATATTTTTTGGCCCCCTTTTAATTCTCACTTATTTTTTCTCACAGAATTTGCATGAGATTTTAAGAATCTTTTTATTTTTAAAAATCTTTTTTAAAAATCTAGCTGATACTTTTAATCTAGATTATACTAAATTTAAAGACAAATTTGGGAAACCAACATCTTCATATATTTTCTCCATCCAAGAACATAAAGTTCCTTTCCATTTATTCAAGTTTCTTTTAGGTAGATAGCATTTAAATATTCATACAGATGTGTCCATTATTGTTAAGGTTATTCCTGGGCATTTTTTTTATTTTGTTGCTATTGGGTATTTTCTTTCTTTTTAAGAAGTATTTTGGGTATTTTCTTTTCTTTTTTTTTTTTTTTTTAAGGAATGTTTTTTTTTTTTTCTTTTAGATTTTATTTATTTATCTTTTAGAGGGGAAGGGAAGGAGAGAGGGAGAGAAACATCAATGTGCGGTTGCCTCTTGTATGTCCCCTGCCGGGAACTAGCCTGGCAACCCAGGCATGTGCCCTGACTGGGAATCGAACCGCGATCCTTCGGTTCGCAGGCCCGCGCTCAATCCACTGAGCTACACCAGTCAGGGCTATTTTCTTTTTTTCTTAAAGATTTTTATTTATTTTTAGAGAGAGGGGAAGGGAGAGAGAAGGAAACATCAATGTGTGGTTGCCTCTCATGTACCACCTACTGGGGACCTGGCCTACAACCCAGACATGTGCCCTGACTGGGAATTGAACTGATGACCCTTTGCTTTGAGGTCTGGTGCTCAATCCACCAAGCCACACCAGCTAGGTTGGGTATTTTCTTTGATTGTATCTTTAACTTGCTCTTTGTATATATAAAGGACATTTACTTCTGCATGTTACCCCTCCACTGTACTAAATTCTATTCTTATTTATAACAATTTTAAAGTTGATTCTTTTGAGTTACTTAGGTAAAGAAGCTATTATGCAGCCCTGGCTGGTGTAGCTCAGTGGATTGAGCGCGGGCCTGCGAACCAAAGGATCGTGGTTCGATTCCCAGTCAGGGCACATGCCTGGGTTGCAGGCCAGTTCCCAGCATGGGACACACAAGAGGCAACCACACATTGATATTTCTCTCCCTCTTCCTCTCTCCTACTCTTCCCCTCTAAAGATAAATAAATAAAAATCTTAAAAAAAAATTAAAAAAAAAAGAAGCTATTATGCAATAATGATGGTTACATTATTATTTTAGCTATATAAAAACATGTACAATTAGCTAAGTCTTGGAAGAAAACATGAAGAAATGAGGTAATGTGAGGAGTTACAATGTTTTATTATTTATAACTTCAATAATTAAATAAAATAGTAACAGAATTTTTAGCATTTTAAATAAATTCAGGACCTGGATGCATGGTATTCTAGAAATCAGAAGCATTTTTTAAGTGAAATTGTATCTCCTGTAGGTAATCTGGGGAATTTACAATATGGCAAGTATCCGCATTTTCAGAGAGGGGAATTTTTAATGGAGTTCTGGAAACCAAAAGACTAGGATTATTGATTCTTAGTTACATTATAGAGCAGTTATTAAAGAGTGATTTACGAGCAATGAAGAAAAGTGGCAACCCTCAGATGCCTGGTGGCTCGTCACAGTGATTCAGTCTCCTGAAGTGTCAGATCTTCTTGGCCTGGTGGCCTTTTGCAGGTATCTTCTTGGCCTGGGACACTCCTCCCCAGGCTCTGCAGCACGGCTGGTTTCCTCCTGCTCCTGAGGCCCCAGCCTCATGCTGCATCTTTAAAGAGAGGCTTTCTCTGATCACTCGTTTTTCCATCCCAGCATCCTGTTCTTTCCTTCGCAGCGCTTCCCTCAATTTAAAGTGATGTATTCACTGTCTTAGTAGTTGTCCACTATGTAAACCATAAAGTCATGTCTTTTTTGCTCACCAGTGTGCCTCCTATCACATATGCCTGTCCCAGTACCTGCCCTTAGGTAAGTGAATGACTGATGACATTCCTTGCCAGCGTTACTGGGTGAACTAGAACATCATCAAGACGGTATATCTTGATTTCAAGAAAAACGTGTTTTCTGATAGGTTCTTTGAAAAAGACAGAGCATGGGCTTGAATGTAGGAGCATTTTTAGTTGATTGAACAACCACCACAGAAAACTTGGTTGATTCTCTAATTAGCTGGTGGGGTTGGTAAAATGGGCCTGTATTCTATCCTGGCCTGCAGGGTGCCCAGTGACTTAGAAGTCACCCCCAGGGGGCAGCAGAGAGCAGTTATAAAGCACACCCTGCTGTTTCTGAAACCTGGTGAAAATTGCTATCAATGTTAGGTAAGTTATTGAACACTTACAATGAGATAGGCCCTGTGTTAACACTTCATGTATATTATTTAATATAATAATTAACACGATGACTCATGAGGTGGATATATTTGCTCCCTTTACAGATGAGACAGTAAGCTCAGACAAGTTAAGGACCTTGTTTAAAGTCGTATCAGTGAGGGTCAGAGCTGGTGAAGAAAAGGACACAGGTTAAGGGGCATTTTGGACAGCAGAGCGCTCGTTTCCAGTGACTGACTGTGGCCCCTACTCTTCTATTGAGAAACTGGGAGACACTGGAGTTCTAGGTTGAAGCTCAACTGAAATTAGGAGCCAGTATGAAGCCTGGGTGAGTAACTAGGGCAGCTTGGGGTTGGGGGAACCAAGAACTAGAGAGGACTGTCAAGTAAGCAAGTCCCCACGGGATAAAGTTCAAGAGTAAAGCCCAGGCAGGGAGGGGGGGCTCAGGAGGCATGGGAGTTAAGGGGATGCTTGTGACAGTGGGCTGCTAAAGGGGTGTGGGCTGAGCTCTCTGGTTTGGAAAGATGGTAATTCTGGCAGACAGGGAGCAGCATGGACTGGGACAAGCAGCCTTAGGAGAGTTCAGAACAAGGAAGATGAGAGATCTGCTACACTTTGAATTGGTACCACCAGAGGCTTGGAAAAAATAGTTCATAGGGACATGGTAGCTGTCTGAAGGGCCGTCAATGATCTATGATCCAGGGAGAAAAAATAGGACCAAAAAGTGCAAGTTACAGAGGTAGATTTTTGGTCCTGGCAAGGTAGCTCAATTGGTTAGAGCGTCAACCTGACATGCCAAGGTTGCAGGTTCGATCCCTAGTCAGGGCATATATAAGAAGCAACCAATGAATGCATTGATAAGTGGAACAGCAAATCAATGTCTCTCTCTCTCTCTAAAAAGGAAAAAAAAAATCAATAAAAGGTAGATTTTTTTCTAAATACAGAGAAAGGGCTCTCCGATCACGATCACCAAGAATTACAGTGAGTTGAAAACTATTTCATACCACAGAGTGGAAAACAGATGTGAGCAGCCGCCGAAGGGTGTCAGCCTAGAGTGCAGTGAAGGGAGAGGTGGTTGTGGGAACACAGTGCTGAGAAGCAAAAAACGGTGGCAATAGGGGTCAAGGTGAAGGGGCCAGTCATTGAAAGCTGGAGGGATGTTTTCTCAGCTGGGGCTCCTAGGAAGGCAGACTGGAACTGATGTAAAGGAAGAGGAAACTCAGGTTTTTCGTTGAAGCAAGGAGAGGGTAGAAAAAGAAGACAAGGCAAGAAATAAAGTTTCGCTCTAACTATAGAGATGGTAGACAATTTAAGCCAAGGGTGAAGAGCTGTTTAGCCATGGTTAACCAAAAATCTTAGTGTTTGGTTCTGACCCACATGGCTCAGCAGGTTGGGAGTCATCCCAGAGGGCAAAAGGTCACTGGTTCAAGTCCTAGTTAGGGCACATGCCTGGGCTGCAGGCCAGGTCTCTGGTTGGGGGCGTGTGAAGTAACCAATCAGTGCTTTTGCTGCCTCTCTCTTTCTTGTTTCCCCTCTCTATATAAATAAAATCTTTTTAAAAGTCTTAGTGCTTGAAGTATTTTTTCTTGGTGATGGGCACATGAATGCCCATCTCTGCACAGATGTCCTTGGTTTAGCTAGTATTTAACTCCGTGTCACCTCTGGAAATCTGCTCAGGCCTTTTGACAAGATCTGTCCACACCTGTTAAATCCCAAGACTTCATGTTCAAAGAGTGAAATTGCACCACCCCCCAACCCCCACCAAAAAACATCCCTACAAATGTAGCCATGAATGGACTGGTTGCTTCGGAACACACAATTGTACCAATGTCTGGACTTTGTAAAATAAATTTTGAAGATTTTATTGATTGCTAGAGGGGAAGGGAGGGAGAAAGAGAGGGAGAGAAACGTCAGTCAGCTGGCTCCTGCACACCCCAAACCGGGGGCTGGGTTCCATCAGGTAGGGACCTCTCACTTTGTGGGATGACACCCAACCCACTGGACCACACCAGTCAGGGCTGGAATTTGTAAAAAATTTTTAAGGTTTGCCCCCAGGGAGAAGAATTGAGTCCTCCAAGTCCTGATAAAGGAAGAGGGCCGTCCGTTCCCACCCCCCGCCCCAGGCTACAATGAGTGGACTAGACATCATCCTATTAGAGAAGGCTGTTCTCAGCGTGGACTGCCTTCTCCAGTCCTCTGAAAGGAGTGGGGTAGGTTTGGAGGATAGGTGGGCTCATGGGAAGGAGTCACTGCCGTGATGCCAAGGTTGCTAGGTGTCAAACCACTCACCTGGGGACCTGGGTGTGGAGAGGGCAGGGGTCTACTTAATCACTGCCTGTGTTTGCCTTTTGTGGGCGGGGCACATCCCCCTTCCATTCCTCACAGCCACTTCTGTCCAAATGACTCCCCCTCTAGGAAGAGCAGTGAGGACAGGGAGAAGGTGTTTACAAAGGAACAGAGTCCAGAGGGTACGGAGGAGGGGGCGTATGGGTGGGGCGGAAGTTTTTGTTTTTTCTCCTAATGAACATCCGTCTCTTCCCTTCAACCTTCCAAAGTAGGAATGGATGGCAGGCATCACCCTCCTCCTTGCTGTCCGCCTTCCAAACATCTTCGAAGCTCATGCTACTTGGTTTTACTACCCTTTAGCCTTCATGCTTACAGATGATTTCAGCACTTACTAAATAACCTCTGTGCCAACTCTTCCTATTATTGTGGCATTTGTAGGACAATCCAGGATCCTTAGTTAGATTTCAACCTTCTCAACTCCAACTTTCAATTCCTTCAATTTTTTTTTTATGGCAGTTTCACAGGTGAGAAGGTATCATCCTCAAGTGCGGAAACACTGGTGGTACCTGAGCTGGCTGGTGTCAACTTCAAGACCCACCGAAACAGGGACTGGCAGAACAGCACGGACGTGGGACCAGTGAAACTTGCGGGAAGGTTTTGACCTTGGTGCCAAGCTTCCAGGAAACCCGGGTCTGGAGCCAAAAGCACTTTCCTGTAAGCTGCCTCTCTGGGGACACCTGACACTTTTTCCCAACTTCCATCCTCTTGAAACACTCCGTTCCTTTTGGTTCTGACAATTATCGACCAGGGTTTATTTTGCATCATTGGTTGTTCCTGCGCAAAGACCCTCCAAGGCTTCCTCTTCTCTTTGTGCCTCAAGTGACGGAACTCCCAGAGCACGCTTCCTGTCCCTCTGCTGTTCTCTGGGGAGCTCAACCAAATCTGTGCCTTCAACAGGTCCTTGAATGTCCAGGATTTGGAATTTCTGGCCTGTATACGACTGGGATGTTTAAAAAGTTTTCTGTAAGAAGAAGGCATACACACAGCAAAACAAATAGGAACAGGAAAGATAGATCTAAAACTGTATGCTCCCTCCCAGGCTCATATTTCACGGTTAATTTTTTAATGCCTGGGTAAATGGGCAAAAATGAATTTTTCTGCACTTCCTTCCCCCGCCCATTTATATATTGTTCTCCTGCAGTTAGATCTGTATATTCAACTGCCATTAGGACACCTCCATCTGGCTGTCCCACAGCCCCCTAAAACTCCTTCTCTTGCTGGTCTCTTTTTTACAGTCAACACCATAAGTATGTATGTATGTATGTATGTATGTATGTATGTAAGTATTTTTAGAGAGGGAAGGGAGGGAGAAAGAGAGGGAGAGAATATCAATGTGTGGTTGCCTCTCAACTGGGGACCTGACTGGGAATCAAACCAGCAACCCTTTTGTTCACAGGCCTGTGCTCAGTCCACTGAGCCACACTAGCCAGGCATAAGCACCGTTTATTCTTGTGTTATTATGTATTAATAGTTGTAGTGTTTTCCATGCTAACAACTGTAAATCTATTTTTGCCCCACCCTGTACCTTGTGGCTTTCCAGTCACTCTATTTACTTTTATCTGGTTTCCTACCCAACAACCTCTGAAACAGATTTCTCCAAAATTACTAAATAACTTACTTGTTGCAAAACCCAATGGACACATTTTAGTCGTATCTTACCTGAGCTGTTACATTCAACCTCTTGACCAGCTTCCTTGATATCTGCCACCTGGTTTCCTTCCTTTCTGTCTTTGCTCCTTTTTGGCTTTCTTTTCTCATGTAACCCCTGAAGCGCAGGTATTCCTCTCTCCAGGCTATAGTATTCACTTCCAAGGCTTCACCAACCATTCCTAGTCACACGCACAAGCACACGTGCACACCTCCCTACCAAACCTTTCTTTTGGGTTCCAAGCCCACACGATCTCATTCCGTTGCCTAATAGATAACCCAGAGCACCCAAAACTCATCTTCCGATCCAGAACAAAAAATGGCACCATTACTCCCCACCTGTTCAAGTCAGAACACTGGGCAATATCCTGCACTCCCTCCCTGGGCCGCACCCCCATTTCCAACCCATTTCTCCCATCCCAGGCTCCCATCTACGGCCATCCCTGGGCTGGGTATGGGCTTCCCAATTGTTCTTGCTTCTAACTTCGTCCCCTCCAGCCCACTGCTGTCCCCAGTGCACTAGTGATCTTTCTGAAATGCAGATTTCTTAGTGATTGTTCTCACCTCTGCTAAGGCTCTTCACAGCCTACCTGTTGCTCTAAGGATAAAACCAACCGATCTACACGGCTTTGTGTAATCGAGTCCCCCAAACTCACAGACCATTCCGGGCTGACCAGGCCCCCAGCCCCAGCTCCCGACAGTCCAGGGCTTAGCTCCGGCGACGCTTCCTTCAAACTAACGAACGCTCGGCGGGCAATGCTAGAGAGCCGCCGAGCAGCGCCCGGTGCAGCCGACCCAGGTTCCTGGACGTCCGGGTTAACAGGAAGCTCAGGGCAAAGGTCGATTCCTCCTCGCGAACCTGCCCCCGTCCGCCGCAACCCGACCCGTCCCATTCCGCCCTTATGCGTCACGGCCGCCAGCCCGCCTTTCCGTGGGTCTTCGAGTCGACACCGGCAGCTCTGGCGCCACCGATGTTCCCACACTCACGAACGCGACCCTCTGTGCTCCCTTCCGCGGCCCCGCTGGCGCCGGCCGCCCAGAGACGCGCACGCTGCCAGGCTGCCCTAAAGCAAGATGGCCGCCAGCCTCCATTCTGGCCGCCGAAGTGAAGCCAGGCCCTGCCTGCGCCAGGCCGCCGCCGGGCTGCCCTCACCTGGCATGGCTCCTCGGCCCGTGCCCTACTGTGGCCCTGAAGCCGCCACCAGCTGGCCCACGGCGGGCCGGGTTCCGGAGGCGCTACTCAGGACGCAGCCTGTCCCCGCCCCGCCCGCCTCGCTCCGCTCCCCTCCCCCGCCCCACGCCCGCGCCGGCGGCGGCGGCGGCGGCAGGAGCCCGGATGCGGCGCCGGGAGACGGCGGGGGGAGCGGCGCAGATGGATCCAACATGGCGTCGCCGAGCCTGAGCCCGGGGTGAGGCGGCGGGGCGCCCGGAGCGGGGAGGGGGCTCGAGCCGGCGGGGCGGGGCCGGGCGGGGCCGCGAAGGGCTGCGGGCTGGAAAGTGAGGGGCGGCGGCGACGCGCAGCCCGAGGACCCGGGGGAGGGAGGGGACGGCGCTGCCAGGTGGGGGAGGGGCGCGGCGAGGGGCGTGCGGGACGGCTGGCGGGGCGGGGGCGTCCGCGGGCCGGGCGGCGGGGCGGTGGGCGGCCGGGCGGAGCGGGGCGCCGTCGGGCCGGGCGCGGGGTTCGGGGCGCGGGGCGGAGGGCAGCCCGGGTGCGGAGGGCAGGGCTGTGGCGTGCGGCCGGGCGGAGGCCGGGAGTCCCGCGAGGGGCGTTGGAGACGTGGGCGGCGGAGGGTCGGACTCGCGACGTCTGGGGCAGGGCTTGAAAGTGCTCCTTTGGGGTGGCAGGGGCAGGGCCCGCGGCAGGACTCGGGTGGACTAGGCGAGAGCGGAGGTTTGGGGAGTGGAGAGCCTGCCGGCGTGACGAGGTGACGAGAAAGTTTGGGAGGGAGGGCCGTGGGCCGGGACGCGGGACCCGGGGCTGCGGCGGGGAGGGGGCCGCGGCTGCTCTGGCGGGGCGGCCCCGAGCGGAGTTGCGGGCATCAGTTGCGGCCGGTCCCCGCTGGCAGGCCTTCGCTCGTGCTAACGTGGGAGGGCAGCGGGGCGGTCAGGTGGGCTTGCAGAACCGGACTCGGCTGAGCGTTCGGCCGCGTTGGGTCTCTAGTGCTGCCTGGCTTCCTCTCTCCTGCTTTTCCCGGTTAGGAAAAGAAGGGGAACCGGGAAAGACGGCGTCCCGGGAGTGGGGTCGGAGGGAAGGACTTTTCTGGTTGTTAGTGGTGCGGGAACACGGGGAGAGCCGTGCTGGGTCGCTGGAGCCCCGGGTGCCCGAGGGGAGGCTCTGCACGTCCGAGAGACGGACCGGTGCGCCGGGCGGCAGCGGGCTGGCGACATGCCTGCCTTGGTTTCCAGACCTTTCTTCTGCCGTTTGGGTGCTAGGAGGGAGGGGTCAGCACTTCTGTACGGAAAGCGTCCCTGGTGCAGGTCTGAGCGCTGCCGGCTGCTGCCCTGCTGGTACCCTGCTCTCTGTGCTCGGCGAGGAAAAGGGCTGAGATGGAGTTTGGAGCGCGGTTCTGGTCGGATAAGTGACGGGGTGGATGGGAAGTGTCTTTTTTGACTGTAACACTTTCCCCGGTCTCCCTAAAGATGAGAGCCAACGTTAATGTGATACAGTTAGGCGGGTCTCATAAGGAACTGAGGGTTCAGCTGAGAAGGTGTCAGAGGATAATTGGTTTCCCCACGAGTTGTTGAATTTGGGACCTTTCTTGCCCTGAGTCTGGGAATTTCTGGAGTTGTTCTGTGTGTAGATCGACGAGTGGAGAGGCAGTGAAGCGAGGTGACTTGGGTGGGGGCGAGGTCTCGGATTAAGTGCGGAGGAGGGTCATCTCCTTCTGGAGGGATCTAGGCTTGTCTGGATTTTTGCAACCAAGATGGACTAATTCTTTGGGCCTTCGAGGTTTCAAAATAAAGCTTGAAAATTGACTCTTTTCCCTTTTATTTGTTTTTGTTTTGCTGCTGGCTTCCGGTCTGCTAGGAAGAGACCTGGAAAATTAACTGTCTGGCAGAGGTAAGTCTGGAAGTTTTTTATTTTTTTCAAATAACGCAAGGGGTTGGAAACGGCGTGAGAAATGTGTTGGGGTTGAGCTCGGTAGTGGGATGGATGGCGGGTAAAAGGAGTTCTCCCCTGCCAGACCGGGTGCATAGGCCGGTTGCGGTAACTGGATGTAGGTGCGAGGGAAGGAGAGCAGAAACGAGGGTGAGCTCCCCACTCCACTTCGTTGTTATCTGGTCCTCTTAGTCTGCCCTAGAGAGCCCTTTTTTAACACGTGGGACATTGCCCGTAGCCACATTGTCCGCTAAGCATTGCCCTGGGAGGTTGCGAACTCTGTCTCCTGGTTGTTCGGAGCATCGCTTTTTTGGTTCTTCCACTTAACTGTGTTCCTAAGGGCTTCTGAGAGCGTCAGACACAGTGGTTCTATGAAAGTGCAGGTAGGGTCCCCGGCTGGGATGCGCCTGACTTGGCTGGGAAGTGGAAGCCTAGGAGAGGATGACCAGTCGGGAGGAAATCTGGCGGACACAGGCTGCCTGCAGGCCCTGGGCTGGCTGGGGCCGCCCTAAAGAGCAGACACAAGCCGCAGCTCTGAGAAACGCAGCAGCGCGTCAGAGCAAAGGGCTCCTGGGGGAGACTGAAGTGGGGACTCGTTTTAGGTTCTCACGTGGACTCAGACCCTGCAGTGGGTCAGAACTGCTGTTGACCGGAGCGCAGGTCTCGTGGTGCCTGTCGTTGTTTCAGGCCCGAGGCGCGCTGGAGTTCTTGCTCACCTGCTGCTGCGAAGGGGTGCGTTCCCCTCGCTGCTCTGGCAGCTGCATCCAGGTTCTCGGTGTAATTTAAGCTGAGATCCTTTGCTTCATTGCCACAGAAAGCTGAGTGTATTTTGGTTTAAGAGGAAGTTGGCCATGTTCTTTTAATGCTGAAGTTAGTTAGGTTCTCGGAACCCCCACCTGCGTTCCTGAGTGAGTGAACTCACCGTCCGAGACGATAATTAAGTGGCGAGGGCTGCCTGTTATCCAGCCTCCTGACTTGTCTCCTAGGGACGTGGCCTTGGGAGACGTAGGCCTCTCCTTCATTTTGCTTCATTGAGTGAGTCTGATGGGCACCCTAACAAGGAAGGGGCAGCTGCTGGCCCAGTCTTAGGACAGCAGAGCTGGCCCTGAGGGTCAGGTGCAGGATCTCTCGTGTCTGTCTGTCTGTCTGTCTGTCTTGCACAGGATGGCATGTTCTCTTTTCCTAGGTCCAGGTTGAACTAGGTCAGATGAGACTCCCAGCATGGGGCCGAGGGCCTGTAGCCCCATCACCTGCCGTTCACCTGAATGGCAACAGCAGGTGCTGGAGACTGAGGTTGGAGTGGGATGGAGCTCATGGGTGCCAGTTGGGCTTGAGAGTTACATGAGTCTGTGTCTGACCAGCTTCTCGTCTGGAGTCGGGTGGGCTCGGGTCCCAGCTACCGGGCAGTGTTCTTTTCCAGATCTCTGGTGGAGAGTGACATACTGTCTCTCTTCCCTCAGACCCTTCATCCTGCCCCATGGAGAGGAGGGTTTCTCGTTCTCAGAACTGCCGACATTTTGGGCCAGATAATCCTTTGTTGTGGTCAACTGTGCTGTGCATTGTAGGTGCTCAGCAGCACCCGTGACCTCCACTCACTGCTTGCCAGTAACTCCCTCCTTCACCCCACCAAGGACAGTCTGAAACGTGTGCAGGGATTGTCCAATGCCCCCCTCGGGGTCAAAATCGCCCCTGGTGTAGAAACACTGACCTTGAGGCTCTGACCACTTCAGGCACCGTCGGTGTTCTGGCCTGGGAATCTGGAACTTAAAGTGGCTGTTTTTTCCCTCAAGTGTAGGGAGTTAACCCTCGGCGGATTGAGGCCTGTCACAGAATTGTATCCACTGCTGAGTAATTAGAATGATTAGGACTGCGGTGCTTTCCTGCGTTCTGCTTCATTTCCAGTGGCCTGTTACGTGGGGCCCGTGTCTCTTCATTTCCTGGGGTTTACGGTCAGGATGCTTTGAATTAGGGAGGGCTGCAGCGGCTTGGCCTTCTTATCGGCTGAATGTGGAACCTGCCCATCTGCTTTTTTGGGAGCCTTGGTCAACAGGTGGCCAGAGGGAACAGGTGGGATGGGGGACAAGGAGAAGTCACCGTAGCTCTGAGGAGGCCTGCTTCTCCTGGGTGGCCCGCGCCGAGCAGGAGCTGTGTGTTCCGGCCCCCCGTGTTCACACCCAGAGACTGCGCTGGGGCAAACGGTGGGGGGAGAGACGCGGAAATCAGTCTAGACTTGGACAGCTGTTTTCCCAGCTGTTTCCCTTGTGGTGGGTGGGGCACCTCCTGATAGATATGGGCTGTGTGTCCCGTCCCCACGCCAGAACCCGCGGCGTGGGGCTCAGCGACACAGGAGTGGGCCTCTCGGTCCTCAAGTGTGTTGAGTTTCGGTGCTTGGGTGGCTAGGGCCACTGAGGCAGAGAGGACCAGGGTCCACTGGCTCTTGGCTGTTCTGAGGTAGCTGCTTCTATTCTTTCTCTTAACCGAGATTCAGTTTCTCGGCGCACGAGACGGACGGACCCTGTGTCTCGTTGTCGAGCGCGGCGCTGCGGGTCGGGCGGCACCGCAGTGTCGGGAGGCTGCAGCTGGCCGGAGCATGTGCGTGGTAACGGAGTTGCACGCATCCATTTTTTATGAGGTCCTCTCAGTCTCGGACTTATGTGAGTGCACTTCTTAATGGGTGTTGCATGTGATGATGTCTTGGAGGTAGTTCAGCCTGGGTGCCAGGCCCTGTCCGTTGCAAGGCCCTCAGCCCCTCTCCATGTGCCGACGGCTGCAGTGCACTCAGGCGGGGGGGCGCCGGCGGTAAGCAGTGTTCCACGGGAGCACAGGAGAGGACCCCTTACCCCAGCCCAAGCTGACTCTTAAAGGGCGAGGAGGAGTTGGCCTCCGGAGAGCATCGTGGCGGGGACGTGGAGTCGGAAGGGAGAGGGGCATTCAGGCAAAGGGGGGATGGCCTTCGAAAGGCGCAGAGAAGTGAATTGCGTGAGGTATGTGAACTATTAACAAACCGATAAAATGTTACAGAATAAAAAGTGGGTTCTGAGGTTGGAAAGGTAGGCAGGGCCAGGTTTTGGAAGGCTTGGTGTGTTGTGTGAAGAGTTCCGGGTATTCTTGTAGGTAAGGAAGCGGTTGAAGATAGGTCTTAAGCAGAAAGTGATGCGGTCTCTCGTGCATTTCAGATAGCTAATTCACCTGGGTGTGGCCGTGGGTTTAGGTGGCTTAACCCTGATGGGAAACAGAGCCCGTAAAGATGCTGTTGGCAAAAGCCCAGGCACGAGATTGGTGGGACCTGAACCAGGGCAGGGGCCATGAAGGTGGGGAGGTAAGGCGGATCCAAGCAGCATCGCTGGGGGTGTCTGATGAGCGGGCAGCTGGAGGTTGTGGTCAGAGGGGAGGCAGGACCTGGGGGCTGGTTGTCGGCCGGATCCTCAACGTCACCTGGGGTGATGGAGGAACTTTGTGACTCAACTGCCGAATCATAAAGTGAATGTAGAGCTGTGATTGGCCTGTGACAGGAGGGTTGGTAAATGGCGAACACGAGGAAAAGTTAGAAGGCAGCCGGTCCAAATGACCTCTGAGCATCCAGGGGTACGAGGAGAGCAGAGGAATCACAAGAGCGCTCAACATAGGAGCTTGGTGGCCCCGAGCGGACAGTGAGCTCAGTGGGTTAGAATGTCGTCCCCATGCGCCAAGGTTGCAGGTTTGATTCCTGTCAGGAAATATAAGCATCAACCAATGAATGCATAAATAAGTGGAACAGTGAATCAGTGTTTCTCTTTCTCTAAATCAATCAATAAATTAAAAACACACACACACACACACACGCGCGCGCGCGCGAGCCCTGGCTGGTGTGGCTCAGTGGATTGAGCACCGGCCTGGAAACCACAGGGTTGCCAGTTCTATTCTGTTAGGACACATGCCTGGGTTGCAGGCCAGGTCCCCAGTAGGGGGCGCGCAAGAGGCAACCACACAGTGATATTCCTTTCCCTCTCTTCCTCCCTTCCCCTCTCTCTAAAAATAAATAGAATCTTCTTAAAAAATTAAAAAAAAAAAACCATGGAGGTTAGTAATGCTTCTAGATTTAAATTCATGAGTTTTTTTTTTTTTTAAGATTTTTTATTTATTTATCTTTAGAGGGGAAGGGTAGGAGAGAGAGAGAGAAATATCACTGTATGGTTGCCTCTTGTGTGTCCCATACTGGGAACTGGCCTGCAACCCAGGCATGTGCCCTGACTGGGAATCGAACCGCGATCCTCTGGTTCGCAGGCCCGCGCTCAATCCACTGAGCTACACCAGCCAGGGCAATTCATGAGTTTTGGTGTACGTTCCTGCTTAGCCTTCTGAGCAGTTATGCATCTGGACTTGGTTGGATTGGAGGAACCCTAAAGATAGGTTTACGGACGGGTGAGTCTGGGCTACAGAGGTCAAGGATGCTTATTTCTTTGCAGTCCCTCTCAGGACAATCTGTGTGAGGTTCACAGAGTGGTTTCACGTGTGTTTTTTCATCAGCTCCGTACCAGGTTTGAGCAGTGGTCTCCTTCCTGCCTGTGTGGTAGATTGGGCCATGAGACCCGCTTAAGGCCACAGGGCTGCACGGCTTGGTAGTGGTGCAGGCGGAACGGAGACCGGCTCTCACTCGGGAGATCTCTAGTCGCCTCCGCTCAGCCCCTGCGTCACCTGCAGCAGCTCCCAAGTTGAAGAGCGGACTCTTTACTTCTGCTCAGTTGGGCCTACATTTAAGAAGTGAACTGGGTGCAGGGGAGCACAGGGGACCAAGGGCGCTGTGTTGGAGGCGGGGGGCACTCAGGGTGACATCTGATAGCAGCGACTGCCGAATGTGCAGCACTCACGTCCCACATCGTGTCCTCCCCTAGGTGGAGTGACTCCAGCTCCCCACCGATGTCTTGGACTTAGGGCACCATCTGTCGTTGTGGGCACAGCTCTAGGCCTTAGTTCTTAGCACATGCTCACTGGGCGCTGTCCTGCGCCAGGCGTGGCGTTAGCACTGGCAGCGCAGGAGGGGACAAGACCAGTTCTTGCCACCGATGAGCTCACAGGCGCTTTCGTCCTCACAGTGTAGTGGGGCTTGCAGGTGCTGAGCAGGGATTCTGGAAAGCATCACGCGTCTGAGCCCCCAGCATGGCGGGCCTAAAGCGCCGGGCAAGCCAGGTGTGGCCGGAAGAGCGGGGTGAGCAGGAGCACGGGCTATACAGCCTGCACCGCATGTTTGACATCGTGGGCACCCACCTGACGCACAGAGACGTGCGCGTTCTGTCCTTCCTCTTTGTGGACGTCATCGATGACCACGAGCGGGGCCTCATCCGGAACGGACGTGACTTCTTGTTGGCGCTGGAGCGCCAGGGCCGCTGCGATGAGAGTAACTTCCGCCAGGTGCTGCAGCTGCTGCGCATCATTACTCGCCACGACCTGCTACCCTACGTCACCCTCAAGAGGCGGCGGGCTGGTGAGGGGCAAGGGGCTGGGGACGCGGGCACGGGGAGGAGTACCAGCGGGGGGCAGCACTGGCCCCCTTAGGGTTGGACCGGAGGGTTGGACCAGGAGGAGGAAGGGCCGCATCTTCCCGAATGACTCCCTCTCCCCCTGCAGTCTGCCCCGACCTTGTAGACAAGTATCTGGAGGAGACATCGATTCGCTACGTGACCCCCAGAGCCCTCAGCGATCCAGAGCCAAGGCCTCCCCAACCCCCTAAAACAGGTGAGAAGGTATTAACTGCCCCCAACTCCATTATCGAGAAGGGCACACAGGCCATGACCAGTGTGCCTTCATGGGGTGGGCACCATCCTGCTAAACAAGGTCCGATTTCCAGGCGGGGTGCCTGTCTGGGTTGCATGCCAGGTCCCTGCGTGGGGGGCGCACGAGAGGCAACCCAACTGATGGATGTGTCCCTCCCTTTCTCCCTTCCTCCCCCCTTGCTAAAAATAAATAAAATCTTTAAAGAAAAAAGAAAGAGAGAAAGAGACATGGAACCCATCATAGTCCCAGCTTAAAGTGAAAGGACACTGCCTCCCCCCATGGCCCCCTAGAAATCAGGTGAGGTGCTGTTGCGTCCCCTGGGTCCTGTGATTGTTGCCACATTGTGTCCTCCTAGGGCACGTCGTGGATCCTGCATTTCCTGCCAAGTCTAAGTGATTCCTTCCTCATTCTAAGAGAAGTGTTTGAGCTTCCGCATTTACCCCGCTGTCTTCTCCCCTTCCCCCGCCAGTGCCTCCCCACTACCCTGTGGTGTGCTGCCCCACTTCGGGCCCTCAGATGTGTAGCAAGAGGCCAGCTCGAGGGAGAGCCACACTTGGGAGCCATCGAAAACGCCGGAAGTCAGTGACCCCGGACCCCAAGGAGAAGCAGACGTGTGGTGAGAAGTCCGTGGGTCCCAGAGGCATGCTCTCCGTGGCAGGCTCCCTTTGAGTGCTGCTGCAGAGCGGGGTTAGTTAACACCAGATCACAGGGGCGCCGGCACGGTGTCCTCGCGGTAGGACCGCCCAGGTTGCCCTGTGTGAGGGAGAGTGCGGGAGTTCTGTGCCTGTCGACCAGGGAGATGCTTCCCAGAGGTGAGGTGCTGCCTGAGTGGCAGGATAACGGGGCCTGGGCACCGCCCACTCCGCTCCGGACCCGGAACCGCTTGCAGGAACCGCCTGCATTCCGGTGCTCCAGCTGCGCTGCTCTGCAGCTCTTCGAACTTTCTCGGAAGCTCATCCCGCACGGCCATCTCTGACGCACCCCTTCTCTTCCCCGCAGACATCAGGCTGCGGGTCCGGGCTGAGTACTGCCAGCACGAGACCGCTCTGCAGGGCAACGTCTTCTCCAACAAGCAGGACCCGCTCGAGCGCCAGTTCGAGCGCTTCAACCAGGCCAACACCATCCTCAAGTCCCGGGACCTGGGCTCCATCATCTGTGACATCAAGTTCTCCGAGCTCACCTACCTCGACGCATTCTGGCGCGACTACATCAACGGCTCGTTATTGGAGGCGCTGAAAGGCGTCTTCATCACAGACTCCCTCAAGCAGGCCGTGGGCCACGAAGCCATCAAGCTGCTGGTGAACGTGGACGAGGAGGACTACGAGCTGGGCCGCCAGAAACTGCTGAGGAACTTGATGCTGCAGGCCTTGCCCTGACCTTCCCCCTCACAGGACTCCTCCTGGCACTCACCTCTGGAGCTCACGTGCTGTCTGGGTTTGTTCTCGCCCCTTCCAACCAATCACACCCCCGCCTTTTTTTTTTTTTTTTAAAGGAAAAGACAAGGAAAACGGAAGTGGTGTTCCCCACCCCTCCCTGCACCCATGTGCCTGGGCTTCCCATGTCCCTTCCCACTCAGCCCAACATGTCTGCAGCCACCTCGCCCTGGGCCCTGAGACAGGTGTGCAGGGAGAAGCCAAGTCTGTAGGACAGGGTGTGCAAGGGGCCGGAGCGAATGCTGCGTCCGGGGCCCCGAGGGGCTCTCACATGTCCGTCTGACACACTAAAGGGCTGTGAGTAAGGAAGCTGTGTTGTGCGGAAGGGGAGACTCTGAAGTGTATTTTGGAAATTAATCACCATCCTCTCCCAAATTACAGAGTTTTTTAAAAAGAAGCTGTGGCCCTTTCCACTCTCTCCTGGCCTCTGGTGCTGCTCCTCTCTCCTCATTCCCTCCCTTCCCGGGCGTGGCCCTGCCTCTCCCCCGGCCCACCCCTCTTCACGGAGGACGGGGGAGCTGGACCAGCCTGGTCAGCCTCCCAGCCTGGCGTGTGTGCGCACACTAGGGGCGTGGGGGTGCTGAGGCGCCAACACTCCCCCTGAAAAGGGGAGGGGGAGCATGACGCTTGCTTTCCCTGAGCAAGTGAAAATAAATAAGGTGCCCCGCAGCCCTTCCCCCCTCCTTCCTTCTGGCGCGGGCAAAGGGCGTCACAGGGGAAAGTGAAGTGATTCAGTATCAGCCCTTCGTCCTCCCCCGTCCCCACGCACTGAGTGTTGCACTTTCATCTGGGAAGGAGGCGTGCTGGGTGAGCCAGGGGCCTAGACCCGGGCCGAGTCCAGTGGGCACACCGCCATCTCCTCCTTCAGCTCCCAAAGGAGGTGTCCGGACACAGACTTTATGATGATTATATTTTTTTCAATGCTAGTGCTGCTCAGCCCTCAGCATAATTTCAGTTTTCATGAAATAAACCGTGACTGTATAAAATGCCACCTTTTTGAAACTAAAATCTGAGCTTAGGCGACTTCCTGCTTTCCCAAGAAGCTGAGCCTATGTTCCTTCAGAAGGGTCAAGGTTCTCCCAGTGAGGGGAGGGCGCGTCTGCCTCCCACCTACACAGCACAGCAGCTCCAGCTCACAGTGGGCGACCTAAGCTGCCATAGAGGTCAGGCCTGCGGTGCTGGAACACAGGCAGGTGTTGGCGCAGCTGTCGCAGGTAACCGAGGTCGATTCGGGCAAGGCAGAGGCCTGGTCCCTCAGAGCAGCGGGCCACCACCGTTCCCCAGGGGTCCACCACCATGCTGTGGCCATAACTCGCTCTCTTCTCGTGATGGCGTCCACACTGAGCTGCTGCCACGACATAGCACTGGGTTTCGACGGCACGGGCCCGCAGCAGCACCTGGGGAGACGCGTGGCAGCTGGTGGGAAAACGCTAGGCCCGCCTACCCATGGTGGCCGTGCTGTGATTGCCGAGGACCGACGGACAATGCTGACTGCTCCTGAGCTCACGAGAGGGAGGCAACGATCTAGGAATGAGCTTTTCAACTAGGTGGGAAGGCAGCGGAAATCTAACCTGTAGGGCCGAGGGAAGAGGAGGAGGTTGAGGGAAGGCCCACGTGTCCTGATGAGGCGCTCTTACCTCCCAGTGGGCCGGACCTGTTACAGATCCGAAAGCTGAGGGGTAGGTAAGTATTTCTGCTCCAGCCTGAGCCAGTGCCAGAGAGAGTTCAGGGAACCGCATGTCATAGCAGATAGCCAGACCAACCTGGAATGAAAGAACTGTCCTGTTTGTCGTAGCATCTGGCCACACCCCTGCCCTGGTCCTTAGGGCGTTCGATGTCTGACCACATCTCGGTACTCCTGTCCCATCCCTCTGGTTCCTCTCCCTCCCCCCTCACTGCTCTCACCATGCCCGCTGGTGTCATGACAGGCATCTGGAGACTGGGCCCGGGCATGGTGGAGTCGCTTTCGCGCATCGGCCCCTGCCCTGGAATCTCTACGTCGCACAGGTGTGTCTTCCTGTACGTGGCCACTACTGACCCTAGAGGAGAAAGGAGAAGGAATATCTGGTGCGGGTGCTCTAGAAGCCAATTTAGCTCCTCTGCTCCCGAGGAGGAGCCCTTGGCCAAGGAAATAGAGTTAAGAAAACAATTCTGGAGAATCTTGGTTTAGGTAGAAGAGCTTGGCAAGAGACAAAGGAAAGAGCTGTGAAGTCTCACCCTTGCTGTTCAGAAGCACATGGCAATTGTAGATTTTCTGAGTCTGCTCCCAGTCTTGGCCGCGCTCGTGGAAACCACCCAAGGACAGCCAGAGTCCACATTCCCTGGGGAGAGTGTACACTGGCACTCTTCCCAAAGCTCCGCCCTCATGCCTGGCAATCCAGACACTGCCCAACAAAGAAGACCTCTCCCTCCCCCTTTTCCTGATACCTGGCAAGCTGGGTATATTCTCCCAAAAGTGTCCCTCCCAGCGGCTCAGACAGGTGTAGAGTCTCCGCAGGGTCCCGTGCAATGAAGTCAAATGCCTCCGGCAGGAAAGCCAGGCAAGCGCCCAGTCTGGCAGCCTCTCGAACCAGCTCAGCACAAGCTTTAAAGTTCTGCTGCTTGTCTGGTGTGGATGTTACCTGGCACACAGCCACCAGGGGCATTTCCCAGGAGGAAGGGAAGCTAGCCATGGCTCTGGGCCTGTGAATGGTGCAGGTGGGACTCAGGTTTCCCAAGTTCAATGGCAAGGGGTTCAAGCAGGGAGGCAGGAAAGCTGGGCTTCCCTTTGGTTCTGTTCTCACAAGGCACAATGACCTACCCATCAAATGTGTGGTGGATGGTAGGTACCCCACTTTCCCATCACCATTTCATATGTATTGAGTATCTACTATGTGCCAGGCACTGAGGATACAAAACATATTACCTGGACCGAGCACAGAGTACTGAGCGTTGAGGTATCCGCAGTCCGGGCCACAGAAGGGACAGGAGGTGGTGAGGAGGCCTGACCAGGAAGCTGAGCCTGAGGAATGCAAGAGATGAGGCTCAACCCCTCCCTCACGCAACATTTCCAGAGTTTTCAGACCGTGAGGCTGAACTGGGACCCTGCCGGTGAAGAAACCGCCCCCAGCAATCTTCCAAACACACTTTAAGTAATTATGGGCTACAGGAAGAGACGATGAGGTGGGAAGACAAAAGACACCTGCCCTTCTAGCGACCTCTCATTGACCTGAAGCCCTGTCCTCTGCCAAGCGCTTGCAGCCCCAAAGGCATCTCCCAGCAACTTCCCCAGTCCCCTCTCCCCTCCGGACCGTGCACCTGCACAGCTGGATCGCGTACCCAGGATCTCTGCGGTACCCCGACCCCACCGCCGATCGCGCCCCGCGCCCCGTGCCCCTCTCTGCTTAGCCCGCCCTCCCCCGGCGTGGTTTCTCCGTGCTACAGGTGAAGGCACTGCTGGTGGGAGTCACTACGCCCGCGGCTCAGGGAGCAGGTCCTACATGTAGATGCAGCCAACACCATCCGACGTCGGGAGCGTACGGGGGACGGGGGAGGGGGATGCGGGGAGTTCCGAGGGAGGAGGCGGAGCCCCGCTTCCGGAAGTGACCTAAGCGCCGCGCCGCGCGCCGGAAGCCCCGCAGGCGGCGAAGATGGCGGAGAGCAGCGGTCGCGCCGGCAAGAGCAGCGGGAGCGGCGCGGGGAAGGGGGCGGTGTCGGCCGAGCAGGTGAGTTGTGGAGAGGGCGCTAGAGGGCAGCCCGCTGGGTTCAGAGAAGGCGCCCGCAGCTGCCGCAGGTTTTCTCTCCAGGCTCGCGTTCGCGCGGGCATCGGGGCGGGCAGGGTCCTGGAAAAGCCCCCGGGGCCCGGAGGGCTGTGAAAGCCACGCCCCTCAGGTGCTGGGAGAGCCCCCGGGAAGGGAGCCCCGAGACGTAGGGTCTGAAAGGATGGCCAGGTCTGATGGGAGCTGGGTCCACGCTCTCCCTCCTTCTCCGCATCCCGCGACAGGCTGTGGCTGGGCACGGCCGCTCGTAAGGAAACCCAGGGGATTAGTCTGGGGCTGGCCGTGGAGTCGGCTACCTGACCCTGAGAGTAAGTGGACAGTCGCAATCACTGCAGAGCCACGTGACGCACACACTGAATCCGTCCTGCGTTTCGTACTATTTTGATTCGGAAATCATTAGATTGAGTTTCTTTAGAGATCAGACACCCTTTTTTAATCCGAGTTTGCATTTCCATCCAGTGCCTAACATCGGAAAACATTTTATAAATTAATCAGAAAGCCCTTTGTGCTTGGACACCATGATTTGCTAACCTTAGCTAGTGTTTAACAGAGATGAAAAGAAATTTACGTAAGAGAAAGGAAAACATAGTTAAACAATAGCTCTTTTAATTATAGATTCTTTTACGAGTTATTTGTTGAACAATTACTCAGGCAAAGGTATTTGCACGAGGATTTTTAAAACTGTCCCTTCCTTGCTATCGAAGAGTTATAATCTGTTTGGGGGAAAATAAGTTATACAAAATGGTAATATGAATCAGAAGAGGTATAAAGTGCTACAGGATTTTGAGGAGGGAGGAAGAGAGTTTCAGACTTGGGGGGAAAGGGAAGGGAGAGGAACCTAATGCTTTTTGAGGTTCTGCCATGTGCCAGACACTCTGCTGGGTACCGGGAAATAGAATGAAATAGACGTTGTTGGAAAGTTAGCTCACAGACTCCTTTGAGAAAAGACAAACCAGGCCATAAGATTGACAGTGTCCCACACAGGCCCTTATCCACACAGGCAGGTAGTGGAGGGTCCCTCTAGTGAGCATGAGGTTATGGGATTGGGGCAGGAGAAGGTGGAAAAGGGAAGCGGTGTAAGTTAAGGGGGCTGCGACCATAGGAAGTGCACTGGGGTCAGACACACGTGTGTGTGAGTCACATTCCTCCTATTCACTGTCCTCAACCACCCAGGAGTTACTACTGCTCTTGCCCTTTCTCTCCTGTAAAGACTTAGTGGTCCCTGGCTCATCACTGTGTTGTGATTATGAGGCAAAACAATGCATGCAGAGTGTTCTGCCCAGTGACCAGAATGCAGTGTGTGTTTAATAAAGGCTGGTTACTTTGTTCTCTAGAAGAAGTGCTCCTTCAGTGCAGTTCTAAAGGATGAGAGAAGTTAGTCGAGCAAAGTAGGAAGTGGAGGGTTTTCTAGGTAGAGGGGACAGTGTGTCTAAAAGCGCTCACGCATGAAACTGCCTGATGTGTGTGGGATGCAGGTAGACTTAAGTTTTGGAATGGACTGCAACACTTGGATGTGAAGAAAAAAGGATAAAAGGAATCCAGGATGTGTTTCAGGTTTCTGTCTTCGATGGATGCTGGTGCCTTCGGGACTGTAGGAAGATGAACAAGTTTGTGGGGAGAAAATAAGTTTATTGTAGGATTTTAAGTCTGGGTTTCTTGTGGGACATCCAGGTAGAGACATTTAGTAAGTGGTTAGATGTATAAATCTTGAGTTACAGGAAGAAATCCGAGTTGGAGCTATAGGTTAGAGAATTCTGAGGTTATAGATGGTAGACAAAGCCATGGTTGTGGATGAAATCATCTAGGGTTTGTTCAGAAAGTGAAAAAAGAAGCAAATGGTCGTGGGGAAAGAGAATCCCTCAGAAGAGACTGCGGGATTGAGATAATGGAGCTTTGAGACTGCAGAGGTCACTGGGTGGAAAATGGAAGATTTACGGTTGCTGCAAATTTGAGCCACAGCGAGGTGGAAGCAGTAACATGTCGTGCTGGGCGCTGGGCTTGTGTGTCTTCTGTCACTTAACTACTGCCCTTTGACGTAGGGCGTAG
This sequence comes from Glossophaga mutica, assembly GCA_039655065.1. NCBI lineage: Eukaryota > Metazoa > Chordata > Mammalia > Chiroptera > Phyllostomidae > Glossophaga > Glossophaga mutica. Next base: position 53,991,626 of record CM077316.1, read on the forward strand.
TGTCCTTTGATGAATAATGACAGTTGAGTTTCAGAGGCTTCGGTTAACTTACCCAAAGCGCCTGGAAGAGCAGGGCTTTCCACCGAGGGACGCGACAGTCAGACCTGTTTGTTTGTTTGTTTGTTTGTTTGTTTGTTTGCTTTCCCACTTACACCATGATCACATCAGAGAGACTGGAGCTGAGCCTGAGGACTGGGTGCATTTGAATGGGGGCAGTGGAACTAGGGTGAGAAGAGGAGAGCGAGGAAGGACTAGACGGACATGAAGGGCAGTGGCTGTTTAATTAAATCATGAGGTGTGCGTTAGAAAGAGGTCCTGAAAGTAAATTGAATCTTTGCATAGCAAAGATTTTGGGACTTCTTGATTTTTTTTTTTTTTTTTTAATCCTCACCAGAGGATGTGCTTACTGATTTTAGAGATAGGGGAAGGGAGGGAGAGAGAGAGGGAGAGAAACATTGATCGGTTGCCTCTCACACATGCCCTGACTGGGGATGGAACCTGCAACCCAGGCTTGTGCCCTTATTGGGAATCAAACCTGTGACCTTTCAGTTTACAGGATTTTGCTCCAACTGAGCCACTCCAATCAGGGCAAATTTGGGACTTTTTAATGTAAACAGTGAGGGAGTCACAGAAGGATGTGTTATACTGTTGATTTGTTTTCTGTTACAATTTAAAATATGTGCATTGTGGAAGATGTAGAAAACTCAGGAAAAGGAACAAAATAAGAAATAAATTACCCATGATCTTGCTGTTGAGAAAGAACTGTTCTTATTGTTTTGGAGTATATTTGAGAGTAAACAGACCCTTAATGGGTTTGTATGTGTGTAGATGAAAGGGGAGGAAATGTGTATTTTACATATTTACGTATTTTATAAAATTAGTATTATACAATATGTACTGTCTCGTAATTTGCTTTTCAAGCCTAGTAACATATCATGCACATTTTTGTATGTCATCAAGCATTAGGAAAGTTAAAATGACACCACTGTGTGGGATGGATGTGCAGAGTCCAAAAACAGGGAGACGATTGGGAAGGCTGTGGCGGTGGTCGAGACGAGAAGTAGTGAGGCCCGAACCAAGGGGGCTGTCAGCGAGCCGGAGAAAATTGCTGAGGGAGGTGCAGTAGATTCGGCAATTGACGGGAAAGAGTGTGTTCAAAGTGGAAGCAGGGTTTTCTACCTGGAGGGCTAGAGTGGGGTCCTTAGCAGAAGTAGGGGAGACGGAGAGGAACTGTTTAAAATGGGGTAGAGGAGGATCAGCTCAGCTCCAAGTGACCTGAGTTTAGGGTATCCACGGGGCGTGTAGGCGAGATGTTCTGGAATAATAGCAGCTGCTGTTTGTTGATGATCTGCTACGTGCTGGACGGATTGGGAGAGGTCAGCAGGGACCAGGTCTTCATGGGACTTCTTTCTGCTGTGTGGAGTTGGGGTTTTATCCTGATGTGAGCGGTGGGAGCCATTGAAGGTTTGGGTACAGGAGTGATGTGGTAAGATTTGAATTCTAGGTCAGTCGTGCTGCAGTGTGGGCAACGGGTTGGGGGGTGTGCCTGGAGGCAGTGCAGAACTGGGGTGGCGTGGCGGGGGGACAGCAGGAGCCTGTGGGAGGGGACATGGACGGAAGCGCACGGATCGTGCGTATTCGGCAGATGTGGCTTAGAGATCCCCGTATTTGGTGGGCGTGGATAGTCTGGGGTTAAGATCTCTTCCTGCTCTAAAAATCATTCAGGTGAAAATAGTAAAAGTCCCATCAGGCCCCTGGGGAAACGCGTACAGTCATAACGTTGCCGGTAGCACCGTGGATTCGTCTGTCCGTCTGGAGGGAGCTTCCCAGCAGTGCAAGGAGGGTCATGTCACCGCCTTTCCAACTCGTTCGTTGTGCTTATGATTCAAGAAATGGCTGTAAAGTGTTTTAGTTCTATTTTATTGATTATGCTGTTACAATTGTCCTGGTTTTCCCCCTTTGCCCCTCTCCCCCCAGCACCCTCACTCTCTCAGGCAGTGCCCCACCATTGTTCATGCCCACAGGTTGTGTGTGTAAGTTCTTTGGCTACTCCATTTCCTGCACTGTACTTCACGTCCCCATGGCTATTCTGTAACCACCTATTTGTACTTCTTTTTTTTTTTTTTAAGGTTTCTTCATTAATTAATTTAGATTGTGTTTATTTACCTTTAGACAGAGGGGAAGGGAGGGAGAAAGAGGGGGAGAGAAACATCAATGTGTGGTTGCCTCTCACATGCCCCACACCGGGGACCTGGCTGGCAACCCAGGCATGTGCCCTGATAGGGAATCGAACCAGTGACCTTTTGGTTTGCAGGCCGACACTCAGTCCACTGAGCCACAGCAGCCAGGGCCCTATTTGTACTTTGTAATCCCTTAACCTCTCACCCATTCCCCCACACCCTCCTCCCATGTGGCAGCCATCAAAATGCTCTCCGCATTCATGATTCTGTCTCCGTTCTTGTTTGCTTAGTTAGTTTTTTTCATTCAGTTGTTGATAGTTGTGTATTTATTTCTATTTTATTGTTCATTGTTTTGATCTTCCTTATAAGTCTTTATAAGTTCCTTAAATATTTGATATAATAATGGTTTGATGATGATGAACTCCTTTAAAATTTTCTTGTCTAGGAAGCTCTTTTTCTGCCCTTTGATGCTAAATGAAAGCTTTGCTGGGTAGAGCAATCTTGGATGTAGGTTCCCACTTTTCATGACTTCGAATATTTCTTGCCAATCCCTTCTAGCCTGCAAAGTTCTTTTGAGAAATCAGCTGACAGTCTTATGGAAACTGCCCTGTAGGTGACTATCTGCTTTTCTCCACCTGCTTTTAAGATTCTCTCTCTTTTTTTTCCCCCCAAAGATTTTATTTATTTATTTCAGAGAGATGGGGAAGGGAGAGAGAGAGAGAGGGAGTGAAACATGAATGTATGGTTGCCTCTAGCACACCCCACACTGGGAATATGGCCTGCAACCCAGGCCTGTGCCCTGACTGGGAATCAAACCGCCGATGCTTTGGTTCACAGGCCTGCGCTCTATCCACTGAGCCACACCAGCCAGGGCAAGATTCTCTCTTTATCTTAAACCGTTGGCATTTTCATTATGATGTGTCTCTGGGTGGGCCTCTTTGCATCCATCTTGTTTGGGGCTCCCTGTGCTTCCTGGACTTGCATGTCTATTTCCTTCACCAAATTAGGCAAGTTTTCTTTCATTATTTTTTCATATAGATTTCCAACTTCTTGCTCTCTCTTCTTCTGGCAGCCCTATGATGCGAATGTTGGACCTCTTGAAGTTGTCCCAGAGGCTGCTTATACTATCCTCATTTTTGGGGATTCTTTTTTTCTTGTTTTGATTGGTTGTTTTTTGCTTCCTTATGTTCTATATCATTGATTTGATTCTTGGCCTCATACACTCTACTATTGTTTCCCTGTAAATTGTTCTTTATTTCAGTTGGTGTCTCTTTTGTTCTGGATCTTTTTTATGCTGCTGAGGTCCTCACTGAGTTCCTTGAGCATCCTGATCACTAGTGTTTTGAACTCTGCGTCTGATAGGTTGCTTATCTCCATTTTGTTTAGCTCTTTTTCTGGAATTGTGATCTTTTCTTTCATTTGGGTCATGTTTCTTTGTCTCTTTGTTTTGGCAGCTTCCCTGTGTTTGTTTCTGTGTATCTGCTAGAGCTGCTATGACTCTGTGTCTTGGTAGTGTGGCTTATGTAGTCGGTGTCCTGTAGGGTCCAGTGGCCTACCCTCCCCTATCACCTAAGCTGGGTACTCAAGGTGCACTCTTCGTGTGGGCTGAGTACACCCTCGTCTTGTGGTTGAGCCTTGGTTGCTGTTGGCCGATCAATGGGAGGTGTTTACCCAGGCCAGTCAGCTGCAGGGACTGGCTGTGACCCCTGACCACCAGTCTCTGCTCTCCGTGGAGGATCAGCTGTGCAGGTGCAGGGTGGTGGTGCTCTAACATGATGTGTAGCTGTCCGTGCACTGGCCCTGGGGTTTCTCAGGTGGTGCGGGCCAAGGTCAGCCCCCACCTGTGTTTTGCCTGGGGCCACCCTGCCTGAGTTTAAAGCAACCTGAGATGGCTGCTACTTGTGCTGGGCTTGGAGGTTCCCAGGTGAAGCCAAACTGTGAATCTAGGCAGCTAGTTCCTGGCCTGGAGCTCACTGAGACCAGCTGCTGCTTGTTTGAGAGGATTTAGGAAGTTGTGCAGAATGAGCAGAGAGCAGCCATTCACATGGAAAAACAGCTTGGGTGGGCCTGTAAGTTGGGTAGGGAGGAGTCTTGGGATCTCCAAGGCATGTCTAACAGTGTTAGGTTGTTGGAGTCTCAGATATGGTACCAGCCTGCAAGGTCTGTGGGGGGAGGATTTAGAAAAGGGACAGTGGCCTCTGCTCACCTTGATGCCAGACTCCCCAGTTTCTCCATGTGCCACTGTTGCCCTGCAAGCTGCCACCCCGGTGCTGGCGCTCAGAGGGAGCGTGTCTGAGTAGGTGAGTCCATGTGTGGGTTCTTTAAGAGGAACTGCTTGGGCTCCAGCAGTTTCTTCCACTGACTCAGTCCCCGCTGGTTTTTGCAGCCAGAATGTGGGGACTTATCTTCCTGGCACCGGAACCCTGGGCTGGGAGGCCTGGTGTGGGGCTGGGGCTCCTTGTTCCTGAGGTGTCCCTCCCACGTTTCCATCCGCTGCACATGGGTGAGGGAGCAGCGCATTCCGTCCGCGCCCCCCCCCCCATCTGGAGGGTGGTTCGGAGTGACGGTTGCTCTGTGTTTTTGTTGGGATTGTGAGGGGGTTGTGCAAAGAGGGGAGGCGAGTCAGTCCGCACTGCTGCCTTAACCGGAAGTCCCCCCATGGCTCTGAAATGTTTGCGCGTTTTGTCCAGGTATCTAAAATCATGCTATTTATTACTGAAATACTGGCAACAATCTAAAAAACCTAACGGAGGAACAGTTCATTCTAAAGAAATACACGAATAGAGTATGAATGCTACAGCCCTTAAAAATAAGAAAGCCGTGTCCTTTGGATGGACCGATAGAGAAAGCAGCACGCATGCAGAGGGGAAAATACGACTTAGCCGCGAAACACAAAGAGGTTCTGCTATTTGCAGCAACATGGACAGGCCTCAAGGGCATCACGTTGCGTGAAAATAAGTCACAGAAAGACAGACGTCATACGATCTCATTCACATGTGGGATCTACAGACACCTCACTCGGACACGGAGAGTGGGCCGGCGGTGGGCGGGCGGGGGGCGTGAGGGTGGTTGACGTCAGCGGGCTCGCAGGCGGGAGATGAGGGGGCTCCGGGAACGTGACGGGCGGCCTGGTGACCGGGGCACAGCCCTGCGCTGCGTGCGCGGAAGTCGCTGAGACAGGAGACCCCGCGTGTCCTCGCCCCCAAAGTGAAATAGATGGCTGTGTGAAGTGACGGGTGTGTTTGCTGACTGACTTCGTTGGGGTCGTCGTTTTGCACTGTGACGGGGTAGCCAGGCTGTGAATGTGGCCCACCACAAAATTGTAGATTTACTTAAAAACTTTCTTGCTCATCAGCTTTTGTTTGCGTTTGTGTATTTAATGTGTGACCCGAGACAACTCTTCTTCCAGTGTGGCCCAGAGACTCCGAAAGGTTGGACGTCCCTGGAAGGTATACGTGTACTTTATAAATTTGCACAGTGGACTTTTATATTTGAATACAGCTGGGAGAAGCTGACCATGTGCGGTATAAAGTTACCTGTACCTGCCAGTCATGAGACTGTAAAGAGCTCTCCGCGGTTGCTAGGATCGAAGGTGCTTGGGGCAGGGTAGAGAGTTGGCATTTTAATTTAGTTGGATTCTTTTTCAGGAGGGTATTGCCGCGTGAGATGGAGGTTTCATAGACCTGAGGGAGCCAGCGCTGATCTGCCCCTTCCCGCCCCTGGCAGGCAGCCTTCGGAAGACAGGGAAAGGAGCGAAGACGAGGGCCAGCTGATGTGGGGAACACCGACAGCCGAGTTGCATTTTCAGAGCCCGACAGTGGGAAGGGGCTCATCAGCCTCTTGCTCCGTCCGTCACTGGCGGGCCCGAAGGTGGCGGGCTGAGGTCGGCTTTTTTTGCATTTACGTTGCAGTGAAGCTGCAGTTAGCTGCTAAGAGATTTTGTTTCCTTTACGTGCACCAGTGGCTGAAATTTTCCGTAAGGACTGTGGGTAACTCGTACCTATAAATAGATTAATTTTAGTTTGGTATTTGATTAATAGTTTGTAAACTGGGCCAAGAGGAAATAGGAGTTGTTAATTAGCAAGAATGGTTGAAGAACATTAAAAATCTTTTTTGACTTCCGTTAAATCGAAGAATAGATTCCTACTAATTTAGGACAAAAAGGTCAGGCTTCAGCGATTTTAGACACTTCCTGGTAAGCTGATTTCATTGACAAATCTAACGGCCATGCACCCAAGAGAGTGTCGTTTGGGTGCTTTGGGAACCTCTAGAACCTGGTTTCGTCGTGGGAGCTTCTCGGATGGAACGATGTTGGCCGTGGAGAGGCCGCTCATGTGAGTAGGGGGGCCGGCCCGGCAGTGCTGGGGAAAGGCCTGTGGGCGAGCGGGTCTCCAGGGCCTTCGTTGGCACGAGTGGCTGAAGTGGATGGAGAGGAAAGGGTCGGGTGGAGAGGGCAGCGAGCCCTGGTGGGGCGCCGGGGCTCCTGAGGCCAAAAGTAGAAGGGAGTGGGGCGCACAGGTTGGCTGTGGGATGGTGTCGCCGAGTGCGAGCTTGCAGAGGGAGCTGGCGGTAGGGACCCTCATAGAGAGGAGGGGTTAGGTGCCTGGGCGTCCTGAGAGTGGAGGCGGGTGTAAACGAGAGTGAGGTTCAGGCGTTGGCGTGAGTGGTCTGGAGAGGCCAAGGTAGGGTGTGGAGGGAAGGCCGTGGCAGTGACCAGCACACTTCGCTGCCCGCGGAGCCACCCACATTGCCGGTCCCTGTGACAGAGAAGCTTTAGGAAGCAGGCACCTCAGCTCTCCAGCTACAGAATGACCTGTGAGATCTTTCTAGAAATGCCAAGGCCTGGGCCTCCCCCCGTGATTGTGCAGCTATCTGAGGCCCTGTGTTCGTGTTTTTGAACTGCTCTGCTGGTGGCTCTACCTGCAGCCAGGGTTGAGAACCAGCGCATTAGACGTCTGTCCAAGGTCCTGAGCCCCGTAAGTGGCAGAGACAACACGAAATCTGCTGCCGCCAACACCCCACCCGCGCCCGCCTTTCCAGCCGCAGCCCCCGGAGCGCTGCGCGGGCGGCGCTGGTGCCCGGTCTGCTTCGCGCAGCTCGGCCGCTCTCGGGCGCTGGGGAGTGAGGGGCCGTGGTGGTCGTGTCTCTGAGCCTTCCCATGCGATACTCCTTTTTTTAACTTATTTTTATTTTTTGTTGTTCAAGTACGGTTGTCTCAGCACGTGGTATTCCTTGCGCTCTTTTCAGCACCCACCCCGCCCCCGAGTCTCCCCCTCCAGGCTGCAGCGAAGGCAGCAGCTCTCGGGAAGCTCCACCGTTCAGGGCGCGCAGGCCGCAGAGGGCGTCTGCGCGCCGCTTCCTCTCCTTTGTAGGGGTTGCTGTAGGAGCACGGTGGGCAGTTTGCATAGGTGAACACCGAAAAGAAAGGTCGGATAACCGGTCCACACAAAGGACAGCCAGGGGTCTTAGCGCCAGCTGACCTCTGTCCCTGTGCGTCTCCACCCGCAATCAAATTTCTGTGGGCAGACTCGGACATAGAAAGGGTCACTGTCCCTGTGGTCTGGGAGCAGGGGCCCTGTGAGTGGTAGCTCTGCAAGAACCCCCGCGTTCTGGGGCACTTCGCCAGGCAGCTGGCCGCTGGGCAGACCCAGGCAGGGGTGGTCACCACAGAGCCTTTTCTGATCCCTTTGCCCGCAAGCCTTAGGGAGTAGGCACCACCGTCCGCATTCGTCAAGGGAGAAGGTGGAGGCTCCAGCTTAACCCTCTAGCTCTCTGCCTGTGGAATTATACGAGAGGGCTTTCTAGAAAGACCCAGGCCTGGGCCGCCCCCTCCTCTGTCAGGGCGCCTGTGGCCTTGCACCCCGTCCCTGTGTTGCGGACGCCTGCTCTTCGCCAGCCGCTCCTGCAGGCGGACCGGCCGGGGTCTCACACAGAGCAGGCGCTCACGCAGCCTTCGGTGCGCGGCATTCCAGGCAGACCTCAGTAGGGATTGCAGGCGTGGTCCCCTCCTTTTCCTGGGCAGGTGCCCCCCGCTGCAGCTCTGTAAAGGTCCTGTGTTGTGTCTTGACCCTGTGTGTGTGGTTTCCATGGTGTGTCATCTCCCTGCGTCTCTCACCTTAGGTAATTGCTGGCTTCAACCGCCTTCGGCAGGAACAGCGGGGCCTAGCATCCAAGGCGGCCGAGCTGGAGATGGAGCTGAATGAGCACAGGTGAGGCAGCCAGAGGTGCTGATGGTCGGGAGTGGACGGCCCGTTTGTGGGGCAGGGCGGCACGGGCCCTCGTTCTGAGACCCGGCCCCGCCGTCCTGCCCCAGCCTGGTGATCGACACCCTGAAGGAGGTAGATGAAACCCGCAAGTGCTTCCGCATGGTTGGAGGGGTGCTGGTGGAGCGCACTGTCAAAGAGGTGCTGCCTGCCCTGGAGAACAACAAGGAGCAGGTGAGCAGGGGCCCCTGAGGGGAGGTCTGGGCAACGAGGGGACAGGCAGGGGAAAGCCTGAGTTGGAGCTCAGGCTGCGGACTGTGCTCTGCTGCTGCACAGGGCCCAGCTCCTAGACCAGTGGGTGGGGCGCGGGGGGGTGGCACCAAGGGCGGGGTTTCTGGTGGTGGAGCCCACAGACCCCGCACCTGTGTCACCAGGAAGACTGGTTTGACATGCGGCTTGTCCGCCCTCTTCTGATGCGTAGTCTTTGGAGGTGGGGCCCGTGAAGAGGCATTTTAAAAACAAGCAGCCCAGCCCTGGCTGGTGTGGCTCAGTGGACTGAGCACTGGCCTGTGAACCGAAAGGCTGCTGGCTCGTTTCTTGGTGAGGGCACATGCCTGGGTTGCAGGCCAGGAGCCCTAGTAGGGTCCCTGCGATCGATGTTTCTCTCCCTCTCCTCTTCCCTCACCAAAAATAAATAAGAAACCTTAAAAAAAAAAAGAGCAGCCCAGGTGATTCTTGTGCACACTAAGGTTCCTGGACCATTGTGGTTGGGAAAGGAGTAATGGGAGTCACCACAAGTGTGCAGGCTCTGCGACCAGGTTAGGCTGGGGTCAGGGGTCAGAGGTGTCACCTCTTCCCCACTCCTCCAGCCACTCTCCCCCCAGGTGGGGGGACATGATGTGATGTCTGTTGCTTGCCCTCCAGATACAGAAGATCATCGAGACCCTGACCCAGCAGCTTCAGGCAAAGGGAAAAGAACTAAATGAATTCCGGGAAAAGCACAACATCCGTCTCATGGGGGAGGAGGAGAAGCCAGCCCAGGAAAACGCAGATGGGGCCGGGGCCGGGGCCAAGGCCGGCTCAGCAGGGGTGCTGGTTTCCTAGGGACCAAGGCCTTTGCATCTTTTCCTGCCCTGACTCTGCCTTCTTTTAATTTCTCTTTATTATTATTTTCTCTGCTATTGTAATATTTTTTTTGTTAATTAAATGTTTTGGTCAGAATGCTGAGCTGTAGCCTTCTTCCACTGTGGAAGGGGGAGGGCGGGGGGCGTTCGCCGGAGCAGGGGAAGCACCGATGCGTGGCTGCGGCTCCCCGCGCCAGAGGAAGCCCCACACTTTCTCCTTCCCCTTGCATGCAAAGATGTCTACTGTGTACTGCCCTCACCCCAGAGATTCAAACACAAATTCTGACTCTTAGGTTGACATTTAATAAACATTTGATGTGAGGTGGGCAGCTCTAGTAGTAACACTGAGGCTTGACCGTGCACCCCGGTACCGTTCCCTAGAGGTAGAGGTCCAGGGTGCAGACCTGCGGGCTGGCTGTCCTGCCGTCCTCACCGAAACCGCCCACCAGGTACAGCTGGTCGTTCCAAAGACAGGTCTGGTGGCCCACGCGCTTCAGTGCCCGGTCTGCACATGGGAAGTGGAACCACAGAGCAGGGGAAGTGCCTGTGGAGAGAGGCAGGGCTGGGTGCTGGGGCTCCTCGCGCTGATGGCTCTTAACGAGATTGTAGGCTTGTCCCTGTTTTCCCTCCTCACTTGATTATCGGCCTCTGCAAAACCAAATAGTCTGTGTATTCCTCAGACATCAACTAATTCTTTGTCCTCCCCACCTCATGACTACCCACTTTCTTCCTACGGGCTCCGGCCCCCCCCCCCCCGGCCTCCCCACTCAGTCCTCAGCCACAAGGCCGGCTCTCACGGGCGTCGTAGACATAGAGGTCATTGCAGACAGTGTCTCTGGCTCTGGTCAGAGTTTCTCCACCGAATAGCACAGCAAAGGGCCCGACCACAGAACAGGAGTGGTACCGAAGTCCCCGGGGCCCCTGTGGGGACCCCTGGCTGCTGCTCACAAGCTTTCCCAGCTGTGCCATCAAACCAGGGGCCTCGGGCGGGTCCTCCTGGGGGAAGAAAGAAGAGACTGGAGGGGATTTGAGCGTCCCAATTTTAACCGCCTTCCGCCCTGAGCAAGACATGAACAGTACCTTAATCTTCCCGCGGCCCCACTGCCCAGCTACTTCTGCATCAGCTGAGCTGCAGCCCCCAAAGAGCAGGAGCTGGTGGCCTGGGCGGGGCCCCGGGGTCGGGAGCAGGGCGGCGCAGTGCCCGGATCGGGAGGCCGAGCGGCAGCCTTCCTCCGTGTAGCTGCGGGCGTGCACTGGTCAGGTTGAGTTGGGGTTCCGGAAACTGCGCGCTGTCCTGCCCGGCTCCCACCCCTTAGCCAAGGGTAGAAAGCAGGCAGGGAAGGGATGGTAGCAGGAGAGCTCGGCCATCCCCGGGGAGGAGACTGCCAGAGTGGGCGCAGGGGGGCCATACCAATAGGTGCGGGCATTGGGGTCGAGCCTCAGCGAGTAGATGCTGCCGTAGCGGCGCTGCGTGCGCGTCCCGCCCTCTCGGCCGGCCACCCGCAGCTCGCGGTCTGAGAGGCGGGTGCAGGTGTGGCCGCTGAGGCCGGCGGGGGGGCGGCTGCCAGGCTTCGCGGTCCACGCTTCCCACTCCCCGCGCTCCGTGTCCAGCGCAGCCACCGAGGCCAGGCGGCGCGACCCGTCCCAGCCGCCCACAGCGCACAGCCAGCGCCCGCACAGCGCCGCCGCGTCGTGGTGGCTGCGCCTCGGGCCGCCCCGCGCTCCCTCCCGCACGGCCAGGCCCCCCACCACGTCCAAGACCACGGTGTCACCGCTCGGCTCCGTCACGCCGCCGCTCAGGAGGCCCCCCACCACATAGAGCCGGCCCCGCAGCTCGGTGCACGAGTGGAAGGCCCGCGCCAGCAGCGCGTCCCGGGCCACCGGGCGCCAGGTCCAGCGCGAGCCCCCCGCCCTGCCCGGGGACGCCGCCGCCATAGCTCGCAGTGCAGCGGGGGCTGCAGGGAGCCCTCCACAGGGCCCTGGAGCAGCCGGCGCCCCCAGCTTCGCTCCCTCCGCCGTCGCCCAGCAACCGGCGCAGCAGCGCGACCACGCCGCAAACCGAGGTCGCGAAGCGCCGGTTACCGTGGCGACGGGAGCCCAGGCAGCGTGGTTACGGTGGCGTAGGAGCTGTGCGAAATGAATGAAAGTCTGGGAAGCCGGTTCCCTGCGGCAGCACGGGGCAGAGGACCTTGGAAGGACAGCGTCCCTAAGCGGCGAGCTAGATGCCGGCGGGGCGGGAGGGGCCGTGACGGGCTCCCGGGGGCAGGAAGGGCGCCCTGGCCTTGCGGCCGCAGACTCGCACCGTTTATTTATCCGCAGCAGCCCCACCTTTGTGCTCCGCCTGGCCGCTGGGAGGCAGCAGAGCCCGGGCTCTGGGGCTCTCGGTCCCTACAGCAGTCGGACACAGGGGCGAGGGCGAAGTCCCCTGGACCCGGGATCAAGAGCAGGAGTGGCCCTGATGAGCTGCGCTCGGGCCAAGTAGGGGCGCAGCGAGGAACGACTCCTGCCTGCCTCGTGTCTTCCTCTGTTCCAGCCAGGCCCCTGGGCGGCTCCTCCCTGTGCCCCCGGGACCCAGCGAGAAATGAAGGGGCCCAGATGCCAGCGGCTGGTTTCTGCCACGGCAGGCTGGGCAGACAGACCCGCTCAGGCTGGGCGGGGCGGGACCGAAGCTGGATCTTCGTCCCCGGAGCTGGGCTGTACGCGGGGCGAGCGCTGCCGCCTTTGCCTCTGGTTTCTACCCCTCGGTGGCCCAAGCCGCAGAGGTGGCCGGGTGGGCCAGCGGTCCGGCAGCACAGCAGGGCTTTGCCCGCCCTGACTCGATTCTGCGTCAGTCCAAGAAGGCGGCGCGGGCGGGATGCTCAGGGAGGCACAGCCAGAGAACCGGGAGGGTTGCCGGGACCTGCACCCCATATGCGCCTTAAGCCCGAGGCTCCGTCGTAGCGGAGAAAGCCTCTGCGCCCGCAGCTATCGCTTCGCTGGAGTCCAACATGGAGGACCCTGTTTCCCAGTTCATGGGAAAGGCTAACAAACGCCTAACTTCTCATGTCTTTGGCTGAAGTCTGAAAGCCAGTCGTCTTTCTGAGGCTTGTGGCTGGTTGACCTCCCAACAGCATGATTCCGATCTGTCACTGTCCTAGGATTTAGGGGGGTTCTGCCCAGGGGCGGGGTCACTCTCCTTACATTGCAGTGACCTGTACTGCCTACTGACCTGTTCTGCTCTGCAGCTGCCCCACCACCCCCAGGGCTGGTGTGGGGTGAAACCGGATTGCAGGAGCCCAGGGGGCTTCACTTAGGGGGCTTCCCTTAGGGGGCCGGGTGGGGTGGCTGCAGAGCTGCGGCCGAGGGCCGAAAGAGCTGTCTCCGGTTGGGAGAGGAGCCAGCCCTGCTGCCTCCAGTGGAGAAGCTTCGGAGCCTGGCGTTAGCCCAGGATGTCCCCTTGGGGACAGAGTCCTGTTGCAGGGAGCGCAGCACGGGGTCCCTCCCAGGATCCACTGTCACCGTGGTCACAGGACCCTGCCTCACCTCTCCTCTCCCCTCCCCTCCTCTTCACTGCTGTGTCTGCTGCTGACCCCACTTGGGAGACTCTGATTCCATGAGGGCTCCTACTCTTGCCCGGGACCAGCCAGGACCTCTCTCTAGAGCCTCCTAACAGCACAAGCCTGGCCTGAGACCAGGACCAAAGGATAAAGGCACCGGCCTCTGCCCCCACCGCCCATTCCCTGACCTTCCTGACACTTTACAGGGCGCTCCTGGGCTGAGAAGCAGGGCCCTGTGCATCCCATCCAGCCACCTCCTGCTGCCTGGGTGGGTCTGCCTGGCTCCAGGGCCCTTCAGGGCCAGGCAGGTTCCACCACACAGTTCCGATGGATGCTGTGAGGTGACCAGGAACCGTGGTTGTCACTAAGGATGGGGCTGGAAACTGGAGATCGAGGCGTCTGCAGGACTGGCTGCGCGGCACGTGGAACCCCATGGGAAACGGGCCATCGCCGGGACACCACGAACAGTGACACTCCAGCCTGAGTGGAGAAGAGGTGTTTTCAGTGGAAGAAAAGTTGCTGGGTCCCTCCCCACCCCTCCATGGGTGCCGGCGTCCCCTAGGGGATGGAAGCAAGTCCTGTATCCCTAATCTCCCACCACGATACCAGTCGGCACCCCGGCCCCTTCTGTACAAAGTGCAGAAACCAAATGCAACAAGCAGGTGAGGAGCAGCAGCGCTGGACAGGAGGGGCCGCAGACCTGTCCGTGCCCACGCGCCGGCTGCTTCCACTCTGATTCGTTCACGCTCTTGTCTGTCCCTCCTCTGACCTGGGATCTCACCACAGACAGACAGGACGTTACTCACCCAGGAGCTTGCCCGGCTGCCCCCAACCCGCCCTCCCACCCGCGCCGCCCACTGGTCTGACCCTCACTCTCACTCTTCCTCCCCCCACCCCACCCCACCCCACCCCAGCCCTGCCTGACTCACCTCTAAGGCCCATTGACACAAACAAAACTTTCAGCATAACCCACTCCAACCGGTTTAGCTCAGGTGTGTGGCTGCCACGGGCCAGTGGGGCCACAGGCGGGTGCTGGGACACGCACAGGTAACGAGCGCCCGCACCTGTGCCCACGGCCGAGGCTGGACGCGGGGAGCCGCGCATTCGCTGGGGAGCGCACCGCGAGGTGTGGTTCACGTCTGTGTCTGCTCACCCAGGGCTCCCCGAGGGCAGAGGGCAGGGGCCAGGCGCAAGGGCCCCGTCCCCCCCGGACTGGCACCGAGCAGCGCTCCCTCGTGCCAGGTGAATGAACGCAGGCAGGCACGCCACCTGCCGCTGAGCCACGCGTCCGCGCTGAAGATGCCACATTTGGCATGACTTGTTCCCATTCTAGGGCCCGGAATGTGGGTGGGAGGAGGGTGGGAAGAGGCACGAGGGGAATGGGGCTCGATGAGACGGGGCCCTGCTCTGGGAACCTTCCCCGGCCAGCATTCCTTGCAGCCTGTGCCCTGGAGCCTGCCTTCCACGGGCTTCCCCCCAGATGAGGGACACAAAGGCCTGAGTGTGGAGGACGGGTTCCTGCCCCGCCAGCAAGGCCCTGAAACACTGGATCGTAGCCGGGGGGGGGGCGGGGGGGGCATGTGGAGGGAGGGAGGGAGGGAAGGACTCCCCTCCCCCAAGGCCACCTCTGCTGCGTACAGGGACAGTGAAAGTATGATGGTCCCTCCTGGCCGCCACACCACCTGTGGAATCCCACCTCCATCCGCCCTCCGTGTGGCTGAGGCCAGGGTGGCTTCTGGACTGGCAGCACTGTGGCAGGGGCCCAGGTGTGCTATGAACGGGAAAGCTGATGGAGATGCAGATACTGCTTCCCTGGCCGTGCCTCAGTTTCCCTGAGTTTCCTGGACCTGGAGAGGTGCATCCGTGGGAAGGGAAAGAGCAGCTCTGGATCCATGCGATAGGATCCAGCGTGTGGTAATTATGATTATAACTCGGGGTGCACCCCTCCCATTCCCCCCGCCCTGCCCACCCCTGCCTGCCACCGAGGATCTCAGAGCAGCATCAGGGTGCGGCTGCTCCCTGGCTGTAACCCTCCCTCCACCCCAAGTCCTGAGAGGGAAGGGGCTCGCCAAGGTGGGCATGGGCAGGAACCGGGCAGTTTGGGCGTCCACCTGGCCCTGGCGCCCTTGAAGAAGAGGTCACTACATGGTCACGGCCGAGTGCTGGGATCCAGGGCCACAGTGGGGTCCTGGTCCAGAGCAGGGAGGGGTATGTTCCCAGTCACTGACCAGGGGTCTCGGTACCGACCCCCCTGCCTTCCTGGATTCACGCCTTTAAAAGAAGGTCTTCTGTCCCTTGTGTGCTGCGGACTGTCTCAGCATGGATAACTGAGACGCAGTGGTAAAACAAGCCGACTTTCTAGTTCACAGACTACAGCTCTCATCCTGTCCCTCAATTTACACATCTGCTGACTCCCTGGCACACAGCAGGCTTCAATCAATGCTGCCTGAACTGAAGCTTACAATTTAGTTAAGGAGATAAGATGTGCACAAATTATATATAAGTGCACAAACTATAATAAAGGGCCTAGCAGAGGCTGAGGAAGAGCGGGAGGAGATGGTTTAAATCAACCATCCTCAAGAAGTCCAGTATCATGAGCTAAATAAATGGGCAAAGTGACCGTGCAGATGGTGGGAAGGGACCCCTCGCACCTGTGGGACTCCTGGCCAGGTAACGAGAAGGTGTGACCAGACGAGGCCCTGCTGGGGAGGCCAGGAACCTAGGGGCTAATTCCTTGGTCAGTCCCTTGGCATCTCCTGCCTAGGAGTGGGGTGTGGGGGGGGTCCCTCGGGTTCCTTCTTAGGGGTCTTCAAAGTGGCTTCCTGCCTCGGGGACACTGGCATCTGAGCAAACCCCGAGAGGTTCCTCCTGAAAGCCCCTCAGCCCTCAGGCCGCTTCTCATCTGAGGGACAGGGGGCTGGGGCGGTCCCCAGTCCTGCCCGTCCCTGCGTCTGGGCCTCCAAAGCCGAGCCCCCTCCGCCCCCAGGAGACGGGGTGGGGGGGATGCTAAGGTCCCAGGGAGGCAGCGAGGCTGGCAGGATGTGGGATGCTTAGGTTGTTCCTTGCCACCCACAGGGCCTTGCCCTGTTCCTCCCGGCCTGCACCTCCCTCCCGGGGCCACGAGGGCTTCCTGCTGCCCTCCCCGCCCACCCTCCCGCCGCGCCTCTCTCTTCACAGCCCCTTCCACACGCGCTGAGGATGGGACCCCACCCCACCGGCTCCCTCCCTCCCTCCCTCCCCAGCACCCAGTGGCTGGCCCCGGCCGTGGGGGCGGTGGCTCTGCGTCTCCGTGCCAGGCCCAGCCCCCAGAGACGCACCTGTTCTGACCTGCTGAGCAGGTTCCCAGGTTTCTACCGTAGTTGTTGGCCGCAGCGTGGGAAGCAGCTCTGGGGGAGCGCAGAGCTCCGGTCACGGCTCCGTGGGGGGAACCGCGGTGGGGCGGGCAGAACGGGCAGGCCCCCGCGCAGGAGCCCCCGAGGGACAGGCAGGGGTGTCGGTGCCTGACGACTCCCTCTGCCTCCGGGTCGGCGCCCGCTCCAGCCCTGGAGCCGGCTCCCAGGGAGCACTCGGCGGACCTTCGGAAACGCTGGGCAGGGCTGCGTTTGGACCAAGGCCCCTGTCCCTGGGAGCTGACATGTGGGGGCCTGAGCTCTGGCTGCCGCTGCTGCTCCTGGCTTCGCTCACAGGTAGGCCTCCCGGAGCCCCCAGGACCCCTGCCGCTGAGCCAGCCCGGGTGGGGTGTGCGCACGCACGCACCCTCCCTCCCATGAGTCTGCGCTGAGGATCCACTCTCTCTCCCACCCCGACTGCCGGTCGAGCCCCCAGAGGGGTCAGAGCAGCTCCCCTTGGTGTCCCCCCCAGGCCCTGGGCCAGGCCACCACGTCGGGGTGGGGGGGGGGCCCTGAGGTGGAGCTGCCTCGGGGGGAAGAGATGAGGTGACCGGTGCAGAGGGACGGGGGCCCTCGACTCGGGGTCTCTGGGAGCAGCCCTCGTCTCCCCGCTGGGCCCGGAACTGCTGCCTGGCGCAGGGGCTGACTCAGGCTGAGCTGGTCCACAGTCATGGCAGCGAGTGCAGGACGCCTGATGCCCAGAGAGAGGAGAGGGCGTCTCTCCTCCTCTGTCCGTGGCGTCCTAGAGTCCCAGGACCAGGCACCTGTTTGGGGGTACAGCCCCTCGCTTTCCCTGGACACAGTGTCAGAGGCCTGGCGGGGTCATGAGGTGGCTCCTGGCGAGGTGGGACCTGGGGCAGGGAACCCTGTCCGGCTAGGTGTGGTTCCCTCCAGTCCATCCCTGCTCCCCATTGTCTGAGTCAGGTCAGATGCCTTGTGTTCCTGCTGTCTAGTGTACAGAAAGCACACGTGAGTGGTGGGGATTTCTAATCCTCGGATGCGGGACAGAGTGCACGCTGTGCCCAAGGAGACCCCGGTGGGATTGCAAGGGCCCTGCCCAGCATGAGGGGGAGCGGAGGCAGCCCCCCTTGGCGGTCTGGGGACATGCTCATGGGACACTTTGACTCGCAGTCCTTGGAGCAGCCTGGTCGTCCAGCGGGGCCAGCATCGTCCCTGCCCCGTCCCCAGCCAAAGCTGTCAAGGGCTGGACGTGCGGGTGGTGGGGCTGCTCTCCTTCGGTCTTAAAATAGAAAGGCAGCGGGCCCCTGCCTCCCACATCCTAAGTCCCATTCCCCCGACTACCCTCCTTACTTGCTTTGGCCAGGAGGGCGGGGCCCGGCTGCTGGGGCCGGGGCCTCAGCCACTCTGCTGCAGGACCTGCCCACACTCAGGAGTGGAGTTGCTGAGTCTCAGGACTCCGCCAGGATCAAAGGGCTTGCAGCTGCAGCTCCTGCGCCGGGCAGGAGGGAGACGGAGAAGCAGGCAGGCCAGGGAGCCCTGCTGGTCACCGCCGGGTCTGCCAGCTCCAAGCCCGCTCAGTCCAGGACGTCTGCTTGCGGCAGGGCAGGGTCCCCGCATCTTTCCCCACGACACAGAGCTGTTCTTCCCCACAGAAGCCCGGGAAGGGGAGAGGAGGCCCCCTCCAGGAAGGGCATCACCCCGACCTTGCCCCGCGCCTGGCGGAAGGGGGCTGTGGACAGGGAGGCAGCCTGGCCCCAGGATGGTGCTGCAGGCTAGCGCCCAGCCAGTCGCCACAATGCTGCCACACACGCAGGGCTGGTGGGTGCCCTGAGGGCCGGGGTGCAGACCTCAGGCCCCCAGCCCGTGCACCCCTGGGCCCCCTGAACTGCCACCCCCGTCCGGCTTCTCTGTGTTCAGCCATCTCCTCAGTGGCTTCAGGGAAGCTGGAGTGTCTCTTGTCCCTGAAAAAGCCATGGACTCTGGCTCCAGTTCAGCTATTAATCTGTTAGGGGGGCTGGGGGCACCTAAGACACCCAGAGGTAGGAGCTGATGGTCTCCATGGCCTCCCAGCTCTGAGAGCCTTTGTGTGGGAATGTCCAGCCGGGTGGTCAGTCTGCTGTGGGGATACAGGGGGGCGGCCCGGCCGCATCTCTGAGTGGGGACCAAGGCCAGCGTTCCCCAGGCACCACCTTCTGCCTCAGCATGCCGCGCCCCCAACTGCAGGGCCGGGAGAGCTCTGGGCCCCGGGGCCCTGCCCCGCCCCTGACGGGAGAGGGGTGGCTGCGCTGGGGCGGAGCCCGCACGCAGCTCTTTGTTTCTCTTTAATGGGATGAGCTTCCTGGTGAGGTCCGCTCCTCCTCCCTCCCCCGTCTGCTGACACCCAGACACCCCTCCAGTGGGGTCGCTAGCTCTTTGTCTGGCCCAACTGGGCCCCCCGGGGTCAGAGGGTGAGGGGTTCTCTGAATTCTGAGGTCCGTGCTCCGGGGGTGAGGACCAGGCTTTTGCTGGGGTTGGTTTCCTAGAAAGGGAGGGGCCATCCCTGGTTCCCTACTCCTGCCACACGTTGGGGTGGGGTGGGGTGGGGGGCAGGCCCTTTCCTGCAGGACCTACCCAGACCCAGGGAAGCCCTGTGGCCCCAGTGACCTCGGTCCCACCCTGGTGCTTCAGGGGCTGTGCTAAGGGGACCCCTGCCACAGAGATGGTGTAGCAGAGTCCACTGTCCCAGAAATATCTGGACTGGCTGCCTTGGGCGCCCCCGACTGGGGACCTGGCCTGCAACCCAGGCATGTGCCCTGACTGGGAATCAAACCGGTGACCTTCCGGTTCACAATCCACTGAGCCACAGCAGCCAGGTCCAAAAAGCCCTTTCTGCACCAGATTTAGGCAGAGGGGAGGAGTGGGGAGGGTGGGAGCCGAGTCGGGAGGGAAGGAAAGGAGCCCAGGGGAACAGAGTAGAAAACGAGAGGGTGACCTTCAGACCGGGGCTGCTGGCCCCTGGGGGAGGCCCGTGAAGGAGGGACAGGAACCTCAGCCCTGGCCTTCCCCATGGTTCTCTGCCCTACCCCCTTGCCTTTAGGATCCCTGGGAGCTGAGAGCTGAGCTGGGGCAGAGCTGGCTGCATTTGGGGGGCAGCTGGCAGGATCCTGGGGGTGGCTAGGATCTCAGGAGTTTGGGAGAAGTTGAATCCTGGGTCTCCCACCCACAGTGTGGCTGCTGCGGTGACTCAGCCGGGCTCAGACTGGCTCCGGGGGGTTTAGGGGACTTATCTGTGCGTCTGGGCCAGAGCGGAGCTGCCTCCAGGCCTGCCCCATTGTTCTCGGCTCTCTGCGATCTGTGTGGCACCCCCTCCCAGACTCTAATCGGTGGGTGGGCGCTTTGCCCGGACTGGGAAGCTCTCACTAAGCTGGGGGGCTTAGGACAATGGGGGGTAAGTGAGGGAGGTGGGTGAAGCCAGAGGGAGAGGCCCCCGGTTTCCAGAGGTCCTCAGCGCTCCACAGCCACGGCAGTGCGGGGGGGGGGGGAGGAAAAGGGCTTGTGTCACCTGTCCTGAACTGGGGTGCCTTCTTCCCTCAGCCTCACCTGCGTCTCCCCACTCTTTGGGGGAGGCTGCGGCTGTGTGGTGAGGGGAGGCGAGGGTTCATGGTGGAGTCACCCAGACCCTGGATGGCTCGGCCCTTCCCCCAGCCCCAGGCAGGGTGCCCCCTTCTGCCACACCCACACCAGAGGACCATCGCGGGGACCTGGAGCCAGAGCTGATTTTCGGGTGGTGGCCGCAGCAGAGCCCTGGGGGGTGCCAGAGGTGCTGAGGGCCTGCGCAGCAGCTGGCAGTGAGGACCATGAGTCCCAGTGAGAACCTGAGGAGCAAGGGCAGAGCGAGGTCTTGTTCCGTTCTGCTGGGGATCCCTTGACGGCAACTTCCCATCACCTGGGGGGACGGTGACCTCATTTCTGGGTCCCTGCGCCTGAGCTGACTCTGCCCTGCACTCTGGGCTGAGGCGGGAGGGCAGCCGGGGAGGCACTCCGGCCGGCCGCACACAGAGCCAGGCACCACTGACCTCGACAGCTGAGACAGGGGACGGAGCAGGCAGACATCCGAGTGTCAGTCGCGTCAGAGTCCTCGGCCCCCGCACCCACACGCCCAGCCGCCCAGCGC
Organism: Glossophaga mutica; assembly: GCA_039655065.1. Classification (NCBI taxonomy): domain Eukaryota; kingdom Metazoa; phylum Chordata; class Mammalia; order Chiroptera; family Phyllostomidae; genus Glossophaga; species Glossophaga mutica. The sequence continues at coordinate 54,012,172 of CM077316.1, forward strand.
TTCTCTCTGGACACAGAAAGGCACACACGCACTCTCCTGAAGGTCAGACGGGGGACCACTCCGGGGCAACACCCCCCCCCCACAGGCGAGGAGACAGCCCCAGTCGCCACGAGAGCCCCAGGCCTCACCTGCAGCCCTGTGCCCAAGCCCACAGAACTCACACTCCCTCCTCTTCATTGACCCCCACTGTCCCCTCAGGGGACGCTGATGGGGAAAGACCCCTTGTAAGGAAGAGCTTCTTTCCCCAGAGACACTATCTGTGGCTGTCAGCCTCAGTTTCCCCTCCTGAGGCCACAGGCCAGGCCTCGCACACACGGGAAAGCTGGGGCCAAGCTCAGGGTGGGGAGTAGCCAGCCAGCAGCCGGGGATGGAGGGCCCGTCCGGGAGCAGGCGGGCGTGGGGGCCTGGCCGGGGTGCGGGAAGCTGGGCAGGGACCCGTCCGGCCAGTCGGGCCTGTTCCCTCCCTTGCGCAAGGTGGGGCTGGTGGCGGCTGTGGCTCCGCAGCAGGTCTGACTCACCGCAGCTCCTGACCAGCGTCCTCAGGCTGCAGGGTGGAGGGCTGGGAGGGTCAGAGGGCGGAGGGCCTGCCAGCAGAGTTCACCAGCCTCAGCAGACAGGCGCAGGAGAAGGGTGGTGGGCTTGGCCCGCACAGTGACCTCACCAGGCAGGCAGTGTGTCTCCTGTGCGCTGGTGACATCATTGTGCTGACACCAGGCAGGCCCTGGGCGGGGGCGGGGGAAGCCGTCCTGGCTGCTGCGTTCCACCTGAGCCCAGGCTCCCTCTCCGTCCGTCCGTGCGTGCGTGCGTGGAGGCGGGTGTCACCCTGAGCTGAGATGCTCCCACTAAACGCTGGATTTGGGACTCGGGGGGCTGTGGGAGAAATCCAGAGGGACTGCCCTGTTGCCCTGGGCTCCTCACTGCAAAGTTTGGGCTTGTCCCTTGGGATGTGGGTCTCGGGCTCACGGGCAGGGACTCCAGGGAGGGACCAGGCGTGCGCTGGCTGCTCGGTGCCCGCTGTGCCTGAGGGGCTGCTTTTGGGGAGAGTGTGGGTGACTAGTTGGGGGGCAGGCGATTGTCAAGTGTCAGGGTGTGAACGAAAAGCACACCCCGGCGCCGTCCCGGAAGTCACCCTCAGAGGGCTTTCCTTGTCCCAGCGCAGACAGCGGTGTGGGAAGCAGAGGACCAGGGTGGCCAGGAGGTGCCGGGAGGGTGCACGTGGTTTGCTGGACTCCCGGCCGGGCTGGGTGGGACCCACACTAACTTGGGCGGCTCAGGGCCCTGGTATCCAGCCCTGCAGGTCTGTCCCGTCCCTTGCGGGGCCCTCCCAGCTCCCAGCAGCCGCCTCCCTCCACCACCCTCCCACCCCGCGCAAGCAGGGCTGCGGGGACCCCTCCCTCTGCCTCAGGCTCTGCTTCACTGGGACCCTCTGACCCACTCGGGGGGCGCCTTTGCCCCCTCCACCCCATGCCTGCCCTGCCCACCCCCTTCTTGGTTCCCCGGCAGCAAACCCAGCTAACCAGTCCCTCCTGTCAAAGGGTGCCCTGCCCGCCCCTCCCTGCCCAGCCCAGCAAGACCGCTGGTTCCTCCTTGGTGCCCCTGCCCACCCTCGGCCTATCACTCCCTCACTCATTCGCTCACCCAGCGGCCTGACAGAGCACCGATTCCGGGCCGGAGTGCAGGCCACGTGCTCCGCCTGCGCCCTGAGACCCAGTTTCCACTCTGAGGGGCTCAGCTGGTGGGAACGGCAGACACAGCTCGGGGGATGAAGCGCTCTGTGTGTGTGTGTGTGTGTGTGTGTGTGTGTGTGTGGCGGGGGTGGGGAGCTGCTGCAGCGGTGGCACCAAGCTGCCTGTGCCCGCAGTGGGGTGGGGGGTGGGCCCCAGGAGGGTGTCCACTCGGGTGAGTAGCAGCCACCAGAGAGGGAGGAGGGCGTCCCTGGCAGGGCCGTGGGAACAGGGGCCGCACAGCAGGTGTGTGGAGTGCGTCTGAGTCTGCCTGTCACCTCTCTTCCTGGGCAGTGATGGTTCTGCCGAGTTTCTCCCAGAAGCTGGCCCCTTCTCCCCCTCCCACCGCCTGGTCCCTCCTCGAGGGCACTGAGTCAGAGCCGCCCCACCTGGGCCCCTCTCTGTCTCTCCCTACGGGGGCAGGAGATGGGCCCTCCTTGCAGACAGGGCTGCAGGACCCACCCCCGAGTGCTGCTGGCTGCGCCCCGCGGATGCACTCGCCACCCGGGCTGCCCCCGCGTCCTGGTCCTCCGGCTGTAGCTCCCGGGCAGACCCTGCTGCGGCCTTTCTGTCTGGGGGGATTTGCTCACTGCTCTCCCGCGGCTTCCGTCCCCTCCCACGCAGGACACCTTCCTCTCCCTGGGAAGCCAGGTCTCTCATCGTCAAGCCTCGCAAAGAATGTTCTGCAGGGCTTCCCGGGATGGGCTCTCCCCACACGCCCAGGCCCTTGCTGTGGCCTCGGCTCCTCCAGGCACCCTTTTCCCCTTGGCGGGACGGGCTTGTCCGTGGTGTCCCCAGCTTGGTGCACATGGCCGTGGCCCCCGACAGGACGCTGAGCGCCCTGAGGGCAGAGGCCAGGTCTCCCTGGGGTCACAGCCCCCGCCCCGGGCTGGGAGAGGGTGTAACTCTTCCACTCCTCCTGGGCGTGGCCTTAGGCAAGTCACTTCCTCCTTGGGTCTCGGTTTCCTCACCTGTTAAGTGGTGATAACAACGCCCACCTTTTGGGAATGCTCTGTGGTTGTGGTTGTAGTGAGGTAATGGCCCCAAGGGCCCCCTCCGCTGCCGTCCTCATTCCGCGTGTCCCCCGCTCCGGCCCGGCGGGGCCCCTAACCCTGGCGTCTCTCTGCCCCTGCAGGCCGGTGCGCGGCTGGCGAGCTGGAGAGCGCGGACCTGGTGACTGTGGTGCTGGGTCAAGACGCGCGGCTGCCCTGCTTCTACCGAGGCGACCCCGACGAGCAGGTGGCGCAGGTGGCCTGGGCGCGCCGGGATGGGGGCGAGGGCCTGCGAGAGCTGGCGCTGCTGCACGCCCAGTACGGGCTGCACGTGAGCCCGGGCTACGAGGGCCGCGTGGAGCAGCCGCCGCCGCCGCGGAACCCCCTGGACGGCGCGGTGCTGCTGCGGAACGCGGTGCAGGCCGACGAGGGCGAGTACCAGTGCCGCGTGAGCACCTTCCCGGCCGGCAGCTTCCAGGCGCGGCTGCAGCTCCGCGTGCTGGGTAAGCGCGCTGCCTCCGCGGAGGCCCAGGGGCGCCCGCGGGGGGGGGGGGCGGGGGCGGAGGGGGCGCAGAGGCGGGGCGGGAGTAAGAAGTGGAGGGGCAGAGGCTGAGGGAGCCTCGTGCAGCCCCCGCCCCCGCAGTCTCCGGGTGACCCCAGCGACTTGATTCAGCTGGGTCAGCCTTGGGGCAGAATCCCTTCGTCAGCAGGGCGTCCTCCCGCTGCCCGGAAATCTGCCCGGGTCTCTTCCAACCTGGGCGGCCGCGCGGCCCCCTCGTTCTCCCTCCCTCCCGGGGGCCCGCGCTCTCCGCTCCCTGCGCCAGCCCGCCCCGCCCCCAGCCGCACCTGGACGCCTTCCCAGGCCCCTGCCCCGTTCCTTCCCGGCTCACGCCGGAGGCCCTCTCTATGCATCGTCCCTGATGCGCCGAGGTTGCAGGTTCCATCTCAGGTCAGGGCACACACAAGAGTCCCTCTCAGGAAAAAAAAAAAAGAGAGAGAGAGAGAAGACTTTCCTCCTGCCCCACCCAGCTCCCTTCTCCAAGCTGCACTTACTGGTTTCCACAACATTTAAAGACACCTTTCAAAGCCTCCTTCCAGCGGACGTGCAGGCCCAGATGTGACCAGGTAGGGCTAATATCGTTTGATCTGGAACTTCAGTGAATGTGGCCAGAGACCGCAACTGTCCTTGAAAGCGTCACTTGGCCCTGTGGGCACCGCGGTCAACGGAAGCCCTCGACCCGACGGCCAGGTTAAGTCTCCTCCGTTCTGCGATTGGGCTGTCACCGCCACGAAGACGGGGAAGGCCGGCGTTGTGTCCGTGTGCCCCCCAGCCTCGCAGAGAAACGCCAGTGTGACCTAGGCCTGGGCGCCTCAGGGCTGCTGGTCTAGGGACATGCCACTGAGCCTCCCCACCCCTAGACCAGGGATGGTGACCTCTGCGCAGCTCAGTGGTGCGTTGGCAGGGTCAAACGAGAGGGCGTTCGTACTGAGTACAATGCTGGGCGTATAGCAAGTGCTTAATAGATGGCGCCTATTATTATTATTATTATTATTATTGTTATTTACACGTTATCTGGTTCATTTAAATTACTTCATTGTTTTCATTCAAAAATGACCCAGCTTATTGTAAAAAATACCAAATCCTACCACTCACCTGGTATCTCTCTCGGTGCAATGAGAGGGGCTGAGATGGGAGGGTCCGGGCCGCCTGACTGGTGGAGCAGACTCCGTGTGACCACACCTCCTGCCTGCCTGTCTGTCTGCCTGTCTGTCTGCAGTGCCTCCCCTGCCCTCACTAAACCCGGGCCCAGCGCTGGAAGAGGGCCAGGGCCTGACACTGGCCGCCTCCTGCACAGCGGAGGGCAGCCCGGCCCCCACCGTGACCTGGGACACAGAGGTCAAGGGCACCACGTACAACCGCTCCTTCGCACACTCCCGCTCAGCCGCCGTCACTTCGGAGTTCCACCTGGTGCCCAGCCGCAGCATGAACGGGCAGCCGCTTACCTGCGTGGTGTCCCACCCGGGCCTGCTGCAGGACCAGAGGATCACCCACGTCCTCCAAGTGGCCTGTGAGTGCTGGGGTCTCGGGGGGGCCCCACGGGCATCAAGAAAACGGGTGAGACACTGAGACGCCCTGAGCGGTACCAGGCTGGCTGGCAGGGTCCCGTGGCCATGACATGTGGCTGAGAGAACACCAGCCTGCTCGGGGAGGGCTGGGTGGGGCCGCCCCAGAGGGGCCTCTCCAGCCTTCAGTGCCCTGCTCCTGACAAAGGCAGTCGCCTGCCGCACAGGGTTGCCGGGGGAGCCGCAGGTGAACCTGGAATTGGGTCTGGAGGGAGACTTGGGACGTGCCGGGGTCCTGCGGCTCACCAGCTGCCCCTCGGCCTCACTGGGCTGGGAGTGTAGTCACCCCACTTCCAGGGTTCCGGTGGGAATTAGGAACCGGGAATACAAAGTGCCTTGCTCGGTGCAGGGAAGGTGCCCAGGGAACCCCGGGTGCTTCCCTGCACTGCATTCGAGCCTCTGCGGGAGGCCACTGCTTTCTGCTGCTGCTAACCCAGCATTCGGCACCGAGCGGGTCCCGGACAGGTATTTGCTAAGGGAGCGAATGAAGCCGTCAGACGGTTTAGCTCCCAGCTCTGCTGGGCACCCTGGGGGGCCCCGAGGGGCGGCCACCGCGGACTCTCTGAGCCCCGAGAGGGCAGAGCCCTGTGGCGAGGCTCTGCCAGCAACGAGCGGGCGGGCGGCCGGGCCGGCACCGACGGGGAGGAAGCAGAGGCTGCAGGGGGCCCTTCCAGGCAGGGTGGGGCCTGGCGTGGGGACCCTTCGGGGCACAGCAAGATCAAAGCCTTCATCCGCATGTTTCCCCTCCTGCCTCCCACCCAGTTCTCGCGGAGGCCTCTGTGAGGGGCCTGGAAGACCGAAAGCTGTGGCAGGTGGGCAGAGAAGGCGCCACGCTCAAGTGCCTGAGCGAAGGGCAGCCCCCTCCCTCCTACAACTGGACCCGGTAAGGGCCTGGGCCTCGTGGCCTTGCAGGGGGCCAGCGTCCTTCTCTCTAAGGCTGGCGTGTCCTCGTCATGGGCTGGGACAACATATTCTCAGCCCCAGATAAATCGGGGTGCCCATTCATACCAGCACAAGAACACACATGGTCGTCGAATGCTCTTGGCTTGTACCTGGAATAAGCTAGTAAAGACCTTGGCTTTTTTTTTCTAACTTTTAAATGCTAAAGCACTTGAATGTTAACATTGTATATATATATGTACGTAACTTCCTAGAGTGGGCAAGACAAAACAATACCTGACTGGAACTGCTATTAAACCCACACTCCTGTAACCCGCCCCCACCTCTTCCAGTTCCTTTGCAGAGGGCTTGGCCTTTTCCAGGGTCTGCTGCCGGGGAATTGGGAGGGTCGGGCCCACGTGTGGGAGCCCATGACGGGCGCATGGCCTTGTGCTTGGGGCGCTGCCCTGGTTGCAGTGCGTAGCCCCGAGGGGGCGGCCCTGGTCCCTTTTTCCAAGTACGTCGGGGCCCAGGCAGGAATGAGGTGTCTCTCTGTGCAGACGCCACGCCCCGTGTGCCTGGTGCCCAGGGCTGGGTGATGCGAGGCCTGCGGGAGCTCGTGGGATGGCACGCGTGTGGGGGGTGCCCGGGTCAGGCTGGGCGGCTCGGAGAAGGGGGCCTCTGCCCAGGCCTGCCTGGGGGAGGGAGGGGCACCGTGGGAACAGCCTGGGCTCCGGGTGACGACAGGCGGGAAGGCGGTGCAGGGCCGCCTGGGCTTGTCGGCGGTGGCGGCCTCAGCCCGCCTGGCCGGCCAGCACCCATCAGCTTCCCTGTCCGTCCCCCAGGCTGGACGGGCCTCTGCCGAGCGGAATGCGCGTGGAAGGGGACACCCTGGGTTTCCCCCCGCTGGCCCCTGAGCACAGCGGTGTGTATGTCTGCCACGTCAGCAATGAGCTGTCCTCGAGGGACTCTCGGGTCACCGTGGAGGTTGTTGGTAAGCCCTGGGGCAGACACAGGGGCCGGGGGCCACAGAAGCAAGACCCAGCCAGCTGGAGAGGGCGGGACCGCGTGCCTGTGGGGTGGCTCTGGATGTGCTTTGTGAGGACGGTGGGTCGGGGGTGCGTCGGGACCTGGGCGTCCGGCTCAGACGGCGGCCTGTCCCCAGCAGACCCAGAGGAGACCACGGGGAAGCAGGTGGACGTGGTGTCGGCCTCGGTGGTGGTGGTGGGCGTGATCGCGGCACTCCTCCTGTGCCTGCTGGTGGTGGTGGTGCTGCTGATGTCGTTATACCACCGGCGCAAGGCCCAGCAGATGACCCAGAAATTGTGAGTCCTGGCTGCCCCTGGGTGCGGGGAGCAAAGCTGAGGGCACAGAGGAGGCAGGCGGCAGGTTGGCTGGGAGCAGGGACGGGGAGGGACTGAGTGTGGACACCATGGAGCTTACGGACCAGCGGGTGGAGGCAGGCTTTCGGGGGGTGAGAAAGAACTTGGAGCCGGGACCACGGCTGGGCGAGGACCCATAGGCCAGCCCGGGTGTCTGCACAGGCACGCTCGTGCACGTCCACACGTGCTCTGCGGCCACTCAGTCACTCGTCAGGGACAGCACAACCCACGGCCCCATGTCCCCGTGGCGGGCCTCACTGTGGGAGCCCCCGCGGCCCTCTGCTCCTGACCCCCTGCTGTCTTTCCCAGCGAGGAGGAGCTGACCCTGACCAGGGAGAACTCCATCCGGAGGATGCATTCCCACCACGGGGACCCCCGGAACCAGGTACGTGGCCCCCGCTGACCAGGAGCACAGCCGTCTGGCCGCTGACTCCCAGTGGGGGCTGGGCCAGGGCGCCTCTGGGGGCTGCCGCTGCTGCTTTGCATCCCCTGGGCTCCTCGGGAAGCCACCGTGCGCACTGCTCCCGGGCTGGGGCGGGGGAGCTGGGATGGACGCGAGGTCGCTTGTGTTCAGGAGAGAGGGGCTGCGGGGCTGGGCACGGTGGTCCGGGAGGAGGCTGGTGGAGGGCAGAGTGAGGAGGCCGAGCCCTGTCCTGACTCCTCCCCCGTGTCCGGGCCCCCGCAGCCGGAGGAGAGTGTAGGGCTGAGAGCCGAGGGCCACCCCGATAGTCTCAAGGACAACAGTAGCTGCTCTGTGATGGTGAGGCCCCCGGCCCCACCGGCACCCCCGCCGCTCTCCTCAGGCCCCCCTCTTGCTCCTCGTGTGCTGGGTCCAAGGCCCCTCTGCTGACCCTCTCGCCTCGGCCTGGCTCGGGCTGCCAGCCCCATACCCCTGCTCCGTCTCTGTCGCTGTCTCTGTCCCCACGTCCCCAACCCAACACTCGCTCCCAGCTCCCTCTCCGGTCCCCTGTGCCTCCAAGACAGTCATGACCCCTGACCCCTGCTTGTGCCTGACCTCCGACCCCTCCTCGCCCCACCGGCCCCTTTGGGCGTGACTGCCCAGCTGTGGTCCCTGACACGCCCCCGCCCTCGGTCCGCAGAGCGAGGAGCCGGAGGGCCGCAGCTACTCCACGCTGACCACCGTGAGGGAGATAGAGACGCAGACCGAGCTGCTGTCCCCAGGCTCCGAACGGGCGGAGGAGGAGGAGGACGGCGACGAAGGCATCAAGCAGGCCATGAGCCACTTTGTGCAGGAGAACGGGACTCTGAGGGCCAAGCCCACGGGCAACGGCATCTACATCAACGGGCGGGGGCACCTGGTCTGACCCAGGCCCGCCTCCCGGCGCCCGGCCTCCTCTGCTGACGTGGGGGCTCTCCGCTCCCTGGGGCCCCCACACCCCACGGACTGCTCGACCTTCCCCTCCAGCCCCTGCGTCTGATGCCGGGACGGCCGCTGGCTGCGTCCCCGCGCCGTGCGTGCAGGTCACCGAGTGAGCGCGAGTGGGAGTGTCGGCTGGGGGTGCGCGTGGAGGGGGGGCCGTGCCCGGGACGCGGCGTGGAGAGTGCTGCGCGCGTGGCCCTGTGACCTCCGCCTGCGAACGCAGGTGTTTGCTTCAGACCCCAGAGCAGTATTAGTGACGCGGAGGCTGGAGGCGAGCGGTGCAGACGGCAGGCACTTCCAGGTGTGCAGGCGCAGCTGGAGCTGGAGCCTGGCCTCCCGAGTGGGGGAGCTGGGCTCCCACACTGGGCACCGGGGCGAGTGCGGAGCCCCAGCCCGGCGCCCGCGGAGACTCCAGCTGCTGCAGAAGAAGCCCTCTGCCCGCCGGTGGCCTCGGGGCCTGCTGCACGGACATACTCTCCTTAAGGACTGATGCTCTGAACACTTTGAGAAGAAAAAGACTTAAACAGACTTTTGATTTGTGTGAAGTCGCTTCCACTTCAAGTGAGGCCAGTTTGTGCGGGAGCCCGGCACAGCCCGGACCCCGGGACTGACTTCCTGGGGGTCTGAGAGAGGCTCCTTCTCGGGCCTCTGAGCCCAGGCGGCCTCTCGGGAGGGAGCCTGGAGCTGGTGGGGTTGGAGGGTGTCCACCTGGATTGTGACTTTGGGGCAGGGTCCGTCCTCGGTCCCCTGGGCTCCTGTTTTCTTAGCTGTGTCCACAGTGGCCTGTGCCCCCCTGGGCGGTTGTTGGGACTTGGTGCCGAGGGTTCCTGGTTTGGTTGTTGGGGGGAAGAGGGTGGGGGTCCAGGGTACAAGACGGAGCTGCTGGGGGCAAGACTGTCTCCATCCCCAGGGTCTTGGGGCCACCTCCTCAGGGCTTTTCTGGCAGTGTCTCTGGGTAGAGGCTGAGTTTAGATGGGGCCCATTTCTACCTGGTCCTCCCAGACACACGCGGCCCGAATCCGTCGGCTGAGTGCCCAAACCCCACCTGGCCTCATGCCTTCTGGGTCTCTGGAACAGAGGAGAGACTCCCTGCCCTGCCCCCCAGCCAGCCTGGGACCTTGGATCTGGCTTCCTCATATGTACATTCCATGTAAATATGTGCACATTTGTACATACAAAGCGATATTCTGTTTTTAAATAAACAGATAGAAAACTCCTGTTCTGTGTGGCCCCTTCCTTGCCCCCGGAGCCATGTAAGTCCCAGACTCTGTCATCCGTCTCGGTGCCGCCATCCGGCTATGGTCCCAGGGAGGGAGGAGTTAGGTGCCTGTGCCCGGGAGGGGACCGGAGAGGAACGACAGACATCCACAAGACAGACGGATGGCCACCTGTGAGTTCCCGGGGGGACCTGTGTGCTCTGGAGAGGCAGGCAAAGAAACCAACCCCCAGAGGAGTTCCCCAGAGTGCCCGAGTTGGAAGGATTTAGGGACACCGAGGCTCAGGGACGTCCCCGTGGGGCCTGGCCTTCGCGTCCCCCGTCCTGTGTGTGCTCGGCATGGCTCTGTGTGGCCTTGCTCCCAGGTCGGCCTCAGGTCTCCACCCGGGACCCCAGAATTCTGGTCACCAAGGGTGTGTCACCTGCTCGGGCGCCAGCACCTGCCCAAGGCTCTGACATCAGCGGCCCCAGCCAATGAGTGAACCCGATGTGGGTGAGGATGTGAATGTCAGCCGCCTCCCCCACCCGGCCCTGTGGTTGCAAAGATGCTCTAACAGGAAGCGGGTTTGGGGCGCTGCACAGCTTCCTGCCCCAGGCCCGAGCAGGCGAGAGGGGCGAGTGCCAGGTCGGCCACGAGACCCAGCTTCGTGCCAGGGTTCTGGCACTTCCTCTTCCACGGCCACTTCCGCGTGGCCAGCGGGAGCCCCAGAGGCAGGGGCTGTTGCCTGTTGCCCAGGCCACCCTCCACCCCCAGTTCGGAGCCCTGCCCCCTGGGGCTGGGCCAAGCCCAGAGGCCAGCTTGGAATTGCATGGGGGACCGCTAGGCCAAAGGTCCTGGGGGACGGAGGCGGCTGGGCCAGAGGCCTGGGGCTCCAGCCATGAAGTCTCGACAGAAGGGAAAGAAGAAGGGCAGCTCGAAGGAGCGGGTGTTCGGCTGTGACCTGCAGGAGCACCTGCAGCACTCGGGCCAGGAGGGTAAGGAGGCTGCTCCGAGCAGCTGGGCCTGCGGGGGTCCTGAGGTCCCCACGGGGACGGTGGCTGGGGGCTGACGAGCAGGCGAGGTGGAAATCTGCTTCATGAGAAGGCAGGCAGCTCCGTGTGGCACCTGGGGGCAGGGGAGGGAGGCTGTCGGGGGACAGCAGGCCCTCGGGTCTGAATGAAAGGGGACGGGACGAGGACCCCCTGGAGTCTGAGGCGGCCCCGGGGGCTGCAGGTGGAGGACTGTGCAGGCCTGAGGTGCGTGCCCTGGTCCCCTTGCAGCCTTGCTGGGTGGTAGGTGAGGATTCAGGGTGGGGACACCCTTCCCGTCGTCTGGGATTCCCCCGCTCTCCTTGTGCAAAGGGAAACCAGTTCAAAGCGGAGGGCCAGAGAGAAGCTGTCGCTGTGGTGGGGGACGCCAGGGAGTAGGAGGCGGGGTGGAGGGCGCAACAGAGGCTGGTGGGACCTGGGTGGCCCGGGAGGGGGCTTGGGTAGGAGCAGGGCCAGGGACCGACCTCGCAGCTCCAGGCCGGCCTCGCTCTGTGCTGGGCGGGGAGCAGCCACTCAGCGCGTTTCTCAATCTGCCCTGAAAGTGAACGCAGGTATCCTGGCCGCCCAGCCCAGCTTGTTTTCGGAGCTTGTCCAGCTCCTCCCAGAGAAGGGCCCGTTCTTCATTCTTCGTTCTTTCCCCCACCCCACCCCCACCCAATCTGTCATTTCCTCTTTGTCCTCCCCTCGCTCTGGGCTGTGGCCCCTGCAGTGCAGGCAGGGGACGTGGTTCCTGCTCATTTCCTGCTCAGGGCCCCGCCCCGCATCCCCAGACACCTTCTTCCCCTTTTCTCCTCCCCTAGGGGCCCCCATCCCCGCTGGCCTTGGCGAAGGGAAAGCCCAGGCTCCAAGGAAGAGTGTGGAACAGTGAAGTGGCCTCCCTGGGCCTTGCTCTTCTCCGTGGGCAAAGGCCAGCTGCCCGAGCAAGGAGACCCCTTCACGAGGGAGGGATTCCTCCAGGGAGCGGAGGCTGTAAGGCGAGGGCACAAGACACTGCCCCCCACTCATTCTCTGCAAACCCAGTGCCACCCCTCCCTCCCGGCACTGCCCTTCCCTGCGGCCCCCCCCACCCCCCGCACCACATCCGGCGCAGACCCCGCACCCGTGGCCCTCTGTCTGCGGCGCCAGCAGGCGAGGGGCCGCTCTCTGGAAGGGTAGACACCGGTGGCTGCGTCCTTATCTCAGCGCATCCCTGGGGCCTCACCTGAGCCCAGCGGGGGAGCTATCTCGGGCACCAGAGCAGCAGTGCCAGCCGCCCCTCGCTCAGCTCTCCTGGCACAGACAGGTGGCTGCTCCCTAATCCAAGGCCCAGCGGACACGAAAGCCCCGGCCAGTGAGGACCTGCGTGTCAGGTTGATTTATCCTCGGTGGCGATCTTGGTTCCTCTGTAGATACACCCATCTCAACACCGTCTCCCAGCTCTTTGCCCCAAGCAGGTCCTGATCTCTATCTCTTTCGACACCGTGTCGAGGTTGCTGATTCTCTGGGCCCCGGCCGTGACCCGCCCCCACACCCCTCTGGCTCTGTCTGCCCTGCCCTCTCTCTAACTTGTAGCTCTGACCCTGTTCTCTCTTGCCCCCTCTCCTTGACCCATTTCCTCTGTGGCTCGGACCCCCCAGGCCCCCGGAGGTTTTCTCCAAGGGCCTTCTCTGGAGGTTTGAAACCAACAGAGGACAGGGCGGGGAAGGCCTGGCTGCGGGGTTGCAGTTCACGTGGAAAGGACCTGGGGTTTAGGTGGCAGCAGCCTGTGTATGAGTCATGCGGCGGCCAAAACTGGGTGTAGCCTCACGCCCCTGAGAGCAGAGCCTCCGTTCTGACGAGAAGTCACGCATCATCAGCGTGCGGTGCCGGGCACCCGAGCTCAGGGACCGTCACGGGGGGCACAGGTCCTGGGGGAGGGACGGCCACCCAGGGCCAGGAGCGAGTGGAGGTGGGAGAGGGGACTGGGCTGCGAAGGTTAAGGAAGCTGTCACTCTCAAGGTGACTGGTGTGCCAGCCCACACTTGCACAGCTGTGGGCGAAGGGTTCCTTAACTTCTGCGGCCTTTCTTGAGTCCTAGCTCTGGGCTGCAGGAGGGCAGGGGGCGTGGACAGCAGGTCCTACGAGGAGGGTTTTCAATCATAGAGGGTGGATTTATCATTCCCTTCATTCTGTATTTCGGTCTCACTGAATTCCACAAAGAGCTTGGAATGGATGACTCCCCAAACCCAAAACTTTAGAAAAAGAGTAAAGGACGAGGGAACCGGGCTGACGGGAAAATGAGAGGAAGGGTAAGATTGGTGCCCAGAAAGGTGAACCAGGTTCTCTGCGGCTGGTGGAGGCGGCTTGGAGCTTCCTGGTGACCAAGGTGGAGGGAAGCGCCATCAGCTGTGGGACTCCTAAGGCCCGCAGGAGAAGACAGCCAGGTGGCTTCGGAGGGACGCAGGTTTTCTGACTCGGGCACATGAGCTCGGGTGGGTAAAACATGAGCTTGATGTTTTATCGTTGGCAATACTCTGTATTGTCTCCAGGAGATGCCACCAATTCTCATGATTGATTACTAACTAACTGAATCATTCAATAAACATTTACTGTATACTATGTTTCGACACTGGGCTAGATGCTGGGGAGGATGTTACATTGTGTCCAAAGTCATAGAAAAGAAACAAATCATACCAAAGAGGATAAGTACTGTGGCACAGGGGTAAAGAAAGGAGTGTGGAGCTTCACAATAAGTAAAGGGCTCAGAACTGGGGGGCGGTGTTCGAGGTGTGTTTTGAGGAGCGCACAGGCGTTCCCCAGACGGAGTCAGAGGGGAGGACGCTTCCAGCCCGGAAGCAACACGAGCGGGCGTCAAGGGAAGGACGTGGTACCAGCTTGTTCTCGGAGCAGCAAAGGGCTGGATGGCAGGGTCTGTGGGGAACTGACCGGTGCTGCGGCTGGAGCGGCCGCTGAGACCTGATTTGTGAGGGGTCTTGCCTTCCCTGCTGGGGAGCGGATGTTTTATTCCGATGTTATATTTGAGGTTAGCAGTGAAGACTGGGGTGGGATTCAACGCGCCAGTTTCCCATGCACGAGACACCGTGTCAGACCGTAAGAGAACGGCTGCGACGGGTCACACTTGGATCCTGTCCCTCAGGCGCTTACAGTCTAGAATCAGAGGAGGGGCCGGGGCTGGGAGACATCACGTGGCTCTTTGAGCCTCTGGATTTGCATCCTGGCTTGGCCGGGTGGCCCGGGGCACTCGTTAGTCCTTTGGTCCTCGGTTTTTCTCCCTGCCAGACGGGGACGAGGATGCGTGGCGCTCAGCGCTCGGCGGGCCCATAGGTGCTTCTCTCCTGAGCTGAGCTGGCTGAAGGTCTGTCACTATTTTGTGCACCTTTCGGTGACGGAACTAATGTCCCTGCGTGGCCTTACCAGAGGGGGTGCTTCCCACCATCTCCACCGGCCCTGCCTGATTTTGGTCGGGACTCAGGGTGAAGACTGGTCTCGGAAGTGCGTGGACATAACACTTCGAACCGGATTGTCGCCCCTTTAAAAGTCCCAGGGAAGCAAGTAGTTTCCACGAAGGCAGAACTTTCTAACAGGAGTGGGCAGTCTGGAGAGGCCAAGAGCTCCCCCGCCCGGGATGCGGGGGACGCTGGGGCTGGAGACCCGGTGGGCAGAGGGACTGGAGCGGGGGTCGGTGGGTTGGAGCTCTCGCCCCGTGAGAATCTTTTGGACAAGCCGCATCCCATGGGCACTGCCCTCCCCAAGCCCCCCTTGCCGGTGCTCCCACTTCTCAGACGCCGGGCGGGCGGCTCTGAGGTTCTGCATCTGCCCCTCTGCCCCCAGTGCCCCAGGTGCTCAGGAGCTGTGCGGAGTTTGTGGAAGAGTACGGAGTGGTGGACGGGATCTACCGCCTCTCAGGGGTCTCCTCCAACATCCAGAGGCTCCGGTGAGTTGGGCCGTTTCAGGAGGGCCCCCCCCCCCCCCCCCCCCCGTGGCCCGGAGGCCAGGGAGCCACAGGTGGAGGGAGGGTTGGGGGAAGGAAACACAGTGCCTGGCGCTGTCTACAGGGGGCGCTCTGGAGTCCGCTCAGGAGCCGCTGAGACCAGGTGCCGCCGCCCCCGGGCTGGCATGCACACACGGACACACATATGCACACACCCCTCACTCCCACACCCACCCACCCAGCTTTTTTAAAAAATTAGATGTAATTCTTATACCGTAAAATTCACCATTTGAACGTGTACGTTTCAGCCCTGGCTGGTGGCTCAGTTAGTTGGAATGCCGTCCCTACAGCAAAAGGTCGTGGGTTCGATCCCTGGTCGGGGCACGCAGGCAGGCAACCCATCCCCGTTTCTCTCGTTCTCTTCCTCTCGCTCTAAAACCAATGAGCGTGTCCTTGGGTGAGGGTCAGGAGAGAAAATGTACATTTTGGTGGTTATGAGTATATTCACGGGCTGTGCAACCATCACCGCTAACTCCAGGAGGTTTCACCCCCCCCCCCAGAAGCAACCCCACACCCGCAGCTTCGCCCCACACCCCCTCCCCCAGCCCTGGCCACCCCTCGTCCACTGCTGTCGGGACGGATCTTCCTCTCCTGCTCGTTGCGCACACAGGTCATGCTGTTGTAACCCTGCGTGTCTGGCTTTTTCACTTGGCATGTTTTCGAGGTCCACGTGTGTTGTTGCATGTACCAGTACTGCATTCCTTCCTCAGGTGGCTTCTGCCTGTTGGCTGCTGCGAACGGTGGTGCCGTGACCTGTCCGTGTGTGCGTGTTTGTGCTGACGTGTGCCCTCAGCTCTCTAGAGTGTGTGCAGAGGAGGCGGGTGGCCGGGCCACAGGGTGACGCTCTGTTGAACTTTCGAAGGAACTGCCATACAGCAGTTGTGCGGTCTTACATCCCCGCCTACAAGGGCTCCGATCTCCCTGCGCCCTGCCAACACTCGCTACTCCCTGTCTTTGTCCTGCAGCCTCCCCAGTGGGTGCGCAGCGACGCTTCGTCTGTGCTTGCGATTCTCTGTGGAACGGCTTTTGTTCACTCAGCGAGCATTTATTTGTACATCTTCTTTGGGGAGATGTCTGCTCCAGTCCCTCATCCATTTTTAAATTGGGTTGTTTACCTCTTTGGAATTGTGAGAGTTCTTTATATGCTGGATATTAGACACTTATCGAATCTGATTTGCAAGCCCCTTTTCCCATTCTGTGGCTTCTCTTTGCTTTCTCAATAGTACCCTTTGACACACACAAGTTTGCAATTTTGATGTCCAGCTTGTTGTTTGTTCGGTTGCCTGTGCTCTTGGTGTCGAATCCAACGTTATAAAGATCTACACTTACGTTTCCTTCTCAGGCAGCGGAGTCACCCTCATTGTCACCGGGACCACATCAGACTCGCGGTTGCCTTTGAAGGGCCAAATGTAATTTTAGGACTGTGTAACTGTTACTACTCCTTAACAGTTAAGGAGTTGGAATTACATTTGGCCCTTCGAAGGCCACCACGAGGCTACTGTGGCCTCGGTGACAATGAGGGTGACGCCCCTGCTCTAAGGTTACACTCTCCCAACTGTCCGTGCACCCAGAAACGCACTCAGGCTCAGCCCCCACTTCTGCCGACCCCCACCCACGCCTGCGTTGCCACGCCTGCCCCCGACGCCGGTCCCTGCCCTCGCACCGACCCACGCACCCCCCTCACACCCGCCCTGTGCTGCGTCCCTGTGCGCAGCCCGACGTCCTCCTTCCAAGCCCCGCGCACGCTGGCCCTCAGGCCCGCCTGGAGCGCCTCCCTGCAGCTCCCCCACTTCTCCTGACGCCCCGCACTCCTGACCACTCCGCGCCTCCCCAGGCAGGAGTTCGAGGCAGAGCGGAAGCCAGACCTGCGGCGAGACGTTTACCTGCAGGACATCCACTGTGTGTCCTCCCTGTGCAAGGCCTACTTCAGAGAGCTGCCCGACCCCCTGCTCACGTACCGGCTCTATGACAAGTTCGCTGTGAGTCCAGAGGCCTGAGGGCAGCTGCTCCGGCTTCGCTGCTTGACACTGTAGCACCCGGAGGCCCTGAACGGCAGGGCCGTGCACCCCCCACACTGGCCACGCCGGGCGGGCGAGGCCTCCCCGGACCCCTTGGGACAACTCCGCCGCCCTGGGCACCCGCGGCGGGGGGTAGGGGGTGGACATGCTCCGGTGCTGGAGTGTTACCGGCAGAGGACGCGAAGGCAGAGGGGGACCAGGAGTGAGTGGTCTGAGGTCGTGAAGCCACTCGGTGGCACAGCCAGGGTTCGGCTGCAGGTCTGTGGGCCCCAGACTCGGGGCCCTCCCTGCTGCTGTCGGGGTGCATCCTTGGCTCTGGGTCGAGGATGGTGCGGGGCAGCACAGTTGCGTCTGAAGGTTTGCCTCGGAGCTCTGCGGAGGGCTCGGGGCAGGCTGGGTCACCGACTCCTGCTTCTTGAACCCTCCCCCCACCCCAATCAGGAGGCTGTGGCTGTGCAACTGGAGCCCGAACGCTTGGTCAAGATCCTAGAGGTGCTTCGAGAGCTCCCCGTCCCAAACTACAGGTGCGTGGGGCGCCTCCCCACCCCGCCCCCGTCCTGGCTCCCCCGACACTGCCCTGGTTCCCTCCACCTGGGGCCTCGATGTGTTGTTTCTCTCCTAGCGCCCAGGCCCCAGCCTTCCTCCTGCCTTATGACCCTTGTGTGGCCCTGACCCCTGTGCGCCTCTCCGCAGGACCCTGGAGTTCCTCATGCGCCACCTGGTGCACATGGCCTCGCTCAGCGCCCAGACCAACATGCACGCCCGCAACCTGGCCATCGTGTGGGCCCCCAACCTGCTGAGGTGGGCGCGTGAGTGAGTGGTGTGCGGGGGTCCTGGCAGAGCCTGGCCCCCAGCAGGTGGCTGCAGGACGGGGTGGCTGGGTGGGTGCGCTGGAGAGGGGGCTGAGGGTCTCAAGGAGCCCAGTGACACACAGGAAGGTTCAGGATTACACCCAGTGGCACGGGGCTCACCCCTGTAATGCCAGCTCTGAGCTTGAGTAAAGTCCCTAAGGGTTAGGGTTAGGGTCACCTTGTGTCACTGAGCTCAGGGACTGGAGGAACAGGATGGGTCCTGGTCAAGTGTTTGTGGAGCAAATGCTTTGTGGTCTGTTGGAGAACTGGCCTGTGGATCACTCACTCCTTGTGGTGCGAGGCTATGCGAAGTCCTGGCAAGCACCGTAAACAGGCCCCTGGAGTGCAAAGGAAGTGGAGATGGATTCTGAGGAGGGTGTCCAAGAAGGCTTCCTGGAGGAAGTGACATTGGAGGCGTGAACCACATATATGGTTTAAGAGGTGGGGGCGGTTAAGGGCACCGCGGGGAAAGGGTGTAAGGCACTTTCAGGGAGAGTGTGGCTACGGATGCGGGGGGACGGGGCAGCGATGACTCTGGGTCCTCACAGGTCTAAGGACATAGAGGCCTCCGGCTTCAACGGCACGGCGGCCTTCATGGAGGTGCGTGTGCAGTCCATCGTGGTCGAGTTCATCCTCACGCACGTGGACCGGCTCTTCGGGGGCACCGCCCTCTCCGGTGTGTGTCCTCCCCGCCACCGCCTGTCCGAGGGGTGGCATCAGCGTTAGGGCCCCCCCGACCTCTGGTTCGGGCTCCCCGCCCTGCAGATGAGAGGCCTGCGCGCAGTGCAGGGCCCGGCTGGGTCTCCGGCCGCCGTCCTGGCTCTGGACACCAGCGATGGCTTGTTGTCACCCCAGCCCGCCGGGCCGGACCCGGAACCCCTGGCCCTCTTGGCCCCTGAGGACCCACCCACTCTTGACCAGGCCCCCCCTCCCCGTACATCCCCAGCTGGTGAGCGGGTAGGCGCGAGGAGGAGCTGGGCGCCGATGCCTTGTCGTCTCTCCATTCTTGGCTGGTGAGTCCTCTTCTCTTCCTAGGCGGCGACCTGGAGAGCGGCGGATGGAGATCCCTCCCAGGGCTCCGGGCATCAGGCGGCCCCGAGGACCCCATGCCCAGGTCGCTGCCCTACCACCTGCCTAGCGTCCTGCAGGCTGGCGATGGACCTCCCCCGATTCGGCCCTACCACACCATCATTGAGATCGCGGAGCACAAGTAAGGCTTCCCTCCTGGGCGCCCCCGCCACCCCTCCCGCCCCCGCACTGGCCTCCAGGCCCAACCCCACCGATGTCTCCACTGCCTCCAGGAGGAAAGGGTCTCTGAAGGTCAGGAAATGGAGATCCATCTTCAACCTGGGTCGCTCTGGCCACGAGACCAAGCGTAAACTCCCCCGGGGGGCCGAGGACAGAGGTAAGTGTGGGGTGATGGGCAGGAGCTCTGTGGTGGGCGTGCGAGGCCCTGGGCCCACACACCCACTTGTCTTGCAGAGGACAAATCGGATAAGGGGACCCTGCGGCCAGCCAAGAGCATGGACTCGCTGAGTGCGTCGGCAGGGGCCAGCGACGGTGAGCACAGGCGTGCACCCGCGAGTGTGCTGCGGTGTTCACAGCGCAGGCCTGTGAGCATCTGTGAGTGTGTCTGTAGGGGAGTGACTCTTGCGGACCAGACCACTGCCTGTGCGTTGGTGTGTGTGCACTCGGAGCCAAGTGTACCCACTAATTTCAAAATACGTGACGTGCGTCTATCCCATACCAGCCACAGCGCTGGGTGCCAGGTTACAGGGTGTTTGTCATCTGCTCTATGGGTGTGCTCACATGAGTACATGCAGGGACACGGTGGCGTGTGTGTCGGGGGGTGACAGCCAGTGATGGCATCTGCAGGGAAGGAGGGGGTTCCCGGGTGTCTGTAGGAGGGCTGACCCACACGTGACCTGCGGGCTGGGGAAGGTTTGCTGTGGGGCCAAGGGAATCCGGGCATGGTCCTGTGCAGGCCATTCTGACTGTCAGGCTCCAGGAAGCAGGCAGCGTTCTGTCCTGTTCCAGAGCATCCTGAACGGTCCAGGTCCCTTACAGCGGGGGCCACCGCCTGCCTCTCTCTTCTCCACAGAACCAGAGGGGTTGCTGGCACCCAGCAGCCCCCGGCCCAGCCCGCTGATGCCTGAGGGATTGGAGAACGAGTCTGCGGAGGGAGCAGAGGGCGAAGTGGAGCCCGAGGCAGAGGCCCTGGGCAGCACGAACTCCGAGCCAGGAACGCCGCGGGCAGGGCGGCCAGCGGGCCGCGCTGGGGGCGGCAGCCGTGCGGAGCGCTGCGCTGGTGTCCACATCTCGGACCCGTACAACGTCAACCTCCCACTGCACATCACCTCCATCCTCAACGTGCCCCCGAACATCATCTCTAACGTGTCCTTGGCCAGGCTCACCCGTGGCCTGGAGTGCCCCGCCCTACAGCCCCGGCCCAGCCCCGTCTCCGGCCCCAGCCCGCCAGGTGAGAACCCAGGATTGCCCAGGACTGGGAGTGGTGACTGGGGAACAGGCCGAAGCTCTGATGGGGGTGGGGAGGGAAGAGGCCTCAGCCCTCGGCTTTGTTTGGGTGGCTCCCTGCAGCTGCCACCCCTGGCTCAAGGCGGAGGGAATCTAGTCACAGAATGCACTCGTGTGAAACACATGCACAGGGGCTCTTGTACACGCACGGACGGGGTCCTGCCAGACACACACGGCGGGGATTACCACCCACAAGGTGGACACCCACCGCGGGTGGTAGTGAGGGCAGGCAGCTCGGCCACACCAGCTGGAACTCATCGAAGGGTTATTATGTGCGGAGTGCTGTGTTGAGGACTTTGCAGGTGTTAGCTTTTTTCGTTTTCCCACGGACTATGACACAGGTGTTGTTGTCATCCTTGTGTCACAGCAGTTGAACCGGAGCCTTGGTTAAGCCACGTGCCGTTGGTTTAGGTAGGCGGTGGCAGAGCTGGGAGCTGAGCGCTGCTCTCATTCTGGTCCTGAAGCCTCTCGGATGAGAAGTGCGGGCAGCTCAGCGTGGGGGTGAGGGCGTGGCCACGGAGCAGCTGTGGGATCAAACTTCGTCTGCACCCCTTGTCCTGTGACCTTGGACAAGCCACTTACTCCCTGGCAGCCTCGGTTTCCTCACGTGTGAGATGGAGGCAAATGTCCCATAGCATGGGGTGCTTTTGTGGGGAAATAGATGATGCATTTTACAACGCACCGCATGGCGCCTGGCACCCGCTAGGAACAGGACAAAGGCAGCTGTAAGCCAACAGTCCAGAATACTGGTCCGAAGAAATCAGCTAGGTAGGGGGCCAAGCTGGGCACGTTGGGCCCCTCGGGCAGCAGTGCCAGGAAGACCCACGTGGGAGAAGGGTCAGGGCTGACCCTGACCTTCATACTCCTGGGACTACCCCTCTTCCGACAGATGAGAAGTCGGACGCATGCGCAGCCCCGGGTGCCCTGGCCGACTCAGGCCCAGCGGCCCTGGCCCCAGTCCCAGCCCTGGAGGACTGCCTGTCCCAGGAGGTGCAGGACTCCTTCTCCTTCCTAGAGGACTCGAGCGGCTCGGAGCCCGAGTGGGTGGGAATGGAGGCTGGGGACGTGGCCAAGGCTGGAGTCGCAGGAGCAGCCTTCTCTCCTGGGGATGACGACCCTGGGATTGGCTACCTGGAGGAGCTGCTAGGAGCCGGGCCTCAGGTGAGGGGGAGCCGTGCTGGGACAAGGGGAGGCAAAGAATCCAGAGGGGAGACAGGGACCCTGGTTCTGAACCACATGCCGTGCCCGCAGGTGGAGGAGTTCTCCGTGGAGCCGCCCCTGGATGAGCTGTCTCTGGATGATGCCCAGTTTGTCCTGGCTCCCAGCTGCTGCTCCCCAGACTCGGCAGGCCCTGGGCTTGCAGCAGAGGAGGAGAACGGGGAGGAAGTCTTCCTGAGTGCCTACGATGACCTCAGTCCCCTTCTGGGGCCCGAACCCCAGGCCTGGGAGAGCCTGGGCAGTCTGGAGGAAGAGGCAGCTGGGTGTGGAAGACAGGAGGCGCCAGGGCAAGCTGAGGGGGGGCAGCTATGCTGGGAAGTTGGGGAGGACAAGGAGGCTGAGGCTGGCAGCATGTGGGACATCAGGGAGGAGGCTGAGGGGAGTCCAGAGGGCCAGGTGGAGGCTGGAGAGGCAGGTGAGGAAGGAGGGGATGCTGTGGGAAGCCAAGAGATGATGGTCAATTTGCAAGAAGGGCGTGGGGAAGAGACAGAAGCCAAGGACGAGGAATCCAAAGGTCTGCAGGAGGATGAGCATACGGAGGAAGCCAAGGGTGTGGAGAAAACAGAAGGAGAGCAGGGCGAGGAGGAGGAGGAAAGAGCGACTGAGAGACAGGAGGAGGCCGAGGAAGGAGAGGAAGCCAGGGTGGAAGCTGGCAGGGCCCCCCAGCAGAGAGCCCAGGAAAAGCAACCTGCTGAGGAGAGCTGGGAGGTGGTGCACGCACAAGAGGCTGAGGGAGGCAGGGAGGGCGAGGGGGAAGGCCCAAGGCAGGGGGAGAACAGAGACCTAGAGGCAAGGGAAGACCGAGGAGATGGTGAAGACAGAAGCGCGGAAGCAGCAGCTGAAGTAGGAGCAGGGGATGTCAGCAAGGAGCGGGAGAGTGGGGATGGAGAGGCGGAGCGAGAGCAGAGGGCTGGAGGGGACCGTTTAGAAGGGGGCTTTCCCCTAGAAGGGTCGTACGTAGTGGCCTTGGAGGTTGACGGTGCCAAAGAGGGCGATGACCAGTCCTGTGAGACGGAACTGGTAGCCCCAGCGCCACCCCGGCCAGAGGAGATGGAGCCCGAGGGGCAGCCCAGTCCAGAGGGCTGCAGTCTGTGCCCCTGTCCCCTTAGCTCAGCTGGCAGCGTGGGTATGCGCCTGGCTTCCACCCTGGTTCAGGTCCAACAGGTCCGCTCTGTGCCGGTGGTGCCCCCTAAGCCACAGTTTGCCAAGATGCCTGGTGCAATATGTAGCAAGATCCACGTGGCGCCTGCAAACCCATGCCCGAGACCTGGCCGGCTGGATGGGACTCCTGGGGAGAGGGTTTGGGGGACCCGAGCCTCCCGCTCCTCCTGGCGGAACGGGGGCAGCCTTTCCTTTGATGCTGCTGTGGCCCTGGCCCGGGACCGCCAGAGAACTGAGGCTCAGGGAGTTCGGAGGACACAGACCTGTACTGGGGGTGAGGACTACAGCCTCATCCCCAGAACCTCTCCCTGCAGTGGGATCCCTGCCCATTCCCCTCGGCCCCTCAGCTTCCTGGAGCTCCCTCCTGAAGGCACGGAAAGGTCTGAACCCCGGAGCCGATTTAGTCTGCCCCCCAGAGAACCCCAGGCCCTTCACCCCCCTGTGCCCCCACAGCGCCGAACATACGCGTTTGAAACACAGGCTAACCCTGGAAAGGGGGAGGGACTATGATCAGGGCCAGAGCGCTGGGCCGACAGGGTACAGCGTGGTCTTCGGTCTCTGGAGTCCCTGACAGCGGTGTCTTCTGCAGCCTGAGCAGAGGCAGCGCCCGACTCTGTGGGCTTTGGCCCTCCAGCTTCTCTCTGACTGCGGGAGGCACTGTCCCGGCTGGTTTTCCGGAACTTGTGTCAGACGCAAAGCACTCATCCCTCAGGAGAGTCCCAAGAAAGCCACCAAGCGCCTGTTCCTAGGGAGTGAGGTCATCGGCCAAAGGGAACAAAGAGTAGGCAGAAAACAGAGAGGTTTCTCAAAGGGAAGAATGAGGGGGAACTCCAGGCAAGCATCTGCCCTCCTGAGGCTGTGGACTTCTCTTTAGGGAAGCCCCAGGGTGGAGGCGGGGAGGACAGGCCAGGTCAGAGCCTATGGTCCTCAAGGTCCTTGGTCCTCACCGTGCTGTGGGACCTGGCTTAGCTCCTGGCCCCCAGCTCCGCACGAGGAGCCACAGGCCCGCGAAGCTCTTTGGAGACCTCAGTGCTTGTTGGAGGGACTGGCTCCCTTTCCAGCTCCCCCACCCTCCGCCTGCCATGGCCTTCGGGGGTCTCCCGCAGATCCTTTTGGTCCCTTTTTTCCTTTGGAATAACTTCCTCCTGTTTCAGGGATAGGGAATGGCACCACTCAGGGCCTGGGACGGCTGCTCGAAACAGGCTGGGGCCATAGGTCCCATCCCAGTGAGGGCCTGCGTCTCAGAATAAAAGTTGTATTTTTACACGTGAATAGTGTGGAGTTTCATTATTCTTATTCAAGTCTTGGGTGACAGGCATCACCATTTCAGGTGTGGCTCATTCTTGTCCTTTTTCTTGTTCTGGGGCTCCTGCTCGTTGGTTGTCATGGAGACCTGCGGCTAGAAACTAGAGCTGGGTGCACTGTGGTCAGGAAACTGGGAAGAGAAACTTGCATTTACGTAATGTTCCCTGTGCACCAGCAGAGGCTCTGTTTCCCATGTGCCCTTTCCTGCGTCCCCTAAGGATTCTGCGTGTCAGGTTGGTACTGGCCTCAGCGTTCCGCAGTTGACAAAACCAAGGTTCATTAGGTCCCGAGGCTCGCGACATCTCCGAGGTAATGAGTGGCAGAGGCTCTGAGACCTGTGACACCCCACACCTGCGATTCACGCCGACTGTGAAGAGCGGGTGTCGAGATCCCGCTGCAGAAACAGCCCCACAGGCTGAAAGCCTTGGAGGTCTTTGGGCGAGTGACTGCGGACGCTAATTCAAAGGCGTGTACCCAGACCCAAGTGTGCCAAGGCACCCTAACCTCCAGCCGGAAACACTACAAATAGGTGTCCCGATTCCAGATGTCCTCCTGCCAGCCCTTGTTAAACATGGCGCCGCCGACCGACGGGCCTCCCTTTCCAGGAACTAAATAAAAAGGCCCTGTCCAGCAGAAAGACGGAAGCACGTTAGTCGTATTTGTCCCATTCTTGCCGAAAGCCCCACGCCCTTCAGCGTCATCTTCTCGGACCCTGGGAAGTCGTACCCTTCCGCCCTTATCAAGATGGAGCCGACGGAAGTAGGAAGGCACAGGGCCTGGGCGGGTGGAGGGTAGAGAGGGCCACTTCCGCCCCTCACCAACATGGCCGCGGCCTGCGAACGCGCATGCGCAGCTGTCCATGGAGCTGCCCGAATTCGGCAAGCAGCGCTGTCCGGGAGAGTCGGTGGCTGAGGCGACGGAGGCCGGTGAGTGCAGCAGAGGACGGGAGCTGGAGACGGGGTGCGCGGGCAGGGAAGGGCAGCCTCGACTGTCTTTCCGACCCTCAGGCCAGGGAAGTCCCCGGGGGAAGCCTTTGTTTTGAGGGAGGGGCCGCGCCTGCCTCCAACTGCGGCCCGCGCGTCCCGCCTCCTGCGCCGGGCCGGGCGCGGCGCCCTGTGTGCCCGCCGGGTCTTCGGGCCGGGCCGGACGCCTGCTGGGGCCTGCTGGCGGCGCGCTCCCGGCGAGGCTGGCGCCGGGTCCCTCTGCGCTCCATCGTTTCCCCTTTGTGTCTGCGCCGGGAACGGCCCTGCTGGGCCCTCCTCGGCGAGCGTGCGCGCCGCCGCGTCCCGCCCGGTCCCCGCGTCGCGTTCCCCGCGCGCACGGGAAATGCTTCCGGACGCGCAGCTGAGACCGGGACGACCCGCGGCTGGGGCCTTGGAGGCCGTCCCTGGCTGACAGCTGTCGACGGCGGAGACGCCCCGAGCCCTGCCCGCCCCACCGCCCCCCACCCCCGCGTCCGCCGGGCACCTGGGGCACTGCCCGCGCAGGCTCGGGGACGGACAGGTGGGTGGTCCGGGCCGCCAGCCCCGCTTCCTCTTAGGGACCGCGCGCCTCCTCCCCCCGACGGTTTCGCTTTCAGTTCCCTTTTTTTTCTGGTGAGCGTTTTCCCTGGACCCGGGCTTTCGAAAGCTCATCCACTGAAGGTTTTCCTTGGATAGGAAAGGTTTGGGGGACCTTCTGGGTAGAGAATGTATCAAAAAGTTACCCCTGTCGCGTCGGGATTATTTTATTGCTTTGCTCTGTGTAGCGGTTTCTTTCTGGAGGCATCTGTCCGCTCAGCGCGTCGTTTTTCCTGTCCCCTGGCTGGGTGTCAGCGTCCTCCTGCCAGCACCTTGTGGGTGGGCTCCTCCTCCTTTGTCTCCACCTTCGGAACCCTGGGCCCGGAGTCTCTTCCCTTCTTGCTGCGGCTCAGTGGATTTGGAGTTGTCATGGCAACATGTTAGCCACTGTGTTGTTCTAGGCTTGGTGAATAAGATACAGGGGCTTGAGGATGATACACTTGGCCTTTTGGGCTTCTAGCAAATGACATAAATCTGGACACCGCAAAACAACAGCCCTGTGACTGTCATGGGACCTAATGGCCAAGTATGGTATTTTGCGTTCGGGAGGGTTTTGCAGTGGCCGTGGGCTTCAGGCTTCCCCTTCCGGGACTGGAGAACAAAAGTTGGTTGGTGTTCGGCATGTGGGTGAGAAGCTGCCAGAGGGGCCCCATGGTGTCTGAAGGTGGCGTCGCAAACGTCGAGTCAGCTCCAGTGTGCTTGTGCCCCGCAACCAGGAGGGGCGCCACGGGGGTGGGGGGCACTGCCTGCGGCCCACCTCAGCATCACCCCCATGGTGGTGGGTTTGTTCCCGGCTGTGTCTCAGGGAGCCTGTGTGCTGATACAGGGGCGCCCAGTGTCCAGGAGTCACTGCAGACCCCTCATTTCTGCCAGGACGAAGCGCTCAGGCCTGTGAGGCGGGGGACGCGAAGACTGCACGGCAGGGCCTGCCCCTCGGATGCATCGCCTCACAGAGAGATGAAGGGGTGAGTGTGGAGGAGCAGCGTCAGGGGTTGGGGGTGGGAGACTGCCCTGGCTCTGGGGTCGCTGCTCCCGAATCCGCAGCGGCCCTGAGATTTGGCTTCCTGCCTGTAAAATGCAAGCAGGCCCTGGTGGGGCCGCTCCGTGGGTTAGCGCGTGGTCCAGGCACCCAACGCTGGGGGTTCGATCCTTGCATTGGTAAGGGGAAGAACAAACTGAGGTCTGTCCCCCCACTACTTCCTCTCTCCTAAAACCAATCAACACCTAAAATACCGTTAACGTACATTTAAAACAATATTTGAAATGCAAGTAGTGCTGCTTGCCTCGTAGCCCTGTTCTCGGTAGTGGACATGGCCGTGGCTGCTCCGGGCTGCTCCGGGTCCGCGCACCAGGAGCGCTCAGTGAATTCCACGCCACCCTGGCGCCTGCTGGGCATGGCAGCGACCTCGGGCCCCTGTGTTCCGGCCCCAGTGAACTGCCCATGCACCTCTTCCCATACCCTCCCCTCTGCCCCTCACAAACAGGCAGCAGAAAACAGCTGAAACGGAAGAGGGCACGGTGCAGATCCAGGAAGGTGAGTGGTGGGGACAGCAGTGCCCTGGGACTCAGCTGGGACCGGCGTGGCCTCTCCCCAAGCCCTGGGCCACCTGTGCACCTTCTTCCCTGAGTGACAGGCAAGTGACACGGGGGGAGAAAGGCAGCGGCACACAGACGACTCCTTGCTCCTTGAACTTAGGTGCAGTAGCAACTGGGGAGGACCCCACCAGTGTGGCTATCGCCAGCATCCAGTCCGCTGCCACCTTCCCTGACCCCAACGTCAAGTACGTCTTCCGAACTGAGAATGGGGGCCAGGTAAGGGAGGGGCCAGGTGGCTGCAGGTGTTATTGGGGTGGGGCTGGAGGGAGGGCATTGCACCTGTCATGTGGAGACCTGGAGGGTGAGGAGAAGTGGGGGACCATGGGGGGCGGGGGCTGCAGTCCAAGGTTTGGAGTGGAGGTGGGTGTGGCGGAGGGCTTTGCCGAGACCTCCTTCTGAGGGCAGACGGGCAGTGGCTGGCTCTGTGTCTCTGGAGGACTCTTGTTCGGGGGCCTGTCTAGGAGACACTTGGTGAGGGCCCCAGAACCCTAGCATTTACTCTCTTATTCCCTCTCCCTCCCCACCCCTGTCCTCTTTGCTTCCAGGTGATGTACAGGGTGATCCAGGTGTCCGAGGGGCAGCTGGATGGCCAGACTGAGGGGACTGGCGCCATTAGTGGCTACCCTGCCACTCAGTCTATGACCCAGGTACGGGGCAGGTGCAGGGGGGAGACCGGAGCTCTGAGAGTGAGATAAGGCAGGGAACCAGTGGGCTGGGTGAGGCTAGGGATAGCGAGGCTCCTGGCTGCCCTGTGCCCAAGCCCTGGGCTCCCCATTTCTGGGCCTCCCTCCCGCCCTCCTTCAAGGGGTAGAAGCTGCAGAGTCCTTCCTTCACTGGGGAGTCTGACGGCCACTGGACTCCGTCCTCCCGGTTCTCTCCAGGCGGTGATCCAAGGGGCGTTCACCAGCGATGACGCAGTTGACACGGAGGGGACAGCAGCCGAGACGCACTACACGTACTTCCCCGGCACTGCTGTGGGGGACGGGGCTGCGGGGGCCACGTCGGGCAGCACTGCAGCGGTCGTCACCACGCAGGGTTCGGAGGCGCTGCTGGGACAGGCCACGCCTCCCAGCACTGGTGAGATGCCCTGTGGGGACGCTGGCTGCGGGGTTGGGGAGGCTGTGGGGCGGGCCGGGGGTGGCAGGCCTCTGCTCACGACCTGCACCGGTCACTACGCGCTGGGCCGCGGTGAGTGTGGGACTGCCCCTCCGGCAGGAGGCAGTTGGCCCTGGGAAGGGGCGGTCCCAGGGCCTTGGCCTCCGCGCTTGGTGAGGCTCCTAGGCCCACATCCTGACGGAGCCCACGCTGCCCCCCACAGGCCAGTTCTTCGTGATGATGTCGCCGCAGGAAGTGCTGCAGGGAGGGAGCCAGCGCTCCATCGCCCCCAGGACCCACCCTTACTCCCCGTGAGTAACCTGTTTCTCCCCAGTTACCACGGGGGCCAGCTCTCGTGTGACCCGAATGCCACTCTTACGTTTGACCTCTGTTACTCGGCTGCCACTGGCGTCGCCAGGAAGTCAGAAGCCCCCAGGACGACGCGGGACGAGAAGCGCAGGGCTCAGCATAATGAAGGTGGGGGCAGCAGTGGTGTTGGGGGAGGGCGGGCAGGTCACTGTCCCTGGGCCTGTGCCGCGCTCGCTGAGTCGCCCGCCCTGTCCTCGCCGCCCCCACAGTGGAGCGGCGGCGCCGGGACAAGATCAACAACTGGATCGTGCAGCTGTCCAAGATCATCCCGGACTGCTCCATGGAGAGCACCAAGTCGGGCCAGGTCAGGGGCAGCCCCGGGGCGGGGGGGCGGGTGCCCACGTTCTGGGTCCCGTGGGCGCACACGGCAGCCGTCTTTGCCACTCTCTGAGGTTCCTCGGGGAAACAAGGCTCTGAGCGTGACCTGCTTTTGGAAGGCAAGCCAGGTGTCTTAGGCTCCAGCCCTTGTCCCGGTGGCTTTCCCTGCAGAGTAAAGGCGGGATCCTGTCCAAGGCCTGCGACTACATCCAGGAGCTTCGGCAGAGTAACCACCGGCTGTCCGAGGAGCTGCAGGGGCTCGACCAGCTGCAGCTGGACAACGATGTGCTTCGCCAGCAGGTCAGCTTCCTGTCCCCAGGAGCCCCCTTCCACCCCCATGGCCGCTGAGCCCTTTGGGAGTCTGTGCTTCGCTTCCCGTAGAGAGGCTTTGTCCTTCTCCCCGCGCTAGTGGACGGAGCGACAAGCTCAGGGACTCCCCCCCACCTCCGCCTCCCCGTGTCAGGTGGAAGACCTCAAAAACAAGAACCTGCTGCTCCGAGCCCAGCTGCGGCACCACGGGGTGGAGGTGGTCATCAAGAACGACAGCAACTGACTGGCTGCCCCTGTCCTGGAACGGCAGAAAGCCCCGGAGCCGCGGGCTCCCCCTTGTGCCCCCTTCCTTCGCTGCCCTTTTCCGGCAAGAGACTGGGAGGAGTTCAGGGGGCAGGCCCGGACCGCAGCGCACCGCGGTGTGAGACCCGCACGTGCCCTGACAGCCTGGCCCAGCCGCCGTGCAGCCCCGGCCCCCTTGCACGGAGCCCACGCCGTCGAGGTGGACACTGGACCCACCGAGTGGGGATTGCCTGGTGCGGGCTTCCGGTACCGGCAGAGGGTCTGCTGACTGGCGACCCTGGTGGCCCTGACTCGGTGCTTCTGCGGCTCCCTCTCCCTGGAGCTCAGCTGTGCCCCCGAGGGCGCCAGGGAACGCGCAAGCAGTGGGGGAAAGCAGCCGGGGGCCGCTGCCGCGGGAAGAGACGAGACTAGACGGTTGGGCGGCAATGAGACCCGCGCAGAAGTCCTGGGAGAACCCCAGACGGGGCCCACGTGCGGCCTTTCCCCTCCGTGGAAGGCTTCCCCTCTTTTTTTTTTTTTTTTTAAAGATAAAATGCAGAGCCAGAGCCGCCTCCTGTTTGTCTTTTGTGCGCCCCAGGGCAGAGGGGAGGGAGGGGGCCCTTGGCCCTTTGACCGGCGGGGCGGGGCCGGGGTGACGTGCTGGGGACTCGGAGTCCTGGCGCCGGGCCCGGTGGGACCAGCCGGTCGCGGCGGACGCAGCGGTTTTGTGAGCCGGGCTTTACGGTCCTCGCTGCGAACAGGTGCTGCGGGGGCGGGGGCGGGGCCTCCCTTCCGGTTCCGGTCTCGGCCCCGGGAGGGCCGCGGAGATGCTGCGCGGGCCGCGGGGGCGGCCGGGCGCGTTCCTGCAGTTCTCCGGGGTGGCGCGCGCCATGGCCGCAGGTGCGTGCGGGTTCCAGGGGGCCTTCCTCGTGGCCCCCGGAGGGCACGGAGCCCGGGAAGCGGGGCGGGCGGTGGTGCGGCCGCGGTGGTGGCACCGCCTCCCGAGGTGGGAGGCAGGTGGGAGGCGGTGCCCGGAGAGGGGCGCTCCCAGGGCCGGCCCCCGCAGGCTCTTGTGTCCACTCTACAGTGCCCACCGTGTCGCTCCCCGAGCTCCGCTCGCTCCTGGCCGCAGGCCGGGCCCGGCTCTTCGACGTGAGGTCGCGGGAGGAGGCAGCCGCGGGGACCATCCCCGGGGCGCTCAACATCCCGGGTACGGGGCTGTGAGGGGGCGCCCGGCAGTGTGGGTCCAGGGGCTCTCAGCCGAGGGGCCGCACCTAGGTGGCGCGGGGCAGGCTGGGCACGGGGACCTGAATTCCCTCAGCCTCCCAGGCTTCCAGGCAGGGGCCGGTGGAGGCCTGGACCGGCGGCGGCGGAGCCGGCCCTCCCGGGCTGGGAGACATGGTGGGCAGGGACCGCAAGCGCACTCCCAAGCTCAACGCCCCGGAGGGCTGGGTCCCCACGACCTGCTCGTCCTTAGCCCTCGGGAGGCAGTTCCTGACTTTCCACTTGGCTGTGCTGCATCTTGACCTTGCGGTCGGGGGTGGTGGCCACCAGGTGTTGTGTGCAGGGTCCCCGGAGGTTAGTCCGACCACCGGGACCCAGCCCTTCCAGGCGCCACCTCTGAACCTCAGATTGCGAAACCGTTGCTCCCCTGGCCTGTCCTGACTCTTCCTCCCAGTGTCCGAGTTGGAAGGTGCCCTGCAGATGGACGCTGCTGCCTTCCAGGCCTTGTACTCTGTGGAGAAGCCAAAGCTGGAAGATGAGAACCTCATTTTCTTCTGTCAGATGGGCAAGCGGGGCTTGCAGGCCACACAACTGGCCCAGGGCCTCGGATACAGAGGGTATGGGGCAGGCGGATGCTGGCTGGGGCCTGGCAGGGGGCTGCGGCCCAGCCCGCCCCGCTCTGCTCACCCTGCTTTGTCCCCACAGGGCTCGCAACTACGCGGGGGCCTATACGGAATGGCTCCAGAAAGGAGGTTAGGTCGAAGGCCTCTGACTGCGGGAAGGGCGAGGGAGGCGCCCGCTCACTGGGTTGAGTGAGGCCTCATGCTGTGCACACGAGAGCGTCAAATAAAGAGCATTCGATCCACCCTGGCTGGTGTGAATCAGTGGACTGCGACTGCGCGCCCCCCCCCCCCAGTTCCGGCACATGTCTGGGCTGCTGGGGGCCAGGCCCCCGGTTGAGGGCGTGCGAGAGGCAACCACACGTGGATGTTTCTCCCTCCCTTCCCCTCTCTCTAAAAATAAATAAGTAAAGTTTTTTTCACAAAAACTTTAAAACATTAAAGTTTTTTAATCAAAGCGTTGGATGCATTTAACGTGTCGGTTGGGTTGAAAGCTGTTCTAATCTTAATCTAGACTCAGTTGAGCCCCGGTGCCTTCTTCCAGCACTGCTCATCCCTGCCCCCATCCCTCCAACACAGAATTCCAGCAATTTCCTAAAACTACATTGCTCTTCTAGAACAATTGTTTTCAGCCCAGAATACACATCAGAATCGCCTGCCACCTGGGGGGTTGGGGTCGGGGCTTGGGGTCGGGGAGGGGAAAAGAATCTCAGGTTTGGAATTTCAGGGTTGAGGCCCGGGACCCCCAAGTGGGCCAGCCCCTCAGTGATTCTCATGTGCAGTCAGGAGGCCAGAGCTAGGCCAGAGGTCAGCAGACTGGCCCCACTGGGCCTCTCGGCCGTGACCCTTCACGTACACATCGTCTATGGCCGCTTCTGTGCGGAAGCGGCAGAGTAGTTGTAACAATATCGTTCAAAACGTAGACTTTTTACTATCTATTCCTTTCCGGAAAGTCTGCCTACCCTGGCCCCAGAGCCGCTGTTTTTACCCCAGGTGCCGCAGGAGTTTTTAAACGGTGCAGCCCCGACCGTTCAGTCAGGGGCCCTGAGGTCTCTCCCCTCGGACGGTCCACAAGGAACCAGCACAACAACAGTCAGCCGGCGTGCGCGAGCCACAATCATGCCTACGTTCTTGTTCGGATGGGCAAAACTGCACCATGCTGGGCTTGGACAGCTGTTTTTATGTGCCGTGAGATGGCAACTGCTGCGCCAGGCCCGAGACCCCTGCGGCAGCTGTCGTGGGAGGGGAGGGGAGGGGTCCCGCCGCTGTGTCCGGCACGGCACGGAGCGCCGGTGCGAAACCCTCCTGCACCACCAGAAGCAGGTCCCGGTTTCTACCAGCACCGCTCTGCGGTCCCACACTGGATTCAACACAAGCTAATTTTTTAAAAATGCGCCGAGGCAGAATTCAGCACTACACAGCAGGTATGTAACTTTCTTTCTTTTTTTTTTTAATCTCACTTTAAAATTGATGGCTTTCTACTCTTTTTTAAAAGTATTTTATTTCTCTATATTTAGAGAGAGGGGAAGGGAGGGAGAAAGAGAAGGAGAGAACCATGTGGTTGCCTGTCACGTGGCCCCCACTGGGGACCTGGCCTGCAACCCAGGCATGTGCCCTGACTGGGAATCGAACCAGCAACCCTTTGGTTCACAGCCCATGCTCAATCCACTGAGCCACACCAGCCAGGGCTATAACTTTCTTCTAGCATGGTGATAGTTGGGTGCATATCCTTTTGAGTATTTTAGTGGAATTTATTTTTTACTTCTTAAGTTTGATTTTTTAAACGTGTTATTCCTTTATTTGTGGAAGAGAGATGGACCCAGTTTTCTGATTTTTGAGGTCTCTACAGAAATTACTTCAGATGTTTTCCGCATTCCTTGCCTTTCTTCTTTTCCTTCCTTCCTACCCCTCGGCTTTCTGGGCTGCAGCCAGTCCTCGGACACACACCTTTGATCTCGAAGCCTGCACTGCCCACGCTGTGAAACCTTCCCTGCCTCCCAGCTCAGCTCATGCCTGTTCTGTTACAGGGAGGGCCCACTCTGGATTATCACGATTCATCACCGCCGGAGCTTAGCTGGATGCCGTTGGGTCTGGAGAAGAAGCTGAAATCGGTGCAAGAGTCTAGCCCAGGGCCTGGCAGACACACAGCAGCCCTTGCTCTTTCCCCAGACCCCCGAGTACCTTTGGTGCTCAGACTGGTTGGGAAACTTTTCCTGTGGTCTAATTTCCCACTTTGTTTGAGTCTTAACTGTTCTAGTCTTCTTTTCCCCCCTCCTCAAATGTCATAATTCAGTTACAGTATTTCTTTTTTTAATCGAGGTATGATTCACCTATAAGCAAGGCAAGGTTCTGAAGTGCTCAGTTCACAGAGTTCTGACAATTGTACGCTCACTTGTCAACATCCACCCCAAACAAGATCTGGAATACAGAAATCCCCACAATTTCAGGCCCCTTTCCAGCCAATCCCGTGCCTAAATCCCTTTCCCGGCAATCATTTCCCATCTCCTATCAGCATTGGCTCCTTTTTCCATCTTCCTTCCTGCCTTGCTAATCTCTGCTGTGCTTCCTCCAGGGTAGCTGATGGGGTTACTGTGCTGGCCCAGAACGAGTGTGCTCTCCGGCTCCCCATTGTTAAGAGAACATTCCTCTTTTCCCCTCGAGAGTATTTGGTTCATAACCTTGAAAGGCTGTTCCTACCATCACCTCGCCCTTTAAACTTCTCTCTCCCCGTCCTCACAGGTATTGTATCAGGTGAGGCTGCAGAGCCTAGTAGACCAGATCTGCCTCTTCCCGGCTTCTGCATTTTCTCCCAAACCACGTCAGACCCCTCCCTCTCCCAGACCCTAATCGCCCCAGGTTTGTGTTGACAGTGTCCCTGCGTCATCCCAGCTGACCTGTGCTTCTCTTTCTCTCTCCCAGTTGGTTTGAGCCCCTCCACACCCTACAGAGCCTGCAACCTGAGTTTTCAGTCGCCTCCGACTTTCAGAATCTTCTAAGGTCAGCCTCTCTGAAACATCAATGCCTGAGCAATCTTAATAGTAACATTTTTATCTTATCAGAGCTGATAAGTTACAATAGCTCCTTGTTGCCTAGTGACTCAAGCACTGGCCGGAGCCTGGCCCACCGAGCAATCTGGAGTCTGGGTCTGGTGCTGCCCTGCCTCTCCAAACTTGCCCTTCAGTCCTGCTCGCAGCTGGCTGGGCTCTGCGGCGGCTGAGGTGGACCCCTCCTCCCTGATCCCGGCCTTTACTCTCCAGTTTCCTTGGTTCCAGTCTCTTAGGAGCCGCTCTGTGTTTCGCAAGAATTAGAAGAATGTATTTGCTGCCCTCATCCAGAGGGCTTTTAAGCTGAAGGAGAAGAGAGAGAACTAACTGGATAAAATGTCCTAACTGGACTCCACGAAGGACTCAGGAAACGAGAGGCCAGGAGCAGCCCTTAGCAAGCACTGGCGGGGCTCTTACCCTTTGGACTCAGCTTCGGTCCACTCTTGTCTGAGCAGCAATTAAACCAGAACTCGGCAGAGAGGAGGAACCCCACAGATGTGGAATTTGTATCACGATGTTCGGTAACTCCCAGCGGGGATAATGCTCAGGAATGGTAGCACGTCGTTGCGTGAACATGAGTCAGAGTTCCAAGTTCTGGGTCAGACTTAGCACTAGCGAACGGTCCCTGCAAGTTACTTTATTTTTAATTACTCCAATTCGCACTTTTCTTATTTGCGAAATGGGAATTAAAAACTCACGTCTTTGGACAGGCGTGCAAGCTTACCAGGATAACACCTGTACAGCACCTGCCATGTAAAACGTGGCTTTAGACATGTGCGTGTGACTGTAAATAACAAACAGCAGAAGGGAAATAAAACAGCAGAGGGGCTGAACAGAAGAGCTGGACGTAAGTGCAGCTTGAGGAATTTCTACAAACCGGACACAATGCGTGTAACCACCACTGTGGTCAGAAAACATACGCTGTATGATTTGAATCATTTAAACTGTGCTGAGAGTTTCTTTATGGCCAAGTGTGTGGCCAATTTTTGCAAATGTTCTACAAACACTTGAAAAGAGTTTATTCTGCCGTTTTGGGGTGCAGCGTTCTATTATGTGCATTGGGCTCAGTTTATTGTCTTCAAATTTATATCTGTAGAATTTTTTCCCGTCTGCTGGTTCTATCAAATGCTTACAGAGTTATCTTCAAATCTGTCATCACGATTTGGATTTGTCTGTTTCTCACTACGGTCCTGCCATTAGCATTTTACGTATTTGGGCGCTATGGCATCAGACTGTGCAGACTTAGAACTGTTAGCACTTGCCCCTGAAGAGACCCTGTTCTCCGCACATCCCTCTGCGGCCCGAGACCCTGGGAGGGGTCTGACATACAATCCAGAGACCCTGGGAGGGGAGTGCCTCGCTTCAGTGGAGGCAATTCCCAAAGGGCCGACCACAGGGGGGTAAATGGGATGAATCTTTCCTTCCTGAAGGGCAGTCTGGGTAGCACAGCACACCACCCACTACGGTAGGTTTGTACATGCACCAAGCCCTGCCTTCCAAAAGGGAAAAGAGTTTTAAAATGTATGTCAGGGCTAAGGGAAAATTGAAAGGCATAGTCAGATGAAGTCGGGCATGAACGTCAGTGTTTGGACTCAGACTGCAAATTTGGATGTGGTCTTCCTTGAGACCCAAGCAGAATGACTGACAGGCTCGGTCACGAAATCAGGTGTCCATCAGACAAACATGTGACCCCTGCTCATCTCCCATCGTGGGGTTTTCTCTGACAAGCACAGTCCGCAGTGGTGGTCCCTTCTCCAAGATCTCCCCTGCACCCCTCTACGCTCCTATTTAACTTTGTGCATAGATGTCGCTCTCCAAGACTTTAAATTCCTTTGAGGGTAAAGAACAGAAGTTTGCACTTGGGAGGCATCCAAATATTTGTTTCAACTTAGTGATTGGAAGTTTCTCCTTTGGTTACCTATTGTAATTTCCTGTATTTCTCTTGGAAGTAGACTGTAAGCCATTTAA
Organism: Glossophaga mutica; assembly: GCA_039655065.1. NCBI lineage: Eukaryota > Metazoa > Chordata > Mammalia > Chiroptera > Phyllostomidae > Glossophaga > Glossophaga mutica. Next base: position 54,048,302 of record CM077316.1, read on the forward strand.
AGTCAGGGATTGTGGTTTATAGTTATTCGAATTAATTTCCCTACAGCACCCACAGGTGCTTGGTAACCATTGCTTTAAGTTGGGCAGAATCAGAAGTGGACCTTTGGTCCGAGAGATGTGACCAAAGGAATGAGAGCAAAGATGAAAAAAGCAAAAGATCAAGAAATACTACAGTTTTGTATACAAGTGTTAACTTTTTTACTTGCAGTGAACCAACGTTCAGGAAATTTTTCCCCAGGCAGCTTGCATATGCTATGATCAGTGAAAATCAAATCACTGCAGAAACTAGAAATAGTAAAGGTGTTGAGCGTGAGCTCCAGTTAAAAATGATGTAACTATACTAACCGAAAGCTTTCCTATAAACATAGTTTATAAACAGAGGAGCTCAGTTAGCATCCAACTACTAGTCACAGTGAGAAAGTAGTTCTGAAATGGAGGGCTCTTCTGAGAGATCAGACGCCTTCGGGGACACACCCGGTCACTCAGTGACACTTACAGAGCACATGTAGGTCAGTTTGTATCTTTCGGAGTATGTGGTGTACATACGCCTAAAGTTCTGCTTGAGAAACATGACATTCTTCGCGCAGGCCCCCCTCTTTCCTCTCCCTGTTCCTTCTCCACTGTCTGCGGGCTGCTGCCCGTGGGGTCCACAGAGGAACAGGGTTTGGGGTGGTTTCAGGGCACCCTTCCCTGCCCCCCGGCCCACTCCTACCCCTGCACACATTAGTGTGAGGTTTCCATTTGCCAAAGGACGCGCGACCAAGGTTCCCGCAGCGCCCGATAACGTCGGTGCAAATCCGCAGGAAACAAACCAGGCCCGGCTCCGCTTGGACGCAGCGCCACCGACTGCCCTACCCGCCCCTGCCGGCACGTCCCCTGCTCCTGCGGCTCGCACGCCGCACCCAGTCCGCGACCCTGCCTCGCGAGCGCGGCCCAATCAGGGTGCGCTCACCTGCGGAAGGTGAGGGATCCGTCTCTCTGCCAATCACAGACGCCTCGGGCTTGGACTTGCGCCCCGCTTTGGGGGGCGGGGGGCGGAGCTACACCTGGCGGCGTTGAGTCACTCAGCGGAGCGACGGCTGCCTCCTCCAACCGGAGCGCGCAGGGGCGGGCGTCGACCAATAGGGCGCGGAGGGCGGGTCGGCGGGCTCAACCTGCGGCCGGAGCTCAATCCGCGCGGCTGTGCCCGAAGCTGGGTCTGTCCCCGGGCTCGGCTGCCGCCGGCGCGTCGGGAACCCGGTCGTGATGGGGACGAAGGGGAAGGTCGGGAGGACACAGTTGCTTCTCTTCGCATCGGTGATCCTGTGTAAGCCCCGGAGTTTCGGGAGGGATCGGTGGGTAGGGTCGGAGGTTGGAGCGAGGCGCGCCTACGGCCGTGCCCGCGGGCGGGGACGAGTCAGACCGGCCGACCTCGCCCTCCGCGTCCCTCCGCCGCTCCCGGCCCTTCCCCTCCTCCCGTCCACCTACCGCTGCGCCGCTGGCTCCCCTCCCCCGCACTGGGAGTCGTGCCCCCTCCTCTGACATCCACCCTGAGGGCGCTGACCGCCCCGCGCACCCACCGAGGGGAACCGCGGGGGTCGAGCCGCTCGCTCCGGGCCGCACGGGCGGGTGGGGGCCCTGCCCACCACACCTGCCCGGCCCCGCCCCCGCGCGCCTCCGGGGAGGGCGCGGGCCCCCAGGACGCGCAGCCGCCAGCCTGGGCGCCCGACTCCCTGGGCCCCGGGGTGTCCTGCTCCCGAAGGGACCCCAGAGGTCCGACGGGGCGGCGGTGGCCGAAGGGGTCTCTGCATCCTCCCCTGCTCTGCGAAAGCGTCTGAGCGCGAAGTCCGAGAAGGAGATAAAATCGAGATCTGAGTTTTCACAGGAAACAGCATTCAAAGTCCCTTTCTCGAATCAGTACATGAATGGACGATGTTGACCGAGTGGGTGGCCGGGGGCGGAGGAGGTGGGACCCCGCGGGCGTCAGGAGGCCGCTGCCCCGTGAGCGCGCGTGGGTCGCCTGCTGCCTGGGTGTCGGTGCTTCTGCGCGCAGTTGTTTGAGCAGGTGGTCTGCGGGAACCTCTTTCCGCTCGAGGTCCATGTTTTGGGAAGTGTTCAGAGAAATGAACCGTGACAACCCTCGTGGTGGTGCCAGGTCGATTGTTTTCGCCAAGTTCACTTTGAAGGGGAGGTCGGTTCCCTGCCACAGTCTGAGCCAGCGACTGCATTCGTCAGGCTTGTAAGCTCCCTGGGGGTGCCCTTCCCTCCTTTTCCTTCCTCACTTTCTGTATCACCCGACAACCCGGCACCGGCACGGAACGGTTCCGAGAGCGCCGTTCCGAGATCCGGGCTAGTCCTCTAGTCTCTGCAGGGGATCCAGAGACAGCGCCTCAGAGGCAGCCGCAGCAGATGGGGCCTGAGCTTGGCCCTGCGTCCTGAGTGGTCACATCTCCAGGGATGGAGGAACGGACCCTGTGACTAAGTCAGGCTACACCCGGGAGAGTGATTTGTTTTGTACTGAGGCTGCAGTGGGAGCCGGCCCCCCGCCTGGGGTCTAGCTTGGCTTTGCATTATTGGCAATCTCCGGCCAGTAGCTCAGCCTTTTCACCTATAAGAGAGAACAGCAAGCGTGTCCTGATCCCTTCCGTCCGGGGTAATAATAGCTGCATTGCATATACGCCAAGGCAGTTTTGGGCATCCCTTTGGATTTTGTAAGGTTGAAAAGCTGGGATATCCCGGTAGATCGGTCCCACTGGCAAGAGTAAAAATGAGTAGGGTCCCTTCTGGGGTGTCTCCTCTGTCCTGAAACCCCCAGGATGCCAGAAGTGTGTACAGATGCCCACGCGCCCTCCCTCCAGGGCTGCTCCTCCTTGTGGGCCTGCCAGCTGCAAGAAGGCAGGGCACAAGAAAGGCCCAGCCCCATCCTGGGGAATCTGGTGGGGAGGGTGGCCTGAGCCTGCTGGGGCCACCGGGATCCAGGTGACCCAGAGCACCAGCCCGCACCCCTTCCCCCACCCCGGCCCCGCACAGGCAGGGTCTTGTGCTTGAGGAGTCTCCAGCTATCTCCCAGGCAGTGTGGCCTGTGAATAGAACAGACTTTGGGGGGACAACGGGAACCCACTTTGAGACTGCGTCCATTGCTCTGTCTGCCCCCGCCCCAGATGCTCCAGGATGGGGGAACTGCTGTGGGGGTTCTGTGCGTCCTCCTGTTTCCTGATGATGCTGCTTCTAGTTTGGCTGTTCAGGGTTAGATTGAACATCAGAGCTGTAGACGGTGAGTCACTCCTCCGGTCTGCTCCCCTCCCGTGGCGGAGTTACTCTTGGGAAGACTTGTTCCCTTGAAACCAGAAACTAGAAACTACCAACAACAGCCAGAGCTGGGCAGTGAGTGGTTGAGGGGATCCTCATATGTTAGAGCTGCTGGGACTTCTTTACCCGTTTAAGAAAAGTTTATTTAGAGTAGGTTAATACCTTGGCGTGGTTCGAGAATCAGAACGATATTAACGGCCTTGGCTGGGCTGGCTCCCTAGGTTGGGCGTTGCCCTGCAAAGGGAAAGGTCACTAGTTGGGTACGAGCAGCAACTGATCTCGATGTTTCTTTCTGACATCTTGTTTCTCTCCCTCCCCTCCCCTTTCTCTAGACATATTGTAAATAAACAACATGTTTAAAAGATGATATTAAAGAGGTGGGGGTGTCTCGTTGCTGCCCCGTCCCTGCTCACTACATGCCGCCCCCCCATTTTCTTCTGTACCCTTCCAGCGCTTTGTTGTACAGACACAGCTACGCATCAGTATCTGTTTTTTTCCTTCTCTTACAGCGGGCGACATACTGTAACATCTTAGCGTACCCTTCATCTTGGTTATTCCGCTGAGTGTGCCCTGGAGAGCTTGTCATATTGGTGTTACAGGCGTTGGGGGCCTGGCCATTAACATCCCCTCCCAGTCAGCGGGGGGTCGAGGCACCAGTTCTGTGGACACGGAAGTGGCTGCCACCCCTGCTCAAACACAGACTGAAAACTACCCATTTTGTGTGGTAGATTGGGAAATAACAGGGCTTGTTTTTCACCTTTGTTCACATTGAGGGAGAGGCCTTGCAGATCTCCAAACTCAAGCCTGCTTCCTTTCCATGAGTTCAGGAAAGATCTGAGCGACCCCTCGCAAATGCAGTTGTGGAAGAGTCTTCAGTATTTTGAGGGGATCGTGGGAAGCGGTGTGAGCGGACTCGCACTGGGGTTTGGAAACTCCGAGCTCATCTGCCTGGGACTCCCTGATAAGCGGAGTTTCTGTCCGAAGTCTGGCTCGTGTCTTTGTTTCTCTAGGTGGGGGGAGGACAGGCGGAAGCAGCTGGCAGGCAGGAAGTTTGATCCCAGGGTGGGGGCAGGCAGGCTCAGCCTTCTTTGGGAATGGGGAGGAGGGTGGGGGAGGGGAGGAGCTGAGCTGGTAGAACTGGAAATTCTGCTGAGAGCGGGCAGCGGGGGTGACACGAAAGAAAGCCTCCTGGGCAGCAGGGCCCCGTGTGGCTTCCTGCCATCCTCAGAGGGCCGCTGACGTCACCGAAGGTGCAGCCAGGGGTAGCCGTTCAGACTTGCTTGCCTATTGTTGGGCTTGCAGCGATTTTTTGCTCTGCGGACGCATTCCTTCTCCGTCCCAGCCCCGCCTCCAGGAGCGCAGGGTGGTGGTGGCCAGATGGGCAGGCTGGCGGGGAAGCCCTGCTTCTGGGTTCTGATCAGACAGCACTGTCGGGTCCACTCGTGAGTCCAGTACACATTGGTGTTTGGTGCCTGTGTTCGGAGCCCGGGGCCAGAGATTGGGACTATGAAGAAGCTCGGGGGGGAGCCGGAGGTACTGGTAAAACAGCCCGCATTAAGGTGAACGGAGTGTGCAGCATCTAGTGGCTGCTGGGGCCCTGGGCCCTCCTTCCTGTCCCCGGGCTGCAGCTCCCTCTCGGCTGGAGGGTCCTGTGAGGTGCAGAGTCTAGAGGGGAAGTTCGGATGAATTTGTAGAGAAAACCAGAGGCTGCCTGGCTTCTCTCCGTCCTTTTCTTTCCTTCGTTCCGTTTTTTCTTTTTCTTTTTCTTGAACAAATTCCACCAAAATCTTAGCACCCTGGCTGGTGTGGCTCAGTTGGTTGGAGCATCATCCTGTGACCAAGAGTCTGCCAGCTCCATTCCTGGTCAAGGCACATGCCTAGGCTGCAGGCTTGTTCCCGGTTCAGGCGCAGGCCTACGCGCCCCCCAGTCCAGACGTGGACGACCCCCAGTCGATGCCTCTCTCCCCCACTTCCTCTCTCTCTAGCAGCAATGGAGAAAATGTCCTTGGGTGAGGAAAACACAGTCATAGCAGGAAAGCAACTTAAAATCCCGATCAGTAACAGGGTGGTAGAGAGAAAACAGAGATTTCTTAACAAAGCAGTAGAAAGAAGTAACTTTTGTTCTAAAGATTTTATTTATTTTATTTTTAGACAGAGGGGAAGGGAGGGAAACATCAGTGTGCAGTTGCCTCTTGCACGCCCCCAACTGGGGACTGGGCCTGCAACGCAGGCATGTGCCCTGACTGGGAATCGAACCCAGAACCCTTTGGTTCTCAGGCTGGTGCTCAGTCCACTGAGGCACACCAGCCAGAGAGAAAGAAGTAACTTCTGTTGTGGGTTTGACCCGCTTCTGCGAGGGATGGTTGTTGGCTTCTGTGAAGTGGATGCCTCCACCCTCCATGACCACTCCTGCCCCTCCGGGCAAAGCAGCCGTAGAAGCTGAGGGCGATTCGAACGTGACTGGCCCCCCCCCCCCCCCCCCCGTCTTCAAGGAGCGGCAGGCGCATGTTAACCAAGTAAAATACAGAGCAAGCCAAGGGCTGGGGGCCCCTCCGAAGTCTCCGGCTGCGTGGGGCCGTTCCGAGGAGAGCGGGCACCCTGTGACGCGGCCCCGGAGGCTCTCGTGGACGCCAACCGTGAGGGAAAGGTGGTCAGCAAACGTTCAGCCAGCTTCAAGCTTAGTTTCCTCCTGGAAAAGCATTTTCCCCCTTTCGTCAAGTATCTGGTTCATTTAGTGGTAAATAAATTCTGGAAAAAAAGACACTTGGGCATCACTGGTTTCAAGAAAGACTCACCTCAGCAGGCGAGTCGGGCGGGTTTGATTTGGAGAAGTGCACGTTGCTCCACCACATTTCTGCGTTGGCAGGGACCGGGCTCCGACTTAAAAGCAGGCATTGCATGGTTATCTCCACCGAAGTTACGTGCAGAAAGTCACTCCTGGGGAGGGGGGCGGTTGTCAGAGGACGGGGGGACCGGTTTAGGAGGTGCGTGTCCACGCGCTGCGCTGTGCACCTGCAGGGAATGCGGAGTGACGTTGCGTGTCAGCCGTGGCACAAAGAAAGAACAGCGAAAGTACGTGCAGGGGCCTTAGCGGTCTCCTCTCCGGGGCGGTTCCAGCCTCTCCCAAACCAACCGTCAGCAGGAAGGGGGAGCTTCTCCCGGGGCCACCCCGTGCCAGCCTCGCCTCGCCCCTCTTTCTCAGTTCCGCTTGGGTCTCCTGCAGCCCCTCCTGGGGACCTGGCTTTCCTCAGCAGAGTCAGACCCCTCCGTGAGAGCTTCCCAGCGAACCCTGTGTCGTAATTCCAGTAAGGTAGACACTGAGCTCAGCAAACTGGGGGGCCGAAGCAGACACTGCGCCTGCTTCCTCGGGAGGCCACAGCGCTTCACTGAGCCTGGCGTCCTGGGAGGCCAGAGCACGTAGAGGTTCGTCCACACACTCGGGGGGCTGCCTGGTCCTGTGTCCTCGGGACTTAACCCTCCAGGCGGGCAGGAGCCCTTCCCTGGGGCTCCACGGAGGCCAGGCACCTGGACCAGCAGAAGAGGAGGAGGAGGAAACATTCCGCTGGGTCGACGCGTAGCTGAAGCCAAAGGAGTGACGTGAAGGGGCAGAGCCCAGCCCCCATGGGCTTCGCGGGACCCTGGCAGGCTCAGCAGAGGGCCAGGCTGCGGAAGAACCGGGAAGTGGGCAGAGCGCCCGATCAGCAGCCTCAGCAGCCTGCCTGCCACCGAGAGCCCAGACGACCGCCCCCACCCGTCCTCCCTGCCACCCGGGGCAGCCGCAGCCACTGCCACAGCCCGCTCACCCCCTGGCAGCTGGGCTTTCTGGTTTTATATTCCAGTATTAATCCTCTTGCGCTCCTCCTAAGGGCTTCTAATTAGCAGTCAAGACAAGCTTCCCATTCTTGCAGTTTAATTTAAAGCCAGCTTGTCTAATTTCGCACACAAAAGTTCACTTGGGCATTAAAACGGATACGTTTTGGCCATGTTAAGTAGATCACTTCTAGTTAAATCTTCCCTTTTCTGCAAGAACCTGCAAGTAAGTAGCCTTTCCAGCAGCAGCACTTCTGCATCTCAACCCTCCCACGCATGCCAGCCTCCCCTGCCCCTCCACCAAGATCCTCAGTCGCCTAAGAATCTCTGAACCGAGCCAGAGGAGTAAGTGCCCCTCATCCTCAGAGCTGAACGGGGTGTAGACTTGGTTTATCCAGCAAAAGTTTGTATACTAAGCGGCTCCAGCTGAAAGCCAGTGTTAAACACCCGCCACCCATTTTTCTCTTGGCCTGGCTCGGTCTGGCTTCTTCTCAAACCCTAACCTCTAGCTCTACCTTGAGGTCGTTAAAACAGAGAAATTCAGCCTCCAACCTTACAACAACAGGGGGTCAGGATTTCCAGGAAACTCACCCACGCTCGCCTGGTGCGAATCCAGAAGCCAGCGGGGCACAGCAGGGCCTTGGCTGGTGCCCCGCGCGTCCCGGTCTGCGAGGTGGTCCTGCGTGGACTCTTTCCTGGAATCCCACCATTCCACCCACTGCGAGATGAGACAGTCCGGGTCCCTGCGGGTGAGCCGGTGGGGCTGCACAGACTCAGGGGAGAAAGACCCGGTCCCACCTGGGGTCCTCCTGTTATGTGACCGGACAGGGGCCTGGCCCGGAGCGGGGCTGCCCAGGGCCAGCCATCGTGTGCGGGCTCTTGCCATCGTGTGGAAAGACTTCACAGCCCATGTCCACGTGACTGTGAGGGTGCGTTTATCAAAGCTGGGGACAGTGCAACAAGGAAGGGCTCGGCAGAGAAGCAACAGGAGAGCCCAGGCCGGGCTGCCCTAGCTCACTGGGAAGTCGGAGAAAAGATGGTTCAGGGGACAGGTTCAGGGGACCAGCCGGGGACCAGCTGCCCCTTTCCCTGGAGTTCAGGAGATGCGTGCCTGCGGGGGAAGGAGTGGGGGGAGCGCACCCGGGCCCTTGGCCTCAAGGCTTGTGTCACTTTTATCATCATTTGTCCAGGTGCGTCCTTTCAGGGTCAAGTCTCCACCGAATGGTCAGCATCAAGGCAGGGGGTCGGTCTTCAGTCATTGCAGTTGGTTCTGGCGTTGCCCACCCAGTCTTGCTGCTTTTCTGGGCCTGGAGCTGAAACACAACGCAGGCCTAGATGCTGTCTCCAGAGAGGAAAGGGCAGAGGGCAGAGGTCACCCTGGGGGTGAGGTCCTTGTTTTTCCAGGTTGGCCCCCTGCCAGGCACTCCGCCTTGGTGGCCATTTGCAACCTGGCTGGGAATTGCTCAGCCGTTGGGCTCAGCGATCTGTCTCAGCCTCCTTGTTCCGCTTGCCAAGGACTTTTCCTGCTACCTGGTCTCACGTCGTCCTAGTAAATGTGTGGGGTACGTACAGTGTGTGTACTAACCAAATACCCTTTAAACAGCCCTTCTGCGGTGTCCCGCCGGCTGGGTGGGACTGTTTCCCTGCTTGTTCACCTTCTTCTGGGCTTTTAGGTTTTCCCTTTCCTGCTGTTCTGAACAGGATGTAGCTGACCTTGTGCCTTCACACTGAACTGGGGTAAGTTTCCCACTTTGCTGTTTGTAGCTGTGTGATTTGGGGCACCTGTGCTAATACTCACTGTTCTCATCTGTAAAATGGGCGATAACCACATTATTCATCTTGGAGTTTTTGCGAGAATTTAATGAGATAGTGCGCACCAGACACGAGTCTTAATGGGGGGGCTCAGTGTCCCCTCTGCCAGCCCCTCAGCGGCCCAGGCGGTCCCAAGACCGTGCTCAGATTCCAGAGACAGGAACTTAGGGTTCAGTCACACTGCAGGAGAAGCCTGCGGGGTGAATACACACCTGGGTGTGTCTCTGCAGTTTGCCGAAGTTGTTACTATTACTCAGACACAGAGTGGTTTTCAGACGGTGCGCCCCCAGTCTTGCAGACCCGCTACCGGTCCCACCTGCAGTGTGTGAGGAGAACAGGCGGGACTGACTTGGGCGCTGAAGCCTGAGCCGCCCCCGCCCCTTCTGCAGCCCTGACTCACCTTCCCTTCCGCCTCCTGCCTGTGTCTTCCCGCCTCCCGGTTCTCGGCCCTTTCTCCCTCCTGGAAGTTTGTCCGACTCACACACACCCATCAGGGTCTCGACGCTGTAGCCATGTCCTGTTCCCTACTCCTCTGTTAACTCATTTCCCCTTTGAAGTTTTATTGAATCATTCAGTGCTTCCTGGTGTGATGCTGTCCTTATATTTCCCATTATTCTTGATCATTTCTTTCTTTCTTTCTTTCTTTTTTTGGTCTTTGTTTCTGCCTATTCTGGCATTGTTTTATTTATTTTCCTTTTTGTGATTTGGTTATTTTCCTTTTTATTTCCCTTTCCCACTCCTTTGGTCATATTTGCATAAATAAAAATGTATTAAATATGCACTTAATACATATTAACTTACTCCACAAATGTAGAACATGGACAAGCTGCCTGTGGTCTGAGTTCTCGGACCTGTGCAGTGTCGAGTCTCTGGAATCTATTGCTAGAGATGTTTAAGAAAATCCTCGCCCGAGGATGTGTTCGTTGGTGAGAGAGAAAGGAGCGCAGCTTGGCCGCCTCCCGGTCCAGCCCCGACCGGGGATCCGACGCGCAGCCTTGTCGTGCACCGGATGATGCTCCAACCAAAGGAACCGCCAGGCCAGGCCATCTTCATGCGTGTACTGGGTTATTGCTGCCACCCGGAGAGGTGGCGTCGGTGCTGGCTTTGGTGGCACCTGTGCCGAGAGCGGAACAGTACAGAGAAGGTCAGCGCGGCCCTGTGCCAGGGTGAGAGGCGGACGCGCGCGGCGCTCCGCCCTGGGGGGCGCGCTCACACCCTGTGGGGGGGAGACAGGGGTCTGCAGCACAGTGTATGGCACTCACTAGCGAAATTGTGGCTTTTCACTGTACAAATAGGTGTGTAAGACAGTCTGTGAAGTGAAAATGAAGCCGAGCTATGCCTGGTCTCTGTGTGCTAATACAGTGACGTGCCTTTCCTTCACACACCGTAAAAAGTAAAATAAAAATAGGGTCGTATTTTACATATCTTTCTTTCCCGTTTTGGGCCTATTCCCACGCCAGTTCGAGCTGACCTACCTGGACCTGTGGGGTGGCACTCTGTCTTCTGTTGGGTGAGGTGTCGCGTGCTGGAGCCAGATTGCTCGGGTGAGAGTCCCCGCTCTGCTCTGCAGCCTGGGGCAAGTTACTTAACTTCTGGGCCCCGACCGAGTCCTGCGAGGTGGGAGCAGCGATGACATTGACCTCACAGCACGGCCGTGAGGGGCAGTGGCTAAGACCCCGGTGTGAAGGGCTCAAGGAGGGCCTGGCACCTAGGATGAAGGATGCCGACTGGCATCATCTTCTTCCTGCCAGTAGTTCGTTCGTCCGCCTCTGCTCGGTAGCGTGTCCAGAATTCAGATACGGTAAGTGAGGGGTATAGGAGAAGTGTTTTAAAGGTCTTCAAGAGTCCTGTTGATTTTTTTTAAAAAAAATTATTTTTCTCTTGTTGAGACACAGTTGGCATACAGCACTGAGCTGGTTTCAGGTGTGCGGTGTGTTGATCCGACATTTAATACGTTGTGAAAGGGTCACACGGTCTAGTGACAGCCGTCACCACGTAGTTACAGAATGTTAAGGTTTTTTTTTTTTACTTTTTGATTTTTTTTAAGAGGGAGAGACAGAGAGAAACAGTGGCTCGTTGTTCCACTTATTTTTGCATTTATTGGTTGCTTCTTGCATGTGCCCTGCCTGGAGGTCGAACTCGAAACCTTGGCGCAGGGACGCTGCTCCGACCCACCGAGCTCTGTTGTCTGTCCACGGGCACTTGGGGTGTTTTCGTATCTCGGCTGTTGTAAAAAATGCTGCAGTGGATGTGGGGGTGCAACCTTTTGAGCTAGTGTTTCTCTTTTCTTCTGGCACATACCCAAAAGTGACGTTGCTAGAGACTCTGGTGTCTATATTTTTATTTTTTTCAGGAATCCTCATACTGTTTACCATAGTGGCTACATCAGTTTATATTCCCACTACCTGTGCACAAAGGTTCCCATTCTCCACATCCTCACCAACACTTGTCATTTCTTGTCTTTTTGATAATAGCTATTCTAGCAGTTGTGAGGTGGTAACTTATTGTGGCTTTTATTTGCATTTCCCTGAGCATCTTGTCATCTACCTGTTGGCCATTTCTATGTTTTAGGAAAAATGTCTATTTAGAACCTTGGCCTATTTTTATTTATTTTTTCTTTTTTTAATATATTTTATTGATTATGCTATTACAGTTGTCCCATTTCTCCCCCATCATTCCCCCCCACCCTGCACACCCTCTCCCACCCACATTCCCCCCCTTTAGTTCATGTCCATGTGTCATAAGTTCTTTGGCTTCTACATTTCCCACACTATTCTTGCCCTCCCCCTGTCTATTTTCTACTCACCATCTATGCTACTTATTCTCTGTATCTTTTCCCCCTCTCTCCTCCTCCCACGCCCCTGTTGCTAACCCTCCATATGATCTCCATTTCTGTGGTTCTGTTCCTGTTCTAGCTGTTTGCTTAGTTTGCTTTTGTTTTAGGTGTGGTTCTTAATAGCTGTGAGTTTGCTGTCTTTTCACTGTCCTATTTTTGATCTTCTTTTTCTTAGATAAGTCCCTTTAACATTTCATATAATAAGGGCTTGGTGATGATGAACTCCTTGAACTTGACCTTATCTGAGAAGCACTTTACCTTCCCTTCCATTCTAAATGACAGCTTTGCTGGATACAGCAATTTTGGATGTAGGTCCCTGCCTTTCAAGACTTCAAATACCTCTTTCCAGCCCCTTCTTGCCTGGAAGGTCTCTTTTGACAAATCAGCTGACAGTCTGATGGGAACTCCTTTGTAGGTGACTGTCCCCTTATCCCTTGCTGCTCCTAGAATTCTCTCCTTCATTTGAATCTTGGCTAATGTAATTATGATGTGCCTTGGTGTGTTCCTCCTTGGGTCCAACTTCTTTGGGTCTCTCTGAGCTTCCTGGACGTCCTGGTAGTCTATTTCCTTTGCCAGATTGGGGAAGTTCTCTTTTTATTATTTGTTCAAATAAGTTTTCCACTCGTTGCTGTTCTTCTTCCCCTTCTGGGACCCCTATAATTCGGATGTTGGGACGTTGAACGATGTCCCGGAGGTCCCTAAGCCTCTCCTCAGTTTTTTGAATTCTTGTTTCTTCCTTGTTTTCTGTTTGGTTGTTAGTTTCTTCCTTCTGGTCCACTCCATTGATTTGAGTCCCACTTTTCGTCCCATCTCTATTGGTTCCCCATGTGTCTTCCTTCATTTCACGTATTGTAGCCTGCATTTTTTTTTCATCTAATTTGTGAGCAAAATCAACCAATTCTGTGAGCGTCCTGATGACCAGTGCTTTGAACTGTGCATCTGATAGGTTGGCTATCTCTTCACGGCTTAGAGGAATTGGCTCTGGAGCTTTCATTTGTTTTCCGGTTTGAGCCATTTTTGGTGTTTTTGTTTTGTTTTGTTTTGTTTTGTTTTTAGTCTGGTCGCGGCTCTTACGTAGTGAGGGGTGGAGCCTCTGGCGCTCCCCAGGGCGGGGCAGCCCAGTCGCTGGGTTGTGACGCTGTATGTGGGGGCGGGGTCTGAGAGGGAACAATGGCGCCTGCTCTGCTCCTGGATTCAGTCCCTTCCGCCACTTCCCCCCTGCCTGGACCATCTGCGTGTGCAAATGTGGGACCACCTGGTCAGCCAGCCGCCTTGTGCGGCCTCACTGGGTCTGCACAGTTGCCCCCTGTGCCCAGGGACTGCCAGATGCCACCTGTGCACCTGGGAACTGCCAGCCACTGCTGCGTTCCCGGGGCCGCACCTCCACTTTTTCCTGCTGCAACTCCACCCCTCTTACCGGTCTGGATGAATGATTGTTGGACTTCTGTACAGTTCAATTTTCTATCAGTTCTGGTTGCTTTCTTGTTTCTAAATATTTGTTGTCCTTAATTTTGGTGGTGAGAGGATGCACAGTGTGTCTGCCTACACTTCCATCTTGGCCGGAAGTCCCTTGGCCCATTTTTAAATTTATTTTTAAAGATTTTTTTTCCAGAGCGCGGGCCTGCGAACCAAAGGATCGCGGTTCGATTCCCAGTCAGGGCACATGCCTGGGTTGCCAGGCCAGTTCCCGGCAGGGGACATACAAGAGGCAACCGCACATTGATGTTTCTCTCCCTCTCTCCTTCCCTTCCCCTCTAAAGATAAATAAATAAATAAATAATAAAAATAAATAAATAAAATTTAAAAAAAAAAAAAAAAAGATTTTTTTTCCAGGACTTCCAGCCAAGATGGAGGCGTAGGTAGACACACTGTGTCTCCTGGCGCAACCAAAATAAGGACAACAACAATTTAGAAACAAACAACCAGTACTGACAGAAAAATCTAACTATGGAAGTCCGACAACCAAGGAGTTAAAGTAGACACATTTATCCAGGCTGGTAGGAGGGGTGGAGTTGGGCGACCCCAATGACAGCAAAGTGGTAGCTGGCAGACCCCGGGTGCGCAAGGTGGCACCAGGCGGACCCAGCGAAGCTGCAGATTGAGGAGGGGCGTGGTGCACAAGGCGCCTGAAGAAGGTGCGGACCCACATTCTCACACAGATAAACCAGGTGAAACTGGGGAGCAAGACAGACGACGCAACCCAGGGTCCCGACATGGGGAAATAAGCCTCAAAACACTGATTGAAAACACCAGTGGGGGTTGAAGTGCCAGGAGAAACTCCCAGCCTCACAGGAGAGTTTGTTGGAGAGACCCACAGGGGCCTAGAACATACACAAGCCCACTCACATGAAAATCAGCGCCAGAAGGGCTCAGTTTGTTTGGGGGAAGCAGGGGAAGTGACTAAAATCCGGCAGAGAGCGGAGCAAGCGCCATTGTTCCCTCTTGGACCCCACCCCACATACAGCGTCACAACCCAGCGACGTGGGTAGCCCTGCCCTGGTGAACACCTAAGGCTCTGCCCCTCACTACGTAACAGGCACAAAAACAAATGGCCCAAACAAAGGAACAGATCAAAGCTCCAGAAAAAATACAACTAAGTGACAAAGAGGTAGCCAACCTATTAGAAGCACAGTTCAAAACACTAGTAATCAGTATGCTCACAAAATTGGTTGAATTTGGTCGCAAATTAGATGAAAAAATGAAGGCTACACTAAGGGAAATAAAGGAAAATGTATAGGGAACCAATAGTGTTGGGAAGGAAACTGGGACTCTAATTGATGGTTTGGACCAGAAGGAAGAAAGAAACATCCAATCAGGGAAGAATGAAGAAATAAGAATTCAAAAAATGAGAGGTTTAGGAACCTCCAGGACATCTATAAACATTCCAGCATTTGAATCATAGGGGTGCCAGAAGAAGAAGAGGAAAAGCAAGAAGTTGAAAACTTATTTGAAAAGATAATAAAGGAGAACTTCCCCAATCTGGTGAAGGAAATAGACTTCCAGGAAGTCCAGGAAGCTCAGAGAGTCCCAAAGAAGTTGGACCCAAGGAGGAACACACCAAGGCACATCGTAATTACATTAGCCAAGATTAAAATGAAGGAGAGAATTCTAGAAGCCGCAAGAGATAAGGAGGCAATTACCTACAAAGGAGTTCCCATCAGACTGTCAGCTGATTTGTCAAAAGAGACCTTCCAGGCAAGAAGGGGCTGGAAAGAGGTATTTGAAGTCTTGAAAGGCAAGGACCTACCTCCAAGATGACTCTATCCAGCAAAGCTATCATTTAGAATGGAAGGGAAGATAAAGTGCTTTTCAGATAAGGTCAAGTTCAAGGAGTTCATCATCACCAAGCCCTTATTATATGAAATGTTAAAGGGACTTATCTAAAAAAAAGAAGATGAAAAACATGTACAGTAAAATGACAGCAAACTCACAATTATTAACAACCACACCTAACATAAGCAAAGAGCTAGAACAGGAACAGAACCACAGAAATGGAGATCACATGGAGGGTTAGCAACAGGGGAGTGGGAGGAGGAGAGAGGGGGAAAAGGTACAGAGAATAAGTAGCATAGACGGTGGGTAGAAAATAGACAGGGGGAGGGCAAGAATAGGGTGGGAAATGTAGAAGCTAAAGAACTTACAAGTTTGACACATGGACATGAATTAAAGAGGGGGGAATGTGGGTGGGAGGGGGTGTGCAGGGTGGAGGGGAGTGAAGGGGGGAAATGGGACAACTGTAATAGCATAATCAATAAAATATGTTAAAAATTTTAAAAAAGATCTTTTTAAAATTTATTTTTAGCAAGGAGGGAGAAAGGAGGGAAACAGATCGATTGCCTCTGGTAAGCACCCTGACTGGGAATCAAACCCGCAACCTAGGCATGTACCCTGACCGGCAATCGAACCCATGACCTTTTGGTTTGTGGTATGACACCCAACCCACTGAGCCACACTGGCTAGGGCAGCTTCAGCTTGTATTTTAATTGCACTCTTTGGGGCGGATCGGGGGGAGTTGCTTTCAAGTTGTATGAGTTCCTTATATATTTTGGACATTAGCTCCGTATCAGATAAGTGATTTGGAAACATTTTCTCCCATTGGCCAGCCGCCTTTTTAGTTCATTGGTGGTTTCCGTTGCGGCCTTCCCTTGTGCGGAAATGTTATCGTGGGAAAGTCAGGGCTGGGGTCAGACAGAGTGCCTGTCACGGACGCCCTAGACCCTGGGGTTACTCTGCTCCAGCTGCTGTCACAAAATGCCGCAGACTGGGTGGCTGAAACCTCAGGAGATTCTCACGTCCTGCAGCTGGACGTCCGGTGTCGGCGTGCAGGGAGGGCTGGTTTCTTTGGAGGCCTCTCTCCTTGGCTTGCGGGTGCCACCCTCTTGCTGCCCCTCACTTAGTCCTCTGTGTGTGCACACCAGCACCCAGTCCGGTCGCAGGAGGGAGTGTCCTTGGGGGTTCATTTTAGCCCAGTCACCATGTTAATGGTGCTGTCTTCCGATGCGGTCACATTTTGAGGCACTGGTGCTGGGGCTTTCGAGGGAGCACGGTCCAGTCCGTAACTGCCCTGAACTGTTCTGAGGGTGACCTCTGCTCCCTGCTGGTCATCGACAGCTGGCGTCACCAAATCTCCCGAGACTCCTCCCATGCTCCTCCCTTCGCCCCTCCTCCCCGGGGACAGTCCTCTGCTGTTGTCACCTGCAGAGGGATGAAGGGGGAGTGCCCCTGGGCAGAGAACTTTACTTCTGTTCCAAACTATGAAGCAAATTTGAAAAGTTATTTTTAAGTTATGAATCTAAGCTTTTTAATACATACGTATAGATTTTATTTATCTTTAGAGGGAGTGGGAGAAAGAAAGAGAAGAACATCAGTGGATTGCCTCTTGTGAGCTTCCCTGCTGGGGACCTGGCCTGCAGCCCAGGCATGTGCCCCGAGTGGGAATCGAACCCACGACCCTTTGGTTCACAGGCTGGAGCTTAATCCACTGAGCCATACCAGCCAGGGCATGAGTCTGTTTTTAAAAATAGATTAGTGGAATACTCATTTCCCCCCCTGAGAGCTGAACAGTTGGGGGCCGGGGGAAATACTTTGCTGGTATTAAAATTGTTTAAAGATTGGGTTTTAAATCAAGTTTGCTTTCTTCTTCATTCGGCATGCCCTGTCTGCCACTTTGAAAAACAGGCTTATCTTTGTAGTTGAACCTGCATGCGTGGATGTGACAGTGAGTGAACACTCTGCTGTGGCTCGCCTGTTAAGGTTCCGTCCGTGGTGCTCAGGGCAGACCTGCAGCAGACGTGCTTCATGCCGCCCGCACTCGGAACAGCAGTGGGTGTGCAGTCCCTGCCCCCTGGGGTTAAGTGTCCGGTTGGGAGACACGCCTGTGTGCAGGTGATGTCGTGACGAGGGACGGGCTTTGACAGGGGTCTGCACCGGGCAGCGGCAGCCCTGGCTCTGGTGAGCCCAGGTCCTTTCCTGCAAAGCAACGTGGGTGTGCAAGAAAGAGGGGAAAGGGCGTTCTTGCAGCGGGAGCAGCGAGTTACGAAACAGCCTGGTGTCTCGGGGAGCTGCGAGCAGTTTTGTGTTACTAGAGGGTCAATTGTGAGAGCAGAGAGGGTGATGAAGATGATAAGCTTATCACAAAGGCAGGTAGCGCGGGAACCCTTGCCTTCCTGAAGAATTTGCATGTTATCTTTTTTTAAAAGGTTCTGTTTATTTTTAGAGAGAAAGAGAGGGAGAGAAATATCAATGTGTGGTTGTCTTATTCATGCCCCCCACTGGGGACCTGGCCCACAACTCAGGCAAGTGCCCTGACTGGGAATCGAACCAGCGACCCTTTGGTTCTCAGGCTGGCATTCAATCCCCTGAGCCCCACCAGCCAGCGCAGAATTCGCATGGTATCTTGCAGCACCATGGGAAGCTCGAAGCTAGTGTTGGGTTGCGCTCTGGGAGGCACAGCGCCGCCCAACCTCGGGAGTGGCCGTTGTTTGAATCTGTACCACCACCCACAGCTCTGGGCTCAGGGTCCCCGTGCGGAATAAGGGGGATGAAAACAGTGTCACCCAGTGGCAGGGCGTTGCGCAGGGAGAGGACGGTCCGCACAGTGTGCTCGCAGCAGTGCCTGGCACATAGTGAGCGCTCAGCAAATGTTGGCTTTTCCTCAGCAGTGGGTGGAGGGCGGACTTGAGTGGGGCAAGATTAAACAAGGCAGAGAGGCCAGTTAGAGAGCAGTGGCAATTCTGTAGGGGACAGTGGCGCTAGAAGGGGCAGCGGGGATGGAGAGGAGGGACCAGCTTGGGGGACACCCGGGAGGCATCATTGAGTGTAAAATTCGGTGTTTGATTTGCTAGAGTGAAGGACAGGTGGTGGTAGCCTGGAGGTGGCCTAGTAAACATGCCGCCAACCTGGAGAGAGAGGTCGTGGCCCTTGGCGCGCAGCACGTGACGGCAGGAGGGGGTGGCCCGAAGCCCTTGGAGATGGCTGGAGACACAGGGATGGGAGCCTGCAGCTCGGGCGAGAGGCAGTGGTGGGGGCCGGCTGGGTGTGGGCATAGGTCACTCTGGGGCTGCATGAGAGAGGGAGGGAGGGAGGAGGAAGGGCCCAGGGTGGAATGTCGGGGATCACTCCTATTACGGGATGGGCAGAGGAAGCAAAGTTCAAGACGGAGAGTGAGACAGAAGTCTGAGGGCTGCACACGGAAACCAAGGGAGTGGAGTGACTCCCGGGTGGGGGAGGGGTGCGGTGACGTGTGCAAAGGCCACGGGAGGGGACTGGGAAAGCATGCTTCTGAGACCGTTAATGTCTTTGAAACTGGGCTGTGATTTGCAGCCTGTGTGTACATTTAACGTAGTCTTCCCCCAAGAAGACCTTATTTTATAATCAGGGCATCTTAGAATCGAGAAATACGATGGTTGGTGACCTCGGTCAAAGCAGTTTTAATTCCAGGGTCAGAACCAAAGCCACACTGCAGTCGACTGGGTGGCGAATGGGTGTGTTGGCTGGAAACGGTGTGTGTAGATACTTTCCTCGAGAAGTTTGGCGGGTGTGGCTGGTGTGGCTCAGTGGATTGAGCACTGGCCCGTGCTCAAAAGGGTCAGCAATTCAATTTCCAGTCAGGGCACGTGCCTGCCTTGCTGCAGGTCCCCAGCAGGGGGCGCGCAAGAGGCAACCACACATTGATGTTTCTTTCTCTCCCTTCCCCTCTCTCTAAAATCAATACATAAAATCTTTTCTTTCTTTCTTTTTTTTTTTTTTTAAGAATTTTGGAGAGAAAGGGAACTTCCAGCTGGGGGGGGGTGCGAGATTAAGCGAATCTGTATGAGGTTTTCTTTTTCTTTTTTTTATTTTTATTTTTTAATATATTTTATTGATTATGCTACTGCAGTTGTCCCATTTCTCCCCCATCATTCCCCTCCACCCTGCATACCCTCTCCCACCCACATTCCCCCCTTTAGTTCATGTCCATGTGTCATAAGTTCTTTAGCTTCTACATTTCCCACACTATTCTTGCCCTCCCCCTGTCTATTTTCTACCCACCGTCTATGCTACTTATTCTCTGTATCTTTCCCCTTCTCTCCTCCTCCCATACCCCTGTTGCTAACCCTATGATCTCCATTTCCGTGGTTCTGTTCCTGTTCTAGCTGTTTGCTTAGTTTACTTTTGTTTTAGGTGTGGTTCTTTTTTTTTTTTTTTTTTTTTTAAGATTTTATTTATTTATTTTTAGAGAGGGGAAGAGAGGGAGAAAGAGAGGGAGAGAAACATCAGTGTGCGGTTGCCTCTCACGTGGCCCCCACTAGGGGCCTGGCCTGCAACCCAGGCATGTGCCCTGACTGGGAATCGAACCTGCGACCCTTTGGTTCGCAGCCCGCGCTCAATCCACTGAGCTACGCCAGCCAGGGCAGGTGTGGTTCTTAATAGCTGTGAGTTTGCTGTCTTTTCACTGTCATATTTTTATCTTCTTTTTCTTAGATAAGTCCCTTTAACATTTCATATAATAATGTATGAGGTTTTCTGTACATGAAAGGGCCTTTGACTGTGTGGCTTTTCTTGTGAACCTAGAGTAAATTAAACATCACAATGGAAAGGCCGAAATTCCCTTCTGTTTTTGTGTACCATGTTTATTAGCAGGACATTGGTACACGCGCACAGTATGCCACATATAAGTTCAAGGTCAAGGGCAACAAGGTGCTGTGAGGAGGCAAGGGGAGACAGGGCAGATGAGGGAGGTGGGCAGGGAAACTGGGCGTGCCGATGAGGCAGGATGTGGCCAAGCGGGGCCTCCCGCCTGCCTGCCCGCCCGTCCAAGGAGGGTCTAGAGATAGCGGAGCAAACCCAAGGCAGCTCAGTGGCAGAGGAGAGATGCGTGGTGGGCTGGAGGGTATGCATTTTCCAGGCAGAATTTACATTTGTCGATCTATGTATGTGTAACTGAAGAGACTGTTGGAGTCAGAAAGTGAAGTGTGTGCAGCAGGGCTTATGGCAGGTGAGGGTGAGAAGACATAGCAGTTGGTGTTTCCTGTGGGTCGGACCCTTTTCAAAGTACTTTGTGTTGCAGCTGGTAAAACTCTCAGCAACAGCGTTGCGGTATAGAAACTGTTTTCACCCGTTTTACAAATGCGCCAGCGAGGTTGAACTTGACGGATGATGGGTTGCCTGGGTCACACAGCCTGGTAAGCAGCAGAGGTTTGAATGCAGGCAGCCTGGTTCCAGAGGCTTGCTCAGGAGCAGGGAGGAGGGGGCTGGGCCAGGGTGGCTGGTGTCCTGTGGCGATAGGAGGGGTGTGGTGGTGGGGCTGAGCTGGGGGCCAGCAGCCCTGCCCAGAGGGAGGAGGGTGGCTTGCAGGCGAGGGACGCTGGGAAGGGAGTCCCGGAGTCGGCCTCGGAGTCGGGATGAGGGAGGAGAAGGAAGACGTGGGGGCACCGGTGTGATTCCCCATCGCGCTCCGGACCCCACGATCTGAGCCGAGTGGGACAGGAGCTCTGACTGCAGGCGGCAGCGATGCAGAACTGACCGTCCAGTTCATATGCAGGGTTTTTCATTTAAAAAAAGTGTTTTTTGGTGTTACCCTTTATTTCAAAGGCTAGGTTCTAGTCTGATTAGAAGCTGCTGTTTATGCGGGCAGTGCCGTAGCCTGGGTTGCTCCGAGGTGCGAGTTACTGTCCCAAGACATTTATCAGGGACTGCTCTTGGGGTCCAGGCCTGTGGGGAGGAGGACAAGGAAGTAGGATCGGGCAGCAGAAGTCCCGTGAGGCCCCAGCCAGCCCCAGAGGGGCCTTGGTGTGGGGGCGTGGGAGCTGTGTGTGTCTGCCCCTCAGTGACCAGACTCGGGTGTGGCTGCCCCTGGCAGGGGCGCATTCTGCCTGCTCTCAGAGGGCGGCCGGCTGAGGGCCTTCTTCAGGCAGCAGCCCTGGAGGCCGGGAGGAGTCCTTCCTTCCTGGAGGCATCTGGCTCCTGCATCGGTGCCCGTCGTGGGCAGCAAATTGTAAAATCTGAGAATCTTACAAAGTTCTGATCCCTAAAGCAGAGAAAGCTGACTTGGACAGAAGTCAAAGCATTTCATTATCAGCACTCCCGATGGGAGCTAAGAGACTTCCATGTCCTCGGTGTTCAGGTTAGAATGTTACTTAATTTCCGTGTCCATTGCTACATTTGATTATAGATTGGACATTGAAGTGTAATGCCAAATACACAGATCGGGTAACATTATTAGAAAGAAATTATAGGTAAAGTGGGCCCAACTTTCTTGTTTGTAACCCAAGGACACTGTTTCATTGCCCTAGAGAAGGAGGGAGGGGGAGAGAGGGAGGAACATTGATTAGTTGCCTCTTGTAAACTCCCCTACCAGGGATCAAACCTGCAACCTTCTGGTGTACAGGGTGACGCCCCAACCAGCCGAACCACCTGGTCAGGGCAAGATGGGCCTGACTTTTAAAAGGATGACATTTCGTTCCACTGTACGTCTCCCTCAGACCAGAGGCTTTTCTGAGAAACACTGTGGTTTCTGAGAAGGGGAAAGGGCGTGTGGGGGTGAACGGTGGGTGTCTCCTTGCCAGGAAGGCGCCTGCAGTCCCTTACCCTGGAGGGTGGGCTATTCTCTCATCTGTAACACTGGGAAGAGAAGGCCTGTCCGGGTTAAGTTACGGTGCCTGTCAGACTTTTTAAAATGTGTGTCGACATCTCCTTCCAGCCTTCCCCAGTGGAGGTGAGCGGAGGGGCCTCCGGGATCTGGGGCCGGGGGCCCGGGTGCTCTGTCGGGTGTGGGAGGGGTGGACGGGGTGCTTGCATTTATCTGAGAGAGCAGGACTCCATGGGAGGCTAGAAGTGAGGCTTCCCGAGTTTGGCAGAGTGAATGAGAGTAATTTTGTAAACAGTCGCTGGCTCCTAGACTGCGGGCCCCGGGTCCTCACTGTGGAAGGTTCGGCCCCTCCTGGGCCTCCTCCACCGTGTCATTAATGAGCCTCGTCTCTCCTCACCTCCCCCTGCACCCTGCCACGCACCCTGCCACGCACCCTGCCACGCACCCTGCCACGCACCCTGCCACGCACCATCCTCTCTCTCCCTCCACCTTCGGGCAGGAGGAGGGACACGTGGCCCTGGGCCAGCCCCCTCACTGCCTCTGGTCAAACTGGAACAAGAATACTTGTCCTGCGGGTCTGTGGGCTTGTTTCAAGGAGCAAATGATACTGTGTTTGTGGAAACACGCCCAAATGCCCCAAATCCCCTACAAATGCTGAGGGCCATCCCCCCTTCACTCCTGGGGCCTTCCTGCCAGGGCTGTTAGTGAGTCCCCAGTGGCTCAGGACTCGACTGTGAGACTGTGACTGTTCTGGAAGCTGCTCTTGGACGGGTGGGAGTCTGAGTAGATTGCGGGGAGTCACAGGAGGTTGGGGGGGTTAAAAAATGAGAGAAATTGCATTTGAAAGGAATGTTCTCTTTCCGCTGATAAAAGAAGCATTGGCCTGCGGTTGTAGCAAAAACCTTTGGAAGGAGGTTGCTCAGGATATTGGTGGGTGGCGGGGGGGACACTGGGAAGGGCTGGGCTCTCTTGAGCCCCTGCACCTTGGGGCCTCAGCCTGGAGAGGCCCCCCCACAGTGCCTTCACAGCTGCCCACCTTGATGGGACCACCTCTCCTTCTGCTCAGGCTCGCTGGCGCGGGGCAGGGGCACAGTGTACACTTCGGAATCTGAAGTCCAAGTTCCTGAGAATAAACGTGAGTTGGCTGGGGTTGTGGAGGGGGAGGGGGTGAACAGGCCAGGGGACCTGGGGACCCTCCCGTCTTGTCCACTTGCTGCTGCCCCTTCCTCCCGCTCACCGTGGGCCTGTCTGCAGCTGCCAAGTTGTCCTGCTCCTACTCCGGCTTCTCCTACCCTCGGGTGGAGTGGAAATTTGCCCAGGGCGACATCACCAGCCTCGTCTGCTATAACAACAAGATCACAGGTGAGCCCTGCGCCTCCTTCCGGACTGTGCCTGGATCCCAGGGAGGGGGCGCCAGGGCTCCAGTCCCCAGTCCCCAAGGCCTTCCCTCCGCCCTTCCTGGGTGCCGGGGGCCCCCACCCCTAGTCCCTCCCAGCTCTCCAGCTCACTCTGCCCTGGTCCCTCTCCGCACAGCCCCCTACGAGGACCGGGTCACCTTCTCGAACACTGGCATCACCTTCCACTCCGTGACCCGAAAGGACACGGGGACATACACTTGCATGGTCTCAGATGAAGGTGGCACCACCTATGGGGAGGTCAGCGTCCAGCTCACTGTGCTTGGTACGTGCTTTCTGGGCGGGCTCCGTGGCGCCGCCCGAGGGGGCGAGCGCCTGGCGCGTCACTCTCGCCGGTCGCTTCACTCCCGGCAGCCCTCGCTGCCCCGTGACCAGCACCTGCTGTTCCCTCCAGTGCCCCCGTCCAAGCCCACGGTGAACATCCCCTCTTCTGTCACCATCGGGAGCAGGGCGGTGCTGACCTGCTTCGAGCCGGACGGTTCCCCGCCCTCTCAGTACCTCTGGTACCGGGACGGGGTCCCGATGCCCCTGGAGCCCAAGAGCAGCCGCGCTTTCAGCAACTCTTCCTACAGCATGAACCCCAAGACGGGGGAGCTGGTATGGAGGGGGGCCGGGAGGGGGGCTCGGGTGCAGAGGTCCTTCGGGGGGAGGAAGAACAAGCAGCAAGGCGAGCTGGGCGTTAGGGCCGCAGAACCTCCAAGGTAGGTACTTGGCTTCCTCGAGGGGGCACAGGTGTGTGTTCTGCCCCCCAGGTCTTCGATCCCGTCTCGGCCTCTGATACGGGAGAGTACTCCTGCGAGGCCCAGAACGGGTTTGGGGCGGCCATGATGTCCGACACGGTGCGCATGGAGGCAGGTGAGCGCGGGCCGGCAGGGCCGGGGCTCTGCCCTGCGTGGAGGCCGCCTGTTGTGCCGGCGTAGAGGGTGCCGCCGGTGCCGTGGGTGAGCGCCCTCTCGTCTGTGTCTCACAGTGGAGCTGAATGTGGGGGGCATCGTGGCAGCCGTCCTGGTGACGCTCATTCTCCTTGGGTTGCTGGTTTTCGGCGTCTGGTTTGCCTACCGCCGCGGCTACTTTGAGAGTAAGAACTTGCCCTCAGAGGGCCTCCCTCATCCCACCCGGGTTTGGGGCGGGGTTCCCGGCTGGCTGCGGTGTGAGTGCCCGCCCCTGGGGCTGCGGGCCGGGTCCCACCTTCTGCACCGTGCCGCTCCGCTGACTCTCTCGGCCCCCCTTCTTCTTTTTCAGGGAAAAAGAAAGTGTGAGTGAGGCGCCGTGCTGGGGTCCCCGAGGTTGAGGTTGAGCCTGTGGATGCGCGTGGTTCGACGCTGCGATGGGCCCCCGGGAAGGGGCGGGAGGTGGAGGCTGCGGGGAAGCACATTGGAATTCTCCGCGCTGCCCCTGCTCCCTCCACGTGCCCCGCCCCCTGCCCCCAAGACCTCGTGGTCCTGGGAAGCTCTCAGTTCTGACCTCCAAAGCCGGCCAGCAGAGCTGAGGGACAGGGGCTCGCGGTCCGAGTGCCTCCATCATCTTCTGGTTTGTCCGCAGGGCCGAGAGTAAGAAGGTCATCTACAGCCAGCCCTCCGCTCGAAGCGAAGTGAGTGTGCTGGGCGGGGCCGGGAGTGAGCGACTGCCCCCCCCCCCCCCCCCCCCGCACCGCCTGCGGGGACGTGTTCGGGAGATTCTGAGCTTGGGCTTTGCCTCCCCAGGGAGAGTTCAGACAGACCTCCTCGTTCCTGGTGTGACCCCGGTGGGACCCTCCGAGCCGGCCTTACTCAGGTGCTACCGGACTCTGGCCCGAGCCGCCGTGGTTTCACCGGGCGCCGTGTTTGTCTTCTGGCCCACAGGGGCCCCTTTTTCCTTTGTTGGGATGTGTGTTCAATAATGTCAGCCAGGAGCCCCCCTCCCCGGCCCTCCGAGTCTTCCTCCTTGCCCGGCGCTGCTCTGCTAGGGGGCAAGCTCTCCTCCGTCCCTCCGAGGAACCGGAGGAACCAAGCGGGAGTCTTGGCCGTGCCCGCTGACTTCCTTTTCCTCGGGAGCGGAGGGGCGCTCGCCTCCGGCTGTGCAGCCGCCCTCGGAGCCTTGGCTCTTTCCCGCAGACCGAGGACCAGCGGAAAGGGTGGTGTGGGGGCAACACCAGTCTCTTCCGCCTCCGCCTTCCCTCAGGAAGTGCCCCTGGGGTCCTCCTGCAGCGTCCTGCGCACAAGCAGAGCGATACCACCTGTCTGTAGAAATGTCGGGACCTTTGGCCGTGGACAGTTTTGGGGGACGAGAAGCGTGGGTTTCCGAGCTGGAGCTGTGCTGTGGCTGCTGAGCTGCATGTGTGGTCTGAGCTCTGACGTTGAGTGTGTGCTGGGGGCTTCCTGGCTCTGCTGCGAGTGTGTGCGTGTGTGTAGCTGGAAATAAAACCGTGGTTGGTCCAAGGTTCTTGTTGTGCCTGGGGGAGGGAGGTTCCTGGTCACCTGCTTTGTGCAAACAGGGAAGTGCCCGAAGCCCTGCTTCCCAGAAACCTGGGCAGGCCCCGCTCCCTCCCCGCCCCTCCTGATTCCTGTCTCAAGGTGGAGCTTCCGGACCTCGGCCCAGAGCCCTCTGGTGGTGCCTGTGCGCAGGGCTCTGCACCGATCGCAACCACCCTCCACCCTCCACCCCACCCGACCCGACCCGAGGCGTGGACACTTGCTGAGGCTGCATGCAGGAGAGAGTGCTCCTGAGCCCACGGCAGGAGGGTTTCTCGCACCGTTTGGAGGACAGTGTCTTCGGCAGAAGCCCGCAGTGGCTGCTGCTCCTCTGTTTAGTACGGGCTGCCGTTCAAAGGAAACGTCATCCGGGACAGGTTCCTGCGGCCGTGTGCGGGCACGGGTCTGCCCAGCCTTGCGCGCTTCCTCGCACTCCGGCCCTTCCTCACCCCGAGGTTACTGTCCCCCCACCGACGGGTCCCTGGTCCGCTGGTTAACCAGCAGATACGGGCTTTTCTAGCGTCCACGTTGCTGCTTCATCTCTGGGGAGGGTGCGGAGCACGGCTTTGCAGCCCGACCTGGAAGTCCCCGATGGAACCAAGCTGTCTGTCCAGGGTCCAGAAGGACTGGCAAAAACCAAATCAAACCCTCAGGGAGGGTCACACCAACCCAAAAGAAATGTCCAGATGGCAATGAAATCTAGTGAGACAATAAAAGTAGAGATTATGAGATGGTTCTGGAAGAATGGGATGAATAAAGTGTGTCTCAGAACTGTTGTCATGTTGGGAGAAGAGGGTGGGGAGAGGCCACAGGGACCGGAGGTGATTCACTGCCTGTGACTGGGCCACTCGGTCACTTGCTGGGTTACCTGCAGCAGCCGTGGAACTTCCTCGCCAGCTCAGCACCGCCCCTTCGACTGGGAGACCGACCATGTCTGCCTTCGCCGTAGAGCGTCAAAACCAATTTTTTGTAATAAATGTTTTTCACATCGAGTTTAAGTCCTTAAGTTCTACATTTAAAGGATGGGGACTCTCAGAGTCCCTTGTCCCTTCAAAGTCCTGTTAGTCACAAAGTGGAGGTAGGCTTCCTCGAGGCTTGGTGACTATACCTCACCGACCCTTGGCCTGTGCTCCTGGGGATGACAAATGGGTGTGCCCCACAGTGACGGGGAGACAGATGGGCCATTTCCTGCAGCTTGGTGACTTGCAACCTGGACCCACGGACACCAGGGATGAAGCAGTGGAGTGTTGAGGGTGTTATTTGGCCTGTTGGGAAGGTCTACAGGTCAAGGCCAGGAGGGTACAGGGGAGGGTCGGTCCATTTCTCGGGGAGGGAACAGTATGTTCTGTGCAGCGTGGTGATAGCTTGAAGGGAATTTTCTAAGTACAACTTCCATTTAAAGATGTCTTGCCCTGGCTGATGTAGCTCAGTGGATTGTGCACTGGCCTCCGAACCAAAGGGTGGCTGGTTTGAGTCCCCGTCAGGACACATGCCTGGGTTGCGGGCCAGGTCTCCAGTTGCGGGGGGGGGGGGGTACGCAAGAGGCAACTATAGAATGATGTTTCTCCTCTTTCTCCTTTTCCCTCTCTAGAAATAAAATCTTTAGAAAAGATGTCAAGTTCTCTAGCTCCAATTTAGTGTCTGTTCTTTGGTCCTAGATGTAAGATTAATGTGAAATGGCACTTGTTGGGTAACTTGCTGAGTGGTCTCACTGTCCCTGTGTCACAGGTGGGAGAACCGCCCAGGGGTGACCAGGACCTTGCAACAGAACTGGGCAGGTGCTGGATCTGGGATTCAAGACAGTTGTGGGGCGGTGGGGTGGCCCTGCCTAGGGGCCCTGAAAGCAAAAGACAGAAGTAGAGAGAAACAAGTTAACCTCTCCATACAGGTGGGAATTCGGGTGTCAGGAGGACACTGGAAGAAATGATGTAGCTGGAGTTTACCCCGAACTGTGAGTCTGGTTTGCATCCCAACACGGTTCACAGGAACCATTGAGCGTACATAAGTGAGTATTTGATGAGGGGGGGGCCTGTGAGTGCCACCTTCTGGAATGGAAGTTAAACTTCACTGCTTGTGCTAGTGACTTGGATGACAAGGTAAAGGCAGCAAGGAGTTGGAAGGAACGGAAACTTCATTAGCTTGGAAAACGGGACTTCAACCAAGATCTCAGTGGGTGGGGACGATCAGCCCATCTCTGAGACGCATTGTGGCCTGTAAGCAACCTCTGTTTTCGGTGCCTCTGAGGTGACGCTAGACAGCTGAGACGCGCAGAGGAAGTGGTCTGGGTGGTGAAGGGACTGAGAACTGTCCGGCAGGAACTGTTACAAGAATCAGTGTCAGCTGCAGAATCAAAGACCTGGGCGAGACAAAAGCCCGGTCCTGGTGTTGGGAGGCCGTCGGGGCCAGGGACTGGGTGTCCACAGGAGACTTCACAGTTCAGAGCTGGAAGCGGGTGTCGTGGATGGGGTGTCATTTTGGGGCAGATTCTGTTTCGCTCCAGCCTTTTGTGCCATCGGCAAAGTCCTCCCAGCTCCGTTTGTCACATAAAAATTGCTGGCACTACCCACCCTTACGATGCTTTTAGAAGCCACTCGGGCAAGATCTGTGAAGTGCTCTACAAGAAACTGCTCACATCATAAGCCCTGCCCCTGCTTACTCTCAGACTGGATGTCTCAGTCCAGGAGTTTATAAACTTCCAGTAAGTGGCTAGAGAATTTCTTGACTATTACAAAAGTTTAGTTAACCAAAAAGTTCCATGAGAAAACGTACATGACCCAGTGTTCACATCTCAGTAAAACTCATGAGAAGTGCAGCCCTTGCTCACTTGTTCCCCCCTTCATCAAGGCGGGGTTTCCTGTGTCACCAGCTGTTCATGCTCGTCTGTTGCCCACTGGTTGCCATCCCCACACGCTCGCCTCTCACCAGATTGACAGAGGGGCCAGATCTCCCCGATATTCCTCAGACACGCCTGCCCTTGATTCACTTCGATAACTTCTTGTTCGTAAATGATTTCTCAGCGAAGGAGGGTGGGCTTTGCCCCTGGTGTCTACTGGGTGAGCCAAAGGTGCCACCAGAAAATTAACGGTTTTAGACGTTGGAGACCCTGCGTCCACCCTCACAGCTGCACAAGAGCAGAGCGTGGCTGTGTTTCTGTCAGGCTTTGTGTGTGGGCACTGATGTGTGAATGTCATCATCTCCACATGTCTTGAAATTATTACCTTGATTTTTTTCCCCAATTGTTAAAAAATGTCAGAACCACTCCTAGATCCCAGGCTGCACAAAAACAGACCATGGCTCGTAAGTCGGAGCCTCCACTTACGGCTGGAGCCGGCCCGATTTCATCAGCCAGAGCCGCCCCAGTAAACTCAGTAAAGAAAAGGAAAGCAGGAAACCTCATTTGTTTTTTAAACTGACCTTAAAATTCCTTTGATCCAGGCCTTATAAACATCCCTGGGGAGAAAGGAACTCAGGACCACGTGGGTGGGGGCAGCTGGACGAGGGTGATGAGGATGAGAGCTGGGTCACCTGGGCCAGAAGGGAGGAAGGAGTGGATGGAAGACCAGGACGTCTGTGGAGAGCGATGAGGGGAGGGTGCAAGGGCTGTGGAGACCCACCCCAGGGAGGCGCTTTAGAGCAACAGGGAAGTCCAGTTTCTGCCTCCAGTCCATTCTGCGTGGACTCTTAAATTATGGGAAGTAATAACAAAGTAACTTTCAGCAATCTGTTTATTGCTTCTTAGCTGATGTCACCAACACCCCGGAGGGTGGGAAGCTTGTGTTCCTTGTACTTGCCCAGTGTCTGTCTGCTCTTCCATGAATGGTGACTGGATGAGGGTCCAGTCCAGACTTGTGTGAGTCAGGGTCAGTGAGGAGCCGACACATAGGCCATCACCAGCATTATCACCCTCTGCTGCCTGTGTGCCAGCCGAGGGCAGAGGGAGCAGGGACAGAGGAGCCCAGGCCCTGGAGTTGTAAATGTTGCTGCCCCGATGTTTGCTTGGTGAGGGTGGGGGAGCCCGTGCCGCAGGCCGCAGGCCCAGAAGGGAATGGCCAGGTGGCAGGCCCCCGCTCGAGCTCTTCCTGCCTCAGCCCCGCTCACAGCTTAAGGTGGCCACAAAGGACCATATCAAAACCTTCCCCAGGGACACATCACCTGTGACAAAAATGTGCCTCTCTGGCATATGGATTCTTTTAAATTAAAGTTACTTAAGAAACAGCCAGTGCAAGAAGGACACTCTGTCCCTCTGTCCCCCTTAAAGCAGGAAACAAACCTGCCCTGTGAAAGGCACCCTCCTCGCAAGAGGAAGCAGAGAGACATGTTTTTCACTGGAGATGGGAAGTCAGGATAGAAACAAGCCATGTTGCTTCTCTGCTAATTTGCTTCCCCAAGCCCAAAATGGTTTGTCTTGTCTATTCTTAACAAGTTTATTGTTTATTTGTCTAAAAGGTATGAAAACTGGCTGCTTTGGTCACTTTGGAGTCTCATATTTCTGTGAGCTTCCATAAGTGTGAAATTTGATTTTTTTCTATTTATGTTACTAGACCACCAGGGTCCCTGGGCTGCCTGCCTCAGAGCCCATTGGGACGTGAGCAGCAGTTCACAGCCAGGAGACTGGTTTTATTTATTAGTTGAGGAAATGGCACCAAGCCTGGAGTCACAGGTGCATTTGTGCTCAAAGAGTGCATCTTGTGCTAAAAGCCAGGGCTCCCCGATGGCTTTTAGGGGACAGGTCATGTGGGGGAAAGGTCTCTAATCATGGTGGCCGAAGGAGTTGGGGCCATGGGCTGCAGCGCTTGGTTGGGTCAGGGTGAGGATGGTTGGGCACTGTCAAGTCCTGCTGTCTGCCATGGTGTCGTTCTGTCTGGTTTCAAGAGGATGTGGTCCCTGGAGGGGTCTGCGTTCATGGGCCTGGGCTGAGACACAGTTGAGGTCAAGATGTCTCTTCAGCTTTACCTGAAACTCTTATCTCTGTGGTCATCGGACCTGAGGCTTTGTTCTTAAGACAGTTTGATGCTGAGCGGAATCCGGTGTCCCAAGGGTTTAATGATTAAGGAAGGGAGTGGATGGACAGGAAGGAGAAAGCTCCGGTTAAAGACACGGAGTATCCATGCGGTTACGTCTGTCTGTCTTCTGTCAGGGTTAGATCAGCCGCAGCACCTGGAAGTGCAGACGAAGAGTTTTTGCCCTGGCAGCTCGCACGGCATCTGGAGTGACCGCGTGTGTGGCAGGGGAAGAAAAGGTTGCCTCGGGCTCCCCAAGTCGGTTTGCCCAAGTGGCATATTTAGGGGCGGCATATCCTGTCACCCCTCAGTGTCTGTTTTTGGAAGGGAGTAGCCCATGAAGCACCGTGGGTCGGCATCTGTAAGGATGTTCAGGCTGAGAAGGGCCGGCGTGGCCATGAACTCGGGTCCGGCTGCCCACTGCTACGAAAGCTAAACTCGAGAGGCAGGTGCTAATGGAAAAGGGTTTATTCAGGGGCTGGCCACCAGGAAGACGGGGGGGCTCTTGTCTCAGAGCCTGTCTCCCCCTCAGTGCAGGCAGAGGTTTTACAAGGAAGGAGAGGGGAAGAGAACGAAGAGACCCAGGGAGGGGTTTGCAAAGGTCTCCACGTGCCGACCAGAACGGTCCTTTCCGCCGAGGCAGGTGATGGTCCAGCGTGCGTCACCCTGGCTTAGTGACCTTGGCTGCACGGTTGAAGGCCAGCAAATCTCCTGGAGCCGGGACGCCAGCAGGTCGGGTCTGTCCCTTTTGAAGTTAGTTTCTAGAGTTCTTATACCAGTAGGCTGTTCCTCTACCAGCTACGCGCCAGAGCCAGCACTTGCAGAAACAGTGTGAGAAGGACGATGGGGTGGGCCTCAGTTTTCCACGGCTGCAGCACGGATGGTGGGTAAAGCCATCGCAGGGATTTTTGTGAAAAAGGGGTCCGAAGATGGGCACTCTGTAGAGCTGGAGGCAACAGATTTCGGTGAGAAGCCTGGCTGCGTTTTCCCGGACGGAGCCACAGATTTAGGAGCCACGAGCTCACGTGACTGAAAACGTTCATAGGAAGTGCCCACCGGGTTGGAGGGCAGGTTGCATAGTATTTATGCACTGACCATGACCTGGAGCTCACGCTGCTAAGTGCTTGGAAGGCTGGGACGCAGTTAGTCAGCCCTCACCCCTGAGAGGGAGGTGTAGGCGTTATCCCGGTTTCAGAGGAGGAAAGAGGCACGAAGGTGTAGTGCCCTCTCAAGGGCGCAGAGCTGTGAGTATGAAGCCAGCCCAGGCCCCAGCGCCCGAATTCTGCAGAATGTGCGTGAAAAAGCTATTGGGAAGCTTGGTGTCCTGACTCCAAATGCAGGAACAGGACCGCCCCCCCCTCACCCTACCCCCACTGCACCCCCCCCCCGCGGTCAGCCACTCCCCAGCCCAGCTTCACGCAGGTGGGGGTGGATGGAGGTGAGAAGGGCGTGTTTGCTGCCACAGGGAAAGCAGAAGAAAGGAAAGGGTCCCCGTCCCGCCCCCCCACCCGCCCCTCCGTGGGAAGAGGAAACAAAGGTCAGGCCCCCCGTGGCGGAGAGGGAAGGAAGAGATTTTGGAAGGGAAAGTGAAAAAAGAGGAAGGGAGGGAATGTGGAAGTGCAGATGGGGAACTGGAGCGAAAGCAAAGGCTCAGGGAAGTGGGTCAGTTCGCAATTGCGGAAGCCTGGACGGCAGGTGGACAACACCCGGGCCTGGCAGACTTTTCCAGCACCCCCAACTCCTCTTCTGCCTCAACCCCCCACTTACCTAGGGCTGCACCTCCCAGGCACACCCTCCCACCCCTTCCCTGCACCCTCGCAGCGCTCTGCGGGCGGGCCAGGCTCGGCCAGTGGCTGCTCGGTCCCCGCGCAGGCTTCGCCACGTGGCCAGGGAGTGCGGGCGGGAAAGTTCCTCCGCGCCTGCCTTCCCACGAGCCGCCGGGCCAGGGACCGTGGGGCTCAGGATTTCCAAGGTGGTTCGTGAGTCAGCGGGAGCCCCGCCCACTCGAGGCGAACTGCAAGTTCGGTTGGTGGAAACTGCCAGGTCCAGGGCCTGTGGTTTCTCTGCAGCCTCCCAGCTCTCAGTCAATGAGAGAGGCTGCGCTGGAGGAAACTGCGGCCGGACCGGCGGTGGGGCCGTGCTGCTGCTCTGTGCACACAGCGCGTCGGCGGGCGGGCGGGCAGGCAGAGCCCGCCGCCCCCTGCCCTGCCGGGTATGCTGGGGCCGGCCCTCGCCCTCGCCCTCCTGGTTCTCGCCGGACGTCAGAGCCAAGGTGAGGGGTCCTGCCTGCGCAGGGAGGGGCTGTATCGGCCTCAGGGAAGCGGGTCAGGTCCCGTGCCTCCGGGCGGGGTGGCTGCCGCTGTCACCTGGAACGAGGCTGAGCAGCCCCTGACAGCTGTGGACCCTGGGTCGGACCAGCAAGGCTGGCAGAGGGCCCCGAGGAGACTGGCCAGCCGCCTGTGGTCCGATGGCCTGGGGCTTCACTTTGTTTTTGTGCATGGTGAGAGGAAGCGTCCTTCCTGCTGGCTGTAGGAAGGACCAAGGAAATAGCCGCTCATCACCAGCGGGAAGGAGAATCAAGTGGGCTCCGGCTTGAGTTTCCCCAAGGGAGCTGGGTGGCTCGGGAGCTCCGAAACAGCAGGTTGCCGGGCCGCGAGGCAGGGGAGCCGCGCACCCAGGAGGGAGGCGTGGACAGCAGCCCCAGAGGCGTTGCCTGCCTGGCCTGGGCCTCCTCCCCTGGCGCCTCCTGCCGCCCAAGGGCTTAGGGGCCAGAGGACCGCAGGGAGGCGGCGACTTGGGTGGGGGCTGAGGGAGAGGGGCTCCCCGGGTGCAGAGGGTGGAAACCAAGTGCCAGGGTCTGTTAGGAGGCCGAGGTCGGGCGGGTGGCATTTGGCAGCCTTGCCTGGTGGACGAGAGTGACAGACGGTGGAGGCTGAGATGAAGGTGACGCGTCTGCGGGACAAGGGGCAACCCCCGTTCCCCCCGGGTCCGGCCAGCACCGCTCGGGTGGGGCGACGCTGGGCCCGGGGTCTGGGCACGGTGGGGGAAGGGCTTGGGCAGAGGGACCTGCTGGCTGCGTCCCCCATGGGGCTGGCCTGGCGTGCGCTGATGGAAACCGCTGTTTGTCTGTTTTAATGTTTAAAAGTCATAGTTTGAAACAATCTGGGGTCCCAGAAGCATTGTAACGATTCAGTACACAAAATTCTCGCATTTCCTTCACCCAGATTCATCGGTGAACACGTAACCCCATCTGCTCTCTTTCCCTTTCTCTCCGTGTGTCTCTGTCTGTCTGTGTGCAGACACACAGAAAATAGCCGTGCTTTTTGTTGAAGCGTCTCCAAGTGATGCCCCTGGACTCTCCCGATCCTTTTGGCGCATGTTGCCCAAGAGCAGGAACATTACGCTGTCACGTCCTATCATTACAGCGGTCGAGTTTGGTGCGCTTAGTACTGACGCCACCAAATGTGGAGCCCGCATTTGAATATGACCCATTATCCCAACGATGTGCTGTGTGGCATTTTTTCCTGATTCAGAATCCAGTCAGGACAGTGTATTAGAGTCACTTGTTATGTCCTTAGTCGTTTTTTTCATTTTCATTTATTTATTTTATTTTATTTTTTTTTAATTTTATTTATTTATTTATTTATCTTTAGAGGGGAAGGGTAGGAAAGAGGGAGAGGGAGAGAAACATCAATGTATGGTTGCCTCTCGTGTGTTCCCCGCCGGGAACTGGCCTGCAACCCAGGCATGTGCCCTGACTGGGAATCGAACCGCGATCGTCTGGTTCGCAGGCCCGCGCTCAATCCACTGAGCTACACCAGCCAGGCTCATTTATTTATTTTAGACAGAGGGGAAGGGAGGGAGAAAGAGAGGGAGCAAAGTATCAGCGCGTGGTTGCCTCTCGTGCATCCACAACTGGGGACCCAGCCCACAACCCCATGTGCCCTGACTGGGAATCGAACCGGCGACCGTTTGGTTCACAGGCTGGCACTCAATCCACTGAGCTACACCGGCCAGGGTTGTCCTTAGTTATTTTTGATCTACAAAACTATTCCACAACCTTCCTTCATCACGGGGACGTTTTTGGAATACATGTCATTGTTTTGCACAATGACTCCTCAATCTGGGCTTGTCTGATGTTTCTTTGTACGATTCAGGAGAAATGATTTTTGCCATCGATACCACAAAAGTGATGCTTTTTTTTTCATCGAATTCCATCAGGAGACAGTGAAACATTTTCCTTACAACCGGGGTCCCTGGAGAATGCCATCAGTGTAAGACACATGGAAGAAACTCACATTCTTCAATTTGCAAAAGTCCTCCACAGGCTGCTGACTTCACACCGAGCAAAGCCACACGGGCTACGGTGGTCTCCGGCTCTGGCTTCCCCGACTTCCTGCCCTTCCTCTCTGCCACCCACTGTGTTTCAGCCACACTGGCTGCTGGCCCCCGAGCTCAGACTCCTCCCTTTGCCACGGGGCTGACTCCCTGAGCCCCTCAGGGTTCCCCTCAAACGCCACCTGCTCAGCGATGTCTTCCCCAATAACACGCCAGCCCCGCCACCCTGCAGCGCCTCGCCACCTTCTCTGCTCGCTTTCCTCTGCAGGAGGCACCTCCGTCTCACCTGCTGTCCTCCCGTTTACTGACTGGTTTTCTGTCCCCAGGTCCCGCTGTCCCTCACTGGGATGCGACGTCCCTGAGGCCAGGGCTTCGGCCTGTGCTGTTCACGGCTGTGTCTTCAGCACCTGGAATAGCATCTGGCACAGACGAATTTTCTATTAAGATTTACTGAATGGATGAATAGAGTGGGAGTTCATCTCCGCACTGCAGAGTTTCACTGGGGAGCACGCGGACCACCTCTGTGGCCTTGGGGGTCAGAACTAACCTCCTGTTTCTTAGTTTCTCCCTTCTATTTTATTTATTCATCTTTATTGTTTTTATTATTTTTTAAATATATTTTATTGCTTATGCTATTACAATTGTCCCATTTTCTCCCCTTTATTCCCCTCCACCCTGCACACCCCTCCCACCGGCATTCCACCCCTTTAGTTCATGTCCATGGGTCGTACGTGTAAGTTCTTTGGCTTCTCCACTTCCTACACTATTCTGAATCTCCCCCTGTCTATTTTGTACCTACCATTTATGCTTCTTATTCCTCGTACCTTTTTCCCCATTCTCCCCTCCCCCTCCTCACTGACAACCCTCCCTGCGATTTCCATTTCTGTGGTTCTGTTCCTGTTCTAGTGGTTTGCTTAGCTTGTTTTTGTTTTTGTTTTTATTTCGGTTTGGTTGTTGATAGTTGTGATTTTGTTGTCATTTTACTGTTGATATTTTTGATCTTCTTTTTATTCGATAAGTCCCTTTAACATTTCATATAATATGGACTTGGTGATGATAAACTCCTTGAACTTGACATTATCTGAGAAGCACTTTATCTTCCCTTCCATTCTAAATGACAGCTTTGCTGGATAGAGCAGTCTTGGATATAGGTCCTTGCCTTTCATGACTTGGAATACTTCTTTCCAGCCCCTTCTTGCCTGGAAGGTCTCTTTTGACAAATCAGCTGACAGTCTGATGGGAACTCCTTTGTAGGTGACTGTCCCCTTATCCCTTGCTGCTTCTAGAATTCTCTCCTTCATTTTAATCTTGACTAATGTAATCACGATGTGCCTTGGTGTGTTCCTCCTTGGGTCCAACTTCTTTGGGACTCTCTGAGCTTCCTGGACTTCCTGGAAGTCTATTTCCTTTGCCAGATTGGGGAAGTTCTCCTTTATTATTTTTTTCAAATAAATTTTCAATTTCTTGGTCTTCCTCTTCTCCTTCTGGCACCCCTATGATTCAGATGCTGGAATGTTTGAAGATATCCTGGAGATTCCTAAGCTTCTCCTCATTTTTTTGAATTCTTGTTTCTTCATTGTTTCTGGTTGAATGTTTCTTTCTTCCTTCTGGTCCACTCCATTGATTAGAGTCCTGGTTTCCTTCCCTTCACTGTTGGTTCCATGTACTTTTTCCTTTATTTCACTTTTCATAGCCTTAACTTTTCCCTCTATTTTGTGACCATACTCAACCATTTCTGTGAGCATCCTGATTACCAGTGTTTTGAACTCCGCATCTGATAGGTTGGCTATCTCTTCATTGCTTAGTTGTATTTTTTCTGGAGCTTTGATCTGTTCTTTTGTTTGGACCTGTTTGGACCTTTTTTTTTTTTTTTTTGTCTTGATGCACCTGTAATGTATGAGGGGCGGAGCCTTAGGTGTTCACCAGGGCGGGGCAAACCAGTCGCTGGATTGTGACGCTGTATGTGGGGCAGGGGTCCAAGAGTGAACAATGGCGCTTGCTCTGCTCTCTGTTGGATTTCAGTTCCTTCCGCCGCTTCCCACAAGCAAACTGGGCCTTTCTGGTGCTGATTCCCATGTGGGTGGGCTGTGTACGTTCTGGGATCCTGTGGGTCTCTCCAGTGAACTCTCCTGTGAGGCTGGGAGTCTCTCCTGGCACCTCAACCCCCACAGGTGTTTTCAATCGGTATTTTGAGGTTTTATTTCCCTGTGCTGGGGCCCTGGGTTGCTGGGTTGCACAGTCTGTCTTGCTCCCCAGTTTCACCTGGTTTATTTGCGTGCTAACGTGGGACCTCACAGTCAGCCAGCCACCTTGCGCACCATGCCGGGCTTCACAATGCCTTGCCACCTTGCTGGGTCTGCCCATTGCCACCCTGCACCTGGGGTCTGCCCGCTGCCGACTTGTGGGCCCGGAGTTTGTCAGCTGCTGCCTTGTGCGCCTGGGGCTACCGCTTCCTCAACCCCTCCCCACCCTGCTGCCCAACGCCCCCCACCCCCCCGCCGACTCCGAGTGCCCCTCCTACCAGTCTGGATGAATGTGTCTACTTTAACTTCTTGGTTGTTGGACTTCCACACAGTTCAATTTTCTGTCAGGTCTGATTGTTATTTTGTTTCTAAACTGTTGTTGTCCCCATTTTGGTTGTGTGAGGAGGCACAGCATGTCTACCTACGCCTCCGTCTTGGCTGGAAGTCTGCTGAGGTGCATTCTGGAATTCAATTAATCAGAAAATTAACTAAACAGCTTCACGAAGCCCTTATTATATTCCAAAAACTGTGCAAAATTTTCTTGGAGAACAAGTCTGAAACAGATGTGGATTCTGTTCTTCAGAATTGTTCAGACAGAGGACAGTTATCATGTAAAATACCAAGTACAAGGGCAGACAGAGCAGCTAAGTCTTGCTCACGGGCAAGATGTATTTATAAGGAAAGGGACCTGTGTGCACCCTGGGGAAGGGGCCTTGAAGGGTAAAGAAGAGAAGGGACAAGGGACAAGGGACAAGGGAGGACCTCAGCAGAGGGACTGGCCTGGACAGTAGTGGGGAGCGCAGGGTTTGAATGGAACCACGAAAAGGCCAGGCACCTGCCGTCTGGGAAAGAGAACAGAGAGGCGGCTCAGTCGCTGATGCAGGGAAGGTGGGGCCAGGGTCGGAGCCCGGTCGCATTGCTCGGGAAGAGGAGTCCAAGTGTCCCTGTGAAGCCCCCAGGGCCGGGGTGTGGGGAGGGCGGGCTGCGTAGTGGAGATGAAGTGCAAGGCAGGTTCAGGGGACAGGATCCCCCCCACTGGAGGATTCTGCCTTCCGCCCTCACTGGGGCCCCACTACCCGCCCCCCTGCCTGCTGTCCCCGCATTTTTGAATCAGCCTGGGCCCTCACACCCAGAGCCCAGCAGGAACCCCCTCTGTGGCCTTCACCTCGAGCCTTTTCACATATCCCTGAGCTGAGGAAAACCTCAACATCCTTTCGTAGGCTGGTGGGAGGTACCCGGCTCCGAGGCTCCCCCCGCCCCCCCCCTCCCCAGGTCAGGCCTGGGCGCCCCACCGCAGGCGCGGGCGTGGCTCGCAGGGAGCTCGGGAGGCTGCGGCTCTTGACCCCGGCGCGGGTCGCCTGGGACGCACGGCGCTCTCGGGTGGGTCAGCCGGTCTCCCGGTCGTCCTCCGTGCTGGCTGCCCACTCCTTCTGGAGAGGCAGCGTTGCCCCTGTCCTGTGGCCCCGTCCTTCCGTCGGCACAGCCCGGTTCCTGTCTCAGCCCAGGCGCTCAGCTCCCGGAAGAGGGCTTTGAAACTGCCCAGCAGTGGCTGTGCCTGTCCCGGGCCTCCCCGTCCACCCTGGGCCTCTCCTGGGCGGGCAGCAGGCCCTGTCCTCCCCTCCGACCCTCAGTACTCGCTGCCTCTTGCTGGGCGCCTGAGGACAGCGTGGGTGCTTTCTTGTCCTGCTGGCGTCTCTCCTCTCTCCCTGGGTCAGGTGGGCCCCTGACCCACCTGCTGGTGGTGGTCCCGGTCCCGGTCCCTGGTGCCTGGCTCTGTGTGTCCTGGCCCCTGGGGGGCCCCAGCCCCTCCCTGCCCGCCTGACTCCAGCCACTCACCCACCTTCCCGCCCTGCGCCCTTCAGGCCGCAGGAGGACCTTTCACTGCGAAGAGCAACTCAGGGTCCATCCCCTCTGATCTCAGCCGGGCCCTCAGTGTCCTGGGAGCCCTGGGAGGGGCGACCCACAGCTTCTCCCGTTTCCGAAGAGCTGATTCCAAACCGTAACCATCTGTTCCACCACCACGTCCTCGCCAGCCCACACCCTCCTGCTCTGAGAAGGGGCTCCGCCAGCCCTGCCACCCTAAGTCCCCAGCGTCGGGGTCGCTGTGAGGGGCCCTCCAGGGTCAGCTCCCCTCTGTGCAGAGCTCGGGGCAGCGCCCTCCCTGGCTCTGATGCCACTGCTTCCCCAGGGGCCATCAGGGCCTGTCCAACCCTGCCCCCACCCCTGCCCTTTCCGTGGGCTGCCCACTCCTACCGCCTTTCCCCACAACCACAGAAGTCACTGGAAAACCGCCGGGCCTTCCGACTGGGCCTGCTCCCTGCGTGTCTCCACCGCTGCCCCGGGCTCCTCCGCAGGGCGGCCGCCCACCTCCGCCCGCAGACCCAGGCTCACGAGGGAACGTGCGATGTCTGCTGCGATTTCGTAAAAAGGCCCCATTTCACTGTGACTGGTGCAGCTCGGTGGGTGGGGCACTGTCCCACAGACCAGAAGGTCGAGAGTTCAACTCCCAGTCAGGGCACGAGCCTGGGTCGTGGGCTCTGTACTCAGTAGGGGGTGTGAGGGAGGCAACGGATTGATATTTTTCTCCCTCTTTCTCCCTCCCTTCCCCTTTCTCTAAAAACAAACACATAAATTCTGTAAAAAAGAAAAGAAAAGAAAGGCTCTGGTTTAGGGGCAGCTGCCAAGTAGCATTGCATGGAGAGTCACGGTAGTTCTCCACTGAAGTTCCCCAACTGATTTCCCTGAACATAAGCGAGGCAACTGCTGTAACGTTTATGGTTAATATGTATCGTCAAGCTGCCCCTCCGGTCTGTTTCTGTGGCTCATACTTTCTTTTGGTGTTTGGATGTGTTTCCTCTTGTTTGACCTGTTTTTTTTTTTTTGGTTTGTTTGTTTGTTTTGTTTTGCGTATTATAATGAAAAATTTTGGAAACAGTTTGATGGCCTGATTGATGGGTTTCTAAAAAGGTTTTAATTATTTGTATTTGGATAGAGGGGAACGGAAGGAGAAAGAGTGGGAGAGAAATATCAATTGGCTGCCTCTCTCACACCCCCGATCGGGGACCTAGCCAGCAACCCAGGCCTGTGCCCTGACTCGGAATGGAATCGTTGACCTTTCAGTTTGCAGGATGAAGGCCAATCCACTGAGCCACACCAGACACCAGTCAGGGCTGGTTTATGTTATTTTTCTCCAGGGATAATTTAGATTTGCCTCTAGAAGGCAGCCAGGTAGGAAATAATAGATTCTAGAGCACTTTAATGTGAATCAGGGCAGAGATGATTCAAAGTTGGGTTTGAGTTTCTGTGAGGGCAGGCGTATTTGTTGCTCGCCGCAACCAGTGTGGAGTGGGGGTTCCTGAGTGGGGTCGACGGGAGATGAAGAAGAAAAGACACAACACAGTTTAAGAAAAAGGGGGCCCAGGTGGGACATTGTCCTCTGATGGAGAGACAATGAGCCCTGAACATGGGCTCCGCGTTTATTTTATAGGGGCTGGTTAGATACAGCTCAAGGACGTTTGCACACTTAGGGAGATGCTGCAGGCCCAGACTGTTTATTCCCAGGCTATCTAACCGATACATACGTCTTCTGCAAAAGTCACAGAGCATACAGCTGAAGCTTGAGGCCGTCTACCTCCTGTTTAACCCCTGCGGGTCGCGACTGTTGTTGCTGCTGGCTTGACCCACCTTGCAGATGCAAGCACTTAAGTGTGGCCTTGTTCAGCACTCAGCCTTGGCTATGACGCCAGCCTTCACGGTCCCCCGTGTGAGAATTCAGTTGCTCACTCTGAATTCTCCGTGTGTAGCTGTTTGCGAACCAACCCTGAGTCTGCTGGGTCTTAGGTGCATCCCCTCCTGATGGGAGGTCCTGCTCTGTTAGCTCCTCAAGCTGATTGGAAGCTCCGCTCAGCTGCCCAGGTTTCAGATGCTTTTTATGGAATCAGAAGTGGCCTCCTGGGAACAGCAGGGAAGAGCGCAGGTCTCGTCTCTTTAAGTTCCCTTAATTTTTCACGGTTTTACTAGCTCCTTGATGCCCTAGCAACACGCTTTTATATCTCGCCCATTTTGTTCTCAGATGCCCTCAGTGGGAGTGTCGGCTAGCCCGTCTTTACCTGGTCTCCCACGACCGGAATTAAAACTCCTCCGGTGACCGTTTCTCCCAGGCGGGCAGTGCGTGCGGTGGCACAGAGGCAGGCCCGGCCCCCGGACCGCCGGGGCAGGGGGAAGCTCCGACTGCGGGCGCGGCGGGGGCTCAGCAAACACAGAGGCCGATGGCCGCGCACGTCCTTGCTGTGGGTGCGCTGGGTATCTTTCCACTCCCCCGTGTGCTTGGGATCTCTGCGCACTGTGTGCTGTCCCCGAGCGCAGCCCGAGCCCACGGAGAGGAAGACAGGGACACCTGGCACCGTGTCTGTCTCTGGCTCGCTCGTGGGTGGGTCCACTCCACTTCCGGGGTGGGGACAGGAGCAGGGGCCCCCTGTGTTTCAGCCTCAGGGTGTCACGGCCAAAGAAACGCATCCCGTCCACCAAGCAGCAATGACAGGCCCTTTCGTTGCTTGCTCAGCGTCCTGCGGGAAGGCCCGGTGAGTGCATCCAGAACGCACGAGGGCATCTGAAGAGCCCCCGCCCTCCCTCTCGTCCCAGCGGCCTCCACTGTACAGGCTTGTGTGCCTCCTGCCTCCACCGGCGGCGCCACATTACTCCCCTGCTCAAAACGGCCGCAGACACACCCCCTTCTCTTCGCAGAGGGCGCTGGCCGCCCCGTGGTGGGCAGTGACAAGCAGCCTGGGTCACGCTGGCACGCACATTTGTTCCCATCCTGATCCCAGAGAGGGAGGGGCTGGGGTTTGCGTTCTTTCTCCCTTTCTAGTTTTTTTCCTAGGGAGCAGTCCTTGTGGAGGCTTTCTAGTGACTAGACAACTGGTGAACATGCCCTGGCCGGTGGCTCAGTTGGTTGGAGCCTTATCCCGTACACTAGACGGTTGCAGGTTCAATTCCCAGTCAGGGCACACACCTGGACTGAGGGTTCAGCCCCCGGTCGGGATGCAAATGGAAGGCAGCCAATCTATGCCTCTCTCTCTTTGCCTGTCTGTCTGTCTCTCCCCCTCTCTCTCTGAAATCAATCATATCCTTGGGTGAGGGTTTGGAAAAAGAACTGGCCAGCGTTCCTGAGGAGTGATGTCCGTTTGCCGTGCCAGGCTCTGCAGGAGGGTTACGAGCCCAGTTTTCTGGCCGGGCAGAGGAGGGAGGCCTGAGTCCAGTGCGGAGTGTGTCTGACTGGGCGTCACTGTTCACAGCTCCTAGTGCTGGCGCGTGCTGGTCACCTCAGGGCTGCAGGGGGGAAGTCGCGTCAGATATGGCGTTTATTTAGAACATTGCAGTTAAGAAGTCACCCTCTAAAGCCGAACTGGCTGGGTTTCAAGCTCATCTTTCTCATGGTTTAACTTGGGGTAGCTACTTTTAAGTTCTCACTAAATCTGTTTCCTCACCTGTGAAATGGGGATAAGAACCTCGTAGGTCATTGTGAAGTGAAAGAGTCAAAACATGGGAAGAGTTTAAAACCGGCCTGTCCCTTAGTAAATACTCAAGAGATGTTAGCTCTTATTATGGGCTTGTGGGCTCCCTCGGCGCCTGGGCAGATGGGGCCCCAGTAGAGGACGTGCACTCTCGGGCTCTCAGGCTCCGGGGTCCTCACGGGCCCCGTCCTCTTGGCTCAAGGGAAGTCAGGCTGGCCGCATGCTCCGGCCCGACCCCGACCCTGCCCTCCACGTTTCTCTTTCCCAGCATCCTTTGCATCTCCTGACCCCAGGCTGGTCGTGTCGGGGGCACGTCTGCAGTTACAGGTCTCCCCCAGCATCCAGACAAGGGCAGTCTCTGTCAGATGGAAGGTGCAGCTGCGTTCACCGCCACAAACTTACATGCAGCTCACTTGGAAAAGTGGCCCTGATCAGGCTCACGAAAAGC
Organism: Glossophaga mutica; assembly: GCA_039655065.1. Taxonomy (NCBI): domain Eukaryota; kingdom Metazoa; phylum Chordata; class Mammalia; order Chiroptera; family Phyllostomidae; genus Glossophaga; species Glossophaga mutica. The sequence goes on from CM077316.1 coordinate 54,091,524, forward strand.
AGAAATGCAATCCTCATTTCCAAAGCACGCGCTGTTTCATACTGGAGAACCAAACCCTTGTCCTCGAGGCAGCGCAGCCGCAGGACAGCGGCATGTACATCCTGGAGGCCACCGATGAGGCGGGAGAGGCCAAGACGTACGGCTTCAACGTGTCTGTGTTGGGTGAGTGTCCGCACGGCTGTCCCCGCCCCTCTGGCTCCGGCAGGGCGCCCTCCCGACCAGATCTCTGCTTCCAGACCCTGTGGGGACCCCCCTGCTGCAGGAACAGCAGGAAGCCCTGGACGGAGGGAAGTGCCGAGTGACTCTGTCCTGCTCCATCTCTGGAGGTGGTCATGCGAGCTACGGCGATGTGAGCTACACCTGGTACCGAGGGCGTGAGCGGATCCCGGGCCTGGGGAACCTGTCCACGCTGGAGGAGCAGATCGTGGGCGGCCCCCATACGTACACTTGCCAAGTCAGCAACTTTGTCAGCTGGGCCAACCAGACCCTCCGGCTCAGCCAGGGCTGTCTCCCGGGTGAGTGCAGCGCTTGGGGCAGGAGCAGGGCTGAGAGGGTGGGCCCCCGACCGGGCTCACGTGCAGGAGAGACGGGGATGACAGCCCTTGGCTGGCTCCCTGGGGTGCCGGCCTGGAGGCACGCAGGTCCCACAGCCAGGCCTGCCTTCATCTGGGAAGCATCTGTGTCCCCATCGAGACTCTTCTTCAGGAACATGGGCGTCTCTCCTTCCCGCAGCAAATGCTCAGTTGCCTGGGGAGCGACAGCCCGGCCCCAGCTGCTGGCCAGTTTCTTCTTCGAGATGGACAGAGCCCTGCTCCCTCATCTTGAGTGACACCTTCCCCGAACTGTGTTGTTCCCTGAGAGGGGGCTTGCCAGGCGCCCCACAGCAGCGCCCTGGGTCCTGGCAGCACCTGGCGCAGTCCTTGGTTTGTTGCTCATGCTCACCCTGAGAGCTACCTGGAGCTCACTGTGCACCAGTTTTTGTCAGATAAGTAAGACTCAATGTGGCAGCCACACAGGCGGAAGGGCCCTGCAGTCCGTCTTCAAGGACCTTATAGCCCAGCTGGGGCAAGAAGCAGCAAACAGGCAGAAGCCACGTGGAGACGAGGGCACTTCTGTGGGTCTCGTCGGCCACGGCTTCATCACTCACAAGCTCTGTGTTCTCAGGCAGATTCACGAACCTCTCTGAGCCTCTGCTTTTCTCTTGGGTAAAGCGAGAATGATAATAATACTGTTAATTAAATGAGATACTATTTGTAAAGAGCCTAGCCCGCTGGCATCTGAAACACGCAATTCCTCCGGCGTTTGTCGATTGAAGAAGCTTGCACAAGAAGAGCAGGAAGGCGAAAGGAAAGACTTGCTCCAAATGTCTATTGAGTTAAAAACAAAAGAACAGACCGGTGTGACACTCGCGGTGTTTCGCATTTGTCAGATCACGTGACGAAGCCCCCTGTGTAGATGACGTGACCTCCTCTTCCTCTGTGGGAAGCAGGTTGCTGAGGGCTCTGAGCCTGCAGAGTTAGACTCTGAGCCGAGCTCCTGCTGTCGCTCCGGGGAGGGCGTCCCTGGGACCAGGGAGGCCCCAGGACGGCGCAGTCGCAGGCTGGGGGGAGACGGCCGCTGCGGCGGGCAGGCCGGGAGGCGGGGAGGCCGGCGTCCTCACGCCCCTGCCCTCCTTTCCCGCAGCAATCGGCCTCCTGCCCCTTTGGATAATCATTGTGAGTCTCGCCGCCGTCCTGCTGCTGGGCATGGCCACCCTCACCTGGGTCTGTGTGCGGAGGAGGCGGAGGAAGCGGGCAGGTAGGTGGAAGGCCCCTGAGAGCTGCTGCCCCGCCTGCTGCCCCACCGGTGGCGGCGCTGGCACGGTCAGGCCGCGGTCGGGGTCGGTCGGAGGGACCGCGGTGGTTGCCAGGCCTTCGCTCCCAGGCCTCGCCCCTGCGGGCCCCCCCCCGCCATGTGTGAGTTCGGCTCCCCAACACGTGGCTGCCCCGCAGTGGCCGGTGTAGGGAGCCGGTCAGCTGGCCGCTGCCCCGGAGCCCGCTGGGTCTCCCCGGGAGAGCACTCACCCGAGTCCCTCCAGACCCCTTCTCAAGGCCTCGGCCCTCTGGGACGCGACCCGGGCAGGGTGCCTTCGGGACCAGCCCGCAGCTCCGCTTCTTCCTCACACAGAGCCCAGCCCCGTGGAGTCTGTGACAATTTACGAAGATGTCAACAACCTGCGCACCAGGAGCAGTCACGTACGTCAGCCTGTGGGCCGGGCTTCTCTCAGCCAGTCTGGACATCACTCTCGGGAGGATGGCCATGCTGAGCAGGGGACACAGGGAACCCCGCTGTCCTCTCAAAGTGGCCCTCAGCCCCCCATCTCCCTCTCCTGCAGGACCCGAGCTCTGGCCGTGGACAGAAAGAGGGAAGTGGGGCGAGGGGACCACAGGCGGGCATCTATCTGGGTGCAGAACTGCCCACTGAGACACCCAGTGGTGCCAGTGCCCTCGCTTCCCGAGGCTCAGAAGGATTGCAGCCCGCTCGCATTTCATGTCCGACCACAGATTCTCATGTCCCCGCAAGTCCCATTCACTTTTGTGGGTCCCTTTGTCGCTGCACAGCCGGGCAGGGTGGCAGCCTGAGGAGCTGAGGCCCGAGAGTGTGTCGCTGGCGCTGGTCTGCCCTCAGACGGCCCTGGGGGCAGGAGGCCTGAGTGTGGCTCAGGTGGTGGAGGGAGTGAGGCCACCTCGTGAAGAGCCAGCGTCTCTGCAGGCAGGACCCACTCTCTGCCACCCAGAGGTGAAGAAGGGGAGGTACCACGGAGGGGCTGCAGGGCAGGATGTGGAGACAGGCCCAGGGGACAGGCAGAGCCGCGCTGAACTGCTTGGTGGAAGGGAGGGGCAGGAAGGACCCCCCTCCTCCCACCGTTCCTGGGGCTTGGCCTGGGTGGCGCGGCAGGAAGTGCATGTGTGGGGCCACCTCCCCGTCCCCCCCCTCGAGGGGCCTAGGGACGGGGCAGCCCCTGCAGCCCGTGTCTGCACCCCAGCAGTGGAATATTGGGGTGTGACCCTGAAAGCAAACCTACTTTCCCATCAGAACCGACCCTGGTACCAAGCCCAGCAACTACAAGTACCTCCAGCCACTGATGTCCAAATGCTCACCAAAAATAGCTCCCTCCAATGAAGAGCACTGTAAAGATTTTATTTATTTATCTTTAGAGAGAGGGGAACAGGGAGAGGAACATCAATGCGTGATTGCATCTCACACACCCCCTACTGGGGACCTGGCCAGCAACCCAGGCATGTGCCCTGACTGGGAATCGAACCAGCGACCCTTTGGTTCATAGGCCTGCACTCAACCCACTGAGCCTCACCACCTGGGGCCAATGAAGAGCACTTTACATTAGGGAAGTGAAGAAGGATATAGGGGAAAATAAATTCATAGAGTGAAAAAAAGCCTATTGGGGATTCAGGTCCATTGCTCTGCTTCTGAGCCAGTGATTGGATGCCTCCTGGCCTCGTCCCCCCGGGCCTCTTCCTGCGGTCTCCCAGGTCCCGCCCAGAGGCTGCAACCTCAGGCTTCGTGTGGTCTTACCTCGGGCCCAGCCGTGACACTTCAGGCAGGTCCAGGCAGAAGAGAAAAGCAGCGGAGTCCTGTGTCTTCCCGGATGCGGTGACTCTCCAGCCCCCAAGGGCAGCTGCTGTTTCTCTGCGCCTTGTAGCCACCCCACCCCCGTGAGATGAGCCCCACCAGAGCCCACCCTGCGCGTGCGCGCTCTGGGGAGGGAGCACGAAACGCTTCCAGCCCAGTCCCGGCAGGACTGAGAGAGGGAGAAGCGGCCTCTGGCCTTGGGTCCAGGGCTTCACCTGGCACCCCAGCTGCGCAGGAGGCTGGCTGGAGGCCAAGGGCAAGCTGACCACCAAGGCTGGATCTGGACAGGGGGCTTGAAAGTGTCTCAAGCCTCTGATTCCAGAATCCCAAGGTAAACGCTAGGACCACAGCCCTGCTCAGAGCTCAGGGCCAGGGTGACTGCAGACGTAGCCCGGGGCCGTTGCCGAGTCAGCAAAGTGAAGCCGGTGGCAGGAGCCCCCTGGGCAGCGTCTCTCAGCGCTGGGCCTTCCCGCCGCCGCCGCTGCCGCCGAGGGGCCTGCGCCCTGTGCTTCTGCATCAGGAGTTGCTCTTTCTCCTGCCCCTCCCCCTGGGGGGTGACCCACGACCGCTCCCGCCCTGGCTCCCCGGAGCTCCTCTGTGTGCAGTCCCCACCCCACGCTGGGCCCAGACCCTCAAGCCCGAGCCCCCCGCCAATGGTGCCAGGTGTCCTCTCCTATTTCTCCCGCAGGAGCAGCGGCAGGTGGAGCGGGACTCCCCCGTGGCTGGGACCACCGTCTACTCCATGATCCTGGCCCAGGTACCCCCGGCTTCCCTCTTCCAGGCTCCGCCTGTCTGGGGGCTTTCTCATGTCCTCCCCACCCCCCAGAAGGAAACCTCACACCCTTGAATGGCAGAGGAAGACCTTGGTGCTCCCGGAGCGCAGCAGGTGGCTGGGTGACTGTCGGTGGTCTGGGGCCTCCGCAGCTGAGTAGAGCTGGGAGGCGGGATGCAGGACAGTCCCCTTGCTGGGGCCAGGGGCTGGGGCCCTGGGGGAGCTGCTGGCGGAGAAGGAAGCCGTCCGGGACGCAGCCTCTCTCTTCCCTCCCCGCTGCTTCTGCGCTGAGGCCCCTGAGCTTTCTGCCCGCACTTGTTTTGCCTGTTTTCAGGAGGGAGCAGGACTGTGTGGTTCTCTCTTACCTTCTATGACATCTCGACTCAATGATAATGCGTATGAGTATGATGTCTGTTTTTGCACCGAATCTTCTCTAACAGCCTCCTCTCGAAGCCGTAGGTCTTATACAAACCTCATTCCACAGATGAGGAACCACTCCAAGGGCAGCTAGTGTTCCTGAGGCCACGTGGCTGGGTGGTGGCGAAACTGAGCGACATGGTTTCTGACGGTCTCGAACGGTCCGGTCTTATAGGAAAGGACCCCAGAACGGGGGCCACACCCTCCAGTGTGGCAGCAGCAGCACAGCGGGGAGGGCCCGGGCTGTGCACCTCCTCGGGACACACTGTCTGCTGGTGGCCAGTGACGAGGAAGCTCTGGACAAAATTATTACTCTTATTTTTAACCAACTTTGACCCGAAGCAGCAACCTCTTCGGCTTGGTGGCCCAGCTGCAGGACAAAGAAAATCCTTGGGGAAATAGGGATAGGCTTCCAAGAAAGAGCAGGAAGAGGGAGGGAAGGAGCCAGGGAAGGGCAGAGAGGAGAGAAAGGGCGGCGGGGGTGGGAGGTCCCCCCCGGGGAGCAGGCGCTCTCCCCTGGGGGGTTCCCAAGCCCAGCGCCGCCTCCTGCCGCCCCAGGTCGCTGGTAGTGGGCCCAGTCGGAGCCTTAAAAGGAGCTGTGTCGACTAAGAACTGTCCCAACTTGCAAGAAAGTCTGTGAGTGTATTTGAGCCAAACTGACAGCAAAATCTCGACAGATGGAGAAAATGCTGCGGAGGACGGCGGTTGCGCCGTATTTTGTGCATTGGAGTCAAAGGAGGAGATGAGCGGGGTGACGCCAGACCCTCGGGAGGCGGGAGAGAGCAGAGCGGCGGGCGGCAGACACCTGGGGCTGGACAGAAAGTGTGACGCGGTGGACGCTCTCCTTCGGCACAGGCGGGCACAGGCGGGCACAGGCGGGCACAGGCAACAGGCAGCAAGGAGCACCGAACGCGGTCTCCTGCTCGGGTGGCAGCTCGTGCCCCGAGGGGTCGGGAACGAGGGAATCTCCCGGACGTCCCCGCGTTATCGGAGAGGCACAGAGACAACAGGCGGGCCCAGCGAAGGTGAAGAGCGACCTTTGTCCGGGAACGTACAGGGCTGGGACGTGACCGCCCGCCACGACTCACTTCTACTGCGAAAGTGTTCATCCGAGACCGACCTTTGTGGTGACTTTGTGTCTCCGAGCTTGTCGGGTTAGTGAGTGACCCGCTGTCTTCAACAGCTGTCAGAGCGATGGACTCTCCCCGGTCGGCCGGCTTTAGCCCCGGTTCACCCCCACAAGGGGTACCTCAGATGTCGCGGGAGAGTGAGACCGCAGCTTCTTAGAAGCTGGGTGGTCGCCTGCTTGGAGATTGCTTGTGTCAGGCCCAGAGCAGGGGGGTTCGCACAAACGGGAGCTGAGGAAAGAACGCTGGGGAGTTTGGGTGTGCGTCTGGTGTTTACCGCGAACGGCATGGCGCGCACAGTTACCTTTTTGGAGCCTCAGCTGTGGAGTGAGGCAAAGTGTAGTCACTCTGATTGCACAGGGGCGTTCGGAGGGTGTGGGGGTGGCGCACAGGTCCCACAGCGGCTGTCTGACCACAGAGAGGCACCAGCATTCCGGTCGTCTGGCCTCCCGACTCGTCCAGCTTCTTTTCACCACTAGTTGGACCTCTGTCTGGTCCCTGGCCGGGTAGCTGCGGTGGCCGGAGCACCGTCCTGATACACCGAGGTCGTGGGTTTGACTTCGGTCAGGGCACCTATGAGAATCAGCCATTGATATTTTTCCCTCATCTCTCTCTCTCTCTCTCTCTCTCTCTCTCTCTCTCTCTCTCCCCCCCTCCCTCTCTCCCCTTTCCTCTCTCTGAAATCAATAAAACATACCCTCAGGTGAGGATTAGAAAAAATAATCAAGCAATGAATGCAAAAATAAGTGGAACAACAAATCGATGTTTCTCTCTGAAATCAATAAATTAAAAAATTGGAATGTTTACGTTTGGGCAGGGTTGAGGGGGAGGGGCAGAGGGAGAAGTCCCTTCCTGGGGTGGGGCTCCATGTGTGCTTCTGAAATCATTACGTCTCTCTTCTCGGCAGCCGCCCGATTTCACATCACAGAGAACTGAAAATACGCTGTATTCAATGGTGCAGTACTCCCAGAAGGTGAGTCTCGCCTCCTGGGGTGCATGGAAGCAGGTGTCCATCGGGGGTGTCTGTTCTGCATGTGCAATGCAGGTGTGTGTCTGCAGAGCGTGCGAGCACTTCAGCGTGAGTTGTCTTCCCTTGAGTGTCTCCCAGTGCTGGTGTGCAACGGCCGTGTGTAAATGTTCCCAGGCCAACCCGAAAACGCCTTGGAGTTCTGTGCGGAGAAAAACGACAGCTCTGAGACTGGAGTGGAGTGGGTTACAGGTGTTTCTCCGAGTTTCTGTGGGAGGCTGAAGACAATCACACAGAGAGGAAGTGCTTCGTGCAGGGGACCTGGGACAGGGGTCCCTCCAGGCCTGGAGAGGTTTCCAATGCATGACCTCTGGCGTGGAGCTGGGGGGCTGTGCGGGGTCCAGAGAGACACAGCATCCACTTTCTGGGAACCAGACAGAGGTGCTGGCCAGCCACATCACATGGAGGCCTCCGGACGGGGTCCGCCTCCCACCTTGGTCCCAGCTGGGCTTGCAGCGGCTCCGTGTGCCTGGAGCCGCAGAGCTGGGCACGCCACTGCCATTGTCGTCTGCTCCTCGCAGGTGCGAGGGGTCGGGAAGAACGATGCTCCCACGGCTGGAGCCACGGTGCAGGTGCAGGGGCTCAGCATGGTGCCACCGGAGGCTGGGAGCCTGACACCGTGAGGCATTGAGTTCACGCAGGTCGGGGTCATGTGTTTGTACCCAGTGCAGGAGAGAGTTTAGGGCGTGATTCCAGACTTTCCGTTCACTGGGATGAGAGAGATTGAAATTGTAGCTGTAGCACGAGGCCACAGAGATGGCCGCAGGCTTTGCTTTTATGTTGCGAGGACCCTGCAGACGCCGGAAAGTGCTACCCAACGGCACTGGCTGTGGGGGTGTGCACGTGTGTGCGTGTGTGTAGGTGAGTGTGGCAGGAGGGTGTGGGAGTGGGAGGCGGGACTCTGATGGCGGCTCAGAAACGTCAAATTGTAGGCCAGTGTGTGTGCCCCGTCTCTGGAAACCATACCCGCCATCGTTCACTCCTGGGGTGGGAGGTGCTGCCCACTTCTGGTGGGGACACTCCGGGGACTTTCCGGGCACTGAGTCTCTACTGGGACCTGTCACACCAGTTGAGAACGGGAGACTTGTAAAGCTGAACGAAGCCCTCTTCCCCTCTGCATTGCAGTCTGGCTCCAAGAAGAGGAAGCAGGGCCCCTCCCTGACGAGCACCATCTACGAGGAGGTGAGACTCGGGACTCCTGCAGGGCCTGCCCAGTGCCCACAGCTCGGCCGGGAGGCCGTGCACTGGTGCAAAGCCATCCACAGAGTCTCAGCGTCCCAAGGGTTTCAGGGACATTCTAATCCATTTTTTTTATAGTAGAGATGAAGGAACTGAGGTTCAAGGGTGGTGGCAGTCTGACATGAGGTCATATCATGTGTCGGAGTTTGGCTCTTAGTGGGTGGGGTGCCTGACTTTCAAATTAGGGCCATCCCCAGGCTCATTCCCCAGCTGTGAACCACACCCCAGATATGTCAACTTCCCAGTGTGTTTGTGTGTGTGTGTGTGTGGGGGGGGTTGTTTCGAAAGCAGAAGTGTGTCTAAGTGACTTTCTAAAGTCAGCAAGTGATGGAGAATCACTCTAGGGGACCCGTGCCCTCGGCCACTGACGGGCTGGGTACTGCGCAGAAGTGCCCCTGAGCCTGGTGGCTGAACTGATTCCCATCAGCCCACTGAGGGAAGGGGAACTGGGGTCTCCACGGCCACGGAAGGTGTCCCGTGTACATGGTGGCCCGACAACATGGCTTTATGTGAATTGCCTCACTCAGTCCCCACAGAACGTGGGGAGAGGGTCCAATTATAGTTTCCATTTGGACCCACAGAAACTAAGGCACGAGATTTGTCTCCGACTGCTCCCAAGTGTCCACCTGTGGCCCGATGACAGTGTCGCCAGGGATTCCAAGGGAGGGGATGGCGGGTGCCTGCTGGGCCTCTCGGCTTTCAACTGTAGCCCCACATTAAAACCAGGGACAGTCTGGGGTTGCAGAGAGCGCCACGAGGCCCCAGGCAGCCCAGGGCGCGTCACCGGGAAGCGTGGCGCGGCGACCAGATCAGGAGCCGGAGCCGGAAGCACTGGATTCAAGCCTCCGGTTTGCCGCCCTTCGAACAGTTACTTGTGCTTCCTTTTCTTATTCTGTGAGATGGAGATGACAACTCATACCCGCAGGGTTGCTGCGTAGTCTCCTGTCGGGAGGGGCTGAACTTCTTTCCTTCTGCAGGTTGGAAAGATGCAAGCCAAAGCCCGGAACCCTGTGTTAACCCGCAAGGAGCTGGAGAACTTCCGTGTGTACTGCTAGTGGCTGCGGCTGTTGTCTACCGGCACCTGCTCTGGGAATCAACGCAATGGACGGTGCCGCATGAGTCTCGGAAGAATAGGGCCTAGTCTGGGGATTTGTCCATGGACTCTGTTTGGTTTTGAAAATGATTTCTAACAGCCGTCCCATGAGCAAGGTTTCACCTTACGGATCATGCGAGAATGGGTGGACAGGTGGGGCAGTTCACACAGGACCACGAGCCAGTCCAGGTACTGGAACCTGTCAAGTTCTGCGCAAATGAGGGTGTTTCCTTAGCATCGAGATTCCCCCCTCCTGGTTTTCCAGTCTCTTACTTGCGTCCCCTCCTGTCCCACTGGGATGCCCACAGTTGTAGACCCTGCCCTTGCCCAGGCCCACCTTCCCAAGAGCAAGAGCAGGCAATGGCAGCTCAGGGGAAGAGCAGGGGCCTCCTCCTCGAGGGTGGGCCCACTGGCTGTCAGCCGTGGGCAGGTTCCCCAAGGGGGCTGGGCCCGGGCTTCACTCAAGTGCAGAGCCCAAACTGCCTCCCCCCACGTACCACCGCTTTGCCCCGGACAGTTCCTCGCAGGGGGGTGGGAGGGGCAGGCCTGGGTGGTGCAGCGCCAGCCTGTCTCTGCGTGGGAAGCCCCCGGGAGCACGTGCGTCCCGGTGACCGGCCGAGCCGCCAGCCGCCACCTCTGGGGACGGAACGGGGTGATTTTTTCTTACCGTGCACTTTTGTTTACTGCTGAATTTTTATGAAGCCATATGTGCGTGTTACTCTTGATATATTTTTAAGTGCTTAAAACATCTCTGCCATATAAACCTCCCATTCGTTTACCTGAAAGAACCTTCCTTGTTGTCAGGCCCTCTCCCCAAATTGTGGCCTCAGCCCAGGCGGTGAGTGCTGCTGCAGACAACCGCCTACGCAGACCTGTGTTCGTGGCACGGTCACAGACATCTGTGTCGCACATGCCGTGGACACCACAGGCACTGCCCTGGGTCCCGTTCTTCCCACTCGGCGGTGCGTCTTCGAGCTCATTCCACGGCCGCTCACAGCCCCCGTCCATCCTCGCCTCCCCCACGGCAGCCGCCGGGTTTGCCCTTCAGCACCTCGTGGTGCACTCACCCGGGCCCCCCCAGTGAGTGCTGAGGCCATGTCCAGCCCTCTGTTACTAAACATACTAGCGACCCTGTGTCTGTGAGTGAGGGTGTCTGTCACGGCCAGTCTAGCATTTGTTCGTAAGACAGCATGAAGGTCTAGTTCTCTTCCCGCAGCCGTCAGCCCGTCCTGGCTGCGCTGTGAGGTGCTGCGTCGGTGGTGAGGGGACACGTCCCGATCGTGGGAGTGGACGGCGCGGTGCACCTGCCATCAAGGCCAGAGGTTTGGGCTCTCGAGAGCTCTTTCCAGAGGCTAAGGTTTTCCTGGGAGAGGATCATCTCCATGATTTTTTGGAATGGTGTTTGCTTACTTTCTGAGACTTCAACATTATCTTAGCTCTCTAAGAATGTCTAAACCTATGGAGAATTTTTGGAAAAATTTATGAAGAGCCAAACAGAATACACCTGTAAGCAAGATTTCAACAGTCTGAGATAACATGTTTCTGAGAATAACAGTTTTCAGCTTATTTCATGCCTTGCAGATGAAGAAAGGAATGTAAGAAGTATTACATGAAGGGGGGAGAAAGCAAGAGATAGATTGGATCACAGGATACTTAAGATTATGTGCTCTCCTGAGGGTGGTCACCTGCCGCATGAGGGGCCTTGGTTCTGGACTTGGAACTCGGTTAGAATCAGCCTTCAGTTTAAATACCTGTAAAATGGAGTTAATGGGAACAGTAGGTAAGATGAGGCACGCGAGGGGCCTAAATTAGGAATTATGTGAAAAGGAGCTTATATCAGGGATCTGGAATTTCATTTTATTCTTTTCTTTATTTTATTTACTAGCAGGAGAAAGGGAAGGAGAAAGAGAAGGAGAGGAACACAATTGATTGCCGCGGGCTTCGTGGCCCGCAACCCAGCCCAGGCAGGTGCCCTGACCGGGAACTGAACCGGGGAACCGGGGAGCCGGGGGTCGCAGGCCGGCGTTCAGCCCGCTGAGCCACACCAGCCAGGCTAGCCTCTCATTTAAATGCAGGAGAGCGGAGCCCTTTGGCAGGAAAGTGCTCTTTGCTGCCATCTCGTGGGGATTTTGGGGATAACACAGTGGACATGAGCAGGAAAAAGCCTTTTTTTTTTCCTGCTGCGATATCGTGGACATCTTGGGGGAAACAGCAGAAAATGTTTTTCTCCGCGACTACCTAGCGTGAAACTCGTAAATAACAGCCTAATGGAACGCAGAGGAAAAGCTGTGCTCTGCTGCCATCTCGTGTCCATCTTCGGAATAACACTTGAGTGCAAGCAGTGTTCCTGAACCAGTGAGCTCTGTATTCCTGCCTATAAATTTACGTTCATTGTGTACCACGGGAAGTAATATTTTCGCTACATTTAGAGTAAAAGAAAGTTCAGCCCTGGCTGGTGTAGCTCAGTGGATTGAGCGCGGGCCTGCGAACCGAAGGATCGCGGTTCGATTCCCAGTCAGGGCACATGCCTGGGTTGCCAGGCCAGTTCCCGGCAGGGGACATACAAGAGGCAACCGCACATTGATGTTTCTCTCCCTCTCTCCTTCCCTTCCCCTCTAAAGAGAAATAAATAAAATCTAAAGGGAAAAAATACTTAAAAAAATCTTTAAAAAAAAAAAGAAAGTTCAAATAAGAGGTTTTCAAATTACTTCTAGTCCTTCCTATTGGGTGGATGTTAAACTATGTCTCCCAAATAGCTGTTATCTTTTCATTATAATTTTTAGAAATATTCAAAAAAGCACCATGTCAAAGTTTTTCTAATATTGTCAACTGCTGGCGTTGACGGTCTTTTGTTCACACAGATGATGCGGATTCTTATTAAGGTTGATCTTAGGTAGTTTGTCTGTTTTGTTGCTGTTCATTCTGTGTCTATGTATAAAGGATGTTTATTTCTGCATGTTATTCCTCCTCACTGTAATAAACTCCATTATTTGTAATCATAACGTTGCTTTTCATGATTTATCAAGGTAAAAAAGCTATCGGACTATAACATTGCATTACTTTAGCTATGTAGAAACATGTAAAAATGGATAAAACATAGAAGAAAACATGACGAAATGTGAGGAGTTAGAAAATTTTGTGGTTATAAGTTCATCAATGATTAAATAGAAGTGGTAATAGGAGACTTATTTTTACGTGAGTTAGGGCTTGCACCCCTGGTCTTGCAGAAATCAGAAGCGTTTTGGAAGTGAAATAGTGCTCCCTCCAGGTTATCTGAGAACTCACGATAAGGCAAATGTCCACACTTTCAATCAGATTTTAGATAAATTTTGGAATCTAAAAGAGTAAGGGCATTGGCTTTTAGTGACGTCGCAGAACAGTTGCTAAGGAGTGGCGTGTGAGCCATGACAAGAAAGCCGTCATCCTCGGCCGCCTGCGGTGCCTCGCCGCTGGGACTCGTTCTCCCCAGGTGTGCGGTCCCTGCCGCCTGCTGCTCAGCCTGGATGCCTCTCCCCATCTCCGCCGGATGCCGGGCGCTTCGCGGCTGTTTGGGTCTCAGCGTCCACGCTGCGTCTTCAGAGAGAGGATTTTTTGTTTGTTTGTTTGTTTTCTTTTTATTTTTTATTTTTTAAATATATTTTATTGATTATGCTATTACAGTTGTCCCATTTCTCCCCCCTTCATTCCCCTCCACCCTGCACACCCTCTCCCACCCACATTCCCCCCTTTAGTTCATGTCCATGTGTCATAAGTTCTTTGGCTTCTACATTTCCCACACTATTCTTGCCCTCCCCCTGTCTATTTTCTACCCACCGTCTATGCTACTTGTTCTCTGTACCTTTTCCCCCTCTCTCCTCCTCCCACTCCCCTGTTGTTAACCCTCCATATGATCTCCATTTCTGTGGTTCTGTTCCTGTTCTAGCTGTTTGCTTTTGTTTTAGGTGTGGTTGTTAATATCTGTGAGTTTGCTGTCTTTTCACTGTCATATTTTTATCTTCTTTTTCTTAGGTAAGTCCCTTTAACATTTCATATAATAAGGGCTTGGTGATGATGAACTCCTTCAACTTGACCTTATCTGAGAAGCACGTTATCTGTCCATCCATTCTAAATGACAGCTTTGCTGGATAGAGCAATTTTGGATGTAGGTCCCTGCTTTTCAAGATTTCAAATATTTCTTTCCAGCCCCTTCTTGCCTGTAAGGTCTCTTTTGAGAAATCAGCTGACAGTCTGATGGGAACTCCCTTGTAGGTGACTGTCCCCTTATCCCTTGCTGTTTCTAGAATTCTCTGCTTCATTTTAATCTTGGCTAATGTAATTACGATGTGCCTTGGTGTGTTCCTCCTTGGGTCTAACTTCTTTGGGACTCTCTGAGCTTCCTGGACATCCTGGTAGTCTATTTCCTTTGCCAGATTGGGGAAGTTTTCCTTTATCATTTGTTCAAATAAGTTTTCCACTTGTTGCTTTTCTTCTTCCCCTTCTGGGACCCCTATAATTCGGATGTTGGGACGTTTAACAATGTCCTGGAGGTTCCTAAGCCTCTCCTCATTTTTTTGAATTCTTGTTTCTTCCTCGTTTTCTGTTTGGTTGTTAGTTTCTTCCTTCTGGTCCACTCCATTGATTTGAGTCCCAGTTTTCCTTCCATCTCTATCAGTTCCCCATGCATCTTCCTTCATATCACGTATTGTAGCCTGCATTTTTTCATCTAGTTTGTGAGCAAAATCAACCAATTCTGTGAGCATTTTGATGACCAGTGCTTTGAACTGTGCATCTGACAGGTTGGCTATCTCTTCACTGCTTAGAGGAATTGGCTCTGGGGCTTTTATTTGTTTTCCGGTTTGAGCCATTTTTGGCGGGTTTTTTTTGTTTTGTTTTGTTTTGGTTTTAGTCTGGTCGAGGTTATTACGTAGTGAGGGGTGGAGCCTTAGGTGTTCCTCAGGGCGGGGCAGCCCAGTCGCTGGGTTGTGGCACTGTAGGTGGGGGCAGGGTCTGAGAGGGAAGAATGGCGCCTGTTCCGCTCTCTCCTGGATTCAGTCCCTTCCGCCACTTCCCCTCTGCCTGGACCATCTGCATGCGCGAATGTGGGACCACCTGGTCAGCCAGCCGCCTTGTGCGGCCTCACTGGGTCTGCACAGTTGCCCCCTGTGCCCGGGGTCCGCCAGCTGCCCCCTGTGCACCTGGGAACTGCCAGCCACTGCTACTTGCGTTCCCGGGTCCGCACCTCCACTTTCTCCTGCCTCGACTCCGCCCCTCTTACCGGTCTGGACGTGAATGGTTGTTGGACTTCCGTACAGTTCAATTTTCTATCAGTTCCGGTTGCTTTCTTGTTTCTAAATATTTGTTGTCCTTAATTTTGGTTGTGAGAGGAGGCACAGCGTGTCCGCCTACGCCTCCATCTTGGCCGGAAGTCCTGTTTGTTTGTTTTCTGATCAATTATTTTTCTGTCTGAATGTTCTGTTTTTTTTCTTCACAGCACTCACCTCCATGTACAGTCATATATTTCTTCCCTACCCTTGTGGACAGAGAGCCCCACGAAGGCGCATTTGTCCCTCTCACCAGTGTGCGTCCTGTGTTACGCACTTCGCTGGTGCTCACCGAGTGAACGCGCTCCTTTCCGCCTTCTCCCTGCGCCGCTGGCGCCGCACCGGCCACCCGGACCCAGAGCCCTTCTCGGGCTCGGCCGTGCCCTCTGCTCCCTCCCTGCGGCCGCAGGACCAGACGTGCAGGCGGAGGGGCGTCGGCGGGGCTGCGCGGGGGCGCAGGTCTCGGAACCCGGAGCGGAGGGAGGTGTTGCGATGCCCGTCCGGGAACTTTGAGAACTTCGTGGGGAGGAGCGACCAGGACGCTGCCCGGTGCGGGACGGAGGGGTCGGGAAGGGTGATCGCCGGGCTGCGATCCTGGCGGGTCGGGTCTCGGGGTTCGGGGGCCGAAGCCTCGGTGGGAAGGGGAGGGCGTCTGGAAGGACTCGACCCTGGTGCGCGGTGCTGGGAAGCGCCCGGTACGGGAGAGGGTGGACGGGAGACGCCGGGGGAGGTTTGAACGGAACGGGTTACTCCAGGGGCGGGAGGGGGAAGGGCGCGCGCGGAATTCGGGTGGAACAGAGAGAACGGAGGTTTGGGGACGGGGCCTCGGGTGGGCGGAGGTGCGGGAGACCGTGGGAGACTCCAGGAGGGTTTGTGGGGAGAGCGATGGGGAGGGAGATGGGACACGGGGCCGCGCGCTCACACAGCTTTGGGGGTCCCTGTCCCTGGTGGGAAGGCGGAGAGCGGAGTGGAGCGGCCTCGCCACGAACGACTCGGGGCCTCCAGCCTCTCACGGGCGAGCGGGGCGCAGGAGTCGAGGGTGCGCGGAGCCGGAGCCGGCTGAAGGTTCACATGGATGCGCTCTCCAAGGCCGCCGAGCTCACCTCTTTTTCCTGGTTGTGAAAAGAAGAATCAATGGGAAAACCGGCGTCCGGGGAGCGTGGTGAAGGAGCGAAGGACTTCTCCCGTTTTCCCCGGTGCGAGGACAAGGGGAGAGTCGCGCTGCGCGGGACCCCAGGTGCGGATGCGGAGGCTCCGGATGCCTGAGCCAGGGACCCACGCGCACGGGCGGCCTCCGGGCAGCGGGCTCATCACACGCGCGCTTTTCTCTGCAGACCTTCCGTTGGCTGTTCGGTGCCAGTAGGGAGAGTCGGCGTTTATACATCGGAAATGTCCCTGTGAGACAAATGTCCCTGTCCGAGCGGACAGCGCCCCAGGGGCCTCGCGTGCTCACTGCATCCCCGGCCAGGGGAAGGGCCGAGACAGAGTTTGGGGACAGTTCTGGTCCGATCAGTGACAGATTGCCGGAAAGGGTCTTCTTTGCTGTAGCCACGGTGACCAGTTCTCCTTAAAGACGAAAGTTAACCTTGATATTGTAACAAAACTGGGCGGGTCCCGCACGGTCTTGAGGAATCAGGTAGAAGGTGTCAGAGCGTAATTGGTTTCCCTGCAGTTGTTAAATTTGAACCTTTCTTGCCAGGAGTTACTGCGTCTGGAAGTGCTCGGAGCTGGTGCTGTTCTGCGACTGGCCGTTACTGAATAACTGGGACCACAGCGCTGGCGGCCTTCGTCCTTGTTTTCCAGCCGTGAGTGACGTGGAGACAAGACGCTGCTTTTCCTGGGGCTGCAGTGTCCAATCATGTTGTAACTACTTTAGGAGGAGTCACGGAATATGTGGCTCCGTTTCTGCTGGAATTTCCCCAAAGGTAATGGATTGAAGCAGGACGGCTAGAAGGGGGCCCGGGGCAGTCCCTGAACTGTGAGGCGCGGGCTGCAGGGCCCCTCCGGAGCCCCAGCTGCCTCGCTGGCCCACGCGTCTGCTGTGCAGCTGTAGGTGCACCAGGACGGCTCTGTCCTATCTGGAAGCCACCAGAGATGGTGCCTGTGGCTTCGAGTGGCACCCTTTTGCTGAGATGGTTTAAGTGGCTGCAGCAGCGCCCCCCTCCCCGGGAGGGCGGCGTCTCCTGGGACCTGGGGCGCTGGAGTGGGAGGGAGCATCGGTCTGCAGAGGACCAGCAGAGGTCGGCTGGGGGAGGAAAACTGGTTTTTTTTTTTTTTTTTTTTTTTTTTTTTAGGTTTTTGTGTATATGGTGTAAGGGAGCGTTTGGGTGAGGGTTAGGATGATGGAATACAGGGTTATTTTTATTTTGCTGCAAATTATAGAGGAACTAAGAATATTTGACACTATTGGTAAACTTTTGTGGAACATTAAAAATTTTGTGCTATGAATAAATACATCTGTAGAAGTGATAGAATTTGTTTATAAATATCAATCTGAAGAATACTGGTGTAACAGAGAACTCACAATTTCTTACTATTATCTTCAACAAGAAATTAAGATTTTAAAAAAGAAGTTAAGAACAATCAAAGGTACAGAAAAAAGCAATAGAGAAAAGAACGGTGTTTACAAGGAAAACAAGATGTGTTGTGAATGAATAAAACGGTGCGAGGTCCGCACACGTGCTTTTCAGAGAAAGGGGGGTGATTTTGTCCTGAGAGAGGCCGGTTGCTCTCGGGCGGGGTGGGAAAAGCAGGGCCTCAGTGGGGTGTGGGAGGGAACGTGGTGGAAGGTCCGTGAGGGAGATGCGGAGAGGGGAGGGTTTTTATGTGGCGAAGCTGAACGTGACGGGAACACGTTTCATTAGGTGCATGGGTGTGAGTGTGGAAAGTGAGCTGATGCAGAAGCACAGTTTGGTTCTGTTCTACTGCGTTAAAAGGACAAAGTTTTCCTGTGCTGTGCCCCGCCAGATAAGATGGTGTGAGACATTTTCTGCCCAGAAAGCAGGGATACGATGTTTCCTTAAAACGTGTTTCCGTTTCCGATCGTTTTAATCAGGTCTCTGATTACTCAAGGAGACAATCGTGTCAGTCCTAAGAACCAAAGATGAGACAACCACTTACGGACCCAGAGCCGATGTGGCTGGACCCTGCCCTCCCAGGTGAGACCCCTCCCAGCACTCACAGGACTCAGAGCAGCAGTGACTGGGCCCCGCCCCCCACTCTCACGCACAGGACTCAGCGCCGACATCCCAGCATCCCCAATCTCTCAGGCTCGCCCCCTCCACACAGTCCCATGACCCAGAGCCCGTGCGACAGGACTCCTGCTCTCTCG
The DNA here is from genome assembly GCA_039655065.1 of Glossophaga mutica. NCBI lineage: Eukaryota > Metazoa > Chordata > Mammalia > Chiroptera > Phyllostomidae > Glossophaga > Glossophaga mutica. Next base: position 54,109,460 of record CM077316.1, read on the forward strand.
TGGGGGTGCCCTCCCCCAACCACAGGCCCCAGATCCGATGTGTCAGGGCTCCACACTCTCTCCAGTGAGACCCCTCCTCACACTCAGAGAACCCAGAGCTGATGGGACAGGTCCCTCTGTGCTGGCAGAGTGGACCTTGCCAGCTCTCAGCTGCCCACTGCCTGGAAATGCTCTGCTCTGCTGCCCTCTAGTGCACATCCTGTGGATGGCACCTGTTCACTCAGCAGCTACTCAGACCATCTTGTGTGGACACTTTGAATCTCCAGGGCACCTCACACCATCCCCAGCTCAGCAGGTCTTACATGCCCATCGTGGTTGGACCCTAAGCTCATGTGACAGGGCCCACTGCTGCCGCTGGTGGGACCTTTCCCCAAACTAATTAGACAAGACCCCTGTTCTCCCAGAGAGGGACCCCTGTCCACAATCACAGAATGCAGAGCTGAAGTGACAGAAGCCCTCACTCTGGCAGCCGGGCCCCTCCGCATACTCACAGGCCCTGAGCTGATGTCACGGGACCTCTGCTCTCTCTGGGGGGGACCCCGCCCCACGTTCCCTGAACGGGAGCGGACGTGACACGACCCCTGTTCCCTTTGACGAGACTCCTCCCAGCACTGGGACGAGGCAGAGCTGTCATCACAGGACCCCGCTGTCCCAGGTGGGGCTCCCCACTCATGCACAGGACGCAGACCTGGTGTCACAGACCTTGCTGTTCTCTTAGGTGGGACCCCTGACCATACCGATAAGACCCAGCGCTGAGGCAGCACGGCTTCTTACTCTGTGGTAGGACAGACACCTTCTTACAGTCACAGGAGCAGAACCTGAAGCTGTCACGCCCGCTTCTGTCTCCAATGTGACCCAACCCCAGCGTCACAGCACCCAGAGCCAACGCGACAGGACCCTCTGCGTTTTCCAGGAGGGACCCTTGCTCCAGAGCCGAGGCGACGGGAACCGCTCTTCTCCCTGGTGGGACAGTTTTCCAGATGCACAGGGGACAGAGCCAGTGTGACGGGCTCCCCAGGTGGGAGTCCTTCCCACGTCCACAGGTCTCGGCTGTCAGGCAGGATGCCTCTCTTTCCCATGTCAGGTCCCTCTTCACTGTGACAGGACCCCACTCCTCGCAGGGAGAGGCTCTTCCCACACTCCCAGGACCCAGAGTTCAGGTGGCAGGGCCCCCAATTTCTCAGTGAGGGGGCCCACCCCACATTCACAAGACCCTGAGGTGATGAGACAGAACCCCAGACTACCCCATGTTGGACCCCCACACACTCTCTGGGACCCTGGCTGACGTCAGAAGAGCAGGTGTCCTCTCAGGTGGGGCCTCTCCTCCTGCTCACAACGCCCAGTGCTGACTCGAAAGCACAGCTTCCTCTTCCTGGTGGGGCTTCTTCCTGCAATCCTGGGACCCAGGGCTGAAGTGGCAGCATCCCCAGCTTTCTCCGAGAAGCCCCTGTTGCCGCACTCACAGCGCACAGGCAGTGGGACAGGACCCATCACGCCCACAGGCAGGGATATTCCCCATAGTCATGGACCCAGAGCCTCTGTGCACCTCGCGATCACAGGGCCGGTGTGGCCGAGCCCTGTACTCTCGGAGGGGGGCTGTCTTCAGGCTCCCAGGACCCAGAGCTGAAGTGACAGGACCCCTGCTCTCTCAAGTCAGACCCCTCCCCACAGCCACCAGGCTCAAAGGTGAAGGGTCAGGACACATTTCACAGGGAGGGACCTTTCTCATCCCTTACAGGACACAGATGTGTAGTAACCAGACATTCCCATCTCTCGTGTGGTCCTCTCCACACTCAAGTGGCCCAGGCCTGAGGTCACAGGACCCTTACACTCTCAGGTGGGGACCCTCCTCTTGCTTGTAAGACCCAGAGCTGACCTGACACGACCTCTTATGCTCTCTGGTGAGGACCCAGAGCTCATGTCAGGAGGCTCCATCCTCTCTTAGATAATAGTACTTCTCCCAGCAGTCAGAGGACCCAGGGCTGACTTGGCAGGACCCCTGCCCTCTCGGAGTCGGACCCCTTTTTACACTCTGATACACACCGCCATCTGGTGTGCATCTTTGGAATAGCAGCTGACTTGAGGCCAGCAGGAAATGCTACTTTTTGTCTCCCCCTTGTGGACATCTTGGGAATAGCACCTTTTTCGTAGCATCTGCTCCTATCATTTTGCAAGGCCACTTTGAAGCCCCACTTCCTCTCACACCACCGCAGCCTCAGTACATTTTTATGTGCCCACGTTTCCGTTCTATTCCTGATGCTCTTCTGCACGTGGAGTTCCTGACTCTCTCATGTGAGTGAGGTTCCCATGCCTATGTATGTCTCAGAATAGGTTGTTTCATTTGGTAATCTGTCTTATACCTGTTGGATTATTAGACCAACCCAAAGATTCTTGAGGCTAGAGGAAGGATTGTTTCCCCACCACCTAAGCAAACAGTCAGATATTTAGTAGGAGGTGAATTTGGGGAGTTCATGTTGGTAACCATTTACTTAAGTAAGATTTAACTGAAGTAACTTATTCTCAAAACTGAATGATTATGTTGATGAAGTAGGGAACAATGTACTAATTTAGCTTGTCAGTATAAAACTTCTATGTAAAGTTTCAGAGACAGTAATGAAGAGGGCCAACATTTTTCACTTGGCATGCTGATTTTAAACTTGCTGTTAGGAAAGGGAAACCGGGAAATTAGTCAGAATTGGCATCTACTTTTTTCCTAAGAGGTTTAGTTTTCAAAACTGGGTTGAGGAAGAGATCTTTAGCACAATCGCATCAGGTTTAGATAGTAATACTCCTAGCAAGAGCTTGTTGACCCTCTCGCCTTACTCCTTGTGTCCTTAAGTTTTTGGAAGATAAAAAAAATCTCAAATCGCATTCATCACAAGTGATGAATGTGTGTGTGGCCCATATCCCACTGAAGATGTGTGAACATAAGCAACATTTTCGGCCCCTTTGGCTTTATCATTCCAAGAAAGGTACAAGCGCAACAAAAGGTTTGTGGTGTGTAAGGAGACGTTGCTGTGAGTGGTGGAACATGTCAGAAGTGGATTGTGAAGTTTAATGCCAGAGATTTCCTGTGTGCAGTTGCCGCACGACTCAGTAGACCAGGTGCATTGGGGAGCCATGGAGGGGGGATGTTCATTGAGGACAGATCACGTTATGGCACTCGGGAGACAGGCGACATACTCAGAGGGTTGAAATTGAGCATCAAGAATTATTTGCGCCCTGGCTGGTGTAGCTCAGTGGATTGAGCGCGGGCCTGCGAATCAGACGATCGCGGTTCGATTCCCAGTCAGGGCACATGCCTGGGTTGCAGGCCAGTTCCCAGCATGGGACACATAAGAGGCAACCATACATTGATATGTCTCTCCTTCTCCCTCTCTCCTACCCTTCCCCTCTAAAAATAAATAAATAAATATTTAAAAAAAAAAAAAAAGAATTATTTGCACCAGCACGGTGACGTTAATTGCTTTGACACTGGGTTCCACAGAAGTTAAGTGGGGTGCTGGGGATCCCCTTTGACTGCATTTCTACAAGCGGTTCTCCGCTGAAATCTAAGGAAAACATTCCGCTTCTAAAACAAATTTCGAGGGGGGATGAACTATTGATATGTTAAATAATGCGAACGGAACAGTTGAGGAAAAGAAAGGAACCACCAGCAGCAGCCCCTCCAAAGGGCGCTCTTCATCCAAAGGAGGTGACGTTGTGTATGTGGTGGATTCCCGAGGGTGTTCTGCAGTAGGAGCTCTTTGCAGAAACCCAGCGGGTTACTCCCAGCAAGTACTGCTCCCCACCAGGGCAACTGAACGCTGCGTGTGGGAAAGCACTCAGAATTTGTCAGCAGAAGACGCATAAGGTGCATGACCATTTAGTTCAGTCTTTCTCAATTTCTCTAAATGGAGAGAAATTTCCATTCCCTGGAAGACTGCAGAAGGCACCTGGAAGAGTTCTCTGCTCCGAAAGAGAACAATGAGGTGGGAAGATGGAATGGCAAAGTTGCCTGAAAAGTGGCAGAGGGCAGTGGAATAAAGTTGTGACTATGTTGTCCAGTCATTGTTCAGTCACGTTGTTGGGGGAAGTTGAAAAGTGTGCTTGTCATGATACCTGATGGTAAAAAGTGAACAAACCTTTCCAAGCCAATAGGTCCATGTGTTCCAAGTGTCGGTCTCTGCTGCCATCTCGTGGCCATTTTGGAGAATGACGCCTCAGTAAGGGTCAGCAGTAAAAGTGGTTGATTCCAATGAAATATCAATGACTTTTGATGGCAGGGGTTTCACAAGTGCATTTGAAAACATCTAAATGTCAGGGCTGTCCATTTACCTTGTCACTGCTTTCCAGATGAACGGCCAGGAGAATAATTAGCCTATTTTATGTGACATTTTTTTGGATCTGACTGTGTGGTGTGATAGAGTCGGCTTTCTACAATTTCCAGGTGTGCTTGAAAATTGTAATTTGTTTTGTTGCAGCTTTCTTTTTTTTTTTTTAGATTTTTTTTAAGATTTTTTATTTATTTATTTTTAGAGAGGGAAAGGGAGGGAGAAAGAGAGGGAGAGAAACATCGATGTGTGGTTGCTTCTCACGTGGCCCCCACTAGGGGCCTGGCCTGCAACCCAGGCATGTGCCCTGACTGGGAATCGAACCTGCGACCCTTTGGTTCGCAGCCCGCGCTCAATCCACTGAGCTACGCCAGCCAGGGCTGTTGCAGCTTTCTTAAACAACGCGGAGGTAAAATTTATTTAAAATATCCCACCAAGAGTTAAAAGAAAGTAAAGTAAAACACAAGCACTCTCATTTTACATACGTGCCCCTACAGACGTGTTTATGGGCTCGTTTCCTCAGCTCTGCCTGGATTGAATGTACTATTTTAGGTTCATCGTATCGGTAAAAAGTGAAGGAACTTTTTTGCGAAGCTCATAGTAAGAGTGCGTTTCCAACTGTCGGTCTCTGCTGCCATCTCGTGGCCATTTTGAGGAATGACACCTCAGTTCAGGACAGCAGGAAAGGTGTTTGATTCCCACGGAACATCAGTGAGTTTTCATGGCGGTGGTGTTTACAAATGCATTAGAAAACGTCTAAATATCATCCCTGTCCAGTTACCTTGTGACTGGTTTGCAGGTTAAGGGCAAAGGAAGCGATGAATGCGTTTGATGTGACGTTTCTTGGAACTGGCTTTGTAGCGTAATGAAGTCGGACTCTGACAAGTTGCAGGCGTGCTTGAAAATCATTTGTAATTTGCTTTGTCTGTTGCAGCTTCCTTAAACAACAATAAAAGTAAAGTTTGTTCAATATTCTCTACCATGGTGGAAAATGTAAAATAAAATTCATAAATAAAATAAAAGTCACCATTTTGTGTATGTGGCCTTAGGGACATGTCTTGGGGATCTTTTTCTCTCTCTCTCTCTTTTTTTAAAGATTTTATTTATTTATTTTTAGAGAGGGGAAATGAGGGAGAAAGAGAGGGAGAGAAACATCAATGTGTGGTTGCCTCTCACATGGCCCCCACTAGGGGCCTGGCCTGCAACCCAGGCACGTGCCCTGACTGGGAATCGAACCTGTGACCCTTTGGTTCACAGCCTGAGCTCAATCCACTAAGCTACGCCAGCCTGGGCTTTTTCTCTTTTTTGTCTGGATGTCCTTGACTATTTTAGTTTCCTCATATGGGCGCAAAAACTGGTACATTCCAGTTCCTGTTTCTAACATATGTATTTCTGGGTGAAAATTTCTTTCTCAAGTTTTGGTATGTAGTACATTAAGCATATTTCAGTTAAAGTTATTTAGCATCTCAAATGGTGGTTCACTTTGGAAATTATTTAGGTGTCTGTTTCATAAATACCAAACAACAGAACTTCCAGTCACCCACTTTCAGTGAATTCTAGCTTCAGTGCTATGAGAGCAAAAAACAAACTGTATATGATTTCAAGGCTGCAGTGCTGATTGAAGCCTGCTTTATACCGGATTGGCAGAACACTCAGTTTGGTCCCTCACCATCCCTGCTTTCACTCTCCCATCATGTGATTCTTGTTCACGTATTTGTCTTTAACTTTATTAGAAAACCTTTGGTTGAACTGTATCATGACAGAGTCCTATCAGTGTGCATTAAAAAAAAAAAAACTCATCAGAACTGTTGAGTATATGGCCATTTTCATATTGAAGATGGATGAATAGAAGTAATATTTTCAGTACGTGACACTATGGCATATGAAGAGGGTTAAAATGCCAGTTAAGTGGAATACAAGATTTGTGGCACGTAGGAGAAGGCGGTATAATGGATTGAACGTGTCAGAAGTAGTTTGCAAAGTTTCTCATTGAAGATTTCTCATGTGAGGGTTCCCTGTACGTTGGATGGACCAGTCACAGTGGATAGCCATCCAGTCCAGACGTTCATCAAGGCGAGACCACATTATGCCCTGTGGGAGACAGGTGACATACTCAAAAACCCTAAGCATGCGTTGAAAATCACTTCCACCAGTACGGTTACATTAATCGCTTTGATGTTTGGGTTCACAGAAGTTAAGAGGGTAGGAGGGGGGATCCCTGCCTGACCACATTTCCACATCAGATTGTCTGGGGATATTGAGGAAAACGTTGCGTTTTCAAGACAGATTGTGGAGAAGGGGGTGAAGCGTTGATATTTGACACTAATGTGGCTTGGGAGAGATCGTGGGCACATGAAGGGAACCACCAGCAGCCACTGCGAAGTGTGGTCTGCATCCAGAGAAGGCGATGCTGTGTGCATGGTGGGATCACTAGGCAGTCCGGTCCTAGGAGCTCCTTGCTGAAAACCAGGTGGTTACTTCTAAGAAGTACTGCTCCCCATTGGACCAATGGAGCTCACCGCCGCAGGGAAAGAGTCCTGAATTTGGCAGCAGAAGATGCATAATCGTCCGTCAGGAAAAGGCGAGAAAGCACGTTTCTGTTTGGTGACCGGGGAAAACGGTCCCTGGCTGGGCAGTCCAGATTCATCCGCAGGGCTCATAAGACGCTGTATCCTCACACTGCCAAGTACTTAGCAGCCTTCCCTAAATTCTCTTAGTGGAGAAAAGCTTCCAGTCCGTGGAAGACTGCAAAAGGCACCTGGAAGAGTTCTGTGCTGCAAAAGATAACAATGTTGTGGGCAGATGGAATGGTGAAGCTGACCGAATGGTAGCAGAGGACAGTGGAAGTAAATGGTGAAACCGCTGTCCAGTCACATTCTTGAGAAAAAGGAAAAAATGTGCCTGTCATTGCATCTTACCGGAAAACCCGAACGAACCTGTGGCCAATCCCGTAGTACAGTATGTGTTCCAAGTGTCGGTCTTTGCTGCCATCTCGTGGACATTTGCGGGAATGACATGTTAGTTTGGGTCTTCAGGAAAAGTGGTTGATTCCCGTGAAATATCAACAACTTTTGATGGCAGTGGTATTTACAAATGCATTAAAAAACATATAAATGTCAGGACTATACAGTCACGTTGTGACCGGTCTCCAGAGTAGTGGCCAAGGGAGGAATAAGCGCGTTTTATGAGACGTTTCTTGGAAGTGGCTTTGCAGCATGATAAAGGCAGGTTTTTACAAGTGGCAAGTGTGCTTGAAACTCGTTTGCAATTTGCTTTGTCTGTTGCAGCGTCCTAAAACAATGCACAGGTAAAACTTATATATAATGCTGCTACAAGAGATACAAAAAAAGCAAAGTAAAATACCAGCGCCATCACTGTAGGTACGTGCCCTTCGGGAAATGTCTGCAGGCTCGTTTCTCCACTTTGCCTGGACTTTGTTTAGTATTTTAGGTTCCTCGTATGGGCGCAAAACACGTGCATTTCCAGCTTCTGTTTCTAAGCAGTGCATTCAAGGGTGAAGATTTCTTTCTCAAGTTTTGTTACCGGGCATCTTCACCATCACTCAGGTCCAGGCATTTTGTAATTCCAATGGCAGTTTACTTCAGAGATTCTGTAGAAATTTATTTCAGAAGTCCCAAACAACACAACTTTCCAGTCATCCATTCTCAGTGAATGCTAGCTTAAGAGCTATGAGGGCAAAAAAACATCGTATAAGATTTCGAGGCTGTGATGCTGATTGAAACTTGCTTTAAATTGGGCAGGTGAAAATGTCAGTTCAGCCCCCACCTTCTCCCACCACAAGACCCCCACCCCCTCACCTAGCTCTGGTCTCACATACTTGCCTTTCCTTCATTCGAAACCGTTTTGTTAGACTGCATCGTGACAGCTGTCACACCAGCTTGCATTAAAGAAATCTCATCACAACTGAAGAATGTGTCTGTGGCCATTTTCACACTGAAGGGGGAAGAACATAAGCAACATTTTTGGCCCCTTAGGCTTTGTAATTTCAAGAAAGGTACAAGCGCAACTGTAAGGCAAAGAAAGATTTGTGGTGTGTATGGAGACATTGCTGTGAGTGATGGAACGTGTCACAAGTGTATTTTCAAGTTTCGTTCCGGAGATTTCTGGTGCGCAGTTGCCCCACGGGTCTGGCAGACCAGGTGCAGTGGAGAGCCGTCAGGGCAGACGTTCACTGAATACAGATCATGGCATGGCACATGGGAGTCAGGCAACATACTGAAAGTATCCTCACCAAGTGTTGAACATCCTTTGCACCAGCACAGTTAGGTTAGTCGCTGTGATATTTGGGTTCCACAGAAGTTCAGTGGGTAGAAGGGGGACCCGTCTTGGCTGCATATCCACATGTGGTTCTCTACAGAGACGTAAGGAAAACATTCCATTTTCAAAATAAGTTGTGAGGTAGGATGAACTGTTGATATACGAGAATAATGCGGGATGGGAGTGATTGAGGGCCAGCAAAGGAACCACCACCAGCCCCTCCAAAGGGCAGTCTTCATCCGACAGAAGTGTTGTCGCCCTTGTGGTGGTTTCTGGAGGGGGTCCTGCAGAAGGCGATCCCTGTAGAAAGCTTCATGATCGGGGAGAACGCACGTTTCTCTTCGGTGACCAGCGAGCAACGGTCCCAGCCTGGCCGCGCAGTCCTGATTCAAGGTCCACAGTGCTCACCGGACCTTGCACCTTCCCCTGGCAAATTACTTCGGTCTGTCGGAATTTCTCTCAGTGGAGAGAAATTCCCATTCCCTGGAAGACTGCAGAAGCCACCTGGAATAATTCTTTACTCTGAAAGATAGCAAAGTTGTGGGACCATGGAATGGTGGAGTTACCTGAAAGGTGGCAGAAGGCAGTGGAACAAAAATGGTGACGACCTTGTGCAGTCACCGTGTTTGAGGGAAAATGAGAAGTGTGCCTGTCATCGCATCTCATAGTAAAAAGTGAAGGAACCTTTCAGCCAAGCCATTTGTGGGACATGCGTTCCAAGTGTCGGTCTCTGCTGCCATCTCGTGGCCATTTTTGGAAATGACACCTTAGTGTAGATCAGCAGGAAAAGTGATTGATTCTAGTGGAATATCAATGACTTTTGACGGCAGTGGTATTTACAGACGCATTCCAAAGCATCTAAATGTCAGCACTGTCCAGTTACCTTGTGAGTGGTGTGCAGGTTAAGGGAAAAGGGAGTGATGAACGTGTGTTATGGGACATTTTTTGTACTGGCTTTGTAGCGTAATAGAGTCAGGTTTTCACACGTTCTAAGTGTGAAAATTGTTTGTGATTTGTTTTGTTTGTTGCAGCTTCCTTAAACAAGGGGAAAATAAAATGTATTCAAAATTCTCCATCCAGAAATAGAATAGAATAGAATAGAATAGAAAAAAATAAAACAGGATAAAATAAAATAACATCACTATCATTTCCTGCACGTGCCCTTCCGGACATGTGTAGAGGCACAGTCCCTCTAGTGTGTCTTGGTTTCATTTACGCTTTTTGGTTCCTAAAATGGTTGCAACTCTTGTACAGTTTGAGGTTTTGTGACTAACCTGTGTGTTAAACGGTACAGATTTTGTTCTCAAGTTGTATCTTTACCATCATTCAGTTCAAATTATTTTGTAACTCACATGGTGTTCATTTGGGAAGGTCTGTAGGAGTCTATTTCAGAAGTACCAAGCAGGAGAACTTTCCAGTCACCCATTTTCAGTGAATTCTAGCTTAAGTGATGTATGAGCAAAAAACATACTGTAACTGATGCGATTCTGGTGGAAGCTTCCTTTATACCAGGTTGGCCCAAAAGTCAGTTCAAACCACCCCCCCAACCCTCACTGCCGCGCCCCATCCTGTGACTCTGGTTTGCCAACTTGTCTAACTTCATTCAAAAGTGTTGGGCTAGACTGTACTGTGACACATGTTATACCAACATGCATTGAAAGAAAAAAACTCATCAAAACCATTGTGATTTTGTGGCCATTTTGATACTGAAGGTGGATGAACATAAGGAACACTTTTGGCACATTAGGCTTTGTCATTTCAAGAAAGGTGAAAACACAACCGGAATGCCAAAATAAAGATTTGTAGTGTGTATGGAGAAGGTGCTGTAAGTGATGAAATGTGTCAGAAGAGGTTTGGGAAGTTTCATGTCCAAGATTTCTCACACGAAGGTGCCCCACTGGTCTGGCAGACCATTTGCAATTCAGAGCCATCAAGTCCAGGTGTTAAATGAGGACAGAACATACTATGTCATGTGGGAGACAGGTGACAAACTGAAAGTATCCAGATCGAGTGTCGAAAATCATTTGCACCAGCATGATTACATTAATCGCTTTGATGTTTGGGTTCCACAGAAGTTAAGCGGGAAGGGGGATCTTTCTTGACCTCATTTCCACATGTGGTTCTCCATGGAAATATATGGAAACCATTTTGCTTGCAAGCAAATTGTGAGGGAGTATGAAGTGTTGAAACTTGAGAATAATGTGGAACGGCAGAGATTGTGGTCAAATGAGGGAACCACCATCAGCAGCCCCCCCCCCCACAGGGCAGCCTTCATCCAAAGGAGGTGATGCTGCCTGCGTGGTGATGCCAGAGGGCGTCCTGTGGGAGGAGCTCCTTGGGGAAATTCGCAACACGTGTTGCCCCACCAGTCCAACTGCAAGCACTGCCAGTGGGAAAGAGTTGAAGCAGAAGATGGGGAAGCTTCAGGATGAGGTGGGAGCGCACGTTTCTCTTTGGTGACCAGGGAAAAACGGTTCCAGCCTGGCCGCGCAGTCGTGATTCCTCCGCAGTGCTCACCAGACCTTGCACCTTCGCTTGGCCATTTAGTTTGGTATTCTGAATTTCTCTTAGTGGAGAGAAATTTCCTTTCCTGGAAGACTGCAGAAGGCACCTAGAAGAGCTTTCTGCTCCTAAAGGTAATAGTGCTTTGGACGATGGAATGGGGAGTTGCCTGAAAGATGGCAGGGGGCAGTGGAACTGAGTGGCAATGACGTTGTGCAGTCACAATTTTTGAGGAAAATGAAGTATGCCAGTCATTGCATTTTACACTACAAAGAGAAAGAACCTTTCAGCCAAGCCATTAAGTGGGGTATGCGTTGCCTCTGTCGGTCTCTGCTGCCATCTCGTGGCCATTTTGGGGAATGACACCTCGGTGCAGGTCAGCGGGAAAAGTGGTTGATTGCAGGGGGAATATCGTTGACTTTTCATAGTCGTGTCATTTAGAAGCGCAGTTGAAGACGTCCAAATGTGAGGACTGTGCAGGTACTTTGCGACTGGCCTGCAGATATCCTCCGAGGAAGCAATAAGCGTGTTTTATGTGAGGTTTCTTGGAACGGCTTTGTAGTGTAATAGAGGCAGGTTTTTACAAGTGCCAAGTGTGCTTGAAAGTCGTTTGTACTTTGCTTTTTCCGTTGCGGCTTCCTTAAATAACATGGAGGTCAAATGTATTTGAAATTCTCCACCAAGAGGTAAAAAAAAAAATAGAATAAAACATAAGCGCTCTCATTTCATGGACGTGCCCCTCAGGACATGTCTACGGGCTCGTTTCTCCACTTTGCCTGGACTTCGTGTACTATTTTAGGTTCTTGGTCCGGGTGCCAAACTTGTGCGTTCCAAGCTTCTGTTTCTAAGCTGTGCATTCAAGGGTGAAGATTTCTTTGTCAAGTTTTGGTACGGAACATCTTTACTATCAGTCATGGCGAGTTATTTTGTTATTTTTCATTTACTTTTATTTATTTTGAAAGTTTTTTTATTGATTATGCTATTACACTTTTCTCAATTTTTCCCTCTTTATCTCTCCTCTGCCCTGCACCCCAACCCTCCAGCTTCCCCCCTGCCCTGTTAGTTCATGTCTGTGGGTTGTACATATAAGTTCTTTGAGTTGTCTGTTTCCTATACCATTTTTTTAATTTCTACCTATCTATTTTATGCCTATCAATTAAGCTTTTTCTTCCCTGTACCTTTTCCCCCTATTCCTCCCTCCCCCTGCCCCACCAAAATCTCTCCATGTGATGTCCATTTCTCTGAATCTGTTCCTATTCTAGTTGTTTGTTTAATTTTTGTTTTCATTATTTTTTTCTTTTCTTTTGGGTTCATTCATCTACAGTTGTGAGTTTGTTGTCATTTTATGGTTCATAGTTTGGGGTGTTCTTCAACTTCCCTTTAACATTTCGTATAATAAGGGCTTGGTGATGACAAACTCCTTTCACTTGAATTTATCTGGCAAGCATTTTTCTGCCATTCCATTCTAAGTGATAGCTTTGCTGGAGAGAGTCATCTTGGATGTAGGTCCTTGTGTTTCATGACTTGGAATACATCTTTCCAGTCTCTTCTTGCCTGCAAGGTTTCTTATGAGAAATCAGCTGATAGCCTGATGGGAATTCTTTTGTAGGCAACTCTCTCCTTTCCTCTTGCTGCTTTTAAGATTCTCTCTTTATCTTTAATCTTGGGTAACTTAATGATGATGTGCCTTGGTATGTTCTTCTTTGGGTCCAATTTCTTTGGGAGTCTCTGGGCTTCCCGGAGGTCTATTTCCTTCATCAGATTGGAGAAGTTTTCCTTCATTATTTCTTGAAATAAGTTTTTAATTTCTTGCTCTTGTTCATCTCCTTCTGGCACCCCTATAATTCAGATATTGGAAAATTTAAAGTTGTCCCAGAGGTTCCTAAGCTTCTCATTTTTTTTTTGAATTCTTGTTTCTTCGTTGTGTTCTGGTTGGATGTTTATTTCTTCCTTTTGTTCCAAGTAGTTGATTTGAGTCCTGATTTCCTTTCTTTCACTGTTGGTTCCCTGAATATTTTGCTTTCTTTCACTTTGGGTAGTCTTCATTTGTTCTTTCCTTTTGCAACCAAGCTCAATCAGTTCTGGGAGCATTTTGATTACAAAGGCTTAGAACTCTCCAACAGAGTTGGCTATCTCCTGATTGCTTAGCTCTTTTTCTGGAGTTTTGCTCTGTTCTTTCATTTGGGCCACATTTCTTTGTTTCAGTGCACCAGTCTGGTTGACTGATTCTTTAATTCTTTGGTTGTCAGAGTTCCATGCAGTTTGAGTTTATGTGCCATTTGTTGGAACTTGCCTTACAGTGTAATAGAGTCAGGTTTTTAGAAGTTCCAAGTGTGCCTGAAAATCACTTGTAATGTGCTTTGTTTGTTGCAGCTTCCTTAAACAATAAAGAAAGTAAAATAAATTTTAACCCAAGAGGTTAAAAAAAAATAAAACGCTTTATACATACAAATCAAAGGAACGGTTTGGCCAAGCCACTGTGTGTCCCCAGTGTGCACCTCTGCTGCCATCTCGTGGGAGTTTTGGGGAATAACATGTTAGTACAGGTCAGCAGGAAAAGTGGTTGATTATGGTGGAGTATCAGTGAGTGTTTTTGTTTTTTTTTAAAGACTGTTTTGAGGTACAAGTCTCAGGTTCCAGTGTTAGTGATCAGTTCCTTGGAACCACTTTTTATGAGCACATCATCTAGACAAGACACCGGATTTGGGGGTGCACCATTGGTTCTTGTCTTTGATTATATCTTTAAATTATTCTTTGTGCATACAAAAGATATTTATTTCTGCATGTTATTTACCACACAATTTACTAAGTTGTGTTATTTATGAAAACTTTAGATTGATATTCATGAGTTGTCAAGGTAAATAAGATATCATGCAATAATAAAATTACATTAGGTTAGCTGTATAAAACAGGAAAAATAGAGCTTGGTATAAAACATGAAGACATGAAGAGTTAAAAATGTGTTAGTTATAAGTTCATGAATAATTAAATAAAATAGTCACATGATTCTTAGCATTGTAAATGAGTTCAGGACCTGGAGCAGCGGTGTTCTAGAAATCAGAAGTATTTTGTAAGTAAAATTGTGCCCCTTATAGATTATCTGAGGAGCTCACAATATGGCAAAGGTCCACACTTTCAAGGAGGAGAACATTTGATGTTGAATTCTGGCATCTAAAAGAGTAAGACTATGGATTCTAAGTTATTTTAAGTAACAATTATTGCAGAGTAATTTATGGGCAGTGAAAAGGGACAGTGACTCTCAGTGCTGTGGTTTACCACAGTGTGGTTCAGTCTCTTAAGGTGTCATACCTTCCGTGGCTTCTGAGCTTTCGCGGGTGCCTTCTTAGCCAGAGACATTCCTCCCCAGTCCTTGCAACATGACTGGCATGTTTACTTATTTTTGTTGCTGCTCTTTAGCTCTCAGTCTCCAGGCTGCCTGTCCAAACAGAGGTGCGATTTCAGATCTAGGGTGCAAATTCACATGCTTTTTGTATTCTAATGGACTCTCCATCCTGCTCCATATAGAGTAGGGCTTCTCATTACAATGGATAATATTTTCTCCTGAGGGATTTTCCTCCACATTGTAGGTACTTATTAGCAATCCTTACCTCTGTTCAGTGTGTGCCAGTAACTCCCACCTTAACTCCACCCCAAGGACAATCTGAAAGGTCTCTCTATACAATGTGCCAAATGTCCCCTTGGGGGCAAAGTCAACCCGAGGTTGAAAACCACTGATCTTGGAGCTGTGGTCATCTTTGGAACCTGAGTGATCCGGCCTTGGTAAGAAGTGTTTTTAGTATTATTCCATGCAAATTATTTTCTAACTCCAATTGTGATTTATTTTTGGGTGGTTATTTAGAAGTGTATTTCATAATTTGTAAATATAAGTACCTTCTAGTTATCTGTTGCTACTGATTCTTTGATTAATGGCAGTGAGAGCAAGAAGTATATATACATGAATATATACACATATATGTATGTATATGTATGTGTATGTGTGTGTGTGTGTGTGTGTATCTATATATAAAAATTTCAGTCCTTTAAAGTTTGTTGGAACTTGCTTTATATCACAATATGGTCAGTTGTTAAAAGAATTCCTAGGGTGTTGGGAAGCATCTGTAATTTGCCGTTTTGGGGTGTAGTGAAGTACTTATGCACATTGAATGTCATTTGCTCTCATGTTATTTTAAAAATATTTTTACTATTTTTTGTGGTCTTCATTGGTTCTAAAACTGAACCTGGATGATGGAAATTGCTTAAATCTCCTATTGTGATTATTAATTTGTGTATTTTCCATGTAGCTCAGTTCTATATAATTTTGAGTTTGTTATTAAGTGAATAAACATTTGGAACTAACTAGTACATTGAACTTACTGATATGAAGTACTCCTCTTTATTTGTAGTAGTGGTGTATTTTTTGCCTTCGAGTCTACTATATGTTCTATAATTTTCATTTGGTTAATGCTCATATAGTACATTTTCCCATTCTTTCACTTTATTTTATTTTATTTTTTTTTAGATTTTATTTATTTATTTTTAGAGAGGGGAAGAGAGGGAGAAAGAGAGGGAGAGAAACATCAGTGTGTGGTTGCCTCTCACGTGGCCCCCACTGGGGGCCTGGCCTGCAACCCAGGCATGTGCCCTGACTGGGAATCGAACCTGCGACCCTTTGATTCGCAGCCCGCGCTCAATCCACTGAGCTACGCCAGCCAGGGCCACTCTTTCACTTTAGATCTCTTGGTATGTTTCAGATAGCTCTCAGTGTTTTATGTGAGTTATGAGTGGCTATTAAAATCAATTAAAGCATTGACTGAGAATGTAATGTAGGGGGCCGAACATTTTCCCCAGTCAGTTGTTCCAACACCTTTTATTACATCTCAAATATGTCCCGCAGATCTAAGGAGATATCTTTGTCACAGAAAATGACCACGGCCCCTCACATCATCGCTGCCTCGTTTATGCTCTTCTGTGTGTGGGGTTTCCGACTCTGTCCTGTGAGTGAGGTTCTCCTGGCTGTGTACGTCTTGCACTTGGCCATTTTCATTCGCTCATCTGTGTCACACCTGTTGGATTGTTAGACCAGCCCAAAGATTCTGGAGGTCACAGGAAAAGATAATTTCCCCACCACGGAAGCAAGCAGTCAGGTGTTTCATCCGAGGTGAATTTTGGGAGTCACCATTTACTTAAGTGAGATTTAACAATTTAAGTAAAGTCACTGATTCTGAAAACTGAATGATAATATCAGTGAAATATGGAACAATGTACTAATGTAGCGTGTGGGTATACAACTTCTATGTACAGTTTCAGAGGCAGTCATGAAGAGGGCCAGCACTTTGCACTTGGCGTGTTGATGGTAAACTGGCTGTTAAGAAAGGGAAGACTGAGCAATTACTTAGGATTGTCGTCTCATTTCTTCCTAAGAGTTTTAGTTTCCCCAGTTTGGTTTAGGAAGAGAGCTTCAGCACAATCACCTCAGCTTCAGACAGTAAGACTCCTAGCAAGAGCTAGTTGACCCTCTTACCATACTCCTTGCATCTTAAAGTTGTGGGAGTTGCCCAACAGAAATGAACCTGGCAGGTGTGCTGCCTTTTTCTCTAAATTACCTGCATGTCCCCTACTTCACCTTTGAAATGTAAGACTCTGTTCTTCCATTTTCCAAAATACCCTATATACTCAATACTACCTCATTGTGTTTGGTATTCATTTTAATATGATTTCCTCTTGCCCATGTAGCAGATGTTGAATTCCTTCTGTTAATCAGATTATGTGAATTAGATTGTTATCCCAGCTGTTAGAATTTAGAAGGTAAGACAAAAATAATTTTTTAATCCCCCCACAGTGTTGGTGAACTGGCCATGTGACATTCATGGCCAGGACACTAACTTCTGGATAGTGTAGCCTCTGAGAGATCATGGACATCTCCCTGCAAGAGTAAGCACTGTTGTTATTTTTTGCTCCATCAGTCTTCTTGGTCTATTTCTGCAGGGCTTGGTATAATTTAGCAGTGCCGGGAGTTATTTTCTTCCCTTGTACACTTACATCGGCATGAAAAACTATTTCTGAGGCCAGCTGCTTGGATTTAGAAAGTGAGAGATGTTCTTTATTGGTTCCTGGCTCTGTTTACATTGGTTCTGCTCCTGCATCTGGCGACTGGGCTCCATTGTCCAGCTCTGGAGTCCGGCTGTGGGGTCCCGGTGACAGATCTGGGTTCTGTCTGTGGCCTGGGGTTGAATCTGTGTCTGTGTGTCTGGGCTCTGGAGTCTCTTTGGGTGTGGCTTTGTGTCCTGGGTTGGAGTGTGGGGTCCGTGTGCTGCTCTGGCTCTAGGGTCCGATGTGTGGAATCTGGTGTCCAGCATTTGCCATCAGTGTCTGGTGTCTGGGGTCTGGCATTCAGCGTCCATGGGCTGGCCTGGGTCATGGGGACACTTTTGGGACTGGGGTTAGGGTCTGGGGTTCAGCTTTCGGTTCTGGGTCTGCTCTGGGGTCCAGGTTCTGGTCTCCAGGGCCTGTGTCTGTTTCTGTCTGTGGCATCTGGTGTCTGTGAAGTGATGGTTGTTGGCTGCAATTCAATGCCAGCTGGAGTTCCAGAGTTGGGGTGTGGGGAAGAAGGAAAGTCTACTTAGTGCAAATAGCTCCGTTTTGGTACTAATGGCTGTGAGTGCAACATGGCTGTTAGGAAGCTCAGTGTTGTCACAGGTGAATCATGCAGCAGCAGCTGTGTGGGTCAGCTCAGTAGTGCGGCTGCTCAGTTGTGAAGCGTCTTGGCTGTGAGGAGGCCCTGAAGTCAGGGAGTCCTGGGGCAAGTTCCTCAGGCTGTGCTGCCCAGCGCTTCTCTGCCCACTCTGGTCTGGTCCTGTCACTTCCTCTCCGTTTGGCTGCATTTGCACACAAAGAAGCACAGTTTGGAAAAGGGGACCTTCTGAGCAAGGAGATCAGTCTGGGAGAACAGAGAAAAAGCCACTGGTGTCATCACCACATTAGTCTAGGTTATTTTTATTCTTAAATTATGCCACGGTTTCCTCTTGTACCTTTTCTTTTGTTGTTGTTCTTCCCCAAAGTGAGACTGCCTTCTTTGTGGCAGCTTACTTAAATTATACAGAAAAATAAAAATTATTTCAAAATCCCACCCAACAGGTAATAACTGCCATTGTTTTAAGTACATACCCTTCCAGACATCTCTCCTTCCACATTGCCATTCTTCTACTTTCTCAGGATTTAATTTATGTTTCTGGGTTTGTCCTGTGGATGCAAAACCCGTGAATTTTCAGCTGTTTCCCCCAATGTGTGGATGTATCCCTATGTATTCCCATAGGTTTTTAATGTATTTTAATATTATTCAGTGGAAATGATTTTCTAACTCCAATTGTGATTCGTTTTGAGGGTTACTTAGAAGTGTATTTCATAACTTCTAAATGTAAAAACTTTCTATTTACTTTTTGCAACTAATTTCTAGATTATCTACAATGAGAGCGAGAAACGTACTTCATGTAAGTTCAGTCCTTTGAAATTTTTTGAAAGTTGCTTCATTACCATATGGTCAATGTAAAAAATGTTCCAAGCGTGCATCTCTGCTGCCATCCTGTGGTCATTTTGGGAATAACACCTGTGAGCAGGGAAACCTGTGCATACTGGGTCGCCTGTGAATGCTGAATCCAGTTTGCTGCTCACGATGTTTCTTACATCCTTACTGAACTTTTTGAGGTGGTCTCTTGTTTCTGAAAGAGGAATGCTGTATTCCTGAGGAGAGAGGTTTTTTCAGTCTATTATGATTACACATTTTTGTTTGTGTTTCTGTTGTATATAATTTAAATTTAGGACATTGTTTATGAATTTGGATCTTCCCGGTCCATGAAACTCATGGATAGGAAGTGCTCTTCATCTCTAGTCCTGCTTTTTACCTGGAAGTCCAGTGCACGTTATTATGTAATTTTCATGTGGTTTATGTCTGCAGAAGACAGGGTGGGGCAAAAGGAGGTTTAGAGTTGCGAATACGAGAAACACAGTTTATCGTTGTCTTATTATTTCATAATCATGACATTATTTTCCATGTGAACAACGGTAGAGCTGCTTCTGCACCATCCTGTATATCTTTTCCCATTCTTTCCCTTTCAATGTTTTTTCACCCCATGTTTTAGGTAATTCATGTTTTCTCCCAGTTTGTGTTTCTTTTCATTGTCCGAACAAGTTCTTTTTGAGTTGTCTTTAACTTTATCAAGTATACATCATTAATGTATTTCTTCACTACACTGCATGTCCACAAGCATACCCGATTCTTGACTGGTTTTGTTTACATGGACCCCTCAAAATCAAACCTACAGATGAGGGGTGGAGCCTAAGGTCAGAGAGCCGGACTGGGCTAGAGGTGAGAGGGGGCCACAGATGTGGGCGGGGCTGGGTGGGAGGCAAGCTTAGGCTGGCAGGCGTAAGGGGCGGGCAGTTCTGGTGGAGAGATGCAACTGCGCGGACTGGAGGTTAGACACTCCTGTCCGGTCACCGTGGTCACGAGGTGATGCTAACGGCCTAATGTGATGCAGGCGAGGCGGTCCAAGGGCTGGAGGTGAGCTGCGTGGGGGCTGTGAGGTGAGGGAGTTGGGGGGCAGATACAGCCACCCTGTGGGGAGCGGGAAAGGGGGGCCAGACTGTTTCTGGGGGTACACGTGTCCAGTCCCCATGTAACTGACTACTTCCTGTGGGACCACTTTTCTACATTTATCTACATTGTATTTCAGTTATAGATTACTTTGGTAAATGGCTATACAATGATACTCATTTTTTTAACCCCAAAACAAGATGATATTTTTCATTTGGTAAAGTTTCCATTATTGCATAGCAAGTTCGAATTTCGTTCAGAGATCCTGTACATTGTTGTTAGTTTATTCCCAGGGTCTGTTTTTTATTTTTATTTTTTACCTGTTTAGTTGTTATGGAGCCTTTTAAAAAATTATATATTTAATTTACTATTTCTACATATTTACTTCTGCTTATTTTCCCATCACTGCACTAAATTCTATTTGTGATAATTTTCAGTTGAGTCTCATGAGTTACAAAGGTAAACATGCTCTCGTGCAAATTGTTGCTCCTCACAATCATTACATGGTTGTAGCTGTATGTGACCTAGAGATACTTAAAGCTTGAAAGAAAACAGGAAGAAGTGAGGTAACATGAGGGGCTAGAAAAATTGGCTTTGTTAGTCATGAATATGTTAACAACTAAATAAAAGAGTAACATCTTTCTCAGCATTTTAAATGAGTTTAGGGCCTGGAAGCACAGTGTTGTAGAAATGAGAAGTATTTTGTGACAGGAAATGTGCCCCAGGTAGTTGATCGAAGGAACAGAGAATGCAGTAGGAAATGTCCACATTTTCAGAGAGGAAAACTTGAGATGGTGAAATCTGGAATCGAAAAGAGGAAGGCCATTTGTTCTAAGTGACATTACAAATCAGTTATTAAAGTGATGTAGGAGCCATGGAAAGAAGCAGGGATCCTCAGGTGACTGCTCTGTTTAATCACAGTGTAGCCTGGTCTCCTAGGTGGACAGATCTTCCTTTGCCTCCTGACCTATTGCCTAGAACACTTCTCCCCCTGACATTTGCCAGATGGCTGGCATTTTTTATTCTTTAAGTTTCAGGTTCGGGCTTCCTGTGCCAAGAAAGGCAGCCTTTCAGATCCAGGATGCAAAGGGACATGCTGTTTGTATTCTAATGGAGTCTTCAGGATATAGAGTAGGGTTTCTCATTCTCAGCACTATGGACCTTTTGGGCCAGAGAATTCCTTGTCCTGGGGCATGGCCCTCTGTATTGTAGGTGCTCATTAGCATCCAATCCCTCTATTCACTGCCAGCAGCCTGGCTTCCCTTCCCCTGAGGACAATCTGAAGTGGCTCAGGACATTGCCTAAAGTCCCCTTGGGGGCCAAAGTCACCTTTGGTCGAGAAACAGTTTGAAGCTGTTACCCTTTTTGAAACCAGACTGGTATGCAGTCTTTTTATTATTTTTCTATGCGAATTATTTTCCACTCTGTGATTTATTTTGGGAAGGTACTTAGAAGTGTATTTGTAAACATCTAAATATAGGGACTTTGTAGTTACCTTGAGACTGTTTTCCAGAGTAATGGCAAAGAGCAATCAATATAATTTGTGAGACATTTGTTGAAACCTGCTTTATAGCTAAATACAGTCATGTTTTAAAAAGTCCCAAGTGTGCTTGAAAAGCATTTTTAGTTTACTTTGTTGCTGCTTACTTAAACAATGAGAAAACATTTATTCAAAATTCTACCTGAAGAGTTGAAAAGAACTGCTATCATTTTCTGTATATCCACTTGCAGATATGCCGACAGGCCCGTTTCTGTGTACTTTCTCCGGATTTCATTTACTATTTTAGGTTATAAGGATGGGCACAAAACTAGTACATTTACAGCTTTATTTTTGATACTGTGCATTTAAGGGTGAAGATGTTTCCCATAAGTTTTGGTGTGTAATATGTTTATCCCCATTCAGTTTGTCATTCAACTTTTTTATTTTTGAGGTTACGTACAAGTATATTATATAACTACCAAATAGAAGGACTTTCCAGTCAGTGTTAGTGAATTCCAGCTTAAGTGCAATAGGAGCACTTAGGAAACATACTGTATATAATTTCAATGCTGTGATGCTTGTTGAAACTGGCTTCTTATTGGCTTGGCCAAAAGATAAAACCTTTTTGCAAGATGGAATTAGGAAGATGCCTGAAAGATTGAAGAAGTGGGAGAAAACAGTGAATGCGTTGTTCAATGAAATTACTGCTGAAAATGAAAAATATCTTTGTGTTTTTACCTAAAAATCGAATGAACCTTTTGGCCAAGCAAATAGTAGTGTTCCAAGTGTGCGTCTCTGCTGCCACCTCGTGGGCCTTTTGTGAATAACATGTTAGTGGCCGGTCAGCAGGAAAAGTGGTTGACTGTAGGAGAGTATCAATGAATGTTGATTACAATCTTACTTAGACGTGTATTTAGCAACTTTTAAATATTAGGACTTACTAGTTACCTTTTGTTCCTGATTTCTATATTAACAGCAATGACATAAAGAAACATACTGTTTATCATTTCAGTCCTTTGAAATTTGTTAAAACTTGCCTGAACACAGGATGGTTATTTTGAAAAATGTCCCAAGTGTGGCTCTCTGCTGCCCTCTCATGTGTCACCTGGGAATAACAGCTTCGTGCAGGCCAGCAGGAAAAGTCATTGAGTTTAGTGAATTATCTATTCTCTCTGTGCACTGCACTGGACAGAGACGCTCAGTCCTTTGACCCCTTGTGGGTGATGCAAGGCCCTCCTGGAAGCTGGTCACTCTCTCAGGTTGTGGTTGCTGCCACAAGATTTAACAATTTTAGCAAAGTAACCTATTGTCAACTGAATGACTACGTTAATAAGATTTGAAAGAGTTTATTAGATTAGTTAGCTGTGTCCTATAGTTTGTAGAATTGCCTAGCCAAAAGTAACATTCCATGAAGGCTGCACTTTTCATAAATTTCCTATCACCCATTTTACTGCTGTAAGACCCTGTTTCCCCGTACTCCCAAAGGTCCTATATACCTGATATCACCTCATTGTCCAGTATTCATTTGTACTTATGCACGTATTAAATGTGGAATATCTTGTATTGATCTGATAATGTTATTGTAATTATTATACCACAGGTGTTAGAGCTGACAAGGTTTGTGGAACATAATCCCTTTTTAATTCCCCACAGTTTTGAAAAGCCAGCAGTGTGGAATGAGTAGTGAGACAGTGCCAACTCCTGAACCTGTTGCAGCTGAGAGAGATCATGGACGTCTGCCTCCAAGGTCAGCATCCTTTTTGTTCACTCTGTCTTTTGGCCTATTGCTGCTGGGTTTGGTAAAATTATGAAGTTTGCATTTGGTGGGACGAGGGTTTTACCTTATTGAATCACAGGTTTTTTTACAGTGTGAAGATATGGTTCAGCTCCTGCCTGTGGCCATGGGGGCCCCGGTGTCTGGCCCCAACTCCAAATTCTGGCCACGGCATCCTGGTTGTAGATCTGCATCCTATGTCTAGAGCTTGTGCTTCAGAGTCAAAATGTATTCAGTTGTGTGTCTGCAGTCTTGCACCTACTAGGATGTGGCTTTGTGTCCTGGGGTCTCATTCAAGGTCCATGTGCAGATGAAGATTTAGGTTTTGGTGTTTGGAATCCAGCTGTATAGGAGTCCGATGTCAGCCCCTGGCATCTGGTGTTTGGCCTTCGGACTGCATGGTCTGGCTCGGGTGTGGGCCCACGGCTTTGGGCCTGGAGTCCTAGTCTCGGTTTGGGTCCGCTCCAGGGTCCAGGTTTCAGAGTCAAAGGTCTGTGTCCAGGATCCTGATTTTGCCATCTGTCAACAGGTGATTATTGTGTTAAATTCATTGCCAATATGAATCCCCAAGTGTATGGAGTTGAGGCACATTAGTAAAAAATGTAGGAAAATTTCCTTGACAAGTGGAATGGGAATACTGAGCTTGATAGCTCAATAAGGACAGTGATGTACAGCCCAGTAGTAAGTCTGAGGATCTTATCTTCCCTAAGCAAGGAAATGTGAGAGCAAATGGTTTACACATTTCAATCCACACAGGGGAAGACCCCCCTCAGTCCCAGCCCTTCTCTGGGGACTTTTCTGGACCCCAATCACTGTGTGCTGGCTTTGTTGCATCTGCACGGGAAAGGGCACCCCTGGAAAGCTGAGTATTCTGTGATGTGCCCCAGAATCAGTGCCGCCCATGCTGACTCTTGTTGCTGTGATTTCACCTCTTCTATCTGAAGCCCTTTGTTTCACTGTCCTGAGATGCAATATACAAACTCTCAAAATTCCCTAGCTTTGTGTTGTGACATTTTTTTACTGCAGGAAGTCAAGAATCTACACTCAAGTCCTTGCCAGGGCAAACCTGCCTTGGGCCCGGTACCTTTTTGGTGACAGAATAACCAAATTTTGTGTATCCATTTACTTGTGGATGGACATTTTAATACTTTGTACCTTTCAGTTCTTGTTAACAGTGCTGTTATGAATAATCATGTATAAGCTTGTTATAATATCTGTCTTCAATTTCTCAGGTATGTGTTTCGATGTGGAGTTATTGGACAAAGTAATGTTTTTTGAGGAACTGTCAAACCGTTTTATAAAAGATCTGCAATATTTTACATTTATGAAAGAAATGGTAAATCGTTATGATTCTAATTTTTGTTTGTGATCATAAACATTTCTCAGGTTTGCTTTCTCATTATAACCTTTGTAGTGTCCAGGAAGGGATATTGTACCGTGATATAGGCATCAAACATCTTGTGTTTTTTTTTGTTTTTTTTTTTTACCACTTCTATGAATATCTTCTCATTAGAAGAGACTATTCAAGTTTAAAATGCAGATGTCTGCAGAGGGGAGGGAATTTCAGGGGAAAGGGGGAAGTGTTTACAGGAACAAGTATAAAGGACACATGGACTAAAACTGGGGGGGTGGAAATGAAAGGGAGGTGTAGAGGGCTAGGGGGGTGGGCTGGGATGGGAGTAAAAGACAGAAAACTGTACAAGAACAATTAAAATAAAACTAAAGAAATATATAGATATCTGCCTGGGTAGTATGGTTCAGTGGATTGAGCACCATCCTGTAAACCAAAGGGATCTCCAGTTCGATTCCCAGTTGGGGCACATGCCTGGGTTGCAGGCCAGATCCCCAGCAGGGGGTGTGTGAGGCAATCACACACTGATGTTTCTCTCCCTCCCCCTTTCTAAAAATAAATAAAATGTATAAAATAATATAGGTGTCTCTTCACTGATGAGTCATCAAGTTCCTTGTGTGGAAGAAAGAGTCTGACCTAAAGTACAATGTGCAACCATTTTCTTCAATTCTGTGGGTGGTTTTCTTACTCTGCGAATAGCTTCTCCTGCTACCCACAATTTTTTAATCAGGAGGACATGACATTCACTCCTTTACTTTCATCAGTTTTGCTTTGGAAGGGTCTGCCCTGATATGCCAGCAGCAGCCTCATGCATTTCAGGTCTTCTGTGTGTTATTCACTGCATTATTTAATTTGCTTGATTGAATATAACTTGTGTCACAGAAGTCTGCTTAATGGTTTTAGACATTACAGGATTACATTTCAAGGGCTCACAGGTTTAAATAGGAGGACACAGTTCTCTAGAGTATGATGTCCCAGGCATCTGGAGTCAGGGACAGGCTTTGGACACCATGTCTGGTGTCTGGTGCGTGGCATGGTTGGGGTTAGGGGTTGTGGTTGTGGTGGATACCATGGCTTGTGTACAACTTCATTCGAAAACATCATGTTAGACAGAAATATAAATGTGTGGTTGCCTCTCATGTGTCCCCTACTGGGGACCTGGCCCAAAACCCAGGCATGTGCCCCCACTGGGAATCAAACTGGTGACCCTTTGGGTCACAGGCTGGTACTCAATCCACTGAGTCACACCAGCTAGGCCAAAATCTTTAATGAATGCGTGTAAACAAAAATGTTTTATTTAGAAGTATGGAGGAAAATTAAGCACAAACAGCTATAAGAGTCAGAAAAACTGCCTTGGTGACAGAGCTGGTTAGTGCCTGAAAACTTCTTTTTTGCCTCTCAGCATTTTTTTGCAGTTGTGTATTTTGTGCATGAAATATTTTTAAAATAAAAAATATAAAAATTTTGCCTAAGAGTCAAAGGTATATGAATGCATTGTGAATTTCTGAAGTATCTGGTTTGAAACTTTACTGACTTTAGAGTGGATTTTACTCTGCTTAGGAGTTGGATCATGAACATTTCTATGGAGAATTCTTTTTTGTTTGTTTTGAAGAACAGTGGGGCTCGCCTCTCTTGGCCGCAAGCTCTCTTTTCCACTTGCTGCCCAACTCCTGGCCATACTCATCCCCATACGAGACCAGTAGCTCACAGCCCGGCCCGATGACCCGGCAGGTTCGGTAGAAAATCTGCCTGCGGTATTGAAAGGCCACCAGGTTCTGCTCTCCATCATCCTGGGCACAGTTCACATACCTGGGATTGAGGCAGATGGAGGGAAAGAAAATCAGTGATGAGTTCCCACTACCTGTTACATCCATGGCCAGCTCCTCACCGATTCTTAAGGCCCTCAGGCTCTGATGTTACCCACTGCCCCTAGTGCTCCCGGGGAACCTTCTGTTCAGTGTCTGAGCGTCTGTCAGCGTGTCCTGTGAGTGCCTATCTCCAAGTCCTACTTGCAGTGCTAATGCTGCCCGATACCATTTTGTAAAACCCAGTTCCAAAATTAGCTTCTGCTCGAATGAGCCCTAATACCTGGTGATGTCCGGCTTGTCTGAACTGTAAATCAAGTTGTTTCATACTACAGAACCTGGTGCTTGATCTCTAGGGCTGTGCTTCCACATCAGCTCACTAATTATCCAGTACTCAGCCCACGTCTCTTTCCTCTTGAGAGGCCTTTCTCCAAACCCCTGTACACTTTATTGAGGATACCATTCACTTGCACGCCCAAGGTTACTATAGAAAATGGAAGGTCTTTTTGTCTTAGTAAAATGAAACAGAACAGTAGCAGTTGATTCACGTTCTGTTAACCCTGATAAAAGAGAGCCCCTCTCAAGAAAAGGGGCCCATGACCATTCCTCTGCAGGCCTCAGAAGCCAGTTCTACTCTAAGTTAGGCTGGGATGGTTCGCTGCCCTCACAGGGTTATTAGGTCATCTTTGGTTTGTGCTATCTTGACACTGCGCTCTTCCTAGAAATTATAGTTAAATGCTTCTAAAAGCAATTGTTTTATGTCTGCCTGTAAGAAATCCTTCATAAGGCCCTGGCTGGGGTAGCACAGTGGTTTGAGCGCGGGCCTGCAAACCAAAGGGTCGCAGGTTCGATTCCCAGTCAGGGCACATGTCGGGGTTGCAGGCCAGGTCCCCATTGTGGGGTGCGCAGGAGGCAACCACACATAGATGTTTCTCTCCCACTCTTTCCCCTTTCTCTAAAAATAAATAAATAAATAAATAAAAATCTTTAATAAAATTGAAACTCACTCAAGTGTCCTGCATTAAAAAAGAAAAATCCTTCATAAGGACACGTGCTGTATGATCTGTTTAGGTAATGTATTCCTTCACCTAAACTGGAATATAGTAAGTGCTTCATTAATGTTCATTTGGTACATTAAAGTGTAATCCAGCGTCCCTGGTGAATCTAGGCTCTTCAAGGTCCTTTCCATTGCCCACATTGCGTCTAGCAGAGAGCTTTATATTTTGAGGACATATGCTGTACTTTTTTCTAAATGTCCCCTGAAATGAAAGAACACCATGAAAAAGAGGGGAAAAAAGCATTAAGGGAGACCACTGACGGAGGCATGATGAGAGGGAAAGATACATGGGCTTGTGGGGGATGAGAGCCCCCTGTGGCACCCGGAGACCTGTTGACCTCACCTCATCCCGTTGGCCCAGGATTTGCCCTTTCCATCCACATACTCATAGCAGTTTCTCCCTTTGGCGATCTGTGTTTCAGAAAAGAAGTTAAAGACCTTTTACTTTTTTTTCATGGGGAGGTAACAATCAGAAGAATTATTTTACCCTACTGTCACCAAAGCTGCCAGTTGTGACATGATATTTTTCTTACTCATCATCTGCACATCCGAGTCTGTCTGTCCAATCAGAGCGGGAGCCCCACACAAGGGAGGACCCACTGCTTTGTGTCTGCACCACTTTGCTCCCACTTATCTTCCAATCCTTAAACAGAAGTTCTATGTTCATGTAAAGTCCACTCAGTACCCAGAGCTCACCGTATTGTCCCCTCCATGTCTAGCACATAAGAGGTGAGGTCCCTCCAGGCCTCAGAAGGAATGTGGGAAGGCAGAGGACAGTGGAAGAAGTAAAGACTTCTCACCAGCCAGGAGTATCTGCTTTTGGCTGCCTCTTCATCTTCTGCGATGTGTCCTTCATAAAGGCCAAAGTGCAGACCCATGGGCAAGTCAGCTGCCTCATTCCATACTCCAAGCCCAGCCTCAGGGATGCAGGATGGCCCGATTCTCAACCCAGGGGGCAGGGTGAGGGCTGAGCGGTGGGGATGCCCCTTGTCCACTGCACTGTCCTTTA
This sequence comes from Glossophaga mutica, assembly GCA_039655065.1. NCBI lineage: Eukaryota > Metazoa > Chordata > Mammalia > Chiroptera > Phyllostomidae > Glossophaga > Glossophaga mutica. Next base: position 54,137,619 of record CM077316.1, read on the forward strand.
CAAATGTAGGGGGCCCATGCACAGCACAGCTGTCGATGAAGAAGTTCTGACACTTCTCACAATCCGGAGGTGAGAGCAACAGGGGTTAGGGAAGGCACAGCGCATGTTCGTGGACACAAAGAGCTTCAGAGGGAGTCTGGCACTGACATCATTGAGACCATCAATCCTGTACTCCAGGTCACTAGAGGAAGGGGATGATTTGGGGACGAAACGACTGGATGAAATTATTGTATCATAACACACTTCTTAGTGAGGGTCACTTACAAAGGTAGTCATCATCCTGGGACTCGCTGACCTCTTGGTACACACAGCCGTTTCCTTCTCATAGGCTGTACATCTTCACGTCCATCTCCTTTCTCCTGAGTTCTGAGCTGGAGAAGGGCAGGTGAGCAAGGTTGGTGGGGTGTGGAGTGTTAGTTCCCATTTTGTCATATAACACAATCTCCTCCCATCAAATGATCACCTGTCCTTTTGCGTACTCTGGTATTTTACTTGGTTAACTATTGGTTCAGAAGATGAAGACTCCACACTCACTACAGATGACTGATTCAATTTTCGTTTCTAGATCTTCCCATTACCTGGTTTAATTTGCCAACCTGTAATCATTCATAAAATATTTATGGAGTGCAGATTATGTGTTAGGCATTGAGTAAAGGCCTGGGCACACAACACCAATAAAGTGTGGTTGCTATTATCACAGATGTATTTATTGGACAAGTTGCATGTGTCACGTGTTTTAAATTTAATTCAATGTTCTCAAACAATATATGAGTGATGTTTCCATATCTTCACTTTACATACGAGCATTTGGGCACTCAGAGAATGTACAGGATTTGCCCGAAGCTCCAGTGCTAACTTCAGTCTCAGCTTAGCCCAGCTTAAATGCAGGCCCATCCAAAGTCCGCCTCACATACCTAGGTCATACTTATCCACCCTTCCATAGGACTCAGAGAATTCAAGTTCCCAAGCTATTTTCTTACCCATTTTTCGTCTAGTGTGCTTTCCAAAGGCATGTTTCTCCAGAAAGGGGACACTGGTTTCTGGGCATGCTCTGAGTCCCTTGCAGCCATCAGATTTGCTATTCCTGACAATTCCTTCCAAGTATATTCATCGCTTAATGGCACCCTGGATGTTGCCTTCACATATTAAAAGATAACATGTATTATACTTTGTTAAGGCTTACGATACATTTTATATGCATGTCTTTAATACTTCGATTCTTGCAAATACCGAGGAAGTATGAATATTAGAGGGGACAGGGGCCATGTGGGTAACGAATCCAAGAGTAGAACTGAAGCTTTATGGCTGTTTTCTTTCACCTGTCTCTATAATGTTGAGAGCGAAGGATGTGGGGAAGAGAATAAAGAAATAGATGGCAGAAACATATCTAGGCAATAAATAAAATGGTGATAAAATTTGCAATACCTTAGAAAGAACATTTGTACTTAGATTAGCTGGTCTCCACCAATTCCGTTTGAATAAGGCTGTACCAGTAGCTAGTTGTCTTCAGTTTCATGATCGATAACAGGCTAATTTTCAACGTTCTGGTGAATATGCCATTCAGTAATGCTCACCGAAGTGTTCTGTGAATTGTGTCATACAGTATGAAGTGAGATTACAGTCCTGCCCTCAATTTACCTCTCAAGTCTCTCCATATTTCAAATCTCACAGAAATTACCTTCAGCGTTCATCCGTCATCTTACAGTTTAATTTGTAATTGTGAAATCATTCATTCAGCAAACATTTGGGGGCTCTCAGGGGCCCTGATCTGGGCCTGTGACTTCTGAGGAGTCTCAGGTATGGACCAGCCTCTCAAAGAGCTCACAATGCAAAGGTAGGCAGGCTGAACAAATGATTCTAAATAGGATGAGAGTGGCCTCACTGGAACTCAGAGAAAGAAGCTGTTGCTTCACCCTATAAGAAAGGGTATTTGAAATCAGTTGCAGATGGATGAGTTTCTATAGAACAGTGTGTAACCTATATGAAGTCCTTACATCATTTTCTTATTTGTTGTTTCTCAATCATCAAGCCAGAAGCTCCTCAAGGGTGGGACATGCTTTCTTTGATTAGAGTGGGAGGCTGTGATCCTGGACATTTTACATTCTTCTTCATCTGGGACCATCCACTATACAAACTGCCTAAACACTGTACGCTTCCCTTACTCAGAGGGTCTTAGTGCATCTCTCACTTCAGCATAGCAGAGAAGAAGTTTGGTTGAAACCGTCAGTCAGACAAATGATATAATGACATGGATAAGACAATATAAACTTTAGAAACTATGAAAGTTTATTTTTCTAATTTTTAAGAAAGATTTTGTTTCTCTTCTTGAGAGAGAGAGGAAGGGAACGAGAAAGAGAGAGTGAAACATTGATGTGAGAGAGAAACACTGATCAGTCGCCTTTCACACACACCCCAGCCGGGAACCTGGCCCACAACCGAGGCATGCGCCCTGACCAGGAATCAAACCTGCGATCTCTCACTTTGCAGGATGACACCGAAGTGGTCACGGTGGTCAGGGCAAAACTCTGAAAGTTTTTATGAGCTTGTAAGTGGTTTAGAGAAGTAACTGTAGGTTAGATTGCACAACCACTGACACTGTGATCTTAGACATATAGTCAAACATTTCTGTATCTCTGAAAGCTCACTTCCCTCATCATGAATGGTGACAGTTACAGTACGTACCTCACTGAGTTGTTGTAACGTTTGGGTGAGTTTATTCACACAGAAATCTTAAAGTCTGAAACACAGCGAGAATGAAGCACCTGGTAGTTACTATGGTTGCTGTAGCTGTTAACTATGAAGATGATGATGAGACAGGGCTGGTGCAGCTCAGTGGACTGAGTGCTGGCCTGCAGACGGAAAGGTCACCAGTTCCACTCCCGGTCAGGGCACACGCCTGGGTTGTGGACCAGGTGCCCCGCTTGGGGGTGTGTGAGAGGCAACCTATGCAGGTGTGTCTCCCACAGGCTTCTCTCCCTCACTTTCTCCCTCCATTCCCCTCTTTCTAAAAATAATCGATACACAAAATCTTCAAAAATGGACGATAATGTCGGACAATGTGTTGAAGAGACCAGCAAAGGAAGACGGCAGTTCCTAGGATCCTGTCTGCAGTTTCCCACTCTCACCTGCCTTTCTGTCCACGAGGAAAATTTTCTTGTCCACAGGATTTGGGAAATACTCACCTTCCGGTGTCTCCTCTGCTCCCTTCTGAAGGCCACCCAAGAAGGTTTGACTGAAAGATGATGAGAAATTGGTGTTATGGTTGGTAAATGTTTCCAAAATCTGGAGATTCTTATGAGGGACACAGAATTCTGAATAGTCCAAGAACAATCTCAGGATGCGTGGAAAATGTTTCTGAGGTATCATTAAGGCATATGCTTCTATTGGGGCCATCCGCTAATTTCATTAGAATGATAAAAAAAAATAGACAAAGTGTCATCTACGCTTCGTCCTATGTTCATAAAGCACCTATTACATTTATTAAAAAATAAATTGGCCTCTCCTGACAACAACGTAATAAAAGTAACTGCACAGAAACTCCATGTCTTCACCATAACCCTTTCTCCGTCCTGTTGTCTTCATTCAAACTGGCCTCGTCCGGGCTAACGGCACCACGACCACCTGGCCTCCTGTCTCTGGTGTCCTCCCCCTGTGCACAGACTGGCCGTCCACGCCCTTCCTTCATCATTACACTCTGGTCAGCATCCACAGTCTGTTCACCACAGAAACAGAATTCCCGTCAAGTTAAAGATCACATCTTGACTTCCGCTGTGTTTCCACCCCAGAGCCATGAAAGTGAACTGACCCCACCCACCAAACACTCACGATACTGGACAGGATGACACCATGGCCGACATCAGGAAATGACACAGCGATCACCCACTCCCGACCCTGGCCCTCCCCCCGGCTCCCGTAATCACCCATGGTCTGTCTCCGTGCAGGCCATCATGCAGCCACGCGTCAGGACCCTTCTCACCTGCCAGACCTGCCTCCCTGTCTTGCAATGACAACTCTTCTGAATTAGTTATTTCTTTTTCGCTTGTGTGTTCTTATACATTTACTGCTTATTAATGTATCTATAAATATATAAGATGATTTCGCACACTTGAAATTTCACACACTTGAAATTTCACAGGGATAGCCCCTCACTGTGACACACACAGTTTTGCACATTGCTGGTTTGCTGGACAAACAAACCCTGCTCCCTGGTTAACTCCTGAGATGCAGCCTGACCTGAACCAGGTCCAAGTCAGGAGGGCCGCTCTGGTCCCTCCTCCTCACCGTGCTGCCTTGGAGCCCATTCTTCATCAGAGTGCTCAGGGTCCTCCTCCTGCAGCCTGCGGTGGTGACACAGGAAAGCCGGTTGCGGAGCCCTGAGACGTGAAAAGAGACAAAACCTTTGTCCTGAAAGCAAAGAGCTTGGAGGAGAACAAGCTCCAGGAAGCCCGTGGGATGGGAGAGTCTACAGTGAGTGGCTGTGAGCGCTGAACCGTCAGCACCAGCCCTGCTCAGACACGAAGGGGCAAATTCCCCCCATCAGTGTCCACGCAGGAGGGAGCTGCGGGTGGACGGATGGAGGCGCCTGAGCCGGAGCCAGCCCAGCAGCCGGTCCGGTCACCGGGCTCCTCCAGCACCCAGCGCCTGCGCACTCGCTACCTGGGCTGGCGAGCACCTCCAAGGTCCTCTTTACGGTACCGGCCTTTCTCCCCGTCTCCCAGAGCTTCTTTGGCCTGGAGGGGAGAGCGGCAACACCAGGAACTCGGCGATGCGGTGGGAACGCGCGCGGAGGGCCTTCTTCCCCGGTCCCCGGGTGCAGGGGGCAGGCGGGGCCTCGGTGGTCCTTGTGCCGCAAGCGCTGAACCCGTTCCTCCGGGGTGCGTCCCGGGGGCCTGCTCCCCCTCCCTTCCCTGACCGGCCCCGCCCCGCGGAGTCCCGTCTCTCCCCCCAGCGCTCTGCGCTCGCACAGGGAGGGTCACCCCGAGGGCCGCGCGCCTGCGGAGAATCTGTCCCCAGCCCTGTCCCCACGCTTCCCACGGACCCCTCAACTCACCTGAGGCTTCTGCCCTGTTCGCCCCGCTTCTCCCTCAGGGCGCTCCTGCGGGCCCCCGTCGGGGTTCCTGGTGTCGCTGTCCCGAGTCCGAGGCGCCCGTGGAAGGAGAAGGCGCTGAGAGGGCCGAACGCCTTTCTCCCGGCTGGCAGGGTGCCTGGAGAGGGGGGACCTGGGGAGCAGGGGCTAGATGGCCTGGGGACGCACGGGGGAGGGGGGTGCCCTCGTTCCAGCCCCCGCCCCGCCTCAGCGGGGCATCCGCGGCCCAGGTTTCTGAGGACCCCGGTCTGCAGGGCGGGCCCGTGGCGGCGCCAGGAAACCCCCTTTTCCCAGGGAGGGGCTCGGAGGCGCCCCCGGGGCTCCGGAGAAGCCTGCACGAGGCGCAGTGCCCGGCGGACCGCCGTCTCTCAGGCTGAGAGCCTCGGGGTCCCTCAGGACCCGAGTCCGCGTCTTCCGGGCCGAGGACGCTTAGAATGTCTGGGGACAGGGTCCGACCTCTGCGGCTGAGGGGACTTGGGGCGTCTGCTCCAGGGGCTTCAGGGTCCCCACCACCGAGTTAGTTTCCGGGACGATGCATTCGGGGTCTCTGAGTTTGGGGAGATTGGGTCTTTCCGGACGAGCTGCAGGTAGGGGGTGCCCCGACCTGAGGGGAACGGGGGTTTCAGGCTGTTCGGGGGTCTAAGCGTTGGGGGTTAGGAGATGCGGGGTCCGCCGGGTTAGCGGACCCGGGCCCCGCGATGTTGAATGGGTTTGGGGCCCCCATCACGATGAGGGCATCTGGGGTCTCTCTGGCTGGACTTTGCAGGTCTCGGGCTAAGGGTTCCACACGGCAAGGGTCCCCGCTTACCGGCCAGTCTCCCGGGGACTCTGCTGCGCTGCCCACGCGGCGGAGCGTCCTCTCCTAGCTCCCGGGCTTTCGGCCCTGGGGAGGAGGGTTTATCCTGTATAGTCACGTGGGCACAATACGCCAATCAGCGCTGGGGTCCCCGGCCCGCGGGTTGGCGGTTTCTGTGGCTACATTTCCTGCAGCTGGTGAGGGATCCGCCTCCGCGGGATCTGGGAGCCCCGATTGGGAGTCGGACCTCAGGGTCGACGTGGCCCTCCTGCCGCCTGACAAAGTGTCTTTGCTCCACCAGACTGTGGTCGGGATCCCCAACTTACATCTCGGCCCGTCTGTGATCCCCCTTTTCAAACCCACTTCGAGCTAGAGCTGCATAAGCAGTGAGGACGCGGTCAAGGCTGCATTGCATTCCGTGGAAACTTAAGTCAGTAAATTCTGAGCACACAATTCATTGACACAAAGTAAGTCCCAGAGGGCTCAAACATTGGAACACAACAAATAAAATAATAAGTGTACTGCAAAACACACTGGGAGAATTTCCTGCCTCAAAGTAGTGGCCTTATGAGTAATAGGTATGTTTAAGTAACTCAGGTGGAAAAACATTTCAGAAATAGGAAGACAAGATAAAACCAAACAAAAGTAAATAAATTGAAAAATACTGAAAAAACGTACAAGTATTTTGCGTAAAAATAACACATCAAATTTGAAGACAGGTGTCCACAGAGCAGGGTCTGGTTCGTTGCTACTGGCTTTCACAGGATAAAATGGGAAGAGTGTCTCTGGTCCTTACCTCGTTTTGAGCACGCAAATATAACTTGATTTCCATGGAAGTCGGAAATTGGAAATAAGAATTTCCAATTATTCCTGCGAAACTGCAAAAGCGGAAACCTCACTACAGTGGAGTTTGGGTCAGTGGGGGTGCTTTCACATAGCACCACCAAGGGTCAATTACAGGAAAGATTGTCTGTCGCAGGCCCCAACACATCGATGTACCGTGTGCTCCCAGGAGAAACCGACTCCCAGCAACTCAGCCAGAGAGAAACCATCGTCACCCTGAACCGAGGATTTTCTGCATTGCACTTTCGATTGAAATGACCCCTCCCAACTTCCTCTTTGTTCCTTGTGTAGTAATCTTCCTCTCCTTTACTGTGGAGCTTGCCTATGACTTTTGCCACAGCTTGCTTGTCCTAAATTGCATTTTTTTACTGTTTCTGAATAACCCCCTTATCTGCTGGTAAAATAACTGACTGTTGTATTTTTAAGGTCAACATAGTTTGGTGGCCCGTATGGGGATCCAGAGGACTCCTGACATCTCCGAGGCTGATGAGCAAGAGGGTGCAGTGTCCTTGCTCTGAAAGACTCCGGGACGTGTTCTTTGGTGCAGACTCTCCGGTGATCAGTTTGAGAATAGTCATCCAGAAATGACATCCTCATACCCTCTGATCCAGAAATGCCACTTTCCAGAAATTTTCCCTAGTAGCCCTGACCTGGTAGCTCAGTTGGTTAGAGTGTCCTGCCTATATGCCAAGGTGGTCAGTTCATTCTTCAGTTCAGGGCACATACAAGAAGCAACCAATGAATGCATACATAAGCAGAACAACTCTCTCTCTCTTTGAAATTAATAAATGAAATTGGAAAAAAAAGCGTAAAAAATTCCCCCAGTTTTGCTTCCCTGTGTGTGAAATGAAGTGTGTTTAATATGATTTATCCAACACTTACATAATAACAGATACAATTTTAAAGTATTCAGTAGAAGAGAATTAGTTTAATTATGGTTTGCTCAGACTGTGAAATATTATAGAACGTTAAAAATGGGTGAGGATATACATTTCATTAAAGAAACAGAACTTAGTAAGGTGGTTCCAATGGGTTTTAACAGAGAATAGTTTCTAAGTAATGTCGTTATGTGAGAAAAGTATGCTGCAAAACAAATTGTGTTAAAAAGACCCAGGCAGAAGACATGTGCTGAGGGGCGACGCAGGGACTAGTCACAGGGGTCAGGGTCTGGGCAACGTGGGGGGAAACTTGCTTTTCCTTCATGTCATTTGGAACGTTGTGTCATTTGTCTTTCCTTTACTTAAAATAAGCCTATTTATAAGTATTTTTTTGTAGATAAAAGAATGGATGAGAAGTACTTGGTTATATATGTATGCATTTAAAAATGACTCCACAAAAATTCCGCACACCCTCATTAAATCCAGGGGCACGTGCTGCCTTCCTTATCGGGCTAGCACCTTGACCACCCCAAGTGTCTAATTTGCATCCAACACTGTATTCCATCTGGAACATTCCCACAGTGCGAAATATACTGTGTCGCAGTTACTGTTCGTTTGAGAGTTGAAAACCATTTATTATGAAAACAATGAATTTTATATTTAAGTACTGGATCCAAGGTCATTAATAGAAATGCTATTAAGAATATTATAAGCCCTAACTAGTGTGGTTCAGCTTCTCTGTCTGGCATCTGGCGACTAGGGTTCATTGTCCAGCTCCAAGTCTGGAGTCTGGCCGTGGGGTCTTTGTTACGGATCCGGGTCTTGTCTCTGAGGTCTGTGCCGTGGGTTTGAATCTATTTGGCTACGGGTCTTGGATCTGGGGTCTCTTTGGGTGTGGCTTTGGGGTCTCTGGGTTTCTGTGTGGGGTCCATGTGCATTTCTATAAATTTATAGAAATAAATTTATTATTTATTTGGCTCCAAGTCAATGCCAAGGGGAATCCCAAAGCTGGGGTGTGGTGAAGAAGGAAACTTTAGTGCAAATACCTCAATTTTGATACACAATGGCTGTGAGTACAGAAGGGTTGTTAAGAAGCTCAGTATTGTTACAGGTGAATTATGAAGTAGCACGCTGTGTATCAACTCACTTGTGCTGCTTTTTAGTTACATAGCATCAGGCCTATGAGGAGGCCCTGAAGTGAGGCAGCCCTGGGGCCAACTGCCTGCCTGTCTTGCTGTGCTGCCTAAGGCTTCTCCGCTCATCTACATGAGTGTAGACCTTCATTTCCTCTTTGCTCGGCTGCATTTGCACATGAAGAAGTGAGAATTGGAAAAGGATCCCCTCTGAACGGACCAGATCAGGTTGGGCGAGCAAAGAAAAGGCCTCTGGTGGTGTCACCACAACAGATTAGATTATTATTGTTTTTAAATTATGCTGTGTTTCCTGTAGTGCTTTTTAAGCCCAAACTGAGACAGCCTTTTTGATGTTGCTGCTTATTACTTAAATTATATATAAAAATAAAAGTAACTGAAAATCCTAACCAAACAGGTAATAACTGCTATTATATTACATATATATGCTTCTAAACAAGGTGGGAGTGTGTGGGGTGGGACGGGTGGAGGAGGGCAAAAGGGAAAAATTGGGAAACTTTAACAGAATAACAGTAAAAAATTATTTAATGAAAAACAGTACATACCGTTCCAGACATCACTACTTGCACATTTCCATTCTTCCACTTTCTCTGGATTTAATTTATTATTCTGGGTTTGTCATAGGATGCAAAATTTGTAAATTTTCAGGCTTTCTTCCAAATGTGTGGATTTATCAATATATTTTCCCCAGAGTGTTCTTTATGTACTATTTTTATTATCATTCAGTTTAAATTATGTTTTAACTGCAATTGTAATTTAATTTGTGGGTTATTTAGAAGTGTATTTTATAATTTTAAATATAAGGATTTCCTAGTTATCTTTTATTACTGATTACTAGATTAGCTGTAATGAGAGGAAGAAACATACTTTGTATAATTTCAATCTTTTGATATATTTTTTTTGAAACTTGCTCCATAGTACAATATGGTCAATGAAGAAAAAAAAAAGCTCCAAGCATGGTTCTGTGCTGCCATCTCTTGTTCATTTTGGGAGTAACACCTTAGTGCCGGTCCACAAGAAAAGAGGTTGGTTCCACTGACTGGAATGTCAATGACTGTTGATGGCAATGGCATTTAGAAGTGTATTTTAGAATGTCTAAATGTATGGAGTCTCCAGTTACCTTGTAACTGGTTTCCAGATTAGGGCAAAGGAAGCAATAAATGTGTTTTATGTGCCATTCGTTGGAAGTTGCTGTATACTGTAATAGAGTTGGGTTTTTAGAAGTTCCAAGTGTGCTTGAAAATCATTTTTCATGTGCTTTGTTTGTTGCAGCTTCCTTAGACAATGAAGAAAGTAAAATCTATTTAAAATTAATTTTCACCCAAGAGGTTAAAAAATACAACCTCTACCATTCTATATGTAAAAATCAAATGAACCTATTGGCCAAGCCACTAATAACTTGTCCCAAGTGTGCATCTCTGCTGCCGTCTCGTGGGAATTTCGGGGAATAACATCCTAGTGCAGGTCAGCAGGAAAAGTGGTTGATTATGGTGAAGTATCAGAGAGTGTTGAATTTTTTTTAAAACTGTTTTGAAGTACAAGTCTCAGGTCCCAGTGCCAGTGAGCAGTTCCTTGGGAGCACTTTTTATGAGCACATCATCTAGACCAGACACCGGATTTCGGACTGCACCATTGGTTCTTTTCTTTGATTATATGTTTAAATTACTCTTTGTGTCTAGAAAAGATATTTATTTCTGCATGTTATTTACCACACAATTTACTAAGTTGTATTATTTATAATAACTTTAAGTTAATATTCATGAGTTGTCAAGGTAAATAAGATATCATGCAATAATAAAATTGTGTTAATTTAGCTGCATAAAACAAAAAAATTGTTACAGCTTGGAATAAAACATGTAGACATGGATAGTTAAAATGTGTTAGTTATAAGTTCATGAATAATTAAATAAAATAGCTGCATGATTCTTAGCATTGTAAATGAGTTCATGACCTGGAGCAGCGGTGTTCTAGAAATCAGAAGTATTTTGTAAGTAAAATTGTGCCCCTTGGAGGTTATCTGAGGAGCTCACAATATGGCAAAGGTCCACATTTTCAAGGAGGAGAACATTTGATGGTGAATTCTGGCATCTAGAAGAGTAAGATTATGGATTCTAAGTTATTTTAAGAAACAATTATTGCAGAGTGATTTATGGGCAGTGAAAAGGGACAGTGACCCTCAGGGCTGTGGTTTATCACAGTGGGGTTCAGTCTCTTAAGGTGTCATACCTTCCTTGGCTTCTGAGCTTTCATGGGTGTCTTCTTAGCCAAGGACATTCCTCCCCAGTCTTTGCAAGAAGGCTGGCAGTTTAATTTATTTTTTGTTGTTCTTTAGCTCTCAGCCTGCAGGCGAACTGTCCAGAGAGAGGCATGATTTGAGATCGAGGGCGCAAACTCACATGCTGTTTGTATTCTCATGGACTCTTCCTCCTGCTCTATAGGGAGTAGGGTTTCTCATTGCTATGAGATTTTTTTTTTTCCTCTGCATCGTAGGTGCTTATTAGGAATTGTTATCTCTATTACGTGCATGGCAGTAACTTCCACCTTAACCCCCCTAAGGACAATCTGAGAGGTCTCCATACAATGTGCCCAATGTCCCCTGGGGGGCAACGTCAACTTTATGTTGAAAGCCACTGATTTTTTCAAAGTTTTATTTATTTATTTTTAGAGAGAGGGAAAGGGAGGGAGAAAGAGAGAGAGAGAAACATCCATGTGTGGTTGCCTATCACCTGGCCCCCACTGGGGACCTGGCCTGCACCCCAGGCATGTGCCCTGAGTGGAAATCAACTGGCAACCCTTTGGTTTCCAGCCTGTGCTCAGTCCACTTGGGTACAGCAGCCAGGGCAGAAACCACCGATCTTGTAGCTTTGATGCTCTTTGGAACCTGAATGATCTGGCCTTCACAAGCAGTATTCTTACTAGTATAACATGCACATTATTTTCTGATCCCAATTGCAATTTATTTTTGGGTGGTTATTTAGAAGTGTAGTTCATGATTTGTAAATACAAGTATTTTCTAGTTATCTGTTGTTACCGATTTCTGTATTAATGGCAGTGAGAGCAAGAAATACACACATGCACAAATTTTAGTCCTTTGAAATTTGTTCGAACTTGCTTTATATCACTATATGGTCAGTGTTTACAAAAGTTTTGAGGGTGCTTGGAAAGCATCTGTAATTTGCAGTTTTGGGGTGTAGTGAAGTACTTATGCACATTGAACGCCATTTGCTTCTCGTGTTATTGTAAAATATTTTCAGTATTTTTTTGCGGGCTTTCTTGAACTCGAATGATGGAAGTTTGTTAAATCTCCTATTATGATTATTATTTTGTGTATTTTTTCATGTAGCTCTGTTCTATATAATTGTGAGTTTATGTTATTGAGTGACTAAAAATTTGGAACTAAGTGGTACATGGAACTTTCTGATAGGAAGCACTCCTCTTTATTTGTAGTAGTGTTTTTGTTTGTCTTCCAGTCTACTGTGTTATTATATAATTTTCACTTGGTTAATGTTTTCTTTGTATATTTCCCCATTCTTTCAGTTTAGATCTGTTTGCACAGATCAAAGATAGCTCTGCACTGAGATAGCTCTCAGTGTTTTATATTAGTTATGAGTGGCTATTGAAATCAATCCAAGAATTGGTTTTGACAGAGGATGTCATGTAGGGGGCCCAATATTTTTCCCATTCAGTTGTTCCAATACCTTTTATTATATTGCAAACATTTTCCCACAGATCTAAGTGAGGCAGGAGACAGCATAGGAAGAACTCTGAGACTGCAGTGCTGCTACTGGCCACCATATAGCACCCTGGTTGCCAGGGAACATCTTTTATCAATTAAGTAGAATAAATAGTAAACCGAGGCAGGGAGGAAGAGGGAGACAGGTCTCACACACGAACTCAGAAGTCCTGAGCCTGGTCTGATATTATTGCCAGGTGCTCCAACATCACAAGACACACTATTGTAACAAGAAAGAAGGGAAGTCCTTGAAATTCTATGTAGCATTTCCACTTTCCGGTAAGGAAAACGTTGAAAGCGTGCTTTCATCCCAAGGCCTGGAATGTGGGAGAGGGTCCCCGGTGCCCAAAGAAAGAGCCCATAGAACAACTTTGGTGAATTGCCTACCTCTGGTGACTATCTGTTTTATGAGGGAGTCCCTGATGCTTACAGAAAGAGCCTGTAAATAACTTTGGAAAGTTCCCCAATTTTAATTATTTGTCTCCTGTCACGTATTTGTTTTACAAGATGAACAAATGGGGTCTGGAGCAAGATAAGTATTCGAGCTAACAGACCGATACCCAACATACCTAATTGGTTTGGGTAATCACATTCCCCCAAGAAAGCTGTCACCACATTTACCTGTTAATCAATATGTCACATTTTCCTTCCTATCCCACCAATTATATAAGTCCTCAGAACGAAGGACTCTCTCTCTCTCTCTGTCTGTCTGTCTCTCTCTCTCACTCTCTCTCTGTCTCTCTCTCTCTCTATCTCTCGGGCTCAGGGTGCTCTTGCCTCTCGGGCCACTGGGCCTCTGGCCACCTGGCCTCAGGCTGCCCAGGGGCTTGCCACCCTGGTCTTCAGCCGCTCTTGCTTTTGTCACCCTGCTTTGCCCTGAAACTTTGCCTTTCACCCCTGCTCTACCCAGTCCTGTTCCCTTCCATGGGAACAGGCCACTAATAAATGGATTTCATACTATAAGAGTTGCTGATATGTAATTGTTTACATGCGTCAGCAAGAAGAACCAAGTCTCTCCCGTCCACATAAGGAGATATCTTTCTCATAGGAAATTTCCATCTGACTTTGCATTTATCATTGGAGTTTGTATTGTGTCCCATCCATGTGTGTATTCGAAGGCCATGACCCCACCGTCCAGATTAATGTAGGTTTGTCATACAATACATAGTTATGTTTGTTTGGGCTAGGTTCTAATTATTAATTTATTTTTCCAGAACTCTCTTTTCATTCCTCATTTTAACAAGTGAACTGAGAATGAATTCGTTTTACTTTTAAAATGTCGATATTTTAAACTGTATCATTTTCAATTTATAAGCAACTTTGGGACATTGACATTCTTATGTTTTTTTTTTTTTTTGGTAGAAGAACATGCTGTTACTTTCCAGTTGTTCAAGTGTCTTTCATCGGGCATCATTTTAACATTTTGTTCACGCAGATCATGCGTGGTATTTACCTCAATGTTCCATTAACCTCAACATTCCTGCTGAGGTTAATGTTAGGTATTTTATATGTTTTGTTGCTATTGGTTCTTTCTGAGTCTATGTTTAACTTAGCGTTTCTGTATAAAGGAAATCTTTTTCTCTGTGTTATTTCCCCTCACTCTAATAAAACCTATTGTTTGTAATCATTACATTACTTTTCATGATTCATCAGGGTAAATAAGCTATTGTACAATAAGATTGCATTACTTTAGTTATGTGAAACCATGTAAAGAGAGATAATGCTTGAAAGAAAATAGGAAGAAATGAGGTAACTGAGGAGTTAGAAAAATCTTTGTTGGTGGTAAGTCCACTAATGATCGGATGTGTCAGGCCCCCTACTCTCTGTGGTGAGACCCCTCCTGGCAGTCAGAGAACGCAGAGTTGATGGCACAGGACCCTCTGTGCGGACAGAGAGGACCCCACCCGCTCTCCAATGCCCGTTGCCCAGAAATGCTCTTCTCTGCTGCTCTCTCGTGGACATCCTGGGAATGGCAACTACTTACTCAGCAGCTGCTGTCACTGTTTTGCTAGGACACTGTGAAGCCCCACCACCCCTCACGTCATCGTTGCCTCATTTATGCTCTTCTGCATGTGTGGTGGGGTTTCTGACTCTCTCCTGTGAGTGAGGTTCTCCTGCCTACGTACGTCTTCCATTTGGCCATTTTCATTCGCTCATCTGTGTCATACCTGTTGGAGTATGAGACCAGCGCAAAGATTCTTGAGGTCACAGGAAAGATCGTTTCCCCACCACCTAAGCAAGCAGTCAGGCGTTTCATCCGAGGTGAATTTGGGGAGTACGTGTACATCGCCTTTTACTTAAGTACAATGTAACAATTTCAGTGAAGGAACTGATTCTCAAAACTAATTATGTCAGTGAAATATGGAACAATGTGCAAATGTAGCTTGTGGATACACAACTTCTATTTAAAGTTTCAAAGGTGGCAATGAAGAGGCCAACATATTGCATGTGGCATGTTGATGTTCAACTGGCTTTTCAGAGAGAGAAGACTGAGAACTTATTTAGGATTGTCATCTCGTTTCTTCCTGAGAGGTTTCGTTCCCCCAATCAGGTGTAGGAAGGGAGCTTCAGCACAATCACCTTAGCCTCAGACGGTAAGACTCCTAGTGTAACCGGAGAAGACACCGGCACTCAGGCTGCTGGTCACTCCCAAATCCAATAAGCAATGACAGCGATTGAATCTTTTAGGAGCGCTTTATTCAGATGGCCGGCGATCTGAGAGGATGGCGGGTTCCTACCCTAACAAACCATCTTCCCTTCTCTTTCCTGGCCAGAGTTTGTATAAGGGAGGTGGGGGAAGACAAACAAGGTGCAGTGAGGGCTTTGAAATTCAGGGAGGATTAGGTGAGCGAAGCTGCAGCGTTTGTTTCCTGGGCTGTGCTGTTCTCAAGTGGGGGAGGGTGGTCATTGGCTCTCCCTGGAACAAAGGTTCGGATGTCCCCAGGCGGTAATCTTCTATCTGTGCCCCAGGAGGCCGGCTGTTTCTCAGGAGCCAGGATGGGCCTCATCTGTAGTTTCTGAAACAAAAGCTTTAACATACATATTACTTGCTAGGCTCAATAACTTTTTCCTTAAGCTACAAATTTCCAGGTCTTGAGTCCCCTATCACTAGCAAGAGCTAGTAGACCCTTTTACTATACTCCTTGTGTGTTAAAGTTGTGTGAGTTGCCCAACAGAAATGAACCTGGCAGGTAGGCTGCCTTCTTTTCTAAATGACCTGCATGTCCCCTACTTCACCTTGGAAATCTAAGACTCTGTTGTTTCCTTTACCAAAACACCCTATATACCCAATATTACCTCAGTATGCTCGGTATTCTTTTTTTAAAATATGTTTTATTGATTACGCTATTATGGTTTTTCCCATTCCCCTCCCCCCTGTATTCCCCTCTGCCCTGTACACCCCCTCCCACCCACATTCCCCCTCTTTAGTTCATGTCTATGCGTCATACATATAAGTTCGTTGGCTTCTACATTTTCTATACTATTCTTAACCTCCCTCTGTCTATTTTCTACCTGCCATTTATGCTACTTATTCTGTGTACCTTTTCCTCCTCTCTCCCCCTCCCACTCCACTGTTGATAACCCTCCATGTGATCTTCATTTCTGCGGTTCTGTTCCTGTTCTAGCTGTTTGCTTAGTTTGCTTTTGTTTTTGTTTTAGGTGTGATTGTCAATAACTGTGAGTTTGCTGTCATTTTACTGCTCCTATTTTCTTTTTCTCAGATAAATCCTTTTACCATTTTGTATGATAAGGGCTTGGTGATGAAGAACTCCTTTAAGTTGACTTTATCTGAGAAGCATTCTAATTCGGATAATACTTCAGATGTTGGAATGCTTAAAGATATCCTGGAAGTTCCTAAGCCTCTCCTCCTTTTTCTGAATTCCTGTTTCTTCATTCTGTTCTTGTTGAATCTTTCTTCCTTGTGGTCCACACCGTTGAATAGAATCCCAGTTTCCTTTCTATCACTATCGGTTCCCTGTACATTTTCCTTTATTTCACTTAGTATAGCCTTCATTTTTTCATCTAATTTGAGACCAAATTCAACCAATTGTGTGAGCATCCTAATTACCACTATTTTGAACTGTGCATTTGATAGGTTGGCTATCTCTTCATCGCTTAATTGTACTTTCTCTTGAGCTTTGATCTGTTCTTTCATTTGGGCCATTTTTTTTTTTTTTTTTTTTTTTGGTCTCCGTGAACCTGCTATGTATGAGGGGTGGAGTCTTAGGTGTTTACCAGGGGCGGGCAACCCACGTGTCTGCATTGTGAGGCTGCACGTGGGGGAGGGTCAGCGAGGGAACAATGACACTGCTGTGCTCTCTGCTGGATTTCAGTCCCTTCCCCCACTACCCACAAGCAAATTGGAACCTTCTGGTGCTGACTCCCACGTGGGTGGGCTTGTGTCCATTCTAACACCCTGTGGGTCACTCCAACGAACTCTCCTGCGAGGCTGGGAGTTTTTCCTGCTTTCGCCTCAACCCCCGAAGATGTTTTCAATCAGAGGTTTGAGGCTACATTTCCCCCTGCTGGGACCCTGGGTGGCACGGTCTGTCTTGCTACCCAGGTGTTCCTTCTGGTTTATCTTCATGTGAATGTGCCCATAAATGCCAGCTCCACCAGCCGCCATCTTACTGCGAGTCCTCTCCGTCCAGCTGCCCGTCTCGACTCCTCCTGCCGGTTTGGTTGACTGTTTCTTGTTTAACTCCTTGGTTGTCAGATTTCCATACAGTTAGATTTTCTGTTGGTTATGAGTGTTTTTTTGTTTTTTAATTTTTGTTGTCCTTCTGGTTGTGGGAGGAGGCACAGTATGTCTACCTATGTGTCCATTTTGTCTGAAAGTCCCGGTATTCATTTGAATATAAATTCCTCCCATTAATCATATTATGTTATTTCGATTGTTATCCTGGCTGTTAGAACTTAGAAGGTATGACAAAAATAATTTTTTATTCCCCTACCGGTTTTGTGAGCCCGCCATGTGCCATTCATGGCTGGGACACTGACTTTTGTAAAGTACAGCTTCTGAGAGATCATGGACATCTTTTGGCAAAGTAAGCATTTATATTATTTTTTGCTCTGTCAGCCTTTTTAATCTATTTCTGCAGGGCTTGGTATGACTTAGTAGTGATGGGAGTCATTTTTGTCCCTTGTACCCTTCCATTGGCATGAAAAAGTATTTCCGAGGCCAGGTGCTTGGACTTAGAGAGTCAGGGATGTTGTTTATCGGCTCCTGGCTCTGTTTACATTGCGAGGACTCGGTTCCCCTCCTGCATCTGGCACCTGGGCTCCACGGTCCAGCTCCAGCTCTGGAGTCTGGCCGTGGGGTCCCAGTTACAGATCTGGGTTCTGTGGCCTGAGGTTAAATCTGTGTCTGTGTGTCTGGGATCTGGAGCGTCTTCAGGTGTGGCTTTGCATCCTGGGTGGGTGCGTGGGGTTGATGTGCGGCTCTGGCTCTAGGGTCTGATGTACGGAACCTGATGTCCAGGGTTCTCTGTCAGTCTCCAGTGTCAAGCGTCTGGCATTCAGGGTCGATGGTGTTGCCTGGGTTGCGGGGATAGTTTTGGGATTTGGGCCGGGGTCTGGGGTTCAGCTTTTGGTTCTGGAGTCTTGGGCCTGTGTCCAGTCCTGAGTCTGTCTGTGGTAGAGGTAGACAAGAAGGGTCAAAGCAGTAAGAAATCCTTTGTACAGGACATTTCTTGGAGCTGTGTCGGTAGCATGGTAGTCCTGTTTTTCAATGTTCCAAGTGTGCGTCACAATTGTTTGTGATGGGCTTTGTCTGTGGCAGCTTTTTGATAGCATGAGAAACCTAAAATGTCTTCAGTAGTGTGTAGCACGGGGTAAAAAACGGAAATAAAATGAATAAAAGGAATTAGAACTGTTATTTCACGTGCTTGCTGTTTTGGGCATGTCTTCATGCTGGTTTCCTCTGCACTGGATAATAAACTTATGTAAACCATAGAGTGTATGACTATGTTGATATTGAAGATGGATGAAGAGAAGCCAAGTTTCCGGCACGCTAGGGTTTGTCCATGGAAGAAGGGTGACAATGCTCGATAAACGTGAGAAAAGATGTGTAGCACGGAGAAGGTGCTGGGATGGATGTAACGTGTGCTAACTGCATGACAGGTTCATGTTGGAGATCGGCCAGGGTTCCGAACGCATCGGATGGAATTGTCGCTCTTCAAGGCCATCCAGTCCAGATACTGCTTGAGGACGAACCACGTGAGGCGACGCGGGACACGGATGACCTACTCAAAGTCCCCGAATCTGTCACCGAAAATCATCGGCACCAGGATGGTTCCATGCATCACGACGGGTTCTACGGCAGTGTACCAGGAAGGAACACATCAAGCACCATTCTCGACAGGATTTCCACGCGGGAAGGTCTTCGGGAAGGTAAGGAAAGCGTCGTTTCAACACAAATAGCTAGAGGTACAGGACACACAGTACATGACAGGGCACAGGGGACATCATGGGGCAAACAACACCATAGGTCACACTCAAAAAGGCAAGTTGCCTTGAAGAAATCGTCTTCCTACGAGCAACACCTCCAGCACCATCCTCGACAGGATTTCCACGCGGGAACATCTTCGGGAAGGTAAGGAACGCGTCGTTTCAACACAAACAGCTCGACGAACACTGCACACAATCCATGACATGGCACGGGAGACATCATGGGGCCAAGAACACAATAGCTGACACTCTAAAGGCAGTATGCTGTTTGGGGTGAGCTTTTGTCTGAAGGTGGGCTAGGAATAGCTAGCTTCGGAAAGCGGGTGTGTATGAAATTTGTTTTGTCCCCTGGGTTAGCAATTCCCCGAGAGATAAAGCGTATCGAAGTGAGGAGAATTCAACGAGTAGTGTTTACGAGCGGGGGATTTGGTATTAGAAAATTTTGTCGGCACTGCCCATCAGCAAGGTTTCCTACAGGCGTGCCTCCTGGAGCATCACTGACAATGCAGAAGGGGTAGTTGACTTGTAGGTGGTTTCTTAAGTGAGAAAATAGAGGCCCTCTAGGGGAGTGTTGACTGCTAGCGGAGAAAGTCCTGGGTAATAGTTTAGCAAGGTTTTGAGAGGCTATTATGCCCCCTGGGCTGGAATGTACAGCCTTTTCATCTAGGGTTGCAGAGACGTTTCCCCACTGTTCCGGTGCCAGTGGCTGAACATAGCTCCAACTACAGGTGGAAAGACAAAGCCAACAGCAATAATTCAATTTTAAAGACTGGGCCATACGGTCAGCTAATTCATAGATGGTTTTAGGTGGAGAGTTAGCATAAGCGAAAGGCGTTAAGTGGTGAAAATAGAAAGCTACTTATCAGACTCAGGAGCAGTCTTGCGGAAGAGGAGCATGGGGTCCTCTGCCTGCGCACAGGAGCAGGTGGCGTCATCTTGTTGTCCGAGTCGTTTTCCTTCCGAACAGGAACGTGAGGGCTTCTACCGGCTCACAGGTGTACGTGGAGTCTGGATTCCTCTGCTGGTCCGAGGAGTGATCTGGATCAGCAGGAGCCGGTTTTATCCTAGAAATAGGAACCCAACTATCGACCCCTAATAGTTTCACAGCCATGGGGGTACTCAGGACAATCTGATAGGGTCCCTTCCATTTGGGGTCAAGTTGATCTGCAGGTGATCCTTCTTTCCAGGTTTTGGGAAGTACCCAGTCTCCTGGAGAGATAGTGGCCAGGACTTCTCTTAGGAGAAGGCAAGACTTTATTTCCATATTCTTGTAACGCTTTTTGTACTTGCCCCAAGTTTATTATATGTTTCATGGCTTGATGGGTCTTAGTATCAAATATTAAACCTAGTGTTAGGAATGGCCTGCCATATAGCATTTCAAAAGGGCTGAGCCTAGTATTAGCTTTAGGGGAGCCCCTTATTCTCATGAGGGCTATAGGCAGTAGTTTGACCCAGTTCTCAGAAGTCTCTTGACGGAGTTTTGCTCGTGTTCTTTTTAAGGTTTGGTTTACCCGTTCTACTTTTCCAGAGGACTGAGGTCTCCAAGCAGAGTGGAGGTAATACTTTATATCTAGGGCCTCAGAGACTGATTGAGTGATCTTAGAGGCGAAGGAAGGCCCGTTACCACTCTGCAGGGAGCGTGGGAGACCAAATCGGGGTATTATTTTTTAGGAGAGCCTTGGCTACCTCTGTGGCCTTCTCCGTCCTGGTCGGAAAGGCTTCAATCCACCCAGGGAAGGTGTCTATTAAAACTAGTAGACACTTGTATCTTTTACAGGGGGGCATTTTGGTAAAATCAATCTGCCAGTCTTCTCCTGGATATGTTCCCCTCTGCTGAACAGGCTCTAGCGTGGGGGAAGGGATGGCCTTTGACTATTGTTATTGTAGTTGCAAAGTGAGCAGGTCTGAGAGATATTTTTTATAGTAGTTGTCAGACTTTGCCTGTAAATAATTTATTAACTAATACTGTAGTAGCATCCCTTTCCTACGTGGAAGGAGTCATGTAGGGCCTTTAAAACTTTCCATTGAGAGGCCTGGGGAAGGAGAAGTTTCTGACCAATGTAAATCCAGGGCCCTTCCTGAATGCCCCCTTGCTCTATGGCCTGTGATTTCTCTTCCGATGTGCAATCAGGCTTCAAGTTAGCATCATCTATGGATGGGGAATAGTGCCATTTCTGTGACTGGCCTCAGAGCTACCTTCCTAGCTTCTTGATCTGCCCTTGTTTCCCTGGTAATAGTGGACCTACCTTTCTGGTGACCCCTGCAGTGTATTACTGCTACCTGTTTAGGGAGTCTAACTGCTTCCAGCAAATTTAAGATTTCTTGCTGGTGCTTAACGGGGGAATTCCTTGCAGTAAGGAGTCCTCTTTCTTTCCAGATGGCAGCATGAGCTTGCAGAACAAGGAAGGCATATTTGGAATCTGTATAGATATTAATCTTTTTTCCTTGTCCTAGAATGAGAGCTCGAGTAAGAGCTATAATCTCTGCCTTTTGGGCTGAGGTTGAGGGTGGAAGAGGTTGCGCCTCAACAATGTCATGTACACTAACCACCGCATATCCCGCTCTTCGCTGTCTACCCTGTACAAAACTGCTCCCATCAGGAAACCACTCCTCCTCAGGGTTATGTAAGGGCTGGTCTAATAAATCAGCCCTGCTGGAATAGGTGAGATCAATAATCTCTGAGCGGAATGAGCTAAATGTGGAGATGATCCAATAGGCATTAAGGAGGCCGTATTTAAGGTATTACAAGTTTTTATAGTTACTTCAGGATTGTCTAGGAGAAGGGCCTGATACCTGGTCAATCTATTTCCTGTTAACCAGAGATGTCCTTTCATTTCTAATATACTTTGGACTTGATGTGGAGTTAGAACTTCTAACTCTTGTCCAAGCGTCAGCTTTGCAGCCTCCTCAGCTAATGTGGCTGTTGCTGCTACTGCTCTAAGACATGGAGGCCGCCCCGTTTTGACACTGTCCAGCTTCTTAGAGAAATATGCGACAGGTCGGGGTTCATTTCCTAATCGCTGGACTAGGACTCCTAATGCTATTCCCTGTTTCTCTGCTATGTATAGAGAGAAAGGTTTGTTTAAGTCAGGGATGCCTAGGTCTGTGGCCTCAACTAGAGCCAGCTTGAGTTTATTAACAGCTCGATCATGTTCCTTTTCCCATATAATGGGATCAATGTCTGGACCCTTAGTAGCTTCATATAGAGGCTTTGCAATTAGTCCAAAGTTTGGAATCCAGATCCTGCAGAACCCAGCCATTCCCAGGAAAGAGCGGAGCTGTCGTTTGGTAGCAGGTGGTGTTAGCTCAGTAATTGCCTTTATTCTTTCTGATGACAGCTGCCTAGATCCTGGAGTTGAGATATATCCTAAATAGTTTACTTTCTGCTTGGAAATTTGGGCCTTTTTCTTAGAGACTCGGTATCCCCGGCCCCCAAGGAAGTTCCGAGTGAGGATAGCGTTGCGATCTGAGGCTTCCCTCGAGAGGCTACAGATGAAGATATCATCTACGTATCGTAAGATTGCTCCTTCTCGTAGCTGTAAATCTCTTAGATCTTTCTCTAACACTCTTGCGAATAGATGGGGGCTGTCTCTCAATCCTTGCAGTAGTGCCGTCCAGGTATATTGTTGATGGGCCATTGTTTTAGGGTCTGTCCACTCAAATGCAAACAAGTACTGGGAATCTGGGCGGACAGGGATCCAAAAGAATGCATCTTTTAAGTCTAACACAGTATCCCATTGAGTATAGTCTAGTACCTGGGTGAGGATAGTATATACGTTGGCCACAAGGGAATGTAAGGGGACGACAGTCTCGTTAATTCATCTTAAGTCCTGGACTCCCCTGTGGGCTTAAGAACAGGGAGGATTGGAGTATTGCAGGGGGACCGACAGGGTACCAGCTGCCCGTGTGTCATAAACTTCTCGATGATGGGCTGCAGACCCTCTAAAGCCTCCCGCTTGATGGGATATTGTTTCCTGTGGGGATAAATCACCCCAGGCTTTAGGCGGATTTGGACTGGTTGCGCTGTACCGGCCTTGCCAGGAACCCTGGAGTCCCAAACTAGGGGATCTACTTCTTGTAAAATCTGTTCCGGGATATTATTTTCTTTCTTGTCTTTACAGGCTAGCATAATCATAAGGACTTTATCTGGGACCTCCTGGAACTTCAGAATAGCTCCTAGTCTGGCCAAGAGGTCTCGTCCTAGTAATGGTACAGGGCATTGTGGAATCATCAGAGAAGAATGCTTAAAAATTTGGCTCTCAAACTGACAAGGGATAGGGGACGTGTGAAAACAAGTCTTAGATTTTCCTTGTACTCCCATAATGCTTCTTGAGTTAGGAGAGAGAGGACCAGCACATGAATTAAGGACAGAGTAAGTGGCCCCAGCATCAACAAGAAAATTAATTTTCTGACCTGCCACGTCAAGAGTCACCCGGGGCTCTTGGTTAGCGATCGAGATGCTGGTGTGGGCTGGGGCCAAGCTGCTCCCCGGGCCCCCTCAGTCCTCAAGTGCTGCCACGGCTGTAGGAAATGACCCCTTTCCGCTCCGGGAACGGGGGCAGTCTACCTTCCAGTGCCAGGGATGAAGGTTCGTTTCTTTGCACTTGGGACATGGCCCTGGGGGTGGCTTAGTGCATTCTTTCGCCCAGTGTCCAGAGCATTTGCACTTAAAGCACATTGGATCCTTGTGCCCTCCACACCTTTGGGGCTTCCCCAGGTTACCTTGAGGTGGCTGGCCGTAGCCAGTGTTGTTAGTAATAGCTAACGCAAGTAGCTTGGCCTGTCTCTCCTCTAAGTCTCGATCGATAAAGACCGAGAAGGCAACAACCATCAGTTGTGCCAAAGGGTTTTGGGGCCCCATTTGTAACTTCTGAAGTTTCTTACGAATACCAGGGGCTGCCTGGGTGATAAAGTGTTGCCCTATCAATACCTGTCCCTCTGGAGACGATGGGTCTGTATTAGTGTATTTCCGAAAGGCCTCTACCAGTCCGTTGCGGAAGAGTGCAGGGTTCTCTTCCCTTCCTTGTGTTATTTCCTTGACTTTATCATAATTCACTGGCTTTTTGATACGAGCCCTCATGCCAGCCAATAAGCACTCTATCATGATGGATTTACTTCTGTTTCCTCCTGGTGTATTCTAGTCCCAGTTAGGCTCATGATCTGGGACAGCCTCGGCTGCAGGCCTTGCATGGCCGGGGTCTTCAGTATGTCATTGATCTGCATGTTTACGGGCCCCTTCCCAAATTCGTTGCTTTTCTTCTGGAGAGCAACATGTAGTTAGAACTATGTAAAGGTCCCTCCAGGCCATATGAAAGGCAAGGGTTAAGATACGGAAGTTATGAATGAAGTGTGTAGGATCCTCCGGAACGTTTCCTAGCCTTTCCTTGCACTGCTGCAGGTCAGCTATCGAGAAAGGCGCGTGGACCCGAGCAGGGCCTTCTGCACCCGCTACTTCTCTCAGAGGCAGGAGAACAGAAGAAGCAGGGAGATAGGAGGCTCCACTCCTAGTGTGTCCCGCTGGACTGGGCTTCTCCTCCTTTGGTAACTTTGGATATATGGGTGAGTAGGGCAGAGGAGGGGTTATAGTAGTCGACTGAGGGGTTGAGGTTTCAGGGCTCTGAGGCCTGCTAGGTTCCCCCTGAGAGACAGGGGAGGAAGCCTCCTCTCTGTCCCCCTGAGAGACAAGGTGGGAAAGCCTCCCTTGCTTCCCTCTGAGAGACAGGAGTGGAATTTAAAAGGGGGTCATCTAGAATTTTGTTGGGAGACCCCAAAGTATATGTTTCTTTCAACCCAGAACAAAGAGACGGAGCACGAGATAACCCAAAAAAAGCTTGTACGTAGGGAAGGTCCGACCACTTACCTAGCCTCCGACAGAATAGATGCAATTGGAGTACGGTGTTGTAATCGCTACTCCCATTTTCAGGCCATGTTTCCTTCTCTCCTAACTTATATTGAGGCCAAGCTGTGTTACATAAGAAAATCAGCCTCTTTTTCTTAAGACATTCAGGGTCAAACTTATCCCAGTTTCTAAGGATGCATCCCAACGGTGATGCTGCGGGGATGGAGGGTGTATTTCCCATCGGGTCAGGTCCGTGGCGCACCTAGTTAAAAAAACAAACTGAAAAAACAAACCGTCATACTCCTGAGCCTGGAGAGGCGTCCCCCATCGCTGCTCCAGGAGTCGACTAGTGGGATGTAGGGTGTCCCCTGTTTCTCCCACCCACAACTACCAGACGTCTCCGGCGACAGGAAGAGCGAACACCAGCACCCTTGGGCTCTTAAAAGGCGTCCCCTTTGATCACCCAAGGTGCCACCGAGTGGTTCACAGGGCGTCCCCCGTCTCCCCACCGAAAAACTACCAGACGTCTCTGGCGACAGGAAGACCGAACACCAGCACCCTTGGGCTCTTAAAAGGCGTCCCCTTTGATCACCCAAGATGCCAACGCGTTGTTCACAGGGTGTCCCCCGTCTCCCCACCGAAAAACTACCAGACGTCTCTGGCGACACAAAGACCATGTGCTAGGCTTGCCACGGACTATCTGTATCCCCTTCGCTACTGGTGGAATCAGCAGCTTTGACTGAACTGGACCCTTTGTGCAGATCTCAAGGCTTTTTTATAAGTTTGGCTCCTCGCCAGCAAGGATTCAGAGGATGGCACTAGTCATTTGGTGTAATTCCTGCAAAGACTGGAGGCCGATACAGTACTGTTGAATCCAGTAAGAGAGGTCCCTACTGTGGCAGAATACTTGCCACCTACGTGGCTCCGGGTCACTCCCGTCTCCAGATCTATTGGATGAAAACGCAGAAGTTGGGGAAGTGACCTGGGAAGTAGGCTGAGATGGCAAACTCCAGCCTCAGATGGCAGCTCAGCTGGAAAACGGACACATCTAGAAGAGGGAAAAAAAATGCCATAAGCTGCGGTTTTCCAGCGTCATGAAAAACCCTAGGTGCCGAGGTGCTAGCAGCAGGACTGCCTTTAGGATGTCCCGCCCCCTGCTCTGCTCAGGGCAGAGGCTGGAAAAAAAACCTACAGAGATGTCGGGCTCAGGCCTCAGGCAAAGCTGAAAAAAAAAAAAAAAAAAACAAAAACCTGAGTTTACAAAGTTACTTTTTCCTATAGCATTGGAGAAGCAGGTACCCCGCTGCTTTTGGGTACCGAGTTCATTACTCTATTGTTCTCAGGACCTACAGTAGCCCCTATGTCTAGAAGGTAACAGTGTTCTAAAGACTCCATTCCTCGTTTTCTGAGTTTGACGCTCAAGGAGGGGATGAGATTTTTTCCCCTTTGTCCCCTTGTCCCTAGTTAACGTGGGCCTAGTGGGACCAAGCCCAATACGAAGCCGAAATGGAATGCAAAGCTTGAAATGTCGAGCAGGTAAGGAATATCATCACTTCCTGCTGCGAAGTCAAGATCAAAGGCATGGTTTTAGAGATGAGATGGCTGCTTGGCTGGAAAACAAAGACAGCAATTCCTTGGTAAAGGAATAGGCATGAGAGTAGTCAGAGATGCCAATAGAGTGGTCAGAGAAAGGAGAAAAGTCTCACGAAGGAGGCAAAACCGAACAAAAGGCCTAGTTAGGAGAACAGGTCCTGGAAAAGCTGGGACTCACACTACAGGCTAAAATCTTGCTCTCTCTTCCCAAAGACTATTCTTAAGTGGGGAACATGCCGCAGGGATGGGACCATGAATGCTTTGACAATGTGCTTCTCGTCGCGTGGACTTTTGCTTGTCGTTGGCGGGAAACCTAGTGTTCTTTTTTCCCGGTCCACTTCCAACTTAACCTCCCGCGGGTGTGTTTGTTGCGGTGAGCGCCCTCGTGGCTCTTAAATGCTCGACCCGTACCGACGGGGTGTGGTGAGCTCTTGAGAGAGAGAAAGCAAGACATTAGCTCAGCAGACAGAACATTGCTTACCCCCACAATTTCTGCAAGGGGTATTCGCATGCAAATTGAGTTGCTAAGAGTCACCTGGGGAGAGAGATGCTGCAAGCTCACAACGGGCCAATGATTTCAACCGACTTTTTCTTGGCCAGTTTCGGAGGCAGAAAAAGGCTAAGGAATCCAAGTAGCGGGTCAAAGTGTGCTGCTTGTGAGCAGGGCTCCCAGAGGCCGTTACCCCTTTGGTCATCCCTAACTCTCTTACGTGTCTCGGTTTCTCCCCTGTCTGAAACAGCCAGGGGGGCTTGGAGCCCTGGGTGACCAGCCCTTATGTGCACTTCCCCGGACGAGCCGAAGTGTGATTACCGTGATTGGAGTTCCCTACGAGGCCCCTGCACGTCTCAGGAATTGACCCCAGACACCCCCGCAAGGCCCTCACTCACGTAGGGACACCCAAAGATTTGGGCTGGAGGGGAGGAACTGCCTCTTGTCTTCGGAGCCCGGGCAGAACCGGAGCACTCGTTTCAGATCTCATTGTTTCTCCCTCCGAACACAGGCCTAGCACTTTGAACTTCCCCACCCCCACAGCACAGCATCTCCTTGATCCCGAAGTGAGACAGGCAGGACAGCTTTGCCGCTGAGACCATACTCACTGCGTTCCAAACACCTGGAGACAAAGGGTTGGATGCAAATCAGGTTCCTCGGTTTCGGCATCGAATCTGTTGATGGGAGAGACCTGGTTCTTCTTGCTGACGCATGTAAAGAATTACATATCAGCAAATCTTGTAGTATGAAATCCATTTATTAGTGGTCCGTTTCCATGAATGAGTACAGGACTGGGTAGAGTAGGGGGTGAAAGGCAAAGTTTCAGGGCAAAGTGGGGTGAGAAAAGTGAAGAGCGGCTGAAAACCAGGGTGGCAAGCCCCTGGGCAGCCTGAGGCCGGGTGGCCAGAGGCCCTGTGGCCCGAGAGCCAAGAGCACCGTGAGCCCCCGAGAGAGAGAGAGAGAGAGAGAGAGAGAGAGAGAGAGAGAGAGAGAGTCCTTTGTTCTCAGGACCTATATAGTGGGTGGGATAGGAGGGAAAAAAGTTACATATTGATGAACGGGTACGTGTGGTGCCAGCTTTCCTGGGGGAATGTGATTACCCCAAACTTAGGTATGTGTGGGGGTCTGTTAGCCCGAATCCTTATCTTGCTCCAGACCCCATTGGTTCATCTTGTTGTAAAACAAATATGTGACAGGAGGCAGTTCATTAAAATTGGAGCACTTTCCAAAGTTATTGATGGGCTTTTTCTGTAAGCATCAGGGACTCCCTCGTAAAACAGATACTGACCAGAGGTAGGCAATTCACCAAAGTTGTTTTATGGGCTTCTTCTTTGGGCACCGGGGACCCTCTCCCACATTCCAGGCCTTGGGATGAAAGTACAGTTTCAAGGATTTCCTTGGCGGAAAGTGGAAATGCTACATAGAATTTCAAGGACTTCCCTTCTTTCTTGTTAACACAGTGTGTCTTGTGATGCTGGCGCACCTGGCAACAGTATCAGACCAGGCTCAGGACTTCTGAGTTAGTGTGTGAGACCTGTCTCCCTCCTCCTCCCTGCCTCGGTTTACTATTTATTCTACTCAATGGGTAAAAGATGTTTCCTGGCAACCAGGGTGCTACATGGTGGCCAGTAACAGCATTGCAGTCTCAGAGTTCTTCCTATGCTGTCTCCTGCTTCATGAGGAACACAGAATGTAGTAGCAAATGTCCACATTTTCAAAGAGGAAAACTTGAGATGGTGAAATCTGGAATCTAAAAGAGGAAGGCCGTTTGTTCTAAGTTGCATTAGGAATCAGTTATTACAGTGATGTATGAGCCATGGAAAGAAGCAGGGACCCTCAGGTGACCGCTCTAATCACAGCGTGGTCTGGTCTCCTAAGTGGACAGATCTTCCTTTGCCTCCTGAGCTATTGCCTAGGACACTTCTCCCTGAAGATTTGTCAGATGGCTGGCATTTTTTTGTTCTTTAAGTTTCAGGTTCAGGCTTCCTGTGCCAAGAAAGGCAGCCTTTCAGATCCAGGATGCAAAGGGACATGCTGTTTGTATTCTAATGGAGTCTTCAGGATACAGAGTAGGGTTTGTCATTCTCAGCACTATGGACCTTTTGGGCCAGAGAATTCCTTCTCCTGGGGGATTGCCCTCTGCATTGTAAGTGCTTAGTAGCATCTAATACCTCTATTCACTGCGAGCAGCCTGGCTTCCCTTCCCCTGAGGACAATATGAAATGGCTCAGGACATTTCCTGAAGTCCCCTTGGGGGCCAAAGTCACCTTTGATTGAGAAACTGTGAAGCTGTTACCCGTTTTGAAAGAAGAAAGATCTTGGTCTGGTATGCAGTCCTTTTATTATTTTTCTATGCAAATTATTTTCCACTGTGACTGATTTATTTTGGGAGGGTACTTAGAACTGTATTTGAAAACATCTAAATAGAGGGACTTTGTAGTTACCTTGCGACTATTTTCCAGAGTAATGGCAAAGAGCAATCAACATAGTGAGACATTTGTGGAAACCCGCTTTATAACTAAATAGGGTCATGCTTTAAAAAGTTCCAAGTGTGCTTGAAAAGCATTTTTAATTGACTATGTGGCTGCTTACTTAAACAATGAGAAAACGTATTCAAAATTCTCCCTGAAGAGTTAAAAAAGTGCTATCGTTTTCTGCATATCCACTTGCAGAAATGTGGATGTGCACATTTCTACTTTCTCTGGATTTCTTTTAGTACTTCAGGTTATAAGTATGGGCATAAAACTTGTATCTTTACAGGTTTATTTTTGATACTGTGCATGGAAGGGTGAAGATGTTTTCCATAAGTTTTGGTATGTAGTATGTTTATCTCCTTTCAGTTTATTTTGTCATTCCAATTGTTTTATTTTTGAGGTTGCGTAGAAGTGTATTACATAACTAATAGAAGGAGTTTCCAGTCATTCAGTTTTAGTGAATTCCAGCTAAATGCAACAGGAGCACTTAGAGACACACACTGTATATAATTTCAATGCTGCGATGCTTGTTGAAACTGGCCTTTTATGGGCTTGGCCAAAAGATAAAAAGTTTTGGGAACATGGAATTAGGAAGATTTCTGAAAGACGGTAGA
This sequence comes from Glossophaga mutica, assembly GCA_039655065.1. Lineage (NCBI taxonomy): Eukaryota > Metazoa > Chordata > Mammalia > Chiroptera > Phyllostomidae > Glossophaga > Glossophaga mutica. The sequence goes on from CM077316.1 coordinate 54,167,566, forward strand.
AAGCAGTGGGACAAAACAGTGACTACGTTTTTCCATGAAATTATAGGTGAAAACGAAAAACGTCTCTTCCATTGTGTTTTTACCTACAAATCGAATGAACCTTTTGGCCAAGCAAATAGTACAGTGTTCCAAGTGAGCGGCTCTGCTGCCCCCTCGTGGGCATTTTGTGAATAATATGTTCATTAGGAAAAGGGGTGGACTGTAGGACAGTATCCATGTACGTGGATGGCCATGTTATTGAGACATGTATCTAGAAAGTTTTCAATATCAGGACTTAGTCGTTACCTTCTGTTCCCTATTTCCATATGAACAGCAAAGACAGAAAGAGACTATCCTTTCAGTCCGTTGAAATTTGTTAAAACTGGACTTAGCACAGGATGGTCCCTTTGCAAACTGTCCCAAGTGTGGTCCTCTGCTGCCATGTCATGTGTCACCTGGTAAGAACAGCTTCGTGCAGGCCAGCAGGAAAAGTCGTTGGCTTCAGTGAATTGTCTCCTAAGGGTTCATGGAATGTTATTGAAAAAGTGTTTTTCATGGCATGGAAACCAAAGGACGTCATCGTTACCTTCTGTTTTGAACTTGTACGTGAGCAGCCATGAAGGCGACCCATGAATTTTTTATAATGTCAGTCCTGAAATGTGAAGTTTGTGGAAAATGGAAGGATGGTATCATATGGTTCCTTCCAAAGTGTTCTAAGCGTGACTACTGCTGCCGTCTCATGGGCATTCCCGGGAATGACACCTTAGTGCCGGTCAGCAGGAAAAGTGGTTGATTCCAGTGGACTAGGAAGGACTGTTGGTTGCCATGTCGTGTAGAAGTGCATTTCATAACTTTTACACGTAAGGACCTATTCGTTACCATTTGTTCCCGATTTCTCCATGAACAGCAACAAGAGCAAGAATTATATGCTGTATAATTTTAGTTATTTGTAATGTGTTTCATCTTGCTTTATGATGGTCACTTGGTGAAATGTCCTAAGTGTGGCTCTCTTCTCGTCTCAAGTGCTTCTTGGGAAGAACACCTTCGTGCAGGCCAGCAAGAAAGGTTGTCCGCTGCAGTGAATCATGTACACATGCTCATTAGAATGGCACCTAGTCATGGATGTTGTTACTTTCCTATAAACGGACTTTGCAGTTCATTTTTCTTTCTCTCCACCTTGTTACAACAGCCGTGTGTTTACGTCAGGTAACTGGGCACCTCTTGCGGGCCAGACCTGTGTTCACGTTTCAGCCGTGTCCACGTCTTTGTGGTCCAATGTACCGTGTGCGTCCGCATCCTGTCCGCTTCAGTGTGCCTCCCGTGTCCACATCCTCGCCACGCTAACGTCTCAGCCTGGCCGACATCATGATCGTGCCTAGGTCCCCTCAGCCTTGATGTCCTGGCCCTGCTGCCATCCTTGTTCGTGTTTGCGTCCCTTCCACATCACTGTCCTGTCCGTGTGGATGTAGAGGTCATGCTGCTGTGTTGCCTGCATGTTAACATCCCATGTGCATGGATGTCCCGGCTGCGCCGCCATCCCACCTGCATGGATCTGTCGGCTGTGCCACTTGCCTATCTGTGTGGATGTCCCATTTCCCTGGGTGTCCGAGCTGCGCTTCCGTACCGCCTGAGCGGATGCCTTGGTCGAGGCAATATGTGCGTGGCGCCGCTGTCCTTGGCGTGTAGAGGCCTTGGCCTTGTCGATGTCGTGTCAGCGTCAGTGTCCTGGCTGTGCCTTCGTGCTCCCGCATCGATGTCCCGGTGTTGCATCTCGATCACGAGACGAAGGACCAAGTCGGAGACAGGTGAAAATGAGGATGGGTTTTATGAACCTGCGTAGGGGCTAACTCCCGACCGCCTAAGCAGGAGATGTAAATGGGAGTCACTCCCCGCTCTTGCAGCGAGCTCCTTTTATGCACAATGAGCAAGCAAGCCGTTGACAGAAGCGGACGTTGCGGTTATGGCTAGGGTACACAAGGGTCCCGGCTTGCGTCATAATTTTACCTTGGAAACGTCTTGTTCCTTAGTATTGTTGTGTCCATGTTTTTCATTTCTTAGGGTTACAGAGGCCATCTCCTTGAGGTTCTGCGAGTTCTCCTTTGTTTCAAATCTAAGAGACCTTACCACACTTCCTCCTCTATGGTTCTATGACTTCTGTGAATGGGTCGTTTGTTTGGAGGTCCGACAGTCTTCATGACTCATAAAACTGGCCTTCTACATTTTCCCGTTTGGTTGTTAGTTTCTTCCTTCTGGTCCACTGCATGGATTGGAGTCCCAGTTTTCCTTCCATCTCTGTCGGTTCCCCATGCATCTTCCTTCATTTCACGTATTGTAGCCTGCATTTGTTCATCTAATTTGTGAGCCAAATCCACCAATTACGTGAGCATTTTGATGACCAGTGCTTTGAACCGTGCATATGATAGGTTGGCTGTCTCTCTGTTGACGGGAGAGTCCTGGTTCTTCTTGCTGACGCATGTAAAGAATTGCATCTCAGCAAATCTTGTACTATGAAATCAGTTTGTTAGTGTGTTGTGGACCGTTCAGCCTGGTTTCAGGAGTTGGAACCCTCACCCCAGGGTGGGCTGTGCAAGAGCCCAAGGGACCCACTTCATCTGGGTCTGTTCTGTCACAAGGATGTGAACTACTAAGGACACAAATCTTATCTCCCTGGCAGGAGCACCGCTTCTGCTTCCTCCATCTCTGGCTCCCATGCTTGGTTGGCAGTCCATGACGGGGAAGACTCCTCATGGAAGGGGCAACCTAAGCCAGACGCAACCCCTTGGGAGGCCTCACGGAAGGACTCGGGGGGGGGGGCTGCAGCAAAGAGGATGTGATGGACCCTTAACCCCCCCAGATATGCTCACATAGCCTTAGTCCTCATTTCCATCCAGTAGATGTCTCCTGGTTCCTTATCAGGTTAAAGCCTGAAAATTACACGGGCGAGCGGTGCAGCCCTGTACCGGTCAGGATGGCTCCCCGGGTGATTGGGCATAAGAAAGAATTCCTAAAGTCCCGTGAAACCTGCTTCGCTAAGAGTGCTCTCATTTAAATGATAAGGGTCTGAGGAGGAAATGAGGATGTCCCATAAAGTCTGGCAACCCCGTTTCCTGACAGACACTGGCTCGGATGAAGCCCTCAGATGTCTTTGACATGTTAAACCTGTATTCCGGTGTATTGGAACCCAATGAAAGCTTAGTGAGGAAGGGGCTCTGGGTTATTCTCCTCTGAGAGTTTGACCCCTTTCCTCCGCAAGCAGTCATGTCTTGGTAGTTTTTATTTTCATCCGTGATGGGGGGATGGGGCTCTGCCGGCTGAGCCTCTCCGCCCACATCTGGCGCCCAGAACAGGGGCCCCCGCAACCCGTTTACCAGGGGGAAGCATAATAGCACGAAATACTTTTTATGGATCATGCTGGCAGTGCCTTCTAGCATGTGTCCACCAGAGGGCAGCATCGCTCAGTCCGCGATTTTACGGAGGCCGGTGGCACCGCAGTGTAACGTGTGTGCACCAGAGGGCAGTACGGTTGGCAAAAGGATTTTTACAGGGTTCCCCGGCCATGCACTCCCTTGTTTTCCCACGAGAGGAAACACGAGAGGTTAGGGTTCTTGTTAGGGTTCTTGTTAGGGTCAGGGCTTAGGGCTTAGGGCTTAGGGCTTAGGGTCAGGGCTTAGGGCTTAGGGCTTAGGGCCAGGGCCAGGGCCGTCGAACATCATCGGCACCAGGATGGTCTCATTCATCACGACGGGTTCTATGGCAGTGGACGGGGAAGAACACGTCAAGCACCATTCTCGACAGGATCTGCACGTGGGAACGTCTTCGGGAAGGTAAGGAAAGCGTCGTTTGAACACAAATAGCTAGAGGAACACGACACGCAGTCCATGACACGGCACGGGAGACATCATGGCGCCAAGAACACTATAAATCACACTCAAAAAGGCGAGTGACTTTGAAGAAATCGTCTTCCTACGAGCAACACCTCCAGCATCATTCTCGAGAGGATTTTCACGCGGGAACATCTTCGGAAAGGTAAGGAACGCGTCGTTTCCACACGAACAGCTCGACGAACACAACACACAGTCCATGACATGGCAGGGGAGAGACATCATGGGGCCAAGAACTCCATAGCTGACACTCTAAAAGGCAAGTAGCTTTGAAGAAATGGTGTTTGTATGAGCAATAGGTGATGGGCTGTTTTGGGGTGAATGGAGGGGACACGGTCTAGGGGTCAGGGCTGGGGGCTGGGGGCTAGGGGCCAGGGGCTGGGGCTTAGGGCTTCGGGTTTACGGTGAGGGGCTATGGGCTAGTGGGCAGGGGTTAGGGATACGGGTTGGTCAATAATGATCATTACATGATTGTAGCTGTATGTGGTCTAGAAATAGGTAAAGTTTGAAAGGAAACAAGAAGTGAGGTCATGTGAGGAGCTAGAACAATTCTTCGTTAGTTGTGAATATGTTAATGACTACATAAAATAGTAACATGCTTTTCAGCATTTTAAATGAGTTTAGGGCCTGGAAGCACCGTGTTCTAGAAATCAGAAGTATTTTGTGACAGGAAATGTGCCCCCCGCCCCCGGTAGTTGATCTGAGGAACACAGAATGTAGTAGGAAATGTCCACAGTTTCAAAGAGGAAAACTGGAGATGGTGACATCTGGAATCTGAAAGAGGAAGGCCGTTTGGTCTTGGTTTAAAATGGTTTAAATATGGTCATGGTTTAAAAAGTTCCAAGTGTGCTTGAAAAGCATTTTTAGTTTACTTCGCTGCTGCTTACTTAAAAAATGAGAAAACATGTATTCAAAATTGCACCTGAAGAGTTAAAAAGAACTGCTATCATTTTCTGCTTATCCACTTGCAGAAATGTGGATGTGCACATTTCTGTCTACTTTCTTTGAATTTCTTTTACTATTTCAGGTTATAAGTATCAGCACAAAATTTGTGTATGTACAGCTTTATTTTTGACGCTGTGCATGAAAGGGTGAAGATATTTTTCCATAAGTTGTGGTATGTAGTGTGTTTATCTGCATTCAGTTTATTTTGTCATTCCAATTGTTCTATTTTTGAGGTTGTGCAGAAGTGTAAGACATAACTGCCAAATAGGACTTTGCAGTCATTCAGTTTTAGTGAATTCCAGCTTAAGTGCAACAGGAGCACTTAGAGAACCATATTGTCTACAATTTCAATGCTGCGATGCTTGTTGAAACTTGGCTTTTTATTGCCTTGGGCAAAAGGTACAAACTTGTGGGAAGATGGAATTATGAAGATTTCTGAAAGACTGCAGAAAGCAGTGGGACAAAACGGTGAATACGTTGTTCCATGAAATTATTGGTGAAAACAAAAAAAGTGTCTTCCATTGTGTGTTTATGTTCAAATCGAACGAACATTTGGCCAAGCAAAGAGTATATTGTTCCAAGTGAGTGGCTCTGCTGCCACCTCGTGGGCCTTTTGTGAATAATATGTTCGTGGCAGGTCAGCAGGAAAAGGGGTGGACTGTAGATTATCCATGAACGTTGATGGCAATGTTATTGAGACGTATATCTTGAAAGTTGTCAATATCAGGACTTAGTCGTTACCTTTTGTTCCCCATTTCCATATTAACAGCAATGACAGAAAGAAACAGACTGTGTAACATTTCAGTCCTTTGAAATTTAAAACTGGTTTTAGCACAGGAAGGTCCTTTTGAAAACTGACCGAAGTGTGGTCCTCTGCTGCCCTCTCATGCGTCACCTGGGAAGAACAGCTTCGTGCAGGCCAGCAGGAAAAGTCTTTGGCTCCAGTGAATTGTCTCCTAAGGGTTCCTGGAATGTTATTTAAGAAGTGTTTTTCATCACATTGAAACAAATGGACGTCATAGTTACCTTCTGTATTGGACTTGCACGTTAGCAGCCATGAGGCGACCCATGAATTTTGTATAATTTCAGTCCTGAAATGTGAAATTTGTGGAAAACAGAAGGATGGTACAATGTGTGGTCCCTTCCAAAGTGTTCTAAGTGTGCCTACCGCTGCTGTCTCGTGGGCACTCCCGGGAATGACACCTTAGTGCCGGTCCCAGGAAAAGTGGTTGAGTCCATTGGAATAGGAAGGACTGTTGGTTGTCATGTAGTTTAGAAGTGCCTTTCATAACTTTTACATGTAGGGACGTATTCGTTGCCCTCTGTTCCTGATTTGTCCATGAACAGCAATGAGAGCAAGAATTATATGCTATATAATTTTAGTTGTTTGTCATGTGCTTCATCTTGCTTTATGGCTCATGACAGTCCCTCAGTGAAATGTCCCAAGTGTGGCTCTCTTCTCGTCTCAAGTGCTTCTTGGGAAGAACACCTTCTTGCAGGACAGCAGGAAAGGTTGTCCGCGGCAGCGAATGATCTAGGAACGGTGATTGGAATGGCCCTTAGTCATGGATGTTGTTACTTTCCTATAAACGGACTTTGCAGTTCATTTTTCCTTCTCTCCACCCTGTACAGCAGCAGTGTCTTTACGTCAGGTAACTAGGCACCTCTTGTGGGCCAGACCCATGTTCACATTTCAGCCACGTCCACGTCTTTGCGGTCCAACGTCCCCTGTGCATCCACATCCTGTCCGCTTCGGTGTGCCTCCCGTGTCCACATCCTCGCCACGCTAACATCTCAGCCTCACCGACATCACGATTGTGTCTAGGTCCCCTCAGCCTTGATGTCCTGGCCCTGCTGCCATTCCATCTGTGTTTGTGTCCCTTCCACATCGCTGTCCTGTCCGTGTGGATGTAGAGGTCGTGCTGCTATGTTGCCTGCATGTCAACATTCTATCCTGATTGATGTTCCGGCTGTGCCGCCATCCCACTGCACGGATCTGTCGGCTGTGCCACTCGCCTATCTGTGTGGATGTTCCATTTCCCTGGGTGTCCGAGCTGCGCTTCCCTACCACCTGAGCGGATGCCTTGTCGGATGCAATATGTGAGTTGTGCCGCTGTCCTTTGCGTGTTAGACGCCTTGGCCTTGTCGATGTCCTATCCGCATCAGTGTCCTGGCTGTGCCGTTGTGCTCCCGCATCGATATCCCGGTGTTGTATCCTGATTGCGAGACAAACGACCAAATTGGAGACAGGTGAAAATGAGGATGGGTTTTATGAACCCGCGCAGGGGCGAACTCCCGACCGCCTAGGCAGGAGATACAAATGGGAGTCTCGCCCTGCACTTGCAGTGAGCTGCTTTTACGCACAACCAGCAAGCAAGGAGTTGAGAGAAGCGGAAGTTGCGGTTATGGCTAGGGTACACAAGGGTCCCGGATCGCGTCCTAATTTTACCTCGGAAATGTCTAGTTCCTTAGTATTGTTGTGTCAGCGTTTTTTGTTTCTTAGGGTTACGGAGGCCATATCCTTGAGGTTCTATGAGTTCTCCTTTGTTTCAAACTTAGGAGACCTTACCACACTTCCTCCTCTAGGGTCCTCTGACTTCTATGAATGGGTCATTTGTTTGGAGGTCCGACAGTCTTAATTACTCGTAAAACTGGCCTTCTACATTGCATGAATAAACATATATGAGTGAAGTAGAATACAAAACTCAGCTGTAGATCCAAGAACTTAAGGAAATTTAGTATATGATAAAGGTAGCATCTCAAATCACTGGGGCAAAGGAGGGACTTTTTAATAAATGGTGCTGGAACAGCTGGGTAGCTATTTGGAAGAAAGATAAATTGGATCCATATCTTACATCATACACAAAAATAAACTCAAATGGATCAGGGATCTATTGTAAAAATGTAAAAAGTGGGTGGGCCTCAGTCCTCCCCTGCTCCCCATGGGAGCCTGTTTGCTTTGACTGACCAGAGTTTGTGAGTTCTTTACTCACAGCTGGTCCAGACTGCCCACACCTCAGCTTTCTGCCTTTTGAAAACACTAAGAATAATGTTCCTGCATCAGTTTTTACTAGAGCCAATCACCCTCACGCCTGGAACAGCGATCGTACCCAGATCACCCTTGGACCCGATAATCACGAAATTCACATCTGTAAAAAGCACAGGAGTCCGTGGGTGAAAGCTCATGAACTCAAGGAGCACAGTGGACACATCACAGGTATCGACTGGGCTCCGCAGAGCGACTACATCATCACCTGTGAGGCGGACCTCCATGCCCGTGTCCAGGGTCAGGACAGTGGTGCGTGAAAGCCAACCCTGCTAATCCTGAGAATGAACCATACAGACACTTTTGTCAAGTGGTTCCCAGGAAAGAACAAATTTGCTGTAGGAGATGGAGCAGGATTCATTTCTGTTTGTTACTTTAAGTCTGAAAATGTCTGGTGGGTAAGCAAGCATATTAAAAGGCTAGTCTGCTCCAGGGTCCTCAGCTTGGATCGGTATCCCAATAATGTTTCGCTGGAGGCAGGATCATGCGATTTCAAATGTAGAGTGTTTTCTGCATAAATTAAAGAAGTGGGTGAAAACCAGCAAGGGGCAGCGAGATGCCTTTCGGTCAGCTGATGGCAGAGTTTGGTGGCAGTGGCGCCGGTGGCTGGATGCATGGCATCAGCTTCCGCACTAGTGAGAGCTGCCCGACTTGGGCCAGCTACGACAGTCCCGTGTCCCTTCCCAACGCCTCAAAAAGCACGCAGGTCTCAACGCTGAAAAGAGTTCCTGCCCCTCCCAAGCTAGGCAGTCCAAAACACAGCACCCAGCACAACGTTTGCCATGCAGGCTTCCACCACATGGACAAGAGGGCCACACCTAGGACCTCAACAGAGCCTTGGAGAAACCGTGCCAGAGTTGTGCTCGTGGCATCAAAGAAGCCCTGACAATTTGGGATTTCCAGACCTTAGAATCTTGTATCTAGGACCTTCAGATGATGTGAAGTGAAGTGAGCCTCCGAGATCCAGCATGACAAACGGACAAACTGCCCCCACAGCAGCTCTGCCATTTGATGGAGAGCCAGCCAGAAAAACCAAACCAAAACAAAACAAAACAAAAAAAAACAACAAACCACTGAAGACACATTATCTCATAAATGTTCTGCGTCTGTGGTTGGTGTTCGAATATCGGTAGTGAAAGTGTTGGTTTTCTAAAAGCAGCAGTGATTGTTTGTTTTTGTTTTTGTTTTTCCTATTTGCATTCTTGACCAAAGCTTCTCTTTTAGTAGTTTATTATGGAAAATTGTCACACGAACTTAAAAGAAAGGGTGGGGAGATACGTAAACTTCTTTAAAAATTAAATGAAAGTACTGAATGGATAAAAATTATTTTAGTTTTGGCTGGTGTGGCTTAGTGGATGGAATGCTGGCTAGTGAACCTGAAGATCGCCATTTCAATTCCCAGTCGGGTACATGCCTGAGTTGGGGGCCAGGTCCCCAATTGGGGGTATGTGAGAGGCAACCAGCATATCTCTTGCACATCAATATTTCTCTCTTTTCGCCTCATTTCCCCCACTTTAAAAAATAAAATCTAAAAATGTTTTTAAAAATACACGTAAAAAAATGGAACCATAGAAGAACTAGAAAGAAAAAAACAGGTGAAATCTTTTTCAAACCATACCTTAAAATTCAGATGCAATAAAATACAATATCACTAACTGAGATTATATAAAACTAAAACCTTTTTCATAGCCAAAAAACCCACTGCAAAAAAAGTCAAGACAGCTGACAAACTGGGAAATTTCTGGAACATATATCAGGCGGTGCAAAAGTAGGTCTACAGTTGTGAGTACAAAAAACAGTTTATTCGTATATTATTATTTACTCATTATACTATTTTCCATAGGAACAACTGTCATGCTACTTTGGCCCCACCCTGTATAAAGGATTATTAAAAGTGGAGGGACAAAGGACCAAAACTTTCGATGGAAAAATGGGAAAAATGACACGAACAGAATTCACACAGACATGAAAGAAGATATATTAAATTGTTCAAAATAGTCCAAAAAGATCTGTAAAAATGAATAAGGAAGACCTCTAAACCAATATAGAGTGATTTCCAGAATGTGTTAAGTGAAGGGAAGTGAAAAGTGCAGGTACAAAAAGAATATCCATAACATACTATTTTTCACATAAGAAGGAAAAAATAAAAAAATGTGCATTTAAAAAAAATTTTGGATATAGTGGAACTGCTGAGATCGGTGACCTAAAAGGGTAGATGGCAGCGTGTGGAAAGAATGGAGAAAAAGGAGTGGAGTAGAAGGAAAGATGGAGAGACTCTTCTCCATATGTTTTCGTATCCTCTGACTTTTAGAATCACGTTAATCTTTCACCTACCCCCCAAAACAGATAATTAAAATACACGTAAATGTGGGGAGAATCTGAAATAGACTACAAATAGTGAGATGTGAACTTCAATGTATTATAGATGGATGACAATCCCTTTGAACAGGGTAGAGAAGAAAAGGACTAACCTAAGTCGCTCCAGAATTGGTATTTTCACCACGTACTATAAGGCTATAAAGACAAAAAGTACTATATCTAAATATTACATTATGGCCAGTAAATTTTTGTCAAGGTATGGATTAGCAAGTCTGACACTATTTTATGTGTTTTATAGGACCGAGCAGATGTTCATAACTGTACTGTGGATAGCGATAGGTTTCTCACCTGGGAGAAAAGAGTTGCAACGAAGGAAAAGGGAAAGGAAAGAATGTGCCTTCTGCGGTGTGGGATTAGAGGAGGAATCAGTGTAATTTACGGTATAATTTGTGGTGCGTCTCTCTGTCTATCAAGAAACGTAGATCAAGATATGTGGGTATACATACACCTATTTTCTACACTACTACTGAGAAGGCCAAGAACAATATCTAGTAGCAACGCATACACCTCATGCCCGAATTTGGTTTCTAAAAATTATTCTGCAAAAAAAGAAAACCAGACTTCTTTTGAGAAACGGATGATTTCAGAGCTGGGGCAGTACAAGGTGAAGAATCTGGAATATTTTATGATGCCAGAAAGTAAAAAAGTGTTCAAAAATGATGAGGCCATAGGATGTAGGAAATCTTTTTCTGTATGTATATCCAAAAGGATCGAAAGCAGGATTTTAAAGAGAGATTTGCACATCTGTGCTTATGGCAACATTTTTCATGATAGCCAAGAGATGGAGGTAACCCAAATGCCCATATACAGTTGAATGGATAAACCAAAGATGGTATTAAAAATACAATTGAATTTTAATCAGCCTTGTAAAGGAAGGAAATCCTGTTACAAGTATTACCATGGAGGAACCTTGAGGACATTATGCTAAATGAAATAAGCCAGTCACCAAGAGACAGATAGTGTCTGATTCTACTTATCCGAGTTATCTAAAGTAGTCCAATTTGTAGAAACAGAAATTAAAATGGAATTTGCCAGGGGCCAAGTGGAGGGGAAAACTTGGAGATGTTTAATGGGTATAGAGTTTCAGTTTTGCAATATTAAAAAGATCTGTAGATTCTTAGCACAACAATGTCAATATATTTAACACTACTGAACCGCACACTTAAGAATAGTTAAGATGGTCAATTTTGTTATGTTTTTTTACCAAAGTGAAAAAAAAAAACTGGAACATACGAAAAGGGTACAGGAAGTATCATATGTCCCAGTGGCCAAATCTGAACAATTTGAGCAACCAAATAATGCTAGTCATGGATCAATATAATAAATAAAAATAAAATAAATATCCATGAGCCTATATTGATAGAAATAAATTAGTAGGGGGAAAGGGGAGAGCTCTTCCTCATATTATAAATTGCAATTAATAACTGTGGAAGAAGCGATCATGGGAAATTAACCTTTGAGAAACACCATAATAATAATTGTTGCAGGAAAGAAAAATGAATGGATGTTGAATTTCAAATGTACAGGTAAAGTGATGATGACTAAAAGGATATTTTTATAGTCTCAAAGCATTTTCCTACAATATACTTATTAATTACAAAGGGGAAAATGTCTTTAAAGTAGTAAAACCTGGCAGACACTCCCTTAACCAAGAGATCACAGTTCACTTCATAATAAGATGTATCGGCATCATGTGCCTTTTGATATAACGCTCTGAGAAGAGCACAGTATGACGTCTCCAGTATTCTTCCCCCAAATCCATAGCCTGAATTTAATCGTTAGGACTTCAGACAAACCCCAATCGAGGACACCGTACAAAATAAGTGGGTCAATGTCCGTCAAAATTGTCGAGATCACGAAGGACAAAGATCGAGGGAGACTAAAGAGACGTGAGAACTAAATGCAGTGTGAGATCTCGGATCGGACACTGGACCAAAAAAAGGACATCCGTGGGACTAATGGTGAAATTTGAATAATGTTTGTAGATTAATTTATGGTAGGTCAGTGTTAATTTGCTGTTTTGTAACTTATTGTGTTATGTAAGATGTAAATATTTGGAGAAGGTATGTAAGGGAACTCCTTGTGCCATTCTTGCCACTTTTCCGTAAGTCTGAAATCATTTCAAATTGAACAGTTAATAAAAGTAATATGTAGGGATTTTGAATAATCCCCCGATGTGCATTGATAATGTGTTCTGATGGCCAAGGAAGGAAGGAAGGAAGGAAGGAAATGAAGGAGGGAAAGGATAAATACCTAGAATGAGGAATCTGCATGTTTCCTTTTATTTATTTTTTAATATTTTATTTATGTATTTATTTTTAGAGAGCAGGGAAGGGAGGGAGAAAGAGAAGGCTAGAAACATTGACATGCTAGAGAAACGTCAGTTGGCCGCGCCTCACGTACACCTCAACGTGGGGTGGCCCACAACCCAGGCATGGGCCCTGACCAGGAATCAAGCCAGAGACTTTTCACTCTGCAGGAGGAAGCTCAGCCAAGTGAGCCACAACAGTCAGGGCGGCGTGTCTCCTTCCACGTCTAGAGTATCGTATGAAGTTCCAGATGCCATGGTTTCAGGGAGATTTAGACAGGAAGATCCATAACACTTAAGATCATTTTATGGAAGGAGCGGTTCACCTTGGCTCACAGCTCTTGTACATACTTGGGAGCACTTACGGAATGCTGATAAACCTGGGCCCCACACTCAGAGAATCTGACCGGTCTACGATGGAGTTTAGACACTACTATTTTTTAAAAGCTTCCCAGGTGCTTATGATGGGTCATCAGGGTTGAGACCCTTCGGTGAAAGGATTTGGAATGTTTAGCCAGAAGACTCTTTAGCTGTACAAGAATCCTACGGGGGAACTTGGGAATAGAAAGCTGAGCTCCACTCTCTGGGAGAATGTGGTGGATTCGGGATAAGGTCTCCACATCTGCATCTTGGAAAATTTCCCTTGTGATGTCACTGTGCAGAGCAGTATGGGAAGAGTGGGTTGGATCAAACTTCCCGACCTTTAATGTGCTTGGGAGTCACCAGGGGATCCTGATAAAATACAGGTTCCGATTCATCTGGGCTGGGGTGGAGTCTTAGAGTCTGCATTTCTAATAGGCTTCTAGCGATACTGACGCTGCAGGTCCAGGGACCACATGTGAGTCGTAGCAGACAGATACTTGGTGCAGAGTATGACACAAGAGACTCAAGCACTGGGTGTGGTGGAGCAAGTGGATTACGGGAAGGTGTCTTCTGTCCTGAGAGTCTGAAAAATGTTGTTTAAACCTCAGAGATACATTTATTTGGAGTCAGGGTCAGGGTTCTCGTTAGGGTTCTTGTTAGGGTTCTTGTTAGGGTTAGGGTTCTTGTTAGGGTTAGGGTTAGGGTCAGGGTCTAGGGTTAGGATAGTCTTCATTCGTTCTTTCATTTTTCAACCAAGCTCAATCGTTTCTGGGAGCATTTTGATTACCAGGGCTTTGAACTCTCCAACAGATGGGTTGGCTATCTCATCGCTTAGCTCTTTTTCCGGAGGTTTGTTCTCTTCTTTCCTTTGGGCCCTATTTCTTTGTTTCAGTGCACCAGTCTGGTTGGTCCGGTTGACTATTTCTTTAATTGTTTTGTTGTCAGAACTCCATGCAGTTTGATTTTCTGGCACTTCTTGTTTATTGATGTTTGATTGGTTGTTAGCCTCCTTTTGGCTGTGAAGAGTTTCTAACTAGTCCTCCATCTTGGCTGGAACCTCAAAGAATTTGATACTTTTCTCGAAACTCGCTCTATGGTACAATATGGTCAATGTTAAAAACAAAACAAAACAAAACAAAAAAGTTCCAAGCGTGGTTCTCTGCTGTCATCTGTTGTTCACTTTGAAAATAACACTCGAGTTCCAGTCAACGAGAAGAGCGGTTGCTTCTAGCGGAACGTCCATGAGTGTTGAGGGCAATGGTATTTAGAAGCGTATTGTAAAATGTCTAAATGTAAGGACTGCCCAGTTACCTCGTGTCCGGTTTCCAGCGTAGGGCAAAGGCAGCAATCCACGTGTTTTACGTGCCATCTTTTGGAACTTGCCTTATAGTGTCATAGAGTCAGTCAGGTTTTTAGAAATTCCTAGTGCGCTTGAAAATCATCTGTCATGTGCTTTGTCTGTTGCACCTTCCTTAGACCATGAAGAAAGTAAAATGTATTTAAAATAAATTTGTGAATAATTTTATTTTCTTTTAATTTTTTTCGACTTTTTAAAAAATTTTCAATCAGTATTTTTTAATTGTTGATATTGTACAGTTTTCTGTCTTTTACCCCGCCCCCAGCCCACCACCCCAGCCCTCCCCACTTTCCTCCCAATAAGGCAGGTAGTGAAAGACAAATACCATATGATCTCACCTTTAACGGGAAGCTAATCAACAAAACAAACAAACAAGCATAATATAAACAAAGACACGGAATTGAGAACAGTCTGACAGTGATCAGAGGGGGAGGGGAGGGAATTTCAGGGGAAAAGGGGAACAGTTTAGAGCAAGAAGTATAAAGGACTTATTTAAAATTTTAACCCAAGAGGTTAAAAAAATAAAACGCTTTATACATAAAAAACAAACGGTTTGGCCAAGCCACTAATCCATGTCCCAAGTGTGCATCTCTGCTGCCATCTCGTGGGAATTTTTGGGAATAACACCTTAGTACGGGTCAGCAGGAAAAGCGGTTGATTTCTAGTGGAAGATCAGTGACTGTTGATTTTTTTTTTTTAAAGAGCGTCTCGAGGTACAAGTCTCAGGCCCAATGTCAGTGACCAGTTCCTTGGGACCACTTTTTATGAGCACATCCTCTGGACCAGACAGCGGATTTGGGTGTGCACCATGAGTTCTTTTCTTTGATTATATGTTTAAATTATTCTTTGTATATATAAAAGATTTTCCGCACGTTATTTACTACACAGTTTACTAAGTTTTGTTATGATCACTTTAGGTTGATACTCATGAGTTGTCAAGGTAAATAAGATACCATGCAATCATAAAATGACATTAGTTTAGCTGTATAAAACATGAAAAATAGAGCTTGGAAGAAAACATGAGGACAGGAAGAGCTAAAAATGTTAGTGATAAGTTGAATAATAATTAAATAAAATAATCACACCATTCTCAGCGTTGTTACTGAGTTCAGGAGCTGGAGCAGTGGTGTTCCAGAAATCAGAAGTATTTTGTAAATAAAATCGTGCCCCTTGTAGGTTATCCGAGGAGCTCCCAATATGGCAAAAGTTCACATTTTCAAAGGTGAGAACGTTGGATGGTGAGTTCTAGAATCGAAATGAGGAAGATTGTAGATTCTAACTTATTTTAAGAAACAGCTATTGGAGAGTGACTTACGGGCCATGAAAGGAGACAGTGGCCCTCAGGGTTGTGGTTGACCACAGTGTGGTTCAGTCTCTTAAGGTGTCCTGTCTTCCTTGGCTTCCGAGCTTTCGTGGGTGTCTTCTTAGCCGAGGACATTCCTCCCCAGTCTTTGGAAGATGGCTGGCATTTTTATTTATTTATTTGTTGTTGTTCTTTAGCTCTCAGCCTGCAGGCGGACTGTCCAGAGAGGCATGATTTGAGATCGAGGGTGCAAACTCACATGCTGTTTGTATTCTCATGGACTCTTAATCCTGCTCCATATGGAGTAGGGTTTCTCATTGCTATGAGATTGGGTTTTTTTTTTTTTTTTTTTTGTCTCTGCATCTGCATTGTAGGTGGTTATTAGCAATTGTTATCTCTATTCTGTGCATGGCAGTAACTTCCACCTTAACCCCGCTAAGGACAATCTGAGAGGTCTCCATAGAATGTGCCAAATGTCCCCTGGGAGGCAAAGTCAACTTTACGTTGAAAGCCACTGATTTTTTCAAAGTTTTATTTATTTATTTTTAGAGGGAGGGAGAGAAACATCCATGTGTGGTTGCCTGTCACCTGGCCCCCACTGGGGACCTGGCCTGCACCCCAGGCATGTGCCCTGATTGGGAATCAACTGACAACCCTTTGGTCTCCAGCCTGCGCTCAGTCCACGGAGGTACAGCAGCCAGGGCAGAAACCACCGATCTTGAAGCTTTGATCCTCTTTGGAACCTGAATGATCTGGCCTTCAAAAGCAGTATTCTTACTAGTATAACATGCAAATTATTTTCTGATCCCAATTGCGATTTATTTTTGGGTGGTTATTTAGAAGTGTATTTCATGATTTGTAAATAGAAGTATTTTCTAGTTATCTGTTGTTACCGATTTCTTTATTAATGGCAGCGAGAGCAAGAAATACAAATTTTAGTCCTTTGAAATTTGTTGGAATTTGCTTTATATCAGTATATGGTCAGTGTTTACTAAAGTTTCGAGGGTGCTTGGAAAGGATCTGTATTTCACAGTTTTGGGGTGTAGTGAAGTACTTAGGCACCTGGAATGCCATTTGCTTCTCATGTTATTTTAAAATATTTTCAGTATATTTTGTGGGCTTTCTTGGTTCTGAAACAGAACCTGAATGATGGAAGTTTAAGTCTCGTATTATGATTATTATTTTGTGTATTTTTTCATGTAGCTCTGTTTTATATAATTGTGAGTTTGTTATTGAGTGACTAAAAATTTGGAACTAAGTGGTCCATGGAACTTTCTGACAGGAAGCACTCCTCTTTATTTGTAGTAGTGTTTTTTTGTCTTTAAGTCTACTATGTTACTACATAATTTTCATTTGGTTGTTTTCATAGTATATTTCCCCATTCTTTCACTTTACATCTGTTTGCACATTTCCGATAGCTCTCAGTGTTTTACATTAGTTATGAGTGGCTATTGAAATCAATCGAAGAATTGGTTTTGGCAGAGGATGTCATGTAGGGGGCCCAATATTTTCCTATTCAGTTGTTCCAATGCCTTTTATTATACTATGAACATTCTCCCACAGATCTAAGTGAGGCAGGAGACAGCATAGGAAGAACTCTGAAACTGCAGTCCTGTTACTGGCCAGCATGGAGCACCCTGGTTTCCAGGAAACGTCTTTTACCAATTGAGTAGAATAAATAGTAAACCGAGGCAGGGAGGAGGAGGGAGACAGGTCTCACACACGAACTCAGAAGTCCTGAGCCTGGTCTGATACTATTGCCAGGTGCTCCAGCATCACAAGACACACTATGTTAACAAGAAAGAAGGGAAGTCCTTGAAATTCTATGTAGCATTTCCACTTTCCGGTAAGGAAAGCCTTGAAAGTGTGCTTTCATCCCAAGGCCTGGAATGTGGGAGAGGGTCCCCGGTGCCCAAAGAAAGAGCCCATAGAACAACTTTGGCGAATTGCCTACGTCCGGTCACTATCTGTTTTACGAGGGAGTTCCTGACGCTTACAGAAAGAGCCCATCAATAACTTTGGAAAGTGCCCCAATTTTAATGAACCGCTTCCTGTCACGTATTTGTTTTACAATAAGATGAACAAATGGGGTCTGGAGCAAGATAAGGATTCGGGCTAACAGACCCTCACACATACCTAAGTTTGGGTAATCACATTCCCCCAAGAAATCTGTCACCACATGTACCTGCTAATCAATATGTATCTTTCCTCCCCGCCTATCCCACCCATTATATAAGTCCTTAGAATGTCTTTCTCTCTCTCTCTGTCTCGGGGGCTCAGGGTACTCTTGGCTCTCGGGCCACTGGGCCTCTGGCCACCTGGCCTCAGGCTGCCCAGGGGCTTGCCACCCTGGTCTTCAGCCGCTCTTGCTTTTGTCACCCTGGTTTGCCCTGAAACTTTGCCTTTCGACCCCTGCTCTACCCAGTCCTGTTCTCTTCCATGGGAACGGGCCACTTATAAGCAGATTACATACTGTAAGATTTGCTGATATGTCACTGTTTACATGCATCAGCTAGAAGAACCAGGTCTCTCCCGCCAACATAAGGAGATACCTTTCTCATAGAAAATTTCCATCTGACTTTGCCCTTATCATTGGACTTTGTATCGTGTCCCATCCATGTGTCTATTCAAAGGCCATGACCCCGTTGTCCAGATTAATGTAGGTTTCTCACACAATACATAGTTATGTTTGATTGGGCTAGGTTCTAATTATTAATTTGCTTTTCCAGAACTCTTTTCATTCCTTATTTTAACAAGTGAACTGAGAATGAATTTGTTTTACGTTTAAAATGTCGATATTTTAAACTGTATCACATTCAATTTATAAGCAACTTTGGGACATTGACATTCTTATGTTTTTTTTTTTGTAGAACAACATGTTACTTTCCATTTGTTCAAGTGTCTTTCATCGGGCATCATTTTAACATTTTAACATTTTGTTCACGCGGATCATGCGTGGTATTTACTTCAACGTTCCATTAACCTCAACATTCCTGCTGAGGTTAATGTTAGGTATTTTATGTTTTGTTGCTCTTGGTTATTTTTGATTTTATCTTTAACTTAGCGTTTTTATATAAAGGAAATCTTTTTCTGTGTGTTATTTCCCCTCTAATAAATCCTATTATTTGTAATCATGACATTGCTTTTCATGACTCATCAGGGTACATAAGCTTTTGTACAATAAGATTGCATTACTTTAGTTATGTGAAACCATGTATACAGATAATGGTTGAAAGAAAATATGAAGAAATGAGGTAACTGAGGAGTTAGAAAAAACGTTGTTGGTGGTAAGTCCACTAATGATCGGATGTGTCAGGGCCCCATACTCTGTGGCGAGACCCCTCCTGGCAGTCAGAGAACGCAGAGCTGATGACACAGGACCCTCTGTGCTGGCAGAGAGGACCCCACCCGCTCTCCGATGCCCACTGCCCAGAAATGCTCTTCTCTGCTGCCCTCTCGTGGACATCCTGGGAATGGCCGCTCTTTACTCAGCAGCTGCTGTCACTGTTTTGTAAGGACACTGTGACGCCCCATCCCCCCTCACGTCATCGTTGCCTCATTTATGCTCTTCTGCATGTGGGGTTTCTGACTGTGTCCTGTGAGTGAGGTTCTCCTGCCTACGTACGTCTTCCTTTTGGCCATTTTCATTCGCTCATCTGTGTCATACCTGTTGGAGTATGAGACCAGCGCAAAGATTCTTGAGGTCACAGGAAAGATGGTTTCCCCACCACCTAAGCAAGCAGTCAGGCGTTTCATCCGAGGTGAATTTGGGGAGTACGTGTACATCGCCTTTTACTTTAGTACGATGTAACAATTTCAGTGAAGGAACTGATTCTCAAAACTGACTCATTATGTCAGTGAGATATGGAACAATGTGCAAATGTAGCTTGTGGATACACAACTTCTATTTAAAGTTTCAAAGGTGGCAATGAAGAGGCCAACATATTGCATGTGGCATGTTGATGTTCAACTGCTTTTCAGAGAGAGAGGACTGAGAACTCATTTAGGATTGTCATCTCGTTTCTTCCTGAGAGGGTTCGTTCCCCCAATCAGGTTCAGGAAGGGAGCTTCAGCACAATCACCGTAGCCTCAGACGGTAAGACTCCTAGTGTAACCGGAGAAGACACCGGCATTTGGGCTGCCGGTCACTCCCAAATTCAATAAGCAATGACAGCGATTGAATCTTTTACGAGCACTTTATTCAGGTGGCCGGCGATCTGAGAGGATGGCGGGTTCCTACCCTAACAAACCATCTTCCCTTCTCTTTCCTGGCCAGAATTTTTATAAGGGAGGTGGGGGAAGACAAACAAAGTGCAGTGAGGGCCTTAAAATTCAGGGAGGATTAGGTGAGCGAAGCTGCAGCATTTGTTTCCTGGGCTGTGCTGTTCCCAAGTGGAGGAGGGTGGTCATCTGCTTTCCTTTGAACAAAGGTTCCATGTCCCCAGGCGGTAATCTTCTATCTGTGCCTCAGGAGCCAGGATGGGCCTCCTCTGTAGTTTCTGAAACAAAAGCTTTAACATACACATTACTTGCTAGGCTCAATAACTTTTTCCTTAAGCTACAAACTTCCAGGTCTTGAGGCCCCTATCACTAGCAGGAGCTAGTAGACCCTTTTACTATACTCCTTGTGTCTTAAAGGTGTGGGAGTTGCCCAACAGAAATGAACCTGGCAGGTAGGCTGCCTTCTTTTCTAAATGACCTGCATGTCCCCCACTTCACCTTGGAAATCTAAGACTCTGTTGTTTCCTTTACCAAAATACCCTATATACCTAATATCACCTCAGTATGCTCGGTATTCTTTTTTTAAAATATGTTTTATTGATTATGCTATTATGGTTTTTCCCATTCCCCTCCCCGCTTTATTCCCCTCTGCCCTGTACACCCCCTCCCACCCACATTCCCCCTCTGTAGTTCATGTCTATGGGTCATACATATAAGTTCGTTGGCTTCTACATTTTCTATACTATTCTTAACCTCCCCCCATCTGTTTTCTCCCTACCAATTATGCTGCTTATTCTGTGTACCTTTTCCTTCTCTCTCCCTCCCATTCCACCATTGATAACCCTCCATGTGATGTTCATTTCTGTGATTCTGTACTTGTTGTAGCTGTTTGCTTAGTTTGCTTTTGTTTTTGCTTTAGGTATGGTTGTCAATAACTGAGTTTGCTGTCATTTTACTGTTCTTATTTTTTATCATCTTTTTCTCAGATAAATCCTTTTACCATTTTGTATAATAAGGGCTTGGTGATGATGAAGTCCTTTAAGTGGACCTTATCTGAGAAGCATTCAAATTCGGATCATAATTCAGATGTTGGAATGCTTAAAGATATCCTGGAAGTTCCTAAGCCTCTCCTCACTTTTTTGAATTTCTGTTTCTTCATTCTGTTCTGGTTGAATCTTTCTTCCTTATGGTCCCCACCGTTGATTAGAGTCCCAGTTTCATTCCTATCACCATCGGTTCCCTGTATATTTTCCTTTATTTTGTTACGGAGAAATGAAACGATCCAGACACAGGGAGTTCACGAAGCACGACTCTTTATTACACGCGTGGTCCCAGAGGAGGCAGTCTCCAAATTCTGGGCCCCGATCTCAGGGAAAACTCTTCCTTTTAAGCATCTTACATCTCGGCTCCCGCGGCAGATGCGGTCGTAAATCTTTAACTCCCCTCTCCCCTTTTTCCTGATTTATTTCTTCTTTAGTCAAGGGGGTCAGAAATAGAATTTGTATCCTGCCACAATTCTTTTCTTACACTAATGGAACTGCTATCTCAATTCTGCTATATTTCTTTTCTTACACTAATGGGACTGCTATCTCTTTTCCATATCAATTTCACTGAGCATCGCCTTCATTTTTTCATCTAATTTGAGACCAAATTGAACCAAGTCTGTGAGCATCCTAATTAGCAGTGTTCTGAACTGTGCGTTTGATAGGTTGGCTATCTCTTCATCGCTTAATTGTACTTTTTCTGGAGCTTTGATCTGTTCTTTCATTTGGGATATTTCTTTTTTTGGGTCTCCGGGAACCCACTATGTATAAGGGGTGGAGTCTTAGGTGTTTACCAGGGTGGGTCACCCACGTGTCTGCGTTGTGAGGCTGTCCGTGGAGGAGGGTCAGAGAGGGAACAATGATGCTTGCTCTCCTCTCTGCTGGATGTCAGTCCCTTCCCCCACTACCCACAAGCAAATTGGTCCCTTCTGGTGCTGACTCCCAGGTGGGTGGGCTTGTGTCCATTCTAACACCCTGTGGGTCTATGCAACGAACTGTCGTTTGAAGCTGGGAGTTTTTCCTGGTGGCGCCTCAACCCCCGCAGGTGTTTTCAATGAGAGGTTTGAGGTTTCCCTGCCCCGAGCTGGGACCCTGAGTCGCACGGTCTGTCTTGCTCTCCAGGTTCATCTGCACGTGAGTGTGCAGATAAATGCCGGCTCCACCAGCTGCCGCCCTCCCTGGGTCCAGCAGCCACCATCTTGCTGCGAGTCTTCTCCACCCAGCTGCCCATCTCAGCCCGTTTTACTGGTCAGGATGACTGTTTTTTGTTTAACTCCTTGTTTGTCAGACGTTCATACAGTTTGATTTTTCTGTCTGTTCCGGTTATTTTTTAATGGTTGTTGTCCTTCTGGTTGTGGGAGGATGCACAGTGTGTCTACCTATGCCTCCATTTTGGCCGAAAGTCCTGGTATTCCTTTGAATATAAATTCCTCTCGTCCATGTATTAGATGTTGAATACCTCGCAGTAATCAGATTATATTATTTTGATTGTTATGCTGGGTGTTAAAACTTGGAAGATATGACAAAAATAATTTTTTATTCCCCTACGGGTTCTGTGAGCCTGCCATGTGACATTCATGGCCGGGACACTGACTCCTGGAAAGTACAGCTTCTGAGCGATCATGGACATCTTCTGGCAAAAGTAAACATTTGTATTATTTTTTGCGCTGTCAGCCTTTTTAATCCATGTCTGCAGGGCTTGGTATGACTTAGTAGTGCAGGGAGTCATTCTGTTCCCTTGTACCCTTCCATTGGCATGAAAAACTATTTCTGAGGCCAGGTGCTTGGACTTAGAGAGTCAGGGATGTTGTTTATCGGCTCCTGGCTCTGTTTACATGGTGAGGACTCGGTTCCACTCCTGCATCTGTCAGCTGGGCTCCACGGTCCAGCTCCAGCTCTGGAGTCTGGCTGTGGGGTCCCAGTTCCAGATCTGGGTTCTGTCTCCTGGGGTTCAATCTGTCTTTGGCTCTGTGTCCGGGATGTGGAGCGTCTTCAGGTGTGGCTTTGCGTCCTGGGTGGGTGCGTGGGGTTGATGTGCGGCTCTGGCTCTAGGGTCTGATGTACGGAAGTTAATGTCCAGGGTTCTCTGTCATTCTCCAGTGTCAAGCGTCTGGCATTCAGGGTCGATGGACTGTCCTGGGTTGTGGGGCTAGTTTTGGAATTGGGGCCGGGGTCTGGGGTTCAGCTTTTGGTTCTGGGTCTGCTCTGGGGCCCAGGTTCTGGACTCTGGGGGCCTGTGTTCAGTCCTGAGTGTGTCTCTGGTATCTGGTATCTGTGAAGTGATGGTGACTGGTTTCCATTGAACGGCAGCAGGAGTTCCAGAGATGGGGTGTGGGGAAGAAGGAAAGTCTACTTAGTTCCAATAGCTCTGTTTTGATACTAATGGCTGTGAGTGCAACATGGCTGTTAGGAAGCTCAGTGTTGTTACAGAAGAATCATGAAGCAGCACCTGTGTGGGTCAGCTCAGTAGTGCAGCCACTCAGTTGTGAAGCATCTTGGCCGTGGAGGGGGGCCTGAAGTCAGGGAGTCCCGAGGCAAGTCCCCCCCCCCAGGCTGTGCTGCCCAGTGCTTCTCTGCTCATTCTGGTCCGGTTCTGTCACTTCCTCTCCGTTTGGCTGCATTTGCACACAAAGAAGCGCAGTTTGGAAAAGGGGCTCCCTCTGACTGAGTACATCAGTCTGGGAGAGCAGAGAAAAGCCACTGGTGTTGTCACCACAGCAGTCTAGGGTATTTTTATTCTTAAATATGCCAAGGTTTTCCCTCGTACCTCCTCCTCCTCCTCCTCCTCCTTCTTCTTTTTTTTTTTTTTTTTTTGGTTGTTCCCCAAAGCGAGACTGCCTTTTTTGTGGCAGCTTACTTAAATTATACAGCAAAATAAAAATTATTTCAAAATCCCACCCAACACGTAATTAGTGCCATTGTTTTAAGTATGTACCGTTCCAGACATCTCTCCTGCCACATTGCCATTCTTCTACTGTCTCAGGATTTCATTTATTTTTCCGGGTTTGTCCTATGGATGCAAAACCCGTGAATTTTCAGCTGTTTCCCCCGATGTGTGGATTTATCCCTATGTTTTCCCATAGGTTTTTAATGTATTTTAATATTACTCAGTGGAAATGACTTTTTAACTCCAACTGTGATTCATTTTGAGGGTTCCTTAGAAGTGTATTTCATAACTTTTAGTGTAAGAACTTTGTAGTTACCTTTTGCAACTCATTTCTAGATTTTCTACAATGACAGCAAGAAACATACTTCAGATAATAGGTTCATTCCTTTGAATTTTTTTGAAATTTGCTTCATGACGTTATGGTCTATGTAAAAAGTGTTCGAAGCATGCATATGTGCTGCCGTCTTGTGGTCATCTTGGGAATAACACCTTAGGGCAGGTCAGCAGGAAAAGCTGTGCATAGTCCGTTGTCTGTAAATGCTGAATCCAGTTTGCCGCTCATGGTGTGTCTTACATCCTTGCTGAATTTTTTGAGGTGGTCTCTTGTTTCTGAAAGTGCAATGCTGTATTCCTGATGAGAGAGGTTCGTTCAATCTATTACGATGACACATTTTTGTTTGCGTTTCTGTTCTATATAATTTAAGTTTAGGACATTGTTTATGAATTTGGATCTTCCTGGTCCATGAAACTGATGGATAGGAAGTACTCTTCATCTCTAGTCCTGCTTTTTAGCTGGAAGACCACTGCATGTTATGTAATTTTTATGTGGTTTCTGTTTGCGTAAGAGAGGGTTGCGCAAAAGGTGGTTTAGAGTAGTGAATAGGAGAAACAAAGTTTATTGTTGTCTATTAGTTTATAATCATGGCATTATTTTCCATGTGAAGAACTGTAAAGCTGCTTGTAGAATGACCTGTATATCTTTTCCCATTCTTTCCCTTTCGATCTGTTTTCACCCCATGTTTTAGGTCATTCACATTGTCTCCCAGTTTGTGTCTTGTCCTTTTATTTTCTGACCTTTTTCAGGGTATTGTTTCATTTTATAAAGTATGCATGATTAATGTGTTTCTTCACTACACTGCATGTCCACAAGGCTACCCGATTCCTGCCTGGTTTTGTTGACATGGACCCCTAAGCCTGAAACTGACAGATGAGGGGCGGGGCCTAAGGTCAGAATCCGGACTGGGCTGGTGGTGAGAGGGGGCAGAAATGTGGGCGGGGCTGGGGGGGAGGCAGGTTCAGACTGGCGAGCGTGAGGAGCAGGTAGTTCTTTGTGGTGGAGAGATGCCGCTGCGCAGACTGGAGGTTAGATACTCCCGCCCGGTCACCATGGTCACAAGGTGACGCTCACATCTTAACGTGATGTAGGCAACGCGGTCCAAGGGCAGGAGGTGAGCTGCGTGGGGGTATGAGGTGCGGGAGTTGGGGGGCAGAGAGGGCCACCCTGCCGGGAGCAGGAAAGGGGGGCTAGACTGTTTCTGGGGTACCTGTGTCGGGTCCCCATGTAAGTGGCTACTTCCTGTGGGAACCCTTTTCTAGATTTATCTAGATATTTTAGTTAAAGATAACTTTGGTAAATGGCCATACAAAGAGCCATTTTTAAAAACCCAAAGAAAATATTTTTCGTTTGTTCAAGTTTCTGTTATTGTGTCATAATTTCCTATTTTGTTCCTACGGATCCTGTACATTGTTGTTTATTCCCAGGTTTTTTTTTTATCTGTTTTGTTGCTATTGAGTCTTTTAAAAAATAGATCTTTAATTAATATTTCTACATATTTTTTCATGTTATTTCCCTATCATCGTACTACATTCTGTTTATGATACTTTTCCATCGATTCTCATGAGTTACGAAGCTAAACACACCCTCATGCAATAATGATCATTATATGATTGTAGCTGTATGTGAGCTAGAAATAGTTAAAGGTTGAAAGGAAACCAGAAGTGAGGTCATGTGAGGAGCTAGAAACATTGTCTTTGTCTTTGTTAGTCATAAGTACGTTAATAATTAAATAAAATAGTAACATCTTTCTCAGCATTTTAAATGAGTTTAGGGCCTGGAAGCACGGTGTTCTAGAAATCAGAAGTATTTTGTGACAGGAAATGTGCCCCAGGTAGTTGATTGGAGGAACAGAGAGTGCAGTAGGAAATGTCCCCATTTTCAGAGAGGAAAGCTTGAGATGGTGAAATCTGGAATGTAAAACAGGAAGGCCGTTTGTTTTAAGTGACATTATGCATTAGTTATTAAAGTGATTTAGGAGCCATGGAAAGAAGCAGGGACCCTCAGGTGACCGCTCTAATCACAGCGTGGTCTGGTCTCCTAAGTGGACAGATCTTCCTTTGCCTCCTGAGCTATTGCCTAGGACACTTTTCCCTGAGATTTGTCAGATGGCTGGCATTTTTTTGTTCTTTAAGTTTCAGGTTCAGGCTTCCTGTGCCAAGAAAGGCAGCCTTTCAGATCCAGGATGCAAAGGGACATGCTGTTTGTATTCTAATGGAGTCTTCAGGATCCAGAGTAGGGTTTCTCATTCTCAGCACTATGGACCTTTTGGGCCAGAGAATTCCTTCTCCTGGGGGATTGCCCTCTGCATTGTAGGTGCTTAGTAGCATCTAATACCTCTATTCACTGCGAGCAGCCTGGCTTCCCTTCCCCTGAGGATAATCTGAAGTGGCTCAGGACAGTGCCTAAAGTCCCCTTGGGGAGAAAGTCACCTTTGGTTGAGAAACTGTCTGAAGCTGTGACCCGTTTTGAAAGAAGAACGATCTTGGTCTGGTATGCAGTCATCTTATTTTTTTATGCAAATTATTTTCCACTGTGACTTTGATTTATTTCAGGAAGGTATGTAGAAGTGTATTTTAAAACATCTGAATATAGGGACTTTGTAGTTACCTTGCGACTGTTTTCCAGATTTACGGCAAAGAGCAATCAACATGGTGAGACATTTGTTGAAATGCGCTTTATAGCTAAGCAGGGTCATGGTTTAAAAAGTTCGAAGTGTGCTTGAAAAGAATTTCTAATTGATTTTGTTGCTGCTTACTTAAAGAATGAGAAAACATGTATTCAAAATTCTACCTGAAGAGTTAAAAAGAAGTGCTATCATTTTCCGCATATCCACTTGCAGAAATGTGGATGTGCATGTTATTGTCTACTTTCCCTGGATTTCTTTTACTATTTTAGGTTATAAGTATCAGCACAAAATGTGTGTATTTACAGGTTTATTTTCGATACTGTGCATGGAAGGGTGAAGATGTTTTCCATAAGTTGTGGTATGTAGTATGTTGATCTCCATTCAGTTTATTTTGTCATTCCAATGGTTTTATTTTATTTTATTATTTTTATTTTATTTATTTATTTATTTATTTATTTATTTATTTATCTTTGGAGGGGAAGGGAAGGAGAGAGGGAGAGAAACATCAATGTGCGGTTGCCTCTTGTATGTCCCCTGCTGGGAACTGGCCTGGCAACCCAAGCATGTGCCCTGACTGGGAATCGAACCGCGATCCTTTGGTTCGCAGGCCCGGGTTTTATTTTTGAGGTTGTGTAGAAGTGTATTATCATGTAACTGCCCAATAGAAGGACTTTGCAGTCATTCAGTTTCAGTGAATTCCAGCTTAAGTGCAACAGGAGCACTTAGAGAAACACATTGTATATAATTTGAATGCTACACGATGCCTGTTGAAACTGGCCTTGTATTGGCTTGGCCCAAAGATACAAACTTCTGGGAAGATGGAATTAGAAAGATTTCTGAAAGACTGGAGAAATCAATGGGAGAAAAGGGTGAATACGGTGTTCCATGAAATTATTGGTGAAAACGAAAAACGTGTCTTCCATTGTGTCTTGACCTACAAATCGAACGAACCTTTTGGCCAAGCAAATAGTATAGTGTTCCAAGTGAGCGGCTCTGCTGCCACCTTGTGGGCCTTTTGTGAATAACATGTTCGTGGCAGGTCAGCAGGAAAAGGGGTGGACTGTAGGACAGTACCCATGAACGTGGATGGCAGTGTTATTTAGACGTGTATCTAGAAAGTGTTCAATATTAGGACTTAGTCGTTACCTTTTGTTTCCTATTTCCATAGGAACAGCAATGACAGAATGAAACAGACTATCCTTTCAGTCCTTTGAAATTTGTTAAAACTGACCGTAGCACAGGATGGTCGCTTTGAAAACTGTCCGAGGTGCGGGCCTCTCCTGCCATGCCATGTGTCCTCTGGGAATAACAGCTTTTTGAAGGCCAGCAGGAAAAGTCCTTGGCTCCAGTGAATTGTCTACTAAGGGTTCCTGGAATGTTATTTAAGAAGTGTTTTTCATCCCATTGAAACGAAAGTACATTGTCGTTATCTTGTGTTTTGGATTTGTACATTAGCAGCCATGAGGGCGACCCATGAATTTTTCATGATCTCGGTCCTGAAATGTGAAGTTTGTGGAAAACGGAAGGATGGTACAATGGGGTCCCTTCCAAAGTGTTCTAAGTGTGGCTACTGCTGCCATCTCGTGGGCATTCCTGAGAATGACACCTTAGTGTCGGTCAGCAGGAAAAGTGGTTGATTCCAGTGGAATACCAGGGACTGTTGGTTGTCATGTAGTTTAGAAGTGCCTTTCATAACTTTTACATGTAGGGACGTATTCGTTGCCCTCTGTTCCTGATTTGTCCATGAACAGCAATGAGAGTAAGAATTATATGCTATATAATTTTAGTTGTTTGTCATGTGCTTCATCTTGCTTTACGGCTCATGACGGTCCCTCAGTGAAATGTCCCAAGTGTGGCTCTCTTCTCGTCTCAAGCGCTTCTTGGGAAGAACACCTTCGTGCAGGACAGCAGGAAAGGTTGTCCGCGGCAGGGAATGATCTAGGAACGTTGATTGGAATGGCACCTAGTCATGGATGTTGTTTCTTTTGTATATACGGACTTTGCAGTTCATTTTTTCTTCTCTCCACCCTGTACAGCAGGTTCTGTACATCAGGTAACTAGGCACCGCTGGCGGTCCAGACCTTTATTCATGGTTCAGACTTGTCCATGTCTTTGCGGTCCAAGGTCTCATGCGCGTCCTCATACTGTGCGCTTCGGTGTCCTTCCCGTGTCCACATCCTGGCCACACTAACGTCTCAGCCTGGCCAACATCACGATTGTGCGTAGGTCCCCTCAGCTGTGAAGTCCTGGCCCTGCTGCCGTGCTGTCTATGTGTCCCTTCCACATCGCTGTCCTGTCCGTGTGGATGTAGAAGTCGTGCTGTTTTGTTGCCTGCATGTGAACATCCCATCTGCATGGATGTCCCAGCTCTGCTAGTGTCCCACCTGCACGGATCTGCTGGCTGTGCTAATTGCCTATGTTTGTCGATGTCCCAGTTCCCTGGGTGTCGGAGCTGGGCTTCCGTACCGGCCGAGCGGATTCCTTGTCAGAGCCAATATGTGCGTTGCGCCGCTGTCCTTGGCGTGTAGACGCCTTGGCCTCGTCGATGTCCTGTCGGCGTCAGCGTCCCGGCTGTGCCTTCGCGCTCCCGCATCGATGTCCCGGTGTTGCGTCCCGATCGTGAGACCAACGACGAAGTGGGAGACGGGAAAATGAGGATGGGTTTCATGAACCTGCGCAGGGGCGAATTCCCGATCGCCTAAGCAGGAGGTAGAAGTGGGAGTCGCGCCCCGCACTTGCAGCGAGCTCCTTTTATGCACAATAAGCAAGGAAGCTGTTGACGGAAGCGGACGTTGCGGTTATGGCTAGGGTACACAAGGGTCCCGGCCTGTGTCCTAATCTTACCTTGGAAACATCTAGTCCTTTAGTGTTGTTGTGTCACCGGTTTTCATTTCTTAGGGTTACGGAGGCCATCTCCTTGACGTTCTGTTCGTTCTCCTTTGTTTGAACCACAGGAGACTTTACTCCACTTCCTCCTCTATGGTCCTATGACTCCTATGACTGGGTCTTTCGTTTGGAGGTCTACGAGTCTTCACGAGTCATAAAACTGGCCTTGTGCAATTTTTTTTTTTTGGTTGGTTGTTTCTTCATTCTGGTGCACTCCATGGATCGGAGTCCCAGTTTTCTTGCCCTCTCTATGAATTCTCCATGCATCTTGCTTCATTTCACGTATCGCAGCCTGCATTTTTTCATCTAATTTGTGAGCAAAATCAACCAATTCCGTGAGCATCCTGATCACCAGGGCTTTAAACCTGACATGCGATAGGTGGGCTATGTCTTCACGGTTTAGAGGAATTGGCCCCGAGGCTTTCATCTGTTCTCCAGTTGGAGCCATATTTGGAGTTATTTTTTTTTTTAGTTTGGTTTTGGTTTCAGTCTGGTCACGGCTATTACGTAGTGAGTGGTGGAGCCTTAGGCATTCCTCCGGGCGGGCCAGGTAGTCGCTGGGTTGCGACGCCGTACGTGGTGGTGGGTTACAAGCGGGAACAATGGCGCCCGCTGCGCTCTCCCCCAGATCCAGTCCCTTACGCCACTTGCCCTCCACCCGAAACGTCCGCTTATGTGAACGCGGGACCACCCGGTCAGCGATCCTCCTTGCGAGGCCTCACCGGGTCCGCCCAGGTGGCCCCCGCAGCGCCCGGGTCCACCATCTGCCGTCCGCGGGCCCGGGGACCGCCATCCACCGCTCGCGCATCCGGGAACGTCCAGCCACCGCCGCCTCCGTTCCCTGGTCCGCACGTCCACCGTCTCCCGCCGCGACTGCGCCCCTGTCACGAGTCCGTGTGAATGGTTGCTGGACTTCCGTACAGTTTCATTTTCTATCAGTTCCGCTTGTTTTCTTGTTTCTAAATCTTTATCGTCCTTCATTTCGGTTGCGAGAGGAGGCTCAGCGTGCCTTCCTACGCTTCCCCCTTGGCCTGAATTTCGGGTAGGCTCTTGGAAGTCAACCATCCTTTTGACACATTTGTATTCCCTTTGAGGCACAAGTGTTTCGGAGATTCTTTCCATGGGTTTCCAAAGTAGAAAGGCAAAGAGGAAATGTGCGGGAGGGTCCCGACAGGCTCCATCTCCTCCTTCGCAAGGAAACGTTTCCTGCCGGTGGAGACACGGGAGAAGGCAGGCCGTGTCTCCCCAATGAATTCCTGCGTGAGGAAACGCTTCCATCTCATGGACCAAGAGGAGAACGCCGAGCATCCCCAGTGAAATCCTACTGAGTTGAAAGTGATGTTACGGGGATGCTGGCCGTGAATTGTCACACTCGCTTATCCAGCCGAAGCATAATAGCATGAAATAGTTTTTACCGGTCATGCAGCGACTGCATTCTTGCAGATGTCCACAGGAGGGCAGCATCGCTTAGCCCTTGATGTCAGTGAGGTGGGCGGCACCGCATTCTACTGTGCTCGCACCAGAGGAGAGCACCGTTCACTGAAGGATTTTAACGAGGTTTCCGGGTAATGCATTCCTGTCTTTTTCTACGAGACGAAACAGGAGAGGTTAGGGTTCTTGTTAGGGTAAAGGTTAGGGTTCTTGTTAGGGTTCTTGTCTGGGCTTCGGGCTCGGGTCCGGGGTCATGCTTAGTGTCAGTGTTAGCTCTAGAGCTAGGGTCTGGGTGTCGGTGAGGGTTCCTGTGACCGCTAGGCATAGGGCCAGGGCTGAGGTCAGGTCCAGGGATGCTTTTTCGGTCGTCACCAGGCCGAGCGTGAGGAGGAGGGTGAGGACTCTCGCTAGGTTCAGCATGAGACTTCGGATCAGGGCCAGGCCAAGCGTGAGAGCGAGGGGTAGGGCTACGGTGAGGTTTAGGATAAGATTTAGGGTTAGGGTTTGCGTTCCAGAAAGGCCTAGGGTCCTGTGTAGGGCTAGGTCTGGCACTCGGACCAGAGCTAGGGCTTGAGTGTGAGGTTCAGGGTTGAGATGGCGGCTAGGGTTAGCGTTTGCGTTCCCTTTCCGTGGAGGGCTACCTACAGCTAGGTTTCCTGCTCCTC
The DNA here is from genome assembly GCA_039655065.1 of Glossophaga mutica. Taxonomy (NCBI): domain Eukaryota; kingdom Metazoa; phylum Chordata; class Mammalia; order Chiroptera; family Phyllostomidae; genus Glossophaga; species Glossophaga mutica. The sequence continues at coordinate 54,199,223 of CM077316.1, forward strand.
TTGAGGGTAGAGACAGAGTCAGGGTGAAGATGAGGGATACGGCGAGGGTTCACGATAGGTTCAGGGCCTTGGCTAGGGTTAGGGTGAGGGTGCATGATGGAACTAGAGCTTCGGCTCCAGCTAGGGCTAGAGCGAGGGTTCGGATGAGGTTGAGGTGGAGGGCTCGGGCTAGGGTGAAGGTGAGGTGAGGTGAGGATTCGGGTGATGGCGAGCGTTCCAGCTAGGGATAGGACTAAGGCTGGGTTTCGGGCTAGAGCTAGGGTTCAGGGCTCGAGCTAGGGTTCGTTCCTGGGCTAGGGCTAGCGTTCCACGGAGGGTTAGGGTTCCGGTGACGGTGGCGGTGAGGGCTAGCGTCGAGTTAGGTGGAGGGAGGAGTCCAAGGCCCAGGGATGGGTGCTAGGACCACGTTTCAGGCCAGGGTTAGAATCAGGGGCTGGGGTGAGGGTGAGGTTCAGCGCTCGGCTGAGCGTTAGGATTGGGGTGACGGCCGAGGAGAGGGGTGAGATCGGAGAGAAGGTGAAGTAAGTGCTGCGCGAAGGGTTCCAGCTAGGGCTAGGATGAGGTTTAGAGGTAGGGTGAGGGGCAGGGCTAGAGCTAGGGCTAGGGCTAGGGTTCCATGGAGGATGAAGGATTCAGGAGAGGTTGAGCGTGTTCGGGTCAGGTTGAGGATTCAGAGTGACGGTGACGTTGAAGTTTAGGATTCCGGTGAGTTTGAGGTCTAAGTCCAGGGTTAGGGTCAGGGTTAGGGTGAAGTCCAGGACCAGGGTTCCATGGATGTTGAGGGTTAGGGCTAGGGCTAGAGCTACGGTGAGGGTTCGTGAGGGTTCCGTGGACGTTTCGGAATGAGGGAGGGTTAGGGTTAGGGTCACGGCCCGGGCTAGGGCTAGGGCTAGGGCTAGGTCCAGCGTTCGGCGTAGGGTTAGGATTTCGATGCGAGGGTTCGAGTTCGGTTCAGCTGCAGGGTGAGGGCTAGGTGCGAGCATTCCACGGAGGGTTGAGGGAGGTTCAGGGTCAGCGCTTGCGTGAGGGGAAGCGCCAGGGCTACGGGTAGGTTGAGGGTCAGCGTCACGGTGAGCCTAAGCGTGACGGTGACGGTGAGAGCTAGGGCCGGGGCTAGGTGGAGGGTTCGTGGGAAGGGTGAGACCTAGGGTCATGGCTAAGTAGCATTTGGTGGAGTAGGAGGGTTAGGGTTAGGGTGAGGGTGAGACCTAAGGTGATGTTTCGGTGGAGGATGAGGCTGACAGTTTCACTGAGGGCTAGGTATAGTGTGAGAGCTAAGGTTGAGGGTTCGTGCTATGCCTAGGGTTAGGGTTTGTTTGAGGGTTAGGGTTAGGGTTAGCTTGAGGCTGAGGGTTAGGGTTAGCTTGAGGCTGAGGGTTAGGGTTAGCTTGAGGCTGAGGGTTAGGGTTAGCTTGAGGCTGAGGGTTAGGGTTAGCTTGAGGCTGAGGGTTAGGGTTAGTTTGAGGCTTAGGGTTAGGGTTTGGGTATGGGTTCATGTTAGCTCTAGAGCTAGGGTCTGGTGAGGGTTCCTGTGACCGCTAGGCATAGGGCTAGGGCTGAGGCCAGGTCCAGGGACGCTTTTTCGGTCGTCACCAGGCCGAGCGTGAGGATGAGGGTGAGACATATCGCTAGGTTCAGCATGAGATTTCGGATCAGGGCCAGGCCAAGCGTGAGAGCGAGGGGTAGGGCTACGGTGAGGTTTAGGATGATATTTAGGGTTAGGGTTTGCGTTCCAGAAAGGCCTAGGGTCCCGTGTAGGGCTAGGGGTGGCACTCGGACCGGAGCTAGGGCTTGAGTGCGAGGTTCAGGGTTGAGATGGCGGCTAGGGTTAGCGTTTGCGTTCCCTTTCTGTGGAGGGGTACCTACAGCGAGGTTTCCTGCTCCTCTTGAGGGTAGAGGCAGAGTCAGGGTGAAGATGAGGGCTACGGCGAGGGTTCACGCCTTGGGAAGGGTTAGGGTGAAGGTGCATGATGGAACTAGAGCTTCGGCTCCAGCTAGGGCTAGAGCGAGGGTTCGGATGAGGTTGAGGTGGAGGGCTCGGGCTAGGGTGAAGGTGAGGTGAGGTGAGGATTCGGGTGATGGCGAGCGTTCCAGCTAGGGATAGGACTAAGGCTGGGTTTCGGGCTCGAGCTAGGGTTCAGGGCTCGAGCTAGGGTTCAGGGCTCGAGCTAGGGTTCGTTCCTGGGCTAGGGCTAGCGTTCCACGGAGGGTTAGGGTTCCGGTGACGGTGGCGGTGAGGGCTAGCGTCGAGTTAGGTGGAGGGAGGAGTCCAAGGCCCAGGGATGGGTGCTAGGACTATGTTTCAGGCCAGGGTTAGCATCAGGGGCTGGGGTGAGGGTTAGGTTCAGCGCTCGGCTGAGCGTTAGGATCGGGGTGACGGCCGAGGATAGGGGTGAGATCGGAGAGAAGGTGAAGTCAGTGCTGCGCGAAGGGTTCCAGCTAGGGTTAGGATGAGGTTTAGAGGTAGGGTGAGGGGTAGGGCGAGGGCTAGGGCTAGGGCTAGGGTTCCATGGAGGATGAAGGATTCAGGAGAGGTTGAGCGTGTTCGGGTCAGGTTGAGGATTCAGAGTGACGGTGAAGTTGAAGTTTAGGATTCCGGTGAGTTTGAGGTCTAAGTCCAGGGTTAGGGTCAGGGTTAGGGTGAAGTCCAGGACCAGGGTTCCATGGATGTTGAGGGTTAGGGCTAGGGCTAGAGCTACGGTGAGGGTTCGTGAGGGTTCCGTTGAGGTTTCGGAATGAGGGAGGGTTAGGGTTAGGGTCACGGCCCGGGCTAGGGCTAGGGCTAGGGCTAGGTCCAGCGTTCGGCGTAGGGTTAGGATTTCGATGCGAGGGTTCGAGTTCGGTTCAGCTGCAGGGTGAGGGCTAGGTGCGAGCATTCCACGGAGGGTTGAGGGAGGTTCAGGGTCAGCGCTTGCGTGAGGGGAAGCGCCAGGGCTACGGGTAGGTTGAGGGTCAGCGTCACGGTGAGCCTAAGCGTGACGGTGACGGTGAGAGCTAGGGCCGGGGCTAGGTGGAGGGTTCGTGGGAAGGGTGAGACCTAGGGTCATGGCTAAGTAGCATTTGGTGGAGTAGGAGGGTTAGGGTTAGGGTGAGGGTGAGACCTAAGGTGATGTTTCGGTGGAGGATGAGGCTGACAGTTTCACTGAGGGCTAGGTATAGTGTGAGAGCTAAGGTTGAGGGTTCGTGCTATGCCTAGGGTTAGGGTTTGTTTGAGGGTTAGGGTTAGGGTTAGCTTGAGGCTGAGGGTTAGGGTTAGCTTGAGGCTGAGGGTTAGGGTTAGCTTGAGGCTGAGGGTTAGGGTTAGCTTGAGGCTGAGGGTTAGGGTTAGCTTGAGGCTGAGGGTTAGGGTTAGTTTGAGGCTTAGGGTTAGGGTTTGGGTATGGGTTCATGTTAGCTCTAGAGCTAGGGTCTGGGTGTTGGTGAGGGTTCCTGTGACCGCTAGGCATAGGGCTAGGGCTGAGGCCAGGTCCAGGGACGCTTTTTCGGTCGTCACCAGGCCGAGCGTGAGGATGAGGGTGAGACATATCGCTAGGTTCAGCATGAGATTTCGGATCAGGGCCAGGCCAAGCGTGAGAGCGAGGGGTAGGGCTACGGTGAGGTTTAGGATGATATTTAGGGTTAGGGTTTGCGTTCCAGAAAGGCCTAGGGTCCCGTGTAGGGCTAGGGGTGGCACTCGGACCGGAGCTAGGGCTTGAGTGCGAGGTTCAGGGTTGAGATGGCGGCTAGGGTTAGCGTTTGCGTTCCCTTTCTGTGGAGGGGTACCTACAGCGAGGTTTCCTGCTCCTCTTGAGGGTAGAGGCAGAGTCAGGGTGAAGATGAGGGCTACGGCGAGGGTTCACGCCTTGGGAAGGGTTAGGGTGAAGGTGCATGATGGAACTAGAGCTTCGGCTCCAGCTAGGGCTAGAGCGAGGGTTCGGATGAGGTTGAGGTGGAGGGCTCGGGCTAGGGTGAAGGTGAGGTGAGGTGAGGATTCGGGTGATGGCGAGCGTTCCAGCTAGGGATAGGACTAAGGCTGGGTTTCGGGCTCGAGCTAGGGTTCAGGGCTCGAGCTAGGGTTCAGGGCTCGAGCTAGGGTTCGTTCCTGGGCTAGGGCTAGCGTTCCACGGAGGGTTAGGGTTCCGGTGACGGTGGCGGTGAGGGCTAGCGTCGAGTTAGGTGGAGGGAGGAGTCCAAGGCCCAGGGATGGGTGCTAGGACTATGTTTCAGGCCAGGGTTAGCATCAGGGGCTGGGGTGAGGGTTAGGTTCAGCGCTCGGCTGAGCGTTAGGATCGGGGTGACGGCCGAGGATAGGGGTGAGATCGGAGAGAAGGTGAAGTCAGTGCTGCGCGAAGGGTTCCAGCTAGGGTTAGGATGAGGTTTAGAGGTAGGGTGAGGGGTAGGGCGAGGGCTAGGGCTAGGGCTAGGGTTCCATGGAGGATGAAGGATTCAGGAGAGGTTGAGCGTGTTCGGGTCAGGTTGAGGATTCAGAGTGACGGTGAAGTTGAAGTTTAGGATTCCGGTGAGTTTGAGGTCTAAGTCCAGGGTTAGGGTCAGGGTTAGGGTGAAGTCCAGGACCAGGGTTCCATGGATGTTGAGGGTTAGGGCTAGGGCTAGAGCTACGGTGAGGGTTCGTGAGGGTTCCGTTGAGGTTTCGGAATGAGGGAGGGTTAGGGTTAGGGTCACGGCCCGGGCTAGGGCTAGGGCTAGGGCTAGGTCCAGCGTTCGGCGTAGGGTTAGGATTTCGATGCGAGGGTTCGAGTTCGGTTCAGCTGCAGGGTGAGGGCTAGGTGCGAGCATTCCACGGAGGGTTGAGGGAGGTTCAGGGTCAGCGCTTGCGTGAGGGGAAGCGCCAGGGCTACGGGTAGGTTGAGGGTCAGCGTCACGGTGAGCCTAAGCGTGACGGTGACGGTGAGAGCTAGGGCCGGGGCTAGGTGGAGGGTTCGTGGGAAGGGTGAGACCTAGGGTCATGGCTAAGTAGCATTTGGTGGAGTAGGAGGGTTAGGGTTAGGGTGAGGGTGAGACCTAAGGTGATGTTTCGGTGGAGGATGAGGCTGACAGTTTCACTGAGGGCTAGGTATAGTGTGAGAGCTAAGGTTGAGGGTTCGTGCTATGCCTAGGGTTAGGGTTTGTTTGAGGGTTAGGGTTAGGGTTAGCTTGAGGCTGAGGGTTAGGGTTAGCTTGAGGCTGAGGGTTAGGGTTAGCTTGAGGCTGAGGGTTAGGGTTAGCTTGAGGCTGAGGGTTAGGGTTAGCTTGAGGCTGAGGGTTAGGGTTAGTTTGAGGCTTAGGGTTAGGGTTTGGGTATGGGTTCATGTTAGCTCTAGAGCTAGGGTCTGGGTGTTGGTGAGGGTTCCTGTGACCGCTAGGCATAGGGCTAGGGCTGAGGCCAGGTCCAGGGACGCTTTTTCGGTCGTCACCAGGCCGAGCGTGAGGATGAGGGTGAGACATATCGCTAGGTTCAGCATGAGATTTCGGATCAGGGCCAGGCCAAGCGTGAGAGCGAGGGGTAGGGCTACGGTGAGGTTTAGGATGATATTTAGGGTTAGGGTTTGCGTTCCAGAAAGGCCTAGGGTCCCGTGTAGGGCTAGGGGTGGCACTCGGACCGGAGCTAGGGCTTGAGTGCGAGGTTCAGGGTTGAGATGGCGGCTAGGGTTAGCGTTTGCGTTCCCTTTCTGTGGAGGGGTACCTACAGCGAGGTTTCCTGCTCCTCTTGAGGGTAGAGGCAGAGTCAGGGTGAAGATGAGGGCTACGGCGAGGGTTCACGCCTTGGGAAGGGTTAGGGTGAAGGTGCATGATGGAACTAGAGCTTCGGCTCCAGCTAGGGCTAGAGCGAGGGTTCGGATGAGGTTGAGGTGGAGGGCTCGGGCTAGGGTGAAGGTGAGGTGAGGTGAGGATTCGGGTGATGGCGAGCGTTCCAGCTAGGGATAGGACTAAGGCTGGGTTTCGGGCTCGAGCTAGGGTTCAGGGCTCGAGCTAGGGTTCAGGGCTCGAGCTAGGGTTCGTTCCTGGGCTAGGGCTAGCGTTCCACGGAGGGTTAGGGTTCCGGTGACGGTGGCGGTGAGGGCTAGCGTCGAGTTAGGTGGAGGGAGGAGTCCAAGGCCCAGGGATGGGTGCTAGGACTATGTTTCAGGCCAGGGTTAGCATCAGGGGCTGGGGTGAGGGTTAGGTTCAGCGCTCGGCTGAGCGTTAGGATCGGGGTGACGGCCGAGGATAGGGGTGAGATCGGAGAGAAGGTGAAGTCAGTGCTGCGCGAAGGGTTCCAGCTAGGGTTAGGATGAGGTTTAGAGGTAGGGTGAGGGGTAGGGCGAGGGCTAGGGCTAGGGCTAGGGTTCCATGGAGGATGAAGGATTCAGGAGAGGTTGAGCGTGTTCGGGTCAGGTTGAGGATTCAGAGTGACGGTGAAGTTGAAGTTTAGGATTCCGGTGAGTTTGAGGTCTAAGTCCAGGGTTAGGGTCAGGGTTAGGGTGAAGTCCAGGACCAGGGTTCCATGGATGTTGAGGGTTAGGGCTAGGGCTAGAGCTACGGTGAGGGTTCGTGAGGGTTCCGTTGAGGTTTCGGAATGAGGGAGGGTTAGGGTTAGGGTCACGGCCCGGGCTAGGGCTAGGGCTAGGGCTAGGTCCAGCGTTCGGCGTAGGGTTAGGATTTCGATGCGAGGGTTCGAGTTCGGTTCAGCTGCAGGGTGAGGGCTAGGTGCGAGCATTCCACGGAGGGTTGAGGGAGGTTCAGGGTCAGCGCTTGCGTGAGGGGAAGCGCCAGGGCTACGGGTAGGTTGAGGGTCAGCGTCACGGTGAGCCTAAGCGTGACGGTGACGGTGAGAGCTAGGGCCGGGGCTAGGTGGAGGGTTCGTGGGAAGGGTGAGACCTAGGGTCATGGCTAAGTAGCATTTGGTGGAGTAGGAGGGTTAGGGTTAGGGTGAGGGTGAGACCTAAGGTGATGTTTCGGTGGAGGATGAGGCTGACAGTTTCACTGAGGGCTAGGTATAGTGTGAGAGCTAAGGTTGAGGGTTCGTGCTATGCCTAGGGTTAGGGTTTGTTTGAGGGTTAGGGTTAGGGTTAGCTTGAGGCTGAGGGTTAGGGTTAGCTTGAGGCTGAGGGTTAGGGTTAGCTTGAGGCTGAGGGTTAGGGTTAGCTTGAGGCTGAGGGTTAGGGTTAGCTTGAGGCTGAGGGTTAGGGTTAGCTTGAGGCTGAGGGTTAGGGTTAGTTTGAGGCTGAGGGTTAGGGTTATGGTTTGGGTATGGGTTCATGTCAGCTCTAGAGCTAGGGTCTGGGTGTAGGGTTAGGGTTAGGGTTAGGGTTAGGGTTAGGGTTAGGGTTAGGGTTAGGGTTAGGGTTAGGGTTAGGGTTAGGGTCTGGGTGTAGGGTCTGGGTGTAGGGTTAGGGTTAGGGTTAGGGTTAGGGTTAGGGTTAGGGTTAGGGTTAGGGTTAGGGTTAGGGTTAGGGTTAGGGTTAGGGTTAGGGTTAGGGTTAGGGTTAGGGTTAGGGTTAGGGTTAGGGTTAGGGTTAGGGTTAGGGTTAGGGTTAGGGTTAGGGTTAGGGTTAGGGTTAGGGTTAGGGTTAGGGTTAGGGTTAGGGTTAGGGTTAGGGTTAGGGTTAGGGTTAGGGTTAGGGTTAGGGTTAGGGTTAGGGTTAGGGTTAGGGTTAGGGTTAGGGTTAGGGTTAGGGTTAGGGTTAGGGTTAGGGTTAGGGTTAGGGTTAGGGTTAGGGTTAGGGTTAGGGTTAGGGTTAGGGTTAGGGTTAGGGTTAGGGTTAGGGTTAGGGTTAGGGTTAGGGTTAGGGTTAGGGTTAGGGTTAGGGTTAGGGTTAGGGTTAGGGTTAGGGTTAGGGTTAGGGTTAGGGTTAGGGTTAGGGTTAGGGTTAGGGTTAGGGTTAGGGTTAGGGTTAGGGTTAGGGTTAGGGTTAGGGTTAGGGTTAGGGTTAGGGTTAGGGTTAGGGTTAGGGTTAGGGTTAGGGTTAGGGTTAGGGTTAGGGTTAGGGTTAGGGTTAGGGTTAGGGTTAGGGTTAGGGTTAGGGTTAGGGTTAGGGTTAGGGTTAGGGTTAGGGTTAGGGTTAGGGTTAGGGTTAGGGTTAGGGTTAGGGTTAGGGTTAGGGTTAGGGTTAGGGTTAGGGTTAGGGTTAGGGTTAGGGTTAGGGTTAGGGTTAGGGTTAGGGTTAGGGTTAGGGTTAGGGTTAGGGTTAGGGTTAGGGTTAGGGTTAGGGTTAGGGTTAGGGTTAGGGTTAGGGTTAGGGTTAGGGTTAGGGTTAGGGTTAGGGTTAGGGTTAGGGTTAGGGTTAGGGTTAGGGTTAGGGTTAGGGTTAGGGTTAGGGTTAGGGTTAGGGTTAGGGTTAGGGTTAGGGTTAGGGTTAGGGTTAGGGTTAGGGTTAGGGTTAGGGTTAGGGTTAGGGTTAGGGTTAGGGTTAGGGTTAGGGTTAGGGTTAGGGTTAGGGTTAGGGTTAGGGTTAGGGTTAGGGTTAGGGTTAGGGTTAGGGTTAGGGTTAGGGTTAGGGTTAGGGTTAGGGTTAGGGTTAGGGTTAGGGTTAGGGTTAGGGTTAGGGTTAGGGTTAGGGTTAGGGTTAGGGTTAGGGTTAGGGTTAGGGTTAGGGTTAGGGTTAGGGTTAGGGTTAGGGTTAGGGTTAGGGTTAGGGTTAGGGTTAGGGTTAGGGTTAGGGTTAGGGTTAGGGTTAGGGTTAGGGTTAGGGTTAGGGTTAGGGTTAGGGTTAGGGTTAGGGTTAGGGTTAGGGTTAGGGTTAGGGTTAGGGTTAGGGTTAGGGTTAGGGTTAGGGTTAGGGTTAGGGTTAGGGTTAGGGTTAGGGTTAGGGTTAGGGTTAGGGTTAGGGTTAGGGTTAGGGTTAGGGTTAGGGTTAGGGTTAGGGTTAGGGTTAGGGTTAGGTTAGGGTTAGGGTTAGGGTTAGGGTTAGGGTTAGGGTTAGGGTTAGGGTTAGGGTTAGGGTTAGGGTTAGGGTTAGGGTTAGGGTTAGGGTTAGGGTTAGGGTTAGGGTTAGGGTTAGGGTTAGGGTTAGGGTTAGGGTTAGGGTTAGGGTTAGGGTTAGGGTTAGGGTTAGGGTTAGGGTTAGGGTTAGGGTTAGGGTTAGGGTTAGGGTTAGGGTTAGGGTTAGGGTTAGGGTTAGGGTTAGGTTAGGGTTAGGGTTAGGGTTAGGGTTAGGGTTAGGGTTAGGGTTAGGTTAGGGTTAGGGTTAGGGTTAGGGTTAGGGTTAGGGTTAGGGTTAGGGTTAGGGTTAGGGTTAGGGTTAGGGTTAGGGTTAGGGTTAGGGTTAGGGTTAGGGTTAGGTTAGGGTTAGGGTTAGGGTTAGGGTTAGGGTTAGGGTTAGGGTTAGGGTTAGGGTTAGGGTTAGGGTTAGGGTTAGGGTTAGGGTTAGGGTTAGGGTTAGGTTAGGGTTAGGGTTAGGGTTAGGGTTAGGGTTAGGGTTAGGGTTAGGGTTAGGGTTAGGGTTAGGTTAGGGTTAGGGTTAGGGTTAGGGTTAGGGTTAGGGTTAGGGTTAGGGTTAGGGTTAGGGTTAGGGTTAGGGTTAGGGTTAGGGTTAGGGTTAGGGTTAGGGTTAGGGTTAGGGTTAGGGTTAGGGTTAGGGTTAGGTTAGGGTTAGGGTTAGGGTTAGGGTTAGGGTTAGGGTTAGGGTTAGGGTTAGGGTTAGGGTTAGGGTTAGGGTTAGGGTTAGGGTTAGGGTTAGGGTTAGGGTTAGGGTTAGGGTTAGGGTTAGGGTTAGGGTTAGGGTTAGGGTTAGGGTTAGGGTTAGGGTTAGGGTTAGGGTTAGGGTTAGGGTTAGGGTTAGGGTTAGGGTTAGGGTTAGGGTTAGGGTTAGGGTTAGGGTTAGGGTTAGGGTTAGGGTTAGGGTTAGGGTTAGGGTTAGGGTTAGGGTTAGGTTAGGGTTAGGGTTAGGGTTAGGGTTAGGGTTAGGGTTAGGGTTAGGGTTAGGGTTAGGGTTAGGGTTAGGGTTAGGGTTAGGGTTAGGTTAGGGTTAGGGTTAGGGTTAGGGTTAGGGTTAGGGTTAGGGTTAGGGTTAGGGTTAGGGTTAGGGTTAGGGTTAGGGTTAGGGTTAGGGTTAGGGTTAGGGTTAGGGTTAGGGTTAGGGTTAGGTTAGGGTTAGGGTTAGGGTTAGGGTTAGGGTTAGGGTTAGGGTTAGGGTTAGGGTTAGGGTTAGGGTTAGGGTTAGGGTTAGGGTTAGGGTTAGGGTTAGGGTTAGGGTTAGGGTTAGGGTTAGGGTTAGGGTTAGGGTTAGGGTTAGGGTTAGGGTTAGGGTTAGGGTTAGGGTTAGGGTTAGGGTTAGGGTTAGGGTTAGGGTTAGGGTTAGGGTTAGGGTTAGGGTTAGGGTTAGGGTTAGGGTTAGGGTTAGGGTTAGGGTTAGGGTTAGGGTTAGGGTTAGGGTTAGGGTTAGGGTTAGGGTTAGGGTTAGGGTTAGGGTTAGGGTTAGGGTTAGGGTTAGGGTTAGGGTTAGGGTTAGGGTTAGGGTTAGGGTTAGGGTTAGGGTTAGGGTTAGGGTTAGGGTTAGGGTTAGGGTTAGGGTTAGGGTTAGGGTTAGGGTTAGGGTTAGGGTTAGGGTTAGGGTTAGGGTTAGGGTTAGGGTTAGGGTTAGGGTTAGGGTTAGGGTTAGGGTTAGGGTTAGGGTTAGGGTTAGGGTTAGGGTTAGGGTTAGGGTTAGGGTTAGGGTTAGGGTTAGGGTTAGGGTTAGGGTTAGGGTTAGGGTTAGGGTTAGGGTTAGGGTTAGGGTTAGGGTTAGGGTTAGGGTTAGGGTTAGGGTTAGGGTTAGGGTTAGGGTTAGGGTTAGGGTTAGGGTTAGGGTTAGGGTTAGGGTTAGGGTTAGGGTTAGGGTTAGGGTTAGGGTTAGGGTTAGGGTTAGGGTTAGGGTTAGGGTTAGGGTTAGGGTTAGGGTTAGGGTTGGGTTAGGGTTAGGGTTAGGGTTAGGGTTAGGGTTAGGGTTAGGGTTAGGGTTAGGGTTAGGGTTAGGGTTAGGGTTAGGGTTAGGGTTAGGGTTAGGGTTAGGGTTAGGGTTAGGGTTAGGGTTAGGGTTAGGGTTAGGGTTAGGGTTAGGGTTAGGGTTAGGGTTAGGGTTAGGGTTAGGGTTAGGGTTAGGGTTAGGGTTAGGGTTAGGGTTAGGGTTAGGGTTAGGGTTAGGGTTAGGGTTAGGGTTAGGGTTAGGGTTAGGGTTAGGGTTAGGGTTAGGGTTAGGGTTAGGGTTAGGGTTAGGGTTAGGGTTAGGGTTAGGGTTAGGGTTAGGGTTAGGGTTAGGGTTAGGGTTAGGGTTAGGGTTAGGTTAGGGTTAGGGTTAGGGTTAGGGTTAGGGTTAGGGTTAGGGTTAGGGTTAGGGTTAGGGTTAGGGTTAGGGTTAGGGTTAGGGTTAGGGTTAGGGTTAGGGTTAGGGTTAGGGTTAGGGTTAGGGTTAGGGTTAGGGTTAGGGTTAGGGTTAGGGTTAGGGTTAGGGTTAGGGTTAGGGTTAGGGTTAGGGTTAGGGTTAGGGTTAGGGTTAGGGTTAGGGTTAGGGTTAGGGTTAGGGTTAGGGTTAGGGTTAGGGTTAGGGTTAGGGTTAGGGTTAGGGTTAGGGTTAGGGTTAGGGTTAGGGTTAGGGTTAGGGTTAGGGTTAGGGTTAGGGTTAGGGTTAGGGTTAGGGTTAGGGTTAGGGTTAGGGTTAGGGTTAGGGTTAGGGTTAGGGTTAGGGTTAGGGTTAGGGTTAGGGTTAGGGTTAGGGTTAGGGTTAGGGTTAGGGTTAGGGTTAGGGTTAGGGTTAGGGTTAGGGTTAGGGTTAGGGTTAGGGTTAGGGTTAGGGTTAGGGTTAGGGTTAGGGTTAGGGTTAGGGTTAGGGTTAGGGTTAGGGTTAGGGTTAGGGTTAGGGTTAGGGTTAGGGTTAGGGTTAGGGTTAGGGTTAGGGTTAGGGTTAGGGTTAGGGTTAGGGTTAGGGTTAGGGTTAGGGTTAGGGTTAGGGTTAGGGTTAGGGTTAGGGTTAGGGTTAGGGTTAGGGTTAGGGTTAGGGTTAGGGTTAGGGTTAGGGTTAGGGTTAGGGTTAGGGTTAGGGTTAGGGTTAGGGTTAGGGTTAGGGTTAGGGTTAGGGTTAGGTTAGGGTTAGGGTTAGGGTTAGGGTTAGGGTTAGGGTTAGGGTTAGGGTTAGGGTTAGGGTTAGGGTTAGGGTTAGGGTTAGGGTTAGGGTTAGGGTTAGGGTTAGGGTTAGGGTTAGGGTTAGGGTTAGGGTTAGGGTTAGGGTTAGGGTTAGGGTTAGGGTTAGGGTTAGGGTTAGGGTTAGGGTTAGGGTTAGGGTTAGGGTTAGGGTTAGGGTTAGGGTTAGGGTTAGGGTTAGGGTTAGGGTTAGGGTTAGGGTTAGGGTTAGGGTTAGGGTTAGGGTTAGGGTTAGGGTTAGGGTTAGGGTTAGGGTTAGGGTTAGGGTTAGGGTTAGGGTTAGGGTTAGGGTTAGGGTTAGGGTTAGGGTTAGGGTTAGGGTTAGGGTTAGGGTTAGGGTTAGGGTTAGGGTTAGGGTTAGGGTTAGGGTTAGGGTTAGGGTTAGGGTTAGGGTTAGGGTTAGGGTTAGGTTAGGGTTAGGGTTAGGGTTAGGGTTAGGGTTAGGGTTAGGGTTAGGGTTAGGGTTAGGGTTAGGGTTAGGGTTAGGGTTAGGGTTAGGGTTAGGGTTAGGGTTAGGGTTAGGGTTAGGGTTAGGGTTAGGGTTAGGGTTAGGGTTAGGGTTAGGGTTAGGGTTAGGGTTAGGGTTAGGGTTAGGGTTAGGGTTAGGGTTAGGGTTAGGGTTAGGGTTAGGGTTAGGGTTAGGGTTAGGGTTAGGGTTAGGGTTAGGGTTAGGGTTAGGGTTAGGGTTAGGGTTAGGGTTAGGGTTAGGGTTAGGGTTAGGGTTAGGGTTAGGGTTAGGGTTAGGGTTAGGGTTAGGGTTAGGGTTAGGGTTAGGGTTAGGGTTAGGGTTAGGGTTAGGGTTAGGGTTAGGGTTAGGGTTAGGGTTAGGGTTAGGGTTAGGGTTAGGGTTAGGGTTAGGGTTAGGGTTAGGGTAGGGTTAGGGTTAGGGTTAGGGTTAGGGTTAGGGTTAGGGTTAGGGTTAGGGTTAGGTTAGGTTAGGGTTAGGGTTAGGGTTAGGGTTAGGGTTAGGGTTAGGGTTAGGGTTAGGGTTAGGGTTAGGGTTAGGGTTAGGGTTAGGGTTAGGGTTAGGGTTAGGGTTAGGGTTAGGGTTAGGGTTAGGGTTAGGGTTAGGGTTAGGGTTAGGGTTAGGGTTAGGGTTAGGGTTAGGGTTAGGGTTAGGGTTAGGGTTAGGGTTAGGGTTAGGGTTAGGGTTAGGGTTAGGGTTAGGGTTAGGGTTAGGGTTAGGGTTAGGGTTAGGGTTAGGGTTAGGGTTAGGGTTAGGGTTAGGGTTAGGGTTAGGGTTAGGGTTAGGGTTAGGGTTAGGGTTAGGGTTAGGGTTAGGGTTAGGGTTAGGTTAGGGTTAGGGTTAGGGTTAGGGTTAGGGTTAGGGTTAGGGTTAGGGTTAGGGTTAGGGTTAGGGTTAGGGTTAGGGTTAGGGTTAGGGTTAGGGTTAGGGTTAGGGTTAGGGTTAGGGTTAGGGTTAGGGTTAGGGTTAGGGTTAGGGTTAGGGTTAGGGTTAGGGTTAGGTTAGGGTTAGGGTTAGGGTTAGGGTTAGGGTTAGGGTTAGGGTTAGGGTTAGGGTTAGGGTTAGGGTAGGGTTAGGGTTAGGGTTAGGGTTAGGGTTAGGGTTAGGGTTAGGGTTAGGGTTAGGGTTAGGGTTAGGGTTAGGGTTAGGGTTAGGGTTAGGGTTAGGGTTAGGGTTAGGGTTAGGGTTAGGGTTAGGGTTAGGGTTAGGGTTAGGGTTAGGGTTAGGGTTAGGGTTAGGGTTAGGGTTAGGTTAGGGTTAGGGTTAGGGTTAGGGTTAGGGTTAGGGTTAGGGTTAGGGTTAGGGTTAGGGTTAGGGTTAGGGTTAGGGTTAGGGGTTAGGGTTAGGGTTAGGGTTAGGGTTAGGGTTAGGGTTAGGGTTAGGGTTAGGGTTAGGGTTAGGGTTAGGGTTAGGGTTAGGGTTAGGGTTAGGGTTAGGGTTAGGGTTAGGGTTAGGGTTAGGGTTAGGGTTAGGGTTAGGGTTAGGGTTAGGGTTAGGGTTAGGGTTAGGGTTAGGGTTAGGGTTAGGGTTAGGGTTAGGGTTAGGGTTAGGGTTAGGGTTAGGGTTAGGGTTAGGGTTAGGGTTAGGGTTAGGGTTAGGGTTAGGGTTAGGTTAGGGTTAGGGTTAGGGTTAGGGTTAGGGTTAGGGTTAGGGTTAGGGTTAGGGTTAGGGTTAGGGTTAGGGTTAGGGTTAGGGTTAGGTTGGGTTAGGGTTAGGGTTAGGGTTAGGGTTAGGGTTAGGGTTAGGGTTAGGGTTAGGGTTAGGGTTAGGGTTAGGGTTAGGGTTAGGGTTAGGGTTAGGGTTAGGGTTAGGGTTAGGGTTAGGGTTAGGGTTAGGGTTAGGGTTAGGGTTAGGGTTAGGGTTAGGGTTAGGGTTAGGGTTAGGGTTAGGGTTAGGGTTAGGGTTAGGGTTAGGGTTAGGGTTAGGGTTAGGGTTAGGGTTAGGGTTAGGGTTAGGGTTAGGGTTAGGGTTAGGGTTAGGGTTAGGGTTAGGGTTAGGGTTAGGGTTAGGGTTAGGGTTAGGGTTAGGGTTAGGGTTAGGGTTAGGGTTAGGGTTAGGGTTAGGGTTAGGGTTAGGGTTAGGGTTAGGGTTAGGGTTAGGGTTAGGGTTAGGGTTAGGGTTAGGGTTAGGGTTAGGGTTAGGGTTAGGGTTAGGGTTAGGGTTAGGGTTAGGGTTAGGGTTAGGGTTAGGGTTAGGGTTAGGGTTAGGGTTAGGGTTAGGGTTAGGGTTAGGGTTAGGGTTAGGGTTAGGTTAGGGTTAGGGTTAGGGTTAGGGTTAGGGTTAGGGTTAGGGTTAGGGTTAGGGTTAGGGTTAGGGTTAGGGTTAGGGTTAGGGTTAGGTTAGGGTTAGGGTTAGGGTTAGGGTTAGGGTTAGGGTTAGGGTTAGGGTTAGGGTTAGGGTTAGGGTTAGGGTTAGGGTTAGGGTTAGGGTTAGGGTTAGGGTTAGGGTTAGGGTTAGGGTTAGGGTTAGGGTTAGGGTTAGGGTTAGGGTTAGGGTTAGGTTAGGGTTAGGGTTAGGGTTAGGGTTAGGGTTAGGGTTAGGGTTAGGGTTAGGGTTAGGGTTAGGGTTAGGGTTAGGGTTAGGGTTAGGGTTAGGTTAGGGTTAGGGTTAGGGTTAGGGTTAGGGTTAGGGTTAGGGTTAGGGTTAGGGTTAGGGTTAGGGTTAGGGTTAGGGTTAGGGTTAGGGTTAGGGTTAGGGTTAGGGTTAGGGTTAGGGTTAGGGTTAGGGTTAGGGTTAGGGTTAGGGTTAGGGTTAGGGTTAGGGTTAGGGTTAGGGTTAGGGTTAGGGTTAGGGTTAGGGTTAGGGTTAGGGTTAGGGGTTAGGGTTAGGGTTAGGGTTAGGGTTAGGGTTAGGGTTAGGGTTAGGGTTAGGGTTAGGGTTAGGGTTAGGGTTAGGGTTAGGGTTAGGGTTAGGGTTAGGGTTAGGGTTAGGGTTAGGGTTAGGGTTAGGGTTAGGGTTAGGGTTAGGGTTAGGGTTAGGGTTAGGGTTAGGGTTAGGGTTAGGGTTAGGGTTAGGGTTAGGGTTAGGGTTAGGGTTAGGGTTAGGGTTAGGGTTAGGGTTAGGGTTAGGGTTAGGGTTAGGGTTAGGGTTAGGGTTAGGGTTAGGGTTAGGGTTAGGGTTAGGGTTAGGGTTAGGGTTAGGGTTAGGGTTAGGGTTAGGGTTAGGGTTAGGGTTAGGGTTAGGGTTAGGGTTAGGGTTAGGGTTAGGGTTAGGGTTAGGGTTAGGGTTAGGGTTAGGGTTAGGGTTAGGGTTAGGGTTAGGGTTAGGGTTAGGGTTAGGGTTAGGGTTAGGGTTAGGGTTAGGGTTAGGGTTAGGGTAGGTTAGGGTTAGGGTTAGGGTTAGGGTTAGGGTTAGGGTTAGGGTTAGGGTTAGGGTTAGGGTTAGGGTTAGGGTTAGGGTTAGGGTTAGGGTTAGGGTTAGGGTTAGGGTTAGGGTTAGGGTTAGGGTTAGGGTTAGGGTTAGGGTTAGGGTTAGGGTTAGGGTTAGGGTTAGGGTTAGGGTTAGGGTTAGGGTTAGGGTTAGGGTTAGGGTTAGGGTTAGGGTTAGGGTTAGGGTTAGGGTTAGGGTTAGGGTTAGGGTTAGGGTTAGGGTTAGGGTTAGGGTTAGGGTTAGGGTTAGGGTTAGGGTTAGGGTTAGGGTTAGGGTTAGGGTTAGGGTTAGGGTTAGGGTTAGGGTTAGGGTTAGGGTTAGGGTTAGGGTTAGGGTTAGGGTTAGGGTTAGGGTTAGGGTTAGGGTTAGGGTTAGGGTTAGGGTTAGGGTTAGGGGTTAGGGTTAGGGTTAGGGTTAGGTTAGGGTTAGGGTTAGGGTTAGGGTTAGGGTTAGGGTTAGGGTTAGGGTTAGGGTTAGGGTTAGGGTTAGGGTTAGGGTTAGGGTTAGGGTTAGGGTTAGGGTTAGGGTTAGGGTTAGGTTAGGGTTAGGGTTAGGGTTAGGGTTAGGGTTAGGGTTAGGGTTAGGGTTAGGGTTAGGTTAGGGTTAGGGTTAGGGTTAGGGTTAGGGTTAGGGTTAGGGTTAGGGTTAGGGTTAGGGTTAGGGTTAGGGTTAGGGTTAGGGTTAGGGTTAGGGTTAGGGTTAGGGGGTTAGGGTTAGGGTTAGGGTTAGGGTTAGGGTTAGGGTTAGGGTTAGGGTTAGGGTTAGGGTTAGGGTTAGGGTTAGGGTTAGGGGTTAGGGTGGTTAGGGTTAGTTAGGGTTAGGGTTAGGGTTAGGGTTAGGGTTAGGGTTAGGGTTAGGGTTAGGGTTAGGGTTAGGGTTAGGGTTAGGGTTAGGGTTAGGGTTAGGGTTAGGGTTAGGGTTAG